>CM065481.1:24567914-27109926 GCA_032873175.1 Leptopilina drosophilae
GTGACGCGCTCTGGAGAAAGGTACCTAAGAAGCAAACGAATTGTAGGTTAGGGTCGTGTTAGACTTCTCTTGGTTAAAAGTTTATTTTTAATTATTTGAATTTGAAACTAATTTTCATTAAATATTTTGAATATAATAAAGAGTTGAAAACCAAAAATTTTTAATTATTAATTGATTCTCTTACTGTATTTTTACTCATAAAATTAAAAAACATAACCTCAAATTTTTTGCTTCTTAGGTACCTTTCCTCATAGCGTGACATTCTGTATTAGTAAATCTTTATTAGTATCTCTATTAATAAAAAGACTCATAGTTATTTCTGGAAAATACTTTTCCCTTTTGTAAAAGTTTGTCGCGTATTCAATCTCGATGAATTCATCGCGATATTCATTGATGATTTAGTTATTCCTTCCTTAACTAAATTGTTTTCACAATTCTGAAGTGTGAATAGTAATATAATTTGTCTCGCTAAGGAAAAAGTGAAAAATTGAAAAGTTGTACAATGAAAGATTTACGTCAATTATTTTTTTATTTTTGCTTCCTCATAAAGGAAGCCTTATAGTGATGTCGATTTCCGAATTTTTTAGAATCAATTATTTTTACAAATTTTCAAGTGTAGTATATATAATTCGTCGAGAGGAACAAATGTCCGGATGTATGTGTGCACGGTAAATCGTTGGGTATTAAAATAACACCAAAAAGGATTAAAATAATCCAATTTAGTGTTATTTTAATCCATTTTGGTGTTATTTTAATACCTAACGATTTACCGCGTGTGTGTGTGTGTGTGTCACCGATTCTTGTGGACAAATTTTCTCTTACACATCTTGATGGATTCTGATAAGATTTTGTAGGTGTATTACGGTCATGAATACCAAAATTCAGACAGAAGGATTTTCAAAAATATATAAAAAAATTTTTTTTCAACAATTTTTTAATTTTTGAAAAAATTAATTTTGGGATTTTTTGAAATAACTTTTTTCTATATTAAAATTTTTATTAATTCTTGTCAAAATTGCATTCCTGACATAAAAACGAATCGATTCATGTATATAAAGAATATATTTTATCAAAATTTATAGAATTAATAAATATTTTAATTTTTCACAAAAAAATTTAAATTTTGTATTTTTTTGACATTTTATCATAACACTTTAAAATAATTATTCTATTATAAAAAAATTAAATAATTAATAATTATTCAGGGTACTTTACCCGGTAGAAACTTTCTATTAATACTATTATGAAAATGACCATAACGTTCACATTTTTTTACCTAGAGAGTTAAAAATTGGCACATATGTATTTTTATATTTAATAAACTATTATAATTATTTAACTTTTAAAATTATATATAATAATATATATTGAGGAAGCTAAATGGTCATGAAATGTTTATAAATGTTTCACGTCAAACAAATAGTTTCTTTTTCTCAAAGTCTTCTTACAGAGTTTGAACTAGATCCGTAAATCCTGTAATGGTCTGTAAATTTGCTTAAAGGCCGTAAAAGTCAGTTTTTTTGAAAAAGGTTTCCTATTTGATGTGGAATGCCTCATATACTACACTTAAAAATTTGTAAAAATATTTGATTCTAAGAAATTCGGAAATTTACACCACTACAAGGCTTCTTTTAAGAGGAAGCAAAATAAAGAAATGACGAATATCTTTATGTTTTATAGTTATGAAAAAATTTAATTTATAGTTTTAATTAAAATGTTTTTTTATTTGACTTGGATTGGTTATATTTTTGCCAGTAATTGATCTTTAATTTTTCATTTTTGGTCCGTAAATTTTGAGTCCTGAAAATAAGTACTAAACCGTATCTCAGAATTATCTGAAATCTTTTTAGTTTGTTAGATCATTTTCTTATATATATAGTGAATAAACATTGTGGGTTTATTAGGGTGTTATCTTGAAATTGCATTGTATTTCGAAATGAAAATGCATTTGTTTATAATGTGAGAGGCTTATTGTTGGAAATACTTCCGACCCACATTCTGTGACGTATCTAAGGAAATAAGCATGCTCAAAGGAAGAATCGATACTCTGCTTTGAGAAAGCTATTGAACGACTTCTTTGCTTTGATATATTTATATACATATAGGCATACATAAATGTGAATCCATTTATTTAGAAAAAAATTGTCCACTTGCAAATAAACTTTCAATTTTGTCGAAAGTGATAATTTCTTACTTAAACTTCAGTATATTTAAATTAATGATCAATTTAATTTCAACCTGAAAAGAAGTTTAAGTTTGGAATATGTTAACAGACGAATTTTTCATTCGAATAAATTCTAAAGAAAAATTCACTCGTTAATAAATAATTATAATCCCATTATTATATTATTATTATTATTATTATTATTATTATTATTATTATTATCCCATTCTTGTGTGAGTACCCGGGAGTATGTTGCTTGTTAAAGAAAAGGATAACAATTTTATTTATAAAATTTTTGTTCTCCCCTTCTTATTGTGCATCTAAAATTAAAACTTCTTTTCTGCCTTTTTTACACTTTGTATATATATAATACAAGAATAGTAAATTTGATCTTTTGTTCGAAAGGCGAAAGTTTAGTCGTGGAAAATTCTCAATTATTAACTTCGATTCTTCACATAAGAAGCTTATTGTTTTAATTGTCAGGAGTCACGGAGAGATTAGGTAAATTTCATGCAAAATAGATTTTTATATTCACGACAAAGTTTGCTTATCGTACGTAAAGTTTGTTTTACTTAAAACTAAAAGAATTTTTATATAACTCTTTCATCTTTCTCTTGAATTTAAAAACTATAAATAGTAGTAAAATGAAATGAAATTAAAGTTTGTGAAAATGAAGGTGAAAATATTAAATAAAAATTACAGTTGAAAAATAATTTTTAAATTCGAAATATTTTGAATTTAATAGAAAAGATTTTTTCCTGAATGTTCTCATTCTCTAGTGAGAATAATAATGAGAAATTTTCATTTTTACTTGCGAGAAAACATTTTTCCAGAAGTGATTAATCTGAGAAATGAGAAATTTTCGCTTATGCAAATCAATTCGCATAATCAATTTCAATAGATTCTTGCGTTTTATTATAGATATTTATCTATCGAGTTCCGTATATAAAATAGTGATAGAAATTGACTGTATGGTCAATAAGTTGTTGGTAATTCATGTAATCAGTTGGAAATTAATTTAAGGTCGTAGCCCAATAACTTTGGTTCATTATATTCGTGTATATATCTGTAGACACTCCTTTCTAATGACTTCATTCCACGTGTTCGAGACTGATTTTTATCAGTTCCAAAAGTGTTTCCCAACCATGTAGTTTAATTATATTGTAATTAGTGGAAAGAATTTCCGGAATTAAAAACTTTTGTATCACGAATATACCCTTTTTGGCATATAATTAACTAATTGTTTTAAATACCTTTAACATTGTTTCGTACATTTCATTTTTCTTCAATTTTTCTAATCTTATTTCTTTTCTTAGTTTTCATATAGCATCTACCCTGTGCTCCTAGATTATTTATTTTCTTATTTATGTGTTTGTATGTATACTTTTATATGAAGAGCTGTATCGAAGAACTCGCTCGCCGCTCGAAGGATTTCTTTAAAGCCAGTTAGTGGCCCAAAAATTAGAAAATATTCAAATTCAAATTTTTGAAAATACCAAAGGAAAATCAGATGCGCCTTATCATTTTCTATAAGGTAGGACTTTTCAAAAATTTGAATATTTTCTAATTTTTGGGCCATGACTGGCTTTAAAGAAAGCCTTCGAGCGGCGATCGAGTTCTTCGATACAGCTCTTCATATATTTCCCTTTTGTTTATAAGTATTTTTTCTATTTTAAACAAATGGATTTGGAAATCCTGAAAGAACTTTTTCAAAAATTATTAAGAATCATTGATTTAAAGAAGAGTTTTAGTTAAAAATTCTCGAAAATTGTAATTAAATTGAAATGATGGAAATAATTTTGAAAAAGTTACAGTAACAATATTCTTATGATATAAGATAATGATTTTATCATTGGGTCATCTTTAATTATATTGAAAAATATAAAGATAGACTTGCGGAAAAGTTACCAATTTCATTAATGAATTCTGAAAACGTTGTAAATATTCCATATTGTTTGTATATATAATGTGATTAACATTTTTTGTTTTCTCCTTCCTATAAATATGTGTGTGCGTTTCATCTCTCTCTCTCTCTGGAGAGAGAAGGAAAGAGAGAGAAAGAGAGAAGGACGGCATAAATTAGGAGATCGTCCGCAGGGCTCCCGATGCTTTGGCATTGGAATTTGCGAGGGCGCAGACTCTTCTCTTCGCTTCCTTCTTGTTTTTGTTCGTTTTGATGCTCCTTTCGTGAATCTGAGGAGCACGCACCCGCCAATTTGACCGTTTAATCCCAACCGATGATTACGAGGTGGATACACCTTGCGTGTTTCGCCACGATGATTCGCGGTTGTTTCTATGCCGAAGGTCACTCCCAAGGTCGTCTCCCTTGGTATGCAGAAATAGAAAGTAACGGGCGAGTCTCGAAAGTCACCAGAACTGGAGGATGTGTGCTTAGATATATATATGCACATGTACAAGAAACGTGGTGCGCGAAACAAAATCCATTTGTCTCGTCCAATTTTAGTTTTATTTTATTCTTGTTTTAATAACAATTTTTATTCGATATTTTATATGTTTAAAATATTTTATGAAAATTGTTTTTTACTTTACTGAATTAAAAAGGAATAGCTCAGGTGCGATTTTTTGGTCAGTCCAGAGTGGGGCAAACTATACAAATGATAACGGTTCTCCAACCATTAGCCTGATGGTTTGGTAAACTCTGCATGTAATGGTTGGCTTGCAAAGTTGGGCCAACTGTGGGCACTGGTACTTGCCAAAGTTGTGCAAACTTTAGGAACCAAAACTTCACTTACCAAAGTTAGGCCAACCTTGGACCAACCTTCAAACTCTGGTGGCAACCTAAATTCGCACCTGGGAAATCGTTTCTTTAACGTCAATAGATAAAAGATAACCTTTATAAGAATTTGTTTCTTTTGTTAAGTTGCAGATATTAATTTTTAGCGGAATTAGTAGTTTTTGAAATTAATTAATAATTTACATTTCTAATAAATAAATAATAATGATATTAAATAAATAATAAATAATTTTTGATAAACAAATCACTTAGCTGATTTTCAGTACAATTGAAACTGATTCAATTTTGTAGACGGCATTTTAAAGGTTCTGAAAAAACAATTCAAAATTTGTCATTTTTGACTAAGCAGTATACGTAATTCTCTTATCGTTATTTCAATTAATGTCAATTTAATCATGATTCAAATGATTGTCATCGCTTTAGAGGCTGTATAAATGTTCAAGGTAGTTGTAGGTCGCCTTAGCAGTGACTCATACCTTAGAGTTAGAAGGTGCATGATTCACTCCTCGACTTTCTTTAATTTCAATACATGCAACCATCACTTCATTTGTCTTGTAACGGTGTCTTGAGTATATTCCCAAATTCAAGATTTATTTACATATAGAAAATTATAATTTGCACACAAAATAATGTAATTTTTCAGAAAACTCTTGAATTAGTACGTTCCGAATAAACCAAAAGATTTAAGTCATATTAGGTTTAGATAAATTACAGAAAGTGTTAAAATTTCTAATAAGCGATGTAATTTTGTTCATATTTCAGTTAAATCGTTCTTGGATATTAATAAATTTTCTATTCATATATTAATAAATGCATGAGGAAAAATAAACCCTACGTTGGAAATGGCAGGTGTCGCGTATTCCATACGCATTTAGTTTTGACCTTGAGAAATTATTACAGTGACGTTAAAAAAATTAGACCGTGATTGAGAAACAAAGCATAAACCAAGTCTATGACTGGGACAGCTTCAAGGTTAATATGGCACCGCTTAGTCTAACTCCATCTTCAATTTTACTGCCTCTCGCTCTCTGTCTCCCTCTTTCTTTCCCACTTTCCAGGGGATGCAATTGAATGCGAAAGCACAAACGTATCGACCTCAGACGCCATTTGCCGGCGCCATGCCTCGACGCGACATCAAGTTCACTGCGCCCTCATTCAACTGCCTCTGTGGAGGGTTGCGATTAAAATTTTTCCCCAACCCTCCCTGTCCCCTAAGTTTATCTTTGCTAAACCGAAACGAGTTGCACTCACACTGAAATGGCGAGTACTGTATACACTAATATTTAGATTATTTAGATCATTTGGTACAAAAAGTTTTTAAATTTTTTTCGAAAATTTTCTTAAATAAATTTGTTGTGATCAGACTGAAAATTCACCAGTATGCCAAATTTTAGCTCGCCGTGTTGAATAGTTTAGAAGTTAAGAGGGGGGGGGGGGTGGTCACTTTTTATGCATTTTTGTTAAAAAATCGTGTTATTTCGCTTGCAACGCTTTGGCCAACGCATCCAATCAGACCAAATTTGATTAAATTTATACTCTTTTGTATATATGTATTATCCACTAGCTGTCGTACCCGTCTTAGACGGGTTTTAGTTCCTACCAATACATATATAACATTTTTTTGTCTACCAATCTGAAAAACCGGAAAGTAATAGGGAATTTATATTGACAGGAAAAAATAATTATTATAGTTATAATTAACTGTTTCAGTAGGAAAGTATTACTATTTGAATCAGGGACTGACATTTTATTATCAAATCACTTATTTTTAACTAATTCAAATGCAGAGAACAACCTTTCACACAAAAAAATATGTGTTAAATTTGTTGCGTGTAGTTTTCAAGATGGTGTTATTTTAACAGCCATTAAAAATATGCATTAATTTTAACACACTCATGGTGTTATTTGAACACAAAATGTAGGTTAAAATCACATCGTATGGGTTAAAAATGTTGCGTGTTGTTTTAACACTACTTTTAGTGTTAAAACAACACTTCTTTTTTTCTGTGATTGTTAATTTGTGCAAATTACCTAAAATAATAAAAATTTTTTATAAGAAAATTACTGGTTTAGCGTATTCCTAGTTTTTCTCGGTCACGTTAAATTTTCGGACATTTCCCATTTTTCCCGGTTGGTACACACCCTGTTATTATAACTTTTATCTTTACGTTGCTCAAAACATCTTTAAAAGTAAAATATAGAATTGAAATAAAAAGCGTTTTAACATCTAAGTTTTTACCCAGTAGCATAGTGCTTGTATTGTATAACATGTGACTTTCAATTCTTGACATCCTGCAATACCATTTTAATAACAAAAAATTCTATTTTTAATATTTCTAAAATTCATACAATTAGATAATATTGGATAAATTGAATGAGTAAATAATTCTGAATTGTATTACTATTTTGACGTTACGTATATTTATAGTTATAGGATAGTGTTTTTTGCAAAATTATGCTAAAATATGCCTAAATAACGTGTAATACTCTAGTATAGGAAGTTTAAAAGCAATCCATTAAAAAATGTAAAATTTTGAATTTTTCGATTTTTTTAAATATTGAATATCTTCCGTTCTAATTAATATTTTTTAAATCCGTAAATTGATAAACCTGCCTTGGGTCAATATTTAACAATGTGCCAAATTTACTTTAAATCGGTAAGCGCCTTTTGTGTGATTAGGGTACAATGATTTTGTGACAGACATACATGGGTGATTTTCAAATAACTGTCATATTTGCATGTTCCCATAGATAAATGACTAATAAAATTATTATTTTTTGCCACTCACTACATAAATCACTTAATAGAAGTCTCTTCTTAGAGATACGTTCCAAGTTGAAGAATGAAACCTATTTGTTAACATTAACATTATCATAGTTAAAATTAAGAAAATAGGGTTAAATTGTCAGGTCCGTGGCATACGTTTTTTTAAAATTTTGTTCTGAAATTTTCACGTGAGCAAATATTGAAACTATCTTTTAAGTACTTTGTAGGCCAAATCTAACCAGATGTTTTACATATAAAAATATTTTTATTACAATGATATTCTACGTGCACGAGCACTTTTTTCATGTTTTAAATTGTTAATTACTTTCTACCAACACATGTTAACTTCTTCGTGATTTTATTACTCAATTTTATGTTTAATTGACTTCTACTGGTATTATTTTGAAGTGCGAACATTGAAAAGAAAATATTTATTCGATTTTTTATTTCTTTACGTGTTTTAACTGTGACACACATGTCAGGAACGTGGAAAAATGTCAGGTCCGTGGCATGTAACTTTTGCATTTTCTTTGCGTTTTCCATCGTAACTTTAGAAATATTTAAAATCTTGTAGTTTTCATTTGAACATATACTTTAATAACAAAAATGTACTGGAATATGTAATACATTTCAAATTTGGTTCACTATTTTAGCAGAAAAATGTCTTATTCAAAAAAATCACAGTTATTTGAAAATCACCCACATACATTAAAATTTTTAAGATTATTTCTGGAATCCTTGATGTGAATAACTATTTACGCTAAAATTTTGAAGTTTGAAGCAATGTACAGACAGGCGTCTGATTTTCTTAATAAGGATTAAATAGAAATATTAATAGGGAATTAATTGGGAATTAATTGGACTTAATAATTATAATTTTTTCGTTTTTTTTTAATTATTCGAAAACATTTTTATACTTAGATCTTAGATATGGAATAGTAGTTTTTGCAAAATTATGCTAAAATGTGACTAAATAACATGTAAAATTTAACTATAGAGCGTTTAAAAGCAATACATTAAAAAATGTAAAATTTAATAAATCTCGATTTTTTGAAAACATTTTTATATTTACATCTAAGTTATAGGACACAATTTTTTGAAAAATTATGCTACAATTTAACCAAATAACATGGAACAATCAATTATTGATCATTTATAAGCAATTCATTAAAAAATATAAAATTTGAAAAATTTCGATTTTTAAAATTTTTTGAAAACATTTTTATACTTACATCTTGGTTACAAGACATTATTTTTGGCAAACTTATGCTGAAATATGACTAAATAACATGTTATACTTAATTATAGAAAGTTTAAAAGCATTTTTAAAAAGTGTAAAATTTGAAAATTTTTTGATTTTTTGAAAAAATTGAACATCTTTAGTTTTAATTAATATTTTTCAAATCTGTAAATTTATAAACCTTCCTTGGCCCAAGGTCTAACATTCTGCCAAATTTGGTTCATGTCCGTGAACGCGTTTTTGTTTGATTAGGGTACAAATATTTTGTGACAGACATACATACATTCATTAAAATTTTTACGATTATTTCTGGAATCATTGATGTCAATAACAACTATTTATGCTAAAATTTTGAATTTTGAACACGGTTAATCGTTAGGCATTAAAATAACACCAAAATGGATTAAAATAACACTAAATTGGATTATTTTAATCCTTTTAATACTTTTTTTTAATACCTAACGATTTACCGTGAAGCAACGTACAGACAGACATCTGATTTTATTAATTCTTTTCTAAAGAAAACCAGAAGTAACCAGAATTGTAACTAAAAATGTGGAATTTTTTAATTTAAAATCATACAAATATTTTCATTTAAAAGAGTGAATAATTTCGTGTAATCAGTGTAAGTTTCATTAATTTATTGTGAACGCATTTTGACTTATTAATTATTTTTAAAAATGTAATATTCTGCAGTATAATGCAAAAAAATAACAAAAATTTTTAAAAAACAGTCGAGATTTCATGAAATTAACGAAAGTCAATTTTCAACCAAAACTAATACTTATTCTCATGTAATGAGAATGTAAAAGATTTCCAATGGACAGTTTTTCTAGGGATATCAAATTGAGTCAAAAAAACGTATCAGTGGAAACGGACAATTTTAGTCAGACAAATAATTTTAAATTAGTTTTTTTCTATCGGTAATTGCAGTCAGAATTTATGAATTTTTAAAAAAATTGATAATGGAAAGTAAATTAGCAAATCGTTTTTGTATAAGTAGTAAAGTTTAATTTATAGTAAAAAAATTTATAAAAAATTTTAATAATTTATTATTAAATTTAAACAAATTATAATAAAATTTAATATTTACACTTTCTCGTAAATTTCAGTAGTATTTTATAAACGATTTGTCAGAAAAAGTCAAAGCGAGTGTTAGTCTTAGTCAAAGTCTTTGTCGAATCGAAGTCCAAGTCATGGTCCAAGTGCTAGTCTTTGACTATGACGTTGACTAAGACCTTGACTAAGACTTATTATTTTATTATTTTCTTGTGTTAATTTAACCCTAAAAGGATTAAACTGTTGCAGATTATTTTATTTCTCTCTGGTGTTATTTTAATACCTCCCGATTTACTGTGCATCAGATGTTAATAGTTTCTTTGTCATTTCGATATATTTATGGGTACTAAAAAAAATTTTCCATCAAATATTTATAGTTATTATAAATTTATTTATTATTTTTATAGAGTTTACTCAATAAATTGAATCATAATTTGTAATCTTCTATACGTACATTTTGTATTAAATTCACAATTTCCTTGTTAAATAATAAAAAAAGATTGGAATAGATTAGATAATTTTTTCAGTTAGAAAGAAAATTGTTTATACATAAATTACAATACAGGAAATTAAAAAAAAATTATTTTCCAAACGCCTTCTTTATTTTCCCCTCTTTTTCAATAAGTATTATTGCAATTTACATCTAGGCTTTTAACACATGTGGGAATAATTAAATTTTTCCCTTTCATATATACGTATACGTATATGAAATTACTTTTCAAGAGTAACGCAAAGTTTATGTAGAGTCTCATTTTCCCGAGTGTATTAGGTTTATGTTTATTGCACTTTAAATATGCAGTCCCTAAGTATAAAATTACGTGAATCAACCAAACTTGTAATATCTGCATACAATTGTATAAAAACAATTGATCTCGAATGAAAAATCACTCTCGTCTTCTCTCTATACCACACAGGCATAAAATATTCCCTGTAAAATTGTAAAGTTAAATTATACATTCATTAATATTTAAACCTTATTCCTAACCAAAGAAAAAGTAAAACATGCATTTTATAATTATATAAATTTATTTTATAATAATGTGAAGTTGCATTGTTTGCAATTATAATCACTTTTGAATTACTTCGAAGTAGGTCAACATTCTAAATATTCCAAGACGATTTTAGATAATTGTTTCACGCAATTTTCAATGAGTTTTTCAAATGAATATTTTGAATGAGAAAACTGAAAAGAGAGAGATTGAATTGTTTTATATGAACATGAAATTATAAAAGAGATTGAAGGGAGAGATTTTTCACATGCATGGATCCCTTTTATTTTCGTGTGAGTGAGATGCGTTGGACTTGAAACATCATCCAGTGATTAGTCAGCAATAAACGTCATCTGCTGGTTCATTGTTCCCTTAATGATTCAATCTGATAATGAAGAGGCGACCTCTTGCAACAACAATTCAAACGTAGTAAGCATGTCATGCTTGCCGTCCGATTTTCAGTATTTTTAGATCACCCGGTATTCTTGGTATTTCATGGCACACTCGGAATCGCAATCCTCTCGCCAGCGATGTAAAATTCGTTGTTGAACCATTTCTAATGGTTCATTGGCCCTTTAAATTTGTCACATTTTCATTTGCCACTCATCGATATAGTTTCAATTATTTCTGTATCGAAAAATAAAAAATAATATTTTCAATTCTTTGTCAGAAATAGAAATTTAATTTATAATGCTCTTTAAAGAATTAGTAAAAACTTGCCGAATTATCCGCGCGCAAGCGCGCGGGAATATTGTGCTACAATATTTATTGTAAACAATTTCAAGTCATTTTAATTTAAGTAATTAATTAAATTTTCAAAATATATTATATTTTTAATCTTTAAAGTATATAAAAAAACTTTAACAAATTTCGATACTAATTTCAAATTTGGCATCAGATTTTCAAAATTGAAAATAATTAAACTTTCTTGTACGAGGAAAATTGAATTTCACAAAAATTCTTATCTGATACCTAAATTAAAAAAAAACTTCATTACGAAAATTTTAATTATTCTAAAGAATAGAGAAGGTAAAAAAATTATCAGCTATATATAGGTATTTAACTTTCCGAACAAAGAATATAAACAATATTTTTTAGAGAATTTCCACTACTTTTAATTCGCTAATATTTAAAAAAATCAATTTCATTTAACAAAATTTTATACAATTTTTATTTTCCTAATAATTCAATTACTTTTACTAATTATAAAATTTTTCATGTAAATTCCATTTTTTCAAAAAAATTTTTGTTTAAATTCTAAGCATGAATTTAATTATTTTCATAATCGTAAAATTCAGTTATTTTCACGTATAAAGTTTTTGACAAGAATTCTATTATGTAAACTAATAAAATTTTCGTAACATTTAAAAATTCATTATTTAAAACAATGTTTAAAAAATTCTTATGAAAACTTCCATTCCTTTTAAAAGTAATAAAATTTTCAACAGAAATTCAATTCTTTTTAACAATTTTAATAAACTTTTCTGCAATAATTCAATTATTTTCAAAAATTTAATAAAATTATTCGAAAGAAATAAATTGTTTTAAATATAATTTTAGTAAAATTACTCCCGAAAATTCAATTATTTTGAGGTATTTCAATAAAATTCTTTTCAAAATTCAATTATTTTCATAAATAACAATATTTATCACAATAATTCAATTATTATTAAAAGTAATAAATTTCTTCTTGGAAATTCCATTATTTAAAAAAATTCGAATAAATCGTTCACATGAATTCAATTATTTTCATAAATAATAAAATGTTTTTTGGAAAATCCAATTATTTTCAAAAAAATTTAATAAAATTTCCAACCAAAATTCAATTATTGCCAAATTTTTAATAGAATTCTTTGTAAAATTTAATTATCTTTAAAAACTTTTCACATTTCAATGATTTTCAATATCTACTATTTTTATAAAATAACCAAACAGAATTCTATTATTCAAAAAAATTTATAATAAAATTCTAGGAAAAAATTCAATTATTTTCATCAATTTTAATAAAATTCGATGCAAGAATTTAATCATTTACCTAATTAATAAAATTCTTTGAAAGAATTAAATTATTTTTATAAATAATAAAATACTTCGAAAGTAATTAAATTATTTTTTCAGCAATTATTAATAAAATTTCTTAAAAGAATTCAATTATTTTCATAAATTACAAAATCCTTAGAAAAAATGTAATTTTTCAAAAAATTCAATTTTTCCCAAAATTTATAAAATTTTTCAGAAAAATTCAATTATTTTCCAAATTTTTTAAAAAATTCTTTCCAAGAATTCAATTATTTTCCAAAATTTTTTTTAAATTCTTCGCAAGAATCCAATTATTTTTAAAAAAATAGAAAAATATTCCAAAAAAATTTAACTGTTTTCATAAATTATGAAATTCTTCAAAAAAAGTCAATTTTTCCTAAAATTGACTTTCCAAATTGTTTTAAAAATTCTTCCCAAGAATTCAATTATTTTCCAAATTTAAAAAAAAAATTCTTCGCAAGAATCCAATTATTTTTAAAAAAATAGAAAAATATTCCAAAAAAATTTAACTGTTTTCATAAATTATGAAATTCTTCAAAAAAAGTCAATTTTTCTAAAAATTTATAAAATTCTTCAGAAAATTTCAATTATTTTCAAACTTGTTTTAAAAATTCTTCGCAAGAATTTAATTATTTTAGTAAATAATAAAATATTTCAAGAAAATTATTATAATGTATATGTATATGTATATTTCTATTTTCTATCAAAACGTATAAAAAACAAAAGAATAACTTTAACTAACTTCAAGTGTGGACAGAGATCCGGAAATCTGGAATCACGACGATTATTATATATAATGTTTAGTAATTTGAATTAGTGGCTGACTTTTTGCTTTTGAATCGAAAAATTCAATAAAATTCTTTGCAAAAATTAAATGATGTTCAAACATTTTTACAAATTTTCGTCAAAATTTCAATTTTCCTAAGAAATAATTAAATTAGATTTTTAAGGTATCACATCCCCTGTAATTGGAGTCAAAAGTTTGTTGCCTCGTACCTACTACCACAAATATAAATATAAATATAAATTTACAAAAAATAAAAAGTTAGCAGAAATATTGTGAAATTCGACTGAAAATATGTAATTAAATATGTTAAGGAATTTCATTAGAAACTTTTTAACAAATAGAACTTTAAAAGTATTTTAATTTAATAACTAATTAATAGGGTTAATTGTTTGATTTTTAAATACAGTCACTGGTTTGAGCCCTTCTCAGTGATGAGTACCTGAACCGACTGATTAATTCGTAAGTGAGGAAAATTATTGTTATTGTTTCCTTAGAGGCTACTCGCTCGAAATAGTCGAGGATATATTTGTAATACTATAATTGTTTTAATGTGCCATTTACTCTACTGGATTTAGTATATAGTGAGAATTTGAATAAGAAATTCTATATTTGACTCTCTCAGAGTCTTCCAGCTGTTGGGTACCTACACTTGAATTATACACACGTTAAAATACGTACACTGTTTTCAAAATACAGTCGTATATATGTGTTGGCTGTGCTCGAAACTTAATACACAAAAAATTGAGAACAAACCACTATATGTTAGTAACGAAGCCGTATTGACAGTACTATAAATCGTTTCCCTAATCGCATTGCTCGTTCAAATTACTTATCCGATTAATTTCCACTTGTGACGCAATCGCATAGGTATAAGGAGAGAACAATATTGTACACCATAAAGCACCATCGACTTTTTGTTTCCTTTTTTCTTTTTGGCTATTCAATTCAGAATGAAAATATTCATAAATACTCTCTTAATTTGAATAAGCGAAATTTCACTGTTTCACAGCGATAAGTATACAACTGATTCCAAAAAGCGTATATACGCTAATTAATCAGTGAAATTTCACTCACTTTTTTAGCGGAATTTCACTAATTCACAGCGTATATACTCTAATTGGAATCAGTTGTATACCTGGCTTGCATATATTTTCAATATGTATAAATATTTTTAAATATTTCACTGGAAATTATTTTTCAAATTTCACGTACTAGTATGGTTTATCTTTTATAATTTTTCTTTTTCACACTTTTGTTTTATAATTGCAGAAAAATTGTTTCTTTCTTGCAATTATATAAAAAAAAGATGATTTGAAAGCTAAAAATTTAGATTTTTAGTATTTTTTTAGAGTTCATAATGCATTTTTTTTCTTGAAATAACTTTTATTGTAATACTAAAATATAAAATTGTAATATTATATGTTACAATATATAATATTGTAATATAATATAAAATTTTATGATTTCAAGATTTCAGGATTTTTATACTAGAAATAAATCGAAACTTGTTGAAAAGTATTAAACAGTCGGGGGCATTTTTAATTTTAATTGACGTGGGGGGAACTAGTTTCTTGGAGTGTAGGAGACGAGATCCGATTGAAGTGGAATCTTGTCTGACCTTACTCAAAGTCAGCATATATATAAAACGTTCAATAGGAAAGTTGTTTGCTATGTAATATATATATACATAAAGCATACCTGTAAATAAAAATCGAATAGTAACTAATTTCATCCCATAAAATTTGTTTGAAAAAATAAACTGAAAAAAATTCTCAGTAAATTTAACTACTTTTTAACTGCTTTTCTTATAGTTCAATAAGTCCCCAAAGATATTTTTTAACTTACACTAATTATTAGACAGGTACACTCTAAATTTGAATGAGTGAAAATTTCACTGATTTCAAATCAGTAGCCCAGTTTTCTTTAATTCATCAGTAGAATTTCACTGGGAATCAGTAACAACCACTGATTGTCAGTGAAATTTCACTGATGAATTAAAGAAAACTGGGCCACTGATTGAAATCAGTCAAAATTTTCACTAATTCAGATTTAGAGTGTACACTGAAAGAAATGGATAGTAAGATTTTTATGTTAAATAGATGATGCTACACGATACTGTCATTCTGCAAGTGTACTACCATCACAGATGTTACAAAAAATATAGTTATGCTTCCCCGTACTGTCAAGATGTTACGAAAATTAACTCAGTAGTAATCCAACTACTAATAATAGTAAAATAAAATTATTTTTACAATTTATTATAAATACTAGCAACAATTCGCGTGGCCAACTTCTCGCTCATTTTTTAAAATAAAATTAGCATTTTAAATAATAATAGAACGTAACAATTTTTAATTCCAATTTTTTTTGTAACAATAAAATATAAATTGAAATATATAGTTTTAATATTATTATAATTTTAATAACCATATGTTCCGACATAGAGAATTCAGGGAAAGTCAGTAATTTTTATTGAACGTATTGAATAAAATTAAATTTTTTTAAATTCATTAGAAAATTCTAAATTTTTGAGTCTATTTGATTTACTCATGAACTACAAAATTACCACAAATTCTAATTTAAAAAATCTGTTATAAATCCATTTTCCGTTTAAGAGAAATGACTCGAATATCTATCAATGGCGTATTTAAATATTTAGATTCTTTTCCAATAATCAATTCTCAAATATGAACGATTAATCCCTCCAATAATGTTTAGTCCGATCCTCCAGTTTTCTCAGTGTAGGACTTGAATTATTTTTATGAATAAAACAATTCTTCTCCGAAATTCAAAAATTTTTAAACAATTTTAAAATATTTTAATTTTTTTATTGTAATAGATTTAACCACTTAACTGACATGGCAAAAATTCTGGACGTCAAATCTTTGCTATGGCAGTTAAGGGGTTAATGAAGAATTTGAGTTAAAATTTCTAAAAAAGAATAACTGAATTGAAATGATAAAAATAATTTTGAAGAAGTTACAGTAGCAATATTTTTATAATATAAAATAATATTTTTATCCCTCGGTGATCTTTAATATTATTGTAAAACATGAAGAACTCGATTGTCTGTAATTTTTCATTTTTGGTATAGGTAAAGTCCGTATTTTTCATACGGTTTCGTATTTTTAATACTGGTCCGAACCTCGTACTGGCTAGGATTTATGATTTCTGAATGAATTGAAATCTGCGAATATTTTTCGCATATATAAAATGCAGGGCTTAGTTCAGTATAGGGAAACGTGACGTCATGTCCGCCAACTGAAAGGCAACGTACGATTTTTAGTCGCGTGGGTCGTTTAAAAATAGTTGCCATCTGTAAGAAAAAGCCATTAACAAAGCACTGTTTCAATACAAAGAGTTTTTGTTCCCAGTATACGAATACGTTCAATTATCGAATTTATTTAACTTTTCCAATATAATTTGAAAGAAAGCAGAATTCTTAATTCCATATTTTTATTGAAATAGCAAACTGTCGATATTAATTTCTAATGCTTTAAATTTTAACAAAAATTGAAAAAACGCAGTAGTAAAATTGCAGTTTCGGTTCTAAAAACAGTTTCATGAATAGTAAAAATGACTAGGAATGTTTTTAAAGCGACCAAGAGAGAAAGAGACAAATTAGGAAGATAATAGTGTGATAACAAATGCAAACTCTCTCCCGTAAATCGTTTCTTCTACACCGGCTTGAACGAATTGCTCGTTCACGAAGTTTCATTGAAGAATCGTGACTGATCAGAGCTACTGAACGCTGTTAAGCTTGTATTTGAAGAGATGTAAGGAGAAAGGATTATCGTGTACTAGATACGCCTACATTAACTCCCACACGGTTATATAGATCTCGACCGAGTCGAATATAAAAATATAATCTATACATAAAAGGGAAAAGAATAATTATCTATGAAATTTTATGTCACAACTCAGCATCATTTGGATTTTAAGTGTTTATGTAGCTTCTTCCCTCTCCACACCCGCTAAAGAGAACATTTATCGTCCTCTTTATCTTCTCCTCGTGGCCAACGTCAAATAATCGATTAAATTAAATTAAATCGATTCCACGATTTGAGGAGAAAATGCATATATCTCAACTTTTGGTTCAAACTTTAAGTAACTCATCGTGAACTTTGTTTTTTCCTTTAATTCTTATTTCTAAAACATTTAACTTTGATTTACGATTCAAGACGAATAACTAATGAATTTGTCAATTATGACTAAAATTTAGTTAGTTTTGTTAATTATTCATTTACAGACTTCGCATTCGACAACTACTTTTATAAAAGTAGAAAAAAGTAGCTTCCAAACTAAAAAAGCAGTAAACACGTAGCTATCGAAAATAATAATAATTGAATTCTTTGGAAGGTTTCGAATACTTTTGAATTTCTAGTAATAGCGAACAGATGAGGCTGAAGTCCACAACGTTTTTGAAAATGAAAACAAAAAAATAATGGAACGATACTTCTATTTTTGATTGTAAATAATATTATTTTTTGATAATTGAATCCTTAGTAACAACTGATTTTTTAAAAATTAAGGTAGATGAAAATTAGAGATGAATTTTATTTGAAAAAAACTCTTTTATGATTTTTCGTTTTTAAAAACGTTGCGGACTTCAACTTCCTGCGAACAGGGTGTCTACAACACTTGGAAAATCGGGAAATGTCAGGGAATTTTTTTCATCATGACTTGACATACTCTTCAACAATATTTTTAATGCCCACTATTAGTTTTACAAATTTTTAGTAAAAAATGAATACTAATAATTAATATTGCCCCCTTCGCAGAAATTCAACTATATTCAAAGTATTTTTGAAATTCTCGTCAAAATTTCAATTATCTTTATAAATAATAAAATTCTTCTCTAAAATACTATTATTTTTAAAAATGTTAGTAAAATTCGTGGCAAAATTTCAATTATTTTCAAAAATGTTCCTCATTTCAATGTTTTTTAATATCTAGTATTTTAATAAAATTTTTCCAAAAGAATCTAATTATTTAAAACCTTTAAAATTATTTTCATAAAATAATAAACATTTCACAGGAATTATTTTCGTATATAATGAAATTATTTTTAGAAATTCAATTATTAAAATTCGTCATCAATTTAAAATTTTTTAGTAAAATTCTTTATGAGTTTTCAATTTTTAGAAACATTGAATAATTTAATATATTATTTATTTTTGTATTTAAACAATTGAATTCTATTAAAAATTTATTTAAAAATTAATTTCAGTTACAATTTTAGTTAATAATTGAATATTTTAAGCAATATAGCGTGAATATTTAGAAATAATTGAATTTTGAAATTAATTTTATTGAAATATGTTAATTGAATTTGTTTATATTATTTGAAGTTTTTATTTTCTAATATTTATTTAATTTAAGAATTTACGAATAATTGAAATTTCATAAAATTGATTTAAAGAACAGTTTTAGTTAAAAATTGTTAAAAATAATTAAATTGATAATGATTTACCATTCGGTTATCTTAAATTATTATAAAACATAAAGAAAACGATGACTCCAAGTCGAAGACTCGGAGTTATCGATATCTTCATGTTTCATAGTTATGGAAAATTTAATTTCTAGTTTTAAATAAAATGTTCTCTTATTTAACTCGGACTGGTTATATTTTTGTTAGTATACGTTACGTAATTTTTCATTTTTGATCCGTAAAGTTCGAGCCCTGATATTTTTTTTAAAACGGTCATTTTATATTCATAATTTATAACATTGGTGTCGTTTACAATGATTTAGGAGAAAAAATAATTTTTTATTTAAACTTTTACGTTAATAAAACTTTCACAATGTTTCTTAAACAAAAAGTTTAAGAAGAAAAATTTTGTAAGCGTAAAATGTTGTTTTCTGAATGAAAAATAGTTTTTTCCATCAAATAGTTGGTGACAAACATTGTGAATACTTCTCCCAATTTATAAGTGTTATCAAATGAAATTTAAGCAATTTACTTTTTGTAACCCCTTATTATGTCAATTCTTAAAACATGGAAAAAGAAATTTTAGAAGGTCTGGGAAACCTGGAAATGTCAGGGAAATTTTTTTTCAGATTAGTTGTAGACACCCTGCAGCGAATTTAAATTAGTGGAAATTAATAAAAACAAAAGAAGAAATATGTAGCTTTTAGTGTCTGAAATCTAAAAAAGTACCCAAATAGTATCATATAACTTAAAAAAAGTAGTAAATAATAGGTTTTAGTAGATGAGTGCTAAGCCTCTACATTTAATAAAAAGTGGATGTTGTTGATTCAGTTAAAAGTGGGTTATTGTTATTTAAAGTACAGAAAGAAATTCTTCCACAATAGGAATAGAAAATTAGAAGAATTTCTTAAGAGGGAAATCTGATTATTGTTGAAGAAGAATTTCTCCTACGTTGAACGGAATACTATATAGGTATATTGAAAATAGATAAAAAAAGGAAAATTAAAACAGACCTTTTTCTTATTCGATATCAGAATATTGTGCTTTCGATCTTCTGCATTTGACTTATGATAAGTTCTCGGGGAGGTAGATCAGAGATAATTGAATTGTATAAATGCTGTTTGAGTGGTCTGATAGTGGACGATCTGCATAATCGCTTTCACAATATGGCACATCATTAGCGGAACTGAAAACTCGTTTGAGGGGGGAAGGAGGACCTTTAATTAGCTGACCTCTGTAAATGAGAGGTCTTCCTCTTTATCTTTAAGAAATAGTTACCAGTCATCTGAACAATATTTCGAGTTTATATACATATGATAATATAACTTCATTGGAATAATATTTATTTCCCTTTGTCGAGAAATTAAAACAAATTAAAAATTTCTATTTAGTTGCTATTAGTTTATGCAAATGGCATAGAATAATTTTTGTTTTTTTATTCAATTCATTGAAAAATGGATTCGATTTTATTCTCAATAGATGACAAATTATTTTGTTTGGCATTTTAAAATTTTTATTTCAATTTCTTTATTTTTTAATTTCTAAATCCTCTCTTCTTTTTCTCAGAATCTATTTCTAAAGTAAATAAATGAATTGATTTAGGTTTTATTAATTAATTTTTCTTTTTATACCCCCGTACAAAAGGTTCCAATTATTTATTGTGGAAGGAACAAAAACTTAAAAATCTGTAATAAAAATTTAATATAATATTCGAATATAATGTCATTGATATGGGTGATTCTCTTGGAAGGGACCACTTCACGTGTCTCCAACGTGAGACTCAATATTTGCGTTAACTTATTATTGATAGTTTGTTGAGCATTAATTTAAAAAAAAATTTATCCATAACCTACGAAACATTATTTATCTTTACATAATCTTGTAATGTTAAAATTTAAAGTTTTTCTTAGTAAAAAATTTATTTAATTTTGTATTTTGGTTTTGGCTAAATATGATACAATATTTTTAATTATTTTTTAACATAATTAAAAATTTTGTAATATAGTCTTAATATATATCAAATTAAAGCTTAGATTCTACCGTTTATTTTTCACTTATATTTAGTTCAAAGAAAACAAAAGAAATTTTTTAAATAATTAATTAAAAATTACTGGCAATGGGAGTAAAAATTCAAATTCATCTCCGAAGCCTCGTTTTTCAGTTAAAAACATCATATTTTTAAACTGTTTTTTAGTTATACGTAATCTATATATAAATATTTGAAGTTGTAGCCCAAAAAATTTGTTAAATTATGTTTCAATATTTTTAAATTTAATAAAAAGGTGAATTTTTTATTTGACAAATTATTATTCATTTCCGAAGCCTTTTTCATATTTGATAAGCGTTATTGTTTTGTTTTTAATTTTTTAATAATTATTTTCAAATACCTGACTATTGAAATATAAAAAGATTTTCCATTTTATTTAAAATAAAATATTTTTAATTTTTTTAAATATAATATATTAAGTAGAAAGTTAAATAAATAACAAAATTATAATTAAAAATAAAAATTTTTTTACAGAAAATATCAATTTTGAACTTAAAATGATAAATTAAAAAATCCATTACAATTTTTTTCCGTTCAATATAAAAAAATATAGATTATTTATTTTTGAAAAGATAAAATAGTTATAAATAAATTATTAAATACGCAATTCATTAAATTATAAATGAATAATGTTAAAAGTTTAATAAATTAAAGAAATTAAATTTAAAAGGAATTTTTTTACAAAAACCCCAATTTTGATTACAGTATATTTAACCTTCAAAACACTTAATATTAAAATGATGCTGGAAGGCTTATTTTTGAAAATTAATTTTGCGCAACTCAGATTTTTATCTTTAAACGTATTTAAAACCTACCCATGACAAAAAAATTCAGAAAATGTAAAAATTAATTTTTTTAGTTTTTGGAAAAAACAGGTGCCTCTCAGGAGAATCACCCATATAGAGAGTTAATTTGTTTTTCGAAATTGAAATTTACAATTAATATCGAAATAATACATTCCACAGCGATGAATATTAATCGTGACATTAAATTTGCTTCTTAAAATTCAACAGATTGTCATCGTTTTTAAATTATTATAGGTACTCTTAAATGAGATTGCGATTTTTAGTATTTTTTTCTCGTTAATAATTATTAACAAAATATAATATTTGGTGTAAAAATTAGAAAAAAATTTAATAATTTACAATAAATTATAGTTTGTTCAAAAATTGAAAAATAAATTTTAATACCATTTTTTATGTTCATTGTTGTAACATTAATTTTATATTTCCTTTACCCTCCGTCACACCTTAAAAATATTTACACGATTACATATGTTTAGAGGAAATCCCTTACTACATTGTTAAATAAGCGATATTACAAAATAACCAGAGGAATCGAAAAAAACTTAATTCTAACACAAACTTACAAATATGTAGTAAATAAATTATTCTAAATTATAAAATTAATTTTCGGTCTGAAAAATAAAAATTAATTACACGAATGCACATCTTCGAAGGAATTACATACTTTACATGTAAAAATAATGTAACATTAACAAATAAGCAAAAAAAATTATTAAGTAATTCATTTTAATTATATTTATAATATAATTTTGTCATTAATCAACAGTGGAAGAAAAAATGTTTTGAAAACTTAATTTTTTTACTCAACATAACCTCACTTTTTCCAGTTTTTTCTGTCTTTGAAGCCTCATAATTATTGAAGATTAATTATGTTTAAACTAAATGGTTTTTTAGAAATGTGTTGAGGAAAAAATTTTCGAAAAGTATAGAAACTGATTTTATTTTGCAATGAGAAAAAAGTTATTTAAAAAATACTGAAACCGTAGAGGGAATCCTTCTTTAGGTGTGTGACGGAGGGTTAAAAGGGAATGGCTCTTTTGTTATATATCGATACATTGAATAAGTCAAGTCTCTTTGGAATATTATCAAAGTTAATATATTTGATAGGATTTGTTTTGTCAGAACAAGGTCTTCATAATCCGAAAAAAATTGACGCCCATGTTCAAGAATCATATTTTAATCGATATTTTATGTTCTTAGACATTTCGAGGCCCGTACGGTTTTTGTTCCCACTTTCTTTATACAAAAGGGAGTTTTGTATTTTTTTGTTTTTATTTCTTATTACTTTGATATCGCCTTTTACAAAATTATTTATTACATAAACGTTTCTATTTCAAAATTTTAGAGCTTTCATTTTGTAAATGGAATTATTGATTACTTCTAGAAGTATTCTTTATGAAGATTGTAAATATTACTTGGCAGATTTTTATATTGGATCAAGTGTTTCATTTCTTAGAGTGAAGACAAATTTTTTGATTTTTAATCTTTTAGGGATTTTAAGCCGTGGCTGCAATTTTTCTTCCTCTTGTCAATTTTTTGTTGTTGAAAATGAACATTTGAGTAAAAATATTGATTTGAATCAACTTTATGAATTCTTTACTATATAATAACGAAATATTTGTTTAGTTCAAACAATTAAATTTTTTCGTTAATGGAATATTATTATTTTTGTTATTTTAATGGGTCTATTCTTATATTTTTTATAATTTGAACTATTACATTATTATTATCATTATTTTTATTATCATTAATGTTAATTTTGCCAAATATAATTTAAATTATCATAATTTGGTTCAAAACGGGTGATTATTAAGCTTTAAGAAAAGATTTTTCATTCTATGAAAATGAGAAATATTTATTTTTAAAATGTTTTTTTATCTATTGCTTATCAATTTTTATAAGGTAGGAAATATTGTTTCATCGGTAGATAATAATTTCCAACCTTAAGGAGGTCGCGCCACGCTGCGAAGAAATATGGAAACATTTCTAAACATCTAGTCGGTATTGCAGAAAGCAGAAATCCTTGTATGATAATATTTATTAAGTTATAATTTTATTAATATTTTTTCATTATTTGGCGATAGATTTTTTGTTTTCCTTAAATAAAGAGTGAATTACTCACAAATTAATTCATGTCGATTATAAAAATCAGTTTTTAACGTATATTAATAAATATTAAACATTAATAAATATAAAAAAAATTATAGAAATAATAAATAAAAATTGTCTAAGTAATTTATAATGACAATGACTTAGTATCAAATATATAGTTTCTGTTACTAAAATTTATGACATTTTTCTGTTGCAGGTGAGTTGATAATTTATCTACTATCATTAGGCATTTGGGATGAAACCCTTCATCTTAACACTGTCAGGTATGAAGCATTACTATAATTTTAACAAAGATTTATTATTTCTTATAATCTACACATTTTAATACAATTAAAAAATTGTTTTGAAAATAAAAAGTAAATTTACATTAATTTGAACCACAATATTTTGTAGAATAAATATTATATTTAAATATTCCAAAATGATAATACGTATTCTTGAAAAAAAATCACATTTTTGCTCTGTACGGATGTTTAAAATCGCAGGTTAAATTTAGTCTATATTTACTTTTATTTTTATCTTTACCGGAGTTTTCGTTTGTTTTTATGTATAATTTTTCAAAATATCACTGACTTCATCTTTTATAACATCTGTAATGATTCAGATGCCACTCGAATGAAGAGATAAGACATTTTTTTCCGCTCCCTCGATTTAAAATCAATAGACTCGTTTTATCTTGAAATCTTTGAGAAGTCGATGGGACGTTTATATGAAAGACTGTTTCCAATGAAGGGACAAGAAGAAGATCTTGAAGCACTTTTAACGGTACATCTCGATCTGGTTTTGTCACATTGAGTACCACTAGATTTTTTTTTCTTTTTGCTAGTTCGTTTAATGTTTTAACCTCGAACTTTGCTCTTTTCTTGTTGGCATTGCTATTAATTTGTCATTTTTAATGAACTAATTTTTTTATTAGTTTTCTTATTTTGTCATTTTCTTAGCTTTGTTATTTGAAATGAAAAGAGAAATATTGTTGTGTTTTTGCATATTTTCGAATATTACTAGAAAAAAATGAAAAAGTTGTTCATTTCAAGAACATTTAGCTTCCTCAAATAGATTATATAACCAATTGCTTAATTTTTTATTATAGATTATGTTATATTATAGTCTCCACTTAACCACGCTTACACGGTACGATACGTGCCTTGATGCTTCAGGTTTCTTGTCACCATAAATCATATTAATTATTCCATTAAGTTGGGGTTTCCTTATTTTTATTGTAATAGTTATGTGGACAACACCATTTTCTGTGTTTATAAAGATCATTTTCACTATTTTATTAAACTTAAAAGTCCTCAAAATGATAAAACTGAAGTCACTAATATTTTCAATGACGCAAAAAGAGAAAAGAATTTTCTTTAAATCAAGATGCAAATAATTTCTGATAAAAAGAACTTAATTGTTCTTTTCATTACATCCTGAACAGATTTTCAACCAATCGAAGAGGGAAAGTCAATTGTTATTAAAAAATTTAAGTTTTTATTTCATTTCCTTGACGTAAACGTTGGAACTTCAGTCTCATTCAATATGGAATATAATTTTAACGAAAGTTGACAAATCTGTTAACAGTTTTAAAAATTTTACTTTTGAAACATACATCGCAATGAAAATTTTAATTGAATTAATTAACTGAAGCTTAAATCTCAAAACTCATGAAACTTTAAATAAATCTTTAATGTCAGCAGTTTTCCAATGTTGGGCTCAAAATTTAACTGAACATTGTATAAAAATAAAAAAAAAAAATTTTTGAATTAAATAAATCTTTTCTCAAGAGGAGGAAGTTTAAAGAAAATTTTTTAAGTTTTGAAAAACTTGAGAAACTTTAAAAATGAAAGAAAATTGTAAAATTTGCATGAAGTTAATTTGAATAAAATAAAAAATGCTCTAGATATGATATTGAAAGTGAATAAACTTAATTTAATTCTAATTACGGTAATTTAATTATTTGAAGAAAATTCGAAAAATGCGTGATAGCATAAAATATTTCATTGTCTTCTATTTTCGTTTTGATGAAAAAAATAAAATAACGTGGAGCACAGCGTGACGGTGCTGAGTACTAACATCTTAATGATGGCCTTAATTACTTCTAATTTTCTGGGATAACAATGTGTGCGCATCTGTGATGAGTATCGTATAGCCTATTACTTTTATATACTTCAGAATTAGTTTTGAAAAAAACTACATTTTATAATGACATTGAAAACTGTTTAAATTAAATTTCATATATAATATGGAGAAATAGTTATTATATAAATTTTTAAATAATACATAATTTTTTACATACTTACCAGTATTAATATCCCTTTCTAAACGGTTGAGCATTATATTATACTTTCTAGAAATGGAAGGTATAACGCAATAAGTTTTTTGAGCACTTGAAAACGTGAGTTTAAAAAAATATTTAATGATCAGTTTCTCATCTTTTGTGTGTACAAAAATAGCTCTATGATTATAATGAATCTCAATTAATGCATAATATGCTGTATTGGAAGAGAAAACACTTGCATGTTTTGTGTGTTAGACTTTCTCACATATTGAGTATGTCAATCTCATCTATAGTGTGAGGCTTATTAGTTATTGGCTGTGAAGATTTTATTTTTCTTTTTTTTTCATTCATTTCACTAAATGAAACGCTTATTTATGTACTGAGTAATGATTATGATTATTCTCAACGCATATAATCGCCGTTTAAAGTACCTTCGTGACTTTCGCTAAAGCAAACGCCCCAATGCGGCAAAAGATCCATTGGACATTCGTTCCAGAATTTGTCTACGCTTTCGGAACAAAAAGAGACCTCTGTCGTGTAGAAAGTCCTGATGCAATTAATGCAGAGATACAACTTTTAATTTAACTATTCTTTATTTATTTGTAATAATATTATTATTATATTCAGGTGAACGAAATATTTATCTTTAAAAATACAGACATTGGACATGATACAGAAATACAACTTATTGCTATTTTTGTAGTGTGAAAAATAACTACAGACAAATCCTTTAAAAAATTTTTATAGAGTATTTTACAATTTTTGGAGAAAATACAATCAGTTTCTTATTTCTAAAAATAGATGTAAAGGTGAATTAATTTCTAAAAATGTATTATTGTAACTTTTCCAAAATTTAATTTTTTTAGTGTACTCAAAACACTTTAGAAAGAAGTTACTGTCAGAAATAGAAAAAATTGAAGCTTGGTTTTGGTTTTGTATTAGAATTCGTGGTAATTTCATAGAGTATAAGGCAAACAAAAAAGTCACAAACATTCAAAATTGTCTTATGAATTCTAAAAATTTAATTTTTTTCAGTACACCTGTGTCTACCCTGAACAATTAAAATGAGAAAAGAAATAAGAATAATTGAATTCAATAATTAGAGAATCGAACTAAAAATCTCTGCGACTTCTTCGCGTATTGGTTGAAGTGAAATATTACTCATTCGATTAGGAAAATGTTTCAATGAAATAAGATTTAAATAGACAGGATTTAACACGATTGAGAGCCTAGAGAAACACGACAACAGTGTTTTCTTATTGAATTTATATAAATAACGATTCGTTTCAATACTCAATCGACCAATATACAATATTTATAGATAGATCACGATCAACTCACTATAATTTACCTTGATTTGTGAACCGTAAAGCTCGCACTCTTTTGAAAAGAGAAAACTTCCATTTATAGATATAGAATTGGTGGCTGTTTTCCTTCAACTTTTGTCATTAAAGCTAAATTTACTTATCGCCAATTGCATAACGGAAGTGAAATCTTGCTACAAATTTATTGAGCGAAGCGAGTCAGTGCAAATTATTTGTTATTGCATTTCTTTTTAAATGCTCTGCAAAACTTTTTAACAAGTTTCGTTTCAACTTCAAGTTTCTCACACACACACAGTTCGGAAAAAATATGCTAGTAATCAAGTGTGACTTGTCAAGTACGATGATGATGATGAAAAGGCGCAAAAAAAACTATTAAAAATACTACTCTCGAAAAATAAAAATCAATTAATAATTGTTTAAAGGGATTTAATGATTTTTTTATTTTTACACTTAATTTGAATTCAGTGAAATTTTCTTCAATTCTTTTATAACATTTAATAATTATTTCCTTTCAGTAAAAATAAAAATGATAAAATAATAAAAAAAAAATTTTCACTTTAAAAGCTGATGAGAAATTAATTATCTCATTAGCAATTGAATAAAAGAATTTTGCCGCTTCTCACTGACCGGATCTTTTCCACCGGAACGAATTACAATCGAAATTGAATTGTTGATGACGCGCGTTTAGTGGGATAAAATTATTCGCTCTATTCTATATGCGGCTTCCTAGCAAATAGGGCCATTTAGCGTTTAAACGCGCGCACAAAAGAAAATTGTTACAGCAGCGTAAATGAAAAGTCCTGTTAAAAATATCTGATTCGAATATTAATAAGTATTCGTGCTCGGAATTCGAATTTAATATGTTTAAATGACGAGTCAGACGATTTCTTAATCATTTACTTAAGTCTCGTAGAGTCTGGGAGAAATTACTATATTGCTAAAAAAAATGTTCTTTTTATTTACCTCTAAGAAAAATAGAAAAGATAAATCAGCGCTTTATACTCGGTGTAATGGGAAAATTGTCTATTTTAAAAGAATGCTAATTAATGTACGCATTACGCACTTTTAATTTTATGAAAATATTGTTTATTAAATTTTACGCAAGATATCAATCTTGCATAATTTGACATTTCGAAAATTTTCTTAATAATAGGTTTACATGAAATTGTACACAAGGGAAACATTTCAAGTACCTGTAAAATTTCTTAAATGTACGTATAATAAGTTATAAAAGAATATCAGAAATATTAAATTTGCTCTCTAAATTTTAATCAGTTAAAAATAAATGATTTAGAAGCAAAAAATCACTAATTCAAATAGTAATATTTCTACTGACAATTAGTTAAAAATAACTGGTTATCACTTAAAAACAACTATTGTTTCAGTAAATTTTTGTTTACTAATTCAATAAATCAAATTTAACTATTTTTTCAGTTATTTTTTAACTGAATATCAGTTGTTTTTAACATATTCAGAAGCAAAAAGTCAGTCACTGATTTTCAGTTACATCATGATTTTTAACTGATTTAAATTAAGAGAGTGTTAAAACCAAAAATATTTTTGATTTTTCGCAACACTTTTTATTCGATTTTTGTCTCAATTTAAAATCTGCCGAAAAAAACTGCGATTAAAATATTAAATTGAAATATATAAAATAAAATACTGAAACATTTTTCAAAAATCATGTTTTTTGTAAAAGAAAAAGAAACGATAATTATAATAAAATTAATCTAATTTTCCTAACAAATTTTTTTACAGCAATTAACATGAGTAGTTTATGCCTCGGATTAATTTACGAACCTCACAAACATAGGATTACATTCTGCTTTTAATATTCCATAATTACTGGTTCATCCAACTGTTGATAATAAATCAAGTGAAAATAAAATAACTAACTTTCAACGCGGCTGCAAATATAATTATAGTACGTAGTGGGAATAAAAAAAATCATTCATGAACTTTCAATTGATTGGATTTAGAAGGTATCGATAGATATTAACACCATAATACAAACAAGTCTACTTAAAAAAGTCTACAATCGAATAAATTATTTATAGATATGAATTTATTTTGTCTCTGGAGACCACGATTAAGAATTGAAATATTTACTTTATGCTTTCTATTCCATTACTGTAAATATTCATATATTTGTTATTTATTTTAGTACAGAAATTAAAATTTTATAAATTTAAATTATAAACTTCCTGAAATTAAATTATTTGAATTTGAAATTTTAAAAAAAATTTATTCCTAAGAGAAGATTAAGACTAAATATTTATTTTAAATAGAAGTTGCTTATGTTTTCGAATAATTGTATAATTAAAGAAATTCGTAAATAAATGTAATACATGTTTTTTATTATCGAATCATTTTTGCAGTGTATCAGAATATTTTTAAGGGCCAGGGAAAAAGACAAAATGTTGTCTAGAAATTAGGGAAAAGTAAGGGTAAATCAGAATGAAATTTTTATGGCAATGCTGTTATTATTTATCCTCTTATTAATTTCCTTTTTGTAGAATTTAGTTGTAAAAAGGAATTATTAATTCCCTTTCATCTATATAATTAAGTAATCAAATATTTAATCCATAATCGGAAATTTGATGATATTTTCATTCAAGTTGTTTCTGTAATAAATTGCATTTAATAACGTTCGGCTATTATTCTCAGTGCTCTGAAATACAAAAAGTGTGTTAAAATATTTTTTCTCTTATTGAGAGCTTATCTTGTTTAGGATCAATTTAGTTCCATTAAATCAAGATGAATCTAGCGGGATTTTCATTTCAATGTTGATCGCTTTTCATGTTTCTGCGCTCTTCCTTTTTATTGCAGCCATTAATTGTCATAAAACATAATCATAAGTAGCGATTTAGGTATATAATATTGTTGCATAAACATTTCTCTTTGCCAAGTCTTAATACTTTGTGCAATTTAATCCGATTTTGTGGAAATATAATTTTCTTTAACGATGTTTATTATATAAATGACTTTTTAATTATATCATTAGAGGGTTTTTTCCTCTCTTTTGGTTTTAGTTGTAATAGTATAGTCTTTTACAGTGTAGGAAATGTAAAGACCAGTTTTTATAACAGTGCGTAAAATTAATTTTTTTCGATTACATTTTATTTTTAATCTTCGATTATAAAGAATTATTTGATAGATTTTGTTTCATTGGTAAATTGTCGGATTCATTGTTTAATTAATTATATGATTAATTGTTTGGGTAATTTTTGGGGTCTTAATAAATTTTGTTTGGAATTTTTCGAATCGTTTTAATTTTTTTCAAAACATTATCATTGTTTCAATTGTGGGAGAAAAATCGAACATGCAAGTTGCATTCCCCTCGTTTCGTAAAAATCACTAACGGGCTTTTGCTCGTGATTTAAGGCCGGTTGGTGTTCATGTTTACGGCTCTGCGCCCGCGGCTACGATCTTAACACATTCACGCTACTGGTGAACGCTTTTTAGAAGTAGAAAAGCAATGTTCGGTGATGAACTACAGAAGGAACATGAATATTTAGCTAAGTTTCGAATATTTCCTCATATTTTGCAATTTTCAGGATAAATAATGGATTTTGTTCTTGTTACGCCATAGGTATTGATTTATAAGAGAAAAGAAGAAAAAACAGAAAGACAAAAGAAAATAGAAAAGCGAAAGGAAACGAAAATGCGAAACAAAACAGAAAAGAGAAAGAAATAAAAAACCAAAAAAATCGATAGAAAAGAAGACAAAAGCAAAAGAGTAAAGTATAATCGCAGGAAGATTTCATTTTTAATCATGCGGAACGAGTATGTGATACGAATTGTAAATTTTTCCTCGCAACAAGTTCTTTTGCCTAATGATGGTAGTCTTTATAATGTATTATATATATGTTGGAGAGAATTCGCGACCCCCTTTTGTATATATGGTGAAATCGCGAATAACACTTCCCCGTAGTGCTATAATGTTACCAATTAAACCAGAACCCAGCGACTAATCACATCTTCCTGGATGAACGATTAACAACGAGACGAAAGTGTGACTGATTACATAGGTTTGCACTCAATGAGCTTCCAGTTTTATCTGTTATATTTATAATGATTCGCGATTACTCTAAAAAAACTTGCATCAAGTCGCACTGTATATCCTGTAGTTCATTAGAAATTATCATCATTTTTATTTTTTTTTGCTCTAGGTTAATTAAATTTCTTCTGAGGAATTTATTTATTAAGGTGTGATAGATATTTTGATTGTGTTTATCAAGATTTCTTTGAGATTCTTTAATATCCATTAAGAGGATGAATTTTTGGGTACTTAAAATTTTTGTGTTGAATAAGTGAATTTGATTTTAAAAAGAGTAAAATTGTTTAAATGGAATAAAACAATGATATCTGAAATATATTGATTTTGTTTTAGAAGCAGACTTTGCACTCGATAATTCATTTTAAAAAAGTATCAAAAAGTATCAAACTAAAAAAAATAGCTATTAAAAATTTAATTTGACGACCAAAAACTCGTTTTAGACTCTTGACAAAATGAACCCAAACTTCCATTCCATATTTTTATCTTCCTGACTTTTTTTTATAATTTTCATCAGAAATATTTACTTCTATCATATTCTGCTAATAAATTGAATTCGTGTAACGATTTTCATTATTCATCAAATAATTTAAATATTTATAAAAATGATTTAATTCATACGAAAAATGTTTAAATAATTGATTGTTTTCCACCAATTTTATGAAAATTCTAATTCTAATTCGTAAGACATTTTTATTGTCCATGAAAAGGATTGAATTCTTACGAAAGTTTTTACAAAAAAATTTTATATAATTGAATTCTGTTTAGATATTTTATGAAAATAGTATATATTGAAAATCATTGAATTGCGAAAAGTTTTTAAAAGTAATTAAATTTTACAAAGAATTCAATAAAAATTTTTGACAATTGAATTCTTGCAAACGATTTCATTAGAATTTCTTTTAAATAATTGAATTTCCAAAAAGAAATTAATTATTTTTAAAAATAGTTGAATTCTTATGGTGAATATTGTTATTCATGAAGATATCAATTATTATTGTAGTAGATGTACACCCAATTTTTTAGTTATTTGCCCCTCGGAAAATATATAAATTTTCCAAAGAATTTTATTAAAATTCCTCAAAATAATTGTATTTTCGGGAGTAATTTTGTTATTTATCGACATAATAGAATTCTTTCAATGAAATATTTATGCTAATAATGTAATTATTTAATTATTAATTATAATTAATTATTAATTATTAGAATCTAAAAGAATAATTAGATTATTTCAAACAAATTTAATTAAAATTGTATTTAATTCATTTGTTTCTTTGGAACAATTTTATTAAAATATTTGAAAATAATTGAATTTCTCTGAAAAATTGCAATATTTTTGTAAACAATTAAATTCTTCCAAAGAATGTTTAAAAAAACATTTTTTAAAATAATTAATGGTTTATGTGCTAAGAATTTTTTTTGTAATTTTCAAAGATAATTGAATTCCTAAGAAGAATTTTTATTATTTATGAAATAATTGAATTTTTGCTTAGAATTTTATCAAAAATTCTTTTAAAAAGTTGAATTTCCATGAAAATGACATTATTAGTGGAAGCAAACGTTGGTGAAGTTTACAACGTTTATATTCAACGATTTTTGATGAAAAATATTTTTTTAAGCAAATTTTTTAAAATTTTTGTACAGAGAATAATACGTTTAATTTTTTGAATAATGATTTACAAAAAAAAATATTTGTGAACAAAAATTTTTATTTTTTTTTGGTAGGAAAATATTTTTTTTTATTTCAATCGTTGATCATAAACGTTGCAAACTTCACCGACGTGGAAGCAATTGAATTATTGTGAAGAATTGTATAAAAATGTTAATAAATAATTGAATACTAGGTTAGGGGAGAGTGGGGCAAAATGTGGTACATTTTTGTAATTGGCTGTTTACAATAAATTTATCTCCCTTTTGTTACAGTATATATGATGAAGAGGAAACTTTTAAGCTTCGTACTCATCTACTAAAACCTAGTTCTTACTACTTTTTTCAACTATTTGCTTATATTTACAAATTTTTATAGACTTGTGACACTAAGTAACTTTTTCAGTCTTAAAGATACTATTTTGAAATTAATTGTGGAGTACGAAGCCTGATTTACAGAAAAAGATGAAAATTTCAGATGAAAAGTCTTTAATGTAACCTTTATTTTCGATGAACTATATGGAAATGATTACATTTACTAATTGGCAAGTTCTTTTTCGGTTTTTTCCTCCTCATGATTTATCTTGATGGGTCCATTTAACTTTGAGTAATTTATCGTAACGTTTGATTGACTTTTGAGATATATAGAAAAGAAAGATTTTCATTCATACATTATTCAGATATTTGATCAGAAAGTAATGTATGTGACCTTTAAGGTTGCACTTTGTTTTCAGAAAACGTCTGATTCAGATTTATCTTTAAAAGATTCGTGATAGTGAAGAATGTCAGGATGAAACTTGTCAGATTTTCTTGAAATCCTTTGTATGAGTGTATGTGCACAAACGGGTGACATTGTGTGCGACGAGAAAGGAGTCGAGCTTTCTGGAATTGCAACATATGCGCGCCTATAGGCATCGCGAGCGACAAGTTGTAGACTTCCTGTTGCACCTGTGCTTCTTCGCAATCCGTAACAAGCAATGGCGTAATATTTTGCATTTTTGTTTAACAGTTCACTACGTTGGTCAATAATAATAACAAATGCTATTTTTTTAGGTTAGGAATACTCGATTTTTTGTACCAGACTTCTTATGAAAAAATGAGAATTGTAACTGATTTTTAAGGCAGATTTTTTTTTCTATAAAACGAATGAACAAGTTTGTTAAATAAACAATAATACATTGTGATAGTTGCATTAAAAAATATACTGGTCGAATATGTAAAGTTTATATTTTACACAGAGAAAAATGGGTGTTGTTTCAACCTGAAATCAGTGTTAAAAGTGTCTGCATCAAACTTTAGCTCGGAAGTGTTGTTTTTTTACCGAAAATAAGGTAAATTTTCTTTTATAGAAAATTTATCCTCACTAAAATTACCCTACCGAAATTTACCCGCATCAAAAACAACACTGAGTTTTCTGTGTGTATTAAAATAGTGTTATTTTATAAAATAATTAAACAAGAAATATTGTATTCATTACTTTAAAAATCATAGTGTCCGATTAGATGCAAACAACAGAGAAAATGTATATTAAATTTTGTAAAATTATTTTAGAATTTGGGGAAAAAGTGCAACAAACCTAAATGTTGATACAAGAAAGACTAAATTTAAAAAAAAATTATATGGAATTTAGTATAATTATATCAAGTATCAAAAAATTTAATTTAATTTTAAATTTTAATATAACTTTACTAAATTCCACGTAAGTTTTTTTAAAGTTAAATATTTTTTATATCAAAATTTCGGTTTCTTGCACTTTTTCCCCAAATTCTAAAATACTATTAGAAAATTTAATATACATTTTCTTTCAGTGCATTCTTTATAAAAATCCTTTAATTTTTAATGAGAATAACAGAATTAAAAGAATAGTTCGAAAAGCAAGTGACTGTAAATTTTTGCCATCAAGTTCATAAACATAAAGTTTATTCATTAATGATCGTATAACGGAGAGAGTGGGTAAAGTTGAAAGTTATTTAGTTGTGAACGTGAGCTTTTGTGTATAATCACACCTGCACACCTCCAGAAGATGTTGCGGTTGTATATACTTGAAGTTCCGGTGTAGTCACTAATGAAGTGCACTAGCCAAAAGGGCCCTTTCGGATATGTCTGCGGGTGTATTTTGCCGGGTCTAGCTTTCGGTAGACAAGTTAGCAGAAGGAAGTGGCTCCACTATGTTGCCAGGGGTGACGCCCGACGTCGTCAAGAAGGGTCGATAATAGAGACGACGCCGCGCCATTGCCTACGTACGCCTACTCTTTAATTCACTTAAAGAAATTCTACTCATTATTATATTGTCTCAGCTTAAAGGAAAAAATTCAATTGCATTCAAGTGCTTGCGAATGGTGACTCCAAGTTGAAAGGGTCTCAAGAGACTCGATGAAAATTTACACCAAACGAACGGAATATTCAGTCATAATTTATCAAATTTTATGCTCGATATAGCAAAACAAATGTCCATCGTTGGCGTTGATAAATTAAAAATGTTTTAATTTTTTTCAACTTATTCTCTTTTTAATGTTTTCATCAATTGAATGAATTGAATAAATTCCGCAATATTGCAAGAAATAGCAAATATATTATTTTCAAGTAATAAAATAATTTTATGACCGTAACATTATATAAAAGAAAAGAGATGAATGTTAGACCGGAAGCTAAGAGTACGAAAAACGATGTAAATTATGAAAGTTTAGACACATATATTTTATTGAATAACAGAGAGTAAGAGAGAATTGAAAAACATAGCAAAGACATTGGTTTAGAGACACGATCTACGCGAATGATCTTTAGTAAAAGATTTTTTTTTACCAAATGCATGACCTGACAGTGTTGCGAACATGAAAGCGAACTTCGCTCTCTGCGCTTAAGCAAGCGTGTGATCGGATGTTATCCTTCTTCTATATATGAATTCATAGAAAGTAGGAGAGAAATTATTTCTAAACTGAAAAATTGCTCCAATATGATTAGACTTTTTTAAATTATTTTCGATTCTTCGAATTAGTTATTTCGTAAGTGAAGGGGAATTTTCTATAGTACACTATTTAGGGAGATAAAAAAATTATCAATTAAAATCTTACGTTTTATAATATCTCGGAGGAATTATAATTGAATTTATAATTATACTCTTGCGAGGATATTATGAAATATAGTCAAATTGACGTTAATGGTGAATTTATTAAGCTTTCAGGCTTTGCAGCTGTTATTCCTATTTTATATTTTAGAAAATTATCCTTTTTCTCCTTTTTGAGTATTTACCCTTTTTTATTTTGTTATTAACAAACTAATTGTCAGAATAAAATTTTTAACACACTCTAATTCTAATTTTTCTAATTCTGATTCGATTTTTAAAATTGAAAAAACCAAAATTAAAAATTTTTTATTTATCAATGAAAAAAGAAATTGGAAATTAAATGTAATGTATAAAAATACACATTATAAATTTCACAATTAATTTTTTTCTCTCTTAAACACACGGTTAGAAAGTACCTCCTGATATCAAGTTTTAATCTTGTAGTTTGTAATAGATCAAGTTTTTTGAAAATAATTTTTCTCTAATATATGTATATGTAAATCTGCTGCTTCCACAAAGTTTTAACAGAATTGTTACAAAACACGTGACAGGAAACGTAAGTGACTATTATAAATATTTTTTCCTTTTTCTAACCAAGACCATTCCGGTTGTAAAAAAATAAATTCTCATACTATTATTACGTAAACAATAGCAATTGACACGAGAGAAGAGAAAAGGACCATTAATAAAAAGAAAAGAAGATGAATTTTTATGTGCTTTTGAAAAGCTTGAATTTATTCGTGCCAAGGCGTGAGTAAAGTGCACCACGTGCATATAAATTCCAATATATAAGCGTCAACTAAAAAAAAAAAAATTTTCATCCGAACCACTACATGGAAAGAGATTCGATTAGTTTCATTAAAAAGACACTTGGCTTTCATTAAAAGAGTAATTGAATTTATTTTTCTCTCCCCTCATTAATGGACTTTATTCTTCTAACTCTCGATTTATAATTCATTCAAAAAATAGTTCAATATCAAATTAATTTTCCATAACATTCCATTTCGTTTTCTTTAAAATGCAATTATTATTTCTTAAGTAAATTTTTAAGTTTTTTTAAGTTTCCTTTTAATTTAATACTTTTTAAGGTGGAAAAAGAAGTGTTAATATTAATTTTACGAAATGTGACACATAGCGGAGAAGAAGAATTATTTGCCATTCTCTTTAACTTAATTATTTACAAAACCTACCGGAGGGGGAACATTGAAAATGCAGAAATAAGAAGAAAGGAATTAGTAATTTGTGGCTTTGGAAGATGCTCGTTTATTTTGTGGTCGCACTTTCCTGCATCTTGCGGTTAGTTTCATGGACCAAGGATGCGCTTTAAAAACACTTCCGACAAGATTCCATGTAATCGATGCGAACATATCTTGATGAGCATACATACACACTTGACATTCTTTTAAGAATTCCACGCGTCGCGTTTACGAAAACATTTTCTTTTTAATTAAAGAATATAATATTGTAAATTAATATTCTTTCTCTCTACATTAAAATTACGAGCCTCGAGGGAAAAATTCCCGTAAGAACTTTGAACTTTCACGAAAAATAACTCAGATTTCCGTTAAATAAAAAATAACTTTAAATATTAAACGTTAGTAGAAATTAAATTTTTTCTTTTTTTGAAAAATTCCAAAAATATTACAGTTTTTGTAAAAATATTGAAGCAAAAAAACGAATTTGATTCGTTTTTTTTTGTTTCAATTTGACTGGGTGGAAGTGCATTTTCTATAAATTTGTTTTTAAAGTCAAAATACTTTATTTCAAACACTTTTTTTTGTTTTTGCTTTTTATAATTATGAGGTTGTCGTGGTTAGGAGAACAATGATTGAGTCATTTTATCGTTGTCATGCACACCTCACGTTTAATGATGGTGTTAACATCACTGACAACAATTGTGATAATTTTTCAACATTTGAGTCACAACTTGACTACATACCATGTTCAACGAATTTGCCGACTTTATTGCTCGACATAATTGGCTGAATCTTTACACAACGTTAATCTACTAATTCAACGGAATTTCTTATATGAGTGTCTTAAATTTATAAATGACATCCTCGTCGTAGTATTCAATCTATTTTTCCAAACATTTACTTTAAAAAATTTTATTATGTCTCTAGTGCATGAACTTTGAAGTAGGAATTAAATTTATTTATTTTTCTTTAAAATTCAAAATTTATTTTAAAAAATATTATCTGACTTATCGAGAAAATAATTTATGAACATTTTAAAAGTATACATGGAAAAAATTAATTCAGTAACTTTTACTAAACATTCATAATAAATCATAAATTTTCTGCAATTTCTGGATATTTTTGTCTAATGTTATATACTACTTTTGGAGTATTTTTTTACTACGTCCTTGTAAATTTTACTATTTCCAAAGTAAATTTTAGTAAAATTCTAAAATTGCTACTGTAACTAATTCAAAATTATTTTCATCGTTTCAGTTCAAATTTTTTGAATTTTTCAACTAAAATGCTACAAAATTCTCGAAGGGGATTAAAATTTTTCAAGAAACAAAATTCATGAAAATTTCTCATTACATTCATTGAAAATTCAACTTTTCTAAAATTTCCAATTCAAAACTTTTTGAAATTCAATTATTTATGAAAATGATAAATGCAGCTCATAAAATTAAATTATTTTTGAAATTTGTATGCACTTAAAATAATTCATTAAATACTTTATTAATATTAATTTTACAACAGTTTTTCAAAAATTAAATTATTTTAAATAAATTTAATTTTATATTCAATGTTCAAATTTTTATTTGAAATACAAAAAATTTAAGTTTTTTTTTTGTTTTCTTTCATGATTTTAAAGTTTATAAAGAAATTTAGAAAGAATTAATTTTTTTTCAAAATATTTTCAAAGGTTCCTAAAACAAAAAGGAAAAGTTTCTTATGAAATCTTAATATTTCATTTCTTTTCCAGTACCTACCTTTAATAAAATTATCTATTTTTCCCTGATTTCCCTGACCAATTACATTTTCCCTTTTTTTTCTTTAATTCTCTGATTTTTCAGACTTGTGGCAACTCTGTAATAATAATGCGGTAAATTTTATTTATCATATTTATATTTATTATTCAAATTCAAAATTTAATTACGTTAATCTTCCATTTTTTAAAAAATTTCATAGTTTTAAAAAAATTCAATTTTGTTTCTAAATTCAACTAGTTTTTTGTTAATGTTAGTAATTTTTTGTTACAAATAAGTTTTTATTAAAATAGTGTTGAATTTTGAAAACTAATTTCATTTTAGAAGCTAGTAAAAAAGTTCAAAAATAATTTAATTTTGTAAGAGTTGCATTTACTATTTTCATAAATAATTGAATTTCAGAAAGTTTCAATTTGACATTTTGTTAAACTTAGTTTAAGAAAGATTTTAATTTATATTCTTGTAAAATCTGTTGAATTTTAATTATTTTTAATTATTGAAAATAATTGACTTAAATATGTTTAAAAATTATTATAGTGAAATGGAAAATGTAAATTACTTGCTTAGAGTATTTTTCATGAATCTCCTAACCTGTGGTAAGCTTGTTTTTCGCTGTAAATATAGTAAAAGTTACTTTACATTTTTTCTGTGTACAAATGTATCTCAGTGATTTAATTTTTGGTGAATTGAAATTTAAAGAGTAGACTAAATTGGCTTTATATAGTGTGATAAGAACTTTTTGATATTCACTCCTTTTTTCAAGTGTCAGCAGTTTTTACTGTGTGTGCCTGTACATATATTTATATAGAAAACGCAAGAAGTAGAACGATTTAGAAACTTTTTAGTAAGAATTTGTTAAAATTGATTCCTGTTAACAATAGTAATTGATGAGTTACATAAAAATACGGTTAATGAGCGCGAATCGGAATTATGGCGTTTGTATTTAGTGCAAAGTGATTTTCGTATTTATCACGTGTATGCGAGCATCTCTCAGCAGTAGCGAAAGAAGCATACGTCTGATGGCCTTTCATGTAGAATAATGGATCCTCACCGGTCAGACATGATTTAAATTAATCCCATGTAACAGTGCTTCTTTTTAGTGTAGTGTGCTATCATATCCACTGTTGCAAATACCGTTATTTTCCAAGTCGCTTAACAAAACCAACACGTATGTAAATTGCTTTTTTTCACCACAAAATTCGCCCATCAGCATCTATTGTTTCCCATGCTAGAAAAGTTTCAAAAAAAATAAATAAACAGAAATACGATTCGTTCTTTAGATTATGTACAAGAAAAATATATCACCTTTGACTCTTGAAGAGAAATGCGGAACTATTCATATCTTATTTCCTGTTATATATTCTAATTTGTAGAATAATTCTTTAATTTTGTTGTTCAATTCTTCTTCGCGGCGAAAATTTAGGGGGAGTGCGGAAAAAACAAGGCTAAATTTACAGTTTTGTTGATAATCTATTTTTACCTCTGTTCGATATACTTTTTTTCTGTGTACCTCGCTTATGAAAGTTCGTTTCCACGAAGTAATTCCTATGGAAAAACTAGTGTAAAATGGGTAAATAATGTCGATGGAGTTGTTGATACGGTTTCCTGAAACGATTTCAGGGCCGTAAAGCGAGTTTTGAGGCGAATGGCACTGCACGCAATTTCTTTCGTGGTTTGTGTCTCCATTTCTATGTGTGTGCATAAATATCGTGTAGCTGTAATACCTTTCCGGTTTACGACTCTCAATTAGTAGATATACGTCAGTCTCGTTTTTTTCATTCATGGAAAAGTCGTGTACTATATATATATACTAAAAAATATGTTCTATTACATTTATTTACGAATTTCTTTAATTGTCATCATTATTATTAAAAAAATGTAATAATTTCTGCACAGGCTTCACAGTGACCCTAAAAAATATTTTAGGGGAAATAGAGGACTGAAAATTAAAAATAAGGAACTTTTAGGGGACTATAAATGAAGATTGTTTAAATGAAGATAAAATATAATTTATTTATAAGAACACAAACTTTAGTAAAGTTTTTAAATATTGCTTTAAGAAATTTTGGTATAATAAGGAGTAAATATTAATTTACATTTAAGAATCTTTTAACAGCATATGATTGTTAGGTCCTTAATGGCACTTTCTTAGACCGCTTTTCTTTTTAAATATTCAATAAATTGAGCTGGAATTTTGTAAAAAAAGTATAAAATACAATAAAAAAGGACAGTGATATGCAAAAGTTTTAATCTTTTTTAAATTAAATTATTACAAATTACTTAAAAATTCTCAGTTGTCACGGTCACTTCTAGCCAATTTCTCGTCTTACAGATTTCAAAGTGTTTTATTATAATTAATTTTAAAATATTAATACTTTTGCACATCTGCCCTTCTTTATTGTATTTTAGACATTCGTAAAAATTTTTAGCTCATTTCAATAAATATTGAAAGAGACAAATCGTCAAAAAAATTGACATTGAGAACCTATAACAATCACATGCTGTTAAGATTGAAATATAAATTCAAAATATAATTCTGGCTTAATGAAATGAAGATAATTTTAATCTTCGTAAAAATTTATTCTTCAAAATTTTATATAGGGTCATTTTGGGGTAAATGTAAACGGAATATCTATATTTTACCAAAAACATTAGTTTTTTTTTGTTAAAAGGTAAAACGGACGGATTTCTTTTGCATGAACTTGTTACTTTACTTCCCTAGAAAAATTTTAGTTTGATTGTTTAATTTATTTTTATGCAAATGCGAGACAAAATACTGAAACAGTAAAATTTTGAATTTCAATCTTTTTTGCATTAAAATTGTCAAAATAAATTATTGGCAATACTCAGAACATCTTGTAGGTGAGCTGAGGTAAAAATATTGACGTCGAACTTATTTTTAAATTTGTAAATTTAGCTGAAACATCTACTGTTTACATTTACCCCAAATGACCCTAAATTCAAAATATTTATTTTTATAAAAATTAATTTTCTTAATTTTAATTTTTATAAAATTTTGTTTTCAGTTTAATACTAAGATTCTTTTTAAACACGCGAATTTATTAATCAAAAAACAAGTTTTTAATCCATTGATATTTTAAAGAACATCTATAACTGTATATGATTACAGATGTTCTTTAACAATTTAGTATTTTAAAAATAATGTATGTCATAACAAGTTTGAGCAGATTATAAGAATTTATAATATATACAAATACAACCAACTTTTTATTACATATTATTATTACTATCATCGTTGAAAAATGAATTTCGAAATTTGCTTTGCAATTTTTTTTATTGTAGTCTCTTTTCACCTATTCATGTCACACCTGTATTTCCATATCTTTCTGTATGTTTTTAAACTTGCTTCTGTTTGTCAATTGGAATTAATAATTATTGTGTGGCTAAACAGTAATTTGAAATAATATAATAGTAGTTTTAAGTTGGACTTTAATTTTCAAATTATCTGTTACAACTGTAATTATATTCGAAGCACAAAATATGTAAGTTATCAGTATTTTTATTAAATTACTGTTCACACATAGTAATTAGATGTGTTAAGTAAATTATTAGTGAGAAAAATTTTCAGATAAAAATATATAAAATCTAAATTAAATTTTATTTAATTTTAACTAAATTAATAATCGATAAATATAGATATGTTTTAGTGAATTGGTAATTTAATTAATTAATTAATTCATTCATTATTACTATTTAATTACTAATAATTACTATTAATTGATAAATAATAACTATTTGAACTGATTTGGATAGTAGAGGCAAACTGAAGAATAATAAAAACAAATAGATTTCGTTGATTCCAAAAATATTATTATGTAGTTTTATTCAAAAACGTTTGTCTCAAGAAAAAATAGTTTCAATCAACAGTAGGTATAATTTTATCTAATGGTACTTTTGATTGATGATGTTATTAATAGAAGATAATAGCAACACTGTCTCTGATTAAATACTCGTATACCGTTATGGGACTATCTCCACATGATGTATTAAATTAAGAAGAAAAGGAGAATATTTTTTCTCTAAATTGCACAGTTTCTGAAAAGAACCATTGATATTCTCAGAAATGTACAACTCACCCATTATAACAATGATTCTATATTCGTACGTGTAGGAACATATAGACAATATAAAGTTGGTGGAAAGTTTATTTTGAAGATATAAAATATTTTTTTCATTTTGTGGTTCCAATCTGATTACCATTGCAAAGTGACATGATCGTTACTTTCAGTTTGGTTTGAATAGTAGGTCATTAATTATCGAGTTAAAGTGACGGGTGGAGTTGCTTGTCTGACTACATTCGAATGAGGCAGACATTAGACATTAGGCCTTCTTTAAACTGCCTCTTCCGACCTACTACCTCGAAACGTTATTCAAAAAGTAGTCGTGATTATTCCTCCTGGGACTTATTTATATACAACGAGTGCGAGATAGAAATGCATTTCAATGACAGTAATTATGTTGTTGAAAAATTAACAATATTCATTAGTGTCCTCTCTTGTCTACTTGAATATACTGCTTTTTAGTTCTACTTTTTTACTTCAAAATAAAAATTATGTATATCGGCTTTCGAATATTATATATTCTACATCATTTTTGTGGCACACTTTGACAATAATATTGATAAAATAATTGAATATTGACAGGATGATTGCAGGCAATTTTCGCGTATATGTAAATAGCAAAATTGTCAATCATTTTGTTGATTTATTTTCTATATAAATTTTTAGCTTTTGTTACATGGCGAGCGAAATTAAGAGAAGTATTTAAATTTGTCTTTTATCGTATTTTTACTTTTTGTTGGTTCTTTTTTTATTTTACATAAAATTTTCTACACTAAGGTAATTTTTAAATTGTTACGAGTTTTATAAAGAGCTTTAATGGAAAATCGTATCGACTTTTACATCCCCTTAACGAATATAGTATATAAAGTTGAACTGAATGAGTTGAACTGAGGCTACTTCAGCAGAAAATTTTGCCTCAAGAAGAAAATTTGTGTACAATTTTTTGTTATTGGTACAAATTTATTTTCATGAAAACAAACTAATATTAAAGAATGTTGAAAATTTCTAAAGTTGATGCATAAAAGTTTTACCCATTTTAAAAGCTTCTGTATGCACAAGTTTTTCCGAAACGGTGCTTCTGTGTATTAAATACCTTACTGTAACTTTTAATGACAAGTTTACTTCCGCTATTCAGTGAAGTCATCAAAGAATTCACTGTCAGTGTTATGTGTTTAATTAGTTTTTTTTAACAGAATTGTCTTGACGCATCCAGTGAGTGTGAAATTATACGTTTCGGTTTATGAAAAATCATTAACTACATTTTTATATGTGATATAAAATAAGTAATCTTCCTGGAATCGTATGTATATAGAAAAATATAGTACTTTCGAAACGATCATTTTTTGCAATTTAAGAAACATTGTATTAATTTTACGCATTTGTATTTCTTATGTATGGGATTATTTATATTTTTTAAATCAATTTTTTATTGCTATATTGTTATTCTGAGAAGTGTATTTATTTTGTGATTTATTATTGTTTTAACTTTCGTTTTTCTTTGCAAAATTCGTCTTTCTAGTTAAAATGTATTTCAAGCAAAAATAATTTATTTTGACTTAAAGAAAGTATATATTTGTGTCAGAGACTACTGAATTATTTGATTTGAGTATAAATTTTATTCGACATACAAAATACATGCAAAATAAAATTTATTTGGAACAAATAAATCTTTGAAACAAAATTTATTCAAAACAAATCAATTTTTTTAAAGAAATACACTTAAAAGAAGGAAAATTTTATTTATTTTAAACGAATACAATTTCTTTAAAATAAAAAGAATTTATTTGAAACAACGAAAATGCAGTCAAAACAAATATTATGTATTTAAAACAAATAAACCTTCTTTGGATTAAGTAAAATTTATTTCTTTGAGCATTTGAAACAAACCAACAAAAAAAAGCACTTGAAACAAATAATAATTTATTTGAAGCGATTAAAATTTCTTTGAAACAAGTAAAATATATACTTAAAACAAATAAAAATTTTAGTATTTAAATCTATTTTTTTGGTTGTGAATTCTATATATAAAAATTCTGAAATTTAATTTAATTTAAAAATATTTTTAAAAAAATAAAAATTTCATGTTCTATACGAAAATGCACGTAAATAATATTTAAAAAATAGCACTGAATAAAATGTACTTGATTCAATGAAATATTTATTTGACAATGAACACTCTCTAAATTTGAATTAGTTGAAATGTTTTCTAATTTGAATTAGTGACTGACTTTTTGCTTTTAAATTAATAAAATTTACTTATAAATAGTAATTTCTACTAATTTATTAGTATGATTTACTAATTCAAAATTAATTTGTATTGGACAATGATTTTCGTATTTGAAGCAAATACGATATAATAAATAAAATTCAAATAAAAATTATTTTATTCAAGTAAATATATATTCAGTAGTCAAGTAATCAGTTATTTGAATCATCAATTTTTTTTAATTAAGTAAATTACCTTATATTTGAGCCACTAATTTCAGAATTTGAAGCAAATGTCATTTAGTTGATTCAAATAAGAATTATTCGTTTTACGTAAATATTTAATTCAAAGTAAACAGGCAATGAGTTATTTAAATTAAATAATGTTTTTCAGTATAACACTGTAGTAGTGGAATTATCTATTAATTCAATAATTTTTGGATTTTATTAATTATATAAATATGAAGTGTTCCAATTATTTATTATTATTATTATTTTTTACTATTTTTTAATAATAATATTATTATTATTTTTATTTTAGTGAAATTTGATTATAAAAGTGAAATATTTGCGATTAGATAGCTATGAAAATTATTGTTGACAATATTAATAAATAGTGGTAACGACACTTATATTATCAATAAAGATTCTCATTGTGATTCGTAAATTGTACGATAATATATCTGTATAGGTGCAATATAACAAGAAAAGTCTTGCGCTCGTTGCGAGTACCGCGAGTCGACCCTCGCGTAAAGTCGGAGTGCGCGCTCTACACACCGACTCTCGACAGTCTGCTGTTGACCATTGAAAGCGAGGGATCGTGTATCGTTTTTGCTTTTTCTCCCATGTCACGAGTCTTTTACTCACGCCACGCATTTTCTGACTGACATTTCCATCAATTTTCCATTTTTCATATTAACATCTTCAAAACAAGTTTTGTGGTATTCATTAAATCAAACATTTCATAAAAAATTCCATCAAAAATTAAATCACCTCTTTTGAACATCGAAGAACTATTATTCGAAGAACCTCATGATAGTAAACTGGGATTATACCTTTTTTTCTAATTTGTGCAGTTGTGAGTGAAAATTTTTTAAAAAATGCTCTTTTTATGCAAAAAAAAAAGCATTTTAGGTGTAGTTGAGTGAATAATTTTCGACAATTGAAGGTCGTTGGTAGTTTTATTGTCAAAGTGGGTCATCTCGCCGGTTAATGATTTAAAGCAAGTGGTGTATACTTTCGAGGACCTCGGGAGATACTGATCGTAATTCTTTTAACACGAGACATTTATGTTTTGCCAGTGTCAACGACCGCTCGTTACTGTCGTACCAATCGATCCCTGTTCTATCGACTGCGCGTGATTTTTGCGTAAGATATTTTCTTTTATATATGAAATAAAATAACATATCTTCCAAGTTGATTGACTCGTTGAGTCACAAGTCTGTCGATAGACTATTATTATTATTACTATAAGCGTGTGGAATGTGTTCACTTACAATCGCTCTCTTTCTACCCTGAGATAAATCAGTGTGCTTATTTAATTCTTCGAACCGTGCATCCCGTTTCAAAACAAGTGTCTTTTGTCTATTCTCAAAGTGTCATTGTTTTAACTCTGCTGCAACTTCTTTTTTTAAGTGAACTATTGAAGTCTATTTCATCTGCGGAGACAAAAAGACAAAACCTATTAAAGTCGAAAAAAGAAAGTTCGCAATTGGATTATTTAGAATAGTGAATGTTGCACAGAAATTGTTCCAGAGTTTCAATCGAGTGACCGAAACAGTAAATTACTCTCAGTGGAGGATAAATGAAAATTTTAATTGTCCACGTGGGGAATTTTGCAGAAGAAGTCAACAATTTTTTGGGAAAACTACAAAAGGGAATTTGAAGGGAATTTTCGCAAATCCGCAAAGAACCAAAAGGTGAAGAAGGAAAGAATCTCGGGTATTTTGAAGATAGAAAAAAGTGAAGAAAGAGAGAATCGAGTATTTTGAAGCTTGTTAAGAACTCTTTGTTAGGAGTGAAGAAAGAGAGAGAGAATTGGTTTTGAGGAGCCGAAAGTGGAGAAGGAAATCGGGCCAGTTGAGTGAGCAAGATAGATAGGAAAAGGAGAGTGTCGGGGAGCAGAGTGCCAGAGACGGAGCATGGTTCGCCGCGTGGAAAGGCAATTGGTACCAGTAGTAAAGCAAGAATGTTGACTGCCCGTTCAGGGCCTCTTGGGCTCGGAGTGCCTCGAACCCTGGGGCCCGCCGAGGGTAGCGATCATCTTTTTCTACTGCCGGAGAGAGCCCTAGGCATGGACACAACCCACCTCCGACAGGACTTGGCAGGACTCGACTTCAACCTTCACCTCAACCTACTGCACACTGCGCCCAAGGGCAACGTATGGCTATGTAAGTTCGGCTCCTTCGACAAAATTAAATTCGTTAATTAAGTTCCACACTTCAAAATAACTTCAAAATTATTTTTTATGAAACTGAAGTTACCAACGTTGATTCAACGAAAAACTCAAAGAAAATTTTCTCTGGATACAAACTTTTCTTGTTTATTTTTGACCCAAGTAAACCCTCCAAACCCTAAAATAAAAAAAGGTCAGGAAAGTAGTGATTTTTATTTTTTTAGTGGAATTTTTTCCAAAAATCACGCAATTTCAATTAAATTCATAATTCCTCGTCTCGGTAGTAATTTTTTCTTTTGATAATTGTTTATTTTAATATTAGACGCTATTTAAAAAAATTTCAAGTGATTCCAAGTCGGGGAAAGCAGTAATTTAAAAATTTTTTTTGTTACGAATTTTCAAATTAATTAATGATTCCTCGCCTCGGTAGTCATTTTTTCTTTTGATTAATATTAATTCTAATGTCGTGTGCCATTAAAGAAAATTCCAAGTCGGGGATCATTGCTCTCCCCGACTTGGAATCTCTTGAATTTTTTTTTAAATAACGTATAATGTTAAAGTTAACAATTATCAAAAAAAAAAATTACTACTGAAGCGAGGAATCATTCATTAATTTGAAAATTCAGAATTTCTGGAAAATTCGTGACAATAAAAAATTCGAAATCACTGCTTTCCCCGACTTGGAATCACTTGAAATTTTTTTTAAATAGCGTCTAATATTAAAATAAACAATTATCAAAAAAAAAAATTACTACCGAGGCGAGGAATTATTAATCTAATTGAAATTCTGTGATTTTTCAAAAATCCGTGATAAAAAACCAAAATCACTACTTTCCCCACCTTTTTTTATTTTACTCTCTAAATCTGAATTAGTAAAAAGTTACTAATGAAATGGTGAAAAGTCGTCCACTAAATGATTTAGTAATAATTCTACTAACAATTAGTAAAATTTTACTAATTGTTAGTAGAGCGTTACTAATTGATTAGTAGAATTCTACTAACAATTAGTAGAACTGTTTTATTAATAGTCGATAAAATAGTTTCACTAATTCATTTAGTGAAAAAGTGACTTTCAATTAGTAGAATTCTACTAAAACATTAGTAGAATTTTACTAAAAATTAGTAATATTCTACTAATTAAAAAGGTGAAAAGTCGTTCATAAAAACTACTAAAAATTAGTAAAATTTTACTAATTCTTAGTAGAATTCTACTAATTCAGATTTAGAGAGTAGGATTTGGAGAATTTACTTGGGTTAAAAATAAACAATATAAATTTCTATACAGAGAAAATTTAAAAAAAAAAGTTTTTCGTTAAATCAACGTTGGTAACTTCAGTTTCATCATTTTTTTACCAGTTTTAAAAGAAAACCTTCTTATAAGGCTGACACTGGCACCCATAGTTCATTTTGGTGCCAGTTTCAGCTACAAAAACCTTTTTAAGATTGTTTTATTTCTTTTTTTTGTTCATTTTTTCTATTATTTTATTCGTTTTTGCTATAATTTTCCACACTATTTATTTTTCTAAGAGAATAAATACGACGGAGCCCTTTGGTTTGATTATGAAAACCACGTGCGCAGTGCATTTGAGAAACGTTCTTTTTTAGACAACAAGAAAATTACATTTATTTTATTTTAGTACATTTTTTATCTTTTTTTCTTTTGTTATCTTATATTTTCTGAGCAATTTTTCGTTTAGGTTTATTAGTACCTACGAAATTCGTAAATAAACAATTTAAGAAACAAATCCATGATTTTAAATGAAAATTAGTCTGACTATATTTTCTAATGTTGAGTTAAAAAGAAAATAGAATTTATATTATAGTGTTTTGGTGCCTAAAGTTCAGCACGTTTGAATGAATGATCATTGTGTTTTGATACTATCTTTATATTTTATCACAAAATATTATTATTTATTTTAATTAATTTGAATTTTAATTACTTTAATTAATTACTACAATTAATTTAATTACTTAATAAAATTAATTCTAAACGAAGTAAAAATTCAGTTTCTTTGATTTTTCAATTTATTTTAATAAATAAATAATAATAAATAAAAATATCTGTATACTGAAAAACAGATTTCTTAATTTCAACCTCAATTTCAACGTTCAAATTTTTTAAAGTTTAAATTTCTGAACGCTCAATTGTAAACGAAATTTATTTATTTCTTCTTTACTCTCTAAATTACTATAATTCAATTAGTAGAACGTATTTTTTACCATTTCTAATTAGTAAATTTTCTACTAATAATTAGTAAAAAACTATTAAAAATTAGTAAAAGCAGTTACTAATTCAATTGGTAAACGAATTCGCACTATTTCATTAGAAGATAACTGCTATTTTAGATTTAGAGAGTAAATTCAAAATTTCTACAAACTTACGAAGAGTAGAAAAAAATAATAACAAAGTTTTTAAATGTATAAAATTTATAATTTTTGCGCGAAGTAGATAAAAGTACGTTTGTCCCAAAGTCTACTAAATTATTCATTTGCTTCGAGAAAAACATTAATTTGTATTCATTTGTAGATTATAAATATTTATTTTATCGAACTTATTATTGTATATTAGTTTCGAAATGACGTTTATTTGAAAAAACGTTTGTTTGAAAAAAGTATTTACTTGTTTCAAAAAAAACATTTATTTGTATCGGAAAAACATTTGTTTGGTTAAAAAAAATATTGTTTAGAGAAGATATCGATTTGTTACTAATAAAATAGTTGTTTGTCAGAAATAATTTTTCGAAACGAATCAAGTCAGAAATAAATATATATAAAAATTGGAAATACATAAAGTAATACAAAATAAATATATAATACTAAATAAACAATGAATTCAATAAATTATAAATTAAAATTATAAAAATTACATTATTATAAACATGAACTAAGAATATAAAAATTAAAAACGATACACGGAGACACAGAAGAAATAAGTGTTAAATTTGTTGCGTGTAGTTTTCAGATTATGTTGTTTTAACACAATTTTAGTGTTATTTTAACCCCATTTAAAATGTATATTAATTTATCACCCTCTAGTGTTAATTTAACAGTCCCCAAGTAAAAATTTCTGTCAAATTCCAGTATTCACAACAGGCGCAGTATTGCACCAGTACTGGCGAGCCAGCAGTTGGTTTACCAGTACTGGTTCAGTACTGGCTTCAATAAAATTTCTGTACTACGCCAGTACTGGACTTTAAGACTGGTATGCCAGTACTGTGCCAGTACTATGGTATTATTACGAAGACAACACAACAAACAAGTACCGCCCAAGCAAAAATTGACAACTGGCGCAGTACTGCGCCAGTACTGCCCAGTACTGGCGGAGTACTGGCCGCCATGGTTGAACCAGTACTGGTATTTGACCTAAATGATAACGCTTTTCCGTACTGGTTTGACGTTACTGGCGCAGTACTGGCAACCAGTACTGGTTTAGTACTGGCGCAATACTGGCCCAGTACTGGGGAATTTTAAATTTAATATTGCTTATAAAAGTGCAGTTGAACTTAAAGTAACTAAATTTAAGGATAGAATGATACTTTCTTAATCAGAATTATTAAAAATTTTAAATAACAATAATTAATGGCTTATTTTTACTGCGAATTAGTTAAATTTTGCTAAATAATTAATAAAACGATTTGTTGTATCAATTTATATGAAAAAATTTAACTATTTTCTTGATAATTTATTTTCCAAATGTTTCGAATTTGAAAATTATTGAAATTTTATTTAATGTTTACACTGTAAAAAATTTAGGGAGTTAACGGACTCGGGAGTTAAATTTTTAGAGTTAAAAATTAACTCCAAAAGAGAGTTAATTTATTAACTCCCTTCCTTCCTTTAACACCCGTGCGAGTTATTTTTCCATGGGGGGAGTTGGCATTTGGGAGATAAATTTTAACTCTCTTTATTTAACTCCTCTGGCATTGACTCCCCAATAGGTGCGACTTTTATAGAATCCCCTGGGGAGTTAAAATTTAACTCCTTTTTTTACAGTGTAAAATATTAAATAATAGCAAAAATTAATACGAGGAAAATCGTTTCTAATTAAAAAACAAAATTTAGTATGTCAATGTAATTAAATGTGCTAAAACAAAATACCATAGAGTCTTTCTAACTTGTAGAAAAACTTATTTTTTAATGGGAAAAAATATTATTTTAATGTAAAAAAAATTAGGCTAAAAAATTCTTTCTAATATTTTTTCTGTCTATTAAAAATTCGTATGAATAATTGTTTTGTTTAATAAAAATGTTGTCAAATAAGAATGTTAAATACATTAAAATTTGATTTATTATTATTATTATTTTTTAATCAATCTTGATTAAAAATTTAAAAAAATTAAATAAATTATATATGTATATATTATATTTACTTATATATAGATATAAACAAAAATTAAATTAAATAGTGAAATTTTTTTCTTTCTTGCAGACAAAGATTTACGCAGTTCTGGCGTTAAAATATGTACCTATATACTACTGCACCGGTACTTGTTTGTTGTGTTGTCTTCGTAATAATACCATAGTACTGGCACAGTACTGGCATACCAGTCTTAAAGTCCAGTACTGGCGTAGTACAGAAATTTTATTGAAGCCAGTACTGAACCAGTACTGGTAAACCAACTGCTGGCTCGCCAGTACTGGTGCAATACTGCGCCTGTTGTGAATACTGGAATTTGACAGAAATTTTTACTTGGGCGGTGCAGTAGTATATAGGTACATATTTTAACGCCAGAACTGCGTAAATCTTTGTCTGCAAGAAAGAAAAAAATTTCACTATTTAATTTAATTTTTGTTTATATCTATATATAAGTAAATATAATATATACATATATAATTTATTTAATTTTTTTAAATTTTTAATCAAGATTGATTAAAAATAATAATAATAATAAATCAAATTTTAATGTATTTAACATTCTTATTTGACAACATTTTTATTAAACAAAACAATTATTCATACGAATTTTTAATAGACAGAAAAAATATTAGAAAGAATTTTTTAGCCTAATTTTTTTACATTAAAATAATATTTTTCCCATTAAAAAATAAGTTTTTTCTACAAGTTAGAAAGACTCTATGGTATTTTGTTTTAGCACATTTAATTACATTGACATACTAAATTTTGTTTTTTAATTAGAAACGATTTTCTCGTATTAATTTTTGCTATTATTTAATATTTTACACTGTAAAAAAGGAGTTAAATTTTAACTCCCCAGGGGATTCTATAAAAGTCGCACCTATTGGGGAGTCAATGCCAGAGGAGTTAAATAAAGAGAGTTAAAATTTATCTCCCAAATGCCAACTCCCATGGAAAAAAAAACTCGCACGGGTGTTAAAGGAAGGGAGTTTAATAAATTAACTCTCTTTTTGGAGTTAATTTTTAACTCTAAAAATTTAACTCCCGAGTCCGTTAACTCCCTAAATTTTTTACAGTGTAAACATTAAATAAAAATTTCAATAATTTTCAAATTCGAAACATTTGGAAAATAAATTATCAAGAAAATAGTTAAATTTTTCATATAAATTGATACCACAAATCGTTTTATTAATTATTTAGCAAAATTTAACTAATTCGCAGTAAAAATAAGCCATTAATTATTGTTATTTAAAATTTTTAATAATTCTGATTAAGAAAGTATCATTCTATCCTTAAATTTAGTTACTTTAAGTTCAACTGCACTTTTTATAAGCAATATTAAATTTAAAATTCCCCAGTACTGGGCCAGGTATTGCGCCAGTACTAAAACCAGTACTGGTTGCCAGTACTGCCCAGTAACGTCAAACCATACGGAAAAGCGTTATCATTTAGGTCAAATACCAGTACTGGTTCAACCATGGCGGCCAGTACTCCGCCAGTACTGGGCAGTACTGGCGCAGTACTGCGCCAGTTGTCAATTTTTGCTTGGGTCTCTATTGTTCTTTTAACACCAATGTAGTGGAGAGACTATAAATTAAATTTTGTAAAAATATTTGCAAATTGGGGAGAAAGTACAACAAAGCAAAATTTTGATATAGAAAATACTAAACTTTAAAAAAAGTTTTGTGAAATTTATTAAAGTTATATTAGATTTTATTTAATATTCTTGATATTTGATATAATTATATACTAAATTTCACATAAGTTTTTTTTTAAAGTTTAGTATTTTTTATATCAAAATTTCGCTTTGTCTCATTTTTTCCCCAATTTGAAAATATTTTTACAAAATTTAATATATATTCTCTCTCCGTGTAGTTTCTTGTTAATTTTACTCTCAAGTCCACGCTTGTTGAGAAAAATTAAAACCTGGATAATATTCGATTGGTCAGTTGCATGTAGGTAAGAATCAATGAAACTTGGTTGAATTCTAAGAAGCCCTTATATTCTTTTCTGGATTGATTTTTATTGCTTTCTTTATTCTCTTGCTATTGAACATTCTGTGCATTTTTTTCTAGATTATTTCTCCTTTTATATTTTTAACAATAATATTTATTTTGTTTTAACAATAATATTTACTATACGTATATAAAAAAAAAATAATAAAAAAAAAAAAAATATATTCATAGTAAAAAGTGATTATTGTCATTAAAACCAACTATTGTTGTAATATTGTATATTGTAATAATACGATTTTATTAGGTATTCTAAGAGGTTCGAAAAGAACAATTTTTCCCCCTGGCATAGTAATTATTTTTTTCCGACCATCTAGATCAGGTGTATAGATACGAATTTTAACGTGTGTCGTAATTTTTGACATGATCGCATTTCTATTATATAGCAAAGAAGTTGAATTTAAATTTTGTCAGTAGCTATATTATAAGTTTCAAAAGGAAAAACATTTAATTAAAGTGTCAATATAGATTAAATTTAATATCGTAATTAAATATTGGAAAATATTCTAAGACGTAATGTTTAAATTAATATTGAAAATCAATCATTTGACAACTTTCATAAATATTGAGTGAAATAATAATATTTCAAATTATTTGCTATGATTTAAAATAATTCAATTTTAATTCGGTTTTTGAATACAATTTAGATTCTTGAAAGTTTAAGTGATTAAAATTAAATTGTCATGTTAATTGACAATTGGATAATATTTTATAGAGACGTGAATAATGCGGTCTTCTTTTTCTTCTTCAAATGATGGAATTTGCAAGTTTTTTCTCTCATTTGTAATGATAATGCCACAAAAAGGATAGTAAATCGTGAGGCTAAAATTGCTGTACTATATTTGGCAAAACTTTACACGAGAATGCGACCTCGATTTATCAAGTGTCGCATCGACCTTCGCCTCTATTATACTACGTATTTTGAAATCTACAGATTTCCTTACTTTATTTTCCGGAATCCTTCACACAAAGTGGGTGGTCCTTTTATGAGTTCCATTGGAGTGACACGCGCGTATCGAGCAACTTATCTCAGATATATTATAAGAGATTAAATTCTATCTTGCGGATAGAATTGTACGTTCTTTGGTTAGAATTTTCTAAAAATCCATCAAGTCCTTTTCTCTCTCTCTCTCTCTCTCTCTCTCTCTCTCTCTCTCGAAATGTAATGAGAAATAAAATATCTCGTTTAGATTATGACTCGGTTTATAATAATGAATGAGAGTTTCTATACACTGAAAGAAAAATTCTTGTTGTAATTACTAGAAATTCTGTTTTTAACTAGAATTCTGGTTAATTTAGTTAACTAAAATTCTGGTTGTTTTAACTAGAATATCGCGTTAAATATACCCTAACAAGAACTTTATCAGTTTACTTGTAGTCAGGAAATTTAGGAAAATGTCGTAAAAAAGTAAGGAATTTTTATTAAAAGTACTGGAAAAATTTTAATTTTTAGAATTCAGACAAAATTCTTGAAAGAAAATAAAATTAATTCAAAGTAGTAGTAAAGTTCTTCGCAGAAATTTATTAATGTTTAAAAATTTGTAAAAATTTCAACCAAAATTTTTAATTATCTTTACAAATATTAAAATTCTTTTCAGAAGTTTAATTATTTACATATTTTAATAAAATTTTCCAAAGAATTCAAGTATTTAGAGAAAATTTTAATAAAAATGTCATAGTAATTCAATTATTTCCAAATTTTTTATAAATTATTCTTCAAAATTTAATTAAATTATTTTCATAAGAAATAAAATTTTGTACAGGGATTCAATTGTTTTCATAAATTGTGACGCGATCTGAAGAAAGGGACCTTAGAAGCAAATCACTTTAAGGTTATGTTAATCTTACCTATTTGTTGATTAAAAGTTTCTTTTTACTTTTTGCAAATTAAAATCAGTATTTATTAAATATTTCAGTTATAATGAAAACTTAATCATCAATAATTTATATTGTCAGTTGATTCTTTTTTTGTATTTTCATTTAAAAAATTGCAAACATAACCTACAATTTTTTGCTTCTAAGGTCCCTTTCTTCAGATCGCGTCACAATTATAAAATTCATCTTAATTTTAAATTAGTTTTTATAGAATTTAATTTATTTGAAAAAGAAGTTATTGATGTCTATAATATTTATAAATGATAATTTTTGACACTATATCCGTATGAGCATTATTTTTAAAAACATTTGACTCGAATGAATTGAATTTCGAGGTAGACTTGTTTTTATTTTAGTGATTTTTTACCTACATCCGTAGCAGTAGCACTCTGCGGATGTAGTGCAATAATTTTAAATCAGTTTAAAATTTTCCAATTCGAGGAAAATTGAATGTTCCTTTGAAAATTAACTCGGCCAAGTCTGGGATCGAATATTGTTCTTGGAAAAAAGATGCGGGAAAAGAAAGGGATGCTGCGCATTTACAGTTGTGTTGATGTCCAATTACTGACTACAACTGACTTGATAGTCACAATTAAAGTTTCACTAGGATGTTTCTGTTTGAATATGTAGATCAAGGCTCGTTCTATTTACGTATATTTTATTGCAAAAACAAAAAAAAATGTTTTTAAATTACTTCTCTTTATCGGCATTTAGAATAATATAATTTGATGATAGCGGATTGTAAAAATATTTTCAATTGCTTCACTTTATTTGTGGATCTCTAGTAGTTTTAATTAAAGCAAAGTAGTTAATTTTATTGCACTAGCTTTGAATTATTTAGTTATTTAGTCAAACAAAACAAAAATTTACTTTATTACTTTTATTTACTTTTCTTAAATTTATTTTCGTTGAAAGCTTAATGTCCAAACAGTTTAACTTGTTTTAATTCAAATAAATTTGATGTAAATGAATGTTTAATTTTTTAATGACAAATCGACATAAGAACTAATTTTATCAACCTTAGAACCGAGTTAAATACAAAAACAATATTTGCCTAACTTTTCTATTTTCTACAATCACAATTATTTAATTCTTTTAAACCTCAATTCAGATCTCTTGATATGGATATTGTTTTGTTGTATTTCAAAGAAATGAAAACTAATGAATTCCGATGGGCGTAAAGGTGCGGTAAAAATTTTATATTGATGAGTATCAGCATAATGACTGCGAAGTATTCTTATGCGTCATTGAATTACCGATACATTTGTCGTCGAGAGGCATGGAAACATTTTCTTCCCGTGTTTCTTGTTACGAATAATTGTTTCAAGAGATTGAATAAAACAAATAATTTCCTAATTAATTTTGTTCTTTTTCCAAACAAATTTAAATTTTTTCTATTTTTCATTTTTCTTTAAAATAATTTTGTATTTAATTCTGTTTAAGAAAATAATTTCTGGAAATAACTATTTTTTTGCTTTTAAAAAATCGAGAAAAGTCGATTGCTAATTTCAATATATTAACCTCAAAAAAGATTTATGGTCACAATTCTTTTTTTTTCTTTGCTTTTGAAAAATCGAGGTAAAGTCGATTGTTAATTTTAATATTAGACGACGACTTATACTGCAAAAGTTAAAATCAGCATTATTTGGCAACTGTCCGAAAAATGTCGCAAGAAAACGACAAATTTATCTTGATTTTCCTATTTCGACTGGGTTAAATTCGTTTACAGAAATCGTTGGTAATTTCATTTTACCTTGACATCAAGAGTATTGTCAATACAGATTCAGTTTTATTATTTTTTTCTCTACATTATATTGTTGCTTCCTGTTCACTGTCACTTGTTGTGCCAGCGTCCTTGTTGTTATCAGTATCAGAAAAATTGATTCTATTTTTAGATGAATCGTAAAACCATTACATCGAGTCATATAGAGACAAAATCGATTTTGAATTTCAACTTTTATTCGCATTCTAAGAGAGAGAGAGAGAGAGAAAGAAAGAAATAAGGTCTTCCTTAAACTTTATATAAAGTATCTGTCGAAATTTTTTGTCATCTTATTTGCACCGCTTCTAATTTTTGAATTTGAATACTAAATTATAATTGCATAAAACATGTAATTAAAATATGTGAGATTAAAAATATTGAAAACAATTAAAATAAATGAAACGTATAATTAAAATATATTAAATAGAAAGTCCTATAAGAATGTCAAATAGAGCCAAGAAAACGTATCAAAAACTGCATTTGTACCTAATTAAAAACTAGTGATAGTTTAGTAGTGAGGTCCATGGCACCAACAGAAAATTAGTCGTGACTCTGACGAAATAATTTAATTCCAGGAAATGCGAATTAGAAAAGGATAATCTTAATTTATGTAAGCGAAAAGAATGTCCAAGAATAACGTTAAAATGTTTACAGGCAATTACGTCACATTATACTGTTTGAATCATTGTGTTTGAGAAAAGTTGACTGCAATTCTTTTGCAATAATTGGACTTTAATTTAAATTAATTCGTGAGCAGATCGTAAAATCAATCAAACTTGCGTAAAAAATCTTGTCGCAATAATCGTGCGAAAATCATCCGCAATTTAAAGTTACTTAAACAAAACACTGATTTTTCTGCATACATAATTATATTTATTTATTGAAATTTAATTTAATTATGTAATATTAATTAAAATTTGTTAAAATTACTGTACTTTATTCTACTTTTTTATTGATTATTCGCTGTGTCAAAATTTGAATTAGTAAAAATATAACTGTAATAAATAAAATATAACTAATTAAAATTTAGAAAGTAAATAAAAAATATTGCATACAATTAAAGAATAGAAATAATTGAAAAATAAACAAAAATAAAGTACAATTATATTTTTCAGTTGTTTAATAAATTATATCAATTAACCACTGATTTAAGATTACCTCTAATGGTTAGATAGTAATTTCCTGTGAAAATAAGTCATCGAGAAAAAGCAATTTGTATAGGGTTAAAGTGAGTACTGTCGTAGTGGTACTTCTCGTCGAGCTTGAATCGTTTTTCTAGTCTATTCGTCATTTATTCCAGTCGATTAGTTGCCATTGCAAAATGCCGCCGGGGTGTGAGGTAATCTAATCTCTTTAATCCAATTATAATAACAACGAAATTGACCTCCTCGTTTGACAATACCACAATAAGGAATCATTGAAACTTGCTTTTCTAGGAAGACGGCGAATATAAAAACAACTTTCGAAACTTTTCTTTCAGTATAGGATATCCTTTAAAATGTGTAATTTAACTTTTAATAACGTTTTCGTTCTTTAAGATTTTTTTCTGACTTTTTTCTAGAATTTCTCCTTCAAATCCTCCTTTTTCATGTATGTAATTAATTAATTAACTATAATAATCGTCGTATTCATTCATTCATTCTGTCCAGTCTGTCCACACTTGAAGTTAGTCATGATTATGCTTTTGTTTTTCTTTTTATATGTTTTGAATTTTTGATAGATAATATTATTTTTCTTTATATATATAATAATTTTTTTTTTTTCTTACTTTTTAAATTTAATAATAGGTTTTTATTTATTTTATTAGAAATATTATTTTTATTTTTTAAATAATACTGAACTATTTTTATTAATTTACAAAAATTATTTATTATATTTTTCCATATTTCTCTCTTTTCCCAGAAAAATTAGCACTATGTAACAAATATTTTAAGACTAGGATATTATTCTTTCCATTTTTTTTTAAATTAAAAAAAATAGTTGAGAAATTAAAATAACAAAATATTTTGCATATTTTCTGCTTCTCAGTGACAATTTATAAACAAAGTACAAGTTTTAAGTAAAAAAAAATAAATAAATAAAATAATTTTTTTTTTTATTTTAATAAGCAATTTTTTTAGATACCCCAATTTCTAATAATATTTTCAGTTACTTTCAAATAATTTAAATGTCTTAAGATTATTCTTATTCTGCCTTTTGGGCAGAAATATTTTTATTTTATTATTTGTTTTGCTTGAGAAATTTATTAAAGACTTGACCAGGGTTGTCACGCATTTATTTATTTGAAAGTTTCTCAAATTTTTTTTTTTTTCAGTTTAAAAAAATTGGAAATTTTCCATATTTTTTTTTTTTTAATAACATTTTTATTACCACATTAATAATACGAAAGAATTGATTTCGTTTGACGATTTTTAATAATATTTTTAAGAGAAAAAAATTTTACAAAAAAAATTTGTAATTAATAATACATAATAATAATATTAAAATAATAATAATAATAATTTGCAAATAATAAATTTTTTTTTTTTTTTTTTAATAATTGAACTTTTGCAAAGAACTTTATTAAAATTTTCTTTAATTATTGAATTTTGCCAAAAATTTTGTTCACAATTTTTAAAATAATTGAAATTTCGACGAGAATATTAAAAAAATTGAATACGTATTTTCTTCAATAAAATTTCACAAAACAATTCAATTATTTTAAAACAAATTTCAATAAAATTACTTTGATGAATTCAATTATTTTTAAACGTAATATAATTTTTTTTTTTTTTTTTTTTTTTTTTTTTTTGCAAAAATCCAATTATATTCCTAAATTGCCAAAAATTCCCTTTAAAATTTAAATTATCTTTATAACCAACAAAATCCATTTCCATAGTTCAATTATTTTAATATGTACATTTTCATCAAATTTCTCTAAAATGCAATTATTAAAAAAAAATTCATTACAAATTTTCAAAAGCATTCATTCATTATTTAAAAAAAAAATTTGTTGATAAAGCTCAATTGTTTAAGAAAATGTTTACTTCCAGGGTCCAACAAATAAATTCTCTCAGAATTCTCTAATAAATAAATATTTTTGAATATGATATTCAATTTTGATCCAAAATTTTAACTGAAATTAATTTTTCAATTTATTATAAAATTATACAAGAAATCAAATATCCAACTATAAAAAATAAACAATTTTATTAAATACTAATTGGATGTTTCTTAAAATTCAATTTTCATAAAGAATTTCACCAAAATTTAATCATTATGTTTTTTTTTTAATCATTGAACATAAATAATAATTATATATCATTGAGTATTTTGCAATCATTTATAATTTTTCCAAAATTCAATTTTTTTTTTTTAGTGTTTTAAGTAAAATTCATCCATAAATCCATTATTATTTTTAATAATGAATGAAATGTAAAAATATAACAAATTTTATAAGAATTTGAATTATTAAAGTTTTTCATAAACCTGAATTGTATTTAAAATCTGTAAAGTTTGATTGAAAATCTTTTCTATAATGAGGAATATAACATGTAGAGTTTTCTTAAGAATTTTCGAAAGTGTATATTTGTTTCTGTAACATTTGACAAAATTTTCTGACTTTTTCGTGATTTTCCTGAATATATTTAGAAAAATAGTGATTATGAATAAAATTCTTCTGAATAATTGAAATTTTTTTTTTTTTTTAATGTCAATGAAAAAGAAACTTCACGCGCGCTTTAGCGCGCGTTATTTTAGCTAGTTTTGTTTATAATTATAATTATTTTTTGATAATTTTGGTAATGATTTTACTTTTAAGATAGGACGCCGAGGTCGAAAATAATGAAAAAACTAATTTTTCTTTTTATTTGATTATTTTAAACACGGTATATCGTTAGGTGTTAAAATTACATCAAAAAAGATTACCATAATCCAATTTAGTGTTATTTTAATTCTTTTTGGTGTTATTTTAACACCTAACGATTTACCGTGAAGTAGACTTATGGGACATATGGGAGAAATTGGGTGTTTTTTTACATTTTGGTTTAAACGATTATAAAAACATTAGTAGTTCATCTTATGTTTTGTAACTATTTATTTGGAAACTTAATTTTATTTGTAATCGAATGAGGAAAAAGCGAAGTCTATTGGATAAGTAGTTTTTGAGAGAAATATACCAAAAAAAATTTTGTTAATATTTTAAAATTCATTAACAAAAAATTAAAAACGAATAAATAAAATAATGGAAAGTGATAAATAAAAATTAAAGTTTAAAATTGTCACAAATTTGTTTATAGATAAAAAATTGTTTAAATATATGAAATTTTTTGCATTTCTTTGCAAGGAGTAAACTTTTATTTGTCCCGTCAGTGAATTAAAGACAATTTATGTGTTATTTTGGCGTGATTAACAACAACAAAACTTATAGCGAAAAGAAGAATTTTAATTTGTGAAGCTGCGCGCTTGATGTATAAACTGGGGCAGTGTGCCAATATAATCTAACAAATGTAACACAGTTGTAATCTGTTATGCTTCGGAAACTTTGCAAACAGGCGTGTTACATTTCATTTTTATTGTTGTATTCTTCGGAAAAAATTTAAATAACCAACAATATTCCTCTAATTAATTGATTTTTAAAACATTAATTTATAGAAACTGAATCATGTTACTAATGATCTTTTTTTTCTGTTTGTTTCAGGTGAGTACAAAAAATGGATCTTTTGAGGTTTTAATACGTATTTGTAAGACTGAGAATGAATCTTGAAGAAAGTAAGTAAATTTTTCTGGAATCAAATTTTAGTAACTTTTGGAATTAGGATAGAAATTTTCGAAAATATTTGTCTGGACGAGACTGATTTTTGCTGCCGACAGCAAACAAAGGCTTATTTGATTGTCAGAGGAGAAATTACATTTACTACTTTTCTTAAATTGTAAAAAATACTAAAAATTATAAAAGTCTGGCTGCAAACTTCTTTTAATACTGTTTTAAAAACTATATTTTTAAGTTTGATCATAATTATCCTTACACTACTGCACATAAAAATCGAAAAATTGTATAAATCTGAACACAAACTTCTATATTGCAATTGATTTAAAAATTACACTCCTTTTTGAGCCTGACTTCACATTTCTTTTAATACATCAAACATAAAAATTACAAAAAAAATGGAACCCTTTGAAATTTTTTTTGAAGTAAAAAATTACGAAATGTAATTTTTTAAGTATGACTGTAACTATATCTATATGTAAAAATTTGCAAACTAAAATTAACTAAAATGATTAGTTGTTACAATTTTTTTACAATTAGTTTTATAAATTTTTATTAGTTGTTAAAAAATTTACAGAAATTTAAAAATTTTTAAGGGAAATATTCGGAATACTTGGATTAAAATTCTGAAAATGCAAATAGTCTGACTCTAAATCCCATTTACTACTGATACTGATAGAATTACGAAATTCAATATTTGAAATTGATGAAATGAAAACTTCCTATCTGAATATTATTGAATATTGAATCCTCCACTAACAGTAAATTTACAAGTAAAATTATTTCGTCTGACGGAATCTGCCTTTTCTACTTAGGCGTAATTTCCTAAAATTCACAGCGTTTTTGTCTGAATAAATTGTTGTTATCCTACTTTTTATACATTTCGCTTCTTCTACTTTTACTCCTTTTTACTACTTTTCACTTTTACTACTACATTTTAAAAAATTTAAGGAGTTGACGGACTCAGGAATTCGGAATGAAATTTTGAGAGTTAAAAATCAACTCGAAAAGAGAGTTAATTTACTAACTCATTTCATCAACACTCGTGCGAGTTGTTTATGTTTTGGGGAGTTAGCATAGGGGTGTAAAGTTTTAACTTTAAAACCCTTTAATTGAAATTACTAAAAAATCTTGACGTTTTGTATAATTTTCAAAGTTTTAGCTTTCTAAATTTTAATAACTAAAAATGTTTACTAATTTGAATTAGTGACTGACTTTTTCAAGCAAGTTAATTCAAACCCCAAGGCTGGGTACCTTAAAGAAGTTGAATATTTTAATTGGTTTTTTTCATGAATTTAAAAAAAATATCTAAAATAAAAATTTGTTTAGTTAAACAATTAGGTTTCTCTTTATGAACGTTTTTCGTCTTTTTGACTATTTCAAACGTATGTAGTGCGAGAAATCATTATAAATTAGTAAAAAATATTATTTATTAGTTAAACATACGAATTTAAAAACAAAAATTCAGTATGCACTAATTCAAATTAGTAAACATTTTTACCAATTTAAAAAATTCAATAGTTTACTCATTCTAATTTAGAGAGTGACTTTTGCTATTTTTAATAGTTATAAATATCTATATTTATAAATAACGTTTAAATTAATATTAAAAAAAGTTTTTTTTAACTAGTAAAAATATCTGAATTAGTCCTTTAATTCATTTAATTACTAAAAATCTTGTCAGAATTTTAAAAGTTGGATTATTTTTTATATATAAAATATCTATAAGAAAAACTAATTTTATTTTCAATTTCTTCTTTTCTACATTTTTTCAAATAAAAGTTTCTACAATCCAAGGTTATAAATAAAAAAAATTCCCTTAATTGTTAAAAAAAAATCTTAACAAATCCTTAAGTAACGCATTCAGTACATTTTCTGAATAGGGCGCGGTAGGTCAGTTGAAGAAGCGATCGATAGGCTACATGACGCCCAAGTCTGTATCCTTGAATTGCAAGTAAAATTCCCATTAATTCTGTTTCTTTAAAAAAAAGAAAAAAAACTTTCTGCATATATAATAAGTTCCCGATAAAATCTACTGTTTGGATTTTTTATTTTCTGAAATATAAAATATTCCTAGCACACTATTTGTTAAATATAGGATAAGATAGAGAATATAACGTAAAGAGAATTTCATGCGCATTTGTCGATTTCTAATCATCCGTATATTTAGCAATTTATCAATACAACATCAATGCGAATTGCTCAAATCAACCTTTTACACCCCAGGAGAACAATTCCCTTTAGTGCGAGAATATATTTCTTTCGAAATAGCAAGTTTAGAAAGTGCATTTTATTTCAATCAGAAGGAATCACATTCCCTTTTCATTACACACTTGCAATGGGAGATGCCATAATAAAGATGGTTTATACTTCTATTATGAAACTTGAACGTAAAGATTTTATTTATTTTTCTTTTATTATAGTAAAAGAAAAATTTCATTTTATGCACTTTATTCTTGTCGTGTCGTATATAGAGGAACGTGGAATATTTCCATCAAACAGTGGATTTTATGTTGCTCAGAAAAATTCAGGAAAGCTCGTGTTTACACACGGGTGCCTATTTCTGTATTCAAGTCATTCAAAACTAAATGAATTTTCGCGAATTTCACGTAATTTGTATTTTTCACCGTGGGAGAGAGGTTGAAATAAATATATGAAAAGAATTCGGTATTTTTCTTGATCTATTTTTTTCCCTTTGTTTTCTTTTGTTTTGTTTCTTGTTTCGATTCATTCTGTAGAAATTGATAAAAATATTGGCATTACAGTTTCTTTAAATATTTGAAGTTTCTTTATGTACATTAAATATTGTATTAGTTAACTAAAAAATAAATTAATTTAAACTAAAATAATTTAATTAGAGAGTAATTAAATAAAGTATTTAATTAGAAAATTTTATTAAGACTGGGGGAACACAACACTTTTTTAGATCATTTTTCAAAGCTAAACTAGACTTTGAACCGTTCATCTTATCAGCTCTTTAAATTTAAATTAGTAAATTTTACTAATAAATTAGTAGCTTTTACTATTTATTAATAAAATTTACTAATTTAAAAGCAAAAAGTCAGTCACTAATTCAAATTTAGAGAGAGAAATAAATGTTTATTTCATTTTAGTTCGTTTCTTCATTACATAAAATTTTAATTTTTAAATGAATTAATTTTATTAGTGAAAAATAATTCATGTTTTTATTCAAGTGCAATTTATTTTTAACAGTTTCAAAAGTTGAAAATTAAACTTTTAATCTTCATAATAATTAATTTCTTTTTAATCCAAATTTAGTTAGAGTTAAAGTTAAATTAAAAACCCTTCGAGTCAAACGAATTAAAAATTTTATTTTTTTATTATTATTTTAGGTTACTTTTATTTATTTATTTATTTAATCATGAACGTGCTTACAAATATAACATGCCCTTTTGTGCATTAGCACTAATTATAATATTATAAAGATTATAATTTAAAATTATAATTACCGAATTACAAATTTTGAAATATTTGATGGCGACTGCGATTTCATTTTAAAACTAAGGTGCGCAGATTCGACGTAAATTTATTTAAAGTCACACCAAAAAATCTAATACATGGCAATATTATTTTAACTAAATTGTTTCTTATTGGCAGGAAATGCAATTTCTTTAATGTACATTTTATTTGCGTTTGAAATATTAAGCATTAAGTTTTTCACTGTTCTACAAAAACAAATTGAGAATATAATTTGTTTCTTATTCAAAAAAACGTAATTGGGACATTCGATTAATTTTTGTTTTAACTGTCAGTCAAATTTTTCGTTTTAACTTGTACAGAAAAAATAATTGTTATTCAATTTCAAGTATTTTTGAAATAAATTATATTTAATTTCGAAACAAATTTTAAAAAATTAATAAAATTTCTTTCGAACGTGTAGCGAAATTTACTCTGAGAATAGAAAAAGTTATCTTCGCAGAAATGAGCAATTTAAAACAATTTTTATTAAAAAAAATTAGTAGAAATGATAGAAAACTTGAAATTTTAATAAAATTGATAAAATTATCTTTGAATGTAAATATGAAAAATTTAGAAATGCGTAATTTGAAATAGTTTATATTAAAAAAAAATTAGTAAAATTAATTTAAAAAATGCAAATTTTAGTAAAAATTAGTAAAATTTACTCTGTAAATAGTAAAAGTTACTAAAATAAAAATGCAAAATTTTAACCAGGTTTTATTATACGTCAGTAGTAAAAGTTACTTTTTACTTTCTTCATATTAAAATGTTTTAATAAAATAACATTCTTCCATAGAAATTAATTATTTGAATAAAAAGTTTTTATTAGTAAAAATATTGTAATTTATCTTTATATTACAGTTAATTTTCAACGAAGATAATAAATTTTTTTATCATATACTTTTTTTCATTCCACGCACAGTTGGAAAAAGCTAATCCTTATACTATCTCGGATTTATGTGCATGACAAATTTTATAGAGGGATGTAAAAGGAATATTAAAAAAATAATTTTAAAAAGTTGTATTAAATCCTTTATGTTCTCGTTCCTCATCTTTATTGGTGAACCATTATAAAGATTTACGTAAATATTTCCTGTATTGTGAACCACTGATTACTTATCTTACATAATAATGAATGAAAAATTCGGAAAAAGTTCTTATTATTGCTTAACATTCAAATTGCCGGGGGTATAATTATTTTAATGGGATAAGAAAACTATTTATAGATAAAAAAACAAAGAAAGAAACAAAGCTACAAAAAAGGAAAAAAAGAAAGAAAGAAAGAAAGAAAATAAGCAAAAGAGTAAAAGATTGTAAAAAAATGTTTATTTTCTTAGAGTATATTTCCTTACTGTTGTTATAATAATTAAATTATTACTAACCAATTCTAAGGATTAATTACATTTTATTAATTTTCTTTAATAAAAAAGCAAAAATTGAAAGTTATAAATTTTTTTTCGGAGTATTACCTCACTATAGATCATCAAAAATGATGTTAACTAGTTTTCTCTCCGACAGATTACAATGCGTAATGATTATACCGTCGATAGTCCCGATCGATTTCATTTTGATAGCTACCGATTGTAAACATTCCCGCGAGGAAAAAAATTTAATTCCTGGAGAGCGAGTAAAAAACTTATTATTATATATTTTCATTTTTATCAAGTTTCTATTGTCATTATTAAACAATAATAATGTTTTGATAGTGAATCAAAAATGTTAAAATGTTAATGAAAGTGAGAATGTAAAAATAATGGGATTTTTTTCTCTACCGAGAGCGGAAATAGTGTTAATTAATTCAAATCATGTTTCCAACACTTTCTCCAAGTTTTATATTGTATTAGAATAGGGTTTTATTATTCTTCCACTAATTCAATTAGCCTTTTGACCCCATTCAACCAAATTCTTATCAATCATCATCTTGAAGGTTTTAAATCAACTGACAAGTCGCGGAATCTAAATGACGATCTTAATGCTGGTCTCGAATTCAATTTCACTTTCGAATATATCCAATCAAAGGAGAATAATTTCCTCTCGGTACACTGTTATTGTGTTTGTATTTTAATGATTTGACTTTTTTTTAATGTTAATGATGATTTTTTATTTTTTATTTAAGACACATTGTTTCCTTTATTTGAACTTTCTTGAAAATTTGTAGTCGGGGAATATTTATCATTTTTTCATTTTTTTCAAATTTTGACACCTATTCAACACCTATTTGGCTTTTTCTTATTTTAACTTTTTAAATTTTTACCTATTTCGCCTATTTTGGAAATTTTTCGAATATTTTTAATTAAAAGTTTAGTTTCTGAAAATTTTTAAATAATTTTTATTTTAATGAATCTTAATTTTAATTTTTTAAAAATTTTTATTCTTTGTTTAAAAATCTAAACGTTGAAATGAAGGAAAATTTATTATTTGAACTTAATTAATTTAGTTCTGCTTATAAGTAAATAATTAATAAAGAGAAAAAACTATAGGTATAGGGTTTTTTTATTCTAGGAGTGCCATAATTAAAAACGTGACTGATATTGACATCATATTGATATTTGACAATAATATCAGTCGCGATTTTAATTAGGGCAATTCTAGAATAAAAAATAACACAAGTAGAAAAATCTGCAAGCCTTTCCCCTACATTTGTACAATGAATAAAATATTTATTTACTAGTAAATGAATATTTTATTCATTGTAAATAAATATTTTATTCATTGTAAACAAATATTTTATTCATTGTCCGAATGTTTTCGTTTAATTTGCCTTAATTTATAAAGAATCTCGGACGTTAAAGATTATTTATCTAATTAAATTAATTAAAACTCTATTTGAACGAAATTTTTGTTTTGATAAAATATTTTTTTTTAAAATACGAATTAAAGAAAGTAAAAGAATATTTAAACGTTTAAAACTTTAGAAACATGCTCTCTGTGTATACCAATAAAATTGTAGTAATTAATTGCAAAAAATTTGAAATACAATAATAAGGAAATTTCCCTAGTGTGAAATCAGAGAAAAAAATGCAATTTTACGTAAATTAAATGACAAATTCGAAAGTTGACTCACATTGATGAAACCGGCTTTAATAAATGCAAAATTATTTTATGATTCATTGGATTATATAAAATTAATTTTTTTCCACCGAGTTGACATTTTACCAAATGTATCTATATACATACATATCATTAGATTTAATTAATTTTAATACCGTAAACTTTTATTTTCAAAAAAAGAAGTTTTACATTTTTTTCTATTTATTTATTTGGGGCACTAAACGCCATGTCGGAAATCATTTTGCTTTTACATCTCAAATATAAGCATTTCTGTATCTCTTAAATCCCTTTATGAAATAATTTGAAAAAAATCATCCCGTAGTCCATATGATATAGTAACTTTTTTATTTGAAAAAAGTTCTAAAACAATTTTGCTAAACTTTTAAAAAAATACTTTTAAAAATAGAAAAAAAGAGTTGAAAAGAATAGAAAAGTAATATGGAACCTTACATAAAAATTGTCTATTCCTTTAAATTATTCATCAAGACATTTCTCTCATATATTTAAAAAAATAAATTTTGCAGTTTTATAAATATTTATTGATTAGAAATTAGAAATATTTCACGAAACGATAAATTTTGTCTTGGATGTAGACGAGGAAATGATTGTTTAACAAAAAATTTAAACTAATTTTATAAAACTTTACAATTCTAGGAAGTGCATAAATTTTAATTTATTTAACCGAAAACAACTTTCATCCATTCGATGGAGATTATATTACAATCGTTTTAATAAAGTGTGTGCGTTTTCAATAACAATTTTCTCGTCTGTATACACTATACAAAATACTATGTATAGTACTATAAAACCCTATATAATACTACATATAGTAAGTATTACTATATCTATACATGTGTATTTATATTTAATAACTGCATTTTTTTATCAAGAAAATGTAATTTCCAATGTGTTTACCATAACTTAAATGAATTTTCAATATCGATTTTATGAAGTTATTTTCAATAACTATTTTATGAACTACACTGGAGGCAATAAATTTTTTTCTCCTTCTAAAAGTGGGAAAGTTCTCATTTAATTTTTAAAAAGGAGAAAAATGTGGGAAATGAAGAAAAAAGTGAATATGGGAGCATTACTTTCTGAATGTAGTTACAATAATTCATCAAATCTTGACATTTATGTTAACGAATTTTTCTAGTTTTGATCGTCAATTATTTATAATAATATTTGCAGGAGTATATAAGAATAGAAAGCGAAAATTGTCTTGAAATATTTTTATGAAGTGGAAATTTGTTGAGAGCAATTGTTCTCATTTTTTTTCTCAGTTTTTTAAGGATACCAAATTGAAACAAAAAATGCACCAAAATATAGTTGCTTCGCAACACTTTTATTGTGTTTTTTGTATGAGGCTGAAGTCCGCAACGTTTTTAAAAACGAAAACAAAAAAATAATTGGATGGTACTTTTATTTTTGATTGTAAATAATGTAATTGTTTGATAATTCAATCCTTAGTAACAACTGATTTCTTAAAAATTAAGGCAGATGAAAATTAGAAATGGATTTTATTTGAAAAAAACTCTTTTCTGATTTTTTGTTTTTAAAAACGTTGCGGACTTCAACTTCGTTTTTTTGTCTGAATTTGATATTCTTAGAAAAACTGTGGTTATATTGACAAATTTTGAATGCAAAATCAAATTATTTTACGATTATAGTTATTACAACAAAATTACTTTTGCTGGCAAATGATTTAAATTCGTAATTTTGTTGTGGTAATTATAAATAGAATTATAAAATTATATGAATTAATTAAGAATTATTATTTTTTTTTGACATAAAGTATCGATTTGATAACAATAGTTGCAATAAATGGCATCAACTATTATCAATGGCAGTTATAATAATCGATAATTGTAATCAATGATAAAATTGGAGGCAATGATAGTTGCAATCAATGCTAATTGTAATCAATGGTAGTTGAAAATTATACAATTTTAAAGTTTTAAACAAAAAAAATATAAATATTTATCCAAATTAAAGCGACTACAAAATTTTTTGGTAAAATGTATTTAATTTGGCAAGTATTGGGATCTTTTTCGGCACTTATTCTAGAATAATTTCCAATAGAATAGATATTTCCCGCGAAAGAATCAATATTTTGCATTATCAATGTTTTCTTAAAATTTTAATAAATACTACTTATTTTTTCATAATAATAAAAAATACTTTTTCTTGTTTTCATTTATAATCTCATACAACAAGAATTTGCCAAATTTTGAAAAAATGTCCCATGTTTTGTATAGCACTCTGTCAGAAAATACGATATAAATTCTTTAAAAATTTTTCTCCTCGCTATTATCATAATAAGTTTGGTTCTCTGTAAACAGCCAATTACAAAAAGGTACCCCATTTTGCTCTACTCTCCTCTAATACCCAGTTTGATGAATACATTTCTAACATAATGTTCGTTGAAATCGTAGTGCGCGAAAATTATAATATAGCTGCTTTGGCCTCAATTTCAATGTATTTCAACAAAACCAGTTATAATTGACACGTTAAACAATTAAATACGTTGTTGTTAAAAGATTCGATCGACGGAAATTAGGTCGAGAATTATTAAACGATCATATCCGAGTAGTCCACACCTCATAATAATCTACGAAGTCGTCTCTGGGTAGAAAGCTGTGTTACCGAAGGGAAAGCGCTTATTACCTTTCGGTGAAAAAACATCACTGATCTAATAATTGAATAAAGACTTCATTGCGAACAGTAAACACATGCTTTTTTGCCTAAAAAGTTTATTGATAACAGGCAATCTATCTCGGTACATGAATTGATAAAGTTACAAAAGTGTAACAATGCAAATCTGTTGATAATGTTTTGTTTTGAAAATCATCAATTTTTCTAATATTTTTTTTTAATTCGTTTTTTCTGTTTGTTAAATATATGATATTTACAAACTTTCATCGATTTTATTATTAAAATACAGGACATAAATAAGAAAACAAGTTTTATTAATGAAGTAGAATAAAGACCAGACAGATTCTAATCATGAGAACATAATATTAATAAATTTCGATGTCAAGACTTTGAATAAAGTGTGTTTACTAATTTGCCTATCAGAATTGCAAACAGGCACACACAAGATATCGTGAGAGTTGCGGCAAAATGATAATGTCTTGTTTCCTACTTTTCATTTCCATTGGAATTCATCACTTGAAAATCTTATTTACAAGTACACATCTCTTTTTTTCGCGAACATATACTGAGAGGAACATAAATTACACGTGAAAAGGTCAGTTGGCATGATCTCAAGTTTAACTCGAATAGAGATCTCATTATATACTCAGACGCACATATATATTGCTTATCGTAAATTTTGAAACATATAAATAATGAATACAAGTGGAACCGGAAACAAGTGTTAACCAATGTTTACGTCTACAACAATTATGTTTCTGGTTATAACGAAAGAAGAATTTCTTATTATATACTGGAACCAATTAATAATTGATACAGGATGCAATCGATACGATGGGAAACCTTAAGATTTGTTTATGATTGAACTCAATCTTGGCGTAATCGATGAAAATACAAATAACATTATCAATAGAGCGGAAATTAATCTTCAAGTTGGAAAATCTTGTTTCTTGATCAAGGTTGATATTTGTTGACGTGTTAAGAAAGTGATAAATTGCATTTTCACTTGTAAAAAATTGCAATATTGCAATATTATTCAATTTATTCTTCTTTATTGAAATTGAAACCAATTGACAACCAAATATTGATGGTTCTTCTTCTGCATTTAATATAAAAAGCTGTTTTTAATTATATTTAAATTCTCTTTTAGAGAAAATTGTTATTAAAATGACAAAATTTATTTATTGACACAGTAAAAAATAAATTTTACTTTAAATTTCATTTTAACTAAAATCGTTTACATCGGAAAGATTTTTTATTTTAACTAAAGACATTTCTGATTTAAAGAAATTAGAAATAGTTTTCTCTGGTGTAGGAAAATTAAAATAAATTTTTTATTTTATAGAAATTTTTTCGTTGCGACAAAGTCATACCTAGAATGAGTACGGCAATTCTTGAATTACAAGCAAAAAATAATTTTTTCTTTTTAAATAAAATTTATTTCTTTATTATTTTTTATGCTCTTTTAGATAAGACACAGAGTTTATAGTTTAAAAGAAAATATTCTCTAATCTAGAGAAGAGATTTTTTCTTGTAACAAAAATAAAATAAAAACTAGTAAATTATGAATGATATTTTTATAAAATTCTAATCTTGATATTAGAAGATTTATGTATTTTGATTGGATCACTTTGAATCGCGTATATATAATTAACTCAAGTTGGATTAGTCACGCTAACAGAATCTGTGAAATTACAGGTGGAATATTATTTTACGCTGTATGCATTATACTTTAAAATTCAGTTTAAAATTTAATTACGTAATTAAATATTTGCTATTTATAAATGGAACGAAATTTTAAAATAGCAAAATTAGTTAAAATTTTCTATTTATTATTATATATTTTTTATTTTAATCATTATTTTTGCTTACAATGTTGATTTATTCATTTATTTTTTTTGTTTGTTTAAACGTTGAAAATTTGAGTGAGATGAAATAGGGAATAATTTTTAATGAAAGTTCGCAAATATTTACTCATTCTAGAATAAAGAAAAGTCATGGACTGTGATTTTGTTTTTCTATTTTAGTATATTTAAAAATGTGTGAATGCAATCCATTATAGGTTTTTTTCCTCATTTTCTTTAGAGATTCTATTTTTGTATTTTTATTCGTGTCACTGAAATCACTTAATTATTCAGGAAAAGGAAATGACAGAAATAACAGTCGTGTAATATAGGTTGAGAATTGACGAGGTCAGTAATTCAATATGTATACATGATCCATATGATCGAAAGTGAAATTAATCTGCAAAATAAGTTTAATAATTTTATCTATTTTTCTCCCAACAAAACAAACAGAAATTAAAAAAAAATTTTTGCTCATCTTACATTGCTTTAAAAGTTTCTCTTCCATTTTTCTTTCCATTGTATATATATATAATGAGAATTTGGTCGTTCTTTGAAAATTCAATTTAGAAATAGCAGATGTTGTACCTAGTTTTTGTTAAATGTCTCGTGTGAAAATCGCAAAGTCAAATACAATTCGAGTTGGAAGTAAAAAGTGGAGTGAATTTTTTTAAGTGGCTACTTTTTTGTCCTAAATTTGAAAATGAGGGTTAAATGAACGGAATTATTCGTTACTGTGATTTTTTGTATTAAAAATGTGTTATTTCTATTTCTTTTTTATTTTTTAATAATTTATTTAGGGTCAAATTACAGTAAATAAGTAGTTTAGTAAAAATTTTGAATCATAGGGAAAAAAGATTACCTATAGTAAAAAGGTGCGAAAAAAGGAATAAATAATTAATAATTAATTAATAATAAATTCTAGTAAAAAAGGTAACAAGAAATTGTAGTGAAAAGAGTAAATTATATCATTCTTGTAAGAGTATTATAGTAAAATCAAATTATAAAAATCGAGTCATAAAAATGTATTAAAGATAGAATATAGTACAGTAAAAATCCATTATTCCAAAAATTAAATTTAATAAAAATATATTACAATAAAAAATCGAATTATAGTAAAAATGAATCACAATAAAAGTGAATCATAGTAGAAATGAATTGTAGTAAAAATACTAAATCGAAAAAATGGCAATGTCTAAAATGTTCGCACCGTCCTTGTAAATATTGAAGAACAAGAATTATATCCACTCGGTCGTCTAATTCACTGCAAGGTAAAATTTCTTAACTTCATGTATGTTATACTCGATACACACGTTTTGAGAGTCGATAAATTCAGGAATTTATTTTTTTTTTTAAATCGCCTGCCTTTTATTTTAATCGACAGAATTAAAATTTTTCTTCTATACCAGTTTTGGTTGCTAATAATTAATTTTCTCCGACAAGAAAATTTTAATGATCAAAATATAACCGCCAGTAAATTATATTTCTGTATATAGATATTTGTTGTTGTTGTTTTGGATCTAAAAGTAAATTAGGCATCAAAATAAGAACATATTTCTGGGTGCAATTCAGTTCTTTTACGGTGGCTTTCTATATATCAAATAAAATATGCATGACAGTGGTTTGTGTTATAAAGTTTATGCCACTGGTTTTCATGTCGAAATAATCATTTCTCGAGCAGTCGAGCAATATATGTGATTTCTTTTATAGGAAAAAGAGAGGAGGGCGGGACAGTTTTTATATACGTATATATACTCCTCGAGATTTAATTTCTATTACGATAATAAGTAGTATTTTTTCATATAACATGTCATGTTTTATAAAAGTTCAAAGTATATTTTTCTAGTTTCTCAACCATGGAAAGTGTACCAACTTTTTCGAGAAATGCTGATTCTTGGGAAACATTCTTTCATCATTATACTCATGTCAAAATGAATTATCTTTCACTTATATGTTAAAACAATGAATTTCTCTTCTCTAAATTTTTTGAGGAATGCTTTTTTAGATGTTTACAAATTTTTATTTTTTAATCTATTGTAATAATTGAGACGATTATTGATAAATGTTTATAAAACGAAATCGATAAATTACTCTTTTTTGGATGAAACTAAATTTGTGCACAGTGGGAATCGGCCAATCGTAACGATAGGGTCAATAATAAAGGTTTAGATTTTTTTTAATGTAGTTAAGTTGTGTTTTTAGGTCGGAAGAAGAAAAAAGAAGGATTGTAAAATACTTGTTGATTTATGAAGTTTTAAAGAAGATTATATAGCTCTCTTTGACGAGGTTTATAATCCGCTAGGTGTCTAAATTTTTTTTCACCGCTCGTCATCGTTTATTATAGGATCATCACTGCGGGAAGTGATGTTTTTTTCTTATTTTCAAGTGGGCGATAAAGACTATTAATTGCTTATTAAATTACTGATAGTCGCTGCTTAGTGATGCTACTTTTTCATTCATGGAAGATCGAGAGAGTAAAAGTGTATTCAAAACATTAAATTGTAGGAATTTTCTAGTCAACTAAAGTTCAATTGCAGTTGATTATTATTATTCAATATAAATATATTATTATTGAATTCTAAATTTTGACAGAGTTTTACCAAATTCGAAAAGTATTTTTTTTAATTTGAATAAAATTTGTCAATGAAAATAAAAGACTCTTTAATTTATGTAAAAGTTTTTTTAATTCAAACAAAAGATTTTATAAATAGAAATAAAAGTTTCCTTCATTCGAAAATTATTGGCTAAAATTGTTTTGCAATACTTTTGCTGCTAAAAATACCGCACAAACTGTATATTCTAGTATCGCAAGCAAAGTTTATTTTTCATAAAGAAAGAACTTTAAGGAAATACTTAAAGCTCTATCTAATAATTTCTAAACTTTATAACTTGCAACTTTCATCTCTTTTTTTCAAGTTTAAAATTCGATACAAATTTTTTATCCCAGTGTATAACGAGAGAATGTAATATGACTACTTTTTATGCACGGGAAAATTTCCGCGTTAAAAATGCGTCTACTCTGACCTCGAAAGCAAAAGTAAAATTCTAAAATAGATTTTTTCTCTATTTGTCTTTTGAAGGTAGTAAAATAATTTTTTTTTCGAAATTTGTTTCCTCTAATTATGGCAAATATTTCATGATTTATTAATGATTAAAATATTTGTTCATTTTACTTAATTTTAATTATAATTATTTAATTACGATAATTTTAGTTACAATCATTATTTTATTACGAGTAATTTAGTTACAATTATTAGTTTTTTACGATTATTTTAGTTGAAATAATTCTTATATTACAATTTCAATTATTTATTTACAATTATTATTCGCTTACGGTTATTTTAATTACAATCGCAATTATTTAATTAAGATTATATTAAGTAAAACTATTTAGTTTCAATTTATTTTAATTACAATCGTTATTTTATTCAAATTACAGTTATTAATTTATTACAATTACAATTGCAATTTATTTTCGTCGTAAATAATTGCAATAATAATAAATAACACTTTCAACACATTGAGTCCCTTTTTTTGTAACACGCTCCTCTCAGATTGAACTGCATTTAATGAATTTTATTTCTTTTTGTTGCAGGTAAGTGTTTGGAGCCAAACTGTCTCTCTCTTTTTTTGCATGTCGTGGGTGGATGAACCATTTTCAAGGGAAAAATTCTTCTCACTCCACGCAGTTCGAGTTTTGTTTGCGTGGAGGCGAGATAACCACTCGCTTTATATTGTACCGGCAATGAAGACCTACCCTCTCTCATTTCGTATGCAGAATGTCGTGCGTGAATTCTATGGGCAAGTGCTGTGTCACCTTTTAATTTTCCTCTTTGAAAAAAAAAAAATTTGCAAGCTAATCTCTTCTCGGTAAAAATTTGCAATTTCATTCTGAGTCAAATCGATATGTTTAATCACCTCGACGATAGGCGAAACAATTTTTACTATATGTATACATAATTATATAGAAAAGGGAAAATTGTATTCTAACTTTAGAAAAAAAGAATTTATTTTAAACGTTAAAGAGCGTTTTGATTTATGATTACAAATAGCTATTGACTCTAAATAGTTTTTTTTAAACTAATTTGATTAAAATTTAATTTAATTCAAGGAAATGATTTTTTACCACACAAAAAATATTTTACTTGGAACGACTACTTTACTATATTAGCGAAATTTCTAGTTGTTTCAATTAAGACTTTCGTTAATCCAATCGAACTATAAAATGCATCGTAATTATCGAAATCACAGAAAAAAATCACTGACCTAAGACAATAATTTTCTTTTGAAATATATCGACGTTACTTTTACTTTGATTTTTGAATTTTTATTACATCACGTTCATTCATTTTAATATTATGTAAGCATTTTACCAAATATATTCGTAAGCAATTAATTTTTTTTGCTTTTGTTCTGTTTCTTTAATTCTCAACTGGTAATAAGAGAAATCGAAACATAAATTCTTTAATTCATTCTTAATATGTTCATATATATTATTATTAGAAATGGAAAGTTCCTTTCGTTTCTTTGGACGATTTTCGATTATGAATTGTATTCACTTAACGAGGGGAAGGCACGTAATTTGTTGTGAAGTTTAATTGAACCAAATTCACTTACTTGAAAGTAATAAATTTATGCAAGGAAATTTTACCGTGATTCAAATTAGAAGCAAGAGTTGAAATTAATTGAAAAAAAGGAATATTTTCTTCTCCGTGAGAATAAATACTTATATTGATGAGTGAAAAGATCATTTATTGGACTTATTTTATATGCAACAAAAGAAAGGATTTCAATTGAATCTACTAAATTTATTTATTAAATTAATTTTTTTAATTCCATTTAATTTTTAAGTTGTAGTAAAATAATTCTTCACTTTCTTCTTTTTATTTTAGTAAAATCCTTCTTTTTTCTTTTTTATTCTTCTTTTACGAAAATTCTTCTTTTTCTATTTAAATAAATTTGTTTCTTGTTCTTCTTATTTTAAAAAAATTCATCTTTTTTATTCTTCCTTTTACTTTTATTGAAACAATAGTCTTGTTTTTAATTCCGTATATAAAAAATAAAATCGTCCTTTTTATTAACAAAAAAGAAAGTGGCAGAATTTTTTATTCAATCACTGCAAATTGACTTCAAAATAAGCGAAAAAAGTGGCCTTTCATCAAGGTGATCATCAATCACCACCGAGTTAATCAATATTCTCCATTATTTTGAAGCCTTGAAAACTTTCTTAATGAACTTGCTCTTATTTCATTAAAGTAATTTCTTTATCATTGCAAGTAGAATTTTAATGAACATTTGAGGATAATATCACTCACTGGCTTTTGTCAGTAAGGAAGATTTCCCCAGGCATCACAGCATTTACCGACTGTCGAGTAATGAAATCCTCTCTCAACTTCAGTGGAACTAGATGCTACAAATACCGACAGACGATAAATTTTTCAATTCCGACCATTTCCGGAAGTCCCTTTTAAAAAATCCCTTCTCTACCTTTTGCGCATTTCTCTCATTACTATCGATCAGCAATGAAGTCAATTTCATGCCCTGGTAACTATATTCATTTATTTAATAAAAAAACGGAGAGAAATACTATTTTCTATTGTTGCCTTGGTAAGGAATTAAATTTTTTAATAAACCCCACGACTCGGGGTTTATTTGATAAATTTTATTCGTACTTGTTTGGAGCGGAAAAATAATTTTTTCAGATGATGGCGCGCGATCCTTTGCAGACCTTGGACGTTTTGCGAAACTCGAGACGCAAAATAATCGATCGAGCCACGCAGTCGCGCCTGCCTTAATTCCCCGCGATTTAAATTAACAAGCTCATTAAACACAATTAGTTGACTTCGTAAGGAATTAAATTTTTACACCTTTAACGTGTATAATTGTGCTATGATCCTCCGACTACCGAAATTGATTTCCTCTCGGTTTTCTAGTCGAGTCTTTATTTCTTCTACTTTTTCTTTAACTTCTTTTTTTATTGTTCCTTCAGGCAAAAATGAACGAGTTAGATATAACAGTATCTTTTTCAATCAAATAAGAATAGTCTTTTTGAGATAATTGGATGATTTAAACTTTGAATTTCTTCGAGTGAAAATTCCGTTTCGAAAACTTTGAATTACAGTAAAGAATTCTTTAGGTACTGATAATGGAAACTCGGATTTTAAATTATTGTAATATTGTAATTTGGCTGTTTTTTTACTTGGTATCTAATATATTTTTTTTAAGCAATTCAGAGAAAAGGAAAAATTGAAAATGAGGAAATATTTGGGTTTTTCTCCATTGACACGTTTCTGCTCTATTCGAACGTTCAGAACTCATAGATCACCAGAAAAAGGGTAAAATTAGCTTTTATAGAGCATCGTTGATCACCTCGGGAAATTGAAAGAAAGAATATTCTTAAATATTTGAGAGGTGTTAAATATTTCATGTTCTCTGAATTTGTTCTCTCTTCTGGACAGTAAAGAATTCTTTTCTCTTTGGGGTCATACGTATATAACAGTAGAAGTAACATAAAAGTCACATTCCATAAAACGAATTACTGACTATAAAATGTAACGCCCTCAGTAAGTTAAAAAAAACCGTTACCTAAAATTCATCTATTTTAGCATCAATTATTATATTGCTCGAAGTTTTCGACGAAATTGCGTATATATGTACAATTGTACGCCTCTGGCTTTCTCGAAACTAAATTACCCATATTGAATTAAATCAAACGAAGGGGTGTGTAACTCACTGTATAATCAAATAAAGTCTGAAAAGAAATTCGATTTGACTAATAAATTGTTTCGAATAATTAAACTTAAGAACAAATAACTATTGACAGTGGAATTAATATCACAGGCCTGCAAATTTTGGCTTAGTTCTGTTACAGAAAAAGTGAAAGGTTATTCTTATAGCTTTTTTAAAGTAGAATACGAATCCGATTTCCAAAATGGCCCATCACGTCAGGATTTCTTGTAATATTGCCTTAAATAGCCAAAAAAGGTCTATTTTGGCCATTTTTCGGAATTTTTTTTGGTTAACCAAAAATTTTTTTTTCAATTTGCGAAATTACATCGTATAGTACTATGTCTAAGCTTTAAAATCCATTTTTCAAAATTGCTTTACGATTTTCTAAAACAGAGTTATGTAGATTTGAAATTTTTTTATGCAAATGTAAGTATGTATACACAAGTTCAAAATGGCATTTAATTTCAAATCTACACAACTTTTTTCTAAAAAATCGTAAAGCAAATTTGAAAAATGGGTTTTAAAGCTTAGATATAGCACTATACGATGCAATTTCGCAAATTGAAAGAAAAAATTTTGGTTAACCAAAAAAAATTCCGAAAAATGGCCAAAATAGACCTTTTTTTGGCTATTTAAGGCAATATTACAAGAAATCCTGACGTGATGGGCCATTTTGGAAATCGGATTCGTACACGGAAAAACTTTTTTCAAGAGTCATTACTAAATTTATTCAGGAACTCAGGATATGGGAAAAATTTAGAACTCCTTTTAGAAAAGTTCAATATTCATTAAAGAATTTTCAGGTGTTTTTCTAATGGCTTGGAAATAATTGTTCTTGACGCTGCGACTGAGTTCTTCAGTCACTGCGCGCTGAAAAAGTCTAGAACTATTTAAGAAAGAAGGCGTAGCGTAACCAATAGGTATACAGCGCCACTTGGCTTTAAACGCTTTAAAACGATCTAAAACTAAAGTATCGTAACGCGTCCCTGCAGCCGAGTGGCATAAGGCGGAGCGATCTTGAGTGTCGAGGTCTCAGGTTCGACTACTCACGCGGGCAAATTTTTTTCGCTAATTTTACATTTTTCTATTCTTAAACAAGTTCAGGACTTTTTCAAGAAAACTCAACAAGTAGTCCAGAAATTTACTACAGTTATCCCTGAACAGTTTAAAATAATGTTTCAATTTATGGTTTCGTAGCATTTCTTGTATTATTTCCATATCCTGAGTTCTTGAATAAGTTTAGGAAATACTCTTGAAAAAAGTTTTTCCGTGTATTCTACGTCAAAAAAGCTATAAGAATAACCTTTCACTTTTTCTGTAACAGAACTTAGCCAAAATTTGCAGGCCTGTGTATTTAGATAATTATATAGGTTACAATTCTGAGTTTTTCAGTTTTAATACGCAGTATTAATTTCAATAATTTACTTTTAAATGGTTGTAATTTAAAAACATACAATTGAAAAAATTAAAAATGGGCATTTAATTTTACTTTTCACACAATTTTGATTGTACCTATCATTTTTGTCAAAGTTATTAATGTTTAAAGTCAAAAGTGGTTTCGATCGATCATTGCATGGTTTCTAATCGATGGGCGTTAAAGGGTTAAGAAAACTTGCCAAATTTTTCATATGTTTCATATTTTTGGCATATGAAAAATTAAAAATAAAACATTAATCTTTTAAAACATGAAAATAAATTTATCTAAAGTTTAAAAGCCAAAACTAACAATTATGGCAAACATAGAATGAAAAAAAATGTGAGACAGTGAAATATAGTTAAAAATCTTAGATATTTAAATTTAACATCTAAAGATATTAGAAAGTACATGTTCAAACATAACCTCACAATTACAGATTATACTTTTTAGCATCTGAGATATTAAACCATAACATCTAAATGTTATGCATTAGCATGTTTTCTTAATATGTAGCATATTAAGATTTTTAATATTTGCTGATGGTGATATTGCCAATATCTAGATAATGGTAGTTCTAATAGCTTCTAGTTTTAATAGTTATTGGTTCTAACCAATAAGAGTCTTAACAGTTTTTAGTTTTAAGGGATATAGAAGTTGTCAGTTCTAAGCGATGATATTATTAATAGTTATTAATTCTAAACGATGCTATAACAATTGTTTGTCAAAAATAATGGAATTTTTAATAGTAGACGTGACAAATATTATAAGTTTTAATAATTATAAATTTTTGAAACAAGGCTGATTATACGTTTAATCCGATCGTGGTCTGAAAAACACAGTAAACAATTTCTTTTTTTTCAATATTAATTATTAATTTTTTGTTTATTATACAAAAGGGGTTTTTATGAAATTGGGTATTTTTTTATTATAATAAAAAATAAATTTTCAATACTGTGATATTGAAATATTTGCACTGTTGAGCCGACAACTCTTGATTCGTTATGTATAGGAATCTCGCAGCATCGTACCAAATTGAATAAGCTTGTGCCCTCTCACGTGTGTCGCACCCTCTCATCCTTTGATGAAAGGGAGATTGCAATTATTACCCTCGTCTCCTTCTCTTTTCCAAAAGTGTCAGCAATCCTCTCATACGTATATGAAAGACACATATTATCGTTTTCATCCTCTAAAACTTATATCGTAATTATTTTTAGAAATGATTTGAAATTCTTGCTTTTCTCAATTTGCTCTAGCAAGTTGGTACTTTTTTTAAAAATTATTTATAATTTTTTTATAATTGTAATAATAATTTTGACAAATTTTTAAATTCTCTTTAAAAGAGAAAAGATTTGTGAGAAAAAAAAGAGAAGGAGGAAGGAAATAATTCCGTAGTGGCGCTTATATGAATATTAATGAAGAATAATATAGATTTTGGGAAAATTTGATAAATTACAAGAATCGCAAACTTGATCAATCATTTCTAGTGGTTTGCTGATGCATATTCTGGATTAATTTGCATATTATCGACAGGTCTCAGTTGAGAATGGCGTCTATTCACTTGGTACAGACCAATTCTTAGAGATGACTCACAGAGTGTCAGATATAAGCCTCCCAACTGGCGCTTCCATTGCTGCAGCTGTCACTCTAAACCAATTACCCGCGTTGAAATTAATCGAGGGTAGTTATGGGAGAGTAAAGGAATCTCCTTGACAAATCTTGTTTCGCAAAGTTAGTGCGGGATCGTTGAAACTAATTTCAAGGACCCAACAACAAATTTCTTGTGAAGAAGAAAAAAGCATCTTATATTCTTCAGAAAAGTGTGAAAAAGTATAGTTCCCACTTTATAATGGTAATAATACATTTTTAAATTATTACTATTTTTTGCAGATTGATGAGATGAAAATTTGTAATTGCATATACAATTCGATTTTCAATCGCAATTCTAATTCGAGGATAATTGCGTAATGAATGAAAAAAGAACAGTTTCTTAAAGCAAATCAGAAAGTAAATCGATTAAAGGTGATGAACGGTGAAATACGCTTGTGCGGTTACACGCATGTAACTGGGCAGAGAATAGAGAGTGGCTAGATAATAGTAATGGATATGCACCACTATATAGGAAAAATAGAAGAACAGGTTGCTGATCCGCAAATGGAATGTCGGTGTGCATAGGACGGGCCAAGGTGCTTCGTCAGTGGTGTTCTCTGTTATGTAAAATGTACTGTGCTGTGCAATTTATATGCCACCAGGTTACACTTCACATGACACACAACGCCTTTCAGCAAACAGTCACGAAAATATTTATAAATTCAAACATTAACGTATTATATCGCATAAGATCGAATAAATTTCAAATTTGTTATCACGTTCTTATTCAAATGGACATTTTACTAAAACCACCGTCATTCCAGTCTAAAAATACCTATACATATAACTATATAAAAGACCCAACGTTTCTGTGAGCATTTATGAAAGTAATGATCATTTATAATTTATATTGACTAAAATCACTCATGTCATCATGTAGAACTAGAAACTTATATCTTTAAAACTTCCATCGTTTAGAACTGACAATTAATAAAACAATTTTTCACACTGTTATTGCATAGAACTAAAAACTATTAAAAGTGCAATATTTCATAACTGATAACTATTAAAACTACATTTGTTTATAACTAACAAGTTATAAACTAATTTCGATTCCCACGTCGAAAAATTCCGTGGAAGTACCTTCTTGGAATTTCTGTGGAACTTCTCCACAGAATTTCTGTAAAGATTCCATGGAAATTCTTCGAATATTTAATTTTAATATTATTTTAACATTTTTATGTTTCATAATACACTTTGTAGAATATTTTTATTCTTTGTTGATTAATAATAAAAGAAGAATTTTTTAAGGTTCGGATGCTACAAAAAGTGATGTCACAATAATTTAAGTTAAATATTAATAATTGCTTATATTTATTGGTAATAAATAATGGTAATGAACTAATAGAAAATCAATATTATTTATACATATATATTTTTAACTAAATATATTAATTTTTAATAAATATTATTTGTACAGTACTATAAACATATATTTATTATTATAATTATTATTTAAATACTACGTGAATAATATTAATATTTTATCAGTTTCATAATCATAATGGTTATGAACTGATAAATAAAACAATTCTGACGCTCTAAATAAATGCTCTTAATTGAATAAATATAAGCAATGATTAATGTTTTTACTACTTACATTAATTTATAAATTTATTTATTTTCTTATTTCACTTAAATTGTGACATCTGCTTTTTTTGGAATCCAAACCTTAAACAATATTCTTTTGTTTTATTTTATTAATCGGCAAAAAATAAAAATATTCTACAAAGTTTATTAAGAAACATAGAAATGTTAAAATAATATTAAAATTAAACATTCGAAGAATTTCCATGGAATCTCGACGAAAATTCCGTGGAGAAGTTCCAAAGTAGTTCCATGTAAATTACAGGGGGGTACTTCCACGCAATTTTTCGACGTGGACTGTTGAAACTAGGATTGTTTTTAACTACAAATTACAAAAAACACAAATAATAACCATTTAAATGCAATTAATAAATTATTATTGTACTAGCAAAATTATCCGCGCGCAAGCGCGCGGGAATATTGTGCTACAATGTTTATTATAAACAATTTCAAGTCATTTTAATTTAAGTAATTTTTAAGGAAATACTTATTATGACACATAACTGAAAAACTAATTAGAATTAAATTTTCAAAATATATTATATTTTTAAACTTTAAAGTATATAAAAAAACTTTAACAAATTTCGATACTAATTTCAAATTTGGCATCAGATTTTCACAATTGAAAATAATTAAACTTTCTTGTACGAGGAAAATTGAATTTCACAAAAATTGTTATCCGATACCTAAATTAAAAAAAACTTCATTACGAAAATTTTAATTATTCTAAAGAATAGAGAAGGTAAAAATAATTATTAGATATACATATATATAGAAGTATTTAACTTTCCGAACAAAAAATATAAACAATATTTTTTTTTAGAGACTTTCCACTACTTTTAATTCGCTAATATTGAAAAAAATCAATTTTATTTAACAAAATTTTATGGAATTTTTTTTACCAATAATTCAATTACTTTTAATAATTATAAAATTTTTCATGTAAATTCCATTTTTTCAAAAAAATTTTTGATTACATTCTAAGCATGAATTTAATTATTTTCATAATCGTAAAATTCAGTTACTTTCACAAATAAAGTTTTGAACAAGAATTCAATTATTTAAAATAATAAAATTTTCATAACATTTAAAAATTCATTATTTAAACCAATGTTCATAAAATTCATATGAAGATTTCAATTCCTTTCAAAAGTAATAAAAATTTTAACAGAAATTCAATTCTTTTTAAACATTTTAATAAACTTTACCGCAATAATTCAATAATTTTCAAAAAATTTAATAAAATTATTCGAAAGAAATTAATTGTTTTAATATAATTTTAATAAAAATTTGTTTTTAAATAATAAAAAAAATTGATCCTGAAAATTCAATTCTTTTGAGGTATTTCAATAAAATTCTTTTCAAAATTGAATTATTTTCATAAATAATAAAATGTTTTTTTGGAAAATCCAATTATTTTCAAAAAAATTTAATAAAATTTCCCACCGACATTCAATTATTGCCATTTTTTTAATAGAATTCTTTGTAAAATTTAATTGTCTTTAAAAACTTTTCACATTTCAATGATTTTCAATATCTACTATTTTTATAAAATAACCAAACAGAATTCTATTATTCAAAAAAATTTATGATAAAATTGTAGGAAAAAATTCAATTATTTTCATCAATTTTAATAAAATTCGACGCAATAATTTAATCATTTACCTAATTAATAAAATTCTTTGAAAGAATTAAATTATTTTTATAAATAATAAAATTCTTCAAAAGTAATTAAATTATTTTTTCAACAATTATTAATAAAATTTCTCGAAAGAATTCAATTATTTTCATAAATTACGAAATCCTTTGAAAAAATGTAATTCTTCAAAAAATTCAATTTTTCTCAAAAATTTATAAAATTCAATTATTTTTCAAAATTTTTAAAAAATTCTTTCCAAGAATTCAATTATTTTCCAAATTAAAAAAAAATTCTTCGCAAGAATTTAATTATTTTAATAAATAATAATATTTTATTATTTTCAAGAAAATTAAATTATTTTCATAAATAACAAAATTTGCCTAAAAAAATGAATTATTTTTGTAAATAATAAAATTCTTTTGAAAAATTCAATTTTTTTTTAAAATTCTTCGCAAGAATTAAAATATTTTAAATTGTTTCATAAGTAATAAAATTCGTAGCATAAATTCAATTTATTAGCAGGATAAGAAAAAAGTAAATATATTTTTTTAAAAATTAGGAAAAAGATAGGAAAATAAAAAATATGGAATGGAATTTTTGTCAATTTTGTGAAGTGAATAAAACGAGTTTTTTTTTATTTCTTTTTGACATTAAAAAAAGACAATAATCCACAAAAATGAATTTTCAAAAAAAAAAAACAAATGAATACAGATAATTTGCTAACGGTAAGAAAACTTACGATTATTATATATATATATATATATATATATATATATGTGTGTGTGTGTATTCTATTTTCTATCAAAACGTATAAAAAACAAAAGAATAACTATAACTAACTTCAAGTGTGGACAGAGATCCGGAAATCTGGAATCACAACGATTATTATATATAATAATAACTTTGGAAATAATAATCATCATTTAGAGGATTGACAAATATTCAAAGTACCATTGTTTAAGAGATTTTAATGTATTCCTGTAGCAATCACTTTGAAATATTCTGGTAAAATTTTCTTCAATTCGAGTACCTTTAGAGCAGAATGTTTGAAATAAAATTATCATATAATTCGTCTACCTTTGGGAAATCTCGGAAAATTTTCATCAGCTAGTTTTAATGCCAAGGAATATTCTTGCTAATATTCTTGCTATAAGGTGCAGATAAAATAATTAAATTTTCATGTCATAATGTTTAAAAAGAAAAAAATACGATGTAAATAAGAAAAAATTTAAAAATTGTGTTTAAAAAATTATTCGGAATTTTGGTAAAAATTAGACGTAAAAAAATTATTGCAAAGTTTTGAGTCGGTTTACTACATTGTTAATACTAACAGTACTGGCCGCAGAAATCTGTCAGTTGTAAATTTCCTAATGGGCGTTCATCCTTAAATTCGTGCCAAGTGATAATGTTTTTTTAAAGATTGTGTTTATTTTTTTATATTTTTATGTTTATTAATTTATTACCTTTTTGTATTTCTTTTTGTCTCATATTTGTATTAATAATCCAGTATTTTAATTTTTTTTCTTACATTCTACTATATTTTTCAATTTTATAAACATTTCTTTTTTCACGTTTTCTTCTATTTCGTTTTATTTATTTTTTTTTTATTTTTTTTTTTGTGTTTTCGTTTTTTTCTGTAATTTCAACCTCGGAAATGTTAAACAGGATTTCTCTAGTTGACGGGCTCTTGCTCTTTGAAATTTTTACCCTGTCTACAACAACCTGAATACACCCTCAACAGAATTTACTCGTATTTTTCAAAGAACCTCTGGTTCCTGTTCATAACGAGCCTCTTTCCTATTCGCATAAAAAAATCAAGTTTCAGTAGAGAAAATACTTATCATCGTCGCAGATTTATGTATTGGCTTAAATTTTCTTCAATAAATGTCAAAATTTGATATTTTCGATAAATTTATTACTTTTATGAAGTTTATGAAATAAAAATTGAAAGAAAGTGATTAGACTCAATTTTTTGTTTTATGAAAGTCATGAATGGAAATTTCCGAAATTTTCCAATAAAGATAGAAGAGTTATATGATAATGTTATTTATTCCAAAACGAATATATTGATAGCATTGAATTTATTAACAAATAAACAAACAAAATTAAAACAGTATGATAATAATTTGCTTTTTGTGACATTCGATGAAAAAAAACGTAGGTGTCTTTTTACTTATAAAGAATCAAAGGACGCGTCGCTTTAACTCTTCCTACGCAATGATGGGACCTCGTTTTCTTTAAAAAAAAAATCATTTTAACACAATTTGTTGATAATTATTTATGTTTCGTGTTTACAATCTTTGCTTAATTTGACAAATTTAAAAAATAAAATAGAAAAAAATTGTAAATAAAAAAAATCGTATACTTTTGGTATTGATAAAAAAAGTATTAGATATTTTATTAGAGAAAGTTTCCAAAGAAATAATATTTTCTCTATTAGATATATCTTCGATATTCAAATTATTTTATTTTCTTCCTATATCCGTCCAATCATTTTATAACGGTTTTATTTCTTTTCGTGTATTAAATTTATTTTCAATTTCGACTTTTCTTTCACATAATTCCTATATATAAGTAGAAAGAAAATTTTCTTTTAGGTAATTGAAAAGAATTGAGTTACTCAGAAGAATATGGATTTTTTTTTCTTTTCTTGTATACTTGACGGTCTCATTACTGATTATGAGTTTCACTTAAGGTATGGAACCTTGAACAGTCAGGGTGACCAACGACATTAATATTTATTTGCGGATTAAAAATTGTAGAAAACCAGAAGATAATACATTCAAAAATATTCAAGTTGAGATTTTGAAATGTTTTCAAATTTAGTTTGCAATTTGAATATTTTTTTTTAATTTGATAATTCAATTTTACTGTACAGTAAAATTTATGTTTTTTTTCTATTTTTCAATATGGGATTTTTGCTTGGCTTACAATTTATGATTTTGAAAAATTTAATAAGAGCTGGTTGCTATAAAATTCACTACTGTTTAAAAATCTCTATTATTAAAACTACTATTACTTTGAACTAACAACTGTTAAAAGTATCAATTTCTTGGAATGAACAATTGTTGAAAAAATCATTATTTAGAACTAACAACTATTGGAAGTGACAATTATTAAAATTGTCATTGCTAAGAACTCGCAATTATTAGAACTACAGTTGTTTATAACTGACAATTAATACTGTCATCTTTTAAAACTGACAACTATTAGAACTTTTATTGCTTTGTACTCACAACTAGTAAAACTACAGTTGTTTAGAATTATTCTTTCTAAGTAATTTAAATTAAATCTATCATTATGTAGAACTTACAGCTATTAAAACTAACATAATCTAGAACTAACAGCTATTAAAAAATGGCATTTAAAACTTACAATTATCAAAATTTCATCTCTTAGGACTAACAAATATTTAAATTACAAAAATTTATAACTTACAACAATCAAAACTATCATTGCTTAGAACTAACAACTGTTGAAACTACTACCACTATGAAGTGACAGTTCAATGAGAATTAATACAACTATTATTCCTAAGAATGGTACTTGTAATATTTGTTAGTTCTAAGTGATGGTACTATTTATAGTAGTTAGTTCTAAACGATGGTAGTTTCAACAGTTGTTAGTTCTTAGTAATAGTAGTTTAATAGTTGATAGTTCTAAATGACAGTAATTGAGTTTAGAGCTGACAACTCTGAAAATTATCATCCCTTAAAACTGTCAATAATTAATATTACTATTTCTGAACTGTATTACATAGAATTAGATTTCCAAAGTGCCGAAAAAATGTATATATTTTTTTAAACAAAGAATAGTGTAGACAGCAATAGTTAGGAACTGACAACCATGAAAACTACAGTGCCACTAAATGTGTAGGAGTGTTTCCCAGCAGATAAACGTGTACCATATGTTCGACGACCTTGCTCCGAAAGATATTCATACTACGCCCAGTGTATAACTCCCGTAGCAGCATTAGTTTCGCACTTGAGATTTGAGTCATATCGACTCAACTGTGTTCGTTAAGGTATAGTCGTGAGAACGTACGTTGCCCCTTACTTTCAGTGTCGTCAAACCCGATAGCCTTCGAATCCATATTCCGTATATTATTGATATAATTCAAAATCGATTATTTATTATTTCAGAAAGATATAGATTCATCAAGGGGGAAAATGAAAATTTTCATCGATTCTTGCAGTTTCGATATAAAACCGTTTTCTGAGAATGTCAATTTGAGACAAAAAAGACCTAATAAAAGCGTTTATTTAATTTATTGTACTTATTTAATGATTTATTTCATTCCACTTCCCTCTTTTGATGCAAAATGATTTTCTTAGCCATAAGAAATTCTTCAGTGATTTACACTGAATGCTAGGAGATTAAAATTATGATTATGCTTGCATAATTGTGAACTTGCAGTTTAATCAGAGTTGCAAAGCGGTTCGTAGGATCATCTTTCAAGATTGTTTTTTGTAGAGTATTTGATTTACATCAGCGTGGAGTTTTTTCTTTTTGATATCCAACACCTTCCACTCTGGGTGACATCATTACTTTGTTTCATGTACATATTTTATGCGAATAACGATGAACAATAATGTTTTTTGCATTTTATACTCTTATTCTCTATACGTATTGCACACTTGCACATTCATTGCATTGCTTTCGTGGTTTGTATACATCGTCCTTGTAACTGTCGTGACAGAAAATGAAAATGACTTGTTCTTTTTATTCCAACGAGTAGAAGATAGTTCAAAAATTTAAAGATCTGTTTCCCTATTCTGAGATATTCGGAAATTTTCACGAGAAGTAAAAGTACCTATATAATAATTTAAAATGGGATTGTGGAGTTCAAAAATTTTATTGTTTTATCTATTTATAGTAGAGATAGTAGCTTTATTTTAATAGTTGTTGTATGATTATCTACTACTTTTGGAATTAATGAAATAATTTCTTACACACAAGAAAAATACTTAAACATTCGTTTAAGTAAACCTTTTGTCCTCTGTAAATTCCAACGATTCGAGCGAAGAATTCCATTCATTTACGGGGGAATCTTTTCTTTTTTTTGCCTCTTGATTTACTTGAAAGGAAAATTAAGAACAAAAATAATACCTATAATTAACCATTGCTATTCGATTAGTAAATAAATATTTATAAATTCTTTTAATTCCTTGCAGACATAAATAATTGGCTGGCAACTGAAAAAGGCAAAGAATCGTTTTCTGCTTGTCACATGTCCGATTACGTCACGTCACACACGTGTTTCAAGTTTTAAATTACTATTTTTGTATATTAGACAATTTTCTAAGATGTAAGGAGAAAAAGAATTGGAAATTCTTTCATTAGGAATCTAATTAGTTATTTTTTAAAAATTATTATTGATATTACGACTAGTGTCTTATTTACTCTCCAAGACTGCGATATATTAATCAGAGTTGCGATAATTTTATGAATCACTGTAACTTTATTTTTAAGTATGCATATATCTAATATTGTGGATGTATCATACGATTTGTGACTAATTTACTATAATCTCGTCATTTATTTTCTAATGTATCTATTTTTAGTGATTTTTATATTCTGCGATTTTCTCTTATGAAATTCTGTAGTTTAAATAGTTGCAAGTTCCAAAAAAAATATAATTTTTATAATTGTTTGATCTAAATAGTGGTACTTTAATTAATTTTCAGTTCTAAAAAATATCACTTTAAATAGTCGGCATTTTTTAAAATAATTATTTTAATAGTTGCCAGATCTAAAAAATAGTATTTTTCTAATAGTTTTGAATTTTAAAAGTGTATACTTTAAATTGTTGTCAGTTCTAAACAATCTGGATATTAATTATTCTTGCAATTTTGAATAATAATCTCAATTTAGGCCTTATCATTATTAAACAAAATATATCATACGGTCAAACAACCAAAAAATTACTAATAATCTCAATAGTTGTCAGTTTGTGAGAAGTATTTAAAAAATAGATGTTATTTGTAAATTTGATTACTATTAAACTTAAAATTAAATCACTAATTTATTTATTATTAATTGCAAAAATTACATAAAATTTCTTTAAATTTACATAAGTTAATAATTAAAAAAAATACTGTAATTAAAAAAACTAGAAAGAAGGACTAAATAATTGTAAATAACTGAACTCTAACAATTGGTAGAGTTCAGTTATTTACAATAATTATTTAATATCAGAATGGTAAGTGTAATTTGTTTCAATAGCAGTTGAATAACATTTAACAGCATTAGCATTTAAATAATTTTGTTGAAATAATTGTTTTCCGTTTGTAAATAAAAATGATTGATTGATTAATTTAATTACATAAATTAATTAAGCATTGACAGTGATTAGCGGCAGTTGGAATTGAATTAGAATGAAGCGAAATAACTTTCACTCGGTGTTTTCTTTGAAAAAGTCGATTTACAAACGTTACAGTAAGCTCCGCAAGTGTGTATAGTGTCTGACCAGAAGCATATTTGTATTTCCCTACTCCAATAAATAAAAGGGGGTCCCAGTGTGGGGGGTCATGAAGCACATTGTCGAAGGAGTAATGCATTCACTCGAGACAACTTAAGTCAGTCACACACAGTCTATCGGGACGTGCGATTGAAACACGTTTACTTGACAATTTATAAGTATTGTTGTCAACATTTCATTTTAAAATTCTATTCAAGGTACTTCCTGTTTTTATTTTCTTTTTTCTATTTTTTTTTTTAAATAATTCTGTGAATCCTCAATGATGTTTTCAACTTTCACTTCAATTGGGTTGGACCCAAATCCAATACACCGGAAATGACAAGTGCCAGTGGTGTAACGATCCGAAACCTTCCTCTTTTTTTGTTTACCCCTCAAATCACGTAACACGTTTCTGTTTTTTTTTTTTTTTTTTTTTGCTGCTTTAATATATGTTTGAAATGTGACAATTGAAATTTGTGTCTTTGGTACAGTGAAATGTTAGCCTCAATTATTTTAATTGATCTTTCGAATAGTTGAGAAAAGAATAATAGATTTTCCAGTTGATAATGGAGTTTTAGTTATCAAGTGCGAATTTAATGTAATTGGTTTAAATCGAGTTTCCTTCATTTTACCTGATGGGAGGATATTGGAGAACTTGAGAAACCGCGATGATAAGAGTAGATCTAACACGTAAATTTGTTAGTCTAGAATTTATTGCGTATTTCAAAGAGGAAAATTGAAGAAAAACTTTTTAAAAAAGAGTTTTCAATTTTTGTTTACTTATTTTTTAATTTCATTGTCAGACAGTTTTCTTTTTTTGAATTATACATTTAAATTAACGAATATATGTTTGTAGAAACATAAAAAAAAATTTCTGGTCATGCTGTCAAATGTCAAAGTAAAGAAAATGCATTGATGCAGAAATATTATGCAAACTTTTGCATGAAGGAAAAAGAAACAATTTTGCATTTATGAGTCATAAAAATTGCAGAAACGTTCATTTATAAAAAGAATTTAACGAATAGTTAATCAACATATAGAAAAATTCGTGGTATTTTATTTATATTTTGTATCAATGATTATTTCCACTACTCTACACAGAAAAAAAGAAGTGTTGTTTTAACACTAAAAGTAGTGTTAAAACAACACGCAACATTTTTAACCCATACGATGTGATTTTAACCTACATTTTGTGTTAAAATAACACCATGAGTGTGTTAAAATTAATGCATATTTTTAATGGCTGTTAAAATAACACCATCTTGAAAACTACACGCAACAAATTTAACACATATTTTTTTGTGTGTATATATAGTTAAAAGTTATTAGAAATTGAAATAAATTCGAATAAATTAATTGATTTAAATTAAAGAATTAAGATTAAATTATAGAATAAATTAAAGAAAATTAAATTAAATTTCAAAAACTAAAATTATAAAAAGAAATTGTTGATATAAAACAGGCATTTTTAACTTTTTGAATTTTTAAAATGCTACTTATCGTAGATGCTAACTTAACTATTGAATATTTTTCCAAATGTTTTTTTAATGTAAACTAGTTGTTATACAAGTTTCATGGGAAAAATATGTAAAATCTCGAAAATTATTTGACAAATTCTAAGAGAAATAGATATAGTAATGTGTCGAAAAAGAGGAAACAATAAAACAGTATTTTGGCAATCGTCGGAGATTGTCCTTTAAAATGTGAAATATTCATTTTGGAAGAAATGTAATATCCTCAGTGAAGTGACAATTTATTTTGATTGGGTCAAGGTCGCTTCCTTTCAATTTTTCATTCATACAATAACAATTATTATTGAAATATTAATTTTAAATAATTCATTTTTTCACAATATTTTAGAAGTAATAAAATTTGTTTTAGTAATAAGATTTGTTTAAATTCATTTTTGCTAATTTATTTCTCTATTAATAATAATAAATAATAATAACTATTATTATTATTTGTTAAGCTTGCTATAATAATTATTATAATAATCACTATAATAACATTTATTAGTAAAATATTAATAACATATTAATAAGGAACAAATTATGACAATAATAATTTTGTTTTGAAACTCGAGTTAATAATAATTTAACCCAAAGTTATTGTTCCCTGTCACGAGGATGCAGATTTTTCCGACATGGAGCGTGACATGAGTTTTAAATTTTGCCGCTAAGAAGGGGGAATCCCCTTTTATTCTTCTATATATATAAGTAGGCGAAAAACTTTTAAAACTTTTTAAACGTGCCTCATGACTACAAACAATCTCGCGGGAGGAATTTTTCCAAACTCTTTGCACTTGAGTGTATTATAAAATTTACGCGCGCAAGGTACTCTCAACGGTATCGTAAGAAACTCGCCGGTTGCAAAATGTCGATTACAGTTTTCATTTCTTTTCCATCGCGAAAAAACACAATTCAACGTGCCGTGAATTTATTTATTTTCCCACGCAGTCAAAATTAATTTGTTAAACGTTGTTGCCCAATTACGCACCTTGCCGGGAATATTTTTTTAATATTTATCAATTCAAAGTTTTTTTTTTTAATTAAGGGCAAAATATTTCTTCCTCATACAGAAATAATAATTTACTCTATTTTTTTAATACTACATTAACTTCATTTTTTTCTATGACGATTAGAGTCTAATAATTATCTTTGTTGCAATTTATTTACAAAATTCGTATTTCAAAGTAGACTCGCATTAAAAGGTTGATGTAATTATTAATCATTTTTAAGTTTATTTAAAATATTTATTATATTTATTTATTAAAACATTAATTTAATGCATCACAATTCTTTATTTTATCAATTCACATAACCACAATTATTATAGTATTTATATAATAATTATAATAATAAATATATGTAAATATAGTATTGTACAAATATTATATGAATAAAATTAATAATGGTTATGTGCAAATAAAGAAAAAATAAATGTCTTTATATTTAAATAAGTATAATTGATCATTAATAATAATTAACTACTTAGTACATTAAATTATAAAATTATTTATTTCTTTAATTATTTTGGCATCGGTTTTTTTGACATCCAAACCTCAAAAAATTCTTTTGTTTTATTATTAATCAGAAAATGATAAGTAAATTGGATTTTTACATTAAAACTCATTGCAAAAACCAATCGACTGTGATGGAACCTTCTTAAATTGTTACTTTTGTTCACACCATTATACATTTACTTTTAGTACATAAGTACGAAAGGACAATTTTTTCTTTTGTAAGACCGTTTCTATGAATATAAATAAATAAACTATTATTATATTTTATAATCAAAATGTTAATTGTTGTTAGTTCCATGCGATAGTAGTTTTATTTTAGTCGTTAGTTCTGAAAATTTGTACTTTTTACAGTTATATTTTCTAAACAATGGTATTTTACAAGTTGTCAATTCTAAGTAACTTTAATTTTAATGGTTGTTTTTTCCACGTAATAATAGTTATAATAATTGTTAATTATTAGTAATGACAGTTATGATAGTTTTTAGTTTTAAGCTATAGTAGTTTTAACAGTTGTTAAATCTAAAAAGTATAACAGTTTTAATAGTTGTTAGTTCTCAGCAATGTTCTTTTAACAAATGTTAATTCTAAGCAATGATAATTTTAATAGTTTTTAGTTCTTAGCGATAGTAGTTTTGACAGTCGTAAATTCAAAGCAATGAAAGTTTCAATAGTTGTAAGTTTTAAGCGATTGTAATTTTTTTTGTTAGTTAATTTTTTGTTTGTTAATTTTTTTTGTTGTTAGTTCTTAGTGATGATGTAGTTTAACCATCGTTGAACACATGAGGTCATTCGGACCCCACGTTTTTTTACGGGAAGCTTTTTTCTATTGTTTAATATTTTTATAAGGATTTTGAAGTAAACAAACGCTTATTTTACAATATGTGTTCAAATTTGTAATTCAAATTAAATATTTATTCTATTATTATTATTATTACATAATAATATTTGTTATTTATAAAATTATTTTCTTATAATTTCCAATCGTCAGTTATAAAAAATGAAAGCTTTAATACTTTATTTTTTTTTGCTTTCATGATTGTTAGTTTCCAAATCTCTACAGTAGAATAGTTTGTTTTCTATATTTTTACTTTCTTCAATATATTTAACCTTTTTCATTTTTGGAAAAAACTTTACTTTTTTTCTCCTCTTTTAATTCAATAGTAAATGCAAGTCCACAAATTACAACAGAAAGCACATTCACAATTTCGAAAGCACAAAAGTATTCTGAAACTTGTAACAGTAGAACTTGAAGTACTCTCGTATTTATTCCCCTTTCTCGAAAACTTAACCTACTGGGACGAGTTGAAATTAATTGAAATTAAAGTTGATCTTCGCCCGAAAAACTTTTTGTCAGAGCCCTGTTCGCTTTGTATTTCACTAGCAAGATTCCGCAAGTTCAATGAAATATCTTATAAAAAATTTAATACTTTAAGATCGATATTTAATTTATTGTTTCCGGTCGATAAGTCAGGGAAAATTTTGAAAATAGTAAAAGTTTAAAAAGTGATTTAATTGCGACGATCTCTGCTCAAAATATGAGGAAGAATACGCATGTAGATATCTCCGTTAAACGGCTGATTAAATTTGCAGACTGACGCAAAACGTTTGGAATTACAGAGTGCCATACAGCGCTTTGGTATGGAGTGCCGGTTGCCACTATATTCTTTGTGGTTATACGATCATTAACGTTCCTTTTCGCGATAGCGAGCCGTGCTGATCGTTACAGGAGGTCTTTGTCGTAAAAATTACACTGTCATTACGTGTAAAATAATATTTTGCGCGCGCACTGCGAGCAAACTCTGACATTGAAATTGCCATCATGACTCCTATGCGCCAAAAACTACTTTCTCTTTTCATGTACAACATTATGCTTTCACAATTATTTCTCTATGGATACGTCAAATATTAATAACATAATCTTCCTTCTTGTAGACTATCCTTCCGTTGAGTCAACAATATGTCAGCGGGTGCAACAATGAATCTACTAAACTATTCTACATAATTACACAACCACACAAAAAAAAAGTTTTTTGATCGAGACACTTTAACCTTCGCGCTACCAATACTTTTTGTATACGCGGACTACCGGACGGCCACCCGGGGTGGCCAAACGCTTTTTTACTATTATGTTCCCAAAACGATTAAAATTCATCAAAAGTTTTGAATATAATTATGTGTTAATACAAATACTGTATATTAATAATGTTTCATGATATTTATGGCATAAAACATTTGTTTTATTATTAAAAAATTATTTAAACAAATTATTGTTATTATTTACCAATTTTTAACAGAATACACCTAGAAAGTTGCAGTTTTTTCCTAATTTTGCAATTTACTAAATCTTTTATGATTACAGATAAAAAATAAAAGTTGAATAAAAATTTAACTATTTTTTAACCAATTTTTAAACAAATTATTGTTGTTATTTACCAACTTTTTCCAGAATACACCTAGAAAGTTGCAGTTTTTTCCTAATTTTGCAATTTACTAAATCTTTTATGATTACAGATAAAAAATAAAAGTTGAATAAAAATTTAACTATTTTTTAACCAATTTTTAAACAAATTATTGTTGTTATTTACCAACTTTTTCCAGAATACACCTAGAAAGTTGCAGTTTTTTCCTAATTTTGCAATTTACTAAATCTTATATGATTACAGATAAACAATAAAAGTTGAATAAAAATTTAACTATTATTTAAACAATTTTTAAGCAAGTTATTATTGTTATTTACCAACTTTTTCCAAAATGCATCTAGAAAGTTGCAATTTTTTCCTAATTTTGCAATTAACTAAATCTTATATAATTACTGATAAAGAATAAAAATTTAACTATTGTTTAAACAATTTTTAAACAAATTATTGTTGTCATTTACCAACTTTTTCCAGAATACACCTAGAAAGTTGCAGTTTTTTCCTAATTTTGCAATTTACTAAATCTTTTATGATTACAGATAAAGAATAAAAGTTGAATAAAAATTTTACTATTATTTAAACAATTTTTAAGCAAGTTATTATTGTTATTTACCAACTTTTTCTAAAATGCATCTAGAAAGTTGCAATTTTTTCCTAATTTTGCAATTTACTAAATCTTTTATGATTACAGATAAAGAATAAAAGTTGAATAAAAATTAAATTATTTTTTAAACGATTTAACTGCAGCTTTCTAGGTGCATTCTGGAAAAAGTTGGTAAATAACAACAATAATTTGTTTAAAAATTGTTTAAACAATAGTTAAATTTTTCATTCTTTATTAGTAATTATATAAGATTTAGTTAATTGCAAAATTAGGAAAAAACTGCAACTTTCTAGGTGCATTCTGGAAAAAGTTGGTAAATAACAACAATAATTTGTTTAAATAAATAAAAAAAGTATTTTAAAATCATAATATATTTTATTTATTGATATAAAACAATTTTACTGTAAAAGTTTAACGATTTTATTTTTATTTTTTTGCAATATACAAAAACAAACACCCGGTCAATTTTCAGTATTCTCGTACATACTTTTTAATTGTTATAAATAAACAAGAAAAAGTGTTAAAAAAAATTTTATTTTTTGTTTTTTTCGAAAGTAGATAAAATTTTGTTCAGTAAGTTAAAATGGCGATTCGATTGATACAAAATTCGAGAAGATATTCAACATTATGCGTATTAGTTGGCCACCCCGGGTGGCCGTCCGGTAGCGCGAAGGTTAATAGTATATTCCCATGTATTTTGGCCCGCTGAATCCGAATCCGAAGTCAGAATTGCCAAATTGGTTCTTTTTTTTAGTTATACTCAAAAAACGACTCAAAAACCAAATAAAAATTAAAAAACTAAAAAATTTTTTATGACACTACAGTAGTATTTTTTCATGCATTTTTTCCCGCTGAATCCGAATTTAAAATCAGAAATTTCAAAACGGATCAAAATTTGAGATATTCAAAAAAAGTCTACTAAGAAAAACAAATTGAACTCAAAATTTTGAGCCACTTTGAGAATCTGATTTCGAAATTAACGTGAAATACTACATGAGAATACATTAGTATAGTATCATAGCAAAAAATTTCCTTTCTTTATTTTAAATCGCTTTTTTATCAGTTTTTGAATTGATCACAAAATTTTCAGCAATTCTTTAAATTTTGATATCGAATTCGGATTCAGCGTGAAAAAATGCATAAAAAAATACTACTGTAGTGTCATAAAAAATTTTTTATTTTTTTTATTATGATTTGATTTTTTTAGTCATTTTTTGAGTTCATCTCAAAATTGTGAGCAATTGTTTCATTATTGACTTCAAATTCGGATTCAGTGGGAAAAACCACATAGAAAAATACTACTGTAGTTTTATAATCATATTTTCTGTATTTTTTAATTTTAATTCGGTTTTTTGAGTTTATCTCAAAATTTTGAGCAAATCTATTAAATTAATTAAAATAAAACTAAATCATAATAGTTACTGATTTTAAACTATAATGTCAACAATCGTTGTTAGTTTTAAACATTAATTTTTAATATTTTAATTAATTTAAACAGAAATTATTATTTTAATTAATTTAAAAATTAATTATTATTTTAATTAATTTAAAAATTAATTAAAAATTATAGCCATTATTTAAAAAAGTTAGAATTAAAATTAAAAATTCAGATTAAAATGGAAGACTCAGATTAAGAAGAAAAATTACAAATTCAGATTTAAATAAAAATGAAAAAAAGTTTGTGAAATTTACACTTTCATTAAAACTAAACATAATTTAAAATGACTTAATTTTGTCACTATTGTTCTAGGCACAGTTTATCAGCGATTTTTATCAGAAAAAAAATTTAATTTAGTTTCTGAGAAATATCTGTTGAAAAAATAGAAACATTTATTTTTGTTTCTGAGAAATAGCTTAGAAAAAAGGATAAAAAATTCTTTTTTCTTTAAAACGAATAGGACTCTATTGTTGTTTTTTTATAATAAATCGTGAAAAAGTGTCTGAGGAAGTGTTTATATTTTTTGTACTTATAAATTAGAAGAGAGGTCTCCTTAATTGAAGCATCACCTTGACGATTCTAACTGTAATTTTGAACAGTAAACGTTTTGCTTGGGTGCCTCGTCTTGTCTCTTGGTCAATAACAGTTCAGTTAATTTGGTTTGCTTGTTTTTATTTGACAAGTCACTTATTTGTGTCGCGATACTCGCTCTGTAATATCTTTGTCCAAAATTCTTTATTGTATATTACATGACAAACTTTGTGTACCTTTTGTGAATAGTTCTTTTTGTTTCTTCAATATAAAAACAATAAATTTTGTTATTAAATTTTGAAATGGAAGGTTTAATTGTTGTTACTTTTTGGAAAATACACTTTTAATAGTTGTGAGTTCTAAGCAACTGTAGTTTTATTTATTGTTATTGTTAATTGTCAATTCTAAGTGGCAGTATGTTTAAATATTTGTTAGTAATAAATGGTAGTTCGAAGTGATAGTAGTTTAAAAAGTTATTAGTTCTAATTCTAAGTAATTGTAGTTTTAATAGTTGAAGGGTGCGCTAAAACAAAGCATTAAACGCCAATTTTTTGTAGGTTAGAATTGCATCAAATTTGAAGTTATAAATCCTTTTCTGTCCAATATATGGTTAAATCAGTTAGAAATTATTTTTTAGATAAACATTATGATAATTACAAGCAATGTTTTATTATCAATACATTGATATTAATTATTGATATCTAAGTAATGGTGCTTCTAATAAATGTCAGTTCTAAGTCATAGTAATTTAAATATTTGTTATTTCTAAGAAATAGTAATTTTAATAGTTACTAATTCTAAGTGTTCATAGTGTTAATAATTGTAAGTTTAAAACAACATTACTTTTAATAGTTGTTAGTTCTAAGCAATTAAAGTTTTAAAACTTGTTAGTTCTAAAAAACTTTAATTTTAATCATTTTTAATTTCAAGTATTACTTATTTCGATACTTGTCAGTTCTAAACGAAGGTATAGTTTTAACAGTTGTTAGTTCCAAACCATTCAAGTTTTAATAGTTGCAAGTCCTGAGCAATAAAAATTTCAATGTTTCTCAGTTCCAAAATAATTAATAGTTATATAATAGTCCTTAAAAAAATTGTTAGTTGTAGGAGATGGTAATTTTTTTTAACGAATGACAAATAGGAATGATTTTGTAAAAAGAGGAATAGAAAGAATATTTTAAAAAATGATACAAAAAACAATACAAAAATATGTCAGAAAAAATAACAGAAAATGTATCAGATAAAATAATAGACAAACTAATAGAGAAGAATATTTAGGGATTAAGAATCGAAAGGTCAATTAGAATAATCGAAATGAAAAATTGAATAGTGACAGTGAATAATATGAGAGCGAAACAATGGAGGCGATTGATACAAATTATTTAATCGGAAATGAAAAATCCCCCAGTGAAAGTGACTCATGCGAGTGAAGTGGCAAATTATCGAAAATGGAAAGAACGAGTTTTACAAAGTGATTGCGGAATTTGGAATACAGTGCGACGATTTATTGTGCCTTTTTACAGTTTTATAATCGATTTATTTTTTTTATAACGGAATGGCATTGATCTAAAGAGAATAAGTAAGAAAAAAGAGAAAAGAAAATGGGAACGGATGATAAAGACAGAGGAATACCTAGCAGCACTTTGGCCACTCTTCGAGGGATTCTTGTCAGTTCCCTGTCGAGGGAGAATCTCGGACCCCATGATCTTCCATTTCGTTCCCGAAAAGTGCACTTTCATGAAGGTATTTTTTTTCAAACCCACAATCAGTAAACACATATAATACTCTGTATGGTGAGATTAATCACCTGTGCGATGTAAATAAACATTGACGGAAAAAAAGAGGATTCGTTTGTTTGTTTTTTCTTCGGAAAGTGTGACAAGAACTATAATTTAAATCTGGCAAGTAGGTCACATTGGAACTTTCTCAAAAGTTTTGCGAGAGAGAAAGAGAGAGAAAAAGGCTTTGGGACAAATAAAGATCTATTTGAATATGCACGTTGGAAAAATCGTTCGCTTCTGACTTTATTCCAGTCGAATACATTTTTATTGCATTTTGTATAGTTGCCTCGCCGATAGGATCAAGACTCTCTCTCTCTCTATGCTTTTGACTTTATGAAAAAAGAAAATTTCGTTTTATTTGTATCTGCAAGAAAAAACAAACCGAAATTTATAAATCGAATAAATTTTTCTAGAATATGGAATAATATTTTCATAGCTGCACAACGTAATTTTCATATTTTACGTTCTTGTAGTTCACAACTTCGAGGAAAAATTCATAAGAAGAAATATTTATTTCATTTTTTGTTTATACCAAAAAAAAGATAACTTTCAAAAACGAAAATTCTATTATTTTTCCTCGCGAAATAATTTTTTCTTTCAAATTGCTAATTCTAAACCTTCAGTCTTGAAGAAAAATTTTTTTTTATAATCTCGCGCTAAATTCCAATAATGAAAGATATTAAGATTTAAAATCTAATCTTTTGAGACTACATATATATGTGTGTGTGTGAAAGCATTTTGAAACTTTATTGCCAGTCGATCGATGTGCCTTGAACTGTTTGATAACAAGTTTAAAGAAGTGAAAGATCACTTTTGGAAAAAGAATAGAAAAGTATCTGTGCCCTCAACCTGACTGTATCAGCGATTGATTTATAAGATATCCAGAGTGTATATATAGCTGTTTATTATGGGCACTCGTGCAAGAATCTATTAACCCACGTTATCCTGAATTATGTGGGATATTCTTATAGTAGACATTGAAAAGATAAACCATAACGGCGCGCGTCTAAACACTGAAATGATGAGAAATCAGAATTTATCGCTTTTTTCACTATTAACGAACATGTGCGCACTGATATTGTTCCAATACACTTCCCCTTTAAAATATTTCTCGATAAAACTTATATGGACAATATTGAGATAAGAAAATTTCTTTCACACATTAGAGAAAATGAAAATGAAAACTGCTTAATTTATTATTTTTTCTAGTGAATGGAAAATAGAAATTAGTGACAATTTTTATCTCTAAAAATCCTAATAATTGTTTTTGATGCCATGTTTTGACTCTAAGTTTAAGAATATTAAAAATGAATGTTCATATCTAAAGTTGATGTCAATATTTTAACTAATTTGAATCAGTGACTGACTTTTTGCTTTTGTATTAATTAAATAGTAAACCAATAATTAAATTAGAAACATAATAAATACACTGGGTAACAAAAAAATGGTCATGTCGTGTTTATTTCAAAATTCTTGTGTTTATTGAAAGTTTGGGTGTTAATTAACAAGAAAATACAAAAAAAAAAATTTTTTTAATCTATTCAAACCCCTAAAAAGGGGGCTTGAATGATTAAAAAACGATGTTTTCTGCACTTTTTAAAGTCCTGTACAAAGAAAATGTGAAGACATAAAAAGTTCTAATATGGCTTGAAAGAAAGCTCAAACCTTTATCTTTAAGAACCAAAACTAAAAAGTAATGTAAAAATTGCAAGTAATCGAATTGGTTTCAAATTTGTTACTCGGGAGTTTTTTAAGGTCGTTGATTACGAATCCAAAGTCAGATTTAAAAAATTCAAAATGGCAGCTTCAACATGGAGGACAAAATGTTAAAAAGCGTTCAGATTCGCTCGAGACTTGGTACTTTGTGGTTTTTTGAGTTGCTGTTTAATAATTAATTTGTTATTTAATAATTAAATAATTAGCTACTTCACCAGTAAAAAACCTTTCCATTATTTTTTATTATTCAATCATTAATTTATAAGCAAATTCACACGTAAACACTTTCTCTTCTGTAAACTAATAAGTAAACTTTAATTAATACTCAATGCAAAAAGTCTGATTCAAATCATCTAAAATTTTACACGTGATCCAGATTTAAAAGGGATTTTTATTCATATTTAATCAAAATATTAATAAATAATTTTTAGTCACTAAATTTGAAGTTTAGAAACAATTTTTTTGACTATGACATTAAATTCAATAGATAATCGTCTATTATTCACGAATTCGCAAACATAAATCACTTTATTTCTAATTAATTGAAGTTATCTGTCAAATGACAAATGGGAGAGATGAGTTCATAATTGAGGTGTGGATTGATTTATCGCGTAATTAACAATTACGACAACGATCCGTTTTAGAACACGTTCTCTCTAAACCGTGTAATCAAAATTTTGGCCTACTTTTGAAGAATCATTTATTTCTGCTTATAAAGAAGAAATTATAATCGATTTCTCTTTAAAGTCATAAATAATACAAGAGTGATAAATATAATCTATATAAAAAAGTGTTCAAAGATATATTTATATTATAAATATAAATTATATTATTGGTCGATAATAAATAATTGCCTTACAATTTTTAATCAAAAAATGGGTGTTAATAATAATCTAAATTTCAAACGGAATTCACTTTTATTTAGGTTACATACTTAATTTATTGGATTTTCTATAAATAATTCGATTTTCCGGAAAATAAAGTAAATTATTATTATTATTATAGTTTACTGCTTTAATTAAAATTTACAAATTATTATAAATTTAAAATTATAATTTACTATTATATTACAATTTACAATTAGAAATTTCTGTTGTTGTTGTTGTTAGAAAATATTTTTTTATTAATTTTATTGCTATTAAATTTGTTTCTAATTACAATTATTATTAGAACAACAAATTTGTTTATTATAAGTTAAAAAATTAGAGAAAATTAAATGGAGGAAAAATAGGTTATTAATTATTAAAAAATAAATCTGTGTTTTTGCTTAGTAAAGTTTAGCAGGAATCGTAATATTTATAACAGTGATAAAAGTAATGATAGTAATAGTAGCAAAACTAACAATGACAAAAATAATGATAGCAATAATAATAATATACAAATAATATTAAATATCAACAAATTGCAAGCGGAAAGAATTTTTCATAAATAAAAAAGAAATGTTCTCACGACATGTTTGCAGTATATAGATATAAATACATGTACACAATATTTATAGTAATACAAGTTCTATAAATTGTTATAGTTGTTATATCATGTGAAGTGCAATCTAGTAACGAGTCGTTTCTTTTTCTGTTTCAGGTGAGTAACATTTCATGTAGCAGAGCTGCAGTTTCATATAAGTAGGTATAAATATACTGCGACGAGAGTCGTCAAAGCTCATGAAAAACGGCCGACTGCATCATCCTCGCGAAACTCATTAAAAGTGTGTTCGCTTTTGTCGTTCCCCTGGGGCATTGCAAACGTCAAGAGCTTGAATCTCCTTTCTGCCCAGAGAAAAATAAGTATTTATAAATATACAACGTTCTTTGCACCTCTTTTAACGAATTTGTCGAACCTGTATGTCGAATACGCGCGTATAAAATACAGGTTCTACATTATATATTTCACTGTGCGAGGCGCCACGTGTTGCACAATATTTTATTTTTTTCCTTTTTTCCCTTCTCATTACATCACACTTACAGCAGTGATGGACATTGAGAATTTCTCCCAATTACCGATTGATTTACTTTTGCGATAAGTACGAATTTTCGCCGGATGAAAATGTTTACTTTCTATTCCAATTTATTACTGGGAATTATAATTATGTAGTATTATTATTATAAACTGCAATTCTTTTCTTAGTAATGTTGAATCGAATTGAATTTAGTTGAGTTACACTGAATTTAATTCAATAGAATCGAATTAATTTGAAACGAATTTAATTCAATCTACTCTCTAAAACTGAACCAATGAAATTTGTCTAAAAATCAGGGACTCTATTCTCTTGATTTCAATAAGTGAAATTTCAGTAAAGATCAGTTTGATATAATTAAAATTTGAGACATTTTGCACTGATTGACCAATTAAAAAATAACTTAAATTTTCAATATGGGTTAGAGGTGTGCAAAATTCGAATCGAACTAGCTAATTCGAAACTCCGAATTCGAATTTCGAATTGGCCGATTCGAATCGAACTAGCCAATTCGAAAATCGGAGTTTCGAATTGCACAACTTAACTCGCTTATTTAATTCGCACAATTATTTTAACAGAAATCCTAACCTAAAATTATGGTATTCATAATACATCTATCTAGTACTTAGAAACTGTTTCTTAAAAATGTCAATATATTTTTTATTAATTCTATAATTTTAATATATAAATAACATACAAATACGAATAATGTGTTAAAAGTGAAGGAAATATTTCGCTTATTGTTTGTATTACATAAGGAAAAAAAACTTATTTTGCAAATCTTTTGCACAATTTTTAATAAATAAATAAATTTAATGTGTCACGAAGAATTGAAGAATTTTTTGATAATTTAAAAAAATCTTTTTTTGGGGAATTCGAATTTACAATTATTTTGAATAGGTATGATTATAATTCTAAAAAATGTTAATGTTATTAGTTTATGTATTTGAATTTTCGGAAATATCGAAAATATTAAAAATAATTCAATTCTTTGCAAGAATTCAATTATTTTCATAAATAGTAACGATCTTCGTAAGAATTAAATTATTTTTAAACAAAATTTTAATAAAATTTTACGAATAAATACAATTAATTTCTAAAATTTTAATAAATACTTCAAAAAAATTCAATTCTTTCCTTAAATTGTAAAATCTTTGCAAAAATTCAATTATTTTCAAAAAATTCCACGAAAAAATTTATTTTTTAATTCGTTATAGATTATATCTCATAAGAAGTCAGTTATCTTCTAAAATTTTATTTTGTTATGTTATGTTAGGAAAAATTGAATTTATAGTTTGAAGTAAAATGTTCTCTTATTTGACTCGGACTGGTCAAATATTTTTGTCAGTAATTGGTCCGTTAAGTCCGTATTTTTAAAAACTTTCACTGGTTCGAGCCCTGTTCTCTTTCAACACATTGTTGGTATTTGTATGTTATTTATATATTAAAATTATAGAATTAATAAAAAATATATTGACATTTTTAAGAAACAGTTTCTAAGTACTAGATAGCTGTGTTATGAATACCATAATTTTAGATTAGGATTTCTGTCAAAATAATTGTGCGAATTAAATAAGCGAGTTAAGTTGTGCAATTCGAAACTCCGATTTTCGAATTGGATAGTTCGATTTGAATCGGCCAATTCGAAGTTTCGAATTAGCTAGTTCGATTCGAATTTACTTTCGATTCGAATCAATCAATTTGAAGTTTCGAATTGGACGATTCGAGTTGAATTATTCCCGATTCGAGGTTTCTGTTGTCGAGTCGAATAATTTTCGGTTCGACTTGATTAAATGCACACCTCTAATAGGGTGATTGAAATTTTTTAATAAATTTCTAATTGTCAAATCAGTGAAAAATGATTGATATTGCAGTAATTTTTAACTGATTTTCAGTGAAATTCCAGTACTTGAAATCGCGGGAATTCAGATTTAGAGGGCAATCAAGTTGAATCGAACCGAATTGTAATGAATCGGATTTAATTGAATTGAATCGAATCAAGAAATGAATTTTGTAAACATAAAAAAAATGAAGTCGAAATGTTTTATTTTTATTGCGAATAATATAAATAAAAGCCGATTCTTTGAAATTGATGATTGAAGGGGAGAGATATATAAAGTTGAATTATTTGTCATTGACTAAAAAAGGGAATCGATTCATTGGTATACGTGACACGATTTGGCTCGTAGATCGGGATCGACAGTTGTGTATGAACGCGTGAGAGGATCGATCGTACATTTTCTTCATTACTTCTTACGAGAGTGAGTCCCAAATATGGAACTGACTTACCTTGATGGCCCAGGAGGGGAATTGCGCACCGTTTGTGGTTAAATTTCTTGGCCAATCGAGTAAAGTTGTGCGGGCTACTTTAAACTTCTCCTCGATGATGATTATTATTATTATTATTTTGACTTTACAAAAGTGTTAGTCATTACATGGGAGAGAATAATCTCTCTCTTTCTTAATAATATAAATTGACAAATAGATTTCTGTCCAATTTTTTTCAGTATATTTAGATAGATTTGTATAAGCACTTTAATTTCGATAAAAAAAATTTATTGTAGTGTCTTTGTAAGTAATGAAAGTTCCTTATCAATATGAATGATATTTATCGAGGATAAAAAAATTAAAAGTAAGTTCTACAGAAGGTACGTTTAAAAAACGGTTAAATTTAACCAAATAACTTTCCCATCTAAAATATTTTCTAATTGAAATCAATTATAATTTCAATCAATAATTTCCCATTTATAAATCTAGCGGAGAATAAAAAGAAACATCACAGTATATAGACGATAATCAGAAGAAAATTATTAAGATTCAATTATTCCTGATAAAAGAAAAGAGCAGTAATATAGAGAACTTATATAATGTTAGCAGCAATCTCCAACCAATAATGGCTTTAGTCATTAAAAGCAATCTTGAATACAAATCACGAACTAGAAAAGTACAATTTTCCGCGCGAAATAATCGAGATAATTATTTATCTGTCGATATGAAATGTTCTTACCTCGTGACCGGCTTGGCTAATGGCGGTTCATTTTCTTCAAAAGGAGGTCCTCCTATCGTTCCTATATTGTATATATATATATATATATATATTTTGCGAGTGTCGCGTGGGTGGAATAATTGAATTCGTCGTAAGTGGGTTTCATATAAAATAATATTATATGAATTTAAAGGGGGTGAGGCTGTCTTCGTACGTGTGTCAGAGTTTCGAATATTATATTTGCAGTATGGTTCATTAAAATAATTCTCGAAAAGGAAATTTTACATTTCTTGGAGGGGAAAATATTTTCTTGTATCTTTATTATTCCCTTGCTCCTTTACATTCCGAATTAATAATTATACATTCTTCATTTTATATGAAAAATTTATCAGTTTTTGGAAAAAATCTATCTTAAAAGTATTTTAAATTGATTGAATTAAAAATTGTCTAAAATGATTACAATGTGAACTGAATTGTATAGTAAAATTTGATAATTTTGTGGAAAGTAACACCAAGCTAACGAGTCTTTTATAAGAGAATATTTAATATTCATCCAGATGTGGCTAATTCTCAGAGAGTATTTTCAAATTGCATTTATATGATTTTCGAAATAAATGTATCGTTTGCAATATTATTTTAATACTATTTAATTTTTTTAACCTCCTATTTTAAATTATTTGTTTATTTGAGTGGAAAATTAATTTTCCATGAAGCAACTTTGTATATTTTTTTCACCTTTCAGCTTTTCGACACTTTTTCAGTTTTGCTTATGTTTTGCTCTCATTAATAACCAGTGTTAAATAATCTAGAAATTTCACAGCTCGTAAATATTAAAAATTATTTAGAATGAATCTGAAAGAACATCAAACGAAAATTCGACTTCAAAAATGGGAATAAAATAAAGAGTAACCAAATATTTATTTAGAAGTTAAGAACTTTTTTAATTTGTAAAAATTTATTTTTTAATAAAATTCAAATTTGAACTGTATAAGTATAAAAAATTTGTCGTTTATTTAAAGTAAAAAAATTGTTTTGTTAAGAATTTAATTAATTTTTCAAAAACTTAGATTTTAATAAAATTCAAAATTTGAACAAAGCATAAAAATTTGTCCGTTTATTCGAAACTTTAGGCACATCTTCAAATAAAACTGAAATTATTAACTGTGAAAATAAGAATTTCGAGAAAATTTCCAACGTGAATGCGAGACTTGCGATCAGGTCTCATGGCACGTCGGATACTTTGAAACTCTGACATAAGCAATATTTGCTGTAAAACGTTCTCTTATAGTGGAGTATATGATACCACATTTATACATATACACATACACAGAGTAAGGAGAACTTTGCTTCAGTTTCCTGGTAAAGCTCATGCTCTACAGAAAGTGTCAAGCTCGGGATATGCCGCATTGTTTGAATGTTTCATGCCTGATAAAATATTTCGATCGAATAACAAGCGCCTTTAAAAAAAATATCTAAAGATATACTCATTCTAATTTTACAAAAAGGAAAATACTTTTTCACTCAAGAAAAACCCACATTTTCTAATTCTGATAATTTCTCAAAACCTTTCGAATTTCTTCCCATGACAATAAATCAGTGACAATATTTCATGTTCGTATTTTCTTCATATAAAGTTTTTATCATCAAAAACTAAGAATAAATCCAGGTCACTTTTTTTTGCTTTAAAAATCGAAAAATCCTCGAAGGAGTTGGGAAAATAAATCATTAATTACTTTTTAGTTTAGTTTTGTCTGTTATTCGACTGAATGAACAAGGATTTTAAAAACTCTTTCGAGAAAAAAAATTAATGTAAAGAAAAGGAGAAGACAATTAAATCAAGAAGAGCTTTATAATGCGAATGTGTAGGAGGAAAAAAAGGAAAAGTTTTAAAGGAAATCGTTGAATTTACCTCTTTCATTAAATCTTCATAAAAATGGAAATCCCGAGCCTTTTTCAACACTTTTCTTCCCCAAGTGGATTTAAAATTCATTGTGATAGAGATCCTAGTTCAGTTTCAATTTTTTTGCTCCTATATTTCCACACGAGAAAATTCTCTATTACCCTTTTATCCATCATCTCTATGAGGAGAGAACAATAAGAGAAATTCGTTTAAGGTTGATTTTCGACATTTTTTTCTTTTTAATTACACAAAGTCAGATGAGTTTTACGTTAATTCATTAGAAATAACACATAAATTATGTTTTATTTTTTTGAGATTTAAATTTAATTTCAATTTTTTAATTTCTAATTTAAATTTAAATTCAATAGAAATTTGAAAATATTTTCTCTTTGAGATACTTAAATAGTCAAAAAACACAATTGTTTTTATGATTCTTTTCAGGAATCAACAAAATAAAAAAATTGAAAAATAAAATAAAAAGAAGCAAAATAAATAAAAATAAAAAGAAATAAAATATAAGTAAGATAAAAAGTAAAAATAAATAAATATTAATTAATAAGAATTGAGTTTTTTGATAAACACCTTATAATACTGAAACAAAAATATTTATAAATAAAAACAAAATTCCTCTTTATATACGGTGAGCACCATCTGGAACAAAGTTCCCTCAAATCGTAAAACTTTTTTCCAAGTTTTCTTTAATTTGAAAATTTTTCCCTCCATTGATAGCGATCTATATCCATTTTCCCTTTACGCTTGAAATGATTCTTTTGTAAAAATTCACTTAAAAACGGAAATATAACAAGTAAAGTAATGGTGCAGATATCATTAAGAACAGTAACAATTGCAAGGCGTAATTAAAAAGAAGTTAGCACCGGAACCTGGAAATTTGTACCGTTACAACTTTGAGAAAGGCGCAAGCAAAGAGAAAATAAAATTGAAAATTATAAAATTCATCTTGTTTCACTATTTTCTCAATAAGAAAATATTTTCGATTTCTCCAGAATCAAAGTCTTTTCCCCTGACAATTAGCAAATAAATACACTTCTATTGATGCACACCTATTGTCAATTCCTGTAAAAAAAATCAGGCAATATAATTTCTCCCATAAAGCAAAATGAGAGTGGCAAGCCCTTTTGTCTTTCAAACGTCATCAATCGCTTCTCTCTTAATCATGAAAATGCGAAGTTGTTAAAGAATCCTGATTTATAACCGCACTTTCTTTCAATCCAAGTGTCTGGGAATGTTTTCCCATTGTCGACAATTCGAATCAATTAAACTCAATTATCCGTCTTTGAAAATAAATATATATATATACAACTCACGAGCTAACATTTAATTAAGATTTCCGCCAATCAATCAAACTCTCTTTTTCTTTATTTCTTCCTTCTTTCAAGGAACAACATTACCTGTGATGTTATAATTTATAATTTATCAATATTGCACGCGGTAAGAAAATAAGGAATGGTTGAATACATTTAGCCAATATCTTTTTAATTGGAATACTTTTATTTGGTTTAAATAGTTTTTATAGAATATCTTTTAGTTTAAATATTTTTTTAGAAGAACTACTTTTTCGTTAGAATATTTTTACTTAGGATACTTTTCACTTTCAATATTTTTGCTAAGAATACTTTTTACATCCCGTGTAAAAATTAAAAAAAGGATTGAGTAAAGCTCAGAATAGTATTCTTTATTATTCTGACAAAACAAGTAATATTTTTATTGAAATTTAAAAAAACATGGATAATGCAAAATATCGATATTAAAACATCGATAGTATAAATGACTGAAAATAGAAATATCGATTCTTTCGCGCAAAGTTCGTAAGTTCTTTCAGATAGAATATTTTTTTTAATTACAATACTTGTGGTTTATTCCATTTCAATACAGAAAGGCTAAAATATGTAAGTCAAATAATAGTTTCCTATGGAAATATATTATTTTTCACACAATTTTAGACGACACGTATTTTGCCGTTTTGCCAAAAAAACTTTAACAAAAGTTAGGCGCATTTGAATTTTTAAAACTGCGAAGTCTGATTTCAATAAAATGACGGTCAAAAATATTTAAATTGATGTATCTTTCTTGCAACTGTCTATAATGCAGTCGGTTTTTTCGTCCCTAATTTCGGATTCAACGTTCTTTCAAATCCCACAAGTTTAATTAAAAAAATTTTAAATTTAACAAAATGGCGGCTATTTTTCGAAAAAAATTAAAATCAAATTTTCTCAAAAAGCCCATTGTTTTTATTTCTCTCAATTTTTTTTATTACTTTCTAGAAGTCTAAAGATTATTTTCTAATAAAATTTATCGGGGTCCCGCATCTTAAAGCGGAATAACAAATTTTTTTGTTTTTTCAAAAATGAAAAATCGAAGTTTTTTCGCTATCTTTACAATATACAACTAAATTTCAAATAGAAAAAACGTTTGCCTTGAAAAATTAAGTAAATATTTATTGCAACTGACATTTCCACCATTCAAGGAATTTAAATTATTATTTGAATGCAAAACACTTTTAATGTTACAAAAATTCAAAAGCTTCATGAAATACATTCAACAAAAAATAAATTTCCATGGAATTCAAAATTATTTTACTCCACCTTTAAATTAATTCAATACACTGAAAAAAAGTTCATTGAATCAAGTTAATGCATTTTCTTGACATTATTTACTTGAAACAAACCCATATTTTCTTATTGGAGGAAATTTATTTTCTTGTGTCAAGTAATTTTGAGCATTGGGCAAATCATTTTTTTTTCTTTAAATAACTATTTATCTCATCCAACACCCATAGTTTTTAGCCAAGAAAATGAGAAGATTAATATAAGTTAATAATTGTTTCAACTCAATTAAAAATTCCAACATTTTCTTGGATCAAGAATATGTGTTCTTAATCCAAGAAAATTCTTCTTCTCCCAAATATACTATATCCAGAAAATCGTTTTCTTGAATCAATACTATAATAGTCTTGGCCGTATTCAATCTCAACCAAGAAAAATTTTCTTGGTTCAATACTTTTTTTCAGTGTACGTCAATTTTTTGTTTTAACGTATTGTTTTACTTTGTTACTATTAGGTTTGTTCTGCTTTTATTTTTTCGTTAAGCTTTTTTTCTAGCTAATTCTCTTAGCTTCATAAATTTATTTTCGCGTGAACAATATATTACTTTCTTATGAATTCCCATAAAATTAGGATACTTCTTTCGATCTGAAGAAAACATTTTCCTCCCAACACTCATTTTCGTTTTAGTTTAAAAAATAGTGATAAAACAGTTAACGAAATTAAAAAATATATTTAGTATTAAAAGAACTTTTCAATCTTTATAACAAAAATTCTATCGTTTACTAAACATTATATTCCATGAAATTTCTACTAATATTTACTTGTGTCATTTTTTCAGCAAAATCTATGAAGAAGACAAAACATCTAGAAAAAAGCATTATCAAAAAAATAAAAGCATAACAATCCTTATATAGTAACAAAGTAAAACAATACATTAAAAATTAAAATAGAAAATTGACATATTGAATTAATCTAAAGGTGGAGTAAAATAATTTTGAATTCCATGGAAATTTATTTTTTGTTGAATGTATTGCATGTAGTTTTTGAATTTTTGTAACATTAAAAGTGTTTTGCATTCAATTCCTGAATTAAAAGTGTAATATACTTTAAAAATTCAAATGCGCCTAATTTTTGTTAAATTTTTTTTGGCAAAACGGCAAAATACGTGTCGTCTAAAACTGTGTGAAAAATAATATATTTCCATAGGAAACTATTATCTGACGTACATATTTTAGCCTGTCTGAATTGAAATGGAATAAACCTTGTTAGTTTCAATATTTTTAATCAAAGTACTCGTTAGTTTCAATATTTTTATTTTTACTAAACAAATTATTTAGTTTAAATATTTCGAGTTGAAATATTTTTAGTTACGCAGCTTCTCTTAAAGATATCAAATTAAGACAAAAAAGTCTCAAAAGTGTTGCGGAGTAACATTTTGGATTTGTTTTTTGTCTCAATTTGATGTCTTTGAAAATTTGTGTTAGAATTCTAATTAATTTAATTATTTTTCAGGTAGAATATTTTTTAGTTCGAATACTTCTTGATTAAAACATTTTTTATATTAGTTAGAATATACTTTATTAAAAATACTGTATATATTTTTGTTTACTTATTTTCGTTTAATTTTATTAATTGTTCGCTTATTATTGTATATATATGAAAATAATGAGGAAAGCGTAGAGAAATATGTCGCGAGATAATTTAGGAGCACATAAATCTTGACACAGTTGAAAATCTTGATCCCGAATGAAATATATGGAGTGAATAAGATTGTTGCCGTATCATTTAAGAAACAGGATTTTTAAATTTCTTTTGTTATTATTTTCACTTTACACTTTAAATATATTTTTTAACTTTTTTCTCTTTCTCTTCTTTATTTAATTATTATTTCTCATTTAGTTTCACTTTTATAATTTCTCTTTCAACTGGAACTTTTAAATTGCTTTCATAATTTTATTTTTTGAAAATATCTTTTAACTATGTTAAAAAATGTTCTTGTATTTCTTCTACATTGACTTGAAAGGTTTTTATGTTAGCTTTTAATTAATCTCATTAATTTAAAAATCTATTATTTTTTCTGTATTTTTTTAATAATTTTTTTTTAGTTTCTATTTTATTTATTTTTTTTAAATAAAAAGTTTTTAATAATTTGTGATAAATACAAAATATTATAGTACATAATAAATAATAGAGAATAATAATATTAGATAATAAAAAATTAATAATAATAAAAGCTAAAAATAAAAAATAACAAAAAATAGTATTAAATAACAGAGAAACATTTTTATGGCATATTTTTATTAACATTTTGAATCTTCACGTTTCATTTGTGTCAAGAATATTGAGAAATTCGATTGGAATATTGGAAACAATTCAAATAACTCTTATTTATTTCTTAAAAAGGAAGTTTATACCTTTACATTGAGCTCTACTTTCCGATAATAGTGATCGATTTTTTTTCTCTTTTTAAGAAAAATAAATCACTTCAACGGCTAAAAAGCTCTGAAAAGTGAATTTTCTAAGAAAATATCCTGTCTGTTGTAAGGAATTTTTTTCAATTGAAACAGAATTTTACTAAATTTAGAAAATAAATAATTCTTCTTTTCCCTTTGAAAAGTGTTAAAGTAAATTTTTATTTTAATTTAAAAAATTAAAATCCAATTTTTGGAATCGCAAAGCGTTAAAATGAATTTTCATTTAAAAAATAAAACATTCAGTCTTTCGAATCGAAAAGCGTGAAAATAAATTTCACTTAATTTCAAAAATTAAAAAATCATTTCCTCGAATTTAAAAAGAGTAAAAGTAAATTTAACTGAACATGAAAAATGAAAAAATCAATTTTTTTCGATTTCAAAAGTGTGAAAATGAAGAAATGAATTTTTCCTTATAAACATGAAGTGCGTGTATGAACGAAGAGTGGCGGAAATCTTTTAGACATTTCTGAATATTTATTGGCCACTCTAGAACTTTATAAGTGGTCGGGGTTTTTTTATTGAGGGTAAAAAAGAGAAGCGGAATAAATAAGTATTCCAGAGATGAGTGTCTTTAAAAAAGAAAATTGAAAAACGACTCAAAAAGATGAAAAAGTATATATGTAACTAAATAAAAGGGGAAAAATAGCTTTTAAGAAATTATGAATGACGAATATCACAAATGCATTATCCGAGAAACAGAGTTATTCATATATAAAACGACATGAAACTTTCAATTAAGCTATAGATGATGGAAAAGCTCTTTGAAGGATAGAATAAAAGCTACACTGTAGAACGCATAAAGCACCAGGGAATAAATCAGGAAAATTAATGTAAAAGAATTATTGATTATGAAATAAAAGGAACTACAAATGTAGTTTGACAATTTTTTTTATCTATATTTTCAAAACAGTGACAAGAAAGATAAATAAATAAATACAAAGATTAAAGAAATAAATAGGATTTTATTAAATTTTCAGTGGATATTATTTTCGTTATAGAAGTTTTGAATTTTTTTTGTTACTTAATGGCTAATTGAAATTATAAATTTCAAAAAATCATAGAATACTTATATGTTTAAACTTTAAGTTAGAATATTTTTTAGTTAGAATAATTTTTAGCTAAAAATTTTTTAATTAAAATGCTTGTTAGTTTCAAAAATTTTTTAGTTTAACTATTAATCACTTACAATCTTTTTTAATTAGAATAAATTTTAGTTAATATATTTTTTTGTTTCCTATTTTTTACTTAACATGTTTTTAAGTTGAAATGCTGTTTCAAAACAATACTAGTTGAATTATTTTGTTTCGATTTGCATTTAGTTTAATACAAAATTATTAAGAGGGACATCTGAGAAACTCACGAAAAATAGGCGTATTTAAAAAAATTGTTTGGCTCAATGAAAAGGTCAATTAAAAATCTGTAAAGTACTCATTTCATCAGTTTTGATATGCAAAATATTTTTTAAAAAAATTTTATTACAAAATGGCCAAAACATTAATTATTTAGGCCAAATGATCAATTTAATTAAAAAATTTTATAAAAAACTTACGTTTTGGTGCAAGTTGAGATACTATCGTCAGGAAAACGACAAACAAATAAATAAAAAGATACATAACAATATAAGGTAGAATTCATTTTAATTTCGAACGGAATTTATTTTCTGTTATCGAAGGTTTCTGAATGTTTTTTTGATAACTATTGAGACAAATGGAGAATAGTGGTGCTCCATTAAAATTTTTCGTATTCCTCTTTTTTCTTCTTCTGCATTTTTTCTTTTCTTTTTTTATCATTTACCAAAAACTTTGGACTTTTTATATCCCAATTCTTCATTGGTAATGGTCTTTTCCTCTCGAAGTCTATTTCCGCGCAGTTCTGTGTACAAACTCAGCAAAAGTACCACTCGTGATATCCGCTTTCGGGTTATTTATTTCTTTGATAAGAGTGGCCAAAGCAATTCGTTCGACCTGGTTTCTGATGTAGTCTAAATTTTGGTTTTGTCGAGAATCGCCAATAAAATCTCGTTCAACGATTTATGTTAAACTTCGAAACAAATTTTCTTTTCAAATGAAGAAAATGATGTGATAAATTAAGCGAATTTTTTTTCTTTCTTTTTTTGGAAAAGGAAGAATAGAGAGAAGAAATGTACTTGGAGAAGTCGAGTAATGTTCTTAAATCAGTGTATTAAAGAACCATTTTTTGCTTTGGACTATTTTTCTTGACAACTGTATTTATTTTTCGTTTGGAAATTTCTGTTTTCTATTTGGAACTGCTGCAACTATTTGACGGTAAATTATTTTTCTATTAACTATTTAAATATGGAACTATTTCAAAAAAGTTTTAAATTGAAAAAACTTGTGTTTATTAGAAAATTTAAAACTAGGAATATCGAAAGAACTCGACTACGTGACGTGTTTAATTTTAATGAATTTGTGATATTTAATATTAAAATAAGTAAAAATATATATTTTATTTATAATTATTTACTAAAAGGTCATTTTTGTAAACTAAACTTATATGTGTAGGGCCCATAAGCGTTAGGCCCTTGGACGTTCTATCAGTAAAACTTTTCTTTATCGAACTGACAATTATGGAATTTTTCTTGATTAAAGGGGATTAATTTAATAGGGAATAATTTTAATAAATAAAAAGAAAAAAAGGAAAGAAATTCTTTGATTTAAATAAACGATTTTTGCTTCAAATACCGAAATTAATTATTCAAACACAAGATTTAAACACAAAAATTATTTAATTCAAGTAAATCCTAATTTAGTAATAAACAAGTAATCGCTTATTTGAAATAAACAATTTTTTTCCCAGTAAAATAGTTTGCCAGTTTTATGATACGAAATTTCTAATTACTTTTTCGCCAGAGAGGAATTAAAATGATTGACTTTTTTTCTTCTTTTGGAGGGAAACCCCTTCCCCCCGGTTTCCAGTAGAAAATCCCTTATGTTTTATACATTGAGAAGAGCGATATTGAATCTGTTGCGGATATATATTTGATAGTCATAGTAGATTGAAACGACTGAGAGATTTCCTCCTCTCATCTATCACTGAATAAGTGACAGTAACGAGATAGATGCTTACGGATTAGAATTTTTGAAAATTTTCCCATTTATATAATTTATTTTTGTCTTTAAGTAAATAAATTAGAGAGGTTTGTGTATAGTTTACATATGCATCATTTAGTCAATTTGTAAAGGAAATTACTGGAAATAGAACTTTTTTTATTCAGTTTATAAAATGATAGCATATTTCGTAACGTGTGTGAGCAGTTTGTTCCAAAAAAGTGCTCGTTCAAAAATCGGCAACTGCTCACACAAGTTACGAGCGATATTTTTCGTATCAAGGTTAAATACTTTTAAATTAATAAATTTTACAAATAATTAAATTTAAAAAAAAATTAAATTAAATTTAAATTTATTATTTAAATTATATTATTATTATTATTATTATTATTATTATTATTATTATTATTATTATTATTTTATTATTTTATTTATTATTTAAATTTATTTATTTATTTAAATTTTAATTATTAAATTAAATTAGTAGAAATTTGATTGTTAGTACATTTTACTCAAACAAATGAATAGAAAATACGATTTATTAGTAAAATTTATTAATTCAAATTTTGAGATTAGCATACAAAAATTAATTCATTAACAGATTATATATTTTAGAAGTCTGTCTCCTCAAAAATTGAGGAGCAATTTTTCAAAAGTAAAAAAAATTGAGATAAACACATATTTAAATTATAAAAATCTTTAGAAATCCATTTATCACTGTTCAATTTAAGAAAAAAAATTTATTAATAAAGAATTTTCAGTTTAAAAAATATTTTGGCCTAACGTTGATGATTTTTCATTTCTATCTTTGTATTAGAAAAAATATTAAAACCTTTAAATTCCCTATTACAATAGAATTTAGTTACAAACATAGCATTTTAAATAGAAAAAATATTAAAAAAGGAATAATTTATAACATTTTTTCTACATTAAAGATAATTTTAATGGTTATGTGAGAATTGTCATTTGTTTAAATTTCTCGAAATGACAAAATTTGGATTTATCAGGTTTTGAAAACTTACTCCTCAATTTTGAAAATACTGTCATTGTCGATAAAGTGTAGAAATTATTAATTACTATTAATTTAGTTGATTTTTATTTTTAAAAAATTATTATTCTGCAGAATTTAAAAAATACTTAATTCTTTTATGATGCAAATGAAAATCTTCGAAATCTCGGATGAAATTGTTTTTTTTTTTGCTTATTTACTGGAACAAGGTTTACTGTTCTTGAGAAACTGTCAATTCCTTTGTGAGTTGAGCAATAAAATTTTACGAGTAGGATTCCACCCTTTTTCCAAGGTCACCGGCAGAAGTAGCTCGCATCGCAGCATCCCCCATGTTTCTGAGAAACGTGCGGAGGCTATCGACTCTTTTGGATGGCGCTGCGAGAACGATAAAGATAGAGGAAGAGGAAGTGTAAGGCAAGAGAATCAGGCTCCTCTTTTACTCTCAAGGTCACGTTTCTCGTCCGAGTAGTCGCTATGCGCGATGCCTCCTCAGAATTTTTTTTTTTAAATTCAATCATTTTTTATTATTTACTTCAGTTTCATAACACAGGCACACAAAAAAAAAGTTGTCTGTTCATTAAACCAGACATACATATCTTATAGTAATTTTGCCCGCTGAAAACGAATCTGAAGTCAGAATTGCTCCATCACCCTCAGTTTTTTTTTAAATCGACAAAACTACCCTTAAATTCAAATTTTAAAGTAAAAAAAATTGAATAACAGATTTCTCTCTAAAACAAATCAATAAATTTATCTACTTTTGCTACAACAACTCCAAAACAATGTCAACATTGCTTAAACACCCTTTGTTTTTTATTAAATCGAAAAAACTACCCCTAAAATGTAAAAATTCAAAATTATAATAGAAAAACCCACATTGTTTTTCAAAACAGAACAAGAAATTTATGTACTTCTCTTTAAAATTTCAAAAGCAATATCAAAATTACTTTATCACCCCCTGTGTTTTCAAATTGAAAAAACCACCCCTAATATGTAAAAATTCAAAATGTATAATAAAAAAAATTAAAAACCACATTGTTTTTTTAAAATAGAACAATAAATTTATGTACTTCTCTTTCGACAACTCAAAAGCAATGTCAAAATTGCTCCATCACCCTCTGTTTTTTTTAAATTGAAAACCCAACCCTTAAATTTACAAAATAAAATTTTAAAGTAAAAAAAATTAAAAGCAACATTGTTTTTCAAAACAGAACAAGAAATTTATGTGTTTCTCTTTTAACAACTCAAAAGCATTGTCAAAATTGCGCAATCACCCTTTTTTTCAAATTGAAATAACTACCCCTAATATATACACTGAAAGAAAATGTTTATTAAATTTTGTAAAAGTATTTTACAATTTGGGGAAAAAGTGCAACAAACCGATATATTGATATAAAAATATTAAACTTTAAAAAAGATTATATTTATTTTATTTATTTATTTATTTATAAGAATCAAAGTTCCTAGGGCTATATAGGAGCCCACAAGGAACAGTTACATAGTTTATGTATTTTACAGAAATTAATTAAAGTTTTTTACAATTTAAAAAGAAAAAATTGATACTGAGGAAGTGTTGACTTTAATAATAATCACACATAACCCGCAAAAAATCCACATATACTATATATATCCATAATACATGTTAACGAATGCACATTCATAAAATATATACCTCTGTATAAACTACATTCAAAAAAATAAGAGAAAGAAAAACATAACAATATAAAATATATATAATTTTAAAAATAGAACGTTAAATTTATATTTTATACAATATTTGAAACTAAACGACATATTATATTTGAAAAGGAAAAAGAAATATATGCATATATTACCAGTAAGTTATATCAAAAACTGTGTTATTATTTCTAAACAGAAAATCAAAAAATAATTTTTTAAAGGTAAGTTGTGAAGGTGCATCTTTAATGTTAGGCGTTAATTTATTCCATAATCTTGCACCTCTAATAATGAAAGATTTTTGTACTCTACATGTTCTATGCGATGGAATTTTTAAAATGGTGTTTCTATTTCGAAGCCTGACCCGGGATGATTCATTAGGATCTCTAAATTTATATCGAATTTAGTATAATTATATCAAATATGAAGAATTTAAATTCAATTTTAAATATTTTACTATAACTTTACTAAGTTCTACACATATTTTTTTAAAGTTTAGTATTTTTTATATCAAAATTTCGGTTTGTTGCACTTTTTCCCCAAATTGTAAAATACTTTTACAAAGTTAAATAAACATTTTCTTTCAGTGTACATATTAGGGGTAGTTATTTCAATTTGAAAAAAAGGGTGATTACGCAATTTTGACAATGCTTTTGAGTTGTTAAAAGAGAAACACATAAATTTCTTGTTCTGTTTTGAAAAACAATGTGGTTTTCAATTTTTTTACTTTAAACTTTTATTTTGTGAATTTAAGGGTTGGTTTTTCAATTTAAAAAAAAACAGAGGGTGATGGAACAATTTTGAGATTGCTTTTGAGTTGTCGAAAGGGAAGTACATAAATTTATTGTTCTATTTTGAAAAACAATGTGGTTTTTCATTTTTTTAGTTTAAATTTTTATTTTGGGAATTTAAGGGTTAGTTTTTCAATTTAAAAAAAAACATAGGGTGATGGAGCAATTTTGACATTGCTTTTGAGTTGTCGAAAGAGAAGTACATAAATTTATTGTTCTATTTTAAAAAAACAATGTGGTTTTCAATTTTTTTTATTATACATTTTGAATTTTTACATATTAGGGGTGGTTTTTTCAATTTAAAAACACAGGGGTGATAAAATAATTTTGATATTGCTTTTGAAATTTTGAAAGAGAAGTACATAAATTTCTTGTTCTGTTTTAAAAAACAATGTGGGTTTTTGCCTTTAATATTATAAAGTTTGAATTTTTACATTTTAGGGGTTGTTGTTTCTGAGTTGTTGTAGCAAAGTAGATAAATTTATTGTTTTGTTTTAGAGAGAAATCTGTTATTCAATTTTTCTTACTTTAAAATTTGAATTTAAGGGTAGTTTTGTCGATTTAAAAAAAAACTAAGGGTGATGGAGCAATTCTGATTTCAGATTCGTTTTCAGCGGGCAAAATTACGATAAGATATGTATGTCTGGTTTAATGAACAGACAACTTTTTTTTTGTGCCTGTGTAATCAGTGAAATTTTCATAGAACCAGCTATAATGGTTGTTTTTTACAATTTTAAAATCATGAAAATGTTATTTTTGTGTTTTTATTAGTTAGGATTTGGTATTTTTTGTATACAAGTTAGTTGCACAGTTTTCTAAGGATATCAAATTGAGACAACATAGCAAAACTGTTTTTAGAACTAATAAGTATATTCTGACTTAAAAACTTTATGACTAGTGAATATTTAATAAGGAAAACATATTTTTTCTTAAAAAACAAAAAAAAATTTTCTATAAATATTCATTAGTTATAATTTTAAGTGCGACTATTTCTGTAATATAATTATGATTAATGTATAAATTAAACTAAAAAACATTCAAGCAAGAAAACAAATAACATTTTTTAGTTTAAATATTCATTAAGAAATAAGTGTTAGTTTAAATATTACTATTTAGTTTAAATATTTTTTTAGTTCTAAAAATACAATAAAAGTAAAAAGGTTTGATAATTTTTTATATTGCCTACATTATTTAATCTGTAAGTATCGCTGGTAAAAAATAATTGTTCGCGAATAATTAAACTTAAAAAAAAATTTTCTCAGAATACAAATTTTCTTTGTATATTTTTAACCCAAGTAAACCCTCCAAACCCTAAAATAAAAAAAAACGTGGAAAAAAAGTGATTTTTATTCTTTTTTTTTAAATTTTTTCCAAAAATCATGAAATTTTAATTAAATTCATAATTTCTCGCCTCGGTAGTAATTTTTTTCTTATGATTATTGTTTATTCTAATGTGGAGTGCCATTTAAAAAAAATTGCAAGTAGTTCCAAGTCGGGGACAGCAGTGATTTTGGTTTTTCTGTCACGGATTTTTGGAAAATCCGTAAATTTGAAGTAATTTAATAATTCCTCGCCTCGGTAGTCATTTTTTTCTTTTGATAATTGTTTATTTTAACATTAGACGTTATTTTAAAAACATTTCAAGTGATTTCAAGTCGGGGAAAGTAGTGATTTTTATTCTTTTTTTTGAATTTTTTCCAAAAATCGCGAAATTTTAATTAAATTAATAGTTCCTCGACCCGGTAGTTATTTTTTTCTTTTGATAATTGTTCATTTTAATATTAGACGCAATTTAAAAAAAAATTGTACGTTTCCTAATCGGGGGAAACAGTAATTTTGGTTTTTTTGTCACGGATTTTTGGAAAATCCGGGAATTTTAAGTAATTTAATAATTTCCCCGCCTCGGTAGTTAATTTTTTCTTTTGATAATTGTTTATGTTAATATTACACGTTATTAAAAAAATTTTTTAAGTAATTTCAAGTCGGGGAAAGAAGTGATTTTGAATTTTTTTTGTGTCACGAAAATTCCAAAAATTCCGAAATTTAATTTAAATTCATAATTCCTCGCCTCGGTAGTTACTTTTTTCTTTTGATAATTGTTTATGTTAATATTACACGTTATTTAAAAAAAAATTCAAGTGAATCCAAGTCGGGGAAAGCAGTGATATTTATTTTTTTTTGTCGAATTTTTTCCAAAAATCCTGGAATTTCATTAAAAAAATCAAAATCACTGCTTTCCCCGACCTGGAACTAATTGAAATTTTTTTAAAATGGCACACGACATTAGAATAAACAATTATTAACAGAAAAAAATGACTACCGAGGCGAGGAATTATTAATTTACTTAAAATTTCGTGATTTTTGGAAAAAATTCGACAACAAAAATAAAAATCACTGCTTTCCCCGACTTGGAATTACTTAAAATTTTTTTTAAATAATGTGTAATATTAACATAAACAATTATCAAAAGAAAAAATCAACTACTGAGGCGAGGAATTATTAAATTACTTCAAATTTACGAATTTTCCAAAAATCCGTGACAAAAAAAAACAAAATTACTGTTTTCCCCGATTTGGAACTACTTGGAATTTTTTTAAATGGCACTCGATATTAGAATAAACAATTATCAAAAAAAAATTACTACCGAGACGAGGAATTATGAATTTAATTGAAATTTCGTGATTTTTGGAAAAAATTTGCAAAAAAAAAAATAAAAATCACTTTTTTTCCACGTTTTTTTTTATTTTAGTGTTTGAAGAGTTTACTTGGGTTAAAAATATACAAGAAAAATTTATATTCTCAGAAAATTTTTTTTTAAGTTTTTCGTTGAATCAACGTTGGTAACTTCAGATTCATAAGAAGGGAGTATTTGTAAATATAAAATCACTTTTTAAACAAATTTATTTCAACAATAATAAATTAGTATACTATAAATTTTTTATAAAATGAACAATTATAGAAAGAGGGATAAAAAGAAATTAGAGAAAGAAGAAAGAAAAAGAAATAGTTTGAAAAAATGGAAGAAATAAGAAAGTAATAAAAAATAGTGAAAAATAGCATTAATGCATTAATGGAATATTGCGAAACGTCTGGACTCGATGGGTACAAAGATACAAAGAGATCGATAGTTGGGACAGGCAAATATAATATTGGACAAGTGAAGTCCAGTGGCAGGTGTACTGTGCAGTGCAAGAGAGTGGAAATTTCATCTTAGTAAAGGATACCTTTTCCCTCAAGTTGCAGTATTTAGGAATTTAGTTATAGACAGAGGGAAAATTGTGTGTGACGGTAATGGTGTTATTTGTGTCGGTGTTTAGCGATGGTGCGCAACTGATCGATGCTACAACAGCGCCACAAGGAAATGGTGGGTGGGTGGCACCCCTGTACAAGGGCACTACTACTCTCTGCACGTACTTTGGCCCTGTGTGAAATTTTCCCAATACTCTTTATTATATGCGCGAGACTAACAAACACGATACAGCGGAGAGACCATAGTATCGGTTTCCAAGAAAGTGCGCACACCCTTCACGAGAGAAAATTTACGAGACTCTATCATGAATAGGGAAATTTAGAAACTTTCCGGAATTCGATGCTTGGATTTATTCCAGTTTGATACGTAGGAACCATTTTCAATTTTGCCTCTTTTCACTTTTTCCTCTTTTCTTCCTTACTAGGCAGTACATTAAATAATGATTTCTATTTTGCTCTCTTATTAAATAAATGTTTTTAGTGGATTTTTCTGTCCTTTATTGGGTAAAAAGAAAGGGTAATAAAAGAGACTATAAAAGGTGGTTATTACTGACATTTATTTGTAACAAGAGTCACTTTAGAACAATTGGTTTATGATTCACTACTGCGACAGTATTTTGTTAGTGTACAATTTTAAGTGCGGTTCTCCCTGAGTCTGAGATTATTTTATTTAATTCCATACAAACGGAAGACTGTATATATTATTTTTGGATTTCATTATATAAAGGGAAAAAAGAAACCCTTAAAATTAATATTAAAAAAAAATTGAAAATGAAAAGATGTTCGTAATTATTGATAATAGCTGTACTATTTGAAGTATCGTATTGTAATTACAATGTTGATACGTTTTTTGTTTCAATTTGATAACTGTGAGCTACTATATCAAATTTAGAGATATTAAATTAATATACAATTATATTACAAATTTAATTAATAATTATTCATCATAATAACAATTAACCATTAATTCACTTAACATCAATTTATATTTAACATTCTGTTCCTGATTTTTCCCAACTCGTGTGTCTCATTTATTCACAAGTCATGCTCTGCAAGAAGACATTAAACCAAGACCTGAGAAAAATCAAGAATAAGAAGTTTATTGCGGAGAAAATAAAAAAAAATTTTTCATTTTCAAATTTTAAAGTTTCTTTTTAACCACAATTTAAAAATAGTGTAATTCTTTAATGTTGCTGTCAACAAAAAAAAAGACTAAGAAGAGAGTCATAAATAAGGAGGATTTTTTTTTTGCTAAATAAGTCGGTCTTACCGAAACGTGCTTCATCCACTTGATGGCCCTATTCAGTGGAAAAGGCAACGTTTTACGAGACGTACACTTCTTCACTGGTAAGTGGAAAAATTCCTTCCGACAAGACACAACTAAGAGGAAACTCATTACACACGTCAGCCTCATATATTTACTTTTCTAACAGGCGATAATTTTATTAATTCATTTTCCGATAGATAACTAATTTAATGAAAGCTCTTCAAGAATGGCATTTTTATGTTATTCACTTATTCCTGAGATTGCTATGGAAATTTTCTTTCAATATACCTTTCTCTCACTAGCAAAAAAAAATACAAGAATGACGTAAAAAATTAATTTCTAGAGGAAAATTAAATATAGGGAAAGAGATTCTCTTTAAAAAATTACACTTACATTGTAATTTTATTATTTACCAACTTTTACTCTTTAAATTTGAATTAGTATACTTTACTAAAATAAAGTTATTCCTACAAAATTCGTAAAATTTGATAAAAATACAAAAAAATAAAAACTAAAAGAATGCTTACTAATTTGAATTAGTGACTGACTTTTTGCTTTTGAATTACTAAAATTTACTTATAAATAGTAATTTCTACTAATTTATTAGTCAAATTTAATATAATTTACAAGCAAAAAGTCAGTCACTACTTCTACGTGTAGGAAACAATTTTTAATATGTTTTTATACTACTCTCTACATTTGAAGTAGTAAAAGTATTTAGGAATTTTACTAATAAATAGTAATTCTGCTAATTATTAGTAAAATTTACTAAATCAAAAGCAAAATGTTAGTCACCAATTCTAACTATTAAAATATAATTCTTTTTTTTTTAATTTTTTTTTTATAATTCTTTTTTTTTATATATTCTTTAAATTTCCATTACACAGAGAAAATTACTTGATTAATATAACAGCACTTGCAATACCTCTTGTTTAAATTTAAACAAGATGATTACTTTTAACCAACACTTGTTAAATTTAATCAAAGAATATTGCAACAATTAATTTTGTCTCGGTTACTTTTTGTTTTTTGAACAAGCGAAATTCTTAATTTAGTAAAAATATTTAAGAATTCAAATTTCGAACTCAATTTTTGCTTTTGAATTAGTAAATTTTATTAATAAATTAGTACTTAGAAATTACTATTCATTAGGTAAATTTAATAATTCAAAATCAAAAAGTCAACTAATTCAAAATAGTAAACATTTTTAACATTTTATATTTAGAAAGTAAATCTTAATTAATTGGAATCAGAGCTTTTAAAATTTTAATTGGTGAAATATAACTACCCAGGTGCGACATTTTAGTCGGCCCAGAGTTGGGCCAACTTATACAAAGTATAAGATATATATAAGTATAAGATTTATCTTTTAGTTAAAAAAATATCAAAATAATTGTTAAGAAGAAATTTCATTTCACTTTGAGATTTTATTATTATTATTTTTTTTTGTGTGACAGTTCTGATTACTTTAGTAGTGAACTTCAAAATAATTCACTGAATTTACTAGTTGTATTCTTTACTTTTCTCACATTTTATTTACGTAATACTTTTAATCCTCAAGCAATTGTCAGGTTCAGGTTAGTTTTTTATATTGTCATTTTCAGAAACGTATAAATATTGGATGTTCTTTACAGATAGTCGAGCGCTACGGATAAATTAGTTTTTATTATTATAAATCGACTAAAATACGAATAAAATAATTTTGAAACTGGTCATAGAATAGTCCGAGCGCTGTCAATAAAAAAACAAAATACATAACCTCAAAGTGTCAAATTTTGTTACATGTAATAAATATTTATAAATCTTTATGAATAATGTTTGATTCAAAAATAGTGTAAATAAATTTTGAAAAATAAGTAACTATAAATCTAATAGAATTTTTAATATTTAGATGTAAGAAGAATACAACTGCTGATGGGTCAGAAATTGTGAAATTTATACAGAAAACAAAAAGTATTTTTTTTTAAATCAAAGTGATGAAAAAACATTTCTACTTGGTCTTAGGAATGTGTCCACCAGAGAGCAGAAAAAAATATTATTTTTCATAAAAGTAATTGCAAAATTAATTTTTTTGCAACTTTTTGAACAAAATGTTATTTCTCCTAAATGAATGAACCGATTTAAGTGAACCAAGCGGGAATATAAAGGGAATAAAAAATACTTTCGTTCAGAATTAGAAAATTTTTAAAAAGTTTATATTTTAATAATTATTTAATACATTTTTTATAAACAATTCATTTTTTTAATGTTCTGCGCCTTTTAAAAATTAAAAAAATATCTACATACACTCAAAACTAGAAGAAATCAAAATCCGTTGAGAAAATTTATGAGCGACAATCATTTTAAAAGTTATAATGGAAATTATATCGAACGGAGGTGCGATTTTGATAATTTTTAGAATTAAAACATTATTTTTTACTACGAAATGAACAAAACACTGTCGAATTAACATTTTTGTTCAGTTATATAACCATAAAAATTATCAAGAACTAAATAACACCAAAATAACACCAAAATGGATTAAAATAACACTAAATTGGATTATGTTAATCCTTTTTGGTGTTATTTTAACACCTAACAATTTTCTGTGATAATTTTAAGTGTATTGTAGATATTTCTAAAAAAAATTTAAAAGTCTCAGAACATTAAAAAAAAATTAATTGTTTATGAAAAATTTATTAAATAATTATTAAAATATAAACTTTTTAAAAATTTTCTAAATCTGAACGAAAGTATTTTTTATTCCCTCACTGTTTTTCCAAAAATGTCAAAATAATCCCCAAGTGGATCGAAGTGATCCAAAAATTAAGATCAAATGATGATTTGGTCCACTTTTTAAGATCAATTCGTTGCAATTTGATACTTTTTTGGTAACAGTGCTTTATATTCCGGCTTGGTTCATTCATTTCTTAAATCGTTTCATTCATTTAGAAGAAATGACATTTTGTTTAAAAAGTTGCAAAAAAATTAATTTTGCAATTACTTTTATGAAAATAATATTTTCTTCTGTTCTTTGGTGGACACATTCCTAAGACCAAATAGAAATGTTTTTTCATCACTTTGATTTAAAACAAAATACTTTTTGTTTTCTGTGAAAATTTCACGATTTCTGACCTACACACAAAAAATCCAGTCTCATTTTTGTTGCATCCCAAAATGAGACTAAGTCAAACGCCATAGAACGTGGCGCCACCTAAGAGTCTCATTTTTGTTGCAACTCAAAATAAGTAGCGTATGATACTCATTTTGAGACTAGGTTTTTTCAGTGCATAATTTTTTTATTTACTAGTATCTACTCAATTACTTAAAATTATTAAAATGTTTACTACTTTGAATTAGTGATCAACTTTTTGCTTTTGAATTAGTAAATTTTGTTAATAAATATTAGTAATATCTACAAATTTATTTCTAAAATTTACTAAAAAAACTAAAAAATGTTTACTAATTTGAATTAGTGACGGAGTTTTTGCTTTTGAATTAGTAAGTTTGACTTATAAATTAGTTGTGATTACTATTCATTAGTAAAATTATTATTTATATAGTAATAATAATTACCTATTACTATATTAATATTACTAGTGTATGAAAGTTATAATTATTTTCTTCAAATAAATAGTAGTTAAGTAGTTAATATAAAACATTGATATAAAAATTGAAAAAAGTATGTTTTATTCTTATTGTTAAAAAGTATATATATATATATATATATATATATATATATATATATATATATATAAATTATTCCCATGGATTAAATAATGTTAACAATGTAGAATTTCTACATTTATGTAAATAAGTGCGAGAAAAATGTTTGTTTTGGAAATTTAGTTGTCAACTTGAAATATACGGGATGATTTGCGTGAAATGAGAGGGATGTTCTGTAATAGTGTGATCATGGACCAGAAATGCAGTACGGCCCTGGGGGTTGGTAACTCTCTCTCTCTCTCTCTTTCTCTCTCTCTCTTCTGTATTCGCCTCTTGGTGTTGCTCGGCTCAGTCCTCTTTTGGAATCCGGCACGATCAGTTCACTCTCTCTCGTCCGCGTGGAATTTTCATTGAACATTGAAGAGTCGCATGCGTTGCGTGTGTTCCTCTCTGGGATGACGGGCCGTGCCACGAGGATGTGCTCTTGCATTTCCTTAGAATTCGTCTTTTGCAACTATTGCTACTTATCAATTTTTGATAATTAACTCTTGATAATTGTAAATGGAATAAATAACAAATAATTCTCGTGGTTCTCTTTTTTTCTTTACTTCATTCACGAATCTCTTTGGCAGTCAGATTTGGATTGTTCCGTAATCAAACTGTAAATGGAGAAAAGCACACTTGAAATAATTTATTGATTCTTTTTTTTTAATTTTTTTCCTGCTAGAGACGGAAATTTAATTGGCAATTTCATTATGGATGAATTAGATTCGTTCGATTGATTCTATTTCCACGTGGAAAAAAGCCCTTGGGGTATAAATGTTTACTGATAGTTTTGCGGTAGACTATTCTTCAAGGGAATAGTATATTGTGCATCAAGTACAGAAAGAAGCTGTTTTCCGACGAGTGCTAAGTTTGCTGCTCCGAGCGAAGCGAGGGCAGCAATTTGCACGAAGTCGGAAAATCTTCTTTCGTACGTGTTGCACACAGTACTTTGTGCAACACCTGTTTACCGAAAAAAGTTATTTTTATACATTTCTAATCAATAAATATAGTTTTATGTTGATTATAGTGTATATTATACTGTTTACAAAAAAGTGTGCAGGAAAGTATACTTTCCTGCACACTTTATCAAAAGTGTGCGGGAAAGTACACTTTCCTGCACACTTTTAAATGTGCAGAAATTTACCACTTTCTGCTGCATTTATGTCAAAGGAAAGTAGCTCTTTTCCAGCAGGGGTTGCACAAATGTAATTTTTACTTCTTAGTGTTTTTTTTTTTACTGAAATTTATAGAAAAGTGTCTTTTTGTGTATTTTTATTCGAGAAGTTCTATTAAGTTCTGGAATTTTTTTATTATAACAATTTTTATTTTATCTTTCTCTTGTAATTGAGAAATTAATAATACACTTATTTTCTTTTCATTGTGAATATAAAAAAATGTTATACCAAAAATTCTTATTATTTAAAAAAAATCTAATCTTTGAAAAAAGTAACTTTTTGGTTATATTTAAATGCAGAATATTTCATTTTTTCTGTATTAATTTAAATAAATAAAGCTTGTAAAATAAACCGAAATAAAATTTTTTAAAACAAATTTGTTATTAATTTATTAATTGTAACATTAAAATTCATAATTGAAAGAAGCGAAAAAGAAAGAAAAAAAAGTAAGAAAACATAAGCAAAAATAATTAAAAGGATAAAATGAAACATGAAATAATAGAAAAAAAATATATACGAAAAGTCATTTAACGTTTGACAGATAAAAATGATGCAATCACTGTTTCGAAAGTATTCGCGATTAAAATTCTGAATCAAGATTATTCATTGCTGTCATAATATATTTGAAATGACAAAAATTTCTCTAATCTCTTCTGTGAATTCAGTTTGTGTTAATTTTATAATAATCTTATCAAATCCCAAAATTGGAAAACAATTCTCAAAATTGTTTTTTCTATTTGTTTTTTTAGTTATTTAACATTAAATTATTAATCAATTTTCTTTTTATTAATTATGTTCTAAAAAAATTATTTTAAATAACAAAAATTAGTTTAAATTTAAGTGTTCTTTTTGTATTCTAGATGTATTGTATTCTAGCTTCGTAATCTACGAATTAATTTTCAGAAATAATAATTTATTTGGATAAATTAAATTAAAAATTCAATAAAATAATTTATTTAAAGAAAATTCAAATTTAAAAAGTACCTATTTCAAATTTTTTTACTTTTTAATACTTTACAAAAATTTATTTAATAAAAATTGAATAATTATATTTAGTAAAACAAATTAAGTGAATTAAAATTGATTAAAATATTCAAACACTAATCTTATTTGAAAAAAATATTTGAATATCTTTTTTCTTTACATCCTTTTTCTTGATATACTAAGAAAAATTTTTCAATTTATTTATTCATATTATTCAAATATTAATTGATATCTCAAGGCTCGTAATAATGAAAGAAAGAAATTAAAATTTCTGAGTAAAAATCCCAAGATTTTGTATTCTTTCTTAATTCAAATTAAGAAAAAATTGAATTTGTTTATTTTTTTTGATAAATATTCTGAAAACCGTGTCCAAGTGTCAAAGGTGAAAAAAATCTTCTTTCATATCTTTTTTTCTACTGTGCCGCATAGTGAACAATAAGCCCCTATAGACTTTAGAAATCGTAAAAGTTTCAACAGTTGGCATCGAGCCACACGTTTTTATTGCAACCGGTGGTACCTTCTTTGTTTTACGTTCTGATTGTTAATTAAGCAATAAATTTATTCGAACAATCTTTCAGCGACATTTGAAACTTAAGGCCATAATTCCACTTGAACATAAATTATAACAAACAAAAATAAAATCTGCCTATTGTTCAAATTATGACAAATTGCTTTTTATGATTTTTCCTTAATTTCAAAATTATGTTTAACGAAGAAATTTTGATAATTATTTATTAGTTATTGTAATATTGAACAAATAAATTTTATTCTTTTATAAATTAAAATTTTATTCTTATCGAATAAAAAAAAATATTTTTTACTTAAAACAAATAAATAATTTAATAGATTCTGAAAGAAAAATACTTTTGACTTGAAATAAATTATATTCGGATCAAATAAAATAGGTTCTGAGTACATAATAATTATTAATAATAAATATCAATTTATTATTCAATAAATTTATAATAATTATTAACTATCAGTAATTAGTTAGTTATAACATTTTTTAATTTTTCAAACTTACCCTTAAAATTATGTTAAAAAAATTTAACGTTCAAGTCAAGGAAATATTTTTTTTGCTCATCACTAAAATAAAAATCAAAAACGAATTAAACATTTTGAAACTTTTTAAATTAGTTGACGGACATTCAAAAGTAGCTAATCGAAAATAAAAAAAGAATTTCAATTCACATTCAATGTATAGGTACTTACCTCGCGATACATGTAATCAAATTAAAAAGAATCTTTGTGCCAAAGAGAAGCGAGATGAAAATTTTTTTCCGAAAACAAAATCGATAGTGGAAAATTAAGTTAAAAGGTCAGCCAAGAAGAAGAGGAGGAAGAAAAAAGTAGTAGACTAATTTATCGATGTTATAAAAAAATGTGATTGAAAAATTGACAGAGAGAAAGTAGCAGGGAAAAAAATACAAGAGAAAAATAATGGTAAAAAAATGCCAAGAACAATTCAGTGGTTAGTGGGAGGAGAAAATTAGAAAGAAAACACAAAAAAGAGGAAGAAGAAAGGTTCCGAAAAGGGACATGGGGGAAGAAGCATGTTCTCCGAACTGTGCAGGGAGACTCTCCGGAAGGCAGCTGTCTGCTACAGTTCTGGCCGTACAGGAAGTCCATCACCATCGCCTCCAACGTCTCCGCCGCAATCACCAGCCAAGGAAGCAAAGACTTCTGCCAACGCTGAATTGGCAAATGTCCGTGACCCCAACTTCGAGGTCAAGGACGCCGGAACATCAAACTATAAACGATCCACTGAGATCCGCGATTTCACCACCAGAAGATCGTCCTCCGTTGAGTTTAGGGAGTACGTTCAGGCGCCACTTTCTCTTTTCATTCTACCGCCGCGCCCCTTTTTGTACTGTATTTTAACCACTTTTCTTTTTTTTATTTTACTATCATTTATTTCATCTACTAGCAAATGATATTCAATTTTACTATTATTATGAAAAGTACAACATTTTTTGTTTTTTAATATAAACCTCAATTTTTCAATTATTTTATTACTGTTCAAATGGAGTTTGAAGTTCAAATATTTTTCAAAATTTAATTCGAAAGTGCGAAATTGTTAAAAGTGTTTAGATCGGCTTGAAATTTGTTACTTGAGGTTTCAGGTGTCACTGATCACGAATCTGAAGTCGAATTTTCAAAATTTAAAATGGCGGTCAATTTTTTTAAAAACTCATTAAGTTTGCTTGAAACTTGTCACTCGGGTGTTTTTGGAGTCGCTGATTATGAATCGGAAATTCAATTTTCAAAATTCAAAATGGCTGATCCAATATGTCCGACACATAATTATGGGTCAAATTTTATCAACTGCACAGGTCAAAAAATGAATTTTCTCGAAACTTTGCTAACATTAGTAACTTTGCTATTATTAGTAAAAATGTAAATATGAAATATTAAAATTGATAAAACTTTTCTTGAATTAAGGAATTTCAAAAGTTTGTCTTTTTTAAAATACCTTCTTTTTATTTAATATATTGATAAGTAAAATTAGTCGAATTAAAACTGTAAATAATGATTTTTGAAAGGTTTTACAACAGCTACAAGCTGGAGATAAAATTTTTTTTTAATTTGTCCTTGAAATAAACAATGATTAAAGTAAAATATATATATTTCTATTTTTTGACTTTTCAATTCCAAAATTATAATAACAAATAAAAAAAGAAAAATACATAAAAAAAGGAAAAAATAAAAAAACATAAGAAATCAAAACGAAAAAAAATATAAAATTTAAAAATTAAAAAAAGATATTCCAGACCACGTTTACCTCTACGTGATGAAAGTTTGGAAACATTAAAAATATTTTAAGTATTTTATTGCTAAGAACATGATTATCGAATTTTAACTGAAAATTCGTCTGTCATATTGGATCCGCCATGTTTAATTTTAAAAATTGGACTACAGATTTGTAACCCGCGACTCCAAAAACCCCCGATTAACAAGTTTGAAGTAAATTTAATGATTTTTTCAAAATTTGTCGGACATATTGGATCCGCCATATTGAATTTTAAAAATTGGACTTCAGATTCATGATCAGTGACACCTAAAACCCCGAGTAACAAATTTCAAGCCGATCTAAATACTTTTAACAATTTCGTACTTTCGAATTAAATTTTGTAAAATATTTGAACTTCAAACTCCATTTTTGAGCCGCCGTTTAAATTTTTAATTTTTTCTATTGCCCTATCTTCTAGGTTATATATCTATGTCACGTTATTTATAACATTTGAAATTATTTTCACTCTATTTCATAGTAAAAAAATTTGAAAATTAAACAAAAATTTGAAAAAATTGGACTTTTTTAATAAAAAACATTAATAACTTTTATGTTTATAAATTTTTGACTTTTTTAACGCCATTCGATAGAGCGCATATGACAACATAAGAAATGATAATTCGTAAATTTTTCTATTGATTTTTAAGTACCGAAATAAGTCCTCAAACTTCATGCCAAAATTTTGTCCATTTGGGTGTTAAAGGGTTAATAAAATTTTAAGAAAATTTAATTATTGAATTCAATTTACAAAAAAAAATTTTTTATTTGGTTTAAGTAAAGTTTTATTTGACTCATATATTTGTTTTATTTATGTCAAATAAAAATTTTATTTGAAACAAATAAAAAATCTAGTTCGTTCTGGTACAAATATACGTTTATTTAAGTCAAATAAAATATATTTGGTTTAAGTAATGTTTTTCTCTGGGTTTAATAACAATTTATACAAAAACTCTAAGTAATTTTTACTAAAAGTGTAATAGAAATATTCAAAAGTAAAAAAACAAATCAAATCTCCATATTTAGAGACTATTAATTTACTTGTTTAGTTATTTATTTATTTACAGGCATTGAGTGTTATTAATTAAATTCACAAATTAATAATAATTTAGAGATTATTTTGATTATTAAAAATAAAAATCGTTAAAAAAAGAAAAAATCACCCCCAAAGAAGAGTTATATATGTCTCAAGTGGCGCGTAAACGTGACGAAACCGGAGTGGATTTTTTTTCTTTTCATAGAAAACGACCAACAATGCCAACGGATTTTAGTCGAAGATCATCAAGTCTCGATGGCAGAAGATCACCATACACGACATCTGACACAAGAGATTATGCAAGATCAACATCTCCAGATAAAGGAAATTTTGATGAAAACGAAGAAACTAACGATGGAGGAAAACGGGAACGAAAGTACATTTGGAAATCACCTGGATCGTCCCCAGAACCAGATGACTCCTCGACTTCTGGCGACGAAGGTAGAGAAAGAGAAAGAATCTACTTTAGATTTTCCATTTTTTTCAATTTTTCGTTCCTTGTGTTTTTTGTAATCTATTCAACACGGATAATTTATTATGCTAAAAAAATTCCATCGCTTTTTATGATAATGTCGCGCGCGCGCACGCTTTTAAAGTTGAACGTGAAATTAATAATATGGAAATTTTTTGATATTATTAAGTGGAAACTGGGTGAAAAAATTTGGGGAAAAGAATTTGGAAAGGTGGGAAAAATTCAGAATTGGAGAGATTCATACTGCTCATGAGGAAAATTGGAATTTTTTAATCTGACTAAAATTTGGTTTTACTTTTTAATTTTCGAATGTCTGAGAAAAAGTTGAATATACTACTGTTTTGAAACAAATTTAGGTAGTCTGTCTATATAGAAATTACGAAATTTAAAATATTCAAAATATTCAAAAAACCAAAAATTTAAATACTTTGTCTGACTTAAACAAAATTGTCATACTAGAGAATATATTAATATTTTTTGTCTAGGGGAAAAATATTTTTATTACTACGACTAATAAAATTAATAAAAATAGTAGTAAAAGTAAAATCACAAAACACATTTTTTTCGAAGCTTCAAAATTTGTTTGACAAAAAATAGAATTTTGATTCTTATGCAGTGAATAAAAATAATTAAGCGCTTGTAAAATATTTTATTTCACTGCATTTTACATTCACTACTGAAATTAAAGAAAAAAGTACAATAAAATTAAATTTGTTCATCTAAAAACCTGTTTTTTACTCTTAACATAAAAATCGTACACGTAGCTGTCGTATACGTTAGCTTTGTCTCACTCGAACAGTGTTTTACTACTTAAAAGGTTTCTTTCTTTATCACTGAAACTATGATTTAGGACTTAAAATCTCTACGTCTGACTTAAGCGATCTTTCACTACTCAAGAGGTACTTTTATCACTAAAACCATGATTTAAGGATTGAAATCTCCTCGTCTGACTCAAACGCTCGTTTACTACTGAAGAATTACGATTTTCAGAACTGTCTGACTTAAATTAGGTGCTACTACTTATGAGCGGAATTTATCAAATGAAAATGCGATTTACTTTCATCGAGGGCAAAAATTACAAAAAACAAGAGAAATTAAAGTTAAATTAAAAATGTTTCAAATAATTGTCTGACTAAAATAGTCTTTTACTACTAATATGAATATTGTAAAAAAACAGTTATATAACTTGGAATTGAAAATTATTTATTAATTGAAAATAATTTCTCTGTCTTAACGTGACCATTACTTTGATAAATATATAATTTTTTCACATAAATGTGCAATTTTAGATACCCTCTAACTTTAAATTAGTAAAAATAAAAAAGGTTTACTAATTGTAGTAAGTTACTAATTCAAATTAGTAAACGTTTTTAATTATTCAAATTTAGAGAGTGTGGAAATTGTATTTAAAATTTTATTTGAAAAAGACACGTGGGACTTGAATTGACCAATACTACTTAAAAATAAGAATTTACGTTTTTGTAAAAATACAATTTAATTTTTTTTGCCAATTTTACAATCTTAATTTTTTTAAATTTAAAAAGCTTTGTCTGTTCTTAATTATCTGTTTACACTGTAAAAAAGGGAGTTAAATTTTAACTCCCCAGAGGAGTCGATAAAAGTCGCACCTATTTGAGAGTTAAAACCAAGGGAGTTAGATGAAGGGAAGGGATGGGAAGATTTTTATAAAAAAATTACAATTAAAAATTAGATATTGAAGCTGAAAATGATGAAAAATATATCCGAAAAAGTAGAAAAATACACTGCAAAAAATTTAGGAAAAAAAAATTTCCCAAAAAATATTCTTTCTTTGAATATTTTCTCAAAAAAAAAAAAAAAATTTTATTGCAAAAATTCAAAAATATGAAAATTTCGCATTTACTACACACGTTTACAAACTTTGTGTAAGCAAGTCAACTTTTGAAAGGATTCCCCGGGCACTTTTCCAGAAAAAAACTCGCTCACGATTCAAAGTCACGTAAAACGGAAATTTATTTACGATCTCCAGATTCTCTCTATAGGATCAACTCGAAAATGTGTGAATTATTTGTTGTGCGCGACGACCGGGTGAGAATCGGAACACCAATCACATTTCACTCTCACTAGTTCTCCTTTAACGTGCATGAAAAGTTGGCAAATGAAAAAAAGTCTATTAAAGTATATAGAGGTAATTATTAACGAGTGAAAAACTGATTATTAATTTTAAAAATAATTGGTTTTTAATTTTTTTAATACAGATAAATACTAATTTAAAAACAGTGATCAATTGTTTTTATATACTCTCCATTTCACGCTTTTATTCATACAATTTATTTGTATCCCGTGTTTCAATGGAACTCTCTAGAACATTCTGACTAGATAGGACGAATCAGATTTTAGTAGAAAACTAATCAGATTTTCTAGACTTTTTAACCAATTAAAGCCCTCAAGAAAAATCGCGCATGCGTGATAACGCATTAAATGTGATGCAAAAAGTACATACCAAAAAATTTCAGCGCTTGACGCTTGTAGTTATTTTATTCTAAAATATTGTTACATATTTTTTTATTTTGCACGTCAGAATACTTTCAAATTATCCTCAAAGTTTGCATGAATTTAACTTATTTTATCAATTTTCAATGTATTCTGTTCGCTGTAGAGTTGGATATAATTTTACAATTTTGTTGAATCGCAAAAAAAATTATGTTGCATCATACAAAATTCTAAAGTGAAAAATTAACTCTGCTACTTTTAGAATGTTTAGTTCTTAATGTACAAAAGGGCCTGACCCGTAAATTTAAGATAAATAAATAAAAACCAAAATATTACATTAAAAAAATGTAAACAATATTTTTATCTTTAGTATTTTTTACAATTTCATCTTTATAGTATTTTTTTCTAATATTTTATTTTGTAATTTTCAGAAAAATATGAGAAAATAAAAAAATAATAAAATAGATAAATAATAACAACACGAATAAAGAATTAGCAGATATATTCAAAGCCATGAGAATAAACCGATGAATAGAAATAAATTTATTGGAAATTTAATTCCAATCATCACTATTGGTGTGACCCAATTCTAATGAAAATCTTGGTTAATCTCATTAGCGGAGCTATTTTTCCCCCGAATTTCAACAAATGTATTTGCTGTTAGTTGTTTTTTTATGAGCCCTATTTGAAATTGCAGTATCGAAATAGACAGGAGGTTAATATATTTTATTGTGCCAGTTTCCTTTTTTTCATTTTATTTTATTTTAGTAACAACTGTGTTCGACCACTTTGAGTAGGAAACGTGGAAAATCCATTGAAGCGCCTTCTCAACAGCCAAAGGCGTGTCCGAGTCCATTATCTGCCAGGACACCAGTCGATTTACACATGTCTGTTAACGATCCACACAAGTGACTAGCTAGAATTTCAATTCTTTTCTCCCTTTAGCACGGTTTCATTTTTTTTTGTCATCCACTCGTTGCACAATAGAAAAAAATTCATATTATCGCGCAGTTCAAAATTATTTTTTTAAATTAGCATTGAAATAGTTTCTTTTAATCCAACGAATGTGGATTTAGAAAACTTTTTTAATTTAAACCTGAATTTGTAAATTTTTGCCTCCAAGTTAAAATAATTTTGTCACATAATAATTAGTTAAAATTGCCGCTAATTTTTAGTAGAATTCAATTTTATTTCAAGTAAAATAAACTTGAAAATGAAATAAAAAAAACTTTAAAAATTGTTTTCTAAATTTTAATGACTAAAAGTCACTAAAATCAAGACAAATTTGTACTAATTTTAGTGGAATTCAACTTATTAACTAATTAGTTGTTTAACTTTCAATTTAGTAGTTTATATTTATCGTTTTGTTTAAGTTGAAAAATTAGCAAAATTGAAGTTTTTTTAGTTATTATTAGTAGTGTAAAAATTGTGCACTAAAGTTTTAGTGAAATATGAGTAAGAAAATTAGTAAAACATTAGTGAAAATTAGTAAAAAAATTTACTAATTTGTAATTAGCGAAATATTTTACTAGCTTTTATAAATATTTTTGTGGAATAAAAGATAAGAGATTTGATTAAAAAATGAATTACTCGTGTGATTAAAAATTCTACTAGGAATTATGTGAAGTGATGGACTTTCATCAGAACTGATATTTTAACTTGAAGTTAGAGTAATTAAGGTGGAGTTTAACTAATTTGAGGGAAAGCGGAGTGTGATGATACAGTAGCTAAATGAAATAGAAATGTCCTTGACATACTTTTTGAGAAAAGTAAGATGGCTTTAATGTAAATCATTTCCCTAAAGGTAGAGAGATGTTTCTACAAAAGTTTTGACAATTTCAAGTTAAAATTGTTTCAAAACTTGAAAATGAACCCAAATTGGAAAAAAAAATTTTATAATTCAGACGGAAAATTGAATTTAATTGCTGAAATTAGTAAAATAGTCCCTTGAGTTTTGAATTCAAGTGGACAGAAATATTTTATGTGTAACTTTTTCGAATTTCAATTTCAGTCAGTAATTAAAAATAATTATAATTTCTAATAAAAAATAATCAATTTGAAAAAACATTTCGTTGATTTCACTCAAATTTTGAACTTTCAAATGAATAAAATATATTTCAACTTAAATTTTTTTTTGCAAATTATATAATATAAAAATTGATTAACCAAATTAAAGAATAATGTTGATTTCACATTTATTTAATTTTACATTATTATAAATAAAGCAATTTTTATTCTAAATTGAAAAAAAATTTTAATTAATTATAAATAAGTTGAACAAAAAATAATAATGTCGTTGTTTAATGTGCAAAAATAAAAGGACATAATATTCCATACAATGAAAAATGAAGCAAATTTATTAAAAATTAAAAGATAATTAAGTAATAATTAAAAATTATTAAAAAATTATTAAAATTATTAAAAATTTTATTTTTATTATTATTATTATTAAAATTATTAAAAATAATTAAAAATTGATACGTCATGTGCAGAATTGATTATAAAATTATAATTACAATTAGTATCGCAATTAATTGCTAATCGACTAATATTGAAATTGGGTCAATTAATTAAAATTCGTATATAGTCGATTTGTCATTTTCGTTTAGAGTATTTGTTATTAATTGAGTGTAAATAAATTTCAAAAACTTGCGCAAAATTTACTTTAATAAAGAAATTTTTAAGAATTTCTTAAAACATTGTTTTTTTAAATAATGGAGTTTCTTCGAAAATTTTTAATGAAATTTTTGAAAGTGATTAAATTTTATGAACAATTTCATTCAAGATTTTAAAATAATCGTGTTTCTTAATAAATTAAATTAAATATTTAATTATTGAATTTTGTTCAAAAGTTTTAGAAAATAATTAATTATTAAATTCTTTAAAGGAGATTTGAACCATTATGTCGTCACAGTTCGTGCTAAGCATTTGTTTTAATTCTATCAAAAATTTTTTTAATTATTTCAGGCTTCGCACTCTTCTACTAAAAGCTACTATTTGCTACTTTTTTGATACGAGGCTACTTTTTGGCTACTTTTTTGAGCCTAATGCTACTAAAAGCTACTTTTCTGAACCAATAGTCAAATTTAGATTTTTAGTTTTCACATTTCCACTTAAAAACAGTGTTAAAAACTAAAATCGTTAATGAAACACGACCGCCAATAAGATGATAGGAAATAATTTTACCGACTTTTACTCTACCAATAGTGACTGATTATAAATTGTGTTTAACCTTTAAATTCCCCGTTTTTTCAGCTTTGTCCCAATTTTTATCGCTTTTATTTTTTCATCAAATTTAAATTTACTTTATTTCGAACATAAATCTACAATTTGAAAAATAATTGAATTAAATAAGAAATTTTTTCAATTTTCCAAAAAAAATCTTGTCTGTTCATAATTATAAGGGGAAATTTGATTAATTCAATTTCATTATAATTTATTGATACTAATTGAATTTCTGCAAAGAATTTTACTATTTATAAAAATAATTGAATCCTTCCAATGAATGTTATTACATATTTATGAAAATAATTACATGTTTGCGAAGAATTTTATTAAAATTTCTGAAAATAATTGAATTTTAGAGAACAATTTAATTATTTATAAAAAATAATTGAAACTTCGGAGAATTTCAAAAAATTTTAAACATAATTGAATTTCTGCGGTCATTTTTATTACTTTTGAAAATAATTGAATTGCTTTTTTTTAAATTTTATGGAAATTTATGAAAATAATTGAATTCTTGTGAAGAATATTTTTCAAAAATAATATTTGAAAGAATTTAGTAAATCGGAAAAATTTTGCTTTTTATGAAAATAATTGAAGTAATTGAATTCTTTAGACAAAATTTAATCAAATTTTTAAAAATAATTGCATTTTTCGACGAATTTGATTAAAATCGTATTAAACATAATTATTCTGTTTCTGTAATGAGTTTTATTATTTATAAATGTTATTAAATTATTGCGAGGATTTTTCAAAAAATGGTTCAAAAAATTGATTTTTTAGAAAATAATTTTAAATAAACTATTTTTAATAATTCAATTCCTATGAAATTTTCATTCTTTCAGAAAACAATTGAATATTTGTGTAGAATTTTCTAAAAATTGTTTTTAAATAATTGAATATACTTTTTGGAAATTTTATTAAAATACTAGACATAAAAATTATTCAATTAAGAAAATTTTTGAAAATAATTGAATTCTTGTGATGAATATATAAATGAATTTTTGTTATTTATAGAAATAATTGAACTTTTACAATGAATTTTAATAAAATTCCTAAAAGTAATTTAATTTTGTCGAAATTTTACAATTGAAGAAAATAATTGAATATGTTGCGAATAAATTTTAAAAAATAAAATTATAATTATACGATGACTAATTTCCATTGATTATTTAGAAAAAGTTAAATAAAATTCTTTAAAAGAAATAAATTATTTTTAATAGAATGTACGGAAATTTCAATTATATCAAAAATTTTTAATTATTTGTTCATAAAAATTCAATTATGTTGAAATAACAATTAAAAAATGTTATTTTTTAAAAAAAGCTGCGAAAATTCAATTTTATTAAAAAATTTAAAGTTTGTACTTTTTTTAAATTAACTAATAAAAATTTTAATTATTAATCTTCATACCAAGAAACGTGAGTACATTAGAATGTGACTCCTTATAAAATTTAATTATTTATCAATTACTGAATTAAAATACTTTGAAAATTCGATTTTAAAAAAGTTTTTAATGAAATTCTTTAATTCTTTTTTTTGTCACCGTGGCTACTATTTCCTACTTTTTTTTTGTCATCTAGGCTACTTTTTCCTACTTTTTTTAAACTCATAATGGAGTGCGAAGCCTGTTATTTAAAAATTCAAGGTGAATTGATTTTTTTAAAATTTAAATTGAATTCAAATTGAAAATAAAAAATTTTGAAATTTTCATAATTTTATTAATAATTACAATAAAAAATTATTTCATAGAAATAAATTTTTATTTTACTGTAAACAAGTAATTTTTTCATTTGAATGAAAAAAAATTTTCCCCGTAGGTTTTAAGAAAAAATTGATAAATGAATAGAGAGAGAAAATTATAAATGCTAATAAAAAAGTGGGAATTATTAAAAATGAATTGAATTGCATTTAACAGATGAGTGCATCTTAATTGAATTTTCCTTGGATAATACGTTTCTCTTGAGTGGAGAGAGGCCTCATAATTTATACCCTTGTTTCATATATAGACGACTTAATTCCACTATAATTGTTTCGTATATACTTAGGATAGGAATATACATATAGAATGAGAGAGAGAGAGAGAGAGAGGATGGGACGCATATCCTGGGCTTCGGGAATTAACGCTACACTACTCTGACACTTTGAATTATGGAACGCTGCCATAGCACTAAAACGATAACATTGCTCTCTGTCTCGAGATTTCACCGGAATGTGAAATAAAAAAAGAATGCGGATTATTCCACTTGTACAATGGAAACTTTTTCCCTAATTCAGGTTAAATTCCCCCCCCCCCCCTCTCTCTCTCTCTCTTTCTCTCTCACACACTCTTACAATCTTCTCTCTGCCTCAGAGAAAAACACTTGCCGCAGTTATAAATTTTTTTTGTTCATGCCTCAGTAAATCGCGAAAACATTGTCTAATGATATTTTTTTATATAGATATAATATAGATATATGTTCGCACCTGAGAATGTGGACCACTTTTAATTTTAAGTGCCTTGTTATTTTTTTATTTTCTATCTCTAACGATATAAAAAGGGTAATTTAATTTCTCAGGGGGAGAAATTGAATGAGTTTTTTAACGCAAAGATTATTATTTATGTTCCTAAAATTCTGAACGTTCAATTGAACAAAATATATTTATTTCATTTCTATACAAAAATACTTCACATACTTAATGTCTCAAAATAATTAATTTATTTTCTTGTAATTAATTAATTCATTAATTTTTTAATTTCAAAACAAATAATTTTTTAGAATATTAATAAAGAAAAAATATTCTATTCATTTGAAGGTAGTGATGCACGACGAGACTCTGTCCTTTCATAAATGAAAAGAGATGAAAATATCACATTCAATTGTTTTCATTGTTTTTCTCGCGAGATTCTCGGTTTTTCGAGACGAGACTCGCTCGAAGTGCATCACTATTTGAAGGTGCAAAATTTTCTTAAAAAGAATTTCGACTAATATTTGAAATTTGTTAACAAAATAAACTATTAAAGATTTTCATTTTGATAAAAGTAAATTTGATTATTTTAACTAAAGAAATTTAAGTTTAAGTATAAGAAGCAAACGTTTTATCCATATAGTCTTTAAAGTTAGTTTTTAATACAGAATTTAATTGTAATTTTCAATCTAAAAGAATTATACAAAATATCACATGATATAATAGTTACTTTTAATTAGAACTTTATAATTATAATGATCTAAATTATAAACTTAATAAAAAAATAAAATAAAAATTAATTTTATTAATTTATAGACTGAATTATAAGAAACTAATAATTATTATACGATAGTCTAGATTTTATAATTTTCTTTTAACTTTTCTAAGGTATTTTTATAAAAAATAATTATTATTGATGCACCCAGCACCCTAAAAATATTTTAAAGAAAATATAGGGGAAAAAATTATCTTCTAATCCTCTCAAGTTTTCCTCTCAAAACAAAAGTATTCCGCTTGAAAATATATACTATTTTTTGAGGTTTAAATGTCAAAAACATTAAATTAAAATGAAGTAAATAAACAAATAAATATATTATAATTAATGTAAGTAATTAACTATTGATAATTATTTATATTTACTTTAATAAAACCGTTTAATACAAAAAACACAGTTTTTCTAAGGATCCTTAAAAGAACTGCAAATAAATAATTTTTATTAAATTTATTTTTTGTTTAACTTTATATTTTATTTCTTTAAAATTTTAAATACAAAATATAGCAAATGATAATAATCCCTTTTCTTTTCTTTGTTACAGGTGAGTTTCTTAATCATCGCAAAACATTCATTAAAGGGTTGTGGTAACAAAAAAGAAATTCGTTTGCGGTAAATATTTAAAAACTTTGTTTAAAATATAATAATGATTGATTATAATTATATAAATCATAAAATAGCCCTTTTGACAATGAAACTCTTGTTTTTCGATTTTTCTTTAGAGAAAAAAAGAAAAAATTGTCAACATATTATACTTTCTCGTTTTTGATTTGAAAATCTTGACGGAAAGAAATTCTGGCTCGACATAATCCGAGAGGAAAAAAGTAATACGTCTCGTAATCGTGATATCTTGCCACGACCTGGAAATATCTTCTGCCATGCCTTTTCAATACCATTTTTTTTTCTTTGCGCCTCTATGACATTTCTCTTTTTCACACATGTATAACTTCAATTTCATTTTTTCTTCTCATTTATTCCCTCGCACTGTCAATGTGTTTTTTATTTTGCTGAAAATTAATTTTTCATTCTCACAATGAAATATTTTATTCACATTAGTACTATTTTTAATTTTGGTTATTTATATTATTTATTTAATATAAATTTATAGAATAGACGTCGTTTCGCTGGTCTGGTTCGCCAGCATCATTAGGCCACTAGTTAAAGTCAATAAATCACGTCAATAAATTAAAAACATAACATAAAAATAAATAAATAAACTCAATACAACAAAAAAATTAAGTATTTAAATTTACAAATCACAAAAATATATTTATTTTGACATCTAGTTTTTTTAACTTGTTAAATTATTTTATAAAATGTTAATAAATCTTTCGAAACAATTCAATTATTTTTTTTAAATAGTAAAATCTTTGCAAAAATTCTAGTAAAATTGTTTAAAAGAGTTTAATTTTCTATCAATAAGTTTAATGAAATTTTAACAGTAAAATGATTACTTATAATTATTAACAAAATCGATTATATTCAATAAATTAAAGAAATTTTTTTACACTGAGAAAACTGGAGAGTCAAATTCAGAGGTTCAAAAAGTGTATGTTTGCTTTGCTTATGAAGAGAGTTAAATAGTCCTTCTAAAATAAATTTTGAATTGATAATGGAAATCTACTTGTATATTCTCTCCCATTACATCTGAGGGTTAAAAGTTGCGCAGAAAATGTGTACGATCTGATGCGCGCAAATTTATTTTTCTGACATTTTATGTATTTAATTTAGGGGTTAGGTTGACATATTTATTCATTTCGCGCCGGATAAGGAAGGGATTTCTCAAGATGGTTAATTTGTCCCTCTGTTATAAACTCATTTTCCCTCCAAGTGAAATGGCCCGAATATCTGTCAATGGTGTATTTGAATATTGAGATTGTTATCCAATAGCTAACTCTCAAATATTAACCATTTGTCCCTCCAGATGTTTAGTCCAATACTCCAGTTTTCTCAGTGTAAAGAATTGAAATTACAAATATTTTTAAAGGCAGGAGTATCAGTGTAAAACTTTTGTAACACTTAAAGAAAAATAAATCTATCTACAAATATTTTTTTTAAATTATTAAAATGTTTGGAAGGAAAAAATTATAATTTGAATTCAATGAAAAATAAATTTTTTCTGTACATTCATTATTAAATTCTTCTGATATTAATTGAAAGAGAATTTAAAATTATAAAACGTGTTTGAAAATTAATAAATAATTTTGAAATTTAAAATTTATGTTTAAAAAATGAAGTGAAAAAAAATAAAAGTGTAAGGTAAAAACACACTTTACATTATGAACACGAAAAAAATAAACAGAATGTGACATAACTATGAACGTATATTTAGAGCTGATAAGACCCTTCTGTACTAAAAATTGCAATGTTCTGACTATTTCCGTTTGAAAGATAATAAATTTTTACTGTTTTTACTATTTAACAACTAGCCCTACTCTTCCTTAATTAAAATAATTAAAAAATTAAATGAAGTGCAACGTAATAAAAAATGATAAAAAATAAAAAAAATATAATAAGCTAAAAAAAGTTTAATTTAAATTTTTTACTCGAATTTCGTCTCGACTTTTATCTTTATTTCATTTATTGGACGTATCTGGCCTCTTTGATCGTTCAAGGTGACACATCCACTTGAAATTCGCCGAGTCAATCGTTTTATGAGATTTTGACTCAATATTCGAAAGTGTCTGCATTTTGACACCCTTAGGGTATGCCAAGTCGAAACAGTTTATATCAGTCTATAGCGTTATGTGGCGGATGAATTCGAGTGCAGCTTCCTCCGGTGCACTTGCACTAAGGATGAGTTGAAAGGCCAAAGAGTGATGGCAAACATTTATTCGATATATATCTGAAACTCTATAGTCTTCAACGTTTATACACATATATATTCTTTTTTCCACTGCAGAAAATATTTTTAATGTCAAATTTTTTTCTTCTTTAAAGGACTCGAGTTTTTTTTACTATTTTATCGAAAATTTCGTTCAAATTTAAAGAGATTTAACTTCAATAACATTTTCGCTGTATTTTTTTCCTTTATTATAGTAAAATAATAAAGATAAAATAAACGAAATTCGTTGATTACAATAAAAAGAAACAAAATAAACAAAAAATAAGCAAAATAAAATGAATAAATAAAAAACCAATATAAAAGGTAATAAATAAAATAGTGATATTTATGAATTTATCTCGAAAAGAGTGTTTAGAATAAATACGGTAATTTAAAAAAAAATTTTAATTTGAAAGAGCATTGTAAAACATTGTAACCGTATTTTTGCAAGAGTTTTATGTATTCCTTTTTTAAAAACAAACTCGTTTAGAATCTTTTTATATTTCTTTTGTGTGTGTTTAAAAACTTCTTAAAAATCTATTTAAATTCACGGGGATATTTTTCTTAAAATCTTTTATACAATCCTTGAAAACTCTCTAAAAGTCTTTCTTGATCCTTTAAAATCTTTCATACTATGTAAATCTTAGAAAATTTTTTTTTTTTTGTCTTAAAAAAAAATTTCTTGTCCAACAATATTTCTTTCAAGCTCTAAACTTTTCGTTGTTCAGGCGAAAAAGTTTTATGCCAGTCATAGGAAATTTCATATATATTATTTTTAAATTAAAAAAAAAATTTATTTCATTATAAATTTATTTATTAAAATATTTAAAAATTATAAAGTTGGAAAAAATTTAATTTTCATTTTTAAATTTTATTGCAATTCAGTAATTTCTGAAAATATTTATAGTAAAAAAATGTTCTTTCTTGTCAACGTTCAAAACTTTTAAATTTAGTTAGAATTCATTTGTGTCAATTCTTTAATTTACATTTATTCTCAACAACTTTTATTATTTGTATTAAAGTACTCTTCGCTTTTTGTTGAAAGGCGAAAAGAAAAATAATAAAAATAGATATTTTACATATCGATGGATATTTGTTGTCAATATTATTTTCTATGTTGATGCACGGATTTTTCCTTCATACTTCTTTTTTGTTCGCGACTTTACATTTTAACTCATGTTCAGTTTGAGCGATACTGTTTGGTATTTCTCATGACATTTATCGTGTCCAGTACGTTTTCACAGACCGAGTATTCATTGTATAAAAATACCTCGATACACAGTTAAAAAATAGTTTTGTATCTATGAAGACATTACTTGTCACGAAATATGAAAAACTACTACTGCTTTCAATATCGTTCCTGTGACCTCCTTTTTCCGTAGTCGCGTTTCAAATTTTTTCCCCACAACAATATTTTTTCCCTTTTCGCTTGCATCAAAAGCTTTTAAAAAAAATTTTTTCAAAAATTCATTTTTATTTTATTTTTTTTAAGTATTTACATTTTTTGATGAATCTGTAGAACATATTCTTTGTGTCAAATTCAACTTGTCTATAGATTTTTCAATGTTTGTAAATTTTGCAGTAACTTGAAAAAGAAAAACAATTTCACACTAATATGGAAACACGGGGAACTTAATTTGTGTAAATTTTGTAAAAATGTACACATTTAAAATTAATTTGTAAATTTTTAGAATTAATTTACAAGTTTAGTTTATTTTGTCTGTTTATAATGACAAGAAAAATAACAGAAAGAGAACATTTAGAATTTTCATTAAATTTTGCGAGAATAATTTCTAAGCTTTTCAGAATTAATTTGTAAAATTTCAAAATTAACCTACAATTATAGTACATTTTTGCTTTGTTTATAATCAACGTTTTAAATCGTTTTTTGTCTCAATTTGATATCCTTAGATAAATTGTGTAATAAATATTTTTTATAATAATTTTGACTAGATTATGAGAATTAAAAAAATCCTTCAAGATAATATTCCTTGAATTTCTTAGTAATTTCACTAAAATATTTAATATTTGCACTTGATTTCCAATTAATTTTAATTAGTTTTAATTAAATATGCATTTAATTACATTTTATGTAAATATGTCCTTTTTATTATAAAATAATTTCCATTTAAATATTTTTCTACAATTAATCCAGTAAAGTATTTCTTGCAATATTAAGAGATGAGTTAATTAAATTTGCTGCAAATCAGAGAAATGAGAAACAAGACAAAGAATTTATCAAAAATACTCTTTAGAGAATATTGTAATTAAATTTATATTTTAAATAATTTAATTCTCTTCTGCAGAACTTTTTTGCAAATTATTATTTATAAATGATTTAGGAAACAATTTATTTGACTTAATAATTTTGAAAATAATTTAATTTTGAAACAATAGCGGTTCCAATTTTTCTAAATAGATGAATTCCAAAAAGTTTCAATTACATTTTTTGAAAATTGTAATTTCTGGGAAAAAAACAATAATAATTAAGTCCAAAATAGAATTTAATCATATCATTTGCCAAAAATTTTATTTACAACAAGAGAAAAAGCTCGAAAAATAATAATTAATTCTAAAATAGAATTTAAATAGAATACACAAATTAAAAATAAAATTTTGTGTTCATCAAGAAAAAAGGTCGAATAATAATTATTCTTTGTTCCAAAAATAAAAAAAAAATGAAGAATTCTTTTTATCTTCAAGAAAAAATGAAGTGTTTCGGGGATTTCTTGCAGACAATGAAAAAAAGAAGAAGAAGCGAGGAACCAAAAGGTACTTTCGCCTTTAAAGTATAATTGCGCGGTCTCAGCGTTAGATAAGACTATAATAGCTCACATCTTCTATCTGGTTGTCATGTAAGAGATGAAAAAAAAATTTTTTTTCACCACAAAAAAAATAGAAGAGCACGAAGATAGTGTATGTGTGAAAAGAAGAGGAAAAAAAGGTCGACTTCAGTGCCAAGATCGATTTATGCTAACCTCCAAGATTCTACATTTAAAATCATTCTATACATCTATAAACTAATGAGCTTTAAGATCAAAAACAGTTTTACGAAACATTAACTTTTTGTTATGAATTTACATAATGTAAACGTTAACCTCCATTCTAACGAGTATTTAAATTAATTACCGTCACATTTTGTTAATTCGATATTCGTCTTGATAATTTTTCTGTTACTTTTTTTTAATTATATGAACAAACGTAAAATATTCTAAAATTGTAAATTAGTTTTAAAAAACCACAAATTAATTCTGATAGTCCACAAATTAATTTTGCCTACGAACTGAACAAAAATTGTTTAATCCTATTTTGATCGAAAAAACATTTTTCGTCGCTCTCAGCCGACGTCAAGTTACTTTTTGACACATTTTCCACCTCGTAAAACTATTTAGCTATTTTATTTCGTTAAAAAATACACTAATTAATTTATTAAGGCAAGCTTCTAAATATCACATTATCTAGTGAAGAAATTAATTGCAAGACTTTAACAAAATTGAAGGGGGTAAAAATATCATAAAGGAAAGTAAATTAAAAAATGAAAATCGTTTATAACAGCTGAGAAACTCTCTAAAGATTATAAATAATTATAGAATTCTTGAAATTCGGCGAACATCATAAGATTCAATATGGAGACGCAACTCTCCGCTTGCGAACGCCAAGGTCACCGCTAGATGATAGTTCAGATCCTTCTTCGAATTTTTGCTACCACCTAGTGGCGACCTTGGCGTTCTCAAGTGGAGAAATTAAACCACTATTTTATCCCTTAATTTTTATAATTAAAAAATATTTCCTCTTTACGATAAGCGATATATTTGCTTATTGGCTCAATAAAAAATTCAGAGAGTCAAAATCCAAAGGAGTAAAAAAAATTCCTTTTGTTTTAACTAGAAAAAGTGCGATTTTTAGAAAATCCGATTAAATTATTTTTTATTAGAGCTAAAATTTTACTTTTTTTTAAAGAGCAGTGTATAGTTATTTTAAATAGAAAGTGCATTTTGAATACAGAGTGAGAGTGTGAGAGAGTGAGAGAGATTCAAATGAGAACTTCACTTTAATGATTTGAACATAAACTGAATTTCATTTTCCGAAATTATTATTATTCCTTAGGGGAGTGCATATACATATAAAGTTGGTTATGATGAACTTGTACGTCTTCGTGCGCTTGTATACATCTCGTATATTCTGAAGGGAAAAGTACTCTTTGTCTATCGCAGTCAGCGGTAAATCCCTTGAAAGTTCAGTTTTCAACTTTCCTGCTGAGGCACGAATTTCGCTTCAAAAGTGGATTTAGGTCGTTACTTGATGTCAATGTGAGACTATAAGCCTTTAAAGTTTCCTTCGAACAGTATTCACTTGAAAGATGTAGTTGATCCTTTCTGCCGTCACAGAATTACATATCAAATTATTATTATTATCTCTAAATATTTATCTCGAATTTGTTAATCAACAAAATTCTACATTTTTATTTAGTTTTAATTTTATAAATTAAACATTTATTTGGTTGATTCCATTTCAATTCAGACAGGCTAAAATATGTAAGTCAAATAATAGTTTCCTATGGAAATATATTATTTTTCACACAGTTTTAGACGACACGTATTTTGCCGTTTTGCCAAAAAAAATTATTTAACAAAAGTTAGACGCATTTGAATTTTTAAAGTATATTAAACTTTTAATTCAGCATTTGAATGCAAAACACTTTTAATGTTACAAAAATTCAAAAACTACATGCAATACATTCAACAAAAAATAAATTTCCATGGAATTCAAAATTATTTTACTCCACGTTTAGATTAATTCAATATGTCAATTTTCTGTTTTAATATATTGTTTTACTTTGTTACTGTAAGGTTTGTTATGCTTTTATTTTTTTGTTAATGCTTTTTTCTAGATGTTTTGTCTTCTTCATAGATTTTGCTGAAAAATGACACAAGTAAATATTAGTAGAAATTTCATGGAATATAATGTTTAGTAAACGATCGAATTTTTGTTATAAAGTTTGAAAAGTTCTTTTAATACTAAATATATTTTTTAATTTCGTTAACTGTTTTATCATTATTTTTTAAACTAAAACGAAAATGAGTGTTGCGAGGAAAATGTTTCTTCAGATCGAAAGAAGTATTCTAATTTTATGGGAATTCATAAGAAAGTAATATATTCTTCACGTGAAAATAAATTTATGAAGCTAAGAGAATTAGCTAGAAAAAAAGCTCAACGAAAAAATAAAAGCAGAACAAACCTAATAGTAACAAAGTAAAACAATGCATTAAAACAAAAAATTGACGTACACTGAAAAAAAGTATTGAACCAAGAAAATTTTTCTTGGTTGAGATTGAATACGGCAAAAACTATTATAGTATTGATTCAAGAAAACGATTTTCTTGACATAGTAAATTTGGGAGAAGAAGAATTTTCTTGGATTAAGAACACATATTCTTGATCCAAGAAAATGTTGGAATTTTTAATTGAGTTGAAACAATTATTAACTTATATTAATCTTCTCATTTTCTTGGCTAAAAACTATGGGTGTTGGATGAGATAAATAGTTATTTAAAGAAAACAAAAAAATGATTTGCTCAAAGTTACTTGACACAAGAAAATAAATTTCCTCCAATAAGAAAATATGGGTTTGTTTCAAGTAAATAATATCAAGAAAATGCATTAACTTGATTCCATGAACTTTTTTTCAGTGTATTGAATTAATCTAAAGGTGGAGTAAAATAATTTTGAATTCCATGGAAAAAAATAAATATTTTTTGTTGAATGTATTTCATGTAGCTTTTGAATTTTTGTAACATTAAAAGTGTTTTGCATTCAAATAATAATTTAAATTCCTTGAATGGTGGAAATGTCAGTTGCAATAAATATTTACTTAATTTTTCAAGGCAAACGTTTTTTCTATTTGAAATTTATTTGTTTATTGTAAAGATAGCGAAAAAACTTCGATTTTTCATTTTTGAAAAAACAAAAAAATTGTTATTTCTCTTTAAGATGCGGGACCCCGATAAATTTTATTAGAAAATAATCTTTAGACTTCTAGAAAGTAATAAAAAAATTGAGAGAAATAAAAACGATGGGGTTTTTGATAAAATTTGATTTTAACTTTTTTCGAAAAATAGCCGCCATTTTGTTAAATTTAAAATTTTTTTAATTAAACTTGTGGGATTTCAAAGATCATTGTATCCGGAATCAGGGACAAAAAAACCCACTGCATTATAGACAGTTGCAAGAAAGATACATCAATTTAAATATTTTTGACCGTCATTTTATTAAAATCAGACTTCGCAGTTTTAAAAATTCAAATGCGTCTAACTTTTGTTAAATATTTTTTTTGGCCAAACGGCAAAATACGTGTCGTCTAAAATTGTGTGAAAAATAATATATTTACATAGGATTCGTATATTTATTATTATTTTATATTTATATATATATATATATATTATATATATATATATATATATATATATTATATATATTTTATATTTATATATTTTATATTTTATATTTATTATTATTTTATATTTATTATTATTTATTCCTATATTTACATAGGAAACTATTATTTGGCTTACATATTTTAGCCTGTCTGTATTGAAATGGAATCATCCATTTATTATTTTATTTATGTTTGATTTTTAATTTAAAAAAAGATTTTTAATTTTAAAATTTAAACATAATTAAACAAGTTTCTTGACGGTAGTAAGTATTTTGTAGTACTAGTAAATATTTAAAATCGGTTTTCCTGTTGCTAATAAAATATCATTGAAAATTTAAGTCGATCCTATTTCTACTTTGCTGGGAAAATATTTATTCTAATTTTTTTTCCACATCCATGTCACAGAATATATTTCATTCACGATAATCGAATATTCTATTTGATCGTTGAGAATACAGCGGTGTCTGACAGTATCTGATTTTTACTACTTATTCCAGACTTTCTGTTTTGTACACTTTATTTACGAAAACAATATTTCAATATTATTAAAAGTTTCGAGACTATTGTCTGGCTCATATGATGTCTTTTACTATTTGACTCATAATTACTTGATATTTTCCAAAATTTTGTCCGATTAAAAGTTTATTTTACTATTTGTTGTAGTTATTACTGAATTTGAAACCAATTTATTGGACTTAAAGGGTAATTGAAAAAAAATTTTAATTATTTTGTTTGACTAAAATGGTTTTTGCTGTTGACGGAAAAAATTATCAGAGCTTTTTTTGATATCTTTTGATACGAATAAAGTACAAAAAAATATAAAAAGTAGATAAATAAATAAAATAAAATAACGAAAAGTAGATAAAGAAAGAGTAGTAAACTTAATCCTCGGAGAACACAATAATGGGGTCACTCTGACTTTCATATTTTGACGAAAAGCTTTTTATCTATTGTTTAATATTTTTTATAAGGATCTTAAAGTATGCAGACTTATTAATTTGACAGAGTTTAAACTATATTTAAAACAATTCTCTAGTTCGGTCAGATAAACAGTTCAACATTGGTTAAACTTTGAAAAATGATCTATAAAAAAAGAGTAAAAAATATATAATATATATATATATATATATAATATATATATATATATATATATATATATATATATATATATATATATATATATATAATATATATATATATATATTTTTTTTTACTTTTTTTAAAGAGTAAAAAAGAGTAAAAATTCTCCGAAGGCTAAAATAGATATAAACAATTTTTTGCTCTTTTTGAAAGTTTGAACTTGTAGAAAATCTTTTTGTGCAGTCATAGTGTAAATTTAATGAAACAATATTGGTATCTGCAGATGTAAACCAATAATATTTGAACAATCATTGATTACGTATTAGGAACGACGTATATATTATTAGACTAATAATTACTCACACGTCATCTGTTAACCAAATTTCCAGTTGATTTGATTACCCAAGGCAATAGAAATTCGACGATATTTAATTTTTGAATAAATTTTCCGAAAGTGATGTAGAAATTTAGTTATCACTAATAGAATAATATTACTTTTCTCCTATATACAGATGTGTATAGTTTACGAAACCGAACAAAATTTGACACTGAAATTTATAATCACTATAATAAATAATAATTCAATATTCCCTACACTGAAAACAAATAAATTAAACAAATAAATATAAATGAAAATAAAAATTGTAAAATTGCCATGTAAGGTGAATGCGGAAATTACGCCTTTGAGAAACGTGTCAGTATTACGCACTAAGAAATGAAGAGTTATGTTGAGTTTAAACTCTGTGTAAAGGCGAATGCAAATTAGAAACTATAGGCAAGTAATATGATAATTTATTCACTTTCTCATCCTCGTCCAATTGTTAGGTATGTTCAAGAGTGCATTAATTTTGACAGAGAGAATCGCTAATAAATTTGTCAATTTTCTTTTATTGTTTTGCCGACCAGAATTTTGATATAATTCATTTTTACTATATTTTTTGGTTAATTTTATAAAAAGTTTGCCATTTTTTTGGATTAAAAACTTTTTGCTTTTAAAGTAGTAATTGTTTACTAATAAAGATTAATTTCTACTAACTTCGAAATGTCTATTTATTAGTAAAATTAATGAAAAATTAACTACTTCAAAAACATTAGTAATAAACATTATAGTTATTAAATATTAATTTCAAATTAATAAACATTTTTACTAATTCAAATTTAAAAAGCGATTCATAATTCAATAACAAAAAAAATAAATAAATTATAAATTTTAATTTATAATATAAGTAATCGAAATAGTAGATTTGAAAAATCGAAAAGTTTTTAGATGATTGATATTCGAGAGTCTTGTAAGTTCCAACTTTATACAGAGAGAGAGAGAGAGAGAGAGAGAGAGAGAGAGAGAGAGTTTACCAAGTGACGTGTAAATATTAAAACGATCAATTTGGCCAGAGATTGAGAAGCTTTTTAGGATGGTAAATATTTAGTGAGTCTTTTTTTCTTTTCTTTTAATATGTATAAAATACGAGACGAAGCGAAATGGGGCGGAAACTTTTTGAAAGTGTCGAAATTTTAGTTGACTTGTAGTACCCACTAAATGTGCATTTGTCGTTTGCTTTAGACAAGCACTCGGCCATATATCAAGCTCCATGAAAAGAATTAGTTTTAGCACGCGAAAGGTCAGCTAAAACATTTCAAAATAAAAATTCCACACTAAAATTCCTTTATTTTAATGCACGACGCTAAAACTGGAAACAAATTTTGCTTCAATTTTTTTTTCCTTGTGTAATGAAAAAAAAATACTCTAGAGCTTTTTGATTAATATAATTACATTAATGAAAAAAGTTCCCAAGTATTCTTCTTTATTGAAATGGCAATTAATTCAGAACTTTTATAAACATTGGTTGTTAAATGAATAATATTTAATAATATTAATAATACATAATTGTTATTTGTTTAACATTTTATAATTGTTTATTGTTGAATAATTTGTTCTCGATTCATTCGTAGAGAGAATAGGTGACTAAGAATGATTGTGAAAAATTGAAATTACTGTTCGTTAGAGAAATTTCGTTTGGAGAGGAGAACAATTAGTTAAAAGTGAAACAATCAAGCTGTCTTTAGCTGGAGCTTAGTCCGGAAACGTGTTTAACAAATATTCAGTTGCACTGGAACTATGTATATATATATTTAGACAGATATATAGAGAGAGGGGGGAAAACCCCTTGAGTTACAATGCTGTTGAATTACACTACAAGTCAAAGCAACGGCAACCATCGACACACATCCCACAAGAAAATTTGGGTTCCTCTTGGTAAGCATTACGAAAGCTGATTAAATTTATATTCCTCTCAAGCTATTTCATTATATTACAATTATTTCATTATAACTGCGTCATGTTATAGTCATTATAATATTATCACTTCATTATACTATCACTACACAACATTAAAATTTGATATAAAAAACGAAAGAGAATTTTTTATTCTATTTGTCGAATTTATAAAAAAAAGTGCCTCCTCATGGATTGAGTCCACATTTAGGGAATAATTCTCACCCCCTGCCTTTTCCATTAATGATTTCAAAAAATAGAAATAATTTTTAAAATTTAATAAAACAGTTACTAAAGTATTTATTTTATTAATTAATTAAATAAAAATTTCCATTTAAATTTCAAATCCTCCTCATCTAACCAAAACGTCTCTTTAACTACTAAAAAGAAACCACCACTTTAAAGCTATTATAAAAGGTGTTTCTTTCTCTATTAATTAAATCAAGTCATAAAAATATTGTTGTGAAGCAATGAAAACTTTGGCAAAAAAAGACCAGAAAAGAGATATAAAAATAGTGACTCATACAGTCCAATAATTTCCAGTCTGATAGCTTTCATCGTTACTTGCAAACGAATGGTTGGGTGTTTTCTCTTAAAAACCATTCACTTTATATAAATGAAACATAAAGGTGTCTGTTGAGTGGACATTTTAAACGATTCTCCACCTCGAAAAACAATGAAATCGGCGAAAAATGGTAAAGTGAAACAATAAATAAACTATTATTATATCCACGAGAAATCTATTTTCCAAAAAAGAAATTTTTCCAACTTCCCTTGAAATTATTTCAATCGTATCAAGTGGAATTCAAAACAAGATTTTTAAATTAGTTTTTTCTCTCTTTATTTATTTTTTCAATTATTTATTAAATTTTTGGCTGAAAGCCATTTTGAAAAAATAAAAGTTTGTTTAATAAAAGTAATAATAAGAGTTATTTAACCATAATAATAGGTAGTAAATAAATAAAAATAAAAAATATATTTTATTTATTTTTATTCGCATCATATGTAAATTAAAATAGAAAATAAAAAAAATAAAAATACCTATATTTTTCAAATAAATAATATTCTAGAAAATATATTTTTTTATTTACTGATATTTTCATTTATTGCATATAAATCTAATAAAAACCAAGAATTTGGACAAAAAAATCGAAAAACAGCAAAAGTTTTTATTTTTTGTTGTAAAATTAGCAATTAACTTTCCGACAATCAGTTCCCACATAATATGCAGTCACTTAGAAAAAATAAAATGTTTTTGAACCGTGGTCAAATTGCTCGACGAAGCGTATAAGGTAGGTTTTCTCTCGACTCCAGGACGAGTTGAATATAATAAAAAAAGTACTTTTTTATTCAACTAAAGTCCTCGAGAGTGACGTATATGTACCAGGGTGAATAAAAGAAAGAAGAAAAAACCACAGGTGCTGGCATAATTTTTTTTCTTTTTTCTTAATAGGACCGTATGAAGGAAACTAAAATATTAAAGTATTTTAAATTCCAGTTTTTATTTAAAAAAGGAAAGAAAAGAAATAAAGCGTTCTCCTCGCCAACGGTATACGGCTCTAAAAAACTTTCTATATTTGCTTTTGATTTATAACCTTACTATTAGCTAAAAATCTGTATTTTCCTGTTAAATCGGTCTTTTAAATATTGTACAGCAAGTAAAAAGAGTATCAAAAATGTGAATATTATTATATTTCTATTCTAATTATTAATATTTTATTTACTTAATTAATACTTCCTTCATTTTATAAATAATAATTTTACTTTAATTTTTTAAAATTATTTTCTGATTAGAAGAAATTGTTATTTTCAACAACATTTTAATAAAATTTCACGAAAGAATACAATTATTTTCAATAAAATCCTTCAAAACAATTCAATTAATATTAAAAAATTTATAAATAGTAAAATTCTTCCCAAAATTCAATTATTTTCTAAAAAAAATTTTTATAAATAATAATTGAATGTAGATTAAACAAAACGCGAATTGTAAAATATCACAAATCAAAATTAAAATTTTAAACATTTGAATAAATATTTATACTTGGATACATATTTTTTATCCTTTCGGAACATTTTGAAGAGAAGATTTGTAAAACACATTTTTTGCTTTTCTCAAAAATTGTGCAGTAGTATAATAACATTATTTTATATAGAACATGACGGTTATTTTCATTTCGGTAGTTTTTTTTATTTGATAAATTTATAGAAAAGCTTTTAACGCTATGAAAATATTTGAAGGAAAATGCAAAGGAAAAATTGAAAGATATTTCCTCTGAAGCTGAAAGGTTTTGCTGAGTAAGGTTGTTGCTGAGTGGTGGGCAATAAAATCAGTGAAATAATGACGATGCGCAAGACCCTATCAGAATGTTGAGAATTTTAAGTGTTGAAGAGTTAAAGGAAAAAGAAAAAGAAGAAGAGAGGACATCGTTATAAGAAAACGTTTTACCCAAGTAGTTGTGCCTTCATCTCGTTGCTTCGCGAAGAAAATCTAAGCTATTAAGATGTCACTTTTTGCAGGTCCACTATATTATACGCCTTAACAAGACTCGTGAAGCCAAGAAAGTCTCGCGAGACTAGACGATGATAAAATTAACCCCTAACTTAATGAGCCAACCCTGAAAAATTTCACATTTTCGAACGATAATCGTTAAAAACGATGTTTTTTACACTTAATGAGAAAAAAATTTTATCCTTAATAAGAAACAAATTTTTATACCCAATAATAAAATGGAGAATTTAAAAAAATTTTTAATTTTATTAAAAAATTTTCCCAGTTTTGTTTATCAGACAAAAAAGTTATTATAGTTGTAAAGGTTTTTTTAAAATCACGTCTCGTACTAAATTTATAGAAAAAATAGTATCAAGAGTCAAAAAAGAAAGAATTTTGCTAAACTTTTTATTTCCAAATTCAAAATTCTAATTCGTAGTTTTGGACTAAAGGTAGAAATAAAAAAGTATTAAATAATGTTCGCCATAGTTGGTGTCTTGGAATTAATTTTTTTCACTAGATAAATTGATACTTAAAATCCCGTCTTAAGAAATTAAACAGTGACTTTTCTAAGGAAATAAGTAGCTTATTTATGAAATTGTAGTTAAATTTTTGTATGATGTGGAAAAAGTGTGAAAAAGTTGGTTTTATTTTTTATTTTTGACTAATTATTATTCGCTGTTTCTGTTTTGTTTTTTTATTTTTAATTTTTCAGAAATATTATATATATTATACATTTTTTATTATTTTATGAATTTTTCACACGTAGATTAGGGGAGAGTGAGGAAAAATGGGGTACCCCTGTTTTTCCATGATAGGTACTTTTATTCTTTTTATCCTAAATATATATCGTTTATATTAATAAAAAAATGTTATAGGTCACAGTTAAAGGTGTTACAAGATTTTCAAGGTCTCCTTTTAAAGCTTACATTCACTACTTGAACTTCCTTTAGAAAGGAATTAAAAATTAGTAAAAGTCAATTTTCGACCAAAACTAATACTTCCTCATGTGATAAGAATAGAGAATGTAAAAAAATGTACAGTATGGAAATGATTTTTTCGGATAAGAAAAATAACACAAGCGAAAGATGGAAAAAAGTTTGACGTAAAATTTTCAAAGATGACATTTATTGTGAAGAATATTCAAGGGTAAATTTGCATAATGAGAACACAGGTTCACGATGAGGAAAAAAAAAGAAAAAAATCAACTGTAACTTTACGCTATCAAAGTGAAAAATGTCTTTCAAAACACGTATTCCTTTTTGTTCTTCTATTCTTCAAGTTTCTGACGACCCTTGAGGAACATACCAGTGTATGAATAACATCAAATATATGAATATACATTTATCCCCGTCGAATAAATTTTTATTCACAGGAATCAAAAATTTTAATTTTTCATTATTTTGCATTTTTTCTTCCATCATCGAGCAAACATAATTCTGTTTTATTAAAATATTTTTAGTGCAACTTCAAAGTTAGTAATAATTATTAGAACAAAAATTACTAGAATAATAAATGGAAAAAAAGTTATTTTAATAAAGAAAACTGGGACTAAATGTTAAATTTTGCATAAATGATTTTTTAGACAATAAATACCGCTTAGATGCAAAATTTGCATATTTCAAGGAAAAGGCTTCGGAGATGAAAAATAAATTTTTTTCACATTTATTTATATTAGAGCGCAATTAAAATATGTTTTTTAGTAAAATATACAAATACAAATATACATTTTAGTGAAATATAGAAAAATTAAACGCCAGATTCTCAGCTTTATTTTAATGTGCATTAAAATTTTATTTAAAATATTTTTAATGTATAAAATATCAGTCATCATTGTGAAGTAATTTTAACCTAAAACTGAAGTCAAAGTTTAAACATTTTTATCAAAAATAAAAGTGAGGTCTAAAAATTTTTAAAATGCACATAATGGTAGAAAAAACGTTTTACTTTCTGACATTATTTTAAAAAAATTTCTCAGAGTTTGAAAAAAACCATAAAAATTTAGTTTTCTTATAGAAGTCCTATGGGAGACATGTTGAAAAGGCTTTGAATATGAAAGTAATTTAGTTATTACATAATTTCAGTTGAAAAAAATTATTCAATTTTCTTTTAAAAATAATAAATAAATTGTGGTGAGAATAAAATAAAAAAATATACTTAAAAGTTGAAGTTTTCTTTGACGTAAAAATTTACAAATGTAAGGTAAAAACACACTTGACATTATGAACACGACAAAAATAAACATAATGTCACATACCTATGGATATTTATTTAGAGTGATAATAGCCTTCTATAGTTAAAATTGCAATGTTCTAACTATTTCCGTTAGAAAGATAATGAATTTTAACTGTTTCGACTGTTTAACACTTAGCCCCAGTCTCCCCTAATAAAATAATTTATTTTCCTATTTTTTCAGCAATAATTTTCAGTAATAAAATACAAAAAATAGAAATAATATCGACGACATTGAAGTAGCTTAAAATAGTAATGAAAATTTGAATAGACGAGTTTTGCTTCTACTACGTATATTTATTGAGAATGTTAACCTATTTTTATCGAGAGGAAAATATTTTTTTAGCATTTTCCGTCTGCGAAATTAATTAAATGTTCGACTCGGTAAAAGCATTTACAAATACCTTCTAATATGTCGAATGAGGTCCATCCTCAGGGATACGCTCTATAAGCAAGAAATATATAAATGGAACTGAGTTTGCACGTGTTAATTAGAACTCGAGCTTCGTAAATCCTCGTTCTAAAATCGGATCTTTTAATAATCTTCTTAAAAAACATAAACTAGAAAATTTTCTCCGCTTATTTTGATACTTAACTTTAAAGTTTACAATTTTTTTTTATTTGTTAATTATTTTTCCTTATTTTTCTATTTCAATTTATATTTTATAATAATTATGATTATTACTCATATAAATAAGACTACTTATTTTTTATCTAGAATTTTATATTTATAATTAGATAATTAATATTTCTCGGACGCTAAAGATTGATTAATAATACTTGAATGATAATAATTTTTTAGTTCAACACGAAGAAAAATGTATAGTTAAATTTATTATCTAGATAATCATGCGGGTGATGATCTTGGACACTCAACTATAGGACAATCATCTAGATTCAAATTTAGTACCTTGGGATAGTCAAACTAACATACTAACTGTCATTATCCTTAGATAATAAATACAAGATGTTGTGATGATTATACACTAAATTATAATCAATTAGAAATATTTATAGTGATAAAAGTTAATCTTATTAGAAATTAATAAACATTTTTTCTAGATAAATTATTCTATATGGAAAATCTGAAAAGTTTTAAAAAATACATTAATAACCGTACCCTTGAAATGTTTCCTATTTATAGATTTAAAAAATACGCGTTATTAAGTTTTATACATTTAGTTATTTTAATCAAATTAATGTCATTCAGTTTCTTTCATTTGAATGTAATACATTTTTTTCAGTATTATTTTTTGTGTTTCAAGAATAAAATATTTCCATAATATTCCAGTATTATATTTTTTACAGTTTGAAAATGTTTTTTTAATGGAAAAAAATAGAAGTAATAAACACAACTTCATCTTCTTTCCTCTCTGCTCTTAATCTTTATCCCCCAAACCTAATTCTCTCCCTTGCTCAAAAAAAGAAGTTATTTCCGGGTTTTCATGCTTTGTCCTCGAAACTTGATCCAACTTCTTTTCAGGACTTACTCACTGAGAGACATGTATTTTTCGCAGAAATACAATCAGACTTTAAAATTTTTCGACATTGAGCGTGAGAAAAAACTTTTTAATTTAATTAAGGTAGATTTATATCTCCTTTTTTCTTAAATATCCAAATTTTTAATTTAATCTTAGACTTTAGTTTTAAAGCTTAATTATAATTATTTTTAAAATATATCAACAGACCAATTTATTTTATTTTCTTCGTACAAAAAATTTTTTTTTTACTTCCAGGAAAAAAAATTTTTTTAGACTAAATATAATTTGAGTTAAATAAAAGCGTTTTTTCTTAGAATCTGATAAATTATTTGTTTGTTTTAATTAAAAATTCTCTTCGTTTGTGAACGTTCTTAAATGAAATGTATGTACAAATTTCTGACAGATTTATTTTATCTTTTTTTCAAATTATTTTACTACAAGTAATTTGAAATTTTATTAAAGTGAGAATTTGAAATTTAAATATTGTTTTCAAATTCGCAATTTTTGACTGGGAAATAAACATAAAAACATCGCAATATGCATAAATATCGAAGTTAGTTTTGCCTCTCGCTTACTGACCAAATATTGAGTCTTTGTTCCATACAGAAAAGTGTGCAAAGTAGATAGATCCTGCAATATTTTTTCGCATGCTTGAAATAAGTAGAAAAGCACTTCAATATTGCATGGACAGGGAAAATATTTTTGGATCAATAACAAAAATATTTTTTCGTTTCTTTAAAAAAAAAAATCTATAAATTTTTATTTCTACGTGTCAATATTAATTAATATTAATATTCAAATCAATACAATTGATTTGAATCAAATAAAATTGACAATGAATTTATTTGAAAATGCAAAAAAAAACTAATTTTAAAATTTAAACTAAACTTCAAGAGTAGATGAAAGAAAAATGTTTTTCATATTCAATTATCTCTTCAATTTGAAAATTGCAGAAATTTTTTTTCAGCAATTATTAACTTTCAAAGGGATTTAAAAATCATTTTTGATAATATTCATTTCGATACTGGATGAAAATTACGTGAGCTCGCTTTTAACAAAAGTGAAACAAACATTTTTATGACATTGTTAATGAATATTGCTTCAATAGAATCTCTTGAAAGTGAAAATGCTATGGTTGTAACATTTTATGTTCTCATAATCTCTGCAGCAATATTGTTATCATTCACTTTTAATGCGACAACAGATTTTCTTTTTGATGCAAAAATATTTTATATTTTGTTCGCGAGAAAAAAAATCTCGTATTTCAGAAGAAACACTTTTACCTTGAACAGCAATAAATTTCTCTAGAATAGTGAATAAATGTAAATTGAAACAAGTAAAAATTTCCTTAAGGTAGTGAAAATTTTTGGAAAATTTTTATTTAATTACGATTTTGTTAATTTTTTTCTAATTAAAAGGAAGAAGATTAATAATTGAACACTATAGTAACTCACTTGAATGAAGATAACAGTTCATAAAATGTTATAATCGTTTTGAGCCACTTTGGGTCATCGTTATACCTCCGGAAATTGCATTTTAATTTGATTTCTCGAAAAACGGTGGAAAATTTCTCTCGCATAGTCGAAACAAGCGATACGCCTCAACAAATGTGAACAAAATTTTATCGGAGAATTTTTTTTGTTTTAATTTTGATATAGCCTATGTTAGCGAAGTGCGATGCTTTAACTTAATGGAAAACTAAAATTGAATTATATTTGATTTGAAAAATCTCAGCGATCACTCATTCAGCGGAAGGATTAATAATTTTTATGGAAAAAAGAAAAATGAGCGGGTTTTATGTAAATTTTTTCTTTCTGCAAATATTTATTTTTTTAAAAAAAGCGGAAGGTGGAAAGTTTTTTTTCTTTTTGTTATAATTTAATTATTATTAACTAATAAATTAACTGCAATTTAAATTGTATACAAAACAAAAGAAGTTATAAAAAGCAATCAAAAAACACTCTTTGTAAAGTAAAACAACTTCAAAATTTCCGTAGATTTTAAAATCTGATTGTACATGATTCCATTTCACCCTTATTTTCGGATTTTCGATTATATTTACCCTGATTTTTAAAAGTTCAACACTAACACTTGATTCTGTAAAGGAAATGTTAAACGACTCCTATAGAAAAACAAGATTTGTGGATAGTAACTGATTGCAATGCCGTCGCTTTCAATTCGTGCTACAAAGTGAGCTAATAAATTGAATTTCTTTGTAATCCTATTTCTTTGGAATTGTTCTCGTCTATATATATGTAATATGGGTAGTTCTACAAAAGAGGGAATATATGATGTCCAAGGTTGTTTTTTACATTAATTTTGAAGAAAATAAAATTATTTTTAATGGAAACTGTAGAACATAATGATTCCTATTATGCCACAAAACGTTACCCGGTTTCAAAAATAGTTTTTGCAAAAAATAAGCATTCAAGTCCTAAATTCTCAGTTTCCTGACATTTTCTAACAGAATACACAAGTGCCTAATGCTATAAAATTTACAATTTGTATTTTTAGACTGGACATTTTTAGGTAACTTTCATAATACTTTTAACAATGAATTTAACCTATTTCTTCAAACCTGAATGTAAAAAAAATGTTGTGCCAAAATTTTTATTTTCTTCTTTCGTTTGTAGAACTACCCATATGCAAAAAAGTGAACAACAAAGCGGTAGCACATTCTGCTTAACAGGACGCAGCACTTAAATGAAACAGCCTTTTTCTTTGTCAATTAAGAACGTGCTGTCATTACTGATTAAAAGACTTCATTAATAACTCATGTATTATATCTATTGTAGAAATTTTTATATTCAATAACTTTATTTTTCTTTCATTCATTATTTTATATTATCATCTTATGGGACTAATCAGAGGGACTGTAAATATTTTTATTGAATCGATTCCTTTTATTTTTCGCACGTAACTTGGAGAGAATTGTACGTTATAATTAATTATATATATACCTATTGTACAATTAATTAAATTTACGTCTGAGAAATATATTATTATATTATATTATATTACTAGCAAAATACAAGTATGTAATTGAAAAATTCAATTATTTTCAAAAGTAATAAAATTCAAATAAGTTCAAAATTAAAAAAAAATTCTCGTCAAATTTCGACAAATTTTCTCATTTTAACGATTTTCAATATCTATTATTTATTTATATTAAGAAAATTTACGAAAAAGAATTCAATTATTTTCATAAAAAATAATTTAAAATTCTAGAAAATAATAATTGAATTAAAATGATGAAAATAATTTTGGAGAAGTTAAACTATAACTAATAATAATAATCATTAATTATTATAAAACATGAAGGAATCGATCATTCCGAGTTGTTTCATTTCAAGAGGTTTGAATTTAAAGTTTTAAAGAACGGGAATATGTAATGTTTTTTTCCAAAGAAAAGAATCAGTTTTTGACTAATATTTTTATTGAGAAAGCATATATAATAAACAAAATATATTTGTAACTAAAAAAATTTTTTTAGCTCTAATTTCAAATATTATTTTACTAGCATAACTAAACGCACACAAGCGCGCGTGAATTATTCATTTTCATTTTTACTTTCAAATTTTGCTTTTTCAAATTTAATGAAAATTGTTAATTTCTTAAAAAATATAATTTTTCTTACGATCTTTTATTAAATGTAATTATTTGAAAAATTCGTATAGTAAATGCCAAAATATTTCTAACAGCAACTTGAATTAAAATTCAAAATTATTTCATTTAAAGTTGGCAAAGTTTTCAATTGCTTCAATTTTTTAAAATTCATTTCGGAAATAGGAGTATTTTTAATAAATTTTAGTTTCATTTTTTCAAGAAACAATTGTAAGAAATTAAATTTTTCAAACCTTTAATACTTTTTGTTAGAAAAAAATTTTTAAACGTATTTTCTGCGGATTTAAAATTTCAAATAATTGCAACAAAAAACCTCATGAAATATAATTATTTCTAAAATTTGCAACAGTAATTCATCCAAAATTCAATTATTTTTTTTAGAAATAAGAAAAATAAGAAAAAAATAATGTTATTAAACATTTTTTAAAACAAAAATTTTAAGATTTTAAAACTTTTTCTTCCCTTAAATTTTCAAAGAATTTAATCTAAAAACCTTTTAAAATTTAATTAATTCTTAAAATTTAATTTTTAAGAAAGCTAACAAATTAAAACATTACACATTTGACACAATTTTCTATACATTTTTTATACACAGTCTATAAATTAACTTTCCTTCTTTTGACATATCAATTTAAACTACAAAACAAAACATTGTAATAAAAAAATGCTAACTTCAGGTGATGACAGATTATGTCGATTATTATAATATAATAATAATTATGAATTATGAAAAATATTTTCGATTTTTCAAACAATATTTTTTAAAGAAAGAAAAAACAAAAGCATATAGCATACACAAAAACTAACTTCAAAATGTGGACAGACCGAATTAATGAAAGAATGAAAATTACGAAAATTATTATAGTTAATTAATTACTATTATTATTTTAATTTAAATATTATTATAATTATAATAATGATGATAATGATAGTTTGTAGTAGTAGTAATAATAATAAATAATAAAATATTATTTGTGAATTACTTTTCGTCTAATAATTCAAATGAATGAAAATAATTCCTCTAATTTCTGAATTTAATTGAACTTTCGAAGTCGTGAATGCTCTTGGTTCATTGTGACAGGACGTTAATGAAAATCCTTCAATGAAGGGATTTCGTCTGTTTCAATATTCATGAGCTATTATTCGATAATGCCAGTGCACTATACCGTTTAGGAAACCTATCCTCTCCGTTTCGTAATAGATTTGCGCATATTATTAAAAATCAACTCCCAAAACTTTATTGTTCCAGAACGAAAATTCATAGTTTCTTCTTTCTTACAGAAATTTATTAAAAATTTTTGGTTTTTCTTTATTACTATTTTTTATTTTTTTATTATTACTTTCCTTATTGCAGGTTATAAAATATTTACTATTATTTATTTATTTTCGTCTATTATTTATTTTCAACTATTATTTATTTTTGTCTTTCTATCTATTTTCGTCTATTGTTTATTTTCAACTATTATTTATTTTAAACTATTATTTATTTTTTCAGCTGGAGCCGCTCCTGATGAAAATAGCCAAAGGTCCAGCTCTGCACACCATCGCCACTCTCTCACGAAGGGTAAGTTTTCTGTTAAATAATTTCTTATAAATTAAACAATTTTCAAAATTAAACATAATTATATAAATTACATTTAAAAAACATCAATTTTTGCTAATTATGCTGATAAGTATATTTTTTTATTTTTTTATAAATGCTTTCAAAAATTGGAAAATTAAATTCTTAAAAATTTTTGTTTTTACCAATAAAGAATTATTTTAAATAGTTTTTTTTATTGTGTTTCCACGAAATCACGTTTTCGTGACTTCACTGTTTTTTCTAGTAATTTTTAAATTGTTTAGCTATAATTCAGCTTTAGAAAAGTTTATACAGTCAGACACTTGTATACAGATATATGAACTCACGATAGACCATTTTTGCGCACGTAACAAGTGACACAAGTCTGCATGCAATATGTGACACACGCTTTTTTTTAATAAAAAAAATACAAAACTTTTATTATTTTTTTATAATCGCATTTAGTAATTTTTTAGAAAAACATTGATTGTTTTTTATTTTTGATTATCAATCTACATGTTTTGACAAGTCGAATCGTGCGGTTTATTAATTTATCGTTAATTTAAGTGTTGGATTTAATTGGTTCTTCAGAAAAAACTTTGAAATTCTGTAACTCAGCGAATTTTTAATCAAAAAAGTTGTAAGACTAAAAAATGGGCATTTTTCATGTGGACGTCGACATATACTGTTTCGTATTTTTTATCACGCTTTGCCATCCGGACTACAATTTTTTTTACTTACAGTGCCAATTAAATACTGTAATTTTGTTTGTTTTCTTCCCGTGTAGAAAAATCTTCTGGAACGTCTGGAGTCAAGCCTGGCGCAAACTAGAAAGCGTCTAGCCTCGCAAGTCTGCAAGATCTGATTTGACCCAGTTCTGGTGCTGCTTAGCTACATGCCAGACTGTTGCTATTTTATCAGTTCTGGATTTTCTAGCCAGACCCAGCTCTGATTCTAGTCAGAATTTCTAGATGACTAAAATTTTTTATTTTGCAATTTCTAGGCTGCGGCGTGCGATGCTGGTCTGCAAGGTCTGACCAGACCCAGTTCTGATTCTAGTCAGAATTTCTAGATAACTAAAATGATTTATTTTGAAACTTCTATAGGCTGCAGACAGCGATATTGGTCTGAAGAGACTATAGCTTATTTTAAGATATCAAAAACCATCTAATTCTTTATCTAAAAAACTAGACAACAAATCTCTAAAATTTAATATTTCTTCCACTTAATATTTTCTACGGGAGAAGATTGTCCAAAAACACAACATTTTTTGACTTTTTAAGATCAATGTGTAGGTATAAAAAGTTGTAAAACATTCAAAAAATAGTTTTAAAGAGAATGTTTAAAATTTTTATAAAGAGAATACCGTTTGAATTTTTAATTTATGTTTACTAAGGGAACCAGAAAGTTCCTCGCAGAATTTTTACTAAAAAATATGTTCTACATAAATTACAATGAAAAATTTTTATTTTAGCAATTTATGGAAATTTTAGCAGTAATTTATGGAAATTTCTAGTAATTTTAGCGATAATTCATAAAAATATGTAAAGCAAAAATTATCATTAAAATTTTGGTTTTTAGCCATTTATGGAAATTTCCTCGGTAATTTATAAACATTTTGACGGTAATTTATGAAACTATGTAAAACAAAAACGAGAACTAAAAAATTTAACGTCGGTAATTTATGGAAATTTCCGCGGTAATTTATAAACGTTTTGACGATAATTTATAAAACTATGTAAGAGACAAACGAGAACAAAAAAATTAAACTTCGGTAATTTATGGTAATTTATGGAAATTTCTGCGGTAATTTATAAACGTTTTGACGATAATTTATAAAACTATGTAAGAGACAAACGAGAACTAAAAAATTAAACTTCGGTAATTTATGGTAATTTATGGAAATTTCTGCGGTAATTTATAAACGTTTTGACGATAATTTATAAAACTATGTAAGAGACAAACGAGAACAAAAAAATTGAACGTCGGTAATTTATGGAAATTTCCGCGGTAATTTATAAACGTTTTGACGATAATTTATAAAACTATGTAAGAGACAAACGAGAACAAAAAAATTAAACTTCGGTAATTTATGGTAATTTATGGAAATTTCTGCGGTAATTTATAAACGTTTTGACGATAATTTATAAAACTATGTAAGAGACAAACGAGAACTAAAAAATTGAACGTCGGTAATTTATGGTAATTTATGGAAATTTCCGCGGTAATGTATGGAAACTTATGCGATAATTTATAATCATTTTGACGATAGTTTATTAAAATATGTAAAACACAAATTAGAACAAAAAATTTAACGTCGGTAATTTATGGTAATTTATGGAAATTTATTAGGTAATTTACGGTAAATTTACTATGATGTAGTTCATAACAAGGTTTGTTATTTTTCTTTATGTACCATAACACGAAACTTGCAGTAGTTTCGTGATTACACAGTTAAACACTCTTTATTAATTGAAAGTGTAAAAGGTGTCGAAAATTAAAATTTATTTTCTTGTAGCTTCGATAGAGTAGTGGTTAGAGTGTTAGGCTAGAAGTCCGTAGGTTGTAGGTTCGATTCCCCGCAATGTCAAATTTTATTTAGTTATAGGTTTGCGTTTATTCTGTGTCGTAAACATTAATTTGATTGAAAGTTAAAAGTTGATGATTATTACTTGTTTGCAAATACAAATTAATTTTTTTTATTATATTAACATTTAATTTAAATAAATTTCTCATGTGTTTCGTTTAATAAACGATGTTGGAGGGCTGCTTTATTATATTTAGAAAACAGTAAATATCTATCTTGCGGTTGGCTAGCGCCTGGCTAGACCGTCTGAATAGCCTGTCTATTCTGTGGCTGACCGTTTCTAGCGTTACACATTTGGCTAGCCCCAGACCAGTGTCTCAGGCCAGCCACTAGTTTGGAAAATAGACGGTCTGGTCTGACTCAGGCCAGCGCCAGAAGATTTTTCTACACGGGTTTTTATTTATTACTCGATTTTTTATTTTCATTTATTTTAATATTATTTACACTGAAAAACAAATTTATTTGGTTTAAATAACCGATTACTTGTCTATTACACCGAAAAAGAATTTTATTTCACTCAAATTAATGTTTACTTGAATCAAATGAATGTTTGTTTAAATCAAATAATTTTCATCCAAATCAAATAAATTGTATTTGAACCAATGATTTATGTTGAAACCACTAATTACACAATTTGAAGTAAGTACCATTTAATTTATATTTAAATAAAAAATGTATGATTCAAGAAAATATTTATTTGATAGCAGAACAAAGCATAAATTTTATTTTCATTGTAATTTTTAATTTTTGTTTCTAACTTCATTGACAATGTTATGAAAATAGCAAATACGGAAAATTTTTTATACAAACAGTCTATAAATTAAAGTATTAAAATTTAATAGTCCGAATATAAATTCAAAAATTAGAAAAAATTAATTAATTAAGGAATATATTATAGTTAAGAAATTTTGCAAATATTAGCTATTGTAAATAAATTTTTAAAAATTATTATAAACCACAAAATATACACAGACAATTTTTTTAGATTAATGTTAACTACAACACAATTTTCTCCTTATTTTGTTGCTTAATTGTTAATTAATTATTATTATTATTTATTTGCATACTTAAAAAGGCTTACAAGAACTTTAAAAAGTGCTCTTTCTTACTAATAGTACTAATTTAAACAAATTGAACTAATTGAACTAATTAACAAATTTATTATTATTAATTATTAGAATACGTAATTATAATATATTTTATATTTATTTATAGCTTAGGTCAAAAGTTTTCACTCTCGGTCTGACCTGTAAAATATATTATAATTTAAATCCAAACACTTATTTCTTAATAAAATAATGATTATTTTTAATAGTTATTATTTTATTATTATTTGTATTATAAAATCATTGTGTATTATTATAATATAATTATAAATTAATAGGGTCATTTGGGGGTAAATGTAAACAGTAGATGTTTCAGTTAAATTTACAAATTTAAAAATAAGTTCGACGTCAATATTTTTACCTCAGCTCACCTACAAGATGTTCTGAGTATTGACAATATTTTATTTTGACAATTAGTAATGCCATAGTGTAAGTTATCTTTTAATGCAAAAAAGATTGAAAATCAAAGTTTTACTGTTTCAATATTTTGTCTCGCATTTGCATAAAAATAAATCAAAAAATCAAACTAAAATTTTTCATTCTTTCTTATCAATGCCTTAACAAAAATTGAATTTGATTTTTGATTTTCGTCAATTTAGTTAATAAATAATTAAGTGTTTACATTCACACCGAGAATCCGAAAACTCGGGGTAAATGTAAACAGAACTTCAACTACATTAAAAAAACAATTTGATAAATTATTGGATCTGCCATTTTGAAATTAAAAAATTCGATTTTAGATTCTTATTCAGCAACCTTAAAAACTTTTTTTCGCCAAGTTAAATGAAAATCTATTAAAATTTGTTCAAGTTATTCAAGTTTTACAATACTAATTTTGTAATGGTTGATTGTTTATTTATATGATACATTATCTGTCAACTGGTTGATTTACTGTTCATCTACGAAGAATTATTTTCAGTTTTTGCATCCCTTAATATAACTTGTTTCTTAAACCTCGTTTTTAGGGAAGTAAAGTAACAAGATGATAATGCAAAACAAATTCGTCCGTTTTACCTTTTAACAAAAAAAATTAATGCTTTTGGTGAAAAATAGATTTTCCGTTTACATTTACTCCAAATGATCCTAATACTTATAATAATTACTATTTACTATTTTTTAACAATTCTTAGTTACAGAATTAGTTTAAATTTTTTAAAAATTAGTTTCTTAGTTCTTATTGCTACTTTTTTTCATCGGAAAAAAAGTATTTTTATTTTACAACAAAAATTGTGTCAAAAAACATTCCGAACCAAAATATCTCTTAAAATTATACTTCAAGTATAGAATGAGGATTTTTTTTCTTTTTGTATCGATATTTTCTGCGGTATGATGAGATTGTCGAGAGAATCTTTTTCTTGACCCTTGTGGTGATATTGAGAGATAATATTGTTGGCCTGATATGACTGATAATCGATATATATATAGGAAGGAGGAGCATTACGATCAAGATAGAATAGAGGAAGTCGTTTTCAGCGTTTCCTATCAAAGTGGAACCATCTATTTTTTCCTCTTCTTATCCTTTTCTCTTATGTGCCTCGGCGAAAACTTTATACTTTTAGAACACGACGAATTTTGATATGAAACGTGTTATGAAAACTTTGTCTACATTTTTTGTTTTTATGTTTTCCTATTTTTGAAAATTCATCTCTTCTTAAATCAAAAAAGAAAACTTTTTTCCAAAGTTTGCAAAGTTTATTTCAAAGTTTTGCTTTTTTTTATTAAAAATAAGTAAATCTTAATCTCTAATTTAATTTTAACTTTTTTCCAAAGTTTGCAAAATTTTGTCGAAAAAACTCTCTTTCAAAATAATAAAACAAAAAATCAATCTGTTTTTAGACAAATTTAATTTCTCGAAATTTGAAAAATAAAATACTTTTCTAAAAAGGAAGATAAATCCAAGGTTAATACTTATTTTGGACAAAATTTAAAAACACAATTTTTTCCAAAATGAAGACAAATTCAGAGTGAATATTTTAGAGAAATTTAATTTCTCGAAATTCGAAAGATAACATTTTTTCAAAAAGCAGAGAAATCTTTATTATATTTTAAATAAATTTATTTAATTTTTTAAATGTAGTTAAAAATGAAGAAAAATCTTTTTCAATAAAACTTTTTGAAATGAAGTAAGCGATTTTCTATAATTAAAAATTGATCAATATTAATGAATTTATAAATATATGAGGCATTTCATTTCAAACCGTTCCACCGATAAAAAACAATCACAAGAAAATAGATTTTCTAATAATTTTTATTATATAAAACTTTAATTGTTTATAATATACTAGCAAAATTATCCGCGCGCAAGCGCGCGGGAATATTGTGCTACAATGTTTATTATAAACAATTTCAAGTCATTTTAATTTAAGTAATTTTAAAGGAAATACTTATTATGACACATAACTAAAAAACTAATTAGAATTAAATTTTGAAAATATATTATATTTTTAAACTTTAAAGTATATAAAAAAACTTTAACAAATTTCGATACTAATTTCAAATTTGGCATCAGATTTTCACAATTGAAAATAATTAAACTTTCTTGTACGAGGAAAATTGAATTTCACAAAAATTGTTATCTGATACCTAAATTAAAAAAAAACTTCATTACGAAAATTTTAATTATTCTAAAGAATAGAGAAGGTAAAAATAATTATTAGCTATATATAAGTATTTAACTTTCCGAACAAAGAATATAAACAATATTTTTTTAGAGAATTTCCACTACATTTAATTCGCTAATATTGAAAAAAATCAATTTTATTTAACAAAATTTTATGGAATTTAATTTTCCCAATAATTCAATTACTTTTAATAATTATAAAATTTTTCATGTAAATTCCATTTTTTCACAAAAATTTTTGATTACATTCTAAGAATGAATTTAATTATATTCATAATCGAAAAATTCAGTTACTTTCACAAATACAGTTTTGAACAAGAATTCAATTATTTAAAATAATAAAATTTTCATAACATTTAAAAATTCATTATTTAAACCAATGTTCATAAAATTCATATGAAGATTTCAATTCCTTTCAAAAGTAAAAAATTTTCAACAAAAATTCAATTATATTTAAACATTTTAATAAACTTTACCGCAATAATTCAATGATTTTCAAAAATTTAATAAAATTATTCGAAAGAAATTAATTGTTTTAATATAATTTTAATAAAAATTTGTTTTTAAATAATAAAAAAAATTGCTCCCGAAAATTCAATTATTTGAGGTATTTCAATAAAATTCTTTTCAAAATTCAATTATTTTCATAAATAATAAAATGTTTTTTTGGAAAATCCAATTATTTTCAAAAAATTTTAATAAAATTTCCAACCAACATTCAATTATTGTCAAATTTTTTAATAGAATTCTTTGTAAAATTTAATTATCTTTAAAAACTTTTAACATTTCAATGATTTTCAATATCTACTATTTTTATAAAATAACTAAACAGAATTCTATTATTCAAAAAAATTTATGATAAAATTGTAGGAAAAAATTCAATTATTTTCATCAATTTTAATAAAATTCGACGCAAGAATTTAATCACCCGTGTGGAAATTGAATCTGGGCGCTAGCCATGCTATGTCCGGGGAGCCCAACTACAAGCTAGCCCCTGACCAGGAACCTATCTTTGTCAGGGCTAACTCGGGCTATTTCCACACGGGCATTTACCCCCGTGTAGAAAAATCTTCTGGCGCTGGCCTGAGTCAGACCAGACCGTCTATTTTCCAAACTAGTGGCTGGCCTGAGACACTGGTCTGGGGCTAGCCAAATGTGTAACGCTAGAAACGGTCAGCCACAGAATAGACAGGCTATTCAGACGGTCTAGCCAGGCGCTAGCCAACCGCAAGATAGATATTTACTGTTTTCTAAATATAATAAAGCAGCCCTCCAACATCGTTTATTAAACGAAACACATGAGAAATTTATTTAAATTAAATGTTAATATAATAAAAAAAATTAATTTGTATTTGCAAACAAGTAATAATCATCAACTTTTAACTTTCAATCAAATTAATGTTTACGACACAGAATAAACGCAAACCTATAACTAAATAAAATTTGACATTGCGGGGAATCGAACCTACAACCTACGGACTTCTAGCCTAACACTCTAACCACTACTCTATCGAAGCTACAAGAAAATAAATTTTAATTTTCGACACCTTTTTACACTTTCAATTAATAAAGAGTGTTTAACTGTGTAATCACGAAACTACTGCAAGTTTCGTGTTATGGTTACATTAAAGAAAAATAACAAACCTTGTTATGAACTACATCATAGTAAATTTACCGTAAATTACCTAATAAATTTCCGATAAATTACCATAAACTACCGACGTTAAATTTTTTGTTCTAATTTGTGTTTTACATATTTTAATAAACTATCGTCAAAATGATTATAAATTATCGCATAAGTTTCCATACATTACCGCGGAAATTTCCATAAATTACCATAAATTACCGACGTTCAATTTTTTAGTTCTCGTTTGTCTCTTACATAGTTTTATAAATTATCGTCAAAACGTTTATAAATTACCGCGGAAATTTCCATAAATTACCATAAATTACCGAAAGTTTAATTTTTTTGTTCTCGTTTGTCTCTTACATAGTTTTATAAATTATCGTCAAAACGTTTATAAATTACCGCCGAAATTTCCATAAATTACCGACGTTCAATTTTTTTGTTCTCTTTTGTCTCTTACATAGTTTTATAAATTATCGTCAAAACGTTTATAAATTACCGCAGAAATTTCCATAAATTACCATAAATTAACCGAAGTTTAATTTTTTAGTTCTCGTTTGTCTCTTACAATAGTTTTATAAATTATCGTCAAAACGTTTTTATAAATTACCGCAGAAAATTTCCTTATAAATTACCATAAATTACCGAAGTTTAATTTTTTTTGTTCTCGTTTGTCTCTTACATAGTTTTTATAAATTAATCGTCAAAACGTTTATAAATTACCGCGGAAATTTCCATTAAATTACCGACGTTAAATTTTTTAGTTCTCGTTTTTGTTTTACATAGTTTCATAAATTACCGTCAAAATGTTTATAAATTACCGAGGAAATTTCCATAAATGGCTAAAACCAAAATTTTAATGATAATTTTTGCTTTACATATTTTTTTATGAATTATCGCTAAAAATTACTAGAAATTTCCATAAATTACTGCTAAAATTTCCATAAATTGCTAAAATAAAAATTTTTCATTGTAATTTATGTAGAACATATTTTTTAGTAAAAATTCTGCGAGGAACTTTTCTGGTTTCCCTTAGTAAACATAAATTAAAAATTCAAACGGTATTCTCTTTATAAAAATTTTTAAACATTCTCTTTAAAACTATTTTTTGAATGTTTTACAAACTTTTTATACCTACACATTGATCTTAAAAAGTCAAAAAATGTTGTGTTTTTGGACAATCTTCTCCCGTAGAAAATATTAAGTGGAAGAAATATTAAATTTTAGAGATTTGTTGTCTAGTTTTTTAGATAAAGAATTAGATGGTTTTTGATATCTTAAAATAAGCTATAGTCTCTTCAGACCAATATCGCTGTCTGCAGCCTATAGAAGTTTCAAAATAAATCATTTTAGTTATCTAGAAATTCTGACTAGAATCAGAACTGGGTCTGGTCAGACCTTGCAGACCAGCATCGCACGCCGCAGCCTAGAAATTGCAAAATAAAAAATTTTAGTCATCTAGAAATTCTGACTAGAATCAGAGCTGGGTCTGGCTAGAAAATCCAGAACTGATAAAATAGCAACAGTCTGGCATGTAGCTAAGCAGCACCAGAACTGGGTCAAATCAGATCTTGCAGACTTGCGAGGCTAGACGCTTTCTAGTTTGCGCCAGGCTTGACTCCAGACGTTCCAGAAGATTTTTCTACACGGGCCTAATTAATAAAATTCTTTGAAACAATTAAATTATTTTTATAAATAATAAAATTCTTGGAAAGTAATTAAATTATGTTTTCAACAATTATTAATAAAATTTCTCGAAAGAATTCAATTATTTTCATAAATTACAAAATCCTTTGAAAAAATGTAATTCTTCAAAAAATTCAATTTTTCTCAAAATTTATAAAATTCAATTATTTTTCAATATTTTTTAAAAATTCTTTCCAAGAATTCAATTATTTTCCAAATTAAAAAAAATTCTTCGCAAGAATTTAATTATTTTAACAAATAATAATATTTTATTATTTTGAAAAAAATTCAATTATTTTCATAAATAACAAAATTTGCCTAAAAAAATGAATTATTTTTGTAAATAATAAAATTCTTCTGAAAAATTCAATTATTTCCAATTTTTTTTTAAAATTCTTCGCAAGAATTAAAATATTTTAAATTGTTTCATAAGTAATAAAATTCGTAGCATAAATTCAATTTATTAGCAGGATAAGAAAAAAGTAAATATTTTTGATGAAATTAGGAAAAAGCTAGGAAAATAAAAAATATGGTATGGAATTTTTGTCAATTTTGTGAAGTGAATAAAACGAGTTTTTTTGGTTTCTTTTTGACATTAAAAAAATGACAATAACCCACAAAAATGAATTTTCAAAAAAAAAAAAAACAAATGAATACAGATAATTTGCTAACAGTAAGAAAACTTACGATTATTATGTATATATATGAATTCTATTTTCTATCAAAACGTACAAAAAACAAAAGAATAACTATAACTAACTTCAAGTGTGGACAGAGATCCGGAAATCTGTAATGACGACGATTATTATATATAATAATAATAATAATTATACACTAATTCAATAGAGAATTTCATGAGCTTTCTATTGCTATGTTTATTATATTAAATTTCTGCCAATTTCGTAGAGAAATTCCTGTTTGAAATGTTAAACTCTTAATATCCCCCCGACGATTTTTATCAAAATTATATGAAAATAAAGCGTAAATTCTCTAGTTTATATTCCCATTTGATATATTATGAACATTTCATGGGATTATTAGCAAAAAATTGTTTAAAAAATGTGTTTTTAAAAAATTTGACAAATAGTATGATGTTGAATGTAAGTTGAATGGGTTAAGGTTCAACTTCATACTATTTGTCAAATTTTTTAAAAACACATTTTTTAAACAATTTTTTTGCTCATGAAAAGCTCATGAAATTCTCTATTGAATTAGTGTATAATATATTATAAACAATTAAAGTTTTATACAATAAAAATTTTTAGAAAATCTATTTTCTTGCGATTGTTTTTTGTCGGTGGAACGATTTGAAATGAAATGCCTCTTATAAAATTTATATATTTATTTATATTTAGTAGAATTACCAAAAGTTTTGGGTAAAACGACTTTACCCAAAATAATGTGAGAAATTACCTAAGAAATGTTTGGAAAATTTGCCAATATTTTTCACAGTGTGAGTAATATAATTTTGGTTGAGAGAAGATTTTGGAGGAAATTGTTTAAGTTGCTTTTGTTGGTTAAGTTGATTGTTTGTATAAGAGCAATATCAGAAAAGTTAAATACAGGAAAATCCCCTCATTGCGTCACGTTTTGGTGGTGGTGAAGTTAGTGTACAGAAATATGTGTTAATCTTTCAGTTGATTCAAAGTGGGCCGCGATAACAATAGAATTCGCCCTCAACCATTCATTTTGCAGTTACTGTTCTCTCTCACTCTTTTCACTCCATGTCTGATTTACATCCAACTTGCTCATCCTCTTCATTGAAATACTCACGGCTCTCTCAACAATCGCACACTTCACTGATGATGTAATTTACTTTGAATGCTACGTAATAGACTCATCTTGAATAATTTTCTTCGAGAGCTGTTCTCTTTTTATCCGTTTAAAGGAAAATCGGGTTAGAATTTTTATTTATTTTATTTACGTATTTTTTTATTCAATAAACTGTCTCTTTTTAGAAAGGATTTTGTTACGTGTTTTTACTTTTTTATTTTATTTTTATTTTTAAATTAAGAATTAAGAAATGAAAAAAGTGTCAAAAAATGTTCAAAATTAGCATTGAAAATACTGTTTAAATTTTTGTCACAAAAAATTTTTTTAATTACACAAGAATTGAGGAGTAAAATGGTGGTTTAATTTATCCACTTGAGAACGCCAAGGTCACCACCAGTTGGCTGGAGAGATTCCAAGAAGGAACTAAAGTGCTCTCTGGCGGTGACCTTGGCGTTCTCAGGTGGAGATTATTGTCACCTTATTGATTGTCAATATTTTCTTTAAATCTCAAGAATTATATAATTATTTATAATTTAAAAAAAATTTAGAGTTTGCTAATTAATATAAACTTTCAATTTTTAATTCACCTTCTCTTTCGATATTTTTATCCCCTTTAATTTTTTCAGAGTCTTGGAATTAATTTCTTCACTGTAGATAAATTGATATTTAAAATCAAGCAGAATTTACACTCATCTAGTAAAACCTACTATTTACTACTTTGTTTACGTTATGACACAAAAATACAATTAATTTAGAATAGGATTTTTTAAAAAATTTCAAAAAAATTAATTATTTAAAACAACGTTTATCAAAATAGGAAAGAATTAAATATTTTTAATAAAAAATAGGAAAAAAATCAGGAAAATAAATTATAAAAGGGAATTTTTGTTAATTTTGTGAAGTGTTTGAAACAAGTTTCTTCAGTGGTGAAGTTTAATTTATTGATAGCTACTTATTTAATACTTTTTTTAGTTTGGAAGCTACTTTTTTAAAATTAATTATCGTGTGCAAAGTCTGATGAAGTGAAAAAAATGCTTTCTCCCTTTTTATACAATTTAAAAAAGAATTGAATTTGTATTTAAAAGGACAAAGCAACTGTAATTAAATTAATTAGCGCGAATTTAAACAATTGAAATTAGTTCATGATTCGGAGAGATAGATTGATATAGAAGGAGAAAGACGACAGCTATTTTGAAAATGAATTCTATATAGTATTCCTTTTGCACTTGAAAAGCTTGTAATTAAATGATTGAATACTCTCGGTTATGGTATCTGCTGACCTGAAAATAACGTACAGGATTTCAATCGGATTTCCTTTTATAATTTTCCAACTAGGACAAATTCTACAATTGCTGCGAGCAAATTTCACATACATATATATAAAAAAAAAAGAAATCCATAATTGAAACTTTTTTTTCTTCTTTTCAAAAGTATAATATAGATCTTCAATTAGCCTGATGGAATTGGAAACGTATCGACGTTTTCCTTTTTAGTTTCTTAATAAAAAATAAAATAGAAAAAATGTAAAGAAAAACTTGAGGGGAAAAAATTTTGAAGAAAAATATTCCGTACTGGAAAGTAGTTAAGAATTTTCGAAATAAGAGACTAGTGACATTTTCGATAAGAAGTGACAATTTAATTCCGTTTATGGATTATAGACTCTCTTCTTTTTCCCCTCCTGAGGAGTTTGACAGCATTCTTGTCTCTGGAAATGTAACTATGTTTACTTACATTTTTATTTGTTTTTTTATTTATATTAAAAAAATACTTAAAAAATTTTCGTCTCGTACGATTTTGAATCGAGTCTTCGTAAATGAAATTTATATCGCCCGAAATTATCAAGTCGAGTATTTAATGATTTATATGGAAAAGTGTAATTTTCTTATCTTTCTCATTGAATGCATTGCGCACGAAATGTTAAATTGTGTGTGTAGAGAGAGAGAGAGAGAGGGGGGAGTGACTGATAAATTTTCATAATGAGAAAATATCTATCTTGGAACTAAAAAGCAGATAGGTACTGAAATTTCCGATGCACAGTGACATTTTCATATCCGCAGTGTCGCGTCAACTGACATTTTACATTAGAATTACTAATGACGTGTGTCCTAATTATCTACACTGCGAAATTTCACACCCTTCACAGTGAAAATTTTTTTCTCTCTCTCTCTCTCAAAAAGCATTTTTGAATTCTCTTTTTTTAACTTGCCCTACTTGAATAAAATGCAATATATTTTATTTCTTTATATTTCATTTATTTTATTTATTTCCTTTTTATGTTATTTTAATTTTGCTTTTTGTTTCTGAAAAAAATTTTATATTTCGCTGTGGACAATTGAGAAATTTTTGAAAATAATTCAAATAATTGAAATAGAATAAAAATTATTGAAATAATCGCAAAAATATTTTATACGGGAATTATTATTTTTATTATTAAACAGGAATATTTTCAATATTCCATCGAGAATATTCTCTTTCTTTCCTCTGAATTTTTCCACTGATTTTTCCTTATTTGCAATTGCAACAAAAATTGAATACAAAAAGAAATATTTTTACAGGAAAAAAATAAAAAAGCAAATTGAAAATTGAAAAATTGAGACAAAAATTGAATTTTTTGTTTATATTTGTTAATTTTTCATTTAGAACAAACGATGCATTGGTTTGCTCAACTCGGTGGCGAAGACATCTCGATTCATCCCCCAGGTAAACAAAAAAGATTGCCAAAAAGTTTGTCGATTAACTGAAACCGTTTTTGCCTCATTTAATTCTCTGAGCAATCGTTGGAAGTAATGTTATCATTGGCATTTATCCAAAATTTTGTTCTGCAGTGTTTTTTTCTCGATTTAATTCTGGTTTGTTGAATGGAAAAATAACTAATTTATGCGTGTCTATTCTTTCGCAAAAAAATGAAAACAAATAATTATTTTTAAATAATTTTTACTCATGAAAAATATTTGTTTTGGACTAAAATGCTAATTTAATCACACTATGCTATAAATTAATTATAATATTTAATTACTATTATATTATATTTATTATATTATTTAAACAATTTACTGGAAAAAAAGTTCTGGTTAGGGAATTTTTTTTCAGTGTAATAAATAATTTAATTACAACACTTCTTTTTAGCTGTTTGTTTTAAAAGAAATATTCTTCAGTCATAATGGTTGAAATACACATAATGTACCTAATAATTAAAACTGACAATAAAATTAAGAAAAACGAAGATAAAATTTCTATCAATATAATTGAGATTTAAATGAATTTTGAGATTATTCTTTTTAAAAATTTGAAAAAAGGATTTTATTGTTGAGAACTTTTTTCTTATTTGATTTGAAGAAGTTATGATTTAAAGAAGAGAAGAGGCAATTGTTGTGGAACAAATTGAATGTCATGCACATGTATGTGGATGAAACGATGTGTGCCTTGTATGTGTGATTTTATTCGAACATTGCTGGCGACGACGAAATTGCTGAATATATGCTTTTAACTGAATTTACTGCCTTCAGTAGTGGACAAGTTCCAATCGATTTCAATCGAAATGCATTCAGTATGAACTAGTGCGGTCGAAATAATGAGAGTTAAATAACACACACTCTCTCTCTCCCTCTCTCTCTCCACAATACATTTCTCAAAATAATTTTCCACATTTCATTTTTGAAATAATTTTTTCAACAAAAAAGTTAAAAATTTTTGAAATTTCAGTCTTAATTCACTGATTGACCAATAAAAAAGTTACTGGAAATTACAGTCACACATATTGAAAATTTCAGTTATTTTTAAATTGGCCAATCAATGAAAAATAACTGAAATTTCAATCATTTTTAACTGATTCTTAGTCAAATTTCACTGATTCAGTTTTAGAGAGATCATTTTGTTAATAATTCGAATTAATAAATTTGTTACTAAATTGTATTAAAGTTATTGAGTTTTCGAAAATAATTGAATTGTTTGAAAAAAATAACTTTTAATTTTTTTGAAAATGAAGTTTCGTTGACTCGCTAGAACTCACTATATTTAAATTTTTTTCAAGAAATTTTATCAAAATTATACAGAAAATAATTGAATTCTTTTGAGGAATTTAGTTTAAAATTTTATTGAATATAATTGAATTTTTCTAAAAAATTGTTAATTAATCTTTTAAAAATAATTACTTTAATAAACTATATTTTAATCTTTGGAAGTTTTCATTGGAAAAATTATGTTATTTTCACTGATAAATATCATTTTTGTATTTATCGTTATGTATTTATAATTATTATTATTTAATTATTATTTATTTTGTTAATATTAATTTATATTTATTCGTATTATTTAGATTTCTAATTTTCTAATAATTTATATTATTTTGTTATTTATGAATTTACGTTTTTTATTTACGAATTTCTATTTATTTTGTATAAAATAAAATTTTAAAAAATTTAAAAAATTGTGAATTTATTTTATATTTATTTTACTTATTTATTCTCCTCTTTGAAATTTCATTTCAATCGGATTATAAGCGCAAATCGCTTTGAGAAGACTGTATTATTTTTTAATTTTTATTTATTTTTTATTATTTATTTTATTATTCTTTTATTTTTATCATTTTATTTACCCTTTTATTATTTCGCTTTTGATCGCTTTTCTCTTATATTTTTGTGAAAAAAACAAAAATATTTTTGCATGAGGCATGTATTGCTTTCGTGTTCATTTTTTTTTCTTCTGTTTTTATGTGTCAGCTTCACCAAATTAAAAAAAAGCATGGAGTTTTTAATTTTTAAAAACAATATTTATTCATACAATATAGAAAATAAAAATACAATAAAAAATAATTGTGCGAAAAATTCGCGTGTTGTGTGTCATTTCATTATTTTCACGCATATTGTTTTTTCTGCAAAATTTCATTTGTTCTTCGGCAGATGTGAGGCGTCGCAGTATCTTCAGTGAGGACTCTCTTGATGGCGATGATCCTTATGAGAACCAAGGTAGAGAAATCATTTCCATAGACTCAAAAACAAAAAAAATTCTCGTGTGCTCGACTCTCGTGTATATATTTGCTGTTCACTCTTGGATGAAAAGTCGTTAATATGAGGTTTTCTCTTAAGAATTTTGTTATTTTGAAAAATTTCAAAAAAATAATCACTCATCTCTTCGTATTTACATTTTTGCCCCATGCGAATTTTTTTATATTAAAACTTACAAGCTTACAAGTTACAACTTGCAAGGAAATAAAAATTATAAATCATTAAAATACATACTACAAAAATTTGAAATTAAAAAAAGTACCTACAGTTGTACGCAATTTTTAGAAATAATTTTGAATTCCCGAAAAATAAATTTATGTAATTTTTTTAAATTGAAAAAAACAAAAATTTTTGTTTAAAAAAATGAATTGACGCCTATTATGAGTGATTCTAATAAAGGGTTTCACAATGTGTAGACGATGCACTTTGTAATCCTAATGGAATATTTTTGAGGATTTCGCACAAAAAGTGCGGAATTCCACAACTGTGGTAATGAGTTATCTATGCGAGAAAGTTACAAACTAATAAACAATGGTGTTTCAGGACGAGAGTCGACGGGAAGTGCGAAGGACGTGGACAGGGCGAAGCTTGTTCGTGAAAGGCAAAATGAGGAACGACAGCGGAAGTTGGAAGAGTTGAGGAAACAAGCACTAGCAGCTCAACGTTCCCTCGAGTTGCGCGAGGAAAAAAGGCGAAAACGTATCGATGAACTTAGGTCACGTGATAACGACAGGTAAATTTTCCCTCTATTATTTTACTATTTTTATTTTCACTTTTCAACAAAAATCAACTCTCCAGGTAGTAATTTCATTTATTTTCCAATGTTTTTTTACAAAAATAATAATTCTGATATTCATAATAATAATCAATCGGAAAAAAATTATGAATGGAAAAATATTTACAATTTTAATTTATGTACTTAAATCTATATTAATAATAATCACTGTTTTCATTATGTCCAACCGGAATGCAACGATTATTAATATAGATTTCAATATAAAAACTAAGACTTTGGAAATTGAAAATTGTTTATTTTGTCTGCTTTGGCATTTTAATTCTTCTCTAATAATTTTTTTAAAATGTTTTTAATATAAAAATTAACGCATTAAAAATAATTGAATTCTTATAAAAAATGTTATATAAAATTTTCAAAAATACAAATATTTTAATTTATGGTTAGGGTCAGATGGGGTAAATAGAAACAGTACTTTTGAAAAAGTCCTTTATTAAAATTTTCAAAAATAATTGAATTTTTTTTAAATATTGAACTCAATTGAATTTTTATTATTAAATTTTTGTAAATAGTCGAATTTTATTAAAATTTTTGAAAACAATTGAATTTTTTCGAAGTGTTACGAATTTTATTAAAATTTTTGAAAACAATTGAATTTTTTCGAAGTGTTACGAATTTTATTAATATTAGAAAATAATAAAATAAATAATAAGTATTTAGTTAATTAACTAATAAGTGAATTTTTAAAAATTTTGAACCTGAAATTAGTGAAAAATTAAAGTTATATTTGAAAAAAAAATCTTGTCATTTGACCAATAATATAAATTGAATAACTTGCGTAACATTCGCTACTAAACTATAATTCTATGAAAGTTCTAGTCACAAATTTTTTTCAACTTTTAGACGAATTCAAGTTGAGGAGAAGAAGCGATTAATATGGGAGGCGGAGCGAGAGAGACGCGAGGCAATATTGCGGAAGAATCAGGAGCGAGAGGCGCGAATCGAGGCGAAGAGACGAAACGAGAGATCTCATATTGTTTTTGCCTTTGGCAGTTCAACGCCGCGAATGTTGGAGCCCGCGGACACTGGTGGCTCGACGTTCTGGGGAACACGACGTGCAACATCGACGACAAACGTTATGATGTTCCCCACTGCTCTACCATTGACTAGGAGATCCTCGGAACGGGAATTAGATAATAACAAAAAGCGAGCCACTTCTGCGGGTGGTCTTGATCGAAAACCAGGCGAAGGTGAGTTGGAGCGAAAAAAGCAGAAAATAATTTCTCTCCTTTTTTTCTGGACAATCCAACAATTTTAGACTGGGCCGAATTTATCACGATATCTCCCAACATCGACGGTATAAATTTACTCAAAAACAAAAACCAACTTCTTCTCTCATCTTTGATGTGTGAGTATCGGACTGTCGTCAGTCGGGAAGTAGTGTTTTTTTTTGTTCGTAGAATATTAGTTCACCATATTATTTTTTATTATGTTCTCGAGAAATGTACTTTCTTTACGATGGAGTTTACGCCGAAAATCGTTTGCGATCAATCATCCAAAATGTGAGTAAGAATTACGCTAATCGATGTTGCGATGAATGACAAGTTGCACTGATTTTTTTCTCTCTCAATCTTAAAGAAAGAAACAGGCCGAACAGCAATTTAAGAAGATTAGAATTTTAAATTCGGCTCAGAGATATTTTGTCACTCAATATTTTTTGTCGATCCAAGTTTAATATTTCTTGACTCGCATATTTTTTTGTTACGTGTTCCCTTATTCCATTCGGTATGAATTGCATGCGAAAGAAAAAACACACGACTTATTTTTCAAATTCAATATTTTTTAACAAGAAATTATTCACTTTTTTCCTCCTCAAAAAATGAAAATTAATCGAACATTGTGAGAAACTGATTCACGCAGGTGTTTTTTGCTTATTTTGCACATTTGTTTTAAAAAAATTCAAGCACTGTCACTTCATTTTAGATTCTCATTTTTTCATAATATTCAAACGTAAGGAAATTACTTTTTCGTAATATTCCGAGAAATCGAAAGTAATGTAATTGATTAATTTCGCAAATTAACAAAAAAAAGTTCACAAAAAATATAATTTTTTGGGAAACAATTGCCAACTTAGATAAAAAGCGGCCTTTTTATCGAAAAAATATTTTACAAAAAAAACCTTTAAAATATGAAAAAACTACAAAAAAATAAAACATAGAAAATTTAAAAACAAAATTTAAATGCAATTGCAAATTTATTAAATAAACTATTGAAGTATCTATTTTAAAATATTTATTTTATTATTTTTTCGTCAATTAATAAAAGTTATGAACAAATATTTTTTCATTTTATTATTTAATAAATATTTTAAAAAATGGTTGACATTTAATTTCTTTCCTTTGATTAAATTTGAAAAAACTTTAACATTCTTTAAATCGATAGATAATTAATATATCTCACGAGCCTAAGGAATTTATTCCATAAAATTAGAAAAATAATCATTAAAACCATATTAAATGACTATTATTTTTGAAGGTAACTTGAAAAACTAATGAAATATATGTAAATACAACGATAATTGTGATTGGTTCTTGCCTCAGAAATTCTCATCAAATAATTATTGCAGCTACTTTCAATTGAAAATATTTTATTTTGTATATCGTCGATTTAGTTGTGTTTAAGTTTCGTTAGTGTTTACATTTCACTAGTGTCGAATTTTATCACTACCTAATAAATATTGAGTTAATTTTTCGCAACTTAATTAATTATTAATATACTTATCATTTCTATTTTTTAAAATTATTAAGTGTCACAGTTTTTTTATTTATTGTTCCATTATTGCAAAAGTGAAATTTATTTACCACTTGGTTTTATTTCTATTATTCGTCATTTTGGTATGTTTTCTATTCGTACGAATTCAATTAATGAAACTTTTTAAATAAGGAAGAATTAATTATTTATTAATTAATTATTTAAATTAGTGATTTAAATTCTTTATATATTTACAAATTGTTTAAAAAAACTTTTTTAAAGTCCCAATTATAATTAATTAAATTAACGAAATAATTCGTCCTTAGCTTGTGAGATATTTTCATTCGTGATATTTAAATAAATTTTCCTCTATTGGAATTTATTTTGAAATTGAAAATTTTGTTCAATTTAAAAGTGAATTTTTTCAAAAAGAAAAAAAGAAATAGAAACAAAATTCTGAAAAATTTCGAGTGGTGAGACATGAACCGGTGGTTTGTTCACAGATATGAGAATGTCTTCGTCCATGTACGAAGTTTTCAATTGGAATACTAGTCCTGATCCTCCCCTAACTCCTGCTAAAAATAAGAGAGCAAGTCTCTCTCTACCTCCTACTACTGACATCTTTGCTTTTGACGATAAGTCATATAGCAGTACTAGAAGTCCACTAATTCACCGGGGGGCCTGTGGTGAGTTTCGCAAAAAATCAGAACAAAATGCCTAAAAAAATTATGTAATCAAAAAAATGTTCTGCCTTCAAAATTATATTGTCGATCTTTGTTTTTCATTTAATTACTAGCACTTCGACATTTTTATCAATATTTTCCGTTACCATTTTTACAAAAAAAAAACTTTTACACTTTTAACGGCATGCAATACTTTCGTAATTTTTATTTTTCGCTTCCCATCTATTTTTCTTTTCGCTTTTTTCTTTCCCTTTTCTTTTTTTTTGATTTCTTTTCAATTCCGACACTATTTTCAAAAATTGTTTATGAAAAACAATTCAATAAGAACTAAATTTCAATTAATTTTTCTAATCTCAATTTTAATTGTACGCTTTTAGTAAAATTTTTTCTAATTTAGTAAAGAATATTTTTAGTAAACAATTTTTTAGTACATTTTTTTGGTAACCAAATTTTTTAGTAAACGATTTTTTTACTTAAAAATAATTCTTATTACATGATTTTTTGTAATAATTTCGAATTTTTCTGTAAACGGTTTTTTAGTAAAAGATTTTTCCTATTAAACATTATTTTCTAGGAAACGAATTCTTTTCTCGCAGAGAATCTTTTTTCAAAAAGGAAATTCAAAAGATTTCTGAAAATTATTTTCTTTATCTTTGTATTTTATTGTCAATTCTAATGTCAAAAAAATTTATGTTAATACAATATTGCAATGAGAAAAAAAGCACTTTTTCTTTGAAAAAAAATATTTTTAATAACTTCCATAGTTTTTAATTAAAAGCAAAGAAAATCATTTTATACTAAAGTTTTTCTGAAGCTTTGATAAATTTTCCTCCAACTCGTATATTTTAATTTGATAAAATAAAAAAATGAAACTCTGCTTGAAAATTATAAAATTCTTCTGAATGAAATTTTTTTATTTATTATAATTTGAATTGAGAAAATTTCATCTTTGTTTCTATTAAAGGCTTTTGTACGTGCGTGATTTGTGTGTGTGTGTGAGTTCGTTAAAATTCTTATTTACAAAAGCATGTGTATTAACATTCCTGTCAAAGAACACAATGTTTACCATTATTTTCTTCCACAATCGTTATAACTTTATCGATTTCGTCGAATTAAACAGAGAAAGCATGTACTTGACGTGAAATCCCGTTTTTTTATTAATTTCATATTTTTATTCTAATCGACAATTTGTTTCTGCACGGATTTATGATAAAAAGTAATATTCGATTTTCTAGGTATTTTTCTTTTTGTTTGTTCTTATTTATTTTTATGATTTTGTTCTATTTTTTATTTTTTTTCAAAAAAATCTTATTTTTTGTTTGTGTATTTTTTTCGAAAGCGCAAAATTCGTTAAAAATAAAATTACAAAGGACACCGCACTAAATATACTAAAACTGGCTTTCGGTTAAAATTCTTATGATTTTCAAAAATTTTAGTTGAAGGTTTTCTGTTTAAAAAAAAGAATTGAGCGAAGGTCAGGAAATAAATAACCGAAAGACATTTTCAGTGTATTTAGTGAGGGGTCCGTTATCGATAACAATTTTTATTTTAATTATATATTTTCAATTTTTTAAAGAAATTTGTTTTTTTAATTATTGGTCATTTCTTCGAAATCAAATTCGAAAGAAAACTTCGTTAAATAGACAAATTTGAAAATCGTTCCTAATCAATTTTTGGCGAACAAGAGAAAGATTGTTTATGGAAACAATATTTCTTAAAAATTGAATAAAAAAAACTAATATTCTAAAAATACTTGCAAATTATAATTTAAGAAACGAAAAACGTTTTCAAAAATAAGTTAAAAAGCAAGGAGCGTATTTTCGATTTGTAAAATTGTGTAAAAAAATCGCAACTGTTGAGATTATCCAATTAGTAGGAATTAGTAAAGAGTAGAAATTTTGCATGAACGTTAAATTTAATTGAATTTAAGAAAGGAGAAAAAATATTATAGTTGAAATGCTGATCGTGCCGAAAAAAAATTGATTCACCTTTTTGTTTGTGTGATATTTTATTTTCTTTCTATTTTTGATGTTGTCATTATTTTAGGCCAATAGATGTGGCTTTCAAGCAAAAACATTTACAGGTGATGATAGCGATGCATCTCCTGGAACGCCGAGTTCGGCATATCTTCGTGTGAATAGGAGACGAACGGATCTAATGCCAACGATACCATCGCCACGTGATGGACCGCCATCGTCAGCGCGCAGTTCAAGTTCAAAAGCCTTCACACGTTCGCCAGGTAGGACTTACTCCATGTCCAGGCTGGACCAACTTTCGCAACCTAGGAAACGTCCCACCGAGCTTAGCACACTGACGGAACAGCAGCAAGCTCAGCCTTTGGGCGCTTCTAGCATGAGTCGAAGCATGTGTCATTTAGCTGCATCAGGCGCAAAAATTCTTAAGCATTCGGATAATTCTCGTAGCATGGGTCAATTGCCAGGTTCAGTGCCAGTGCCACGGCCCACGAGGGCCGAGAGACTGCGGCGTAAGGCAAGAGAGTATCAGAACCATCAGCAACCAGGTATGATCGTTAAAGTGCACTCAACTCCTGAGGGGGGAATCATTTTGTTTTTCATTTTTTTTATCATTTAAATATTCAGATTTCACAGAAATCGACTACTAGTTGCTTTAGAAATTCTCGTATTGTCATTTACATTCGGATGCATGAATGTTTTCTGAAAATAATTAGAGTTTGATTTTTTGAAAATTTGTCGATTTGGATTTTTATTAAATCGCATTTTACAAACTAGAGAAATTTTATTCAAATTTTTTACTGTAGGTGCATTTAAATATTTTGATAATTTTCAATTCAAATGTAATATCAAACAATGATAAAATACAAATAATTTAATTATTTAATGCAATTTAATACAATAAATACAAATAAGTCAATTATTTAATGCAATTTAATAAAAAAAATTTCAATTTCAATTAAATTTATTTAAATGAAAGTACAATTAACGACAATTTTGATAAATAAAAATTTTATTGAATAAAAATTGAGAAATTTTGCTAAAAAAAGTCTGAATAATGTGAATTTAACAATTTCAATAAAAATAAACATTTTTAAACATAAAAATTCAGATAAATAAAATTTTGCTTACGTTAAATTAAAAAAATTCCATAGTTTAGTTTAATATATTCTCTATTTTGTAATATTCGAATGTAAAAATCGATATACTCTGAATTCGAACCAATTAGTTTTAGTGAAATTCCATGCATCCTTTTATTCAACCTCCGAATTCTACTTTTCGAAATATTCCAATATTTTTTATCTCGTAAATTCAAAATTAAAGTTTATATCTTTTCCAAGAAACGATTAATAAATTTAGTTGAACTTTTAAATATGATGATTTTTGTATTCAGATAGAAGAAAAATTCTTAGTTGTTTTTATTTGTAAACACAAAAATGCAGTTGTAAATTATAAAATTTACAACTGCATTTTTGCAATTTTTCATAAAATTTATTTTTTCGAAATCAAATATTTTCTTATAAAATAAAAATAATGTACCTGTATGAAGTAAAAAATTTTATAGGTAAAACAAGTAAAATAATAAAATTTTTTTAATAATTTAAGTTATTTCAATAATTCTAAATAATAAATAAAAAATAAATATAGAATGGAAAAATAAATAAAGAAATAGAAAATTAATGAAAAATAAAGAACAATATTAGCTCCTACATACAGGAATTTTTTTAATTTATATTTTTTTGAAATGGAATAATTTCGTAAAGAATAATAACGAGAAGGAGAATGTGAGAATTATATTCACGAGACCCTTACACGCTTACCGCTAGAGAAAGGATTCACAGCTCAAATAAAGCGGGATAAAAAATTTTTCTATTGCCCTGTACCATTGTCGCGGGGTCTCAAAGGATTTTTGAACTTTTGTGGATTTTGCTGTGATTCCTTGTACATAGGAAGCTTTACGAGTTGGGAGCACAAACGTTGCATGGTAACATTAAATGGGAGCCTTTGTGAATCAATGAGTAGCTTACAAATTATTCTTTTTTTTCAACTTCTACGACAATTTTATTATTTTTCGTGAACCTTGTACTTCCTTCTTTTAATATTCTCCACTCTCGTGAAATTATTTGTTTTATTAATATTATTAGAATAAAAAAAAGGAAAAAAATAATTAAAAATAGTAGAAGAAAATTTAAATAGTATTATTAGTACAAATTCTTCTAAATTATCATTTGGAAAATTATATTTTTTTAAATTAAAACTATGAAAAAATAGGAGACTAACTGAAAAAAATAAATTAAATAAAAACAAAAATTATTCTAATTTAATTTTTGTTTAATTTTTTTACACTTATTTTTAAAATTTAGAAAATAACTCATTGATTAACAATAAGCTCCTGTAAAAAGAATTATCTACTCGCAGTCGTTTTGATGACAAAGGTGATGGTAGCCTTGTATTCCTTCGATTCTGGTAAGCTGAACAATTATTTTTATTTTTTTTCACACTCAATATGGAATTATATGTTTCTATATCAAGAAAATTATATTTTTCCCTTTTTTCATCTACTTGATAATAATTGTAATTTTTAAAAAATTTTTGTTTCATACCTTTTACAGAAATGTATCATATCATATTGAATTTTTTTATTTTTAATTTTGCCTTTTTAATTCTCTACTTTCCAAAATTCAAGCTTTGCACTTAGTGGTGGTGGGCCTGTATGAAATTGTTGACTATGAAGATTTAAATTTTTTTCTTGATTTTATAATAATTTAATTAAATTAAGTTGATAAAAATTGAATATATATATTCAATATTAACTATTTGACTAACAGTTTTCGAATGAGGAATTTTGCTTTTTAAATAAACTTAATACAATTGTTATGCTTGGTGAAAATTTTAACCAGAGTAAAAAGTTTTCAACCACATTTTAACCAAATTTATCGTAATTTACCACAGCCATTAATTTATAATACAAATATTCACTTTTGCTTTGAGCACAAAATAATTTTTTTCTTTTAGAATCAAAGCCCTTTGAAACACATAAAATTTTTTTTCTTTTGTTTCAACAAATAATAATCAATTTTTATAATCTGGTAAAAATATTTTGCTAATATGTATATTTATTTCCCATATGGAAAAAGTGTTCTCTAATTTTTTTAAATTAGGGAATTTTTTGTAATACGATAGACTGAGTACTGACTATATATGTAATTAAATAACTTTTAATATTATACATTTTTATAACAAAAGGACAATTTTTTTATTCAAATTGCTTTTTATTTATTATTGTTTTATTATTTATATGACTAAATTATTTTTTCTTTCTTCTTTATCTACAAAAGTGTTTCAGATACTTTTGAATTAGTTGCTTCAATTTGTATTTTCTTTATTTTTGTATTTTTTGAAAGAAAGAAAGTGCTCAGTCTTTGTGAAAAAATGAGTGAATTAAATGTAAAAAGATACTAAAAATGTCGGGTGGTTAGGTATCCGCAGCGGGGAAGCTACGCCGAACAGTCATTCGCGACCTCACAGCTCTATGAGTCAACAGAGTGCCTGCAGCGTTGGCAACAGTATCGTGAATCTGCGCCCCCGCACAGCCACCCCTCGTCGTCCACGACCTGCTTCTATCGCCGGAACTGGCGTTTCTATCCCAGAACGACACAGTGAGCATGGCTTTCTACCTCTCCTAAAAATTCACCTTTTGCAAAAATATTATAGCTCTCAAGAGATAGATTTGACGTCGCTTCATTTCGTTTGATCCATTCCTTGTCATTTTTTTCCTTTTTTTCAAGAATCATTTTTAGCGTAATTTTATTTTTCCTTAAATCAGTTTCGTTTCTCTTGAAATTTTTATTTTCATGTTTATAATTATTTTTTTCAATATTTATTTTCTTTTTCAATCTCTAATATTTATTTGCCAAATATTTGTTTTTTGTATTTTAAATAATTCTTTCTCGAACGAAAAAAATTAGTCTAGAGTATTGCATATAATATTATGTACATAGAGCGAAAATTTTTTTGGAGAAAATAATATTTGCACAATGTATATTAATAAGAATCGAATGTTAAATATTTTGACAAAAAACAATTCTAGATGTGCTTGGAGAAATGAAATTAACGAAAGATTCGAAGCCGCCACTGCCAAAGGTCCACAGCACTCCAAAGAAACCATCGACACCGAAAGCGACGGAGATTATACGAAAACCTTCTGATAAGCTCATCAAGAGTGCCAGGGCATCGCCGCGTGTCACACCTAAAGCAACTCCTGTCCAGAGTCCCGGCGTTGAGCATGTTCCTCTAATTCGGGAAAACACCACTGAAATCATCCGACCATTCGATGGAAAGGACATTAAGCTTGATGAAAAACAGGAGGAGAAAATTGATCAGGGCACAGAAAAAATTGAGGTTTGTTTCAGAAGAATTCGGTTCTATATAAATTTCGTTTAATATCATTTCGGCTATAAAATAGCTAATTTTTGCCAAAACTGACCATTTTGTGACGAAATGAACAATTTTTGACAAAACTGCTTTATTTTTAGATTCAACAAGATGTAAAACAAGAAGTTAAAGTCACCGAAATGAAAAAGGAAGCAAAGCTTTCTGAACCAGTGACTATAACAATGGCTAAGTCAATTCAAGAAGAATCCAATTTGGAATATTTGTCAACTTCAACACAAGATATTGCTCCAAAGAAAAAGGATGACAAGTCGGGCAAAAAGTCGCCCGAACTTGATTCGAAATCGGAAATCGAAATCGATGAACAAGTTGATATGTCGGGTAAATTATTTTTCAAATTCTACGCTTAATTCATTTGAATTTCGATTTCGAAATTTTTTTTGAATTTTTTTATTAATCGCTAAATTTTTGTATTGAACAATTTGATCTTTTAAAACTGAAAAAATACGAGAGAAATTAATTCAAAAAGTCTAACGGGACAATTTTTATCATTTAGCGTCCATGATTGCAAAAATTAAGATCACGACAGAAGAGGAGGCGAAGGCTGCTTTGGCAGAGCGTCGAAGAATTGCTCGAGAACAGGCAGAACGAGAGGCTGAGCTTGAACGTCTGCGATTAGTAAGCAATTCAAATTTATTGTCTCCAGAGATTAAAAATTTCGCTTAAATTAAATTGATTTTATTTCTTTTCCTTAACAGCATGTGATTGTTAGGTTCTCAATGGTAACTTTTTCGACTAATTTTCTCTTTAAAAATTTAATAACTGGAGCTAAAAATTTGGTAAGAAAGTCTAAAATAGATTAAAGAAGGGCAGTGATGTTCAAAAGTTTTAATGTTTTTAAAATTAATTATTACAGATTACTTTAAAATTATCAGTTTTTACGGTCACTTCTAATCAATTTATCGTCTTTACCGATTTCAAAGTGTTTTATTACAAAAAATTTTTAAGTTATTATAATTTTTGAACATCACTGTTCATCTTTATTATATTTTAGACTTTCGTACAAAATTTCAGCTTAATTTATTAAACATTTAAAAAAAAAGTGGTCGAAAAAATTAACATTGAATTTCTAACAGTCACATGCTGTTAAACAATTTTTTTCCTCAAATAATTTATCAAATTAAATTTGATTTATAGAACATAATTTTTAAATATAATTACTATAATGTTTAATAACAAAATATATATTAACAGGAGGAGGAAGCGCGACTTGAAGCTGAAAGACAAAGAGCCGAAGAAGAAGAGCAACGGCGATTGGAGGAGGAAACTCTACGGCTCGCTAATGAAGCTAAACAAGCCGAAGAACAGAGATTACGTCTTGCCATTGAAGAGGCAACAAAACGCGAGGAGGAAGATAGGAAAAAGAGAGAAGAGGAGGCGAAGCAAAAACAAGAAAAGGAAGAAGCCGAGAAGAAAGCCAGAGAGGAAGCAGAAAAGTGAGTGAATAAAAATTTCTCCTTTCATTACTAGTCAAAATTATAAATGTCAATTTTTAATTTAATTAACAAATTTCAAAATACTCTGTTTAGACAAAGAATTGAAATGGCAGAACGTCTGAAAAAAGAAGAAGAGGAGCGAATAGCCAGACGCAAAAGAGTCGAGGCTATTATGCTTCGAACTCGTGGAAAGAATCAATCAAATTCCAATAAGGTGAATAAAGGAATTAATTTGTCGCAAACAGTTTTAATTCATAATTTTCAAAATTCATAAATTTTACATTTTTTCTTCAATTTTTAATTTTCAATCAAACTCTTTAAAAGTTTAAAAAAAAATTAAAAACAGAAGAAAAAATGTAATATTTAAAAAAATAATAAAAATTAGAAATCTGAGGAGAGAGAAAGAGTGAATTGATTAAGAAAAATATGAAAATTCTAACAGGGTGAAGGTGGCGATGGCGACAAATCGAAAGAGGACAGTCCAAGTGACGAGAGTAAAGCAATGCCCGGCGATAAGGTGGACGATATTATGACTGCCAGTCTTATTTCTGAGGCGACACAACAATTTATCAGTGGCGAGCAAAATGCTCATCGTCAGGAGAACAATTCAACTCCAGACATTGTGCGCAATGGTATGCACACAAATGGCATCAATGAAAATAAAACAATTCTCGATAACAATCAGGATAATGGAGGGGAGCTAAACGGCCATCACACGAATCACGGAAATGGTATCAACACCCAAACGATTGTCCTGGATAATGCCACTGTGTGAGTATGCATAGTACAAATAGTCAATGGCTAGGGCATACAAAAAAAGAAATAATAATACTTCAACTACATTGATTGTATTTGAACAAATATTATCATGCAAAACTTATTCCTGAATTTAATTTCACTTTAATTTTTCACTTTGATTAATCGTGATTTTTATTATTAATCTGTATCACGATTAGTCACGATATTACACATATGTATCACATTCACGATACATTTGACTAAAATTATTTTCAAAAAGGAATTTTAAAATATTCCAACTAATCCAGATAATTTTTTAGAAAAAAAAAAATTTATTAAAAAAGATTTAGTGAACTGAAAAAGTTTATTAAGTAGGTATTTTTAATGTTTTTTAAAATTTTATCCAACGAGTTACAAAGATTGTTATAAATTTAAGATATTAGATAAAAAAAATCGTTTTAATCAAATAAATTCTCAACCTTTTCTCAAACAGAAAGAGTCAATAAATTAAGATAATAGAGCTCAATAGAAATATGGAAATTAAATTCAGAGCATGATTGTGTTTGTTGTAAAAGGAAAAAAATTGACAATTCACACTTGGACGAGTGATAAAAGAAAAAATGACTCACGAGTGAAAGAATCAAAGGACTATAATTATCATAAATGAAAAAACTTCTCAAAAATTAATAAGAAAAATAGTAGCATTAATAGGAGTGATTATCTAAAAAGAGTAAAAAATTTGCATTTAGAATGTTCAATATGTGACGACGCAGGGAGTTGTTTGCTCTGTAGAACAGACGACTTTAATGACTGAAAACTTGCCGTAGTTATATCATTAAAAATTAAATTTTAATTATTTTGAATGGATGTAAGGTACGAATTCTATCATAGTTATCTGGATCTTAAAGATCTAGTGTGCAAGAACCAAATTTAATGTATGTTATTAATCATTAATTAATTATTTGGCAATATAATAACCAGCACGAGCTGTTTCATTTTTCTCTTAACAATCGTTGTTCTAAGGCAAGGCATTTTTCTCTGTTTTTAAGCAATTCAATTTTCAAGTTTTTATCTATCAAACCACTTCGAAAATTTTACAGTAAATTCGATATTTTATTATTATAAATTTAAATTTCTATTTTTTAAACTATAAAACTTATTTCCTGTAAATAATTTGTCGACTTTTATTTTCTTATTCTCTTTTTTAATGAACTTTGATTCTTTTACAGAATTTAAAAACAACAGTAGCGTAATAATTTGAAAATTTTTATTTTCGTAAACTTTTTTTATTTTTTGATTTTAATGTGCAAAAGAGCCATTTTTGGTTCATTAATTATAAATACGCACACTTATTTTAAAGCAAAAAATTCGGCACGAATCAAAGATTTGAATGTTTATTTTTCTCAAATTTTGGAAATTTATTTGAATGTTTTAATTTTAACCTAGAACTAATGATTGTAGAATAATATTAATATTTTTAAGGAAACTAATTTAAATGACTATGACAGGAATTTATTAACTATAACACTCATTTAAACACGAAAGCGAAAAAAAGTAAATATGTATGCGCGTGAAAACAGCACAGTTATCGAGTAAAAGATTTTATTGCGCTTCTTTTAAGAAGCAACTGCCTATTATCATAAATTTAGTTTAAAAAAATATAGCGAAGTTAAACGAATTGATAAAGAAAAAAAGAAGTGGAAGAATTTTTATCGTCGACACTTTAATACTGTACATTGCAAAAGTAGCCGCAGAGCATTTGACTATGACAGTTGTGATTTAACAAAACGCTACGTTTATTTAATGATAATTCGGCATGCCGATAATTCACGTTGAACTGTATCGTTATTAACAATTACTTCGTAACTAATGCAAATTGTATATTATATTATCTAATTACTGTATATTTCATAATTTATAATGTGTAATTATGGTTTTAGTTTAATGAAAAAAAAACAAAATCATTGCTAGGTAAAGAAAATTAACGTATATTTGAGAACGTGAATTTTAAAATTTTGAATGTCGATCATAGAAATATCATGAAATAAATCATAGGCAATGATCATAGAAATAAATTCAATGTACATAATGTAAAAATATCAAAGAAGAAGTATAAACGTAATTAATCATCTAAAAAGATTGTTCATAATTTCATGTTTTAGAGATCAGTAAAGATTCTTCCATTATTTAGAATTTTTTCATTTTCATTTCACTTTAATTTAATTCTACTATAATCAATCATATTTTTTTAAAAAGAATAATTATAATGTATAAGAAATTAATTTAAGAAGAATGAAAAACAAAAGTAATCGAATAAATTACTTCTTAAAAAATAATAATTGAAAGTTTTTAAAATACAAATTGTATATTGAATTGTAAATGAAAAAGTATTGAAAAATCTTTACTGATCTTCTCTTTGCACTTTTCCTCGGCTCTAAAATTTTATTCGGTAATATTAGAATTTTCCTTTCTTTAATTTCAACTAAAAAAATAAAATAAACAAAAATTCAGAAAGCTAAGAAATATTTTGAGGAACACGATTTTTGTTTCTCATTCCGAAACGTCTACCTCTGTTTATCATTTTTGTTGCCCAAGGAAGTTCTCTGTGCAACTTTATCTTCACGCTGGAAATACTTAATTTACTTTGGTGAATATTTGCGTAAATACAAAAATGCGCCAGATTTTTTTTTATTTTACGTGACGCTAAATAGTTTTTCTCTTTGTTTTCCTTTTTTTCAATTCATTTGTAGTTTGCATGGTGTGTTTTTTGTGTTAATATCATTAATCTTAAATAAGGAAAATGCCTATCACTATTGAAATTTTCTTTTGCACAATTTGCTTTATTCATTTTATTTTCTGTGTCGCCAATTATTACACCATTATTTGTCAATCAACCTGCTGTCTACTTTTGCCATGTACTGTAATTTTTTTAATAATTCGCGTTTGATTGTCTTTTTTCAATTATTACCAAAAAATTGGGGCATGAATTTTCATACTTCATTTCGATCATAATTCAGATAACCAAGTATTTTAGTTAAATAAGTTTCAAGTTTAATCAAGTTTTAATCAAGTTTTCTGATCTATTCACATGATCTTAGAAGCGAAATTTCTTCCTAAATAGTGAATTTAATTAATCATTTTATTAATTATTAAATTAATTCATACTAATTGTATGTACAAATTTTCGTAATTTTCTTATTTCGAAACATTTTGACAGTAATGTGAATAGTTCAGATATTTTGAATTTAGAGAATTTAGAAAATTCGAGTCTATTTTTTTCATTTTAAAGTTTTAACGCTTTGCTTCTAAAATTAGTTTTTGTTCTTTCTGAAATAATGTAAAGACGGAAAACAATGCTAAAGAAATAAGAATCATCTTTTCATGAGAGAAATCATCTCTTCAGTTAGCAAAAATTTAATGTGAGAATAATTTAGTTTTAAGTATAATATTATAGAATAGACCATTTTTCAGTCGCTTTTCTTTCACTCTTAACATTATTTTTAAGTCATTTAAAAAAACCGTTATTTTTTAGAAAAAAAATATATACCGGGTGTTCCGACGAATGTTCGAATTTTCTAAAAATGTTTCTCTTTTTTACAAGAACACCCCGTATAAATGTTACACTCAATTTGCAAGACACTTTCTATATTTTTCTCACAAAATTTATCGATATTTTCAGAAAATAATAATTACCTAACAAAAATAAAATTTTTTTTCGTAAAATAATAAATTGAAATAAAGTTTCATAAATTGAAAAGTTGGAATAAATTGGAATCGATAGAAATCTGTAAATATCAATAAATTTTGCTAGTAATAGACCACCAAGTTGTTTAGCTGAATTAACCGAGAAAAAAAATTGTAATCGTAGTGAGTAGAGTTTTGTCATTATTTAGTATTTTCTTGTATGTTTTCATTGGCTGATTTTATAGCAAGCAAAACAACGTGACCAACAACCTGTTAGACCTGTCGGAGTTTGACAATTTGAGTAATAGTGGTAGTGGACCAATTCTTGAGCTGACACCGAATCTAGCAAATGAAGACACGCTCAACTCAAATCTTAATCCAACAGCAATGCCATTTACTCCAATGGCCAATTCCTTTGTGTCAGCAACTAATGCCAACACTAATCCGTTCCAGGATGTTTTTAATAACAAACAAGATAATCAAGTAACAGGTGAGTCTTTTCATTTTTATCACAACCATTTGACTACTAAATTTATTTATGTTTCCTCAATTAATAATAGATATTCAAATAATAATATTCTATTTCTTTTAACAATATAATATTATCCCATACTTAGCAATTTTACACACTGGTAAAAAAATCAATTTGACACCAAAAATAATTCTTCCGAAACAGAAATATTAATCTCAAACTTTTCCATTATTTAGATCTACTATCATAATGAAAACGTGAAACCGTTCGAGAAGAATCAGGAAGATACAAACAGAAAGAATAATCAATTTGCTCCGCGGGCATCTGATAGAATCAATCTGAGAGTATCGAGTTTGAAGATATTTCAATTGTAAATAAAACAAACTATTTAGATACAGAGAGAAAAAAGGGATCCTAAAATGAGAAGATGAATTACAGTAACAATAGGATCCAAAACAATTATCCTTGGCAGATAACAGTTTAGCTCCGAACCATTAAACTTTTATCCACTATCAGAAAAAAATGAATGAAATGAATAATAATGAAAGAAATGAATAATAGTGAAAAAAAGGAAAAAGAATGAAAAAAATGACTAAATAATATATAACGTTAATTAATAATATTATCAAAAATGAAAGGCAAATATATAATAGAAACTTGAAAATCCATCATCATATTAAAAAGTTAACTGATATCGAGACTAACTTTCGTAGTAAATTTAAAAAATGATATGATAATGAGATATTTAAAATGCCTTGTTTAATAACATTTAATTGAAATCAGATTTTTTATTTATATAAATATATATACAGGAGGAAAAAAGAAAAAAAAATTATTTTCATGAATTTCTATTCTCACGAAATACTCTGCGGATAAAATATAAAAGGGACAATTCGGAATCGTGTAAGATAATATATAAATGTAAAATTCTTCTGTCTGGTAGAAGTTTATAGTTTGATTCGATGAATCTTTGCTTGACTCTCGCAGATTAAAAAAAACAACAAAAATATTGTATTTATAATACTAATATGAAGATTTCCTGTAAACACGGCCTAGGGATGTTTTCATTTATTACGAAATGAGGAGAAAAATATATAATGTATATGTATTCAAGACATCGTTTCTTGAATTTTCATCGAAGATATCTTTATATGACGTGAAAATATCTTCTCAATGACGATATTTTATGTTTATTCTGAAAATATTGTGAATTACAAAACTATAATTATTATAAAAAATAATATTAACGAAAAATAATTATACTAATTATACTTATTGCAATTAAAACTGCGAGGAAAATGATTTCCTTCCTTCAAAATTCTAATTAGAGTTAGAATTAAAATTATAATTATTACAATTATTATAGTAATTATTTTTTATATTAATTATAAAACATTTTGACTTTAAAATGTTACGGGAAAAATGTAAAATATCATCTCGAAAATGGTGTGAATATAATTATAATAATAAAAAGATAACTTTACATCTTTGAGATAGAGAAAGAGAAAAGAGAGAGAGAGAGAGAGAAAGAGAGAGATTTAAATAGCACCTTGATTAGAATGAAAATGAATTATTTAGTAGCATTTTTTAATTGAGTACTGCGAGGAAAACGATAGCGACAGCTTTTCTTCCATACGTTTCGGGGCGTGCGCTAACTAGTCAAGCGATTTTACTGTTTTTATCAGATATATTATGTTGAAAAAAGAAAAAAGAAAAAAAAGATGAAAACGATTGAAAGAATGGGGAATGTGTGTGCATGAGAATGAGAGCGAGAGACCGAGACCATCAAAATACTGGTAGTCTTAGGGTGTCCAACTAGATTTCATTGTTATTTGCGATTTCGTAAATTTACCACATTAGTTTTTAAACTGTGATGATAATTGTTTTGTTGCATGGCTATATTATTATTATTATTATTCTACAATGTACAGCATCGATATTATCTGTTTAATATTCTCGAATTTATAATCCCCCTCGGACGATGATTATTATCGAATTTTCCTAATTTAATAACTAAATAATTCCTAAAAGTAATGGCAAATCATTTTTGATTTGAATCTTGATCTTTTAATAGAGACCTTGAAATACCATTGCATAATTTTAGTAGTTATCATCGTTATTATTATTATTACCAACTATTATAATTCATTATTAATAAATAAAAATTGTAATGATTCATTTTATACATTTAATTTTTCGAAAATGTGATTGTCAAAAATTAAAAAATTCCCTCGTGACAGACTGAAATCTCCGATTTTCCTCGAGAAAATTAGATTCTTTCAGAAAAAAAAACAAATGTAATGATACATTCAAAAAAATGTATTCGATACAAAATTATTTACAAGAGCAAGAATTGAAATAGTACATTTTCAGTTTGTAAAGTGTTGTAAAAATTGCATAAGGAAAATAAAATTAAAATTCAAGGGAATATTTCTTCGAGAATATCTTTGTGTAAAATATCTCTTTTTTATAAGATTTTAAATTTCTTTCTTTTTACTCTTTTTAAATACTTCGATGCTGTACATTTGTATTTATTGAGATCAATCTTAGAAAAAAAAGAAATTTCTGTGTGAAGTAAAGTTAGAATTACTAACATATTCCTTTGGTGGCTATATATTTTTATTGTAAATGTTTAAAAAAAAATGAGAAACGAAACAAAATGCATTCTATGGCAAGTGATGTTGAAATTCGTGCTTGCAATGTGCGTGTTTATTTACGCCACGTGCTAGTTACACCGTAGATATAAAAAACGTATTTATCGAGACGATAAAATTTGCGCGTGTGCGTTTTTTTAATATTTAATACCTAATATAAATCAAAAAAAGAGAAATCAGAGTTTAAAAAAAAGATTTAAATTTTGCCACAATTTTCTATAATCAAATCGTTAAACTTTTTATTAATTATTTAGAGAATGAGCTAAAATTTTAAATATCGGTGCATTGCGAACATTTTCATAAAACTCGTTTATAATTTTTTTCCTTTTTTTATTTTATTAATTTTTTCAAATTAATTTTTTTTGCCTATTGTAAAAATATCTACTTTTTCCTGGACAGTCTGAATTTGATTTTTTTGCACACTTTCGAGATGTATCGTCTAATTACTATTGATATTAATCGAGATATTGTAGCACAAAAAAAGATGAAATTCCCATTATGCTGTGTAATGTGAGAGAAAAAATCTTATACGTAAATTTTATTTTTCTTGTTTTCCGATTATCTTCTGTAAAGATGTTGTTTTTCTTTACACAACGATCGATTGGAAATATTAATGACGAGTTTCATTTACAGAAATTATATTTTCCTGCGTGTGTAATTGAATATTTGGGTCTTATTCTGCGGTCTAGGTTGCTGTTATAATTATTTATTTTATTTTTCCGTCAGTGAACCTATTTCCCTGTTTTTAAATTCACAATTTCTAAGAAAATCTTTTTGTTTTTGTAGCAATGCGTAATACCAACGTTTTTTGAGGTAAGAAAGAATGTTTTTACATATTTAAGAAAAATGAGGACACTAATAATACCAGTCATGTCTAAAAAATACTTCGTATTGTATAAATGCTTATATGTAATAAATACTTAATACCGATTAAGACTTTTACTTTATAGATTTAATTTATTTAATTGGAGACTATTTATTCTTAATTATAGTTATTTGAAATTCTTCAGGAAAATTAAATTTGATTCAGTTCTAAAAGAAACGACTACTATTAGTTTATTTTGTAGGAAATAAAATCGAACAACAAAAAATAAATTAATCTTACTTTAATTTTTATTTTACGAAATGTATAAATTTCATGAAAATGATAACATTGGATGTTTTAACTTTTATGTCTATTTCTATGACCTAACCCAAAATTCAATTTTGCCTTTGATCATTATTTTTTGATAAAACATTTTTGAAATTATTTTTATTGTACATATCTACTTTTGATTTGACCCAAAAGCCAGTTTTGCATTTGATCGTTGTATTCCTGTTCAGTTTGATGTTGAATGTTACTAGCATGAATAATAGGTTTGCATAAATTACCTTTATCGAGAGATACATCCTTCTTCGATACTTTGCGCTGTCCATAATCCAAAACAATAAAACCTGTAACTTTAACGTAATCCAACACTTGATAATCTACACCCAATTTACCATTATTCGTTTCATGCATCCATCGTTTTTCTAAATTCTAAAATTATGTAAATTATAATTATTCTGTACAAATAAAACATTAAAAATGAAATTATAATAAAAAAGTTACTAACTTGTATTTCCTCTGATCCGCTGTTTTTTATTTCAGCAATTTTGCTCAATCTTTGGAATTTCAAATCTATCTTTTTACGCTCTTCCTTGAGTTTATTTAATTTATCCCATTCGAATAATACTTGCATTCTCCCTGTACCGTCATCGACTGAAATATTTAGAACAATTGAAGACAATTTAAAATATTCAAATATTCAGAAAAATTTGAAACAATTTTTATAGTTATAAAAATATGTTGTTAAAATAAATGTTTCTATAGAGATAAATATTTATTAAAATTGTTATTAATTATCAATGATTATTATTTTACTAGCAAATGTTACGCGCGAAACGTTTTATCTAATTTGTTGTTGATATGCAAATTACAAAATTTTTTATTTTCAAATATAAATTTTTTAAATAACTTCATAGTCTAAATTTAAAAAATTCACTTATTACGTACAAAATTAATTATTACTGCTCATATTTTAAAAATTTTAATAAAATTTCACGAAAGATGAAGAAGAATTCAATATTTTCTAAAATTATAATAAATCCTTCTAAACAATTCAATTATTTTTTTAAGTAGTAAAAGCTTTACAAAAATTCAATTATTTTTAAAACAATTTTAATTGAATTCCTCGGAAAAGATCAATTTTAAGAAATATTTTTAACACACTTCGAAAAAATTCAATTTTTTTAAAAATTTTAATAAATCCTTCGAAATAATTAAATTCTTTGCAAGAATTCAATTATTTTTAATACAATTTTAATAAAATTCTTCTTCATAACATCCAATTGCTTTCAAAATTTTCAATTAAAAGTTTTTAAAGAAACTCCATTAGTTTAAAAAAAATTCAAAGAAATTCTTCAAAAGAATTTAATTAAGATTTTTAAAAATTTTCATAAAATTCTTCACGAGAATTTAATAACATTTTTAGAAGGAATTATATTGTTATAAAATTTTTTGAGAAAATTCTTGTAATAATTCGATGATTTTCAATACATTAATTTTAAAATTGAAAATATTTGAAAAGAAAAATGATAAAAAAAGTTAAGAAACAAAAAAGCAAACAACTAACTTCAAACTGCGAGCAGATTACCGGATCACGAACTTTATTAATATAAAGATAGAGATTTAAAAAAATGTAATACAAAGGAAAGTTACCCATAAGATCAAGTCTACTTCGACTGTAAGATTTCCTTATAATGCCAATAATCATAGCGTTACGAATTTGTATATTTGGCCTATTTAACACATGTATTCGAGGCCTATTGTTGTCGTAGAAAGGTTGCAGTCGATGTATTTCCATTATGAGAAGAGGCACAAAATCTTGTAATGAATCTATAATATTACAAATTAAAGTTAAAGTTGATATAAATAATTTAATTAATAATATTTGTGTATAGATCGAATAGTTATGTTTAGTATTTTTCGAAAAAGTGTCTCAATTAGAATAAGCTTCTACATAAGTAATAACTTACGGACAAAATGTAAATATTTAATTATTCATTTACCTTTATTCTTTTTAGAATAGTACGGCCATTCGATTTCTTTGTTTTCATTTTTCGATTGAAAATTTTTATTATTCGTAGCTATTGACATATTCATTTTATGCTTAATAACAAAAATAAAACAGTAATGTTACTAAACGAAAAAAAGTAATAACATACGAGACGTAATCGTCTAATTTAGAACGTAAATGATTTTTTCAGTAAATACTTAATTACATTATTACAAAACATCTTAAAATGTAAACAAAAGCAAGTTTCAAATATCTTAAAGAAGACTAGGTTAAACCGGTTAAAATATATTGCAGGTAAGGTTAGATAAAACCGGATATCAAAGTGCCGTTATGGCGGTTATATTGAAAAAAATTATTATAAAAAAATAATTCTAATAAAAAACCTTTAAAAGTATTAAAAAATACTTTTAAAAATTAACATACAATATTTTGCATGAACATTTATAAACATATATTAACATTTTCATTTATACAAAAATATAAATTATGAATATTGGATAACATTATTCATAAAGATTTATATAATATTTATATCAGATCGTAAAACTATAAAACTATTTTAAATGCTTGATAATTTATATACTAAAATATTATAATACATCATTAATTAAAATTTTAATAATCATATTACTATCAAGAAATCTTCTTAATTACCATGTATTAATTCACAATTACTAATTAGTTAACTAATTAGTTCACAATTTAACATTATGCATGATTATGAAAATTTTCAACAAAAAAAGAGTATTGAGTATAAAAGAAAAAAAATGCTTTTAACATTAAATTAGCAAAAAAATCACCTTTCCAATACTTATCAATAATAATATATTCTTTCAATTTTTTTTTTTTGAAAAAAATTTTTCACGATGGCACCAATTTTGTTGTGGGATAAATAAGGGTGTAAATTCCCACCAAGGAAGAAATGACACCCAAAATGCCCACAGTACCGGGACTTAATTTCGTATAACCCAATGCAGTTAATGGAATAAAAATATCGCAACCATTTTTAACTGTATCTGATATAACATCAGTGCGACACTTGACATGACTGCAAACTTGACCGCAATATTTTAAAAGACCACTCTTTGATGTTCTATTCCATAATAAATTAGTTCTACAGTCTTTTAAAATTTGAAGAATTTCATAGAAATCTCTTGTCAAGTTCATGATAAGCATCATTAACCAATAACGATTTGATATTGAAGTCCACTTTCCAATGTCGACTTTCAGTATTCCAACTCGACCAATCCAAACAATATGATCTGCCAGAAGGAAGAGAGCACTCGAAATTCTTGACATAGACATTGTTATCCTTATAACAACATCCGGATAATTTATTGTCGAAAACGTTGAATATAAACTCTCGCAAAATCTCCCCAGTCGTAATACTGCAAAACGCAATTTTCCTTGAATTATAAATGTGTATATTTATATATTTGTAGAAAACTGAACTTTGAAATCGTTAAAAAAATGCTGAGTAATTCACATGAAAGATAACTTCAAGCTAAAATTATTACTCCTTCTTGAATTAACGATTAAAGTAAGATAAAAAAAAGAATTATAAATATATGAATTATATAAATATATAAAACTAGAATTATAAAACAGGAAATGATTTTAAAATTCCTCACGTTTTCTGAATGAGCTGAATGTGTACTCGAGACTTTTCAAAACATCCACTGAATAAGCAGAACTATGTTTATTTTGAGTATAAAACCAGTAAGCACGACTACCATATTGTAAAGCCCTAATAAATAAAAATTATCAATTAAATACATAGAAAAAAGTACGAAAAATGTTTAACAAAGTTTAGAGTAAAAAACTAACCTTATAATCTTATCACGACCAGCAGTTTGATTATTTAACTGTATAAATGCATCCATTTCAAAATCAATATTAATTCCAAATATCGTAGAATCAGTCGTATACTAAAATTGTAAATAGAATCTATTTAATAATCACCTGAAAATATTAAAAATAAATCAAGAAACACCAATTATAAGCAAAAACATTGAAACTTTATAGATAAATAAAAATGTCTCTCTCTGTTGCTAATTATATAACTTTGTTAACTTACAGATTGTTATCAATATTCTTCTATAATTATCAAAGCGACACTTCAGACAATCTTTTTTCATTAAAAAAAAAAAATTAAAAATAAAAAGTACTGTAAGCTCTTGACATTTGTTTTGTTGACAGAACATCAGCGCTTCTGGCGGTAAACATTTGATTTTATACAAAATGACTGTGCTCATTGCGGGAAATTTGAAATTAATTTATTATAATTATAAATTGTTTTAGGAATTTTGTTAATTCCAACAAAATAGATAAAATAAAAAGACATTTCACTGTAGTTTCAATTTATAAAATAACTATTTTTATCAGTAAATAATTTTACTTTTTTTTGTAAGAACCATTTTACTGTTTTTTTACTCTTAAAAAATAATAAAATTAAATTTATACAAATTGTATTATTATTATTATTATTATTCATAAATAGATTAATATTACAAAATTGTGTTATATAAAATTTTTAAATTCACATGTTTTCTCCTCTATCGGTCAGCTTTTCAAGATTGGTCTTTAAGTTTGACACTTGACGTTCTAATTTGACTATTTTCTAAAAATTTGAAAGACGAAAATTTACTTTTTCATTTTTAATAATTAAAAAAAATAGAAAAGACGAATTAATTATATTTGACATTAATTATTGGTTTGAATTTCGTCATTTATGATTAAAATTTTAATAGATAGTGGAAATAAATAAAAAATTTTTATTATTGCATTCTATTTCGAATTTTTATTTCGTTATTTGTCATATAATTGTTATTATTTTAATTATTATTTTGCAATCAATATTCTATTATTACAATTTTTTTATTTTTAATTAATAATATTTTTTATTTATAATATTTAATTGATTGAATCAATTGAATTGATATTCAATTATTATTCTTTTAATTATCATTTTTTTAAATTACTATCCTTTTAATTGCTATTTTTTAATTACTATTCTTTTAATTACTATGAATTATTTAGGTTTTTAGCATCGTAATATTGGTGACTTAATAACTTAACAAATTTTTGTACCCTGAGATAATTTTGCATATGATTATCAGCTGAAGCGTCGACGGCTGTTAAAAGAGCTTTATATCTTTTTTCCAGCACATCAACCAATGAATCCAATTCATTTTGTTTCTCTGAATTTAATGACACCGATAAATCGCTTCTTTGTCCTTGCAATTGAATTTGCAGTGTCTTTATCTCTAACTCTTTATCCTTTCAAAAAATACATGTTATTTTTAATTATAAATTAATTTTAATTCTAAATAAATAAATAAATATTTTTACCTTTATGATTTGAGATACTTTTTGCGCCAGACGCTCTTTCGATTTTTCCAATTTAAAAATATTCTTTCTTAACGTTACAACTTCATTCATCAAATCTTCATTTTGCTTTTGGGATCTGAATTCAATATCATTTCTCATTTTTGCAAATTCGTCTTTCATTGCTGTATATTGTTTCACTAGCATATTTTGCAGTTTTCCCTCCTGAAACATTTTTTCTTTGTTATTGCGAATAATAAAAAGAAATTTCTTTAATTAAATCTTCCTTTAGTAAAAGAAATCTTTTAATAAATTAATGATGAGAATGTTTAAAAATTTTGATTGAAAATTACATCCTGGATTTTAATTTCCAATTTACTTTCCAGCTCTTTGATTTGATTAATTAGAGAAATGATTTCCTCTCGTTTCACCAGATCCTTTTGAGCAAGTTCGACTCCTTTTTGATTAATGATTTCATCTTTGCATTGCAACTCTTTGTCTTTCTGTTGCAAAATTGTCTCGTACTCTCTATGAATGGTTTCATATTTTTTTTCCACCAATCTCGACTCCTCTTCCTGCAATGAAAATTGAACTTTTCCTTAATACCAATTTTTACTTTCTTTCAAATAAAACTTAATTTATTCAAATAAAATATTTTATTAATATTTTATTTTTTTATTTATTAATATTTTTATTTTTAGGAAAAATTCATCAGACCTTCTCTTTAGTGATTTCTTCTATTTTCAGAGTAAGGGAAAATATGTTTTCCTCCAGATCCACATTTTTGCCTTGTGCCTCTTCTAATAGAGTTTTTAATTTGTTAAACTGATTGCTCATCGTTTCTTGGTACTGTTGAACAATCGTTTGATGATTTTCTTCCAAAACATTTTTCATTTGTTGCACTTCTTTAAGCCTGAAACAATAAAACAACATATTTTATGTTATGTTTATAATTTTTAAAGTAAAAATACAGAAAGAATTAAACTCACTTATTTTTTAGAATTGAAATTTCCTCCGTCATCTGTTTGACCTTAATTCGCAGAGAAGATTCAGAGTTGGAAACTTTTTCCTCACATTGAAATAATTCATCACCGAGTTTTTCATTCTGAATTTGTAATTCCTGGACAATGTCAGTTAGTGCTTCAATTTTTTGTCTGTAAAATTGCAACTTAACTTGATCCACTTGTTCGTCATCGAGAAATGGTAGCGATGTGTCGCTTGGTGTGTTTGTATTTCGATTTCTTAACGTAGCTCTACTCTTCGAATATCTTCGACGATTGTTTTTGAAATTTGGTCTTACTTTCAAATAATAAGAAGCAGAACTTGAGTCCGTGATGTCTGTTAAGGACGAAGTCGAATTAATCTGAAAATGTACAAATTATAAATTAGTTATTGATTTATTAATTATTTAATTAAGGGGCTAGCTCCTCAATAAAAATTATTAGTCTAATAATTAAATATTCATTTCTATTCATTGTCAAATAATTAAATTTGTTATTAATTTGAGTTCAAAATTAAATATTGATATAAAATTTTTATAAAATAGGTTTTTAATTTACCTCTCGATATTGAATTGGCAATGGAATTAAAATTCCATTTGGCGGTGGATTTCGAAAGACACTCTTAATTTGTCCAAAACTGAGTTGACGATAAAGTTCCAATAAATACGTATTTCTAATTTGTCGTTGATCGGAGATTGAATTTAACTTCTCGAGCCATACTTTACAGAGTTGTGCATCCTTTTTTGATGTTAAATTAACAATATAAGGTCTCACTTGTGCTAATATTTCTTTAAAATGTTCGTCCAGTTTCAAAGCCTCTTGTTCATCCCTCTCTCGATGTACTTGCATTTCTTGTTGATCTTTACATCTGCTCATGACCCATTCATCACCTAATTTCTTTACTGAAAAATCTCATTTAATAAATTTCATAAAATGTACATTTTATTCTCAATTAAATGAAATTTTCAACAAACTGAAAACATTTTCAATAATATTTAATTAACAAAATGAACAAAATGATAAAAATTATAACCAAGTCACTTGTTTACTTTCTAGAAACAAAAAAAACAAAAGAAAATAAAATTTTTCCCTTAGTGAAATTAAAAACAAAAATGTTGCCAAAAGTTGAAAATTACCAAAATCAAAAGACACTTTTTCAAATCAGTGATAGAAATATATTTTTCCACGTTCACATCTATCGAAAAAATACGAAAATATTTTGTGTAATTCTACTTACAAACTATTTAAAGCTAATTTTACAATTTTTAAATATATATGAAATATATGAAAATAAGACGAGTAAAAATAATAATAATAATAATAAAGACAATATTGAAGACTTGATATTTGAGGCTTTTAACAATGGACTAGAATACATTTCGAAAATTATATATACAGTACATAGTTACTATATATATATGTATATATACATTAAAAGCCCATTTTCGACTGTACAGTCGTGTTTAATGAAGCCTTACTCGGACGAACACTACTGTACATCTTCTCTTTACATATAAAAATTAAAATAATCTTTCAGAACCTATACATAGTTTCTATTCTTACATCTAAGTTTTTTTTGTATCTTTGTATTACAAAATTCAAAAATCAACAGCAAAGATAAATTTTATGAAAAATTGTTTTCATGATCAAGTGAAACTAAAAGTGAATTGTAAAATTCGTTAAAAAATTCCCTTTTTTTACTTATTTGTTAAGTAAGAATAAAAATCGTAAACAATCATTTCAAAATCTCTAAAAGTAAAATTTTTAAATCTCAAGTTCTTAATAATATTTTTCAAAAAGATAGTTTTTTTCAAAAAAACTTTACAAAAGATTTTTTACCTTTGTATCTTTGTTAATTTTTTTTGTCATATGGCTGTTGAATTTTTGATTTCGTGCGCTTTACACTATTTTGTGCATTTTTTGTATTTTCTTCATCAGTCATTCTCTTTTTTAATATCACGATTTAAAAAATAAAGTCTGTATTTACTAGTTAATAGTGTAGATATTTGTTTGTCTCTCTGTTCACAGCAATTTGAAGATAAATTTTCATTTGAGGAAAACCAATAAACTATATTAACAATGATTATTTCGCGTTAATTGATTTTCAGTGGTTTGCTTTAATTCGATGAGCTTATTTTTCATTGGATGAATATGAGTTCCCAGCCATTCTTCAATGGTGGATGGGAAAAAAATACTTTCCATTTGAACTCGCAGATATCCTTCGAGCGATGACAATTCTAATGCCATGCTAGAAATAAGTTTTTTATTGCAAAAACCAGATTTTTTTTCTAATTTTAGGTGTAAAGAAAAATTCGGAAAGAGGAATAATTTATTAAATTGATAATTACTCAGTGAATGCAGGTACCAGACTCTCGAGTTGCATTGGATTTGTGTAATTGTTCATGACTTGCCACGGATTCATCCATGTTGCTATCCTGAAAATAAAGAGAAATTATTTTAAATCCTCTTAGCTTCAGGAATCTTATTTTTTCTTTCATGTTTGACAATAATGATATTAATATTTACTGTTCGCTGTGGACGATATTGTGATATTTGATTTTGAAATTAAGGAACCATTCGATTCCAACGGCAACTTGCCAACCGGGAAATAAAAGATTATTGGGTATCGGTGCTGGTCTTGGTGGCTGTGAAATGTGAAGAGGATGGTCCACATAACCCAAAGATTTGGCAACTTGCAAATGTGTTTGTTCCGAATAGCCGTGTAGCCAAACTTTTAGACAAATTGCCAACGATGGAATTCCCGTTGGCAATAATTCACACATTGTCGCATAATGATCATATCTGAAGGAAAAAGAATATAAATTAATAAAATTTAAGCAAATTATAAGAAAATTATTATGAATGAAAATTATATAATAATAAAAGATTTAACAATACGATTTAGTAGTTTATTAAAAACAAATATATACGAACCTCGACCATCCAGTGAAAACAGTTCCACGAAATTCATGTACTTTATTGACGTGTGTGCTTAATTCTTCGAGCCATCTCTCATGATTACTTATGTGATGCCTTATTATTGGAATGTGCTGACATGATCCCGTTGAGCCCTTGAAAGCCGTCGCTGCCCAAATATTTGGAAAAACGAGACTATACTTATCCCACATATCTGAAAAACAGGAAACCTTTTATTATTATTATTTTATAGCAAATCTCTATATGGGGCAAAATTCTTCAACTGCCAAGGGCAAAAAATTTATGTTGTTAAATTTTCTTAAAACTTTGCCAAAATATTACCATTATTAGTAGAAGTGCATACTGTACATACAAATTTATGTTTAGTTTGATAAAATAATTTTTTTGAAAATATCTTTTTTTTTATCTAATATTATTAATAATTAAAAATAATCAAATTCAATGTGTGAATAGTGATTTTAAAGGGTTTTTGATCAGCTACAAGCTGGTGATGAAAAAAATTGTATTTCCTCAAATTGACCTTAATATTTAAGGTCAATAATTAATAGTTTTTTTTCTATGAGCCATGTAAAAATCAGAGTGGGACCTTGAAAATTTTTGATAAAACTAATAATTTATCATTATTTCATGTAAAAAATAGTGATTTATATAATTATTTTTTTCAAAAACTTTCAAGGTCACACTCTGATTTTTACATTGCTGATAGGAAAAAAGTAAGCTTTTCATTGGGATACGTACACTTCTACTAATAATAGTAACATTTTGGCAAAGTTTCGAGAAAATTCAGCAACATAAATTTTTTGACCTGGACAGTTGAGGAATTTTGCCCTATGTACATTTTCATTCTTCGTTACGATTAATTTCAATGTCATTCAGGGTTGACACAAAAATTTAATTTTGTGTTAATCCTAAATTTCAGATAAAATTTTGCTTTTTTCCCTGATCCTAAAGAATATTCTGATATTCTGATTATTTTTAAACATTCATGCTATAATGCTTTTAATATTCAAATATTATCTAAATTTTTTAACTAAAATTCATTTTTAGTTTAATTTTTATAAGAAAATTTTAAGAAAATTTAATTATTTAACTACAAAAATAAATAATTTATTGAATAAGTAATTTAATGTTTCTTAAAATTGAATTCTCATAAAAAATGTTATCACTAATAACGAATTCTAATGAAATTTTGTATAATTTATTTTTCGAGAAATTCGATTAAAATTGTATTAAAAATAATATTTTAAATTCTGCGCTAAGTAAATAATTAAAATCCTGTAAAATTTTTATTATTTATAAAGATAATTGAAATTTTGAAGAGAATTTTTTTTTTAACTTTTTTGAACATAATTAAATTTCTACGAAGAATTTCATCACTTTTGAAAATAATTACATTTCTACAATAATTTCTAACTTCTGAAAAATTTAATTTTTCTTAGTGTTTTTAAATAAAATTCTTCTTTAAATCCATTATTTATAAAAATTTCGTTCAAGTAAATGTTAAATTCTTGTCACCTGAAGGAAGTGCGAAATTCTCCCTCGAATTATAGTGCCAAATCATTGGTTCCACATATTTGCCAATATAGTATTCTGCAAAAGAATACAGTTATAGTATCCTGCAACATTATACTGTAAAAGAGGGTGAAATTGAACATTTTTCTACAGAAAATAAAATAGTTTACCATTTAGAACGTGTAAATCAATTGATCTCAACATATCGTCCCACATGATTATCTTCAGACACGGATAAGTTTCTTTAATATATTGTGCGATGCCTACGACATGTTCCAAAAATAACGACGACTTTCCACCTTTATTAGAATTAACACGTTTCGTGCAAACAGAGCAGAGGCCCATGTGCCAAATTTCATCGGCACCAATGTGCAAATACTGAATGTCCGGATGAAAACTGACAATCTGCCGAATTAATGATTTTACAAGAGGTAGAGATCCAGGATTAGACGGACACATTGAACTCGGAAAACGATCCACTTCCCTCAATGAACTCCATTCGTCATGTTTCAATACAAACTGTAAATATAATTCCATTTTTGATATGAACCTATATTCATGAATCTGTTTTAGTTTTTAATTTGCTTCATCTCACCTCCATGTGACCGAATGTTTGCACCAGGGGGACAACTGCCAGACCAGAATCTCCTGCCATTTGTAAAATTTGACGAGCCTCCTGGGTCGTGTACCCGTTTGTTAAACTACTCGGGCCATTGCTTCCAATTGGAGATAATTCCCGATTGTACGGAAACGTGTCTTCCCATTCTAACAATAAACCTGTCGCACCCCATGATCTCAAAAGTGGAAATAGCTGAAACAATTTCAATCAAAGTCAAATTAATGCCATGATACAATTTTCCAAAAAATAATATTGAATAACAATAAATTATAAACTATTCCTAACTTAACTCTAATTTATCTAATTACATCAATGTACTAAATACTACACTAAAAGACAATCAATTACGTTATGAGTAAATAAATAAATATTGTCAATTTACTGAATAAGTAATTGTCAACTCGTCAATAAATAAATAAATATAATCTGAATTACCAAATAAAAGACATAAAATTCTCTAATTAAAAATTTTCCTTCCTAATTATTATTTAACGACATTAATTAGGTTATATACTGTAAAACTGCTGTTGTTCGTTTAAAAACGTTCTATTGCGTTTTAACTACAATTTTGATATATTTCAATATTTACAATATAAATTTCGAAAATTCTAATATCGCTCTTTTAGAAATACTAAATAAAAAGGAAAAAATAAAATTTTTTTATAGTTCATAAATTTGTTTATATATGTACAATGCTTTATTGTTAAACTGTATGTCTGTATGTAAACATTGGAATTATCAGGTGTGATGTTTACACAAATGTTTCATACCTTTTCAAAATAAGAAACTCTTGGAGGGGCTCCTTTAAGATCAATATGTACCAATCTGTAATGTTAAAAACAATTTAAAATAATGTATCTCTTTCTTATTATCGATTTTCTCTCAAGATTTGTTTCTTCAATTTCACTGTTTACCTGTGCGAACCAAATGTCAAAGCATCCATCTTTGATGTTCTTATTTGCAACACTACACTAATGCATACACTCTTTAGATTAAATATTTTATTTCAATCTAATTATCCTTTGATGCTAAATATTTTTGTGTCATTAAATTTTATTTGTCCTTTTTGACAATTTGGAAATATTGCAAAATTTGCGTAATTTTTTTTTTATTTTTTAAAAATACGTTTTGATTAGATTTGCGCGAGAAGTCAGATTTATGGCGGGAAAATTTAAATCGGAATTCCAGGCTGATATAAATTTATTTTTGAGAAATAATTTGCTGCCTCAGTGCTTTTTAACAATAATTTTCAAATATAAAACGACGAGCCCCGAAGAAAGATACGCAAAAAATAAAGAGTTTGAAGCTTATATTTGTGTTATTTTCGTTAATTTTTTTTAATTAAAAGTTTCTGATTGTATAAAAATAAAATCAGTTTTTATTGATTATTTTAGATGTAATGAAGGATTAAATACCAGTCATTTTTATTGAGAGTCGATCCTCTTTGTATATTTTCCAAAACATTCATTAAAAAAATTACAAACAGAACCCAAAATTTTTTCCGTATTAGGTACTTTTTCGGAGCGCGTCACAACTGTAAAATAAAAAGTGAAATAAAAATCACTTAATGTAAAAAGTTATACAAATTATTAAATAATATCAAAATTATTGTATACAATTCTAATAAACCAATTTCCATGCGAATGAAATTATCAAAAAGAAATTTACAGAAAATTTAACCAAAATATAAAACGTGAATTTGATTAAATAAATTTAGTTTTTTATTTACGTTAGTATATTTTTGTCAGCCTTTTTATAAAATATTACAATCGTCATTGTTCTACCCGTTTTATCGGTCCTTAGGAATCATTATCGTATACAGAAGAGTATAACAGTACCTTGGATTAATGAATGAACATTATTTCAGAAAAATGTTTAAAGACATTTGCGTAACTTGCTCATTCTTTTTTTTACTTTTCTGTACAATATTGTTTAATTATGTTTCAACAGTACAGTTCACGATTTTTTCTTATACAATAAGTCGTATAGACACAATACAGTTTTCTCTTTCTGTTAAACACAGAAAAAAATGTATATACATTATGTAAATTTACGTGTAATTGATATATTCAACAAAGCTTACACAATTATTTTTTTTGTTTTATTTTTTTCACTTTTTTTGACTGAAGCGAGAATTATCAAAAAAATGCTTATTTTCGCACTCGATTATTTATATTCATGATAAAAATTCTTTTTCATCATGAATATAAAATTTGCAAAAATTTGTTTTACTCATAATTGGAGTCAATTTTAAAAAATTCTAAATTAGCTACAGGGAGAAATATTTTCCTGCATAAATAACAGATATGAGTTTTGGCACTCTTTCTGCGATACTGTTTTAACAATTGATTTTTTTCTAGCTACAATTTGTGCAACGTCGATTATTTGTCGAGAGTTTTGTTATATTCTCAAGTAAACGAAAAAAAAACATCAAAGAATAAAATAAATTACTTTTAAAAAAATATCTAAAGTTCAGCTTTCCATCTTTAATTCACACATTAACTAAATAATGGAACGTGCATTAATATTATAAATAAATAATTTGTCAATAATATCAATGAATTAATTTTTTAATAAAAAAAATATAAACTATTGAATGGAAAAAATATACATCATTCCATTATTTAGTTTTGAAGTTTGTGTAAATAGGATGGGAATACTTTACCAGTCGACAATCTACAAAAATTCACAATCGGTCATGTTAAAAAAATTGAGCTAATCTTAAAAACTAGTTACAATACGATGGATAGGAAACGCTTGAGGACGATTTATCGAGAATCGCTAAACAAAAGTTTAACGTTACTATATTTTTCAACTTTCTTTTATCTCATTGAATTGCAATAAACATGATAAATATTAAATAATTCGCTGGCATTACTATTTGTTTTACAAAAATTGATCCATTCTGTTTTTGTCCTCTTTTTATTTTTAAAAGAATTCTACGCTAATATAGCGTTTTTTTGTTTTAATTAGTTTTTTGACTACTCCTGTTTTCAAAAACTAATTATCAATCACACTTAGTCACGCAACTATCTTTGATATTGGCATTCTTTGGCTAGATTGCCTTCGATCGCCATCGAAACTTCGCTATTGACAATTTACAAACGAGACCCTTGTTTCGAAAATCGAACACCGAAAAAATTCAAGTACAATATATATAATAAATTACTTATAAATTCAGACTTTCGACTTACTATTTCGTCCGTATTCTAAAATTTGTTTGTGATAGAAAAGCAGATAGCTGAAAATAAAAAAGAAGAATTTAATGTTTTTTCTTTTTTTCAAAATTTGTAAATCTTTTTGAAATCCTTTTTACTCTTACCCTTCACTAGTGAGAACATCTTTAAGTCGAGCTCGCGTAATTAAATGATCATCACATTTAAACCATTGATCTCGCTGTTGTCGAATAAAGGCCGTATAATGTCCCGTTTCAAGAGATCCTTCATGATTAATTACAGCAAACAAGGAATATCTATTGTCAGTAAAGGCAGTGTCCTCACCATTTTTCGGCATATTTTTCAAAGCACTATTATTATTGCCATTGCGACGATGCGATGTAAATGGAGTCATGTCCAATTGTTCCGGGAATGAAATAAATGTGGAAATCTTTTTATCCTGAATGCTCGAGTGTTCAAATCGCTTTAAATGAAAACTCGCAACTATTGGCAATTGTTTCATTGTCAATTGTTTCGTACTCTCCTGATATGTTTGACAATTGTTGCACTTTATTTTTGCCGTTGATCCCAAATGTTCGGCGCGTGTGAACCGTTCCAAACAATCGACAAGCGATGTCGGTGGACCCGTACTGTCCGTTATTGAACTGCCAGCAGTTGGACCCAGGTCCAACGATATGTCCCAGAACGGATCAATTGTTGTTGAGACACCACTGAAAATAAAATTTCCGATTTCATTTTCTTTCACAATTAAATTAAATAAATTTAAGTTTTTATTTTAGTAAATAGTAAATTGTCAATCAGAGTTGCTACAAATTTTTAATTTTATTTTCCCTAACTTTTTTCTGCAATTTTTAAAAATATATAATTTAAAAATTTTTTTTGTAAATTTGTCGATTGCTGCAATCTTTCTATAAACAGGGTGTCTAACTAGGATTGAGAAAAAAATTCCTTGTCTTTTTACTAATTTTATTTCTGCTTTCTTGGGCCAAAAATATGGTAACTGATATATTTAACAATGATTGAAACAAACAATAATAAAAATCTACAAAGTTTTGTTAGATTAAAAAAAATTTTTATTCACAAGAAATTTTAATTTTTGTATAAATTTTTAGAAATTTCCCTGATTTTAAATGAAATTTTCTGACATTCCCTGACCGTTTGACACCCTGATAAATTATTAAAATTTCAGTTATGTATCATTAATCGTTGAATTTAATAATCTTTCGATTGGTATATTTGTTAATTTTCTGACATTTGCATTTACAAAAAAATCATGATTCAATGTTTGGCATGTTTTTGGGCCGTGAGCGTGTAGCCGTACCCACATAATTCCCGACGGTAATGTAATTAAAATTATTCATTAAATAATTTTTCACTAATAAATTATTGATAGTTGCTGATAATTGAAATATAGTTTAAATTTCAGTAAATTGAATTGAAATTTCAGTAAATCTAATTTAGTTTACTTGGGGAAGAAATAGAATTTTTAAGACTCGTACTTGCAGGATTGACAGACAACGTCACTTTGCAAACCGCCGGTGAAAATTTGATCTATAATGCAATTGCAATGATGCGGATTATCCTTGACGAGAATAGGGGCGGCCTCGCAGTGTCGATGAAGAACGTCGAGTGTTGCAATGAAAAACTCGTGAGCGTCTTGTTGTTCATATCCAGCCAAGTGTCTAGCGTGCGTCCAGATTAAATGGAGAAGTTTGTGAAGCGTGAGGGGCGCTTTATTTCCTGAGTAGAATTCCTGAAAGAGTTGTGCCACTTCACAGACTAAACAGCGACTTGGCTGTGGACAATGATGTCGATCAGATAGAAAATAATCACGCAAAAGTGGCGTATGAATCAATGCCTGAACTATGCAATTCATAAAACACGTGCTTCCTAAATTTATCAATCCCCTTAAACCTGAAAAATAAAATTATTCAAATAAAATCCTGCAAACATTTCTAAATAACATGCGGAATAGATGTTTTTCTACTTTTGAATTTCGAAGTAATTTTAATATTTAGATCCATAAGATTAATTAAATTAATGCTTTCTCGCTTTTTTGCAATGAGAATTTTTCTTTTTCACCTATAGTAGAATTCTCGATTACTCGTCTCCTGCGCGGATGTTTTCTTAGCAATTCCGTTTCGCTCTGAGTTGGTTCCCACGCTCGATAAAATTCTCCTATGCTTAAAGACTTTGCCGATTCGCTCCATTGTGACTTTGCTACAGCTAATAATTCTCTGTCGTAAACATAATCTCCGCATTGGAAGCACAAAATATTTCCATAACACAAATCCACAGCTGCAATTTAGATAAATAAAAATTTCATAATTCAAAATTAATTTCAATTTAAAATGAAACAAAAAAATACCTAAAAAGTGTTTTTTCGTTTTGGCATGATCCTGAATATGTCCTTTAACATAACAGCCAAAGAAGATACAGTGCAAACAGGAGTGCAATCGATCCTTGTATGTTTTACATATATGACAGAGACAACTTACAGCCTGAAAAAAGAAAAATTGAATTATTTAATTATTATTAAATTAATTAATTATCCTCTTATTAAATTTTTTGCTATTTCAGTTTAAAATTTGCTTTGAATAAATCATCAAAAATCCTAATTTGAAATTTATATTTTATTCTCATTCTCATTTATTATTAGTATAATGAAAATTAATTAATAAGAGATTTATTTAAAAAATAAATTATGATAAATACTTCTTATTTATTAATAATATGTAATTATTTTGAAATACACGTGGCTCTTGCACAATATTGGTGAAAGTGTTATTTTTACAATAAAAAACATTTTATCTTTTGAAATAAAGAATAAAATTTTAAGCTGATAAATTTGCAATATTTGTAAATAATTATAATCCAAAATAATTGTTATTCTAAGTTTTAGGGATCTTTTGTAACATATATACGGTCCTGAAATCTGCAGATGTTTTTTCCAACTCATTAAAAAATGTAGATTTATTTTTTCTACTGTTTGTTGAACAATTAATACTTTATATTCCAAATCTTCTTCTTTATAAAAAGATTATTTTTTTAATAATACACATAGCTTATTTTGTACAATCTACAAAAACATTAATTTCAGTAACGTGCTGATCAACGGTACTGGGGTTGCAATTTAAAATCCCGTTATTCGAGATTTATCTTGACAAAAGTACGAAAATAAAAAGATACTGAATAAAAATTGACCTTTCCTTTTCGATTTCTAAATAGTCGCATAGATAATTGAGGTTAATTGACATTTTTTACTCAATTAACAACTCTCGGTGTTAATTAAATGGAATTAACATTGTAAAAACCAAAAAAAAGTTTCGAATAAAAATAAATAACTCAATGTTGAATTATTTTTGAAACATTTCTAAAATTATTTTTGTGAAATAATATTTTAGAGTAAATTGTTTAAAACAATTGTTAAAAAATTTTCTATGAAGTATAGGAAAAAAAATATTTTTCTTTGTCAAGAAATTTTGTTCAATAAAAAATATAAAAAAAGCTAGTGCATGATATTGTGCAACAAAGAGAGGTTATTTTGAGACACCGCAGGACCTTTGCCAAAAAAATAGGAGTATTTATTTTGATATATATACTAAGTTAATCAACTTTTTATCAAATTTATAAACCAGTTTATTCCTCCTACACCAGAAATACCTCATGCATCAGTGGATTGCAAACTTAATTACAGCATCTAATGATTACCAGGGTTCTAAAATCAATAAGTTCGCTCCTGATGAAAACGTGAATGAACCGAAGCTCGTGTGTGACGTGCACGTTGCGCTGGGAAAACGTGCACGTAAATACGGGGGTGTCCATGTGTTGGGTTGTCATTCTAACCACCAGAACAATTTTTTGACAGTTCTTATACATTTATTTAGAAAAAAAAGAAACACTTGACACCATTGAAAATTAATATCAAATGGAGATAAAACCCAGGGAAAAAAGAATTTCTATGAAATATACGATAAAAATTAGGAAAATAATTTTAAAAAACGTTTAGAAAAACTAGGAGATAGAGGAATTGTATAAGTAACCGGCATTTTGCTTTGGAGTGATAAAAAATGTCCCACCTTCCTGATGCGAGCCTCGTTTGATGTACTGGTGACGAAATAAGAGTGGATCACTTTGTAGGGCTGTATACCCTTGGCTGCCTTGAAATTATTCAAGTGTATGCAGCCATGGTCGCTCATCTCAGGCTGGCACAAGCGATGGCGTGGTTAGTTAAGTGTTCGCGATAATGTTCTTGCTCGGAATCGCCAAAGATTCAGAGGGGACCCCGTTTTGATTTCCCTTGATTACAGACCCTGGCACACCCGCGGGGCACCAAGGGACTTTTTTCAAATAACGATGTTACGAACAGGGTGACGAACAATGTGCGCGGGGCGTAACACGCTGGTCGTCGCTGGCCTTGGCAGTAGCGCGCGTGTCGTTGACATGGAAAATCGCGTAAGCCTTGGAAAACTGCTTTCATATATTTTATCGTCTTGTCACGCTGTCAACCTCGTTTTAAAACCCGCAATCATTTAGAAGAATGAGACGATTGTGCGTCGTTTAGGTTGGAATGAGTAAATCACGAGATTTTATGGTTCTTCGGGTTGTAATAAAATCACCCGGGAACCAACGAATACCAGCCGGTCACTGTGTTCACTGCAGCGGCGCCGGTAAGGGGTTACCCCTCCCTGCTCCCTCCTAACGCCAAAAAAAGCGTAGATCATGTACGTAACCCACTACCTCCGGGCCCCGTACCTATTTCCACTTGATTTTTCCCGTTTTCTTGTATATTCCTTTAAAAAACACTTATTATCTCCCATTACTTTGATGTCTTGGCAAATTTTCACGTACTACCAATACATTTTTCAACAATCTAGAGATATTTGGGAAATTTATTAATGCCCAGGTGAAAACACTTCATACAGTATGTTCTGAGAAGAGCAGGTGTGATCTCAAATCGTCTGATTTTCGAGAGGAGTGGGGTGAAACTTTATATCTCCGTAATTACGGCCCTGACTCTGATACGAGATGCTGTTTTTTAAGTTGTTTAAAAAAATTGTTATGATTACATTGACAATTTTTGAACTTTGTATTGTATAGTTTTAAAAAATAATTACTGTCATAGATTTTAACTTAGAATGTTTGTTTTCAGGTTAACTTGTCTAGAACAGTGTTTATGATCGTTATAATATTTCTATTGTCTTTAGAGAAGAAAGAAAAAGTACTGGAGGTGTAGAAATTTTTTTTTTTAAGAGACTGGGAAAACCCCAAAAACCGATTAGAAAATGTGAAAATTTATTGCGATTGTAAAAATTTAACGGGCAGTCATGGATTAAGTCCCGTGAAGGAAAGGACCCTTTCCCCTCAATGCGGCCGGGACGATCATCGATTCCGTCCCATGAGGGGAAGTAGCCTTCCCCCACCATGCACCTGGGTCCTGAGTTCGGAGCTTTATTTTTAAAAAATACATTCCTTTGTAATAATTAATTTTTGATTTAATGTTTATTAATAATCAGAAAGAGGCTTTTATGTATAGATTCATTTGCCTTCTGCAGTTTAAGTGCTATGTGCCTTTGAAATTTATTTCATATTAATGATGTACCACGGAAGAGTAGGGATATAATAATATTGTAGGGTTTTGAGGGCACACGATGACACCCCAAATTTCAATTTATGCTTTCTTGTCTTTTCGTCGTATTTCAAACAATGCAAATTGTAGTCAGTTTTATGCGACAACTCGATCGCACTGCCAGTCCTGAGTTCGGTTCATGATTCGGGCGTTGAATCCATTCCTGGTTGGGGAGGGGGATTATTTACTTCCCCTCACGGGACGGAATCGATGATTGTCCGAAAAAGGTAAAGTAATAAAAGTACTGCGAGGCCCTTATGGATTAGAAAATAAGACCCATCTGGTGGATATTCATTGTATACAATTTTACAATCTCTAAAAGGCAAAACAACATTTTTTTGTTACATCTTATCTCGAAATTGTCAAAAATAATAAACCGGTTCAAAATATTTTCCCACCGGCAATTTTTCTTAATCCTCTTAAAACCCTATTTTTTTCTTTATACTCGTAAAATTTCAAATTCTATAAATAAAACTAACAAGAAAAAACATTTACAGATGTTTTTGAAAAATTCAAAAATAATTTCTTCTAAATAACAATTAATTTAATATTTTAACTTTGGTTTTAAAATTCTTTAAATAAAAGATGAAAAATTACTTTATTAAAAACAAATCTTGTTTTAATGGCAAAAAATAATTTCAAAATGAACTACAATAATTTAAATTTTATAAAATTAAGTTTGTTTTCATTTTGGAAATATATTTACTTATTGCATATAAAAAACAATACCTACGTTTTGACTAGTATGTTAATTGATGTTAATTAAATTAAATGTTAATTAAAAAAAAATTTCTGTTTAAAATAAAAGAGAAACATTTTCAGTGAAAACGATATTCAAATATTTCAAACAAGAGTCACGTGATTGACAAAAGAATGGAAAATCTAGCCTTAACTGACTGACGGTTAACCATTCAAGTTGGAGACAAACAAGAGGAAGGCGGCATTTTCTTGTCGTAGTCGTAATAAGCAGGTATAAACTTGTCTGTAATCAATTTGAGAATGTAGATTAGTGAATATTATGTTTAGAAATGGATAATTTTCTTTTAGAAGTTTGTTATTTACTTTTAATTAATGAATGATATAAATAAAAACATTTTTTCTAGTTTTCATAAACGAAACTTTGTTTTCTAACCTACATTTCGACATTCTTTTGTTTAGCTTTTTTTTAGACGAATGTAATGTCAAATTTTGATTTTAATTATTTTTTAAGGAAGTGATTTAATAAAGAAACAATGGCGAACGAGAGAGAAAGAAAGAAAAGGAGGAATGAAGATAGTGGAGATTCACAGCAAGCGAAAAAAGCAAGGGAACAAAATATTTCCCATTCATTTGCTGCTGAAGTAAGTTAACATTTTTTAATATTTTTCTTTTTGTCTAGGTTGTTTTTACACTTATTTATTTATTTTTTCACTTTTTTTGACTAATGTTTCTGTTCAAAAATCATTTTTCTGTAACGCAATTTCAGACAATTATAGTTATTTTTTAACTTTTTTATTTACATTTCAAGAATTTTTGGTTTACAAAAAAAGAATAATTTTAAGAAACGTCTATTTTCTTTTATCCTTTAAGAATTATCATTTGTTATTTTATATTTTTAACACATGTATAAAAAACGTCATTAAAATCTTTTCTTTCTGCGTTCAATTTTCCTGGAAAAATACATTTTTTATATTTAGAAAAACAAATAAATTTACAGACTTAAGACAAAAAATTAATCTTGTAAGTTTGTAGATCAGAATTATCAGGTTATTAGTATATTTTTTGTTTAGATACTTATTAAATTGCATGATAAGAATGATTGTTAGCGCTAACAATATATAGTAAAAGTTTGTAGTTCACTCATAAAAAAGATTACATTAATTGCTATATTAATACTGTGTAAATATAAAATTTTTAAACTTTATTGATATATTTATTGAACAAACTTGTACATTTTGGTTTTTTTCAGCAAACCATTGGAAAAGTGAAACGAGTTTTCATGCGAAATTTCATGTGCCATGATGCTTTGGAAGTTGATTTAAATCCAAATGTTAATTTCATTGTAGGACGCAATGGAAGCGGCAAAAGTGCGATTTTGACTGCTATAATGATTGGCCTTGGTAGTAAGAGTAAAATTACAAACCGAGGAACTTCTGTAAAAGGTAGACAAAATTATTTCCTGGACAATTTGTATTAATTGAAATAAAATTTGATTTTTTTCTTGTTCATTGTAATTGAGAAATATTTTTTTACAGGATTAGTACAAAATGGCAAAAATACTGCGGCGGTTGAAATAAGTTTGACAAATGCAGGAGTTGGTGCTTACAAGCACGATATATATGGCGATGTCATTACAGTCTGTCGAGCAATTGGTGCGAGTTCTGGTTACAAAATCAAAAATTGGAGAGGTATTTAAAATACTTTTTATCCTACATTTCATTTTTTGTTCCTCTTATAATTCATATTACTCTACTGGTTTATCTACAATTTTTATACATTCAAATTTTGCCTATTTTATTTTTCCAGGCGAACTTGTCTCTAATAAGAGAGAGGAACTTGATAAAATTGTTGACGCAATGAATATTCAAGTTGAAAATCCAATTTCGATATTGAATCAAGATGTGTCGAGATCCTTTTTAGTTTCATCGACTGCGCAAAATAAGTATGAATTGTTTATGAAAGCCACTCGTTTGAATATTATTGGCCAAAATTATAATGAAGCTCGTCATTGCAATGATGATTCACATCGCCGTTTAGCGTCTACCGAACAGGTATTTTTATAACTATTTTCTATTATCAAAATAATTGTTTATTAATTAAGTTAAATTAAATTGCAATTTTTAATATATTGCACATTTTATTTCTTGTTTTTATCTCAATTGTTAATAAATTCTTTTACATTCCAGTCAATGGAAGAAACAAGAACAGAAATTGCTCAAATTCAAGAAAGCTTGCAGATGTTGAATTCTGCAGATGAAGCGCGTGATAATTATGAAAAATTACAAATCGAATTGTATTGGGCGATTGTAAGTTACTTTAAACAATGATTTTGCCAATAAGATACAATTGAAAGCAAAATTAATTTTCTCAATTTCCTTTAGGTGTCTGGTGAAGAAGAAACTGCAAAGAAATTGCAGCAAAAACTTTCTGATTCTGAGAATGAAGTCAAGAAATTAGAAGCTGTCGACGTGGAGCGAGAGGAAAAATTAACTAAAATCAAGGAGAAGTTAGAGTAAGTAATTAAAGAATAAAAGAATTCTAAGGAAATAAATTACATTTGAAAAAGTTAACTACTTTTATTTGTACTCTGTAGAAAATTGGATCTTAAATGTCAAGAAATAAGGACTGAATCCGCGAATAGTGCTGAATTGTACAGACAATCGAAACAAGCTTATTTGGAGAGTAAGGATGATCATGCTGCAAAAGTAAGAGATTGGCGTGTTTGTCAGAGTAAAGCGAAACGAATAGAAAGTGATATTGAACTTCTTAAAAAAGAAATTGAACGATTGGAAGCGTAAGATTTTATTCTTATTATTTTATTTTCTATCTGTCACATTGGGAAATGATCATTTTTTTCAACTAAAAAAATACATTTCCATTAAGTACAGAAGATGATGGAAATTTGAATTTTGAAATTTTCGATTTACAGTGGTAGTAGTAAACAAGAAGCAGAACGACAGGAAAGTCGAAAGAAGTTAGCAGACTTTGAACAAAATTTGGATCAAGTTGAAGCCACTTTACGCACAAAGCAAACGGATCAAATGCATTTGGAAGCTGAAATACGAGAGCACTTGAAGAGAGAAGAACATTCCTTGAGAATACAAGTTGATAACAGTAACATTAAGATGAGTAAGTTTCACAATTCATAAACAAATTATAAATTAATCGAAGTTAATTCCTTATTGACTGAAATTAATCGAAATTAATTCCTTATTGTCTCAATTTAAATGAAATTAAATTATTTCTTTCAATTTTTCTTCCTTCCAGAACAAATTTCACAAAAATTGTCGGCCATCAAGAAACAAAAGAACGACGACATTGCAGTTTACAGTCCGAATATGCCTCGTCTTTTGAAACGAATAGACGAAGAATATCGAAGAGGTAAATTTCGGTGTAAACCCAAAGGACCAGTTGGAGCTTTTATTAAAGTAAAAGATTCCCAGTGGATACCTGCTGTTGAGAATTTTCTTTCTAATATACTGAGTGCTTTTTGCGTCGATAATCGAGCAGATGCAAGTAAACTCGGTTTAATTATGCGCGAAGTTTTTCGCGATGAAAGATGTCCTCAGATAATTTGCAGCAAATTTTTCGATCGAGTGAGTAATTTAAAAAATTTTTTTAATGAAATCTGAATTTATGAATAATTTTGAAAAAAGAAAAAATGTTAATTTTATTTTTTTTTATAATTAATTTCATTTGTGTAATTAAATAATTAATTTTGTTCAGGTTCACAATGTTCAACAGCATTGCACACGTTCACCAGACTTTCCGAGTCTTTTGGAAATGATGGAGATATCCGATCCAGTGATAGCGAACTGTTTAATTGATCAACGTGAAATTGAATGTGTTTTGCTGATTCCAAGCAGTGATCAAGCTTGCAAAGTAATGTGTTCAGCTCAATATGTTCCACACAATTGTAAACGAGCTTTCACTCAACAAGGAGATCTCTTCTTTCCTGCACCCAACTACAAAACTTATGGTGGCAGACGTGGAATGAGGGCAAAATTCCTTCAAATTTCAACTACTCAAGCAATCCAGTTAGTTTCCTGTTTCTTTATTGTACAAAAAGAAAATAAATAAATAATAATAAAGCCAACATTTTTAAGATAATATTCAAATAAATATTTCTATTTCAGAATTTTAGAAGAAGATTTAGCAACCGCAAGTGAAGAGCAACAGAGATGTTCAACAGAGTTGCGCGCTGTTTCAGCAAAAATCAACTCTGCAAATTCCGAATTACACAAGATAAACGAAAATGTTCAAAAATTAAGAACAATTGAGAGTAAATTAAAAACTGCAATTACTTGTGAAAAGGAAAAACTTGAAGAAGTTCAAAGCAATTCGATTGAAGTTTTTGTAAGTATTCATTTTTACTTCTAATTTAATTAAAATAATTATTAATTTCTAGAAAATGTTACTCGCTCTATTCTTTTTATTATTATTATTATTATTATTATTATTATTATTATTATTATTATTATTATTATTATTATTATTATTATTATTATTATTATTATTATGCAAATTACAAATTTCTTTATTTCCAAATATAAACTCCAATTATTGAATAATTTTTTATTCATAAATTAAAACATTCATGTAAGTAAATAATTAATAATAATAAATAATATTTTTTTTTATTATCTACTGAAATTGGTTAGAAGAATTTATTTCTCAATCAATAGTTTTAATAATATGTAATAGTAAAATAATTAATTACACTTATTAACAAAATCGATCTTATTTTCTAAATTCGAAGAATTCAGTTATTTTCAATATTTTAATAAAATTTTGCGAAGAATTTTATTATTTTCTAAAGATTGTAATAAAATTCAATAATCAAATGTTTAATTTCAATTATTAAGAAACACGTTTAAAATGACCATTTTACAGACGAGTGACATGGATCGAAATCAAAGAAAACTGCAAGAGGCAAAAACAGAGGAAGATGCTTTGAAGCAAGCAATTGTGGTGAGTCAAACAAGAGTTGCAGAATTAGATGCTGAGACAAAACGTTACAGGGGTATAGTTAATGAAACTGAAGTGAGGCTTACTCCAGTTAAGGTAAGAACAAATTCTAATATATTTCTTTGTACTAAAGTTTTTTTATATTTAACTTTATACTAAAGATTCTTTATTTATATTTAATGTTATTTATCTCCATTAATATCACAATTTAAAATATTTTGATCACTCTTTGACCCGGAGTGATCGTTATCTTCCTGTTTTATAATATTTTTTATTCAAAATTGTTTTGAATTTAAAAAATGTTCAAATTTTTCATTTAATTTCATTTTATGTTTTTTTTTCATTGCAGGAGGAAATATCCCAATTGAAAGAAAAACAATCTATTTTGAGCTCGAATCATGAAAACACGGCTAGAAAAATGAATATCGCTAAGCAGAATATTGATAAATGTAAAGCTGATTTAGAAAATCAACAACGCACTGTTCTTCTTGCCACTCAAAAAGCGACGGAAAAAGGCGAGAAAGTTGAAGTAACCAGGTATTTAAAAATAAGTTTACCCTTTATAAAAGTTTCTTTTTTCTTTATTCGTTGAATTTTCTGTTATTTTATTTGTAATTTTTAATTTTTCTACTAATTGTAACAAAAAATATTTTTCAGATCCCAGAGAGAATTGACTCGTCTTTCAAAAGAGATTAAATCGACAATCGAGATTATTGAAAACCAATATGGCTCTAAAGAAGATTTGAATAAAGAGCTTCAGGAAAAATTGGAAAAATTCAGTAAAATTGATGAATTTCATAAAGTTCTTGCAAAATCTTGTCAGGTAATCATGCACAATTATTATTACTTACTATCATTTATTCTACAAGTTTAAATTTCTTTGAAAATTTTTCTAATTTTTTAATTTTTAATCGCATAGAAACATAAAGTGAGACTTGAGAAGCGTCGTCGTTTATTTGAAGAAATGAAAAAAGAAATTGGATACAAAGTACAGCAGTCCTTTCAAACTATACTACGTCTTCGAAAGTATAAGGTAATTTTTACTATCTACTGTAAATCATCTAAATATTTATCGTCGAATATAAATAAAAAATTGTTGCAAAAAAATATTAAAATAAAAAATAAATTATTAAAATTTTATTAATATAGTAACTATCAATTTAATTAATAGTAAAGAATACAATAATGTAAAAGTTTAATTTAATCAACTAATTTTACTTAGGGGACAATTGATATTAATCACAAGGAGAAAACACTTCTGCTCGAAGTGAATCCTCAAAATGATGCAAAAAGGCCAACCAATGATGCGAAATCACTATCTGGTGGCGAAAGATCCTACTCCACTGTTGCATTTATTTTAGCTCTCTGGGATTGTACTGGATTACCATTTTATTTTCTCGATGAATTCGATGTTTTCATGGTAATTAAATAAGAAAAAATTTCTTTTTTCATTTAAAAAATAATGGAAATGTAAAAAAATGTTTTAAAAAAATTGTCCTTTGGTTAAAAAACAAATGTTCTTATTTTATAGGATAAAATTAACAGGCGTATTATAATGGACCTGTTGATAGAACACACTAGATCTCATCCTCAAAGTCAGTTTACTTTCTTGACACCTTTAGATACATCGAGCATTGATGTTAATGACCAAATAACAATTCATCGGTAAGATTATTTGAAAAAGAATAATAATTTTAAATTAATTTATAAATTTTTTCTGTTTTAATTTAATGAAATTGTTAATTTAAATTAATTATATTAATAATTCATTTAATTTGCAGGCTAGCTCCACCAGAAAGAGCGGAAAACTAAAAATCATCGATTCCATCCACAGAAATTTTCTATTCGTTCACAAGCGCTTTAATTAGTGTTTATTTGTTTATACCATTAAGTATATGTCCTATTTATGACTCCGTAATGATGCCTTAAAAACAGAAATAAGAGATGTGTTCCTCCCAGTGAACATAAACTATAAGGTATTTCTTATTCCTTAATATATTTAAAAAAGTTTTATTTCACCGTTAATTTAAACAGATTATTTACAATCAAAAAAAGAAAAAAGAAACAATTATATCTATTAAAAATTAATCTTGTTTCAAGGCAATCATCGTTTCTTGTTTTGTCTCGTCAAAGCGAACTAAAAATATAAGACATTTATTTATAGTTTGACATTATCAAAAAAAATTTATTTCATCGTTAATACAAATTGCTTATTTGCAAACAAATAGAAAAAAGCAAAAAAAAAGAAGAAAAACAGTGCTGGCCGTTGAAAAGTATTATTTAAATATTTTTGTTAACTATATTAAGTTAAAATTGTCGTCGTTCTGTCGTTTGTCTTTCTTGTATATTAATCGTTCGGTTAAGAAAAGAAGGTAATTTCCTATTTGGAAATCTGGTGCCTTGATATATACAGTATTACACGTTTAGTTCATAGTTAATGTGTAATATAAAAGAGAAGAAAATATATATTTCGTACCAAAATTGTTTTTCTTTATATTCCTCTATTGTTATGAATAGTTTTCCTTGTTTTTAAAAAATGAAGAATAAGTATAAAATCTTTTGCTTCATTAAAAGTGTATTAAAAATGATTATTTAAAAAATTTTAAAATGCTGAAATTTACAATTAGATTTTGAATTTGGAAAAAAAGGTCTTACAGACATTTAATAGTTAATCGAAATTAATTCCTTATTGTCTCAATTTAAATGAAATTAAATTATTTCTCTCAATTTTTTTTCCTTCTAAGGTAAATGTCCCTATTTGTGTACTTTGTGCATAAATGTGCAAATTTAAAAAGAAATCAATTAAATATACTGTTGTAAGTAGTTGTTTTTTATCCTGAAACATATTTTATTATTACAAAACGGTATTTTATGAAAAAAATGTTTTAATAATTATATTTTGTATTTTGACATTTGCAAGCAATCAAGTCATTTGACAGGTTTACGTTTTACAGTTTATCAAAGCAAAAAAAAAACTAAAGTTTTATAAATTAAAGTGAGTATTTATGAGATTGGATATTAATTTACTTTTTTAAGCAGCTAATGCATATAAAGATGAGTGTATCATAGCATATTCATGAAAAATACTAATCAGTTCACAAATTGGTACATTAACCTTTTTTCATAAAAACACAATAATTTACTATATTTTGACAATAAAAAATTGATTTAAAGTCATATTTGCTTTCAAAATTAATATATCTTCTTATGGTAAAAAAAGATTTTTATTAAAAGAAACGTAAAGGTAATTTTTTCATTTTTAAATAGTCAGTATTTTTTGAAAATATTGAAAAAATTTTTTCTATCGTTAAATAATTTTTATTCGTTAGTTTCAATGTTTAGAATTTTTTTTAATATAAAAAATATTAATTCACGCTTTAAAGTTACAGAGAATTGGTTGATTAACTTGGTCAAGGTCGCTTTATAAATGTAGTTCATTCCGAGTACAGGGCGTAGATTTACCAGTAAATTACCTCTGGTTCCATAAAGGCGCGGTCTTATTAAGTAATAATCATTCTGCCTCTGGGTGAAAGTCAAGGTGTATGCCGCCCGGATAATATTTCGGGAACTGAGGTGATTGTCTTTTATTCTTCATTATTCTTTTCAGTTTAGATTTTAGATAAATATGTCATTGTTAACAGTGATAATAATATATTACAATGTAATAAATTATTTTAATAATAATATGCAAATTGCAAAACTTTTTATTCTTCAATATCAACTTCAAATTTTTTAATTAATTTCAGAAAAAATTTACTTATTGAATTAAATCATTGTCAATAGAATTTTAATTTCCTTCTAAAGAATTAAATTATTTTCTATAAAATTTTAATATAAATCTTCGAAACAATTTAATTATTTTTATAAATTATAAAATTCTTCGCAAGAATTCAATTAATATTTTAAAAAATAAAATTCTTTAAAACCATTCTATTATTCTTACAAATATGTAGTAAAATTCTGAGTAAGAATTGAATTTTTTTATAAATAATAAAATTCTTCTTAGAAATCCAATTACTTTTCAATACAATTTTAATAAAAATTTTCGAAAGGATTCAACTATTTTATTAATTATAAATTATTAATTTTAATAAAATTTTCCAAAAACATTTAATTATTTTAAAAAAAAATTTAATACAATTCTACGCAAAGATTAAATTATTTTCATAGATAATAAAAACTTTACATGAATAATAAAATTCTTTTTAGGAATTTCTTGAAAAAGAATTAATTATATTAAAAAAGTTAAGTTGAATTTGTTAAAAAATTATTTAAATTTGATTTTTCTAATTTCACGTAAAATTGAATCAGAATCAAATAGATTCAAAAATTCTCTAAAAGAATTAAAAAAAATAATAATATTAAAATTGTGAAAGCAATGTTGAAGAAGTTACAGGAACAATATTTTTATAATATAAAATAACTATTTTATCACTTGGTGTTTAGGAATAATTTTACAATTAAAGAAATTCGTAAATAAATGTGATATACTTTTTTTAATATCTAATAATTATAATTAGAATGAATGAGAATATTCTTTTAGATCAGGGAAAAAGTCAAAATTTTTTCTGGAGATCAGAGCAAAATCAGAGAAAAAAAATTAATTTTTTATTACATCTCTGTTATCTAATTTTCCAATTTGTCAATTGATTTGTGAATTTTAGAATATTTGCTAAAGATGGAAAAAAATCACAAAATTTTCTGAATTCTAATGAGTTTTGAAAAATGTATCAATAAGAAATAAATATGTTATTTAGATCTTTAATTATTAATTAGTGATAAATATAGTAATAAATAGTAATTAGAATGTTTTTTAATTTTAGAAATATTCGAACGCACGATTGATTAAGGATTACTTTGGGTGATTATGGAATGGAAAGATTGAAACAAAAAGAAGGCACACAGTGATTTTCTTTTTATAATAAAATCATTTAATGAGACTCGATAATTTGCAATAAATAGAAAGAAGAATTTGAGGTAAATCAATGGTAGTAAGCGTTGCTGGCATAGGAGAGAGGAGCGACAACTTTGGTGTGTGCCAATGGTGCGCTGTAGGCGATGTGTGCAGGTGCAGCGACAGCTGGAGCAGCGTAGGCAACTGGAGCTGCTACGGCGGCTTTCACGGCAACATGAGCGGGCTCTTTGTGTACAACGGCATTGAATCCATTGACATCGTCAGCGGTGTATTCGACAATTCTTTTCGTGCCGTCAGCCTCGACGAGAGAGTAGCTTCCGTGAACAACATCTCCGTCACGAGTTTCGTGTTGGCTTTTAGAGTCGCCAGTCAATGAATCCTGAACATCATAGGCGTAGCTATATTGAGGATTGGGATCGTATTCGGTGTCGACGGTTTTCACAACTTTGGCAACTGGAGCCGCGTAGGCGAGAGGAGCTGCGGCGTAGTGAGCTGGGGCCGTGTATGCAACTGGAGCTGCGGCGAGGTGAGCAGGAGCCGAGTAGGCAACTGGTTGAGCGGCGTACGCCACTTTGGCGACTGGTGCTCCGATGAAACCTGCACGTGCGGTTGCTACGAGAGCAACGAAAGCGAGGAACTGCAAATATTGGTAAAAAAACAAAAACTTATCATTCAATTTTAATTTCTCTTAGTTTTTCACAAGCGAAATACTACGAAAATCGTAAGATTTCTCTGAAGTTAGCGTCGACGCTCAGCGTCAAAAACTATTATTCGGGGTATATTAGAGATAAACAATTGTTTAATTTACCCCACAGCACCGAAAGTTACCTAAAAATTTATTAAATATTTATTTGCAATATTTGGAATATTTAATTGCAATGTTTATTGAAAATTGTGTAAAGATTTATTTACTATTATATTTAATAAATTTTTAGGAAAGTTTCTGTGTTGTGGGGGTTGTTTCACTTTAGCAAAAAAGTTGTTTTCGTCACTCATCGTCGACGCTAACTTCAGTGTCTTATTGTAATTCGATTTTTGTTAGTAAACTTTAACTAAATTTTACTTTACGTTACTTTACTTAATTGCGATATTATGAAATTGTATAATGATATATAATGTAAATTTCAGATTCTTTTGTACCTTGAATGCCATATTGTGATTTGAATGCTACAGTTGCTGGATTGCAAATGATGTCTTTCGAAGTTAAGAATACGACTTTTATAGGAGGCGGACAAGACGTTAGATATACATGTGTGATGTAAGCGGACTGTATACATTCGATTTTGGTGGTCAGGGCTTTGTAATGAGAGAGGAATTGGGCAAGAAACTGGATCACACCCTCAGGCAATGTCGGGGGGACCAATTTGACTGGCCTATTAAGCGAGGACCGGGTCGTGTCCTTGTCTCTTGAAAGTCATTTTTCTATAGTTTTACCATAATTTCATATATACATATATACGTTTTATATTCAAATTCTATTTTTGTTTTTCATTTTTTTTAATTTCTATTGTTCAACTGTTCACTTTACTGTTAAGTAATATTTTAAACCAGCGCGTTAATCTTAATTATTTACTTTAATTTTTTTAATGTATTTATTATTTCTTATTTCAATTAATCTATTATTTGAAATTTAAATTATTCCACTCTATTAAAATCTTTACTCTTGTTTTATTATTAAATAATACAAATTCAGGCGTTAATTTTATAATTACTTAATTTAATTTTTAAAATGTTTCTATTATTCTAAATTATTTGAATTATTCTACTATTTAATAATTTTTACATCCATTCATTTTTTACTATTGTTTTTTTATTACATCAGGTCTCGGATAATTATAACATTTACAACTATTTACAAAAAAGGCGACTTTTTGGAATTCTTTAAAAAATGCGATTTTTTCGATTTTGATTTTAAATATTGCATAAAAAAATTTTTTTTAAGTATTTGATACAGTTTTTTTAATCTCAAATTTTTAAGAACTTTAATTGCTAATTTTTGAAAACAATTTCATTCATAAAACTTTTAATAAAAAATCTTCAAATAAAAATTAAAAAAAAAAATTTTCTTCAAACAAATTGTACATTAAAAATGCTTTTAAAAAAGTAATTTTTAGAATTTTTCATAATAGTTTGAAACGTTAGATTTTAATTCAATTATTATTAATATCATCATCGTTTTAATTAGTTTTTTGAAATTATAGAACATATAAAAAATTTTATATTACAATTTGAATAATTGAATTTTAAATTAATTATTTTCAATACCTTTATAATTTTTATTACTTTTTCAAATTATTCATTTTTAAAAAATTTTTTCGTTTTAGTTAGAATACTTGAATTTTTATCCAATTATTTTCAACAATTTTATTATTTTTTTGAAATTATTGAAAACAAAATTTTTAATTTTTGCATTATAATTTAAATAATTGAATTTTAATTCAAATATTTTCAATATTTTCATGACCATGATTTGTTTTCTTAAATTATCCAAAATTTTATTCCAGAAATTTAATTATTTTCGAAAAATTACAATTAAATATTTTAAAAAACTTATACTTGTAGAATTTTTTTATCACAATTTTTTGAAAAATACAAAATAAAATTAATGTCTTTAAAAATTTTCTTTTTTAGACTTATCATTGAATATTAAATATTAATTATAAAATTGAAGAGAATCAAAATTGTATAATTCATAATTTTTTCAATTATGTATTTTAGAAAATTCTTCAAGTTTAGAATTTGCAAATAATTGAAAGTCAGTGAATCTAATTATATTGAATAAATATAATTATAGTTAACAAAAATAATTAAAAAATTTTGTTACAAATGAATATTTATTTAGAAATAATCTATTAATTTTTTACAATATAATATTATTTTTCACATTTGTTGCATATTAATTTTGTTTTTTTTGTTTTGCATATAAATATTTATTTTCATAATAATCTGCTGTTATTTAAATCAAACTTTGTTTTTAATACAAAATTGAATAATTTTTTTTTACAAATATTGGTTCTCTCACTAGTAAAATTAATAAATTTGTTCCCCTCGATGAATTATTGCAGACATGATTTATTTTTTAATATTATGACATAATGGAAAACATTATTCATTTTTGTACAAGTCATTATTTGAAAGGACCGCATATGAGTATTAACAGGTTTTTTTTATTATATAGAGAATAATATTGTAAAGTCATTTTAAATTCTTTTTTTTAAATATCAAAACAGTGGCCACATTTCAGAGAAAATATGAATTTAAGATTTTTTTTACAAATTTACAACAACAAAGAATATTAAATTGATTTTTCTAAAAAAACATTTTAAAAATCAGTAAATGTTCTCCAATTTTTCGTACTAATTGTAATTTAAAATTTAATTTTTTGTCTACTTTTTTATAGAAAATAGAAAAATATTTCTAAAATGAGAATAAATTGTGATTTTTACATTATAATGTTGTTTAAGAATTTTTTTTCTAAATAGTAATAAGAAAAAATTTTTTTTTACAGAGGTCTAAAGTACTTGGTTGAAAGGTATTCTTTATTTTTTTGCTCAAGTGCATTAGATTTTCGGAGTAATAGAAATTAGTCTCATAAATAACGTGAGTTAAATTATTCAACATTTCCAAACTTCTTTTTTTTCTTTTTTCAAAGAGAAAGAGAGAGAAACTATTTTTAGATATAATAGCGCAATACACGGGCGCAGTTCACATAATCTATTATCTTTGAATATCTCTTACTCAATTTCTCTCCTATTTCTTTCCATTCTAGTGTGCGTCTGTCACAGGTTGATCTATAAGGACGCACGAACTTTATGACGTGACCACGTTTTAAACACTATAAAAGCCAAATCTTTTTCAGAGAAATACATCATTTGCAAGTAGCAAACGTACTAATCAACACTTTACAAAATGGCATTCAAAGTGAGTCGACTAGTTGAGAGAAAAATAAAAATAATTAAAAAACAAATTATAATAATTAGACTAACTAAAACAAGTAAAAAATGATTAATAATGAAATATAATAATTATAAAAAATTAAAAGTGTAAAAATAATAATTAAAAATTTGAGTTCCTTTAAGAAATGACTAATATTTTTTAAAATTTTAGCTTTTCGTCTTCGCCGCCTTCTTGGCCATGGCATCAGCTGGAATTATTTCCTCTCCAGTGCACTACACAGCTCCTCTGAGTTATTCAGCGCCTTTGACTTATTCGGCTCCAGTTGTGAAGACAGTTGCGGCTGCTCCAGTTCTCGCTCACTCCAGCGCATCAATTGTCAAAACTGTGAATACCGTTCCCCAGGTGTACAGCGCTCCAGTTTACACATCAGCTTACGCTGCTCCAGCTTACGCCGCTCCAGCTTACACAGCACCAATTGTCAAAACAATTGCGTCGCCAGTTGCCTACTCAGTTCCGTCTTACGCCAAAGTTGCAGCCCCTCTCACTTACGCTTCAGCTGGATGGGCTTAAACAGCATCTACAATCATTGCGATCTCAATTTATAATAATATAAACTTCAATTTATAATTTAAATGGAATTTTTACTCCCAAATGGGAATTTTCACTATAAGGTAGAATTTTTTACTTGAAAGTCAAATTTTTACTATGAAATAGAATTTTCACTCTAGAGTAGAATGTTTTCCTGGAAAGTAAATTTTTTTACATTTAAATAAAACTTTTTACTCTAAAGTAATATTTTTACTCTGAAGTAAAATTTTTCTTCTAAAGTAAAATTTACATCTCTCTAATATACAATTTGTTACCATCTTGAATTAATAAATTATTCTAAACAGAATTGTTTTATGGAATTTAATTTCATTCGAAATTTCCTTTGGGATTTTGGAAGCCACTAAAACATTGAAAAAGACCCACACTGAAAAAATTTAATAATATTCTTTTTGATATTTTTTATTATTTTTGTTCAAACTTCATTAGATATTTAAATTTAATATTGAGGGGCTTTCAAAAAAGCCTTTCTGTACGAAAGTACTAATATTATTTTTTAAACAAAAGATCATATTTTTCTTATAAATTATAGTATAAAAATTTTAAAAAATGCATTTTAAAGGTGATAAAACTAGCTTTCAAATGATATGTCTGGCATTAAATTGTGATGATTTCTAATGAAACTGTATCACATTAAAAAAAACAAAAAAAAACGGAAACTTTTATTTTGCAATAACATTATTTACTCATTAACAAAATTATTTTTTTAATTTCGATTTTATGTAATGTTAAAGCTGAGTAAATGAGCTTTCAAACAATATTTTTTTGAGCTTCGTAACTTCAATAGTAAAAAAAAATACAAAACTTTTTGTAAAGCCTTCAATCGCTGTATGGTGGGCAAAAGTTATTGAACGGCACTGTAATTATTTATGTATATTTAAAATATACATTATTATTAAAGTATTGATTTAAAACTATTTTTTAACGAAATTATTATTAATTGAAATTTTTTTTATTTTGTAATTATTTTAAATTGAATTATTTTTGGGTTTGCAATTACAGGCAAACCTCTCTACGACCAAAAGCAATTTGACGGTTCCGCCGTAAAGAGGTTCGTTAAAATTCTATTATAATGAGTGAATGTTCAGGGATGTATCAACCATTTTAAATCATATGATCTTTAAATAGGTATGAAATAGAAATTATGATAATTTATTAATAACTTTATTAAAAAATATGTTTGCAAAACTGTTTTTCCAATACAGTAATAAAAAAGTAAAAAATATTAAGGGGAAATTCAAATTCAAAATGTCAAAAAATTTCTTTAGTGTCAAGAATACTCTCCTAAAATATTATTGCACAATTCGAAGTAAAACGAAAGTTATACATTTTTATTCTTCGCCATGTCAAAGATGTTTTTATATGCGGATAAGCAATCGAATGATTTAAATGTTTTCTCATTTGCATTTTTTAAAAAATACAAACAAAAATGTATTTGGTGTTGCTGATGACAAATTAGATATCAAATTGTCAATATTCAAAATGGCGGATCCAATATGGCGGAAAAGAAATTTTTTTTTCATTTAATTTTTCATTTCATCGACCATATTGCATCCGCCATTTTTAATTTTGAAAAAATGATGTCATTTTTGTAATCAGTGACCCCAACCCCCCGTATAACGATTTTCAAGCAAATCCAATGATTTTGAAAAAAAATGTCCGACATATTGGATCCGCTATTTTGAATTTAAAAAATCTGATTCCATATTCCTAATTAGCGACCTCAAAAACCACCGACTAACGATTTTCAATTAAATCCGATGATTTTTTTTTAAAATGTTGAAACTTATGAACAAAAACTTTAAATGCGTTTTTTTCAAAATGTCTTTTTTTGATCTCACAGAAAAAAAGAAGTGTTGTTTTAACACTAAAAGTAGTGTTAAAACAACACGCAACATTTTTAACCAAAACGAGGTGATTTTAACCTAAATTTTGTGTTAAATTAACTCCATGAGTGTGTTAAAATTAATGCACATTTTTAATGGCTGTTAAAACAACACCATCTTGAAAACTACACGCAACAAATTTAACACTTATTTTTTTGTGTGCTAGTAAAAGTGATATCTCAAGTTCTTCTGAAGCGATTTTAAAAAATTAAATGGCTTTTCATTCAGTATCATCATGCCTATAAGTGGAACCTCAAAAACTAAAAAATTTCAAACTCCCCTTTTTTTATAAGAGAAATTCTGAATAAAAACACCTTTTTTGCATATTTTAAGGAAAAAGTACTCTGAAAAAGGGGGGAGGGGAAAGAAAATTCCACTTTTTTAAGGTTCCACGCCTAAAGAAATATCAAACGAAGAGAATGTCATTTCATTTTTGGTTTTATCTGATTTAGAAAGTTTTTTTTTGTTTTTACGCTTTATTTTCATATAATTTTAATAAAAATCGTCCGGGGGGATTTGTGATATTAAGAGTTTAACATTTCAAACAGGAATTTCTCTATGAAATTGGCAGAAATTTAAAATAATAAACATAGTAATAGAAAGCGCATGAAATTCTCTATTGAATTAGTGTATAATATATTATAAACAATTAAAGTTTTATATAATAAAAATTATTAGAAAATCTATTTCCTTGCGATTGTTTTTTGTCGGTGGAACTGTTTGAAATGAAATGCCTCATATATATATATATATATATATATATATATATATATATATATATATATATATGTGGGTGACGCGACACGAGAAAAGGGACCGATCGATAAAAAAATCATTTTTGAGTTTCTAGTCGTATTCCATAGATTTTGAGTCGCTCTTTCACGTAAAAAATCAGAAATTAAAAATCTGAAATAGTTTAATTAATATAAAGCCCGAAAGTTGAACGTGTCCGCGTAAATACACGGGTTTTCTGCTCATGGCGTTACTTTAAACGCCCCCCCTGTAAAATTCTCTTTTGAGGCGATAGGTCCCTTTTCTCGTGTCGCGTCACATATATATATATAAAATAGTTAATTTAATAAACTGGCGACCTACTGCCAGCCCGACCCACTAAAAATGAAAAAAAATTTGTTTACAAATTCTTAAATAAATTATTTATTAGATGCAAAATAAATTTTTTAAATAAATGTCATAATTATTTTAATAATATATACTAAGAAAGCCTTCTTTTTACCTGTTTTGAACTGGAATGTCTCCTTAAAAACAAAAAAATACATATTAAAAAAATAATAAAAATAAATTAGTTTATTTTATAAAATAGTAGCATTATGGGAAAATAGAAAAAAGTACTTTTACCTGGGTTAAAATTAAAAAAATAGAAAAATCCATCAAGATGAAAAATTTTTCTTTATTCATACGAGGATGTTGAAACTTTGTCGAAGGCAATAAATAATAATAATAATAATAATAATAATTGAATTCGAGGGGACTACTTAAAAGAGAATTTTATTTGAATAATTTGTCAGAAATTTTTGACATTGTTCAATATAAACACAGCATATATCATTGTATGATCATATAACTTTTACTTTCCTTCATAATAATAATTTACTGTTATGCAGACAAAAATGAAGTGTAAAGGACCATTTAAAAGAAAATCAATTAAACACTTAATATTGTTTGGAAGTTTACGAACTGACCAATAAATTACACCTGAAGACGGAAAGAAATTATACCTACATCTATTTTAAAAGTTTCGTAAAATAAAAAAGCTCCGATTACTTTAACACGAAATCTTTTCTTCTTATTTTCCTTTAGCCATTTTGCCTTTCAAATAATTTTTGAAGAAAAATATTTTTATTAATTGTTTCATTGTCTAATTGCTGACGCTCTTCAGTTGCTAAAAGTATTATTATTTAATTTGTTGAATAATGAGAGAAGGCCTAAATACGGTTATTTAAATGTTGTTTATTAAAATCCCAACTAGTTTCGAACCGTATATGGTTCCTCATCAGGGGATGAATAATTTTATAAATACATTATCCAAATATTGGACACATCATAAAGAGATTTCAAAGAGGATTAAGATATCTGAAAGAAACATTTCCAATTGTTTCAATTTTAATTTAAAAAGGTATTTTTAAGGTTATGTTTAGGCCTTCTATCATTATTCAACAAATTAATTATACGGTCTAACAAACAAAAAAATATATTATTATTTAAGTACACAATACAATAATTTTTTGTAATTTTTCCCAAAGTGGAGGTATTTTGATTATTTTAAGACAAAAATGAAAATAATCGATGGAAGGAAATTAAAATTATCTTGATTTTTAAATTTTTTGTTGATTAATTTATATGGGACATTCTCCGTGAGATTTACATTCCAAATTTTTTTTTTAATTAGAACAATTTTTTTCGAATTCTATATGAAAAATAATTAAATACCTGTTTCTTTATTTTCTTTATTTTTTCTTTATTTGATTAAAATTACGGAAGTTATGCATTTTTTAAATTTAACGTCTTCAGAAGAACAGGACTTTTGAAATATTTTTTTCTCTGTTTTACCAAAAGATAAAAAATAATGTATTATATGGAAATTATTTGTTTTTTCTTGAATTTTCCAAATATGTAATAAAAAATAACGTTAATAAACCGAAAACATTAAATAAATTGAAATTCGGTTTAGGTTTATTAACGTTATTTTTTATTACACATTTGAAAAATTCAAGAAAAAACAAATAATTTCCATATATTATTATTTTTTTTTTTAACTTTTGGTGTAACAGAGAAAAAATTATTTAAAAAGTCCTTTGCTAATAAATAAACAGGTGTTTAATTATTTTTCATATAGAATTCGAAGAAAATTGTTTCAATCCAAAAAAATTTGGAGTGAAAATCTTACGGTGAATGCTCCATATAATTTATCCAAAAAGAGGTTTATTTAAGTTTCTTTCTCAATACAAAACATGTATATTTTGCTGCTAATAAAGAATTTCTACAAAAATTTATCGATTAACATATTTTAAAATATTAATTTTATTCAAAATTATTGAAAAACCTTTCTTTTTACGCTTTTTTAAGTAACATTTCCATTAAGAATTTATAAATAATTTCTCTACACTCACAAAACAGTCTATTTAAGTAAAAAGGAATGCTTTTACCATAAGCGGATTTTCCTTTTAATGTTTGTCTAAGAAGAATTCTTTTTCTATTAAAAGGAAATTCCTTTTAATTATATCCTTTAATTATTAAAAGATTTTTATTAACTATTAAAAAGAAAAATTTTATCAGTAGTTTTATTTATTCGTCTTATCAGTAACTCATTAATTTATTTATTTAATTAAAATAATAATTTATTTATTTTTGACTCAAATTTATAAAATATTTTAAATTAAATTTTAAAAAATAATAATAATAACACAAGCCTCTAAATAATAATATATTGATAGTCAGGAAAAATATATATTAAAATAACTAAATTTATTTCATCATAATTTTAACATTTTTTTTAATTTAAAAAAGTTGTGACTTATTACATTCTACATTTTTAATTATATTTTTCGAATATATAAATAATTATTATAATTACCCGAAATTGTTAATATTTTATTTAAATTTTATACATTGTTTATTTCATTAAAAAAATTTAGTTTTATTATTATCACATATTATTAATTATTAAATTTATCCACTGTTGTTTTATAAATAACTAATTATTGTAGAAATTGTGCAGATTACCTTTGCTTTATTTGACGAGTAATTAAATTTTTTTATTATTATTTTGATATGTTTACAAATGTCAAATAACTTGAAATTATCATTTTGACATAAAAAGATTTCATTTAAAAATCAAAAGAAATCAGTTAATATATAAACGATTTTCTTTTTTCCAATAAACTTCTGACCTTTTTGTATTTAAAAGATTCCTTTTACGCAATAAAACTATTTCTGCTAATAGTTAAAGGACATGATTTAAAAGGAAATTAGTTTTATGGTTAATAGATAATTTTTGTGAGTGTAGATTTAATTAATTAAGAAATTAAAAATTAATAATAGGATAAAAATTAGTTAAAATATTGAGGGCTGGTTCCACAATGCCGACTAAAAATTAATCAATAATTAAACACTCAACTAACCAATTGTGAGCGGTTAAAGTGGGTCTTTAATTAATTGTCAACTTTGAATTAAGTGGAATTGGCCCTGAAAATTGATGGAAAGATTAATAATAATTTTAATTAATTGAAAAAGTGGTTTAAAAAATAGTCTAATGGTACGTAAGATGTTGAAATCAATTGTTTATTGATACGGAATAATTGTTATACATTGTTGCATTTTATTGTATTGTTCACCAGGCAGCGGCAACTGGAGCGGCGACATGAGCGTACACGGGAGCGGAGTGTGCGAAACCAGTGGAGTACTGAGAAATTGTAGCTTCAGCAGGAACGATTGTTTTGACTACTGGTGCAGCGTGGACAACAGTCTTGAGTACTGGTGCAGCTTGGACAACTGGTACCAAGGTTTCAGTTTGCACAATTGGAACCGAGTGGTCTTTTCTGATAACAGTGGTTGAGGAGTGAGCAACTGGAGCTGAGGAAACAACTGTTTTGAGTACTGGTTCAGCTTGGACAACAGTTTTGAGGACGGGTTCAGCATGGACAACTGGTACCACAGTTTCGGCATGTACTACTGGATGCGAGTGGTCCTTTCTGATCACGGTGGTTGAGGAGTGAGCAACTGGAGCTGAAGAGATGACGGTTTTGAGGACAGGTTCAGCGTGGACAACAGTTTTGAGGACAGGAGCAGCATGGACGACTGGTACCACAGTTTCAGTATGTACTACTGGATGCGAGTGGTCCTTTCTGATCAGAGAGCTTGAGGAATGAGCCACGGGCGCCGATGAGACAACGGTCTTGAGCACTGGTACCGCTTCCAATGGTGCGTGAATCACTCCAGCGTTGGCCACAGCCACGAAGGCGGCGAGAACGAACAACTGAAAATCAAACCACTTTGCTAATCTTTTGGAGAGCATTGCCAAACAATCGAACATTCATAAAGTTTTCTACCCGTTAAAGACTTAAATTCAAAAACAAAAAAGGAGCAGAAGAAAAATTTCTAAGATAAGTTCAGAAGAATCAAGAAAAGTTGTTTAAAGAAGAAATTGATGATCAACATTGATACTTACTTTGAATGCCATTGTAGAGTTGATTGGTCCAAAAGCAACGAGCTAATGATGCTGTTTACAGAACAACATTCCATTTTTATACCACTGTCCAGGAAAAATATGCAGTGGGGGAATCAAAATGAAAAAGTAAATAATCATTTTGAAAATTAAACAATCTCTCAAGTTGAAACACGATGAAAATTGAGAAACAACTATTACCATAAAATGTTCATTGTGTAACTAAATACATCTATCATTCCACTCATATGTAATCTATTAAGGCACTATTATTCACATGCATGTCATATAAAACGACATTGAGATAATTTATTCAATATTTCAATCCAAAACCAAATTGATATCTCAAAAACGAATAAAACAAATTTAATATCAAGCTAACAAACCAAAGAAATGTCTCAAGAAATTTTGCCATTATTGTACAGTAAGAAGAGCTTCATATCTCAATCCAAAACGAAATTAACAGTATTCGATAAAATAGTATTATACAAATATTTTTAGAAATTGGAAAAAAATCCGAAAGAAAAAGAAAGAAAATTTAATATCAAGAAAAGACAAAGAAAGCATAGAAAAGCATAGGAAGCATAGTATTTTTCTCAAATTATTTAACTCGGAAAGAAAATACACAAGGATTTAAAATTGAAAACTTTTTCCTAAACTCTTTGCCTCATAAATATAATCATATTCTCTGGACAAATAAATCGAATGAGTTATTCATGTTTAGACTGTTTTTTTATTACATTAAATATCGTAAATAATTCATAAGAGCTTATATAATCGGAAATCGTAGGTCCCCTAATCCATATCATATGTAGAATTTTCAATAGACTAACTCGTAAAGATTCTGATCCAATTTCTTGCCACATTTTCATATTTTAAAATTTGGACAATTAATATCAATAAATATTTACTTGGAAAATTTCATAATGCATCTCTAATAGATTTCTTCTACTATAAAAGCATAAAATCGTTCTCTAAACGGCATCAGTAGCAATCAGCAATTTAACAAATCAACATGGCATTCAAGGTAGTAAAAATAGTTCAAAACAGTAATTTAACCAAAACTTGAAAATTATTCTTTAAGTGGTATAAAATATAATACAAGTGATTAAAATTTTAATCTAAAACAGTGAATTATAAGTGAAAACTAAAAAGTATTTCTTGATTCAGAGGCATTCTGATCGCATATTTACAAATTTTTTATTTTTGTTCACTGCACAGAAAGAAAGTTATTATCAAATTTTATAAAAGTAGTTTTCATGTGTAAGGCAGAATGCGACAAAGGTAAATTTTAATTTCAGAAATACTGAACCTTAAAAAAACTTATATAAAAATTAGTACACTGAGAAAAAACATTATTTGCATCAAACAAATTGTGTTTAAATGAAACTTAAAATATCTTTGCTATAAAGTCAAACATATTTAAGTTTAATTTGAACATATTTTTCGGTTCAGTTTAAGAGACTATATATTGAAATCAAACATAAATTGTGATTGATTTTAAATTATCTGTAGTCAACTTTTAAGTTTGACTCAAACATAACATTTTTAAACATAATTTTTGTTTAAACCGTGACAGAAAATAGGCTTGAATTAAATATAATTATTCAAACAAACAATACTTTTGAATCAATGCAGTAAATATTTTCTGTATATTGAGATTAAACTTACAAACTAATTTAAATTAAACAAAGTCGTCTAACATTATTTTTGTGTTTCATTTAAGTATAATCTTTTCTCTGTGTAAAGTTATATTAAAATTTGTAAATAGTTTTTGATAGTTGATACAATTTTATTAAACATCTTATAATTTTTTTAATGTTCAGTACTTTGGATATTAAAATTTATTTTTGTCGCATTTTGTCCAACACTTGTAACATACTTTTATAAAATTTGAGAATAGCTTTCTTTCCGTGTGAGGTTGTACTTAAACATTACAATGTAACATTATAATGACTTTACAGTAATATTAAAATGTCCGCCCCAAGGTAATGTTACATGTAATGTTACAGTGACATTATCTGGTAATATTACAGCAATGTCACTGCAATGTTACAGTAATATTATAGCAGTGTCACAGTAATGTTACAAAAAAGATAGCAAAATTCTGCATAATAATAATTTTATGAATTTTCTTTGTAACATTAATGTGACACTGCTGTAATATTACAGTAACATTACAAGTAGAATTACATTAAGTCGACCATTTTAATATTACTGCAATGTAACTGTAATATTACGTGTAACTTATGTAGGGTTCAGTTCAGCCCATTTTGTCGGTTCTAGTTTTCGAGATAATCGCAATTTAGTAATTTTTGAGAAAACACTGGATTTTTAAAAAAATTTTATTGGCGATTCAAACAGTTCAAGCAGCGCACTCTTGGAACTAATATAAGCAGGAAAGCTGGTCTATGTTTCTGTTTGTTTAATTAAACTTTGTAATGATTTTAATAAAATAATTTATTTAATTGTATAATAAACAGTTTATTTATTAAAATAATTATACTGATAAGTAAAGAAACAGAAACATAGACCAACTGTCCTGCTTATATTAGTTCCAACAGCGGCGTTGTTTGAACTGTTTGAATCGCCAATTATCAATCTACATGTTTTGATAAGTCCAATCATGCGGTTTTTATTAATTTATCTTTAATTTCAGTGTTGGATTTAATTGGTTCTTCAAAAAAAAAATGATAAAGGCCCATTTTGTCGGTTTTCTGCAAAAGTATTCCATATTTTCAAAATTGTCAAAAAATCATCATTAAGGTGCCCTAGACTGAAAACAATTCTTATCTAAATAATTTTCCATAAAAACCAGAGATATTAATGTTAGAACCTTTTTTTCGTAGTGGTCGAAGTTAAATTTTAATCTTTTCTCAATTTATTTACAATTGAGACTGTTAAAAAATTTTAAATATCTTTAATGTCCATTTTTTTCTTCAAGTGACACCACGCATAAATAAAATAAAATTAATAAAAATAATAAAATAATAATAATAAAATAATAAAAATTGAATCATAATCATAATATCAATTAAAAACCGTCCTTTTTAGAAAAGGGCCCCTTTGTCAATTTTGCATATTTTCTAAGTAAGGGTAAGAGGGTGGTTTTAACAATTTAAACATATTGGATTTTCATCTCTAAGGTGCCATTGACTGTAAACAATTCTTATTTGAATAACTATCCAGAAGATCCAGAGATATGACAATTAATTAGTATTGCAATCTCTAATTCCGTTTTTCTTAAAATGAGGGTTTTTGCATTTTAAACTTTCACAGAAAAAAAGAAGTGTTGTTTTAACACTAAAAGTAGTGTTAAAACAACACGCAACATTTTTAACCAAAACGAGGTGATTTTAACCTAAATTTTGTGTTAAATTAACTCCATGAGTGTGTTAAAATTAATGCACATTTTTAATGGCTGTTAAAACAACACCATCTTGAAAACTACACGCAACAAATTTAACACTTATTTTTTTGTGTGTTGAAATTCTGCAACTCAGCGATTTTTTAATCAAAAATGTTGTAAGATCAGTCAAAATTTTCCAACCTTTGCAAGGTATACGCCCATATAGATAGGTCCAATGGTGCTAAAATGGGCCCTTTTCAAGTGGACGACGACATGTAATAGTCCGTTTCTTTTAAAATTAGAAGTTGTGATCCACCAGTAATGGATTCAAAGAGTAGTCTGCTATATTCTAGCCAAAAATGGTTCCTTATTTATGCTCCAGGCAACAATAGGCAATACAGTCTAATACTAAACCTCTTTCAGTTCATCGCACTCGCCGCCTTCTTGGCCTCAGCCCAAGCCGGCTTCATTGGAGGACACCACTCCCCATTGGCTGTCCCATTAGCCTACGCGAGCGCACCAATTGCTCAGGCAGTGATCACCAAAACAGTGGACGCTGAATACGATCCTCATCCTCAGTACAGCTACGCTTACGATGTTCAGGATTCTCAGACAGGCGACTCCAAATCCCAACACGAAACTCGCGACGGAGATGTTGTGAAGGGAAGCTACTCTCTCTTGGAGGCCGATGGCACCAAGAGAGTCGTAGACTACGAGGCCGACCCCATCAACGGATTCAACGCCGTGGTCAGGAAGGAGCCAACTCTCGCCGTGAAAACTATCCACGCCGTACCAGTTGTCCACTCTGCTCCAGTCGTCCAAGCTCAAACCTACGTGAAACCAGTTGTGCAAGCCGCCGTCGTCAAGACTGTCCTTCCCGCTGAAACCACCATCACCAAGTACTCCACTGGCTTCACCCATAATGCTCCAGTTGCTCACACCGTCGCTGAATATGCACCAGTTGCACACACTGTTGCCGAATACTCAGCACCAGTTGCTCACACCTATGCCGCATACTCTGCTCCAGTTCATGCTCATTACGGAGCTCCAGTTGCTGCCGCCTGGTGAAGAATGTGGAACACTATGTTGCAATTTTGTCGATAATAAATTACTGATTTTGGGAAATTTATGTTTTACTTTTAAAATGTTTATGACCTCATCCCGAACAGTCCAAATATTAGGAAATACATTATAGTTTTTTCTTTTTATTTGTAATACTAAATATGCATGTTTAGTTTTCGAAAATGCTTTTTAGTTTGTAAATATACATCATTAGCTATTAAAGATGCACCTTTAGCTTTTAATGGTGCAGAGCTTTTAGCTGGTTATAATTATGCATTTTAATTGATTAAAGTTTATTTTAAGAACCTTGTAATTGAAGTCTACCATTTAGCAGAATTTGTATAACAACAAACATTACTCTAATAGTACAAGAGCACCGTTTCTAAATTCTAACAGATCATTTAAAGAATGTAAAAAATTTAAGCTACAAAAGACTATAACTTTTCAACATTGTACAATATTGAAAAGTGTGTAGAAGAGTTCAGAGTGATGTCTAGCAACATGAGTCGAAAATGTGCTGCAATGTGCCCTCTTTTCTCTCAGTGTAGTGTTTCAAAACAATAGAATAAAACAATCAGTATAGTACTTTCGAGTTTTTAAGGGAAAAACATATGTAGGAAAAGTAAAATCGCCCCCTAAATTCAAATACAAAAAAAAATTGGACTCATTTTTGTTGCAATTCATAATAAGTCTATGTTAAATGACGTAAAACCAGAGTCAATGTTTTGATTTTCTTTTGCTTCTCTTGATCCTCTACCCTAGTAGCACGTAATATTACAAACGTTACAACAGTATTCTCTACTGATTCTCTTGGTTCTCTATTGATTCTCTTTCATTCTTTTGATTCTCTTTTGATACTCATTTTCTTCTCTTGATACTCTTTTAATACTATTTTGCTTCTCTTTAACAGAGAATCAATTTTTATACCAATTAAATTAGTTTAAAAGTCAGCTATTATTATGTCATTATTAAGTATTACAACTTAAAAATTAGTCATAGGATAGAAGTACCGTTTGTGGCCACTGTACCGGTTGTGGTCTTTTTTATAAAATTTCCATTTAATTATTTACTATAATTAATATTTCTTATTATAATAATATAGTACTATGAAATTTTAAGTATTTTCTTAAGTAAAATACATAAATAAACTATAATATAAATAATTACAATAATTATTAACTAGTGGCCAAAAGTGGTGTTAAGGTGGCCAAAACTGGTGCTTCTACCCTACTTGATCCCTCTTACTATTGTGTTTCAAATAAAAATAGTTAAAAATTTTCTCTCTAAATCTGAATTAGTAGAAAGTTATTAATGAAATGATAATAAGTCGTCCACTAAATGATTTAGTAATAATTCTACTAACAATTAGTAAAATTTTACTAATTTTTAGTAGAGCGTTACTAATTGATTAGTAAAGAAATAGGTTCGGTGTGGGCATAGTTTCGTTTTTGACTCATAATTTGTGTCTTTGTACATATTAAGCAGACATATGTATATGTATTTAAAGTTGGGGACATTAGCTAACTACTCGTGATGAAAATAAATTGATTCCGTTGGCTAGAAAATTTTTATTAGAAATTCAATAAAGTGGTAATTTTTCTAACAAAGAAAATTTTGGTTTAGTTGTTGACACTCTTGAAAAATCTATTAAAACTGCAAAAAAATTAATTAAGCAGCCATTCATTAACTACATAAGGATGATTTCTTCTAATTCTGACATTACATGCTACCCATGTAGGGGTATATAAGATGTCTCACACTGAACCTGAACTGCACAGTTACTACAATTACTATAACTGCGAACGACGTACGGACATCAAAGTTTCATTATATTAATTTCCGTGCTGGACCACGAAACTCTTAAAATTCATAAAACACTATTAAATTTTGTAGGGTATTACTTAAGATTATATCGACAACGATATTTCACGATTTATCAAAAATAAGAGTCGTGTCCACAACCGAATCAATTTGGATGCCCACATCCAAACTTGACAATCATTTTAAAACATCATGAAAAAAATTTTACTTGTGAACATTTTTGTGATACTTGGCATTGGATCATAAAATATTTACTGTATAAATACGCTTTGAACTTATCATTTTAATTAATTCACTTCGATTTGTTCAACATTTAACAATGTTTAAAAATACATTTTTGTTATATTCAACTTGTCGAAAAATTAATTTATGTATAGTAAAAAGCGCAGTTGTCTAATCACTTTTGTATTCGCATAGAAAACTACGTTAGGTCATAACATATACGAGATATTTGCCAGATTAGACAAATCTCATTTCTGTCAAAAGTGCTGCGTGGGTGTCCACAACCGAACCATGCCCACAACCGAACCTCTTCCCCTATTATTCTACTAACAATTAATAGAACTGTTTTATTAGCAATGGTTATAATAATGAAAATAATAATTCGGGATTGAATTTTAATTAAATAAATATTTTTTTTAATAAAAAAATAAAAATGTTTGTCATTATCAGAGAAACAATATTAAAGGGTTCAATTCTCATTGGAAGACAATTATTGAGGGCTCGGATCGAAGAACCGACGCTTCGCAATGTTCTGTGCGTTTACAAGCGTCGGTTCTTTGATCCGAGCCCTCAATTATTTTTCATTGCAGATAAACATTTTAATAAAAGAAATATTTTATTTAAAAATAATTTTTATGAAACTTTAATTCAATGCAAATATCCTATGGCCGGTTTGCCCCACCTAAACGGTCCGGTTTGACCCACAGTTCTTGGTGGTAAATATTCCTGAGGTGTGTACCTTCAAAACCCAAGACCTCATATTTGGAAATATTACACGATTTCCTCAGAATTCCCTTAAGAAAAAATTCGTAAAAGTGTAGAAAAAAACTAAAAAAAACTTTTTCTCCCAGCGTTGCACAAATAAAAGTAAAAATGTCAAATTGAAAAAATAAGGTATACTACACATGGTTGGATCAAATTTAAAACAGTATCCGCTACTCCGTACTAGTTTTGTACAATCTGCTTTTATTTTTTCCGTGAAAAGAAGCATTTTCGAAAACTAAACATGCATATTTAGTATTATAAATAGAGAGAACAAACTATAATGTATTTCCTAATATTTGGACTGTTCGGGATGAGGTCATAAACATTTTAAAAGTAAAACATAAATTTCCCAAAATCAGTAATTTATTATCGACAAAATTGCAACATAGTGTTCCACATTCTTCACCAGGCGGCAGCAACTGGAGCTCCGTAATGAGCATGAACTGGAGCAGAGTATGCGGCATAGGTGTGAGCAACTGGTGCTGAGTATTCGGCAACAGTGTGTGCAACTGGTGCATATTCAGCGACGGTGTGAGCAACTGGAGCATTATGGGTGAAGCCAGTGGAGTACTTGGTGATGGTGGTTTCAGCGGGAAGGACAGTCTTGACGACGGCGGCTTGCACAACTGGTTTCACGTAGGTTTGAGCTTGGACGACTGGAGCAGAGTGGACAACTGGTACGGCGTGGACAGTTTTCACGGCGAGAGTTGGCTCCTTCCTGACCACGGCGTTGAATCCGTTGATGGGGTCGGCCTCGTAGTCTACGACTCTCTTGGTGCCATCGGCCTCCAAGAGAGAGTAGCTTCCCTTCACAACATCTCCGTCGCGAGTTTCGTGTTGGGATTTGGAGTCGCCTGTCTGAGAATCCTGAACATCGTAAGCGTAGCTGTACTGAGGATGAGGATCGTATTCAGCGTCCACTGTTTTGGTGATCACTGCCTGAGCAATTGGTGCGCTCGCGTAGGCTAATGGGACAGCCAATGGGGAGTGGTGTCCTCCAATGAAGCCGGCTTGGGCTGAGGCCAAGAAGGCGGCGAGTGCGATGAACTGAAAGAGGTTTAGTATTAGACTGTATTGCCTATTGTTGTCTGAAGCATAAATAAGGAACCATTTTTGGCTAGAATATAGTAGACTACTCTTCGAATCTATTACTGGTGGACCACAACTTCTAATTTTAAAAGAAACGGACTATTATATGGGCTAAAATATATGATCAACTTTTTCGAGCATTAACTAGTGGATAACTTCCTGGTGGCCAACAGTAATGGACCATTTTCCGGGCCAATTTTCTTTGGACCATTGTTATTCCATTGACCTGCAGGACCATTTACTAGTCCTAAAGGTAATGGAGTATTTTTTGGTCAAAAATACTTTGGACCACTTTCCGTTAGAAAACTAAAAGACTTTTTTTGGTTTTTAAACGAAGTGGATAAAATAAAATGTACCGGATAAGTAATATTCTTATAGAATAAAGTAGAATTCTTAAAAGTCCTACCTTGAATGCCATTGTACTGATTAGATGATTTGCTGAATGCAATTGATACTGTTTGAGATTTTCAATTCGGTATTTATACTTAGTGGTCAGGTTTTAAAATGGGTGGGAAAAATGTATTCGACATTTTTTGATAAGTGAAATGTGGAAAATTGTGCAAGAAACTAGATCATTTCCTTAGGCTATTTACTTTAAGTAATCAACGTTATTAAATTATTAGAAATATTTAAAGCCGCAAGGTCGTGTCCTTGCTTTATTTTACCGTATAAGGAAATACGACAACATTAATCGGATACAAATTGATTTACAAATTTATTTTATTTGAGATATAGAATTTTAATTTAACAGACAGTTATGTACCTATTAGTAATATAAATATTTCTGAATAGATCATTAGGAAACACAGTGGTTCTTTCAGATTTACGAGTTCATTGAGAAATTTACAACTTTAGTAAGCATTAGAAAAATTATATTGATAAATTTTCAAATTAGCATAGACGTGAGATTTCACATACAATGATACTTGGGTACATGTGAAATTCTCCAGATGTCAATTTAAGATTTCATAATAATTAGTTATCTTTTCTCAGACAAACGAGTGTTAAAGAAAATAGTGATTATTGTTATTTTGATCGAGAGTAAAATTTCATGGTCAATATGTAGGAGTTCTAGTTCTTCCTATAATTTTCTTTCGCCCTATAAAAAGGAGATTTTTATCACTTAACGATATCATTTGCAAGCAGCAACTGAAGTAATCAACATTATCATGGCGTTCAAGGTAGGTATTCAGATTATTAGATTCAATGTAATAAGTAATGTAAAGTAAAGTAATAAGTAATGCATTTTTAGTAATTGGTTACATTTGCAAAAAGTAATTATAAGTGCAAATTATCTAGAATAAAATGTATTTAATGGATGGGCCCTAATCATAAAAATTTTCAAAAATTTCAGTTCATCGTTTTCGCTGCCTTGGCGGCTATTGCTAATGCAGGACATCTGAGTGCTCCGCTGGAATATGCACCTCTAGCTACCACTTTGGTGAAAGCGGTTGCAGCTCCAGTTACATCATCATCATCATCATCCGTTGTGAAGACAATTCATCAACAACCACTTGTGTATGCGGCCAAATACGCAACACCCATAGCTTATACTACGCCGATTGCTAAATATGCTCCAGTTGCTCTCTCCAGTGCCTCAGTTAATGCTGTTCACCATTCAGCACCTGCCGTTAAGTACGTGTCTGCAGCACAATACGCAGTAGCAGCTCCCGTTGCTGCAACATCCTCATCATCCTTCTACCAAGCGCCTGCAATCTACGCTGGGAAATACTCATCACACCCAGTTGTCTACTCTGCTCCTCTAAACTACGCTCAAGCTTACTCTGCACCTGTTACAGCTTTAAAATACGCTCCATCTTACTCTGCACCAATTGCCTCCCTTAACTACGCTCAATCTTACTATGCGTCTCCTTTGTCTTACCCAGCAGCTCGTTATCTCTGGTAATTAATAGAATCAATGAATAGCCGTTTTTACCTTTGTCTTTCCTAATAATTTAATCCCTTTTATTGTAAATCTTGAAAAAACAATAAAACATGGAATGAAATTACTGTTTGATTTTATTAACTGGTTCAATACGTTTGAGAATAGAAGATGGACCATAAAGGTTACGCAAAAATTTTACAAATTTAATATAAGTTTCAAATTATTACGAATTAACAAAAATTTAATTAAAAAATCAAGAGAACCTCATATTACAACATGTAAGAAAGGAACTACAGCACGTATTTATTACATTTTTTAAAATTATTTGTCTCTTGAAGTTGCTCTTGAAAAAACAAGAAAAATTAAATTTCTTTGTCGTAAACAATATTATTGCAACAACAAAGGGTCCAATATTTTTGGGACCTGAAGATGGTCCATTTGATCAAGGTTTAAAAAATGAATGAATATATTTTGAACCAAAAAGTGCTTCATTATTTTTAAGACCAAAAATTGTGGTCAAAGACATTTTGAACAAGATAATTGACTAATGATTTTAAAACTAGAAAGTGGTTCACTAGTTTTATCTCCAGAAAGTGGTTCAATGTATTTTAGACCAGAAAAGGGTCCATTACCTTTAAGATTAGAAGATGGCCTACTAGATCATTGATTAAAAAAAATGGTCCAATATAGTTTGGACTACACGGAAAAAAAAAGTCCATCAATCATTAATAGACTAGTATATTACTTTGAGACGGGACACAAAATCATTGAATGGATAACATACTTGGAGTCACAATATATAAAACTCGTTCACTAAAATTTAGAAAACTGTCTATTAAATTTTCCATGACTATCAAAAGCATTCAAAAAATTCAACTTATTCTTTCAGAATTATCCCTAATTTTAGACACTATTTAATACAGAATAAACACATTTTTTCGTTGCACAGTTCCGATATTTTATTTACACTCTTAGACGCTTTAGACCAATACATTTTCGCACTTATAATAACTACACGTAGAAACGCACACTTATAACACTTTAAGTTTAGAAGCGAACTGTTCTTATATACCAAATAACAAAATTTTTCACAACTTGTGAGAAATGATTTTGCACTAATAACTACTTTTTAATTAGTGAGAAATATAAAAGAAAATATATTTTCATCGAGGTCAATTTCTAGACGCAATCAAACTGCAAATTATTAGTTAAGTTAAATATTCACATTACACATAATAGTATATAGGGATTTGTATAGCAGACAGCAAAAACACATGGACTATAGAGAAACCGGAAGAAATGCGCATCGGTACACTGCGCAACAATGCGCTGGTGAAGAGCACCGATTTAGACTACGAGTCAACTAACGTTTCACAAACTTTACTAATGATTCGTAAACATTCAAACATTCATTGATATAATAATTCACCATTAAATCTAAAACAATTGGTCACATACTGGCATTCTAATCATTCCATGACTCTTTTTTAATACTTCAATGATGTTTTTCAATCGTTAAGTGAAGTTAAGTAACCATCAACGGAAAAAGAGTCCCGTCTCAAAGTAATATACTAATCCATTAATGGTTGATGGACTTTTTTTTTCCGTGTAGAAAATGGTCTATTAATTTTGGGACCAACCAATGGTCCACTGTATCAAGATTCAAAATATGGACTAATATATATTAAAAAGACTTTAATATATATATATATATATATATATATATATATATATATATATATATATATATATATATATATATATATATATATATATATATATATATACCAAAAAATTGGCCATTCTAATTGGTCAGTTTAATATATTCATAAAAGACGTTATTATATCCGGTTTGTAAAAGCTAGGACAAATATGACTCAATTTCTTTTCGCAGAAGTCGAAAAATTCTCAGCCGTATCCCTCGCAAAGACCCTCCTTAATTTATAGAACTTTTTATTAATAGAAAATTTCAAGTAGTATTTACTAAAAAGTCTAATTTGGCATACTAGTTTTACATATTTTAGAGGTAACTTCAGCAAAAAATATTTTTTAATCTCTATATTTGGGTAAGAATTCCTGAAGTGAGCTTCGGATTTTCCAAGTTTGAAATTTAAATAACCAACTTTATAAAAATAATGTACTAATAGAGACACAAACAACCACCAAGTTTTATTTAAAAATATTCATTTGTTTATTTTTTAAAAACAATTTAATTTTAATGTAAATTTTTTTTAAACTTTTATAACTTAGGAACGATTTGTCGAATTTTAATGGAAATTATTATTTTTTTTTATTTCAGATATTAAATCCTTGATTTATATAGTTTAAAGATCTGAAAAAAATTTTCCGAAAAAGGTCCAGAACACAATTAATTATTCATTTGTTTAATAATATCAATAATTTTTTACAACAAATAATTTTTTTCAACAATGAAATAAATTTTTTTCAAGAGTTCCAATCTTTATGAATTATGTGCAAAAATTTCCATTAAAATCCGACAAATCGTTCCTAAGATATATAAAAGTTTAAAAAAAATTTACATTAAAATTAAATTGTTTAGAAAAAATAAACAAATGAATATTTTTAAATAAAACTTGGTGGTTGTTTGTGTCTCTATTAGTAACGTGAACGTTCTGAAATTTCTGTTTTTAAATGATCGAGGAATTGTTTTCTTAGGGTTTTAAAATCATCGAAATGAACTATTTTAAATTAATAAAAATCGTTATAATTATCTTTATATAGCGTACAATAATATTCCAAATGAATATAATTAATATTGTACTTTAACAAATTTTTTCATTAACGTTTAACCCTCACGGGCTCGAGTTCGTTTTTCCGCCTGCGCGCACAAGCCGGGTCCGAGGGACCCGGTATTTAAATTCAATAGAAATCAAAAATTTGATAGCAAAATTGTTAATATTTTTTATCTAACATATAATTGTATCATTTTAAAGATATTATTTTAAAAAATAGTTTAAAAACAACATTATTTATAATAAAAAAATAATATAAAAATATTAAAAACAAAAAAATAAAAAAAATTTTTAGACAAATCACCGTATAATGTATAAATAATTATATAAACATTTTATATATTATATATGTGACGTGCCGCGACAAAAGGGACCTTAGCTGCTTAGAATTTTAGGTTATGTTTAGAGTACTTTTAACTTCATTAAAAATTTATTATTGATTACTTAACATCAAAAGCATATTTTTCTGAATATAATGGTAGAAATATAAAACACCTGAAAGAAATCTTCAGCTAAATTACCTAATAATAATTATCAATATTTAGACGTAAAACCAAAAAAAAAATTTTTAACGACCGCCATATTCAATCCGTCATTTTGAACATTTCAATTCTGACATGACATTTGTAATCAGCGACCCCAAAAACCCCCGAGTACCGATTTTAAAGAAAATCTGATCGATTTTCTGTTCTTTTTCTTTTGGGAATGGAATTTTCCAAAAAACGTACAACACGCACTATATTTTTCGCAATACGTCACTTCCGGAATTATTTGGGATATGTTTACACTTATTACAGTAGGTGATGTTGAAACATTATAAAATAATGCAACATTGCAAAAAAATTTCTTACCGGCTTGAATCTTTACATATGTTCGACTTAAAAGGAAATTTTCCAGAGTATTTTATGAATTAAAAATTGTTTAAAAAAGTGAAAAATGTGTGTTTTTACGCCCTCAAGTCTAATGTGAAGTTGATTTTCTAATAATATTTTCTTAACCGGAAGTAGATAAAAAAAACTTTCCTCCGGGTTCGAGGGACCCCGGCTCGAGCCCGTGAGGGTTAAAAAGTTGTGTATTGGCCCTAATGTGGACACTTTTTTAGCCAAAAGGTGGTCACTTTTGATTTTTTATGAAAATGTGTTTATACGCTATATTTATCAACATTTATCACTTTGAATGTGAATTTTATCAATTTTTAAGTTTTATGATGAATAATAATGAAATAGAATTATTTTGCATCTTCCAATAATATATAATTTTCGAAATTTTTGTAATCCATATGGATTTTTTGCTTGCAGTTTATTAATTGTAAATTTTAGACAATTAGTAAAATGTCCGCCTGATGATAAGTTTACACAGAAAACTTTCTTTTAAAAGTTTAAAAATTCTAAAAAAAATTTGTCTTTCAAAATACATGTGCTTTAGAGTATAGTTCCTTCTCTTGCAGAAAAGGATAAAAAAAATCTAGTGTGCAGCTCTAGATGTCATAGAAAATTACCCCACGTAGAAAGGTTTTCGGAATTTCTGCGGGTAGACTTCGGCAAAATTTTCGGAGTTACTGCGGAAAATTTTTCGCAGTCTGTCTGGGAACAGACAGACTTTTTATTCCAATTAAACTTGCACAAAGCGTTACTGTTACATGATATATTTTTTAGACGCTCAAAACGAGAAGTATAAACAAGTACATACATAATTATGTAAAAAGTTTCTCGCAATTGCTTTTTTATTTCTTGAATATACATACTTAACCCCAGTAGCACGTTATATTACAGTAATATTGAGAACACTGCCTCAACATTATCAATGTTGTCAATGTTACTGGAACATTTTATGCTACTGGGAGAATAGATGTAATGGGTAAAATCATATTCCGCAATGTTTCTGTGTGATAATTAATTTACGATTTTAAATTATATTCAGGATCATGCATATGTGTGTAAACTTTATTAACTTTTCATTGCTAACTAGAACAAGTTTTTCTGCAATTTATATAATTTATTTTTTTGAAACAATTAGAGAATGTACTTATTCTTTATCATGTTCACTTGTTAGTAGTGTGAGAGAGATTGATGGATCACTATACTTTATGCATTTTTCATTTCATATAACATTTCAAATTTTGATGCTTTAAAAAAATGACAGTAGCAATAATAGTAACAGTGTTTTCTAGCCTAGTGAGTACAGTTTTAACTATAAGTCTTTTGTATTTTTCGATTTTTTACTTTTTTGGAAATCGAAAGTTATACAATGAAACCTTTTCTATTCCTGGACCAAATACTTATCCATTAATCGGATGCGCCTTTTCTCTCCTTGGTAATTCTCAAGGTAAATTTCATTTATTTTTGATTATGATGAGAAAAAATGTTGAGATAGATATTTCAAATTAATAATAATATTAATTGCATATTATAGGCATTATTTCAAACATATATAAGAAAATAAAATAATATAATATATATATATATAAAATAAACGTGATTATTTTAGATTTAATGAAAAAGATAGTTAAAATATTCAATTCATATCCCTCGCCAATGCGTTTTGTTCTCGGCTGTCGAGTTTGGATCGTCGTCAAGGATCCGAAACACGTAAAAGTAATTAAAAATATTTTTTACTTTTATTATTTATGTGAATTAGTGATTGACTTTTTACTTTTGAATTAGAAAATTTTACTTATAAGTTAGTATAGTAAACATTAAATTAGTGGAAATTACTATTTATTTGTAAAATTCTACTAATTCAAATGTAGAGAGTAAAATATTTATTAAAAGTAATTATTTATAAATAAAAATTTTTTTTTAAATAATAAATAAAATTTATTTTTTCTCTCTATTTATATGAATAGAAATAAATATTAATTAAATAATTTAAAAATTGTATTTTTATATAGGGTCAGAATTTCTCAAACGGATCACCTAAAACTAAAAAATGTTCTTTTTGAACCAAAATAGTTTGTTTAACTCTTAATATGGTTAAGAAGAATCCCTGAAAATGTTAAGCCAAAAAATTTTTTTTGTAAAAGTTATTAACAATTGAATTTTTTAGTACTGCTAAATTAACAAATTTATTTCTCGAGTTCTAGTTGACGGATTTTAAAATTAAAATATGGGTTTTTCAGTCTTGAATTGCACTATATATTTGTTTCAAAATTTTTTCATTTTTTATATAATTTGTCTATAAAATGTTAATAAACAAATATGTTCTTCACGTCCTAACAAAAAAAAATTGTCGAAAGTCAATTTTCGACCAAAACTAATACTTTCTCATGTGATGAGAATGTAATAAAAAAATTAGTTTTTTGAAAATTAAAATTGTATTCTATTCCTTAAATGTCTCCGAGTGTAAAATCGTTTTGCAAAAAATGAGCCTCAATTAGAAAAAAAAGTTATTAATTAAAAACTGCAGCTGTGTAGCGCTTTATTTAGGAAGTGAAGAACAAATTTGTTCATTAACATTTGTTGTTCTTATTCAAGACGAAAAAAACCCATATTTTAATTTTAAAATCCGTTAACTAGAACTCGAGGAAAAAATTTGTTAATTTAGCAGTACTAAAAAATTCAATTGTTAATAACTTTTACAAAATCCGTTTGAGAAATTCTGATCCTATATATATATATTTTTTTTTTTAAGGTTATTCTTCATAGTTCTAAAACACTAGAGAAAGACGATAGCTATAAATTTGCTGAGCCTTGGGTAGGTAATGGATTAGTGACTGCAAATCGTGAGTTTGATATAATTATTTAAATAATATGAAGTTTTATTTTTAATTATAAAAAGACTATTTTTAATTGATTAACAAATGATTGATTTTCAATTGAAAAATTTAATGTTTCATTTAATAATTTAGAGATTATATATAATTTAAATTTTTATATCTTCTGGTTTAAGATCAACTTTGGCGTGAACATCGAAAACTGATTCAACCAACATTTCATAATAAAATTTTGAAAACATTCATGCCAATTTTTCATGAGAAATCGGTTTTATTAATACAAACTATATCAGATCGAGTAGATGGTTCGGAATTTGAGTTCCATCCCTACTTTTCATTAGCAATTTTCTTCAGTCTTTATGGTAAGATTTTATTTATTTGTACTTTACTTTAAAAAAAGAGAAAATTTTTACAAAAATTCACAAACTTTTTTTCATTTTATTTTTACTAGTTTTGCATTTCATTTCATTTTTAATAGGTTTTCATTTGATTTATTTTTTAATAATTTTTCTTCAGTTTATTGTTTAGTAGTTTTTTTGGTTTATTTTTTAAAAGCTTTAAATTATTCAGGTTTTAGTGTCTACAGTTTTTTTTGTAATTTTGTTTGTTATCTAACAGTTTTTTCCTATGGTTCAGTTTTCATTAGATTTTTTATGATTTTTATTTTTTATTTTTCACAGAAAATACTGTTGGATTGTCTATTGAAACGAAAAGAAAAGAGATTTTAAAATATTTAGAAACCAACAAAAGGTGGGCAATTAAATTTAAAAAAAGGTAATTTCACAGTCATCTGCAATTACTTTTTTTTATTATTCATTAATTTTTTTACAGAATAATTAAAACATTCGTAGAACGATTCAGATGTGCCTGGTTACATTCGAATAAATTATTTAACTTGACACAACTTGCAAAAGATTTTTATAAAAATATAAAGGAGATTCAAGATTTTACTGATAATGTGAGACAAATAAATTTATAACGATTCTTAAAATTATAATTTTAAATTTTTTCTATATTAACTAAATCTATCAAGAATTATTAAAAAAAAATATTTCAAAAATACTGTTTCAGGTCATACAAGAAAGAAAAAGAGTGTTCAAAGTTAAAAATGAAGGTAAAACATGCAATTATATTAAATTTTCAAGAAAAATATTTTTTAAATTTATAAAAATTAATTATTTCAGAGAATAGTCAAGAGAGATCAAAAACTTTCTTGGATCTAATGTTAGAATTGGCAAATAGTGAAACTAAATTCACCGATTATGATATTAGAGCCCAAGTTGATACTATTGTAATTGCGGTAATTACAATTTCACCAAATTATTCCCAGAAAAGTGAAATTTGCTATTTTTAAATTTAAGTTTTTAAATATAATAACAATTAAATTTACAATACCGTCGGGAATTATCGGTACAGCTGCACGGGTACGGCCCAAAAACATACCAATCTTTAAATCACGATTTTTTTCTAATCTTTTTCGTAGGTCAATACAAAATGTCAGGAAATTAATAAATATCATTCAAAAGCTTATTAAATTCTACAATTAATGATACACAACAGGAAATTTTTGCAATTCATACAAAGATTGCAGTAATCGACAAATTTGATAAAAAAATTTAAAAAATAAAATTTATTTGGCAATTGTTTGAACTCTAGCATATTTTTTAAAAATTGCAGAAAAAATTTGAAACTTACATACATGTAATCATTCAAGTCACATCTTAATTTTAAAACCAAAAAAGTTGAAAAATCTTAATCGGTTCACGAGATATCACTATAAATGTCCGTGGACGTTTCTTGACAAATGCATTGAATTAGTCGATTTTGAACTGTTTTTGGCGTAAAATGCTTGGACGTTTATAATGATATCTCTTGAACCAATTAAAATTATTAAACTTTTTTGGTATTAAATTAAAGATGTGACTTGAATGATCACACCTATGTAAGTTTCAAATTATGTCTGCAAACTCCTTTAGTGTATTCCCTCTGCTCACAAAATTTAGGTCAATTTTAAGGGCAGTTTTGACTTAGAGGTCAAAATTTGATAGCTATATTTGACCTACTTCTTCTTCAAATTTTAGGTTCAATTTTGAGGGCAGTTTTGACTCACACGTTAAAACTTGACGAAAATATTACCTGTCTTACACTTCCCTCAAAATCTGGTTTCCATAGGTCAAACAGAAGCCCCACAAGCGGAGTGCCTAATGTACCATAGGTCAAAATTTAGGTCAAATTTGACATATTTTTTAATTTACACGTCAAAAAAGCAACTTGATTAGGTTTAGGATCCGTCAAGGAATTGTTCTCTAAAATCAAAATTTAGGTCCAATTTGACCAAATTTTCGTCCTACAGGTTAAAAGACAAGTCAAATTTGACCTAAGTTTTAAGCAATGAAAGTTGTTACAAACTGACATCTACTTTCAATAACTTCAAATAGTTGTACTTTACAAAGATTTAAATAATTTTTACATTAGAGGAGAGTGTGGCAAATTGGGGATTTAGCACTCTCTCAGAAAATACGATAAGTTCTTTCAAAATTTTTTTCCCACCTATTATCATTATTTTCTCGAACCTAAGTGTACAAAGAAGAATTCTGGTGCCAAGTTGAATCGATTTATTTGTTTGGTTTTCTGTAAACAGTCAATTACAAAAAGGTACCCCATTTTGCCACACTCTCCCCTACTCTATATTTTATTTAAAAAATACTATCTTAAATTTTTCCCCCTGAATTCATTCACAGTTTCCTGGCATCATAAAAAACGTTAAACTTATTAAAAATTTTCATTCCGATTAGTTCATAATTTTTCACAGTGTTTAGTAAAGGATTAGTAAACATAATGTCACTTGCATTCTTATTAACTTGCAGTTCAATTAACTAAAATTGTGTACTTTGTGATTGAAATGGCCATTTAGTCAGACAAATTTTCAGTTTCCTGGCATACATTTTAAAACAAAATGTTTTATGTTTTTAATTTTTATACTTTTGTTGCTCGAGTTGTCGTAGAATCTTATATTACCAATTGACCAGAATGATGAATTTTGTTATTGAGTGTTGTTTTCCAATTTTTTAGACAAAAAAATGACCAAATTCTCAGTTTCCTGGTTCTCAGTTATCTGGTACTTTCTGATAGAATAGAAGAAGAAGCTGTAAAATTTACAATTTGTATTATTTTGATAATACTTTTAACATAAATTCAACCTACTTTTTAGAACTTGAACGTAAAAAAATGTTCCGCCAAAATTTTCTTCATTTTCTTCCTTCGTTTGTACCTATTTACAAGAAAATCGTGATTTAAAAATTGGTATGTTTTTGAGCCATGCGTATGCAGCCGTATACCGATAATTCCCAACAGTAGTGTAAATTTAATAAAAATGTTAATTTACTTTACATTTTTTGTTATTATTTAATAGGGTCATGATACAACAGCTCGTACTCTAAATTTTATATTTCTCATGTTGGCATCTCATCCCACCGTTCAGGTACAAATTTATCTACTTATTTATATTTTCAATTATAAATATTGTTTAATTAATATAAAAACTGATTTTGTATAATATTTATCCACTTAGTGATATTTTTCTTTATAGAACATTTAATTAATAACAATTAAATAATTTAGGACAAGGCCTATGGGGAAATTTTTTCTATTTACGGCAGTTCGGATCCAGAAGAAGATCCAATTAAATATGAGGATTTAAGTCGGCTCGAATATTTGGAAAGAATAATTAAGGAAACAATGAGACTATTTCCTGCTGGACCAGTAATTGCACGAAAGGCTTTAGAAAACTTCACCTTAGGCAATTATACTTCACTTTAGAAGATTTTCCTCTCTCATATTATTTTCTAATTATGGTTATGCACTTATAAAGAAAAGTTACTTTTATACACTGAATTAAACGTTTTTAATTAAATAAATGTAATTAATTATTGTAGTTAATTACTTACATTAATTAATATATTTAATTGCTTATTTACTTCATTTGAATTCAATGTTTTTGACATTTGAACCTCTAAAAATATTGTTTTGTTTTATCAGTAATCACCAAAGAATAAAAATAATATACATTTAAGTTGAATACTTTTGTTTTGAGAGGAAAACTTGAATGGATATTAGAATTATAGTATTTTATTATAATTACGATCATGATTAGTATTTACTTAAAAATTATAGTAGTAACGTATTAATTATAATTTATATTTTATCGAATTTTTGATTTAGATGATTACAAGATACCAAAAGATTGCGGTGTGATTATTCCAATTTTTAATATACATCGAGACGAAAAAATTTGGCGCGAACCGTTAAAGTTTGATCCAGACAGATTTCTACCTGAAGAAGTGATTAAACGACATGCGTGTTCATTTATTCCATTCAGTGCCGGTATGAGGGACTGCATAGGTAAGAAAACATAATAAATCAATTATAAAAATTTTTTAAATTTTTTATCTAAAAAATTAACAAAATTTACGAAATAATGAATAATTTATATGAAAATTATTGTCGAAAAAAAATTTTTCTTCAGGACGTACGTACGCTTTGATGTCCCTAAAGGTGTTCACTGCAAATTTTCTTCGAAAATATATTGTTATAAAGGATAAAATTTCAAAAATTGAAGATATAAATCTAAGTGTTGACACACTACTCACTACGACTGAGCCTATTACTCTAAGAATCGAAAAGAGAGTAAAATAAATAAAAATTTAAATTAAGAAACGAAATTTAAGTTTTAGGAAATATGACTTAATTAAATTGCGCAATTTCTGCGTCCGATAATTAATTTACGATTTATAATTGTGTTGTGGATCGCACTCTGGATCATATACTTTATTAATTTTTCATTGCTAACAAGAACTAGTTCTTCTAAAATTATTTATATGGAAAAAAATAGAGAATGTAATTATTATTTATCAAATTCGCCGAAGCCTCCGGAAAGTAAAACCACATATAAAATTTGTACTGACATGTTCATTACTATACTTGATGCCTAAAAAAGTAATGTGCCAAATACAAATTTCAGTTTCATTCATTTTTTCTGTTTTCAAAAGACAAACTTTGTTAAAACATTTAAAGCATTGATTTTTAAGATCTTACAGGCCAATGAAAACGAGTGAATAAATTTTATATGTGGTTTTACTTTCCGGAAACTAACTTGTCAATGGTGCGAGATTGATTGAAGGGTGACTTGAATATTTTTCTTTTTCGGATAAATTTTTAAATTTTGCTGTTTAAAAAATTGCAGTGATAGTGATAGTAAGAGTGTTATATTTTGTTTCTAAGTAATTTCAACTGATCTATAAGTGAAAACTAATTAAAAAGCAAAAATTCAGCTAATAATTCAAAGTAATAAACATTTTTACAAATTCAAATTTAGTGAGTGGTAATTACAATATGTAGTAATAACAGAAATCGATAATAAAAATTAAATACATGAAAGTATAAAGAAAGTGAAATAAGAAATGAAAGGGAAATAAAATAAAAATCTTAATTTGACTGTGTTTTGAATGAAACGAAGAAATTTCGAAGGTAAAGAAACGATTCAACTGGATAATATATAGATTAGGAAAATTTATTTATAAAAAGTACAAGAACTAGTGGTAGTAGGCTGGAGCTGCGTAGCTGGCAACTTTGGCGATGTGGGCAACTGGAGCAGCGGCATATTGAGCAACTGGGGCGGCAGCGTAGTGGGCAACTGGGGCAGCGGCTGCGTATTGGGCGACAGGTGCGGCGTAGTGGGCAACTGGAGCGGCGGCATATTGAGCAACTGGGGCAGTGTAGTGGGCAACAGGAGCGGCGTGGTATTGGGCAACTGGAGCAGCGGCAGCGTAGTGGGCAACTGGAGCAGCGGCGGCGTAGTGGGCAACTGGAGCGGCGGCGGCGGCATAGTGGGCAACTGGAGCGGCAGCGGCGTATTGAGCAACTGGGGCAGCGGCGTAGGTGGCAGTGTAGGCGGGAGCGACAGTCTTGACGACTGGAGCAGCTACGGCAACTGGGGCGACGGTCTTGACGACTGGAGCGGCTACGGCAACTGGGGCGACGGCAGTTTTCAAAGCGACTTCGGCGGGTTCCTTGTGGACAACGGCGTTGAATCCGTTGACGGAATCGGCGGTGTAGTCGACGGTGCGGCGAGTTCCATCAGATTCGAGGAGGGAGTAGCTGCCTTGTACGATGTCTCCGTTGCGGGTTTCGTGTTGGCTTTTGGAGTCGCCGGTCAACGCGTCTTGCACGTCGTAGGCGTAACTGTATTGTGGATTGGGGTCGTAGTCGGCGTCGACGGTTTTCACCACACTGGCGACTGGAGCAACTGCCAATTTGGCAACGGGAGCGGCTGCGTAGCCGAGAGGTGCGCCGATGAATCCGGCTTGAGAGACGGCCACGAGGGCGGCGAGGACTACGAACTAAAAAATATTTTTACTTAACATTTATACAATTGTGGAGGATTAAAAAATATTCCAATAGACAGAAATTTTAGGTAATTGCTGGTAAAAAATTTTAATAATTTTTGGACTACATTTCTTCAGACTTAAAGAATTACAATACCAATTACATTGCAAAGCGATTACTTGTTGACGAATTTGAGTTGAATTCTTCAACAAGTAATGGATTTGCTATTAAAATGGTATTATAAATAATAGCAATTATAATAATTAAAAGTAAACAAAGAAATAAACAGTAGAAGTAATAAAAATAACAATAGCATGATAAATAAATAAATTAATATTTGTAAACTATGAATTAATAAGAAAGTGAATAAATAAAATTTCAAATAAATATAAAACCGAATAAATAAAAAACCAAACAAATCATAATCAAATACAAAAAAAAGCAGAACAAATAGAAAACCAAACACAAAAAATATCAAATAAGTAAAAAACAAAATTCAAATAAAAAAGACTAGCTTCAATTTCGAATTCACGAGACTAGAACAAAAATTAAAAAAAGCACCAACAATTTTGATGAGAAAAAATTTAGAGAAAGAAGTTGTTTTCACTTGCTACAACACTTTTTTCAAAGCACTTGAAAAAGCACAAATTTATTTTTAACACGTTTTACTCGTTTTGTACCTTGAATGCCATTGTGTGTTGAGAGTTACAGTTGCTGGTTGCAAATGATGTCGTTCACTGCGAAATTTTCGGCTTTTATAGGTCTCGGACACAGTATGTTGCGTGTGTGATGTAAGCTACCTAAGACTCTTGCGGGGGGACCGATTCTCTCGCAAGGTGAGAAATTAGGCAAGAAACTGGATCAACACACGTGCACACGCACACACTGTCGATATTTGGGACAGATATCAATTTTTATCTCCGGTTCAAATTTTTTTCATACGTATATGCTATTTTCTTCTTTTTTTTGACTTGAATTCGCCGTTCGACAATTTTTTTTGTTGATTTATGGCAAATGCTTTTTATTTTAATAATTCTTGTTTGAAAAAAATTTATCTTATTAATATTAGAAAAAAATTAGAAAGTAAGACGTAGAAAAAAAATATTGGAAAAGAAAACAAAAAATCGTGCAAAGTACAAAAGAAAAATTAAAAAAAACAAAAAATAAAGGGAAGTGAAAGATAAAAATTATTAGAAAGAAAAACAAAAAATAGACCAAAGTAGGTAGAAAATAAAAAATTATTAGGGAAGAAGAGCAAAAATAGAGTAAAGTGAAATTAAAAAAATATTAGAAGACAACACTAGAAAAAAAAAGTTTAAATTTTAACCTGATTTTAGGGTAAAAATTCGCTGCAACAAAATTTCACCTAGGTGAGGGCGCCACTGTCTATGTGACTTAGCATTGGTTAAAATTACCCGCAACAAAATTTATACCACCTTTTTTTCTGTGAAAAAAGAGAGAAAAATAAAAAATAGAGAAAAATAGAAAATATTTGCAAAGAAAACAAAAAATAAAGCAAAATAAAAATGATTAGAGCTGAGAACGAAAAATAGAAAAAAATATTAGATAAAATAGAGTTTGGAAAAATTTGCAAAAGTCGATCGTCATCTGCATGGTGTAAATTCTCGGTGAAGAAGATTTTGTATAATAAAACACAATATTTTTTTGTCAAATATTGCGAAGAAATACGCCTACGAGCTCTGTTATTAACATCGAGTCAGGTTTTCTTGGACGACGTCAAGAGCTCAGTTACTTCTTTATGGCATTCAGTAACATAGCAAACACCTCTTGGTTTAAGAACCATAATAAACAACACAGATCTCGAAGCATCCCTTAAAATATCCTTTGAAAAATATGAGGTACTAAAACATAATTTCAGTAACCTGACAATACCATAAAGATGATCAGTAAAGATTCAAAGCACAAGTATATTTCTATATCAAATTTCTCGCACCACTGATAAAATTAACTATGGACCACAATTCATAATTGTCGCAAAAAACTTTCACTTATCGTGACTAATTAATCAATATTTAAAAAAAGGATGAGCTAATGAACAGTAAACTAAAAAATTATACATGAGATGTTAGACAGGAAAATAATGGTACACTTCTTTTAGGACTAAAAGATGGTCCAAAGGATATATTGGACCAGAAAAAGGTCCACTTCTTTTGGGACCAGAAGATGGTCCAAAGAATATTGGGTCAGAAGATGGTTCAAAGGATATTGGACCAGAAAATGGTACACTTATTTTGGGACCAAAAGATGGTCTCACAGATCAGGATTTAAAAGGGGTCGAAATAAATAATTACAGTCTGAAAGTTTGAAAACTAAAATGTGGTTTTAATATATACTCTTTAAACCTGAATTAGCAAGTTTCTACTGATGAAATAGTGCGGATACGTTTACCAATTTGAATTAGTAAAATTACTAATTTACTAATTTTTAGTAGTGTTTTACTAATTGACAGTAGAAAACTACTAATTCATTAATAATTTGGTTGACTAATTTAAAATAGCAAAAAATACGACTTACTAATTGAATTAGTAGTTTTCTACTGGTAATTAGTAAAAATTTACTAGAAAATAGAAAAAAAATGTTAGTAATTCAAATTTGTAAACGAATCCACATTTCTTTATTAGTAGAAACTTACTAATTCAGATTTAGAGAGTATTAAACAAGAAAAGATGGTCCGCTAGTTCCAAGACGAAAAGTTGTCTAAATACAATTGGCTTAGAAATGGTCCTTTATTTCCGAAATTAAAGTTAAAACTAGAAAATAATCTATTACTATATTGGTAGTAAACAGTGGTCCAGAAAATGATTACAACTTGAACTAAAAATAAATATTAAGTCAAAAGATGGTCCATTAGTCTTGGACCTAAAAAGTGGCCCAACTGATATTAGAAAAGAAAATTATTCTCTAAATCCTGGACCAGAAGATGGTCTATTAGTTCCCGGACCAAAAAGGCGTCCATTGCTCTCACAAAACAGTCTATTTAAGTAAAAAGAAATCCTTTTACCATAAGCGAATTTTTCTTTTAATATTTGTTTAAGAGGAATTCTTTTTCTATAAAAAGGAAATTTATTTAATTATATCCTTTAATTATTAAATGATTTTTGTTTACTATTAAAAAGAAAAATTTTATCAGTAGTTTTATTTATTCGTCTTATGAGTAATTCATTAATTTATTTATTTAATTAAAATAATAACTTATTTATTTTTGACTCAAATTTATAAAATATTTAAAATTAAAATTTTAAAAATAATAACAATAATAACACAAGCCTGTAAATAATAATATATTGATAGTCAGGAAAAAATATAATAAAATAAGAACTAAATTTCTTTCATCATAATTTCCATTTATATAACCTTTTAAAAATTTTTTTAATTTTAAAAAGTTATGACTTATTACACTCTACATTTTTAATGAATTAAATTATATTTTTCGAATATATAAATAATTATTATAATTACCCAAAATTGTTAATATTTATCCACTGTTTTATAAATAAATAATTATTGTAAAAATTGTGCAGATTACCTTTGCATTATTTGACGAGTAATAAAATTTTTTTTTATTATTTTGACATGTTTACAAATGTCAAATAACTTGAAATTATCCTTTCGATATAAAAAGATTTCAATTAAAAAATCAAAAGAAATCAGTTAATATTTAAAAGATTTTCTTTTTTCCAATAAACTTCTAACCTTTTTGTATTTAAAAGATTCCTTTTACAATAAAACTATTTCTGCTAACAGTTAAAGGACATGATTTAAAAGAAAATTAATTTTATGCTTAATAAATCATTTTTATGATTGTGGATGAAAAACTAAACAAAAGTATAATAAATATTAAATTTTAGAAAATGGTTCATTAGTATTGATACTAAATAGAAGTAAAGAAAATATTTAACCAAAAAAAGGTCAATTAGTTTAACTATTAAGGCAATTAGTATTAAGCTGTCCAGTAAATATTGAATAAAAAATAGTTCTTGGTTTCTGGTACCAAAAAGTTGTCACATAAGTATTTTATAAAAAATGGTTCATTCCACTTTATCTACCTACCACCACTTTACACTGAGAAAAAAATTATTTGATTCAAACAAATTTTGTTTAAATGAAACTTAAAACATCTTTACTATACAGTAAAATATATTTAAGTTTAATTCAAACCTATTCTCTGGTTCAGTTTAAGAGATTATATATTGAAATCAAACATAAATTTTGATTGATTTTAAATTATCTGTAGTTAACTTTTAAGTTTGATTCAAGCATAAAATTTTTAAACATAATTTTTGTTTAAACCGTAACAGAAAATATGTTTGAATTAAATATAATTATTCAAACAAACAATACTTTTGAATCAATGCAGTAAATATTTTCTGTATATTGAGATTAAACTTACAAACTAATTTCCATTAAACAAAATCGTCTAACATTATTTTTGTGTTTCATTTAAGTATAATGTTTTCTCAGTGTAGATGCGCCAAAAAGGCTATTATTGAAAACATTTTTTCATGTTAAATTTGTAAATAATTAGACGTGAGGTTTTACACATAAATAAATACAGTCTCGAAGAACAAGAAAAGAACAGTATCGATTTTTTTAAACATGTTTTTATTTAAAAAAAATTATTGAAAAATATACAAAAAACTGCGCCGTTGATGAAATTGTTATCATAAGTCTAAAACCGAAAATCGAAACAGTATTAGATTCAGCATGTTTATAGCTATAGCGCAAATTAAAGGATTTAAAAAAATTTTGATTTTAAATATATTTTTGTGGTCCACAACGGTTAAAAAATAAATTTGTTTTTACATTTCTTAAACAAATATCCACTATTTTGTTGATTTTGCAAACAAATAAAATCATATATACGTGATAGCTATTAACATATTGAATCTAATACCAATTGGATTTTTTATTTCAGACCATTCAAGTTAGAAATTTCATCAACGGTGTACACACACTATTAATTAATAATTAATATTTTTCATGAATAATTTTTAAATAAAAAACAGTGTTTAAAAAATTAAAACAGTTTTTCTTGCACTTCGAGAGTGTATTTACTTATGTGTAAAACCTCACATGTCAATATTTATAATTTGAGCCTGAAAAAAATTTACAAAAATAGCCTTTTTTAGCGCATCTATAAAGTGGGTAGACCTCTTAAGACCAAGTTGTGGTCCAGTAATTATTAAACAAAAAAATGGTTTCTGATTTTCAGGACCACCAAATTTCTTACCAGAGTCGAGTCCTGGGGCTTAAAAATGGTCCAACTGGTATTGGTCCAGAAAATGGTCAACTTTTTTAGAAACAAAAAAGTGATGCAATAAATGTTAAAAAAAAGAATTTCATTGCGCAATTAATTATACACCTTGCAATAAATTCCCAATAAAATGACGAAATGAATCGAAAATGAAATTTGAAAAGTTATGTTTAAAACATTTTTCATTTATTTTTTTATTTGAGGATAACTCACCTTCGTGAAATGTCTGTCTGCGTGGTTAAGAGGGAATACATAAAAGCTAGAAAGAAATCAAGGTAACCATTTCTCTTGATAAATATTCAGATATCCCAGCAGATCGGATGTGTTACGATAGTCGCATGATATTTCCGCTATTTGCGAGGAAATTTAAAACCTAAATGAAAATTTCATGGAAATGTTTATAAAAAAATCATAAGAAACTCACACTTAAAGGGTTGAAGATTACCAAGAAATTCTGCGTTAAAAGCAAAAATTCTCACACGTCTCGTCGTCCTCACTCGCCGTCTGATTTTATGCGACTCTTACTACTGAATGACAGCGTGACTAGAATAATCATTCTAAATATTCTGAATAAACGCTTCTAAAAATATTCAACTATATATTCCATTCATATTTTTCAATCTTTTGCTTTGTATCGTAAATTTTACATTTAATATTTTCCTTTTTTTCCCCACGGAATTATTAAAATTTATGCAATTCTTTTTTTCAAGACATTAAAAAAATTTATTTTTTTTAGAAAAAAATGATACTTTGTATGGAAAAAGTTATTTTTCTATATACAAAGTTACTTTGTATATGGAACAAAAATTCAAAATATTGTCGTAAAAAACAAATAAAATATGAAAAGAATTTTGTTTTAAAAGTGTTAAAAAGAGAAAAAGCGGTAGTTTTGTGAATATTATTTGAATATTTTAAAATCTCATGTAAAAGAAATAAAATGAAATAAATTTGAGTGTAATTGAAAAATGCACTTATCTCCGGGCCGGGTCACTTCAAGTGACTTTCCGTGTGAGATAATTTTTTTTATAAATCCTTTCATTTTCGTTAATCGAAGTTGTGGAATTTGCCCTTCGGGAGTATAATAATTTTTCGTTAGCAACCTTAGATGGTAAATTCTCTCCTGAGCGTTGTGACTTAAAAAGTTCACGGTCGCTGGACATTTTACTAATTAATTAAATGAACATTTTTTGCTAATACTTTTGACTTATGATCGTCTATCAATTTAAGAAATAAAAAAACTTTTTTCTAAATAGAAGAAACAATTTTTTTACATAATCTTTCTGTTTCACTTCTTGAATTTTTATTTTTCTAATAATCTTATATCTATTTTTCTCTTTTTATTTGAATTTAAAGAAATAATAAAATTCATTCGTTCATTTCAACATTTTGGAACTCCGTGTAGTTATCATTTAGTGTTTAATTTAATTTTTTAAAAAATGGTTTAAAATTATAGTAATATTAAGGAAAGTGTATAATTAAATTAAAATAAATTAATATTAGTCAAAACGCCCATAACTGTTTGAATGAAGTAAAAATTTGTTGAATTTTTAAGAAATTATATTTTATTGAAGGAAATTTTTTTTTCTTAATTCAATGTGCATTTTCTCAGCTCTGCTATATTCATCAGGTGTAATACATAATGACAAGATAAAGAAATAAATTATACATGAACTGAACAAAAAAAGGAGAAACAAAGTCAAATTAAAAAATTCTTAAGGAGATCGTTATTTTGTTAATTGGACTGTTTTTTTCGCATGAAGAAAGAATTAAGTAAGGAAAAAAAAACAAAAGTCCCGAATTGTTTCATATGGAATTTAACTTTCGCCTTGATCAAACGAAAGCAGTCACGGCTGTTTGCCAGTGTTACAAACTTTTTCGTTGGGTGTGGACTCACCTTCAAAAACGACCCTGATCAATCCTCCGGTTCCGGATTCGAAACATCGGGTTCTGGATATATTTTTATTTTATTTTTTTAATTTTTTAATGCTTTTTATGAAATAACATCTGAGGAGAAAAATATTCATATATAATGTGAAGTCTCTCTTTCTCTCGCAAGACAGATTTTAATATGAAACTTTAAAGGAACTTGTTTCTTATTTTCAATTTCAACGATTATTGCAATCCATCCTTTCCACTCTGGGGCATATACGTGTGTATACATAGGGTCCTTGAAATCGAGGATTTAATGAAGATCGGGTTTCTAACAATCTCTCGCACTTTCAGGAGCAACCGGGAATATTCGATATTTTTTCAAGCCCACTTATAAAAATGAAAGTTATTGAAGAGAAGTCATTTTTTTTGGATAGACATTTTTTTCGAAATATTTTTTTTTGCTATTTAAAAAAAGTATTTTTTAAACAAAAATTTAAAAAAAGAAAAAATTGAAATAGTACAGTAGAAATGGAAAAATAGAAACTAAAATATACGAAGAGAAAAGTAGAAATAGAAAAATAAAAATTGAAAAATATAAACTCAAAAATAGAAATGGAAAAATGAAAAGGCAGAAATTGGGAGCGTTCATAGTTTCTATGTATTAACTACGTAGACCCCCCTTCCTCAACGTAGACTTTTTTTGACCCCCCCTTCCCCCTCAACATGCTACGTAGTTTATGAACTTATTAATAAATGGCAATTAAAATTTCATTTTAAATTTAAAAAAAACAATTTTCGATCACCAAAAAGGAAGAGAATGATAAATATCTCGCAGAGGAGAATTTAAAATCCAGAGTCTTTTGTTTTCTTTAATCTTGATATGCGGAGAGAATTTAAAACCATGTGTTTAAAATATCATATGTGAATAAATTAAGATTATGGAAAGTCGATCAAAAAGCAGGTGATTGACGGTTCGAGTCTTGTCGCGACTCATGAATGTAGACAGAGATATTGAATAATATATAATGTATAGGAAAGAAAGAACACCGCGTATCGAATCCCATACCTTCAGACCCACCTAATTTACGAAAGTGTTCCACTTATTTTTTCGTGATCTCATAATGCGATATACTCTTAGATGACGTAACTCGAAATCCATCGTTTTTCAACTAAAAAGAAGCAATGCTATTTAAGTACGTGTGTAAAAGGGCTCGAGTGATGACTTGTTGTATATCGAAGATGCAATCACTTTGAGCAAAATTGAACGAATTTTTGCAAACTGCAAATAATATTATTTTTCAGAAAATAATTTTGTTTCTTTATTATATTTTAGTTTTTTTATTAAAATAAGTTAAAATTTATTTTCAAAATTTTTGAAAGAATCTACTAATCCTTAGAAATTTTCTCTAATAAAGGAATTTTTTATTACTAGTTTATAATATATACTTGAGCTATTTTTTCTTCTAAAAGTGCCATAATTAAAAAATCGATTGATATTTTTGTCAAATGATCAGTTATTACTTTTTATGCTTTTTTGGAGCAAAAAGAAGCAATAAGAATTTTCTTGTTAAATAAATTCTAAAATTGACTAGTGGGAAAATTGAAAAATTAAATTTGTGACTTTTTCATGTGCTAACAAATTAAATATTTTTATAGATAATTAAAGTTACAATTTTTTTTGAGTTGATATTTTTTTATCGATTAAAAATGGCGTTCAAAATTGTTGGTTGACTCACTTCACGACTTGCAGACTACTCCACCTGCAATTAATAATAATGCAATTAATATCTTATTTTACGTTTTATTTTTAATTGTCAAACAAATTTTTATTTAATTTCAAAAATTTTGTTTATTTAAATGAAAATTTCATTTATTAATAAATTGTTTTTGAAAAATTGAAATTGAAATTATTGTGTTCAGAATCATTAAATCAAAGTGCAATTTAATAATTTAATTGAGCTTTTCCATATTATTATCAATTTTTCAAGGTGGGACAACCTGCAAGCCTAAATTTCGAAATGTTGATTTTACATCATTTTTAAATTTTTATGTAAACATTTTATTTTTTGACAATTTAAATTATCTATGGATCAAATCTGTAGCTTTTAAGTTTCTCTTTTCGATTGTATGTTCATAAAAATGAATTTTTTTTATTGAGTTATGAGTAAAATATAATTTTTCTACAAAAAATATTTTCTATAGAAAATATTTTTTTTCCTACTAAAAGAATGTTTCCACACTAATTTGTAGTAATTATTTTAATTGAAGAAATTTTTCTACAAATTCGTAGTAGGGGAGCGTGGGGTAATGGGAGATTTTTATTTTCACGTACTTAAAAGCCTTGAAATTTGCTGCATTGCCTAGAAAATCTTCAACAACATTTATTTATGTTATTCGAAAACCAACAATCACATTCTTGACAAATTTTAAGTGAAAACAAGGGAAAACGTATTTTTTGAGTTTTCGTTGTTAAATGCAAAATATTTCTAAACATCACAATAAGTAGTTAAAAACATTTTACTTACACGGAAAAAAAAGTTCACGAATCTCTCGTGAACTAGTATATCACTTTTGGATGGGACACAAAATTCTTCAAAATCTATAAACACAGTTCATCAAAATTTCATCAACTCCTTCACTAGAAACGTAGTACGGTTTCTGAACTTTTCGTCAAAGTTGACGAAAAATTCGTGAACTTTTAAAAAATGTTAAAAACAAAAAAAATAATTTCTAGACACTACTTTTTTGATAGTATTTCACTTAATTTGATAACTTGACGCCTATACGCACCCAACTACACAGAATACACAATTTTATCGCCATTAAAATTCGCAACTCGCTTCACGGGATTCGAACCTAGTACCCTAATAATATTCCTAACAACTAACGGACACGGCTAAATCTATATACACTGACAGTACTCCTGCAAACGACACAATTAGCTTTGTCTGCTGTTGTCTGCTACAAAACTCAGGACCGTGCAAAGTATAAAACGATCCTTGTCGTAACTTCTAATTTACTTTATGAATTATTTGTTTCACAAAAGAAATTAGCACACAAAAATATTCAATGAATAATAAAAACATTGATTCTAAATAATAAATTTAATCAAACAAAGAATTTGTCCGAGTGTAAACACTGATGACACCGACTGAATTATGACAGATGAATTCTTGATCAGCCATATTTGATGCGCATTGCGAACTGCGCATACTACTGAGACTCGCGAGTTCACGACTTTTTCGTCAACTTGTACCTCTACTTTTGACGAACTACTCATCCTTAACTCGTTCATCAAAAATTCATTAACTTTGTTTCAGTTTTTCGTTGACGTTCGCCATTTCTAATCAAAAGTGAATGAAAATTTTGAAATTTTGTGTCCCATCCAAAAGTGATATACTAGTTCACGAGAGATTCGTGAACTATTTTTTTCCGTGTATTTACTTATGTTTTGTTATTATATTATAAAGTGAATATGTAGGTGTGCATACATGTATAAAAATCGAGGTAATAATAAAATTTGTTTACGTTTTTTTTTTAAATCCAAATTTTGACCTTTAAGAATTCTGTGGGGTAATGGGAGAATTAGCGTCAATCCAGAGAATTTTCGTTACCACGTTACGGCTTTTTTTATTTATTTGAAAATTATAAAAGATGTCACCTTATAAAAAAACTTTTAATTAAAAAGTAATTTTTGGTGAAGAAAATGTATGTCTGAAATTTTGTTCAAATTTTTTGTTATTAAATTGTTGATGGGAAAAAATGCATTTTTTTCAAATTTACTTTGTTGTTTTTAAGTATCTTATTAAACATAAGAGATAAATAATGCTTCAACAAAAATTCATTTGTTTTAAGAAAATTTTCTTTTTTTAAATTGAATAATTGTTCACGTCCTCATGAAAAGGCAATAGGCGTATTCCTTGCAAAATTTGGAAAATTTTGAGTGGTCTGACAACTTTTTTGATTAAAAATTCGCTGAGTTACAGAATTCCAAAGTTTAAAATTAAAGATTGCAATACCAATGAATTGTTATATATCTGGTTCTTCTGGGAAGTTATTCAGATAAGAATTGTTTCCAGTCCAGGACACCTTAAAGATAAAAGCCAACAGGTTTTAAATTTTTAATTCCACTCCCATCTGTTAATTTTGAAAATACGAAAAATCGACAAAATGGAACTTTTCTAAAAAAGGTCGTTTTTTTAATAATAAAACATTTTTTACAAATTACTTATTCTTTCGTTTCTTTTTTAAATTGAAAATTTAGACCTTAAAAATTCTAACTCATCGAAAGAAATAAAATAAAAAAATCGAATTGGTTTTATACAATTTACACGAAGATTATACTTCTTATGATATTTTTACATTGTATATAGGATAGTTAACCGGGATTATAAAATTTAATATCTAAGTATTACCACTTTCAAATTATTAATCATATTAATTTTGATTATAAAACTTGCATCAATATAATTGGTCTTTACGTTATTTTAAATAAATAAAATTTTGACAAATTAGAACTAACCCATAAATTAAAAAAATTAATTTAACATTTAATTGCCTAATAATAAAACTAAGAAACATAAAAATTTGAATTTGTTGTTGCTTCTAATTTATTAATTAAATTAATTGGTCAATCGCTAAATTTATTTTTTAACATAAATTTAATTATTCGTAAATTTCTGGTAATTTCACTTTTATAAATCTACAAATCTATTAAAACTATTAAAAAAATTATTATTAAAATTGTTATCAATTAAATAATAATCATAAATAAATTTACAAACAAATAAATTCTTACTAAACACAAAATTTATACTTTGTAAGTAAATAAAAATATTTTTAAGAAAAGGATAAAAATAATATTCCCTTGTAATATTTAAACAAAAAATGGTTATAATCAACAATAACACGGTAAATCGTTAGGTATTAAAATAACACCAAAATGGATTAAAATAACACTAAATTGGATTATTTTAAACCTTTTTGGTGTTATTTTAATACCTAACGATTTACCGTGAAGCTAACGATAAAAAATGCATAATGCTACAATTGTTTTTAGATTTATAAAAAAGGAAATTATCAGAAATTTACAAACCTGGAAAATTAAAATAGCAGCGCATGTAAAAAAGTTCGATCACAACAAATTTTCAAAACAACTTTAACCTCACAATATGACAATTTGAAAAAAACATGTTGCTATAATAATAATTTAGAATTATAATTTGATTCGATTTTGGAATATAAAATGTATAATCTATTGCGAATACCAAAAATAATTCTAAAACATTAAAAGGTTGTAAATAGATTATAAAGGGTAACAAACAGATTATATTCAGTATGATCTTATTTTCTATATTCCTAATTGTATAATCCATTTTTCTCCGTGTATATCTAATGAGTAATAATTGATTTCACAAAGTAATTCCTAAACTTTTATGATTTTATTTCGACACGAATAATAATGTCAAAAGTAAATGTGTAGAAACTTTTTTTATAGTATATTTTAATATTATCTAGTTTTGAATAAAAAAAGGAACATTAAAAACATAAATTGATTTAAAAATTAAAAAAAATCATAAGAAGTATAAAAATAAGTCTTCTTTATGATACAAAAATTTTTTTTGTATAAAAATTAATTATAAATATAACTATCATTATAGATATAAATATTATCAATGCACGATAAAAAATGAGTTTGCTATTTTATGGATAGCTAATGTTTGGGTGTAGAGGCTAATAATTAGCTGTTGTAGCAAAAAATTAGCTATGAGACTTAATTATTAGCTGTGATAGCTAACAATAATTGATATCCATATAATAGCAATTAAAGTTAGATAAGTGAGCTAAAAATTAGCTAAAATAGCTAATTTTGTTTTCCGTGTAGACGCCAGAGAACATATTCTTCAATACATCTTATATTTTAATTAATAATAGTGAATTTTATTACTTTTACACTGTCAGAATTTTTAATGGCAGTTAATTCAATTTGAAAAATTCATTATTTTTATGATCATTTTTGAAAGTGAGTTCAATTCCTTAATTTCACTGATTTTGATTTTCTATATCTAGAACTTTTTGCTTCCTCCATGAGGAAACTTTGCATTCGTGACGATTTTCAATTTTTCAAAAGAAGGTTATATGGACCTATTTTTGTCTAGAATACATATATGCAATTCTGAGAAAATCTCCAGATGTTTTCTATTAATTTATTAATTTATTGCCAAAAATAAACGGAACAAACCCTTTGACTCGTAAAGCCAACCAGGGGAATCTTAGTTCGATGTGTTTTAATAAATTTTATTTTTCTTAAAAACTAAATAAAATTTTAAAGATGAAAAAAAATCGAACTTATTGTTCGCAAAAGTGAAAGAATTTAAGGAATCAAGAATGATGATCACCCCCTGAAGGTGATCAAGAAAGTTAGATCGAAATCAGTTTGCAAACTGGACACAAAGACTTTGTGAATATTCAATATGGTAAATATATGTATATATAGAGAATTTAATCGAATTACTTTGTTCGTGGAAATAAGCTCAGTGTACATATGAAATGAAAAGAGTGGGGAATGCATCCGTCTAAGTTCAAGAGCAATTTCTGTGCCCTAACTTTGAAAGTGCAGATTTTACATGTGGAGGGGGTGTTAGTGGGCAATGGTCAGAGGTATATAAGGGATACCTGATCAACCATACTCATCACTTACTAAGCTGATTCAACTGCACCACCTCAACAATGGCCTTCAAGGTGTGTACCAAAATTTCGTGCATCACTCATTACACAGTGGACAGTTCAATTTTTTCAAAAGTGCAAAGTTTCAATTTTACAGAACAATTAATAAATAAAAATTTACCATCTAAAAAAATAATAAATAAACAAAATTATTAACTAACAATAAATTAATAAAAAATAATTGATAAATAAAATATTAACGAATAAAAATATAAAATTAAAAACAGTAAAATAAATAATAAAATAAATTTAAGACGTATAAACTATCAAGTTAAATAAAATTCTTTTTATAAAGTGTGTAGTTTTGTAAAGTTTCATAAATTGAGGTGAAGCAATTCCATTATTTAACAATTAAACAAAGTTAAAAATTTAATTAAAATTAACAAAAAAAAAATTTGGTAAATAATACGTTCGCCTACAAATTATGTAATAATTTGTATTTAAAAATATTTTTTTGTTTTTTATTTTAAAATAATTCTATAGAATAAAATTATTATTTACTTCCCACACAGCAACGAAACTTTTTTGAAAGTTGAAATTAACTTGACTGACACCTTCGGAATCTTTATTTGAGAATCTCATGAAACTTGAAGTAATTCTTTATATTGCTGCTATTTTTTAATGTTTCAAGCTAACGTTGACTAAATATTGCAAAACAGTTGTAAATTTCTTAATGTAAATTTTGAATTTCTTAAATTTGTTTTAAATTTCTCAAACTTTCATGAAATGTTCAGTCAACTTTTGCTTCAGACATTAAAGAACTGCAAACACAAAGAATTAAATCAAGTTTCATGAGCTTTGCAGCTAGTGATTCCGAAGGTGGCAGTCACTTAAGTTACAAATTTCATAAATTTGTTTTGAATTTCTGAAAGTTGCATTCAATTTTTAGAAAAGTTTCAGTACTGTGTGGAATCATTCAATGAAAATTATACTTAAATTAAACATTTAGAAGCTTTATAAATTTTTTGTCTTCTTTTAATACTTTCGTTTCATATTTTCGTTTCATTGACAATTCTTTTGCTTAATGCAAATAAAAAATGCTAAATAACAAGATTAAATGGACAAAAAAAAACATGTGGAAAATAATGTATGGTTTATATTATAGTTCGTCGTTCTCGCCGCCCTCGTGGCAACCGCAAGCGCAGGATTCATCGGCGCACCTTTGGGCTACGCAGCGGCACCAGCACCTCTGGCGTACGCAGCCCCTATTGCAAAGGCAGTGGTGGCGAAAACCATCGATGCCGATTTTGATCCTCATCCACAATACAGTTACTCCTACGACGTGCAAGACGCCCTCACCGGAGACTCGAAAAGCCAGCACGAAACTCGCGACGGAGATTTAGTGCACGGAAGTTACTCTCTTCTTGAATCCGACGGAACACGCCGCACCGTCGATTACACCGCCGACTCCATCAATGGATTCAACGCTGTTGTGCGCAAGGAACCCGCAGCTATTGCCGTGAAAGCCGCCGTAGCCGCCCCAGTTGTTGCCGCAGCTGCCGCTCCAGTTGCCTACGCTCAATACGCGCATGCCCCAGCGATCGCCGCACCTGCGCATATCGCCTACAGTGCACCAGCTGCGCACTACGCTTACAGCGCTCCATTGCCGCACACGAAGTTCGTCGCCCCCCTCTCCTACGCCAGCCACGCCTACATCCACTGATTTACCTCAAATTCTTTCTATTTATTGCAAATTATCGAGTCTCATTAAATGATTTTATAAAACATTAAAAGAAAACTGTGTTCTCATTTCACTGATTTACCTGCAATCGAAGGATTTTTTTTAAATTCTCTAAAAATTCTAATATTCTCTCTCTCTCTCTCTATCTCTCTCTTTCTCTAATACATCAGAAAAACCAACGTATTTTTTAATGAAAATCTAACAGTTGAGTTTGAGTCATTGCTATTTTGTCAAAAAATAATTTTTTAACAATAGATTAAATTATAAAGTTTCTAAATATTTATTTTAATTTTTATTAAAGCAATCCAGAGAAAGTAGTGAAGTTTTCTTAAAAATTAAAATTAACTTGACTGCCTCCTTCGGAATCTTTAGTTCCGAAGGTTATGAAACTTAAAGTAATTCTTGGAGGGGGGAAACCACATTAGAAAGCTCATTTTTATGGATTTTTAAGATTTTTTTTAGGGAAATGATTAATTAAAATTAAATACAATTGCATAAATGCCTTATTTCTCGTTAAAATAGTTCAACAAAATTTATAAATAATCTTGGTAATCGCAATCTTCGCGAAATGTGTTTTTCACGCAGATCTAATTAATCATTTCCCTAAAAAAATACATAAAATCTTGATTTTAATGTGGTTTCTCTTCTAAAATGGCCTCTTTTTTAATGTTAAATTAAGAATATTCCTCTTCATTGGAACTAAGTTCCTCTCACTTTTAAGAGGAATTAACTCTTCCTAAGTGGAGAATAATCCTCTTAAAATGTTTTTTGGTCAATATACAAAAGGAAAATATGCATCAAAATAAGAGGAATCCTCTCAAAACAAGAATATTTTTTTTTCGGTGCATTTTTAAATATTTAAAAACATTTTCCATTGAAATTTATAGTATTAATTGTCTACTTTGAGATGATAAATTGTTTTGTTTATAAATATTAGTGGTTTTGTTAAAGGGGAAGAGGGGAGTAATACTATTTCTACTAAAGTTTTCAGGCAAATTTGCCGAATGTTGTAACTAAATTTTTAAAAAATTTTTGGTGCTGTGGGGGTCATAAGGAACGGAACTTAATAATTTCTATTTCTCTATCTCTTCTTCTTAAATTTTAAAATAATTCTCTAAATTTCTACAGTTTTTTAATGTTTGATGCAAAAGTTGACTGAACATTGCACGAAAGTTTAAGAAATTAAAATAAAATTTAAGAAATTTGAAATGTACATGACTGACACCTTCGGAAACTTTAGTTGTAAAGCTCATGAAACTTGAAGTAATTTTTCAAATGTTCACAGTTTTTCCATGTTTGACACAAAACTCGACTAAACCCTGCTTAAAATTTAAAATAAATTTAAGAAATTTACTACCATTTTTCCAATATTTAGTCGACGTTTGCTTGAAACATTTAAAAATAGCAGAAATATAAAGAATTACTTCAAGTTTCATGAGATTCGCAATTAAAGATTTCGAAGGTAACAGTCAAGTTAATTTCAACTTTTAAAAAAGTTTCGGTGTTGTGTGGGAAATGTAATTTTTTATTTGAGCTTTCAAAACTTGTTAATCATGCAACACTGACAATATTTCTTTTAAAAATATAAATAAAAAGAATAAAATTAGAAATCTGTGTTAATAAAAAGCAAACAAAGCAAAATCATTGGCTACGAATCATTTCCAAATTCCCTCCTTTCAAAAAGAAACTCAACGAATCCCACCTACGAAAAATAAAGCCATAAGTGGGCGAAACAATTTTTGAGAAATCAATTATAGCAACAGTCACGAGAATTATATTACGTAAAACCAGTTTAAAAGTTCAGTGGTCCCGCAATGACCTTGACGTTATTAATGCTCATATTTTAAAAAGAAAGTTAAATTCAAGGCTAGATAGTTCACATTCGCAAAACTTTTCTCAGAAAAATCACAAAAAGAAACACTTTTTCCTCCATGTAAAATTTATATCTCAATATATAAATAATTTTTTTCACTAAAAATGCAAAAGAGGCGAAAAAAAATTCCTCTACACGCTATTAATCACAAAGAAAGCAGGAACCAATACAACCTTGGATTCGACAGGTTGAAGAGAAGAACTCTTCAACGGCTTTGTTACAATTTTTTTTTGTTGAAACATATCGAAAACCTAGAATTTGACTTCCCACATTACCGTTTCGTGTTTACTGTTAACCTTGACGCAAGCAACTCTCGTAAATTCTCACTTTACGGTGTCTGTAGCACATCCGGGAGCAAAATTCTTTTGTATCACATATGCCCTTTTTATCGGGGGTACCTTTGCAGCTCTCCTATTATAAGTGAGCTTTTGCGCGCATCTAAACATAAACAATCACTTCCTGAATATAGAAAGAATATCATGTGTAAGAACAAGACTCCCTCATTTTTGCTGAGGAGGTAAAAAATCGAAAATTTTAAATTCTTTCATAAATAGATAATTTTTAGAAGGACATTTACGACCATGTATTTTAGTTAAAAGAAAGACCTGGACGATCTTGACAGAAATAATCGATAGAATTTATAAAATATTGCAAACTTACGATGATGCAGTTCAAAAGACGCCCTTTGATCTTCAGCGCTGCAGAAGAACAATATCATCTTTTAGGGCACAATCAAAATTTAAGGGTAATTTTGAAACACTTGATAAACACATTTTATCCATTAATGAAAATCGTTTAAGATTATTTATTATTTTACAATTTATAATATTATTCATTCTATAACTAAAATAAAAAAGTTTATAACACCACCGTGATTTAAGTACTCTATTCGCTTCTCGTTTACGAGCGAATTTTCATGCCATCTGGACGGCAGTTTAATGAATCATATTGTCGCGAAATTCAAAAAGAGAAAAATTTAATTGTTAGTATAAAATAATTTATGTTAATTAATATGTCAATATATAATTTATAATTTAGGGGAGACCGGGCCGTAATGGATCACTTGAATTTATTCAAAAGTGGTAAATCAGAGTAATTTTGGTTTTTGATCAAAACAATGTACTTGGCATACTGTCAGTTTGTACCAAGTTTCATTGTTATTCATTTATTATTGTTCAAAATATGGTAGAAAAAGTCATTTTGACGCTCGAAAGTAAATTTTTGAAATCTTTATATTTTTCTTATATCTTTTTCAAAATTACTTGTAAAAAATTTTGGTATATTAGGTTTTGAGCTTCAAACATTTGTTCTTAAAGAACAATTGACAATTTTTGTTTAATACTTAGCGTAGGGTAGAAGCACCAGTTTTGGCCACTTTAACACCACTTTTAGCCACTAATTAATAATTATTGTAATTATTTATATTATAGTTTATTTATGTATTTTACTTAAGAAAATACTTAAAATTTCATAGTACTATATTATTATAATAAGAAATATTAATTATAGTAAATAATTAAATGGAAATTTTATAAAAAAGGCCACAACCGGTACAGTGGCCACAAACGGTACTTCTACCCTATTGATAAAAAATAACAAAATTTTCAACAAACACCTCCGGGGCGTAATGGATCACTTTGCTTTATATTCTATTAAGAAAAACCTATTATATTTAAAATATTAATAAAATAATCCTGTCAAGTTTAATTTCTTGTAATTTATATATTAATAATAAGACAAGGATTGAAAACTGTTAATTTAGGGCTAGTTTATTACAAAAATTTTGAAAAAAATTGATTGTTACATACATAAAATTTTATTTTAAACATTTTTAAATTTTATCGTAAATTACTCAAAATTTTTTTTTATTTTTATTAAAAACTACATGTGAAAACAAGAATTTTCGTTATAAGAGAGTCCAATTCGTGGTAGCTAGTTTTAACAAGCACTGAAAGAAAAAAAAATTTGAGTTGCAAAAAAGCAAATATTTTGCTTATTATTTCTCCTTTTTATTTATAAAAAATTTTGAAAAATTAATTGTTAAAAAATTACGATTAAGAAATAGGAAATATTTTCTGAGTTCTTTGATAATTTTAAAATGGTTAATTAATTACATATTCTTGTTTTCTAATATTTTTGTAGAAAATTCTTAATTTTCATTTTATAAGAAAAATTTTATGACTTTTGAGAACAATTGAATTTTTTTAACCCTCAAATAGGGTAACTCCAGACAGGAGGCTAACTTCGGACATTTATGTACATTTCTGTAAATATTGTGTATTTCTATTCTACCTACAAATTTTTATAAGTTTTACCAAAAATTCAAGGAACATTATATTACAATTGAGAAATAAAAATATTCAAAAAAATTTAAGAAAAAAATTAATTTAGTTGGAACAGCTTTCTGGAAGTTATTGAAATTTGTGAAAAACCTATTTATATAAATGACCATATGTAATGTTAAAGCAATTTCTTTTTTAAAATTCAATCTACTATATCTTAACATAAAATTGACACTAATTTCAGTAACCTAAATTCAAAAATTATTTCGTAAAAGATTTTTATTTAAGAAAATGTAATGGTCAGATACACGTTTTCTGGCGTTGATTACAGTAAATTGAGTCCAAGTTTACTTTTAATAAATGTTTAGAAGCTTTAAATATATATATTGTTTATATTCTCAAATTGTATTACATTCTTATGTCCGAAAAATTGTATTAAAAATGGCTAAATTTTAAAAATGTTCATTTTTCAAATGTACCATTAATTGAATTTAATTAGTTTTTGTTTTTCTAAAAAAATTATAATAAATAGTTATGAGAACATTACAAAAAAATTGTTTATCGTCCCTATAATTTTTAAGTTCTCACCATTTACGAATATAGTGGAAATTTTGTTCAGTGAGAGAATTAAAAAAAAAATTCCACTATTACATACCTTTTAATATATCACATTAAGTAATGGATTACACTCGGATTATATTAAATATGTTTAGTTACTCGCTGATATAAAAGAGAGCTGGGGAAAAAGTAATAACAATTATAAGCGAGACGAGCTAATTAGGTTGTAAAGTTACAATATATAAAAATATAAATACATGCAGCAAAGTTGAAGGTGAATTTGAACTTATTTTTGGAGCATAGTAATTAAGGCGTGGCACACTGGCCCACAGTTTGGCCTTTCATGCAAATATAAAAAATATCTACCTGCAATTTTATCAAGAAAGTTTTATATAAGACATTATATTAAGTCACAAAAAAATAAACATATATGATAGATCACGATTTTATAAAAGTGTCTCAATATTCGAATGTCGCTAAAAGTGCTTACATGAATGATTTATAAAATCAACATGATTATTAATTATCATAATTATATATAATATTCATACAATTATTTATACAATTATTGTAAGTAAAAAATAATTAGTTTAAAGCAAAAAATTGATTTCCTTTCTCAATTCAAACTTAATTGTAATAAAAAATAAATTTAATTTTTTAATTATTTGTAAAAATTAAACATTTTGTGATTCAGAAAATAGATTTTTCTATTTTAAATAATGAAAAGAAAAAAATTAAGTTTTCTTTTTAATTTTATTTATTAAATAAATAATAATTTAAAAGGGAGAGAGATTTAAAAGAGAAGTTAAAAAAAATTTTAACTACGAGGGACCAATAATTAATTTTAAAAACACCTTGTAAATTTGATACAATTTTTTTTAAAAAAAGACACGAGTATCAATGTATCTATACTTATATCATCATTGTGTAATGACTGTTATTACATGTGGTAACTTAAAACACATGTCTTCGACCAAAAGCTGAAACAATTTTTGGGTTTAACAGTTGATAATAATGGGTGTGGCTTAAACGATTATTTCACTTTTCACGAAATGTAATAAGCGATTATTTTTAATCACACTATCAATTGCATTTTAAAATAATTATCGCGTATTACTTTATTCCCACACCGAAAAAAATATTCTTGTTTTAAGTGGATTCCTCTTATTTCAATTTGACACAGTTTATTTTAATTAAAATAAAATTCTAATAATAATTTTTTTATTTTAAATTATAATTCTACGCAGTCAAATTGTACACCAGAAAACTCTACACATTTGAAAAATATTGATTAAATTAACTTTTAAAAAATTCTAAATAAATAAATTCTACAAATAAATATTCTACACAATAATAATACTAAATAAAATGTAACTTTAAATAAAAATTTATTTTAATTTTGCACGGTTAAAATACTACATTAAAAAATTCTACACAATGTATTTTTTAAACGAAGAAAAATACGAATTATTTTTTCAATTTAATTTTTAATTCTCCACACTTAAATTGGACCCCAGAAAACTCTACACATTGGAGAAATATTGATTAAATTAAGTTTAAAAAAATTGTAAATAAAGAAATTCTACAAATAAATACTCTACACATAAGAACTAAATAATATGTAACTTTAAATAAAATTTATTTAATTTTGCACGGTTAAATACTACATAAAAAAATTCTACGCAATATAACGAAAAAAATAACAATTATTTTTTAATTAATAACACCAGAAAACTCTACACATTTGAAAAATATTGATTAAATTAACTTTTAAAAAATTCTAAATAAATAAATTCTACAAATAAATATTCTACACAATAATAATACTAAATAAAATGTAACTTTAAATAAAATTTATTTAATTTTGCACGGTTAAATACTACATTAAAAAATTCTACACAATGTATTTTTAAACGAAGAAAAATACGAATTATTTTTTCAATTTAATTTTTAATTCTCCACACTTAAATTGGACCCCAGAAAACTCTACACATTGGAGAAATATTGATTAAATTAAGTTTAAAAAAATTGTAAATAAAGAAATTCTACAAATAAATACTCTACACATAAGAACTAAATAATATGTAACTTTAAATAAAATTTATATAATTTTGCACGGTTAAATACTACATAAAAAAATTCTACGCAATATAACGAAAAAAAAATAACAATTATTTTTTTTAAATTAAATTTTTTAATATTCTGCACAGTTAAATTGAAAACTAAAAAACTTTACACAATGAAATAATTTTTTTAAGAAATTTTAAAACTAGTCAAATATTTTCTTCAAAAAAAAAAACTCTACACATTAAAATAAAATAACTATAAAGTTTTTAATCTAATTTGTTTAATTCTACACACTTAAATTCTATATCAGAAAATTATACACAAATTATTTTTAAGCAGGGAAAAATATTTTTCTTTATTTTTTTCATTTAATTTTTTAACCCTATACATTTTAATTCAACTCTGGTAAAAACTCTACACAAATGAGCTTTAAAGTCTTCGCATATTATTTTTAGATAAGATGAAATATTTTTTTAACTCTACCCAATTAAATTAAACCACAAAGAAACTCTACAAATGAATTCATTTAATTAATAATAATAATAATAATATATAATAATATAATAATAATATAATATAATATAATATAATATAATATAATATATTTGTTGCCAAAAATTGTTGTGTTGAGTTTTATTTTGTAGAGTTTTCCAGAGTTGAATTAAAATGTATAGGGTTAAAATTTCTTAAAAAAAATTATTTCATTGTGTCAAGTTTTTTGGTTTTCAATTTAACTGTGCAGAATATTAAAAATTTAATTTAAAAAATAATTGTTATTTTTTTTCGTTATATTGCGTAGAATTTTTTTATGTAGTATTTAACCGTGCAAAAATTAAATAAATTTTTATTTAAAGTTATTATTATTTAGTTCTAATGTGTAGAGTATTTATTTGTAGAATTTCTTTATTTACAAATTTTTTTAAACTTAATTTTAATCAATATTTCTCCAATGTGTGTAGAGTTTTCTGGGGTCCAATTTAAAGTGTGGAGAATTAAAAATTAAATTGAAAAAATAATTCGTATTTTTTCTTCGTTTAAAAATACATTGTGTAGAATTTTTTAATGTAGTATTTAACCGTGCAAAATTAAATAAATTTTATTTAAAGTTACATTTTATTTAGTATTATTATTGTGTAGAATATTTATTTGTAGAATTTATTTATTTAGAATTTTTTAAAAGTTAATTTAATCAATATTTTTCAAATGTGTAGAGTTTTCTGGTGTACAATTTGACTGCGTAGAATTATAATTTAAAATAAAAAAATTATTATTAGAATTTTATTTTAATTAAAATAAACTGTGTCAAATTTTCTGATGTAGTATTTAATCGTGTAGAATTTAAAGATTTTAATGATATATTTTGTTCTATTTAATTCTAATGTGTAGGACTTTTTTCTGTAGAATTTATTTACGTAGAATTAATCAAAATTATTAAATGTATTGTGTACAATTTCCTGGTGTAGAGTTAATTGTGTAGAATTTTATTTCGTAGGGTTTATTTGCGTAGAATCGCTACCACCCCCTTATTTCAATGCATATTTTCCTTTAGAATATGGCTCAAATACTCATCGATTAAGAGTAATATTTTTGTTTTATGAAGATTTTTGCAAGAGAAATTTTCTTCTCAGAACAAGAATATTTTTTTCAGTGCATAATTTATAAATAGTTTTCCAATTTAAAAGAAAAAATATTTATAAAAAAAGATTCGATAATTTGTTTCAAAATTAGTAACTTGTGATTATCTCGGAATCTAGAACCGATAAAGTGGTCCTTTTTTATGTGGACGTCCACATTTAAAAAAAATAAAAAACATACTTGAAAATATTAAATAAAATAAAAAAAATAAAATAAAATACTTAAAAATAAATAAAAAAAAATAAAAAAATACTTGAAAAAATACTTGTAAAAAAATATTTGAAAATACTTTCAATTACAAAAGAAGTTCGTATTCTTGTAAAACAAAACAAAAATAATCTTCCAGTCTGGGTAAGGAAATATAAAAAATTAAATTAATTTATTTAATAATAATAATATAACCTAATTATATGCTATTATTACAACTTGAATTCCAATTACAAGACTAATTATTCACTCTACAATTTTCAATGACATTGAAATTTAACAAGGTGTGAAATTTTTTTTTCCTTTAATGATATTTCTCGCTATCAAACAGTGTATCGATGAATTATAATCTTATTTTAGGATAAATGAATAAAATAAATTAATAACCTGACAGATTGCTATTTCTGTGGGCGTAATCAATTTTAAGTCTCGAAATAAAAGAATTTGAAAAAATTAAAGTGCCGATTACAAAAGATCAAGGCTTCTTTATTGTGAGTTAATAAGCTATCGGTGTATTTGCGTATGTGAATTATAGCTTCACGTATTCTTTTTATTACACATTTTTCAAAGCAAGTATATTTCATTTTTAATTTATAGTGCACGTTAAGAATAAAATCTAAATTTGATCATTTATTTTATTAGAAATAATAAATTGTTATTAATATTTATTTGCTTGATACACTGCCAAAGTTAAGTAATTTGGGTGAAGAAAATTTACATTCAGTTTTAGATAATATGTGAACGTCCGTATGAAAAGGAACCACTTTGTCGGTTCTAGATTCCGAGATAATCGCAATTTACTAATTTTGAAATAAAGGGTATCACACGCCAAATCATGCATTTTTCATAAATTTATGGATACTCTTAAGTATTTTATTTTGCTGTTAGGCAAAAGAATGAAAAGGGACCATTTTGTCGGTCAGTTGCAAAAATTACTTCTGCTTTAAAATGGAGGGAAGGATAAGTTTAAAACCTTAATCAAGGGTGTACTAGACTCTAAACAATTCTCATCTGAATAATTTCCTATTGAAGAACCAAAGATATTCGCATTACAATATTTGATTTCGTTTTTCTTGAAATTTCTAAACTTTAAAATTCTTTAACTCATCGAATTTTTCACCAAAAAGGTTTTAAAACAACTTAAAATGGTCCCTTTTCATTTAGATGTCCACATATTATGTCTAAATATTTTATCTGTAAATTACATCGGTATATTATACGTGTATATTATATTTAAATCGAAAATGTAGATTTTTATCATAAGTTGAATATATTTGAATTTAATTTATAGAAAACTTATGACCACTTTGCGTTTCTATTTTTGTTTGTTTTTCTATTTTTACTATTTATTTCTATTTTCAATTTTAATTTTATATTCCTTTTTCAATTTGAATTTCTATTTACATTTTCATTTTCGGTTAAAAGGACCTATAAAAAAATGTTAGATTATTTTTACCATTATTCATCCTTCATTATCGGAGTGGTTTTAATTTTATAAAATTTAGTTTTTATTGGATATTCTGTAAATAATTAACATTCAAATATCTACACTTGCACTGAAAGTTTATCTTCTTTACTTATTATCACTTCTAAATTATCTACCATAACCTAATAAAATTTATTTCAGATACGTTCCTTTCTAGATGTCATATAACAAATAAATTATAATTTTTACCTATTTATTTAAATTGAATTAAAAATTTATTTAAAATACACAATAAAGGAATTATAATTTCCAAGAGCAATATAAATAGAATACAAATGATCTTGAGTCGATGAACGGGTGACCTTATGGGATGTTCCTGAACTTGCATTGTCGACTAATTTTGAAATATCTACATATACAAATAAATTTTATTATACGTTTATGCCCTAAGGTGAAACGATGAGATTATGTAAGAAAAATGGTCCAAATAGTGACATTGGATGAGGTTCTCGATTTTTTTTTTTGCATTTTATGCAAGGGTCTCTCTCAGAGGATTATATTCCGAACGCAGTGAAAGTTAAAATTATTTTTTTTCTTACCTCTCGGTGAAAGAAGTTTTGGCATATCAGTGACCAGAGTTTGGCAAAGGAAGGGAAATATTTTTGCCACAACCCACTGAACATTACATCATGAAACTATACATTTTAAGAAAACCAATTCAATGCATTTGCGATGCGTCGTGATGCGTTGGGCTTCGCTTCGTATAAATACCGTTTCACCCCATTTGGTACTCAGTATCACACGATTCACCAGTCTCTCAACAAGTACCATGGCTTTTCAAGTAAGGGCGAAAAATAAATTTTTGATAGTAAATTAAATAATAAATAAAATAAAAAAATATAATAATAAAGAAGAGAAATAAAAAGATAATACATCAAAAATAACGATTTTTTTTCTATTGCATATAATTAAATAATTATGTGAATTAATTGTTAGAAAAAAAATTCAATTGTATTCTTACTTTTTGAGGTCAAAATACATAAATATTTTTTTTATTCTATTTAGATTTTTATTTTATTTCTTTATTTTATTTATTAATTATTACTCAATATAGTAATAATATATAATTTTTTCTTACGTATTTGCATTTTTATTTTATTTAACAATTTAATTTCTTTATTTTATTTGAATTTTATCTTAAACTTAATAATCTTTTTTTTCTTATTTATTTGCATGACCCGTTATGTTTTCTAAATAAATAAATAAAATATTTAAAAAATTGGTTTTTGTTCAAAATAAATAGATTTATTTTAATTCATATTTTTGAATTTTGTTGTACATATATTCTATTCATTTTGCTTTGTTACAATTTTACTCGACCAAATTATTTTCAAAATTTTATTAGCTAGGAATTTTGAAATACAAGTAAATAATAATAATAATTTTAAAAAATAATAAAAATTTTATGTTTTTAAATATAATTTAATTTGTTCTTTTAATTCTAAAAATGTTATAACATTTTTTAATTATTAATTGCTACATTTTACAAAAAAAAAAAAAATAAATAAAAGGACCACACAGAAAATACATTAGTTTTGGGTCCCAGTCGATTTCTCTGTAATTTTGGGGTTTTGTAGTTTTCGTAATTCTGAACAACTTTTCTCTCTTGGAAAATTACTTATACAAAACCCCCAAAGTTACAGAGAAATCGACTGGGACCCAAAACTGATGTATTTTCTGCGGGATAGAATATTATAGAATATTCATTGAAACGTTTTATATAAAATTTAAACCTTAAAATTTGTTTTAGTAAATATTTAAAATTATCTTTTTAAATCTAATTCAATTTTTATTTATTTTCTATACTCTAATTTAATTTTCATTTATCGTTTTAATTCTAATAATTTAATGATTCTCTTTAATTATTATTTGCTACATTTTACATAAAAGAAATAAAATAGAATTTTTATTTACAATAGATTTATTTGAAAATTTATTTTTATAATTATCAAAATTATCTTTTCAGTTGAAATTTAAATCTAATTTAATTTCTATTTATTTTTTATAACTCTGACTGAATTTCTATTTATTTTACAAAGTCAGATTTAATTTATTTTTTAAAGTCTGATTTTTTTATTTACTTTCTAAATTTTGATTTAGTGTTTGCTTATTTTCTAAATACAAATTTAATTTTGAAGGGGCGGTGAAGTTAAGGTATTGCCCACAATACGAGGAAAAATTGACGATAATGTGTAAGAGGGGGAGGGAGGGGTAAAGTTCCTAAACAAAGGTGCTACGTCGTTTCTAAAATCCCCCTTATGTTCTAAATTCAAATTTAATTTATTAATTGATTTAATTTCTAATTTAAATTTCTGAAAATTCCAGTTTATCGTCCTAGCAGCATTAGTCGCAGCGGCAAATGCCGGTGCAATTGGAGCCCCTCTGACCTATGCGGCCCCCGCAGTAATAGCAAAAACCGTCGACGCTGACTTTGACCCCCATCCACAATACAGTTTCGCCTACGACGTTCAAGACTCACTCACTGGCGATTTCAAAAGTCAACACGAAACTCGCAATGGAGACATGGTACAGGGAAGTTACTCGCTTCTCGAATCTGACGGAACCAGAAGAATAGTCGACTACACGGCCGACGATCACAATGGATTCAATGCAGTGGTCCGCAAGGAGGCCGCTATCACTAAAATAGCCGCACCAGTTATCGCTGCGGCGCCGGCGAAAATCGCTTACGCGCCACAGGCGCACTACAGTTACGCGCAGCCAATTGTCGCTGCGCCTGCGCACGTCTCGTACGCGCAGCCAATTGCCAAGCTCTCACCCGCCACTGCGCACATCACTTACGCTCAACCGGTCGCTAAATACGAGCCGGCTCTCACCTACGGCCCACCTGTCGCTAAAATTCCAGCGGCTCCCTCAACCGTCTTGACTGCGGGCAAATACACCAGTCCACTCTCCTACATTGCGCACGTAACTTACACTTCTCCTTATATTTCGTATGCTCACTAATTTTACATATTCACTTTTTGTTACTAAATAATTTTTTAATTCACAATTTGTGCAAAGCATTAATTCTAAAACTGTTATGTCATAATAGTTCGAATGCCCTTAAGTTCATTTTTGATACAAAACACTTTTTTGGTTCTTTTTTAAACAAAAAAACTTTTTTTTCTTACAGAATAATTAAATTCCATTTTGCAACAAAACAATTTTTTTTTATATTTGCATTTTTAGAAAATATTTTTAATGTTTTTCTTTTGGTATAAAATAATTTTTGATTATTTGAAGAATATTTTTTCAATTTTTCGAAAGTATTTTTTAATTGAAGAACAGTTATACTATTTTTGAAAAGTATCTTTTAATTAAAGAACACTTTCTCTATTTTTTGAAAGTATTTTGTAATTTAAGAATAGATTCTATATTTTTTAAAAGTATTATTTAATTGAAAAATTATTTTTTGATTTTTAAAAGTACTTGCTAATTTAAAAATAGTTTTCATTTACTCGAACGTTTTTTTAAAAGCAATCTTTAATTTAAGAACAGTTTTGAAATTAAATAACAAATTTTTTTTATTAAATATTTTTTTTTCTTTAGAAAAAATTATAAATATGTTCTCCAGAATGTGAGTTCGAAAATAATGCTAGCCTGGAAAAAGTACATATTTTCCATATTTTGCCTAAGTGATGCTGGGAATTAGAATACTATTTTCTGAGTATTTTATAATCAAGAGAAAATAATTTCTAATATTCAGTAATATATTAGAAATTATTTTCCCCATTTTTTTCTTAACCAGGAAATTATTTTGCAACTTGCAATTTATGTTCAGAAGCTTTAATGTTTTATCCCTAAACCTTGGTGCAAAATTATTTCCTGCCAAGATGTCCTGCTCAAATATTTTTTTTGTTAGTCGAGGAATTTGTCCCGATTCATATAAGACTGATCAATTCTTACGGTCACTTTGTTAACGAATTGAATTTTAAACTTGTGATTCATATTTTCATTTTTACATTAATATTGGAAAATTATAACATTTCTCATTGCAGTAGTAATAATGCAATTTTAAATGAACTCTCTAAAATTGATTTAGTAAAAATGTTCACTAAAGTAAATTAGAGAATGACTTTTTGCTAAATTCCGTTTAATTTTTGTATATATAATCAGAAAAATAAAATAGCTAAAATATTTTTCAAAAACTGCATGTAATTTGAAATTTTTAAATTTGTATTTTTGTAATTTTTAATTTCCTAATTTTGAATTTTTGTAATTTTTAATTACACAATTTTGTATAATTTTATTTTTTTAATATTCCCAAATAAATGAATTGTAATTAAAATTAAACATCGACCTGCCCGAATGTTGACTGCGGAACTCGGATTTTAATAAGAGAAAAAAAAGAGAGAGAGATGAGTCGCGATACATTTACTTTCATTGTAATGATTCACACGGAACAGAAGTTTAACGGTGAAGGTCAGACACGTATCGCTTTCATAACAATGTCGTCTTCAAAACCTGGGTCGTTAAAAGAGGTTATCCTCTGCCTCCCAATTTAAAAATCTTATACATTATAAAAAATAGTCATAGATATATTTACTTTTTAATTAAACGCCTATTTTTTTATTACGCGCTTAAATAAAAACATCGTCAATATATTGTATTCCTAAAACATGACTACAAGTCACAAATAAATGTTTCTCAATTTAAAAAACAATTTTTATTTTTTACCATTCTAAATATCTCCTTTTATATCTCTAGTCAACAAATTTAAAACATTATTTATTTAACTAATAATTAATTAATTATTATATATTTGTTTACCCACAGAAGTTATAAGTAAGTAAATGGTTATATAATATTTTTTATCTTAAATTCAAAATAACTGTGTTCAAATAAAACTTATTTATAAAGAAATAAAAAAATTACTATTGATGAAAAGATTTGATAATCATTTTAATATTTAAAAACAAACAGTAATAGGATATAGTTAATAAATAGTAAATACTTGAACTAAAATAATTAATAAATAAAATGAATATATAAATAATAATATACAAATATTTTATAAAATATTTAGAACATAAAAAAATTTAATGTAATATAGTTTATTTATTTATTAAACTTTGAATGACAATAATTCGCAAAAAAATATTATGTCGCTGGCATAAAGACGAGTTATAATAATTTTTTGCTGATCTACTTTTCACAAAAAGTGACACTTTAACAATCAAGAAGAAATTTCACGCGCATTTAATGCGTTCAGTTTATAAATCTTCACTTATAATCTGCCTTATTTTTTCCCTAAAAAAGCAAGACATAATGAATTACAAAAGAATAAAAACATTTTTTAAAAAATGAAAAAACTTTCGAAAAAATGTTATTCTTTTTCGAGGGCAATGTGAAAGCCAGTTATAAATATACTTGCATTTACTTAATGATTACTGCTTTCTTTCCTCGTAAAAATATATTTATTGTAATAATACATAATATATATTTAAGACTCAAATAAAAATTTGTTTGAAACAACTAAATTTTGCCTGAATCAACCATATAGATTCTTTGCTCCAAAGTTAATCATTAAACTTTCATTTGGTTCAACTAAAAAGTTTTCGTTGAATTTTTCTTTTTTTTCAAAGAGAGTAATTGTTTCAATTTTTTTCAATTTTGTTTTATATTGAATTTAATTCAATTGAAAAAAATTATTTCTTTTCTGAGTGTACACTAAGAATAAAGTTTTCAAATTTTCAATAAACTTTCTTAATCCAGTTTTGTATTGTTTAAAATAAATTTTTCTTTCGTGCAAAAAGAGTTTTTGATTTAAAAAAAATTTCTTTGATTGAAACAGATTTCTTGTTTGATTCAAAATAAAATCAAAGAAATAATTGTGGACCTCCACATGAAAAGGGGTTCATTTTGTCGATTCTAGTTTTCAAGATAATCGCAATTTAGTAATTTTGAATAAAAACCTTCTTTTTTTATTTCTGATTATTATCAATCTACATGTTTTGACAAGTCGAATCATGCTGCTTTTATTAATTTATCGTTAATTTAAGTGTTGGACTTCATTGGTTCTTTAGAACTTTCGTTGGTTCATCTTTAAGGTGCCCTGGACTGGAAACAATTCTTATCTGAATAATTTTCCAGAAGAACCAAATAATTATACAACAATTAATTGGTATTGCAATCTTTAATTCCGTTTTTCTCGAAATGAGGGTTTTTGCAATCTAAACTTTGAAATTCTGTAACTCAGCGAATTTATTAATTATAAATAATAATAATTAATAATAATAACAATTATTATTATTATTATTATTATTATTATTATTATTATTATTATTATTATTATTACAGTTGAATGAACAAATAATTAAATTTTAAAAATGATTGACAAATGAGGTGAATTTATTTTCTAAACACGTTTCTATAATGTAAGCGTTCAGTGAATGCCAATTTTATGTGTATCTATTTAACATTAAAATGAGGATTAAAAGATTATCATTATAATGTTAAAAATTTATGCTGAGCTATGTTTTCTAACGTTTTTAACTATTATATTTAAAAAAATTGAATTGAAAAAAGAAAATTAACAGAGAAAAACGATTATATTTGTTGGGTTTGTGTAGTATATTTAGTATTATAGACACATTCTAAGTAGTATAACTCGACATTAGTCAGACATTCTGCTCTTTCTATTGCTAACTTACTCTTTTGCTGTTTCAACCTACTGTCATAAATTTCTTACACAAAATCCTGAAATTATTTTATTTATTCAACTAAATTTTTTATTCATTTAAACCGAGAAATATTCACTTCATTTTCATTATCTAGAATTAAACTAATTAAAATTTTAATGTAAATGTATACAATTAAATTTAAGATTAAATAAAATAAATTAAAAATATCCATATTAGAGAATTAAGAATTTAATAATTAATATTCTCTAATAAGAATATTTTTCAAATTATATTGAATTAGTGAAAATTTAGCAACAAATTGAAATTAGAAAAATATCCAATAATTTTTAGTGGAACTAATATACTACTAAAAATTAATAAACATTGTTTTAAACTATTTTGGTTGTTAAACTTGAAAATTTTTATAATTAATTTTCAGTGGAAAACAAAAAAAATATTAAAAATTCTATTATCATTGTCAATTACCAACTCAATTTTCTCTGACTTAGGATTAAAAAAGTAAATATTTAAAAACAATTAAAAAGCATTATATGAAGATTAAAAATACTATTAAATAAATAAATTTAAAGTACAATTTAAAAGTTGAGTTATTTATTCCTATTAAAAGTAGTAGTACACGGAGAGAGAATATATATTAAATTTTGTAAAAATATTTTCAAATTGGGGAAAAAGTGCAACAAAGCGAAATTTTGATATTGAAAATACTAAACTTTAAAAATAGTTTTGTGAAATTTATTAAAGTTATATTAGAATTTAATTAATATTCTTGATATTTGATATAATTATACTAAATTTCACATAAGTTTTTTTAAAGTTTAGTATTTTTTATATCAAAATTTCGCTTTGTCGCACTTTTTCCCCAATTTGAAAATATTTTTACAAAATTTAATATATATTCTCTCTCCGTGTAAATAAATAAAAAAACAAAAAATCCTTTTTTACTATTGTGAAATTGTTTTTGAATATCAGTAATTTTTTTTGGTAGAACAAATAAAAAGACTCAGTACACATGAAAGTGCAAGTATTGTAGAATTTAAATTGATTAGGCAGGACACGTAGCCGAAGGTCGTTTTATTACGAGTTTTATTTACGCATTGTTCTTTCGTAAACATGACAGGCCTAACGGATTATGTAACGGATAACGACGCGAAGGATCGTCTAGAATAAAAAAAAGAAAAAAAAGAAAAAATGCTATACATTCACTTGACATTGGACTTTTACTTATTACACGTACTCGAATAGCATCTGTGTCGACGCATCGACTGTCATTTTTGTATGCAAAGTGTCAACACACACTTCGCTGTATTTTCATAACACAAAAAAACAAATGAGAAAATCGCCAAATCGTATCTCACTCACGCTTATGGTGGACACTTTTTTTTAAAAAACTACGTTTTTGTATTATTTTTTCACGTTTAATCTCTTGTACAAAATCCTTATTGTTAATAATTATATCATATTATAGGTAAAACCACATTAGAATTTAGTTAGCTTTAACTAGCCGCAAACCCAAAGTTGATTGATTAAATAGTTGAGACGCTACGACGTCCAACAGTTTGAAAAACTTTGTTTCGAGAAAAACGCGTTTAAAGTTTTGGAAACATTTTTGTGTAATAATTGTATTCTTTGAAACCCTTTGAATGTGTATGTATCCTTTTGCGTATGTGATAAATATCTATAGGTTTTTAGGGTCGCTGCTTACGATTCTGAGGTCAGATTTGCAAAATTTTTAAATAATTTAATTTAATAATTTTAATTGAAATTATATCCAGCAGCAGCGTGTGTTAATGGTGCAGCTAAACTTGCAATTTGGTCCACATCATCATTTGTATTTGAAAAAGCAGATTTTTTATCCACGAATGAACCGGAAGTGAGTGTTTCTAAAATTATCGGCAACGATGCAATTGTTTTTGTAAAAACTGGAACTGTTTGTCGACCAACTGGAGCAACTGAGATTAATTTTGCAACTGGTAACGTTTTCGTGAGAACAGAAGCAACCGGAATTGTTCTTTCAATAACTGGAACAGCCTCTTGGTTTATAATTGTAAATCCATTGATGTTATTTATTTTTTCCACCACATATCTATTCTGAATGTTGGCATTTCGAATCTCGAATTCTGATTTTGTACTTTGTGCAACAACATTTCGAGTATCGTAAGCAAATATGTACTGTGATGCCGGATCGAAGTTTTCAATTTTTGACAACACTGGTATGCCTGAAGTTATTATTGCTCCTTCGATTAACGTCGAAAGAGAAGCGAGAATAAACATCTGCAAGAAATTTTCAGCTTTTAATTTTTTTATAATAGCTTTAGAGTGAAGGTATGTTGAAAATTTCATTTCATAAAAAACGAAACGGACAAAAATTTAGTGGAGGTATCTAGAAAAGTAATTCTATAAACAACGAAACTAATAAAAATGTAGTGGAGGTATCTAAAAAAATAATTTAATAACAAACCAAAATTTAGTGGGTATAACACAAAAATTAATTTCATAATAAATGAATCCAATGACATAAATTTAATAGATGCAACTCGAGAATTGATTTTTCGAAAAGTAGTTTAATAAAGAACAAAACCAACAAAAATTTAGTGGAAGCTGATAAAAAATTAATTTACGCCTTGACGAAACAAACAAAAAATTAGTGGATGCAACTCGGAAAGTAATTCAATAAAGAACAAAAGCAACAAAAATTTAGTTAAAGCATTTCGAAAATTAGTTTAAGCTAAAAGTTTGGGATATGTTGTTCCTCTCCAAAATTGTATCCGGACATTTCGCAAAAACGGGTTAATTGGTTCTACATGGAATCCTATATCAAAAACCATGTAAAATCCCATATAAATTCCTATGTGGGAATTTTTAATAGGGATATAGAAAAATTATACTTGAAAAATGAAAATATATTTTAAATGGGATTCGATATAAGATTTAATATGGAAATAATTTTCAAAAATAAAAGAAGATTTCACATAAGGAATAATAATATATGGAAAAATGTGCCATTCCTACGTGGGGAAAAAACGTGTTTTAGTTTCTACTAATATATTTCATTAACAGAGTGTCGTAACCGCGAAGAAAAACCGAAATATAGCTAGGAATTTAATTCGATCAGGAAAAATGGTAAATTTTTTGCCAAATGGGATTTTCTTATAAAATTGAATAAAGTTTTAATTATATTAATTCGTTCTTAAACAATGGTGTTTTACTTTAATTATGATTGATGTATATAAACCCCTGTCAAAATTTACGTCCTACTTTCAGCCTACTATTAATATGAATTAATAAATTAGTAAAATTCAAATTAGCCAGTCACTAATTTGAATTAGTGACTGACTTTTTGCTTTTAAAATAGTAAATTTTATTTAAAACTTAATAGAAATTACTATTTATCAGTAAAATTTACTAATTGAAAAACAAAATGTCAGTCACTAATTTTAATTAGTAAATATTTTAACTATAATTCAAATTTAGAGAACGCAAAAAGTACTACAAATTGTCAAATTGAAACTAAAACGACAGCTAGTTGATAATAAAAAAACAAATTAGCAATTACTTATCAACACTAAAAATTTGTGATTGAACTAAAAATTGTTTTCTGTGTTGCACAAGTATTAATATTCCCCTCTTCTTAGATAATTCACTAAATTTACACAAACACACGCACCTTGAGGTCCATTTTGCGAAAGAATAAATTCAGAAGTTTGCAATGACTAATCAGTTTTCAAAGTGAAGTTCAATTTTATATGATTCGACCCCTCCATAAAAAAATTTGATGCTATATCGCGTGGTCGCATACGTGAGGATCCCTAATTTGCTATAGAGCGTTAAGCAACAATTCCATTAGTATTTGAAATACAGAGACCCATGATTTCGCATACTAATGCTTGATATAAATTCAATTAAGAGCAATACTATATACTCAGATAAATAAATTTGTCTCGTCAACTCGCGAGTGTTCGGAATAAAATTCTTCTCTTTCCTTGAGCAGAATTTTTTCGTATTATATTATTACTATACTGCATGTTTTCATTACTTCATCTAATTTACTTTATATATTAGGGTGGTTCTTATTTGGGCGATGTTTCCAAATCTTTGGTCTCACCCCAAAAAATTTGTCAAGGTATAAAAAAAAATTTTCCTTGAAAGTTTGAAGCAAATCGAACAATATTAACACGTGCCTCTAGTCGATTGAAATTATAAATGGAAAATACATGTTATAATTTTTCCTAAAAATCACACAAATATTTTTCTAACTTATACAAATTTATTTAAAATTCGCAAAATTTGGGTTCTTTTAGTACATGATAAGAGGTAAATCTTCCAATTTTTTTTTAAAGTGTTTGCTCCATTTACTATTTAAGAGGTTGAATACGATGTTCTTTTAAGGTGATTCATATTGAGAACAAGTTCACAAATGATGTAGAAAGAATAATGGTAAATAAAATTCGTGAAAAACAAAGTGGAAATATCGATGATAAACTTCCAAAATTGCTCAAGTAAAAGTAGTAAACGACGTTGCCGACAGAGGAATCAAAATAATATCTGAGTTTAATGAAATAATTATCCAAGATGAGGAGAAAAAACAATTTGTAACTCAAGTGACTAAAAGTTAAAAAAATAAATTTATATAAGCTACAAAAATTTTTGTCTGATTTTTAGGAAAAATTACATGTATTTTCTATTTACACACGGAGAAAAATGGATAGTTAAAAGTATATAGTTACAAAAATATATAAGGGGGGGGGGGGGGGTAGGGTCAAACAACTTTCAAAAAATCGTTTTTTTTCTTTTATTACTCTTATAGTAGAACATCTCATAAATGTCCCTTGAAATTTTTAAGTCATTTGGAGCAAAATTGCCAAAGTTATGGAGCTTTTACCCCTTGATTGTCTCCGTACCTGAATTGACAAAAGTTATAAATAAACAATAAAAAGTGATAAAAAAAATTTTGTTTTTACATTTTTCGGAAGCTATTAAGATTCTGTTCAAGGACATAAAATAAAAATTAAATTGATGCAAAACTCTAGTAGATATTACAATATTAACATGGTTTGAGCAGGTGAATATTTTGTCCAGCGAATACTTTTAAACGCGTTTTTCTCAAAACGACCATTTTCAAAGTCGGTGAACATCATAACTCAAAAACTACTGCACCAATCTTCACAAAACTTGGCATACTTTTTTAACACATAAAATACCCGACCCCAACGTTTTTCTTTTGTTTATTTATTTATTTTTTTCCAAGATATAGCAACAAAATGGCGGATTTTTTGAGTGAAAATAGCGTTTTTTGCTTCATTTAGTCGCAAAAAATTCAAAATTCAAAAATTTTCAAAAAGGAAAACGTTGGGGTCGGGCAAAATTATTCTTCTAAGCAAATTCACTTCAGTTTTTGAATTTCGTTAATGTGTTAATTAATTACGATGTTCACCGCAAATCATGTTTTTCAGAAAGCGTTTTGGAAAATGCTCCGTCAGCGGCATAATTCTTAATATTTTTAAACAAAAATTTTACAAAATCTTCTTCAAATACTAACTAATAACATGCAAAAAAATTTAGCATATAAACTTTTACCATTTCTTTAATAAAAATTCACAAAAAAGATGCTTTTTTTCAGCCGTTAGACCCTACCCCCCCATAATCAAATTTACTATCTATATAGTCAGAAATATTATCTTCATGAAATATTATATATTCCCGTTTAGTATATACAGATAATCAAATTTTATTATCCTGGATAGTCAACTTGTCGAGCGCTTGCGCAAAAGTTTGACTACCGATCATACTGCGCTGCAACTTCAAGTCGAAAACATAACCTTAAAACTAGTCATCCCAGTCCCCATTGCAACACGTGTTTTTGTCAGTTTTTATTGAAAGTTCGTTAAAAGCGCGTTAGTCTTTTGAAATATTGCAAGAGGAATGAACATTTAGTAAATACAAATTAAAAGTTTAAAATTTAAGAATTTTTTTGAAAATTTTTCTGACAACACATTTTTTGTTTAGAATTTGTATCAAAAATTGATTGTGAGAAAAATGTAATGTTGAAATTGCTGGAACAGTGGAAATGTGGAGAAAAAATAAAATACCCGAAACTGGTCCGAGACTTAAGATTGAAAAAAATTATTTTAAACATTTTAAATCGGTATATTTTTCCTTTTTAATTTAAACAAAAATATTTTCAACTTTTTTAACAGTATATCATTTATTTTCGTATTGCATTCATATTCGTTATTTGAAAGATTATTATTTTTGGTTATATGTCTCTATATCTCTCTATGTAATATATAGTCCAAATTTTAATGAAAAAAATTATATTATTTAATTAGTATTTATCACTACATTAATTCATTATTTTTGTCAAAAGATCTAACTTTTGGTTATTAAATATTTCATATTGATCAACATAAATGTATATGAACACTTCAACTTGTATTTATTATCTAGGATAGTTAAATGTGAATATCTTGTATAATGGCGGTTAATATGTTAGTTTGACTATACCAAGATACTAAATTTGAATATCTAGATGGTTGTCCTATAGTTGAGTATCCAAGATCATCACCCATGATTATCTAGATAATAGATTTGACTATTCATTTTTCTCCGTGCAAGAACAAAAAAGAGAGGGTTAAAATTTTAGTCGACTAGAGGCACGTGTTAATATATGATCGATTTGCTTCAAACTTTCAAGGAAAATTTTTTTTTATACCTTGACAAATTTTTTGGGGTGAGACCAAAGATTTGGAAACATCGCCCAAATAAGAACCACCCTAATATATATATCATAATTTTATATTGTATTTTCTATTATGAAATACCGTTTTACTATAAATTATCCTCTATTATTAGTCAAACGACTGTTTGTTCCTAAAAAAAGAACATTATTGTATACGCTGTCTAGCAGCCGTGTGTGCAATAAAATAACCAGAAAATATGATGTTTTTGAGCAACTAAATTTTATGGAATTGAGTAGGCACATAAAATTTCAAGAAATTCTCGCGCCGTCAGCGTTAAAGAATAATGTGAATATGCGAGAAAATTCTTGTAGGACAGCGCAATTCTTGCGGATGGATGACGGGACCGATAAATAACAACAAGCGCACCGCGTTGTAATCTTGAGGGCACAAACGCGTCTTAATGTCCCGAAAAAAAATCATCAACTTACAACGTCTTTGTTTTTAACGGGTTTGGTGGTGTGTGCGGGATCCACGAACCAGATTGCCCGTGTGAATTATTCACGTTAGAGAGGCTTTTGTCTCGTTGCCGAGTATACATAACACACAAGAAAGAGAAGGGGAGAGAGAGAGAGAGAGGAAAAGATCTTTTCCCGATGAACTGGAAAACAAATGAGTCTTGCCTATCTTAATGGACGACCGAGAAACACGCAGCAATGACCCTCACAATATTTTTCTTCTTTTTCTTTTATATATAAAAATGTGAAATAATCTCCGCTTTTGCCACGAGCTTCAAATCACTTTCGTTGTTATCCTGTTGCATTCTTAGGAAGGATTTATTTTCTTTGATTATGAAATCGACTTTCTTTTTTAGGCACAAGAATTATTCTTATGTTACTCATGGATACGTAGTTGTAAATTTAATGGAAAAATCGTAGTACACAGAAAAAACGATAATCAAATTTTAAGATAATTGAAAATTAGTTTTGAAACTTAGAACTTAGACCGACGTCTAAGAGGTCTATAAAGACCCATTTTGACGTCGATCAGACCTCTCATTTCTTACTGGGAAACGGGTAAAGAGCAAATTTTGTCAATGTTTTTACAGAGTATTGGAAATTCATCACTGTACATCACTGTCGACTCAACCAATGAATTGTGAAACGTCCTTGGAAAATACGTTGAATTCGCGTTTAACCTTCATCCTAGTCTTGTCAGGTGCGACCTTAGACAGGTCACCCTCACTAATGACACATCGAGTGCGCAACGTGAAATTGCAATCTATTCGTTAATAAAGTGGGAGTTGTAATGGCTCTCAAAGAAATTGTGACATCCTCGCCCAATATAAGCACCGCAGTTCCGAAGGTATTCATCACAGTGTCTTCTTCTATTCACAAAGTCAGCACAGCCGTAAAAAATCGCGAAAATGGCTACTAAGGTGCGTGCATTATTATTTCTTAAATCTAAGTGAAACCCCAAAGGATAAAGTGTTCTAAATCTCTAAAAGAGAGTGTCCCAGTGTCTAATCTAAAAGAGGGCATTCTCTTCTTGCACAACTGCTCAAGAGCATCTAAACTCGCAGCTTAGCTTGCAGCAACATTGACAACAATGCTTCAATATTTATTTCCTTTAATTTCTTTGCAGTACCTTTTTTCACCATTTCTTTGCATAATTGGAATTTTGAAACTTGTTGCAAGTGTAGATGTTCAGGGGCAAACCAGTAAAGTTAAAACAATTCCTTTTTCTCACCTTGAAAAATTATCTACTATTTTTTTGTTAAATAAAAAAAATTGAAAGATTTACTACTATAACTTATTCCTTAATAAACTCAGCTGAGAGAAAATCATTTCATTCCGTGGGGTTCACTACAACATTGTGTAAATCTATACCGAACTTAAAATTTTAAGACGCCAACCTTGCTACACCGAGAAAAAAATATTCTTGTTTTAAGAGGAAAATTCCTCTTCTAAAATCCTCTTACATTTTATTCTTAAATTAAGAATAAAATCTCTTCATTGGAGACTATTTCTCTATTTTTAAGAGGAATTACTCTTAAGTGGAAAATAATCCTCTTAAAATAAGAGGACGTTTTTGGTCAATATACAAAAGGAAAATATGCATTGAAATAAGAGGAATCCTCTTAAAACAAGAATATTTTTTTTCGGTGTATTGTTTATCTTTTTTCATGTGTTACTTAAATAAGTTTTAGATTGTAGGAGTAGAATCTAAAAATGAACGAAAGGGCATTATGAATCTAATTAAATAATTTATTCTTTCTTGAGGAATGTGATTGGAATTTCAATCCATAGCTAATGCTAATGACCATTATAAACGATAACATATTAATGCTAATATTATGACCATTAGCATTAGTTGGTATTAATAATGGTAAATGATGTTATGGTCAATATTGATAATGGTCATTAGTATCAGCAGAGGATCAAAAGTTCGAGCACTAAAAATGACCACTGATTGCAATCGCTAGATCGACTGATTTCCGAATTCGCTAACTTTCAGAGTACGTCCCTCTTGTGCGCAGTGATGGCGATAATCGCCATTGAGGCAAAAGTGGTACCAGTTGCTCCAGCAGCACCCGTACTGGCAAGAATTGAGAATCTGGACGCAGTGCCGCAGTACACCTTCGCCTACGACGTTCAAGACCCAACGACCGGTGACTCTAAGGCTCAATTCGAAACCCGAAGCGGAGACATTGTCCAGGGCAGTTACAGTCTAATTGAAAGCGATGGTACCCGGAGGATAGTGGACTACACGAGCGATCCAGTTAATGGCTTCAACGCTGTTGTGAACCGAGAACCAGCTGTCGCCGTCGCTCCAGTTGCCGTTCCAGCTACTATTGCAGCTGAAAGAGTTGTTGCTTCACCAGCTGCACCAGTCGCCGTACCAGCACAAAGGGTTCTAGCTGCACCAGTCGCCGTACCAGCACAAAGAGTCCTAGCATCACCTGTCGCCGTTCCAGCACAAAGAGTCTTATCTTCAAATGTTGCCGTTCCAGCTCAAACAGTCTTAGCCTCAGCTGTCCAAACTGAAAGATATGTAAGTGCACCGGTTGCTGCGCCAATTGCTGCAGTTTCTGGAAGAGTCGTTGCTGCTTCGTCAGTTGAACCTTCGGTAGTTGGTGCCGTTTCAGTTTCTGCTCCTTATGCCGTGCCTACTGCTTATGCATCACCTGTTAGTTACACCTTGCCAAGAGCTGTTGCTTCTAGATTCACAGTTCCAGTGTCAGCTCCACTTACCTACGCGGCTTATACTCTTTAATCAAGTTGTTCGTAAATTGCTTTAAGGGTGTCCCATAGTCGATTTAATTTTTACATTGTGCTTAAATAGGAAAATCGTATCAACTTTGGGACCCCCTCAAAGTCTCTTTAAAGTCAATTTAAAAATGAGAGATGTTTTATTGTTTGCAACTGTTGTGTTTGTACACGATCCCAATTTATGTACATATTATACAAAAACTTCTATTTTTACTATAATAAACTATTGATAATTGAAGGAAAAATTTATGTCTATTTTATTATTGTTTGCGGATAATATAATTATAACCAATCAAAATTGTATCATTCTATTTGGATGTCTGGTGATGACTATTGACAATACATTTAATTTCTAACAGTTCGGAAATATTTCAAGTTTTGAACTTTGTTAAGAAAAATAGGGGTATTTGAATTTAAAGGGAATAAAGGTATCTCAACAACGGCAAATTCTGTCCATAACCGCCTTTGGATTCATGGGTTAAAACTATTTGGAATTGTTAAACATTACCACAAGAGAACCAGACTGTATATTTCGAGATTAGAAAGAAGAATAGACAAATTAATAAAGTCGGCTTACTTTTTATTCAAATATTCAGGTTGTTTTTCTCTAAAAAATGTGAAATAATATTGTAGCTGGTTGATTTTTGAATCGGTAAGCTGTGGATAGTGCTTAATATTTGTACCGTAGAAATGTGAACTGGACTTAATACTTTTTGAAACTTTTTTGAATTTGTAGATTTTTGTAAATTAATAACACTGATTAAGACTTTATAACTTTATAAATTTGAATTAAGGACTGACAACTGACTTATTTAAGTTTAGAAAGAAATGCTTTTAAACTTTTAACTTAGAACTGAGATTAGGACTAAGATTTTAAAGAGTTCAAAACTAACTGACTACTCTTGTGAGGACACTGATTCAAAAGTATTGTCCCCACTAGGATTTTCAGGAATTTCCAAGTTTTTGAAGATATTTTCAGAGAGATGGAAAAAGAGGCTAACTAGTTATCGGATTGGTTTTTTTGAAACATAAAATAGAGAAGAGAAACGAATATTATTTATAAAAATATTATTTATAAAAATATTATTTCCATGTTTTTTATTATTTAAAGAAACACGATGTAAGATGAACTAGGTTTTAATATTTTTCTGATTGGTTTTTGTTCCAACAAGAAATATATAATGTTGTATTCTATTCTAATTTAGAAAACGTTATTAATAATTAATAGTGAATTACTTACATTAATTAATAAAAAAATTATTATAGCCGTTTTATTTACAATTATTATTAATTAATAAATTTATTTAATTATTTGACATTAGAACCTAAGAAAATTGTTTTGATTATTATTTTATTATTTACCACTAAAGACAAAAAATTCTATACACGGAAAAACTTTTTTCAAGAATTATTGCGAAACATGATTAAGAACTCAGGACATAGGAAGAATTTAGGACTTTTATTAGAAAAGTTCAATATTCATTAAAATCTAGTGTTTCATTCGAACGACACGACACTAGAAACGAACCAAAAGACGATTTTCTTTTTGTTTTGTTAAAACCGAGCTGCCATGTTCCCTCCTAAAAATATATTAAATATTTAGTTACAATATTCGGAATATTTAATTGCAATGTTTATTGAAAGTTGTGTTAAGATTTAAATAAGTGATTAGAATTTGAATAAGTGTTTAGCGCGACACTTTCCTGAACATTTCAATGAAATCTTCGCCTAATTATAATTAAAATTATGGGAAATTTTCATTGAAATATTCAGGAAGGATTCGCGCTAAACATTTATTTAGTCGGGACATATAAATCTCTACACAATTTTCACTAAACTTTTCAGTTAAATATGCCGAATATTTCAAGTAAATATTTAATAAATTTTTAGGAAACTTTCGGTGCTGTGGGGGATGCGTTTGCTTTTTACAGTGCTTCGAAAAGTGCTAAAAATGCTGTTTTTTACACTTTAACTTCGTTTTTTATGGGCAGTCCCAATGAAAAATTTTTTATTTGGTATATTTGTGTTCACTGACACCTAAACTTTCAATAAATACAAGAATTTTTAAATAAACAGAAATAGACATAATTTTGTAACCCAGTGTTATTTTTCAAAACACATACTACAACGCTTCCCGAGTCAAAATTTAGACCCTCTTTTGACCCTCTTTTTTTAAACCTCTTTTGAATCTGAAAACGATGCGGAAAAATTCATATTCCGATGTAGAGAGGTTAAAAAGAGGATTTCAAATTTTTGTGAAATTTAAATTTTTTAAATTTCTATCTATGCAAATAGATTTATTGAAATCATTCAAAAACTATTATTTACATGTTCTATAGGGTAATTAAAATATAACTTTGTGAAAAAAATTCCAATTTTAGTTTTCGAAATATTTTTAAAAATCTTTTTTCGGACCTCTTTTAAGCCTTCTTACTTCTCTTTTTAACCTCTTTTAAACCTCTAATTGTGCGGAAAAGTCCATTTCTGCAGTTTCTAGGTTCAAAAGAGGATTCAGAAGTGTTAAAGAGGCTTAAAAGAGGTTAAAAGGAGGTTTTTGGAGATCTAAAAGAGAGTCTAAATTTTGACTCGGGTTCTTATAAACAATTATTATCTAACGTTTTAGTTGCAATTCCATTTTAAATCAATTTTTATTTGAAAGTTCGACGAGAATTTAATTATTTAAATACAAAAATTATTTTTTCAAAATTTTTGAATTTTAATTTTGAATTGGTTAAAATTTTAATTACCTTTAGAAAATAGAAGTAAAATATTTTAAAAAAAGATTTTTTTCTGAATTTTGAATAACATTTTCGGGAACTTTAATTAGAAAAATGTTTTAGTTTACATCTTTTTAAAATTAGCCAATTATAAATTGTCTTTCGAAATTAAACTATTTTAAATAAATCTTAAAGGTGAAAGAATTTAACAATTATTCCGAATCAAATCTCTCGAAAAAAAATTTCTTGAGTAAGCACTAGATTTCGTCATGAAAATACAATATATTTTTTATATGTATCGACAGCGCAGCTGTCCTAATACAGAAATCGGCTTTTTCTGAAAATCTTTTTTCGAAATTTTTTCTATTTTAAATACAGCTTTAGCTAATTTCTCTCGATTATTATATTTGATGAATTTCAACAACATTAAAAAAAATTCAATTATTTTATTAATAATTCAATTATTTCTCCAAAAGGTATGACTTAACCCACAGTTTGAAATTTAAAAATATTCTACTTTTTAAACATTTTTTTTGAAGATATAAACGGTTTTTAACTTTGTTTTATTTTGTGAGATGAGGAGCAAAATTATGAACCTTTAATTAAATTATTAATTAAAATTCAATAAAAAAATTATTTTTTTTAATGCCGGTTAAAACATATTAGGTTCAAGTAAAAATAAAAAAATGATAAAGAAGTTTACCTTCTTTAAAAAGTGATGCAAAAAAACATCAGAATTCATAAAAAGATCTTCGCAATTGAGCCCTTTACATCACATATGAATCACGTATTTTTTATTATTCGTTCATATGGCGCATTGCAATTACTATATACTATACCATTCTGAATAATATTGTGTTGACAAAGAGGTTGAATTGCGAAGGCAACTAACTATTCAAGAAGTTTCATTTTAAAATTCAATCCGCATTACCCGCTTCATGCTCATGTTTCTCATTTTGACAAGTTGCACAATATTTCAATTTTGTTTATCAAAAGCAGCAGTAACCGCCAAAAGGATATTGCAGTAGTCGACTATAATGTCGGAGTCTCAATAATATATAAATTCGCTATTTAAAAAATTTATTCTTTTATTCCTCGTTCGAAATTTGCGATCACATAATTTGGTTTTTTCATGTTTCATTATACGTTTAGCAAAATGCGAGAAATTTCTAATTTTGTTTCATTTGAATTTCGTTTTGCGATTTCAGAATTCATAGTCCAAATGGTCGTAGATCGTAAATTATAAATCATTCTATTATATTGAGGTTAATTATTCAACTCTTAGACCAAATGCTGCACCTATTCCTTTTGTTAATATTTCTGTAAAATATTAAAAAAAAGCACTGGAGCTTCACTTATTTTCAGTCTCACTTATTTGTAGTCGCACTTATTTTCACTATTTCCAGTCTCACTTATTTTCACCTGAAAGGTTCTCCGCGCATTCCCATTGGTTAATGTTCAAGAATCTACCAATCAAATCAACTCGAATGCTAAGTTTCAGAGTGAAAATAAGTGCGACTTTGCCTTTCAATTTGTGTTGACTTGGTGAAAATAAGTAAGGCTCCAGTGTATTACACTAAATGGAAATGCCATTAAATGTCATAATAGAAATCACGTATTGAGTAAAGCCAAAGCCAACCAATTCTGTTCGTGGTTCTACAAAGTTTAATCCCTTTTAATACCTTTTTAAGTAGGTTGTGCTTAAAAGATGAATGCCATTTAATCCTTTTTACAAACTTACTAATTTTAGTGCCACGTCACCTTTTAGTTGCGTCGTAGTTTAATTATTTGAGCAATGCATACGAAACTCCACAAAATCCAGTTGTACGAGTTCAAATAAATAAAAATTATTGCTTTTGTTTCAGTGAGCTTCAGCATTATTATTTTGCAAAATTTATGTGTTTCTTTATTTAAAATTTTCAATGTCTTCTAATCCCTACTAATGCATTCAAAAGTATTCGGAAGAAAACTCTTGACTGGTATCTCTTCCTATAGATCTGACGCTGCCACTTTTCGAATTCCTACAGACCTCTATTTATACGTTGGGTTCTATTTCTAATAACAAGTTTGATTAAAACGAGAACTTTCGGGAAGTCGGAAAGTGCTCGTTTCAATCAAACTTGTTACTACTTGACTATTATTAATTAGTAAATTAATATTCATTAATTGACTGAATAATTTTGAACATAAAGAATTAGGTAAGATTAAAACTCTCTCGTAAAAATACAAATTTATTACATAACGATACAGGGCATTTTTTGGAAAAAAAGGAAAAATGGTCAAATTCCTATAACGCATTTAGAGGATCGTGTAAGTGAGACCATCAGAAGGATTTGCGAAAGCAAACGGAGATGAATAACTCGAATACATTGGATATTTGACGCGACGAGCTTCAGGTACACTGACAAATCTTTGAGAACTGCTGGAAGCTGGAGCAATCGCACTCGCACGAGCTCTCACCGGAACATATTCCCCCTGTATTGGCCTTCGCTCCAATTTTACCACTGGATTGCCATTAATTTGCGATTTCGCCACGAGATTAGCCGAAGACCTCGATTGTCCACCAATCAAACGTCCCGATCTGGCTTCTACAACCTCAACATCAGAGTCTGGCCCACTAGAAGGAATTGTGGGAACTGGTCCAGCGGATGCTGCATCAGCTGGAGAATTTTCAGCCAGGGAAACGCCGGGAATCACTGGTGACACGCCGGAGACGGGAATTACTGGCGAAACACCGGAAACTGGAACTACTGGAGAAGCTACGGCCACTGCAGCAGAAACGGCGGGTTCTCGACTGATGACAGCATTAAATCCGTTGACATCGTCGGCAGTGTAGTCTACAATTCTTCGGGTACCATCGCTCTCGATGAGACTGTAACTGCCCTGAACGACATTGCCATTTCTGGTCTCGTACTGGGCTTTAGAGTCGCCAGTGGTCGCGTCCTGGACATCGTAGGCAAAACTGTATCTCGGAACTGTATCGTAGTCGTTCACTTCCGCTAGTGGCACTGATTCGACGACTCGAACTGGTTGCGCTACTTGTACCAATGCACTCTTTGCGAGAACTCCTAGCCCCAGAAAAATGAGAATCTAAAACAAAATTTGCCCTTTATGGTCTCTAGAGATTTTCCTTTTTTATATTTTTTTATTAGATGTCACTTTTAAACAGTTTGAAGCTGCGTTAAGAAAAAAATGACTTAAAAAAAACCTCTAGATGTTATGAAGTACCATCTTTTCTTAATATATAGTATATTAAGATTTTAAATATCCAATTTTCTCAATGATTTAAGTGTCACAAGTCAATTAACTCAAATCGAAAAAAATTAATTTTTTTCTCTCACAAGCAGCGATTATTTCATCCTTTCGGTATATAGGGAATTCAAATTAACATTATTTAAATGTATTATGTAGGAAGAAAAGTAATTCTTTTCGAGTTAAATAAAAGGGATAAATTCATACTTAGGGGAGACCGGGGCGTAATGGATCACTTGAATTTATTCAAAATCCCGTGTAGAAATTTCCCTACTACGGCCGTATTAGAGATGAAACACACGGCCCGACCTGGGCCAGATAGGGGCGACACTCAAATGTGGATTTCCTAATCAGGGCCATATCGGGCCATGTGTTTCATTTCCTAATAGGGAAGACCCGATCTGTCCCTGATTTGGGCCATAGCGAAATTTCTACACGGGAAGTGGTAAATTAGAGTAATTTCGGTTTTTGATCAAAATAATGTACTTGGCATACTGCAAGTTTGTACCAAGTTTCATTGTTATTAATTTATTATTGTTCAAAATATGGTAGGAAAAGTCATTTTGACGCTTGAAAGTAAAGGACCCCGCACCAAATACATGGGAAAAAAGATCCCGGTGAAATTTTGTTATACTTTGCAATTTTGTAGTTTATGACCTTCTGATTAAGAAATGTAAATGCCAAAACTCAAAATAATGGACAGTTTTTTTGTTATATAACATTAAAGACATAAAAAGGTACTGTACAAACTACAGCTTAAAAAGGGTAAAGCCAACATAGAAAATGATAAACAGAATGAAAAAAATATTCTGCAGCTCTCCAAAGCAAAGAACATTTATTTAAAAGCGTTTAAAGTTCATGTATGGTAAATATTACTGCAACCAACAACCATAAAACCAACCATTGTTGATAAAAAGTCATGCACAATCATTTTTATTATATCAAAAGTCTTTCATATTTTTTTAAACACTTATACGCCTAGGAAGAGAATTCGTATGAGTTAAAAAATATTATTTTCACTACCAACAACCATACAACAACCATTGTTAATTGAAAGTCACACACAATCATTTAAACTAACTAAAAGACTCTTATTTTTTTCAAATATTGTACGCCTATCATGTGCAGTCGAATGTGTTTAAACAATATTATAGTTGCTACAAACAACCATACAACAACCATTGTTGAATCAATGTCACTCAGAATTGATTAAAGTACATAAAAAAATCAATCTGGTTATTTGTTAACACTGACAGGCCTAGATTCTGTAGCCATATGTGTTTAAAAATATTATAGTTGCTACCATACAACAACCATTCTTTATTCAAAGCCGCACACGATCATTATCTTTTCATGTTTAATTTTTATTTAAAAATTAAATATTCTCGACATTTTTAAATTGAAATACGAATAAGAAATCAGCATTTTAGAAATAGGACGAGTTTAATATTTTTTTATTGGCTAAAAGTTTTTATTTTTTTAGGAGTTGAGACTAAATGTTATATTTTTAAAAAATTAAATATTCTTGCCATTTTTAAATTGAAAAACGAATAAGAAATCAGCATTTTAAAAAAGGAGGAGTTTAATATTTTTTATTGGCTAAAAGTCTTTATTTTTTAGGGGTTAAAACTAAATGTTATATTTTTAAAAAATAAAAAAATTAAATATTCTCGCCATTTTTAAATTGAAAAACGAATAAGAAATCAGCATTTCAGAAATAGGAGGAGTTTAACATTTTTTTATTGGCTAAAAGTCTTTATAATCTGGGAGTATAAAAAAATGTAAAAAAACATAGCAAAAAAATTCGCACAGATCTAATAACTTTTTATATGATAAGACAGTAATCAAAATAAAAAAAGAAATAATTAAAAAAATAAGGGAGACTTTTTAGGACCTTTAAATGATTGTATGTGACTTTGAATCAACAGTAGTTGCTGAATGGTTGTTGATAGTAACTGTATTTTTTTATCACATTCGGCTAAACAATCTCAGGCTGTCTGTGTTAAAAGAAAATAAGAAAGGCTCTTTAAGTATACTTAAAATGATTGTGAGTGACTTTTATTCAACAATGGTTGTTGTATGGTTGTTTGTAGCAACTATAATATTGTTTTAACACATTCGACTGCACATGATAGGCGTACAATATTTGAAAAAAAATAAGTTTTTTTAGTTAGTTTAAATGATTGTGTGTGACTTTCAATTAACAATGGTTGTTGTATGGTTGTTGGTAGTGAAAATAATATTTTTTAACTCATACGAATTCTCTTCCTAGGCGTATAAGTGTTTAAAAAAATATGAAAGACTTTTGATATAATAAAAATGATTGTGCATGACTTTTTATCAACAATGGTTGGTTTTATGGTTGTTGGTTGCAGTAATATTTACCATACATGAACTTTAAACGCTTTTAAATAAATGTTCTTTGCTTTGGAGAGCTGCAGAATATTTTTTTCATTCTGTTTATCATTTTCTATGTTGGCTTTACCCTTTTTAAGCTGTAGTTTGTACAGTACCTTTTTATGTCTTTAATGTTATATAACAAAAAAACTGTCCATTATTTTGAGTTTTGGCATTTACATTTCTTAATCAGAAGGTCATAAACTACAAAATTGCAAAGTATAACAAAATTTCACCGGGATCTTTTTTCCCATGTATTTGGTGCGGGGTCCTTTTTCAAGTCTTTATATTTTTCTTATATCTTTTTCAAAATTACTTGTAAAAAAATTTTATTTATCAGGTTTTGAGCTTTAAACAATTGTTCTTAAAGAAAAATTGACAATTTTTGTTTAATACTTACGGTATTGATAAAAAATATCCGATTAAGAATAATAACTTATAATCTTTGGGCACAAAATTGTGATTGATAAAGAGAAACTATGCAAAATGGGTTATTTTGTATATCTTAACCAATATACTTTAAAAATATCTTAATTTTATGTAAAACTAAAGAATAAATATTGCGTAATTTCGATTTAATAAATGACAGTTTTCAAAGAAATTTTATTTTCTTATTCAAAAGAAATTTAAAAAATTTGCATGATTTCTATTTGGCAATTACAATTATTGTTATAAAGTTTTAATTTTACTTTAAAAGGAAAAAAATTGCAATAATTTATTTTATTCAATAAAATAATAATTAAGAAATAAAAAACAATAAATTGTTTAATACTAATAGGTATTTGATTTAATTAATTAATACATAATAAAAATTTTGAATTTATTATAAAATCAAAAAATAATTACAATACAATCTATAAAAGCTTAACGAAAAACAAGAGAATGCACAAAAGACTAACTTTAAATGTGGACAGAAAGAATGAAATATGAAGATTATAATAGTTAATTAAGAATATTTTTAAATTATTTTTTTATTACAACTGTTGACAAATTTAAATTAGTGTAATTTCTCAAACCTGGATAAAAGTAGCTTTTGGTGTAAAAAATAACAAAGAAGTATCCAAATGGTAGAAAATCGTAAAAAAGTATTAAATAGTAGGTTTTAATAGCTGATTGCGAGTTCTGCTTAAAGAGAAACTCTGGTGTCAGTTTATAGTTTCCAACAGTCTCTATAGAAGCCGTTATATTACTATAGCAATCATGTTACTATAGCAACTGTTTTATAAATAAATTATTAAATTTTAATAATTTGCTAAAGTTTCAGTTTTCATAAAAAATCTTCAAAAATTCTAACGCAGATTTTGAAAATGTCCGTGGAGATTGAGATTAAATGAATTAAAAACAGTTAAATTTTTTAAATATTAGTAAACTTATGTATATTTTACCAAATATTTTCGTAATTTCTTAATAGATAATTCGTCAAATGATTTATTTAAATGAAGCAATCAGACTTATTTCTTTAGTAGCCCGTGTAGAAATTTCCCTACTATGGCCATATTAGGGATGAAACACACGGCCCGACCTGGCCCAGATGGGGGCAACACTCAAATATGAATTTCCTGATCAGGGCCCGATCTGCCCCTGATCTGGGCCATAGCAAAATTTCTACGCGGGAGAAAGACGCTAATGAAATGACAGAAAGTCGTCCACTAAATATATAGAAATAATTTTACCAACAATTAATGAAATTTCAATAATTGAGAGTAGAATTTTAATTATTACTTAGTAGAATTTTGTCAACAATTAGTAGAACTGTTTTATTAACTGTCGATAAAATTAAAAAAAAATTATTAAAAAAATAAATAATTTTTTTTTAAATTTATTGAAATAGGCGACTAGCAGTTAGTGAAATTCTATTAAGAAATTAGTCAAATTTTTCTATTTCTTAGTAAAAGTCCACTAATAGAGATTTAGAGAGAAAAATTTTGAAAAATGCAAATAAACAAAAGTTTATCATTCTTTTTACCTTGCAAGCCATGTTTTTTTGATAAGAAGAAGAAGATCGAAACAGAGGAACTGATGCCTGAGGATGAGATTAACAGGGCTTTTATACACAATGAACGTGTCATGAAGTGGCAATAAAGCAATAGTAACATTACATTTGCACCCAAATGCATCCCCACCTCCCTCATAACAGACAGTTGACCTCCCTCATAACTAAACACCATGTACCAATGTGTTTGTTATCTTTCTTCATATATACATATATTGACGCCGTCTTCTTTTAAGACACCACTCGCGAGTCTATTACGCGACTTGAAAACTAAATCTATATTTGAGCCAAATTTTTCTCTCTATCTCCCTCTCTTTCTCTCTCAAGTGATTTTTTTCTAAAGAGTTTCATTTAAATTCCCATACAGTCTCTCAATTCGAAGGATTCATGATGTCAGTGTTTTAATTTTTTTTACTTTTAAATAAGGAAGTTACATGTTGAAAAAAATTTGCTTCAAATTGTCTTTAAAAGTAAAGAGGCAAAAAAGTCTTTATTACTTTTTTCTTAATGGAACTTAAAAAGAAAAAAGTAACATTGCTTATATAATTAAAAAAAACGTTATTTATAAAAAGACAATCAACATTTTCATGTAATATTTAAAAATAATATAAAACATTTTGTAATTAAATATTTTTTTATAGAAAAAAAACTAAGATTTATTGTCTTAGTATCTTGATATCTACACTGAGAAAACTGGAGTATTGGACTAAACATCTGGAGGGACAAATGGTTAATATTTGAGAGTTAGCTATTGGATAACAATCTCAATATTCAAATACACCATTGACAGATATTCGGGCCATTTTACTTGGAGGGAAAATGAGTTTATAACAGAGGGACAAATTAACCATCTTGAGAAATCCCTTCCTTATCCGGCGCGAAATGAATAAATATGGCAACCTAACCCCTAAATTAAATACATAAAATGTCAGAAAAATAAATTCGCGCGCATCAGATCGTACACATTTTCTGCGCAACTTTTAACCCTCAAATGTAATGGGAGAGAATATACAAGTAGATTTCCATTATCAATTCAAAATTTATTTTAGAAGGACTATTTAACTCTCTTCATAAGCAAAGCAAACATACACTTTTTGAACCTCTGAATTTGACTCTCCAGTTTTCTCAGTGTATATTCCATATGGGGCGAAATTTCTGAAGTGGACCACCTTTAAAAAAAAGTTGTGGGATTGATTTGGTATTTTATTCTCCTATATAAGAGTAACAAATTCCCAAAATATTAAAATATTTGAAAAAAAATTGTAGAAAGTAGGGGGGTAAAACTTTCACATTTTAGAGAACATTGATATTTTGAAATCCGTATAAGTTGGATAAAACTTGATGGATTTTAATTTATGAAAAACGTATTTTAAAGCATTTTTTATGTACTTTCTGATGCTTTCAATAAAATTTTCAAAAAAAAATTTTTAACTTTTTTTTTTCAAAAATAATTTTTATTTTTGATTTTTGACTGCTTTGGGTATTTTTTTTCAATAATTTTATCGGAAAGCTGAGGTTTTTTCCTATGAGCCATGTAATTCAGTAATAGCTCTCTGCATTATTCAGGGTTGAGACTGTCATTATACAATAATGCCTGCATTACTGTTACTGAAAAAAATTTAGAATAACCTGTTTTGAAAATTTATTAAAATTAAAAATTATTACACTGTTACTAGCCGAAAAATACTTTTTTATTTAATTGTCACAAAGAAAGATTCAATAATAAATTTCTAATAGAATGAAATAAATATATAGAAATATTTATGGTGAATTTAAGTAATATTCCATACTAAAAATTTTCATGTGAGTACAAAAAATAATACATAATTTTGAAAGTTTTATGCTTTTGGTTTTTTCTTCTAAAAAGAATAAGAAAATTTTCTACAAAATATATTGTAATTTCTTGTGATTTCGCCGAGAATTATGCTTTCGTTGTTCAAAATGCTGCCCAGTCATTCCATTGGAACAATGATCAAGTCACCATATTTACAGTTGTTATTTATTACAAAGGGTCTCAGGAATTAAAGCACAAAAGTATCGCAATAATATCCGATAACTTAAATCACGATACTGTCGCCGTTTATGAATTTCAAAAAATAATAACAGATTATTTAAAAAAAATTTTGATCCTAAAAAGATTTATTATTTTTCCGATGGTGCTGGGCAGCATTTTAAAAATAAAAAAAATTTTGCGAATCTTATGTCTCACCAAAAAGATTTTGGTATCTTAGCTGAATGGCATTTTCATGCAACAGCTCATGGCAAGGATGCCTGTGATGGGATTGGAGCAAACATTAAACGAAATGCAGCTCGATACGACCTTCAATGTTCGACTGAAAATCGAATTATGAGTCCAAAAGCACTATTTGAATGGACAACAAAACATTGCAAGGAAACATTGACTTTCTATAGTGATAAAAAAGTCATGAAGAAACTGCTAAAATCTTGAAACGTACACATTCGCTACTTATTTTTCCTCACTTGACTTGGTATGGTGGAACTCAAAAGTATTTATTGTTGAATATTCCAATTAATCATAAAAGAGTCGTTGCACAATTAAGATTGTTAAACAAATACCAAACGAGAGTTGTAGTAGATGGTAAACTGATTAGATTTGATAAGGATATAATTTGTGATAAATGTGGTCTATTAATTGTTGATGGTGTGTTTCACTTGTTAATGGAATGCCGATTTTATAGCGAGGAGAGAGGAACAGAACTCTTTATTAAGTAATACTGATGTACGCGCAGCGAGGAAAGCTTATTTATTTGTTAAGGGTGTGATGAGCCATCAAAATGTTGGATAATGTATAACTTGGAACTCATTTGTACGGACTCCATTGTATAGACTTCAATGTCATTAAACAATTAAATAAATTAATTAATCTTGAAACGCCGATTTGATAGTGCTCAAACGATTCAAGGTACACTACAGTACCATGCATTTTTATGTACTAAAGATGGTGAATTGAAATTGAAAAAATATTCCTCCGCTTCTGAATGTAATTATTTCAGTGTAAAATCTAAACCACGAGCTTCTCAACGGAAGGCGGTTAACAAATCTCAAAGAAAGTAAATGTACACGTTTAATTTAAAACAATTCTTTAAAGTTCACTCTATAATAAAAGTATTTTTCGGCTAGTAACAGTATAATAATTTTTAATTTTAATAAATTTTCAAAACAGGTTATTCTTAATTTTTTTTAGTAACAGTAATGCAGGCATTATTGTATAATGACAGTCTCAACCCTGAATAATGCAGAGAGCTATTACTGAATTACTTAGGTGCAGTCAGAACCCGCAGGTCTGACGGGTGCACCCAAAGCGCGTGCCGCGCGCGCGCAATGTCTACATTGTTATTAAATTTCTGTTGAACTATTTTCTGTCCCACTCTGAAAATTAAATGGCTCATAGGAAAAAACCTCAGCTTTCCGATAAAATTATTTTTAAAAAAATACCCAAAGCAGTCAAAAATCAAAAATAAAAATTATTTTTGAAAAAAAGAAGTTAAAAATTTTTTTTTGAAAATTTTATTGAAAGCATCAGAAAGTACATGAAAAATGCTTTAAAATACGTTATTCACAAATTAAAATCCATTAAGTTTTATACAACTTATAGGAATTTCAAAATATCAATGTTCTCTAAAATGTGAAAGTTTTACCCCCCTCCCTACTTTCTACAATTTTTTTGAAATATTTTAATATTTTGGGAATTTGTTACTCTTATATAGGAGAACAAATTACCAAAATACCAAATCAATCCCACAACTTTTTTTTAAAGGTGGTCCACTTCAGAAATTTCGCCCCATATGTAATGTTATTAAAAATATCCATATTTTAATCTTAATTTTCAGTTGTTCACAGCCGATTTCTCAACATAAATCTGTCTTTGTTTTATTTATGGTAGCGAATTTTCGATTACGTTCATAAGTAATCTTCTTTTTGTAATTATTTTCGAATTTTTTTTTTTTTTTGCGTCTACTTTGGCAAATCTTTTGTTATGCGATTTCATAGTTTTACGAGCTGAATCGTTTTCTTTCTCTTCTGAATTTCCTTTGAATAAGTCATTCGCTACCGGATCTTTTCTTACCACAAGCTTAGATAATTTTGTGAGTTTTTGCTCCTCTTTTCGTGCATCATTGTAAATTTTATTGTAAGTTTTAGATAAAATCTTTGTTCTTGCAATGGTATAGTAAATAATGACAGTCTTTTTTAAACTCTCCTTACGATCATCGCAGCCTACAAAAGTGATGCTTTCAGCAAGTATTATATTTATAATCTTTGTTTGTTAAGAACCTACTGATTCATACATACATGACCGGGCTCTCCCCAGATCTGGTTGAAAAATTTTCTCTTTATATAATTTAATCAAAGATATCTTCTTCGACTTCGTGAGGGGTGATTCCCAATCAGCCTCCATTCCAGTTATCTCCAAAAATTTCTCCACATGGTTTTACCAGCTAAATTTAGTACAATTTTCATTTCCTGAGCTTTGTCTTTTGATACTTATCATTTTAAGAAAACATTTTTTTGGATATCGTTCTTTAGATTTATTTTGCATTTTCTCTATATACTTTAAAATTAACTCAAATATCATGGAAGAGATTTGAGTTGAGCCCACCTCTAGTCTTTTTGCGTAAGCTGGGGTATTTTTTGGAGTATGTAACAATTTTTTAAAAAATTCTGTTTGGATTTTTTCTATAGCATCGAGATACCTGGTTCCCCATACTAAAACGCCATCCCTCTGGGCACGGAAACGTGTTTGTTCTAGAAACGTTCCTAAAACGTTTTTAAAACGTTTCATGTCCTCTACATAATGTCTTTAAAACGTTTTATGTTCTAAAAACGTTTTTAGAACATTGGACGTTCTTAAGCCGTTATGTAGTAGACATGAAACGTTCTAAAAACGTTTTAGGAACGTTCCTAGAATAAAGACGTTTCCGTGCCCAGAGGGATACAATACATTACTAATTACTAGGCTAAAAAAAAGTCTCTCAACGGATTTCTAGGAATTTAAGTTCATTCTATTAATCAAGGCTATTGTCGCAGTCACAGCAAATTTGGATTTACTGATAATGTTTTCAGCCGCAAGAGCGAATACAGAGGATTGTAAGAATGGAATGCCCAAATAAGTATAATTTTTAGCAATTTCTACTTTGGATGTGAAAGTTTGCAGTATAGCATGTTCCAGTGATTTTAAAAGATTAAATAATACATCGGAAGAGTATTTTAAGTATCCTCTATTGAATTTTTTCACAGAAGCGAAACATTTCTGACAAGATGTCCAATTCTGTATTTTTCTCGCAACAAATCCGGAAAAATAGGCTACAACAATGTCGATAGGATTGTGAACATTATAGTCATGTTCATGTCTTACTGTTAAATTATTCTTATTATTTTCTTCTCTTTCTATATTATCATCTAAAAAGTTTCAAATAGTTCTAGACTATCTATATTTGAACCTTTAGCTGGTTTGACAAGAGAATAAAAACTCAGCAAACGATACACCTGAATAAATAATAGTGGTTCAGGTTTGACCGTGGATCCACAGCATCCGCGAATCATATCATGCTTGTAAATTTTCATAGCCGACACTGCATTTGCAGAAAAAAGCTAAAATGAAAAAATAATTTATTTCGTATTTAACACTAAAGTGCAAATATTCCAATATTGTAGACCTTCCAATTGTTGGGAATAAATGTACAACAAATACTTACATCAAATGCTTTGTACACATGTATTTTTTAAAAAAATTTCGGATCCAGGTGGTCTGGTGTCAACTTATGAGCAACCCTTAATCCTAGAGTTTTTGCTCCACCGTCGCCTTTTATAACCGCGCGAAAATGGTTTTTCTTAAATACGCCATCAGGTGTCTACAATATAATGTTATAATCAAAATTTATTATTTAATTTTTCATACATACATTTTTCAAATTTGTTACCATTATTTCCTCTTTTGGCATTGAAAAATTTTTCAAATTTTTTACAAGGTGCGAAAAATCTGAACAGAACCACAAGCGTCTGTTTTCGTTAAAATTTTCGTTATTTTCCACTGATGTAACATGAATGCAACAGGAGTCTAAATTTTCTAAGACCGAATTTCTTCCACATTCCTCTATTCCAAGTTGCCCCATCTGACGTTGCTATGTCAACATAAAAACCGCTGTTCTCAAGTAGAATGATACACTCTGATACTAAATGGCTAAGTATCTCGCCGTTAGCAGCTCCTTTACTTAAGAAAGTAGCAATATTCTGTACCCATTGACCACAAAACGGCTGAAATAGGAAGACAACAGCATAATCTGATTGCTCTTTTTCTGCTGCTCTGGCGTGTAATTGCCTAGATCTGTGAACCAGAGTAATGTCAAATTTTCAGAATCGAACGATACCCCTTACTAGTTTGCATCTCGTCGAGAACCAGAACACCTTAAAATCAAAAAGAAAATATAAAAAACATAATAATTAAACTTTTTTTCACTCGAAACTATTTACCTTGTCTTTCTTCAGGTTTCATAGAGGCACTCTTCATTTTTAGTATATTAAAGACTGCAGGATCAAAACCGAAACGTGGTTTCATATTTGTTAAATAAAGTTTTAGCGTTGCAAGTGTCGGAAGTGGTAAAATATTATGATTCCTGAGGTGTGAATAGGATGAACGACTTTTTATACTTTATACTTAAAAGTATTAAAAGTATTCCAATATCCACCATTTTGCAAATGTTAAAGCAAACTATTTTTATCATTGTTAATCGGACATCTTCTAATTTTGTAATTTTACCGTAAACAGGGTTTTTTGCAATTCGATTTTGAATTCTTATCTGAAAAATATAAAATAATATAATATATTGAATAAGTCATTTCATAAAATATTTCACTTATTTAAAAAAACCACAAAAATAGAAATTTATATAGAATATTTAATTACTTGTAAAAACCAAACTTTGTTTTCACGAACTTACTTCGACAGACATCCCAGCGGGCACAAAGACAAAAAACGTTCTTTGAACGTCTGTAGAACGTTTAATGTCTGCCAATTTAAGTTTTAAGAACGTCCGAACGTTCCAAAAATGTTTCAAAACATTCGGACATTCTTAGAACGTAAATTGGCAGACATTAAACGTTCTACAGACGTTCAAAGAACGTTTTTTGCCATTGTGCCTCTGGGATATCCTCTCTTACAAACATTGTCCTGGTGACAACGTGTGGAATATCTTCAAAATAAGCAAAAAATACACCCTCTTTACTATCTCCAATTCCCCAACGTTCAGGAAAATTATTTTTGTCTCTACATTTCCAATCTTTAATCAAACTTTTTTTTTGAGTACTCAGACAACTCGTTTTCTATGTCGGGAGGTTCAGCTGTTGGGACTTTAAGCGACATAACTTGGTTTAAAATATTCACATTTCGAGCAGAAGTTAGAGATAAATCTCTGGAAACTTTAACATTTGAATTTGAATTTTTAAAAAAATTTTTTGTGTGCACAATATTGATATTTTTAGTATTACATCTTCGACCAAAATAGGTTTCATTTTTATTACTGTACAACCATTATTTGGTTGCCTTCTTTTTTAAAATATAAATTTTTGGAAAGAAAATAATGTTAGGTTATCTAAATCTGTAACAAGATATACATAAACATTTTATCTCCTACACTTAAGTAAGTTATTTTTCAGTATCACAAAAACATAATTATACATGAAAATAAATACAATAAACGTCTAATACAACTAATAAGGACAAAAAAATTAATGAAAATTTTTTACGTACAATTATTTGAATTAGTAACATGAACTTTTCTAATTATTTGATTGGCTTAATTGTTTTGAAAAAATGGGTGTTTACGAGATGCTCGCCCTAGAGCGCCCGAGGCGACCAAAGGTTCTCAAAGTCACTTTTATTATCGTTTGTTTTCATATAAATAAAGAATAATAAATATATATATACAGAAAAAAGGGTGGCAATATTACGGAGAGTAGAAGGTAAAAATAACGATGTTAGAGGGTAAAACTGACTTTGGTAGTGGGTAATAATTACGACGGGTAATATTATGAAGGGCAACTACTTACAGCTGAACTTTACTTTTGTTTATGATAACCTGTCAAATCATAAATATGCAACGACGAATTTGTCAAATTTTTTAATTTGACAAATTAATTAAATTATTATAAAATATTAATTTAATTATTTAATTAAACTACAAGTAATCAAATGTTGATTTTATTACTGAATATCGCAATAATTTTTTAAATTAAAATAATACTTAATTGATAGGCAAAAAAGTTTGAGGTTTCAAAACTGTCATTAAAATATGAACTAGAGATGTAAAACTATTATACACAATCAAAGTTGGATATGCGAAGGAAATATTTTTCATTTCCACTAATAATTGGTGCTAAAGCGAAGATATAGAAAATAATTTCGACAAATTATGTTGATCCTAGGAAAAACATTGCTTCAAGATAAACTTAACAAAAATAAAATATTAGCAAGGAACAAAGAAGAATTTCTCAGGTTGTATCGAATGCGCTTTATAATTATTTTTTTCAATAAACATTATAACTGTGAAAAATATATAATTAAAAAAAATTGACAAATGAATTTTGTATTTCCAAAGTTAACAGTTATTATGACAATTATTATAATTATAGAATGGTTAAAAAATACATGAAGAAGAAAACAAATTAGATTTTTTAAATTTTTTAATGTAATTTTTAAAAAATAATTGAACTTTCCTCCAAAATATTAAAAATTATTCTAAAGTGTTATTATTTTGTATGTATTTGAATTTCTGGAAATATATAATTGAAAATAATGAAAACATTGAATTCTAAAAAATTAGAAACTAATTTTCATTCATTATTATTTATAAATTTACCTTTAAAGATTTTTAATAAAACTCGTTAATACTTATCTTATTTTTTTATAAGTAATTTTTAAGTACTATTATTTATTTTATTTTAAATTGTATAATATTTTTTGACAATTTAATTATTATATCAAATTGTAAAACTATTTTACGAAATTCGATACATTTATTGCTTCACTAAGAATTTTATTATGTTTCATAATAAAAATATATATCATAAGAAAAAATACACTATTGAATTTATCTATAGGGGCGAATTCCTTGAAATTCTGGACAATTCTGAAAAGCTTAACGTCATTTTAGGTGTAAAATTCGCTGACATTAAATGCCAATATCTCCTTTACTTCTCAAAAGTTAATAGAATAACAATTGTTTTAAGGTGAAAAATAAAATAGTTTTAAATTTCCCTCCCACCGTTGTTTAAAAATAAAGGAGATTTGATAAAATAGTGCCGTTTTTAAAATGTGATTTTTAAATAATAAACCATTTTTCGTGAAAATATATTAGACTTTCAGAATGAACATTAACATTTTTTTTCTTTTATAAACAATTATTCTAATTTAATAATTAATTACCATAATTAATTAACAATTAATTTAATTGTTGTAAAACACAAAATTAAAAAATTTATACTGAATGTTTCTTTACTTTTCTAATATTTTTTCTAATATTTTTCTATAAAATATCTATAATAAAACTTTAATTTATATTAATTTTTATTTTTAATGAAAAATTCTAAAAAAATGTATTATAATACATTTTATTCAACTTTGAGAATCACTAGTTCAGATAAGAGCACAAAAAGTTGAATTAGTGAGTTAAGAGTGCTTTTAGCAAGATAAATAATATATTTATGCGTTTTGTGAACAAATATTTAATGTTGAGTTATTTCTAAATAAAGCAATAACATTAGTTTTTATAAATTTTAAAAAATGTAATGTTTTGAATGTTTTTATTATTTAATTTTAAACGTAGAATTGGACACAATTGGAATTTCGCAAATGCGTATTTATTTCTACGCCGTGTAACACAACCTAAAATATAATTGTAATGTTAATGGCAGACAAAAGGAACTAAATGACAATGCATAATAATTAAAGTTTTTGTTAAAAAAATAAAAAATTTGATTTATAGATATAACCTCAAATAATTATTTAATTTAATTTTGTTATCTAAATAAAAATAAGTATTTATTTTCATATTATGAATAAAGTTTAATTTAATAATAAAATATTTAAATACATTATTTTGTCCTTTTGAAATAAATTAAAAGCTAAAATTTAGGTTATTAAATAATAATTTCAATTATAGTAATAAAACTTAGAATTTGGAACGTTCGTAATAATTCACGCGTATTAATAGGCACGGTGTAGTAATGCACGCGTAGAATTTCGAGCACATTCGTAGTAATTCATACTTGTGCACTTTTATTTAAATATTCCTTTTTTTAATACAAATTAAATTATTTTTATAACCCAAAGACTTTTTTAGTTCTAAGAAAGATTCTAAGAAAGACTCATTAAAAAAATTGGGAGAAAAATTGAGGTTCAAAGCTTCAAAAGATTCTTTAAACGTGGCTGATTTTAAAACACGTAGTAATATACACAATCACCCTAAATTTATGAACAATGATTAAATAACTGAATAAAACGTGACCTTATTCGTATTTTATTAACCTAGAAATAATTCTAAAAGTATAGTCGTTCAGATGAGTATTTGGTAAAATTAAATTCTGCTTTTTACTAATTTATTAATTAAAAATTACATTACTTGGTTATGCATCGATGCTATTATACTAACGGGTACAACATAGCACTCTTAAATTCGATTTTAATTTTTACGAAAGGGCAATTATTTTTTCTTTTTGTAAGCCTGTATATTATTTGAATCAATTAAATTTAAAAAAAACCATAAAAAATTACAAAATTGTTTTACTACTTCATCGAATATTTATTATCGTCACTCATAATCAGCGTGAATTTTAACCAATTTTTGAAATTATAACCTTACATTATCTGTTTAATTTTAATTCAGAAGTAGAGAAAAAATATGTTTTCCATGATTTGTACATTAAATTTCTTTGTCTGTATAACTCTGGTTTTGTATAACAGTTTTGCAACTCTATAGTGTACATTTTCAAAACACATAAAACAGTTTCAAAACCTCAAATTTTTTACCTATCAATTAAATACTACTTTAATTTAAAAAATTATTTCGTTATTCAGTAATAAAATCAATATTTGATTACCTGTAGTTTAATGAAATAATTTGACAAATTCGTCGTTGCATGTTTATGATTTGAAAGGTTATCATAAACAAAAGTGAAGTTCAGCTGTAAGTAGTTACCCTTCATAATATTACCCGTCGTAATTATTACCCACTACCAAAGTCAGTTTTACCCTCTACCATCGTCATTTTTACCTTCTACTCTTCGTAATATTACCACCCTTTTTTTAATCTATAGCAGGAAGCAGAAATCAAGAAAAAATGTACCGATTAACAGTTTTGTTTTTTCACTAAAATTATTTTTTAATATTACAATTTCAATTGAAATTTATTGTTTTGTAATATATTATTTATGTAAAAATAATATAATTATTATAATTGTAACATATTGCCATTAACACAAATACACACATACACATATATATATATATATAAACAAGGAGAACAATGGATTATACAATTAGGAATACAGAAAATAAGATCATACTAAATATAATCTGATTAATACCCTTTATAATCTACTTACAACTTTTTAATGTTTTAGAATTATATCTAGTATTCACAATAGATTATACATTTTATAATCCAAAATCGAATCAGATTATAATTCTAAATTATTACTATAGCAACGTGTTTTTTCAAATTGTCATTTATGAGGTTAAAGTTGTTTTGAAAATTTCTTGTGATCGAACTTTTTTACATGTGCTGCTATTTTAATTTTCCAGATTTTTAAATTTCTGGTAATTTTATTTTTATAAATCTAAAAATTATTATAGCATTATGCATATTTATTTATCACTTAGCTTATTATTTATTATAACTATTTTTTACTTTAAATATTACAAGGGAATTTTATTTTCAACCTTTTCTTAAAAATATTTTTATTTACTTATACAAAGAATAAATTTTTTGTTTAGTAAGAATTTATTGGTTTGTAAATTTATTTATGATTAATTGATTAATTATTATTTAATTGATAACAATTTTAAAAATAATTTTTTTAATAATTTTGTAGATTTATAAAAATGAAATTACTAGAAATTTATAAATAAATAAATGCATATGGTAAAAAAATAAATTTAATGATTGATAATAACTGACAAATTAAAATAATTTATAAATTATTACCAACAATAAATTAAAAATGTTTATTTTGTTTTAATTTTATTATTAGACAATAAAATATTATATTAATTCTCTTCAATTTATGGGTTAGTTCTGATTTGTCAAAATTTTATTTATATAAAATAACCTATAAAAACCATTTATATTGACGCAAGTTGATAAAAAATAATAATAATATTTATTACTATTATATCACAAAATAGGGCAATTTTAAGGAAAACTGACGAGACCCTGACCAGTTATTCCCTAAGTAGGGCACTGGTCAGTTTCTCTGTTCAGAGCCACATCAGAAAACGGGAACACTGTCCAGTACCCCATTAAGCCTACATTTTAATTTCTGCACGGGTTTTTCTGTTAGAAAAAATAATACGTAAGAAATTGAAATTAATTAAGTTTCTTTGAATTTCTTGTAAATAGGCTCCCAAAACCCAACGGATTTGTTGATGGGAGAAAATGCGTTTTTTCAAAATTTTTTTCCCCCTAAAATCAATTTCTTTTTCTTGGTCACATCAGAAAAATTTTTGAATTAGAACTTTTGAAAACGATGAAAATATTGAAGATATACAATTTTTAAAATCATCTTCACTTATTAATAATTTCAAAATAAATCAAAGGTATATGATTCCAATTTTTGACTTTATTATTTTTTTAGAATCTGAGCAAAAATTTATTTAAGAATGACTGTTCTTTTGGGATAAAAAGACTTTATTCAAATATCAGAAGAAATCAATTAATATTAAGAATTAATATTAAGATATATATATATATATATATATATATATATATATATATATATATATATATATATATATATATATATATATATATATATATATATATACTCACAGAAATGATCTATTAAAAATAAAACTTATTTCCTTTTAAATCATGTCCTTTAACCATTAGCAGAAATAGTTTTATTGTAAAAGAAATAAAAAAATAAAACGTCTTAATATTAATTGATTTCTTCTGATATTCTTCTGCTATATATATATATATATATATATATATATATATATATATATGCGTCATTTTTTAAAATTCAAATTACACGTTTCAATTACCGCTCTCGTCATGTCTTGTAATACAAGTCAGAATGTCGAATTAAATTTTTCTCGACGATATATGTATAATTATGCAATAAAATGCAGTTAAGAAATAACATTCGGCATAATAATTAAAAAATATATCCGCCAAATAAGTCATCGCATGTTGTACTTGAGTCCGTTGTATTTTTCTGGACTTGTAAATATAAATACATATATTTTTTATGTATAAAAATATTGTTTGAATCCACATCATATATGATTAAACTGTCATGCTCGTCTTCAATTAAATATTCAACAGAAAATCGTAACCGCAAATAAATGTGGGGCAATGTAAATCTCTTATTATTACAATTATTGTTATTATATTCTCGCCCTGATGTATGATTTAGGACGTTACACGTCAACTAGCTCAGAGCTCTGTTGAATTCGCTTGAAATTTGCAAAATTTAAAATAGCGGTTCTAAAATAGTTTGGAAAGAAAAACACAAATTAAGGGCGTAAATACAACCCAATGGGAAATTTACAACTGGCAGAATATAGCCCCAGCACTGTTAGTACTGGCAGCAATGCTGACATATAGTATTGGCGTAACGCTGAAATGATAACGCTATGGAGCGCTGGCGAAATACTGTCTGTCAGTGCCGCTCAAGAAACCGAATCTATTATTTTTCTTGGGCTTATCTGCGGGTCCATGCTGAAGATCTCCTGCTGTCGGAGTCTGACTAAGAAGAAACACTTCCATGGTTTGTTGGTTGAGCCATGGCGATTGAGACGCGAGTCTCTGCCACCCAATCCGTGATGAACTCGTGTCCATGGATCAATGACACAAGGGTTACCAAATCCTTTGGGTTCTTCCAGGGGGTGGAAGGAAGGATCCGTCCTCTGAACTCCCAGTCCCCATGGTGGGTAATCTTGCCCTTGAGGTTAAGAGATCAAGTAGGGCTGATAAGAGAAGGAGGAAGCGAGTTCGAGCCAGGGCCCTTATGATAATTCGCCATATTTAATTTTTTATTTCATAAATTAAAAAAGTTTAGTACAAAATCTTGTAGAGCAACCCCAAAACATAAAGAAACACTTCAGTTACTTTCAGGGACTATTTTCTGTTTACAAAAATATATCCTAAATTAAGGGGCCTACTTTAGAACGCCAAAAAATATCGCTTTTTTAAACATTTTTTTAGGAAGTAGAAAAATAAGTTAGACCTTCGGGTTTTTTGAGGTGTTTCTGTACATATTTAAAGCTTTTGTGAAAAAATTTTTGACATGAAATATTAAAAAATAGATAAGTTAAAATTAATTGTTGATAGCGGTGCACATCTGGACTTAAAAAACGGTGGGCACGATAGAGACCGCAATTCTTGTCTGAAACAAAAATAAAGAAAAATTTACATGTTTACATATGTAGTTTCTATTTGAACTAAAAAAAATTCAAAAAAATTTTTTTTACAGTTTTGATAACTAGTTAAAGTCATTATTTTTTTCAAAATAATAATTTTTTTATTTTTATCACTCAAAATTATCGGATTTTACTATTTCTTTGAAATTTTTTTAGTTTAAATAGAAACTACATATGTAAACTTAAATTTTTTTTTATTTTTATGTTTTAAACAAGAATTGAAAAAATTGAAAAAAATAATGACTTTAACTAGTTCTCAAAACTGTAAAAAAAATTTTTTTTGAATTTTTTTAGTTCAAATAGAAACTACATATGTAAACATGTAAATTTTTCTTTATTTTTGTTTCAGACAAGAATTGCGGTCTCTATCGTGCCCACCGTTTTTTAAGTCCACATGTGCACCGCCATCAACAATTAATTTCAACTTATCTATTTTTTAATATTTCATGTTAAAAATTTTTTCACAAAATCTTTAAATATGTACAAAAACATCTCAAAAAGCCCGAAGGTCTAATTTATTTTTTTCCTTCCTAAACAAATTCTTAAAAGCGCTATTTTTTGGCACAAAATTTCAGAGGTTACAGGCGTTAATATCTGTGGTTTACCTAGGAAGTTATTTAGATAAGAATTGTTTTCAGTCCAGGGTACTTTAAAAATGAAAAACCAATAGGTTTTAAAATTTCCCCTCCATTCTGAAAATACGGAATACTTTTGTAAAGAACCGACAATATGGACACTTTTCTTTTTTCAAAAGAACCAATAAAATCAAACCCTTAAATTAACGAAAACCGCATGATTTATCTTGTCAAAATATATAGATTTATAATAAAAAATAAATTAAGGTTTTTCTCCAAAATTTATTAATTTGTGATAATCTCGAAAACTAGAACCAAAAAAATGGACTCTTTTCATGTGAACTTCCACATATAATATATATATACATTAGCAAAAATTAGATATCGCGCAGAGAGCATTGAAATGAATTAAAGTGAGGGTGAAAGTGCGCCTTGGCACTGAGAATTTAATTAAAAATGGACAATTCAATGCCAGTGGCCCATTTACGGTCACTAGGATTCCAGACACTTGCCAGATGTTGCTCAAGTTTCTGAAAAGTGCACGAAATGCTATCGAGTAATGTTTATTGGCATAGCTCACAATACGTCGTTCTAATGAAGAAATATTCCTTTAATTATCACTCCGAAGACAATTTTTTTATTTTTATCTACCGTTACATAATAAATATGCAAAGTAACAATAAATCTTTTAAACAAGATACTAAATATTATTATTATTATTTCTATTTATTTTTTATTTTATCTTTATTTCTTTTTTTCATTATTATCCTCATAGTATAAATTAATAATTTTTATTCTTAAATTTACCCGTGTGGAAATTGCAATATGGCACTGTTAAGGGCCGTAACTGTTTTCCTTTTTAATATTAGAGGACAAATAGGACAAATTGATAGGGACCCCACTAGTTTCGCTGCGCAAAATGTTATGGAGGTCAACAGTGAAAAATTAATGTGGCCCAAACACGTTTTATAATTGTTTAACTTCATTTTTTAATCTTTTCCCCCACCTACTTTTGTTTATATATACCTTATGTAATTAATATAAATATATCTAAACCATGTGGAAATCTACCCAAATTGAGATTGGTTGCCAATGAGGGCCCGAATGGGCGTCCAAAAGTTTGAAAAACAAGATCATCAAATAATTTAGTTAATTAAATGATATACTGGACAATTAAATAAAACAGAGCAACTGTAAAAGCTCCAACAATAATTTTTTCTTTAGTGTACTTGGACAAAGATTAGGTCAACCCAACTTGGCCACATAAGCGCCCTATTATTGTCAGGGGTTATAATGGCAATTTCTACACGGGTATTCATATTTTTATTATTATTATTATTATTATTATTAATTTAACTATTATTATACTTATTATCATTATGAATATGTTTGTTTTGCTCTGAAAACAAGCTTTTTATTATTATTATTATTATTTTTATATAATTAGGTCACTAATTATTATTCAAGTAGTTAAATAACTAACAATTTCGTTAGTTAATTTATGTAAGTAAAAATAATAAATTAATTACGTAACAAATTATATATTAACTTAATTACTTTAGTAGCTAATTACCTTAGTAAATAATCACCCAGATAGATAGTCATTCCCCTTAACTAAACATCCAGGTAATTAAGTACCTTGATAACTATTCACCCAGATTCTTATTTAGAAATGAGTAGATATGCAAATTAGGTAAAGTGAGACATTCTTATGCATTTTATTTTGGAAAGGGAAAGAAATTCGTGGTTAAATTTGGATGTTCTTATGTTAGTTGTAATTGTGTAGAAAAAGATAAACAATTTTAAATGAAGAAATTCTTTTGTTATTCTTTATTGATGATAGACAAAGAAAAGACTACCGTTAAACCGTTAATTTTATTCCGAAAAGTATAACCTGAGTCCTCAAAAATTTCTTCAATAACAAATAGCGAAAGTAGGGGAGATCGGGGCGTAATGGATCGCTATACCCGGGGCATATTGGATCAGCAATAAAATTATAATTTTGATCATGAAATATTATTGAATATTGACAATTTTGGTTTCCATTGTACATTTATAACAAAGAATATTGAAAATGAAACATATTTAATTTAAACTTTAAACATTTTCATGCAATTTAAAAATTTTTAAAAGTTGTAGCGAAATGCAAAATCCATTTACTTAAAAAATCTTTTCTACAGTTATTTTATTAATAAAGGGTTGTCATTGGTACTTATTAATCCTTATTATATTAATTCCTTGTTGGTTTCGTTCTTCGTCTGACCATGCGCAGTAGCGTCCTAACCAACTATTACTTTTTTCTTATAAACATGCATACTTTTTACATGCACAATTATCCTTAAATAATAATCACACACAGGTTATGTGTTACACATACACTCACACATGTCATATACATAAAATATTTCCCATATACTCACACATATGCACTCAATTCATACACATGTATACTCACACATATACACAAAACACATACACATGTATACTCACACATATACACACAACACGTACACATGTATACTCACACATATACACACAACACGTACACATGTATACTCACACATATACACTAAACACATAAACATGTATACTCACACATATACACACAACACATACACATGTATACTCACACATATACACACAACACATACACATGTATACATACACATGTTTACTTACACATATACACTCAATACATACACATGTATAGTCACACATATACACACAATATATACACATGTATACTCACACATATGCACTCAATTCATACACATGTATACTCACACATATGCACACAATACGTACACATGTATACTCACACATATACACGCAATACATACACATGTATACTTACACATATACTTAAATACTTAATAAATAAATAATAATTTATTAATATATATATAACTAATAAAATTCTTTTCCAAAATTCGATTATTTAAAAAAATTTTAATAAAATTTTTGAATGTAATTAAATTTTTGAGAAGAATTTTATTAGTTTTGAAAATAAATTAATTTTAGAGAAAAATTTTATTATTTATAAATATATCTCAAATTATGATTCTCGTCAAAATGTTATAAATAATAAAATTCATCATGGAAATTCAATTATTTTCAAAAGTAATAAAATACTCCGCAGAATTTCAATTATTTTCAAATTTTTTTTAATTTCTCGTCAAATTATCATTATCTTCAAAAAATAAGAAAATTAATCATGAAAATTTAATTATTTTCAAAAGTTTAGATAACATACTTCGCAGAAATTCAATTATTTTCAAAACTCTTTTTACATTTTCAAAATTTCAATTATCTTTGTAAATATCAAAATTCTGCTTAAAAATTCAATTGCTTTTAAACATTTCGAAAAAAAATCTGTTCGAAAATTCAATTATCTTTATAAATAATAAAATTCTTCTATGTAATTAAATTATTTTCAAAGAATTTTAATAAAATTCTTGTCAGAATTTCAATTATTTATATATTTCTGTACATTTGTAATTATCTTTATAAATAATAAAATTCAACCTAGAAATTCATTTATTTTCAAAAGTAATAAAATTCTTCGCAGAAATTCAATTATTTTCAACATTTTTTTTAAATCCTCATCACAACTTCAACTATTTTTAAAAATATCAAAATTCTTCTTCAATATTCAATAACTTTTAAACATTTTTAAAACAAATCTGTTCAAAATTTCAATTATCATTATAAATAATAAAATTCTTCTCTGAAATTTAATTTTTTGCAAAGAATTTTAATAAAATTCTTGGCAAAATTTTAATTATCTTTATAAATAAAAAAAATTATCCTAGAAATTCAATTATTTTCTAACATTTTTTTATAAAATCTTATAATATAAAATAATGATTTTATCACTCGGTCGTCTTTAATTCGACTCTTCGACTAGGAGTAATCGATGTTTTGATGTTTTATAACAATTTTTTATAAGTAGTTAAATTTCAAAACGTTTGAATTTGAATCTTTTGATGAATTTTAATTATTATGGAAAAAAATAATAATTAAATATTTATTTAAAAAAGAAGTTATTGATGTTTTATGAATCTGTAAATAAACTTATCAGAAAATTTTATTGACTAAAACTGTTTCCTTTAACTTTAATTTTCTAAAATCTTTAAATGTAAAATTTTAGTCCCGGCTTTTTCCCGGTTTCCTCCCGATTGATTTTTCTCCCGGGTTTTTCCCGGTTGGGCGGACACTCTGTGTATTTATATATATAAATTGTAAATATTTAAAAGAATAACTAATAACTGTATAATAATTTTTAATTTTTATCAATTTTCAATAAGATAATTGTTGATTATAAAAAAAGTACTAAATTAATTTTGTTAAAAGTTATAAACAATTAAATATTCATAGGTTTGCACAAAATTATTATCTTTTGCTCATCTTTTTAGACAGGTCACATACACTGAAGAAAATGATAATGTTAATTTTGACATACAAGTATTGTTAGGATGTATAGCTGAAACAGCAATACCGTGTATTGCTGTTCTTAAAATACAGTATTCGTGTTCTCTGCATACATATTATTGTCTCTCAAATACATATTGCTGTTCTACACTGCGTATGGCTGAAACAACAATACTGTATGGCAGTATCATATCTACCAATATAATATGTCAGAATTGGCTATATTTATGGCAGTACTATAAATATATTTTTTTCAGTGTATGTATTTGATTTTTTAGGGTAATAATTTAACAAAGTTGTAGGTAATGTTTTTTTTTATTTTGTTCTGTACAAAATATTACTTACATTAAAGAAAATGTTAAACAAACAAAATATTATCTTAACAAGCACAAGCATAACTGTTAACAAAAAATAAAGATCAAACACATACACTGAGAAAAAAATTATTTGATTCAAACAAATTTTGTTTAAATCAAACTTCAAATTTGTTCAGTTTAAGGGGAGGTACCACCCCCAACTTTGACTCCATTAAATTTGAATTATTAAAGTGGGTTATATTTTTTTCTGGCACCATTTTTAACCCTAAAATATATAGGATGATCAAAAATTTGAAATTTTAATTTTAGAAGAGGTTAGAATTTTTATCTTTTCACTAATTGCATATTTTTGGTAATCCATGCGAGAGGTTGTTTAGAGTTATAAAATAAGATTAGAAAAAAATGCGTTAAAAAATATTGAAAAATGTAAGAGAAGATTAATTTTGAATGTTCAAATTTTACAACTTTTGACATATTTCCAAAGTCCTGGACCAATAATCTTTTTGAGAATATCAGTGTTTGCAAAAATGTATTCCCTATATGCAAAAACCATGTCGAATAACTTATTTCCCACGTGAAAATGTTCTCGGGAATCGGTCCCGCGAAATTACCGAGAATCACTACCGGAAAATTCCCGGTAAAATCTGTTGACATTTGTATCCATATTTCTCAGAGAATTTAACCTCAAGAATAAAAATATACCACTATAAAATCTTCAGGATCGTATTCGTGATTGAGATGACTTTTTGTTTATTATAATAGTTACGTTAAGCATACAAATTGAAAATCTACTATCAACATATTCAACGGATTTCAACACTTAAGTGAGAAAAATTAATGGACATCATAACAAAAGGGTTTAAGCACCAATTTTTTAAATTAGGATTTTCCCATTTAAGAAATAAGTAACTATTTACACATTTCCATTAAAAATTTTCTATTTTATTGTGTTTTTAAACAGTTTTCAATGAAAATTAGAATTATAAAATAACCTTAATTTTTAATAAAATTGTAATAGCAAAAATTGTTTTAACTTTGAATTATTGTTATTATTTACATGAATAACAATTCAATATGAGAATTTGTGTATTGCTTGATTTCAAAACAATCACTTAATAAATAATTTTTTGTTGAGATAAAACTCTTTAAAAATTTACTTTTAACCATTTACTTTTTTAATCCTATAATATGAAAAAGGGTATATTTTTTAAAATAAAAAATATCATTAAATTAAAATTAAATTCGTTAAATCGTTAATTTTTATCAATGAAATTTTTCTTCTAGATTAAGCAATACACAAATTCTCGAATTGAATTGTTATTCATGTAAATAATAACAATAATTCAAAGTTAAAACAATTTTTGCTATTACAATTTTATTAAAAATTAAGGTTATTTTATAATTCTAATTTTTATTGAAAACTGTTTAAAAACTCAATAACATAGAAAATTTTTAATGGAAATGTGTAAATAGTTACTTATTTCTTAAATGGGAAAATCCTAATTCAAAAAATTGGTGCTTAAACCCTTTTGTTATGATGCCCATTAATTTTTCTCATTCAGGTGTCGAAATCCGTTTAATATGTTGATAGTAGACTTTCAATTTTTATGCTTAACGTGACTATTTTATAAACAAACAGTCATCTCAATCACGAATACGATCCTGAAGATTTTATAGTGGTATATTTTTATTCTTGAGGTTAAATTCTCTGAGAAATATGGAGACAAATGTCAAAAGATTTTACCGGGAATTTCTCGGGAGTAAGTACCGGGAATTTTCCGGTAGTGACTCTCGGTAATTTCCCGGGACCGATTCCCGAGAACATTTTCACTTGAGTTACTAGGTTAAAATTTTAACATCTGTCAAAATTTTAACTCAGAAAATAAAAAAATTTTGACAGATGTTAAAATTTTAATAATTAAAAATAATTAAATAATAACTCAATAATTAAATTTACTAACTAAATTAAAAAAAAAAATCTTTTTATAAGAATTTTTTTACCAAATTTTTTTTAAATTAGTTCATTACCCTTAATAATTAAATTTACTAACTAAATTAAAACAAAATAATATATTTAAATACACAAGGTCATAATTTAGAAATTCAAAATGGCGGATTCAATATGGGGAAGATTTTTTTTGAAATTGCTAAAATCAGCTAAATATTGTTACGTGGGGCTTTTAAGGTAGCTGAATACGAATCCAAGGTAATAATTTAAAAAATTAAAATGCTTGATTCAATATAGCGGAAAAATATTAATTAAAAATTAATAAAATCATCTGAATATTGTTACTCAGGGGTTTTTTGGGTCGCCGAATGAATAATAAGACCTAAAAAGGACTTATTGAAAATTATTAATTACAATTACAATTACAGTTTATTAATTACATTATTTAATTTTTTTTAATTAAAAACTTACTTGAAATAATATGGTTATATTAAATGAGAAATCAATAAAATTTCTCTCGTAGATTTGTTTTAACTTGCACAACTTTTGACTGTCATAGCACAACTGCGTTGAGAGAAATTGGGAACAACTAATATTTATCATTTTTATCTTTTCAAGTTCACTTTATTTCGAAAAAAACTTTTCAAAACAAAATACTGCTCAGCTACTTACTCATTAGTTCGACATTCAAAGATTTTAATATAATGGATACTACAATGTTTTTATACTTTGCAGAAATAAAATAATAAAATAAAAATTTACTATAAATAAAAAATTATAATTAAAAAATAAGTTAAAAAAAAATTTATAATTACGTACTATTTGGGTGTTATATATTATTAAAATAAATAAAAAATATTTATTCTTTAAAACAACTATAGAAACTGTTTAATGTCCTAACAGTAACAAAAGGATTATTATTCAAATAAATGTTTCATAATTTAATATGTATTTTAAATTCTTCAAATCTAATCAACTTTGTTTCTAAATTGTACAAAACAATTTCTACTTATAATACTATTTCAAATTATTCTTTTTTAAATTATTAATTATAAAATTGTGTTATCACATTAAAAATTTAAAAATTCTTGATATCAATTTTTTCAATAAGAAATGAAAAACAACATTTTTTAATTTCATTTAATAAATGAACAATTTAATATTTTTTGTAAATGACAATTTGAAAAGACAATAATTACGTATTTATAATATATATCAATTTTATTTTAATGTATTATTATTATTTTTTGTTTTATAGAACTTAAATATATAAATTAATAATTTTAATAAAATTAATAAAAAAAATTCATTAATTAAAATTAATAATTTCCTAAAGGTATAGTGCTATACAACATATATTAGTAATTAAAAAATTAACAGTACAATAGTATCCGAGCGAGCGTTAGCGAGCGCGGAATTCATCGCTAGTATATATAAATTACAAGAAATTAACCTTGACAGGATTATTTTATTAATATTTTAAATATAATAGGTTTTTCTTAATAGAATATAAAGCAAAGTGATCCATTACGCCCCGGAGGTGTTTGTTGAAAATTTTGTTATTTTTTATCAATATCGTAAGTATTAAACAAAAATTGTCAATTGTTCTTTAAGAACAAATGTTTGAAGCTCAAAACCTAATACACTAAAATTTTTTACAAGTAATTTTGAAAAAGATATAACAAAAGAACAAGGATTTCAAAAAGTTACTTTCGAGCGTCAAAATGACTTTTTCTACCATATTTTGAACAATAATAAATGAATAACAATGAAACTTGGTACAAACTTACAGTATGCCAAGTAAGTTATTTTGATCAAAAACCAAAATTACTCTGATTTTCCACTTTTAAATAAATTCAAGTGATCCATTACGCCCCGGTCTCCCCTATTTTTGAAGTAGCAAAAGTATTTGCTACAATAACTAAAAATTTCGCTAATATAGTGAAGTATGTAGTTGTTCCAGGTGAAGATTTTTTTCATGTATAAAAAAAAGAAACGAAAATGAAAATAAGAAAAAATAGAGAAAAAACTAGACACAGTTTTACTAAAAATATTCTATATTCATAAAGAAAAATACAAACGAGTAGCAATAGATATATTTACAGCAGATTTGACTAGGACCCTATTGGGTCATGAATAGTGACAAAGCATATAATGCTCGTCAATTCGTCAGTGATGAAAGGCATAGGGATGTGGTGCGACAAAAGGAAGTGGTGCTTTAGCCACAGGAACTACTGGCAGTGGCGGTGGGATTTGAGGAATTGGTGCAATTTGCGGTATCACTGGTGCTTGGGGAATGGCCTTGACAATAGCCGGTTCTCGATGAACAACAGCATTAAAACCATTAATTGGATCAGCGAAGTATTCCACGATTCTTCTCGTTCCATCGGCTTCGATGAGACTGTAACTTCCGCTAACCACGTCTCCATTGCGTGTTTCGTGTTGACTTTTTGCATCGCCCGTCAAACTATCGTGAACATTATAGGCATAGGTGTACTGTGGATGTGGATCGTAGTTGTCGACTTTGACTAAAGGTGGTGGTGCTGCTACAGCTACCGCAGGTATACCCGGCACTACGCTGGCTCTGGCCATCATTAAACTCGTTGTAAAAATGACAAAAATCTGTATTTTTGAGAAAAATGTGGATAAAAATTATTATTTAAATTATTTTAATTTCATTTAATCATTTAAGGTATCACATCCCCTGTAATCGGAGTCAAAAGTTTGTTGCCTCGTATAATGCTATTGAACGCACTATAACGTCATAAAATAGAAGTTCATAATTGTAAAAAAGGAGACGGTAAACTATAAATTTTTCTGTAGATTTTGCCTCAAAATGTATTCGTGTATTACCACGGTAAATCGTTAGGTATTTTTTTTTTTTTTTTTTTTTTTTTTTTATTTGTTATTATTTTTTTTTAAAAAGGATTAAAATAATCCAATTTAGTGTTATTTTAATCCATTTTGGTGTTATTTTAATACCTAACGATTTACCGTGACATATTAGTTTTTGAAAAAAATCTATAAACAATTAATGTTCATATTCTCTCTAAAACTTAATCAGTGAAATTTCACTGAAGATCAGTTAAAAATGATTGAAATTTCAGTCATATTCCACTGATTAGCCAATTAAAAAATAACTGAAATTTTCAATATGTGTGATTGAAGATTTTTTTCATTGGTCAATCAGTGAAATATGCCTGAAATTTCAATCATGTATAAAGCTTTTACGAGATTGTGATACCTTAATTATAACATATTTAATAACAATTAATTTTTATTAATTAAATTGAAATTATCATATATAAAAGATAAATTCCGATGAGTTTGAAAGTTGTTCTTGCTTCGCTCAAACTACAACTTAAAAATTCATCGGAATATAACTTCTTTCTACACGTGAGATGGAAATTTTCATCAAAGCGTCATTTTTATGCTGTTTTAATAAAAAAATGTAATTTTATGTTGATTGAATAGTGTATATTATGATGTTTAAAGAAAAGAAATAAAAATTCTAGAGAATAATACATTTTTCCCCATGGTTTGCAACAATTAAAATTTTTAATGATTTCAATTTAAAAATTATTTGAAATTAAATTATTTTTAGAAATTTACATTAAAATGCTACTAATATTCGATTATTATCTAAAATTTCAATTGCAATTCAATTTCAAATCAATTCTTATTAGAAAGTTCGACGCAAATTCAATTATTTAAAAACAAAAATAAGTTTATTAAATTATTGAATATTTATTAAAACTCAGTTCTTATAATAAATTTTATTAATTTTTTCAACAATTCAAATAATAATAATTCATAATTTCAAAGAATTTTAATCCTGTTTAGAACTTTATTATTTGTGAAACCAATTGAATTCTTTCAGCAAATAATTGTATTTTTCGAGGAATTCACTTAAAATTATATTAAAAATAATTACAATTCTGCAATGAGTTTTAATATTTACGAAAAAAATTAACTTCGTAAAAAGAATGTTATTATTTACGAAAATAATTAAATCCCTGTGAAAAACTTTTTTATTTATAAAATTATAATTGAATTATTGCTAAGCAATTTATAAAAAATTTGTAAATAATTAAATTTCTGTGGAATTTTTATTATTTATGAAAATAATGAAATCTATGCGTAGAATTTTATAAAAATCTGTATTAAATAATTGAATTTTGTTTTAAAATTTTTTCAAAATAGAAAATATCGAAGATCATTAAATTGAGGAAAATTTTTGAAAATAATTAAAATTTTGATAAGAATTTTATTAAAATTTATAAGAATAATTTTTTTATTTTCTTTGCTAGAATGATTTTATTTGTATTTTACATTATAATATTATTAATTTAACAACTGAAATGTAACAATATTTTTCTGTTTGTGAGAGAACTTTCAAGCTATCTAGGCGGAAATTTAAGGAAATGTACATGTGAAATGAAAAGAATAAAAGAAAAAGTTAATTAGTAAGATATATTAATATTAAAAATATATTATTAATTATTATACCTGTATAATAACAATTGTGTAAATTTCTACCAAATATTTACTAGAATTCATGTAGAAATTCTTGTTCTAGTCCAATTTTTAAAAAATGTTTACTGGATTTTTTAAAATTTAAACAATATTTTGGATTTTTTACTAACGGTATTAAATATTATTAATCAAACAATAATATTTAGAATAATTATTTTATGAAAGTATTTTAGTAAGAATCCTTTATTCCGCGTTTAATATTCACTCACAAATTTAGCACGAAAAAATTATTTTTTATCCACTCAACACAAAATACGTTTATTCTTGGTTTTTCTTTGATAATTTTTCGAAACGCCAGAAGCTCACCTTGATGGCCATGTTAAAGGTTTTTTGGTGCCCGGAAAAGTTTTCAAGAACAAGACGTTCGAAAGACTGATGTCCTGCTGATTCAAAACGAAAGTATTTATATTGGAATGGTTGACATATTTCGTATAAGGTTTGACGCACACAAAGAAAAGAAAAAATAAATTCATCACCCCACTTGCATTGTAAACAGTTCCAGGACGAGTACGTGATCACTTCTTTATGGCGCAGGAAAAGTTTCGTTTGCCCCAGAATTTATCACGTTCACTCTCTATTTCACTCGAACTTAGTATATTCATATTATGTATTTGCCATCTTCATTTTTAATCGGTCTGACATAACTTTCGAAAAGTTGCTTAAAATTTCACGGAAAGTAGAACACAATCCAAATTTGAATTAAAACTAAATTGAGTACAATTTGAATTTGAGTACAATAAAAAGTTATAAACAATCAAATTGTTGAATAAAATAACATTTGAGTACAATTTAATCTTTAGCACAATTTAAATTGAATACAATGCAAACTTGAAGACAATCCAAGTTGAGTATACAATTTAAATTTCAGGACAATCCTAAGTTGATCCAAATTAAATTAAAATTTAAGAACGAACCAAGTTGAGTACAATTTGAATTTGGGACCAATAAAACTTTAGTATACAATTTAAATTTGCGGACAATCCAAATTGAATACAATTTAAATAAAAAAAAAAAATATTTCTCCCTATAATTTTGACAAAGTTTTAAATCTTCGAAAATGGGGTAGCTATGAGCAAATCTCGATAATAATTTTTCTAACCAAATCTTGCTTTCACTGTTGCGTAAGATTCACTTGCTCTTTCGCGAAGTGTAACGCTTCCGTCATAGAAAGAGAGCATCCTTGGAATAACAATTTCAACCTATAATGCAATCAAGTAATAAGTCATTTTTTTGCAATCGACCGCGCAAGTCCTTTGAAGAAATACAAATCACTATCAAAGTTATAGTGCCGTAGATGTCGCTGTTTATTTTTTGTCATTTCTTACATAGTTATGCAAATTTAAATATAATTATATAATGTATTATATACAATATGTTGTGAATTTTATTTAAACAGTAACCTATTTAAAACAATTACTTAATTTTTCCGACTTTATGTCAAAAATGTAAACTATTTGCAATAATTTTCACATTCTGATCACAATAAAATGAAATAATTTCGTATAGTGTTTTTCAATTCTTTTAATTTCAAATCATCAGTTTTCCTAAGAATATCAAATTGAGACAAAAAAAGAATTAACGTCTCAATTTAATATGCTTAGAAAAACTGGTGATTACTTCATTTTTTCTGTGCACAGTTTAATAATTATAAAAAATGAATTAATTAATTATTATCCTAGTGTATTAAAAAGTTTTCAAGTTTATAATAATTTTAAATTTTAAATTAGAAAAACATTCAAGGAAATGTAATGTTATAAAAATTTTCAAGGTTCACCACTAAAAGGAATTTGAGTATTTCACTAGAAGTTTTGAAATAAAATTCAAGGTACAAACTCAAGATAAAATACATTGTTTTCTAAAAAGGAATATATTTATATAATTGATAAGAAAATAAATTTCATACAGCAAATGAATATGAATGAGTGAGGAACATTTAGAAGAAGATGTTACCAAATAAGAATCATGATTTGATACCAAAAAAAGAAATATATAAAATTATGATAATGATTTTATATTGCGATTGAAGTGCGTTGTCGCGGGTGCGACGTGGAAGTTGTTGTGCATAAAAAGAGGTGAATGTCCGCGAGAGAAGACGAGTTCATGATTATATACATATGTATTTGTACAAAAGGTTGGATGAGAGGAAGAGCCAGTGACCTTCAGAAATACAGCCGGTTATGAAAGTGACTTCTTCAGATTGAGGATGAAGATGCAGACTTATTTCGGTCACAGTTAGAAAGATGCCCGGTCATGGTCAAGGTTACTACTCATCTTCCTGTCATTACCTGCATAATATGTGACTCACACATTATACTGAAAGAAAATATATATTCAATTTTGTAAAAGTATTTTACAATTTGGGAAAAAAGTGCAACAAACCGAAATTTTCATATATGAACTCTCTAAATCTGAATTAGTAGAAATTTTACTTTTTCTAATAATGTTAAAAACTTTTTAAAAGTGTTAAGTGATTGAAAAAGATTCTTGTACTAAATTTGTTACAATCGTTTTGTTCTTACGGTGATATTCTAGAGAAATTTTAATTTATTCCAGAACTTTGAAAGTACTAATAATACAATTTTGTGCAATTTTTTTGATTATGTCCGTTTGACAATATTATTATCTAGAATAATATTATTATCTATATTTTAAATTCAGCAAAATTTTTGTTTAAAATTTAATGTTATCAATTTATTCTTTATTTTGTTCTTGTAGTTTAATGTGTCTTTAAACATGAAATAATACAAAATATTGTTTGAGATATTCTAATAATAATAATTTTACTAATTCAATTAGTAATAACAGCTAATATGGCTAATTCATTATTTAACCTTACAAGCTTTCTTCTTTTTGGTCACTCTTATTTTATTCAGTCTTGATTTAAGTAGTTTTCTTAACTTCTCTTATTTCTCTTTTCTTTTGCTTCATTGGTGAACCCTGTCTTGCACCACTATCCGCTACCCCATTTTACCCCCACCTACGAAATTGAAGAAAAAGATTAATTATTACAATTTACGATTCAACAAAGAAAAAAGTATATGCTTCCCTTTTTCTGTAACCCTTGCCAGTTAAAAAAAATGTATGCAGTTCATTAACCGTTATTATTAAGTAATAAACACCTATTAAAAAAAGTGAAAAAATGATAAGAAAATTGTCGAAAACAGTTTTTTTTAGTAAAAAAGATAAAAGATTTGTTCTCATGGCTTTTAAATTTTATAAACAAGAAATTACTGTCTCGGTGCAGTATTATGTGAAAAAAATAATCGTGATTAGTTAATTCGTTTGTTAAATAAGGCCTATACCCCGTCTTGCTCCCTACCCCATCTTAATGCCCCATCCTCCCTTACCTTTTGCTTTAATCCTTTTAATATTTCAATTAGTAAGGGCATAATACTAAACTTTAAAAAAATTAAAATTCTTGATATTTAATATAACTGTACTAATTTCTACATAATTTTTTTTAAAGTTTCTTCTTCGCTGCTGAAAATAAGGCTTTGCGAAGCAAAAAGATCTTTCCCGTAATCTAACAGACAATTTGACCCTACAGAATGGTAAGAAATTAAATTATTAATTAGTAAAGTTTTAAATACGCCATCTGCTTGATAGCAATTTAACTTTACAAAACGACCACTGTGATTTCGCATGCATCCAAAAAAATTTTCCAGTACATCCTGATTTAGTAGTCCCAGCTTTAAATACTCGAAGCCAAGATTTTTCACTCTCGCCCGAACTATCTCCAATGCGTCCAAGATTTTCGGCCATGCATTTAAGCATGGAGGATTCGGTAATGGTTTTTCGGATTGCATGTCTACATATCTCATATTTTTTAGCGTTTGTTTCGCTGTATTCGAAAATTTAATGTGAACGCTATCGTCAGTTAGTACACCTCTCAGTGGCTTTTCTGGGTTTAACTCTTGTCCGTTCACAGAGTCAAAAAGTTGGTCTCTAAACAGTGCATAATTCGCAGCATGTCTGTCTTCTTCTTTCATCTCTAAAGTACCGGTGGATGTATTTACAATTGCTGCACAAAAAATTAAATTTGTTAAAAAATATATCATGTCTATAAATAAATAAAGTTACGAAACAATCAAAGAAATTAAATGACCGATTCGAAACAATTATACGTGCATATTCTACGAAAAAGATTGGTTTGAAAATCCAATTACTTCAATTATTCAAAAACATGTTTATTATAGATATATTTGAAAAATTTGATTGTGTTTAACAATTATGCATTAATAATTTTTTAAAGATTTGTTTATAACTGGTTATTTTTCGCACTATGAAATTCGAAATAAGTTGCATTGTATTCTAAAAAATGTGTTAATTCGTTTTAATATTTGGAAGACAAGACGAAAAAGTTGTCCGTAGTATATTTAATAAATTTACCTTTCTTTAGCAAACAGAGATTAATAAAACAGAACATTGATTGGCTCAAGACGTTGACGGCATATGAAACTTTCATCTTCTTTATTAATTACGGTTTAATGTGTTCGTCGGTTAGTTTAGGGAGAAATCTGTCCATACTGTCTGAATTCCTGTCCATTTCATACGCCACCTCAATAGTTTTCCAGGAAACAGATTTTCTGGATACAGTTGTGTCTCTTTCTGAGTCTTTGAAGTCTACCTTTAACTTTTTATCCAGCAAATGGGTCACATGAGGAGGGTCAAACATAAAACACATTTTACTGTTTTCTAAAGTGAACTCTACTGGGCGACCTACAGAAAAAAAATTTTTAATTATTGAAGTGTATATATGTGTAAGCACAAAGTTTATAAACTTTTGATATAACAATAAATCAAAAATTAACAGCTTTGCAAAATTTAATTTCTATGCAAGTATTGCAATAAACAATTTTTTACGTTAGAAATATACAGAGCTCGAAACAGTGAAAGTATTTAAAAATACGGACTTTACGGACCAAAAATTAGAAATTACGGACCATTTACGGACCAACTGAAAAAATTTAATCAGGCTAAATTAAATAAGACAACATTTTATTTAAAACTATAAATTCAATTTTTCATAACTATAAAACATGAAGAAATCGATAACTCATCAAGTCATCGATTTCTTTATGTTTTATAATAATTAATAATAACTACTAATCAAAATAATTTATAATAATTAAAATCATTATCAATTCAATTATTAATTTTAATAATTTGCGAAAAGGTTCTTGACAATATTCAAATTCATTTATTTACAATATTCAATTTAACGAAATTTAAATTATTCGTAAATTCTTTAATTAAATAAATATTAGAAAATAGAAACTTAAAATAATATTAAAAACTCAATTAAACTTTTTCAAAAAAATTAAATACAAACTTCATTTTTTTTAATTCACGCTATATTGCTTTTAATATTCAATTATCATATAAATTTTTAATAAAATTCATTTTTATGAAATGAAAATCAATTTTTATTAGAAAATTCTACTAGAATTCAACTATTTAAATCCAAATAAAATGCAAATAAATAATTTATTAAATAATTGAATTCTGCATTGAATTTTATTATTTATGAAAATATTTGAATTCTTGCGAAGAATTTTATTAAAATTTTCAAAAATAATTAAATTCTTGTAAAAAATTAAGAAGAATTCAATTATTTTTAAAAATTTTAATAAAATTCTTGGCATAAATTAAAAATAATAAAATTCTTATCAGATATTCAATTACTTTCAGAAATTTTAATAACATTTTTCGCAAGAATTAAAATATATTCGTAAAATAATAAAAAACTTTGCAGAGATTCAATTATTTTTAAAAGTCTTAATAAAATTCTTCGCAAGAGTTCAATTATTTTTTAAACTATCAGAATTATAGCAGAAATTCAAACAGTTTAAAAAGTTTTGACAACACTTTTTTGGTATAAATTCAATTATTTTTAAGACAATTTGAAGAAAAAATTTATTTAAAATTTTTGAAGATAATTGAATATTATTACTTAAAAAAATAATTTAATTTTGGAGAAGAGTTTTAATATCTCTAAAGATAATTTAAATTTTGTCGAGAATTATTAAAAAAATTTTAACATAATTGAATTTCTGCGTAGAATTTTATTACTTTTGAAAATAATTAAATTTCTGCAATCATTTGTAATTTCTCTAAAATTCTCAAAATTATATCGTACAATTTACGAAATTTTAATCCTTTTTAAATAAAATCACAGATTTTACAGATTTTTCTTTAAAAAAACGGACTTTTACGGACTTGAAGCAAAGTTACGGACTTTTTCAGGATTTACCCTGCTTCGAGCCCTGATAATATAGGTATTATACTTTTAATTCTGACTTTTTTCTTTTTCAAAAAATAAGTATTAAATTTTATTTTTACTGAAAATTCCAGCTGCGTTGATGTCAGCTTTTTAGCACTAGATGGTAACTCTTCCTTAGCTTCCTTTAGTTTACGTGTAGTGCTAAAATTATAATAAAAGTATGTCAAACAATTACAAATTTAAAAAAATATATGAATATTCCCTAAAAATCATGTGAAATAATTTTAATACTAAAGAAATTTTCATTCATTTAATTTTATCAATCAAAATTTTTATTAAAAAGAATTTTTAAACAGTTTTTTACACATTTTATAAAACTCGATCAATTAGAAGTTAAAACAAATGATGAGTATAGGAAATATTTATGTGCATCTTAATACTATTAAAAATTTATATTTAATTTGTAGGGGAGAATGGAGAGTTATGAATCATGCTTTGTTCCATTCTCCCCTATAGATAATATATACTTATATACAAATCCCCCTTTTTTAAAAAAATATTTTAAATTGAACACTTTTTCAAAATAAGAAAACTTAAATTTAAAAATATTCATTTCATTTTTGTCACTTAAATATAATTTGCGAACAATTAAAAATTATTTTTCAGCTTTTCTAAAACTTTATTTTAAACCTTTTGAAATATCTATATTATTTTTCATTGTAAGTAAATATTTTAATGAAAGAAACATTTTATTTAAAAATAATTTTTATGAAACTTTAATCCAATGGAAATATCCTATGGCCGGTTTGCCCCACCGAAAACGGTCCGGTTTGCCCCACAGGCCCATTTTAAGAATAAATTTTTGGCAAAAAGAAACGCTTTGCAAATTCATCAAAGTTTTTGGTGGTAAATATTACCGAGGTGTGTACCTTCAAAACCCAAGACCTAATATTCGGAAATATTACACTATTTCCTCAGAATTTCCTTAAGAAAAAATTCGTAAAAGTGTAGAAAAAAACTAAAAAAAATTGTGCTACCAGCGTTGCACAAACAAAAGTAAAAAATGGCAAATTGAAAAAAATAAGGTATACTAAACATGGTTGTTTTAAATTTGTAAACAACACTTTTTCCAATTCTACTATTTCGGAAATATTGAGAGGGGTCCTGTTTGCTCCACTCTCTCCTACTAAAAAATTAATTTTTGTTCTAATTAATTCAAATATAAAAAAACAAAATTTATAAATTGATTTATTTTTTACTATTTCATAAGATGTGAGATTTTTTCTCTTTTATATTTTTTCTACGAATTTTATTAAATCAGTGACTTAAACAAAATTTCAAAATTCCATAAACATGGAAAAATTAAAAAAACAAAATAAAAATTCACTGTAATTTCCCAGTCTACCGATCCAGTGGCCATCCTGTATTTTAAATGTAAATAAATAAATCCATAAGCTTTATATTTTTAATCAGCAACCCCGTTTTATTTTGTTGTTCAATTATTTATACACAATTCAAGACTCATACCTTTTTAATTTTAAGACAGCACGAAAATGTTTTCGTCGGATATCTTTAGAGATATTATGAATGTTCTGCGCTACAGGCGTTAACACAACATTCTTTTTTTCCTAGAAACATGTGTCTTCGTTTAGACTTGACAAATTCAGGAACTTTTCTGGTTGTTGTTGAAGTAGCACCAAAATGGTTAAGTTCATTGCTCGCCAAATCTTCATTCACAGCCAAAGTTGAATTTAAATTCGATGGTGGTGTATACATAGATACTGATTTTCGTACTTAATTTTGGTTTTGACTGCTGCTGATATTAAAAGAATAGGAAAAATCCGGAGATGCAGTTACTGGAACTGGATTTACCAAATTTTTTTTTCTTTGGTGACACTTCAAATAACGTAGTCGCTAAACATAAGTAGCTACCCTCGAAGGCTAAAGTCTTACGACAGTTCCGAGGGAGGGTAAAGGGCTCCAAAAGAAGGGTTACGGGTTTTAGTGGGTCGGGCTGGCAGGAGGTCGCCAGTATTCTAAATTTACTATATTATTTTTTTTCTTTATTTTGATTTGTTATTATACCACCCCCACATAACCTTGGAGTGCGGAATCCAAGGTATCTGTAGGCAGACTTCCCAAATTCCCTAAGCATAAAAAAACAAAAAAAACATAAATAGCTGTTTTCATTTAAATCTTCATTGGAAGGTTCCAAATTTTCACCTTCGGGATCACGAGCCATCTCAACAATTTCCTGTTCTTCAAGAATAGATAAATGTAGTGTTGGCATTGCAGAATCTTTTAACCTTTTGAATTTACTCTTAAATTTAGAAAATCCTCTTCAGCGAAATGTTTGGGGCAAATGGCATATTGGATACGAAGTTCATCAAGAGGAAGTTTGTCCAAAGATGGATTGTTTACGACTTCAAGCCATCGCTTCACCCTATTTAAATCGTTTGGCAATTTGTGCTCAGGATTGCGAGCACCTTTTGTACAATTTCTTAAAGTGCACTTTCCCCGCATTGCGACAAATCTATAAAAGAAAAAGTTTTAATTATTAATAAATGGAAATTTCTTTACGTCATTGTTACTTCTAGTTTAAAAATAATAAATTTCTCTAAAATTAAAAATTTCTACTGCTTACACTGCAAAAAGACTTAAAGAAATTTTACCAGTAAAATACCTTTTTCTGGAAAATTACTATTTTTATAATGTTTCCTCAAAAAAGCAATTTAAAAAGCTTATTCAAACTAAAAGAGTAAATATCGAAAAATTAAACTTAACATATTTTTCATTTTCCTCACTTTTTCCTAATTTTTATCAGAAATGTATTTATTTTTTCCTTATCCTGCTGCTAATAAATTTAATTCCTGCGCAGAATTTTAATATTCAAATTTTAATAACTGAATTCATTAACTTTTTTTGTTGAAAATTGTAAAAAACACTTAATTGATAAAAGTTCTTAAAAATAATTAAATTATACCAAAAATTCTATTTTTTGAGAAATTTTAAGAAAATACTATATATTATTGAAAGTAGTTAAATAATTTTAAAGAATTTGATTGTAATTTTTGAGAATATTGTTTTTTGATTTCTAGTATTTGTGAATTTAAAGTAATGGAAGTTCTTAAAAGAAAAATTGATATACAATGTATTTACATAACCTCATTGAATATATCAATTATACAGATTTTAAAAAAATATTATGGATTTAATACACATTACTTACACACGAGAATCTGACGAGAATATTTACGATAAATAAAAAACAAGATTGGTCGTCAGCGCCTCTGCAGTTGATGACGAGAACTTCGTTATTAGTGCAACGAAATAAGACAGTGGCATGCCCCCACTGTGTCCCAGGGGAAAGAAAAACTTGGTATTCGAGGGTCAACATTAGTGGTTGTTTTCGAGGTTCACGCTGTCAGCGCTGAGAAAATAGAAAACGGGATTGGTTGGGTTAGGGGTAAGGTGAATTTTGATTGGCTAAAATCTAAATTACTAGATTTGGAGCTATAATTTGGTGCTGATTTTAATATGACACAGCGTGAAAACCGAGCATGAAAATAGTTAATTTAGATTTTAGACAATCAAAATTTACCCTAACCCAACCAACCACGTTTTCTATTTTCACAGCGCTGACAGCGTGAACCTCGAAAACAGCCAGTATCTTACAATTTTTAACAATAAATACCTCGAGGCCACCTCAAATGTTTTTGATACTGCATTTATTTGAAAAGTGGACACCTGCAGCTAATAAAATTCTGTCTCTGCAAAGAATAAAAATTCCAGTAGTTCCCCATATAATGGACCCCCTGCTAAAATGGCGTGTCTTAATAGGAATGGAAGCGAAGATGAAGAGCTTAGGAATGAAGATGAAAATGGATTAGACGAAAATGTAGATTGAAATAAGTACGTCGAAAGAAAAAATAAGAATGATGGTGAAAATAACAAAACGACAAATGACGGTGAAAATAGCAAAATTTAATATTTTATGGCCCCATGAAAATGAAAAGTACTTTGCAGATTTAGAAGCAGGAAAACGCGGAAAAACTCAAAATTTTTAGTAACCACAATGGTTAATTGAATTGTTGACCAGGTGAGGATTTCAACTACCGATTTTAAAGAAAAAAATTTTGTCGTGATAGAAAAAAATGGTTAATGATTACCCAAACATTTTCAAAGATTTAAAGGAAGGAGGAGGAGGAAATTTCTGTGAAGGGTATTATGTGATTAAACAAAAAATTAAAAATAGATTTGCATACATTTCTAGAAGCAACGGTGATAATTTTCTAAGGCAGACAAAAAGAATTGCTATTTCAGACAAAAAATTGATTCTTGCGCAAGCTGGTTGTGTAAATGGGCAACTAGAGAAACACCCTAAAAACCAAACTGACGAATCTGTTAAAATTATTCAGCAAGTACTGCAAAATTATGCACTTGAATTTCGCGAAGAATATGATGACAATATCACATATCACTTAGAAACGACATACACTGCTCAGAGACCTTAAAAAGGACCCCGCACTATATACATGGAAATAAAGGTCAGGGTGAAATTCTTTTATACTTTGTAATTTCGTAGTTTATTAGCGGCTAAACAAAAAATGTAAATACTAAAACTCAAAATGGACAGTTTTTGAGTTACATGACTCAAAAGTCACTAGAGATGCATTCAAGCGAGATTAAGCGAGAAAACGTCGAGCTCAAGAATTTATCCTGACTTTCAATTCAAATCTTGTATTGTTTTTTAACAAAATTCTTGATAATATTTAATAAAATTGTTTTTGGGTAGAATTTTTTGAAAATGTTAATTTTACAACTGTGAAGATGAATTAAAGAGCATGGAAATAATTTATTAGATAATAATATTAATATTTTATTTGTTGAAAGTTTAAATAGATCATTAAGTAAACATACTTAAAACATTTGATAATAATTGACTTGAAAATTTACCTATGGAATGTCAAAAACCATCACTTTTTAATTATTTTTTTTAAAGTTTGTGAATATTTTAAAATTTATTACTACTTAATATTGACTACTTTCAATATGCTTTAATTTTGTGGGCTGAATTTTTAATTTTCTAATGTAAAAATATGAGGAAAATTTTCCATTATATTGAGTCTTTTTGAATTTTCAGTCATTTTAATGATTTTTTTAATCTTTTTCTATCCTATCAAATTTTTGCTATGGAGGGCGATCTGTTTTTATTTATTCTGGTTTAAAAACAAATATATTTTTGAAAGCAGATTTTTGAAATCAGAATAAAAGTAAGAGGCGGCTCTTACTTCGTGGCGGGAGGTTTATGGGATGTTAAAGAATGTCAAACTCAAATATTAAGACTAAAATTAGATTATTTTGTTTTGAATATGATGAGATATAAGGTATTTAAATCATGGAAAATCTTGAAAGACTCAATATTACAGCATTCAGTCTTAAATAAAAAATTACAAGCAGTGCTATATTTTCGTAATGTTTTTTTTCTTCGTTTAAAACAGCAGTCAATGCTATATTATATTCAAATTTGTAAAATTGTCATATTTTCCATTTTGCTTCCTCGTGAGGAAGCTTTGTAGTCGTTTAATTTAAAAATTTTTAAAAAATCCTTTTGACAAATTTTCTTCTATATGGGACTATGTTATATGAGACCCTGAACAATTGTCCGGATGTATGTATGTGTGTGTGTATGTGTGTGTGTGTGTGTGTGGATCCCGATTTTTGTGAACACGATAACTCGAAGAGGTTTTAACGAATTTGGCTAAAATTTACCAGGTATATTGATCATAAAAATATCTGGAACTGGATTGATAGACTTTACAAAATTCTCAGAAAAAATTTTTTTTTTGACTTTTTTCTAAAAAAAATTTTTTTTCAAAATTTTTTTTTTAAGTTGGTTATTGAAGTTAATATATAATAAAATCTTATTCTTTGCATCAAGACGGATCGATTGGTATATATAAAGTTTATATTGTATTTAAATTTATAAAATTAAAACCAATTACAGACACAAAATTTGCATTTTTAATAAAAATTCATTTTTTCTTAAGAATCATGTTGCTGTACAATAAAATATTATTTATTGAAAAATAAATCTAAAATCTTATTCCTTGCATCAAGACGAATCGATTGATGTATGTAAAATATATATTCTATTGAAAATTATAGAATTAATTACAATTAAAGATGAAAAATTCATTTTTTTATTAAAAATTTTATTTTGTTCATTTAGGATTAAAACAAATTTTATAAATATTTTTTTGATTTTATAAATATTAGATCGTATTAGAAATTACTTAAAAATTATATATACTTCATATACTTAATTATAATTATAATAAATATAACAAATTTTTAAAATTAATTTTTAATTAGATTTGAAGACAACAACATGGAAAATATGTCAATACGTGACAAGAAGTTAGTGCTTCCTCCACGAGGAAGCAAATTTTTTTGCTGATCGTATAGAGGAAGCAAAATGTTCATGTAATGAACATCTGGATTTACAACTTGTTCTATATTATATGAGTTCCCTCTCTTAATAGAACACATTTTCTGTAATTCAAGGATTTTTACGACTTTAATTTAAATTAAATTTATTACATATTTTAACCCACAAATCAGATCAAGAATTACCAAGAATTTTCTATATATAAACAATTAAATGTTCAAGAATCTTGGGTATACAAGATTCTTGTTACGTCAAGCAATTTGAAGCGCATTCAAGATGTTATTGTCTTGATGTGCATCGCTAAAAGTCACGAAAAACACTGAAAATCAAAGTATACAATAAAAGGAAAAAAATGTTTAATAAAAGCAATCTATTAAATTCCTTAAAGACTGTTGGCATATAAAACAAAAAAACATGTAAAATGGTATGTTAGAAACTTGTATATTTTGTTTATGGTTGTAACAAACAACCATAGATAAACCATATTGGGATGAAAATAATATTAAACAGTTCCTAGAGATTTCAATAAATCCATGATTTGCCGTTTTCCATTCAACATGTAATTTTTCTTAAAACATTTTAACATGCAATTCTGCTTCTCTATGATATTCTTCTCTACAAACGGAATTTCCTAGAAATGTTCTACGTCATGAGAAATCCGAACTCTGTCAATGTTAAAACCGAAACGCATATTTTAAATAGGTCAAATAAAAATTTTATTGTTAGTACTAGGAAATATTAATTATAATTTTAAAATGAGGTCCTAACTTGTGATCTGTGCGTTAGGCTTGCGTAAACTGTGTATAACACTTTAACTTTACCAACTTCGCCTAACCTACGAATTTCCTTTTTAATGGGTGTTTTCGACGTCGTCAGTCGTACCGGTCAGTTGCCACAGCAAGGTGCTTATTTGAGACTATGTAGGTTTAACTAAATAGTATCAAATACACAGTTTGAGCACCTTTATGTGGCAACTGACTGGTACGACCGACGACGTCGAAAACACCCAATGACTTCTGCTATCATGCTGATATTGACAGCAAGACTGACCTTTCAATGTTTTTAATGTTTTATAATGCTTAGCGTGCAATATGCCTGTGAGAATTATTTTAAAATGTAATATGTTTTTAGCAATTTAGCCTCGTTTCGTCATCATCGTAATAATAATATATATATTTTACCATATTAACAAAGGTTTGTAACATGAAAATAATTTTGTCTCTCTATAGAATGTTCGTTTTTTGTTAATATAATTTTTATGAACATTTAATTTTTTAGTAATACTAAAGATGATCAGCGTTGACCTGATCGTAAAGCTTATATGTGACGGTCCACGACAAAACGTGCCTTAGCTCGAAAATATCAATTTTGAGTTTTTTAGGTTAATAGATAGATTTTGAGTTGCTCTTTTGTATACAAAAATCAGAAATTATTTTTGTCAATTACTATTGACAATACAGAGTTTTAAACATGGGCATGTCCATCGTGTTTCGCGACGGATTGCAGTACCTGTGAAATCCAGCCCCACCACTTTACCTATACTACCTTACTCACCATGTACGTGAGCTTCGCTCGCTTCGTGCATTTTCGGTCGGTGTTTCCTTTTCTCTCTATCTACTTTCTCTCTCTCTCTCTCTCTCTTATGTAGATCGCGCGAAATTCCGTATGATTGTATTCACTTTTTCACTTTATGAACCAGAGAAAATTAATAGTAAAAATTAATAATAATAGTTATAGAAATAATAATAATTATTATTATATTATATATATTATATATTTTTCATTTTCTTCACTTTTTCCTAATTTTTATCAGAAATGTATTTATTTTTTCCTTACCCTGCTGCTAATAAATTTAATTCCTGCGCAGAATTTTAATATTCAAATTTTAATAACTGAATTCATTAATTTTTTTTGTTGAAAATTGTAAAAAACACTTAATTGATAAAAGCTCTTAAAAATAATTAAATTATACCAAAAATTCTATTTTTTGGAAAATTTTAAGAAAATACTAGGTATTATTGAAAGTAGTTAAATAATTTTAAAGAATTTCATTGTAATTTTTGAGAATATTGTTTTTTTATTTCTAGTATTTGCGAATTTAAATTAATGGAAGTTCTTAAAAGAAAAATTGATATACAATGTATTTACATAACCTCATTGAATATATCAATTATACATATTTTAAAAAAATATTATGGATTTAATACACATTACTTACACACGATAATCTGACGAGAATATTTACGATAAATAAAAAACAAAATTGGTTGTCAGCGCCTCTGCAGTTGATGACGAGAACTTCGTTATTAGTGTAACGAAATAAGACAGTGGCATGCCCCCACTGTGTCCCAGGGGAAAGAAAAACTTGGAATTCGAGGGTCAACATTAGTGGTTGTTTTCGAGGTTCACGCTGTCAGCGCTGAGAAAATAGAAAACGGGATTGGTTGGGTAAGGGGTAAGGTGAATTTTGATTGGCTAAAATCTAAATTACTAGATTTGGAGCTATAATTTGGTGCTGATTTTAATATGACACAGCGTGAAAACCGAGCATGAAAATAGTTAATTTAGATTTTAGACAATCAAAATTACCCTAACCCAACCAACCACGTTTTCTATTTTCACAGCGCTGACAGCGTGAACCTCGAAAACAGCCAGTATCTTACAATTTTTAACAATAAATACCTCAAGGCCACCTCAAGTGTTTTTGATACAGCATTTATTTGAAAAGTGGACACCTGCAGCTAATAAAAATTCTGTCTCTGCAAAGAATAAAAATTCCAGTAGTTCCTCATATAATGGACCCCCTGCTAAAATGGCGTGTCTTAATAGGAATGGAAGCGAAGATGAAGAGCTTAGGAATGAAGATGAAAATGGATTAGACGAAAATGTAGATTGAAATAAGTACGTCGAAAGAAAGAATAGGAATGATGGTGAAAATGACAAAACGACAAATGACGGTGAAAATAGCAAAATTTAATATTTTATGGTCCCATGAAAATGAAAAGTACTTTGCAGATTTAGAAGCAGGAAAACGCGGAAAAACTCAAAATTTTTAGTAACCACAATGGTTAATTGAATTGTTGACCAGGTGAGGATTTCAACTACCGATTTTAAAGAAAAAAATTTTGTCGTGATAGAAAAAAATGGTTAATGATTACCCAAACATTTTCAAAGATTTAAAGGAAGGAGTAGGAGGAAATTTCTGTGAAGGGTATTATGTGATTAAACAAAAAATTAAAAATAGATTTGCATACATTTCTAGAAGCAACGGTGATAATTTTCTAAGGCAGACAAAAAGAATTGCTATTTCAGACAAAAAATTGATTATTGCGCAAGCTGGTTGTGTAAATGGGCAACTAGAGAAACACCCTAAAAACCAAACTGACGAATCTGTTAAAATTAGTCAGCAAGTACTGCAAAATTATGCACTTGAATTTCGCGAAGAATATGCTGACAATATCACATATCACTTAGAAACGACATACACTGCTCAGAGACCTTAATAAGGGCCCCGCACTATATACATGGAAATAAAGGTCAGGGTGAAATTCTTTTATACTTTGTAATTTCGTAGTTTATTAGCGGCTAAACAAAAAATGTAAATACTAAAACTCAAAATGGACAGTTTTTGAGTTACATGACTCAAAAGTCACTAGAGATGCATTCAAGCGAGATTAAGCGAGAAAACGTCGAGCTCAAGAATTTATCCTGACTTTCAATTCAAATCTTGTATTGTTTTTTAACAAAATTCTTGATAATATTTAATAAAATTGTTTTTGGGTAGAATTTTTTGAAAATGTTAATTTTACAACTGTGAAGATGAATTAAAGAGCATGGAAATAATTTATTAGATAATAATATTAATATTTTATTTGTTGAAAGTTTAAATAGATCATTAAGTAAACATACTTAAAACATTTGATAATAATTGACTTGAAAATTTACCTATGGAATGTCAAAAACCATCACTTTTTAATTATTTTTTTTTAAATTTGTGAATATTTTAAAATTTATTACTACTTAATATTGACTACTTTCAATATGCTTTAATTTTGTGGGCTGACTTTTTAATTTTCTAATGTAAAAATATGAGGAAAATTTTCCATTATATTGAGTCTTTTTGAATTTTCGGTAATTTTAATGATTTTTTTTATCTTTTTCTATCCTATCAAATTTTTGCTATGGAGGGCGAGCTGTTTTTATTTAATCTGGTTTAAAAACAAATATATTTTTGAAAGCAGATTTTTGAAATCATAATAAAACTAAGAGGCGGCTCTTTCTCCGTGGCGGGAGTTTTATGGGATGTTAAAGAATGTCAAACTCAAATATTAAGACTAAAATTAGATTATTTCGTTTCGAATATGATGAGATATAAGGTATTTAAATCATGGAAAATCTTGAAAGACTCAATATTACAGCATTCAGTCTTAAATAAAAAATTACAAGTAGTGCTATATTTTCGTAATGTTTTTTTTCTTCGTTTTAAACTGCAGTCAATGCTATATTATATTCAAATTTGTAAAATTGTCATATTTTCCATTTTCTATATTATATGAGTTCCCTCTCTTAATAGAACACATTTTCTGTAATTCAAGGATTTTTACGACTTTAATTTAAATTAAATTTATTACATATTTTAACCCACAAATCAGATCAAGAATTACCAAGAATTTTCTATATATAAACAATTAAATGTCCAAGAATCTTGGGTATACAAGATTCTTGTTACGTTAAGCAATTTGAAGCGAATTCAAGATGTTATTGTCTTGATGTGCATCGCTAAAAGTCACGAAAAACACTGAAAATCAAAGTATATAATAAAAGGAAAAAAATTTTTAATAAAAGCAATCTATTAAATTCCTTAAAGACTGTTGGCATATAAAACAAAAAAACATGTAAAATGGTATGTTAGAAGCTTGTATATTTTGATTATGGTTGTAACAAAAAACCATAGATCAACCATATTGGGATGAAAATAATATTAAACAGTTCCTAGAGATTTCAATAAATCCATGATTTTCCGTTTTCCATTCAACATGTAATTTTTCTTAAAACATTTTAACATGCAATTCTGCTTCTCTATGATATTCTTCTCTTTAAATTAATTTAATTTTATAAATTTTTATGCCATAAAAATTAAATTTTCAAGCACATGACTATTTTTCAATGACATTTGTATTTTCAACTAAAAGTACTCATAGTTGACCGTTTTGTTTTCTATATACTAAGAGTATTCGTATCGTTCCTTTTTATTTGTACTTGCGACTAAAAGTATTGATTTGAAGAGGAAATAAAACTATTCAAAGTACTCATGTTAGTATATTCTACATTGGTTGATGGTATTAACCATAATCATATCTAAGGTGTAAGCAATAGTTTCTTATCAAGTCAATTTCATGAAAGTCACATTTATTATATAAGCTTTTCGATCAGGTCGACGCTGATCATCTTCAGTATTACTAAAAATTAAATGTCCATAAAAATTATATTAACAAAAAACGAACATTCTATAGAGAGAGACAAAATTATTTTTATGTTACAAACCTATGTTAATATGGTAAAATATATAATTATATTATTATTACGATGATGACGAAACGAGGCTAAATTGCTAAAAACATATTACATACTTAAATAATTCTCACAGGCATATTGCACGCTAAGACATTATAAAACATTAAAAACATTAAAAGGTCAGTCTTGCTGTCAATATCAACATGATAGCAGAAGTCATTAAAAAGGAAATTTGTAGGTTAAGCTAGGTTGGTAAAGGTAGAGTGTTATGCACAGTTTATGCAAGCCGAACGACCTAAAATCCAACAATGGTGTTTCGCCAAAGTTTTATATATTACCTAAGACGCATAAATCAAATATTTCTGGCCGTCCAATAACTTCCTTCATTAACTCGCCGTTGTATAATCTGTCAATAGCTTCTTAGCTAAAATTATACAAAAAGTAGTAGGTAAGACAAGAAACTTTGTTGAAGATTCTTGGCATTTGATTGATTTAATTGATAAGATTCACATTCCGAACGACCATATACTTGTTTCTTTGGACGTCGTTTCGTTGTATACAAATATTCCAACCTCTATGCTCGTTGAGTCCATTGAAAAGAGATGGCATGAAACCAAGAGTTTACGAATATTGACCATAATGATTTCATTAAATTGATTTAATTATGCATTAATAACTCATATTGCACTTTCAATAGTAAATTTTATTCGCAAATACACGGTACTCCTATGGGTACCCACATATCGTCAGCCATCGCGAACCTAGTTATGGAAGACTTTGAGGATATTGCCATTGAACACTTGGATTTCGAACCAACCTTTTTCAAACGATATGTTGACGATATTTGTGCTTATAATACCTTCTGACAAAACTGACCATCGTTTGGATGAACTTAACAAGTGTCACCCAAGAATCCAATTCACCATGGAGGTTGGAAATTTAGAAATAAACTTTTTAGACGTTACTTTGATAATTGAAAACGATAAAATCATCGCAAATTGGTACAGGAAACTAACCTGGTCCGGAAGATATCTTAATTATCACTCTAACACTTCCATTAAATTCAAGGTTAGTACTATCAACAGTCTAGTTGATCGTAAATAAAGTTATCAAACAATAGATTCCATAATGAAAACATAAACGTAATAAAAGAAATTTTGATTTGGAACAATTACCCTATAGAATTTATCAATAAGTGCATATATGAAAGATTAAATGTAGTTTCTAATGATTATAATAGACTGAGTAGTCGTGTCAGGAATATCATTCAGATTGAAAAAATAGTGATTTTACCATATGTGAATGAACTTCATAGAAAGCTGAATGGTAGCTGCAAAAAACACGATTTAATACCAGATTTACAAACTGAAAAGTGTAATATTGATGTTTTCCTTTCCACGAAGGTCCTTACAGTACTCCTTGACAAATCAAATGTGATATATAAAATACCATGTAATAGTTGTAATGGCGTACATATTGGTCAAACGCGCAGGAAACTAAGAAAAAGAATCTAAGAACACAAAAGAGATTGTTGGAAATACACTATTACAACAGCATTAGTTCGTCACTCTCATAATTTGGATCAACTGCTTAATTTTAATAATTCAAGAATCTTGGATTCTGAAGTAAATTGGTACAAACGGAATTTCCTAGAAATGTTCTACGTCATGAGAAATCCGAACTCTGTCAATGTTAAAACCGAAACGCGATTTTTAAATAGGTCAAATAAAAATTTTATTGTTAGTACTAGGAAATATTAATTACAATTTTAAAATGAGATCCAAACTTGTATAACACTTTAACTTTACCAACCTAGCCTAACTTACGAATTTCCTTTTTAATGACTTTTGCTCTGCCGTACTAAGGAAAAACTTACATAAGTGCAATCCCTGTCAAAGTGAGAAAGTAGAGAAAAACTGTTTGCTTCAAGAACTCCGTTTTAGAAATAAAAATTTATTATATATATAATAATAATATAATATAATATATATATAATATATATATTATTATTATTATTATTATATATATAATAATAATATTGTTATAATTAATTAACACTTCTCTAATGAAAGTGTATGCGCTGATTCTAATTTTGCAAAAAAAAAATTAATTATTTAAACAATTCTATGCAAAATGTGACTTACGATGTCTACTTTTTGAAAATATGAAGAAAAAACTTACACATAATCACTTGCGTTGTTTCTCTCGCACGGGCACTCGAGCTATGCACGACGATCAGAATTAAAAACTTACACATTTTCTATGTCGCTTGGTATGGAGCAGTACATGGTGATGGAAATAAAATTAATAAAATGTAGCTAACATTATAGGCCTACAGTAATATTCTTTTGCATAGGGAAATATTATTATTTAGGAAATATTGTTATTTAGGAAATATTGTTATTTAGGAAATATTGTTATTTAGGAAATATTTTTTAAACTGAAAATAATGTATTATATTTAAGTGGTTTTCATTTATTGCCTAGTTATATAATTATGCAATAATAACTACTGTATAAATTTAAATTAATCATTCAATGCATTTTAAATCGTATTAGTAAATACCATTTTACCTCTCCGAACATACCCGACAAATAATGGCGAATGTAACCGAAGTGCAGTTACGTGGTGCCTCGGCCAACTTAACGATAGAAGAACTTATACATGTTTCGGGTAATGCAGATGCGTGGTTTTCATTTCGTACGCAACCGTCGTGCTTGACCATGTGTTCGATTGAAAAAGAATATATATCACTTTGTATATGTTTTTCTTACGGATTTGATAGTCGAGTTTGATGATTCGTACGATTTTCAGAGCACGCAAAGTACTTCGTATCACTTTTTATTAAGTATTTCTTAATTTTCTTCATATTCCTCGATTTTTAATTATCGTTTTTTGCAGTCATTAATTATTATATTTAATTTTTATTAACACAGTTAAATGCGGTTTTTCTTTCCGAGTTGATTGATACCAAAAAATAAAATTTCACAAAATTGTTAGTTATGTAAGTTTTTCCTTAGTAAGGCAGAGCTGCTATCATGCTGATATTGACAGCAAGACTGACCTTTTAATGTTTTTAATGTTTTATAATGTCTTAGCGTGCAATATGCCTGTAAGAATTATTTAAATATGTAATATGTTTTTAGCAATTTAGCCTCGTTTCGTCATCATCGTAATAATAATATATATTTTACCATATTAACAAAGGTTTGTAACATGAAAATAATTTTGTCTCTCTCTATAGAATGTTCGTTTTTTGTTAATATAATTTTTATGAACATTTAATTTTTTAGTAGTACTGAAGATGATCAGCGTTGACCTGATCGAAAAGCTTATATCGTCGGTTAATATTTAATATTCATATTATATTAATAATATTATATTAATTATAAATAATTAATAATATTATATTTATTATAAACAATTAATGATTAATTAGTTAATTTAATTAATTGATTAATTTATAATTATTAATATTATATTAATTATTTATTTATTTAATATTATATTTAATATTAACGGTTGAATAGGCATGTTCTTCACCGTTCGTTTGAAGAAGGTATGTTTCTCAGCGCTTTCGCGAAATGGCATGTTTTTCACTTTTCTTTTTGAAACGGCATCTTTTTCACCGTTTACCTGAGTCAACATGTTGCTGCCCCCAAGCGACGATATGTGACGGTCCACGACAAAACGTGCCTTAGCTCGAAAATATCAATTTTGAGTTTTTTAGGTTAATAGATAGATTTTGAGTTGCTCTTTCATATACAAAAATCAGAAATAATTTTTGTCAATTATTATTGACAATACAGAGTTTTAAACATGGACATGTCCATCGTGTTTCGCGACGGATTGCAGTACCTGTGAAATCCAGCCCCACCACTTTACCTATACTACCTTACTCACCATGTACGTGAGCTTCGCTCGCTTCGTGCATTTTCGGTCGGTGTTTCCTTTTCTCTCTATCTACTTTCTCTCTCTCTCTCTCTCTTATGTAGATCGCGCGAAATTCCGTATGATTGTATTCACTTTTTCAGTTTATCAAACCAGGGAAAATTAATAGTAAAAATTAATAATAATAGTAATAGAAATAATAATTATTATTATATTATTATATAGATATATATAATATATATATATATATATATATACTGAAGGGTTTAATTATCTGTTGTAATAATTAATAAAAAATTAATTATTAATACAGTTGCAAGGAATTAAACTACTAAATAAATTTCATTAATAAAAAAAAGTTATAATAAGCAGTATATATATATATATATATATATATATATATATATATATATATATATATATATATATATATATATATATATATAGGGGAGAGTCACTACGGTCGGGACACCTTTACGGTTGGGTCACCTCAGGTTTCTTAGTTGTAACAAGCTGGTGCCAGTTGTCATTGCATGTAAATACTTGTTAGTAATAGTAGAAAACTTTTCATGTCACTTTCAATCAGTTCCAATGAAATACGCGAGCAGTACAAACGTAAAATGTAAATGTGTGGTGAATTTTTTAAGCAAAACTTTTACTTAGTGTCGAGAAAGATTAATTAAACAAAATGGAAGATGTAAGGAATAAAGTAAGAAGTTGAAGTTTATTCATTAGAGAGTGCTTTAATACTTTGGTACGTTTTTTGGTTTTTATATCGTGCGTTTATGTCTGTGTGCTAAAAAAATATAAACGACGCGAAACTTACAGTCGGGTCACTTTATATCGTGCATGTTGGGACGCATTATTTTATATTTATGGTGCGTTCTGACATCGGAAATTCATTTGTTGTTGTAATGTCTGAAAAACGTCATTTTACAGTGAAAAAAATATATTCATGGGTAAGACTCCGTCAGAAAATATGCGATTTGCATGGGGTCTTTGGATTAGGCTGCAATTTGGTCAAATTGTAGTATTGGATACTAGAAACAAGTGTGCCAAAAAGTTTTTGAAAATTTTGAAATTTGTTAAAGTTACGCCATTTTGAATTTTCTGTTACACTTTTTTTAAATTTTAATATTTCCGAAAGTTTTTGATGAAATTTAATAAAATTTGGAAGGCTTATACTTGACATCATGTTTCTTCTGACTATCACATAAAAAAAACAAAAAAAAATTTTTTGGCCCAAAAAAAGTCAAAAAAAATTTTTTGAAACCGTTTTGCCCGAGCGGGACCGATTTTTGAGTTTTCTTGTCAATTAATAAAATATTCCTTATAATTTCACCTTTCATTTAAAAAAAGAAAATCGATGGAGACTCAAATAGTTTTCGAGATATTGCAATTTTTGTGGAAGCGCGACCACGTTTCAGTGTCAGCGATGTGTGAGTGCCCGGGAATCCTAATTCTTACACTTTACTGTTCAAAATTGTCTAGAACCTACAAATTGTATCCGATTTTGATGTTCTTGGTCTTAAATGAAAGGAGATAATTTTTCTAAGAGTTTCCCCGAAACTGTTGTTTCAATTATTAATTGTTTATATATTTCTTTGTTACTCAAAGTAAACAATTTACAAGAATTTAAAAAAAAATCGTGTTTATTTTTTATTTTTCCATTCCTCATGATCGAAATCAATTTAAATTAGTCTAGTATGACCACCCAAAAATAATAATGCATAATTTAATTTATTTAAATAATTTCGTTAATTAATAAATAGATAACTCTGGTTCTTCTTTAAAAAAATTATGTTTTTTACAGATAAATTTATGTTTATTTAAGTAATTTATGTCTATTTTGTTACAAAATAATTTTAAAATTAATAATTATCATTGTTATTAACAATTAGATTTATATAAAATATAAATTAAAAATTAATTAATCAATTTTTTATTACTTACTTATATCTTTATTTATATATGCATAAATTTGTCTCTAAAAAATACAATTTTTCTAATAATTGTTATAAACAATGATAATTATTAATTTTAAAATTATTTTTTTACAAAATAGCCATAAATTATTTAAATAAACATAAATTTATCTGTAAAAAATATAATTTTTTTAAGAAGAACCAGAGTTATCTATTTATTAATTAACGAAATTATTTAAATAAATTGAATTATGCATTATTATTTTTGGGTGGTCATACTAAAACTAATTTAAATTAATTTCGATCATGAGGAATTGAAAAATAAAAAATAAACACGATTTTTTTTTAAATTCTTGTAAATTGTTTACTTTGAGTAACAAAGAAATATATAAACAATTAATAATTGAAACAACAGTTTCGGGGAAACTCTTAGAAAAATTATCTCCTTTCATTTAAGACCAAGAACATCAAAATCGGATACAATTTGTAGGTTCTAGACAATTTTGAACAGTAAAGTGTAAGAATTAGGATTCCCGGGCACTCACACATCGCTGACACTGAAACGTGGTCGCGCTTCCACAAAAATTGCAATATCTCGAAAACTATTTGAGTCTCCATCGATTTTCTTTTTTTAAATGAAAGGTGAAATTATAAGGAATATTTTATTAATTGACAAGAAAACTCAAAAATCGGTCCCGCTCGGGCAAAACGGTTTCAAAAAATTTTTTTTGACTTTTTTTGGGCCAAAAAATTTTTTTTTGTTTTTTTTATGTGATAGTCAGAAGAAACATGATGTCAAGTATAAGCCTTCCAAATTTTATTAAATTTCATCAAAAACTTTCGGAAATATTAAAATTTAAAAAAAGTGTAACAGAAAATTCAAAATGGCGTAACTTTAACAAATTTCAAAATTTTCAAAAACTTTTTGGCACACTTGTTTCTAGTATCCAATACTACAATTTGACCAAATTGCAGCCTAATCCAAAGACCCCATGCAAATCGCATATTTTCTGACGGAGTCTTACCCTCATGCGTTCGAAAAACATTTTGAAAAGTCTCATTTCACATCTCTTTCGATAACGTATTGTAGACGTTTCGTGTACTGAGAACGTTTTTAGATTAATTTTATATGAATTTTATATTTCCTTTTTCCATTTTTAAGTGTATTTCAGCATTCTTGTGTAATTTACGAGCCAATTTTAATAAGAAAAAAATACAAATTAATCGCGCCCAAATTAAAAATAAATTAATTTGCTTTTTAAAAATAATTTTTTTTTCTAAAAAATTTTTAAAAATCTTTTTTTAAATCTTTTAAAAGTAGAAGAAAAACTAAAACTTTCTTTCTTTGACAACTTTTTACGAAACTTAATACTTACAGAGTTATAAGCTACACGATTATCTTTCTTTTTTTGCACTGACAATTTCAACATTCGTTTAAACATTAACATCAATTCAAGTATATAATAAAAATAATTTTTTTATTGTGTTATTGTTATGTTTTTTGTTATTGTTTTGTTATCTTTGGCTCTTGATTTTTGATTTTTTCTATCTCTTTATTCTCTTTGTCATTTTGCAGAATTAAATTTACAGTGTCATTTTTTTGTTTTTGTTTTGGCATAGGAACATTTGGTTTTGGAGCAATGAGATTTTTGCAGGATTCTTTTAAACATAATGGGCAAATTTCTTTATCGAATACCAGGCCCTTTGTGTTGATATTCCTTCGGGTTTGATAAATTGTAATTTGAAAGTTTCTTCAGTAAGCAATCCTTTTTTGTGGATTTCTTGTTCAGGATAATTAGCATAAACTTTTGCTTTTATCGACCCATCTGGATGAAATTTAAAATAGTGAAATTTGGACAAATTTGGAATTGGCATAAAAAATTGTTGCAGATATTTGTCCCGTCGTGCCCAAAAAATATTTCGAGTTTTCGTGGTAGGATCTATACTTGGAACAGCAGTATTGTAATGATTCGGAGAAGAAGTTCTAATAGCATCAAGAAAATCTTCATGGCAGTCTACATTTGCTTTAGAAAACTTTGATTTTATGATGCCAAAATTTCGATCAGGTGAAAACTTTGTGTGTCCCGTTAGCATAAAATTTAATTCAATCGACGTATTTAGTTTTTTCATTGTTCGCCAATGCAGGTAATGCAATAACGCATTTTTTTTATTTTGTCCAGCGCAGTTATCAGCAAAAAGTACAATTTTTTCAACGTAATTAACAGTTAAATAATAATTTAACATGCTGATAACTGCATTTGCCTCTTTACCTACATTATCTTGTTCGTCAATCGTTATGTTCATTTGAATATGCGTCGCTTCTTTATTTATTTCAAATAGCCCACATTTACGATTCGCCTTAAAATATGATGATCCTACTTGTTGTGGACTACTTGGATATCAGACGTTTTGAGCATAGTCAAATGAAATTACGAGTAACGAACCAATTTCAATTTTCGCCATTTCCCGAAATAAATTGTAATGTTCACGTTGTATTCTTACATTTTCTAAATGATTCCTTGTTTTTTCTATTAATTTTTCTTTCTCATCAGTTGGTATATTTGACAAATTTGATAAATTCAAATTGTTTTCGCGGCAAGTGGTACACAAATCGCTAGCTGGCTTCATGGTCATAATTTCCAAACAATGATCATTCCAAAGTTTAAAAAAGGTGGAACGAGCAATGACGCGAATATGTTCATCATTTTCTGCAGCTTCTTTAAATTTTCTATAAACTTTTGCTTTAGCGTCAGATGATGGTAGTTTGACTACTTTTTCGAATTTGCGGAATTGAGGTAGTCCGGCTGGTAATGGAATACCCACTTTAGACGCATAGACTTTAATAAATTGGACGACGTTTCCAATATCCTGAAATTTTAACACATCATCTCTGGTTGATATTTTATTGAAAGCCTGATGCTCCCGTAAAGTAATGCCATTTTGGTCAAAATGGTTTATTAAATTTTTGTACCTTGTTCTGACCATGTTGTGCGAAAAAAATACATTGCTCGGCAAATTATTAAATTGGCAAAGTAGTACGATACTTTTTGCCGTTCCATTTCTGGCGTGCCTTCTTTTTTTCACCATATTCGTTTCCTAATGAAGGAAGATGTCGATACATTTGCAAGTGTGACAGAATGACCAAGTCCTGCTCAGCTTTACTTAATTCGAAGAAATTTAATCTGTAAAATGATTAATGTTATAAAAATGTCTATAAACTAATTAAATGGTATAAATTATATTAAAATTTTCAAATACATTATTAGTAAATATGATGTTTTTCGAGGTATAATTCAAATAAAAGCAAAACCAAAAAATTGATTAATTAAAAAAATATGTTTAAATAAATAAAAAAAAATTTTATTTATTTTTATTATTAAAATGTTATTTTAGTTCAGAGTGGCCACAAATTTCAGTTTATCCATTTCCCTGACATTTTACTGACATTTTACATTAAAATTACATTCCCTGACAAAAAATTTATTAATTTTAACAATTTCAAAAATTTCAATAAGTCTATAAAGTAAATTTCAATAAATTGTTATTTACATTGTTCGGAGATAGTTAAATCTTAAAAAATTATTATAAAACTTTTCTAATAATTAGTTTTTAAACATACAAATAATTAAATTTCTTAAAAGAATTTTTGAATAATTTTATAAAAACTAATTAATATATTAATGAATTTTAATTAAAAATTTTGAACATAGATTGTTGTTGTCCAAAAGTTAATTTTAGAAAATTTTCAAACAAATTATACTCGATATAAATTAATTTGAACTATTTAAAAATATTTTAATTATAGATATATTTGAAAAATTATATTATGTTTAAAAGTGATATAAAAACAATTTTTTCGAAAAAAATCGACTTCCCTTTTTTCAAAAAATTCTGTAACTTTGGAATCTTTGAGCTATAAAACAATTAAAGGCATAATTATATTATTATAATGTATATATTATTGTCTAAAAATAAATTATTAATATCAAACAATGAAAATTAAGTTTTTTCTGTATCGATTCATGAGATAGACGTCGCATCAATGCTTCGGCAATGCTATAACGTCTATGTAACTAACGGAGGCGGTTCAGGACCATCCTGGCTAGATGGTAGTAACCCTGTTAAGGCCCGAGTGTTTCTCGATACGGGACAAACACCCAGTATGAGCGATTGTAAAAAAAGGAAGAGTACCTGCGGGGTAATGCTACGGCTAAATCCCTCACTGGTTCCGATCGTCCGCACGCAGGAAGGCAACAACGCATTGGAAGTACCACAGATCATCGTGGACAAGGTGGAGAGACGAGGGAGTACGAGCAGCGTCATCAGTCAAGCCAGCTGCATTTCTGTATTCAGTAATGCTTCTGCGATTGACATTGCCAGCTGCAATCAAGATCGTAATGAATGTATTAAGCTACGCGAAGAAGAGGAGGCGAGCATTCAAAAAATGGAGGAAGAGTTCAGCAAGATGCTGAAGACTTGTGAAGTCCAGAAGAATGTAACTTAGATATTTGATGCAGTTTATTCACATATTCTTTGATCGTCTCTTTTAATTTAGGAAACCAAAATACATGCAAAATCAAATCGGACGTTTTGTCAACATCAATGTGTCCCATGTCATCGTGACAGGCTCGAAAAACGCTATTATCATTGATTTCGGTACGCAAAACAAAACAGTATCTCGGTATATTCTAAAAACAACTCTATTTATATATTCGTGTCTGTCACTTTCGCTATGTTCAAGAGACTTACGAATTTCTTTAAACACAGGATCGGTCTGTTGCTTAAAAGCTAACTCTTGTTCAAAGCTTATCGGTTCTTTCAGGTAAATTTTTAATTGTAATTTAACAAAACAAGGGCCCATTGATTAATTCTCGTATTGATTTCTTTTTTCGCCAAGGTCATTTTTAAGGCGTTACAATCGGTAAATATAACGAAAAGTATTCCTTTTAAATAATCCATCAGGAGTTCCAAATGCGGTGTACCTTATCGAATCTTCCGCCATTCGCATTTTATGGGAACCATCTTTTAAGTCAAGAACGGTAAACCATTTTTTTCCGCAAAGCCTTTCAATAATATCGTCTAGTCTCGGTAAAGGAAAATGAAATCTTTCGGTAATTTTGTTTAATTCTCGGTAGTCGACACACATACGTAAAATGCCATCTTTTTCGTCTAATCAATGCAATCGGGCTACAATATTTTGATTACCCAAACTCGTGACAGGCATCGAACAGTAGACAGACCTCCTGATTTGCCATCTTCTCTAGCAGTTTGTTTCTCCATGGTTTTCCTCTTCTTTCGAAGATCTCATCAAGGCTCATTTTCCGTAAGTGGCTGCATTCCTTCCAGCAGAGCGACTAAAGTTTGATAATTTCTGGCTCTTGCGTAAGTTTTAAAATTGAAGTCTGATATTCCTTCGATCATATATTCAATTGATAATTCTTCCGCCAGGCCCAATCTATTCAAGAGTTTTAATTTTTCTTAAAAATATACAGAAAAATTTTCTCCGACTTTCCATGACCTGGCTTCCATTTTTTTGTTCTGGTAAGTGGATCGTCTCGACATTTGAACCTATTAGTCAACTCAACTTTTAGTTCGTCCCATTTTTTTCTCACAATTCCTGGATAATTGTTATACCAATCTAATACTCTACCCTTGATCTGTTGAGTGGCGTAAAGTTTTAAAAATCTCGTCAGGTATTTAAAACCCTGTATTTCATTTCCCGCCTGACGCGGTGGAAGCTGTGGTCCCCCATCTTCAGCACCCAAATTCACTTCTCTTATCATGTTGATCATTGCTCTTGTGGTAGCCGCAACCAAATCCTCTACGTTCATCATGATTGGTTCACGTCCGTTCAGTTCACCATGTACCATATTTGGAATATTATTATCTCCTGTATCTTCAAATTTGTTTGAATGAAACGAACTGGCATCGTCTTGTATTTCTCCGTCGGCCATTTTTATTTCCCAGTCTCACTTTGTGTTCAACACAGCGCCCTCTTTTCTCAGCGCGTCTCGATGCTTCTCGAAACTTCTATTTACAAATCTCAACACAACAAAACTTCCCAAAGGTCACTAATCATTGAAATTAACACGTATTTAATGATTTTCTCGATTTATTTCATTCACAAGTTATTTCCACTCTCTAACAAAAGAAAGTGTCCACTATCAGAATTTCGGTCTCAACGCGATCCCACGGCGTGCACACAACACACGACGCTCGCGTCCCAGTATTCTCGACTATTTCTCGTTACACAACACGAATATTTTGCATTTCTTCCACTTCTGAATCTAAAGGCTTAATCGGCATGATAAAAATCAAAAACTCGGATTATCTTCGAATTATGTTATTTATTTAAATAGAAATTTACATTAAGAAAATGTTTACTCTCAGACCTCTGGAGAGTGACTGGTTACAAAATTCGGCGAGTCCAGAGAAAACGGTCGCATTTCTCCCCTCTCTAACACTTGATCTCAGCGCCGCGAATATATCACGAACCAATTCAAATTTCAAATAATAATGTTAATGATTAATCGGCTTCAAGAGTCACAATATTTTTAATTAATTTTGGAGAGTTTGCTCGTGCAGAGTCGGTCTGTGGCGTGTTTCAAAATTTTTGTTTGATTTTGGAGAGTTAGTTCGCGTAGAGTCGGTCTGAGGCGAGTTTCAAATTTTTTAATTAGTATTGGAGAAGTACACTCAGAAAAAGAGTTGGCTGCCATAACCAATTAAATAGTTGCTATAGCGCGATCCAATTAATTGGTTAGCACATCCAACTATTGGATCCTGTTTCCTTGCGAAAAGGTACCCCAGCAATGTATGTAATGCATCTAAGGTAATGTAGTTAAAAAGTTGGATGTGTCAACCAAGAAATAGTTACCCCATCCAATTAATTGGATCGCGCTATAGCAACTATTTAATTGGCTATAGCAGCCAACTCTTTTTCTGAGTGTATTAAAAAAGAAATTTCAAAATTTTTAATTATTTTATTTTTGTTTTTAATGTTTATTAAAGTAATTTTTGAAAATAATTATATCAGCAACAAATTTTGATTATTTCAATATTTCAATACCCATTAAATTGTCATTATTGTCATTAAACTCGAAATTTTCTTACTTACCGACAGTGGTGTTTTAACCGACACATAATTGTTTTACTCCCGCTGTAATAGAGGTTGAGAGTGAAAGCAAACCAAAGCACAAATGTTTGACATTCTGCTGCGAAATCGCAGAGGGAAGTACGTACTTACGACTGAGGTATGAAAAAAACTTCTTTTTAAAATCCTCAAAATTAATTTACGAACTTTATGTTACCCTGTACATTTTTAGAACAAAATATTGTTTAAGTCTTTCTAAAAACTGATTAGGATTTTCGGTTTCATTAAATCGCGGCTTTTTTGTATTAAGATTCAATCCCCTTAACCCATCAACCAATGTCTGAATAAGTCGATCGCTTGCAATGATCGTATTATTAATTAAAGCACTTTGTAAATGAATTAATTGTGTATTCTGTGCACTTTTTAGTTTTCGTAATAGAGAGATTTCTTCGCGCATTTCCTCGAGAGATTCAACATCACCCACACCTGAATTGTTCTCATTGAAATCATCGCGATCCGTAGACATTTTAGATTGATATTTTTACGTACAATTTCAAGACCCGAAAATAATTCACCTTGTTGAGAACGAGTCTTTCGCATGTAAAAAATACTTCAGAAATATTTTAAAACAGAAAATAATCAAAATTTACAGAAACACAGAAATAAATTCGACAAAATCACTAACACTAGTAACTTATCATAACTAATATAAATTAACAATTTATTCATCAATAATTGGGCACTCATTCTTTCCCTGTTCGGGCGCTATTTATATAATATTATTTAATATACAAAGAAGATTTTTTACAATATAGAAAAATTAATGAAAGAAATTAATAATTGAGTAATGAAAAGTAAAACATCAAAAGGTTATTTGAAAAATTATATCGAAAAATGACTAGAGAAAATTAAACACAATATAAAAAAATTATATAACGAGAAGAATTTACAGAAATCTCTTTTACTTTATATATTAAAAATGTCCTACGATACTTGATGCATCAAATTATATACAATGATAATTAATCGGATTAATAAAATTCATATAAATCTCCTCACGTCACCACACATACCAAACATACACAACAATTAAAGAAATTGAAATATGTATAAAAATCAGACATAATAAGAGAAATCAAATAGGCCTTTTACATGAATCCGAGTTGCTCCATTATCTCAACCCACGTTGCCAAATCAATCCTTCCCGCTCATTTTACAATAACGCGCCACACTAAATAAAATAATGTACAAAAATGATACTTAAAAAATTTAGATAAAATAAAATTACGAAACGAACAAAATCAATAATTACTGAATCACAAGAAATCTAAAAACTTTAACAAATAATATACCTTTGAATCTTCGGCGTCGGACTCGAAATATGGCGCGGGAACTTTTATATAAAATAATTACGAGCGAATGAGGCCAAGAAAAATGGCAAAATTGATTTTAAAGATTTCTGAAATAATCCCTCCTTTTCCACTTATATATCAAATTCTCGAATCACCCTTCGGCTTCTCCGAAATCTCCTGAATACTCGACACCACGTTTACCGGGTTGTCTACTTACAGGCATCGTTCTTTTACCTACTTTTACATAAGAACAATTCCTACAAAGTCGATCCGCAAAATAACATAATTTTGACGTTTTTATTAATTAATTACGAGAAGGGAGAATATTACTATTTTTTAAACTATTTTATATATATATATATGTGTGTAACATATATATAATATATAAAATGCTTATATAATTATTTATACATTATACGGTGATTTGGATGAAAATATTTTTTTATTTTATTGTTTTTTTATATTTTTTTATTATAAATAATGTTTTTAAAACTATTTTTTAAAATAATTTCTTTAAAATGTTACAATTGTATGTTAGATACAAAATATTAACAATTTTGCTATCAAATTTTTGATTTCTATTGAATTTAAATACTTGTGCGCGCAGGCGGAAAAACGAACTCGAGCCCGTGAGGGTTAATTGATAAAAACGTCAAAATTATGTTAATTGGCGGATCGACTTTAAATACATATTTTATCTATTATTTTTATATTTTTACTAGTTTTTTTATTTCAGAATAATTAATCATCTAATTTTAAACATGAATAAATAAATCTTTTTGCACTTTTAAGAATTTTTCAATAATTTTTTAAATATTTTCTAATTGCTAAACAAGTGCCATTTTTCGCACAGGCTCCACAATACACCCATATTTTAAGAAAAGTAATAAATATTTTAATATAATTCTTTTCATTTCGTTCTTCAGAGATAATACAGATTCGTTTCTAAAAGTATTAATTTTTTTTTAAATTAGACCACAACGTCTTTATTCGAACTATAATGGTTTCACCCACTATATTCTTTTCCTTAACTTTATCACTTGAAATTAAAATGTCAACTTTTTATTTAAATGTACTTCGTTTTTTGATATTTTAATTTAAATGACATTATTTTGAAGGTGATTCGATGATCCAAGAAAATATTTCTCTTCAAATCGATATGCACTATTCTTTTAAAAGTTGTGTTTTAGGGGGTTTTCTAGGTTACTGAATACGAATTGGATATCAGATAATCATAGCAATCTTGATTTTTTCGTGATATCAATAGCAACAGTGCGGTCAATTAACTAATTATGTGCATTGTTTTAATAGTACATTGTACGATTGGGCATCTGACCATGCCCGTTCACATGGAATTAAGATCATCCAGACATATATTCTTCTTGACGAAATATATATACTATACTTGAAAATTTTATTGAATATTTTATTCCAAGCAATTTGAAGATCGACATCACTATAAGGCTGAAGGAAATAATATACTTAGGTAATATACCTGCTATTTTCTCCAACATTTCAAAATTTATTTATATCAAGTTTTTTTAAACAAACACAGAAAACAAACGTGCGTCGCACGATGTCCGTCTCGCGAAAAAGGCACTCATGCACACTGCGAACAAATAACATTCACGCACGTGATTACCACAAATGCGCACACTAAAGCTATTCATGCTTAGCGTTTTATGGTAACGCACAAAATGATTGCTTTTTGTGCCACACATGTGGACACATCTGTGTGGTGTTATGAGAGCATACGTGATATTTTCTGCGCACATATGAGTGCAAAATTCCTGCAGTACTGTAAGCATTTTGTTATCTGGGAATTTAAGTAAAAATTAAAACAAGTCTGATATTCTGACTCGTTAAATAAAAATCCAATTTCCAAGTCTTACTTTAATTACAGAGTGCCACTTTTTAAATAAAAATGATAGAAAAATTAAAAAAGATGTAGTTTTTGTAAAACTTTAAAAATAATGATAATTTCTCAAGTATAAACTGCAAATATATCAACCGTGAGACATTTAAAGATTCAAATCTCATCGAAACTAAGAAAAATGAAATTTTCATCTCTCACGAGATGAATAAAACATAAATATGATGATGGGAATTTCATTCCCAATTAAATTGTATAAGACAATGTTGTTGTTTTCAAAAATAACATATGAGAGCGCCAGTGAAAATATAATGCGCAAAATGTGATACATCGTGCGCGAGTGTGTCGAGTGAAAAACCAAGGACCAAAAACGCAAATCAGTCAGGATCTTCTCGTAAATCTCACGAGAGTCCCAGGTGGTCTATAACTGAAACGACCTTCTTTCACGGTTATACTTTTATCTTCCGCGCGCGTAGTTTGTCGTATCCGGCGTATAAATTTTTTACTGACCCTTCATCCCCTTTGAGACCTTGCGAGGTATGGTTTCGCGGCTTATTTAAAACATCATTCTCTCTTGGAAAATATATTTAAAAAAACACTGAATTATTCTCGACGAAAAATTAAATGATCAACGACCATATCATGGCAATATATCATAACTTTTTTCGCATATCTTCAAGTTATACACAAAGCTGCACAACATCAGATACCAAATTGCCGGGGGGCTATATAACATTTGTCAGAAAAACTCCGGGACAATTCAAGTTTCAAGCCTTTAGTCGAGTGCCATCATGAAAATACAGGTATTTTTCATCGCATTTTCTGATCTCTGTTAATGATTGTGTACGATAATTAACGCTTAAAATTCTAATTAAATTCATGTTATTTATTCATTTTATTTTTGCAGTTATATTTAAATTCAATCGAATTTTCTGATTGACTTTATTAGAAAATACTAGCAACAATTAGCGCGCTTTCGCTCGCGGCTGACTTTTCGCTCGCTTTTTTTAAATAGGGGAGAGGGCCCTAAGATGGTCACCCTAAGAAAATTTTTGTACATTATTTAGTATCTTCAAATGTTTTCTGTTATTGTTATTATTTGAGAAGACAAAGATTTTAGTAAAGGTTTGAGTTAAATAGTCGTATGAGTCTCTTTGTAACGTGAACGTTGTAAAATTTCTGTTTTTAAATGATCGAGAAATTTTTTTCTCAGGGTGTTAAAATCATCGAAATTAACCATTTTTAATTAGTAAAAATCGTTATAATTATCTTTATATAGCGTACAATAATATTCCAAATGAATATAATTAATATTGTACTTTAAAAAATTTTTTCATTAATGTTTAAAAAGTTGTATCTTGGCCCTAAGGTGGACACTTTTTTTGCCATAAGGTGCGGTTACTTTTGATTTTTTATGAAAATGTGTTTATACGCTATATTTATCAATATTTATCACTGTGAATGTGAGTTTTATCAATTTTTAAGTTTTATGATGAATAATAATGAAATAGAATTATTTTCAAAATTTTACCTGTCTAATACATACACAAAAAGTATCATTTTTATCGAAAGGACAAAGTGCAAAAAAAATATGTAATATGTTTCTGCGATCCTAAAAAATTATTAATATTAAATAAACAACTTAATAATACGTTTTTTAAATTTTTTTATAACTTTTTTAGTGAATTTTCGTATGGTGACCACCTTGGGGCCACCTTTTTAAAAGTCGAATTTTCAACTTTTTTTAAAAAGTGACATAACTTTTTTTTATTAATGAAATAAAAAAAAATTTATGATAGGAAGTTAGGTAATAAGATAAAGCTTCAAACGCCGTATTATTGACCTTTATATATAATTCCATTTCAAATCTACAGTCGTTCAAAAGATGGGTGACCACCTTAAGGTCCTCTCCCCTATGTATTAGACAGGTAAAATTTTGAAAATAATTCTATTTCATTATTATTCATCATAAAACTTAAAAATTGATAAAATTCACATTCACAGTGTTAAATGTTGATAAATATAGCGTATAAACACATTTTCATAAAAAATCAAAAGTAACCACCTTATGGCAAAAAAAGTGTTCACCTTAGGGCCAAGACACAACTTTTTAAACGATAAAGAAAAAATTTTTTAAAGCACAATATTAATTATATTCAGTTAGAATATTATTGTACGCTATATAAAGATAATTATAACGATTTTTACTAATTTAAAATGGTTAATTTCGATGATTTTAACACCCTGAGAAAAAAATTTCTCTATCATTTAAAAACAGAAATTTAACAACGTTCACATTACAAAGAGACTCATACGACTATTTACCTCAAAACTTTACTAAAATCTTTGTCTTCTGAAATAATAACAATAACAGAAAACATTTGAAGATAATAACTAATGTACAAAAATTTTCTTAGGGTGACCACCATAGGGCCCTGTCCACCTTGCGGCCCTCTCCCCTACAATTAGCAATTTTAAAAATAATAGAATGTCGAAATTTTTAATTAAAATTTTTTTTCAATTGAAATATATAGTTTTAATATTACTATAATTATAATAATCATATTCTAACAGGGAATTTAATTAAAACTTAGGAATTTTGATTAAAGGTACTACAAAAAATTAAACTTTTAGAAATTATAAGAAAAATTATAAATTTTTGTGTTTCTTTTGTTTGACTGAAACTCTAAAGTTACCGCAAATTCTAATAAAAAACTTTCAATTTTTCCAATTTCTGACAAAATTTTCTTTTTAAATAACTTAAATCTTAAACAATTATCATAAAATACGTAATAAATTATTTAATAAATAATTTTACTTAAACATTTTAAAATTAATTCAATTTTAATAGAATGTCAGTTTCAATTTGAAATTCTAAAATTAATTAAATTTGTCAATACATGGGCTTATCTCTAGAACTTTTAAACTTTATGTACCCGCTTATTATTATATGTTAAAAATGATAAAAATAATTTTGCAGTACCATAATTTGATAAATTATTGTCCATTTTAAATACACTGAAAAAAATATATTTTTGATACTGCCATTCAGTATTGCTGTTTCAACCATACGCAGTGTAGAACAGCAATGTGTATTTGAGAGACAATAATATGTATGCGGAGAACACGAATACTGTATTTTAAGAACAGCAATACGGTATTGCTGTTTCAGCTATACATCCTAACCATACTTGTATGTCAAAATTAACATTATCATTTTTTTCAGTGTATACCTTGTGTTTAATAACATTATTAACATTATTAACTTGAGATAACTTTTTTAACGAAGATTTTTAACTAACCATATAACAGGATTACATTGTCTATACAATAAGAAGTAATTTAAAGCCTTACAGGAATATGTGCCACTGATATATAAGGAATGCGATGACTTCAAACATTAAATTTCAAAACGAAACTCATAATAAGAACCTACATTTTTGAAGGGCACATGTTGAATTTGATTTCTAATCACTTTTAACTCATTGTAATCTCTTCACGCACATTATAAAAGTATACAAAAAATTGTTAACCTCTACACTATTCATAGAAAAAATATATTTAAGAAACAATATGAGCTGATTCTACCATACACATTGTTTCATGAAGAAAAAATCATTAAACTCACAAACTTGCTTAAAAAATTTTTAGTTTTTTAGGGTCTAATCTTACTAATCTGAAGTTAGTTTAAAAAAATTGTATATGGCAAATCCAAAATGGCGGACGAAAATTTTTTTAAATTATCAGGTTTTAATGTCTTTTGACATTTTAGAATTTTCTGGCTTCCTGATTACGAATTTGAAATAATTTAAAAATTAAAAATTTTAATTAGAAAATCCAATATGGTGGATTATGACACTTTTAAACCAGTTTAAAAATTTTCAAAAACTAAGTTCAGATTTGTAACACAGGTTAACAAAAATAGGCTTACTTTTTTATGAGATATCCAAGTGGTTTCCCATGTATTTTGGATGCTGAACACGATCCTGGGTCCCAAAATTGCCCATCATTTTCAAAAAAGTGGGGGTGAGGACACCAAAAAACGTATTTTTGAGGGTTTTTAATATTATTTTTCTCCTAAACCTGGCGTGCTAGAAACTTCTACATAGACTTAAATTGAAGCTTGAATCGTGCACTACAAGACCCATATTGATAAGACAAAAAAAATTATTTTCAAAAAATGGGATCGAAAGCAGCAAACACTTGTATTTTTAGAAAATCTTTAATTGACCTTTTCAAATCGCTTGGATTCGCTTGAAAATGGTTATTCGAGGGCTTTTGGGGTCGCCGATTACGAATCCGATATTAGTTTTCAAAATTCCAAGACGGCAGATCCAAAATATCGGATATCAAAATTAAGAATCGGTCGTATTGGCCATTTGGAATTTTTGAAATCCGACGTCAGAATCATAATCAACAACTCCAAAAACCCCTGGATATACAATTCTGTAAAAATCCATAACCTTTTTGAATTTTCGTCCGCCATATTGGATCCGCCATTTTGAATTTTTAAAAAACTAATATCATATTTGTTATCAGCGACCCCAAAAACAAAAAATAGCCATTTTTGGACATTTAAGGCAGTATAACAAGAAATCCTGACGTGATGGTCTATTTTGGAGGTCGGATTCATATTCTACGTCAAAAAAACTATAACTGTATAATTTCATTCTGTCAAGCAAAGTGTTTTGAAAAAAGAAAAAACAAAAGCATACACAAAAACTAACTTCAAACTGCGAACAAAATGAATGAATGAACATACGAAGATTATTATATATGTGCAATAAAAATAATAATATTAATATTTTTTTATCAATAAAAAGCAGAATAATTTGCATAATAATCTTTAGATCATTCTAAGTTATACATGATTCTAAAACTTTTCTAAAATTAATTTATATGGGAAAAAAAATTTTTTTCTTAAAAATTTGAATTCCAGAAAAATATAAAATTATTCAATCCTAAATTTTTTATAGCGAACAAAAATTTATTACATTTGCTGGCAAGTAAATATCAGTAGTAAAAGTAAGTTATACTGAGACATCATCGCTTGAATTCTCGTAATTCTATTTCTTTTTCTTCTTCATTATATTTTTAATTACATTTAATTTAATTTTTTTATTCCCTTAACAAGTTTATTTAATTCATTTTATCTTTGATTTTTTTTATTTATTTTCTTATTTTATTTCCTCCTTAACTTTCAACTATAATCTTTTAATTAGTAAATAAAATATCAAATCAGCTGTACGCACTAAAACTAGTATTTTAGTCACTAATAGTCCTGTAATTTATTAAATTAAAATTCCAATATAATTATAATTATCCGCAAATAAATTAAAAAAAAATTTCAATTCCCTCTCTGATATGATGAAAATTTTAAATTTCTTTTGCAGATTTTAGTCATCAATATACTTTTTGTCAGCACGAGAAGTGTAATAATTCCAAATTATGAGAATGAACAGGAAGCTGCACTTGGACCAGTGCCATTCCCTCCAGTTATTTCGAGACCGGAAAATGCATTTTCAAATATTCCAAATACTGCAGATTCACTAAATAAGGAAGTTTCAGAATTTGCAACAGAAGAAAGCGCTTTCAGTGGTAGTTACATTATAATCGACGAAACTCACGGTATTAAGTACATTGTCAAACCATTAAATAGTTTAAAAATAATTGTACGCAAGAAACCTTTAACACCAAAACGTTTTCTATTTTCACATCTTACACCTTTACGTTTACTACTTGGACGCATTGGATACTACCATCATTCACTACCACAATTAATTAATCCCTATTGATAACTATTACAATAAATTTAAAAATAAAATTACTTCCTAAATTTGAATTAGTAGAATTCTACTAAAACATTAGTAGAATTTTACTAAAAATTAGTAATATTTTACTAATTAAAAAGGTGAAAAGTCGTTCATGAAAACTACTAAAAATTAGTAATATTTTACTAATTCTTAGTAGAATTCTACTAATTCAGATTTAGAGAGTAGAATTCCACTAATAAAAATTAATTTTTCACTAAATGAATTAATTTATCGACTATTAATAAAACAGTTCTACTAATTGTTCGTTCATAAGTAATTAATTACATAATATTAAAATTTAGAATGTAAATATATCTTATAACTAATTTGAATTATTCGTAATTTTTTTCTTCATTTAATATATTTGTCAACAAATTATTCGCAGATATCAAAAATTTAATAATAATAATAATAATATTAATAGAAATAAAAATAGTAATTGTTATCATAGTAATAGTATTAATAATACTAGTAGTACGAATAATAATAATAATAAAATATTAATAATAATTTTTTGGAACGAATTTTAATAAACCGTTGTGACACAATTTTAATAAATAAAGTGTTTATTTAAGAAAATTGTACAATGATAGTAATAAAATACAATTAAACAATAAAATAGTTTAAATATTTTTGATTATTTTTGTGCTCATTTGTGATTCTGTAACCTGGAGGAGTATTAATTTTCGCAGCCAGGGAAACATATCCAGGAGGAAGCATTTCCTCATTATTTAATGCTGCACTATTAATTATTGTTTCATCTTTAGAAGAATCGTGTAATTTAATATTTTCAAAAGTCTCAGTCGATATTTTATCAACATTCAGGTGGTAGAATCCTAAATTACTTGGAATTTGAATAGGAATTCTTGCAATCGAAGACAAACCAGGTTGAATGTAAGTCTCGCCAATTAATGTCGGCGTAACAATTATCCCCGCCAGAACATTCATAGAAGTCATCAGATGCAAAGAAATTAAGCTCAAAATCTGCAAAAATTCGTTTTCTAGTTTAGAAGATGTACTAACAATTATAATAATTATACTCCTAAAGAAAAGTACAGGGTTGCCACGCTTTTGCTCTTTTCAAATTCCCTGAATTTTCCAGATTACCCAGGTACAAAAATGAAATTTTTCCAGGTTTTTAAAACTACATTTATTATTAATTGAAAACTAATTCGAAAACATCAATAACTTAATTTTTTCATATAGAAATTAGGATTTTTAGAAATTCAATTTTTTTTTATTTATTCTTTAAAAAATTAAATTATTTTCAAAAATTTTTATATTTCTTTTCATTTCTTTTCAAAACGATTTGCCAAAATTCAATTATTTTCAATGTCTACTATTTGAAAAAATTTTAACAATAAATTTCAATTATTTAAAAGGAAATTTTAATAAAATTCGTCTCAAGAATTCAATTTATATTTTCAAAAGTAATATAATTCTTCGCTAAAATCTATAATTATGTTAAAAAATTTACAAAAATTCTTGTCAATTTTCAATTACTTTTAGAAATAATGAAATTTTTCTCCGACATTCAAAAATGTTTGAAAAATTTTTAATAAAATTCTTGGCAGAATTTCAATTATTTTTGATACACACTATCGTCGGGAATTATCGATACGGTTGCACGCGTACGGCCCGCAAACATACCAATCTTTAAATCACGATTTTTTTTGCAAATACAGGTGTCAGAAAATTACCAAATATACAATTCGAAAGATTATTAAATTCTACGATAAATGATACATAACAGAAAATTTTAATAATTTATACAAATATTACAGCAATCGACAAATTTGACAAAAAAATTTAAAAAATAAAATTGTTTTGGAAATTTAGTCATGTCTTGCATATTTTTGAAAAGTTGCAGAAAAAATTTGAAACTAATATAGGTGCAATCATTAAAGTCTCATCTTTAATTTAACACCAAAAAAGTTCAAAAAATCTTAATCGGTTAGCAAGATATTATAAACGGTCAAGCATTTTCAGCTAAAAACCGTCCAAATTCAACTTATATATTCAATGCATTTGTCAAAAAACATGCTCGTACGTTTATATCTCACGAACCAAATAAGGTTTTTAAACTTTTTTGATCTTGAATTAAAGATGAGACTTCAATAATCACATCTATATAAGTTCCAAATTTTTTCTACTGCAATTTTTAAAAAATATGTAGGGCTTGAAAAAATTTCCAAAAATATTTTAATTTTTCAATTTTTTTGTCCAATTTGTCGATTGCTGTAATATTTGTATAAATTATTAAAATTTTCTGTTATGAGGCATTTGACGTGTATTATCCTACACCATTCAAAGAAATTTGTTTATTGAACAATGTTAAAGTAAAAAAAAATTCTTCGTCAATCCGAAATAAGACACATATTTAATAAATGAGAAAAGAGAACAAGAGTTTAAATCAACAAAGTTAAGATTTTCAATTATATGCTCAAATTAGAAAAGACTTTAAAGATATTTGTAACTTTGGCAAAACTCTTACCAGAGCGATAATCGTAGTTGGTTGGTTGCAACGAAATCTCTAGACGTTAATGTTAATCCAATTATGGAACTTTAAATCACAAGCAAAACACAAAATTGTACTCAAAATAAAAAAATGCACAAATTATTCCAAATTACAATGACATTAATTCGCGAGATCATTAAGTAAATTTAAACTCAATTAAAACGATTTAAATTAGTTAAAAGAAACTAGATAAGAAATTATAAAAATTTGCGAGATAAATTACGTCCGACTTTAATGATTTCAGTATGACGAATGAAAAATTGATCTTATTTATTTTTCACTAAGGAGATTCGTTAGCAACCAAAAAGTTGACAATCAGCATTAATTCCCGACATGATAGCATAATTTAATAATGATGAAGTGTTTTCTTTTGTTTCTGATTGTTGATTGTTGACTCGTACAGTGGAAAGGATTTTGAAAGTGCTCCGAAAAATTTAAAATGCTTCAAAATATTATAAAAAATGCTCCGAGATCATTTACTCCGAAATTGAAAATCTTCAATGATATTAGATGTTAAATCGCCAATACTCCTCCAATATGATTATTCGACAAATACAGCATTAATATTGAAACTCCAAAAATTATAGAAGGCCAATCTTAACTTTGAATTCCAAATTTATATAATATTGTAGAGCAAATTGGTCATATGGGCTTTGTCTTCACGCAGCTATTAAGAGATTCGAGCATTGCAACGAATGTTTGGCGAAACCTTCCAAGAATTGGATGAATTTGACATTAAAAGAGTGATCAAAATTGGGTCCAACATTTTCTCGGATTCATTATGGGAGTCCAATGATTCGGAAATTAGTTAACGGTTCCAATATTTCCAGATGGGTTTTATGGTGTTTTCAGCTCGCAGAAGAATTACATAAATAATAAAGGGTTTACATAAGTTTTTATTCAAAAGGTTTATTTGTGTCTTATTTCGGATTTTTATTTCAAATCATTAGATTTGGGGTTAAATTGGATAAATTTGTAATTTGGAAAATCAAAGATTTTACAATGTTCCAAGGTATAGAGGTTCAAAAAACACCAAAAATGACATTTTTTTGCACTCTGACCCCGTTTTTCTCAAAACTGAGACGTGATAGGATAATTTCACTTATATATTGGTAATCTACGTCAAAATTGTGTAAGAATCACTTTTATTTATTCTTGTAGCAAAATTTTGTCGTACAGTGTAATCTTTTGAATGGTATATTTGTTAAATTTCTGACATTTGTATTTATAAAAAATACTGATTTAAAGATTGGTATCAAATTTCTCGAAAATGAAATTATTGCTAAAAATTTTATTAAAAATTCCCAATAGAATTCAATAATTATTAAAAAATTTGTTGATAAAATTCTTTATAAAAATTTAATCTTAAGAAACATTCAATTATTTAATAAAATATTAATTTTTACATTAAAAAATTCAATTATTAAATAAAAATTTGTATAATCTACACAAACATTCAATTATTTTTCAAAAAACGAAAAATTTAAAAAACTCATTACAGAATTTCAATTATTTTTAATACAATTTTGATTGAATATTTCTCAAATAATATAAATATTCTTTAGAATTTGATTAAAATTCGTCGAAAGAATTCTATTATTAAAAAAATTTGTTTTGATAAAATTTTTTTTAAAAATTTTCACTAAAATTTTTGTAAATTTTGGAATATAATTTGATTTTTACAAAGAATTTATTACTTTTGAAAATAATTGAATTTTTGCTGTAATATCTAATTACTGCAGAAATTCAATTTTTATTAGTGTTTTTAACTAAAATTTTTCTATAAATCTATTATTTTAAAAAATTAAAAATTTTAACTAATTTCAGAAGAATTTTAGTTATTTAATTTATTTTTAAATCTAAGTTTTTAAAAATTTCTAATTCAATTCATTTAAAATTGAAATTTTACAAAATATTTAATGAAAATCTTTTCAAGTTTATTTAATTATGAAAATCGTAATATAATTAGATAACAACAATTTTCCGCGATTTTGATCAAAATTCTCTGACTTTTCTAGGTTTCCAGGTTGCGTGGAGACCCTGTAGTAATAGTAGTAGAAGTATATAATTATAGGAGAAGAAGAAAAAATATTAGTAGAAGTAAGAGAAGAAAAAAAAGAATGTGTATTTAAAAAAGTAATACTACACTGTCCGACACTATTTTGCCCCTTCGAAAATTTTAGTTACTTTCGATAGATTTTTTCACGGTGATTACGAATCTGAAAAGAAAAATGCTCCGGCACGTCGAGTTTTTGAGAAAATTAGTGTTAAAAAGTGAAAAAGCATGTTTTTGGCTATATTTGATTATGATTAAAAGAAAAATAAGAGATGATAGAATTTTGATTCTGGTTTCAAATGAATACTTGAATCACAACCAACAATTTCCTTGAGGAAGAATTCAAAGGTATTTCCCATAAGGCAATTAAAAATGATTTTTTCTTTTGCATTAAATTTTGTTATTAATCAAATTTTATTAGCACTATGTATAGTCCTTAGCATTGTGAAACAAGTAATAATCAAATGAATTTTTTAGCATTTAAATTGATAACATTTTATATTATTTTCAGGTTACTTATATTTTATTTAAAAAAAAATGTTTAGCAATCTAATTTTTAGAAATCCCTACAAAAGTTTTTAATTAAAATTTTATTTAAGCGTTCATTGTATTTTACAGTTTTTATATCTTCATTTTAAATAAATTAAATTAATCAATTCTTCTAAAAGAAATTAAATTCCAAACTAGTAGAAAAAAAGGATATTAAATTAGATATTCTCATTGTCAGATGTTGAAATTTATTTTAACTTTTAATATTGTTTGCTTTTATTCTAATGGATAAAAACAATTACTGAAAGCAGTGTTTTAATTTTTTAACGAAATGTTAAATTCACAAGAATACTTTATTTCAAATGAATCAATTATATGTTCAAATTATTTATTTATTTTTTTGAGTATATATATCAAGATTGCTAAAAATTTGTTTGAAATAAAATATAAGTAACCTGAAAATAATATAAAATTTTATGAATTTAAATGCTAAAAATTTTATTTATTTATCACTTGTTTCAGGGTGCTAATAAAATTAATAATTAACAAAATTTAATAGAATAGAAAAAATGATTATTAATTGCCTCGTCGGAAATGCCTTCGAATTTCCTCAAGGAAATTGTTGGTTGTGATTTAAGCATTTATTTGAAACCAGAATCAAAATTCTATCACCTCTTATTTTTCTTTTAACCATAATCAAATATAGCCAAAAACATGCTTTTTTCACTTTTTGACACTATTTTTTCAAAAACTCGACGTGCTGGAGCATTTTTCTTTTCAGATTCTTAATCAGCGAGAAAAAATCTATCGAAAGTAGTCAGAATTATTGAAGGGGCAGTAAAAGATTCATTTTTGTCGGACAGTGTTATTAGTATATAGAAAAAGAAGTAGTAAAAAAATTAATAGAAGTAGTAGTAGAAGAAGAGCAGTAGAAATAAATAGTAAAAACACAATAAGATCCTTCAAAATGCTCAGAAAAATCAACAAAATTACCATAAAATAATATTAGACAACTTATTAAACAACTTACAAATCGATCCATCTCGAAAGAAAGAAAGATACTAAATGAATTCAAGTCAACATCTCAAAACTTGATATATTCTTTTCCAAAGCACGATTACTAAATCTATTACTATATTTTCCCTAGAGGTATATATATATATATATATATATATATATATATATATATATATATGTATATATTATGTATTATGTATACGGATTACAAAAGAAAAAAACGAAACAAAAAAAGAAGGAACGTCAGTTTAATTAACAAATCTACGAAGCAAACTTTAATAAAATTTAACGTCCGAGGGACCTTTGCTTGAAATTTTCAAAGGCAATAAGACTGCTTCACACCATATTACATCACGTGAACATGACAATTACACATTATATATTCGTATATATATACGAATATATATACAAAATGTCGAGAAATATATTTCTTACAAAATGTTGCATTGCGCAACAAATGGGTCCCACATGTCTCATATCATTCTCTTTAATCTTTATCTATCTTTACTGCTTCTAAATGTATTATAGAAAGATTCAATAGGTTCTCTTTTTTGCGAATTGATTAATTTCAACAGCCTTGGACGAAACCCCTAAGAACTCTTCAATTTTTAAGTCCTTGATTTTTATTTAAGTTGTTTTTTAATTAAAATTTTTTTTAAAAATAAATTTCATAACTTTCAAACTACATTTAATTGAAGTAATATGTTTTACACTGTAAAAAATTTATAGGGGTAAATAACATCCGGAGTTATGTCAGTTCCAACTGTGCCTTTAACCTCCTAAATTTGTTTAGTGTTAATTAAATAAAGAAGTAAAATTTCGGGATCAGTTCATTTTTTAATCATTTTTATGAACTCCTTCCATAGAGTAGACAACTATTAAAATCACCAAACTACTATAATTAATTTGAATTAAAAAAAAGCTAAAAGAAATAAATAATTTTTTACAATAGGATTTAAGAAACTTTCAAATGAAATTCAACTAAAAATGTTAAGACAAATAATTTAGAAAAAAATTACAATAATGTTTATTAGTCAAATCCATGCTCTAAACTGAAGACAAATTTTGATTTCAGCAAGTTTATATTCATAAATATCTATGTAATTCATTCTTTTCTTCTTCTTCTCTCTCTCTCCCTCTCTAATAATATTACATGCTTCTATTTGGAATAACTCGAAGGCTGATTATTGAAATAAAAATATTTCAGAGGAAGGATAACAAAAAGATTTAATTTGCAGCTAAACAGCAAGTTTAACATTTTATACATGACTTGACACTTTAGAAAACACGAGAACAATAAATGATGAAATAATGATGCAATAAATTTTAAATTCTACACTAATGAATTAATATATTACAGTATTTTAAATTCTCTTTCATGGAGGATGAAAATAAAGATCAAAATAAAATTTTGTAACTCACACTCCATTCTTTATTATTGTTTTTGCTTCATAAGGCAGCTTTGCATTCGTGACGATTTTCAATTTTCCAGTAGTATAGATTATATGGACTCATTTTTGTCTAGAACACATGTATATATGATATTCTGACCAAATATCCAGATGTATGTGTGTATGTCATAAAACATTGTTTACAAATGATCACAGTCATTTATTTAGAATTATTAAAACTAGGCAAAATAACTATTTAAAAATAACTGTTTAACTTCTGTTTCATTAAAGGTATTTTCCTTTCCCAGGCGGAAAAGTCGGACGAATGTAGGAGTTACAACCGGCTGGGATCCGCGCCCGTACAGACCGATTCGGATCTGAAAACGCAACCGGCGCGGTACAGATTATGCTCCGACTGTCGGAACCGTCTTCCCACTATCGTCAGTACGGGCTCAGTACTGGATTTCTTCCGCCAGCGGATCTTATTCTTCTGCGGCGTCGGAAGAATGACGGATAAGTTAAGTCCGTACTGGCTCGGTGCTGGGCCGGATCCGACTGCTGATCTTGTCATTTATTGTCACATCATAAATCACATTATAAATTTATTTTTAATAAATGTGTCATAACTAAATAACTATTACAATAATTAATTGCATTATTTTAGAAAATAATGATTAATTAATAAATAAATTTAATCAATATGTTAAGTAATTATTTATTGAGACTTTTTTTCAAATTAAGCAATTAAAAAAATTTGTCTTACACTTTTACTTTATAATTATTATAAATAAATTTATATTATTAATATAAATTTATTATTATTGAGATATTATTAGTTAGTATTAATATTATTGAGAATTAATAATAAATTTATTACTATTGAGATATTAATTAAAATTATTGATATTATTATGTTGAATATTATTATATTGAGAAAGAATTATTTAATATATTATATAATAATAAAAATACAGCTGTTGCATTGACACGTAGTAATTCTACAAGTTTTATTTCAGCTCGTGACACTTGAGAGTATTTAAGATTTGAGAGTCCCATGCGAGCGTAGCATAGTGGTTAGCGTGCGAGATTTCGGTGCGGAAATATTCGGTTAGGCGTAGGTTCGTACCCCCAAGCGTGTTAGGATTTTTCAAATGTCTATGTAATTAAAAATTGCGTTTAAGTGTATGAAAAAATAAAAAAATGTGTAAAGAGAACTGTCAATGACTTGTCATCAGTATTTTTATCTTTTACAATGAATTATTATTTTTTGAATTGATATTTGTTAAAATTATCATTTGGATCCGATCCGGTTGTCAGGCGGTAGAATGCCAGCTATTAAATTGAAAATCTGCAGTCGGTAGAGTGCCAGGTCCAAGCCGGTTGAATTATACACGGAACACAGGAACACAAAAAAAATTTTTGGCAGAGACACTACAATAATATATTCCTATAAATTTTTTCACGCTCAATCCGAATTCAAAATCAGAAGTTTCAAATGGTCTCAAAATTTTGAAATACTCAAGAAAATTTGCTAAGAAAAACAAATTAAAGTCAAGAGGTTTAACTGTTTCTCGCTAGTATGTATACTAGATTAGAATATTTTTATTAGAGTATACTCTTTCACATTCGATATTTTGAGTACTTTTGATTAACCTTAAAATTTTTAGCCACTTTGAGAATCTGACTTTGAAACCGAAGTGAAAAATTACATGAGAATACATTAGTATAGTGTCATAGTAAAAAATTTCCTGTTTTCATTTTAAATCGCTTTTTCATCAAATTTTTTGAGTTTATCTCAAAATTTTGAACAATTCTGTCCATTTTGGCTTCAAATTTTTGAAATTTTTTTCAGCGGGCCATAATACATGGGAATATACTATTGTAGTGTCTCGGCCAAAAAACTTTTTTTTGTGCTTGAGTACCTAAAATAAACAAATAAATTCAATTTGAAGTTCTAAATTATTACAATTATTACAACTATTAATATATTAATATTTATTGTGTAAATTATAACTTCCTTCGTTTTAGCTCTTAAATTGCTGCGACTTCTAAAAAATCCCCTTGGGAGTTAAAATTTAACTCCCTTTTTTACAGCGAACACTCTATATTTAAATTAGTAACAATATTTATAAATTTGAATTTTAGACTGATTTTTTGCTTTCAAATTAGTAAAATATTCGAATAAATTAGAAAAGCTTATTTATTTAAATTAGTACAGTTTTAATAGTAAAGTTTACTAATTAAAATTTAAAGAGTTCAATTATAATTAATATTGTATTAATTTAATTTTATTAAAATAAAATTAATTTGATTAATTTTAATTAATTTAAAATAAAATTAATTGAATATTTCTCGGATTATTTGGAGCATAATAAGAAAAACCACACACAAGAATGAAAAAGAATAAATGTTAAAAAAGATTGATTTAACTTTTTTCTGCTAAAGTATGTATATGTGACAGTCAACGAGAAAACGTGCCTTAGCTCCTGAATATAAATTCTACGGAAAACGTATAAGAAGCTGGGCCTTCCTGATTGGTTAAATTATGCTCATGCTTGAACATTTGTAAATTGTAACAAGAAAATCTATTAGGAAAAAGTCTTCTTGACTTTTGTACGTGAAAGATGAACTCAAAATCTATAAAGTATTATTAATATTCGACATTAATTTTTTGGGAGCTATGGCACGTTTTGTCGTGGACCGTCACATATAGGGGAGACCGGGGCGTAATGGATCACTTGAATTAATTCAAAAGCGGTAAATCAGAGTCATTTCGGTTTTTGATCAAAACAATGTACTTGGTACACTGTAAGTTTGTACCAAGTTTCATTGTTATTCATTTATTATTGCTAAAAATATGGTAGAAAAAGTGAGTTTGACGCTCGAAAGTAACTTTTTGAAATCCTTGTTTTTTTGTTATATCTTTTTCAAAATTATTTGTAACAAATTTTTTTTTATCAGGTTTTGAGCTTTAAACATTTGTTCTTAAAGAATTATTGACAATTTTTGTTTAATACTTACGGTAATGATAACAAATAATAATATTTTTGACAAAAACCTCCGGGGCGTAATGGATCACTTTGGCCGGGGCGTTTTGGCTCGCATATTTTATTAAGAAAAACCTATTATATTTAAAATATTAATAAAATGATAACCAATTTTAACCCTTTATAAAAAAAATAACTGGAGAATAAATTTTTTTAAGTAAATGCACGGAAAAAAATAGTTCACGAATCTCTCGTGAACTAGTATATCACTTTTGGATGGGACACAAAATTTCAAAATTTTCATTCACTTTTGATTAGAAATGGCGAACGTCAACGAAAAACTGAAACAAAGTTAATGAATTTTTGATGAACGTGTTAAGGATGAGTAGTTCGTCAAAAGTAGAGGTACAAGTTGACGAAAAAGTCGTGAACTCGCGAGTCTCAGTAGTATGCGCAGTTCGCAATGCGCATCAAATATGGCTGATCAAGAATTCATCTGTCATAATTCAGTCGGTGTCATCAGTGTTTACACTCGGACAAATTCTTTGTTTGATTAAATTTATTATTTAGAATCAATGTTTTTATTATTCATTGAATATTTTTGTGTGCTAATTTCTTTTGTGAAACAAATAATTCATAAAATAAATTAGAAGTTACGACAAGGATCGTTTTATACTTTGCACGGTCCTGAGTTTTGTAGCAGACAACAGCAGACAAAGCTAATCGTGTCGTTTGCAGGAGTACTGTCAGTGTATATAGATTTAGCCGTGTCGGTTAGTTGTTAGGAATATTATTAGGGTACTAGGTTCGAATCCCGTGAAGCGAGTTGCGAATTTTAATGGCGATAAAATTGTGTATTCTGTGTAGTTGGGTGCGTATAGGCGTCAAGTTATCAAATTAAGTGAAATACTATCAAAAAAGTAGTGTCTAGAAATTATTTTTTTTGTTTTTAACATTTTTTAAAAGTTCACGAATTTTTCGTCAACTTTGACGAAAAGTTCAGAAACCGTACTACGTTTCTAGTGAAGGAGTTGATGAAATTTTGATGAACTGTGTTTATAGATTTTGAAGAATTTTGTGTCCCATCCAAAAGTGATATACTAGTTCACGAGAGATTCGTGAACTTTTTTTTTCCGTGTGGATTTTGCATTTTGCTACAACTGTTAAAAATTTTAAAATTGCATGAAATTTTTAAAAATTTGAATAAAATGTGTTTTATTTTCAATATTCTTTGTTATAAATATACAATAGAACGAAAATTGTCAATACCGTAATAATATTTGATGATCTAAATTATAATTTCATTGCTGATCCATTACGCCCCGACCCGAGGCTAAATAGCTTACCTCGCATTTCCCCAAAAACATTGCTCTAGAAAAAAAGTATAAGTGATATTAGGGCGTACTTTTTTTTAATTGAAAGCTGATATGTTAGGCTAAGTATTCATTTATTATTATTTATTATTATTATTTATTTTTTTTATTAATTTTTTTTATTATTATTTATTATTATTATTATTTATTATTATTATTTATTTTTTTTATTAATTTTTTTTATTATTATTTATTATTATTATTATTATTTATTATTTATTATTTATTTATTTTATTTATTTATTATTTATTTTATTTATTCATGTGTACATGATGAAATTTTTATGAAAGCAAGAATGACGAAGTTAAGCAACAAAAAGTGAAAAGTGATCCATTTCGCCCCGGTCTCCCCTATTAACAAAAAATTTTTTTTTTCAAAACGCCGTGCTAAAAAGGACACTTGTTTGCACCTTGTTATGAAAAATATAGTTTGTAACTTGTGCGAGCAGTTGCCAATTTTTGAATCTCATAGAGATGTTAATAACAATAAATTATAAATTTTAAACAATTATTCTCAATTTTTTTTTCTCTTTATTTAATACTTCAACATAAAAATGCTACAAAATTAGAGAAAAACATTTATAGGTGTCCTAACATTGTTTTAAAGGTATGGGCAAAAGACGTTTTTTTGAAAAAATAAATAGTTAAACTTTATTAATCTATCTCAAAGTACTCTCATTTTATGTCCGCAGGTGAAAATCGAACCTGAAAAATTTTGGTATTACAACACGGAGAAAAATAGCTATTTCAGCTAATTTTTAGCTATCTCAACTAACCTTAATTGCTATTATATGAATAGCAATTATTTTTAGCTATTGCAGCTAATAATTAGCTAAAATAGCTAATTTGTTTAGATAAAACAGCTAATTATTAGCTGCAATAGCTAAAAATTCGCTATCCATATAATAGCAAACTCATTTTTCTTCGTGTGTTATTAATATCTCTATGAGGAAGAAAAGTGTTCATGAAATAAACACAACGAGATCTACGGAAGCCGATGAAATAAGCACCAAAATTATAACAAAAATGTATAACGTGGCAGCGGTTTTCTTTTTCTTTATGTGCTACAACAAAATTATTCCGAACCCAAAATTATTAACTTTTACTTTTTGCGAAATGAGGGTTTTTGCATTATAAATTTTAAAATTCTGTAACACAGCGAATTTTTAATTAAAAAAGTTGTAAGGCGACACAAAATTTTTCAAATTTTACAAGGAATACGCCCATGTAGATAAGTCCAATAGTGCTAAAATGGGCCTTTTCATTAATACTTTCTCTATCCTAGAGAAACTTATAGCTGTTCCAGGTAAATTTTTTTCGTGTAAAAAAAGGCGAGCATTAGTTGAACTTTTTACCAATTAAGAACAATTTGTTTATTTAGCGAAATAAGTTGTTAACATATTCAAGTTTGGAGTGATGTCAACAAAACAAAAAAAAAACAATTACAACTAAGGGAATGAAATTAAAACACAGAGAGAAATCTGAAAGATGAAAAAGAATAAAAAGAACAAAAATAAGAGACGACAAAGAAAGAAGCCAAAAAGAGGAATAAGAACAAAAAACAGAATATAAGCAAGAGGATAAAATGAGATCGTCCAGGGTATCAAAGAGTAAGAGGAGAAGAAAACCGAGGACGAGCACAACACGATAGCAATGTAATAAAAGCAAAAAAGCCCAAAAAACAAGAAAAGAACAAACAAAAATACTCCAAAAAAGAAAAAAATGATTGTGAGGTAATGAGATGAGAACGACGGGTGAAAGTTACGTAAGAGGACAACATAACGAGTTATCTCGTATGTGTTACGTATATAAATGACCTGCGTAAAAGTGGATCAGGTGTCTCGTTTTTGGCTGAAATGCTGCGTCGAGTATATGTATGTATGTAGGGCGTGGTGCTTTCGTGTGTTTGTATATTGCCCCTCAACTGAATTGGTCCAGCGATTGCGACAGACTTTCCGCTTCAATCCTGAGGGTTATCGTCACACGATTATTCCTCGCCTCCGGGATGACCCAATAATGGGGAGAACTCATATAAAAAGAGTTGCTCGTCACCCAGACAGCATCATTCGATCTGCTCACATCCTTCGGCTTAACAAAGCTCATAACACAACCGCAGTCATGGCATTCAAGGTGAGATAATTAAAAATCATCTCATTTCTCTTCTTTCTCTCCTCTTTTCTTCTCTCATTTTATTTTTTTCTTCTCCCTCTCTTTCTGTTCTTTCACTTCTTTCTCTTCTGTTTTAATTAATGTTCTCCATTAATTATTTATACTCTATTAAGTATTTTTATTCCCATTCATAACAGGGTTTTATTATAAATCTATTAATCATCGGTATTTGTTACTTTTAATATTCCATTATTCTCGCTCTTTTGTAAGCACTCTTAATTTCTTTCGAAATTCGGTTCTCTTTATCCTCCGTGGCTTTTGTAACTTCCTTTTTAAAAGAATTTTTTCGTTTTCTTATCTCTTCCTTTGTTGCTATTCGTTTTAGCAAAAAAAAAGAAACTATTTTTGAAAAAAAAATTGAACAACCAGATTGAAGGAGTAAAATCAGTACAATCGGATAAGTGTCGTAATACATTGTATAACTTTATAAATTGTTAGTTAGAAGGTGTGCAGTATAAGCTATAACGAAAAAAGTGAAAACGAATGCCGAAATACTCGTTTATAACTCGAGTTCCAAACTTGAAATCGTAAAAACGGAAATTAAAAATTAAGTTCGCTCTTTAAGTGAAGAAATTTTTCTTTATTATTTGTAGTTTTTTTCGCCAACTTTGATACGACAAGGCTAAGAAATAAGAAGGAAAAGAAGCAAACAAATAAAGAAAGAAACACACTGCAAAAATGAAGTATCTTAAAAGTAATTTTTTAAGTCACTTTTAAGATACTTCTTTTTGCAGAGCAGACAAGAAAGAATCAAATTTAATAGAATTGCTTTTTCTTTTTCAGTTCCTCGCTTTGGTTGCGTTGGTAGCAACGGCGCGCGCAGGCTTCATTGGTGCTCCAGCCGCGATCCAATACGCCGCACCGGCAGTGGCGGCTGCACCAGTTGCCAAATTGGCCTACGCCGCGCAGCCAGCAGTGTCCTACGCCGCGCAACCAGTCGCGTACGCCGCACCCGCTGCGCACTTGCCAGTTGCGCACGCAGCTCCAGTCGCTCACACATACGCCGCAGCTCCACTCGCCTACGCGGCTCCAGTTGCCAAGGTCGTGAAAGCCGTTGACACCGAATACGACCCCAATCCACAATACAGTTACGCCTACGACGTGCAAGACGCGTTGACCGGCGACTCCAAAACTCAACAGGAATCTCGTAATGGAGATGTCGTGCAAGGAAGTTACAGTCTCGTCGAGCCCGACGGCACCCGTCGCATCGTCGAGTACACCGCTGACGAGCACAACGGTTTCAATGCCGTCGTTCACAAGGAACCAGCTCAAGTTGCCGTGAAAACCGTCGCTGCTGCGCCTGCTGCCGCCCTCGTCAACGCTCACTACGCCGCACCCGCTGCATACCATTTGTAAAATGTCTACATTTAAGCAAATATTAATGTTCCCTTTTTTGTATTAGACCCTTAAGCAAAATTGTAAATTGGTTCTCCGTCTCGACTATGGAATGGAATCGTGTAAATTGTTCTTGTAAATAAAAAAATCTGCTTGTGTGAATGAAATATCAGTTTTTTCTTTTCTTTGTGGTTTTTCTTCTTTTCTTGAGAAATTACTAACTCTTTAGGAAAAGAAAACCATTTAACCGTATTAATAATCGTACAAACCACACTGTGAAACATGGTTATTCAACTTTAATAATGGTCAATAACTGTAACAGTGAAACATATAAAGATCGTAGATTTTTAATATCTACAGATATTGGAAAAGACATATTCAAACATAAACTCATATTGACAGATTATACTTCTTAACATCTGAGATATTAAACTATAACATCTAGATGTTATGCATTAGCAACTTTTTTTAATATCTAGTATATAATTATTAAGATTTTTAATACAGGTTTTTCTCAAAGTTTTATTTACAATTACACTGTTAATTCAAAAGTATAAAAACTGCAACGAATCAAAAATGTGGATCAACTAAAAAATTGACCCTAATAAATTCAATCCCATTTGAAATCAATTTGATACATTCAAGAAAACTGCATAAGACTATCGAGTCTTAAAGTCAAAATTGCATAAATTATCCACAATAATCTATTAGAAATTCATTTTTCAAGAGGATTGATAAAGACGACTCCTTTTTTTCCATTGAAATTTAGTGTAAATATCGTACTGAGAGAACCTATTTTTGACGAAATTTAAAGTTTAGGTTTAGGTGCCCGTATAGAAATTGAAAGTAGGAATTAGTAAGGCCCTGAATAGACGCCTGAATAGGACAAATTATTTGTGCACTATTTCATACGGCGTTTTTGTTATAAAACAGTAAAATAAATATAAGTAATTAAAAATTGGCTAGCCATATGTTATGATTATAAAGTTTTTAGTTAAATCATAACAAAAAATTAAAAAATAATGATCGAATTACTGAAATATTAAATAAATATGATGTGAAAACTCCACTCCGTGACTCCACTCCGTAACCACCTCCGTTACACTACATTTTATCAAATATTTCAGTTTTTTGACCTTCTTTCGAATTTTTCTTTAGTGATATGATTAAAAAATATTAAATGCTATGGAGTGGCTGTCATAAATTTTAAAAGTTTATTTTAATATAATTAATTTTTAACAAAATACCATAAAATCATGATTTGTTCTTATTGTGAGAATCACCCTTAAATAGTATTTTAATATGCGTTTAGAACTATTTTTCTGATTAATTTCATTAATTATTGTTTAGAATTTGTTATTTGTCAATGAAATTGAACATTAATTACAATAGCTAATAGGGGAATAAATAGATACCAGATAGCTTTCCCTGTTTAGAAAAAAGGGCATTCTAGTCAGAGCCTGATTGAAATATTTAATAAGGGCATAAATAGATCCAGCTAGATTTTTCTATTCAGAAAAAGAAGGCATTCTAGTCAGTGCCCTATTATCACCTATCTAGACATTATTGGTGTGGTTGGCCTCACTAAATCCTCATCAGTGCCCTTCTTCAAATAAGGGGAAGTCGGGCTTGAAAGGAAGCTCAAATCTTTATCTCTAAGAACAGAAACTGAAAAGTAATATAAAAACTCCATCAATATAATATGTGAGAATTGGCTATATTTATGTCAATACCATAAATATATTTTTTTCAGTGTTGGTTTGTAATTTGTTGCTCTGAAAAACTGACTTAAAATTCGTAATCAGCTACCACCAAAAAACCCCAAGTACCAAGTCTCAAGCGAATCCGAACGATTTTTAACATTTTGTCCCCCATGTTGAAGCCGACATTTTGAATTTTTAAAATCTGCCTTCGGATTCGTAATCTGCGCCCTTAAAAACCCCTGAGTAACAAATTTCTACTTGGGAATCGAGGTAGTTTTTTGTAAAATAACTCTAAAATATGATAAAAAAGAGCAGTGTGGTGCAAAAGTTTTTATATTTAAAAAATTAATTATTATAAACCACTTTGAAATTGGTAAAAAAAAGTGAGGTTAGGATTGACCGTAACTCTAACTGATAATTTCAATGTGTTTTATTATAATTATTGTTTTAAATTTTCATACTTTATGCACATTTTCGTCTATTTAGTATTTATTCATTTTTTACTCATTTTACCAAAAGAATCTTCAAGTAGAATAACAAAAAAGTCACACTAACAATACAAACAATTCTGATTTTGCAAAAAATAAACACAATAAACTTTTAATGAGACGAAATACACATCGTAGGACCTTACAAAAAATCAAGGAGATAAGAAACACAAATGATGCATTACAGTCTCTAAAAATATAAGAACAAAAAGAATCCGTGCAAAAAAAATTGTGTTGAGTCACATGAGAATGCTCAATTAGCATATAATCGCATTAATCGACAAACACGGCCCACTTTCTACATTTCGTGTATTCTTTCTTCGAGCAAAGCAACGATATATACTAAAAATAATAACAATAATAATAAAATAAATACAAGCACACCGGGTGTCCTTGATACGAATCCGGTAATAAGGGTCCACTACCGTCTTTACGTGAACTCAGCCACACAATCGCGATAAATTTGAAGTGCCACCAGTGAAATCCAATATCCGATTCAAATGTCCATTATATATATATATATTGTGGGCAGAAACACAGACTCGGCTCTCAATGAAAATAAAGTCTCGAAGAAAAATGGAGTTTGTAGAGTACGAAAAAAATTGTTGAATTAATGCAAAACTAATGGTATTCAATTTCAGTATTGTTTTTGTAAGTATCAAGTAGATATTAGCACCAAGTGCGGATGTGAAATGAACGCTAAATTGATATTTAATTAATACCGAATTGACATCAAAATGATACCATAAATTAATACTAAATTACCATTCACAGGAAAAAAGAAGTGTTATTTTAACACTAAAAGTAGTGTTAAAACTACACGCAACATTTTTAACCGACGCTGTGTGGTTTTAACACTACATTGGTGTTAAAATAACAATAGAGACTGCTAAATTAACACTAGAGGGTGTTAAATTAATATACATTTTATATGGTGTTAAAATAACACTAAAATTGTGTTAAAACAACATAATCTAAAAACTACACGCAACACATTTAACACTTATTTTTTTCTGTGCACACAAAAAAATATGTGTTAAATTTGTTGCGTGTAGTTTTCAAGATGGTGTTATTTTAACAGCCATTAAAAATATGCATTAATTTTAACACACTCATGGCGTTATTTTAACACAAAATGTAGGTTAAAATCACATTGTATGGGTTAAAAATGTTGCGTGTTGTTTTAACACTACTTTTAGTGTTAAAACAACACTTCTTTTTTTCTGTGTGTGAATTTAAAACAAACTCATATTTATTTGCCACAAAATTAATATTAATTTTTAAAAATTAATGTTTGTTACAAAATTAATAACAAATTGATAATTTTGATTCTTAATTATTGATATTAAATATTAATACCGAATTAAAATTAAATTGATACTAAATTGATATTATATATCAACCAAATTGTATCAAACTGTTACTTAATTTTGGATCAATTAACGATTTAACCTAAAATGCGAGTAATTCTTTACATGGATACACAAAAAACGTTTTTTTGCCTCTAAAATTAAATTATGGGGGTATTCGAGTGATTTTATACATACTACTTTTTTAGTTTTTTAAGACGAACAAGTTCACATTCACTGCTGCATCATTAATTAACTGTCAATATAACAATATTAATGATGTCTTATGCATCATTGATTCAAAAAATAGAATCAATATAAATATTTAATCATTGATGGAAGTAGGAAAGATGTACAAAGAGCTTTCAGGTATGCTTTCATTATAAAAACATAATTAAATATAAATTGGATTGTTAATGTAGGTTAATATCCCATAAGCCATAACTAGAAGATAATATATTTTTACTTCTTTTGTTTGTTTCAAATATAAACAAATTTATTTTCTGCATAATGCATACAGTTGAAGGACATAATGCTTCAGTTGTGTTTAAGAAGTCTTCCTCTTCACATGTAAGTACATCTAAAACCTCAATTTTCCCTTTTACAAAATTTTTATTATTTCCTAAAATTCAACTAATAATTACAAACATTAAAAAATACTTATTATAAACCACGCAATAAATTATAAATATAACAAACACTAAGTAATAATAAAACTCTATTCAAATTTACAGAAAATCCTCAAAATGAAAACAAGGAAACTGCATTAGTAAACTATATAAATATAGAAAAAAAATATTCGATAAAAATGAATGTGGCTAAACGTGCAATATCACATCTCGGTTTAGTTGGTACTTGGAGACCGAAGAAAATTTCAAATTTTTCCAAACAATTATATAGACTGTACAGTTGTTTTATTTTTACAATCTTAACGTTATCTGTAATCTACATCATTGTCTACATTTTCAAATTTTCAACAAATTTTAATTCATTAACGGAGAGCTTACTAGTACTATTTGGTATTCTTGGGGCAATTTTAAAAATGCTCCATTTTATAATAAGACAAGAAGAAATTATTTCCGTTGACAGAACGCTGACGGAAAAAATATTCCTACCTCGAGATGAAATAGAAGAAGGAATATTAGCCGAATCCGAAAATACTCGAAGGTGTGTGTACTATTTCTATACTTTTATAATTAATTAAGAAAAAATTCATCCACAAATTTAACAAAATAATAAGTTTCAATAAATTTAATTCTAAGTAATTTCTACCAATATTCTAAGTCAAAGTTTATTATTTCATCTTATAGATTTATTTTTAATCAAATTTTAATAAAGAATTAATAATAATAACAACTAAATAATGGTAAATACATGAGGGCCCATGGGAGGGGCTCGTATGGATCGCTCTCATCATTGATTAGTAAAAGTTTTGAGTCCAAAAAAAATATTTTTTTACATCAACAAATTAATGTTTATAATGATTATATACAGTATAAACTGCATTTAATAATAAAAATATTAATTTATCAATATTTGAAGAGTGTCATGACAAGAAGGGTCAAGCCATAATTTTTTGAAATTGAAATTTTTTTTAATCCGGTAAATTCATTTACACAGATCTGTAAAAAGTATTTTCCTATAAATTGTTTCTTAAACTCGTTTTAAATAAAAATAGAAATAAAAATTAGCCTAAATTTTTTGCTTACAATGCAATTCACTGACCAGTGTCCGACTAGTGTATGCCGCTGTTCCCGACCAATACCCTACTTAGGGAAAAACTGGTCAGGGCCTCGTCAGTTTTCCCAAAAATTGCCCTAGTGTGTGAGGTTACTTTTATTCAAGAAGAAATTACAATAAAATTACGCGTCTCTCGCGCTCATTCAATATAATAAGAATATGTCAATTGTATATAACAATAATAAATCGTAACATTAAAAAATAAATTTAGTAGGGGAGAATGGGGCAAACCGGACCCTTCTAAATATTTCCGAAATGGCAAAATTGGAAAAAGTGTTGTTTACAAATTTAAAACAACCATGTTTAGTATATACCTTATTTTTCAATCTTACAGTTTTAGCTTGCGTTTGTGCGACGAAGGGACAAAAGTTTTTGTTTTAGTTTTTTTCTACACTTTTATGAATTTTTTCTTAAGAAAATTCTGAGGAAATCGTATAATGTTTCCAAATATTAGGCCTTAGGTTTTAAAGGTACACACCTCAGGAATATTTACCACCAAAAACTTTGATGAATTTGCAAAGCGTCTCTTTTTGACAAACATTTATTCTCAAAATGGGCCTGTGGGGCAAACCGGACCGTTTTCGGTGGGGCAAACCGGCCATAGGATATTTCCTTTGAATTAAAGTTTCATTAAAATTATTTTTAAATTAAATGTTTCTTTCATTAAAATATTTATCTGCAATGAAAAATAATTGTCTTACAATGAGAATTGAACCCTTCAATATTGTATCTCTGATAATGACAAACATTTTTATTTTTTTATTAAAAAAATATTTATTTAATTAAAATTCAATCCCGAATTATTATTTTCATTACTACAACCATTGTTTGCATGATTCTTTATGTTTTTTATTATTGTAGATTATGTAAATGCAATATTATAAATGAAAAACCAAACGGTCCGGTATACCCCAGGGGGTGGGTCGAACCGGACCGTTTGCAAAATTTTTTAAAGTAAACACAGCAACTAAACAATAAAAGATGAAGTATAGGTGTTTCTGAGAAAAAGTTGCAAAATTAAATGATCTTTCAAACAAGCCCTCGAAAAATGAAATCAGTTGATTCGTTTAGTCACAAGAGTCAAAAAACCGTAAGAGGGTCCGGTTTGCCCCACTCTCCCCTAAAAAGAACAATTTTTCTGTTAATCGGTACATTTTTTTCTTGATTTTTTAATAAACTTTTAACAATATTTACAAACATTTCCACAGTTTTTATTCACAACACAACACGCAATTTAATTATTTTATATAACGTTTAATCATGGAGAATGGAAAAATCCGCTCGCATGTGAGATCAATGTCCGTGCCGTATATTCTGTTACTTATGAAGACAAAGTATTTTTTTAAATTAACCAAAAAATAGGTTTCAATTAAATTTAAATATTTTTAACTGTATAGCAAAGATATTTTAAGTTTAATTTAAACAAAATACGTTTGAATCAAATAAATCGTTTTCTCAGTGTTGAATTAGCCATATATATACTAACATTATTTATGAATTTGCTATTGGTCACGATTTAATTAAAAATGTCAAAATCATTAAATAATTATGACGGGATGAGGGCAATCCACGAAGGCCTCGCAGTGGGCCCTCATCATTTTTCTACACGGAACTGTATTGAAAATAAAAATTTTAAATCTTATTTACAGAAAGCAATCAAATGCACTTATGATTGGCTGCTACTTTTTCTCCATTTGCCTCTGCTTGAATCCTCTAATCAGTTCTAACAAATTAGCACTACCATTCCCTAGTGTATGGATTCCTCTTAATTTTGAAAGTACAAAGTATTATCAATTTATTTATTTATATCAGGTAATTGTCCTTCTTGTTACAACAATTATTCTCTGTTGCTGTGATCTTTATTTTTCTGAACTTATGGAGAAAATTTGTGCCGAAGTAGATGTATTCAAACATCGTTTGTACATTTTACCACGACAAATAAGCATGAAATCAAAATCTAATCAATATGAATGCCTAATAATAAAGGATTGGTTGCATTTTCATTTACATCTAATCAAGTAAGTAATCAGTTAAAATAAAATAAAAAATAAAAATTAGAAAAAGACGCTTTTAAAAAAGTAATAATAATTAAAGAAAAATTTCCACATTCCACAGAATGGTTCACGATTTGAATAATTCATTCAATTTATTATGCATTATTCAATTTTTCATATCTACTGCTGTTTTGGGTTTAGCTATTTTCAATTTAGCAAAAGCTGAATTATTTACAACACACTTTTGGTATATATGCGTCTATTTACTTGATTTCACTTGGGAAATCTTTCAATTTTGTTACTACGGAGAGAAACTAATTGTCAAGGTAAATTTAAAAAATATATATTTAATTAACAAACAAACGAAAAAAATCTTTGTTAATGACATTTAATTAATCTATTACAAGCAACAAAATGTCACATCTTAATTTTAATTTGCTTTTGATTAGAAATATCCGTATTGAAAACTCAATAGCATGTTTTTTGATCAGCCAGGAAAATATTTTATTAAAACTATAATTTAATTAAGTTAAATTTTTGAGTTAAATTTAATTGAGTAAAGGAATTTATCACATAGCCTTTCTTGAATTATTTATTTGCTTTAAATAAAAAAATTAAAGAAAAGCTCTCGTTAAAAATATATTTTTTCTAGAAGTCTAGAGAAATGAGAATAGCTATTTTTACTTGTTTATTGATATGGTTTCTGTTATTTATTTAATTTGAAAAAAGAATATTTTTCCTATTTACAGAGCTCAGAAATCGTTAACGCTTGTTACAATGTGAACTGGAATACATTAAGCAAAAATTCAAAAATGTCATTATATATTATAATGATCCGAGCTTCTAAACCAATGAAAGTTAAAGGAGGATCTATGATAACAATTTCTATTGGCTTGTTTGTTGCGGTAAATTTAAATCATTTAAACCTATTTCCAAAATAAAGTTAATTTAAAAAAAACGTCAAATATTATACCTACAAAGAATGAATTTTCTTTTTCAGATTTTAAAAGTTGCATATTCGATTTTTAACGTTTTGCGGGAGAATCGTTAAGATACCAAAAATTATTTTTCTTACATCTACATAAATATTTGCAAATAGTTAATTAATTTGTGATATTAAGCGAAAATTTTCGAAATAAATTATACCTATATTTTTTGCTGTTGCAAATCAATATATTTAAATACATTTAAAAATTGTGATATTGAATAAAGTGTTCGTTAAAAATTTTTGCTCTCAACTTTTTTAAGATTTATTATTAATAATGTTGAGACAATGTCACCCAATTAATTTTTAACAGTAGACAAAAACAAGCAGCAGTGAAAGTACCCTATATTTTCCAAAGTGTAACATTATTTCGATGATTATTATCAAAAACTAAAGACGTCATTGCTAAAAGAAAAAAAATATAATTTAAACAAGCGACTGTAAGAAATAATGTAGATCATAAGTAGGTAAAAACTGTATCCTACAATCACAGTAGTAAAAGTCAGTTGTGTCAGACTACAGCCAGAATTTCGCAAATGATTGATGAGAAGAATTATTATTTTAATCAACTTTCATCAATTCAGCTATAGATGTCTATGTTAATATTTTAATATATTTACATGTCCTTTATTTCTAAATTCAATATAAGTATCATTTTTTATTTTAAAATAAAAATTTAAAATAAAAAAATCAAATATTAAAATTTTTTTAATATTTCGATGTTTAAAAGTAAGTTTAAATAAATTAAATAAGTACGTATTAATAAAAATTATTCTCCTTTTAGAATATTTTTTTTAAACATAAACTAATAGTTCAGTAAAACGTTATGATCAAAATTTTCATAGCCATTTTATTATCATTCGAAAATTATTAACGAGTCAATAACAGAAAAACAAAAAGAACTATATTCCCTAACTATGAACATATTTGCTCCCAATACAAATATATTTGCAGCATACAATTAATATCTGAAGAAAACACGTTTCAGTTGTGCTTCAAAAGTCTTCCCTTTCACATGTAAGTAAATCCTCAATAATAATAATCCCACTATACATATATCATTTACAAAAATATTATTTCATCTCAAAACAAATAATTTTTACTCAACTGAAATTTGTAGAAATTAGAAAATCACTAAAATTGAAAGAAAGAAAATTCTATTTGTAAATTCTGTAAAACAAGTTGTTCATTCCATGAACATTTAGCTTCCTCAATATAATATATACCAATTACTTGATCTTTTATTATAGAGTAATTATTTTAAAGTAAAATTTTAAACATTTTAAAAAATTCAAAATTTAAATTTTTTGTGAAAAATAAAAATATTGATTAATTTTTTAAAAATTGATAGAATATATATTTTATATACATGAATCGATTTCTTTTTCATGGCAGGAATACAATTTTGATAAGAATTAATGAAGAATTTTATAAAGAAAAAAGTTATTTTAAAGAATACAAAAATCGATTTTTTCAAATGAAAAAATTGTTTAAAAAAATTTTTTTAGGTATTTTTGAAAATCCTTCTGTCTGATTCTAGATATTCATAAACAAAATTTTATGAAAATCCTTCAATACGTGTAAGAGAAAATTTGTCCTCATGAATCGGTGAGATTCACACACATTAGCCTCGTCTCGCGGCAACACTAACACACATATGTACATACATCCGGACATTTGTTCCTTTTGACGAAATATACATATACTACACTTGAAAATTTGTCAAAATATTTGATTCTAAGAAATTCCAAAATCGACATCGTTACAAGGCTTCCTTTGGACAGGAAGCAAAAAATTATCCAAATAAAAATGAATGTATAGCTGATCGAGCAATATTTCATCTGGTCATAATCGGTGGTTGTGATTGAAGAAATTAATTTCAAATTTTTCCAATCAATTGTACAGACTCTATAGTTGTTTCATTCTGATAATCTTAATATTATATGGAATTTACATATTGATTGACATACTAATATTTTCGGAAAACGTCAATTTATTAACGGAAAGTTTGCTAGCATTTATCAATCTTTTTGGAGCGATTATAAAAATGCTTCTATTTATAATAAAGCAGAAAGAAATTATTTTCATTGACAGAATGCTGACGGAGAAAATTTGTCTACCTCGAGAGGAAATAAAAAAAGAAATATTAGCAAAATCTAAAAATACTGGAAGGTAATAATAATTATACATTCCTAAAAGTTAAAACATAATATTCCTATATTAATAATTAACATCCTAAATTGTTTATTAACACAGTTTTTCTAAGAAAATCAATTTGAGACAAGAAAATATCAAACTTCTTACATCATAATAATTTTGATACTTTTTTTGTCTCAATCCATAGAAAAACTGTCTAAATACCCGTAATCTAAATTTACAAAAATTAAATTGCCACAATATTCTTAATTTGAAAATAAAAACTCAAAATTTTGTTTACAGCATCGATTTATTTATTTGCATCAGGCAATTGTCGTTTTTGTCTCAACAGTCATCCTCTGTTGCTGTGATACTAATTTGTGTGAATACATGGAAAAAATTAGTGCAGAATTAGATGTATTCAAACATCGTGTATGCCAATTCTAATTAGAAATGACGACAAAATTCAAATAAAAAAATAATGGATACGAATTAACGACAATAAAGGACTAGCTACATTATCATTCTCATTTCATAAAGTAAGTAATTAAAAAAATTTTAAAAATAACTAAGTGACTCAAAACATTTTTTTTCGCCTAATGTATTTTTGACCATTACAAAAACTCCAATACTTTGGGAAAATATTCTTATCTGCTTTGGGATGGCGAAATGCATAGGGATTTGTAAAAAATAATTACATTTTGTTTAAAAAAATGTTTTAAATTGAGAGTACATGAAAAAAGGTTACATTGACAGACATTACAAAAAATTTAAAAAAGGAGAAAATTCTTTAATAAACATAGAAAAAGGAATAGATATTTATTTTTAAAGGTTGAATTTGTATTTTCTAGTTGATTAAAAGAATCAAATAATATATGATAGAGAGTAAAATATGTTATTTAAGTTTGTGTATGAAATGTCAAAAATCGATCACATTTAATAATTTATTTGGCAAAGTAATTTAATTTTAGAAAATCGAAATTATTTAAATAATAAGTATTTTAAATACACTTTAATGTTATTTAAATACTTTTTTGATTACCAGCTGAGAAATATAAAAGAATTTACCTTAAAAACTAACCATTCTTCATTTTATCGCGATTTTGAATGTTTTGTAACTTCCTTGGAGAAAAATCGATTTATGCCAATTTTTTTTATCTTTTTTATCTTCTTGCTTCAAAAATGTCGCGTTAGGTTCTGCACTAGTCTTCGAAAGAAATTGATTCAAAATAAGTGTTTATTTTGAAGGTTACCGACAAGTATAATAACTAACTTGAAGTTGGTTTGCTACTTGCGATAAAAGTCAAATTCGAAATGAAACGATTTTTTTATTTGAAGGAAATTAAGTATATTTATTTGAATTAAACATTATTAATAAAATTAATAAAAGTAATTAATTAATTGAAACGAAATGAAACTATTTTTTTGGCAAAAAAAACTTTAAACATTTTTTTAATACAAAATGTAATTATTTTTTACAAATCATTATGCATTTCTCCATCCCAAAGCAGATAAGAATATTTTCCTAAAGTATTGGAATTTCTGTAATGGTAAAAAATACATTAGACGAAATAAAATGGTTTGACCCAAGTAACAAAAGAAAATAAAAATAAAATTAAAAAAGTTACAAAACAGTTTCTTATTTCACAGAATGGTTCACAATTTCAATAATTTATTCACTTCGATATTTATTATCCAATTCTTCATATCTACTGCTGTTTTGGATTTGACAATTTTTAATATAGCGAAAGTGGAACTATTCGTGAAATTTTTCAAATGTGCTACTGTGGAGAGAAAATAATTGTCAAAGTAAAATAAATAATTTCAAACGTTTATGAAACTAAAAAGAAAAGCAAATATTAAATATTACACGCATATACATAGAAGTACAAAAAAATACAATTTACTTGATGTAATATTTAGTTAATTTTATAACACTGCTTTTGAATCAAGAAGACAGTTTTCATTTAACTAAGAATGCTAATAAAATCAATTAAATATCACATCCAGTAAATTATATTTGCCTTTGAACGTCCATACAATAAGTATGCTCATTATAAATTCTACTGTATTTTTTTATTTACATAAATATCCACATAATGCATAATGTACAATTTTCTTTAAATTCATAATTATTTTAGAGATTTTGATATAATAATAATAATAATAATATATTTTAATTATTGACAATTGTGATTAGCACATATAATTATAATAATATTTTTATACTTTTTATAAAGTCCCATTGGGAGATGCCAGTTTAGTGCCGTTATTGACCTCTGGCTTAGTACTAAGCCGATTTACTATATCTATTGCTAGCAATAGTCTTCATTTTTAATGCAATTGAGTCAAGAAGAAGACCTATTATACTTAAAGTATTAATAAAATAATCCTGTCAAGTTTAATTTCTTGTAATTTATATATTTATTAAGTATCAAGGATAACCCTTTATTAAAAAAATAGATTTTTTAAGTAAATGGATTTTTCATTTCGCTACAACTTTTCAAAATTTGAAAATTGCATGAAAATGTTTAAAGTTTAAATTAAATATGTTCTATTTTCAATATTCTTTGTTATAAATGTCCAATAGAAACGAAAATTGTCAATGTTAAATAATATTTAATGATAAAAATTATAATTGCATTGCTGATTCAATACGCCGCGGGTAGAGATCCATTACGCCCCGGTCTCCCCTAATATATAGTAAGTTATTTATACATTTAATATAATTTTTAGACTGTAGTATATTTATTAATACTTAGACCATTAATATGTTTTATAATAAAAAATTGAACAAATTTTAATTATTTTTATTAATAATTTAATATTTTTTCTGGTTTGTGGTTTTAATGATAAATTTAGACAAGGAATATTTAAATTTGGATATTCAAAATAGTCAACCCCTTAGGGATACACTACATTCATTATTAAATTGTAAATGAACGGTCGTTAACTTTAAATAGTGGTTATTATCGATGAATTCGGTGAATTTTTAACTTCCTTTACATAAACGCATAATTAAATAGGCACAAGATTGTTATTATATTGTATGTTCCAGTTATAATTAAGGGAAAATAAATGTATTTCCTGTTTCTATTATCAAAGAAATATTAAAGATTCGGCATAGTTCCTAACTGAATGCTACAAAAACTTTAGTTGTGTTTCAAAAGTCTCACTCTTCACTACTAAGTGTTTCGTTTCTTAAACGCAATCCAAACATTTATTATTATATGTAAAAAGCTAATAAATTTTAACGTATTCAAACCTATAGAGAATCATGAAACTGGAAGAAAAAAAACTACACCAGTAAAATATATAGAATTGACAGAAAAAAATTTATAAACTAAAAATGAATTTGGCTAAACATGCAATTCGTCATCTCATGATAGTTGGTACATGGAAACCAAAAACATTGGATTCAAATTTAACGTACAGAGTGTATAGCTGTTTTATTTTGACAATATTAACATTATTTGCAATCTACGTTCTGATCTATGTAACAAAATTTTCGAAAAATGTAAATTCATTAACGGAGAGTTTACTAGTGTTTCTTAGTATTTTTGGGGCAATTGTAAAAATGTCATATTTTATATTAAAACAAGAGGAAATTACTTCCGTTGACAGTATGCTTACGGAAAAAATTTGTCTACCACGAGATCAAATTGAAGAGGAAATATTGAGCACATCCGATAAGTTTATCAGGTAATGCACTATTAATGAAAATAAATTAAATTAATATCGGTGAAAAGTTTAATTATTTTTTTTCCATATTTGAACAAGTGGAAGAAGGTTTAAAAAACTTTAAATGAAAAAAATAGTGAATGAATCATTAAAAATTTTCAAATTTTAATTACAGAAAACGATCGAATACACTTATGATTGGATGCTACTTGTTCTCCTTGTCTCTTTGTATGATTCCCTTGTTCACTTCCAAAAAATTGGCACTACCATATCCAAATGTATTTATCCCCCTTCCATTCGAAAGTTCAAGGTATTATCGACTTATTTATCTATATCAGACATTTGTCTTTCTTTTGACAACAATTATCCTCTGCTGCTGTGATACTTATTTGAATGAACTTTTGGAGAAAATTTGTGCTGAATTAGATATATTCAAACATCGTTTATGTCAATTCCAACTAGAAATAAGTACAAATTTCAAATCAAAGAATAATGAATATGAATTAGCAATAATAAAGGACTGGTTACATTTTCATTTACATCTAATCAAGTAAGTTCCATTGAGAAAAATTTAAGAGAATGGAATAGATTAAGAAAAGTTAAAAAAATATTGCGAAGCTTTAAAACGAACGATATTTAAAATTTTAAATAAAATTTTAAAAATAGTTTAAAAAATAGTTTAGAAAAAATTATACAAATTTCCTTATTCCACAGGACTGTATGCAATGTAAATAACACATTCAATTTAATATTTATTCTTCAATTTTTCATATCCACTACTGTTTTGGGTTTAGCAATCTTTAATTTGGCAAGAGTTGAATTATTCACACTACATTTTTGGTACATGTGTACTTATTTGTTTGATTTTATGATTGAAATCTTTCAATTTTGCTACTATGGAGAAAAAGTAATTGTCAAGGTAAATTAAAGAATTGAAAAAAAGAATTTAAATACTTTACGTAAATATATAAATAAGTAAAACAAATTTCCTTAAAAAAATTAATCATGCTTTAAAATTTTCAGAGTACAGAAATTGTAAATGCCTGCTATAATGTAAATTGGAATACTTTAAGCAAGAGTTCAAGAATGTCATTATATATTATAATGATACAAGCTTCTAAGCCAATGAAAATAAAAAGTGGATCTATGGTAACAATGTCTATTGGTACATTTGTTGCGGTAAATGTCAAAGAATTAAAAAATTTAATAAAAATTTCTTGACTTTTTCACAAATAGTACATTTTTAATTACAGATTTTTAAAGTGTCGTATTCAATATTCAACGTTTTAAGGGAAATTCATTAAAATACAAATCGACATTTATGAAAATTATATATATATATATATATATGTTCCTTTGTTATAAATGACAATGTAGCGTGTAAATATTTTGGGTATTAAATAAAAAATTTTTTAATAAAATTTTTCGAATTTTCTCTTATCTTCTACTCCTAAGTGCGAAATGCCAGGACTGTCAATACGGCCCAAGATTGGTCCAGTGACGTCTGCCGAAATATAGCAGACATTTGTGGGTCATCACTGGCATTCAAATCGTCCCATTATTAATTAATTAAATTATTATTAATTATTATTATTAATAATAATTAATTCATTAAAGTGTGCCATCATTGGCCAGGATCCTCAATTTTTCTAATTTGCAGAGATTGATTGATTTACAATACTTCTAGATTCCTTGATTCAAAAAAAAGTAATAGAATTAACTTTTAACAAAACGTTTTTAATTCTAAATTATATTTAAAATTATTCTCCCTATTAAATAGAGAAGCATTTGTGATCAGGGTTCAAAAAAATTCAATTAAATATTTAAAAAAAATAAATTCTACAAAATTGTTAAGTTATAAAAGTATGGAAAATTCAGGTTTTCAAACATTTTAAATTTAAACCTTTTCGAAATTCAATTATTTCTAAAAATCCATGCAAGGGTGTCATGACAAAAGGGATCAAGCCACAATTTCATGATTTTACAGGAAACGAAAATAATATATTTAGAAAATTTCCTGATTATTATTTCAGAAAAATCTAAAAAAAACGTTATATAATATTATCATTTCGCTTTACCAGTGGAAATAAAATTTATGAAAATAAACCTACATATATTAGTGAGAAAAAAGAAAAAGTGAACCATATTTGGGTTACGTCAAATGCGCATATTTTCATATAAAATTAATTATTAAAAAAGTATAGTTTTTTTTGTATAACTTTTGTTTGTTTTGTTTTTTAACTGAATTGCATTATAAGTAAAAATTCAAGCTAATTTTTATTTTTATTAAAAATGAGTTTAAAAAACAATTAACGGGAAAATTCTTTTACAGAACTGTGTAAATGAAATTACCTGATTTTTCTGATAAAAAAATATAAATTTCGAAAAATTGTGGTTTGACCCCTTTTATCATGCCACTTTTAATATATTAATTCATATATTTAATTATTTAAACACTAGCACAAATAACATGCGCGTGAAGTTTCTTGTTTCACTTTTAACATACGGGGCGTTCCACACCAAATCGGAAATTATTTTACTTTTGCATCTCAAATATTTTTTTTCTTTTAGTGCGCGTTGAAATTAGCTATCATGATTTTTTTTTAATTTCTTCATCAAGCGGTTTAAGAGTTACAGGTTTTTGAAAAAAACACGTTTTCCACGTAAGTTTTTTTTAAATGCTTATAACTCGGACAAAAATTGATCAAATTGGACGTTCTTATAATGAAAATTTTTGTTTTTTCACGTAGTTTTTAATAAAAATGTAAAAATATTTTTTTTAATTTTCGAAAAAAATTTTAAGTTTAAAAATAAAATTTCATTTTTAAGAATGTATGTATCGAGCGATTTTTTTCAAAATTATTTGTAGGAAACTAGAACTAATTTAGGAATTTTTAATCCTTGTCTGATTGTAGGCAAAGAATAGGATCTATTTATTTTGAAATTTTTAATTTTTCTAAAACGGTAGGTAGCCAAATGCCTAAATTACAATTTGACCAAATCATAATTTTAAACAGTAAGAAGGTTAAGTTCGGAGAAACTCAGTCGGAGAACATTTATTGTGTGAAAAATTTGTGTGATTTAGTCAAATTGTAAATTAGGCACTTGGCCTCCTACCAGTTTAGAAAAATTAAAAATTACAGAATAAATACATCCAATCCTCTGTTCACAATCAGACAAGGATTAAAAATTCTTAAATTAGTTCTAGTTTCCTACAAACAATTTTGAAAAAAATCGCTTGATACATACATTCTTAAAAATGAAATATTATTTTTAAAATTTAAATTTTTTTCGAAAATTAAAAAAAATATTTTTACATTTTTATTAAAAACTACGTGAAAAATCAAAAATTTTCATTATAAGAACGTCCAATTTGATCAATTTTTGTCCGAGTTATAAGCATTTCAAAAAAAAAACTTACGTGGAAAACGTGTTTTTTCAAAAACCTGTAACTCTAAAACCGCTTGATGAAAAAATTTGAAAAAAATCATGATAGCTAATTTCAACGCGTACTAAAAGAAAAAAAATATTTGAGATGCAAAAGTAAAATAATTTTCGATTTGGTGTGGAACGCCCCGTATATAACAATAATGTAATTTTTGCATTACATGTCACATGAAAATTAATGAAAGCGTGAATACTAATGTGAGACGATAGTAAAAAATATGTTTATTACATTATTTTTGACATATAATTATAAAAAATAAATTACATTTAATTACTTATTTGTTATTTTGTTTCTAATATAGTTTTCTAGTCAAAATTAATTAATATTATTTTCATGTCATTAACTTTTAAAAATTCAATTATTCAGAAGAATTATACACAAAATTACTATTTTTTTAAATTTATTTAGGAAAATCAGGAAAAAGTCAGGGAATTTTGTCAAAATTGCTGGAGTAATATTACATTTCAAGAATTTATAAGAAAATTCTGAATGTTATCTTCATTATTAAAAATATTTTATTTATTTCAAACTCTTCCTGTTTTTAACAATAATTAGACTTTAAACATTTAAAATTGATTTTCTTATTAAATAATTTAATTTTTGAAAAACTATCGAGAAAAAATTATTTTGGAATAATTTTTTATTTAAAAATTAAAAAAATAATGGAATATAATCACTTAACTATTTAATCACAAAAAATAATTCAAAAATTAAAAAAAACAAATTTTGTGCAAAAATTATGATTATAAAATAGAAATTATGCATATTTTTTCATTTAGTAAGAAAAATGAATTTCGTTAAAAATTGAAATTAACTAAATATATCACTGCTTTGCGAACTTTGCATAAAATTTCATATTTGTGCATTCAAAAAATGAATTTAAAAATGTTTTGATAAAATTCTTTATTAGACTTCAATTTTAAGAAATTTTAATTATTCAATAAATTATTTATTTTTGCATTTAAATTATTGAATTATCTAATAAAAATTTATTTAAAAATGAATTTCAGTTAAAGTTTTACATAATAATTGTATATTAAAAGCATTATAGCATGAATTTTAAGAAATAATTAATTTTTAAAATCAAATCAAAGTTTTTTAAAAATTTGTATTTTTCGTACTTATAACTAACAATTCTGCAGAATTAATTATTTTGAAAAAATTGAATTGAATTTTTTTCTCAAATTATTTGAAGTGATAATTTTTAATTCGCAAAATGGATTTATAAACAAATGAATTTTTAAATTCTCAAAGAACTTTCTTCAAAAATTATTAAAACTAATTTATTCCTGTAGGGAAATAATAATGATTAAAATTTATTTAGAAAATAACTTATTGATGTTTTCATATAATTTTAGAATTAAAGAAACTCGTAAATAAATGTAATGGAACATTTTTTGGAGTATGTTACTAAAAAAAATTAATTATTTGACATTAGGCAAGTACTCTGTTAAAAAACAAGACCGTTAACGTGAAATAAACAAAAAAAAATTTTTTTAAGTATCAATTTATTAATTTTATATAACTATTCTAAAGCTTTTGTTAATTAAACAAAGATCTTTTATTAACTAAATTACTTATTTACGTATATTTTAACTTATCTACTACTTAACAGCTATCAGAAAATAATAAAAAAAATAAATGAATGTAATATTTTCTATCAAAACGTATAAAAAACAAAAGGATAACCATGACTAACTTCAGGTGTGGACAGAATGAAAGAATGAATTATTGGATTATTATAGTTAATTAATTATTCGGTGATTTGTCTAAAAATATTTTTTTTATTTTTTGTTTTATATATTTTTTTTATATGACAAATAATATATTTTAAACTACTTTATCAAATAATTTTTTTAAAATGATACAATTATACGTTAATTAAAAAATATTAAGAACAATACTATCAAATTTTTGTTATCTATTGAATTTAAATACCGAGTCCCTCGGATCCGCATGTGCGCGTCCGGAAAAACGAACTCGAGCCCTTGAGAGTTAATAATCAATTACACAGCTCTTTGCACACCTCTAGTATTAAACATACTATAAATTTAAAGTTATATTCATAACTTAAATAACAATTCTTACGAATATTTCTTCTTAAAATTAAAAATAAATTTACTGATGTATTCAAATTATTGTCTTTTCATTAAATTGAATAAATCAGTGGCCTCTCAAAGGAAATAAAAATGAAAATAATTAATGAAAGAACTTAAGCAACGACTAAAATAATTTTGTAAATAATTAAGACGTCTCAAGTTCTTAGTTTTGTTCTATGATGATAAAAAATCATGCTAAGCATACCTTTAGCATGAAGCAATAAATAACACCCAGTCAGCGAACACAGTCATAAAATAATGAATGAGTCTCATTTTTCTCGCCTTGAAAACAATTTTTTCTTCCTAACATCAAAAGACATATAGAGCCTTGCAGTTATGGGAATTCGATTTCAGGCAATTGGTTATTTTTACCTTGTCTACAAGTATTTATATATGTACAAACACACTTGTATCAATATATAAGGTAAAGAGCATTGCGTTGTCTTCACTCACACTTATAATCCAACTGGGCTTTGTCTTTAAATATCTTTAAGAATCTTTAAGTGAACGTTCATGTATTTGCGTCTTTGCATCTCTGAACGTCACGAACATCCGGTTAGACCCTCCTTACATATTCCGTTTAATTAATGAGACATGGCGCACAGATTTAATGAGAGAGAATCGCAAAAGGGCTCAGGGGAGAAAAATTTCCAGCTAAACGAAGGACTTAACGCACCTATACTTATAACCATCCAGGAATGTCCAACTACAATATTCAAAGCCGAAAGGATAATTTTCATTTCGTATATTCCATTTTTAATTTTTAATCTGAATATTTTATTCCGTATATATATTTCCCTACTTTCCGCGCATCCGAAAGTTCAATTATTATTTCCGAGAATTTTTATTATTATTTTATTCAATCGAAATATCTCTGTCAAATTTTCTGCAATTACTGTCGAGAAACGCTAAATATTTCCCATGAATTTTTTGGTAATTTTCTAAAGCATTCGCTCTAACGTCAAATCAGTGAAATTTCAGTAGGGATTAGACACACAATTTTTTATTTCTTTACCTAGGCTTCCGAATTTTAAAAGAAACTTTTCTGTATAAAAACTTAATTTTTTCTCTTATTCATTACTCTTTTTATTAAAAAAAAATTTTTTTTCACCCAAAATAAATATAAATTATTTTCAAAACATAAAAATCCATCGTCTTTGTTTTATAAAATCGAAGAGAAATTTTATACCATTGTTTTCGATAATTATTTTGACCTTTAACTCGAGAATGGAGAAAGAAAAAGATGTTCGACCTTGGTCCAAAGATTTGAAAATTTAAGTACACCCTTTCATCTTTTATTCGGAACATATTTTGTATCATTTTGTTTACGACGTATAATGAGAGACCTGCGAATTCACGGAAAACTTTAAACTGCCTACAGAACAAAGTTATGGTCTCTTTACGTCAAGTGTATATTTCAAAAAGTTTCAAACAATTGTAAAAATTTGAAAAAAATTTTCAGAATTTTCATTTCATTGCATTTCTGACGGAAAAACAAAATTCTCTTTCAACTAACATCGATTATTATTTCATGATTACCAAAATTAAAAACTATCAAGGGAATTCAAAACGAATTTATAAAAATTTTAAATTATCAAGAGAATTCATATCAAATTTATAAAAATTCAAATTTACCAATCAAATTAAAAAGTATATCAATTAAATTGAATTTAGAAAAATAACAAATTATCAAGACAATTAAAATCAAATTTAAACAGAAATGTTGATTGAGATAAAAAACGCCGTTCATCTATTTATCCACACATTGACAAAACGATTTATTTGATTCAAATATATTTTATTTAAATCAAGCTTAAAATATTTTTGCTATACAGTCAAAAATATTTAAGTTTAATTGAAACCTATTTTTTGGTTAATTTAAAAAAATAATATATTTAATTTAAACATAAGTCGTGGTTGATTTGAAATTGTCTGTAGTTAACTTTTAAGTTTGATTCAAAAATAAAATTTTGAAAAATTTTTTTTGTTTAAATCAAAACAGAAAATATGTTTGAATTAAATATAATTATTCAAGCAAATAATACTTTTTAATCAAAGCAGTAGATATTTTCAATATGTTGGGAAACTAATGGTTGGGAGCTTGCAAACTAATTTCAATTAAACAAAATCACTTAAAATTGTTTTTTTTTATTTAAATTAAGTATAACGTTTTCTCAGTGTAAAGTTAAAAACAAAAATATTTTCATACCAAATGAAAAATATTTTTTAAATTAATAAAACTAATTTTATTTTTTGTGATTAAAGAAATAAAAAATCCCTCTTTGTACTCTTAATTTTTTAAAATTAAAAAATATATGAATTTATAAAAAAGCGTTATTTCTATATAATAGTTTTTTGCAATAAAGAAGATAAATTCCCAATTAAAATTAATTCCTAATTAAATTCTTTATTAAATAAAAACAGTTGTCACAGACATTTCTTTTAGTTTAAAATTTTTAATTTAAATAATAATATTTCGTTTACCGATGTGAAAGTCGGTTGGTAGTTGAAACTTTAGTCACAAGAGAGCTGTCCCTTACAGAATTACAAGCTGTATTATTTCAAGTTTCTCGCTTTATTTTCAAATATACAGTTTCTGTTTTATCGACAATAATTAATTTTTTAATTTGAATTAAATTTTTACTTTCTTAATTTCAAATATATCTAAGAAATTTCTAAAAGGAAAATTTAATGTATTAATTAAAAAAACTATCCATTTAATTATTTAAATTATTTGCAAACTAAAAAAATTTTTATAAATAAAATAGGTAGTTTAAAAAGTTTCATACAGCATAAAAAAATTAAAAATTTAGAAATTTAGTAATTATTCCATAAATAATTGTTTTATACTTTTATTATTATATTATATATTATATATTTTTAATAACTAAATTATTATTATTTCCTTATTACATTTTTCAATTATTTAATCTACTCAAATAAAGAACCTAAAACATTCTTTCTGCAATATTATGACAATGTTCCAAATTCTTCTGCAATATTGATCCAATATTTATCATAATATTGCCAAATAGTGTCAGTATTCAATTTTTCAAAAATAGTAAAATTATTTAAAATATTATTCTTTTAGTACTGCAGAAGAACTTAAATTTTCATTTTTCTATTATTAATTCAATTAAAAAAATTTTAAGATCAAATTACACTAATAAAATAAGAATTTTGTGGTATTTCTATTCGATTGCTATTATTTCCTCGAGCAATGCGAAAAATTGTTATTATTATGTTCGTGCGTATAGTCTCGGTGAACCGTGAAACTATTACTCGAGATCAATGTCTCAAAGTAACATAGTATTCCCAGCAAGACTCAAATTCCTTATCTATTGTAAATTATAAAAACATCTTTTAGAATTAAATTATAAATTTTAAAATTATTTAATTACTTAATGATTGTGAAAAAATTAATTAATCGTAATAATACTTCACAAATATGTTTTCAAATTATATTAAATAATAAAATATTAATGAAATACAACATATAAAAAATATAATAATTTGGCATTGGTCACATAACCTATGCTTGTATAAATAATAATAAAATTAATAATAAAAATTCACAGTTTTTCTAAGGACATCAAATTGAGACAAAAAAATCAAAAGTGTTGTTTCGTTTTTCGTCTCAATTAAAAATCCTTGGAAAATAATGAATAAATAATTAAAAAATAGAGTTTTTTGTTGATTATTTAGTCATCAAAACTTTTGTCCATTTTTACAATTTCGCCACCAGTGGTAAAAGTCATTTCCAGTAAGACTTCAAATTCGTAAATGCAAAAAACAAGTAGTAAAAGTCAATTCCAGTCAGACGTCATAAATTCTTCCAATTGTTGCATCAGTAATAAAAATAAGTATACTCGTAGAACTGCGGTATTCGCAAAGACGCAGTAAATTTTCAATCATTAAAACACTTCAGTTTAAATTAATATTTAATAATTGAAATACTACCCGCAGCGCCAATTGCATATTTGTACTTACATATATTGTACACATTTAAGACATGAAAATTATAACTATCAAAATAAACAGAATTTTATTTATTGTGTATACAATACACTCTCTGACATAACTGAATATTTTCTCAAGACGCATATTATAAAGAAAGGAAAACGATTTGAGGAAATTCAATATTTATTGCCTCACATTATTTTTATGTGGAAAAGAATTTATGAATGCGGCATTCAGATTAAAGTGGAAACACAATTATCAACTGACTGTTAATAAATTACAAGCCTTTTTTTAGCGTTGCTGAAATTTAGTTAAGTAACGCGCTAAATATACATGATTAAAATTTTTTTTCCAAAATTAATACAACTTTAGAAAATTAATTATATTTTTCTACTATTATAACTTTTACTTCTAATAAGAGTCTTAATTATTTCTTTATTCTACTATTATTATTATTATTACGATTCAAATTAGTTTTGAAAAAAATTAAGACATTAATTTGAAAATTCGGTAATATTTAGGGGAGACTGGGACTAAATGTTAAATTTTGGATAAATATTTTGCAACTTGCCCTCAACAAGTTTCAATAAAAAAGTTTCTAATATTTTCAAGGAAAATAAATGTTTTGTTCTTTTTTGAAAATTTTGTTTCTTTAACATTTAGCCCCATGCTGGGGCAAAATATTAAATTCTATTCCTAGCCTACTAAAACTAATTTTCTAATGGGTGTTAAGTAGTAGATAAGTTAAAGTATATACGTAAAACAAGTAATTTAATTAATAAACCAACTATGTTTATTCAACAGTAGCGTTAGAACAGTTAATAAATTAAAATTTCCAAACAAAATTTTTTTTGGTTAATTTCACTTGAGCAGTTTTGTTTTTTGTCAGAATACACTTGCCTAATGTCAAATAAATCATTTTTAAACAAATAAACCCGAAAAAAACGAAAAATGTAAAAAAAAATCAAGCTAAATGCCATAAAAGAGAAGAAAAAAGTAAATCCTTTCCATTCAAATGTAAAAGATTTTAAAATTGATTATCAGAACTAATAAAACTACAGATTAATAAAAAATGAAAGAAAATGTAAATTTTAAAATTCTGCCTACCAAACAAAGAATAAATTAAAAAAACAAAAATCCCTAAATGCAAATAAAAAATTTCTACTTTTCCTCTTTTCTTCATCTCACGAATTACGAAGCTGATATTTTGAGCGATACACCATTATAACTGATGAAGGAATAATTTTTGTTAAATAATAAGGAAAGTTTGACGCAATGGTATAATCAAAGAAGATCAAGTGCCTCGTAAGTGGCCTGGCCTTGAAGATCCTTGAACAAGCAAATACTTGAGTCTCGATCATTGCAAATCTTGAATCGTTTCTTTCATATTTCTTTTATTTTTTTTTTATTTTTCTTCCTATCACGCCTTCTTTTTTTTATTCATTTTTACATGGTCCATTAAAATGGGCAGAGGGCGAACGTATACTTTCTCTCATGATTCTGATATTTCTGTGAGTGAAAGTATTACAGGTAAACACGTCGATGTCCATTACATATATATATATATATATAGCCACCCGAATGTCTGTTTCACTATATCGAGAGAGACCACACCCTTTGATCAATAACAATTATAACAATCCCGTTAATCATCAAATAATAAATAACAATTTCATCGCGCAAAATCGCAATATATTAATTACCAAATTGCGTGGTTCATCAATCATAATTTCTATACAAGACGGAAACAATAAACCATCATTATTCTCATCGTGATTAATTGTAATTATTCATTTACGATAATTCATAAACTGTAAAAAAAGTAATTACAATTTTTTTTCAAATATGAATTGAGAGATAAGAGAGAAATTAAATTGTGTATTAAATCTTTGTGGGTAATTAACACATTGACTGGATGAATACGAAGTTAGAAAAATGTTTTATTAATTACTTTTAATTATTTTATGATGCGACTAATTTTATAATTAACTTTATGATGACTATTTTTATGATGAATTGTATTTTTTCATTATGTATTATATGGAATTTGTTCCTGATTTAAAAATACAAATAATTTCTTACCTACTTGTCAAATATTTAAATCAAATAAATGACAAAAAAACGATATATAAAGAAATTAAATATACATAAATAAATATATATAAATAAATTTATAAATAAATTTTATGGAATAAATTCCATATAATATATAATAAAAAAATAAAATTCATCATAAAGTTCTTTTATACATTCGTTTAAATCAAATATTTAAATAAATTATTCACAAGGTAAAAATTAGTAAGAGATGAACTCAACAATAAGTACAAAACGAGACATGCAAATAAGTAACCTATTATACTCTATAAACAATTCAACAACGCTTCTATGTAATTAAATCGATACCAAAACATTGAATGAACGGATTATTTGTGTGTTGGGAAAAAATGATCTCGATAAGCAATGAGAAGGAAATTACTTTCGGTATATTACCAAAACTTTCGATCTCTTCTCAAACACGAAGAACGATCTCACTTTTCTTTTATAAACTCCTTCTCATCGTCAAAATTCCATGCACTGAATCGTACTAAATTATTGAGATATATGAATCCAGATCGATGGAACTTTCTTTCAAAAGCAAATAACATACGGAGAAGGTCATTGTTTTCTCTGCGTCTACCGCGTGAAGTTGTACTTATTTCTTAAATAGATAGTATCACATCCCACGCTCACTAAAACTTCCAATAATAATAAGATAAGGGAATCTTTTCAGGTGTAAAAAAATTTCATTGTCTTCAAAATGCATAAGTCCTACTGTGATTAAAATCGCTTTACAAAAAGGATCAAAGATCGAAATTTCGCTTTTAATTTTCCTTTTTGGTCATTTTTCAACATTTTTAACATTTCCTACATTTTATTACACTTTTCTATTTCTTAAATCATTTTGTACTTAATTTGATTATTTATTTAATTTTTCTTTCGACTACAATTCTACAAAACCAGATTTTTTGTTTCTTTGTTTAATTAATTATCTTTCTTTATATACGGAGATTTATTAATACCCGATAATTTCACCGATCCCGCACCAAAGTGTATATACAATAACAGCAATCAATAATTATAATGTGATAATGAATTTTGTTCATTTAATGATATTTATTGGAAACTGAAATTAAATTGAAATGCATGGGAAATAGTAAAGATTGTAATGTTAAAAAAAAGAAAAAAATTAACGGAATGCTATTTAAACTATTGACAATTTGACCTCGTAGCAAGCTACTTTCAACAATCTATTTACTACAATTTTAAAACCCAAGAGAAATAAAGGAACATTAAAGTGTACCTACTTCCGTGAAAATTCACTTTCTCGAATTGATCTTCTTTTTTCATTTACTATATAAATATTATATAGAAAATTTTTTTTCTATTTATTTATCAGCAAAATGATAATTGTTGACTTGTGTTATTTCTCTCGTATAAAAGGTAGTTATTACAAACTATCAACGAGAGTAACCGGTCTTCATATTTTCCAACTGTACATTTTGTACATTTGCATATCAGGAAGTAATTTCATACTCTCTAAATTTGAATCAGCGAAAAGTCAATGATTCTTCAACCCACCCACGTGAAAATGTTCTCGGGAATCAGTCCGGGAAATTCTCAGGAAATTCCCGAAAAATGTTCTCCTGCATAACTGACATTAATGTCAAAAAATATTAGAAGAGAATAGAAGATATACTTTCTAGTGATTCTATATATTTTATTAACAATAATTATTAATAATATTAATTAATAATATAGGCACACAAAAAATAAAAATTCTGTGACCCAGAGGACAGACCTTTAAATTCCTATGTTTTCGGGGTCGTTGAAACTGAATCATATTGGGTTTGTATAAGAGTTTGTCCTCTGGGTCACGAAATTTTAGTTTTTTTTGTGTGCCTGTGTAAATATTATTAACAAAAAAAAGTAAAACTTCCAATGAAATTCGCTATATTTTTTCTATAATCTACGCGTGAAAATACTCAAGTGTACCAATTTTTAGCTTTCTAGATGTGAAACCGTAAGCGCTAAGGGGTAATTTTTGTAACTGTTCCAATAGGGTTCCTACCGAGTACGGAACCCTAAAAATATTCTTTTATATATAAATACGTGTAAACACCTTTAATGCAATCTAATTTTATAAATATCCATTCAAATTTATGCGAGCAATAATTGTCGAATTTTTATCTTGTCATTTTTAAGTGAGTTGTATTATGCTGATTATAGTTCCTGTAAGCTGTCTATTATTTACCAGTTGCAATTAAAAAATAAATGTTTTGTACTTTTTCAATCAAATAAATTAATTTTTAAACAAAAATGTATTAAAATGTAATAAATATTTTTAAAGAAATATAAAGATTTTGGATCACTTAGGTCTTATTTTAAAGATGTTTACACGTATTTATATATAAAAGAATAATTGGTATGTGAACAGTTTGTCCAGATGTAGTTAAAAAGTTTAAATTTAATATTTTGTAAAAATTCGTAAAATTCAAAAAACAAAAATACTGATATCTCGAATAGAATAGAAAAATTTTAATTCCAAAAAATTTGTGCATAAATCATTTTTAATTCAGCCTATTAATTCTTCTTGCTAGGAGGAATAAACTTTTCTGACCTCTTAAAAATATCATTTTATTTTGCTAGTTCACTTGCTTATAAAATTAACGAAATATCACCTGAATCACGAATACGATCCTGGAGATCTTTTAGTGGTTCATTTTTTATTTTAAAGGTTAAATTCCTTAAGAAATTTGACAAGAGATTTTACCCCGAGAAAATCTCGGTACACTGTAAAAAGAGGCATCTTATTTTAAGATACTTTAGTAGTCACTTTTAAGTTGTTTCCAAAAAGTTATCCAAAGCATTTTAAAATGCATTATTTTCTAAGATAGGAGATGGAAAAATAAGATGTTTTAATCGTTTTAAAAGTGATTATAATGTATTTTAAGATACAGTGCCGCTCAATAACTTTTGCCCACCCTACAGCGATTGAAGGCTTTACAAAAAGTTTTGTATAGGGGAGAATGGGGAGTTATGAAGCATGGGGAGTTGTGAAGCACGGCCATAGATCTCGCATAGTAATTGTTTTGATAGATGTCACTTACTCTGAATATTTTTTCACCTAATATCTTCGTTTTGTAATTGGATTCATTCCGATAGAAGATATTTTGCATATCTTTCAAGACAATGTGTTCAACCTTTCGTTTATAAAGTTTTTTTGAGTGTTCCTTTTTGCAGAATTCTTACAAAATTCGCGAACAAATCAAAAAGATAAGTTCACCCATATAATACCCAGCAATGATTAGGTTCTCGAAATTTAAAACGATTTATGCAAAATCGCAATAAAGAATATTTACCAAAAAATATAATTTTTAGCGATTTTTAGTAGTGCTTCACAACTCCCCATGATTTTTAAAAACTTGAAAAAGCAGCTTTTTAGTCCAACTGAAAAAAATTGTTGATTTTATATTATTTCATGCAAATTCTTCAACCAGTAAGCATATTTGAAGACCCTCTAGAGATGCAAATGGAGAAAATTTGAAATAAAAATTTCTTTTTGAAGTTACAACTCATAAACAAAGCGTGCTTCATAACTCCCCATTCTCCCCTATTGTTAACTATTAAAGTTACAAAGTTGAAAAAAATATCATTAGAAAACTCATTTCCTGACCTTTAACACTATATAAAATTAAAATTAAAAAAAAATTTTTTAATGAGTAAATAATGTTATTGCAAAACAAAATTTTTCGTTTTTTTATTGTTTTTTTCAAAGTGATACAGTTTCATTAGAAATCATCGCATTTTAATGACAAATATATCATTGGAAAGGTAGTTTTATTACCTTTAAAACCCACTTTTTAAAATTTTTTTACGATAATTTTTAAGAAAAATATGATCTTTTGTTTAAAAATTAGCCATTTTTTTCAATTGTTGATAACTCAAAAACGGTTACTTTAGGAAAAAATTTTTGAGAACATGAATTGTTCCTTTTTGTGCATAGAATTGAAAAAAAATTATTAAAAATTTTTTTTTGAAAAAATTTTTTTTAACATTTTAAAAAAAAATTTTTTTTTTGAAAAATATTTTTTTTAAACATTTTTTGAAAAAAATAACTATAAAATAAAAATAATTAAAATTTTTTTTTTCAAAAAATGTTTTAAAAAAATTTTTTAAAAAAAAAATTTTTTTTTTAAATTTTAAAAAAAATTTTTTCAAAAAAAAAATTTTTAATAATTTTTTTTTAATTCTATACACAAAAAAGAACAATTCATGTTCTCAAAAATTTTTTCCTAAAGTAACCGTTTTTGAGTTATCAACAATTGAAAAAAATGGCTAATTTTTAAACAAAAGATCATATTTTTCTTAAAAATTATCATAAAAAAATTTTAAAAAGTGGGTTTTAAAGGTAATAAAACTACCTTTCCAATGATATATTTGTCATTAAAATGCGATGATTTCCAATGAAACTGTATCACTTTGAAAAAAACAATGAAAAACGAAAAATTTTGTTTTGCAATAACATTATTTACTCATTAAAAAATTTTTTTTTAATTTTAATTTTATATAGTGTTAAAGGTCAGGAAATCAGTTTTCTCTAATGATATTTTTTTCAACTTTGTAACTATAATAGTTAACAAAATACAAAACTTTTTGTAAAGCCTTCAATCGCTGTGGAGTGGGCAAAAGTTATTGAGCGGCACTGTAAAAGTCCATTGATTTTTTCATTTAAAAGTTTATAATTTTGCTTAAAAATATGTTTTGATGTGCCAAAACATCATGGTGTAATCAGTCCCCACTACCATTTTATAAATAAAATGTTATTTTTTTAGTAAAATATAATAATAAATATAAGGAATATTGATATTTTCTTATTATCTAAGTTTGTAGAATTCAAAAAACAAAATACTTGTGGAAAAAAATGTTATTTTAAAAATATTTTTACAGTTATTTCCTGTCCCTTGTTTTCGCGTCATGGTATAATTACTTCGTAAAATTGCAAAATTTACATAAAAATTAAATTATAATATTACTTAAAACCAGTAAAAAGTATCAATTAAATCTTTAAAATTAATTGCTAAAAAAGAAACTAATTTAAAAAATTATTTTCTTGTTTTTTACATGTTAAAAGCAAGAAAGTTGCACAGCGAATCACAGAATTGCCATGGCGTAATCATCATATATTTTTAATAAAACAAAAAACTATTTTATTTAACGATACAAAAAGTTTAGTAGTGTAAGGTTATTGAAAACAAATGACGTGAAAAAATAAAAAAGTTAAAATCGTTAATAATTTGTTGAAAAAATTGGTTTTCTTTGCGCGTCACGCTCGAATCAGAGCGTCATGGTGTAATCAATTGTGATTATTTTTTCTGGCCTACCACGAATACTTCGTTCTTAAATGTTAAATTTAAAAATTCTATTCTTTTCTACAATTTAAAAAACTTACCTAGATTATTTTTCTTATCCTTATTTTTAATCACAAAATTTTTTTTCACTTTTAATTTTTTTTATATTTTTTAATATTATATTAATTATATTAATTAAGAGTATTTAGGGTCATTTGGGGTAAATGTAAACGCGGGGTAAATGTAAACAGTAGATGTTTCAGCTAAATTTACAAATTAAAAAATAAGTACGACGGCAATATTTTTACCTCAGCTCACCTACAAGATGTTCTGACTATTGCCAATATTTTATTTTGACAATTGGCAATGCCCTAGTGTAAGTTATCTTTTAATGCAAAAAAGTTTGAAATTGAAAATTTTTCTGTTTCAGTATTTAGTCTCGCATTTACATAAAAATAAATTTAAAAATTAAACAAAAATATGTAATTCTTCCTTATTCATGCCCCAACAAAAATTGACTTTGACTTTTGATTTTCGTCAATTTAGTTAATAAATAATTAAGTGTTTACATTTACCCCGAGAATTCGAAAACTCGGGGTAAATGTAAACAGAACTTCAACTACATTAAAAAAACAATTTGATAAATTATTGGATCTGCCATTTTGAAATTTAAAAATTCGATATTTTAGATTCTTATTCAGCAATCTTAAAAACTTTTTTTACGAAGTTGAATGAAAATCTATTAAAATTTGTTCAAGTTATTCAAGTTTTACATTACTAATTTTGTAATGGTTGATTGTTTATTTATATGATAGATTATCAGTCAACTGGTTGATTTACTATACGCCTACGAATAATTTTTTTTTCCATCCCTTAAGACAGTAGTATGCTTGAAATAACTTGTTTCTTAAACCTCGCTTAACTACAGAGGTGTTTACATTTACCCCGAATTTTAGGCAAATTTCAAAATCTCGGGGTTAATGTAAACAGTCAGTTGTAGACGATTCAGGTGCATCAATATTTTTTTGAACCTCATAAAATTTTTCTAGGGAGCTCTAGTAACAAGTTCATGAAAAAAAAATCCGTCCATTTTACCTTTTAACAAAAAAAACTGATGTTTTTCGTAAAAAATAGATTAACCGTTTACATTTACCCCAAATGACCCTACGTGAAGCGTTTTGTGTAGAAACCGCATAAGTCCGTTTTTTTCGAAAATCACTTTTTTATTGAAAATTTATCTTTAGATGAAACTTTGCAATCTAGTAAAATATTAAATAAGGGACTAAACTCCAAATCCTTTAAAAAAATAATTATATTATCATTTCGTGCAAAAACTCGTGATTTTCTTTAATAAATTAAATTTTCTCGTGTTATTCTTGACGTATATTAGTAATTTATATTAAACAGTTTATATTTTAAATGAAATTCACTTAAAGAAAGCAAAAAGTGATGTCGGTGACTGAATTAATTTAAAATTAGAAAATATTGAAAATTAGTTAAATTTATTCTTAAAACAATTTTATTATTTATAAAATGTTACTAAAAATTATCCAAATTCAATATTTTAAATAAATGTTATTAAATATTTAATAAAATTTTGATACTTTACTCGATTCAATAAATTTTCTGTGTTTTTCATTTCACTTTGTGCAGAAACAGCATAATTTCAAATGTTTATTTATTTGTTTATTTCTTATATTAAGTAAATAAAAAATTAATCACATTGGATTTAACTTATAAACAGTATAAACGCTTCAAGTATATTTAATTTAAATTTAATTTATAAAGAAAAAACATGTGGTCTTCACTTTTCCTTCACTTTTATTTTCTGTAATTTTCTTTAATATTCTGTAATAAACTGTAATGGTCTTGAAGCTCTTGTGAACACAAAATAAACCAATAGCGAGCGTCGCCACTACGATTTCTGACCAATAGCGACACTGTCTTCATCTTATTTCAACCAATTACGGATTTTTGACCAATAGCGACTGTCATCATGACATTTCAAGCATTCGCGACCGTCATCATGAAATTTTTAATCAATCACGACCGTCACCAACTAAATCCATCACAAAAAATTAGCTGTTTTTTTATTCAGGATTTAACAATCTATTGTATTTAAAATTACTCTAGAATATGTGCCGAAAAGACCCCATACTTCTAAAATTAAATACATTGTCTCAATTAGATAAACATATAAACCCCATTACTTTTTTCCAAATGCGAATCAAAAAAGTGAAAAGGTGTTTTCTTTGATTTTTAATTTTTATGCACGAGGATATTTTTGATATATACTGCTGATTGACAATTAGTAGGACGTGAATGTAGCACTTATTTGCTTTTGAACAAATGTGAATATGCGTGCTTTAAATTTAATAGCATTTTTTTCTCAGTGTAGATTTATAATCACATAAAATATATGGGTGAATTTTCTGAAAGTGACACTTTTAAATTTCAGTTTTTCAATTAATTTTTTTCTTCAATTATATGGTTTTTTCTATTAAAACTACTTAATTTCATACTCAAGAGTAAGATTTTTAGGTTGCGCAAAATTAATTCTTAAAAATATTAGTTTTTTCATTTGAAAAATATTATTGTTGCTCCATTAAATTAATTTTATTTAATTGGCGAGCTTTTCTATTAAAAATTCACGCTAATGTCGCTTTCACGAAATCGAAAATAAAATTACACTGCTTAAAAATTAATAATTTGTATATTTTAATACCAAATATATTCAATTAGATGAAAATATAAATGTATTTAAAGTATTTGATTTAATGGGGATTCGGGTTAATTTTTTCAAAGCAATGGAGGTAAATACTAAAAACAAAAGAAAAACTAGCATATTTCAAGGAAAAAGCTTCGGAGATGAAAAGCTTCGGAGATGAAAAATAAATTTTCATTCATATTTGTATACATTAGCAATTAAAATATGTTTTTTAGTAAAACATACAAATCTCACACCCTCATTTTATATTACCATCGAAATATTCTGTTAAATTTACTTCTACATTCAGTTATTTATTAAAAACGAAGGCTTCGGAGATGAAATTAATTTTTACTCGGAGAAAAATGTAAATTTCGATTATTTATAACAGCAATAATTTTTCTCCTTTTTGTAGATAAAATATAGGAAAATTTAACGTCAGATTCTCAGCTTTATTTTAATGTGCATTAAAATTTTGTTTAAGATATTTTTAAAGTATAAAATGTCAGTAATCATTGTGAAGTAATTTTAACCTAAAACTGAAGACAAAGTTTAAACATTTTTATGAAAAATAAAAGTGAGGTCTACAAATTTTTAAAATGCGCATAATGATAGAAAAAACATTGTACTTTCTGACAATATTTTTAAAAAATTACTGAGAATTTGAAAAAAACCATGAACATTTAATTTTATTGTAGAAGTCCTATTGGAGACACGTTGAAAAGGCTTCGGAGATGAAAGTAATTTAGTTATTACGTAAATTAAGTTGAATAAAATTATTTAATTTTCTTTTAAAAATGATAAATATGTGCTAAATTTCCACTATGGAAATTGATAATAATTATTAAAGAGTAGATTTTGTAAAATTAATCGAGACATAAAAAATGTCACTTTCAGAAAATTCACCTATATAAATATAGGACCCCGCAGAATTCACGTTAATTTTGGCTCCCAGTAGATTTCTTTTGTAACTTTGGATTTCAAAGTTATTATTTAGAATAGCTAGAACTATAAAATCCTAAAGTTACAGAAAAATTGAATAAGAGCCAAAATTAATGTAAATTCTGTGGGGACATTTGAAACTTACATTATTTGAGTATATACAAAATGCTGAGACAAAATTTAAAGCTGTGTAATTTTTTTGCAAATAGTAGGTATTTATATTTAATTTTGTATAAACATTACTTACGGGAATTTCATTAACATAGTTGCAATAAATAAATAGAAACTTCAACTGATTTAAAAAATAACATTAAGACGATTATTACATGATATCACTTCTATATTATGTGGTATTACACTGACGTAATAATGATAATCTATTACACTCTATTACATGACTATTACATGACTATTACATGTGAAAATTACACGCCAATACACAAGTAAATACCCCCTCGTGATTTAATCATATAATATACATTTATTCAGTTTATTTTAATAAATTAATAATTTTCACAAAATATAATTAAAATATAAATATCAGTCCTTTAAAACTTTCTATCACACCAAAACACTTAAACAATTCAGAAACAATTCACTTTATAACTAAATGTTAATTTAAAAATATCCATTTTAATATAATATAGGTTACAAAAAAATAATTCACTTCACAACAAAATATTAATTTTAAAATAATTTTGTCACACGCGGTTTTAGACTCTTTCTAACGATGTCTACAGATTTTACAGAAAACATTAAAAAATTTTAAACATTTGCTCTATATATTTCAAATCTAAAAAATTTTAACTTTCTATCTAAGTAAATCTATAAGAAAAAAAATTAGAACGGAAAAAGCTATAAAATAGACCCTCTTACAATGAGGAACCCTTAGAGATTTTGATTTCTGAATTTATTTTCTTTTATGTAAAAATTACAGAATTCAGGCAAAGTATTTTTGACCGACTTGACAGACATTCGTTCCTTGATAGTTGATTAATTTCGTTGCAGAACTCTTCCATCTGGACCAAGTACTTTATAAAGTCTTGATGCTTCCGGTACCCTCTCGATTACCTTTATTGAAAAACTTTCTTACTGTTTTTCTATGTTTCGCTGCTGTCTCGCATTGAGAGTAGCAGGATTCTTTGAATGTTTTCAGTGCACCATTTACTACCCCTGTTGTAGCCCATTTCTTTGGTTGCACAGCTTCTTTCAAAGAAGCAGACAATCGAATCTCGCAGATATTCCGCTGCAAGCTCCAACTTCTTCCGCGTTCCATACGAAGTGGGGAACTACGCCATGGAGGCCTTGTGGTCCTCAGTATATGAATCCCAGTCAGTACTTCTAGGATTACGTTAAACCACATTAGCATAAAAATAATTTATTTTATCATTTTTTATTTCTACATGGATTCATTAAAACTTAATTTAGAAGAGTAATATTATAAAGATGCTACATCCATGAAGTGCCACGGTAGTGACATTTTCAGTTTGTTTTGTGTATTATTCATAGCCATTTTATATTCAAAAAGTAGCCAAAATAATATACAATGTTGCTAACTATGTCTATTTCAGGAAAGAATAACTTTGATATAAAAAAATTCTTACTTTTCAAAACAGAATACTACCGGTAGTGACACCATAATTTGTGACAACGATAATTTTTCACTTTACTAAAGGATATTACTTTATTATTTCTTTAAAACCTTTACTATATTATTTACATTTATTTGTTATGTTCTTTTGATGCAAAATTAGTTGTTGTTTCTATATTATTTTCAATATTGTAAATGTGCAAAGTCAAAATGATCGTAATTGTAAAAATCTCGAATATTTGGGGACAAAGTTTGAAGACGTTTTGTAAACAAAAAATAAACAATATAATATAAAATAATAAGTATAAATGTAGTGAGTCCAATCATATTCAAAATTAAACTAGCAGATTTCTGCTTCTACAATAATTATTTTCTAAAAACAGATCAGATCATATCATGTCATTACACCGATATTGGTCAAAATAAACAACTTTTTTTGTGGGTCCATTTAGAATAGCGAGTCCCAAATATAATTTATATGAAGCAGATCGATTGTTAATTCATTAATATGCAGTTAACACTCGTTAGGGACATAAATGAAGGGTGACATGACAAAAGGGGTCAAGCCACAATTTTTCGAAATTGAGACTTTTTTATAAACAAATCAAGTAAATTATTTTACACATTTCTGTAAAAGGATTTTCTTGTAAATTGTCTTTTCAAACTCGTTTTTAATAAAAATAAGACTAAAAAAATAGCCTAAATTTCTACTTACAATGCAATTCAGTTAAAAAACAAAAGAAATGAATACTATTATGAATAGGTTAATATGGTTAAAAATATTCCTTTTTTTAATATTATTAAATATAATATTAAATTTTGCTAGAAGATTTTATGTCTATTTAGAAATAGTTTTATCCATCATTTAATTTTCAACAACCTAAATATTATTCTTCAGTTAATTTTTAAATATTCCTGATGGTAGATTGCATTTGAAAATTTCGTTACTGTTTACTTTTAAAAATAAGTATTTAATTTATATTTTTCTTGAAAACAAACAACTTCTTTGAATCAAATTGTTTTGCATTTAATTCATCAATTCAAAATTAACAAACCAATTTTTCAGTTTTTCTTTAAACTTTATATTTTTTAACAATTAATTTTAAAAGAAAATATGGGCATTTGACGTAACTCCAAAATGGCCCCGGGTGGCCATCCGGTAGCGCGAAGGTTAATAGAATTTCCATTTGTTAGAATGGTCATATGCTAGAAACTTAATTTTACAGAATTTAAATGTAACAGAATTGATATATGCACGAATTTCTACTTTACCGACATTCAAGGTGACAAAAATTAAATTGACAGCAATTTAATTTGAGACGCATGCTTATTCCCGAAATCTTTTTTGACCAAATAGGTATTTGATATAAAACTACTTAACTTAAAATTCACATAATATGCACACTATTTGACATAAATTTCATGGCACACAAAAACCATTTAACATAAATATCATTTCTCATAGAATTCATTAAACAGAAAAATTATGTTACATAAAACTCAGATAACTTAATTCTTATTTAACATAAAAATTATTTCTATTGACATAAAAATCATTTAACATAAATTTCTTTTGACAGAAAATTCATTTTAAGTAAATTTTATTTGTTATAAAATTCATTTGACATCAACTTCATTTGGCATAAATGTCATTTAACGTAATTCTCATTTGACATAAATATCATTAGACATAAAATTAGCTTGACATAAATTCCATTTGACGTGAATATCATTTAACATAATTATTATTTAACGTAAAATTAAGTTTATATAAATTTCATTTAACATAAATTCCATTTAACATAATTCGCATTTGGCATAAAATTTACTTGACATGAATTTCATTTGGTATAAGTTCCATTTTACATAATTTTTATTTGACATAAAGTTCACTTGATATAAATTTCATTTGACGGATAACTCATTACACATAATTCTCATTTGACATAAAATTCAAATATCATAGATTTTATTTTACATACAGATCATTTGACATGGAAATATAGGCGCGAATTTCAAAATTGTCGAATCACATGTTGTTGCTAATATCTAATTGGTTACTTTTAAAATTCGCGCCGATAATGTTATGTAAAATGTTATTTGTGTAAAATGATTTTTATGTCAAATGAGAATGTTGTTGAATGACGTTTATGACAAATGAGAATTGTGTTAAATGTCTCTTTTGTCAAATGAACTTTATGTCAAATGAAAATTATGTTACATGGGACTTATACCAAATGAAATTTATGTCAAGTAAATTTTATGCCAAATGAGAATTATTTTAAATGGAATTTATGTTAAATGAAATTTATATAAATTTAATTTTACGTTAAATAATAATTATGTTAAATGATAATCACGTCAAATGAAATTTATGTCAAGCTAATTTTATGTCTAATGATATTTATGTCAAATGAGAATTATGTTGAATGACATTTATGCCAAATGAAGTTGATGTCAAATGAATTTTATAACAAATAAAATTTACTTAAAATGAATTTTCTGTCAAAAGAAATTTATGTTAAATGATTTTTATGTCAATAGAAATTTATGTTACATAATTTTTATGTCAAATAAGAATTAAGTTATCCGAGTTTTATGTAACCTAATTTTTCTGTTTAATGAATTCTATGAGAAATGATATTTATGTTGAATGGTTTTTGTGTGCAATGAAATTTATGTCAAATAATGTGCATATTATGTTAATTTTAAGTTAAGTAGTTTTATATCAAATACCTATTTGGTTAAAAAAGATTTCGGGAATAAGCATGCGTCTCATTTAATTTGACCGATAATGCTCCATTAGTTAGAGAGAGAGAGAGGGAGAGAGAGAGAGAGAGATATCTAATGGAGTCTTTTCGGACAAATCATATTTCTGTTAACTAAACTTTCGTACACCGGTAAATTAGAAATTAATGCGAATGGAAATTCTGTCAAAAATTCTTTAAAATAAAATCTGCAGCATATGAACATTCTGACAAATGAAAATTCTTCAAATAATAAATTCTGTACAATTGAATTTCGGCTATATGAAATTTTTTTAAACAAAAAGTTGCTCCAATAAAATTTATGTCAATTAATATTTTGAGAAATAAAAATTCAGCTAAGAAAAAATGCATTCACCGAAAAAAAATATTCTTGTTTTAAGAGGACAATTCCTCTTCTAAAATCCTCTTACATTTTATTCTTAAATTAAGAATATTACTCTTCATTGGAGAATATTCCTCTACTTTTAAGAGGAATTACTCTTAAGTGGAGAATAATCCTCTTAATATAAGAGGACGTTTTTTGGTCAATATACAAAAGGAAAATATGCATCAAAATAAGAGGAATCCTCTCAAAACAAGAATATTTTTTTTCGGTGTTCTAATATTTATTTTGTCAATTAAAAAATTGTTTAAATAACTATTCTATTTAATAAATACTTAATAAATTAAAAATTTCGAGAAATCAAAATTTAATCTAATGTGAATTCTGTATAATGATAGTTCAATGAAGTATAAATTTTGTATTTAAAAAATTCTTTTAAATTAAAATCACAGTAAATAAAAATTCTCAAAATCAAAATTTCCAGTAAAATAAAATTCTGAAACATAAACTTATGTTAAACAAAATTTATCCAATTTACAAAATAATATTGTTGCAAATTTGTTTAAATTCTAATACCTTTATTATATATTTTGATTATCTACGCGCTATAAAACATTTAATATAACTAAGATAAATAAAAATACTGATAATGGACATTTCTTCCACATAAAATTTTATATAATGGAACTTCTAAGAAATTTACTTTAGAGAATCAGAATGCGTCTCGAACAAGTGGTTCAAGTTGTTTTTAAAGATACATTTTAATTAGCTGAAAGAAATGAATTTAATTGGCCCATTTTGAGCAAAAAAATTTTCTCTTTTTCTTTAACCGGAAGATGTAAAAAGAATCAATAATAAGTTTAGGGTGCGGACAATGCAACATGTAAAATTTTATTTACCAGAGCAAAACAATAGTCGATTGACTACAAAACAGTTCATGACTTATTTCCATTTTATTCATCTGCTAAAATTTTGTTTCATCTCACTCTAGTTGAACTTCCAACAAAAACTAATAAGTAAATTAAAACATTTTGAAAATTCTTCATTGGATGAATTAAAAAACATTCAAGTGACAATAAATTATTAAAAATATAATATAATTCTTCCTTCTATGAGAAAGCAATAAAAGTGAGAGAAAATAAAATATATTAATTAATGCAACTATCAATAAAAGATTCACTTCATAAATGGGCCTTTCATTCGTCCTGACTCGGACTGAATTTAAAAAAGCTTATAAGAAAGTATTTTTGATTTCAAAATACACGAAACTGAAAGTGAAACTAATTTGAATTCCAAATGTTTTCAAATCACAATAATACCTATTATTCTAATGTTTTCCGAAAATAATATTTATTTAGCAAACCAATTTATATCAATAGCCATACAATTTGAAAAAACATTTCTCAAATTTTTTAAATATTTTAAGCTACCAATTTAATATAAATAAAATTAAAAAATATTAATAGTAAAAAATAATAATATAAAACAACAAAAATTAAAAATTCCCTAGTTTAAAAGAAAATTTAAAATTCAAAAGAAAAAACACAAAAAGAGCACAAATAAACATTTGTTTATTATTTATTTGCCTACAGACTTACAATTTTTCTCACAATGTTTTTCTCTTAAAAGCGAGAATCGAATCAGAACAGGTGCGCCAACGAAAGTGTCATCTGAATGATCTCATCAAAAACCGGTTGAAAGAAAGGTTCAAACTCGATTTAATATCGTTCGCGTATTGAGGTCAATTTCTACAAAAAAACTGAGTCAATTATTATCATGAAAAATAATAAACGCCCATCATTCACTTATATATAATACATTAATGAAAAATATTTATGATCAATTATTACATAAAATTGATAATTATTTAATAAATCCAAATTTATTACTATTTCTTATTGTAACTATCAATTAAAATAATTATCATATTCAAAAATATGATTCCCTACTTAATATATAATTATGGGATTGATTTTCTCTAACCAAAAACTGCCTTATGTTATTTAAATATAAAAATTTCATGCACAAAACAGTGAAAAATAAAATAAAAAATCAAACAGAATAAATAATTATGTAATATTTATTGTGTAGGGGAGAGTGGGGCAAACCGGACCCCCCTCAATATTTACGAAATGGTGAAATTGTCAAAAGTGCTATTTAGAAATTTGAAACAACCATGTGTAGTATAGCTTATTTTTTCAATTTGAAATGTTTTACTTTTGTTTGTGCAACGCTAAGAGCAAAAATTTTTTTTTAGTTTTTTTCTACACTTTTGCGAATTTTTTCTTAAGGAAATTCTGAGGAAATCGTGTAATATTTCCAAATATTAGGTCTTGGGTTTTGAAGGTACACACCTCAGGAATATTTACCACCAAAAACTTTCATGAATTTGCAAAGCGTTTCTTTTTGACAAACATTTATTCTCAAAATGGGCCTGTGGGGCAAACCGGACCGTTTTTGGTGGGGCAAACCGGCCATAGGATATTTCCATTAAATTAAAGTTTCATAAAAATTATTTTTAAATTAAATGTTTCTTTCATTAAAATATTTATCTGCAATGAAAAATAATTGTCTTCCAATGAGAATTGGACCTTTTAATATTGTTTCTCTGATAATGACAAACATTTTTATTTTTTTATTTAAAAAAATCTTTATTTAATTAAAATTCAATCCCGAATTATTATTTTCATTATTACAACCATTGTTTACATAATTCTTTATGTTTTTTATAATTGTAGATTATGTAAATGCAATATTAAAAATAAAAAACCAAACGGTCCGGTTTGCCCCATGAGGGGTCCGGTTTACCCCAGGGGGTGGGGCAAACCGGACCGTTTGCAAAATTTTTTAAAGTTAACACAGCAACTAAACAATAATGGATGAAGTATAGGTGTCTCTGGGAAAAAGTTGTGCAATTAAATGATCTTTCAAACAAGCCCTCGAAAAATGAAATCGGTTGATTCGTTTAGTCACAAGAGTCAAAAAACCGTTAGGGGGTCCGGTTTGCCCCACTCTCCCCTAACCATTAATTATTAAGTATTATTATTATTATTAAAAATTATTATTATAAAAACTATTATTATTATAAATTAATTATCTATATAAATAAAATATTAATAACTTTTAAAAAATCTTAAATAATTAAATATTTTAAAAATACTATTACATTATGATCGAAAATTAGTTAAAAAATTGAAAATGAAATTAATTTAAAAAGAAAAAATTATTTTATTTTTATTTTAAACAAAACAAGTTTATGAAATAGATTTCTTCAAATTACCAAAACTTTGTTCTCAGCGTATTGAAATAAATAAATATAAAATATAATTTCAAAATAAAAAATAGTTTCATTGTAAAAATCATCGAAAACATAAATCCCCTGACATACTGCCATAAAGATAAACAATTCAAATTTATGAAAGAAGCGGAAGTCCTCAAAATTCGCAATCTCCTTAAAATTCCACGAAATAAACGTTTCAGAACGCAAAAGAGTTATTTTATTTGTAAATGGATATTTCTCACAATTTTGAAAGAATGATAAATTGAAGGATCCATAATAAGCTGTGAAGATATTTTGGTGAAAAATTAATCATTTTGCCTTATCGAAAAGACTGGCAAATCTCAAATCTCCCACCCTGAATCCTTTAGGGACATACAACTTCGCCGGTAGAGGCAACTTTCAGCAAAAGGCTTGCTATATAAGAGAATGTCCTACCGAACTCTCGAGATAAAACTCGTGTGTGTTGTCTGTTTCGTGTCTATAGTGTGTTATTTCTTTGCCTTAATTTAAAAAAACAGGTAAGTGGAGGACATTTAAATTTTAAAAAAAGAGAAAAAATAATTCAATGACAATTTTACTCAAATAAAATAATCAGTGACTGAAAATTATTAAAGGTGCGTGAATTGAAAAAATTCCAAAAATCTTCCAAATTGTGATTACTTTGTGAATTTGTGATTTTTTACCATAATTCTTAATGAAAAAAAAAAAATTTTAATTGTGACGTGTTAAAAAATCCCGAATCTTTTAAAATTTTTTATACTTGGTTTTTTATTCCTATACATCGTTTTTTGAATTCAAATATAAATAAGAAAATCGAGTCAAATTGTTAAAATAGTACTAATTATGGTGTTATTTATTAAATTAATATTTTACTTACGTAAATTAAGTAATAAGACAAAGAATTGTTACTTAATTAAATTTAATTACATTCAATTAATTCAGGCCTGATTAAATTATTATAACTTTTTTATTTATTATTATTATTATTCTTATTATTTATTTATTTCTATAATATTTTAAATTGTCTAAATTTATTTAATTTTCCTACTTTTTTGAACAATATTATTTTACTTAGTTAATTGATAACTATTATATTTATTAACAAACAATAGTATGTAAATTCTATTAATTACTCTGACGTTAATTTAATTTTTTCATAAAAAATTACTGTAATATTAATTCGAAATAAATTAAATTAATATTTTTTTAATTAAAGTAACTATTACATTTATATTTATATTTTATTTCAAAAGTACTTAAATGTAGCCTTAAATAAAGTAAGAAACAAATTTTTAAACATTAACTTTGGATCTATTTTTATTTTTTTATTTTTTATATCTTTAAATGGCAAATAGAAAACAAACATTTTGTTAAAAAGAAAAATTTTTTTCCTAACAATACCCTCACATGTAAAAGTTCTATAATCGAGAGAAGAAAAATAAATACGATAGTTAAATTTCACTAATTAAAATTACTAATTGTTTTTCAAATTGTTTTTCATCTCTAATTATTTAAATAGAAAATCGAGAACATCAATTTTTATTAATAAGAAAAAAGTTCATTGAACCCATTGAAATGTACCAACGTGTCTACTTTCATTTGATTCTTTCAACAATTAGAGACTCTAAATAAGCAATCGAGTCAAATTACGCGAATAAGAGTGAAAATCGAAGGCACTGACCAGAAGGAAGGCATGAATCGTATTTAATTTAATAATACTCGTAATATATAGATTATAAACCGGTTCGAAAATTAATTCTGCATAATTTCAAATTGTAATCGTATACATCACACCTGCTATCGAAAAAGAAACTTTTCAAATTAAAAATAAAGGTCGAAATCAAAATAAAACTCAAAATGAAAATCAAACTAAAAATCAAATTACAAACCAAATAAAAAATTTAAAATTGTAGAATTTCTTTAAACAAATCTCAATATTATGGAAAAACATTCGATCTTTTAAAATAAACAATTATCTTCTTTCGTATGAGTACTCTTAAAAAAAATAACGAACTTTATTTTTGAGAAAGGTAACAATTAACATCAAGTTAATAAAATATACTCTATGCTAGTGGCTATAATAAAATCTGCTCCAGATTTCCTCTTAAGACCTGCGTGTAAAAAGTTTACCTACAGAACTGGTTTACGATTTTAGCTTCAATTTTAGCTTAAAGCTATATACCTTTCGACCAGTCTATTATGTATAAATGCGAACACTTCTCGTGTTCTCCATTTTACAGTAGCCAAGACAACTATCTCTTTTTCCGTTATGCAACTACTTTTCTCGACGCCTTCCCGAATTACTTGCAACTGTCACAGAGACTCCAAATTCCAGTCTGCTTTTGTAAAAAAGAAAAACCGACAGAAACTGATCCGGCTGTCGTTCGCTCGCTCATTGCTACATCCAATCCCTCTGCAATTTTATGCAATTTCTTTGAAAACCTCTTAAATCATCAACGAGTTTCTTTTGCCAAGAAAGTGGAGAAAAAAATAATAATAGTAATCACAAAAAACAGATATCAATTTATTCAATCCAAATAATTAAAAAAGCGAATATTAAATAAATTTTATTTAACTAAAATTATATTTTATTATAAAATAATTGATTAATAGTAATCTTTGTTAATGATTCAAATAAAATATTTCTCAGAATGTTAGTAAATGAAAAAATAAAATAAAACAATTCTAGTTTTATAACGTTGTAAGAAATTAACATAAAGAAATGAAGCCATAAAGAATCTAATTAGTCAAGATTAAATCACTTGAGACAAAAAGAAAAATAATTCCGATTCTTATACGGGTAGTTCTACATCAAAGGGAATATTAATATGTTTAATGTTGTTTTTTACATTAATTTTGAAAAAAAATAATATTATTTTTAATGGGACCTATAGGTATAAATATGATATCACTTGCATTTTACTCAACTTGCAGTACAATTAACTAAAATTGTGTACTTCGTGATCAAAATGGCCATTTGGTCAGACAAATTCTCACTTTCATAATACTTTGAATTTGAACTTAAGTTACTTTTTAAAACCTGAACATAAAAAAATGTTGTGCCAAGATTTTCTTTATTTTCTTCCTTTGTTTGTAGAACTACCCATAATATATCGATCTCACTTGTCTAGACCAGCATATTTTATAACACTGATTTAAAATTTCGAGTGTATAATAATAATCTATAGATCAAAAAGATGCATATCAAATTTCAGTCGACACATACAGTGCTAGATACAAGCCACGAAAGAAAGTATAAGTGACGTGCAAGTGCGCTAACACGAAAATAAGAGAAAATATTCGAAAACTCGGAAATTCGTCTGACTAGAAAAATACGATACGCACAACTTCCATATAATTTGGTAGATCTAAACACTTTCTCTTCGAATAAAATTTATCTGATCCTTTAATCAGAGTTTTCTATTTATATTTTTATTCAATGTTAATATATTCGGAAGTTAGCAATAATAAATTTTTATTTCAAATACAAACAATCAAGTAAAAAATTAATCAGTTTTTGCACACTAATTGTTACAATTAAAGGATTTTTTTACAAGTTCAATTTATTCTTACTTAAAATTTTATTCGTATATTATATTGCATTTTATTTTCTATATTATATCTTATTATTTTAATTTTGCATTTAATTTTTTATTTCATTTTTTTATTTAAGTAAATTTTAAACAAATGGTCTACCTGCAAAATTTTGTTGAATAGTAAATATTTCTTGAAACCACAAAACCAATTATTATCAAGATTTCATTTTTTATGTTTATGCATAAATATATTAATTAAAATAAATTTAATATTTTTATTCTAAGTTTTTTTGTTTTTGTATTTCATTTTTTGATTTCATTTTTGCTATTTTATGAAATTTAAAAAAAGTGTCAACCTGCGAAATTTCTTTGAATTATAAATATTTCTTGAAACCAAAAACCAATTATTACCAAAATTAATTTATTTCTTTTTTATGCAAGCCAAGAGTAAAGATCCACTGACAGTAAAATATAAAAAAAATCCTAAAAATAAGATCTCAACTATTTAAAATTCCCAAACAATTAAATGTCATTCCTTAGAAAATGTTTGAAAGAAACAGTTCTCGGAACATATAAAAAACATAGAAGATGCCTTTTTAAAGTATTCTTCACATCATCATCATTTTCATTTTCACCTTGGAAGTCTCTCGAAAGTATTAAAAAATTTGATAAATGACGAACGGAGTGCAATGTATCATGTGTAATGATGGGTACAAACAGAGAAGAATAGATTGTCGTCTGAGGAAAGTGCACCTGCACCATTAGAAGTCGCAAAAAAGAAAAATATAATAAAAAAAGTAATAATAATACAAGAAAATCGTTTCCCCGCGAATAAGATTCACGCGGTACTGCGTCGATAGAGAAAGTTATCGTAATTTTACTGATCAACAGTAATCATGCCAGAGAAATCAGAAATCGCGAGATCGAACCAATAAAAAAAGGAAAAAGTAAAAAAAAGACTTGAATTAATCAATATTCCAACTGAAAACAAATCGTCCATTGAATCGCTTTCATTGCAACTATTACATTAAGTAATAATTATTATTAAATAATAATAAAAAAATCTTATTTAACTATAGTTTATTTCATTTTTCGAATCTTGAAAAGTTTGGTATTAACCGCATTCTCTCTTTATCTCCATCTTGGGATTTAATTTTAATTATACTTAATTTGATTTTAATTAAACTTATCTTAGATTATTTTTTTCCAAAAAAATAAAATTGCCTTTTTGTCTCAAAATATTTGCCCACTAAAAAATTTATTTTATTTAAATAGCTGATTACTTGATTATTATCAGATAAATATTTATACATTAATCGAATAATGCTTATTTAAATCAAATAAGAAAAAAAATCCTCGAAAAATATATTCTACTAATATATATAATACTATATATATATATAATATACACTGTAAAAAAAAGGAGTTAAATTTTAACTCCCCAGGGGATTCTATAAAAGTCGCACCCATTGGGGAGTTAATGCTAGGGGAGTTAAATAAAGAGAGTTAAAATTTAACTCCAAAATGCTAACTCCCCATGGAAAAATAACTCGCACGGGTGTTAAAGGAAGGGAGTTAATAAATTAACTCTATTTTGGAGTTAATTTTTAACTCTAAAAATTTAACTCCCAACTCCCGAGTCCGTTAACTCCCTAAATTTTTTACAGTGTACCTACTAATATATATATTCTACTAATGTTTGTAATTTATCATTGCAAAATAAATTTATTGAAAGAATTAAAGTAGAAATATTTACTAATTAGTAAAAAATTTCTACTAAAATATATTCTAACAAAATTAAAAATCACTAATTTTAGTAATCTATCAATATTAGTGACATAATTTTAAAACTTTTAAAAATTATATTTAAAGACAATATTATTATTATTATTATTATTTTTATTTATTATTAATTATTTTTCAAAAGAAAAATCCCCGAATTCATTTGAGCGAAAATTTGTTCAAGTTTATTAATGTTAACTTATTTTAAAAACTTTAGGAAAATTATATTCACTTTAAAAAAATTCTAATTTAATTCACAATTTCTTCTTTACATATTTTTTTCTAAATGGAAAAGAATATTTTTTCGAAAGATTTCTTCTACCGAAGAGGCTGTCACCTAGGCGCGAGACACCTTCAATTAGAATTTTGCATTGCATACCATAAGATACATGTGTATTATATCGGGACTTTGGTTCACCGGTTTGATATAGATTAAATTTTTCTACGCAGACCCTCTCACTTTCACTCGGTCACTGACCAAACAGGACTGAATCTTAAAGTCTCGGTCTGCTTCCTAATGATAGCTGTATGTATAAGCAAACCGCTATTTAATAGACACGAGGAATGTGTTTCATTAAGCGCCCACAATTATTAACATTCTTGCCCTTTTATCAGGATCACATTACTTCACATATTTATAGAGAGAGAGAGAGAGAGAAATATTGCTCAATTCTCTTTCTCGCGCGAAATAAACTGTCAAACAGAAAATTAGATAGTCGAAAGAAATTATCGGTCTTAGATCGACCTTCGACGGTTTCCGCAAGTATAATTTACATCCTGCAAATACAATAAGGAATGGGATTTAATGAAGCGAAAAATTATTCAACTAGAATATTCTACTTTAACATAGAAACTTTCCCTGACGACATTCTTGAGGTGATTATTTTGTATCTAATTACGCTTTGGATTTTTTTCCCTCTAACAATGTTGTTAATTGATAATTTTCGTTTTTATCCTAAGGGTTTTTTACACTCATTATCCTTAATTTATAATGTAATTGGCACTATTTTTTGTCACAGAAAATCCATCCACTTAGTATTTTATTCAAAAAATGTTAATAAAATGATCTTTCTTAAAATCAAATTACAAGATATTTTTTTTAACTCATTTTTCAGATAATTTTCTTAGGAAAGAAAATTTTTCTCACACATATAATTAAAATCAGTTGAGTAGTTAATGATCAAGTTCAAGAATAATTAATATTTTCCTATTCATCACATCACCAAAGTTTGTTTTATTAAAGTTTTATTGGATGATGACTTAAAATTAGTAGAATTTCTTATAATTCTTAATAAGCCACGCAATTTTCCACTACCAACTCAGAATTAAAAAGAACATCCAGAGAGGAAGGTACATTTGTCTCACGACCAAATAAAAATTTGTCACAAATAAATTTTATTTATTATTTTCCTAATCTGAAAAAATCCAATTTTTGGACTATTTTTAAATTGCTTTAGCCGAAATCGATCAATTTTTCCATCACAGGAAAAAAGAAGTGTTATTTTAACACTAAAAGTAGTGTTAAAACTACACGCAACATTTTTAACCGACGCTGTGTGGTTTCAACATTACGTTGATGTTAAAATAACAATAGAGACTGTTAAATCAACACTAGAGGGTGTTAAATTAATATACATTTTAAATGGGGTTAAAATAACACTAAAATTGTGTTAAAACAACATAATCTAAAACTACACGCAACACATTTAACATTTATTTTTTTCTGTGGTGTGACAGAAATTTCCAGTAACTTTCTCATTGGTCAAACAGTGAAATGTGGCTGAAATTTCAATCATTTTTAACTGATTGTCAGTGAAATTTCACTGATTCAGTTTTAGAGAGTGCCAAAGAACAAACAAAAAACTAATTTAATTTGCTGAATTTATTCATTTTAAAAAAACTCCTTTTATTAAAAAATCAAACAATTAAACTTGCTTTTAAATTTCCCTGTCATATTTTTTTTAACCTATCTGCAATCTGCAAAATTAATTAATATTATTATGTATTTATAATTTATAATTCTTTATAGTCTGATAAATCTTAAACTTGATAAAAATTAATAAGCAATAAGAATTACACGCAAAAAACCAAAAGAGCAAATCAATTATAATTTACGAATCCTTTTTCACTTTTGATAAAAATCAATGAAAATAATTACACCCAAAGAAACAAAAGATGACATCTAACATTTTTCAACTACCATTAATTTCCATTTTTCACCACCAAAAGCAATAAATAAATCAAAGACGTTTCACTTAATTTGAAGAATAATCATAATTTGATATATATGATATATCGCAAAGTTCGAATCAAGTATGAAGATCGTAGATCACGAAAATGTGGGACTCGAAAAACAGGAAGATTGTGAAGTTAAAACAACGAAACTTGTGCACGATCGTCGTTAATCCATCGTAAGTACCTGTGTTAAAGGAATGATGCAACGCGAATTGGTTATATTATTAAATGCATAACTGCCGTTAAACTCTGACCTTTGCTCAGTTTATGTACTTCAGCATTACAAACAAGAGAGAGATTTACGTAACTATCTTGTTTCAGCTTTCGTGGAAAATACTTTATAATAGAAAACATTAAGGATGAGTCTAAGAGAGGTACATCACCACCACTATACCTACACTCCGTTCCACGAGAGAATACTTTCTGACGCGCAGTATTTTTTCTTAAAGGGTGGAGAAAATTTTTAAAATGGTGTTTTCCGAAAGTCCTATAATCAATTATAAAACAAAAAATAGAGTCTGTAAAATATTCAAAATATTCAAATATTACAATTAATTAATTTTAATTAACAAATTTGGAATCTATCAATTTTGCTGATTCTATTAATATTTTTTTTTAATTTTTTTATTTAATTTTTTTATTTAATTTTTTTTTCAATTATATTAAAAAATAACTTCAAATTTTTTTTATTTTTGAAAATTTATTAATCATTTAAAATATATACACTTAAAACATTTAATTTTCACTTTTATCCTATGTATTTTACAATAGAGAATATTCAATTTTATAGTTGGAAAAAAAAGTTATCAATTGAATCGGCAAAATTAATAGATTACAAATATATCATTAAAAATTTGTTTATGTAATATTAAAATATTTTTGATATTTTATTGCCTCTATTTTTTCCACATGTCCTTCAAGACATGTGGAAACTTAAGTTGAGAGATTTAAATTATGGAAAAAGGCTTAGTCACAATTGTTTTTTGGAAAATGGGCCATCCAAATTTCAAAATTTAGCTAATAGTGACAATTTCTCCAATATAAAAATATTGTCAAATAATTTTTTTAATAATTTATATATTTAACAATTAAAAAATTTCCAAACGATTGAAATTTTGTAAAATCTTTTAAAAATAATTGAATTTTTTTAAAAATATAAATTAAAAGTAAACCAATTTTTGAAGAATTTTAATTATAAATTTGACTATGATTTTTCCGAAATTTTACTAAGTTTAAAAATGTAAATTTTTATAAGTTTTCATTTACTTTGTTCAAAGATTAAAACTTTAAAAAATGATGAAAAAACAATTCAAAGAATTAGTCTTTAAAAATATTTTAATTTAATTTTTCATAAATAATTGAATTTTCTAAAAGAGTTTTTGTACAATTCCAAAATAACTAATTAATATTTTAATGATGTTTAATTAGAATTTTTAAACAAATGATTTTTTTCTTTTAAAATGTTAAAACAATTAGAAACTAAAATTCATTAATTTTATTTTTTATTCAAATTCAACGATTTTTTTTTCAAATTTTTCATAACTCAATTATTTATAAAATTTTCAATTAAAATTCTAATCAATAAAAATACAGAAAAATAAATGCGTACAACAAATTCAAGGTTAGTTAAAATTTTATTTTTATTAAATATTTTTATTTTGAATAAAGTACAGAATAATTTTCATTAATTATTGAAATAATTAAATTAATTAATTAAATTTAATAAATCAAATAAAAATGAAATGAAAAATAATAATTAAATAATAAATAAAATAATTACAATAATTATTTATTTAATATTCTTTTAAGATATTTTTTTTAAATCACTCTCATATATTAAAGAAAATTTAATATTCTTCAAGCAAAACATTTATCTCTTATTGTAATATATTTATTAAAATTGAAAAAATTGTGCAAGTATTCAATCATTATTTGAATTGTTCCTTTTAAATTGATTATTTTTAAAGATTAAAAATATAACAAAAATTATCTTCTTTGAAATTACTCAAAACTAAATTTTTTTTCAATGTCATTTTATTGAAAATATTTTTTTCAGTGTACGAGAAATTATTAAAAAATTTGGTTGCTGTTTTCTTATTTTCTTCTAACTCAATAATCAATATCCATTTTGGAAAAAATCTAACATTGGGAAAATTTTTTGGGAAATTTATTTTTTGGGAAACTTAATATTGGGAAAAAGTTTTTTTGGGAAAACATTTTTTGGGAAAAGTTTTTTTTGGGAAACGGATTTTGGGAAAATTGTCCCCCAATCAACTTTTTTGGTCAAAAATTCGATGAGGTTAAAAATTTCAAAGTTGATAGTGACAAATACCTCATTTCGAGAAAAACGGAATTAATGATTGTGGTATCTATTAATTGTGATATCTCTGGTTCTTCTGGAAAGTTATTCAGATAATAATTGTTGTCAGTCCAGGGTACTTCAAAGATGACAAATCAAGAGGTTTTAATTTTTTTAGCCCTCCATTTCAAAAATACGGAATATTTTTGCAAAGGACCGACAAAATGGGCCCTTTTCTTTTTCTAAAGAACCATTAAAGTTAAACACTTAAATTAACTATAAATTAATGAAAACCTCATGATTTGACTTGTCAAAACATGTAGATTGATAATAAAAAATAAAAAAAAATTAAGGTTTTTCTCAAAAAAGTATTAAATTGCAAATAACTCGAAAACTAGAACCGACAAAATGGGCCCTTTTCATGTGGACGTCCACATATAATAAATATAAATATAATAATTAGCTTTAATAATTATTCAAAGGGAGCGTTCACAAATGATTTCACGTTGTTGGGGGTAGGGAGAGGTCTCTTTTAAACATGACACAATGTATTTTTCACATGTGAAACTGCATAAAAATGCATGACATCATTTGTGAACACTCCCAAAACCAATTTTTGAAAGATTTGTTTATACTTATTTTTTGCACTATAAAAATTGAAATAAGTTGCAATTTTATGCTAAGAAATGCAGTATTTTGTTACAATATTTGGAAACAATATTGGAATCAATAGAATTTCGAGGTTTAAAACAAATAGAATTAAATTCATTCAAAGATTATTATTGAGACAAAAATGAATCAAAAGTGTTGTAATGAAACATTTTCATTCGATTTTTTTCTCATTTTGATATCTTTAGAAAAATTGTGTAACGAATAAAACTACGGAAAATAACAAAGGAAACAGTATTGAGTAAAATGTCTATAAAAACGCAAAGCAAGTTCAGCTTTCGCTAAATAAAACAAGAGAAGTACTTTTTGGCATGATAAACAGCAGAGTCGAAATAATAAAAATACACAGCAAAGAAAATAAGACGAAAAAGAAACTAAAACTGAAAGATAAGACTAAATAGATAAGATTTATCAAACCGGATTCTGCTAATTTTTCGTAAAGGGTAAAAAAATTTATTTCCTGAAATAACTTTCGAATTCTGCACGCATTCTTAACGGAGTAAAAGGTCAAGATTCATACATATATGTATATATTTATATACATTGAGTATATTATGATCCATTAACTCATATGACGGAACATGAAGTAAATGTCAGACAAGGCGATAAGACTATAATTAATATTATTTTCTGTAACTATTTTTGTTAACAATATCGTTTTATATACAGGTATATATACCTGCACAAATATATATATATATATAAGTGTAGCTAAAAGGACTTTTATAAATGAATCGAGAAACTACCTTATTCGAGTTTTACGCACGTTCTAGAAAGTAAGACGCTTTCCACGGTATAAATATTGTGAATACTTTAAATGCAGATCGTATAAAAATGTCCAATATCCCCTTCTTATTCGCTACGTAAATCTGAATTTTAAATTTCGTTTCAAAAAACTTGTTTTTAATTACAAAACTTCATTACAAGAACAATAGCAAAGAGAAAATTAGCAAATAAATAACACAATCTAATAGACAATTTTTTTAAATATTCAAACAAAAATATTACCTTCAATTTAAAAGACATGTTAATTCAAAATTACTTTTTTTTAATATACAAAATAATTTTAAATAAAATATAACCATTAAAAGGAGAAATAAACTAATGGACAGACATTTAAAAATTTTAAACTTAAGGAGCATAATTTTAACTTATTTGCTTAACACTGGAAAATGTAATTAAAATAAATTTTATTACAATACCAAATTTGATAAAAAATAAGCTAACATGCATCTTATTTTATGACTAATTTTTATTCAATTATAATAAATTTTATTCGAATCAAAAATTTAATTGCTGAAAGTAAATACCATTTAATTTACTAAAATAAAAGTGATTTTATACAAATATAAATATTTATTTGATTCTTTAATATCGTTTATTTGTTTAACTAATTTTTCAATAATTTTTTACTAAATATCAGTTATTTTTTACTAATTAAGAGGAAAAAAAGTCAGTCATTGATTGTCAGTTAAAACCACGGTTTTTAACTGATTCGAATTAAGAGAGTAGATCAGTCTAACGAAATTTGTTTTAAAAAAAGCATAAAAAAATAAAATTTATTTGTTAATCATAATTTTTTTAAATTTTCTAATTTCAAATTTTATGTTATTATATAATCATGATAAATACCTGCATATTTTCGATTTGCCAAACTACATTTTCTAAAGAAAAAACTAAAAACCGAATACCATTTTTTAGTGTGACACTAAATTTTGTAAAATTAAAACTTTTAATGTACGGCTCATTTCATTTAAAAGGTAAAATTAGTTTACAGGAAAGTTAAAATGTTAATTTTTGATTTTGTGTTTATAATCAAATTTTCTATTTTATTTATTGTTTTAGAAAATCGATAGGGATAGTGGTTATAACATTAGACGTAAATATTTTTAATAGCAGACAGATTTTTGGCAGAATATGATCACTTTTGTTTGGTTTTTGTTCAACTTTATTTTTTTTTATATAAATAAACCTTTTTATTTTTTTGTGTAAATGTTAAGCTGCGTTTATATAAATAAATATTAATTCTAATGCGTGGACAACAAACTTTTTTATTTTTATACAAAAAATAAGAGAAGATTGGTTTCGGTACTTGGGGACATTAGGGGACATTTGAAACAGAAACAGTATATAAAAAAGGACAAATATTATTCCAGTAAAAAAAACAATTCAAACGGATTGAAATGAATTAAGTTTTTTGGTAGATAGCGGGATTCTTTCAAGCTCTTTGTATATTCGATTGAATTCGATTAAATTTGCCTCAATTTATGCAAACGAATCCGCATTTGAAAGAAATGACTAAGGCATGCATTGAATTAATTCTCACAAATTAAAAAAAATTAAAGGCTCCAAAACTTGTCCACTGAATTGGTAAGAATTCATAAAAATTGCAACATAGCTCCAATTCGTATTTGTCACAAAGCGGGATTCACTGAAGCTCTTTGTGATTTCTTTTTAATTTATTTCAATTAGTTTTTGTTTACTGGGATATTAAGAATATCTATATTATATTCATATAAATAACTTCTTATCAAATAAAACCAAGTTTCTGTTTTTTATACATTGAATTTAAAAATTCGTACCCACATAATAAGAATAAAGGTAATATACGGGACAGTAGGGGACATTTAGTCTGCTTTTTAGTCCGTCATTTCGTTTTAAAGCACCTCAAAGTTCATTTAAAATGATAAAAAATTAGACTATGTTAGATATTAATAAAATAAATAAAAAATATTCATTTGCTAGCTGAAAACTTTTTTTCGACCAAGGGACATAGATTTTACATTTTAAATGAAATGAGCCATACATAAAATATACATAAAAATTGTAAATATACACCGAAAAAAATCTTGATGGTATTATTAACTATGAACTTATCATTATAATCTTAACAATTAATAAGGATTCCTAATCATTATAATTATGCACTGAAAAATAATTCTGGTTGGAATTACCAGAAATCCTAGTTCAAACTAGAATTTCGTGTTAAATATGCCCTAACCAGAACTTTAATTTTAACTTTCTCGTTAATTTAACCAGAATTCTAGTTAATATAACCAGGATTCTGGTTGTCTTAACTAGAATATCGTGTTAAATATACCCTAACCAGAACATTTTTTTCAGTGTAATTACATTGAAAGTTCATGTCATTTAGATAATAAAACATTAATAAAAACTATAGAAATCCATTGAAGCACTAAAAGAAGAAAATTAAATTTTATTTGCTTGCAGGTATCATACCCTTTTCTAAAAATAAATTAATCCTAATCTAAAATTCAAACTGTATTGTGAAAGTGCTATTTTCAAAAATCGAGAAAACCACTTTAATTTTTTTATTGTCACAAAGAAAAACTTAATTAATTTTAAGTAAAGTAACTTAATTAATTTTAGAAAATAGATTCAGCCTTTCACTATAAAAATTAAATTACCAGAAAATACCTATTTATAATTAAAATATCGAAAAATAAACCTGCAACAATCAACTGAGCCAATTCATTCACTTTCATTCTTAAGGAAAATGAACTTGATCGAGTTCAAGCGCATATATATATATATATATATATATATATATATATATATATAATTGACTTCCACCGAAAGTGAAATTATAAACACATGCGAAAGTTGAGAATTATCATTGATGCAAGTCTTATTTGTACATGTAGAAAATAATTACTCTAAAATACATAACTTAATAATCATTTTAATTTTGAATAATCATTTTAATTCTCCTAATTAAAAAACCAATAAAGATTTATTTTAATACGAACAAAATTTCACTTTCTCTGTGCAAGGGATTTTTTTTAAATGACACTCATTTAATCCAAGAATGATTCGAAGTGATACATACACTCGTCCGTGTGACTGCATTTCAGAATTAATTAATTTCACTAATACAAGTTCTAGGTCACCTGACAGATGAGTAAAATGCTATTCTACACTTTCTTGAATTCAAGTTCTGAGATATGAGGAGAACTTAAAGGCTTTTTAAAGAGAGAGAGTTATTATTATCCAAATGAAACGTTTGCCTACTTTTGCATCATTAACCCGATTTCATTATAAAGCGAATTTGTATTTTTACTTGTTTCTTTTTACGGTCCATTGTCGCGCACATAAAAACCAGAAAATATTCACCGAGACACGCATTTTGACAAAATTTCGAAATTTCCTCAACATGGAAAAAATGACACTCATGAGTGTGGTAATGAAGAATGACAATCAATGATAATAATATTCAACGAATTAAATAAAAAGTAATTTATTTAAAAGTATAACGTTTATTTATAACATTATAATTATTATAATTTTATATAAAATTTCATAATATTATTTTTCCGCAAGTTTACCTTCTGGTCAAATATTTAATTATTAGAGATAGGAACTTTATGCTTGATTATAAAAGCATAAATTAAAAAAATGTTATATATTGTTAAGATTTGCATTAATAATTATTATTTAACAAAAATAATTGCAATTGTCAAAAGCTTTGAAAACGTTTGAAAAGCATAATTTAGTCTTCAAAGCAGCATAATCCATTGAGAGCATTTATGCGGCATAATTTAGAAACTTCGGTCATAATTTAAAAAAAAAATTTATTTAAAAAAATTAAAAAATAATGTGTAATACTAGCACTATATAAAAACCCCGAATTTAATTTGATTTTATGAAAGTATTAAACTTTTTGAATTGACTACAATTTTTTATTTTACAAATATCCAATTTCAGGCAATCGTTTCTCCAATATTATTAAATGATACGAAAAATTATTATTAATATTTTGTTATTTCATAACTTCTTGTAAAATTTATGAGATTTATTTAGTAATATTAAGTTTAAGTTCAAATTTCTTAAAGGCAAAGCATAATTAAAGCATAAATTAGCACTTTTAAAAGCATAATTGTAGCATAATTTCCATTTTTTCAAGCATAATTACAGCATAATTACAAGTTTTTTAAGAGCATAAATCGCCTTGCTAAAAAGCATAAAGTTCATGTCCCTATTAATTATATAGTAATAATTAGATAAATTATTTTATATCTAATATTCATTTGTTTTAATACAATTAAAAATTATTAACAATATGTTATGTTCCCAAAAAATGGACTTGTATATTATTATTCGTGATCAATGGATAGTAATAAAAAATTGTTAACGTCGTAACAGACGTTAACCACTAATATTATCAATTAAGATAATATCGTTAAGTGTCTGTTTATAGGTGAAACATCTATTAGTTCCCTACTTCCTTGTTAGATGACTAGGAGTACTTCTCTCATGCACGACTTGTCTCGCATAGGGTATAATTTTTTTGGGAAATTAATAAAGACATTTATTATAACACATTGTTATTAATTATTAATTATATTAAAACAAATAAATATTAAATATAAAATTATTTATTTATTTATTACTGTATTATTAAATATTTGCCTAGAAGACAAACTTGCGGAAAAAATAATATTATAAAATTTTATATCAAATTATAATAATTAATGTTATAAATAAACTTTATACTTTTAAATAAATTACTTTTTATTTAATTCATTGAGTTAGACATATTATTAAACAAAAATTTGATTTGTGCTAATTGCAATTTTGATTTAAAACAATTAAATAATTTAGCAGGTTCTCTGCGACGAATATAATTTATATTTGACTCAAATAAATTTTATTTGGTTTAAATGAAATAATTCTCTTGGTGGAATTAAATTTACTATTAGATTACTAATAATTACATTATTAAATTAGATTTTTTATTATTTTTTTGCAGAAAAATGCACCGGGTGTGCTTGTTATTTTGTTTAGCGGCTGCAACAGCGCAGAATTATGACAATTTGGAGCCAAGGTCAGTTTCATTTCCCAGCAAAGGTAGCTTGGGCCCACTTTATGTTCAAGGACTCTCCTCATCGTCAGGATATCGTGACAATAGCTACGAAGATAATGCTGTGACTCCCACCCCTACACCAGTTTATCGTCAACAACAACAACCAGTAAGATCCAAAATTTACAAAATGAATTCCCATTCATTTTCATAATTATTAGAATTAAACACCAGTTTATTATTGGCAACAACCAGTATTACCCAAACTTTACAAAACTAATTTTTATTATTTATTTTAATTTAAACAAATAATTAATAACTTTATTAAAAATAAAAAGAGTTATTGATAGTCAACTTCTTTCAATGACGATTTTTACAAATCGTTAAAAAATATGCAAAAATAATAATCTTTTACAAAAAATTTCTCCCAATAGAAACATTTACACAATATAAAATAATAAAAAATTGAAAATTTTAATTGAGAAAGTATATAAACCTACATATTTAAAAGAACTTTCGCGAACTGGTTAAAAAAGTCAGAGAAGAAATAAAAAAGGACATCGTTTATGTATTGTTTATGACTTATTATACTTTAAACCGCAACCGACAGATTATGCATAAAATCGTAAAATTACAATTTGGTACACATTACTTCAAACGAGGTTGTTTAACTCTTTTTTTAATGTTTTATTATTGTTATTATTATAATATTGCTGCATATTTGTGTCTGTGTGCATGCATTTGCGGATTATAGAACGACTTTTATTTTTAGAAACTATTACGCAACACTAAAAAATTAAATTCGCTGAACTTTTTTACTTCCGGATTTTCCCAAGTAATTTATTATATTGCTCATGTATATACATATATTTATATTTATTCACCATTGCCTTTAAATTAATTTGCCTTATGTAATATTCAAATGGAAACAACTCTCGACTTTGGTCATATCGATCTTGTAAACCAGTTTAAGAAATCTCGTTAATCATTATCATTTCCTGCTTGTAAATATTTGTTGCTTGTCTTCTTAATTAACAATTTCATGTTTATATTTAATCAATTTTATATCTCTAAAGTTAAAATAACTTCTCTAAGTTTTCAATTCTCCTTTTTCAATTTTTCACGCCATATATTTAATTGTTTAAATTGTACAATTAGTAATGAATGCAATTATTTAAATTTAATTATTATTAAAAACAATTATATAAATTTATTGATTATAATCATAATTGATTAAATTTTCAGATTTATCGCAAACCCGCAGCTAATCAACAACCACGTGGTCCATTCCGTGGACCACCTCCACTAGGACCAAATGGCCAGGTAAAAAATTCGTAAAAATTAAATCAAATTAATTTATATTGAATTTAAATTAAATTGAAAGAAATTGAATCTAATTAATTTGAATTTGATTTAAATTAAATTTACTGAAAAAAATTAAAAAATGTTTTAAATTTCAAAAAGAAAATCTTGTCTAATAAAAATAATTCCGAACAGAGACTCCCTGAAGAAGAATTGGAGGAAGAAAAAGAAGAACCCGATCGTCTAAGCATTCTCCTCCCCCAAAGTAAATTCGATTGTGTAAACAAGCAAACTGGGTACTATGCTGACGAAGAACTCAACTGCGAAGTTTTCCACTACTGTCAAGACAATGCTAAGCACTCATGGATTTGTCCCGAAGGATTCACATTCCACCAAGTAAGTTTAAAAACAAATAACAAATTTTCTAAAGTTTTCTAATATGAAAGGCTACTTAAAAACTAAAAATAGTTTTTAACAATAATAAATGGCTCTTTCTTTCTCTCAGGTTCATTTAATTTGCATGCCTCCAAGCGGTGACATCAGTTGCAAGAAGAGTTCTCAATATCATTTTGTGAATGAATATCTCTATAAACCATTGAACTTGGCCGAAGCCGAGAGCAAACCCAATGTAACCTTGAGATACAGCGAGAGATATTATCCAGCTGACATTTACACCGATGAACGAGAAAACGAATTTCAAAATTCTGCCAATAGGAAACCCCTCAATCAGGTAATAAAATCTGAAACAAACAATCGCCACTTACAAATCTACAATTTTTAAATTTTCAAATCAAAATCTTTTACCAAAACCTTGTGACTACTAAAGAATTCCACTCAGAGAAAAGGAGGAATATTTGTCTCGCAGCTAAATGTAAATTAATTTGCTGCAAATCAATTTTATATGGTTCAAACAAAATTCATTTTTTGTCAATGCATCTTATTTGGTTTAAATAAAATTTATTTGTTGTAAATCAATTGTATTTGGTTCACATAAAATTCATTCATTCAAAAAAAATTTGAGCCGAACAAAAATTTCATTTGAAACCAGCACAAAGTGGACAAATATATATTTGTTTAATAGAAATTTATTTTAAAAATAAAATAAAACAATTAAGAACAAAAAATAGAAAGAACAATTAAAAATAAAATAAAACAAAAATTAAATTAAATATTCAATAACAAAAGCCCTGATTTTCAGCAATTATACCTAAACCAACAACACGCAAGTATCAACAGTTTGCCATCTGGTGGTCGTCCACAACCAAATCTCTCTCAATTTCGTCTACCAGTAAATCAAGTTTTCAGAAGTCCTGAAGAAGTTAACATTCCCCTACAGCAGAGACGGCCTCAAGCACCTCAACAGCTTCGAAGGTTCCCTCAGGTTCGACCTGAAGAGGAAGACTACGAGTAAGTCCAAAATCAGCAAATCTACAAGCAACAAGGTTACAGAAAAATAAAATTGACAAAGGGAAAAAATAAGTTTCATAAACCAACGAACACTTATTACTAAAAGCATATAATTTATTTGCTAAAGAACTGACTAATCAACTTAAATTATTATAAATCCAAACAATAACAAAACAACAATTTCAAATTTTTTCTATAGTAACTATTTTCATCAAAGAAAAAAAGAACTGTTTCTAACAAAGCTTATATAGAAAAAGACAACTTTGTTCAATGTAGAAAAAGGAATGCTTTATTTTAACGAAATATTTTTGTATTTTACTACTGAAATTATTGATTATTGAAGGTTGAATTAAATCTGGTCCTAATGGAGCTTTCCCGACCATCGGGTACGAGGCCAGTCATCAAGGGAATCCTCATCACTCATCAGAGTATTAGAAACTGCAGTACATCAATATTTTTTATCATAATGATGAAAGTTTTATACAAAAAGAAAAGAAAATATTGATCGATTTTCGATCATGTGACGAACAGAGAAGATTTTTTATTGTAAATATATATTAATTGGTGATATATCTATACGTAAGTGATATGATATGTGTAAGTTTGTCTACAAGTCGTATTAAAATTGTAGTATATAAATATTAATAATATTATATGTGTAATTATATAACATGTATTTGATTATTAGAACTTTGTAATAAATATAATGTTATTGAGTTTACTTTAAAGACTCTTTAAAAAGTTATCCCGATTGTCGTAATTCTTTTCCACAAACACTCAAAATTATTTTAATCTAACAATTAGAATCTAATTAGAAAAAATTAGAGCAATATTCAAAATATTCACATAAACAATTAGAAATTTTTTTTTAATACACTCAGATGCATTAATGCTGTCCTTCCGGTTTGACGGTATTTTGTAAAATTGTATGATTTCTATCAAAATGTTTTTAGTTCATGACATATGAGAACATTTGTTTGTCACGAACTAAGAATATTTGATAGAAATGACACGACTTTTCAAAACTCCTTTAAACCGGAAGTAAATCGTTTCACCACGATGAAAAATTTTATGATTCGATTAAATTTAAACAAAAAATCTTTTATCAAAATTAGATAAACAAAAAAAAATTGTTTTTTGGAATAAAACAAATACAAAAATTTGTCAGTCGGAATAAGACAAACAAAAAGTTCATTAGAAAAAGACAAAAACCCAAAAAAAATTATTTCTCAAACAAGACATATGTAAAAAATTGTTTGTCAATATCAGTACTCTTTGTAGAAGTGATGTACTTTATGTGCAAGCTTCCAACAATATAGAGGCAATATTGCACGGCAAGCTTGCCGCAGGATTAATATATAATATATAAAAATATTGGAATCGCTAATATAAAACAAAATAATTGTAATAAATTATCAAACTATATGAAAGTTGTTATTTTTTAAAAATATTTTTGTTTATGAACCGTTACAAATACTTTGCAGAAATTAAATTATTTTTAAAATGTTTTAAAAATTCTCGTCAAGAATTAAATTATCTTTATAAATAGATAGCGACATTCTTTTCATGAATTCAATTACTTTAAAAAATTGTTAATATAATGCATCGTAATGTTTCAGTTTTAAGAAACATTAAGTTATCCAATAAATTATCTCATTTCTGCACCTACTCGATACAATGAATTGAACTAAATGAAACACATTAAAACTATTATTAATTTAAATATTCAAGATAAAAAATTACTTAGCACCATACTTGACGTTTTTTGAACTATTTTTTTATTTCTTTAATTTGTTTAAATAATTCCTATAGATGAACCGACAATTTGCTGCATTTGTCAACAGGCAACAGCGTCGAGAACGTTCATCCCATTTGGATATTAAATAATCTGCGATTAATGTAGTGTTACTTTCCAGGAAAGAGGAGGACTATTGTTTCCAGATTGCAGGAACCCCTATTTGTTGATTTCTAAAATATTCAACCTCAATCATGTATAAATGTAATTGGGATCAATGCATGAAAGTATGAACACAAGTAGCTGTTCTTTGTTCATTTATCAGTGCATAGATTTTATTCGTATTTGTTAAGAGTTCATTTATGTTAATTCATAATTATAATATAATCCGCCAGGTACCTTCTAGTTCCATGGGCGACGCAACTGCATTATACGAAAAGATTCATTTTTCCTTTTTTGTTAACAATTTAATTTTTTAAGAGCAATGACTTTGGAAACTTCGTAAATCAATAAAATTTTAACAATGATTGAAAAACATTACTGTCGACAATTTAGGCGTCCACAGAGACTTACGGCAGTCCTGGAGTATGGTTTCCCATATAGAAGTCCGCCTGCTTCCATGCGAGTGTCTAATGTGTGTGATGCTTGGAGGAAGGCAGACTTCTATATGGAGATCCCTGGATAATAATAATTATTTCAAAATATGTTTCTAAAGTAAATTTTTGTAAATACGGAATTGTCTGTCGAATGGCGTGCCGCTAGCTCAACGGCACCATTTATAATTATCATATTTTATGTTAATCAACGCATTTTACTAAATTTATACGTGTGTCAAATAAAGTGCATTAAAATTTATATGCCACAATGAAATAATTTGCAATTATCACTGTGAATATTATGCTCGATCGTCGGCATTTCGATTGTTCTTATAAATAAAAAATTTAATGCAATTTATAACCAAAGAGTAATTTCAGCGAATTTGTAGACGAATTTTCTCAGGAATCCTGCCAATCCAAGAAATCGTCGTAGACTATGAACGTCAGTTGGAGTCGGGTAATCGACAATTTCCTTTATCGTCGAGCTATTTGATTCAATCTTTCATTGTGCATTCAAAAATCCGAGATACTTGACTTTTTTCTTAAGAAAAGCACATTTCGCGAGATCAATTGATAAAATTTGCGTTCAACAAAGCTTCTAACATTAAAATAAGTTTTTTTCGAAGGTCGATCCAGTCTGTTCCGCCAATAAGTATATCGTCCAAGTAAAATATTATGCAATGATTTCTTAACGGTTCCAACACTTTTTTCATCAATTTAGAAAAATAGAATGGGGCATTCATTAGTCCGAAGATCATTCTCGTAAATTCGCCTGCTTCGTACGGAGTTATAACCGCCGTTTTGTGTCTGTCATCTTTAGCTATTGGCACTTGGAGATAACCGTTAGCAAGTTCATGTGTAATAGATAACGATGCGTTACACAACAATGACAGCTGATCGTCAAGGTTCGCTAATGGGAAATGAATCCTTTCGGTATGACTGTTTAGTTTGCGGGTATCAAGCACTAAACGTGGCAAACTATTTGCTCTTTTCACTAGAATCACTTTATTTACATATTTCGAGTCGGTGTCGGTAACAATGTCTGCTTCACGGAATTCTTGAAAAAATCGATTTTAATGTTTTCCGTTCGTCATCACTTGCCCGGAAGTGTTTCGAAAACACTGGTTGACTACCCGGTTTTTCTGTAATTTTCATTTCAATTAAATTCGTGCATCCTAATTCGAATAAATTTTTCGAGATCACTTTTCGGAATTTATTTAAAATATTTCATAGGTCCTGAATATCTTCTTCGCTGTCACAATCAGAAACGTTAATGTCGTCTAATATCACTGGTTTTCGTTCAGGGACACTATTCTTTTGTGGTAACTCGGTAATTTCTCCTCTGGTGATACATTCTCCTTGTTTGAATTCTTTTGTCGATTGATTCAAATTTAGAATTGAGGGCCTGGAAAGCATAATCGACGCTACGCTCGGTCTTACTGCAGTCTGTTAGAGGAGTCGTGGGGATATCGAGATTTTTACACATGAAATATAAAAAGTTGAGAAATTTTTTTTAAAAAATTGGAATATATAGAGAATAACATGCTTAAAAAATTTGTCAATTACAATGTTTGTCTAAAGTGATTATTGTTCAATTGAAAAATTAAAAACATTGGTAACTTTTTAATTTAATTCAATACATTTTTATGAATAAAATGCTTTATCTTGGATGTTTATTGATAAAATCGATTGAAAATTTAAAGGTAGGTAAAGTACAAGTTAGCGATGCCAACAAACCAACATTTGTTGTTAAAAAATAATTTGTTTATATATATTTAAATCTAAAGTTAATAAATGGTAATTTGACTTTGTTATTAAAAAGTGTGTGGGGAAAGTTTAAATAATAAAAAGTGTCAGCGAGAAAGTTGTTCAGTAAGTATTCAAAAATCATTACCAATAAAAATTTTGAAAATCTATTCAAAATTGTGCAATTGGCAATAGTTTATTTATAACTTCGCGGCAGAATAAGATTGTCTTTAAGTTTGACTTTGTCATGAAAGTCCGCCGTGGTAGATTCTTCTTTTCGTTGTACTCGTTCTGTCAATTTTTCCAAAACGTTGTTTTGTTTTCCGTTTTAATAAAAGTTTTCTTGAAAATCGTTTGAAAGTTGGTCCAAGATACTATTTGGCTGGCGCGTGTATTTACGAATAGTAAGCTCCGCCTTTTAAATGAGATCTTGCCGTTTCCAAGGTAAAGCTGTTGGGCCAGTTATGTAATTGTTTTATGCTTACAAAATTTTGAAACCATTCACTCGCTTCAATGCTTCCTGATTCTCCGTCAAAATCAATTATGTTTCGATTTAAATTCGGCATAATGTGATACGACGGTGGTGGGGGAGTTCCTGTTGTTGTGCCTCCTTGGCCATTATTCAGACTGACATTAGCAAGTTTGTGTCAAATAGAATTACACATTGCGCCTCTTTCTCTGTTTTCTCGAATTAAAAGGTTCATCACTTCTGTGGAATTCATGATTTCGCCGGAATCGTGGTTCATGAAGTGCCTATTTCCCGTATCATATACTGACTCTTTCCGCACTTGAAGAATTTAGCCAATCACAGGTCGCACAAACGGACTCGATTAGACACACACACATAAATAATAGACTCTTCCAGGGACGTTATTGAAAGTACCGTTTCAACCGTTTTCACTCTTTTCTTTTCATTCACCGAAAAATTATAATTTTCCCAACACAACAAAAACGCAAAAGTCTGGATATGAGGGGAGAGTAATTTCACTTCTAAATTGAGAAAGGATTTCTCTTTATTTTAACTAATGAAACACTAAAGTTTGGGATTGGGTAATGGCATCACAAATACGAAAACGATTAAAATGTCTAAATTTAATTTAATATAAGATAAATGGTAAAACAAAATAAAAATTAAAAAGTTTAAAAAGGCAGTAAATGAAGTCGACCAGATTTTAGATTAAATTTGCTTCCAGGCAAAAATAAGATTTTTACACTCTATACCGATCAGTGATTCTCGTCTTAACGCTCTTTATGGACTGACTTCCTTCAGTTCTCCCATACATAATTTTTTTTTTAATTTAAAAAATAATTCATCGTTAATTTCATTTACAATTTCATTTACTTACATAACAATTATACTATCATTTACATATAAACAATAATGCTTAAAACAGTCGCTGTAAATTATTAAACAAACTTTTATATTCATTTGTCAATCATTAGTTTTAAAATCTTTCTCTTCAAGCAGACAATTTTTTATTTCTTTCAATATTTTGTAGAATGTGATGCTCCGAGTCAATTTAAGCGGTAAACTTCAAAACATTCAAACTTTTTTTTACTATTAAGTTTGACTTTGAATTTTTTGAGTTGTAATTTATCTCGAAGCGATATCCTCGAGGATGACGAAAATTCTTTTCCACAATGAAGAGCTGTGAAGCTCAACTCCTGATGCTTTGTGAATCATTTATTAATATTGGAATGAACATTAAAACAAGTTAAACAAATTAAAACATTATTCGCCAAGTTCTTCATATCCTTTTTTAGTAGAGTTAGCGAAAATCACTGTCTCTAAATATTTATTTATTTGCTTTATTTGAATATAACCACGCATTCAGTACTGCCTCTATCGGGAAAAGAGTATATTACACATATATATCTCACCAGAAATATTCAGTGGTGACATCTGGATTTGCCATTAATCAGCATAGCTGGGAAACTTGTTAAAAAATTGATCATAAATAGCAGTAAATATTTTATATGAAATGCATTTTTAGGATTTTTAACTTTAGAAAAAGTGATTTTTAGATTATATTAATAGTATTTGCAATTAACATTTGTTAAAGTAAACATTAGATCATATGACATTTATAAAAATTATATTTTATCGTACTTTGAGTTAATAATGGTGTAATAAACAAATTAAATTGTAATTATAATATTAAATTTAAAGAAGTGTTACACAAAATAATTTTGAAACCCTTAAACCCGTTGGTAGTGCATCCTCCTCCTTCCAGACTATTAATTCAGTCTGTGGGGTGAGAATCCCTATTTAAAGCTGGAGTGGCAAGTTAGGAAATAAAAGGTTTTTATATATAAGAATAACACACAAATTTACCATTGAACAGTTTATATGGACAATTCCACGTGAGATTTTAGTTGACTTCTTAAAATCGGCCAAAAATATTTTTTTTCTATTCTGTATGGAAAAAACAGATACGTATTTTTTATTTTTGTTTAATTGTCAAAATTTTTGAGTTCTGAATTTTCGAAATTTTGCACTTTTGATAGTAGACCTATATTCAGTAGCTTATAAGTCCGAAAATATTGAGTTTAGAAAAAAGTTGTCAAAGAAAGAAGGTTTCAGTTTTCTTTTGACTTTTAGGCTGCGTCTACAACAGAAAAAATAATGTGTAAAAAATTGTGTAATATACAGTGTAATTGCCCCTGACAATTGTCAATGCCAAAAACAATACACATTACACTGCAAATTACACATTATTTTTTTCTATTGTAGACGCAGCCTTAGGAAATGAAAACAAAATTTTTTTTCATTTTTTATTAATAAAATAAAAAAATTTTATAAACAAATTAATTTTTTTGAATTTTAGGTATGATAAATTTTTTATTTTCATTTTTTAAAACATACCTGTAAATGATAAAAAGGTTTTGCAAAAAGTTTCAGAGTGAACCTGACAAAATTAATAGGTTAGAAATGTAATTAAGCTGCCCGTGCAGGTCGCACGCCCGCGGCGGAATGAGATTTTTTTACAATTTCCCATAAAATATACTATTAAATTACTATTAATTATTATTACTAGTAATATTACTATAAAATTTACTATGAAATTACTATTAGTTATTATTACTATTAAAAATTGTCTAGAGCCTACAAATTTAATAATAATCAAAATCTGATAAAATTTGTAGGCTCTAGACACTTTTTAATTCTTCTTATCATTTACAGGTATGTTTTAAAAAAGAAAATTAAAAATTTATCTTGCCCAAATTTCAAGGTGTCGGATCCAATATGGTGGACAAGTTTGTTTAAAAATCGATTAAATTTATGACAATTTCGTTACTCGGGGTTTTTCGGTGTCGCTAATGACGAGTCTGATGTCAGATTTTAAAAATTAAAAATGGTAGATTCAATTGAGTGGACGAGTTTTGACTCTCTGATTAGGTCTCTGATTACAAATTCCATGTCATATTTTGAAAATTCAAAAAGGTGGATTCAGTCTGTGCGAACATATTTTAAAAGTTTAAAACTAAAACTCATAAAAATTAATACTTTAGAGTTTGTGGGGTCTTTAATTCCAAAACCAACGACGGTTTTAAAATTTTTAAATTGATTTAATGTTGATGGAAAATAAAAACTTTACTCTAATTGCAATAAACTATCTAATTTTTAAGTTTAAATAAATTTCTATAACTTTTTAATTGCAATACATTTTAAATATATCTAATTAACTTTATCAAAGTATATTTAAAAAACAAAAGTTTTTAAGTAATAAATTAAAATTATTTTTTAAAATGTTTTCGAGCCCTTTTACATTCTTCATCCCCCTCCTTGATGTTTTTAGTGTCTGTATTTTCGAATGAGATTTAAAATGTATTGCAGTTAAAAAGTTATAGAAATTTATTAAAAATTAAAATTAAGACAGTTTATTGCCATTAGAGTGAAGTTTTTATTTTTCATCAACATTAAATCAGTTTAAAAATTTTAAAACCGTCGTTGCTTTTGGAATTAAAAACCCCACAAACTCTAAAGTATTAATTTTTATGAGTTTTAGCTTTAAACTTTTAAAATATGTTCGCACAGACTGAATCCACCTTCTTGAATTTTCAAAATATGACATGGAATTTGTAATCAGAGACCTAATCAGAGAGTCAAAACTCGTCCACTCAATTGAATCTACCATTTTTAATTTTTTAAAATCTGACATCAGACTCGTCATTAGCGACACCGAAAAACCCCGAGTAACGAAATTGTCATAAATTTAATCGATTTTTAAACAAACTTATCCGCCATATTGGATCCGCCACCTTGAAATTTGGATACTTGACATTGTATTTGAATTGAGCAACTCTAGAATTCATTGATGTGTGATTTTGAGAATTAAACAAAAATAAAAAAATACGTATCTGTTTTTTTCGATATAGAATAGAAAAATTTGAGTCCATAATACAAACATAATTTTTTGTCCAAACTGCAGGGAAAGTATGGCATTGAGGGCACGCACGATTAAACGTTATTTTGGTTAAAAATTAAACTTTATATAAATGTTGACTCTTTGAAGTGTATAATGATAAACACTTAGTGATTTACCTAGTGCAGCCTGTTTAGGTGTCAGGATGACAAGTCTTTATATTATTTTCTATTGTTAGCAATAAGCTTTATTTTTATTAATTTATCTACAGAAAAAAACAAAGAATTAACATGCGGGCGAAAAATACTTTACCGCCCGCTAACGTCACGTCGCTCCCTCGGCTTCGCCTCGGGCGCGAAATTGTGTCTCCTCAGTCCCTTCATCTCGCTATCGTCGCAATCACCTATTTTGCGCCCTTGATACGAAAATAACTATTTTGGCCGATTTTAAGAGGTCGATTAAAATCTCACGTGAAATTGCCTATATATATATATATATATATATATATATATATATATATATATATGTGTGTGTGTGTGTGAAATGATCAAAATTCGATACATAAAATGTGGTGTCCACCGATTTTACTCGTTTCTTTAGTGTCTTAAGAACATATACTTTAGTGGTAATACAATGAAATCATTTATCAGAATATATTATTAGTGTAGTATGTGTGGTGTAATGTGTAATCATTTATATATTTTACTCACCAACCCATTTGAATTCCATACCACGACTTTCCTTTAAGAAAAACTTTAGCGAACTCCTCGATTTCCATTTTTTGATCGATTTTTTTCACCGAAAATCGAGTAGGGGAATCGTTATTTCTTTCGCAACGCCCGGTCATTAACCAGTGCATTTTGGCTTGGCGTGATCCTAGTTTATTGAACTTGGATTCGCCATTCTTTAAGTATTTTATTGAATGTTGTGATATACAAATGCCACAGATGTTAATGACATTGGGTATGACTTATATTTAATTTGATTGTTACTTTGCTTTACTTTGAGCAACTAAAGTTGGTTTTTAAATTGGTTTAAGTTGTAAAATATTTTTAATATACATTTGTTTTTGTGTATTTATGTGTTTATCCCGTAGAGATAGATTGTGACGAAGTCCGTTCGTCAAAAAAGTTTGGATGATATAAAGTCTTTATAACCTAAATAGTTTATTAATTAACATTTTGAAAGATTAAGCATTTGCATAAATGTCAAATAGAAAATAATAATATATAAATAGACAACAATTTTATTAATTCAATTTTTATCTTCTTTAAGATAAGGCGGTATTCAAATTATTCTAGATCATAATGATTTACATTTAGACTTTACAGGCATTTGTCAAATTACAATTTATACAAATTAAAAATTATAACACTTTAAAATTTTTTTATTATAAAATTATAAAAAAGAAACTTTGGCTTATACAACTATTTTATTACTTGAAAAATTCCGTGAAAAAATTTCATAATTGGTTATGATTATAGTAAATTCAAATGGGATATTTTGATTATTGGCTTAAAAATAAATTATAAAAAAACTTGTTTTATTATTTAGACTTTTATATAAAATCACATTACATTCAATCTTCTTTAGATCATTTTAAGATTTATAACTTTTATATTAAATAAAATGACTATTAGAACTTTTGCATAAACGGGAATAAACAGGCGTCTCGACAATTAAAACTGTAGACGTATCAAAATATACTTAGAAACGAGATGGTAAACACAGCCACAAGAGAGTATTATCATGACTCTATCCGAAACGAATACGTGATCAATTTTCGTGTGGTTACTTTACGTTTGTAGAGCTGAGGTATTGAATTAGTCCCAAAAAATTTATTCTGTTTTTGATATTTTTAGTGAATGTTGAATCACGATTATATATTCTGAAGGTCTCGGCGAGAGTCTCGTCGAAATTGGCTTTTATATGGTGTCGTCTCGATCTCGTATCGAAAAAATATTAGTCGTATCCTATTGGTATTGTCTCGCTTATGGAGACAATACCAAGTAGAGCTGTGCAAAAAGCTCGAAGCTCGATCGAGTATTTTCGAGCTTTTCATTTTTCGAGCCGAGTCGAGCCGAGCCTAATCAGTTCGAGCTCGAGTCGATTCGAGCCTCATAAAAAGCTCGAATAATTTTGATTACTCGAATTTTTCGGGTACTCGAAGTTTTCGAGTACTCGAATTCACTCGAGTACTCGAAATTATTCGAACTTTTAAATTAAAAAAAAATAATAATAATAAATAGAAAATATCGAATTTAAGGGATTTACTGATCGTAGAAAATCGTTAGGTGTTAAAATAATTAACCTACTAACGAACTTAAGAGATTTAGGGAGAATTCGATATTTTTTACTTATTATTATTTTTTTAATCATTTATAAGCTCGAATCCAATCGAGTGCTCGGAAAATTCGAGCACTCGATACATCGAGTCAAGCTCGGGCTTGGCTCGAAAAAATTGAGGCTCGGCTCGGCTTTTCGAGCTTTTTGCACAGCTCTAATACCAAAACTAGTTAGCATGCCGCACGTTTCTGATAAAAACGCGTTTTCTATTGTTTATAGTCATTATAAACATTAATTTGTTGATGTAAATTTTTTTTGTTTGGACTTAGAAATTTTTGGTATAATCAATTATGTGGGCGATCCATACGGGCCCCTCGCGTGGGCCACTTAACGGCGTGGCTCGAACATGGCTTTTTCTAAACGGGTCAGTAAAAATGTTTTTTGAAAAGATTCAATTATTTTTTAATAAAATGTCATGAAAGGGTTCCATTTTTTCTCAATTTTTTATAAAATATATCAAAAAAATTTACTTATTTTCTAAAATTTTAGTAAATCCTTCGAAACAGTTTAATTTTATTTATAAATAGTAAAGTTCTTTGCAAAAATTAAATTTCTTTTAATATAATTTTAATAAAATTTTATGAAAGAATTTCATTTTTTAATTGTTAATAGAATAATAGAACAAAATCAATTATTTTCAAAATTTTTAATTAAAATAATTAAAGGAACTACATTAATTTAAAATTCTTCAAAAAAACTTCAATTAGAATTTTCAAAAATTTTAACAAAATGCCTCAAATTTCCTAAATAATCAAATTGTTCGACAGAATTATACTATTCTTTGCAACAATGGGATGATTTTCAGTACATTAATTTTAAAATTGAAAATATTTTAATAGAAAAATTACAAAAAAAAATTTAGGAATCAAAACGTAAACAATAACTAACTTCGAACGGCGAACAGATTACCGGAACTTGAACTTTATTAATATACATGAAGATTATTCACAACATTTAACAGATCTCGTTTAGTGAATGGATGTAGCCAATTTTCCAGAAAAGTTTTGAAAAAATTCACTGAAATATTATATTAAAAACTAATAAATTATCTGTAAAATTATATTTCTAACAGTGAGAATAAAAGATTATCTATTGGTATTCTCTGTGAATATAAATGATAGTCGATATATTCAGTTTCAATTAAACAACATAAACTTTTTACTAAAAAAAATTGTGAAATAGAAGATTTTATGTGCGGTCTTACTTTCTCAGTCAAATGCTAAAAAGCAACTGACGTTTAAAGGTTCTTTTGACGAAAATTTCGAGGAAAATGTGGAAATTTTCAAATATCAGACTTCATTTCTTTCAATCCCTTACTTATAAAGACCTTTATTTACAAGACCTATCACGTCTGATATGTTGTCACGTATCCGCAACTTGTTACAAACAATATAAATACGATAAAATTATAAATTGAGAAAATGTCTAAAATTAATAGAAAAAGATACGTCACACATGTCACAGGTATCGATTAATAAGAAGCTGCCTAAGAAACAACGAAAAGTATATCTTTATTATGTTATCGATTCACTAAGGACCTGCCTGTATCGATTACCTTAGGTCTGCCTTCCCACCTCAAAATTTGTAAAAACGCGAGTATAAAAGACCCGCATTTTTGAAGACGGACCAGTAGTTAATATTCCTGCGATTTAATTGTATCACCCAACCACTAAAATCTTCAAAGTCATTCATTATTAATTCTACATAAAAATCCTTGTGAAATTTTGTCTAACCATTAGACATCAAATCAGAACTCTTGCTTAAGCAACAATAATTTATTTCTCAAATTGTAAACCAACCCTGCGCTAACTTTGCGCCAACATTGTCTCGACCTTACAACGAGAAAACCTACAATCTTGACCTACTAACCACACGGAAGTAGGTATTGTTTGCCAATCAACTGCCAACCTATTGCCAATCAAGTGCCGATCAACTTCCAATCGATTGACAATTAAGTGCCGATCAACTACCGATCTATCGCCAAACTATTGCTGAATCCTAGTAAAGAGTTCAAATTTATCCAAGGAATTTTATCTTGGTAAGTAAACCAATTTTTCTGTTATTTCAAAGATTCTTGACTTTTATATACTAAGGTATAATTCTGCTTTAAGTGGAGTTATACCGAGTTTTGGGAAAACTGCTCACCTGCCAATTTCTTCGAGAACCCTGTGTATTGTGTGATTGAATAAAAGAACAAATTATCTTTAATCTAAGCGTTTGTTTTCTTAGCCTGTTGCCTTAGTTCAAAGCCTTCCGCTTTGTAAATAAATCAGGCATACCAGTACTCGTCTCCTTCTGAGACGTAACAGTACACACAATTATAATTTTTGGTGCATCAGCCGGGAAACCAAAAAGAAAACAGATGCTTATAAAGATAAAATAAACTAGAAAAATTCTAAAAATTAAAATATACGAAGAAATTGACAGGTAATAATTAAAATTGAACCACGAATAATGATAAAGCCAAAAACAAAAGTGAATTAGTAATACACATTTAAAACAAAAATTTATATAAATATATCTATTCAGAAAAATTTATAAGTACTTCTACTCCAAAAAAATCAAATCCTGAAATTTCACCTTTTAATGATACATTTTCTGAACCAATAATGGCAATACCTAATAACACTGTTCGATTAACAACTGATAAATGGCCGATTTTTACTTATATAAATACAGAAGCAATTTTAAACATCGAAAACAAAACTCTACAAATTTTTAAAAGTTTGGATTTCTCATCCGAATTTTCAGGAATTTTTGCTAAACAAAGTGAAGATAACCTAAAAAACGAAATCAATTCCAAATTTGTACAAGTCAAAAAAATATCTAATCATATTAACGTCTTTTTAAGGAAAAACAATTTATCAAACAAAACATTATCTGAAGAAATTAAATTTTTTTAGAAAACAGCGGTAAAGATAATATTCAAAGGAGAAAACCTTCTTCTCATATTCTTCCATCAAGTTTTAACAATATTATAAACAAATTTAAAAGATTAATTGAATCACTTGTACAAAAAAGTCACATTGAAAGTCCCTTTGTTCTGTTAATAGGTTTTATAAATGAATATATTATGATCTTAAACAACATTTATCAGTCCTTAATTTTTTCCTCAAATAATATTTGGCATCCCGAGCTTTTAGAAGAAAAATATAACTTTATTTATTCAGATATTGAATCTAGCAAACCCAATTCATTTTTACCTCTCGATTCTCCATCTCCAAATTCTTTTAAACTCTCAAAAATATCAATAGATCAATCTAAAAATTTTATTGTTCAAATTTTAGAGATCCCACTTCTTTCCAAACAAGAATTTCAAATATATAAAATTTTTCCTATAAAGGGAATTTCCCAATGGAATAAAAACTTTAGCACAATAACTAATATTAACCTGAAAGAAAAATTCGTCGCAATTTCGAATAATAAATCCTTTTACTTCCATTTTTCCATAAATTGGCTTGAATCTTGCTCACCTTCAATATCAGGAACAATTTGTAAATCTCCTTCCGAAATAAAATCTATAAATTCAGAACCTACATGCGAAAGCTCAATTCTTGTTAATGGAATATCTAAAAAATGCAAATTTCAAGTAAGTTCAAACACATCACCACAATGGATTCCCCTTTTAAACAAAAATACTTGGCTCTATGTTATGCAACAAACACAATTAATACACATATATTGTTTAAATAATACCGAATATCCTCTTTATATTTTTCAAACTGGAAAATTAGAATTGGAATCAAATTGCAATAGTATTCAACCTAGTTCCATGTTCGAAAAAGAATACTCATTCCAATCAAAACATAACCTTTGTGCGTATTCGCCAATCTTAGACTCTATTAGTCAATATATTGAAATTTTTTTGAAAGAAGAAACATCTTTGACACAAGAAGTAATAAATAATTGTCAAAAATTTATTTTAGACCAAGAACAAGTTTCTATTTCTAATCTGGAATTTTCTATACAAAATACAAAAGACATACTATACAGACAAAAACAAAATTCTCAATATTTCCCCATATTAACTTCCATTTGTATAATTATTATTATTAAATTTACTAACATCATAATTATTATGATTAAAAAATTGAGATCTTAAGAACTATCTTACTGGCACAGTCATTTAACAACATTTGTTGAAAAAGAATTATTCAATATACCCCAAACACAAGTCGCAGAATCCAATGTTATACACTATAGTGTAAGACATCAAGGACCTCTTTCTACAATAATTAAAGAAGTATTTTAAAATATACAAAAACTTTATTAAAGATATACAATATACAACAAAAAATTTTCTATATAAAAGTCATTTTCATCAATTTCTATTATATTTTCATCCATCACTTCAGTAATATTTGTATCAAATTCATATTCCAGATCCACTAACATCTCACAAATCGCTTCTTCTTCTGGTTCACATTTTTGAGGTGTCTCTCCCCTCATCATAGATGCTTTGAGTGACATAAATCCTGCTGTCAAAGCACATTCAGCCGCTTGTTCATAAAATTTTAATTCTGAAACAAATAAATTTTTCTTTTTAAACAAAATGCTATTATTTTCCAACACTTGTATTTTAAGCATTTAATCTCCAGATTTTTTTTTATTTACTTATTTATTTACTTTTTTTTCTCTTCTCTTTTTTACAAAAGTTTATGATCGAAATATTAATTTAATATAAAAAGTTAACTTCAAAATTTTTATAGAAAATAAATATAAAATTACTAACAAATTATTCACACGCAACCATTTTATTTTAATTTAAAAGCATAACTGTAATAATATAAATTTATTTTAAAAAAAGAGAGAGAGAGAGATAGATAGATAAAATTAGAATTTGTTTGAAAACCTAATATTTTATTAAATAGTTTTATTATTTACAACATAAATGGACTAAATATTTGCATCAATACTAACTAGTGATATAAAAATAGAAAAGCAATGCGCATGGGAACTTAGAATATTTTCACTCAAAAAATAAAATAGAAAAGCAATGCGCATGGAAACTTTGAATATTTTTTGCTCAAATATCAAATAAAAAAAAACTTACCTTCCATAAATTCAACTGCTTCTGTCCTCACGTTTAAATTTTGAATCTCAGTCACAGGAAACCATTCTGAACAGTTGTCCATCATCAAATCTGTTATCATTAAAATCACACTATAAGTTTTTGTCACACTTCTAATTCCATGTTTACACCACACTTTGCTTTCAAAATAAGCACGCATGGATTTTTTCCGTTTATTAAAGGCTTCTGAAGCACGTTTTGAACAATCAGCCCATATTTGAAAATATTCTCTTTTTTGATAACCATTACTTATAAACACATCCTTTAAATCTTTAAATGGAACATCTAAGAATAAAAGTCCACACTTCATCGTAATAAACATAGTATCAACTTCTATGACACGATTTACAATTCCATCTCGAATCCACTCAACATAATCGTAAGAAAAATTTTCTACACACTCCATTTGAAAAAATGTATATATTAAGAGAAGACAACCTTGTCTAACAGAATTTTTTTTGAAAATGGCACACATAGTGCAATATACCACCCTTATATATTTTGGAAAAACATAGATAAGACACCTCAAACAAGAGATTTTCATCACCTGTAAGGTACTGCTTGAAACAGAAAACCAAGCTTTACCTATAAAATTCATAAAATTCAACTAAAATAATATATAAATAATGATTGAAGGTATCACTCGGCAAATTTATAACAATAAAGTAGAAATTTTTTGATCACTCCGAGTCAGGTTCAACCTGACTCGGAGTGATCGATAATTTCTACTTTATAGTTAAAGTAATATGTTTTTTTTACTTTTTTTATTAGTGTAATATATATAAATAAAAAATCCGTAAAATTTGCATTAAAATAAAAAGAGAGGGGTCATAAACTATCGAAGCCTGAATTCAGTAAAAATATGAATATGTATAGATATTTGCGAAATTTACCTTTCTCCGTTTGCAAAATTTTTGTAAATTCAGAAATATTAAAAATAACAAGAGATTTCAACAAAAAAACAAAAAAAACACAAAACAAAAAAAACAAATCAAAATTAATGATAAAAGATTAAAATCGTTATGAAATTTGCGAAATATTTCAATCTATTAATGTGTAAAATAAAAAAAAATTTTAAAGGAAAATCATTTCTGAATAGTACAGAAGGAAATTGTATCTTGCACCATTGTATCTTGCACCAGGTATCTAGTTGGCCACACGCCACGATCAACCGTACCTTACGGATATGTTTACTCACCAAATAGATAAATTAGGCTTACGCCACGCGCTAAGTTTCAGTCTTAAAATGCACAAATCTTTTCACCTGCAGAAAGAATACTCAAATTCTTTTCTCGTATTCTATTGTAAGGGGGAAGGATGGCTAAAGCATTTAGTAAATTCAACTTTTTTTCTCTTCTCTTCTCACCTTGCCTACAGAGATTTATGCATTTTTTCTATCAATAAATACGTATTAATTACATTTCAACAAATATGTACAACTATTGTAATTTTTTGTTGTTGATATTGTTTATGTTTGACTATTTGTATAACTATATATCGAAATATTATGGTAACCGTCTATACTATATTATGTATAACCTTTTTGCTATTTGTGTGACTATTTAACAAACTATTATTGTAATTTATTCGTAACTACTCTAACAACTATTAACTATTCATTACTATCAATATAATATACAAATTAAGCTGTTAATTATTCAATCGAGATAATAATTACATTTCAATACTATTCGATTGTTATAATGAATTATTTATCGACTATTTGTCTATATATATATATATATGAATATTTCTACTATTTAAATGATAAAATTATAAATTGAGAAAATGTCTAAAATTAAAAGAAAAAGATACGTCACACATGTCACAGGTATCGATTAATAAGAAGCTGCCTAAGAAACAACGAAAAGTATATCTTTATTATGTTATCGATTCACTAAGGACCTGCCTGTATCGATTACCTTAGGCCTGCCTTCCCACCTCAAAATTTGTAAAAACGCGAGTATAAAAGACCCGCATTTTTGAAGACGGACCAGTAGTTAATATTCCTGCGATTTAATTGTATCTCCCAACCACTAAAATCTTCAAAGTCATTCACTATTAATTCTACATAAAAATCCTTGTGAAATTTTGTCTAACTATTAGACATCAAATCAGAACTCTTGTTTAAACAACAATAATTTATTTCTCAAATTGTAAACCAACCCTGCGCTAACCTTGTGCCAACATTGTGCCAACATTGTCTCGACCTTACAACGAGAAAACCTACAATCTTGACCTACTAACCACACGGAAGTAGGTATTGTTTGCCAATCAACTGCCAACCTATTGCCAATCAAGTGCCGATCAACTACTAATCGTTTGCCAATCAACTGCCAACCTATTGCCAATCAAGTGCCGATCAACTTCCAATCGATTGCCAATTAAGTGCCGATCAACTACCGATCTATCGCCAAACTATTGCTGAATCCTAGTAAAGAGTTTAAATTTATCCAAGGAATTTTATCTTGGTAAGTAAACCAATTTTTCTGTTATTTCAAAGATTCTTGACTTTTATATACTAAGGTATAATTCTGCTTTAAGTGGAGTTATACCGAGGTTTGGGAAATCTACTCACCTGCCAATTTTTTTCGAGAACCCTGTGTATTGTGTGATTAAATAAAAGAACAAATTATCTTTAATCTAAGCGTTTGTTTTCTTAGCCTGTTCCCTTAGTTCAAAGCCTTCCGCTTTGTAAATAAATCAGGCATACCAGTACTCGTCTCCTTCTGAGACGTAACACTGTCCTGCAAAACCGACGTAACAGCTCCTGCAAATTTTTGTGTCTGTTCTCCTTTTTTGAACACCACGAGAATCTCCTTCAGCACACTGCGCTTGGCATTTTTTCCTGTCGGATTATCCCATTCGTTTACAGTTCGAGTTTTCTACCGTCCTTTGCTCTACCCAGACTTGCGGTATTGCTCTTGGGCTTCTGAAGCGTATCAGTAGTTTGAGTATAAGGCTCTGGATTTTTAAAAGGCTCAGGGATAAAACGCAGGTTACTGCGAATCACCTTATGTGCCTTCCACAAAACCAACATACTATCCTAAACATTATTACTGATATTCATTTGCTGCTTGCAAGCACGCCATACGCTCTCCAGAATTATAGGGATCAAGTCGACATGCTCAACAACATTGCTTTCGAAGCTGCTGAGCTCCTTATCTACGCAACTTTTGCTTTTCCTTCCCTAAATCCGTGGGGCCTGCGATAACCTTGGAAAGACCGATGAGAGTATTGTCCCCTTTCGGAGTTCCTAGTTGGGATAATACATTTACACTTTGACTCATATTTAACATCACATATTTTTGGGTTTTGAAATCATGGAACCACTCTGTTGGTTGTCCTTTAGTGAAAAGCCCCGCCACCACGACAAGGTCTGTAGAACATATCAGTCATGTCCGGGAGAGAATAAGCATCTAGCCACAGCACACCAATACCATTAAGAATGACAGTTATGTCAAGTATAGGATATGCATCTACTTCTCCCAGCACATCCATGACATCGATGACGTTCGGCAGTGGACAACCTTTGACGGGGAATAATTTTATACTTAGAAAACAAATAAAGATAAAATTCAGTTAAAATAAATTTTATCAAATATTTTTAACAATATATTTAAATAATGTTAATATTAAATTATAGGCATATTACCTTTCGACTATAAATGATAATTATTTAGTAAAAAATCAAATAATTAAAATTTGGGAACAGGCTTGCGTATATTTTGGGGGATCATGATTTCAGCCAAATTATAATACTCATATTGTCACATATCGGAATTTTAAACTTAATAATCATCATTTGTTCAAAAGATAGGTGTCTGTAATTTTATGTTAACATTACTACAATATTGCAAATTGATATTTGTTATAATTTATTTTCAATCTAATTTTTATTTGATAGATTTTCTGAGTATTATGAATATTAATTACAATAAATTTAACACTACAAAATAGTATGTATGATACATTTTTTAAGTATAATTATTTTTTATGTCTATTGTTAATTCGTAAAATATTCTGAAAATTAGGTATTCAGTGGCATGAAAATTAAGAAGCATTAAAATTATATAAAGTAAACCTTATACTAAATAAGAAGTATGTCCAATAAAAATTATAAGAAATAAAACTTTCGTTAAATTAACAATATGTAAAATAATAATTCGAGGATTTAAATTTTATATTTTTAAAAAATATGAAAAACTGTTATTATTTCAAATAACAATTAGATTTTATATAAATTATAAGAATAAATTATTATATTTTAACTATATTATTACTTTCCGTTTCACAAGTTAAAAATTATGTGAATTTATAATTCGATTTCATAAAACTTATGAAAAATAATTATTATACCTACAATTTTATAGTATAAAATTTATTGTAATTAATATTAATAATAATTAAAATTTCTATAAAATAAAAATTAGATTAAAAATAAATTATAACAAATGTCAATTCTCAATATTGTAATAATATGTTAGCCTTAAACTACCCTGTAAAAAAAAGGTATTGGGAAGTACGGGATTCCGTATTGCGATTGCCAACTTGCCAATGCGGTATTCGCGAAATACCGCATTGAGTGTCGTGGTGAATACGGAAATCAAGGGGTCCCAATGCAGTGTAAGTTTTAAGCTTAAAAAAAGAAAATACTTGACAGGAATAAATAATGAATGGCAGTGGAGAAAAATGCGAGGTTAAAGGAATGAGAAAATATTAATAGTGAGTGTAAAATTTAAACTTTAAGAGAAAAAGGTAAGTTGAACTGTCAAATATGAGTCTAATGCGACGTAGGCTGCTTTCAATGCATTACACAATCGGTACATAGTGCAAGTCGCCAGTGGAGGGCAGAGCGAATCGAGCGAACACAGTGGCCCAGCTGACATACGATTTGCATTACATAACTTTTCAATTTTTTATTTTATAACCGTGTTTTTGCATGAATCTAAACAATATTTTCGATTTTTTTTGACAGATTTAGTGAAAAGTGTCTGTGTTCGGAGACAAATGTGTTAGAAAATGTTTGTTTACTTATTTCACGTCATACAAACCAGTCAAAGTTGCTTTTGCTGTGGCGTATTGAAATCAGCCTATGCCGCATTGGACTCATATTTGATAGTTCAGCTTACCTTTTTCTCTTAAAGTTTAAATTTTACACTCACTATTAGTTATTCCTGTTAATTTATGTTATATTAGAAATGATTATTATTACTTGTTTTTTTATTTATTTTTAATAAATTTATAAAATTAAAAAATCAGGTAACAGGTTCGCTATCGCATTGGATGTAGGACTTGTCCCTACTATGGGCATGGCAAACCCTTTGTCCCGAGCTACTTCGAAGGATCACAGGGGGCTAGTTCCTACGGGCCTGACAAACCAAGAGCTACCCGACTTCTCCAGGGGAGAGTGATTTAATCCCTCTACGAGGTTGGCAAATCCTGGAGCCCTAGCTGTCTGTGCCGTATGGTGTGACGTGACATTTTTGACACATCACTAAAATGTTTCGTAAACTCGAGTTTGTATTTATTTGCGGTAATTTCATTTGGAAAGTTCTAAAATTATTGTTCGCTATCGATATCGACGAAATATTGAATTACGAATCTTATTTTGTTATTGATTTATTCTCCTTTTTTATGTAAAATTGTGTGTAACCTGATGGACCTGCTGGACGTGCTGAATTGTCTCGATAAAAGAAAAAAAGAAGTTCAATGGTTTCAAACTTAAGATAATGTCGTCTTATGATGATCTTCGTTTCTAAAAGTAAATTTTTTTATGGAGGTAGTTTTGGTTTGGATTCGGACGGCAATGAGGAACGTTCAGATCATCTTTTGTTGAATACGGATGGCAATGAGAGACGTCCTATTCACGTTTATCATCCTTTCGAACTTGTGGATCGAAACGATAGTTCAGTGCGAAAAATGACTAATATCCATTTTTTGTCAACTTTGTCTAGAAAATTGTCAACGATGAGGAACGACAAAAACTTATTTATTTTCTTTGGCGTTTTTTTCTGGAGATTTCGACGATCAGGAGCGGACTCTTTCCTTTGAAAAAACGCAAGTTTTTTGTTTTGTCTTTTGATGGTTAAACAAGATCCGGTTACAGTAATGAAATCTCAACCACCAAATATTGGATCTCCATAAATGTAATCGAGGACTCAGTCAACAGACCCCGATATATCGACTACAGACTTTTATGAAAACTCCACCGGATATCGATTCTAGTTATTGGTTATGTACCTAGCTACAATATCGCAGGAACGACTTAGAAGACAACACAGAGGGTGTTTCTGACATTCGCTCTCTGAGCGCTCTGAAACTACGAAACATGATTGGTTGGATTAGGGGAATTGTGGATTTTGATTGGCTACAACTCTAACTCGACAGTTTCCTACTCTGCTCTCACGCTCCGTATATCTCCATGGAGCGAAAAAGCAGAGCACGAAACTGTCAAGTTAGAGTTGTAGCCAATCAAAATCCACAATTCCCCTAACTTCACTCACAATTCCCCTAATACATCCAATCATGTTTTGTACTTTCAGAGCGCTCAGAGAGCGAATGTCGGAAACACCCAGACTTTACAACAGGCGTCTTGAAACATTTGGACTATTCATTTATTGAATTCGAGATAAAACGTCACATTTTCGATCAACGTTCAAGGATCGTCTACCACAACAAAATTTTATTAAGGTTTAGATATGAAGTCTCTACGATTTATGTTATATTTTCTTTATTAATTTACATTTCGAGTATGACTGAGATTTGAATTTTAATGGTTTTTGTAGCAGGCGACAAAGCATATCCGCGCTAAAATGTAGGCTTAGGTTGGGATTGGACTCGACGCGACCGGTATCACGACGAACACGAGACACTCTTTCGTAGCGACTTAGCGAGAAAACCACTTCTTATTGTATCGGAGAACGTGCCATTTTTTTACGAGGGAGGATTTTTCCAAACCAAAATTATTATCGCTTATCAGAGCTCTGTGCATAATTCTATGGGCTCAATTATAACGTGTAAGGTCTTAAAATGTTCGTCTTGAAGTACTCTATCAATTACAGTCTGGCCTTTTTATAAATCCAAAATGGCGGACAAGTTATGACACATTATATGGCTGAAAAGTAGAAAATGTCTAATTGAAACATCATTTAAGAAGAAAAAAACGTTCCAATTGGCAATTCATTGATCACCAACTGTGTTAGAGGTTTAAAGAATCAAAATATGTCAAAATTTTTAGAAATACAAAATGGCGGATCAAATATGGCGGACTATTTTTTTTAAATAACCCAATTTACTCGAAAACTTGTTACTCGGGGGTTTTTGGGGTCGCTGATTACAAATCTGAACTCAATTTTCAAAAAATGGCGGACCCAAAATGGCGGACTATTTTTTTAAAAATAACTCAATTTACTCGAAACTTGTTACTCGGGGGTTTTTGGGGTCGCTGATAACAAATTTTAACTCAATTTTCAAAAATACAAAATGTCGGACCAAATATGGCAGACTATTTTTTTAAATGACCCAATTTACTTGAAACTTGTAAGGGCTTGTTTTTCTATTACATATGTCACGTCAGATTAGACAATCTTTCAGTGGTTCAATATTAAACTTGAGGTTATTTGATCTCTTAAAAAATTCTGAAAAATACAAAAAAAATTATAAAAATATACAGTAATGCGAGAATTAAACCGCATATTTCAAGACATTATCGACCCTGTAACGCAGAGAGCTTTTCAAATAATAAATATAATCTGATGTGATATATGTAATAAAAAAACAAGCTCCTGACAAGTTTCGAGTGAATCAGGTCATTTAAAAAAATAGTCCGCCATATTGGATCCGCCATTTTGAATTTTTAAAATCTGATATCAAATTCGTAATCAGCGACCCCAAAAACCCCCGAGTAACAAGTTTCGAGTAAATTGAGTTATTTTTAAAAAAATAGTCCGCCATTTTGTATTTTTGAAAATTGAGTTCAGATTTGTAATCAGCGACCCTAAAAACCCCCGAGTAACAAGTTTCGAATAAATTGGGTTATTTAAAAAAATAGTCCGCCATATTTGATCCGCCATTTTGTATTTCTAAAAATTTTGAAAAATTTTAACATATTTGAATTCTTTAAACCTCTAATACAGTTAGTGATCAATGAATTGCCAATTGGAACGTTTTTTTCTTCTTAAATGATGTTTCAATTAGACATTTTCTACTTTTCAGCCATATAATGTGTCATAACTTGTCCGACATTTTGGATTTATAAAAAGGCCAGACTGTAATTGATAGAGTACTTCAAGATGAACATTTTAAGACCTTTCACGTTATAATTGAGCCCATAGAATTATGCACAGAGCTCAGATCCGGTTGACATGGAACGTCCCATATATAAATTCAACTACGCTTAGAAAGCAAAAACACGATTCACAGGAGACGGCAATATGCACAAATAGCGTAAACTTTCATTACGAATGTAACACACGATGCCCACTGTAACACCGCTCGCGAGGAACCCGCTGCATACTTCTTCTTATTATTATTAACCGTTTATACGGTTACGTTGGCAACGCACTTGCCTTAAGCATTGTGCATACTGCCATGATCAGAACAGATGAAGGATATATTAAGCTTTATACATAGGTAGGGTATTGGAAATGATGTTTAATTTTAGGAATAAATGACGAATAAAAAGTTAGATTAATTAATGTTGAGATTAATAATAATGCTAGTAGGATAAATGGTGATTCGTTATATTCGAAAGAAGCTTAGGAGAGGATCCTGTAACGTGTCGTCTATTCGAGACCGCAGTTCCAGGTTACTCAATACACCCGGAAGGAAAGTCATCCAGACGAGAACGTTACAGGAACTCCTAATTTAATTTAATTTAATTAAGAGAAACAGAAAAAAGAGGGGGAAGAGGAAGAATTATATATTAAGGTTACAGAGTTTAAGAAATCTAAATATTGGTGAAACCACTTTTGTAGAAGGGTTTGTTAAGAATTGGACACTACAAAAGGGAGGTTTGCATTTAATGGCTTTAGAAAATGATTTAATTAAAGAATCTCGGTGAATATTGAAATTGGGGCAAGCCCAAAGGGCATGATCCAGATCTTGCACAACTTCTGGATTGCAAGAGCATCCTGGTGAGTTGGTTATATTTTTTCTATGGAGACTTTCGTTTAAGGAGTAGTGATTACTCCTCATTCTGCAGATCGAAACGATCCATTGTCTACGTTCAGTGAATGAACTAAACCAGGGTGTCTTTCAATATTTGTAGAATTTTTGGGTGTATAGAATACCTTTGGATTCACCGATAACCTTGAAAAACTCATCGCAGCCTTTGTCTAGTTCTATACGTGGTTGCCTGTAAAGATCAGAAAAGGGTAGAGCAATATTAAGGAGATTGCCGTCAATTGCTGCCTCTTTGGCTGCTACGTCAGCTAATTTATTACCGGTCACTCCCATGTGTCCGGGTGTCCAGACTAACCATACTTCGCGATTAAGTTTGGAGAGAGTGTGTAACCTATTTCTAATAAGAAAAATCAGAATATTTTAAATTTTTATCGGGATTGCAGAGGCGATGCTGCGTAAAACACTTTGTGAGTCCGAAAAAATAACTATTTAAGTAAAATCTTGTGTGAGGATAAAGTCTAGAGCATATAGAATGGCTATAGCTTCTATGGAAAAAATCGAAGCATTATTTGATCATTTCCAGGAACATGAGATGTTGTTGGAAGTACAGATAAAGGATCAACCGGCTGTGGATTCAGATTCCGTTTTGGAATCATTTGTATAAAAATGTGTGAAACGATTGAAATTGTGATGTGTTAAGTCGTTAAAGACTAAGTTCGGAGAAATACTTGTTTGAACTTTCATTCCAATCTTAAAATCGACTTGGGGTGAAAAAGGTGGTCTTCGTAAAGAAGTTCAAAGTAAGGATAGAGATATGATTGACGAATCTGAGTGTTAAAGTTAATTACCTTTTCAAATGCGATGATGAGTGTGAAAATATATTTAATTTGATACTGAATGTCATTCCAAAGAGTTGTAAGGGCAGCAGGAAGCGGATGATTAAGGTTCGCGAAGGTTTTAATCAAGTACCGTTTGGCTAAGAAACAGAATCTTTTCCTTAGAGGTGGCTTACATGTTTCGGCAAGCATAACGTTGATCTCTGTGCTCCTTCTATAGCCTAAGGCTAATCTGAGGGCTTTGTTACGTATTTTTCTAGTTTATCGAAAAATTTGTGTCGTTTAAAGGTATAAGTATGGGAACCATATTCATATACACTTCTAATAAATGCTCGGAAAATTTTTAGTAAAATATCGGGGTCTGCCCCCCACCAAGTGCCTCTGAGTACCTTGAGAATATTAAGGATCTTCCTAGATTTGTCTGCCAAATTCTTGATGTGGTCATCAAACCTAAATTTATCGTCAAATGTTACACCCAAGAACCTAACAGACTTTGACGGGTACACGTAATTTTCGTTTAAATTAAGCGTTAAACCTGGATCACTGATGTCAATATTAAACTTGCTGAACAGGACTAATTTTGTTTTATTTGGGCATAATTCGAGGTTTCTATTAGATAAATATAGTGAAAGTATATTAAAAAAAAAAAAAAAAAATTCTTCTAAAAAAAAATGTCTGTAGGGTCTTCTGATCTGCAGATGATTGCTATGTCATCTGCAAATTCGACCAAAATACAATTGGCTGGGATAATGGAAGATAGATCTCTAGTGCACACACAGTAAAGAATAGGGCTAAGGACACTACCTTGTGGTAGTCCTTTAGTGTTGATTCTGGATCCTATAATTTCATTATTGATTTTAAAAAAAGTTTTTTGTACGCGATAGAGTTGTAAATGAATCGAGTTATTGTTCTCGGAATTCCTAGTTCTTTAAGGTCTTCAGCTAGTATATTCGGCATTACACTTGGAAATGCTCCTTTTATGTCAAGAAATAGTCCTGCGGTAGTTTGGCGATTCGCGAAACCGGTCCAGACCTCCGTAGCCAGAATAGCTAGGTTGACGGCGCATGATCTACTTTTTCTGAAACCAAATTGGGTAGGTGATAGTCTCAAATTGTGTTCCAAGTACCAATTGAGTCTCAACTGAATAAGTTTTTCTAATAATTTAAATAGGCAGGAAGCCAAGGAAATTGGTCTAAATTTTCCGGGGGTGGATTTAGGGCTGAAAAGAATTAAGAATTCAGATCAAGATGATTGAAAAGTAGAAGATGATAGCATTTTATTGAAAATGTCTAGGAGAGCGGATAAAGCATTAGATGGAAGGTGTTGAATTATATTACAGTCAACTTTATCCAAACCAGGAGAGGATTTAGATTTGAAGGAGGAAATGGCAATTTTAAGTTCTTTTTCAGTGAAGGGATTCTCGAGGAATTCGTTAGCTCTAAAATCGTTAGGAAATTGTCCGCGAAAAACGGTAGAAGGACAAGTTTCACTGACCAGATCATGCAGCATGGCTACAACTTCTGTATCCGCTGAGCAAGAAGCCGTAGCCGGCTGCGTAAGTCGGTTTTTAAAGGATTTAACAATTCTCCAGACATGAGAAATTGGTGTACGTCTGTCTATCGAGTTGCAGGAGGTTCGGAAGGATTCTCACCTAGCTTTGTTGAGGGTTTTCTTGGCGCAAGCCTCTTTCCGTTTCAGGTTAATAAAGTTATCCATATTGGAGACGTTTCTATATTTTCTAATTGCTTCTTTTCTTTCGGAAATTGCCAAATCACACGCTTCATTCCACCAGGGAGCTGGAACAACGGGCTTCCTTGGTTGGGTGTTGTTGAAGTTATTTCTTTTTGGTTGAGTACAAGCCACCTTAATAGCTTCATCTATTTCTTTAATAAGGAGATAGTAATTATCGAGTACATCAGGGTGAGGTGATGAAGAATTTAAATTGAAATGGACTATGAAATTATTTAAGTTAGACGAAAAAATTGGCCAAGAGATATTCTTTAGGTTATATTTGTGAGAGGTGAAAGATGATATTGAGACCAAGTTTAGTAATTACCGGGAAGTGGTCGCTACCCAAGGTATCATTCCAGACGTCCCATACAGAAGACAAGGACAGAAGTGGAGAAATAAAGGAGAGGTCTAGTACTGAATCCGGAGAGCCAGGTCTATTTTTATAGGTAATTTTGACATTATTTAAACAAACAAGGTCGATAGAGTCTACAGTGTCACGAAGCTCCTCACCGTTGTAACAGTTGCGACTGCTGCCCCATGAAAAGTGATGACAGTTGAAATCACCACCAACAAAAACAGCATGGTTGTTAATTGAAATTACAGAATTGAAAAAGTTGGTCCATTGGGCCTTGGAAATTTTATTATCTGGGGATGGTACTCTGTAAATTGAAACAATTAATAGGTCTCCGTCATCGGAAGGGATTGAAACTGCCAAGGTCTCCAGTCTATTCTCAACACTAGGTATTGAGGTTATCCTGGTGAATCTTATGCCGCTTCTTATAGCTATAGCTAAACCACCTCCTCTTTTTGATAGCCTATCTGATCTAATAATATTAAAATTCTTCAGAAAAAAGGATTTTGTGGGTTTTAGAAGGGTTTCAGAGAGTAAAATTATATCGAGATTATTAGAAATGTTCGTAAGATAACCTTTTTTATTGGTGACACCTTGTGAGTTCCATTGCAGTATATTTAGTTTATTTTGTAAGGGCATTACCTGGAGTCGAAATGGGTAGGTATTTGGATGTAATATTGTTTGAGAGATTGTTAACTAAATTAAGGCATTCTTGTTTTGCGTCTTCGGAGTTGAAAGATATTGAACTGACTAAATTAGTCAGAGTCATTAGAATATTCGTAATCAAGGTAATTGGATCGGTATGAGGTATGAAAGTGCTGTTATTTTGTGGTGTTAGATTTGGGTTAGAGAGCTGTGTTGGGATTTGTTCGAAGGTAGGTCTATTGGGAAGTGAGGTATTGGTTCTTCCGTTATTGTGGTGAGCAGAGAGGTGCTACTTTGTAGTTGAGAAGAGTTTGATTTTTCTGTTTGGCTTTTTCATGTATTTTTGGAGGAGCTCTAAAGTTGGCAGTTTTTGCAACTTGAGTAAAGGTGTGAGACACAGAGTTGTTTTCAACAGATCTTAACGATGGAGTGGGAGAGTCATTTAAGTTCGGATAATTCGAAAAATTTAAATGGGGAGTACGATTGAAAGAGGATTGTGTTTCATGATTTGTGTTTCGTTTTTGCGATTTGATGGCAGCTTTTGCTTCGAAGAAGGACACATTGTGTTTCGTTGCATAATCTCGATAATCTTTTTGGAATTGGAATTCCACGCAAGTTTTAGAATTAACTAGATGAGCACCCTGGCAGCGCACGCATTTCGGAGCAAGTTCCGAATTTGGACACGGATTGTCTTTTGTGTTAGAATGATTCTTACCACAGTGTGAGCAGCGAGAAGATGAACGACATTGTGACGAAATGTGTCCAAACCTTAAACATTTATGACACATTTTGACTTGAGGTGTATACGGAAATACTGGGAAGGATGTCCTGAAGATAGCAACTTTTTCAGGAATAATAATACCCGAAAATGTAACGAGAATCGAGCGGGAGGGTTGAGTTTCAATTTTGTTGGTTTCCGTATTTTTGACATTTCTATTGAGTCGGCGTACGCCCAAGGCAGAGACATGAACGGAGGAATTTCCTTGAATTTCAATGTTTTCTTTTACCTCATCAGTAGTTATGTCAAAAGGAACTTCGCGAATGACTCCCTGGCAGGTACAGAAATTTGCTGGAACGAGTTTTCGTTCCAGCGAATTTCTGGATTAGGCCTTTTTCTTTAAGAGACTTGTCGTCTAACAGGTTATTTGCTTCGAGTGCTGACCTTAAGACGACACAAAGTTTGTTGTAGCCATTAGATTTAATATCTATAATAGATTTACCGTGTGGGGAGGAACGCGTATTGATCATGCGTCCGAAAGATAATGGGTGTAGTTTATCTTTGGCATTGTCAGAATTGGGAGAGCGTTGGACAAAAACTTTGCAGTGTCCTCTCTGAGATAGAGAATATCTGCGAGTGGCGTCTGGGCCATTATTTGCAAAGGAGGATTGAGTGGGAGAGGGATTCTTGCTTTGATCATTACCTTCACCTGGTGGGGTAGAAGCTCTTTCCTCACAGTCCATTTTTCCAACATCGTCATCGTCGTCGATTTTAGAACGTTTAGTTGCGTCTTGTGTACCGGACGTTTTATAGAAAAGGAGAGCATCCGCCCCTGAAGAGGCCTCACTGCCTACCACAGAAGGATCATTGATATCATTCCGTACAGAATTTTCTGTTATTTCATCGGTACTTGTATCCGACGACATTCTTTTTCTAGGTTTATTCATCATATATTGTTTGTCTTGCGCTCGCGCGCGCAGCGCGTCTATTTTGTCGGCCACGATGGCCGACAATGTGTTACGGTCGCGATATAGGAAAGATTTGTCACTCAACGAGAAGAAAAAAGAAAAAAAAGAAAATTAGGAACAATAATAATATTTTTATAATACTATTCGCGTCAGCAGCGCTGTGGCTCACAACTAGAAAGAAAATATTTCATCGATTGCCTTTGAGACACACGAAAACGAGGACCAGTCACGAACGCGGTCGACCTCCAATTTTTCCGCTGCATACTTGAAATGAATGTTTTAATGCGCATGTGCCAATTAGAATTTTATTTGTAATTAGTATTTTGCAAGAAAAAATAAATGACAACAGGAAACAAATTAACCTTTTCACAATCGTGAGTAATATTGCTTAAAAGCAGATAAATTTTGTGTCAATAATTAAAAAAACCGCTGCCAAGTTATATATTTTTGTTATAATTTTGGTGATCATTTCATGAACACTTTGCTTCCTCATAGAGATGTTAATAATAATAAAATATAAATTTTGAACAATTATTCTCAATAGCTGTAATAATTTTTTCTCTTTATTTGATTAAAAATTCAAGTTCCACATTAGAAAATTTTTTTTTAAGTTTCCATCACAATTTCTGTTTTTTAAAATATGAATACCTTCTTTATTTCTAATCGAATCAGCTTCAAAAATAGGTCAATCGAAACTTTTTTTAATGCTCTACAAGATGATAATGATAGTTTTAAAGTTATTTCTACATTTTTCAACAAAATATTCAAAAAAGTCTTATTTTCTAAAATTTTTGATTTTTAAAAGTTTAATATCTCTGGTAAATATGGACGAAAAATGTTAATTGAGGGCTCAAAAGATGCATCTAAAAAAACTATAAAATTAGAGGAAAACATTCATAGGTGTCTTAACATTTTTTTAAAGTTATGGTCAAAAAACGTTTTTTTGAAAAATTAAAATTCAAAAAAATATGTAGTTAAACTTTATTAATCTGTCTCAAAGTACTCTCATTTTATGTCCGCAGTTGAGATCTACAATTTTAAAAAAATCAGTCCAAAAGCTCTTCATAGTTTGGAGATTTTTATGAAAATGTGATGTTTACACACACACATACGGAATGACATTTTGTAAAAATGTCATTTTTGAACTCCTGAGGTCAAATAACATAAAGATATGTCAAAAACCGAAGACGAAAAATTTTGGAATTACAATGCTTCCTCAGTATGAGGAAGCAAAATAATCGAGTTTTTTTAAAAATGTTTTTAAAAAAGCAATAAGCTTTAAAAACTGATATTAATTAATAAAAATAACTTACGTAAATTAAACATTTCAATACATAAAACATAACATTTTTAAAATATATCATCTCCTTTTTTTACACCTGATGTCCTCTTCTGAAAATAACAGTTATATTATTATTAGTGTAAAATATTATTTAGGTAAATTATAAGTTTTCTTATTTAGTTTGCTAAATTACTTACTGCTTGTTTTTTCCATGTGTACTTGCAGTATGTTTAATATACTCTTGACGTGCATTATTTTCTACAATGCTTCTTCCGTGATTTATTATGGTTCCACTTAATATTTTATTTAAGTGGATGCACTATTTATAAATGCAATTCACAATTAACATTGTTAAGAATTTTTCAACCAATAATTCCTTGTGGTCTGGACATGTTATCCACTCGAAATACATTTTTGGCTTTAAAAATTCAAGCAATTTGCTGCATACATTTCTTCTAAAACACATTTGAAGCAACTTGCGAAAAATAAATGTTGTGCTTCTAAGATATACCCTTTCAAAGTAATCCATAGCACGTTCATTTATTGTCGCAGAGACATTGTTGTTTAAGGTGCCAAAGAAAACAGTTTTACAACTTTTGCAATCCTCACAGTTTTTGTTAAGCAGCAACTTTCGCGCAAAAATTAATGCATGTGATTTTTGAATAGTAAAACTCCACTTTGTCACCCTTATCTCATTCCGCTATGGATGTTCCACTTCGTCATCTTCATTAAATTCATCAGAACCACTACTACTTTCGTAGTTTAAAAATGTATTTAACCCATCTAACATTTTTGCTGAGTCTGCCTCACAATTAGCATGTTTAGAGTTATTAGACGTAAAGGTATTTATTAATACCGTTTTGAAAATACAATTAAGTTTCACAAAACGGTAAGAAAATCCTTGCAAAATAGAGAAGAACATTTTTTTTAAAAATCTATTCAAAACTTGAATTATTTTAAAAAATATAATAAAATGCCTGTCATAATTTCAATTATCTTTATAAATAATAAAATTCTTCTCAAAAATTCATTTATTTTCAAAAATAATGAAATTCTTTTCAACTATTTTAAAAAATATCAAAATTCTTCTTCAAAATTCAATTACTTTTAAACAATTTAAAAAGAATCTGTTCAAAATTTCAATTATCCAAAATATCAAAATTCTTCTTCAAAATTCGATTACTTTTAAACAATTTAAAAAGAATCTGTTCAAAATTTCAAAGAAGAATTTTATTATTTATAAGGATAAATAATAAAATTCTTCTTTGAAATTCAATTATTTGCAAAGAATTTTAATAAAATTATTGTCAAAATTTTAATTATCTTTATAAATTATAAATAAAAAAAATCATCCTAGAAATTCAATTATTTTCAAATTTTTTTTATAAAATCTTATAATAGGGGAGAGTGGGGCAAACCGAACCGGTGGGTAAACCGGACCCCCCTCAATATTTCCGAAATGGCGAAATTGTTAAAAGTGCTATTTAGAAATTTGAAACAACCATGTGTAGTATACTTTATTTTTTCAATTTGCTATTTTTTACTTTTGTTTGTGAAACGCTGGAAGCAAAAGTTTTTTTTTACTTTTTTTCTACACCTTTCTGAATTTTTTCTTAAGGAAATACTGAGGAAATCGTGTAATATTTCCAATTATTAGGTCTTGGGTTTTGAAGGTACACACCTCAGTAATATTTACCACCAAAAACTTTCATGAATTTACAAAGCGTTTCTTTTTTACAAACATTTATTCTCAAAATGGGCCTGCGGGGCAAACCAGACCGTTTTCGGTGGGGCAAACCGGCCATAGGATATTTCCATTGAATTAAAATTTAATAAAAATTATTTTTAAATAAAATGTTTCTTTCATTAGAATATTTACCTACAATGGAAAATAATTGTCTTCCAATGAGAATTGGACCTTTTAATATTGTTTCTCTGATAATGACAAACATTTTTATTCTTTTATTAAAAAATATTTATTTAATTAAAATTCAATCCCGAATTATTATATTCATTACTACAACTATTGTTTACATGATTCATTATGTTTTTTATTATTGTAGATTATGTAAATGCATTATTATAAATAAAAAACCAAACGGTCCGGTTTGCCCCATGGGAGGTCCGTTTTACCCCAGAGGGTGGGGCAAACCGGACCGTTTGCAAAATTTTTTAAAGTTAACACAGAAACTAAACAATAAAAGATGAAGTATAGGTGTCTCTGGAGAAAAGTTGCGCAATTAAATGATCTTTCAAACAAGCCATCGAAAAATGAAATCGGTTTATTCGTTTAGTCACAAGAGTCAAAAAACCGTTAGGGGGTCCGGTTTGCCCCACTCTCCCCTATAAAATAATGATTTTATCACTCGGTCATCTGTAATTTATAAAACATGAAGACATCGATTGCTCCGAGTCTTCGACTCGGAGCAATCGATGTCTTCATGTTTTATAACAATTTTTTTATAAGTAGTTTAATTTCAAAAAGGTTTGAATTTGAATCTTTTGAATCTTTTTTATTTAATATTAATTATTTTACAGGATCACAGAAACATATTACATATTTTTTTGTTTACTTCGTCTTTTCGTCAAAAAATGATACTTTTTGTGTATGTATTAGACAGGTAAAATTTTGAAAATAATTCTATTTCATTATTATTCATTATAAAACTTAAAAATTGATAAAATTCACATTCACAGTGTTAAATGTTGATAAATATAGCGTATAAACACAATTTCATAAAAAATCCAAAGTAACGACCTTATGGCAAAAAAAATGTTCACCTTAGGGCCAAGACACAACTTTTTAAACGTTAAAGAAAAAATTTTTTAAAGCACAATATTAATTATATTCATTTAGAATATTATTGTACGCTATATAAAGATAATTCCCACACAGCACCAAAACTTTCCTGAAAATTTATTAAAGATTTACTTGCAAACTTCGAAAAATTTACTTGCAAAATTTAGTGGAAATTGTGTAAAGATACAAATGCCCCACTTAAATAAATGTTTATAGTCAAATTTTCTTAAAAATTTAACTTAAAACTTTCCTGAACATTTAAATTAAATTTTCAACTTCTCTCTTATAAGCGAAAATGTAACTTAAAACTTTCCTGAAAATTTAAATTAAATTTTTCGCCTATATACAGTAGACGAAATTTTTTTTTAAATTTTCAGGAAAGTTTCACGCTAAACATTTATTGAAGTGGGACATTTAAATCTTTACAAAATTTTCTCTAAAATTTTCAAGTAAATAATTCGAAGTTTGCAAGTAAATCTTTAATAAATTTGTAGGAAAGTTTCGGTTCTGTGTGGGTTATAACGATTTTTACTAATTTAAAATGGTTAATTTCGATGATTTTAACACACTGAGAAAAAAATTTCTCGATCATTTAAAAACAGAAATTTTACAACGTTCACGTTACAAAGAGACTCATACGACTATTTACCTCAAAACTTTACTAAAATCTTTGTTTTCTCAAATAATAACAATAACAGAAAACATTTGAAGATACTAACTAATTTATACACTCAGATGCATTAATGCTGTCCTTCCAGTTTGACGGTATTTTGCAAAGTCGTATGATTTCTGTTAAAATGTTTTCAGTTCATGACATATGAGAACATACGTATGTCACGAACTAAGAATATTTTAAAGAAATGACACGACCTTTCAAAATTTTATTAAACCGGAAGGACAGCATTAATGCATCTGAGTGTACAAAAATTTTCTTAAGGTGACCACCTTGGGGCCCCTTTTCAAGGCATTCCTTCCCTTCACAAAAAGTCTCTTTCGAGCTTTTATTTTTAAACCTAAAGATATTTTTTCTCTTAAATGATTTGTTGGAGAAGTCAATGGTAATTCCTCATTAATTTTGTTTTCGAAAAAACTATTTATCGGTGTTGATGCTAACAATGATTTTAAATCATCACCATCTGATAAATTGTTTGAGAATGATCTAACATCCATAGAAGAGGTATTTGTTAATGAAAACTATAATGAGTCATCAGAATTAAAAATCGTTAAATCCATTTCTATGGTTTGTTCTTCTTTTCAAATTGGCAAATCGATTAAGTTTATAAAATTTGACTCAACTACATTTTTTTGGCAACTAACATCAACCATTTCCACATCGTTTTCTAAGAAAGAAGACTGCAATGAAAGCAAAGGAACTGCATTTTTTTAACATTAGTCGACTGTGGTTAATATCAATATATGCATTATCTGTGAAATGCTGACAACACACGACTAATTTTTTTATTAAATGTCCTTCAAGTCCAATGATCTGAGAATTGGATTATTTATAGCCTTCAACCATTTCAAACAAATAATTTTTTCCGATGGAAGTTGGTGTGACTTTAACTTCCCTCTGTAAAAAAAAAGTATTGGGAGGTACGGGATACCGCATTGCAAGTGCCTACCTGCCAATGCTGTATACGCGAAATAGCGCATTGGGTGTCGTGGTAAATGCGGTATTCAAGGGGTCCCAATGCGGTGCAAGTTTTAAGCTTTAAAAAGAAAGAAAATACGTGACAGGAGTAAATAATTAGTGTCAGTGGATCAAAATACGAATTAAAGGAATGAAAAAATACTAATAGTGAGTGTGAAAATAAAGTTTAAAGAAAATAAGGTAAGATCAACTGTTAAATGTAAGTCCAATGCGGCATAGGCTTTTTTCAATGCGGCGCATAATCGGTATACAGTTCGCGCAGTGCAGCGGCGCTCTCTTCTTTACCTAAAGCGGATTCTTTCTATTCAAATGGTAATTTTGAAAATAATGAAAAATAACATTAACTAAAAGTTGATAATGTATTTCAATCAATAAAAAAATGTTAAGAAGCGTTCGACGGTCTCTAAAATTTTGTAGGTTATGTGCGACTTACAGTTATCGCCAAAGAAAAACGATGCCACTGACTGTTTGAAATTACGTGAAATTAGTAAACAACCGGTTTCGAACTAGTGTTTCTCTGCACACAAGCACTTTTTACAAAATCTGACAACGTCCACTGGTCGAAAATGTTTTTAATTATCTGAATTGAAAAGATTTTGTTAATCCATACAGAAACACGGTTGCAGCATTGGAATTACCATAGCAATGTAATGCGAATCATTTTGACAGCTGATCCTTTACGCTCCCTGCTTGCTTCTGCCCTCTACTGGCAAAATGGCAGTAACACACGCCTTGCCGACTGTCATTACATTGCTATGGTAATTTCAATGCTGCAACCGTGTTTCTGTATGGATTAACAAAATCTTTTCAATTCAGATAATTAAAAACATTTTTGACCAATGGACGTTGTCAGATTTTGTAAAAGGTGCTTGTGTGCAGAGAAACACTAGTTCGAAAACGGTTGTTTACTAATTTCACGTAATTTCAAACAGTCAGTGGCATCGTTTTTCTTTGGCGATAACTGTAAGTCGCACATAACCTACAAAATTTTAGAGACCTTCGAACGCTTCTTAACATTTTTTTATTGATTGAAATACATTATCAACTTTTAGTTAATATTATTTTTCATTATTTTCAAAATTACCATTTGAATAGAAAGAATCCGCTTTAGGTAAAGAAGAGAGCGCCGCTGCACTGCGCGAACTGTATACCGATTATGCGCCGCATTGAAAAAAGCCTATGCCGCATTGGACTTACATTTAACAGTTGATCTTACCTTATTTTCTTTAAACTTTATTTTCACACTCACTATTAGTATTTTTTCATTCCTTTAATTCGTATTTTGATCCACTGACACTAATTATTTACTCCTGTCACGTATTTTCTTTCTTTTTAAAGCTTAAAACTTGCACCGCATTGGGACCCCTTGAATACCGCATTCACCACGACACCCAATGCGCTATTTCGCGTATACCGCATTGGCAGGTAGGCACTTGCAATGCGGTATCCCGTACCTCCCAATACTTTTTTTTTACAGGGTCCCTCTGGAAATGCATTTCGGCACTATGCACTTTTTCACCATTTTTTGCTATAAAAATCTGCCAACTGTAATATAAAATTCATCATTCCCTTAAAAAAATAAAAATATGTTGGAAATAAATAAGAATATTTTAATCAAATATAACTAAAAAAAAGTAAATATTATTTTATAAATAAATTATAATATTAGACTTTTAAAATTTAATTAATTTATGGCAATTAATTACTAAACATTTCTAGATTAAATTTATATAATAAGATGTAAATATATGAAATTATATTTGATTTAATACTGCCTAATAGAAAATAATTACTATTATTAAATTAATAATTATTAAATAAATAAATACTATTTTAGTTTGTTTAACAAAAAACAAAAATAATAACGGATAAAATAATACAAGGGATACATTTTAAACACAATAATCTAGTATAGAATTAACGAGAAAAATTTAACAATGTTTGAAAATATTTTGACAAGTGATTGTTTAGATCATTTATTAAGAGAAACTTAAACTTCATTTATAAAAATATATTGCGATTTTAAATTTATTCTACTCATGTAAATTAGAAAATTAAACAAATTTAAATGTTTTTTAAAAATGATAAATTTTATTAATTTAAATGTAAAAAAAATAAATAGTGAATATCACAGCTCTAATAATTAAAAGATTAGCATTACTTTTTTAGAATAAAGATAAATAAGAATCTCATATAAGAAATTTTTACGATCTTAAATATTTATCAAACAATTAAACATATAAAAAATTGATATTTATAGTAAAAATTTCAAAAATATTCAAATAATTTTACTTACCACAATAATTAACATTAACTGTCATACGTTATAAGCACAACACTAATTCACTTTCATAATTATAATCAGATTCACGAAAATAAATAAACAAAAATACAAATGTAATTCAAAAAGACAGTATACAATTCAAGTAGTAATACGATAAAATCTAAATCTGTGAAATTACCTTTTAACAAAATATAATTTACCAGAATTATAAATATAAATTTTAATAAATTAAACATTTAAATATTTTATTAAAAAAAATTTTTTTCTATATTCAATTTTTAGGTTTCTTAAAATAATAATTTCTACAAACATTATAAAAATAAAAAATTATTTATTTTAAGTATAGATTTTCAGTTTTAATAATGCGATATATATATATATATATATATATATATATATATATATATATGGACTAAGAATATTTGATAGAAATGACCACTGATCTCTATTTTAACTGGATGGGCGACACTTCTAAAACTGATAAAATTAGAAGCCCGGAAGCTTATAAGCTTGCTGCAAGCTTGTGAGGCAAGTTTTCGACAAGCTTATTTGGCAAACTTGCTACAAGTTTCTAGTGTAAGTTTGCAGTAAGCTTATTGCAAGCTTGCTGCACAAGTATATACAATTTAATTGAATCAATTTTAATTTTTTCTGGATATTTTCTTATAAATTTCAAAATATACACTCAGCAATAAATCCAGGTGTCAAAGAAATTTACTGCGCAGCCGTAAATGCCATAGAATTCAACTGCGCACCGTGTCAAGTTTTTTAATTTATCCGGAAGCTTGCAGCAACTTTGTAGCAAGTTTATCTGGCAAGCTTGTAGCAAGTTTGCCAAATAAGCTTGTCGAAAACTTGCCTCACAAGCTTGCAGCAAGCTCTTATCATAATCTTGTAGCAAGATTGCAGTGTAAGCTTGCAGCAATAGGACATTTTGTTACTTGCCACAAACTTGTCACGAGCTTGCTCTGTAAGCTTGCACACCTTGCACGGCAAGCTTAATGTAAGTTTGTGGCAAGCTTATGTGCTGATTGGGTTATTTTAATAATTATTAAATTATTTTATTATTATTATTAATTATTAATTACTATAAATAATAATAAATAAATAAAAATTATTAAAATTAACTTAATTTTCTTAAAAATAATTAAATATTTGACAAGTTGAATTTAAGTTTCGTTTAATTTTTTTCACTTGGTAAGATTAATCATTTCACAAAAATACTTCCCTCTTAATTTAATTTGGTAAAAAACTGAAATTATTCAGCATTATACATATAATGTTTATAATAAAACAACAGTGAGTAAAATATTACGTCTCGGCAAAAAAGCAAAATATAACCTAAAAATACGCAATTCAATAATTTCCAAAGATATCTTTTTTAGGTTGAGTCCACAATAGGCACTTTTCTTAAAGCGATGCATACCCTCTACATCGATTTCTATTGTTCGAACAATAGAAATCGATGTAGAGGGTATGCATCGCTTTAAGAAAAGTGCCTATTGTGGACTTAACCTTATGGAGCGTTCAGACCTCTGCAGTCTGTCTGTAAGTCTGCAGGTTGACATGGTAACGTACAAGAGTAAAAGAGTAAGGAAATTCAAAATTACACCCTCTCCCTTATTCTTATTGCTCCTGGCTGCACAGGCAGACAGCCTGCAGAGGTCTGAATGCTCCTTTAGTATTCAAATGATTCAAATTCTTGAAAACGGTCTGGCAACGCTGCATTCGCGAAGCGATTGTGTTTAGACCTTTACATGCCTACCACATCTGAGAATTCCACGTGTTTGTCTTTGAGGTTAATTTGTGACAGTTTCGAATTTTTCTTCTGCTCTGTTTACCTTTTATTTATTTACATATTTTATTTAAAAATAAAAATGTGTGGTATTTTTTGCTGTCTACATGATTGTGAAAGTGATGAATTACCACTCGAGGTTCGATAAAAATTTTATTAATATTTCTAATTATATTTCTTATATTTATAGACAAATTTATCATAAATTATTTACCAGCAATAATATCAGTAATAATAATAATTGATATTCTTTAATCTACAATCGTATTCCTAATTATATGAAAATCCATAAATTAATCATTTCAGTGGAATATTTGTAAAGAAAGAGTATCATCCCGAGGTCCAGATAGTTTATGCGAAAAACACATTAAATTAACAGAGAAACATTGGCTTCATTTTGCCGCTAGTATTTTATGGACTCAAGGTTCAACAATGACAATCCAACCTTGCGTGGATGAGGATGACAATATTCTTCTCTGGAATGGAGACATTTTCTCTATAAATTCAAATGATAGTACAGAAAGTGATACAACATTTATTCTCCGATCTTTTAAATTACTTAACATCGTCCCTACACTCAAATTAATAAAAGGACCCTACAGTTTCGTATATTTCAACAAATCCCAAAAAATTCTATATTTTGCCCGCGATCTATTTGGAAGACACAGTTTACTTTTAAATTTCAATTCTGTAAATAGTTCCCTAACTTTCACATCGGTGACTAGTAGAAAATTCCAAAATACATACGAAATACCCGCAATTGGACTTTTTGCTATAAATTTACAAACTTTCAATCCTTTCAATTTTAGTCTCAGCTGTTTTCCCTGGCGTATTTCAAATGATATTTTTTACGAACACATTAGAAAATTAGAAAATCTTGTCAACAGTAGAATACAAATTGAAGATGTCATTTTTCCCTCACAGGAGGAATCTCCAAATCTAGTAAATGTTGACGAAAAATATTTTCATGTCAATACAGATAGTGAAAAAAATGAAAACATAATGGAATTGCTTTTAAAAAGGAAAGAAATATTCCAGAGAGTAGAAAAAATCGAAACACTATTAAAAGCGTCGATTGAAATGAGAATTAAAAAACAACCATCATATTGCAAGAATTGTATAAAATTAATTTTAAATCAAGAAAATATCAAATGTACTCACACTAAAATTGGAATTCTCTTCTCGGGTGGATTGGATTCTTCAATTTTAGCAGTAATTGCCGACAATTTCGTTTCAAAGACTGAAAGTATAGATCTCATAAATGTTGCCTTTGAGAAAGTAAATAAAAATCAAACAAATCAAAATTTAGGAGAAATGTACAATGTACCTGACAGAAAAACCGGCAGACAAAGTCTGGCAGATTTGAAAACAATATGTCCGGACAGAAATTGGAATTTCGTAGAGGTTTGTTTTCATATTTTCGTAAAAAAGAATTCTTTACTCTAAAATACAAAAAAATTCAGAAAAATACAATTACAAAATTTCTACTCACTCTAATTTTTTCTTTACAGGTAAACATATCGCAAGAAGAACTGAACATCCATCGATCATCTCGTATATCGGATTTAATTTATCCATTGAAGACAATTCTTGACGAGAGTTTAGGTTGTGCCCTCTGGTTTGCCAGTCGAGGAATTGGAATTCTAAATGAAGAACCATATGAGTCTCCCTGTCGAATTCTATTATTGGGCATGGGAGCTGATGAATTATTTGGAGGTTATATGAGACACAGAACAATTTTAAGACAAAAAGGATGGGATGCTTTAATTGAAGAATTAAAATTAGAATTAAATAGAATCTCTGATAGAAATTTGGGTCGAGATGACAGAGTGACTTCGGATCATGGAAAGCAGGCACGATATCCTTATTTGGACGAAAATTTAGTGGAATATGTTCAAACCATACCTTCATGGGAGAGGTAATTAAAAACTTTTAGAAATTAGAAATTTGGGTTTTCTTTTTTTATATGAAAACTTGTAAATAAATTAGTTTATTTTACCTAGATGTTGTCCAACTAAGGAATTTTCTTGTGGATTGGGAGATAAACTACTCTTGAGACTAGTCGCAAAAAACTTAAATCTCAAGAATGCTGCAAATTTTCCAAAAAAAGCATTTCAATTCGGTTCGAGAATTGCCAATAGCAAGGAAAATGCTAAGGATGTATCAAATAGGTTATAAATTTCAAATAAATTTTACTTTATTTGACAAGAAATCCGTTTTTACAAATTACGATTTAGAATTCGTAAGTTTTCTGCATGTATATTATTCATATTTAAAAACCATTGGTGATTCATAAACTGTAGAAATTTTTGGGGGGCGCATGAAAAGACCCTAAACCTGACTTGTTAGAAATGTTATTTAATAGAATTTTATTGCCTAGAATATCATTTTAGTAGAATGTATAATTGTTAGAATGAAAGCTTGACTGTAAAAAAGTAGAAAGAATTTTAATTTAGTAGAATATTTATTCGTCCGAATTATAATCTGGCAGAAAGTCAATTTGATCGAATTTCCACCTTCCAGAAATCTAATTTAACAGAATATCAATTTATGCGAATCGGTTTTTCGTAGAATCGTAATTAAATAGAATCTGAATATTGGCGAAAATCTTTTTTATAGAAATCTACTTCATCAGAATGTACATGTGTTCGAATATTAATTTACTAGAAATTAACTTATCCGAATACCAATTTGATAGAATTATTTGGCGCGAATTTTAAAATTGACCAATCACATTTTTCTTGATAATTTCTGATTGGTCAATTTTAAAATTCGCGCCGAAATAATTCTATCAAATTGGTATTTGGATAAGTTAATTGAGCGGCTGGATTCCATAAGGGCACGTAAATTTTTCTCGGCCGAAATCGAAGTCCCCTGGACACTCAAAATTCAACTTCTGAATTTAAATGTTTAATATATGTATCCTTATAGGAAATTTCATTGCGCATCTTTTTTTCTTTTAAATTTTTATTGTATCTATTACCGTTTTCGAAATATAAGGAAAAAACTGTTTTTTTAAAGAGCAAAATTTTATTGTTTTTTTCACTTCAACTCGCGATTACTCAGTCAATTTTACATATTTTTTAATGAAACAAAAGCGAAAATACGCGTTATTTTATCCTACGAGTGACTAAAAAATAAAAATGATGTTTTAATTATAAATAGGGGAGAATGGGGAGTTATAAAGCACGCTTTGTTTATGAGTTGTAACTTCAAAAAGAAATTTTTTTTCAAATTTTCAGCCACTTGAATCTCTAGAGGGTCTTCAAATATGCTTACTGGTTAAAGAATTTGTATGAAATAAAATAAAATTGACAATTTTTTTTCAGTTGGGCTAAAAAGCTGCTTTTTCAAGTTTTTAAAAATCTTGGGGAGTTGTGAAGCACTACTAAAAATCGCTAAAAATGGAATATTTACTTAAGAAAGAATATTTACTTAAGAAATATGGAATATTTACTTTTAAGAATATTTACTAAAAAATATTTTAGTAAATATTCTTTATTGAGATTTTGTATAAATCCTTTTGAATTTAGAGAACCTAATCATTGCTGGTTATTATATGGGTGAACTTACCTTTTTGATTTGTTCGCGAATTTTGTAAGAATTCTACAAAAAGGAACACTCAAAAAAACTTTATAAACGAAAGGTTGAACACATTGTCTTGAAAGATATGCAAAATATCTGCTATCGGAATGAATCCAATTACAAAACAAAGATATTAGGTGAAAAAATATTCAGAGTAAGTGACATCTATCAAAACAATTACTATGCGAGATCTATGGCCGTGCTTCACAACTCCCCATGCTTCATAACTCCCCATTCTCCCCTAAAAAAAGTTATTAATTTTTTATTGAGATATTGCAAAATTCGTAAACTGAAATTTTTACTAAGCGGGGAAGTTGAGCAAATTTTGGACAACAAAAAACTTCCAGCGAGAAAGTTGTTCATTTAGGTCTAAACAAGTTTTTCCCGAAAGTTACAGTTCAATTAAACAATTAGTTAAAAAATGGCGAATGTTAAAAGTCGTCGGAATCCAGCCGCTCAATTTCTAGTAAATTATTATTCGAACACATGTACATTCTGAAGAAGTCGATTTCTATAAAAAAGATTTTCGCCAATATTCAGATTCTATTTAATTACGATTCTACGAAAAACCGATTCGCATAAATTGATATTCTGTTAAATTAGATTTCTGGAAGGTGGAAATTCGATCAAATTGACTTTCTGCCAGATTATAATTCGGACGAATAAATATTCTACTAAATTAAAATTCTTTCTACTTTTTTTCAGTCAAGCTATCATTCTAACAATTATACATTCTACTAAAATGATATTCTAGGTAATAAAATTCTATTAAATAACATTTCTAACAAGTCAGGTTTAGGGTCTTTTCATGCGCCCCAATTTTTGGAACAAAAAATAGAGGTGGGTTAGATGTTTTTCGTAAATTTCACTCTCAATTTGTTTAGAAATAATTGTAAATATAATTTATGACAAAATATACATTGTTCAACAATTGCAAGAAAAAATTTTTATTGAATGATTAGACAAACTTACCTGTAATTGATGTCCAATCGAAATCATGCGAGTAGATCTTGTCTTCTTGATCAATTGTAGTTGTTAAAAGATAGAAGGCGATTTGATTGATTACTTCTACGTTTACTCCTTTTTTTTTGCAAACAAAACTGAAGCGTGTTTTACTCGTGTTTTAAACGGGAAAAAATTTCTTGTGAAAGCCACAAGGTTTTTGTAGAATATACGAATAGGTTAAGTTGTGCTTTAAACAACAAACAACAACAAACAATCTGTAATATCACCAAGAAATTCAAGTGTTTGTCAGCTAAAGTTTGTGCTTCACACAGCCTGGTTTGTGTATTTCCCAAACTCAGCTGTTTGTGGATACTACAACCACCGTTAATAAATGCCTCAGGAAATCCTGTGAATTATACAATAAATTTTTTTCCGTGTATTTTCGAAATTCACGTTTACTCAGCGATAAATACTTTTCTCTCTCTCTAATTGCCGCAAGGCTCAAGTCTTTTGGAGACAAGACGAGACTGATGGAAACGCATCATCAATCTGAAAAATCCTATATACTTATCTAAATGAATGGTGTTATATAGCTACAGTACAAATTTTCATTAAATTCGTTAAAAACCGTAGAAGGAATCCTTCTTTGCAAAAACAGGTGTCTTAAAATTTTTGCACAATAATCAATTTCCGTTTAGAGGTCATTTTTCCCACATATAGTCTTCAAAAAATTGTGACAATTGAAGAAAATAGTAACAACTTTAATATATTAGTAGTGCCACGGTAATGATTTGTTTTTTTGTACAATTCGTTTTTCTATAAAAAAATATTTTTTTAAAATTAAAATCATCCAATGTTATCACTTTCTTGAACTGTTATTTATTGCCAACAGTTCAGATTTTACGTCACAAATGTTAAATAGCATTATAATTCACCTAAAATTCTTTATTTACTGTAAGTATAGTTGTTATGGTAACACATGAGAGTAAATAAGTCAGAAAATTAAAATTAAACGTTTTTTCTCTCTTACTCTCATGCAAACAGTAAAGCTGTGCGAGCGCCTTAAATTGTTGTCATATATACTTACCCGGTTGAATATTTTTTTATTTTGAAATTTTGAATGCATTTTTGGCAGGGCCGGTAAACTCGACGGTTACGTGCAAATCGCCCATATATGCATCCAATAGCATCAAAAAACTTAGTCAAATAAATTAAGACTCAAAAATAATGATCGAAAAAATTAAAAGTTCTAAGAATTTTTTTTTCTGACACCTCTAATACCACTTGCATAATTGTCTTGCCTTTGATTCCATGTATAGAATTCCTGAAACTAAACGTTCTCTTTTTTGCAAATAAAATACCTGATGTAAATTACGCGATTTTTACAGTTAAGGACCTTTTGGGAAGATGGCTAAAATACATATGTTATCTATATGAAAAAACCAGGTATTTTTCGTCAAAAACCTCGAGTGATGCGTCACTTCCCAACACTGCTTTTTAGCAACAATGATTCATTGATTTTTTTAAATTAAAAAAAATATAAAAATAATATTATTAATTACACCAATGACATTCAAACAATTAACAAACAAACGTAATAAATTATAAAATTAATATAAATCATTCATTAGACAATAATAAATGTAGTTAATAAATCCTTTTTTATTATTTACATTTCTGTCGATTTCGAATTACATTTTTTCAAAGAAATTTCCACACATCACTTATCTCAAACAAGATATTTAATTACCTGAATTAATTAATTTTTCTTGCCGTATCAGAAAAAAACAAGTTAAACATGACATTAACTTTTTTTTCTCCTACAAAAACACATTTAACTCCATTATTATTTAACAGTAAGCATATTAATTTCTAGATTAAATCCTGTTTTGATTCTATTTATCAATTATTTCGAATTTTCTGCAGTAAATTAACTACAAACAAAAATTATTCGAATTATTAACTACACATGTGTGTAATATATTATATAAATTAAAAATTGCTTTAACAAAAACACTATAAATGACACATAAACCATTTGTGTATATTTTATATATAATATAATAATTATATAAACAATGAATATGATAAAGTTAAATAAATAATAAAAAACTAATTAACAATTCATTTTATATGTACCTACTATACTGAAAAGCACTGCAGACTTTTAATACTGGCGTATGCCGTACATCATAATTCTTAATTAAGAATTCAAATTAATGTATTATAAAAAAAAAGTTTTGAAATTAATGAATTTGTTGACAACAATTAGAATTCTTAATGGATTACTTTTATCTAATCACCGGAAGTATTTTACTTTTGTCCTTTATATCATAAATTATAAATACCCTTTTTTGTATATTTTATTATAAAAAAAGCAAAGCTCATGTACCTGATAATGATTATCAAATTAATCGCAGATATAATCCACGATTTACTGTTGTAATTACATAGATTCGTTCTTCAAATGCTCAAGTCATTGTATTGCATCAACAGCCATAATATCAATTGTCTCAACAAATATTCTTATACTGAAAGAAATTATTCGATTTAAACAATTCGTTCTTGTCTAATGCCGAATTAATAATTACTATTCAAATTATTAACAATAATTAAATATTCATTATTATTAATAACTTATTTTTTCTATTTTAGGATTAGATATTATTTATCTACTATTACATTCACATTTTGTATTAAATAAGAAAGTAAAATAAATGTAAAATAAGTAGTAAAAAAATAAAATCCACTAAATATTTCTTATTTGATAACTCTACATTAATTGTATTTAGGCAGTTAACGAATTATTAGTGGAATAAAATTTCTTTCAGTGTATTAATACTCTTTCTCGTAAATGCACAAAATAATATGTTCATGTTATTATGTACAAACCTACAAAATTTATGTAGACATACTTGGAAAGTACTTTGAAAATATGTTACGTATACGTTAGATTTCGATAGTAATAAATGTTATGTACACAGTACAATGTTAGTTCATTTAACTAAATAGCCCTTGAATAGAATAAACATTGAAGTAATTAAACAATTTTTTTAAAAATAATTTTTAATTAAATTTGTAATTAACTATTTAATTCTTTGTTCGATTATTTTTCTTTGAATAAATTATAAATATTGTACAATAAATAAGTGGAATTATTAATAATTTAATTAAAAATTTTAATCAAACTGATGCTAACTCTTATAAATAAATTCTCAAGGACTACTTCTTTAATGATCTAAATACTGTACGTACAGGCATTGTATGCAACATGACTGTCAAACTAAATACACTTTTTGATAGTTCGAGTATTTTCGATTTAATACTCCATATGCAGTTATGGAATTAAATACTCTGTTTTTCTTTCTCAAAAAACCATTCAAATTGGAAATAAAATATTTGTAAAATGCATTAACGAATGAAAAAATATATATAACAATATAACAATTCGAATGAACAGGAAGAAGATTATTAATATAAAATTAATAAATTTTAAATAAACAAAGAAATTTGTTAATTATAATAACTAATAAATTTAAATTAATATTCAAATAGTTAATTTTTAAACTTTAAGAAAAATAATTAAAGAGTAAAGAAAACAATTTCATGTAATAGGTGAGCACCTTAAATACAAAACTATGAATTGTTTAAAATCTTGTTTTTCAAAGATTTAGTGGAACTTGAATGTTTTAATTTAATATCACTGACATTAACTGCTTGCTTGGATTGACCACTCAGATCGCCATTTAGATCCATAGCATAAACATTTGGTAATTTAGGTGTTGATAATTTACCTGTAAGGTCCATTAATTCTGCATGTATTCTAAAATGCAATCTTGACTCCAATGAATATCCAGTGTAATTTTTCCTGTAAAAATTGTTTTCTTTAGTTTATTAAATTTTGTTAATTTCTGTTTTATGAATGTTAAATGCGTTCTGAAAAAAGAGATCTAAAAAGCAAATACTTTAAAAACGATTACAATCTTCGTAGAGTACGAAAAAAATTAATTCATATTTACTTGGCATCTTCGAGGAGTGATATTGCATTTTGAATGTTTCCCTCGTCCCGAGCCAACAAAGCGAGTTCGACAGCTGCATAAGGAAGTAGGTAACTATCCTCTCTAATCTGCTTTTCCGATTGAATTACTTTTTTCAAACACTCCTCAGCTTGTAAAGGATGCTTCATTTGTCTCAAACATGCTCCTTTCAATAATAAAATAAGTGACTCATTGTCCACTTGGAATTCAGTTTTACTGAAACAAAACACAATTTAATTTGCAATTACATATTTATAATAATTATATTTTTAAAAGAAAATAAAATACTTGATTTAAAATTGAAGGATTAACAAATATTTAAATTTAACAGAAAAATGTACCAGAAAGAAAAAAAATTAATAGAAAATAAAACGTACGGTGCATCTTTTAAGATCCGATCCTCTTCCTCGATGGTCTGATACATTTTCATAACGATATCCTGCCTCTTGCCAGCAACACGGAACAAATTCCAAACAAACATCAATTCATACATAGGCAAAACTAAATGTTTCTTTTGTGCAAAATAACGTTCAACCTTTTTAATAACAAACTTTTCCATTGGCAATGATTTTCCAGCAATTCGTTGCTTAAATGTCGGAGCTTGCATCAATAAACTATCAATTGAATGACTATCGTTGTCTTTCGAGGCGTTCTTCATCATGATCATAATTGCCGCCTGTTGATAGAGATAAATAGTTCGTGACCAGTTTGACTCCTTGACAAGTAATGTGGCATATTTCAGAGATTGATCCCACTGTTGTTGCAACGAATGAGCCCACATTAATTCCCAAAAGCAAAGATGATGAAACTGTGGCCATAAATCTTGACTCTTCCACGACTTTATGTACCATTGTACGCAATCCTCCAAATTTCCACGAGCAAATTCGAGACGTGCTTTAAAAAACAAGAACCAAACGCCATTCGGGTAGAGACTTAATTCCTGTTCAAGAGCTTTTTCACACCAATTTAAATCGCCGTCGGTGTGACTCAATACAAAGGACACAATTAAATGATAGGAGAGAAGATTCATCGCACATAGTACTTGACGAATACCCCTTCGATCATTATAACCGGCATGCAATTCCGATAAACCGTAATTCTGCAAAAAGAGAAAAAATTAGTTCTAGAATTTTCAAACTTGAATAAAATGTTCGTTTACCTTGTCGCCTGAAAAACCAATGAACTCGAGTAATTTTATTATTCTACCCGGAAGCAATGATATCATCTGAAAAGAAAATTTAATTTAATTTCAAAACAAAAACCAAAGTTTATAATCCTTGGAATAAAATATAGAGAATCAATTGCTAATAATTTGGAGCGCGTCACAAATAAAGATGGACAAAAATATACAGAACTAAAAACTAATTTCTACAATAAATATTTTCCATACCAAATTAAATGATCCAAGGCCCATTTGAACGCCACTCTCGAAATGGGCTTTCTGCGCTTCATTTTCCCATTTGCGTGTTTTCAAAATTGTTGCACATTCCCTAAAAATGGAAAATTATAATAAATCACCTATTAATATAGAGTAAAATATTGAAAATTGTGTTAAGCATATCAAAAGCAAGTTGCGCGATATACTTGTAAGAAAGAAAACAGGTTCGAATTTTCAATCCAGCCTTGACAAAGCTGACCAGCGTTTCGTCCTCCACAAATGTAAGCATCGACTTCAAGAGGAGTGATTCTGCATAGCACAGTTCCGCATGCACTTCCTCTGTAATAGTAATTTTAATGTCATTCCCTGCATGCACTACAACCTACATTATTATTTCAACAATTCACCAGATTACGAATTTTCTAAACAGAAATACGAATTATACGTTTTTAATTTCATAATGGCAAAATTAAAATAAATGTATCAATAAAAAAAATTTTTAATAAGAAAATGTATCAATAAAGTTATCAATAAAAAAGAACAAAAAATTTACGAATAAAATTATAAAATGTTTAAAAAAAAAAAAATAACAAAATAAATAAAAATTACAAAATAGCATAATTTGCAAAAAAATATCCAAATGAATTACAATTTACTAAAGTTTCACATGCCATTTATTATATATTGTTAAACAAATAGTAATTAACAAGATAACGTCAATTTTTCTTCTACGAAAACAGTCGCTATATTTTTTTATCACTAAAAGAAGTATAAATATAACTACAAAACAATCAATGTGAAAATGTAAAAATGTGAATAAATTTAGATATAGTTTTTAAATTGTAATAATGGGTTTTTCTGTTTGTTGGCATTTTAATTATTTATGTCTCAGATATTCAACACAAACAATATAATAAATTTTTCAATAAATACCATTATTTTTGTTAATACGATATATTACTTGTTTTATCTCACAATTGTTATTAATCACTTTATAAAGTTTGTCGCATGCGAATAAAAAGCATCTAAGCTGCAAAAATTAATATTTTTTTGTATAATTTTATACATTACCAAGTGTATAGGAATCGTAATTCGTTCTCTTCACCATTTTTCCAATATTCTGTGTAAGACTAGAATGTCTGCGTTGTCGTGAACAAACGGCTATACATTGCTTTAATGCTTCCGATGCTTTTTCGATGTATTTCTAAATTGGAAAAACGTATTTTAAATGAAAAAGACTTTTTTTATTTAATTTTAGAGCATTCATTTAAATTATTTAAGCGAAAAACGTGTTTCTTTTACTGAATAATATAATGTAATAATAGTTTTGATAATAACTTAATAAAATTTACTTACGTGCTCGAACGTGAGTATTGCCTCTAAAAATGCAAAGACACTGTTTCCTAATGCGTGATACATACTACTATTGGCCCATGGTTGCATAATTTTTTTTGCCTTCTCAAAATCATTATTGAAAAAGTAATGAATAGCTTGTTTTGATTCCATTAACGCTGTCTCCAAATCCATGGAAGTAAGTCTAGAAAAATGCAAAAAAAAGACTAATAAACTTTAACTGTTTTTAAATATTACTGAATATTAAAACAAACTATTAAAACCAAAATATTACAAAATAAATATTCCAAAAAGAAAATATATATAATAAATGATTAATTACTATTATTTGCAAAAAATAAAAAATAAATTAATCGTTAAAAATAAAATTAGATTTCACAAGAAAAAAAAGTAATTTAGAAGTTAATAAGTCACATTAAACAAAAATACTTGAATAATACATAACAATTACGAGAATGATTGATGATAAGGTTGTTTAATCACATAATCAAAAAGAAAAATACATACTGCGGTAAATTTTCCTGAGCATCTTGGAACTGAAATATAAAATACAAAATTGTAGAATAAAAATCGTTTTCGTTATTCCTAAACAAAAGTTCTTTTATAACTTTTCACTCACCTCATCTTCACCTTCCACATCCGACATGTTTCAAAAGTCAATAATGAAAATCTAAAAAAAAGCAAGATAAATGATTGTGATGATATGTACATAATTATCTCATTATATCAAAGTTCAAAGATTATTTTCTGAAATTCGTAAAAGTGTACATAAATCTAAGTGTAAATAAAAATAGTACTCTGTGAAATTCTTGAAAATTAAAACTGTATATACATATATTTTACAACAGTTACACTATAATTACAGATAGAAAATGAAGCACTGTTTATTGCGATTTATTATTTAAAAATTTTATTATAATTATAAGTCAAGTTCCTCGTAAACTTTCGATAGTTAAGTTAAAATAAAAATAAAGACTGGAAAGAGTAGTTAAGTAGACCACACGATAATGGGAAATATAATTAAGTTAGTTCAGCTTTCTGAAGAAAGGAAGACCTAGTTTTTTGTCTGTAAATCTATGATTTGAAAAAAAATGAAAAAATCTCTGATATTTCTCGTAATCAGAGGAAAAATGTTTTAGGACAATTTGCTTCTAGTGTAGGAAATTAATTTTTGTAAATAAAGAATGAATAGAAAAAAATCAATTAAAAATAAATGTTATAAGTATAGAAAATATGACTCATAGCTAGCAATTTGCGAACACTGCGAACGAAAATACGAGAAAATGTTGCACTGTAATTCTGAATATTTTCAAATTTTCATTTATGGAATTTCTAAATATTATAATACATATTTTAATTCTACATACCTATTGTCATGAATTATTATCTTCAATAATTAGGTAAAGCTGTACATACATATACTCTAAACGTTATCACTAAATGCTTCTTTTAGAAATTGACGAAATTGACTATATACTTTTATAAATAAAGACTATAAAAATATATCATTGGAAAACTATTTTCACTAATAAATAAATAAATCATATAAGTATACACAAGTAAATAATAACAAATAGTGAAGGTGTTTTTATGGAATTTGCCATTTGTATCGCACTGATGACAGATTACATCTATGTTGGTGTTGCTGAAAAGCAAGGCTGGGAATATCTACAACTTGATGTTCCTTTTACGCAGTGAATGCTACTTAATTGATCTAAAGTTCCGTTCACAATGCCTTAATACGAATCTAACATCACGCAGAAATTAAATTTACCGACATAAGGACATTTTTTTTGTTCTATCGATAACACTAACGGTAAAATCTACTTTGTTAACTAATTGTCACACGTCTGCTACCATCACTACCACAATTTCTATTTATAAAAGCTGTTATTAATTGTCAAATTGTCACGTCTGTTTGTAACCAATTTTTCAAGAAATTAGATGACTGGTAAATATATTTACAATAACAATCACTGTGTTTTCAAATTTGGAGAAAACGGTAAAAATTCACTTTAATTAAATAATAATTAATCTTGTATGACTAACAATTCTAGCTAAAATTAGTAAATTTAGTCACATAATTAAATTCAATATAATGTTGTTGGATTTTATTTTTATATCGTTTTGTTATATACCGATTTTACCATAAAGAGATGCGTGGTATGTCAATTTACTTCATTTACTTATATGAAAAACATAACCTCAATGACATGTAATTAAATGCACGAAATGCCCTGTGGGTCACTGTATTTCATTCTTATCATGGCTCATACTTGATTATTACGTTTATTTATTAATCTTCACTTCTCAACTGCTATAAAAATGTAATTATAAATTTTTTATTGACAAAAAATACATTTTAAAGAATAAGGATTTTTCAATCATTTGCTTTGTTTTAAGTTCTTTCTATGACGTATGTTTATATTAGCTGATAATGAAATAATATAACGTATTACATTTTATAACACTTATGCACATTTTACAATCCTACTTGTTTTTTCTTTTTAGTTTTTAGTTTTCGTTTTTCTCCAAAAGATAGTAATTCTTATTTGAATATTTGTATATTTTATTTTAGATTTTTCTTAATATTTAAATATTTTAAAAATATTTTTTACTAATTTTTTATTTATTAGATTTCAGTGATGTGAAAGAAATGCAACGAATTTTTAATTCAGTCGACATGCGTTAGCTGATTGTGATATTAGAAGAAGAAATGGAAAATCAAAATCGCCTTCATCAAACTCACCAAAGTTATCAGTCGTTTTGGAAGAAGAATAATCGAGCTATACCAGGCAGGTTCGTAATAATTTCTTGACAATCTTTTTTAATTTGAAATAAAAATTTTTAATTTAAAGCATTAGAATTTCTTGCCTTCTATTTTTATTTAATTTTCAGGCCTAGTCCAAAACAAGACGCGAAACATGGTAAAGCAAATGCTGCAGGATTAAATTATGCAAGTAATTTAGGAAGTTCTGGTGGGGCGACTGGCAGTGGTAGTGCCTCAAGTTCGACGTCTTTTCAAGATTTTCAATCGAGTGTCGATGACGCTTGGGATTCGGGTGACGATGAATTTTGTACTGTTTCAGACGTGAGAATATCAAAGAGAGTCAGTAAGTCCGCAGCGTTAAGTGTCATTAATAGTCACAGATCTGCCACAACATGTATAGAATCACAATCAAATTTAAAAGATCGTCCAAGGGAAATAATTCCCGAAGAAAAGAAAGTCGAGGCTCTTCAAAGATTGGCCGTTCAACCGTTACAATTAAGAAATGCAAATTTAGGAACTGCCGTTATTAATCAGAGTCGTCAAAATCCACATAATTTGGAGCAAATAGCAGTTAAGTCTAGTATTTCGCCACATCATAAACATTCACAATTTCCAGGAAGACCACAGCCATTAAAACAGGCAAATGCCACGAGTAAATTTTATATAGCGTCCAAAGATCAAGGTGAGATGCTAAAACCAACTTTTCAAAATTTTAAACTACAAAATCTTGCATTTTTTTACAGTTTATTATAATTTTTCTCTTTTTACTTTTTTTTAGATGGTGAAAGTAAAATAGATAAATTCCAATCGTTATTGGAATCGTCGTTACTTAATTTAAACGAATTACGAGAACTGTCTTGGTCTGGTATACCTGCCAAATTACGATCTGTAACATGGAGACTGCTTTCTGTAAGTTATCAAAATAGAGACGAAATGACAAATTTTTTAAATTGAATGAAAAAATTTAAATGAAATAATATGTTAGGAGTATCTTCCGACAAATTTGGAACGGAGACAACAGGTACTGGAGCGTAAACGTATGGATTATTGGAGTTTAGTTAAACAATATTATGATGTTGAAAGAGATGAAGGATTTCAAGATACATATCGACAAATACATATTGATATTCCAAGAATGTCACCACTTATCTCGCTGTTTCAACAAACATCTGTCCAAATGATATTTGAAAGAATTCTTTATATATGGGCTATTAGACATCCGGCTTCTGGATATGTACAGGTAGTTATTTATTTATTTGTAGTTATTAGGTAGTTATTCTCTATTTCAGTACCTTTACAGATAAATTTTATTAACTTTTCTTAATTACTTTCTAAAGGGTATGAATGACTTGGTGACTCCGTTCTTTCTTGTATTTCTTCAAGAAGCAGTACCAAGATCTGCATGGCATGATCTTGAAAATTACGTCGTAGAATCTCTGCCTAAAGATAAGCGTGATATTATAGAAGCCGATAGTTTTTGGTGCTTGTCGAAATTTTTAGACGGCATTCAAGACAATTACATCTTTGCTCAATTAGGAATTCAGCACAAAGTTAATCAATTAAAAGAATTGATACAAAGAATCGATGGTATTTAATTTATAGTTTCATTAAATTAATCCACTTTTCAATTTTTAATTTCGTTTAAACGTTTAATAATAAGCTTTAATTATAAACATTAAAAAGACATGAATAATAATTATTAATGGCACAAAATCTTTTGAAAAATGATTTTAGCTCCACTGCATCAGCATTTACATCAACACGGAGTGGATTATCTGCAATTTTCATTTCGCTGGATGAATAATTTATTAACAAGAGAAATTCCTCTACATTGTACAATACGTCTCTGGGATACCTATTTGGCAGAATCTGATCGTTTTGCTTCTTTTCAACTTTATGTTTGTGCAGCTTTTTTATTAAGATGGAGACGACATCTCCTTCTTCAACCAGACTTTCAAGTAAATATATATTTTCAAAATATTAATATTTCGTTGATTTACAATTTTCGGTTTTAATTAAAACCGAATTTACAATTTTCGGTTTTAAAATATAACAAAAGTTTTAGGATGTGTTTTGTGACAGCGGGGTTGTCACAAGTCAGGGAAAAGTCAAAAAAGGAGAAATTATTAAAGAAATTGTTAAAGAACAATCATAAAAGTATTAGTCGTAAATTATTTAATGAATAATTTTATTAAATATACTTAAATAATTGAATTGTCATAGAATTTTCTAATACAAATTGATTTAAAAATTGTAATTCCTACAGAAAAATAATAATTAAATATTTATTTTAAAAAGAAGTTATTGATGTTTTCGAATAATTTGATAATTAAAAAAATTTTTAAATAAATGTAATAGAACATTTTTTGAGTATTTAATCATTTTCTAAGTGAATCAGAATATTATCTACAGTTAGGAAAAAATCAAAATTTTTGTCTGGAAATCAGGGAAAAGTCAGGAAAAAACAAAAATAAATTTTTATTTAAAGTCGCCTTTATGCAAAGCGTTTGCCTTTTGTTACCACAATCCGTTTTGTTTGGCTTAAAATTTGCCAAAAAATAGGCAATCTAGAATTTTAATTTATTTCTCAATTCTATATGTTTTGTTTTCGTTTCAGGGACTAATGTTAATGCTTCAAAATCTGCCAACACAAAATTGGACAGATTCGGAAATTGGAGTTTTGGTTGCAGAAGCCTATAAATTAAAGTTCACATTTGCTGATGCTCCTAATCACCTGCAATGTGATTCAAGGTGACCATATTTCTCTGCAGTTGGTTAATTGTTGACATTTTTTAATATTGTTATAACATTTTTAAAGTCTTTTTAAGTAAAAAAAGAAAACTTGTATTCATTTGTTCTCTTTTTCTTATGTAAGATATATTTTTTAAAAGATCGATTTATATACAATGAATTTTTGGAACTTTGTACGAATGACAGAGTTCCGTTTTTTAAAGAAAAAAAGAATGAAATCAATGTAATTCAAATTATAAATTTGAAAAAGAACATTTTTTTGTGTCTGATCTTTTTTTTTTTTTTGCTTCCGAAATGTGAGTTCAGTGTCGACTAATATTTTTGTTCAAGTAATCGTACTCGTTTGTAAACTAAAAACACTGGCCAATGTTAAGTCTTACGTATTATTAAAAACATAAACATCTCTGAATTTGAAATTTTGTTTTTTTTCAACCAGACAATAGTAATAATTTTGTTTATTTGATTATTTTTGGTTTTCGCTATATGTCCACTAATCTTATTTAGAGAATAAATTATATTCCTCTCTACTTGAAATGCTATTTTTTTGTTTTTCTTTTTATTATTATTATTATTATTATTATTATTATTATTATTAGTAAATTGAGCAATAGACTAGTTCCTATGTTATAAACAGTCACGTAGGGAATACTTACAAAATTATAGTTAATCGTAAACAAAGAAGTGAAACATTTTCTTAAATAAATTAAAAAAAGTTTTATATAGATTTGCTATACCTTATAAATCTTCATCAGTTTCGGTTTGATCGTAATCTAGGTCTGATGGTTGAAGGACTGACAAAAATTCCTCGTCGAAAGTCTCCTGCAAATAACAATGTTTCATTTAGAGCTGAATAATAATTATATTAAGTTTAAAACTTTTTACCTATTTTTTCTATTAATTTTTCTAATTTAGTGAAGTAACTTACATTTACGTAATCGACATTGACAGGCGTTGGATAATCGCATGCAGTACATTCCATTTTTGTGATTCCGTCATTATCCGCGATACATTCGCAATGTTGACAAGGATTTGGTTCCGCCGAGACGACAATTCTTTTCGAGAAAACGGTGACGAATTTTTTTACTGACGGAATTTTGCCAGTTCTCAATTTATTACCACTAAATATTGTGCCATTTGACTCCAACGATAAAGGTGTACAGTAACCCAGGGCAGTTTTTGGTAACTTCACTTGTCTTCTTAAATCAACGTCTCCAGTCAAAATTCGCGAATCTTTCTTCGTGTATGACTTTGTGGCATCCAAGCCATAAAACATTTTGTTCAATCGTGTTTTATTGAATTGAAAATCTCCGTCCATTAATATATGCAGAGTTATGTCACGCTCTAGTAATACTTGATGCAAAACTGAATAGTCCAACTGAAATGAAAATCAACTTTGATTAATTAATCAAACAGTTTTTCACATTTTTAATTTCCAAAAATCATTTTCATTGGAATAATCATTGGAATTTTAGTTTTAAATAAAAAACCAAAAACTTACCGTCTGATTGACGGGATCGCAATGCGTGCAAGGGAACAAAATAAATGTTTTCGAAACTCCTGGCCTGAAAACAAGTTGTGATGCAAAGCCAAGTGCTGCAAATACGTCATGATTGCCATCACCAATTGGAATATTATTGAAATAATCGCCAAACTTGAAAGAATTATTCGTAAAAATTTGACTATTAAGGATCAAACTTCTAGGTTGATCGAATACACCATCACCACCGAAAAGAACAAGCGACCATCGATTATCAACAAAATTTTGATCGCTAAGTTCCTTATTTAACTGTGTTATCAAAATATCAAGACTACGATTTTTTCTAATATCCTCATTACAATCTTTGGCTTCGACAATAAATACAATATCAGTTGACTTTAAAAATGACTCTCCCTCGAGTTTTGTGAACTGGCCTTCGGGCACGTGGGTACCGTCATTCATGAAACATGTTGTGCATTTATCTGGAATTCTCAAATACGTATCGTAAAACATGCACGCATGCATGTACGCCATTGCAATTGTACAAGCTTCGCGTTCATTTTCACTATTCAAGCAAATCTCGTAATAATTCTGAGGACTCACTACATTGAAACATGAACCAAAATCAGAACTTCTATTGACAAAGAGATCTTGACAAAATTGTTTTGGCCCATTATCACGAACAATTGCTCGATTTTTATCGCTATTGCATTCTTCTCCATCCAACGACCAAGAATGAGCAAATTTCCCAACGTCACGGACAATTGTCTTGTCCGATGCCATTTGATCATCCATTCGTTCATTGTTCATTGTGCCAAGAATTCCAGCCGTTTTTCCATAATACCAACCGGACAATTCAAGTTTGCAGAAATCGTACTTCAAATTACATTCCAATCTGAATTGTTTATCCTTGCGTTCAATAATGACGATACTTTCCTCTTGATACACAAATGCGGTGCTATTTTCCAGTTCTAAGGGTAGTTGAAGTGATTTATCGGTGCCTGGTATGCTGACAGTCTAAAACGAATTAATATCACATCAACATTTTATATTTATTTACAAGGTTGACACCAAAATTTAATAGTCACTACTGTAAATTTTTCAAAAAAGTTTTTTTAAATAATAAAAATTTTAAATAATTTCGAAAAAAATCCAATTAAACTTCTTCGAAATTCAATAATATCTAAAAGTTCATGCAATAATACTTTTAAAATTCTATTATTGTCTAAAATTTTATCTGATATTCATTTTTAAATCAATTTTCATTTGAAAATTCTACAAGAATTCAATAATTTCAATATAAAAATAATAGTTTACTTTTAGTTAAGATTACCTCATAAAATTCAATTATTATAAAGAATTTTGTCGAGAAACTTTTAGATAATTGAATTCTTTCTACGAATTTTAATAAAATTTTTAAGAATAATTACACTTTTCGAGGAGTTCGATTAAAACTGTACTGAAAATAATTGAAATTTTTTCAAGAATGTTATTATTAAAATTTTCGAAAATAATAATTGAATTTTGAAAAATAATTTTGCTATTTATAAAGATAATTGAAAATTTCTTAGGAATTTTATTAAAATTTTTGAAAATACATAATTGAAATTTTGCGATGAATTTTTTTAATTATGAAAATAATTAAATTCCTCTAAAAATTTTATTATTTATAAAAATAATTCAATTACACTGAGAAAATTTATAATTGAATTCCTGGGACATTTTTATTATATAAAAAGAAGTAAATGTTTGCGTAGAATTTTAGGGTAATTGTTGATAATGATTGTAATTTTGCCAAGAATTTTATAAAAATTTTTAAAAATTGAAATTTTTTAAAAATTTATTAAAATTTTTAAAAAAATTTATTTTAAAGAACGATTTTACTATTTATAAAGATAATTGAAATTTTGACAAAACGTAACAATTTTACAATTGTTCTTCAAGAATTAATTTATTTTAAAAAATTATTGTCAGAAATAGAAAAATTTGAATTTTCTGTATTATTTAAACTTACGTCTTTAAATAAGTCCACAACTACCGATTGCCTTCCAAACAATACAATTATTTGGTGTGTAATATATTTCGAATTCAAATCCTCATCGTATTTAATTAAAACAGCAAATTGCTCGCGAACAAAATCACGGGCAAGTAAATAAGTACATGAACCAGCATACTGAATGAAGTGACCGTCAAAGGTAATAAGATTCTGAGCACCAACAATCATTCCATGAGCTGAAATATTAAAACTAGTCAATAAATAAAATAATCAAAAACAATAATTATTATTGCTCCCGCGGGCAATAACTCGATCTGCGCTCAGACTGCCACCCGACAGGTATTAGAGAGTGCGTCCGAGCGCAGACCGAGTTATTGCCCGCGGGAGCTCAATTAATTAACTTCAGTTTCTAATTATTCCTAATATTAATATATTTAATTTATGCGTGATTAATAAATATTAATCAATCCACACTGAAAAAAATAATTGGCAGAATGTGCTTTTTTTTTTGCCAATTACTTAGGCTATTTTTGCCTAAGTACAAAAGCAATTCACGAAAAGCAATTGTTTCTTTTAAAAAAAGGCAATTTTTGCCTTACTTAATAAGGTTAAATTCGCAAGGCAAATTTTTATTTAAATATTTAGAAAATACGATATTAAATAATTTTGTTTTACCTTTTTATTACATATATTTACAATTCGAGGGAAAAGGAATTTTTATTTTTAATACTATATTAATAATATTTTACTTTAATTAAATAAAGGAAATAATAGAACTAATTTATTAATTTTATTAAACAAATGAAATTAGTATCTTTAAGTATTTCAAGAAAATTTCCTCGATTCCATTTCAGTAGTAAATTTCTTCCTTTAGTACACATTATTTTAATTAATTATAATATTCGATTTGACATATGTAAACAATTTATTTGATAAATGACAAGAATTTGTTACTTTATTAACTAAGGGAAAAATTGCTTTTCTAAAAGAAACAATTGCTTTGCGTGTATTGCTTTTGTACTCTGGCAAAAATTACCTTAGTAAAAAGCACATTCTGCCTATAATTTTGTTCAGTGCAAGTCAGGCAATTTACTTGGAAAAAAATTAATATATTTAATTATTTAATTTAATTTAATTTAATAATAAAGACAAGAAAATGAATAGAAAAATTCACCTTTGAATGGTGGGAACCAATTAGAAGGTTCCGTATAGGGTTTGAATTGATAATACAAAGTCCAGAAAGTAGCATTCGATGTGGCAAAATAAGAACCCACATCCGTGATTGCTCTATATTCGGGTATCTCCTGAAATTCCGGTGTCTGATTAAAAGCGTGCCAAGACATTGGAAGTTTCTGTTCGAAACACATTAAACCACGATTTGGATCAAATATAAATTTAGTCTTCGCTTCTCGATAACGACTCTCCGCCTGCAGTGCCGTTTGACTAATGTCCATTAATTTCGAATGTATTAATCGAATCGACGCCTCTATTTTACTTCGAACTTGAAAATATTCATAAATCTCACTGACTTTCACGTAAACTTGCTCTATCCTGTCGAGTGTATATTGCACTGAAGGTAATTTTTTCAATTCCTTCAATTCCATGAGTATTTCGTCAAGAACATCCTTCAATTCCTTTCCAAATGGTACAAACGTAAAATAACGTTCTTTAATAAACTTTATCAGTATAGTTGAATATTTCTGAATATTTGTAATAATATCATTAGCTTTAATGTCACGGTAAAATTTATCAATGTCCTGTGTGAAATTTGTGAAACGATCATAATAAGGCGACGTGATAATTTCATTTCGACGATCGTAGAGAAAATCAAGTACTTCCTTGCTCGCTTTCCAAATAAGTGTCTCCAAATAGTGAATTACGCGTATAAACATTGGTTCGAGTAAACGGAGAAATTTGTACCATTGCTGAGAGATTGAATATGAAATTTTATTCCAAAGATTTTCAATGTATTTGATGAAAGAAACGTGAAGATCTTTTATGAATGAATCGTATTTCTCAATGAGATTCTCTACAATGTGAGCAATTTGCGAAACGGAATCGCCTTTTAAAATTGCGCTCACAATTTCCGATAGTTTACTATAGGCATTTTTGATAGTCTCAATTATCCAGAGTAATGAATTACGAATTGCTTCACCTGATTCCCCCATAATTTCCCATATTTCATTTAGGAGATTCGGTAGAGATTGAATGTGACTCCGCAATGAAAGTTCGTCTATAACGTAAAATCCAAGGGCAACAATGTCTTTTACGTAAAAGTCATTTGCATTGTACGAATTATTGAGATAGATTTTCAGAGCGTCGAAATCCTGTTCAATTATTCTCAACTCACTGGAAAAAAAGGTTTCATAAATTATCTCATTGATTTAATTTTTTTAATATTATTAAATATATTTTAAATTTGGTTTTTTAACCCGGCGAGTATGTGGTTGGACATGTCATGTCCCACATTTACTTAAATCTTATTAAACCCTAAAATTCCCATTGTAGCGTAAACGTCATTATGGGATATTTTTGGCGAAATTTTTTTTTCAAAGTTGTACTGAATTAATGACAATTGAATCGTAATATATTCTAAAAACCAGTATTATACTTCTCATTCAATAATGTTTAAAGTCCTAACTTTTTAAAAGTGCAAATTTGATTTTATAACAATTAAAATGTTACATCGTTTTGTTTAATCATAATTATGATAAATCTTAAGACAAAGAGTTGATTTTATCTTCATAAATAAATAAATAATTATAAATAATTATTATAAATACTCATAAGAATACTAATTATGATAATTTTATGAAAAATAATTATCTTTACCTCCAGTCATCAAGAAATTCGTCCATGTCTTCTTTTGCATTGTCCCAAACTTGGGACAAAACGTTAATTGTCTCCGTTCGAACAGTGTGTCTCCAGAAATCAACATCGCTATTCATACGCTCGTATATATCGCTTAAAGTAGTCTTAATAAACCGCTGGAAATTAAAATTATTAACAATATTTTTTTGTCCTATCTGCACGGAAAGTATGTCATTTCGTGCACTTAGAGCGGGCGCAAAGTAAGACATTCCCGTCTGAAAGTAGGGGAAGCGGGCGGAAAAGTATTTTACGTATTTACTATTCGTACCCTCAATGCCATACTTTCCATGCAGTATTCTCTACATTATTGACAATACCTACAACAACAAAAATTTTAAAATCGAAGGTATATTTTTTTCAAAATTTGAATTCAAAAAATTTTTTGAAATTTTTTTCGGGCAGAAAAAAAATTTTGTTTCCTTTTATTTTTTTCTTAAAAGTACTTCTTATTATGAGTATTTTGCATAAAAAATCATTTTAATCGGTAAATAAGAAAAAAAGTTATGTGCCTTTTTTGAAAAATCGACCAAAATTTTGAGTAAGAGGTAACTCAAAAAGTTTGAAAAATTATGAAAAAACTTTTATACATTTTTATTCCATGCATATAAAGGAACAAATTCAGAAAGTATTTTTAATATTGCTAAAATCATCAAAAAATCTTATGAACACTTGGCGTGGAATTGCTCAATTAAAGAAATTCGTAAAAAATATCATTAACTTCTCTTTTAAATAAATATTTTTTCACTATTTTACCGTAGTAATTGAAATTTTTCAAAACATTTAAATACAAACCTTTTTGAAATTCAACCACTTATAAGAATCTAAATTATAAATATAAATTTCTTAATCAGCGAAATTTTTCTTAATTAGCGTTATAAGAATATTGTTATAAAACAGGAAGAAACAGATAATTACGATTCTTCGACTCGGAGTAATCGCATTCTTCATGTTTTTTAATAATTAAAGAAGACCGAGTGATAAAATCATTATTTTATATTATTTAAGAAAACTGTTACTTTAATTTCTTCAAAATTATTTTTAACACTTCAATTCAATTATTATTCTCTTAATTATCATTAAGAATTGTTCATTAAATCAATTATTCTTAATAATTTTTCAAAAGTTCTTTGAGAATTTTCAAATCCATTTGCTTACACTTCAAGTTTACGAAAATTCGATTATTCGAAATAAATCAAATATTGAATAATTTCAAAAAAATTCAATTAAACTTTTTCAAAAAAATTAATTCTACAAAATTATTAGTAAAATTTATGAAAAATTAAAATTTTCAAAGATTTTGATTTAAAATCTTTTCGAAATTCAATTATTTATAAAAATTCTTGCTTTAATGCTTGTAGTATTGAATTATTATTAACTAATTTTATTAAAAATTTATTTTTAAATTAATTTTTATTAGAACATTTTACGAGAATTTAATTATTTAAATACAAAAGTAAAATATTTATGAAACAATTGAATGTTTCTTAAAATTGAATTCTCATAAAGAATTCTCATAATAATATAAACAGTATTTAACATAATTGAATTCTTTTGACGAATTTTAATAAAATTTTTAAGAATAATAAAAATTTTTGAAAATTATTTAATTTTGCAAAGAATTTTATTAAAATTCCTGGAAACAAATTAATTTCTGGAAAGAATTTTGATATTTATCATGATAATTCTTTCAGTAAATTTTATTAAAATAGTAGATATTGAAAATTATTGAATTGGGGGAAAATTTTGAAGAAATCAAAAGAATTTTATTACATTTGAAAATAGTTGAATAATTGACAAGAAATTTATTACAAAATTGAATTTTGGAGAACAATTTTGCTATTTATAAAGATAATTGAATATTTGTCAAGAATTTTATTAAAATTTTTGAAAATAATTGAATTTAGGTAAAGAATTTTATTCCTTTTGAAAATAATTGAATTTCTTCAAATTTTACTTAAAAATTCTCTTATAAATCCATTATTTTTAATAATTAGATAATTAGTATTTAAAAATTGTATTAATTTTAGTAGAGTTTGAATTATAATTTTTCAACAATCTATGTTCTTTAAGAATTCTAAATAAATTCTTTCAAAAATGAAATTTTTTTAAATTTAAAATTAAAACATTTTGGAGTTCATCTATTTATAAAAATTGTTAAGGAAAAAAAGCCTGATTAAGTTTACAAAAGGGAATTTAAATTAGCTGTTTATGAAGACGTAATTTTATACGTTCCAATCAAATTTTACATAAAAAAAGTAAATCAAGGGAAATTTCTTTTTACATTGAAAGTATAAAGATATGAAAAATAACTTATATAAGATTTTGTTTCGTTGCAAATATTTGTCCAAAGTTGGAAAAAGTGATAAATAAATCAAAATTACCGATAAGTCTGCCCTCAAATCAGGTCTCCAACGTAAAGTTGATGTAACAAGACGAGAATGATTCAATCGTAAATAGAAGGTGACGTCCGAGATGGTGAGATCTTCATCGTAAGTTCTCCAAATGTCAAATTTAGCATTCCTCACATCGGGAATATCACCGAACATCCTCATACTTTCTACAGCATCTGAAGCATTTTTTAAATTAATTTACTGTAGATGAATTATAAATTTATTTTTTTTAACTTACTCCATTTTATTTAAAAAGTCAACAATTTTTCGAATAATGAAAATAAAATTGTATTCTTTCATTAACATAATAAATAATTTTTTGTTATGTTAATTTGTTAACAATAATTTTTTCTTTAATTATTATTATCTTACCAGGTGTGTAATTCACCATCATCCACGTGAGTTTGTCACTGAAATTCAAGAATAAATTACCAGTACAATTAAGTTCCGGCGAATTAATAAGACTTCCGTTGACGATATAAACCGGGTAATCACCATGATAGCGTGCATAAAGATACTTGACATTCTTATTATTCGAATATTGTGTATCGGTATTTTCACGATTTATTTCAATCTCATTTGTTGCTATATTAATGCGACCGAATAATTCTCCGGTTTCCGTCTCTGAATTTCCACGTTGATAATTGACGTTGTTTTTCGTTTCAAGAATTTTTGGTGAATGTAAAAGTACATGTCCATGTAGATCGAGATGTAAATTTATTTCGTCATGATTGCCTAAAATTGAATAGGTATATTTGCGATCAATTGGTAAATCACTTTCGTCACGTATAGTTGCCGATATGTTGAGAAGTTTGCCAATATTCCTCGAGTAATCAACGATAAAGGCCGCATTAAACAAATCTCTTTCATCACGATTAATAATTTGACCAGTGATGGTCATATCTTTCTCGAAACTTGGATGTTTCAAGCTGAAAGTCGCCTGCTGCTGAAGTGAATTCCAATTTGACGATATATTTTTCCAGTGAAATGATGAGCCGAGAATACGTGGAATCGTTTGATCGTGTTTCCAAATAAGATGCGCTTCGGACTGTAATTCACTGCTTGTTATCAAGTACGTACCATTAATTGTAAAATTTCTCTGCGGATAAACTAGTCCTAGTACGATGAATTGATTTTCGATGTTTTCTACTGATTTATTGAGAATATTGATGTGGTATGATGCCCATGCATCATCGGCGAGACTCAGCCAGGTGTTTTGATCGAATTCGCCGGGTAGAATTTTATAATCGGCTCGCAATTGTACGGTTCGATTGAAGTGAACTGCTTTCAAGTAGACATCCTGACCGTCGTGTGTTGTGTGTATTCGCGATTCACCACTGACATTGAAACTCGAACTATTGTCGAGACGGTAAATGTGAACTTTTTTTAATTCGGTTGTCGGATAATTTGTGCCTTCATTACCACCGCTGTACTCAAATTGATTGACGTAGAAAATACCGATGGGTTTCAATATATTTTCGACTGTTATTTTAATCTCATCCTTCTCAAAACCGGCTCTTGATTCACTTTTCGATTTGTATTGACCGTTCAATATTTCCTGATTGTTGTAGAATAATTTCGAATAACCATTAGTGACTTGAGGACGTTTCTTATAGCCGTAAGTGAGATGACCTTCGTGGCGAGTACTCAATGGAACTTGCAAATGCAAATGACCATCTAAAGTTGAATCCAATCTTTCGCTATGATACATGTAATCAGAGTCTAGCAATGCTGTGTTATTAGGCCAAAAAGCTTTCACAAGTCGCTTGCTTTGTTTTCTGAAAGAAAAAGAAAGTTTTAAATTTACTTTTTTCAATGCTTGTATAGAAAATTGAAAATTAAGTTCAATTTATTTTACACTTACAGAGTAGTTAAAACTATGAAATCACAGCCAACAAAAGCGAAATTCGGTATTGCAGTTGTCGCATTTATTGTTCCGTTGACATTGACAAGACTCGCGTACGAAATATGAGTGGAACCAAGTTTTTTATCTGCTGGTAAATACAAATCGGCATCGATCAAAGTATACGTTTCGTGTGTAGCATCATAGGCAAAGAGAAGAACAAAAGTTTCTTGTTGTGTGTGTTTTGGAGTGTGAAGAGAATATTTCAAATTCATTCCCTTCTCGTCAAATGTTGCATTAATAAAACTTTTTATTGTTTTTAAAGATTGTAACGTTCCCCAAGTGAATCTCAAATGTCCATCAATGTCTCGGGTGATCATTTTCAACTAAACAAAATTAAAGCAAAAAGATTTAGATAGTAAACAAACGAATTTGTAAATTCTAAAAGAATTTTTTCAAAAATTATTACAAAGAATTGATTTAATGAAGAATTGTGGTTAAAAATTCTAGAAAATAATAATTTAACTGCAATTATGAAAATAATTTTGAAGAAGTTACAGTAACAATATTCTTATAACATAAAGTAATCATTTTATCACTTGGTTATCTTTGATTCAACGAAAAAATTTTTTTTTAAATTTCTCTAAAATGTTCAGGATACCAATTTTTTTTTGTTTATTTTTAACCCAAGTAAACCTCTAATGTCGGAACTTAGAAGCCTTATAAAAAAATGTTAAGAGATTCCAAGTCGGGATTTTTAATTTTTTTATGTCACGAATTTTCAACAAATTTCGAATTTTCAACTTAATTAATGATTCCTCGACTCGGTAGCAATTTTTTCTTTTAAAAATTATTTATTTTAATATTATACGCTGTTTAATAAAAATTTCAAGAGGATCCAAGACGAGAAAAGCAGCGATTTTAATTTTTTTCCAAAAATCTCCAAATTTTAAGTGAATTGATAATTTCTCGTCCCAGTAGCGATTTTTTCTGTTCATACTTACTTTTTCTGTCAGAAATTTTTTTTTTTAAATAGCGTCTAAAATTAAAATAAACAATTATAAAAAGAAAGAAATTACTACTGAGTCGAGGAGTCATTAATCACTGTTTTCCTAGACCTGGAACCATTTGAATTTTTTAAAGGGCTTCTGACATTATAATAAGTAAGTATCAACAGGAAAAAATTGCTACTGAAGCGAGGAATTATCAATTTAGTTGAAATTTCGTGATTTTTGGGCAAAATTCGACAAAAAAATAACTTCTGTTTCCCTACATTTTTTTATTTTAGGGTTTGGAGGGTTCACTTGGGTCAAATATAAACAAGAAAAATTTTCATCCTGAACTTTTTAAAGAAAATTTTTGTTTAATTTTTTTATTGAGTCAATGTTGGTAACTTCAGTTTCATTATTTTTATACCTAAATTATTGAATTTCAAATGTTTGAGTTAGAAATTTTTGAAAATCTTAATTATTGCAATAATTATTTTATAATTTGTATATGAAATAAAAAACTTACTGAGCCATCTGAAGAGTAATTAATATTACTTTGCAAAGTCTTGTAACTGACAAGATAAGATGCATTTCGAATCCCTTTATTCGCATGATAGCTAAACAAGAACTGATGATCATCTTTTTCAGGCGGTGGTAAAGAGGCATTTAAAACAACATCGAAATTCTCCTGATCGAAAAATGTAACCGTTGCATTTGATGCTAATCTCCAAAGTTGTTTATCAATATTAATATCAAAACCAGTGTTAACAGTTTGAACGGCTTGCACATAACTTTTGAGGAACAAGTGTATAACCACGTCCTTTGTATTAATTTCATTATAATGTTGATTGCCAATAATTTTAATGAACATATCATTCAAAGATTCCAATTTCCAATCTAGGGAAATAAAGTTCATCTCGCTGTTACGTTGTTGATTTAAACGTACGTGCCCTCCATTATTGGACAATAATAAATTTCCGTCAATTGTCGCGCTATTCAATTCTTTCCAGGGTGTATTCACATAAACGTACAATGTCGCATTGCCATTAATTTGAACATTCATGAATGTATTTAATTGATAATTATCATATTTGTTTATATTATTCAGTGTATCGATTTTCAAGCGCAGATCCCAATTTAAGGCATTAATACAATTCATGCTGATAGTTCCATTTAGTTTTTCACTCTTAATATTTAGATCTATCCCGTATTTTTCTTTTTTCAAAGTTACGAAATATTTCGTATTTCTTGTTGCACTACTCACTGGTATTATTATTGCTTCAACGATTGCTAATTGATCCTTTTCAAGTGACACGGTACTTGTGACTTTATATATTATCTCGGAATTTTTTAATTCACCTTCGAGATTAAATGAATTTTCCTTGACAGGTATTAAATTACCTTCAAATTGTAAATGCTGTTTTCCCAAAGGAATTTGCAAATCGGCTGTCACTTTTTCGTTTTTCATTTCACAGGTTAATTTATATTCATCGTTGGATGGAAGTTTTAGAGACATGTTCAAGTTTGATGTACTGTCGATCTTCATTGTATTGTTGTATAAAATGTCAATTTCTATATGTTTTATCACATCGATCCAAGTATCGAGAATGACAGATGATTTCAGGAAATCTTGATTCTCCACACACCACGATGCCTTTAAATTTGTCTGTAAAAAAAATTGTGTTGAAATTTAAAATTGCTATTTTAAAGTTACAATTGAATCATTGGGTATTTTGAATTTAATACTCACTGATTTTTCGGTTCCATTATTGACAACGAAGCCAAATTCTATTAATTTTTCCTTATCTGTTAAATCTCTTTTTAGTGAAATTTTCATATTGGGAACAAAAAGAACGGACGTGTTTACGTAAACGATGGTGACTAAATCGACGAAACCTTCTTCTACCTGCAAGTGGAAAGTAATAAATAGTAGTAATAGTAATAAATCTAGAACTTTTGGATAATTAACAGCTTTTTATGAAGAAATTACCTCCAAGAAACCGGAGATATTCATAAATGATGCAGAATTTCGTACAATCATGTTGGCTTTAGTATCATTTTCATCGACTTCCAGGGTAATAATTGAATCCACATGTTTTATGGATTGTAATGGGGTTTTGAAAGTCAAATGTAGCAAATGCATTTTCCACGTGTCTATGATACCCTTTTGAACCGTGTAATTCATCCAGAATCCAGTCTGTGAATAAGTAATTAAATTACAATATTGTATAATATAAATAGTTTTATGTCTTTTTCTATTTCAGCAGACCCAAATGTGTATGTATACCAAATTACGAGAAATTCATTAACATTTTGTATACAAAAAGACAGTTTGTATTTTAAAACTTAATAAAATTTCTAAACAAATCTATTTAAATAATTGATTCTTTTCAAAAAATATTGGGAAAATTCGGTTTTAAATAATTGAATTACTGTGAAAATTTGTTTTAGTTATAAAAATAATCGAATGTTTGCGAAGAATGCTATAAATATTTTTTTAAATTATTGAATTCTTTTGGGAAAAATTTTTTTAATCGTAGATATTAAAAATCATTGAATTAAGAAAAAAATTGTGTAAATAGTTTAATCGTTTTAAATTTTCTGAATTTTTTGACTGTAGTACAAATTCGCAAACATGGAAAAAGTGGCTTTTAGTGATAGAAATAAAAACTGTATACAAATAGTGTCAAATCGTAAAAAAGTAGTAAATAGTAGGTTTTAGCAGATGAATACGAGGCCTGCAGATTTAATAATTTACTTACTTCGATCAATGAAGTGTAATTGCGAACATTTAAATCAACCTCCAATAAAATGTTGCTATCTTCGACATTAATGACATAAGCTGAATTGATTTCAGAAGCATATTTAAATGGCGTTTCAATACACAAATCATTTTTCATATTAAAAACGTGTTCAATATACAAAGTGTCATCGACGGTTATCCGGCCTTGTGGTATTTTTAAGACACTGTAAATCTTATATTTATTACCCTCTTTATCAACATCCAATGAACCTGTGATCGGCTCAATAATTACCATGTTCAACTGTAAAAGAAAAATTTACTTTTAAATTTTACCTATTGAATTTATATTTTAATTATAATGATAAATGATCATAAAAAATCTATGTAAAAATATAAAGATAATAGTAAGAAAAAACCTCAATTTCTCCTTTCCAATAGAAGAAGTTTTCGATATCTTCTACAAGCGTTTCCTCTTCTTTCTCCTCTTCTACTTTATCGGAGTCTTGTTCAGATGCCTCAATCTGCGAACTTATTTTGATACCCGTACTCAACGGGATGTGTAATAATATCGGTTTCGGACCACCCTTCGCACGAAAACCAACTTTCAGTTCAACCAGTCTCAGAGAAAATTCTGTATCAACATCCATGTGACCATCAGGCTCGGTACGCGTCACAACTAATTTGCTAATAATTCCAATTTCGTGTAATCCATGCACCGGTGTGTAGAGAATGTAAGTGTAATCAAAATGAGTAATGTCCTCATAGTACCAAACACCTTGGAAACCAGCCGTAATATTGTTATACGAAACACGAAAATCGGCCTCTTGTTTGTTAAGTTTAGCAATAAATAACGCCTTCTCAAGCGATTCGATTGGAGTTGCCAATGATAATTTTAAATTAAAATCGTAGGCACTCGTTAGTATTTGACAAATTCCCTCAAATCCGAGTGGTCCCGCTGGTCGTATTATTTCCGCCACGATATGTCTATTTTTCTCCGACAATCCAAATCTCCCCCGTACAAACGCGTAGCGCTCATGAGGAGTCGTTATATTAAATTGTACCTGAAAAAATAAACAAGATTTATTTTCCTAACTATTAAGTGAAATCTTATTTTAATTGTTTATTTTCTTTTTACCATCGATTCTCGAAATTGAGCCAAATCTCCAATCATATGAGCGGTGTACTTCCGTTTATCCAAATCAATATTAGCACCTCCTAGAAATCTCAAATTTGGTAATAAATTCAAGAGACATTTCATTTCACCTTTTCTGTAATTAACAACAGGCGAGACAAGTAATAAATTTCCTGTTAAATTGAATGTTCCTGCTTCTCCCTTCTGCAATTGCCATATACTCCGAAGATCGATTACTTTATCCGGATGATACTTGATTCGTATCCAAGAATCTGTCCAATGACCAAACGATTGCTTATGCGTGAAATTCGCCGAAACCCATTTTATTGAATGAACTGTACTTGACAATCCACAATTTGCATTCCATTCAATAAATTTCTGACGATTCACAGAATTCGCATGCAAATTGACCAATACGTGCTGCGAATCCTGCCAGTATGCACTTCCACTCATTGACAATTGTGTGTCGTTTTGTAAATAACTGAAAATAGAAAAATTCCGTTCCAATTTCAATTTAAAAGTGTGCGGAAATGTGTACACTTTTAAATGTGCAGAAATTGACCACTTTGTGCTGCATTTATGTTAAACAAAAGTATCTCTTTCCCAGCAAGTGTTGCACAAAGTACTATGTGTAACATGTACGAAAGAACAGCTTCTTTCCGTACTTGTTGCACAATGTACTATTCCTGTACTTTTAATAAAAATCCCTGACTTTTCCCTGAATTCCCTGACCTGAGTAAATTCCTATGATACAAATTAATAAAAATCTACACTTACTTTGCGTTTAAAGAAGTCTTCTTCCAATTTTCGAAGGGAGTCAACAATTTCGATTCGAACTTGAGTGATTTCAACCAAACGTAATCGGCATCAATTTTCAATTCGATGTTTTTATCCGAACTCCAGCTAACCCGAGAATCGATAACATAATTATTCGAGTGCTTAATTGCAAGCAGACAATAAGCAGTTACTAATCGTCCAGGATACGTGACAGTAACCAAAGCACTAAGATTTTTTCCATTCTCATTTTCACTATCAATCGCATTGTGCCTATTCAATTGAACACTTGTCGCAAATTTAAGAGCCGGATCACGATTCGCGTCCCATTTCACTTCAAATCCAAGTTCCTTATTATTTGGCTTATTAATAGCCGTGCCAATCAAATGAACATCCCTCCAGCGATCCAGGTGCATTTCGATTCGTATCTCCCGTTCGCTGTCAATTTTCGTCAAAATCGAATAAATGTTACTCTTATATCGTCCCTCGAGATACGTATCAAGGCGACCTAGTGTTAAAGCAGTGTAATTCAGCAGTAACGCATACTTTTCCATTTCCGACTGCTCGACATAGAAGGAAGTTCGAAGGTTTGTGACATCGTAGTAAAATTTTCCATTGACCAATATTTCTCGCGGGAAGCTGGGCGATTTTAGAACAAGCTTTAAATTGTAATTTGTTATCGATAGTGTCGATCTGTCCAAGTAAGTACCACGCACTGTGATATTGTGACCACTGAACCACGTTCCAGCTAATTCGATATCGTACTCGTTACGTGACCTTTCCGTTATTTTTGCGCTCACTAACATGGAATTAAAGTTTGGAATTGTCAAATTAGCGTGTCCTTCGATCGCAAACATATTTCCTCGTGGCATTATTGTGTTAAGGGTGAAAATTATTTCTTTACCTGCAAAAAGTATTCTCTTAGTCAAATAGAAAAAATCATTTTTGACGTACTTTGAAGAAAGATAAGAAGCGAACGAACGAATTATAACTACGATTTTACCTTAATTGGAGCTTTTTAATTGTTTACACGAAATCAAAGTTTGAACGAAGACGCAAATAAATGGAGAGAAAATTCTATTGAGAGTTAAAAAACCTAACATTGTTCGCTTCTACCTTTCTTCAAAGCACGTGACATTTTTATTCCAAATTACCTGGACCGTATCGTATTAAAAACGCAGTTTTCGATTCATCACCAATGGCGAAATAATTCACGCCCACTTTAATGTCGAGATTTTGTATGGGCTTTGTGAGGGCAACGAAAGCGCTGATTTTCGCACCTTGACTTTGAAAGTAAGCTTTCGAATAGGTGACAACAACTTGCGCTATGAGTTTATGTCGATCGTCTTGCAGATGAGGACTCGAATTTACTTCGACGTGGAGTTCAACGTGGCCCATTGCTTGTTGATACCATGATGATATTATTGTGTTCAATTGTGGATAAGCAGTGGAATATAGTTTCACATTAGCCGCTTTATACGTTAACGTTTTTGAAGATCGATTTATCAATGATGCTTCCACTTGAAGAGTTTCTTTCTTCGGCATTTTTTGCAATTGATAGTCAATTTTCACATTTCCCGATAGACTCGTATTTCGTTTCATAATATAACCCGATATTTGACTCCAGACTTTTTTCGTTTGAAACAGAAGAGTGATGTCGCATTGTGACACGTTATTTTTCTGTTGATTTCGTATCATGCCTAGAAAGAAATTGTTTCTTTTAACAACAAAATCAATGATGCGTAATTAAATACAATTTCTATTTTCATTGAGCATATTAAAAGTTCAAAACATATTTAAAATATTTTTGAATAATTGGAAATAGTTGTAATATTATTTCTATAGATTACCCGAAAGTTCAGCTATTCGTTCACCATTTATGGCTAAATATAATTTCGGTGTGTAGGTGAAGCCGTAATTAACTTTTTTCACAGTGTAACCAACACTAGCATCCAAATGCTTTGTACCATTGATGTCTAATCCCACGTTTATGAATGTTTCATTGTCCGTTCTTTTGTATGTACCTGCCACAAGAATTAGGAAATAAATTAAATTTTGTTCGAAGCGCGTCTCAGATGTTAAAAATTAAAATAAATGTGAACACAGTATTAAAAATTTATTACCTTTGGCTAGAAAAGAATTGCTCGCTGATTGCAAAGCCAATGTTACATTATTGCTGTGAACATTAAACGAAATTGTTGCACTGAGCTCTCGTTTCATTTGCGATCCAGGTGTGTCGAATGCCAACTTGATAAAACTTTCATTCTGCACAGCAAAAGAAAGCAGATATAGAAAAATGTGCAAAAGAAGAGAAAATAAAAAGAGAAAAAAAACTTTTTGAAGAAAAAGAAGAAGAGGCATGATAAAAGAAATACGTACTGCAGTTCGTTCCATTCGATATTCAACAATATAACTCTTCGCAGTTGGATCGGCTTTAATAACCGAAACCTTTAACAATGTTGGTCCATTGAGAAGGAAATAAGCAGCTTTTGGATTTCTCGAGACATTTGGAAATTGATAATCGGTACAGAGTTTCAGTCCAATAAGTCTGTCGAGTGCAGGCCAACTGCACGTAGTATTACTGACGATTTTCCCAACATACTTTGATTTTTGGTCAAATTTATTTTTCTCATCTTTAGACAATATATGGCCAATTTCTTTTTCATGTACTTCCGCTCCATTTGTCTTTACAATCTGTACATTCGAGTGGAATGTAAAAATTTCCATTTTTCGATTCGGCAAACTCAAACCAAGATGAACAAGTCTTGGACCTTTGATATTAACATGCGTCTCAACGGCACTAGTCGAATACACATTTGTTCTTAATTTGATTCCTGCGCTCTTGTAAAAAGAATCTGCCGTCATTGTACCAGTTATATCCATGCTCACACTGCAAAATTTAAAATCAATCAAATACTAAAATAACCGTGTGAGAAAGAAAAACGTTACAAGAAAAAAATTGATTTCTAGACATAAATGAAGTATTTTCTCGCTTTATACCTTGGAGCAATACTACCAATCATTTCAAGTTCGCCAAAGTTCAAACGATTGCTATTGAGCAATCCGGACAATTTGAAATTATAAGCTGCCGATCCAGTGAGATCTAATCGAATTGGAACACCGGAAGTTGTTGGAATCACGTATGACGAATCAAGAAGCATAGCCGTGTTCTCGTAATGAATCTCCTTTCCCGAAAGAATCTGTTTTATTTTAGTTAACGGATTAAAAGACGCCAGTTTCTTCCGAATTTCTTCATCGCCCTCTAGCATTGCGAATTTCAATTCATTACCAAATACTCGATAGCCTAAACTGATTTTCGGATTATCGAAATTATTATCAATAACATTTGGTAATCCCTTCACTTGTCTCCAGTAGTCTTCCCTCTCATTGGGCGCCGATCTGAATTGTCTCAAAAATTGTTTCAAATGATTTCCCATTATTTCACCACTGAATGGTCCATTCGGTCCAAATAGACTCTCAATATAGAATTCCATTCCCTCCATTCGTACATCCATTTGAAATGCATTCACCGACTCGCCAAATAAATCGAGGGTAAAATTAAATGTCGCCTGTCGTGGTACATAGGATTTTGGTGAAAATATCAGGTTTCCTTGATAATTACCACCGAAATTGTATTCTTCGGAGAAAAATGAATTATCATAATTGCGTGAATATTTTCTTAAATCACTGTTGAATTTAATGCCGAGATCTTTGTCTGTCAGGAGACTTTGAATTTCAATTCTGGTTGGTGATGAGGATGAGAGTAAATTTTGTAGATGACTCCAAACGAAGGAACCGACTGTTTTTCAAAAGAGAAATGACAATAAGTTTATCGAAAAGTTAGATTCGTTTATAAAAATATATTAAAAAATATTAAATACTTCTAAATATTTAGTAGAAATTACCTTGATTTACTTCCTCTTCTTCTAAAATGTGTCTAATTGTCTTAACTACTCGATAATCTGGACACCGCATCACTTGCAGATAGGAAGCAATTCTCAATTCTGAGTCGATTGTAAAATTGCGATAATTTTCCAGGAAAAAGTCATCTCTTGTCTCTTCACAAGACTGTAGTCTTCGATGCGAGTCAATAGCGGCCAAACTCACTTCCATTGGTAAAAATCCACTGGAATCTTCAATGCACACTCGCAAATTTTCTACTAACGTTTTACTTTCAACGCCCATGTTTCCTACAGCTTTCAAAGCCTCCAAAGTCTGAAATCATTGCAAAAATTAATGTTACTAAACTAAACAATGAGGCATTTCATTTCAAACCGTTCCACCGACAAAAAACAATCGCAAGGAGACATATTTTCTAATAATTTTTATTATATAATTCTTTAATTGTTTATAATATATTATACACTGATTCAAAAGAGAATTTCATGAGCTTTCTATTGATATTTTTATTATTTTATATTTTTGCCAATTTCGTAGAGAAATTGCTGTTTGAAATGTTAAACTCTTAATATCTCAAAACACCCCCCCGCCGATTTTTATCAAAATTATATGAAAATAAAGCGTAAATTCTCTAGTTTCTATTCCCATTTGATATATTATTATGGACATTTCATGGGATTGATAGAAAAAAAATTATTTAAAAAATGTGTTTTTGAAAAATTTGACAAATATTACGAAATTGAATGTAAGTTGAATGGGTTAAGGTTCAACTTCATACTATTTGTCAAATTTTTCAAAAACACATTTTTTAAATAATTTTTTTTCTATTAATCCCATGAAATGTCCATAATATATCAAATGGGAATAGAAACTAGAGAATTTATGCTTTATTTTCATATAATTTTGATAAAAATCGGCGGGGGGGTGTTTTGAGATATTAAGAGTTTAACATTTCAAACAGCAATTTCTCTACGAAATTGGCAAAAATTTAAAATAATAAAAATATCAATAGAAAGCTCATGAAATTCTCTTTTGAATCAGTGTATAATATATTATAAACAATTAAAGAATTATATAATAAAAATTATTAGAAAATATGTCTTCTTGCGATTGTTTTTTATCGGTGGAACGGTTTGAAATGAAATGCCTCCAATATAAATAAAATTTAGTTTTTCGTTTCGAGTAGTAAGTCTCGTAGATATTAGTCCAACATTAAATCTTAGCCATATCCGATTGAAAAATATAAAAGTTATAACTTTTTTCAGAAAAATTCAAAAAGTAAAATTGCAAATTTTTAAATTTTTCGTCATATCGATGTGACACTTCCTGTAGCTATAACTATAAACACTATAAAAATGAAATATAAATAATAAATCCAAGTGTTTAAGCCAAAATCATATTTTTGATTATAAATTTCTTTATTAATTTTTTTCTTGAATATTGTTTAATGTTTTATGAAGTTGGTATTATGTATAAAGACAATTTGGAAGTTACATATCTTCCAGGTTGGTTTTAGAAGTCTCGTAAGTTAGCTGATTGTTTTGGAAAGTGCGTATCTTTCCGTTCACGCAGAAAGTACGTAACTCTGACAGTCGCTTTAGAAGCTCTGCTAATGTACTGAATAATATAATAATTTTATGAAAAAAATTACATTATTATTAAAAAATAAAAATATATATTTTAATCCATCAACTTTAAAAAAATCAATTCACAACAAAATATTAACTTCAAAATACTATTATTATTATTATTATTATTATTATTATTATTATTATTATTATTATTATTATTATTATTATTTTTTAAATAATAATAAAAAGTAGAGCTTCTAAACCGGCTGTCAATGTTACGTACTTTCTGCATGAACGGTAAAGATACGCACTTTCCAAAACAATTCGCTAACTTACGTAACTTCTAAAATAAACTTGGAAGATAGGCAACTTCCAAATTGTCTTTTAAACATAAGTACATTGTACTTGGAGTGAACTAATTGTATTCAATCGAAAACTTTTATTAAATATTTTTAAAAAGAAATGTATTCTATTGAGAAATTTTATTAACATACTATTAAAAATAATTTAATTCCTGCTATCAATTTTACTATTTAAAAAAATATTTCAATTTTTCGAAGAATTTTATCAGAATTTTTGAAAATAATTAAATTTAATTAATACTTTTAAAAACAATTGTATTACTTCGAGAAATTATACTTCAATTAAAGTAAAAATTATTGCATTCCTTTGAAGAATTTTATTATTAATGAAAATAATTAAATGCTAGCGAAGAATTTTGTTAAAAATGTTCAAAATCCAAATTAAATTCTGTTAAAGAATTTCTTTCAATGTTTCTTAAATAATCTATTTACTTTAATAATTTTGATTGAAAATTTTAAAAGTAATTGTAAAACATTTTTTTATTTTTAAAGAAAATAATGTAATATCTTACAAGAATTTTCTTAAAAATTTTGACAGTAATAGAATTTTTGAGACTAAATCACTTTTATAATTATTTCTAAGAGAATTGAATGTTTCCAAAGACTTTACTAATGGATTTACTCAAATTTCAGAGAATAATTGAATTCTTTAGTGCAATTTCATTAAAATTGTATTGAAAATAATTTAATTTCTGCGAAGAATTTTCTATTTATGTAAATAATTGAATTCTTCTGAAGAATATTATTATGTATGTAAATCTTCATTGTATTCTTGCGAAGAGTTATTTTATAATTTGCATTATAATATTCAAGTATTAAATATAATAAATAAAACAAAAACCTCTTTAATAGCAGACAATGATTGTTGTCGTGGAACACATCCTTTTACGATTTTATTTTCCAAATATGAAAGAAAACTAGAAATCGGGTCCAAATTGAGGCAGTTACTGTCCATTGAGCAGTATGCGTGAATAACTGCCGAATAACTCAAAATAAACTGGGCATTTGGCATTTCTTCTTGATAATTGAGTAGTTGTGCAAGAATTTCAATTGTTTCTTGATTCGGCTGTGGTATCAAGGCGAAAACAGTAACCCAAGTATTTAACGTGTCCGGACTGATATATTTTTTAATTATCAAATCTTTCATTAGATTCACCGCTGCATTACTGCCGATGAATGGTAAAGCTTTGATAATTTGGTCTCTGTAAGTGTTAAAAGAACAGATTAATAATTTCTAGTAGTTTTTAAATAATGAACAAATTTTGTAATTTACTTAATTTGAAAAAAAAGAAAATTTATTTCATAGTTTTAATTAGTGAAAACGGAAACGAAAAAGAAAAGAAAAGTGGATTTAATGAAGTAAAAAGACAATGAAAATGCTTCGTACCTGCTGGTTTTACAAATGCTGTTTGCCCTGCTAAACATTTGCGACAAGGAAGAATAATCCAACATCCTCGCCGAATGTACAAATTTGGTGAATAATTCCGAAAAACTCTGTTGAACTTCCTCCAAAATTTCATGCCTACACATACTTTTCAAAAGATCACGCGACGTACGTAATTCCCCATGAATTGTTTTCGGCGACTTTCCATGATCATAAAGTAAATTAGTCCTCTTCCCGTGAATATAATTATGTAACTGTGTATAATTAATATTCTCCCTACTGGCATTGTCATCATCCTCATTTGAAAATTGATCTAAATCAATATTCGCCGATTCGGAAATTAGCTGTAAGCTCACACTCACATTCGTACGAACACCCGCATTTTCACCATTCGAAAGCGGTTGAAATTGATGTGAATCATTGCAAACAACTTTTTCATAAATATTATGATCAATCGTAATTTTACAATCGCTGAACGATCTAAGTAAAGGTTGTCTTGCAATTTTCGACTGTGACAATGGACTGCGATAGGTTTGCGATTGTATTATAGAAAGATGTTTCGCACTGTGAGTACAACCGGCGAGATTCTTTGTCTTCTTGATAAGAAGACTGGTCTTTTTTGCCTCATGAAGTTGATAGCGTGTCTCACATATTCCATTCACGTCGAGTTCATCAACACGACGATCAACATCGAATCTTAGCATTGAATTTTGCAGCATTGACAATATACCGCGTTTGATGTTAAGTACCCATATTTCTTCGTTGGAATTTGGACAAACTTCGCGTATGACTCCATCGTCGAAGGCGAAACGCAAGGTATTTCGCTCGAGGCTCGACTTAAATTCACCGCCAGCTCGATCGGGAAAATCGGGATTGTGTATTTTTTCATGACTGATGCTGGCGTTGCTTAATTTCAAATTTCCTTCGCAGGGACTCGTGAAATATACTGTCGCTATTGTATCAATAAATAATGTTGACTCGTCTCGTCGATTTTCATCCTGTTCTCCTAAATTTGTGTTTATATCGACTTTATACTGATACTGATAATATAGATTCTCGTTATACTTAAATTTTCTCTCTGCCGGAACTAAAAACCAAAAGAAATTTTGCTTATTTATAAAAAATGAAAATATCGTATACTCTGAGAGAAAGGCTCAGTTTTATAATAATGCAATTAAAAATGACCGGGAACAGAATTAGAATAAAATATTTAAAAAATACCAAACAAATTCTATTCTGCGTAGAAAAAATAAATACTCAATAAATAAAAAATTCACTCCCGGAATTTTGGAAAGGTAATAAACTTACCGATGCACGTCATACGACCGCATAATGATGAATCTTTGCTGATATCTGAAAAAAGCACCAATAAATAAATAAATAGTTTTTTGCATTTTAATTAAAAAGGAAAAAATTATCAATTTCTTGGAAAAAATATTTCAAAACGTAAATTCATGATTAATGAGGAAAAGTCGCAATAATATCATCATTCAGTGAAATTGAATTTTATTTTAAAAAATGTGCATCAATCTTGAGAGATCATCACTAAAATATGCGTGTTGGTCAGATAAGCACATTGGGAAATGTAAACTATTAAAATACTTTTCAAATAAACAAGATTTATAATCATAATTGCAATTAGAATGTAGTTTAGAAAAAAATTATATTAATTTACTATTTAAATATATTTTCATTTTCGTTAATATCACAATCATTGAAGTTATTATAATAAATAGAAAATAAATAAATATCGCAATAAATAATATATACTTAAATATTTCAAGTAAAATTAAAGTAAATGGTAATAAATAAATAAATATTACGAAAATAACGAATAAATAAATATTGCAATAAATAATTAATAAATATTACAATAAATAGTAAATAAATATTAGAACAAAAATAATAATCAATGATAATAATAAAACAAATAACAATAAAACCAAAACTAATTTATAATAGTGTAAATTCAAAATAGTTTATCGAGGGGACTTTTATTAGAATCAGGATGTTTCCCATAAACTTTTTTATTTGAGTGAGTTGTAAGAAGCTGATTGATGTTTAAAATCGCGGCTAACTCACTAAAGTGAATGACATGAAGAAGCTTAAATTATTTGTGGTCAATCCTCTATATCAGTTGGATTATAGTCGTTAAGCTTTTGTATTATCGACGATAACTTCCCTAAAGGTTCTATAATCGAAATTTTAGAAATAACTTTAATTCTCTCAAATTTCAATAATTTGAAAAATGTTTAAAAACAATTTTCGTTTAAATTTAAAAATAGAAAAGAAATTTCTGAAATGTTAGAGGAAGAAAAAGACAAAAGAAAATATTTCTTAAAAGGAAAGAAAGAAAATTGAAAATACAATTTTTATTGACATTTAGCACAATTTCTATACCAGACAAACATTTCTACGAAATTGTTCTGTATTACAAAATATCTTCACTTTCATTGACGAAATGTTTCATAATAAAAAAGAAGATAAGAATGTGCACATTATAATACTCGTTAAGTTAACATTTTCCATAGTTTTTTAAATTTAGGATTAAACTTATTCAATTTTCAACTAAATGTGTGAAATATTTTTAAATCTCCATAAAAGGTTTCTGTTTTAACCAATGCGATAAGTTATAATAAAAATGTTTATATCCAGTTATTATTCGTTATTAGCAATATTTTCATTAAATTACTGATTGAACTAAAAATCAAAAACTGAAATTTTACATTTAAAAACAATTTTTTTGACAGTGACGCAAAATTATTGCAGTAAAAAATTAATTTAAAGAAAAAATAATGTTTCATTCAAATGTTAAAACTTTGCTATTCATTATAGAAATTTTATTTTATAAAGATTAAAAAACGTTTCAGACTTTTTTTTGCACTCACCTCCATTAACAGTTACAAATACAAAAACAATAGTCCATAGAATTCCAGAGAAAAATAATTTATTGAAGTGCATGATTGTTGTCAATTATAAACAGAGCTCTTCATTATTTTTTGTAAGAAGAACTCAAATTTTAGAAGAAACGACGTCCCTCACTTTTTAGAACTATAAAAAAACAAATAGAATTTAAGAAACAAATTTACAACTCTATCTCAGTAACTGATTCGTTTACTAACACTTAATAAGTATTTCCTGTTCGGATCATTCAAGCCGAGAGAATGAACTTCATCTAAATGTGATGTGATCTCTCTGCGATGAACATGTGCCAGTCAAAGGTCCGAGTGTCTCGGATTTGAACGGATATAGAGAGGTCGAAAGGTCCTAAAGCTGCTGATAAGATATATACAATAATTCTCGTCTTTTTAAGAATTCTGTTGTCCAAGTTTGTGTCAATTTTAGATAATTCTTATTTTTCCCTGCTGCAAACTGATCTTTGGAAGATAAACATATAGCACATATAATGTTTATCTAGTTTTAAAATTCTATCCTCAAAGGCAATAAGCGGTCCATGAGAGGAAATATAATTTATTGCCATCTCGATGTCCTGAGGAATTTCCAAATATTTTTCTATTTTCATATTAAATCCAGAATATAAATTTTTATAAGAATAGAGAAATAAAAATAATGAAAATAGCCAATACTTACTTTATTTGCACCTAATATTATATGTATTTCCTTGTTGTTTTCTTCTCGCGTTAATTACTCTTCCAGAGATGATGTATCAAAGAAATTTCGCCAACTGAATACAGTTGTTCTCTTTCGTTCATTATAATTGTTGTAATAAAAGAATATACAGAATCATCTTTAGCATTTGAGAAATTAATATTATATTTCACATTCAAGATATCAATATTGTATTTCATATTGAAGAAATTAATACTAAAGTGTTCTTGCTGACTCAAAAATAATAAACTTATATATTTATTCAGGTTCCAAACAATTCAGTCTGTTTTATACTATAGAAACACTAATTTCGCATGAATAATTTGCTTCAGTATACAATAAGAAATGCATGGAATAAAATTATTCTTTCATTTTTTGTAGAAAAAAATCTCATCTTTCGTAATTTTTGTATTAGACTCTTTCTTCAATGAAAGTCTGTCTTTCAATTATAAAATTTGTACTTTTTGAATGAATATGAAACCAAAAAGTTTGTCGCATTTCCTAACTATAGAATAAAATAATAAACAACTAAAAATTAAATACTTTCAATTAGAAACTACATAATTAAAAAGTTGTATAATGGTCAATAATGGTTTACGATGACAGGGTTAGGAAAGTTATGTTATGATGACAAAAAAAGTCAGCTGTTTTAGTGCAGCCAATCAATTTTCTCAAATTATTCGCCAATCGAATTGCAACGCGCGATAATTAACAATCTAATTTTCATTTATTTAATAAGCTTAATAATTTTAAAAAAATAATAATTCTAAACTTTTTAATTAGAAAAAGAGCATTTTATGATTAGCTTATTTATAAAACAAAAAATTGTACAATTAAATAAAAAATGTGAATTTCCATTAAATTCTTCCTAATTTAAATGATTAAAATCTAAAATAATTGATTATAAAATTGATAAATATGGAAATAAATATTAATTTACTTACGTAGTATTTTTAATAATATTTTATTAAGAAACACGGGATTCATTCTATATATATATATTGCGCCAATTGAAAAATAATAAAGAACAAACGTTATTATGCTACCTACATTACTGAAAAATTAAATACATCTAGAACACATTTATTTCAAGAGAATATTTTAATCATTCGACAATATTATACGTATATCACTGAATCTGTCTTAATCTTCCTAATAATATTTAAAAGAACAGTAGAATGCAATACATTAACAAAAAAATCAAAAATATTCTGAAAATCATTTTAAAAAAACATTTACATATACAATTCAAGTTCATCACACACATTTTTTTCACAGGACTGTAGATTTCTTATTTATTATCATCATCATCTTCTTAATAAAGCCATGGAAATTTTTTTCTTCTTCTTTTGTAATATTTTCACAGAAAATTAAGTATTTTCGTATATTGGAATATTATACTAAATATTGTACATTCAATACTTGTTCGGATAAAAATACAAATAAAAATTTGACATTTATTTTCCTGTATTTTTAACAGATACCTATAGGTAGTGGATTTACTTTCTACATTTGCATATTGTTTCTACAATTTTTCACGCCAATTTTCTCTAAAAACTCAATAAGAGAAGAAAGAGAAAATTTGCGAAAAAAATAAAAAACCACAAATAATGAAAATAAAAAGCTATATTTAATATTGTTTGTATCAGCATTCTACAATTGAAACTACTTTATTTATTACTTAATATTGAACCATTCCGTTATCTTATTCAATTTTCAATCCTAAACTGCAAAATTTAAGGAATGGCAAATATACAAAAAAAATTACTATTAACAATAGCACGCTTTTTTCTCATAACTATAATTTTCTTTAAAGTTCTAAACATGTCGACGGAATTTTTTTCCCAAGTTTAAATAAATTTTTGCGCAATTTTCAAGTGATTAAACTATCAGGAACAAACAAAAATGCAATTTTTGTAAAAATTAATTTTAACAGATTTTATAGAATAAACTTAAGAAATATAGTCAAAAGTTGAGAACTTTAAATATATAATATTATTTTCTCTTCACCTAAACTGATGAAGGGGAAACAAAATTTAAATTCTGTTAAACAGAAATTTATTCTGTTATAACAAAATTTTAACTCTTTAAATTCTTGAATGACACGCCTTAAATAATTTTATTCATATTTATATAACAAATTGACAAAATTATTTCCTCTGATCTAGAAAGTTGATAACAAATTTTAAATGTACCGATTCTCAGCTTAATTCTTTTAGAGAAATTATTACTGATATTCATAAATTACTTAATATAACATCAAATTATAAACAACAATTTTTTTAACAATAATTATTACAGTAAAAATATTATTTTCAACATTATAAGTAATTCAAATGTGTCTATGTTTAAAATAATTACTGTTATTCTAGTCAAATATTTCGCAATATCAAAAAAGAGATTATATCAAAAAAGAAATAATTATTATTTTAAAGAAATAAAATAAATTTATTAAAAGTTTTTCAAAATAAATTTTATATAACTATTTGAAAATGAGTTTTTATCTCTCAATATTGGTTTAATTAATTAAAAATGTTGAGCCTCTCAGAAATATTTAATTCCCTTTCAATTTGTCTCATTTCACTATATCATAGCTTTTTATTTTGTTTTAATTATAAACAACTTCTCTAATAAAGAATACAGCGACCAGCGCACTACCTAACAAATGCGTATAGAAAACACTTAAATTTTACAAAGAAATTATAATTATAATTGAACAAATTTAATTAATTTCTATAAACCAGAGAATTGTGAATCATTCAAAGTTTAAAGAGATTTTTTTTAATTATGCTAAATTAAAGAATCACATATTTTAATGAATTTTCTTTCTTGTCACTATTCAATTATATCATGATTATAAATTTAATCGTATTGACATACTGAATAAGGGAAGAAAGAATCTTATAACTAATAATACATGTTAACAGGATAATGAACAATTTAATTGTGAAAACTTGTCAATTTACGAGATTTTTCAAGAGAAAATAAAATATTAAACTTTTGAACTTGAGGATTTTCGAATAATAAATTGAAAAACAAATTCTGTCTAAATTATTTACTATTTATTTACTAACTTAATATGAATAAATAATTGATAAATTTACTATTTAATTATCAAATTAATATAACAATTAATTAATACATTCTCAATTATTAGTTTAATGTTACCAATTAACTGAAACTCTTTATTATCACTAAGAATTGTTTTTAATTACTATGGAAAATTAAGAAAACATCGTTTTCGGAATTTTGCTACCAAAAATAAAACAATAATTTAACAAGTTTTCACATCTTCAATGTAAATCTTCCTGCATGTATTCAATTGAAAACATTTACATATTTACAACGTAGAAATTCTACTTATTTTTTGATACGTTTCATAGACATATCTACTTAATTATTTTTTTTGTGAAACTTATGGAAATATTATTGTTACATCGACATTTTATTATTTTATCGTGCACATATAGATATATCAATAATTGGCACTGAAAGCAGTTTCATAAAATTCGAAGGATCGATTAATTAATCTTTCAATTATAATCTCCATCGCTTTTCATTCAAGCATTTTAAGCTTCTGCATCAGTCCACATTTTTGATTATTTTAAAATATATTTAAAAATATTCCGGATTAACAGATCTTGGTTGATATATTTAGAAGGACAATCGATTAAATCCATTTCAGCTAATATTTCAAATTGTATAAAATATATATTTCATTTTTTTTATGAAAAAAAATTAAAGTTAATTTTTCTTATTTCTTTACATTAGTTATAAATTTCTGATAAAATTTGATTATGGAAATTATGTATTATAATATTAATATAACGTAATAATTTATAATTATAAAAGTGGTGCTTGAAATAGCAAAATTTTAATCGATGATTTTTGGATATTTAGAAAAATATATTTGGGAGTAAGATAAATAAATATTTGAGTTAAACTTTAAATACACAAACTTGAATTTATTTTATCACAAAATATTTTGTTAATTACAAATTCACCATTTTCTAAAAAACCACTTTTCATTTTTATCTCAGAATTTAATAATATTGTTGAAAATAAGAAAAAGTTTGATAAATAGATTTTACTCCCTTCCATTTCGAATTAGATTCAGACTGTATTATTCGAAATAAAAGCTGAAATGAGTTATAATTTTCTTTTCGTACGAGATGAATTTAAAAAAAACTGAATTTCCCTAAAACAACTAAATTTGAAAACTAAATTTTTTTACACATATTTCTTTTAATTAAGAATGTACACATTTTTTTTATCTTTTTCGTCAATTAAATTAAATCATCTCGAATTTTCGAAACGTGAATAACTTAAATTTCAATTTCCCAGTTCTCGTACTTTTTTCATTTAATACAAAGAGCATTTTTTTCTTGAATGTTTTGACTAGAGATTATTAACAAAATCAAAAATTAATTTTGTATTGAAACTGTGTAAATGCGCGGATCCTAAATAAATGATAAAAATTTAATTACAAATTAAAAAAAAATTTTTAAAGAAAGCAAAAAAATTAAATTGCAAATTATTTGTTTTTTTTGTTTTCTCCCGAATCTTGTTTCACTTTATCATGTGAAGTGAGGCCGAAACTTAAGCCTTCAAATTTATAACGTTTTAAAATTTTCCTACACTCTGGACTCGATTCTACAATATTTTTATTAAAAGCTGATGATGACGACGTACCTGACGAAGTTGAAGAAGAGGCGATATTCTTATCTGATTTCATTAAAACTTCCTCATCATTTTTCTTTTCGATTAATGTTGACTCATCAGGCAGCATTTCTTCCTCAATGTGTTTTTGTCGATTCGAATCATTTTCATTATCATCTTTCGTTGATTCTTGTAATTGTTCATTTGCCATGCTTTCGCAAATTTCACTAACTTTCGATGAATAATCATCGGTTTTTGTACCGGTCGGTGAATCTTTTTCTTCAGCTATTCTTGGAAGTTGTGTACTTCCACAGGAATTCGATATTACAACATTGCCAATATTTATCGATATTCCGTGTGTTAATTTTGTATAATCGGCTGTCACTTTTTGCTCACTCGCTGCCTTTTTATCAGTCTTAGATTCATTACTTTCTTTTGTTAAATCACTCACGTCTTCAGTGGCTGTATTGGACGTTTGCGCAATTGTTACACGAGGATTTACTTTAACTACAGTATTTGCTAAAGGTGAGATCGATGTTTTATTTTCCGCCGAACGTGGATGAAGCCGATCAGGACTCAGTGCACGTCTCAATAGAGGTGAACCGGGTTCTGCCGATTTCGGCCGATTGAAACTTTTCTTCTGATTGTTCGGCGTTGACATTGACACCCCTGGATGATAAAATAGTATTATTTCGAAAGAATAACATTTTTTCATTACTCAAAAATCTCGAAAATTAAAGAATTCATCAAATGTGACGCGACTCGAAGAAAGCTAAATAAGAAGCACTTTGAAAATACGAGCAAATTGTTAAGAAAATATTACTATTACCTATAATTTGGGAGCAAGAAATTAAATATCACTAATTTTGTTTGTAATAATCAATATATACCCTCGTAAGTTAGAAGATTCACTGAAAGAAACTTAGTTAAAATATTTAATATTTTGAGGTCACTTTTTAGTTACTTTTTTTAGTTACAAGTGTAAAGCATTTTGGTATAGTAAGGATTTTGGTTACTATTTTTAAGAATGTTTAGAAGTAAGATAAGGAAGTATAATATATTTGAAAGATAATTTAGTATAATCTTCACAAAATTCAAATTGTTTTTATTAAAACCCGAAATGGCAAATTTTAATAGGCCCTTTAAGAAATATTATAACCAAATATTTCAAACTCCGTAGTTAGAATTCTGTTTAATTCCATAATAGTTTCAAATTTTGATAAAGTTGATATGAAAATGCACGAAAATTAAAAAAATTGACGAGAATGGTTTATCAGTTTAATTCTGAAGGTAATTCTTATACACACTCAATATGAAACCCATTGTTGTCTATCATCATTGAGTAAAAAAGAGAGTAAACTTTGGCGAAGAGTTTGTTGGTATAGTTCTGTCGTCTGCTGTCACGTCTGTTTACTTACTATACTGGTTTTTCGTATACTTTTATCAGTATTCAAAAATTCTGAACTTAAAATAAGAAGTGATAATTTCAATCTCTTGAATATATTTACTGTGAAAGCTATTCTTAAAATTATATCAATCTTTGATATCGAACCTGCATGTCTTACGTTTGAAAAATAAAATACTAAAACTTTCTTTTGGCTTTATCATATATTAAAACAAAATTTCTTTCAGTGTGATCTAGAGAGTCGATAATAATGAATTTTTTGAGGATTGAAAACTAATGTTTACTACAAAAGATATTCAAAGAAATTTCCATTATTTTCATGAGTAATACAACTTATTATAGGATTTCAATTATTAATTTTCTCGGTCATCTTTAATTATTATAAAAATGAAGAGTCAAGCACTCCGAGTGATCAATATCTTCATGTTTTATAATAATAATATTCTTATAAGTTTTGGAATTTCAAAAGGTTTGAGTTTGAAATTTTTTTGTGATGCGTTACAAATCGAAAACTAATTTTCGAGACAAAATTGCGAAAGAAACGAATAATTCAACAAAATAATACAACAAATACCTGGACTGTAAGACTGGGTCGTATTGGAGCTGCCTGGCTGATGTCCAGTGGGGAATGTCAAAGGGCTTGGACTTCTAGTCGGACTAGCGGGAATTGGTGATGGACTAGGAGTTCTTGCCAATGGCGATAATGGTATATGTCCTACCGATTTTCTTCGATTTGGCGAATGAATATTCTTAGCAGCGGTATGAAGTTTATGTTTCAATCCATGCAAAGTGCTTGGTCGCTGGTAATGTGATTGATTCGATAGGTTTGACATATTTCCAATGGAACTACTCGAAGCTGGAGATGATGAATTTGGACTCGAACATGGACTTGATGTTCCAGCCGAATGATATGACTCCGAATTAGGACGGTTGGTCGATGAGGACGGATTACATGTTGCCTTTGATGATCCACCGTAATACACAAATGCATCTTGCTGCTGAGCTGGAAGAGATCGTGTAAACGATTGAAATGATCGACTAGCTGATACCATTGAAGGTGAACACATTCCCACAGCCATCTAGAAAATTTAAAATGCGTTCATTATCTCGGATATTTATTTTTACTCTATAAATTACTTACTTAAGGCTGCGTCTACAACAGAAAAAATAATGTGTAGAAAATTGTGTAATATATAGTGTAATTGCCCCTGACAGTTGTCAATGCCAAAAACAATACACATTACACTACAAATTACAAATTATTTTTTTCTATTGTAGACGCACCCTAATGTATTAATTGGAACTAGAAGAAAATATTTACATTATACTAGTTTATATTTCAGTGTATGTGTTTAATTTGTTGAATGTGAAATTCAAAAGCGTGTGAGTGCAAAAGCAATAACACGCCGAAAATGTTTTTTTATTTTTCTTTTTCGAGCAACAATTAATCAGATAAAAATCAAGGCAAATAAAATGTGACGAGAAAAATCATACCATAAGTGGAGGTTTGCTGTCACTGGGTAGAATGGGTGCTGACAAAGGACAACTGATACTTAATGGCTGCAATAAAAGATAAAATGCGCTTAGCATGGCTACGGTATAAGTGTCATGTATCATGATTCATAATTCTGTTTTTTGAAAAAAGGGAAAACACGTGTCATTGATAATACTACAAGTGTTGTGCTTTTTTTACAACGTGCAAATTCAATCGAAAAAAAATAGATGGAACTGTGAAAATTTAATTAAAATCTTTCAACAAGTATTGTAAGTTAATAAAGGTCTGAATTGAATGTATCAGTGCTGAGAATATTAAATTAAAAAACGATTTCCTATTTTCTTTTACATGCCTGTTGCATTTCGACGCTCGCACGCTTCGAGCTGATTCTCCTGAATAGAGACGTTTTTCGTTTCTTGTCCGAATGATCGCGCTTCTGCTTTCGTTGTTTGTGTAAAGTCTTCCGCGCCATTTTACTCTGTTGCAATTCTCGTCGACGACCACCAGTTTTTATACTCGTATTTTCTAGTGGTGTGCTACGTAATGTTATGTGATCGCCACCACTTAACATTAGTTGCAAAACTTGAGTGTGATAGAGACCCTGAACTGGTTCACCATTTATGTGAGTTATCAAATCGCCCGGTCTTAATCCGGCTTCGAAAGCGGGACTGTTTTGATCCACTGCCTATGTAATTACAATTGATCATTATTATAAATCATTTCTAGTTGAAAACTGTTTAATAATTATTTTTTGCAATAAAAGACCAAAATTTTTCATAATCTTTCTTAGTATTAAGATTAATTAAAAATTTCCGTACCATGACTAAATGATGCATAGTGTAAAAGTCACTGTCACCATAATAAACTCGAATTGTATGAACCGTGAATCCAAAGCCGCGAGGACCCCTTCTAATTATTGTTGGTGGTTTTAGACTTGTTACCAAAGGACTCAATTCCCGACAAGGCGATGTGTCCCTCGATGAGGCAGTCGATGATCCTCCTGGTGACTCGATTGCTTGACTTGTCCCTGAAGCTTCATCTGAATTATTATTTATATAAAACTACAAATATAAAAAAGGGAATTTTCCTAAAATAAAGACACTTACAAGAAAAGTCAGTGGCTGGAATAACTAGAGACAATCCACTAGTCGAGGCTGATTTAATCACTGAACGAGACTTTTGTTTCCCACTTGGTAAAAGTGGCAGTGGTGTAAACGATTCAAATGAGTCAGTACTTGAATTATTCTTTTCCTCAGTTGACGCTCTATGCGCTGCGGCTAAATCCAATCTAAAAAACAAAGAGAAAATTAAATAAGAATTTCAAAAAATTAATTTTCCATACATTTGAGAATGATTCTATGAGAAAAATTGAAGAGGCAAAAAATACATGAAAGTGTAAAATAAAAATTCATGATTGAAATAAAAAATGTCAAGGAACATGCATGAATAAAAGTAGTAGATCGAATTTTGAAAAAAAATTGATCAGAAATCAAAGTAAAACGTTTTTTTTTAATTTTGACAAAATTTTAGAAACAAAAAATATTTGATCAATGTCAAATGACTCACATTTCATCACCATGAATGGAAATACTGAACCTGGGTAACTTATCCCGGGAATGTATGTGGCGTTTTCTTTGGATCTGTGGACTAATATCATCGGATTCCGTTTGCGATGATTCCGGCGTACTGAGGCAAATAGTTCCACTCGTTCCTTCACTCTTAACAATCGTTAATTGTGAATCGCCAGAAGATATTGTAGCCGGACTTGTAAATGAATTATCAGACTTTTCAGTTTTCGCCAGAGGACTGCTTTTCAATGGTGGTGTTTTCTCGAGGTTTTGAATTTTATCGATGAGTTTCGATGGTGGCGAGACCGACACTGTCGACGAACTTGGCGACAGTTGCGCCATCATTCTCTCTAATTCCTTGGAAAATAATTGCTTTTTGGTGTAATCTAATTCAGACTCGTTTGCAAGGGGTGGCCGAGTTTGGGAAATTTTACGAGACTGTGGCGAATAGGAGGAAAATGAACCAAACAATGGAGAATCATCAGTGTCGTCCGTGTCCTCACCAATATCGTGATTATAACGATCGACTCGCGCTGGAAAATAATTTTTCAATTATAAAATATATTTTAGAGAAAAATTCTTTAAAAAAATTTTAAATTTTCATTTCTATAAAATAAGATTTGAAAAAATAAACAGAAATTTAAGAATGAAACAAAATAGAATAAAAATTTTGAATATTAAAAGTTATCCACGAAATCCACAAGTTTTAGAAAGATTGAAGAATTTTACAGTCAAAATAACTGGTGTCGTCGTCATTCAACAATTGAGGGACAAATTCGGCTTTCTGTCGTAAAAGACTGTTCCAATCGACGCCATAAAAATATGGATGATCTTTCACTTCGTGTGAACCTCCTGTTCCTAAACGATCTCGAGGACTTTGTTGCAGTAAAACGGTGATAATATCTTTCGCTTCCGGCTGCACCGACCAATCTTCCTCGGCAGGCCATTCGATGTCATCTTTCAAATAAAAATCCGTTCGTTATTTCGGTGTAAAATACGTTATTACATAAAAAAAATATGATTCTATGCTTTTGCTACACTCTTCTTCTATTCTTTCAACTATTTTTGAAATTGAAAAATATCCATTAGTCAGCCAAAGAAAAAATTACCATTGACAGTGTGCGCAAATAGTTCTTCGGGTGTTTCACCAAAAAATGGTACACAACCGATCAGAAATTCGTAGAGTATAATTCCCATTGACCACCAGTCCACGGGCTTTCCGTATCCTTGGCGTAAAATTACTTCCGGCGCAATATACTCAGGAGTGCCAAACACTTGCTTATCAGAAAACTGCCTGGTATCTCTATCTAAATATCCCTCGTACAAATTCGTTGCCACTTGAATAGAAAATATTATGTTAAATTCAATAATAGTAAAGTTAAACTTTTTTTACTTTTAATACAAAATACTTACAGGACATAAGACCCATTTTACTAAGGCCAAAATCTGTGAGTTTAATATGACCCAAAGCAGTGATGAGCAAACTGGAAACAAATGAATAATTTATGCAACGATTCGATTAATTTTAAAAATTATATTTTGAATTAGCCAACCTAACCGTCTTCGACGGGTTTTAGTTTCTACTAATATATTGAAAATAAGGTTTAAATTTTGACTCGGGTCTGTTTGCATAAATATTGTATCAATAAAAATGAAAGCAAAAAGTAATTTTGAAAAAACGAATTAATATAAAACAACCTTTTTTTAATTTTATAAGAAAATTCCTGTTTTGGAAAAAATGTCCCGCTTTCTGTCAATTTCTCGGTTTTCCAGTGCGATTGCTTAGACACTCTGTTAAATATATTAGTAAAAACTAAATCCTGTCTTCGATTCCCACATAAGAATATACAATGGGGCCCTATATCAAAAACCATGTAAAAGCTCACTTTCATAAAGGAAATCAAATAGATTCCCATGTGAAACCGTAAAAGTTATACATATATCAAGTTATGAATTTTCGAAAGTTTGGATTTTTAAAAGTATGCCTATTTTCAATAGCTTGTAAGTCTGAAAATATTAAGTTTAGAAAAAAGTTGTCAAAGAATGAAAGTTTCAGTTATCTTTAAACTTTTAGGAATTTCACAAGGGGTTTTTTTACAATTAACATTCAACAATGTCTACAGCCTAAACTTTTTAATCGATTTGAGTGTTTTTTTTTTTTGCTTAAAATTGAAGAAGAATCATTTCTCAAGGTATTCTTTCATGCAAACCTTAGAATATTTTATTGTTTATAATTACACGTGATTTAAAACATTATTTTTAAACTCATTAAACACATCAGTCCCATTACGGGAGTTTTTGGAAAATCTTCCCTACATTATAATGTATGAATAAATTTAAAAAATATCGGGTCCCTGAAAAAAATATATCGTTTGTTTCCATTATTAGAATCTCGCCCGATTGATTGAAAATTTCAAATTGAATTGGCCAACGAGCGTTTGAGCAATGAAGTAAAGAAAAGGGCAAAGGGAGTAAAATTATTTCAGAAGTCGGTGATTTGGTTTTGGCAAACGTTTATCTGACAAGTCCGAACGTTTGATTTCTAAATTTTTTCACTTGTACAATCATTTTTCTTAAATTAGAATTTGCGAACTTAAAATTTAGATTAAAAAACGTTCAACCGTAATACGAAAATTTTGACATGATAGAAAACAACTGATCACACTTCTCCGAAGTTTCTTTCGAATAACAAAAAACGAATCAACTTTCAATTTGAACAATTTTCATTACATTTTTAAAAAAATTTAGAAATTAACCTTCATTAGAAAAAAAAATATTTTAGAAATTAACTTTCATTAGAAAAAAATATCTTAGAAATTGGACTTCATTAGAAAAAATTATTTTAGAAGTTGAACTTAATTAGAAAAATTAGCTTTAGAAAATAAAAAATTGGAAAACTTGTTTTAGAAAAACTGTACCCCAATTTCGAGGATAATTATAGTCATACACTTTCTTGATGCATTTCTCTCCTTGATTTTCTTCTGTAATTCTGAGAGGTTTCCGATGTATGTAAAAATCCACCAATCGAAAAGGGGGATAATTGTAACGAATTTCTAAGTGGAATGATAGGAAATTCCCGAATGAATGATTTTGTGAGAAAGAGTAATTCCGGAGATTTCGGAAATGTGAATTGTCGGATCGTTCGTCTTCGTGAAAAGTAACACGTGGTCACAGACCTGTGATTGTTTAATTCGCACCGTTGACGACATCGTGTACGTTTACTTGACGATTACTGGTATAAATTGTTCGTCTTGACTTTAGGCTCACTCCGGGGTTCCACATCACCAAACAAATAACAAAAAAGATACGAAATGTCTATTTCGCCCGTCAATATGAGAAATAATTTATTTCGCTTGTCAGAGAAAATAGATACATATATGATTACTAATTAAAAATATTTGTAAATTTTTCTTTACTTTTATTTGGAGGAGGAAGAAGCCATCCATCTTGGATTGGAAATGAACTTTTTTATTAGTAAGTGGCTAAAGGTCCAATTAGCTGGAACTATAACGTTGCTAAAGATCCGACTAGCCGGATCTTTAATCTTTGCAGTTATAGTTATTATATTGCTAATGTACTTCTGTTTTTAAATGTAGAAAGGAGTCAAATTGACATTCTAATTGGTACTAGAAGGTACCAAACCCACACTGTAAAAAAATCTCGTGTAAATTTACCACGTCCGACGTAGGAAATAAGTTACACCACGTCGTATATGGTAACTTTATTATATATCATTGGTAAAATAACACAATATTTATATTTTTTTGAGTATGAATGTGTAAAAAATATAAATATTATGTTATTTTACCAATGATATATAGTAAAGTTACCATATACGACGTGGTGTAACTTATTTCCTACGTCGGACGTAGTAAATTTACACGAGACTTTTTTACAGTGCAGATCAGTCTTCCGACTAACAGTAGCCGGATCTTTATTCGAAATGACTATAACTTTCCGGTCGCAAATTCAACAATATTCTGAGCAAAGTCGGAACCTTAATAGCTATGGCTATATTGTGGTATTTTTTTTAATTAATTCTAAAAAAATTCGAGGTGGATGACTTCTTCATCCTCTAAATATTTTAATTAGTAAAATAAAAATACACTACAATTTGAAACCTTAAAATATCAACATAGAAATTGTCTGCCAATTCACGTTCATTTATTTTAGAAAATTTGTATTAGACATCAAATTCATTATTCTAAACTTTTTAATAAAATAAATCTAATGAACATAATTTAAATTTAAAAACATCAACGGATATGAATACTAACTTTATAAAAAATTAAACAATATTCAACAAAAAAAAATTAATTAAAAATTTTGTCGAAAATCAAAAACATGATTTTGGCTTGAAAACTCATATTTATTATTTATATTTCCTCTCTCTAGGGGTTTCAAGACCTTGTTGCTGGTGACTGTAGGGGACTCAACCTTGCAACAAGTGGCAGGCGAGCTCGAGCCAGGGCCTCTGAGAGGACCGCATCGGACCTCGCTGGCTCTTCTCAGGGTGCTTCTGGGAGCGGGTGGGTCTCGTCTGGGGCTTTAACGTCTAAACGGCGGCTGGACTCGGAGGTTGCTTCCCCTGCCCGGAGCATGCCTGAGAAGCAGTTGAATGGTCTGAGGAGACCGTGAATCAGCCTTTTAAAATGGCTCCTTCCGGCATCCAGTGTATGCAGATCAATTTGCATCATTGTAAAGCTGCTTCGGCGATTTTAGCCAAGAACTTCCCAAGGATGCAGACAGCTTTAGCCTTTATTCAAGAACCTTGGGTCTTCAAGGGGAGAATCAGAGGTCTAAATGGATGCGGAGAGCTAGTTTGCTCACCACATGAATCGGTTCCAAGGGCGTGTCTGGTCTATAAAAGTATAGACGCTTTCCCTTTGTTGGAATTGACAACTAGAGACTTAGCTGTCGTGAAGGCTAAGTACTCAGAGACGAACGGAAATAAGAGGGAGGTGGTAGTAGCTTCCACTTAGAGGTTGTAGTAGCTTTCGCTTATTTCCCGGGTTCGGAGGGAGAATCTGCGCCACCAAGAGAGGTGGAAAAGTTGGTGGAGTATTGTCAACAGCAGAGTCTCCCTTTGATAATAGGTTGCGATGCCAATGCCCACCACGTAGTTCGGGGTAGCACTGACATTAACGACAGAGGCAAAAATCTACTAGATTTTCTGATAGATGCAGATTTAGACATTTTAAATCAGGGTAATGAGCCAACCTTCGTTACTGTTAACAGGAAAGAAGTGTTGGATATTACGATCTGCTCCAGGTCTGTGTGGGGTGGTGTGAGGGACTGGAGAGTGTCTGATGAAGATTCACTCTCTTGCCATAGACTTATCACATTCAGACTGCAATCAAAACATCAGGAACAAAAGCGGAGACGTGATCCTGGGAGTACTAACTGGGACTCATTTACTGAGGACCTCAAGGCCTCCTTGGGTCTTTTCCCCACCTCTTACAAGACGCGCGAAGAGTTAGAACTCGCAGCGGAATATCTGCGAGATTCGATTGTTGGCTTCTTTGAGAGAAACTGCGAAGCGAAATAGGTGGACACCAACAAGAGTAATAGGTGGTGGAGCTCCTGTTTGGAGGGACACTGGCAAATAGTAAGAAAGCTTTTTAATAAAGCCAAGAAACGTAAGAATCAGCAAGCATGGGATGCTTACCATGCAGCTCGTAATTCTTATAAGAAAGAGGTAGAGAAAGCACGGGTGTTAGCTGGAGAAGTTTTTGCGAAGGAATCGAAAGAGTACCAGAAGCACCAAGATTCCATAAGGTTCTCGCTAAAGACCCTTTGGCAAAACAATCTACCATTAAACAATCTACCATTAAGTTATCTAATGGGCAATATGCTCAGGATGAAAAAGACTGCTTAAGGTATCTGATGGAAGCTAACTTCCCGGACTTTGACGAGAGAACGTTACATGACTTTGGCGGGGGTCCGCGTAAAGCCCGAAGAAACCGGGAACACTGGAAGCTTGCAGCCAGAGTTGTGACTCCAGAGGGTATTGATTGGGCAATAGGCTCTTTCAAACCTTTTAAAGCCTCAGGGGGGGACGGTATATATCCGGTCCTTTTACAAAGAGGATTGGATTGTATTAGATTACCCCTGTGTAAAATCATGAGAGCATGTATTGCTCTTGGTTATACACCTGAGTCCTGAAAAAGGACGAGGGTGGTATTTATCCCGAAGGCCGATCGCACAGGGTATACTGCTGTAAAGGTCAATTGGCTCTATCAGATGATTCTAAAACCCAGGTTTCTTTACGCGGTGGTGGTTTGATGGTCTAAGACTCAATTGATCACGGTCAAAGAGAAACTGGACCAACTCCAAGCAATGGTTTTTAGGGGTATTACAGTGAATATCCCTAAAAAGTGAAAAAGGCGGCCCTTACTATGAGCAGGCTAAACGCGCGGGGAAAGTGGAAGTCAAGTGGTAAACACACCAAGCTCCCACGTTCAATGCTATCAAATCCAGAATTAAGTATGGTGCAAGATAGGATGATCAAGAGGGTGAAATTTAAATCTCGCTTCAAGATAATAATACCTTCCAGATTAGACTGGAAGAAGGGGTTTCCACTTGGGGACGAGGTGTGGTACACAGACGGCTCCAAGATGGATTGCGGTGCAGGCTTCGGAATATATCGAAAAACTGGCTGCATTAAAGTGGCTGAGTCACTAGGACAATATGCCACGGTTTGGCAGACCGAGGTCTGCGCGATTTTAACTTGTGCCCAAATGTCCATTCAAAAAGGGACAAGGGGCAAAAGGATTAGTATTTGTGTGGGTAGTCAGGCGGCCCTGGGGGCTCTAAAGAATCCCACGAAAGGCTGGACGTTTTGGCAAAAATAGGTTCTGAAACGGTATTTTTAGGTCCTGAACCAGCATAATGCATTATGCATTAATGCCGTGTCTGGTTAAGGGAGCCATTGAAAGATGGGGTCAAAGAGAACATGAGAAGTATTGGGCAGGCATTGGGATGGAAAGGCAGGCGAACGCTCTGTTGGGTATAGTGCCCAACAAGAGGCGAGCGAGCGATCTTCTAAAACTCGATAAGATCAAAGTTAAAACCATTGTTCGCCTCTTTACAGGACATGGGCTTTTAAATTATCATCAGCACAAAATAGGAAACAAAGTCTCACCTATGTGCAGACTGTGAGACGAATGACGAGACGTCGTCTCACATATTATCTGAATGCCCGGCATTAGCTAGGATCAGACTTTCTAGCTGTGGTCAAGCAATTATAGACCCTATGCAGGTGAGCAACCTATCTATAGAGGAAATACTGGACTTCTGGAGAAGAACAGGACTCTAATGGGTTCATGTAAACGAGCAAGCTGGAGTTTGGTGCAATGGATTCTCTAATCTAAGTGCCAACTTTCCCTTTTGGGAATATCCAGCTTGATCTCGGTAATTGATTAGATTATTTATATTTCATTTTTATAGTGAAAATTAGTTCTATTTATATTAAAAAGTTGCTACAGAAAGTGTCATGTCAGTTTTAGAAAAAATTTGTACTATTTTTTGAATTTTGTGAAAAAAGTTATAACTTATTTTCTTCTTAATATTTTTCAATAGGATATGGCTAAGATTTTAAGTTAAAATAATATCTAAGAGACTGTCAAGTTTCGTTTTAATTGGTCAAACCGTATTTGAGTTATTACTAGAGCTATGCAAAATAATTCGAATCGAACTGTTCGAATTTTTTCGCCTAGTTAGCTTACTTCGAATGTCGGTTTTTCGACATTCCAACTAGCTCAGTTGAGATGACGAATATTCGACATTCGAGTTACTACAAAATTCGAACCGAACCGAGTTGTGTTCGGTTTTAGTACGCTAAAATGTCGAATTCTAAAATTCGACATTCCATTCGCCCAGTTCGAATGTCAAATATTCCACATTTCGGCGCTCAAAAACCGAACAAAACTAGGTCCGGTTCGAATTTTGCACAGCTCTAGTTATTACCGGACAAAATATTGCGGATATACATTCATACATAATTTTTTTATTGGCATTTTTGAAATTCTTACTACTTGAATAGAAAAACTAAACATAAATTTTTAAATTCTAGGCAATGTACAGACAAAAGTCTAATTTTATTTATATATAGATTAAATAAATGTCAACACTTACTTATCTGGTTTTAAATCACGGTGAACGATACCGTAACTGTGTAAGTACTCGACAGCTAAAACTGTCTCCGCGAAGTAAAATCTGGCCATATCAGGAGGCAGTGGTCCTATGATTTTCAAAAGATTGGCACAATCACCACCCTCAACGTATTCCATAACTAAACACAAATGTTTCTGGAAAAAAATGATTATAGACTAAACTGAAAAAATTCATAATTTTATCTTTATATTAATTGTCACGTTCCGCAACAAAAAAATACCTCCGAAATATTTGACAATTTTGACGTTTCGAGTGTAATTAAAATCGAAAATACCTTTGTTTCAAAACTGCAATACATAGAAACTACAAAAGGGTTGTCCGTGAAGCTCATTATATCGCGTTCAGCAAAAACTTGTTCTACTTGATTTCTCAGCATAAGATTATTTTTATTTATCTTCTTCATGGCGAATCGCTGTTTCGTGGATTTTTCTTTAACCAAATAAACCGCACCATAAGCACCATTGCTGATATGTTTTAAAACTTCGTAATCACTTTCGCTTGGAATCTTCTGCGATCTAATATTATCATCTTCCTTGTTGGGGCTCGAAGATGTTAATTGTAAATTACTATCACTGGAACTCGCCGAGTCCTCTAATTTGTTCAAATCTTCTTGTAATTCTAAAAGACAGGGCAAAAATTTGTTTTCATTTACACTACTGTTTATATTTATATGTATAAATATATATTATATAATTATATATTCACAATTGCGTTGCAATTACAATTACATTTACAATTTAATTATCAAATATTGAGTAGTAAATAAATATTAAATACAATTGAGTTTTTATACAAACCTGAAATCGGATCTCTATTCAAAGATAATTTATTAATGATGTATTGAGGGATATCAGTCTTAATTCCTGCATTAAATTTAGCTTGTCCTTCGGCCTGTTCGAGTAAATGGTAAAATTCTTCAGGATCGAATTCGAGGCATTCTAAGAGTCTAGCAGGTCGGGATATTATTAAAAGAAGCTTCTTTATTAACCCAGTTAAACGTGCTGCTGCTTCTAAGGACTTGTCCTTCGTCTAAAATTTAGAATTTTTATTAGTATTTATTATTTATTAACAACTTATTAACTTACTAAATCCCTTAAGGGCCATGGAAAAGATTTGATGGACAAAATCTTTTCCATCGACACTTAAAGGGTTAATTATTATTAACTAATTAATTTACATAATTATTAACTTATTAAATTTAAGTATGAAATTAAATTTCAATAAATATACAAACCTCCATTAATAAGTGTTCTAAATTCTCGCTCATCTCATAAAAGTACCTTGTTGTCACTAATTTCTCCTGAGCCTTCTGTAAACAATCTCTCGCCATTTCGATGACCTGATGATGAACAAATCTTAAAATTGGTAGAGAATCTGGTGTCATTTGCGAAACTACTTCATATTCATCAATCTCCTTATTCTCGTTGATAAAATTCGTTAAACGCTCTTCCATTTGTTGTGTTGCCTAAAAAACGAATATATTTTTTACAAAGATATATTTAAATATACCTTCTCATTTTTTATGAGATTAAAAGAAACACTCACCTTTGGAAATCGTTCCTTATAAAGTGTGTTCATCATAACAATTTCATTGTCCATTACTGGAGAACGACTCGGTGAACTGTAAAAGTGTCAAAAATGTAGAAAAAGTAAAAAATAAAAAAAATGTCTTGTGCGTAAAAAATAGTTTCTATAATAGACCTTAAACTTCGAGATCGGGGACGATGCAACGGTGACATTCGACCTTCTTCATCAAGACTTGCTACATTGCCGGGAATACCGGTAAAATTTGTACCCGGAAATCCAGGATGTGACGAGCATGGTGTTCCAGGTTTGGAAAAATGACAAGAAAGCATTCGCAATTCATCTTTTGTTGGTATATTTGGTAATTGATGTAGACGTTCTTGACTAGAACACTGTGACTGCAAAGTAGCGACAACAATTGAAATTAATTAATAATTTTTATTGATCAATTGAGTTATTAAAATAAAAGAAATATTATTTACCGAAACATTACTAGAACCAGGAGTTGTTCCATAACCACTCGATGGTAAACTTGCCACTGACCATCGTCTTCCATCTGCCGAACCTGAAGCGGCTCCTCCAATTCTATTAAAAAATACAAACATCCATTAATTGATTTATCGAAAAGGGAAAAAAATTGAGACACTTTAGTTACCAACCTCCAATAACACTTATATATTTATATTTCATTACTATTCTTAGCGTAGTAAATAAAAGTCATATTAATCAATGTAAAATATATCTCACAGTATTTTATTATTGATTAAAAGACAGCCAAAAATATAAAGTTACTGTGTTTAGAATTGTCGTCATCGTCATATTATATCAAACTTTTCTCTTCTTCTTTCTTCATTTTTAATAAATAAAAATTTAATTAGGCAAAAATAGATACCTTTTTATTGGAGCAAAAGCAAAATGTGGACTGGAAGACATCCTAGGACTCTCTAAAGGACTGCCTACAATCGGAACGAAAGCTATATTGTGAAAAAAAAACAAACAAAGGAAAAATTATTTATTAGTGCAAATTAAAAATCTTCATTAAGAAGCAAAATGAAAGTATATTTGAAAAATATATTTTAAAGCAGAAATCTAAGAGAGGTGTTAATAATCAGAAGCTGATTGAACTAATTAACTAAAAAAATTGTGTAAATTGGGAAATAGCTATAAGCTCGGATTTTTTTTGTAGAAAAAATGAAAAATAAAATTTTGACAATTCTCTAAAATTGTTTTTCTATATAACAGTAGTATTTTAAACATATTTTTCTATAAAGGTATTAAATACTTTAAGCTTTGAATAAAATTATACCCATAGGATAAAATAACTCGGATGGCATTTTTCAATTTAGAACTTTATGATCAATAAAAACAAAAATAGTCAGTATGAAATTTGTTTACTTTTTTCCTTTTCTAGAAATTAATTATAATTAAAATCTGAATTGGATTAGAAAAAAATTGTTGATTACTTCTAGAAATTAAAAAATTGTACTAAAAAAAGGAAAAATAAAGTGTTATATGTGACAAATTCTGACATGAGGGGTTAGACACTGCTTTATAATGTACAATCGATTAATACACCGGCACTAAGTATATAGTTTAATTAAGAATAATTAAATACATATTTAAGTTGGCAGAGATAACGAGCTTATTATTTAACGTCTTAAAAACAAGTTTCTATTTTTTTCTTGGCTTTCGACAATAAAAATTAATTTTTTCCAAGTAGACGAAAGTAAATTATTGTATCGAGAATCATTCTATCAACGAAAGTAATTATTGATTTCAATTACATACAAAGAAACAATTGTTATCTGCAGTGAAAGCTGCAAATTAAAATTAAAATTGAAAATTAATTACCATAAACTCTCATATTATTGAAATTAAATTTGAATTACACGAACTCATTAATTAAATTGTTAATAATGTAAAAAAACAAATAGAATGTACCAGCTAACTAAAGGTGTTACTTAAGATTAGAGACAAAAATAGTTAATTAAATATTTTTTCGGGAAAAATATACCTATAGGAAGTACTCGCCAGGTAAAAGTACCTGAAATAGATATTACCTGATAATGGTGAATTGCATCGAGGCAAAGTAGGAGAAGTTGTCGAAATAAAAGACTTTCGATGCGCTGCCTTCACAATACGTCGAGGAATATTAAAATCTCGCTGAAAAAAACAATTATTTTTATTAAAACTAACGAAATATTAATATTTTAGCATTACATGAATGATGATATTTAATCATTTTCTTCCATGGACAAAATCTAATATTAGATTTAGGATCAAGAGCACACTGTCTTGCTGCCAATACACAATTTTCAAGTTCAAATTTATTTTTGACATATTTTTATTTTAAAGAAGCTTTTCTCAATAATTTTATATCTTTATGTAAAAACGATAGTATATAAATAATTGACAGTTGACAATAAATAAAAACTAAAACTATGAAAAATAATTTATACTAACCATATGAACAGATAGTGAAGGCGCTGATTTTCCGATCATAGAATTTCTCATTCGTACCAAATTCGATATTTCTCCACTAACTAAAATTACGAAATTATTTATGAACATTCTGCAGAATATAAATGTGAAAGAATAGATTTTTTTTGAAAATGTTATTTTTTAAATTCACCTGGACGAACAGGAGCTTCTTTGCTTTCGACCTTTGGTGGCAAAGGTCGTCGAGTAGCCTCTGTTTCTGTCTTTGGAGTAGCATCTTCTGATTCAACTTGATCAAAAACAAGTACTCGTGCTGGATTGTTATGTGAGCGTAGGCGGGGTCTACTTGGTCTATTCCTTGCTTGATCCATTGTGTTTACTTAATTTTCTTTCTAAACAATAAAAAATTCGTCATATTCAGATAAAATACAGAAACTTTTTTAACAATTCACTATTAAAATCAGTAATCACATATTACAGCTTGAATCTTAAGAAATATTAATTAATAATTAATAACATTAAATAATTTATTCAGTAAAATATTAAATTTTCGTTAAATTTCCCAATTCATGACTAATTAATTATTCTCATCTCTCGAGAATTTGGAAACAAGTCACGTGCATGTAAAAAAATATAAAAGCAAATATTGACTTGAATATCATTAGCTAACCATTTTTAGAATCACAATATACCGTATTTATTAAAAATTTCTCAATTTAATTAATTTTTAAATTTTATTATCTAGTTGTCTATATTATTCACTAATATTTTAAGCAATTAATTTATCTCCCAAAACGTTCCTATTTAAATTAAATTAAATGTTTATTTCCTGATACTGCGTGAGTATTTATTATTCCAAAATAACATAAGTGTTACGTAGCTGAAATTCCTTTAAGCATATGTAAGGATAAAAGTGAATCATAAAACAACCCAGGGGGTCAAGAGTTTATGTGACTAAAAATGGAACAATGATGTGGAAAAAGAAAATCGAATTAAAATAAACAAATTGTAGTGTACATAAACAAAATCTATAACATTATTTACTACTATAAATTATAAAAAATTAAAGCTATTGTGACTTTAGACACGAAAAAGTTTTTAGTTCATGAATAAATAAATAAACTCTTTTATTACGATACTTTAAAATCATATCACACTGCTTTATTACAATTAAATTAACTCTTTAATATTCAGTCACAATAATAAATATACAAAAAAATTGTATACAAATTTACCAAATTTAACAATTACTGAATTGAAATTACTCTTATCAAAAATAAAATTAAAAAACAATTAACGTAATCAACAATAAAACAGAAATTAAGTTAATAAATCTAAAATGATGTTACTGAAATTACAAAAAAAAGTTTTCATAAATATAAGAATAATATTTCCAAATACAATTTTAATCAATTCAGTGAATCAAATTGAAGTCCACAAAATGACATTTAAATTTTATTACATGTTATGAAAGCAAAACCAATATTCTACAGTAAGAAATTTTTCGGTATTCAGGTAGCAATTTCAAAATGATAAAAAGTATATTGTCAATGATTCAAAATTTATCAAGTCTATTTAGTTGCATGTTTCTACTGAAGGTCACGTTTGTCAAAAAATTAAAATACAAATCAAAATTTAAAAATGAACTACAATAACCGGAATCGATTATTCTTTTGTTTTCGGAAATACAATTTTTTTCATTACAATTAACAAGTTGATGATATAGAAATTTATCGACTAATTTGTCGTGTTTGTTAGTCTGTTTTGATTTTTAAAGCATGTATTAATTAATACCTGATAAATTTTGAAGAAATATATTGTATGGACAAGGGGGATATCAAAGACAGGAGATGCAAACGGCACTAAGCGCGCACGACAAATAGAATGGATGGAAATTCAGCGAAAAGAAATTGTATTACAACTCTGAAATCCATCCTGATAGATGAGCGTTGCCAGAAACAACTGGATTAGGGTTCTTTGAAACTACAATTTCATTTTTATGAAGTGGAGGGAAATTATAATTACGAAACGCGAGGCGACCATGAATTCTGAGTCATGACGGACACCGACACAAACACACTTCAATTCCCCAACACCCTAGTAAAAATGTACGTATATGTATACAAATACAACGAACGCCAGTTCGCCATCTAGGAACCATATTAAAGAGAATCTGTCATAAATATTCCCACATATTCCCTAGAATGTCATTCAAGACCAGACAGAATGGATAAAATCATTAATATCTTTTATTCTATTTTTGATTTATTATTATTATTATTTCATTGAATTTAAAAATCATATAAAAATCATTTATAAAATCATACCTTGACATTTAATTTTGATATTCGATTTTATTACTTTATTTTCAGGGATGCAGAGGGTTAAATTAATCAATAGTGTATAATTTTTATTGTTTACGTAGAAAATAAACACAAGCTTTTGAAATTAGATTCTAAATTTTAAAAAATGTAGAATGTTGTAAAGGTTGTAAGAAAAGTTTAAAAGCGAGTTTACAATAAGTCCTAAAGGGTTCTCTTGTTTATCAACAAATGATTCAGAATAAAATTAAAATCGAATTTAATTAGGTATTGATGTTAGAAATTAATTAAAATGCATATTAAAGAGTAACTTTTTCTAAAAACTTGATTACGAAAATCATACAAACATTTGAAATTGAAAGAAAGTCTTAAAAATGTTAAAAATTAAATGTACATAAAGTTATAAACAAAAGAAAACTTAACCTCAAAATATTTAAAATTGAAAAACTTTGTCATTGTGGATCTTTTGAAACATGTCTGCAAATATTCAAATCTCTTATAGAGATGCAAACAAAACGTATTTTGTGCATAATTACTCCAGTAAATTAAAAACATTAATTCTTAATATAATAAATAAAGATCTTGATGATAAAGAGGTAACAGGACAGGTATCAGTAGCACATCATACTAGTAGAAACCTACACTATCTACAAACGTACAATTGTGCCCTCTATTACAATTAAGTAAACCATCTGTTACATTTTCATTTTCCTTAACACATTGATATGTTTTTAAGGTTTTTAATTTTTCTTATTAAAAAAATGGACTTTAATAGAGTGTTTTTTGTGTTGTAACTAATATATTAAACAATCTATTGTTACAGTTATTAGTGTCATTTGTGTAAAGTGATAATAGGAAAGGAAACGTACTATTTTCAATTTCTTGTTGATCGATACACGATCGATGTTGAATCAAGTTAGTGGATGAAAATGGCGACAAAACTCGTCTATGTTACGCAGGGTCGTTGATTCCTCATTGCGTCATCGTAATCCAGGTAGGAATTCCAGGCACACCTATGTTTTCGACAGATATATCCAGATACGTCTACTTTCAAAAGGTTTTTAAAAAATTGTTCACTTTCCAGATGTCAACAGTAACTGTAAATACCAACCTCTTTTTAATGGTCTGGAATTTTGTCGAAAAGGATCTTTTCTTTGAAAAAGATTTTCAAGCCGTTAGTAAACAATTTTTGAAAAACAATTAAGAAAATTGTTAATAAAATGAAGTTGATTAACAATTGTTTATTAGGATTTGTTTTTTGATATTTAGTAAATTAATGATTATTTTCATTATCTACAATTATTTACAATTATTGACAATTATTGACATTTATCGTCATTTATCGACATTTATCGAATTTGCAGAAAAGAGGATGGAATGGACGGGTCGAGTCCACTCTACCATCGGTATGGAGATCAAAGTATTTCAAGTCGAGAGGGAAGTCATCATTCGCAGAAATTGGCACTTTTTCGACCGAATTCGGACACTGTAGATCTTGGTTATCATACGCTTGACAACAATGTGTGTCGACTATCGTCATCGCCATCGGTTGCCTTGCCTGTTCGGAAGCAACTTTTTCAACAGAGACACCTCTATGTTCTTGGACTATGCGATCTTGATGATACGTTATTATTGAAAATTTTCAGTTGGCTCTCGATAAGAGAGCGTTGCTCTCTTGCACAGACATGCCGACGACTTTGGGAAATAGCGTGGCATCCGTCACTGTGGAAGGAGGTGGAGGTCCGTCATCCGCAGAATGCGACAATTGCACTCAACACACTGGCACGACGTGGTTTATATCCATCGATACGTCGACTCGTCCTGGACGGTGCAACGGGTCTTTTTGGAATATTCAATTCACTGCCGTTTAGTAGTCTGACATCTCTGTCGCTTCGACATTCGAAGCGTGTCACCGATATGAATCTGACCACAATTCTCGACAACTGTATTCACTTGAAGGAATTGGACATGACGGATTGTGCTCGTATAACGAAAGCCTACACAAGAGTTGCCGTTCTGCAGCTGCAAACGCTTGATTTGAGCGATTGTCATGAGATTGACGACTCTGGATTGGTGTCGAGCCTGGCGAGAATGCCACATCTTTCCTGCTTGTATCTGAGGAGATGCTTTCGTATCACGGACACGAGTTTGATAGCTATCGCTTCGTATTGCGGTGTGATGAGACAATTGTCCGTGTCGGATTGCACGAGAATCACAGATTTTGGTGTGCGAGAATTGGCCGCGTGTTTGGGACCGTCCTTGCGGTACTTCTCCGTTGGTAAATGTGATCAGGTGTCGGATGCGGGGCTTTTGGTTGTTGCTCGACACTGTTACAAGCTGAGATATTTGAATGCACGTGGTTGTGAGGCACTCAGTGATAGTGCAACTGTTGCACTGGCTCGCGGATGTCCGAGAATTCGTGCATTGGATTTAGGGAAATGCGACATTGGCGATGCGACACTCGAGGCCCTCTCGACTGGATGTCCAAATTTGAAGAAACTTTCGTTATGTGGATGCGAACGTGTCTCGGACTCAGGTCTGGAGGCACTTGCTTATTATGTTCGTGGACTTCAGCAACTTAATATTGGAGAATGTTCACGAGTCACGTGGGTTGGTTATCGGGCAGTAAAACAATATTGTCGAAGGTGTGTTATCGAGCACACTAATCCTGGATTTTCCAGTTGATAAGAAGGGAAACATTCTTTTTATTCAATTATTTTTCTTATTTATTAACCAGTGTTGGGTAATTAGTTGAAAAATTTGTTATCAAATTAATTTTCTCTCAACAAAATCAGAGATTTTTGGCTTTTCGATTTTTGAAAAGTTTTATTTTTCCTTGGTGAATGGAACAAAAAGTTGTTAACGTTTTTTGTAAGAAATATATCCTTGTTTCCGCCGTCGTATTTAAAAATACGGCAATTTTAAATATTTTTAAAACAATTGTTTTAGACAAATTTTTAGAGATTCTATTTTACATAGAAATTAATTAGAAAATTCATATTTTCTAATAGATTTAATTTCTAATCATAGATGATTAAAATGAAAACCTTTTAATCAGGAATATTTTTCATTTGAATGTATTTTACAAAGGGCTTGATATAGTCGTTAATATGTGCAAACGATTTTTATTTGAATTTTAAAATATATGAAAAACTGCCGAGTTTCTGTTAAAAACTGACAAAACAATGCTTTAAAAATAATAATTGACCCAACACTGTTATTGACAAATTATGCTTATTAAATATACATACAGGATGATTATCTAAAAAGTTTATTAAATCAGAATCATAAAAACATTGGAGACAATTTTGAAAGCCACCAAATTTACTGTTTGGTTCAAAATATAAAAAATAGAAATTATATATTATAGAGCATCATCCTGTACAAAAAATAGATTCAATTGGGATTTTTTATTATTATTTATTGTTTTTTAAATAATGTAATTAAATTAAGTTCATAAAATATTTACCGGTGATAATGTTTAAATTAAGAAAGTTTTACTACTTGAATTGTTTTTATACTTTAATAAATAAAATTAATTGGAAATGTTGAAAATTTGCATTATTTTATTAGTTTAATAAAAACGAACAAACAATTCTTTCAATAGTTATCTAAAAATATTAGAAATCATTTTATTATATTACAAACATTTTTATTCAACAAATTTGCATTCAAAATGTCAAGTTTCGAAAAATAATACGAAATACAAAATGTTTCGTAGTTCTTTTAGCAGTAACTGCGCATGTAAATACATTTCACTCAAACTTTTTTTGATGATAAACGTAATTTTTTAGTAATGAAAATAATATTTTCTGCGTATGAATAAATAAATAAAAATTTCTTAACTTACATATGTATAAACAAAGCTCCTCTTTTTCGTTGAACTGCGCTATCAAAAAAAATTTATATATATATATAAACGGACAGTTTGACAATAACGATCTTAAACGAACATTTAACGATATTAAATGGGTAGCATTTAACACGAAGTTAGTTTCAACATTTTTTTAATTTGCTCAACAAACGGTCGTGAATTCTTATTCCAACTTCCCTTGGTTCTTTATAATTAAAATCTGTCTTTTGCGCCCAACTTGTATTCCACACTTGTCGTCCCTCGTAAATCTCAATAATTGTCGCGAAAACAGAACACAGGTAAATATTATTAGACCCTGCGTATTCAACTAAAAAACTAGGCTTTATTATACGACCCCAAGGATAGCTAAGCTCTGGATTCGATTCACTGACAAATTTCTTTTGAAATTCCTCGAGTCTTTGAAAAGACGTTTCATATTTAGAAAAGCATTTTGTCTCCGTCTTCAAGACATTCATTATTTGCTCGTAAGTGCAATTCATGTGAAATATTACAGTCGTTATTAATGTAATTAATGCAATTCCATTTCCAGCTCCTGCATCCAGCAATGATTCCATTAACAGTGATGAAACTCGATTTCCCTTTGAATTCGTTCGAATAATATTTGTCCATTTCTGAACTACAATCGCAAACAGATATCTCAATGATAAGCGAATATTATTATCGTTTGATAATAATTCTATGAACATGTCTATTCCTTTAGGATTTGGCACTGAATAATTTCGATTCATTTCCCAACCGACTTGTTCAGAAAGAGTTTCTCTCAATTTATTGCTGTATTTAAAGAAACTTGACAGTGTTTGAGATTTATTCTTTGAAGCCACTGTGCAAAATTTCAGAGCCAGAAAAGCAGCTAATCTCATTAATATCGCCTGATCTTTAATTGAGTTATAATCCCACGATAGTAACATTTTCCAAATGTCATTTTGAAATGACTCCTGAAAAAAATAATTTATTATGATGTGAATATTAATTTTCACAGGTGATAACATTTTTTTAATAAATTTTTCATATAAACCGAAATTTTTTTATTCTTAGAAAAAAATTGCTTGAAAATATACAATAAACGAAATAATAAATATGTGGAACTTTTAATTAAAAATATAGGTATTTACAAATACACACCTGTGATAGGTCAGTGGATCGCTCAAAATATTCCCTGTCTGCATGAACATGGACATCAAAAAATGTGACTTTCTTTTCTTTTTTCGTGTCATTCTTTTCTGCAAAAACTTGTAAATATCCTTTCGAATGTGGAACATTCAATAAAGCAATTGCTGAGTAGATTGTGCATGGTACTGTACAATCAGGAGATATTTTTCCTGAGAAATAAAAGTGAAAAAATCTGGATAGAATAGGTTTTACTTCTTCCTTATTAAAAACGTCACTAGGAAATATTTTGGTGTTTGCCATTTTATCTAAAAAATTATCACTCCACTCATATTTATTGCTCTCTTCTTCCTTTATGTCTACTTTATTCATTTTTCTTGATTTCAATGCTTTTATTTTTTATATATAGTGTCACGACCAGTTAGGCGAACAAAACAAAACATTATAAGTCACTGAACCCACTGAACTGAAGAACAGAAGAAAAGATCCGTGGACAGATAATAAGTGTGAAGTTATTTGACAACAGGTCTGCAATTTATGAAAATTAATTTAAACATCCAAAAAATTCGTAATAAAATAAAAAAATCTTTTTTTGTTAGTGTAGATTTATTTTATTTATAATTATTAATAATATTCCTCCTCTTATTATAAACTCTTTCTATTTATATATTAACTTTCATTAAAAAAATTCAACTAAATTCTTAATTTGGTACCTCTCTATCAATTTTTATTTGTTGGCAACTTCAAGCCATTAAATGTTTGTTTACCTTTCTCACAATTCTCTTTAAATGTGAGTAAATATTTAAGGTAAGTAAATATTTAATATAATTCTTTTTATTGTTCAAAAATTTAAATATGAGTAAGAAACCAATATCGAAAAACATTAATAAATACGTCTTTTGGTAAAAAAATGCAAAATAGACAAATGTTTGAATTTTTATAGTAGTTAGAATAGCTATTTTACGACTTGTTTGAAATGTATATGGAATTATGTAAAAAAAACATTAAATAATGTATTGGTTTGATTATATTATTATTATTATTTACTCTATTATTATTTTTTATTATATTCACACAAAGCTTTAAGGCCTATACGCAGAATAGAATCTTTAACCGGAACCGCAATCGTAATCATAAGCGTATAAGAATAAGTTATAGAGAAGGATAAACAATATACCTATCCTTCTTGAACTCATTTTGCTATGGGGCGAAATGAGACACAAATTAATTAAAATTAAAAATAGTTTTTGATCATAAACTATAAGATAAGAATAAATTTTGAAAAATTTTAGAAGATATTATAAAAATCATTGAATTGAGGGAAATTTTTGAAAATAATTCAAATTTTTGCCGAGAATTTTTTCAAAATTTTTTAAAATAATTTAATTGATCTGAAGAATTTTATCAAACTTTTTAAAAATAATTGAATTTTTGCAACAAATTTTATTAAAATTTTCAGAAATAATTGAATTCTTATGAAGAAATTTTATTAATTTTTTTGTTAAATCGAAAAAATTTATAAAACATTTGCAAATGATTGAATTCTTGCAAAGAATTTTATCAAAAAAATTGATAATAATTGAATTCTTGCAGAGAATTTCATTTAAAAATTTGATACTAATTGAATTTCTTCGAAGAATTTTATTGTTTATGAAAATAATTGAATTTAGGAAGAATTTTATTAAAATTTTACATAATCCTTATTAAATTCGTTTGAAGAATTTCTTTGAGTTTCTTTATAATAATGGACTTTCTTTAATCATTTTAATTACAAGTTTTTAAAGTAATTGAATTCTATATAAATAATTTCTTTTAAGTTTTTATAATAATCCTCTTTCTTAATAATTGAAATTAAGCATTTAATTCTTGAATTTTATTTAAAATTTTTGGAAAATAATTAAATTTTTTTAAAAAATTTCTTTAATATATTGAATACAATCGAATTTTTTAATAATTGTATTAAAAATAATTGAATACCTGAGAAGAATTTTATTATTTATGAAGAATACTTTAATTCTTGCGATAAATTTTAATAATATATTTCTTTTTAAATATTTGAATTCTTTTGTGAATTTTTATTGAAAAAAAGGATATTAAAAATAATTGAATTTTGATATTATTGAAATTAATTTAATTCTACGAAGAATTTAATTCCAATTATTTTGAAAAAATCGAATTGTTAAAAATTATTTAATTAAAATCTTTGAAAATTAATTTTAATAAAAATTTTAATAATAATTACATTTTTTGAGAAATTCCATTAATATTGTACCAAAAATAATTGAAATTCTGTGATGATTTTGATTATTTATAAAAATAATTGAACTCCTAGTTAAAAAAATGTTATTCTTCATTAAAATAATTGAATTATTGCCAAGAAATTTATAAAAAATTTGTAAATAGTAAAATTCCTCTGAAATTTTTATTATTTAATTCATTCATTCATTCAAAATTGCCATTTTCTAAAATTTCAAATTAAAACTTTTTTTAAATAAAATTGAATTCGTTTTGGGAAATATTTTATTAAAATTGTAAATATTGAAAATCATTCAAATTAGAAAAATTTCTGAAAATAATAGAACTTTGGAGAAGAATTTTGTCATTTATAAAAATAATTGGGATTTCTACCAAATTTTTTTTTCAAGATTTGAACATAGTTGAATTTAATAAGAAGAATTTTATTTTTTTAAAAGAATTTTTGCAATTATTTTTAAATTCTACAAAATTGGATTTTTTTTAGTATTTTTAACAAAAATTTAAATTAGAAAATTTTCTAATTTTATTATTTTTAAAATTGTTAATTTTATTAAAAAGCAAAATTTAATTGTGGAATATTGTAATAGAATTTCAGAAAATTAAAAGATGCAATATATAAATCTGAAATAGTAGAAAATATTAGTTGAGCAGTTAAAAATAAAATAAAAGAACAAAGTATGAAGACTAATGTTTTTATTTGTATTGTACTTATTAAAAGAGCAATTATTTAAAATTCTCCAACTTTTTGAATTTCGATTTTACATATAATTATGAATAAATTATAATTGCAACATTATATCGGATTTTTAAATGTAAGTAAATATTCATTGCCTAATAAAAAATTCTCCAATAAGTTAGAATAATTTTACCAAAATCATTGCAACTAAATTTTGTTTACAAACGAAAGTAAAAACATTTTTCATTTTTTTAATTTAGGAATAAGAATAATATCATTATATGAATATTATGTTTAACATTGACACAATTTTTTTCATTTAATTATGAAATTTCTTTTAAATAATTGTTTTAATAATAATCTAATCTCCTATAAAATATTCTTGAATATAATTATGAAAATTTCACTATCTTTTCAAATGACAAAGCTAAAATTTTTATTCATTTCAAGTTGTAATTTTCCGTTCTTGAAATGTTCATTTTCATTTCAAGGAATGTGAAATACAATACAAAAGCACAAGAGAAAGTATAAGTTTATTAATAAGAAGAAACAAAATGAGTGTTTTTATTACACTTTTTCGCTTTGTGATTTTTTTACTTGTATGCAAACTCGTAATAAGATTGTATCATTTTATTAATTACTGCATTATTGTAAATAAAATTCCAGGACCAATTTCATATCCTTTGTCAATATTTGCATTGCCATTTGAATTTCTCCGTGTCACAAAAGAAGGTATTTACAATATTTTAATGTTTAATAAATAATATGTTCTTTTAAACATACTTAAAAATAAATAATAGAAAGGAAAATTTAATAAATTGTTATTATAATTATTTTAATTTTTATAGATCGATTCACTAAATTCTATCAATTGTGCCAAAAGTACAAAAATGGTATATTTAGAACCAGTGAAGCTTTTGATGATGTGGTTGTCAATATTTTCAAGCCGGAACTGCTGGAGGTGATAAATTTTTATCTTCCTATCTCACTGTTTTACTAAACATTAATTAAGTGTTAAATTATTTAATAATTAATTAGTATTTTTAAATTAATAAGTAAATTTACATTTTTAAGGTGATTTTATCAAGCAACAAACTCATAACAAAAGCGAAACTTTATGAATTTCTCGATCCTTGGTTTGGTGATGGAATGTTAACGTCAACAGGTCGGATTTTTATTAAAAAAAACTATTTTGATTTTTTGTTCTACTATCTTAATGATCATTAATTTGTAGGTGACAAATGGGTTCAAAAGAGAAAAACAATCAGTCCATCGTTTCATTTCGAAATTTTAAATGGTTTCTCAAATATTGTCTTAAGGAAGACGAAAATTCTCGAACAAGTGATCGATGAGAAACTTAAAGCAGATCCAAATAAACCAATGGATTTTGCCTCTTTGGCTATTCGATTTTCATTCGACACTATTTGCGGTAAAATTAGTAATTTATAATTTTTGGAATTTTTCATTTCATTTAATTGATAATAAAATTTCTTTTTTAAATTTCAGAAACAATAATGGGTGTAAATTTAGATGTTCAAAAAAATTTCTCTTGTGATGGATATTCGGATTCAGCCCACAAGTATTTGAATTGGATTAATTTCAAAAAAATGTTTTTTAATCGATACTATAAAATCGTATACATAGTATTATTTAATATTCAATTTTTTAAAGAAAAGATTTAATTTTCCATTGTTATTTTTAGAGCCGGCGAAATATTAATTAAGAGAATAAATTCACCTTGGCTGCAATGGGATCCTATATTTTTTAAAACAAAACTTGGCGATGAATTGAAATTAGCAGCAAAGACAATAAATACATTTACAGCTATGGTACTTTTTGATTTTACAAAAAATAAATTTTATTTATTTTTCTAATTTTTCTAATTAGTTACTAAAGAACTTTTATTATTATTTCTTTTTCTATTATTAAATCTAACTTTGATACTATTTTTCTGTTAAATTTTTATTATAATAACAATTTGCTTGCAGTTAATTAAAAAGAAGAGGGAAGCTCGAAGAGTTGAAAGTAAAAAGATAATAGAAAAGGATAATTCAGACGACTTTGGTAATTAAAATTTACGAAATTTACAACTATTTTTGTTTTTAATTCTTTGCATTTTATTTAATACTTTTTTATTTTCATTATTTAAAAAAAAATAATCACGATTTTCTATTTTTTAGAAAAACGAGACAAGAAACCGTTTTTAGATCTTATTTTGGATTTACAAGAAAAAGATAAAAATTTCTTAAATGAAACTGAATTGGTAGAGGAAGTAAATACTTTTCTATTTGGTGTAAGTAAAATTTATATCTATTTTTTAAATATCAACATTGCTGTTTTTTAGGAAATAAAGATGCAACTTTGGTACATTATTTTTTCCTTTACTTTTTTTTAATTTATTGCGAAAATGAATTAAATAGTTTAATGAAATTTCCCTCTCAGGGATATGATACAGTGGCTGCTGGAATTGGTTGGGTTATGTTTCACTTGGGTAATGAACCCGAAATTCAAGAAATAGTACACCAGGAATTGGATGACATTTTCGGAGACTCCAAAGAGCCAGCAACAATGAATCAAGTTCTGGAATTGAAATATCTTGAACGTGTTATTAAGGAAAGTTTTCGTATACATCCTCCAGGCCCCACAGTTGCCAGACGTTTAACTGAAGATATTGAATTAGGTGAAGTCATCAATGTTAATTGAAACTTTGAAAATCAAATTTTAAATCCAATAAATATTCAATCAAAACTAAAAGTTACTTAGGATTAAAAAAAATAATAAATAAATTATTATCATTTTAGGCGGATATCAAGTTCCAAAAGAAACAGTGGTGCATTTGCAAATATTAGTAATGCACCGAGATCCGGAAGTTTGGCCAGAACCTTTTAAATTTGATCCTGATCGTTTTCTACCGGAAAACATACAAGACAGACATCCGTATGCATTCATTCCATTTAGTGCAGGTCCAAGGAATTGTCTCGGTCAAAATTTAGCCTGGGTTGAATTGAGATTTGTTCTTTCTGCACTGCTGAGAAAATTTAGAGTCAAAAGTTTACGAAAACCAGAAGAAATGAAAGAAATTTGGAGTGCAACTTTATTGCCTTTCGATGGGATTCCCATGTATTTTATTCCCAAATAAGTCTTTCTTTTATTTTGGAAATTAAATTTTATTCACAGTAATCTGAATATTATTATAATCTACTTTAGAAAATAATATGTCAATTATTCTTATATCTATTTTTATATATTGAGTCTAATCTATTTTATATATATAATTATTCTTTATCTATATTTTGACCATTACTAAAAATTCTATTATCTTCGATTTGAAAAAAATGTATGTACATAAAAATTATGAACTTGAATATATAAGAGAATTAAAATAATGATAATATCGTGAATTGATAATTAAATACTATCATTTTTAAAAAATTTTTTTTAGAGAAAAATCACAATTTTATCTAAAAATCATTGGATTTTTTTTTGACATGCAAAAGTAATAAAAATGAAAATATATTTGTTTAGGGAACCATTACTTACATGCACATTTTCATGAAAGAACACAAAAACGAATCATTAGATAAAAGTATCTAAAATTAAAAAGAGAAAAATGGGGAACAAATTGACAAGTCAAATAATTAAATCAGTTCCGCTATATTTTCTTCCAAGTGTCTACAATAAAATTTTGAATTTGGAAACAAAAATAAAGGACCTATTATACGAAATTGGAACCGCAAAGTTACATTTTTTCTCAGTAATATTCATCTGACTTTCACAAAAACTTTTCTTTTTCTACAAAGTATAACAAAATTTGATAAAAATCCAAATTGTTCAATTTTCACAAAAAATAAGAGAAAGAAGAAAAGAAAAAGGTCTTCCGAAGATTTCCTAATTAATTATCACATCGTAGTTACTATACAGATCATAAGAAAACGAAAACTGACGCTCTTTTTCAAAAGAGTATTACACTATATAATTTACCTAATTGTAAGTTTCTGGTTATTGAACAGGCCTGAAATACATTTCGAGATACAAGAATTGAGGTTGCATTCCTTACACGAAAACCTTTGATTGTTTCATGTCAATGATATAGTTGTATCAAATCGACTTTTGTTGTTTTTTTTTTGTTTCAATGTTATACAAATGTAATGAAGACCGAGCATGACTGTGTACATGAAATCTAAATTGAAAACATGTACGAAAAGCAATAATGGATAATGAATTACGTAAAAAAAATATATATATATATCTTTGAAAAAATGTTGCACATTTGATTACCTATTTACATATTCTCTCGGGGAAAAAAAAATTCCGAGAACGAAGATGAGTTTCATTGAAAATTCTTCTAGAATTCGTGCAACACCCGATCAAAAATGATGACAATATGCAGTAATAATAATAATTAATAAAATATACATCGATAAATGCGCGACACGAACATTAAAGTGTGAACAATACAAAGTGGATCGTAAAACACTTGATGAATTTATTACCGATAGACAAACACAAACTTTGGACACAGTCATGAGTTATCTAGGTCACAAGCTACTTAAGGTAAGCTATAATTATTTCAAAAAAAAGAAAAATATTAATTTGATAACAAGCTGTCGAAACAATTTCAAAACAAACAAAAATTAGATTAAAAGAAAGAATATATAGAAGAAGAAGAATAAGAAGAATGTTGTCGCGTTGATGGATATTTATTTTTTTTTTAAATTGTCCTTTCATTTTTGATTCGAAGTTTCAGCTGATACGTGTTTCTGTTGACACAATCCCTCTTTGAACTTTTAACCACTCGACAAACTCGTCAAGCATAACAGGCCCTTGAAAGAAAATTGAAAAAATTTACTAATTCAATTTATAAATAGATAAATGTCTAATTTGGAATTAATTGCAATTATTACCAATAATGTAAAATAAGTTAAATGAAATAAGAAACAAAATAAAAAGTGTAATAATAAGAGTATCGAAGGATTTTTGTTACTTACAAGCCCCGTCTAGATCATAATTTGACAAATCATGATTAATTGTCCGTGAAAATTCCAGAATGTTACACCATTGATCCTTGTTGATAACTTTATACTTCGACTGATCAAGAAATTGTGCAAATTGAGAAAATAGGGGCCAATGCTTTCCTAAAAGTAACTGCAGCATCACTCTTGCTGTTTCCATATCCATACTTCGTTGATCCTTATCCTAAGGGCAAATTTAGTATATTTAGAAATGTTCCCATTTTTTGTAGGTTAAATAAGTCTGTTAAGACTTTTTTTTATAAAAACCGCTGCCAAGTTATATATTTTTGTGCTCATTTCATTCGTTTTCATAAATCTCGTTGTGTACATTTCATGAACACTTTGCTTCCTCATAGAAATGTTAATAATAATAAAGTATAAATTTTGAACAATTATTCTTAATTGCTGTAATATTTTTTCTCTTTGTTTGATATTTTCACATAATTTTTTTTTAATTTCCTATATAATTTCTGTTTTTTAAAATATCAATAACTTCTTTATTTCTAATCGAATTAGCTTCAAAAATAGATCAATCTGAGCGTTTTTTAATGATCTACAAGTTGGTAACTATAGATTCAAAGTTATTTATACAATTTTTAACAACATTTTCAAAAAAGTATTATTTTACAAAATTTTTTATTTTGAAAAGTTTAATATCTCCGGTGTTATAGGCAAAAAACATTTTTTTAAAATTAAAAATCAAAAAAATATATAATTAAACTTTATTAATCAATCTCAAAGTACTCTCATTTTATGTCCGCAGATGAGACCTACAATTTTAAAAAAATTCAGCCCAAAAGCTCTTTATAATTTGGAGATATTTATGAAAATATGTTTACACACACAAACACACACGGAATGACATTTTTTAAAAATGTCATTTTTGAACTCCTGAGGTCAAATAACATAAAGATATATAAAAAAATCGAACTTGAAAATTTTAGTATTACAATACTTCCTCTATATGAGGAAGCAAAAAATATCTACATAATTCAAAATAATATAAATTTTTAGTTTACTCGTTTTTTTTTCTTTATGAATTTTAAGAAAATATTAGAAAAGAAAAATTAAAAATAGATATAGAAGTATTTTAAGTAGTTAATCGAAATTCATAAAATAAAAATTATGAGAATGTTTACAAATGAAAATTTGAAACTGAATGAAGAAGAAAAAGTATAACTAAAGGGAAAAAAGTGACGTACCCTAGCAAAATCGTAAGCGTATCTGTAAATCCCCTTGAATGTAAGAGGATCATTCAGCAAATTCCTGAGACTTTCTAGTTTATGTTGTACTTTATGAATTGAGTCGCATTGCAATTCTGAAAGACCTTTGAGCCACTCGTTCATTGTAAAGAAACCCATTTGACGAGCGTTCATTTTGTACGCTAATACCAGCATCACTACATTTTCTGGTTCTACGGCAATGTCTTCACAAAATTTTTCCATTCCGTCTGGACCAAGTGTATCGGGATCGTCGGGTGTTGTATACTCCCTGAACCATGCAATGCACTTTTTTTGTGAAAATGACGTACTCGTGACATCTTCTGATTTTGAATAACGCCTAGCACTGAAATTTTCGAAAAACCAAACGTCAATTTTTTTAAATTAATATTTAAATCATTAAGAATTATTATTTTTTTTAGTACAAACCTCTCGTCTTCCATGCACTGTCAATAAGATTAACCATAAAAACAAAATTAAAAGCGTGAATTTGAATTCAATAAACTACTTTTTGAAAATACGAGTAAACTAAAAATTTAGAAAGATTTGTTACCAAAAATTGCAATAGTAATACCAATAATAATTTAGAATACTTTTTTTAATTTAATAAATTTATTTATTTATACTTGATTCTATTTTTAAATTGTATTATTTACTTTAAACAAACTTAATGTTTATCTTAACTGTATGCCAAGTGTAATTTTTACGTTTGAATTTCAATAATTCCATTTACAAAAATTACAACAAAAAAAATGATAAAAATAACACTAAATGAAACTGTCAAAAATTTTGTGCCATTGCAAGAGAGAAAAAAATTCTTTTTATACGAATGTTTAACATTCACAAGCACGAGATGCAGACCAACTTAAGCACCAGAGAAGGGCAGACTAAAATTGTGAGCAGTCTATTTTGGTGAATGCTTGACTAGTGTGGGTAGGAGTACAAGAAAAGAGAAAAAGATAAAGTCGATCCTTTACTATTGTCAAGGTTACAATTAAATCATTCTCAAAAGTATTTAATCGCTTTTTCAAACAAATCACCTTTAACATATTTAATTTATTTATTATTCACAGTGTTCACAATTCACATTTTCGATATTTACAAAAAAAAGGAACAATTGCTCTTTAATATTTTTATTTATGTAATTTTATATACTTTTCGAACAAGTCTTTTTTATTAAATTATTTTTTTTTGAACATTGTATATTTTTTCAGTCTGGAAAAATCCTCATTTTTTGAATTATTATTGATTAGAAACATTTATCATTAAACTACAAATAATTTTATTCTATTTGATTGTTTACTTTTTCCTCCATTTAATTTACTTTCTAGTAATGAAAAATATAATAAATAAACATTTAATTAATTTACTTTCTTGTCATAGAGAATACAATAAACAGTTCACGATGAAAAACATTCTTTCGTATTTTTTTCTTGATAAAAAAGGGCAGATTAGAAAGTATGTGAATTAGATACATCAGTAAAGGATCGAAATTAAAAAAGAAGGATTAAGCAAGAAACGAAAATATTAAACGGTTCTTAAAACTGTCTCTATTAGTAATTCGTGTTTTTTTATATAAAAAGAAAAAATTCTTTTTTCAACTACCATAACGGACTTTGAGAAACATTTTTCCGTACAGATAGTATTAAAGAATATGAGTAATTAGAAAGTCGCTTACTTAGAGGTATGTCTGAGTCTTTTCGACGGATGCCTTGGCATACCATCTTCCTGAGCACTAGGTGACATGTCCCTAGAATTATGATTTGTACTGGAGGGCGCTCTTCGCTTACTGCGAGGCATCCCTCCCCAACTAAAACCTAGTCTTTTACTGGCACTATAAGTTTCTTGACTACTTGACTCCTCTCTCCACCTTGGCTGTAATTAAAATTTTACAATTAGCCTTTAATAAAATAGAAAAACATACATTAATAATGGAAATAGACATTTAATAAACTAAATAAACAATAAAATAAAAAAATGTTTTAAATACATTTCCATATTGTAAATCGAAACTGAAAAATAAATGTAAAGACTAATCTTCAGATTAACAATCAGTTTTGACAACTCGCAAACATTTTTATCATCAAACTATTAAAAAATTGAAAATTATAACCTATAAGCGTATAATATTTTCTAATTTCTACATTTTATGATTAACTATATCAGTTTGTTTTGACATATAATGTCGAATTGTATCAGAAATAATCAACAATGTTTACGTATGTAAAAAACGATTGAACGAAATAATATCTAAACACTACAAGAAATAAAGTGTCAGAAATTTATTGCACTATCACTTTGTAAATTGTACAATTTACAATTCATTAAATGAAAACTGAATCTAATAGCAAGGGTAAAGTTTTGGAAATTAAAATAAAAATCTTACTAATCAATTAAAACAATAGCAAAAATATTAAATTTCAATATTTGAAAAAATTCTGAATCTGTCGGCAGCTGACACTCGTGGGAAATTTATAGATTTTTATCGAATATATTACTGAAATTTTTAAAATATTAATTACTAAAAGAAATGATTTACCTGATTATTCACAGGCACGTTACTAGACAAATTGAAAGAATTTAGTAAATTTGTGATATATCCAGTTTCGTTACGGCTACTCTGGTCCCTTTGCGCCGTCTTGAAGTTGGAAACAATTGAGGTTAGGGTTAACAATTCATCATCATTTTCACGCAGTTAAATTTTCTTTTTTCAACAGTATAATCCTTATAAAACTCGTGACTTGTATCGGAAACGTAAAGATGAATAAATTCTAAAAGAAAATTAACAATTTCAGAATAATCAGCTGACCGCGAATGAACCACACGTCTGAATTGTGAAAAAGAAAAGAGGGGGAAGCAAGGACAAATGATTATTGAATATCCGTGAAATGCGCGCACTTAAAAATTAATAGCAGAGAATTTCAAAAAAATCTTGACGAAAAGGACATTTTAATTAATTGATTAAAGGCCATTTGATTAAACATACATACGATACATACATACACACCTACCGGAAAGGGAAATAGAATACGTTGTTCTTAACTTTAAGTTCGTTCTACTAATTGTTTTCCAAACTTCTTCCCTTTAATTAACAAAAACAGTAATATTCAATATGAAACAGAATAAATTATTTATTAAATAAACGTTCACTGAAAGCGTCTTTTTTATTGTCAAACTATCTAAAATCACGACTAGTCATTCCTATGGCTCGGCTCTTATTATCACCATACGAGTGATTCATGTAATTTGCGCGTAATATTTAAATACACACAACAACTAAATAATTTCGTAATAAGTTTTTTGTCAGTTTGAACTCAATACACGACTAAATATAAAAGAAAAAAGCTGCAAATTCGCAGCAATTGCAACACAAAGCTTGCTTGACGCTTTCTTGAAACCTCAGTACAATAATGATTTAAAAATCTCTAATAACAAATTTAATCAAAACAAAACTATTCAAACTGTGTGAAATTTAATTTTGTACCAAACTATTTGTTTAACTACAGAAGGAAAACAACAAAATATCATTATTTATTTATAAAAAAAACAATTTCAAAAGTTCCAATTGTCATTTTAATAAAGAATAATTTTAATTGGTTGAGAAAATTCGAAACTAACGCCATTTGTGGACAGTTCTAGAGGAAAATTCTCAAGTGTGAAGTCAGCAAACAAAGTGTAAAGAAAACAGGTTTTTCCAATAACCTGCACTGTAAAAAATCCTAAGGATATTACCCAGACAAGGGGAAAAGTGACGCTTTAAATAAGGTTATGTTGACACATTGAATGGGGCACTTTTCCCCTTGTCTGTAAAATAGCCACATTTAATGTGGGTAATATTCTTAGGATTTTTTACAGTGTGTTTTTGGAAAATTTTGCCTCTGCTTTGCCTTGCACTATGTTTGCTAACTTCATGCAACTAGACAAAATTGGACAAATAAACATTGAGCTTTTTTCAGATTGACAATGTGATTGGTGGACAGTTTTTCAGAGTTGCCAACTTGAAATATTGCGCTTTCGCATGTCTATATCGAGGAATGAAGGGAGCCGTCACACAAAAGCAAGATGGAGGATCTCGCAGTCGAAGTATGCGGCGAAAACGGAGCATATTATAAGGTTCGTTCTGTGAAAAGTATACAAAAAGTGGGGTAAAATAAGATCGCTGCAGATTGCCGAATCTATGGGGCGCGACACTATTACAAAATTAATGAATCGACGCTCGTACTTTGCGAAAGCGCGGCACCTAAAATGTTCGGGAGGTAACGCGGCTTCCTTCGACGCCATGTCTCATTTGACAGGGCGTGATTTTCTTTTGAGTTCCAATACCTTCGTCCTATCCCTTGTCCTTGTAATAGAAAATCATTCGACAATTCAATTTTCATCCTTGAATTAAATACCCAACGTTCATGTCACAATCCCCTGGTCCACAATCTTAGACTTGAGTCGTTGCACCAGTAATGCAACTCTCTTAAGTAATGACTTCAACTTTATATATTTTTCCTTACAGGCCTTTGTCACCGATGTCTTTGAAGAAGAACTTTTGGTAGCATTCGAAAATGAGTAAGTTTTTTCAATTTTTTTTAAAGGAAAATATTTCTTTTTATTTTTAAAAAATTTTTGCATGAAGCAACTTCTGGTGTTAGTATTAGAAATAGATTTTTCTTATGCATTACTATTTTTGAATATCAAATAAATTATCTTAAATTAGTAAAATTAATGCTATTGTGCAAATTTAAAATTCGGTATTTTTAATAAAATTGAAAACTAAATTTTATTAAAATTAAATTTTTCAAAATTTTTTATTTGTTTTGACTATTATTTACGTTTTGAGTTATTATTCCTTATGTCGACTTTTTTTATAAAATATTTTACACTTGATTTAATTTGTGGTTGATAAATATTTTATGTACTACGCAAATGATTTTTATGAAGCTTCATATGTCATGAAATTGTATTGATAAAATGACTTCCTTGCTTTCATTCCTTTAATTTTGTATATAGGAAATTGTTTTGAATTTGAGATTGTTATCAGAAGAGTGAAAAGATTACTCCTTCCTTATGGCACAAACTGAGAGAAGTGCTATACTGATAAATTTTTTTTATTATTTCTTTATTCTTAGGGTGAATAACACGAAGAATTTTACTTTGTTGTTTTAAAAATTTCAAGTTCTTATACCAAATTCTCGATAATTTTAAACTAGTTTTAATAAATTAGTTTTCATGAACTATAATATTAATTAAATAATAAAATATTTGAATAATATCATTATTCCGCATTATTACATAATTATTCTGTCTATAGTCGAAACAAGTGAAAAATCAATATTTCAAGCTGGTTCATGTGAAAATCTATTTTAATTTTCAATATATATGTGTCTATTTAAATTACATTAAATTTGTATATGAATTTCCAATAAGATGAGAATATTAAGAAAATTTATGTAATTAAACGGAAAATGTAAACACAATGATTTTTAATTTTAATAATATTTTGCCTTGATGTCAATTTTTCAAGAAAAGAACAAAAAGATTGTTATTGAAAAATTGCTTTTTCATATTCCGAGAAAGATAAGTTTTATCAATTCATAACGATTCTCGTATTTTTTTTCATTTCACAAAAATTAAATTCTAAAGAACATTGAAAAAGACAGTTAAAAAAATAATTGATCGGTTTAATTTTATTTTTCGTGAAGAAATTTTTCCCCGAACTTTTCTACTTTTTTTAAATAAGATAAAATTTTTATTATTACAATTCAGATAAATTCATAAGAAATTAATTTTTACAGTTGGCAACCAGAATCAAAGTTTCCATTTGCTGAAATTCGTCTCCCCCCAAAAGATGGCCCGAAACCTGAGTTCCAGGAGAATCAGGAAATCGAAGTATTATCACGGTCAAACGATCAGGAGGCTTGTGGATGGTGGAAGGCGATCATTAAGGTAATTAAAGTAATAATAAACGAGAATTTCTTAAAATTATAAATAAATCGCGAAAATGATGCATCATTTTTCATTTAATAGAAAATATGTGAAAAATTGAAAAATATCAATTAAAAATTTATTTAATTTTCTTAAAAATAAAATTGATTTGTTTATAAATTTAATTTTATCGAGTTCCTTATGACAGCTTTAATTCAATTTATTTATCCGGTGAAAATAATAACATATGCGCCGTGTGAAGTATTTAACAAGCATTCTATCATCAACGCATTTCGAGCGTCTTTTTGACGTCACTTACAGTCAATAACTAGAACATTATTGATAAACTGAAATATCGACATTAAATTCTAAAATAACAAATTTTTAGTAATTATTGTTATAATTGAAAATAAATTCAAAATTGTTTAAAAGTGGCCAATTTTTTATTTCAGATGATCAAGGGAGGATTCCTAGTCGTTGAATATTTAGGCTGGGAATATGCATATTCTGAAATAGTTGGCAGTGAGAGATTAAGACCGAAAAACCCTAATTCACCTATCGACAAAAATACCTTTCATAAAATTGAAATCGATGTACCTGAAGACCTCCGCGAGTTGTAAGTGTTCATTTCATCATTTTTAAAAAACTTTCATAAATAATTTCTAATAATAATTTTCTTCTAACAACTTGTATGGACAATTTTTTAAAATGATTCAAATTTATTTAGTGCGAAAATGGATAATGTTCACAAGGAATTTCAAAAGGCAATAGGGGCAGCAGTGTGCCGATATGTGCCTGAACGAGGAGTATTGCTGGCCATCTCCCGTCATGAAAATATACGTCGTCACAGCAGCATGCTCCAGGAAATGCATTTTCGAAATTTATCTCAAAAGGTAATTATGACCCAAAAAAATTATTATTTTTTAAAGTTAATGAGAAATCTAACATACAATCAAAACAAAAGTTTAACCTCATAATTTAATATTTTAAAGGAAAATTTAAACAACAAAATGTTACAATTTTTTATCATTAGAAAATATGTTTTAATCGTTTATGTTGAAAATTAAATTCTTTAAGCTTTCTGTTTCACTAATTAGCATTTCAAATTTAATTTAACTTTTTCATATAAAATACGAAATGATGAACTTTTGTTTCTATTCCTTATAGAATATTATTATTAAAAAAGAAAATAATTTAAATTAAGATAATAAAAAAAATTTGTATTTTTAATTTAAATTATATATTAATTTAATTTATTTTATTTTTAATTTCTTTTCTATTGTCGGATTCTTCCTTAATTTAACTGTTTGTGAGAAATTTATTTTTAATTTTATACTTCTTTAATTAAAAATTTGAAAAACAGTATTTTATGTATTTTAAATGCGCAATTTGTTATCAAATTGTATTTGTATTTATTTAAAAAACATTTATTGATTTATTTAAGAATAAAGTAGTTTTTAGGAATTTTTTTTTTTAGCGATTATTTTTTATACATTTAATCAAAAACTGTGTTTTATTTAATTGAATGTGATTTGTTACAGGTACTTCTTTTAAAAAGAACAGAAGAAGCAGCACGACAACTTGAATCAACAAAGCTGCAAACGAGTGGAGGGTAAGTAAATTGCAAAGATATTCATTTTCCCAAGGTTCTAGCGTACTCTTTATATACGTTTTTAGTAGAAAATTAAAAACTTCCATTTCTCATTTCAACTTTTGTAAGTAACTTCTTTCATCTAATTTCTCTCTTTTCTTTTCAAAAGCGCATGATAAAAATAATAGTAATCTCTCCATGCATGTAAATTCAAAGAAATAACACGTGTGTACTAACTGAAAATTTTATTAAATAACTTTAACGGTTTGTTTCTTCCCTTATTAACAAAAAAAACATGATTAAAGATCAAAGTATGCTAGAACCTTTTCGACTAAAATATCGTGGTTTTCTTTTTAATCATCACCTTATCCATACACTGTCCTGAAAACCATCCTGTCTGTGGTTTGCATTTACTGGCAGAGGTGAAAGGTATCACACAAAAAATTGTCAACTAAACAATATTGTTGCTTTTGTATAAGTAAATAGTTTTAATTAATTTAGGATTCCTGATGGTTTTGCTTCTAAAATAATTTTTAAATTCAATCCTTCCTCTATGAGAAAAGAGAAATTTTTCCTTGAACAGGAATTAGAAACAAACAGTATGTGATAAAATTAATTCTGAGTTAATTTTTGTTAATTTATTCGAGTATGCGAGTATTTTAGGGGAAAATTAAATAAACAAAAATTGGAATAGAAGAAAAATTTTGCAGAAATAAATTGTACATAATTTTATTTTACATATTTTTCTATTATATTTTTCCTTTCTCTGTCTCTCGCTCTTTATTTTGATATGTTGCTTTGTAGCTTTGTGCAGATATTTTACTCAATATTTTCTCTTCATAATGAAATGCCGACAAAATTATGTTTGCATTCATTATTTAAATGTGTCGTTTATTATAGTAATGCACCAGCTGCGCAGAAGAAAAGTTTTGTTGAAAGCTTTCGGAAACATTTTCTTTTCGTATTATTCTAATTGGCATGTTCACTGTAAGTTTCTCGTATAGAACTTTAATTTCAATCAATTTTTTCAAGATTTCTGGAAAAATAATAATTTTTTTGTGATGGTGAAAAAAATCTGGGTATTTCTCTCTTCAAGTTTCTAAGGTTTCTTAATCAGTAATTTTTAATTCTATTAAATTCAAATTAGGTAATGATTTTAAGTGTAAATTTATTAATACTACTAATTTCAATGGATAAGAGAAACCTTTTTAAATATAATTAAATAAAATAATTTTTTAAATTATTTTTTCTTGTCTCTTTTATTAATTTATTACTATTGTAATTAATTACAATAAAAGCCAACACTCTGCGAAAAAATTGAGGCAGTTTTTTGTTTCATTATTTTGTTTTCCAACAGAACAGGCAATTGAGCAAACAGAGACAGAATGGCTAGGGCATAGGATAGGGCCATCATTTAAATTGAGTTTCCCCATCAAGTTACATCGGGATTTGTTTTTTATTTCAGCAAATTTAGATCATCAAACTTTATATATCAGCGTGTCTCAGACTATGAGGCAGGAGTGAGAACATATTCAAGGTGAGAAAATAAAAAAAGCAGCGTGGTTTATATTTAAGTTTAGCTTATTGTCATATACAATCCACACGACTGCATTTTCATTGAAAGGAAAAAGAAAAACACAAAAAGGAACATTTTTTTTTTAAAAAGGAAAATTACACATTTAAATAAATTAATGAAATACACTTTTTAAATTGCATGTTATACAATGCTGTGTAGTACAGTTATAAATAAACATGCTTTAAGACACATTCGTATACACAAAAGTATGTTGATTCTGTTTTTTTTATTTTTTATATTTTAATTATTTGCTCTGTAGTATAATGTATTTGAACGAAATAGTGGCTGGTGCAATTTGGTACTAGATCAATAGCACATTTTTTTAAAAATAATTGTGTATTTTTATTTATATAAAATACTTTTTTGCATTGTTACGTAGAATAAAAAATTTATTTTTTTGTCTGATTACATTCTCATCACTTGAGAATTTATTTGTTATTTTTTATTTCAACAGTTACATAAAAATTAGCCTGCCAATGTTTGAGAAACACTGATATATTTTTCGTCCTTCTTCGTCCTTTTTGTCTTTTGTATATATATATACAAATTTATGAAAAGAAAAAAACGGTGGCTCTATTCTTTATGTCTTTTGGGGGAAAAATTTGAATTCTCTTTTTGTTGTCGATTTTCTTGGCCTGAAATTATCCCTCAAGTAAGTTTTTAGTCTAGGATATTGATTTACACATAAATGGGGACAGATTTTTGCTCAATTGTTGTTGATTGTGTCACAATATGTTGCAGAATGTATCCAGTTGACGAATAGAAGTACATATGTTGAAATAATTTATCGATCACGCGTTCGGCTTTTTTGTTCATTCGGAAAATTTAGAAAATGATTTTTATTATTTCTAAACTTAGTAATACTTTTTTCCCTTTAAATTTAGGAATATTTATGTTTTGAGAATTATTCTGGTTTAGTTCGATTATTGAGTTTTTAATGATTTATTTAGTATTAAGTTATTAAACTAGTAAATTCGTGAAATTGATTATTAAATTGGTATGTTGGAATATAGTAAAATTGTTAGTGTTTTTGTATTTTCTGTATTTTTTTATTTACATGGGAATAGGAGAAAAATTGTTTTATTAAAAAGCAAACTTGGTAGTACGTTATTTGCATGAGTATTTAGTTTTATTTCAGCAAAATTGCTTGATTAATTTATTAATTCATTCGCTTATTGTCTTAATTAATTTCTTCAATTTATCAGTTCATTCTTTATTTTCCAATTAATTTATTATATTTATAGAGATTATTTCTTTTCGTTTTTTTTGGGGATTTTCTTTGAATTTGATTTTAATTTCTCATTATTTTTATGTTTAGGTACACTGATGAGTTCAACGTTCGAGAAGACTTAATGGGCCTAGCTATTGGAGCTCACGGAGCAAATATTCAGCAAGCCAGAAAAGTTGATGGCATTACAAACATAGAATTAGAGGAAAACTCATGCACATTTAAAATTTACGGAGAGGTGAGAAAAATACAATTTAAATAACTTAATTTTTCTTTTTTAGTAGTTTATTTGTCGAAAGTTATTATTGTTTTATTTATTTACCTGTCGAAATTTCATTCATCTTTTGTTTGCAGCTTTTGCAAAAGAAACAAAACTAATTTGATTTTGTTTTTACTTGCGAAATCTTTAAGAAAAGAGAGTAATAAGATATTTTTAATTATCTTACAGACGCACGAAGCTGTAAAAAAGGCACGTTCTATGTTAGAATATAGCGAAGAATCGATTCAGGTACCAAGGGTTCTTGTTGGGAAGGTGATTGGAAAAAATGGTCGTATCATTCAAGAAATTGTCGATAAAAGTGGCGTAGTAAGTACAAAGTTTTGTTAGTTTTATTTGCAGTATTCTCAGTTTTTAATTTTTTTTCCATACAAAATTATTTGAAATTTGTTTTTTAACTAAATAAAAAAAATAATTCGGGATTAATAATAATAATAATAATAATAATAATAATAATAATAATAATAATAAGTAATTAATTATTATTGTTATGTTAAGTTTGAATATTATTGATGTAGGGTAATTATTAATTGAAACCATTTTATTAAAAGATTTTTTTTGTGAACTAACAAAATTAAAAAATTTTATTTTTTCTTTCGTTATTAAAACGTTTTGTTTGAAATTTCTAAAATTTCATGCTTTTTTCATCTTTTATATCAAATCATTTATTTATTAACTTGTGAATAATGCTAAAACAAGCTGCTTCATTAAAAACAAAAAAAAAATATTTCGCAAAAATTTATATAAAGTATCTCTGTGGGTAGTTTAAAAGTATAGGTTTGAAAAAAATACAAAATGAAAATGAAAGAAAACAAAATTGAGAATAACCCTTTTATTTATTATAATTTCTTATGTTAAAGAGATTGATTGTTCGAGTGAAAGTTAAATTTTTTAGGGGGTTATTTTGTGTGTGATATACTTCATTCTTTGTTCTCGGTAGATAACATCTGGCTCGAGTGGGAATGTACATACTGATAGAGTAAGTATGTTACCTAAATACTCTATGTGCCATAATTTCATGAGCATTGACTAAAGCACAGAATGAAAACTTAAGACTAAAATTTTTTTAAAAAAGTTACATTTAAAATCAAGATGTATATTTTGTATTTTTCAAAAAATTTTCCAAATCTTGTTCATAGAAGAGAAAAATTATAAATTTGTACCAAAAGCTTTATTAGATTTTTTGAAAAAGTTATTTAAAAATTATCTTTTTTCAATCTTACGTTTATTTTTTTTGCTTTAGTCTCATCATCCGTTTTTAGTATACACTTGAAAAACTTAAGTCAAGCTTGATGGTAAATATCACATAACCACTCGGGCCAGCTTTAAATATATTTATATATATATAAATATATATATATTAAAAAAATCTCATTAGAATTGAATTTAATCTAATTATTTATTTTTAGGGATAATTGACAATTATTTGTTTTACATAACTTTCATTCGAATTCTAAATTTGTTTATATGGGGTAAACATGTCACAGTGCATGCTTCACTTGCATTGTTTCTCAATAAACTATTTTTTATTTTTTAAAAAGGTCCCGTGGTTCTTTTCATATTTTCATCTTAAAAAAATAATTGAGTTTGGTTTAAGTAAGAATTGATTCGATTTTCTTTTTAAAAGTAAAAATTATATCAATTCTTGCGTTTTTCTTTCTATAAATTATAATTTAGCATATAGAAGTAATTTTTTTACTGTTAACACACTTAGATTATTTATAAGTTTCTATTTCATTGGCAAAATATTTTTCTAATTGAATATTCTAACTTTGAACATTTTTAACCATTTCTAATTTTTTAAGTAAATTCATTTTTGGTGTAAGGATTTTTATTAAACCCAGTTTACTGGATCTTGTAAACTCCGGAAGAAATTCTATTTTTTTAAATACACGTTTAAATTGGAAATGTGATAGTTTCGATTTAAATGTGTATATGTAAATCTTTAAAACAGTTTGAAAAAGTGTGATCATTGCATGAAATTTTTGGTTAAAAATATATTATATTTTCGATACTTCTTTTCAGCAATAATGAATGTTTTTTCATTTAGAAAAAAAATTTAATACTCAAAAAATTATTAAATTAAAAGAAGAATAAATTTTAAATAAAAATTTTAATACTTAATATATTATATTCTCTAGAAAACGAGAGATCGTCGACATTTTTGATTGAGAATGAATTGTAATTAATTGTTTAGTAACAGTTTGGATTATTTATGTGTTTAAGGTACGAGTTAAAATTGAAGGAGATAATGAACCTCAACCGACTATTCCGAGGGAAGAGGGTCAAGTGCCCTTCGTTTTTGTTGGTACAGTTGAAAGCATTGCAAATGCTAAGGTTTTATTGGAGTACCATTTAGCTCATTTAAAGGTAAATTTTATTATTTATGTCGCAAATATTAATATTTTTATTGTATTTAAAATGATTTTATTTCATGAATTTATTCACGAATCTTTTTAAAAGATCGATTTAATTAGTCAGTTTAAACGTAATTAATTTCATTACAGGAAGTAGAACAACTTCGGCAAGAGAAACTTGAAATTGACCAACAACTGAGGAATATGCATGGAGCCACAACTGGTCCAATGCCCAATTTCCCTCCCGTGAGACGAGGAATGTCAGCGGGGCCTGAAGAAGGCGGCGGGGGTCGTGGAGGAAGAGGTGGTCAGGGAGGCAGGGGTCGCGGTCGAGGAAGAGCTCCTCCGAGACATAATACTGGTAATTAACTCTCCGTCACACACCTTAGAAATAATTACACGATTACACACGTTTAGAGGGAATTCCTCTACAACATTAATAAAGGAATCAACAAAAATTTAATTTTAACACAAACTTATAAATATGTAGTAAATTATTCTAAAATATAAAATTAATAAAATTAATTTTCGGTCTGAAAAATAAAAATTAATTACACGAATGCACATCTTCTAAGGAATTACACTTTACATGTAAAAATAATGTAACATTAACAAATAAGCAAAAAAAATTATTAAGTAATTCATTTTAATTATATTTATAATATAAGTTTGTCATTAACCAACAGTGGAACAAAAAATGTTTTGAAAACTTGATTTTTTTACTTAACATAACCTCACTTTTTCCAATTTTTTCTGGCTTTGAAGCCTCATAATTAAAGATTAATTATGTTTAAACTAGATTTTTTTTAGAAATGTGTTCAGGAGAAAATTGTCGAAAGGTATAGAAACTGATTTTATTTTGCAATGAGGAAAACAAAAGTTATTTAAACAATATTGAGACCATAGAGGGAATCCCTCCCTAGGTGTGTAATGGAGGGTTAAAAGAAACAAGATTTAAGTCATTTTTAGATTCATAAGAAAATGTAATAGAAGATTTTTTTAGTATCTGATCTTCTTTAGAGTGATTTTGAACATTTTTTAGGATATGAAAATCCTAAAAATTTTGAATCTTCATAAATAAATCTATACATAAATTAAATGAACAATTTAATATTTCAGGTATGCGTCGGGATAATATGGATGGAAATGACGATCGTATTCGGGATCTTCCACCACGAGGGGGACATCAAGGAGGTTTAGGAAACTCAAGCTACGGTGGAAGACAGGGTAGACCTTCAAATCAACGCAGAGATCGCAGGGACGATCGTCGACGAACGACAGATGACCAAGATACAGTTCTTGACAGTCAAGATGTCGCGATCATCGACAGAGGTAAATACAATAAACAAATATATATACTTGACGAAATCCTGAATAACTCATGTTTTTCCGATTGTCCGTATTTTAAATCAGACGAAAAATAAAGTGCGATTGAGAATAAATTTTTTGTCTGTCCGTGTTTTTGAAATTTTTTTGTTATCCATTTGTTTTTCAATTGTAAAAATGTGAGAGTGAATGAAGATTGCAGAGAAGAGAGTAAGAAAGAGACAATATGAAAGTAAAATGAAAGAATGAGAGAGAAAGTGTCTCATTGGAATGCTTTGTGAATGGTACTTTGGGAAAGCAAAGCAAACACTTGTGACCATCTAACATACTGTTAATCGTCTTATTGAATAACTCAATGCACGCTACTAACTCCGATATCATAATAATATAATCTAAGCATACTAAAAACTGAATCGACATTGACATTGACAAACAATTGCGATATGTTGAACGGATGGTCACAATGGTTTGTGTGTGCGTAGAATCAGTATCAAGTGTGGAAGGCGGACCTAAGAGCACAAACCGAAGACGACCGCGCCGATTTAGACAACGCAGTGCCACTCCTACGTCTGTTTCGAAAGGTAATATTTTCAAGCAGAAATACCAAGAAAGAAACATTCTTTAAACTTATTTTTACAATTTTCTAATTCGTATGTGCGCCTTTATTTTTACAAATTATCAGGAAACTGTGGAGAAGAATTTAATCCACATGGAAATATTTTGATAAATCAATCATTTATTTTAGGTGGTAATGCGGGTCCAGGTGAACACGGACAGGGGAATATAACCAGTAAGGAGGGAACACCCTCAAATGACATAACGACATCAAACAACAGTTCTCAAGGCGGTCCCAAGGGACAACGTGAGCAACGTACTCGTAATCCTCGCATCCAGTCAGGCAACAAGCCAAAAGAGACTCTGGTTAATGGCACCAGTGGCTAAAACAAAAAGAAGAAAAATTACAAAAATAACAAAATCGCAGATTACGAATTTTCCACGAACGTAAGACTATACAAAAAAAAACCCGAAGAATTTTTTAGTACAATCAACATCTTAAGTACGCAACATGACGCTAAATCCCCTTAAACCCCCTCATAAAGGACTTCACGATTATGGAACGCGACATGATTTTTAGTCTATGCTCGTTGTTAAGACTGTTTGCTACCGATAAGAATTATGACACTTGTTTAAGAAAAAAATCGTCATTCTCCTTAAAAAATGAAAAACTAAAAAAAAATGAAAAAAATCATTTAAGGACACGTATAAATATCCATGCATGGTTTAGTTTAAAAAAATGATAGTCATTACACTATCATTAATTTGATATATGGACACATTCATTGGGAGGTAGTAACAGCACAATTTGATAATGAGAATAATTCCCCCTCCCTTCCCCGGTCCCCCTGATTGTGAAACTGTGCCTCATTTTTATACCGAACTCCTAAACTTATCCGACAGCGCTTTGGATGTGTACCATTTAAAAAAAACGTACCAACGCCAAATCGTTTGTTCACTTTCAACGATCCAATAATAATAATAATAAAAAAAAGAAAAAATCTCTTAAACGTTGGCTGCTTGTAAACGCTAAATTTGAACGATTTTTTTGTTTTATTTTGCTAAATATTCTCTATGAAACTTGACTCGAGAGAAAAAAGTACTCTAGACTGATTAATATATTGGTACTTGGAAACTTACCGTTCAAATTTGATTTTTCGAACAAGCAGCAAACTTAAGAGTTGTCAAAGACTCTCAAAGGTGATGCCTAATTTCTTTGTTATCCCTTTGGTTTTTATTTTGTTTTTATTTTTTGGGGAAAAATAACTTCGTATTCGTTTAATGCAATTGACGAAAAAAAGAGAATGGTGAAACTGAGTGGAATTAAAGAAAAATGATTTAATTAAACGTTAAAACGGCAGCTGTGACAATTCCCAGATTTAAATATTATTCCCAATGATGTTCCTTTTTTTATTTACTTCACAATTTTTGAGTTTTGTTTTTTCTTTGATTTACTACTCTTAGAGTTACTTAACAAGACTAGATTTTTATGTTTCAATAATTGAGTGCTAATTAATAATTGTACTATCATGAAGAGCGTTGAAACTGGCTTATTTTATTTTTCTTTTCTTGAAACAAAATTTTTATTCACATACACACACTTAAGTGTGCACTCGTAATATGATTGTTTTTTTTTTATTATTCATTCCCAATTATTACACTTTTTCACTAATTTAGTTGCATTTTTTCTGTAACTAAGATATAATCCAATTATAACGAATAATAGATTTCTTTTTTAATATACAATTCATTTTTGCATTGTTTCACAATGATTTATATATGAAAAAAGCGGTAAACGTATACTTAGTAATACCAATGTATGATGTGCCAGAGAGAAGGAATGATACATGTTTTATGATATCTAGCTGAAGTGCAGAACTTAGCTCATACCTTTATTACTATAATACTACTTAGTCAAAAAAATGTGGATGTCTGAACAAATAAACTAGCTTTACTATACTAAGCTATTAAATAGATACGATAAGCGGTTTTAAATTGATTTGATCGATTTAAAACTGACGAGTCTTTTCTTCCGGATATGACAACAACTTAATTGACGTGTCTTTTGTGAATCAAAGTGCAATTTTTTTTTTAAAGAAAAAGGAATGCCGATAATGATTCAATGTAAAACTTAATGACACATACCAATTGCTGTCGTAACATCAATGGTAAAAAAAATTGTGACAGCCAAAAAAAAACTGAGATATCCCCCAACTTGCTTGTTTCAGATACATTTGTATTGATTGCAATTTGTGCATAATTTAAGAATAAAACATTTCTGTACATAGATTCATCTTTTTATTTCTCAAACGTCCTTTCGATATTTTTTCAATAGTTGTTAATTCTTTAAAAAATTTCTTTATAATAATTTTTTAAAAGGATTTTTGAAAATCCTTTCTGAAAGTACAATTTAATTCTTCAAAACAGAAATATTGAACAAATTGTTTGCGTAAAACAGAAATGTTTCCGAAGGTGAAAATTTTGATTTTAACGTGTACTTTTGTTGAATTGAGAGAAGAATTCAGGACTTGATTTATTTTTATACATGACACAATTGAAATATTCCTGTTGCAATTTTTGTTGTTCGGCTAGTTGAAGATTTTCTTCTGCAATTTGCTTATTCAACTCTCTAAAATTTAAAAACAGAAAAATTTTCTAATACAAATTAATTATTACAATTAGTATTATAATATAATGTATTAAAATTAATATCTTACGTTTTCTTTCGCTCTAATTCACGGTAACGTAATTCTGCTAATCGAGCATTTCCCAACATTTGCCGATTCCAATCCTCATTTTCTTGTTTTTCGGACAATTTTATTTTCTGTAAATGTAAAAATAATTTTATTCTCAAAAAGATTTTTATACAACAATTTTTCTCCAAAATTCAATTATTTGCACAAATAATAAAAATTTCACAGGAATTCAACTGTTTATAAAGTTTTTAGCAATTATTCAATTATTTTCATAAATGATACAATTTTTTACAGCGATTTAATTTTTTTTGATGAATAATAAACAATAGAATTTCAATTATTTTTAATACAATTTTAACCGAATTCTTGAACAATTATTAAAATTCATCGAAAATATTCAATTATTTAAAAATTTGTTGATAAAATTCTTTATGAGAATTCAATTTTGATAAACATTCATTTATTCAATAATTTATTTTATTTTTTTATTTAAGTAATTGAATTCTCGTAAAATTTTCTAATAAAAATTTGTTTGAGAATGAATTTCAGTTAAATTTTGAGATAATAATTGAATATTAAAAGTATTTATTATTTAGGAGAATAGTTAAATTCTTGCAACGAATATTATTAAATTTTTCTTAAGTAATTAAAAAAAAATAAATTGTTGATTTTTTCTTAATAATTTTACAATTAAAGAAATTTGTAAATAAATGTAATAGAAAATTTTTTTGAGTATCGAATCATTTTGAGAGTAAATCAAAATATTCTTTAGGGCCATGTAAAAATTAAAAATTTTATCTGGAAATCAGGAAAGGGTCAGGAAAAATCAAAATTAATTTATTGTAATATTTTCTATTAGTAGAAAGAAACAAATAATTCAATATTATTTGATTTTAATGGTTTGGAAAAAAAAGAAATATTATTTATAGTGATTACTTGAAAAATAGGTAAATATACTGTTATTGTTTGAAAAGCACATTTATCATATTTCTAATTTATTTTGATTTTTTTCAAGGTTCAAGTGTCAATATTGCCAAAATTGAAGTACAAAACTTCTAGATGATGATTTTGAAACAAAGTTGTAAAAATGGAAAATTATATATAATAATCGTCGTGATTCCAGATTTCCGGATCTCTGTCCACACTTGAAGTTAGTTATAGTTATTCTTTTGTTTTTTATACGTTTTGATAGAAAATAGAAATATACATATATACATTATAATGATCGTAAGTTTCCTTTCCGTTAGCAAATTATCTGTATTCATTTGTTTTTTTTTTTTTTTGAAAATTCATTATTATGGGTTGTTGTCATTTTTTTAATGTCAAAAAGAAACCAAAAAAACTCGTTTTATTCACTTCACAAAATTGACAAAATTCCATTCCATATTTTTTATTTTCCTAGCTTTTTCCTAATTTTCATCAAAAATATTTACTTTTTTCTTATCCTGCTAATAAATTGAATTTATGCTACGAATTTTATTACTTTATGAAACAATTTAAAATATTTTAATTCTTGCGAAAAATTTAAAAAAAAATTGAAAATAATTGAATTTTTGAGAAGAATTTTATCATTTACAAAAATAATTCATTTTTTTAGTCAAATTTTGTTATTTATGAAAATAATTAAATTTTCTTGAAAATAATAAAATATTATTATTTATTAAAATAATTAAATTCTTGCGAAGAATTTTTTTTAATTTGGAAAATAATTGAATTCTTGGAAAGAATTTTTAAAAAATTTTGAACAATAATTGAATTTTATAAATTTTGAGAAAAATTGAATTTTTTGAAGAATTACATTTTTTCAAAGGATTTTGTAATTTATGAAAATAATTGAATTCTTTCGAGAAATTTTATTAATAATTGATGAAAAAATAATTTAATTACTTTCGAAGAATTTTATTATTTATAAAAATAATTTAATTCTTTCAAAGAATTTTATTAATTAGGTAAATGATTAAATTCTTGCGTCGAATTTTATTAAAATTGATGAAAATAATTGAATTTTTTCCTACAATTTTATCAGAAATTTTTTTGAATAATAGAATTCTGTTTGGTTATTTTATAAAAATAGTAGATATTGAAAATCATTGAAATGTGAAAAGTTTTTAAAGATAATTAAATTTTACAAAGAATTCTATTAAAAAATTGGCAATAATTGAATGTTGGTTGGAAATTTTATTAAATTTTTTTGAAAATAATTGGATTTTCCAAAAAAACATTTTATTATTTATGAAAATAATTGAATTTTGAAAAGAATTTTATTGAAATACCTCAAAATAATTGAATTTTCGGGAGGAATTTTTTTTTATTATTGAAAAACAAATTTTTATTAAAATTATATTAAAACAATTAATTTCTTTCGAATAATTTTATTAAATTTTTGAAAATCATTGAATTATTGCGGTAAAGTTTATTAAAATGTTTAAAAAGAATTGAATTTCTGTTGAAAATTTTATTACTTTTGAAAGGAATTGAAATCTTCATATGAATTTTATGAACATTGGTTTAAATAATGAATTTTTAAATGTTATGAAAATTTTATTATTTTAAATAATTGAATTCTTGTTAAAAACTTTATTAGTGAAAGTAACTGAATTTTACGATTATGAAAATAATTAAATTCATGCTTAGAATGTAATCAAAAAGTTTTTTGAAAAAATGGAATTTACATGAAAAATTTTATAATTATTAAAAGTAATTGAATTATTGGGAAAAATAAATTGCATAAAATTTTGTTAAATAAAATTGATTTTTTTCAATATTAGCGAATTAAAAGTAGTGGGAATTCTCTAAAAAATATATTGTTTATATTCTTTGTTCGGAAAGTTAAATACTTATATATAGCTAATAATTTTTTTACCTTCTCTATTCTTTAGAATAATTAAAATTTTCGCAATGAAGTTTTTTTTAATTTAGGTATCAGATAACAATTTTTGTGAAATTCAATTTTCCTCGTACAAGAAAGTTTAATTATTTAAATTATTTAAAAATATAATATATTTCGAAAATTTAATTCTAATTAGTTTTTTAGTTATGTGTCATAATAAGTATTTCCTTAAAAATTACTTAAATTAAAATGACTTGAAATTGTTTATAATAAACATTGTAGCACAATATTCCCGCGCGCTTGCGCGCGGATAATTTGGCTAGTATATATACAATCTCTATCATGAGATTAAAATCGGTTGTTACAATTTTTCCAATGAGAAATTGCAATTTGCTGAATAATTTTTTCCATGGTTTTTTCCAGCTTCCAGATATTTTTGGAATTATTACCTGAATTTCTTCGATTTGTCGCAATTGCTCGTCGCGATAAACTTTTAATTCCTCGGTGGTCATACCCTTGTATCTGGTGGCCAAAGGTTTGTTCGATCCACGATTACTTTCGGCCTGTTCCTTGGCCTCAGTGAGAAAATCGCCAGTAACATGATTGTAAATTTCAGCGCGCTTATCTTCTTCGTCCTGAATTGCATCGCAACGTCTTCGGTATTCTTGTTCCTCTGCCTACACACAAGGACGAAAAATAGAAATGAAGGAGAAATGATGTATGAAGAAGAAGCTGGAAAGGATCATCTAAATAGTTCATAATAGAAAAAGACGGAATTCAAAGGAAGATTTTGATGAGATAAAAGAGATACAAGAAAACAATTTAAATATTTGGATGGTTTAGTGGAAAAAATAAGCATGAAACGGGTAAGTTGATAATTTTTTCTTTCAAATTCTTTAATATGTTTCGCATTATTTATAATTAATTAGACCAAGAAAAATCTTTTTTTTTAACAATTAAGAGAATTTAGAATAAAGGTTTTTTTTAATTATTCGATAGTAAATTTAAAGGGGGAGGAAATTTGACTCACTAGTGTTTTATTAAATTTTGCAGCAGCTTCCCTCAGTTTACGACGACAGTCTTCTTCCATAAGTTCAAGAGTAATTGCACGTCTATCTCTGGCGATTACTGCATCCTGATAGGCCTTCTCAGTGTCGCGACGCTCCTTTTCAGCAGCTCGACGTTCGTTCATTTGTTGCATTACCCATGATTGCATTTGCTCTTTTTGCTCTTTCAAACGTTGCTGCTTATTGCAGTCTTCTCCTTCGAATCTAGAAAAAATAAAAGAAAAATATCCATGTGGGTATAAGAAAACACAGTCATTTTAAAATAGAAAAGCAAAACAAAAAACATGCTTTTTCTCTTTCAAATAAGTTTTAGCTTACACCTGTGCCGAAGCTAAACCATATTGTGCATCGCCGCACTCAATATTTTCTTGTCGCATTTTCTTCAATCCATCAGGATCGTAAAGATCAAATTCACGTCTGTCTTCTGGTCGTTGACAAACTTGTCGATAGTTGTTGATTTTCTGTAGAAATTTTCTTCTTTCCTATGACATTTCACTTTTGATAATTTCAAATGATCAAATTTTATTAATTTATTATAATAAAAATTCTACTTTTGTGTCAATTACAATCACAATTTCAATTAATTCTTTGTTAAAAGAAATAAGCTGCGAAAGAGTGTCTTCTAATAGAGGTAGATTGGGTAATGAGGTAAAAACCATCTAAGAATAATCCATAGAATTAAAAATGGTAGAAAAGTACTTTTTTTCGTTTTGTTTACCTCCACTTCTTTCTTTTCCTGAATAATTGCAATTTTACAACTGCGAATAAGAGCATCGTCTATACGCTCCTCTTTTGCTTTTTCGGCATCACGTTGATATTTTTTTTCCTCTATTTGCTTCTCCAAGAATTCTTTATCCACCTTTAAAAATTTATTATCCCCATAATATTATTTTAATAATATTTTTTATTTTTAATATTCAGAAACAAAGAAAGGAATACAAAATCATTCTATTATTGATTGTATATTTGAAGAATTACTGAAAAAACAAAATATTAACAACAATGGTAAAATTAAAATGTGACGCGTTCCCAAGAAAGGTATATGCAAACGAATTATAGGTTAGGTTCGTGTTAGATTTATCTTGAATAAAAGTTTATTTTTAATTATTTGAATTTGAAACCAATATTCATTGAATGTTTTGAATATGATGAAGAATTGAAGATCAATAATTTTTAATTAATATTTGATTCTCTTTCTGTATTTTGACCTGAAAAATTAAAAACATAACCTCAAATTTTTTGCTTCTAGGTACCTTTCTTTGGAGCGTGACACAAATATTGAAACTTACATAAAATATAACTATTATTGATTTGTTTTAATATATTTTATTGATATTAATATCGATTTCCAAATAATAGGAGAAAAAAAATTGATTGTAAAGCTTAACCAAGAATAAAAGTCGTGGTTTTACCCCAATTTTACGTGTCCGAGGATTGAAGATTCGAGATTTTCTTGTTTCTTCAATTTGTCTTCTTCTCTCGATGGCAGCTGCATTCTTCAGATCGTCCGCTGTAGCGAATTGGAACTTTAGCATTTTCGTTTTCTAAGTTAAAGAAATAATTTTTGACAGGTATATTAATATTCAAGAGAAAAAAATGAAGTTTATGATCTTTTAGTGAGCAAACCTAAAGAAAAGAGAGAAATGTTCGAGGATCGAAACAATTAAGCTATAAATATAAGGGGCGAATGTCACGTTGCTATGATACTAGGGTATAGAAAGGCTTCTTGGCTGCGCTAAATATTAAAATTATTTCATTCACAGATTGGTATAATAACTACCTATACTTATAATTGTCAATTTACTATTAGTATTTTTTTTATTAATTACTTTATTATTAGAATTATTAATAATCCTTATTTGAATATTATCAATTATTATTATTATTATTAATCATTATTATTTATATATTATTATTTCTATAGTAGGTTAGGCTGTTTTCGGCACTCGCCCGAGTTAACTCCGGGTTAATAATTCTATTAATTTGTATGATTTTTTTTATTTCTACTGTTTTCTATATTATATTTATATTTATGCCATTTAATAACATTTAAGTATTTCAAATTTTTTATCTATTAAATATTAACATATGTAAATAATAATATTTATATATCAAAATAATGAATATTAATAAGTATTTTTAACTGTTTTTAATAATAGATTAATATAAATTTATTTCAAATTAACCGCGGACTATAGTACGTCGAAAACTTCAGGACGTAACTACTCGCGCTGGCCGCGCGCGCAATGCACTTTTCTCCATCCAGTATTTATTTTGATCTATATCAAGTAAGAAGCATGTGTTTATCTCTATCAAGAAATATTTCTTGAAATCCATTATATATTAGTGATTAACAGTAAAAAAAATGGGACGCAAAATACCTGGCAAGAAACATCATGGAGTTAAGGATCCACTGAAGCAGCAGGCAAAACGTTTAGAAGAGTAAGAACACTTAAAACTTTTATAGGTTATGTTTCACTTGGTCTCACGTCTCAGTCTTTGGAATTCTTGAATAATAAAAAACTTTTTTTTTCTCCTCAAGATTAAAGACGAAAATAAATGCACCACCGAAAAATGATGATGAGCAAGGAGTACCAAAAAGTCTTCAACGTGTTATCGATTTAAAGAATAAAGTCAAGAGTGGTAAAATTGTGAAAAAGAAAAAAAAGAGATCGAATCGCGGTTTAATTATTCTTGGTGCACAAAATAAATTGCCACATCCAAAAGCAAAACCTGAGAAAGCAGTGCCTCTGTTTAATCAAAGAATTGGTGAAACTAATGATGCATTTCTGAGAAGAGTTAATCGGGAAACGGAGAATTTTCTACATGAGACTCAATTTGAAAATAAATATAATGTTCAGGTTAAGAGAAACACGGAAACGGGGGAAATTGAGGGAATTGAGAAAAGACCTAAGGATGAAATTGAAGAATTGTTGAAACTTAAATCGAAGCATAAGAATATAAAGAAGAAGAAGAAGGTAAAGAATTCTGAAGATGAGGTTAGATTGACGAAAAGTCAGAAGAGAAAGAATAAATTGGAAATGAAGAAGAGTAAAAAGTTGCAGGATCAGATAGACGAATTTAAAACATTTAAAGATAATGTTGCCTTCGGCGAAGTTGCACACGCGCCACCGGTCTTGAAAATTCGTCCTAGGAATGTTGATAAAAACGACAGTGACAGGGTAAGAATTTTTTTCCAAATTAGAATTAGAATTAAGTATATTTAAATTTTACTTGATTTGAATTTTTTACAGCCTGGTAAGAAAGACTTGTTATTAAATTCCATGCTTAATACAAATAAAAATCAATCGGAAGTTGGTAAGAAAAATATTAACAGATCCGGTAAGAGGAAAGATTTGCCCGTTGGTGAGAGGTTCCGGTTGGAGAAGCAACAGAAGGATGCAGTCGCAGCTTACAGATTATTAAAATCAAGAAAGCAAATTTAGGAAATGGTAACTAGATAGTTTAATTAAGTTAAATAAAAACGATATTTTAAAACAATATTGATTTATTTTCATTTTTAGAATAAATAATAAATAAAGATATAAGGCTCGACGTACCTTTTAATGTCTCAATGTTTAAAAAGAATATTTTTCGAACAAAACAAAAATAACTTATCCTGTAGTCCAAACGAAAGGTTCCAGCCTCTCTTCAATTGGTAGTAGATTATTCAACGTCTCTAAACTCTCCAACGTCTGATTAAGTTGCATATGGCACTTTGTGAGTTGTCTGCTGAGCTCATGAATTTTTCCCAATTGCTCAGCGAATTTTGCAAATTTCTTCTGTCTCTCTGTTGCAATTCCCAGTAGTCGCGTTACTTCACCATCAACACTCGTGCACAGTGCGAGTTGTTCACTCGCAACATATTGAGCACTATTATTCAAATGATGTTGATACCTCGCGCATAAGTTAAATAATCCAATTGGATCCAATCTCTCTAATACTTCTGGATCACGAACACCGGGTGGTAGGTTGAGTGTTCCCCTCATTATCGGTAGAAACATGGGTATTTTCAATAGTTTCTTTAAATCAGGATCCTTGTCGGCTGTTGGATCGGAAATTGCCGGTTTCACCACGACAATATTGTGCATTTTTTTATGTCCAATGCCAGTTGTTGATATATTTGATTTTCGTCTCGTTACTTCTTGACCGACACTTTTCCCTCGGGCTAATTGGGCCTGTTTGTTGGTCATTTTTGGTGAATCGCCTATTGGCCTGTTCACTGTGTAGGATATGTAAGGCAAATCGGAATCTGAACAAATACTAGGACCGGGACTTGTACATCGTGGTGGTGTATCGTCGGGAACTGTTTCTCTGTTTGGTACACTTTTTCCCCGTCGGAGTTGAGCTATTCTCGCTCTTGTTCCTTCCGAGCCTTGAGCACCACTTGCTTGAGCACTTTGTTCCGATCCCATTTTTCCGATAGATTTCTTTTGCGCTTTTTTTTGAGTTTTTTGCTTCACTGAAAAACATTAATTTTTTTGTGTTATTTTAAAAAAATGGTTGCAGTTAGGGAAATTTTATTTATCAGGGTAAGCTTTTTTGGAAAAATTAGAGGGTTTTTTAAATGGAAATTTTGAAATTTGGTGAATGAAGATTCAATTTAATTGTTTATGGAGAAGTGCAACACTTTCTAAATACCTATTAGAAAGTAATTTATTTTCACTGATATAAGATAAAACATGGTATTGGTTCTTAAACAAATTTAATTTTATCGCTTCTTTGATAAAAGTATATAGTGTCCAGAATGGAAAAAATACAAGATTGCTTTGTTTCATTTGACAGCAGAGTCTTACCTTCTGTTTGCTAAGCCGGATTGTTGGAAAGACTAATTTTATGATATATAATCCCAAGTTTTACAGCTTGATTTTTGTCTCTGCTTTTTAGTGCTTAATTATGATTATTGTTAAGTTATTCCTTTGGCGAATATCATTTTATTTGTTTGTGAGTTAATAAACTCATTTTGAGAAATAAACTTCCGTTGTTATTGTTGATAAAAGAAAAAAACTTGAATTCCAATGCGATATCAATATTAGTTTATTGGAGCTGTCATTTCACATCAGCTGATCGAACTGTAAAAAAAAGAGATATCTGGCGAGACTTTCTGGAAATTTGTCGTCGTCGTCGTCGTTCTTGTCGGTAGCTTATCGATTCGAGTAGGATTCAACTTTATCATCTCAATTGTTTATTTACAAAAAAGAATATTGTTTTTGTTTATAATTTTATTTATATTATATTTATTAAAGTATTAATGATTTTTCTTTCTCATGTAAGCATTATTAATTACTCTATAACAATTATTATTATTATTATTATTATTAGGTATTATAATTATTGCATTATAATTAATTATAATAATACTGTGACTGCTCAACGTGTACTATTGTCATTTTCTGTTAAATTTTATGTAAAAATCAGAAATTTAAATATAGTTTCTTAATTTTGTTATATATTTGCATATTGATATTATTTTTCTTTCTGTTCCAGATAAAATGTTTATCGGAGAAAATGACAAAAAATCGTGTACTCTACTTTCTAAAGAAACGAGTTACTAAAAAGTGACGAATAACAACTATTCTTGTAATTTCTTCTCGAGATTATTATGATATGTGACGGGTCAAAGGAAACTTGGATTTAATTCCCTAATAATAGTAAGTCCGCCTTCATCATGATTATTAATTTTGCATGAAAAATAACAAAAGTTTTGACATTATGAACACGAAAACTCCCAAATTTAATTTAATGAAAGAATTATCTTTTATCAACATTCCGTTAATGACAGTGTTCATTAATTTTAATTGTGTTTATTTCTGCAAAACATTGCAGTATAGTAGAGAAATTTAAAAAATTATTATGTATTATTATGCATTTTATCATTTTGAATGCAGTGAATTGATCTGAACTTCACACGTGATTTTGTTCTGTATATTCGACCATGCACGTCTGTAAACTGACACGATAGGTACTCTCTATTTCCCAGGCATCAGATGCCATCGTTACATATACATATACTCGCAACAGATAGACAGACCTTTCTCGCACTCATCCAACTTTAAGTTCGCACGATAGTATCTATTTAAATTTACATTGTTTGGTACATTGCGAATGTTGTCCCTTCTCAATTTTCAATTTAATATTTCATTGTGACAATTTTCGAAACATTGTTTTATTCCTCCTTCCTCTTTTTTTTGTTTATATCGTGAAAATAGACACGTAATATTTTCTTTTCGATCAATTTACGTGAATTAAAAATAGTAATACAAGTGAACAGGAGTTTATTCCAGCGAGGAAAGATAAAGTTCTTTCATGTGATTAGGGAACCGTCAGTTCCTCGGTTTCTCCGTTTCAAGAGCTGAAATAATTCTTTCGTAATCGCGCAAACTTTCTGTGTGAATAAAGAGAGAGAAAGAGATGTTATAACGTAAGATTTAGAATTGTTCACAAAGTTGAATTGTTTATCAATCTATGAAACGTTAAAAATAAATTTAACAGGTTTAGGGTCAGATGGGGTAAATAGAAACAAGGGGTAAATCGACACATTTCAGTTAAATAAAAAATTTTTATTCTGGATTACCTCCAACAGGTTTGAAGCATTTTCCCATTTTCCGTGTGTCAATTAGCAGCAGTATTTACAAAAATATTTCCTATTACATAAATACTTCAAAATCCAAAAAGACACCCTCTCATTTTTTTGACTCGCATTTGGAACAAACTAAAATAAAAATCAAATTTTCCGAATCAATTTACAAATAATTAAATATCTTAAATAAATCTCTATAAGCTCATGGGCTTCATATGTATCGACAGCACAGCTGCCCTAAATACAGAAACCTGCTTAATCTGGAAAATTCTCATTTAATATTTGTAAACCGAATGATAAATTCACTTTCTATAAAGTAAAAATCCATAATTATCTTTTATTAATACTACAACAAAAATCATCTTTGATTTTATCAATTTGCAAACTTTAAGAGGAGGCACCACCCCTAATTTTGACCCCTTTAAATTTAAATTATTAAAGTAGATTATATTTTTTTCTTGCACCATTTTTAACCCTAAAATATATAGGATGGTCAAAAATTTGAAATTTTGAAGAGGCTAGAATTTTTATCTTTTCACTAATTGCTCACTAATAAGCTTAGAAAAAAATTTGAGTTAAATATTTAAAATTGTAAGAGAAGATTAATTTTGAATGTTTAAATTTTACAACTTTTGACATATTTCCAAAATCCTAGACCAATAATCTTTTTGAGAATATCATAGTGTTTACAAAAATTTATTCGCTAAATGCAAAAACCATGTCGAATAACATATTTACTAGATTAAAATTTTAACGTCTGTCAAAATTAATTTTATTTTCTACGTTAAAATTTTGACAGACGATAAAATTTTAATCTAGTAAATAAGTTATTCGACATGGTTTTTGCATTTAGCGAATAAATTTTTGTAAACACTGATATTCTCAAAAAGATTATTGGTCTAGGATTTTGGAAATATGTCAAAAGTTGTAAAATTTAAACATTCAAAATTAATCTTCTCTTACAATTTTCAATATTTTTTAACTCAAATTTTTTTCTAAGCTTATTTTATAGTTTGGTAATTGTTTACTTATGCGGCTTTTCCCAATTCTGCAAATTTTTTGTTAATTCTTTCGAAAATCTTTCATTTAGCTGGAAAATGAAAAATTCGTTGGGGGAGGATGAAAAAGTTCATTACCGGAAGCCAGGGATGGGAAACAAAATTAAAATTTTCGTTTTTTGCATATAACTTTCTCAAAACTAATAATATCAAAAAAATTTCTTTATAAGAGTTGTAGATCATGTCAAAATACATCTTTTTTGTTTTACTCATTTTTTCCCTAAATTGAGTATTTTTCGAGAAAATTCAAAAATCCGTAATAATGATGTACGAAAGAATAAGGTGCCTCAAGGAGAGACCACAACAGAGGCGGGCAGAGCCTGCCGCAACTCGCTACCTTTCCTTTTCTAATGCAGAAAGAGTCAAATTGACATTCTAGTTGGTACTAGGAGGTACAGAACCCTGGTTCGACACCCCTCCACCGTGTCGAAAAAAAGGCCTTTTTTAAGGTGCCTCGACAGAACACCACCTGAGATTTGAGCCTTTAAAAAGGCTGATTGATAAAGGTTTTCGAATTTTTAGCTTTTAAAAAGGCTAATTGATAAAGGTTTTCTTGTTTTTAACCTTTAAAAAGGCTGATTGTTGAAGCTTGGTGAGCTGGTAGCTTTTAAAAAGGCTGATTGTTAAGATGATTTCATTTTCTATTCTCTTATTGATGACTAATTTTTTATTGCTCTTTTGCAATTTCATTCGGGTTTTTTTTTAAATTGAATAACCTCAAAGATTTTATGAAAGCGCTGAGTAAAATCTTTAAATTTTCGTTTGAATAGATATTCTGCTATATAAACATCCATATGGTCTTCTCTCCGGCCATAGGCAGGAATCGCTGCCCTTGTGTCACGCCATGTCCTTTCGATATGTTGTGTATGGGCTCCTGTGTCTGGATCTACAAAGTTGTAGGTGTGGTTTACTGTTAATTGTTCGAAACCATTTTCAGTAAGGCAATTATACGCCTTCCAACAATCCGACATTATTATGGACCCTGGAGCAATTTTTTCAGTAATTACAGACAGAAGTGTCTTACTGCTTCTGTCTGCAACAGGGACAATAAAAACGTCTCTTGTTTCCCTGCAGAAACCACCAAACAACCAGACACCCTCAATAAAGGGATCTCGATGATATTTTCTTTTGCCAAATTTTGCCTCGTCGATTTCTACAATTTTAACAGGGCCGCCTAATTTATCTGTGGAATTATTTATACACCACAGAAAAATTGCTTCCCTGATAAAATTCGCCCAATCAACATAAGTTTTGGAACTTATACTGAGCTCTTTAATCAGGATACCCTCCCGTGGTGGTGGTAAAACACGTACCACGCGATAAATTTACACGCCACATCAATAGCGAGAGCACATCTTTCGAACCTAGTCCCAGTTCTTATGCTAATTTAAAATTGCATTTTACTAAAAATGTCTTTTTCCCTCTTGGTTTTTTATTTGATTTTTGGCATCTCCAAAATAAATCATTTTCATTAAAAACTGCAGGATTTTGACACGTCGGACAAACTACATTTTTTCTAATAATATTGTGATCCTCCAAGAATTTTAGCAATGAATCTTTATTATCTAAAATTTTTAAGAATTCAAAGCATGTAAAAATACAACCTTCACAATCCATGGTTAATACAATAATGAAAGTACTGAATTTATACACTGAGCAGCAACAAGGATGGGTTTGTTAGTTGTCATAAACAGGGATGAGTCGCAACAGCTAAACTCAAAGTGAATACATTAAGGTGCATCTATAATAATTAATTGTTTACTTTAGGCCAACGCAGAATAGAACCTTTAACCGGAACCGCAATCGTAAGTGCAACCGTAAGAATGAGTTAAAGAAGGATAGGTATATTGTTTATCCTTCTTTAACTCATTTTTACGGTTACGATTGCGGTTCCAGTTAAAGATTCTATTCTGCGTTGGCCTTTTGTTGTGGTCTCTTCTTGAGGCACCTTATTCTTTCGTACATCATTATTACGGATTTTTGAATTTTCTCGAAAAATACTCAATTTAGGAAAAAATGAGTAAAACAAAAAAGATGTATTTTGACATGATCAACAACTCTTATAAAGGAAATTTTTTGATATGATTAGTTTTGCGAAAGTTATATGCAAAAAACGAAAATTTTAATTTTGTTTCCCATCCCTGGCTTCCGGTAATAAACTTTTTCGTCCTCTCCCAACAAATTTTTCATTTTTTAGCTGATTGAAAGCTTTTCCAAAAAGAATTATCAAAAAATATGCAAAATTGGGCAAAACCGCATAAGTAAACAATTACCTATACAGGGTGTCTACATGTCAGTAAAGTCAGGGAAATGTCAGGGAAAAAAATATTTTGTCAGTAAAGTCAGGGAAATGTCAGGAAAAAAATTTTTTCTCAGTAAAGTCAGGGAAATGTCAGAAAAAAAATTTTTTCTGAGTAAAGTCAGGGAAATGTCAGGAAAATTTTTTTTGTCAAGGCAATTAAAGAAATTAAGACAGTCATGCAATACAGTTTTTGCTCTAAACAAAAAAATTTTTGTCAGGGAAATTCGTTGTTATGTCAGTAAAATGTCAGGGAAATTAATAAAATCAATCTTGCGACCACCCTGCTATAGTTTTAAACAACCTCTGGCATGGATTTGCAAAAATATGCAATTAGTGAAAAGATAAAAATTCTAACCTGCTCAAAATTTGAAATTTTTGACCATCCTATATATTTTAGGGTTAAAAATGGTGCAAGAAAAAAATGTAATCTACTTTAATCATTTAAATTTAAAGGGGTCAAAGTTAGGGGTGGTGCCTCCCCTTAATTAAAAATAGGAGACTGTTTCTATTTACTCCTAAAAACCGGAAGTTCGGGGTAAATAGAAACAGCAGAAATTTCAATAATATTTCTGATAATATGAATGAAAAATTATTTTTATCAAACTTCAACGCTATAATAAGAGAGAACGGGAAAGAATAGGAGAGAACGAACCTTTATTTGTATAATGTGTTTCAACTTTTGGCACACTCAGAAAAAGAGTTGGCTGCCATAACCAATTAAATAGTTGCTATAGCGCGATCCAATTAATTGGTTAGCACATCCGACTATTGGATACTGTTTCCATGCAAAAAGGTACCCCAGCTATGTATGTAATGCAGCTAAAAAGTTGGATGTATCAACCAAGAAATAGTTGCCCCATCCAATTAATTGGATCGCGCTATAGCAACTATTTAATTGGCTATAGCAGCCAACTCTTTTTCTGAGTGCATGGTTTATTTTTAAACTTATATGTATAATGCATTATTATTTATTAGTTTTAATTATTTTATAACTAACATACCATTTTTATGTAATTCTTTGTATCTTTTAATATTTCCATTCTTGAAATTGATTTTTTTCCTAAATTTTTTAATAATAAATTAACTTTTTCTATTAACCTCGAATTTCCAGTTTTTAGGGGAAAATAGAAACAGGCTCCTATTTTTAATTAAAGTTTCTAAAGTAAAAAAATTAAAGTTCATTTTTGTTGTAGTGTTAATAAGAGATAATAATAAATTTTAGTATGATTTTTTAGTTTAGTTTTTTCCAAATGTCAGTCACAAAAGTGAAAAATTGTCTTCTTTGATTTTCAATTATTTATGCAATAGGAATTATTTTTGTATATACTGCTGCTAATTAACAAACGGAATTTTTTTTATTTAACAGAAATAAGTATGTACTGTTTCTATTTACCCCAAAATTTCTGCAAAGTTGAAAAATTTAGGGGTAAATAGAAACAGTTCATTATGGCGACTTAATGATACCCATATTTTTTATTACCTTATAAAATTGTTCCACGGAAGTGAAAATAACTCAATACACAAGAAAATCGAAGTAATTTGATTTGAAACAAAAAACTTATGTTATTGATGAAACGTAGCAAATCTGTTTCTATTTACTCTAACTGATCCTAATTGTGTATAATTTTCAGTTTAGTGAATTATGAATAACAAATAAAATCTACAAAATATCAGAGTTTCCAAAGGTCAAGGAATTCAGGGAAAAGCCAGGGATTCTTAACTTGCCTAGAGAGTTAGTTTTCAGGAATATTTCGGTAAAATTTTCTTGACTTGCCTAAACTGTTAGTTTTCAGGATTGAAATTCATTTTTAAGTGTGTCACGTCATTGCGACGTATTTGTTTTGATATTTATAATGGTTGAATGTGAATCCTCCCTTTTTTCTTTGTAATCCAAACAAATCGATCCAATTGTCAGACACCTGAACGACCTTTACCGTATATGGTCATCCACGATTGTCGCCCTTTTATAAGGTGACTTACCTGTCTAAGACAAGGGATAAGCACGCGCGCCTAATTTAATCGATATAATAAAACTGACCCAAAGATAATAAAAGTGGTTGGCATTATCATTTCTTTCCATTCCAATGTATAAAAGGTGCCACCCTTGAAAAATTCGGTAGTTCAGGAAACGCCATCAACTTTACTAGTCCAGAAGTCACCCTCGAATTAGCAAACCTGCGTTCTTCGTGTCAATCCAGAAATTGCCACCAAGTTATCAAGTTGTGTTCTACCCCCGTGTATCTTCTTCGTATCAGTCCAGCAACCGCGATCAAGTTAACTAAGTCAAATTTATTCAAGAAAATTATTTCTACTACAAGACACATTTATAATTTTCTAAGGACTACATTACATCGACTTCATACAAAGATTTCGGTCACTCCTAAGCTAAGGATGTGCACCTAATTTACAAACTTAGCATGTTGGGTCTACGACTCTAAGAATAATTTTAACAAGTAAGTAACTAATATTCAAAAATTTTGTCTCTATTTAAATTCTCAATTGATTGCACAAAGTTATAATTTCGTTTCAGTGTCCTTGAAGCCATCTGGATCTAGTCTTTCTCTTTGATTCTAATTGTAAAGGATTCAAATAAATATTCTAGTAATTGAAGTTCAATTTAACAGTTACTCTTTCTCAAAACCTTGTCCCTCTTACTATTAGAGCTTTCCGCTCTGTGAATAAATCAGGTTGAATCACCGATGCCGGCCGAATTAAATATGTAAATTATGATTATGTTTAGTTTCATTTCTTGAGACGTAGCAAGTGCCTCGTAATAAATATAAAAAACTTTTACATTAATAGTTATCTTTTTTCAAATTATTTATATTAATTAATTAATAATTACTTCCTTATTAATTAAATTAAAATTCAATTAATTAATTAATTACAATTAAGCAAACAGTTAGGTAAGCAAATAGGCAAGTAAGAAGGTAAGTAAGTAAAGAAGTAAGCAAGCAAGTAAATAAGCAAAAAGGAAATAAGTATGTCACCAAGGAGGAGGAGGAAAATGTGAGTCTGATGGGGTACTGGACAGTTTCTCCGATATGTGGTCTGGCTCCGGGCAGATGACTAATGTCCTACCTAGAACATTGGTCCATACTCAGGGCCTTGTCAATTTTCCTTAAAATTGTCCTTTTTTATGAGGTTACTTTTATTCAAAAAGAAATTACAAATTCGAAACCGACGGAATAACTCAGTTGGTTGGAGCTCCGGCTATGCGGGTGGTGCGAGCGAGATTCGCGCCCTCTGTCAGCCGGGGATTTTTTCCGACAGGTGAGATATTCCGAGCGGGAGGTTTGACGTCTAGGAGCGACGGTGTGCATTGTCGATTATTGTCCGATGCCTACCGCCGAAACTAGACTGTCGATAAACCGGTTGTACTCAGAAGAGGTTTTTCAAAACCTCTTCTCTGGAGAGAAAACCCAATTACGGGTGGTCCAGGCAAAATGCGAGTACTCCTGTCTTCGAAAGTCGCACTGTAGGCGCATTAGGTTAAAATAAAAAAATTTGGTAATATTTGTAGAATGGTTATGCTTAATCCAAAAAAGTATCAGCAGGGACTCTTGTCGAGAGCGTAAGGCCATAGAACAGGAGTATAAATGAAAAAAAAGAAATTACAAATTCGCAAGTGATTAGAAAAAGAGGTCTGCGCGCGTACCTAAATTTGCACGTCGAGTAGCAGAAACTTCTGTTTACTCTCAAACGTGAACAAAAATATAAAAAATATTCTTTATTGTCCTATTTTTCTTTTGGAATTTTAAAGTTATCACTGGTAAGATTATTTTGGAAAAAACTAAAATCTCCCATGGAATCACACATTTCAATATTACATAATTTTTACATAATAAATATATTATAGGGTCAGTTGGGGTAAATAGAAATAGATTTGCTAAGTTTTAGTAATAACATAAGTTTTTTGTTTTAAATTGGATTACTTCCGTCTTTCTTGTGTACTGAGTAAAAAATATGCGTATCATTAAATCGTAATAATCAACTGTTTCTGTTTACCCCTAAATTTTTCAACTTTGCTAAAATTTAAGGGAAGTAAAAACAGTATTTATTTTATTTATTTAAATAAAAAATTATAAAATAAATGTGGTCTTATACCTTTCACTTTATATCACCCCGAATGGGTTCTAAGTGTTTTCCCATTTTCCGCTTGTCAATTAGCAGCAGTATGTACAATAATATTTCCTATTGCATAAATAATTAAAAATAAAAAGACGCTTTTTCACTTTTTTTGACTCGCATTTACCATTAATTAATATAAATTTATTGATAATAAAAAATTGTTTGTAATTATCATAATTTTTAACGAATTAAGAATTTCTTACTAATTTAACTATATATTGTACAGAAAAAGATTTATAACGTCAAATTTGATGCAAATCTAACCTAAGAAAAATTGGCGCTTAATGCGTTCTTTAAGCGCACCCCTTAATTATCTCTTACTAATAGGGAAGAGTGGTTCTAAGTTGGACACCTTGCAAAAGTATCATTAGAAACATGACATACTTTATATGTGGACGTCCGCATGAAAAGGGTCCACTTTGGCACTATTGCACTTATCTATATGGGCGAATCCCTGACAAAATTTAGAAAATTTTGAGTGCGGTCTTACAACCTTCTTGGTGAAAAATTCGTTAAGTTACAGAATTTTAAAGTTTGGAGTATCCAATAAGTCATTTTGTGAAAAACGAAATCAAAGATTGTAATATGAATATCTTTGGTTCTTCAGGGAAGTATTTAAGAAAAAAGTTTACTTAAGTCTAGTACACCTTTAAGATTAAAAATCAATAGGTTTCGAATTCCCCCTCCCCTCATTTTTTAACAATCACAGAATAATGGATCTCCGATAAACTGGTCCCTTTTTTAAAAATACGGTTATTAATTAATAAAGTGCAATATTTAACGAAGTTAAAGGTTTGGTGTTAATTTTTAGAGTTATTTCAAGCAAAGAAAAGAAGCCAAAAAATATTTTAAGCGACTTAATTATAAAAAATCGTAGCAAAAATTAAAAATTTCATTTCTAAAAACACGAAATTAAACATTGCTATGCGAATATCTTTGGTTCTTCTAGAAAGTTATTCAGATAAGAATTGTTTCAAGTCTAGCACACCCTTACGATGAAAAATCAAAAGGTTTTGAATTTTTCCGCCCCCTCCATTTTGAAACAGAAACAACTTTTGCAACAGATGGACAAAGTGGTTACTTTTCATTTTTTTGTCTAACAATGAAATAAATTGCTTAAAGTATTTTAACCTTGAGAGGGCCGGGGTGGCCACTATAGTGGCCACCATTTATTTTTACTTTTATTTTCATCAAATTGATTTTTTATTTAATTTTACTTTATAAAAAACTAGTAAATTTTATTTTAATTTTCCGGCCCTCTGAAGGTTAAAGGCAGTTTTAGAAAGATTATAAAATTTGCCGTCAAATGATTCTATGCTTAAGACTTATTGAAACATATAATCGGAGATATAAAGTAATAAAGATAGGTGTAACTTTCAATATCAGTAAATTTTCATTTTCCAACTTTGATAGGCTGTAACTGTTTGAAAAGTGTACAAAAAATTTGACATTTGTACTGAGTGAAATCTTGTATTTTTAGCTTTAAAATAAAAGTAAGAATACTTCAATATGTGCATTGGTTTTTAAGTTATGAGTATAAATTATTTTAACCATGCACAAAAGATTTTTAATGTACTGATTCAACTGTTTACTCGTCCGGCACTCGTTTTGCAGGGCCGAAATAGGGCTTTTGGATGAGTAGCGATTAAAACAAATTAAGAAAACAAATTTATAATACTTCATTAATGAAATTTACAAATAAAATATTCTAAAGAATTTAAATTAATAAAATTAATTTTCGATTTTAAGTTCGGACAATTGAGAAATTTCGCCCCATATATATTTTAATTACTTCTATATATAAATATTAATATTTAATAATAGACTTTAAAGAATAACAATAATTTGAAATTATGAAAAATCTTTATATAAAAACTACTTAATATTTACAGGTAGTGTGGACATTTTTATTTATGACATGGTTAAGATTTTGTCGAACAAAATTGGTTACACTTGTTCTCAAGAAAAAAAACTGTCTAAATAAACGTTGATGATTGTAATTAATACAATAATTTCGTTTTTCTTAATGATCTAAAATAATTAAAAGATGTATTATTTCGAGCGAAATCAATTTTTTTTAAATGTCTACCATATTGGAAAAGCTATTTTTAATTTTGAAAAACTGACATCCGAATCGTCATCAGCGACCCTGAAAACCCCCGAGTGACAAGTTTCAAGCGAATCGAAATTAAAAAAATATGTCCGCCATATTGGATCTGCCATTTTGAAAAACTGACATTGAATTCGTCATCAGCGACCCCGACAACCTCCGAGTATACATTTTGAATCGAATTTGCAAACTTTTTGAATGTTGGTGTAAGTTTTGATTTTTTTATTATAATTCATTAACTTTTTCAAAATTTTGATTCCGCCATCTTAAAATTAGAATTTCTCTATTTTATATTTTGAAAGTACAACTATTTTTCCACCTATACCATACTTAAGAAAGGTGTGGACAAATTTTTTAGATCTGAAAAAATATTTAAAAAATTTCACTTATTTTTTTTTTTTGGTTTTTTTCAGAATAGCCGCCATATTGGATTTTGTGTTAATCGAATTGCTAGTTTGATCCCAGAATCTGAAAGAGCGACCGCCAAAACCCCCTACATCTCATTGCTGCTGAAATTTATTGTCTATAAATACTTCTTATCGTGTATTGAAGTCCAAGTAAAAATTTTGGTTATTTGGGCGTTAATGGGTTAATCCGAAATGAAAAAAATGTCTTAATCTAATCCATTTTGGCTATCGTATAAACTGATATAAGAAATATTTATTAAAAAATGTCCAAATGACAATATGACCGAATTGAATTTTTCAACTATAATTTTGCAACTTTAATTGTTTATAACTTTTTAAAATATTAATGGATCTTAAAAATCCTGGATTAGGGGAGACCGGGGCTAAACCGGACAAGTCAAATATTTCCGAAACCGTGAAGATCTTCAAATCATATAAATAACCTATGAACGCGCAATTTCGTGATACATATGCTGCATGAGGTTTTAGGGACGTGTCATTTTTCTTGTAATAATAGTTGCCGTTAATATATGAAAATGTCATTTTTTGAGGTAAAAGTAAAAAAAACTTTTTCTCATTTTCTTGGGTTTTTATCGTTAAAGTTAAAGTGCAAATATCATACTGCAATTTTTCTTTTAGCTCAAGGTGTACTGAGTTCAGTAGAAATAAAGTTTAATGGAAAACGTTAATGATAGAACGTCCAAGCGCCCATCCTGCCGGAAGGATGTTCTGAAAAAAAGGCTTTTAAAAAAAGAGAATTCAATTTTTCTTTTTCGAAACTTCTTGGGATTAAAGTAGACGAAAAGACGAAAAAATCCATATATTTGACTTTTTAAAATAATAATATTAAACCATTTTTCAAAGCCCTCAAACTTGCTGCTTATAAAAAGTAAAAAAAAACATTTTTTCGTAAATTTAATGTAAAATCCACAAAAATCAATATATTTTGGCCGGTTTAGTCTCTTTTTCTTCAGAAACGTTCAAAGAATGAAACCCATTTGTTTAATTTCAAAAAATTCCATTTTTAATGTTAATCAACCAAATTGCGGCCAATTAAATAAAAACTCTCTTCAAATTTTCTTTATAAAATTAATATGGAAGCAGATAAAAACAAAAACAAATATATCGTTGGAAAGGTAATGAAACAAGCTTTCCAATGATGTAAATATCAAATTTCTAAATTTATATGCCTAGGCTTGGTAGCCTTTTAAACAAAGCGAAAAGCATCCTGCCGGCAGGACCGGGTTCCATCATTTTGTGACTAAAAATTATATGAATTTTTGGAAAATTCAACTTCTTTAAGCTACCCTGCTCTTCGGTTTGAACTTACAAGCTCGACATTTACATGCGCTGAAAGCTTGTTTCATCACCTTTCCAACCATATATATTACTTTTTGTTTATGTAAATCCATGTTAGTTTTATTCAGCGATTTCGGACGGACTCACCTGAGTCTTTTTGGTCCTGCCGGAAGGACGTTGGACGTTCTATCATTAAGAAGAAAAAATATATTGCAGGTTAATTATTAGATGACGGTGTGGGGCTGAATCGGACATCGTGATTAAAAACAACCAAATCTTTGAATTCTTTAATTTATTTTATATTAATTAACTATTTTATATTAAATTCTTTGCTTAGAACCACTTTATAAATAAATAAATAAAGAATTTATTTTAAAACTCGAATTCGCAAGCGAGTTGCTACAAACAGACAAGCCTGAAAACTGTAATTCATTTTATATTATATTAATTACCGATTTTACAGTTTATATTATATTCTTTGTATAGAAGTATCTGCAAATAAATAAAAGAAGAATTGATTTGACTTTTCTAAAAAAAACGAAAATTTGTGTCTCATTCTTTAATTAATTAGCCGTGTCCGATTTAGCCCCATGGAATGTCCGGTTTAGCCCCACCAATTTTCGTATTTTCGTTTTCGAGGTAGTCACCTTCGAAGCAATATATCTCCAAAGCTACTGTAGTTTTTTAAAATCGAACAAGTGCGATTTGTAGGTGAAGGTACAAGCTTCAAAACGGTATATTACTCTTTAGCAAAATATATGTTTTTGTATGAGTTTTCTGGTCAAAGACCAAATCCGTCCGGTTTAGCCCCGGTCTCCCCTACACAAAAACTACACATTCAAGGAACATGCTGTCCATATTTCAAGTTATGTCGTTAAATAGTGTCAAAATAAAAGTTTAGTTTAAGAACTACTCTTTTAAGCAAGGCACCCGAAAAAGAGAAAATTAAATATTAGTCGGGGAAAAGTCACGGAATTTTGAAAATAATATTTTGCGCAATGTTACGCATATGCAGTAGCAATGTCAGGCCGTTAGAAATTTTAATATGTATTTAAGTGAAAGATTGCGTTTAGTGCTTATTTGAACCATCTTATTTATATTCCTATGAAAAATAGTCTTCAAATTTGTCTAATAACAGTAATCTAATAACAGTAATTTCAAAGAAAAAATAAGCAACTTTACATATAACATCCCCTGTAATCGGAGTCAAAATTTTATTGCCTTCTAATGCTATTTAATGTACTATACTTTCACCTTCAAGTTCTTATGCTTATAGCTCAACCTATACCTTCTACCACAAATATAGTTGTACATGTCGTCGGCTTGGTGGAAAACTGTACCATTTCAAGAATTTGTTATAAACTATACCATTTCAAAAGTTTGTTATAGAACATACCATTTCGATGAAGATCTATAAAAGCGTTGCACTAAAGAATTTCTAAAGATTAACAAGCAATTAATTTAAATTATTAGAAATTTTTAAATAATACATTAAAAAGATGAACAAGAGTATATTTAAGATACCGCTTTTTAAAAATGCATAACCTTATTTTATGTCTAGCATCAGTGTTGACAAAGTTGGAAAAAAAGCAAAAAACTTTTTTTCTCGAAATGGTATGTTTTAAAAACATTTACCGAAATGGTACAGTTTATAACGAATTCCTGAAATGGTACAGTTTTCCACCAAGCCGACGATGTGCCAAATCACAGTGGTGAGGTTACAAAATGATACAAATAACGTCATAAAATAGACGCTTTAGTTCAGAATTATAAAAAAACAAGACGGCAAACTTTACACTTTTTGTATATTTTGTTTCAAAATGTTTTCGTGTATTACTTATTAGTTTTTGAAAAAATCGATAAACAATTTATGTTTATATTTATTAAAATGTTGTGCTCCCCACCCATTCATCACATTCACGAAGTAGTATAAGGAGACCTCACGCGACAAAAAAATCTGCACATATTTGGGGGGACAGAGATCTCAAAGATTGCACCACTAACAGAGGTTGCGCCTCTGTGGTTAAAGTATTGTACTAACATTTTTCGTCTGCTACTGTATATGAACATAACCTACAAATTAAAGAAATACGACGAAGTGTAATGGCGACCATGGTTTACATTTCAGCCGCAACAGCGCTGAGTCTGTTAGTGGTGCAAATACTCATAACTCTAACCCCCCTAAAATGTGTTGGTTTTTGCGCTGCAAAGCATTGACGTGAAGTCTCCTTATACTACTTCGTGATCACATTTTACATGCAAAAAACGCAACTTTTATGGCGAATATCTCTGGTTCGGTGAGTAGAAAATTCTTAAAATTTTGCAAATATTTCAAGAATGATACTAAGAACGTATAGTCGAATTAAAAAAAATTGTAGAAAAGCGTTTAGGGATGCGATACCATAAGACGCTTAATTGATGTACCATTGGTGCAGTCACCCTGCATTGAAAAAAATCTGTCCGCCCGGAGGGCGGACACATTCTCATCCGCGCTTCACGCGGGTGCTCGCTAATTTCAGCGCGCCTCGGGGCGCGTGAACATTGGTCGTCGCGCTTCGCGCGCAAATGGCTCGCTGCGGTCGCGGTAGTTTCCGGTCATGGCACATTATTTGCGTTCTTTATCTTATTTCTGCTTTTACGTTAAATTTCTATTAGATATATTTTATAAAAAATATAAACTACAATTTCCTGACTCCTCCACAAAAAATATTTAGCTGTATTACGAATTTAATCAACTGCGACTTTGTATTAGACATGCCGTACTTTTTTTGAGAGGCTAAAATATTTATTTGTCTTAAAGTTACTACGACTTTAAAGTTTACATTCTCATCAAATATGTGTTGATTTGAAGATTATCACAGAAAGAACAACACTTGCAATTGCGATAATTCATTTTATGCACTGTTTTGAAAAAAATTTTTAATTGGTATAATTTATGTTTTATTAATTGCCTCAAGTAATACCACTTTTATTTAAAACAAAAAACACTCTAATAGTTAAAAAAATTGTTGGCTATAGTCATTTATAAACAGTAAAATCATGCATTGGCATTTATGTTAGCTCTGGTAAATTGCAAAATTAGAAGAAAATACACCTCTCTAGGTACAATATGTAAAAAGTTAGCAATTAACAATAATAATAATAATTTGTTTAAACAAATATAAATTTAAAAATTGCACAGTATTCTTACGAATTTATAGCCTGACATTCTCCAAAAAGAAAAATTGAATTTGGTTAAAATTTACGACTTATAGGTGACTTTGAATATTAGTCTGTATGTAGAGTATAGCCGGTAAATGCGCTTTTTACGGTTACGCGCAAGAACAAAAACTTCAATATCTCCTAAAGTTTCAGACCTTTCATAGGTTTTTTTTGGAATATACTCGTGAAATTAGTGGGAATCGAATTATTATTATTAAAAAATGGCACTTTTCCAAAAATTGTTTGTTTTTGCTCATATTTTAAGGAAAAAAATTTTGAAAAATGTCAAAAAACAAAATTTTGAAAATTTTAAAATGTTTTATTTTTGTTGTTTTTTGTTGAAATGGGTTGCCCAACGAACTTAGGCTTCATTTTAATGGACTAAGAAAGTGTGCCAAATTTCAAGTCGATTCATTAAAATTTATTCGAGTTATCGTCGAGACAAATTTTTCTACAGACAGACACTTTTCTAAAAACCATTTTTTTGCAATCAGGGGATCATGAAACGTAAAGATTTAACAAAATTAGACAATGCTCAAAATCGCACAAATCCAAGACTTTCTCATTTTTTATGAGAATGTAAAAATTATTTGGGCCAATTAAATGATGAATTCATAAATATGTGTTAACCCTCCATCCGTCGCATCTTTTTTTGTAACGCGATCCGTCGCAGGTGATGAAACTTCTCACCCATCATAAATTAATCCTAAATTGTTATAGAATGCCAAATTTTGTTTGGAATGTTCATTATAATTTCCAAACAACATATTGCAAGTAAAATTAACATTCATTTTCTGTTAATTATTTAAATAAAAAAATAATGACAGATGAAATCGAGTATACGCGGTCAGTCGCACGGTGAGAAGTTTCCTCACTTTGCGTTAAAAATTCTTGACATTTGCTGCTTAAAAATTCAATTAAAAAAAAGTTAAAATAAATAAAAACACAAAAATTGTTTTAAAATATAGAAGAAGAGTTTAGTGGGAGGTACTGAGAATATGAAAATATAATTTTTTGTATTTTAAAAGTTATAAATAAAAATAGAAACTGAGTGAGGAAACCTCTCACCATGCGACGGATGGAGGGTTAAATAAAGATATTAATTTTAGTAAGATTCGTATTAATTTTAAATAATTCTATAAAATAATTCTTAGCCTAGTAAAATTAATAAGGATTCCTAATCATTGTAATTATGATCTCTTGGTTGATTCAACGATTTCAAGCCTTGTAAAACAACCCTACAAATCCTAGACAAATTGACTAAGATTCAATTCAATTTTCAATGTTTTGCGTTGGCACTTATTGGGATCTCTTGTGGGGGCGTGGCTTAATAATTTGACCTACTCTCAGTAGTACCATTTTTCGACACCGCGTTAAAAAGCTACTCTGGTTGGTGGAAGCTGGACAAGTTTAGACAAAACGACCTACTGTCAAAGGTTACAAAAATTTTCAACAGAGAGCGTCTCACGGTACAAGAGATTCCAATACTTGCGTTACGCTGCGTATATACCGCCATGACCTGGTGTCTAGTGAATACAGCTTAAAGTCTGTGAACAGAGTAAAGTTTGGCGGCGCGAACGCCAACCGACCACGGTGTGCACGGCAACACAGCCGGAGAGCCAATAATAGCACTCCGTCTACGTCCCCGTGAACCAATGTAATTGTAATTACCAATGTAATTAAAGTATAAAATGTAAAGGCGTGAAATTAAAGAAAGAAAGTAAACATTTGTGACTGGCCATGCACGTACAATTCGTGCACTTCGTGTAACACGGAAAAACTGTCAATGTGTAATGAGTAGTGGGGCTGGATTTCATTGGAACGTCTTGACCAATCAGAGTGGTTCTACTTTAAATGCCTTTTCTGTAAAATCTGTCTATTGCAGCTAAGGTCCCTTTCACCGTGGAGCTTCACATTTATATTTTAATATTAGCGCGTTTTAAGAATCTAAAAACATGAGAGACGATTCTTGGATTAGGATTAGTGAGAAATTGTACACTGCAAAATGGAGGGAGACATTTTAGAGCTCTTGAAAGGGCTCTAATTAAGTCTGGACGAAATGAATCAAATCTGGGACAAGACCAAAGAATGTGATCGAGATCTTCATCAATATTGGGACAGTATGGGCAATCGCTAGACTGAATATAATTTTTTCTAGCGAGGCTAGAACCGAGGTTATAGTGATTACTTCTTGCACGACAAATAGAAGTGATCCAGAGTCTGCGAGCCACGAAGTTCGCAAACCATGGTTTTTTTGTGTTGGTAAAAACATTGCGTGTATTTAGCACCTTTATTTCTGCCTACATCCAAAAAGTAAGAGGTGCAGCTATCAGATAGCTATTTTCGATCAAGACAAAAGAAGTCAGAATAAGGTAAAGGTATGTTTAGTTGTTGAGGATTGGTGGATGCGCCCTTCGTCGCCCTGTCTACCTTCTCGTTTCCATCAATACCTGAGTGACCAGGGATCCGAACGAGGGTAGATGGACGATTTAAATTAGAAAGGATTTTTAAGCGGTTTCTGATAGCAAAAATAATATAACATTTAATTCTATAGATGTTTTTAAAAGCTAGATTTTTAAGAACACTAAGAGAATTTGAGAAAAATAAAAGAGAAAAATAACCGTATTAGAAAGATTGGACTTTATAATGTAATCTAAAGTTAATAAAATTGCAAAGGCTTCAAGAGAAAAAATTGAAGCATGATTTGAAATTTTGAATTTAAAGAGGGACCGACAAAGGCGCATCCAGCCAAGTGTTCCTTTTCTGATTTGGAACCATCAGTAAAAAAGAAAATGTGATTTGGAAAGTTAATGTTGGATAGATCCTTAAATAATATTGAAGGTTTAGGAGAGTTTTGGAGTGATTTGCTCTAATTAAGAATAATTTGGGGAGTAAATAAATGATCCTCAAAGAGGAATTCAAAGTAAGGATCAATATCCCTGCTTCTGATTAATTCGCTGTAAGGTTTTGATTTTTCGAAGGCAATTAACGGTGTTCGATGGTCTCTTTTTCTCGATAATGTGCGACTAACAGTTATCACCCAACAAATACGGCACAGATCGGTTTAAATGACGTAAAATTGGTAAACATTCATTTTCTAACAAATTTTCCTTTGTTTACAGGCACTTTTCACAAAATATGACAACGTACATTTGACACAAATGTTTTTAATTGTCTGAATTGAAAAGATTTTGTTAATCCATACAGAAACACGGTTGCTGCATTGGAATTACCGTAGCAATGTAATGCGAATCATTTTGACAGATGAGCCTTTACGCTCCCTGCTTGCTTCTGCCCTCTACTGGCAAAATGGCTGTAACACACGTCTTGCCGCCTGTCATTACATTACTTTTGTAATTCCACTCCTGAAACCGCGTTTCTGCATGGATTAACAAAATCTTTTGAATTCAGATAATTAAAAACATTTCTGACAAATGTACGTTGTCAGATTTTGTAAAAAGTGCTTATGTGCAGAGAAACACTAGTTCGAAAACGGTTGTTTACTAATTTCACGTGATTTCAAACAGGCAGTGACGTTTTTCTTGGGCGATAACTGTAAGTCGCACATAACCTACAAATTTTAGAGACCGTCGAACACTCTTAAGAGAGGAAAATTAAATTTGATGTTAGAGTCAATAGTGAGTCGAGAGAGTTCTGCAAGCTTAGCCGGGATAGGATGAGTGGAATTTAAATAAACTCTATAGAGATATGTTTTAGCAAGGTAGTTGAATCTACTTCTTAAAGGGGGTTCACAACATTCTGCAAGCATTACGTTAATTGGGGTACTCTGTCTGTAGGCCTATGGCTAATCGCAGAGCTTGGTTACGAATCTTTTCTAATCGCGAAAAATTTTTATGAGAGTTAAAGTTTGAGCTTTGTGAACCATAATCAATAGGACTTCTAATTAGTGAATCAAAGATACGAAGTAAAAGTTAAGGATCTGCTCCCCACCAAGTACCTCGAAGCACTTTTACTACATTCAAAATTTTTCTACTTTTATCACACAAATAGTTAAAATGAGTATCAGAGGAGGATGATTGAAGAAAGTATGTGCCGAGATATTTAACAGAAAAACATGGTTTAATAATATGGTTATTTAGAGAGAATGTAAGGGTTGGATCATTTAGGTTAAGTTTTTTATTGATGAAAATAACCAATTTGGTTCTGACTGGACAAACTTCCCCACCTCTCTCAGACAAGTGATCCGAAAGGGAATTAAGACTTTCTTGAAGGGAGTTAATTACTTGATACAAATTTGGGGAACGACATGAAACTGATAAATTATTATCAAACTCGTAAATTTCACAATCTGCGGGAATAATAATATTCAGATTTCTAGTGTATATTGCAAAATTCATTGGACTAAGAATGCTACCTTGTGGAAGGCCGACAGTGCTAGTTCTTGGATTAATAACCATGCCATTAATCTTGACATATATGTTTTTACATTTTATTGAACTGTATATATAACGAGATATTGATTTCGGACTGCCAATTGATTTAAGATCTTCTACTAAAATGCGACTGGTAGACTTATTTGAATTAATATTTTAATTATTTTCTGAAGTATATAAGTAAAAAAAACATAAGATTTATTTTATCTTTTAGTAATTTAATTAATAATAATAATTTAATTACTCCATTGAAACCTAAACACATTTTATTAAATTAATTTCTTTAAATTCAATTCTCAATTAATTTGTAGACTAAAGCTTTGCAGATTTATTTTTTAATAATAAAAATAAATTTGGTTAAACCACCGTTAAAAAATAAAATGTTTTATTAGAAAACTTTCCACTATTAAATTCTGCAATTTAAACTCTATATGTTTATATGAAAATAAAAAATAATGATAAATTATTCTACACAGTTATAATGAATACACTGTTATAAACTTTACACACGTTTATAAAAATATTAAGAAAAAATGATATTGTATAACGTCATATGGAATTTAATAAGAATAATTTTCATTGAGATATATAAAGGGAGCAGATTTTAAAATTATGGAATTTAAATATGTGGAATTCAACAAAATTATTTTTTATTATTTAATTAACAGGTGTAAAGTTTATCGGTTTGAAATTAAGCAATGTAGAATTTACCATTATTTTTTCATTCTTATATTGTTAAAATTGTTGAATTTAATATGTAGTGTATAAAGTTTTATAATAATAATTTCCATCATCAAAAACAGATTCACTGTGTAAGAAATAAATAAATTACGTAATTTATTTGTGAATATAATATTAATATATTATTTTTAACATTCATGACACTTAATAAGCATAATTCTAATCATTGTTTGTATTTAAATTGTAATATTATATTTAAGTCAAAAACAGAATTTGTTGATTCGAAAAATAGGTTCACCCTCGACAATTGATGCGCTTACCCTATAGATTCTTCAATTTTACATGGATTTCGTGTAGTTTAACAATAATACTCAGCAACTATAACATTTTTTGAATTTGTTTGTAATAAATTTTAACAGTATCCAAATTAAAAGTGTGGAGTTTAGATGATTTTTATTTTATTAATTGCATATTATATCAACTGTGCTGAAATGATTCCTGTACGGAAGCAAGGAGCTGGTTATAACAGTTTTTAGAAAATTGTATAAATTATGAAATCTATCAAGTGTGTTGTAATTATTATTAATGTTGTTATATTGAAAAATAAATTCTCCCTGTTGTAAAGTAGAAACAAAAAATCATTAAAAAGTATTATATGTTTTCATAAAAAAACGTTTTGCTATTGAAAAAGCAGTTATTAAAAACTTGCCCTGTAATCAAATTGATTGTAGGGGATACCGGGGCGTAATGGATCACTTTTCACTTTTTGTTGCTTAATTTCGTCATTCTTGCTGTAATAAAAATTCCAACATGTGGAAAACTTAGCCTAACATCTCAGCTTTAAATTAAAAAAAGTACGCCCTAATATCACTTATACTTTTTTTCTAGAACAATGTCTTTGGAGAAATGCAAGATGAGGAATTTAGTCTCGGGCCGGGGCGTAATGGATTAGCAATGAAATTATAAATTAGATCATCAAATATTATTACGGTATTGGCAATTTTTGGTTCTATTGTATATTTATAACAAAGAATATTGATAATGGAGCATATTTAATTTAAACTTCAAACATTTTCATGCAATTTTCAAATTTTAAAAAGTTGTAGCGAAATGCAAAATCCGTTTACTTAAAAAATCTATTCGCCAGTTATTTTTTTAATAAAGGGTTATCATTGGTACTTTTTAATATATAAATTACAAGAAATTAAACTTAACAGGATTATTTTATTAATATTTTAAATATAATAGGTTTTCCTTAATAGAAGAAACAAAGTGATCCAATTCGCCCCGAAGGTGTTTGTTGAAAATTTTGTTATTTTTTATCAATACTGTAAGTATTAAAAGAAAATTGTCAATTGTTCTTTAAGAACAAATGTTTAAAGCTCAAAACCTGATAAACAAAAAGGACCCCGCACAATTATATGGCTCCGGTCAGAATTGGTTGTAACTTGAAAAATAATTACTATTTAATATCCCGATCACAAAGTGTTCTTACAATTTTACTTAAAAATCAACTGGTACAAACATACAGGGGTAAAACCACCCCATACAGTAAACTTAAAGCTTACATTGTTCCCCTAATCCAAAAACAATTAAAAAAGTCAACACATTTTTTCCTGACCATCAAAATGTCTAGAAACGTTTCGAGAAACATTCCTATTCAAGAAAAATCCATATTTAAAATCACCAACCCCCATGAATCAACCCCTAACTAAGAAGTAGTTCTTGAAATACTTGAAAATCATTCAGAATATACAAACACATTTTTTCCTGACCCTCAAAATGTCTAGGAACGTTTCGAGAAACATTCCTATTCAAGAAAAATCCATTTTCAAAATCACTAACCCCCATGCATCAGCCCCTAACTAAGAAAAAGTTCTTTAAATAATTAAAACTCATTCAACGTTTTGAAATAATGTCTATTCTTCATTATTACGATATGTTTGCATGATTTTTAACACGTTTGAAACAGCTGATTTACATAACTCTAGACAAGCTGTTTGTAATATATTACGTTGAATCTTGATATCTTTACAGTAAAATGTGAATCTTATTTTAAATACTGTCTGAAATTAAACATGTCGTAAAAGTAAGGCTAGTCTTAATTTAAGCTCGGCTTGCGTGTAAGGAAGGATAAGAAATCTGAATTTACAGTTTTACTTTTTGAATTAAGTATAGAACTTCTGATTTTCAACATGATTCCCTTAAATTCAGCATATTTTTTATTTATATTCAGCAAGTTTTTGCTGTTTAAATCCAGCAAAAAAGAAGATTTGACATTAAACAAAAGCTGTCTTAAAAATGTTGCATCTTAAATTAAGGTACCTTTTATGGATGAAAATAAGACTTTCTTTTTACTTTGTTGTAGCATGATGGTACAAACATTATAGCCCTGAAAGGGGCAGATTGATATATTTTATGTATTTATTTCTGGTATATTGCGATTTGTGTATGAACCATAAATGTATTATATTTATGGTATTTTAAGTACAATACACATATTCTTTTCTACAATCTTTTCGACTTTTCGATCATTATAGCCCTGAAAAGGGCTGATTGATAAATAGTATTAATCAGGATGATTATTTATCTTTTTTATTGTCTGTGGCCAGCATCTTGAAGATTTTCTAATAGAGTTCTACTAGGATAAGCAATATTTGGTTGATGGCGCGCGAATCCAAGATACCAAATGATAATTGTAACATGCGCGCATGTTCCTAGTGTTTGAGCTCCCGATTTGCATGTGCAATAATATCCGTGAATTGGTTCATCATCGTTCGGTTCTTGATTTTCGTTTTGTGGCGTGTATGATATCCAGATTTGGTACTTCGTTTGACGTCTGAATCGCGAATACACCCTTACTCTTATTAAACCTCTTTCATCAAAGAGTTCATCGACTTCCAGGTCATCGGTACTTTCTCTATCGAACCTCTCTTGTATATAACCTGGTGAAAGATGAACTTGATAGATTCCAATCGTTAGATCCTTTAAATGAACAATATCCAGTATTGGAAAGTCAAGCACTTGGCGTTCGCGAAGTCGAATCCATCTACCATTTCGCGTACCCAAGTTTTCTAATTCAACTCTTGCTTGAACAATATTCGGAAGTTCAGATCGACGAATCATTTCTTGTGCCAATTCTACAGTTGCTCCTTCCATCTCTATCGTGTTTCGGTACTTGTTGATTATTGCGCCTGCAATTTTGAAAAGGTCTCCAATGTGAATTGCGTGGTTGATTGAAATTGTGTTTGCGAAGAATTTGAAAATAGTTTTCAAATGAACATTTCGACTCTCTACAATGAACCGCGACTTGGTAATCTTCCTCGTTTCATTTTCTCGTTCAGTGTTCAACTGTCTTTCACCACGTTCTAAAAATGCTGGCATTTTGCAGTGAATACCAAGATTCTGAAGCAGAGGCAGAGCATCACGATAACCACGATCAACGATGAAAATATCACCTTCTTCTACTCATTCCAGTAATTGACTGTTTTCAGCTTGAAGCTCGTTGATTAGCATTGCTGCATCGTTGTTTCGGGAATCTGCGAAGTAAGGTGCACGTATGTCGAAAATATATCCATTTGGAGCGACAAGTAAGACAGGTTTCTCTAAATGACGACCTTTATGTAAAGAATATGTCTGTCTTAGTGATCTAAAATTGCTGGATCTTTGGATATATACGTATGTACCATCTATGCAAATAATAGGTTTCTTGTTCTCGGGATTCGGATTATAAAGTACATTTGCAAAATCTGAAACATGTCTTTGAATGTACTGTTCTCTGGTTATCGCTCTTGGACCTATGTTATCAGGAACAAAGCGTTCCATTAATGCAATTCTGACGTTAGTGATTATTCTCCTAACATTTTGTCTGCTATGTAGTCGAAAATCAATTTTAAAAAATCATCACTAAGTCCTTGCCGAAGTTTGCAGAGAAACATTAGGAAATATTTTTTATGCACAGGACGATATACAACTTGATTTTGTACATTGTCAGATGCAATATTGCATTGATTGTGTAAGTCTCGAAATTGTTCTCGCGTTATTGGACTGATCGAATTAAATTCTTCCTCTGTAAATGTTTTCTCATTATCAAAGTTCGGTTTACTTATGTACTTGTGGCATTCGCTCCTTAAACCTGTGAGAAACTGTCGAATCTCCATACCAGATAAAAGATGAGGCCTTTCTACAGATTATAAGTTAAGCATCAATTGATCAGGTAAAAGACAAGATGTTAGATGTTGATTACAACACCTAGCTGCTACAGGTACAAAAATATCTCTTTTAATGTAAATATTAATTCTACATGAAATGGAAAACCTTGACAAGTCTTCGTATCTGTCACAGAATAAACAAGTCCCATTTCTTCTTAGCCTTAGAACATGCAGCCTCATAGCATTCGGATCATTTTGGTCAGCAATTTCGTCTGCAATACTTCGATGACAATTCATACATATGCGTGTTAAATTATTAATTTCTTCTAGAACGTCTGTATACTCTGAACGTCGACGGAGCGCGATTTGATGCTTTAATTCAAGTTCAGGTTGAACAAGGCGTGACAATACTCTTTGTGGTAAAAGAGTTTAGCAAATGTAGCAATTTGGCATGATTTTTTTAAGAAAAGAGAAAAACTATTTATAACTGAGCAGAAATTCGCATTCGATTAAACTTTCTTAATTACTTAAAAAAATAGTAATATAAAAATAAACTTACGCTAATATTGATACAAAATTGCGTATCATAAAATAAAAGGGTAAACAATTAATAGTCAAATAAATGTTTTATTAATAAAACCTGTATTTGCACTGCTAACTTAAAATAAAATCTTAATTGACGAATCAAAACACATTTCAAGATAATGTAGTCCCTGAAATAGTAAAATGTTACCAAGGAAAAAATCTTTATTTTAAACTAAATTCTTATTCTTGTAATATTTTTTGTAACTTATGTAGACAAAAGTAACAGGATAACATTTGCAGAAGACAAACTGAATATTCAGTTTATTGACATAACTAAAAAGAACTTAAGGAAATATTTAGAAGTACTACTGTTTTCCCAATAGAAGAATTAAGAATAAATCAACAAATAAACAAAATCTTCAATAATAAACGTACAGGAATTTGAGTACTAACAAAAAAATATAAAAACGTTTTAAACAGAGATACAGAAAACGAATGTGAAACTATCCTACCTGATAGCTAAAACAATAATGGGTTCTAGCTACTGTGGCATCAGGCTCAAAGTAAGAAGACTAGAAACAGGAGGTAAAACTTTGGTAGTGGGGGTATGGCAATGCTCAGTTGCTCCGCATTGCTTATGTTTATGATCAGGTGTTTTCATTCCAAAAAATGGACTTCTGCGTATCTAACACACATAAACACGAGAAAATATATTGTACACAAATACAATATGAAAAAATTGTCGTTCGTTTTCAGTGTTGTGTTTATCTTTTAACACAGAGAAAAATGAGTTGGCTATTTGGAAAATTAAAAATCTCAATTTCTGGAGTTTGACAAAAGACGCGAAAATGCGGCAAAGTATGGGAGAATAAAAAATTGTTTTGCTGTTTTTTTCCTGTACTTTTCCTAAGTGTTCGCGTAATATAATTATCGTTGTTAATCACGTTTATTCCAAAATGTGGAAAACGCTCATTAGCTCTACTTTGCCGAACTTTCCCATACTTTGCTGGATTTCGCCCAAACTGTCATTTCCACACCGGTTTTTCCTTCGTGAGCTTCTTTCTTTTTCGTGTTTCGATTGCACTTTGAAGATAATCTCGAATCAATAGCATAATATACATACGTAAACCACACAGTATAGAAAAAGAATATGTGAGTGATGTGCAGAAGCACCGTGCCGTCAACTTTTCTAAATGAAACGCCTGGTTAAAGATAATTAGAGAAGAATGGGTTACAAAACTTTAGTTTCATTACATTTTCGAAAATCACATTAAAAAGCGACCTTTTAATGACGTTATCAGTACGGAAACATAATTGAAAGATCTATTTGTTTCGATTTCGGCACCAAAGCTAAATGTTTTTGTTTTTATATTTAGTTTTGATGCAATCCCTAATGTTGGCTTCAAAACTTCAGATTCTTTTTAGTTTTGTAAAATACAACAAAACTATATAGAGTAACCTTTTAGTTTCGTTGATAGCACGAAAACTTCATTCAGGGACCTTGTAGTATTGTTTCCTGCACCAAAACTGAATTGTTTTTTCGTTTTTATTTAGTTTCAATGTCATCCGTGAAGAATATAGTACAGTTAGCAAGCAGTACATTTTCATCCTTCAACCATAATGAATAACCATGTATATAATAGTTATTATTTGCAAAAATAATAAACAAAAGACAAATGGTAGTTTCCTTTTGTTACATTCACACAAAACATAAGTAGCCCCAGTAACTGCAATTCGTAGTCACTTTAAGGGGGTATTCTGGTGTTCGGCCCTGTTTTGGAAGGTTATTTCAAAATTTTTTTTTAATACAACATAAAATATAATCCGATTAAATACTTTTCTAACTTTTTATTTATGTTAACAACTGTTCAAAAAATTTTTTTTAATACTTTTATTAAATTTTTTATTAATTATTAAACAATTAATTTATCAATAAAATATGTATATACGTGGCCTGCGGAGATGATGACATCCGATGACGTCATCAGAAACAAAAAAATCAAGTTGATTATTGTTCTATATGCCGGTGGCTATGGCCCGTACTAGAATAAAACATTTTTGTTAAAAAATAACAAGATGGCGGACTTATAAACAAAAAGGTTCGAAAATCGTCTGTTTTTTATTGACAAAAAGTTAAAAATAAAACAAAGTTGTTATTAAAAGTACGTGATTCTAGTACGGACCATAGCCATGGTTGTGTAGAATAAGTTGTAAAAATATTAGAGCAATCGGACGGAGAGATTTTTTTAATCACCACCGCAGCTATAAAAAATGTCATTTCGAAAAAACGCGTTTAAAGTTAAACAATCGTAATCAACTATAAACCATTTTCAAAAATGGTTAAATTCGCTTGAAACTCGTTACTCGAGGGTTTTCGAGGTCGCTGATTACGAATCCGGTGATACTTTTTAAAAATTCAAAATGGCGGATCCAATATGGCGGACGAAAGAATTTAAAAATCATTAGATTTTTGAATTTTTAAAATCTGACATAGGATTCGTAATCAGCAACCCGGAAAACATAAGACTACCAAGCATTATGTAAATCGAAGAATGTTTTGATGTTTTTGGTATGTTTTCACGATTCTCCCCACTGTGCGGTCCTAACCTGATCTCGACTATGAGATGTTACTTCCATAATACTTGGTATTTCGGGCTAATATTTAGACAGTGAATTCTCCAAATATATTACTTCCGAAATATGCAAAAAAATCGATTTTTTGAAAACGAAACACCAGAATACCCCCTTAAAAATAAACTTCAGCATGCAATGTCAGAAAAGCATACCATTTTATAAAATATAAGAAATAATTAATACTACGATAAAAATAGTTCATAATACTGCTTACAAGAGTAGAAGTGTTGTAGATTAATTTTTATACAAAAATGTAAGCTTCAGCATCCAATGTTAAACAATAACACCACTTTTTTAACAAAATATTGAGTTTAAAGAAGGGGTTTGATCTGTAGGGGTTAATGGTTTATAGGGATAAAATAAAGGCTTTGAATATTCTGAATGATTTTTAATTATTTCAAGAACTACTTCTTAGTTAGGGGTTGATTCATGGGGGGTTGGTTATTTTGAAAAGGGCTTTTTCTTTATTAGGAAAAGGTTGGAAAACACTTTTATTTAGTTTTATATGTAGAAAAAAATCTAAAAAAGTTCTGAACTACTTTGATAAGGTTTGAGTCATGTTATTGAAAAAGGGGGTTGGTTTTGTAAGGGTTGATCGTTTGGAAAACCACTTTGTTACAGAGGGAATCTGTTTTAAAACTTCCTTAGTCGTACTTAAGATTAAAATAAAGGCTTAGAATAATCTGAATGAGTTTTAATTATTTTAAGAAATTCTTCTTAGGGGTTGTTTCATAGGGGTTGATAATTTTGGAAATGGATTTTTCTAGAATAGGAATGGTTCTCGAAACATTCCTAGACATTTTAAAGGTTCAGAAATGAATGTGTTTGAATATTCTGAATGATTTTCAAGTATTTCAAGCACTACTTCTCAGTTAGGGGTTGATTCATGGGGGTTGGTGATTTTAAATATGGATTTTTCTTGAATAGGAATGTTTCTCGAAACGTTCCTAGACATTTTGAGGGTCAGGAAAAAATGTGTTTAAATATTCTGAATGATTTTCAAGTATTTGAAGAACTACTTCTTAGTTAGGGTTAGGGCTTGTCTACAGCCCTTAGTTGCCCGCCACTCCCCAATGGGCGGTTCGGGCTCAATAAGTTGTTTTCTAGCCCCTTCTTTGGCTAGCTCATCCGCCCTATCGTTTCCCACGAATCCACTGTGACCAGGGATCCAGAAAAGGGTAACGCGGTTAGTTTCAGCTAGTTTGTTAAGTGCCTCATGACAGTCACCAACCAGCCTTGATGTTGATACATATCGTTTCAAGGAGAAAATAGCTGCCTTGCTATCCGAAAGAATAAAAATATCTTTGTCGTGACAATTTTTCAAGGCTTCAACAGCACCATAAAATATCGCCACAATTTCGGCTGTAACACAGTAACAGTGGTCCCTAACTTAAAAGAGTGACCCACTTGAGAGGTTACATGATAGATTCCTGCACCAACTCCATTCCCGCCTTTTGATCCGTCTGTGTACCAGACTTCACAGTCAGCTGGAATATTTGTCAGTCCATTTATCCAATCTTCTCTACTAGGTATATTAATCTTATACTTTTTGTCGAAGAGGTACAAAGGGACAGTTCTGTCCCTAATCATACTTAGGAGGGGGCATCTCACCAATTTCTTTGGGAGACGCCATCTACCCACCTCCCTGCAGCCCACAGGACCGCTCAACCTCAGAGCAGTCTTAACCGCCGCTGCTTTAATTGTAAGGTGTAAGGGTTCTAGCCCCAAGAGGGCACCAAGGGCAGCAGTAGGAGTTGTACGCACCGCCCCCGTTATTCCTCTAAGTACCATCCCCCTTATCCTTTCCAATTCTGCTTGTGATGTTTTTAATTCAACTCTACTCCACCAGACCACACAGACATAGGTCAGCCTAGGGAGCAGAATTGCTTCATAGATCCACAATAGTGTATCAGGTTTAAGACCCCAGATACTACCTATGGCCCTTCTACATTGCCACAGAGCAGCTGTAAGTTTCCTGCACTTCTCCTCCAGGTGCTTTTTCCGAAGCATTTTACTATCCAGGATTACTCCTAAATATTTTGCCTGCTCTGTATATTGGATCTCTTTTCCGGACAGCGTAAGTGAGCACGAGGCTTTCCACTTATACCGTCTGGGAAAGATAACCGCTTTCGTTTTTCTCGGATTTACAGATAAACCCACCCTCTTACACTATTCGTCCACCTGGTTTAAAGCCTTTTAGGCCACTTCGAGTACAACGTCGAGATGGGGACCACGGACGATTAACAAAATGTCATCCGCATACCCAATCATATGGTATTCTTCTTCGGTCAGAGTTCTCAGTAGTTCATCCACCACCAAGGACCAGAGCAAAGGTGAAAGAACACCTCCTTGGGGGCATCCAGAGTTACCTGTCCCTTTCAGGACTGAGTCTCCTTTAGTTGATACGAGGTTTCTGTTTTTAACATGTGACAGGTCCAATCAACCACTCCTGTAGGAATATTAAAAGCTGTCATAGCTCTACTTATGGATTCCGGAAAGGCCTGACTAAAAGCTCCTTCTATGTCCCTTTTTCGATGCTGGAAGAGAAAGCATTCCAACTAACTTGTTTTGCTTTCCTTATTTCATTTCTATAGTCGTCTCTCATTTTTGTAAAGTCAGACCAACCGTTAGTCGTGCGCCTTTTCTTGGCACGCTTAAAGATTCTCCCAGTTTCTTTCCTGAGATATTCTAATCTCTCATTCCACCAGCACACCTCTTTTCCCGAAAATACTTTTGTCGGTTTGCAACTACCTTCATAAGCTGCCATAATAGCCTTTGTAAAATCATTGGCCGCCTCATCTAGGGTTTGACAATCTCTTATCTTACCCGGTAAACCAGAAAGTGTCCTTCGAAGTTCTGAGTTGTAGCTAGCCCAACCCGCCTTTCTGGGATTACGAATCCACTTAGATTCGGATCGGACCGCAGACTCCACCTCGAAGACTATCTGTGAATGGTCAGAAAGTGAAGGTTCATTAGAAACTCTCCATCTTCATACCTTATTTACAATGCTTTTGGAGCAGTTAGTGATATCAATCACTTCCTGTCTAATCGCATTGCTAAAAGTCGGGGTCGAACCCCTATTAAGAATATCTAGATCTGTTCCGATTAAATATTCCAGAAGCTCCTGTCCTCTCTGATTGTCCTTTGAGCTCCCCCACATCGTATGTTGTGAGTTTGCATCGCAGCCCAGCAGCAGAGGAAATTCCTTTTCCATACAGTAGTCCACCAACCTACAAACTTCAATTGGCGGATTATTTTTATTATCATACGGAAAATATGCCTATCCAACGACCGTCTTACCTATACCTTCCAGGTTAGTTACCACCACCATTAGGTCCCCTGAGCACAGATCCAATAATGGAGTTGCGTTAACGCCCTTAGTAAGAATGCACGCCCTGGGTTTGGCAGCTCTGCAGTCCCTGTAACAGATTACACCAGCCACACCAAGCCCCCTAATGACACCTCTTACTAACCATGGTTCTTGGATTAGTGAGATGCCTGTGTGCAACTTAGCCAAGCTCCTCATCAGTACCGCTGAGGCGCCTTTGCTAGGATGCAAGTTAATCTGAGTAGTGGTGAGCTTACAAACAGTGAATTATGTTTGCTCTTCACCCACCTCTACATTGTTTGAGCCATCACGATCGGGGGCAGTGACATTAAAGGTTATCCGCCCGAAGTGACAGTGAGGCCTAAATTCAAGGGCCTCTATAGCCCTCGCCTGACTTTCAGGGACTTGAGCAACAAGAAGAAAACTCTTGTCACCCCTGTTGGCCACCTGAGACCCATCGACATTCAGCATACGCCAAGTCGATGTCTTCAACGTGGGGTTGAAAGCCTCCAAATGTTGCAAGACCGTCCGCGCGTCCGCCGTTTCTCCCGGGAACCACGCAGTAGCCTTTACCATTCTTTGGAGCATTTCAACCCCACCAATCTTTAACTTCGCTCCCTCCCAGGGCTCATGGTCGGTCACACATTTCGTCAGTCATTCCTTAGCCTCCGGGTTGGACGCGATGACTCCTCATCTGAAGAAGGAAGCCTCAAAGCGCGTCCACCTTTTGACCGGCTCTCTGCAGGTGAGCGTCACAACGGTCTTCCTAAGAAGTCCAAACTGCTCATCTGTAAGCGCCACGTCTGGATAGCCCTCGCTACAGACCACCATCGTAAGAGGATTTGCTCTTTGAGCCATTGTTAGCCCAACATTGTAACCCTCTCTCCTGGTACTCTGCTGGACCGACTTTGATCTCTTTACCTCCTCCTTTTCCAGGGGTGACGCATCCTGACCACTCTTTCTCTTCAAACCAGTAACAACATCGGAGGAAACAGAGTTGATTACACCGGCTTCAAGCCGTTCTTTCCTTAACCGATTCTTCTCAGAACCGTTAAGGCGCTTCCTTTTGGTTAGGGGCCTTTCTACAGCCCCTGAGCCTCCACCCGCACCTAAGACCACATTACCATCAGATCCCGAAGGACCCGAAGGAACAGCCAAAGAGGAAGGGGAGGACTGATCCACGACCTTAGGGTTCGAGACCGTCGCATCCACAGCCTCCGAGGAGATTGTAGACGCAGCCACTGAGACCCTTTGGTCACCCAAATGTAATTTTTTGAATTGATTTTCCATTTGAAGTCCCACGAGTAGAAAGGGAAAAGAAAGTCCGCTCCTGCAGAGTCCCGCTTGCAGAAGTAAGGCTAGTACCACCGGAAGGTCGCCCAGTGTTCCGGAGCCGCCGTTTAAGACACCTCTGTTCACATCACGCCAAGTCCAGCCGGAAACCCAGCCAGATCGCTCCCCCGATCCTTACGGGATCACTAACTGACCAGTACAATTCCGACAAACGGACGGGCAGCCAGTCCGTCGTGAGCGACAGATTTGGTAACCCTAGTGCCATTCATCCATCGACACGGCAGAAACATCTTGGATTGGGGGACCGTTTCTTAGTTGGGGCCCCGCAGACAGTACGCCCCTCCGCTTCCAGTGGTGATCATTTCTGATCGCCCAAAGGTTGCTTCCTCACCATTCTCATCCCTCTACTCCGTGGAGCTGGTCTATTGGGCGGTCCCTCCTTTTTGAGGAGCAGGCCGCCGAAAAAAACCAAGGAAACCTATAACGGGGTCCAGGGGTACTCTCCGATTAGGCCTTTAAGCCACCCTACCAGCTGCAAGGTGCTACGATCCCTAGGGGTGGGAAAAAGATATAAAAAAAGAACAAAAATTTTAAAAATTTACTTTCGAGCGTCAAATTCCCTTTTCCACCATATTTTTAACAATAATAAATAAATAACAATGAAACTTGGTACAAACTTACAGTATGCCAAGTACATTATTTTATTTAATCAAAAACCGAAATTACTCCGATTTACCACTTTTGAATAAATTCAAGTGATCCATTACGCCCCGGTCTCCCCTATATACCATTTAATAATTTAAAATTTACTGGTTGAATTATTTAAGGTAAACTTATTTTTTAACGAAAAATCTGAAAAAAGTCTTAAAATATTATTGAAATTGAATGAATCACAGTATTTCCCAAAAAATAAAAATCTTGAAAAAACTGGATTCTTACGAGCCAATTTTGAGAATAATACAGGAAACAAATTTCCCAATTGATTGAAAAGAAATCTGTTTTAAAAAATGAAACATTTCAAAAAATATATTTGTTATCTTTTGAATTTTAGACCCCTGCAATTGTGAAATACATGGTCTCTGGTGTATTTTTGAGAGATAATTTTGAGAAAATTACAGAAAACCTAATTCAGATTGATTAAAAAGTCATTTTTGTCAAAAAATTTTGAAAAAGTGTCCACCGCCTTGAAATTGTTAAATTTTCTGGAAAAAGTTAGAAAATTTTTAAAAATTCTTTAAAAGTCAGGGATCTTTGGTTTTTTGTATCTTATATCTTACTGAGTTATCCCGAACTTCTCGTTATAGCGAGATTTGAGTGTATTTGTATAGAATTTTGATCCACGCCGATTTCAAAGTGTGCCAATTTAAAATTGTGTAGAGTTAAAACTGGTGTATATTCATGGCACAGAATGAACAGAAACAAAAAAATTTAGAAACTCAAGATTATTCCCTAAATGATTATGACCGTACTAACATTCAATCTAACTATCTTTGTAACGAAATTACATTTAACTGAATTGACATTTTTACGAATAGATAGACGTATAGACACTTTTTTTTTAATTGTCGCATTATTTCGTGAATTCTTATTTCAATAAATTGACGCTTATACAAATGTCACTTTTGAGAAAAAAACTGTAGTAAACTTTTTTGCAAATATAAATTTACTGTAAGTTTTCGAAAAAATGATAATTTGTAAAAATGTCGTTTGGACAAATGACAGTTTGAAATAATGACAAAGCGTAAAAATTAGTCGACTGTAAAAATGTCGTTACGGACAAAAAACAATTTGTTAAAATGCTATTTCGTGTGCAAATTATATTTTAATATAAAAACTGTTCTGTTAATTAACATTTCGTTAAAATGACACAATAAAATGCACATATTATGCAGAATATTCTTCAAATTAAGTCAAAATTAAGGTTTTATATAATTTAAAAACTTGAATAAATAATATGTTAAGTTTTGGAATAAGCATTTAATTAAATTAATATAAAGTTAAAATTATATTATTCTCTTATATAAAATTTTAACCAGTTAAATTAATTCATGAAATTAAAAAAAGAAATGAAATTTTTTACATGAAACAGTACTTTTATTATATTGTAATAAAAAAATTGAGTCAAAATAATGAAAGAGAAACAAAATTTAATGAACAAAATGGATGAAGAGCAAAAGGAACGGAGACGGCCGAAGGCCGTCGGAGGCGCTAGTGTCTAAAGAGAGAGCACCAACAAATTCACGATGAGCTAAGCCTGGCCAAATTTCTGTTGAGATTAAGGCAAGGTTATCCGTACAAGATTTGCCCTTCCGAAAACCCAATTGGTAAGGGCTAAGGATTTTATCGCATTCTATAAGCCAAGTGAGTCTATTATATATAAGTTTTTCTGCGACAAGAGACAAGAGGCTAAAGAAATAGATCGAAATTTACCGGGTGAAGATGAAGATTTTGGATGGAAAAAGATAAGAAAGTTGTTCCACGAAGAAAGAAAAGTACCGCTGGAAATTATTCTATTAATGATTGATAAGAGGGGTGATAAGAACTCTTCTGGAAAATGTTGAATAACACAGGTCGACAAAATTTCATCAACTGCATGTTGACTAAAATGTTACAGCCGATTCTTACAGGATTTTGTCCGTAGAATACGAATCTGACCTTGAAAATATTGGATTGGCTCTAGTTTTTAATCAATTTACGTTTCAATATACAAAATACGCATTTTTGGCATTTTTTGAATGAATTTAAAACAATACACAGAAACAGTAAATTTGTCCGCATAGCACCAAATGAAAGCTTAAACACTGCTCTTCAATACCCAAAAACAAAAAAATTAATTTTTGAACACTTTAACCTATAATGTCAAAAGAGACATTCGCTGTTCCACAAACATATTGAAAACAACAGTACTTTTGACCATGTAAGGCAATTTAAATAAAAATTAGTCTCTCTTGGGGTTTTTATGGTCGCTGCTTACTGATCTGTATTCAGATTTTAATATTCAAAATGGCGGATTCAATATGGCAGAATTTTTTTAAAATTTTACATTTTTATCATAAAAGGCGTAAATTACCTTTAAAAATTTGGTCCGCCACTTGTATTTTTTATAGTTCATAGCAGATTTATAAGCAGCGATTATAAAAAACCCCAGAGACACTAATTTTTACTTCAATTACCTTACATGGTCAGAAGTAATGTTAATTCTAATACGTTTATGGAACAGCGTATGTTTCTTTGGTCATTATAGGTTAAAGTGTACATAAATTACATTTTTTGTTTTTGGATATTCAAGAGCAGTGTTTAAGCTTTCATTTGGTGCTATGCAGACAAATTTACTGTTTCTGTGTATTGTTTTACATTCATTCAAAAAATGTCAAAAATGCGTTTTTTATATAATGAAACGTAAATTGATAAAAAACTAGAGCCAATCCAATATTTTCAAGGACAAATTCCTATTCTGCGGACAAAATCCTATAAAAATCAGCTTCTATTAGTTAGTCCACAAAATTTTGTTGGCCTGTGTAATATTAAAATCAATTTCATCAAGGCCTGGGGAGACTGTAGTTTTGCAAGATTTAATTACTACTGAGAGTTCTGATAAAGAAAAGGGTGATTCAAGAAATAGATTATTATTAAAGTTATTCGGAAAGTTGTCGTGAAATATCGTAGGGGGATATAAATCATCCACAAGGGAGTGAAGTTTATCTATTGTTTCTCTGTCTGCTGAGCATCAAGCTGTTGCAGGTTGAATAAATCGGTTTTTAAAAGATTTTATTATGTCCCATATTTTTGTTAAAGGAGTATTTTTGTCCAGGGAATCGCAGAAATTTTTGAAAGATTGGCTTCTACCCTCACTAAATGAGCGTTAAAAATCGGCTTCCGATTTTTTATTGTTAAGAAAATTGGAATAATTACCTAACTTTTTGTAATCTTTAAGAGTTATTTTTCTATTATTAACGGCTTCATTGCATTTATTGTCCCACCAAGGTGCAGGAACAAAAGGTTTTCTGGGAGAAGTAGCATTCTTATTTGTGGGAACGTTTTTCTGTTGAGGAGATGCTGTTTTAATTGACATGTCAACAAGTTCTACAAAATTATTATAATCAGATATAGGATTATCAGTGTATAAAAGATCAGAATTTGATTCTACGGTTGAACGCAGTGAAGTGGAGAAGAGGGTCCAATAATTAAGGGGGGTTTGTTTACCAGGGACTCTATATACATAAACTATTAATAATAATCTATCCAAGGAAGAGTTAATTAAGACAGCAAGTGTCTCAAGTTCGTCTTCCTAAGTAAAAATTGTTGAAATTTTTGAAAATGTTAAGTTTTTGCGAATGGCGATTATTAGACCGCCACCCTTATTTATTATTCTATCGCTTCTAATAATATTAAATTGTTTTAAATTAATGTTTTTAACAGGTTTTAAAGAAGTTTCGGAAAGAAGGAGGACGTCGAATTTATTTGCGAGACTTTGAATTTTCGGTGCCTTTTTAGAGATTCCTCCTTTGATTGTGTTAAACTTTTTCCGGTGAAGAACTTAATGAGAGCTGCTTGACATGATTTTTGATCATGGAGATTAGTGTTGAAGAGAAGGATTCAAAGTCGGATGCTTGATCAGTTGTGAAAACTGTTGAAGGATTGGACAAGGAATAAGAAGTAGAGAGTGCAAAACAATTAGGAAGGTCACTACTGTCTCTGCCATTGTTCCATTGTGTTGCGAAGAAGAAGTTTGTTCTTTTCGGTGTTTGGGATGTGCCAATTTTTTGGTTGCTAGGTTTAATCGTGAAATTTTTGTTTTGGAGATGAGAGGTTTGTGATATCTAAGAAAAGTTGAGAAGAGGTTTGATTCGTCAAAGAAGGAGCTAGGATTTCTTCGATCTGTGGAAAATTTGAGAAATTAAAAGAGTTCGGGGATGCACCTGTGTTCCTAGGTCGGAGAATAGCTTTTGCTTCAATGAAGGAGAGCCTGTGTATTGTCGCGTAAGTACGGATTTCCTTTTGAAAGGTAAATTCCGGACAATCCTTGGATGTCGCTGGATAAGGGCCAGAGCAGTTTACAAATTTTGACTATTTGAAGTGTTTGGACAAGGGTTAGATGTGTCATGTGTGATGTTTCCCCGCTGGATTTGCATCGTGGTTTAGAGCGACAGTGTTTGGCGATGTAGCCAAATCTAAAGTATTTCATACATATACGAGGATTCGGAAAGTAAGGACGAATTGGGCTTGACCCTTTGTTGGCCGCTACTCTTTGAGTGAAAACCGTACCCTGAAAGGTCAGTAGGACGGTTTTGGACGGAACGCACTTAAATTCTTTGGTTTTTCATCGTAGACTTTGCGATTAAAACGCCGCGCTTGAAGAATTTTTTTTTACGTGTGGACCTATAACCTCACCATGCTCAATAATTTCCTCAACTGTTATATCCGTGTCGACATCGTTCATAACTCCCTGACAAGAAACGAAACTTGTAGGGATAATGCCTATCAGACCACAGCTGGGGGTGACTTAGCAGTTGGTTCGTCACTTGGCCCGATTTTACAGTAACTCTAACTTTACCCCATCCACTTTGATTTATTTCGACGATTTTATTAGGATATATCGGGTGAAGAATAAGGCCGACAGACATAGGACCAAGGTCCTTTTTAAAATAAGCCGATTTAGGATCTCGTTGAATAAAAACTGCTCAGTTGCTTTTTAAAGAGTTATCGTAGCTGGGTGTCAGATTAGTGTTGGTTTTGTCGGATGTGTCTGATTTTGTGTGTTGAGTAGGTGACTGTATTCTATGAGATGTGTCAGATTCACGAGTTTGAGACGGATTTATAATATGGGAATCATTGCTGCAATGTTTTTTCGCGGTGAGATTCGATAAATCATTATTTTCATTTAAACCCTTTAAAAAACTAAATTGTTTGCGGCGTTTTCAATATCCATTTGAGATTGAGAGGAATGGGGAGAACCATAGTCTTCCGAGGAGCCGTCCATTATATTTGAAGAACCGGAGGAAAAACCTCTGGTTGATATACTTTTATGCCAAGAGAGAACTTTGTGGAAGCTACTACTCGAATTCAAAATGGCCGGTCAGATGGCACGCGGATGAAAAACGTTGACTTGGTTGTGCTTAGCAGCACAAAAACCCGAAAATTTTCTCCACACTACTCTATATAAATTCAACTACGCTTAGAAAGTAAAAACACGATTCACAGGGACTGCAATATGCACAAATAGCGTAAAATTTCATTACGAATGTAACATATGATGCGCACGGTAACACCGCTCTTGAGGAAAATCAATTGACTAAGATATTTAGTAATTTTGCCTATTTCTACAATGCGCATGCGTGTGCTTCTGTTTTGATAGTATTTACCTGTAGGGGAGACCGGGGCGTAATGGATCACTTCAATTTATTCAAAAGTGGTAAATCAGATTAATTTCGGTTTTTGATCAAAATAATGTACTTGGTACACTGTAAGATTGTGCCAAGTTTCATTGTTATTTATTTATTATTGTTAAAAATATGGTAGAAAAAGTCATTTTGACGCTCGAAAGTAAATTATTGAAATCTTTGTTTTTTGTTGTATATCTTTTTCAAAATTACTTGTAAAAAATTTTTGTATATCAGGTTTTGAGCTTTAAACATTTGTTCTTAAAGAACAGTTGCCAATTTTTTGTTTTATACTTACGGTATTAATAAAAAATAATAAAATTTTCAACAAACACCACCGGGGCGTAATGGATCACTTTGCTTAATTTATTAAGAAAAACCTATTATATTTAAAATATTAATAAAATAATCCTGTCAAGTTTAATTTGTTGTAATTTATATATTAATGAGTACCAATGATGACTCTTTATTAAAAAAAGTGGAGAATAGACTTTTTAAGAAAATGGATTTTGCATTTCGCTACAACTTTTTATAATTTGAAAATTGCATGAAAATGTTTAAAGTTTAAATTAAATATGTTCCATTTTCAATATTCTTTGTTATAAGTATGCAATAGAACCAAAAATTGCCAATACCGTAATAATATTTGATGATCTAAATTATAATTTCATTGTAAAACATTATAAAATGTTTTTTCATTTTCATTTTTTCATTTTCATTTTTTCATTTTCATTATAAAACATTGTTCTAGAAAGAAGTATAAGTGATATTAGGGCGTACTGTTTTTAATTGAAAGCTTTGATGTTAGGCTTAGTTTTCCACATGATGGAATTTTTATTAAAGCAAGAATGACGAAGTTAAGCAAGAAGAAGGGAAAAGTGATCCATTACTCCCCGGTCTCCCCTAATGCTCTCTAAATCTTAGTATGTGAAATTTCACTTATTCTACGTATAACTCGTTTTCTCGATCAATAAGTAAATAAGTGCATTTTCATACATTCAGATTTACAGAGTACTTTCTTGTGAATTATCGTGGTTTCGTAAAACGATTGTTTATTATATTTTGTGTCTACTTTTTGTACATAAAATTAAAATAATGGAAAAGACCTATTTTCATGATCTTACAAATGAATATTTAATACAGTCAAACAAAAAAAATACTATATAAAACATCATCTGACTAAGTATCGTTTCGGGTTTCAAAGTGCGTATTCGTTAGGTTCAGATGTTCGCGTCCCCCAGCGTCAAATATTTATTTCATAAGATTAACTTAATTCCAAGGTATATAAATGCAAAGTAAAATATTAATATGTTCAACAAAATAATTAATTATTTTTTTCTATTATATTTACTTGTTCTCTTTTATTGGATAAAAAGAATTTGATTAAGAATTTTAAATAATTATGATAGCGCTATATAGTGCAATGAGACTATATAGCGCCGGGCTATTATAAAAAAATAAAATATAATATAAAATATAATTTTATTCTGCGCTATATAGAGCAGAATATGTAACCTTTTCAAAATTTAATTATTTTAAAAAATACATACTTAATTTTTTGTTACAAAATACTATACGAAAATTCAATTATTTAAATGCAAAAACTAAATAATTTTTTGGACAATTTTGAACGTTTTTAAAATTTTATTATATCATGAATAATTTTATTAACAAATTTGTAAATAATTAATTTTTTTCAACGAATTTCCGTAAAGATGTTAAAAATAATTACATTTTTTGATGGATTTGAATGAAATTGTATTAAAAATAATTGGAATTGTTCGACGAGTTTGTTATTTATGAAAATAATTGAATATTTGAGTAGAAATTTGTAATTTTTTAAAAATAATTGAGTTCTCATTGAATTAATCATGAAATAATTTATAGTAATAATTTTATGATAGTTCTTAATGAATTAAGTTATTTAAAAATAAATTTTTCTTGGAAATTACGTAGTCTATAAAGCTAACAAAAAATACATCAAAATTTAGAATTTTCATATTAATTCTTAAAATTTAATTTTTTAAAGTACTTTTAATAAATTGTTAATATTAATAAATTTAATGTCTTTATTGTATATATAAGTGTACTGAGTTCATTTGTTATTAATATTTCTTAATAAATCTCGTTTCTATGAAAAATAAAGAAAAGCTATAATTTTTATAACCCGCTTAAAAAATGTTATCTACCTCAAAGCTACACCAAGGCTTATATGAAGTTTAAAACTCCTCTAAACTGAAGTTATTTTATTATTTACTTATTTGTCCTTTCACAGGCAGCAGTCGTAGGCGGCAAACTTAAAATTTTTAAAGCCATTGCTCGAAGATATTTGCTAATACATCACGATTTTCACCATTAATATGGTGTCATATTGTTGACAGTAAGATTGAGCGAAGCTTTTTGCCATATTCCTTTCTTCAGCCTAAACATATTTGAATCTGTCAGAACTTCCTCGACAGAAATGCCTTCATTATCCGAGTGAAATTGTGATAGAGTTGTCAAAAAGTCTTGGGCTTCAAGAAGTTCTTGTGGTATAAGATCTTGACCGCGTCTAGAAAGATCGAGTAAATTTGTTGCGTAGTGGACAGGTTTCACGTAAAACTTGTATCTGTCTTCTAATATTTGATTTAGTTTATCGTAGTTTCCTGATAAAAAAGTCGAGTTAAGTATATTTTGCATTTTTGTTCTAATATCAGCAAATGCTGTACAGGCTAAACTCTTTCTTGGCTCATCACTTTCCACAATATAAAGCCAAGAAATGAGTGGTTTTAGTAAAATTGTGCATTCAGATAAAACTTCCCAAAAATTTGTTTATAAAATAATATTTTTTAAACTATTGCTCAAAATTTTTTCGACAGTTTCATCAACACAAAGCTCTATAAGTGCGGATCGATTTTTTCTACACTGCTCATACAAAAAAAGATACTGCCAAATCTTGTCTTTCCCGGCAATTGCAAGGCAGGTTGTTCAGCAGTAGATCCTGAAAAATAGTGTAACATATTATTAGTAATTTCTTATAAAAATAATTTATTTGATTTATTGATTATTAGGATCTCTTGTGGGGGCGTGGCTTGTGTTTCTGTGCCCTGGCGGCAAAAAGAGTAACCACTGAGAGAAGGTCGCAAAAGTGCTCGAAATTGACAGATTTTTGTTTTGTTACTTTTAAAAAATATATATTAAACAAATGAGACTTAGTATGCAAGAAATTTACCAATTTGCAAATACACAACCAAGTTGCAAAAATTTATTGGGGGAGAAGGCCTACTTAATGCAGGACATGTTTTAAATTGCGGGAAAATATCTGACAACGAAGGTTCTGACACTGAAAATGTTTATAAAATTTTGGCTTTTTGTCTACAAACCTCGTGTATAAAAGATGCTCCTCACGAGATTAATGGTAAAATCACAGAAAGAGGAAACATATTATCAATTTTGTGCTCATGTAAAGCTGGTTTGAGTGGTGTTTGCAAGCATGCAGTTGCAATCTTGTTATATTGTAACAGGTTAGAATTCTCTTTGTTTTATTGATATTTACCATTTAATTTTAAATTTCGATTTTTAAAACTTTTATTTATTTAAAATTATTGACATTTATTTAGTACATTGATCAGTTAATGCGAAAAAAACGTTTGATGCAAATCCATTTTTAGGTTATGTATATGAATTATTTTTCGTTAATTATTATCGAATAACAAAATGTAAAGTGCGGTTTTTTAAATGTAATTTGAAGTAATTTAGAGTAATTATAATTTATTTTTTCATCTAATAACTGCCAAATAGTATATTATATTCGTTAAATAATTTATTTTCCTCAATTGAAGTACTTTTTTAGAAACGACTTAGACGATTTAAACATTATTACATGCACAGACAAGAAGTGTATTTGGAATAAACCCCATAAATCGGCATTGGAAAAATATGAAACGCAACCGTTAACAAAACATAAATGTTTCACATCTAACGAAACCGAATATGTTATAAATAATGAATTGGAAGGCGCAGAAGATTTATTAGGAATATGTGACGCGACACGAGAAAAGGGACCTATCGAAAAAAATAACATTTTTGAGTTTTTAGTCGTATTCCATAGATTTTGAGTTGCTCTTTTACGTAAAAAAATCAGAAGTTAAAAATCTGAAATATTTTTAATAATATAAAGCCTGAAAGTTGAACGTGTCCTCGTAAATACATGGGTTTTCTGCTTATGGCGTCATTTTAAACGCTCCCCCTGTAAAATTCTCTTTTGAGGCGATAGGTCCCTTTTCTCGTGTCGCGTCACATATAATGATCACAGATCTTTCTACTTCGGCTTTAGCGTATTACATGTAACTAGATATACTTTTCTTTCACTTTTTATTATCAAATTTATAAATTAGTTTATGCATTTTTACATTTTCCGTGACGAAAAAGTTTAACAAATTTATTTCTTCATTATTTTTATTATATCAAATGCACTTTTTATTTTTTTGATTGCTTGAAAGGTAAACAGATAAAATTGTATATATGTTTATTTTTTTATTTTTACACATTCTTTTATACACAATTAAGTGAATTTTTTAATGTTTTATATTTTTAAATCAAGAATTGAGTCGTACTTTTGTATGAATAATAAAATGTGATTTTTTGAACTTTTAAATGGGCACTACGAAATTAATTTATCATTGCTGTTTTCTCGTTTTTATGTTATATATAGATCGGGAAGACATGGGCTTATAACGGAATTAAATAATAATAATATTGTAATCGAACCAAATAAGTTGCAAGCAATTTTCGAAAACCAAGAATCATCGAAGGTTCTAAATGATTTAATAAATGTTAAGACAAAGCGTCTCCAGAAATGTTGTCAAGATGTTTCTTCCCGATTAAATAAGAATGTTGATGAAATTTGTGTTGAAACTACTGAACTTTATTCAACGTGGTTAGAAGAGAGGCAATTCAGAATAACAGGGAGTGACGCATATAGCTTATTTACTTACCAAAAAAATAAGAAACCGGATTGGAAGAGAAAATCATTAAATTACTTTTATCCGAAACCAATTAACAATTGTTTCGTGAAACATGGAATAGAAAATGAAGCGCGAGCACGTGAAGCATATAAGAAGTCACCTTCTATTAATATTATTTAATGTGGTTTAATTGTATCGCGGCACAATCCTTGGCTAGGTTATTCGCCTGATGATGTTGTATTTCAAGATGACAAACTAATAAAATTGATTGAAATAAAATGTCCGTATAATGGTAAAACACAAAATTTAAAAGAGGTGATTGAATCTTTGAAATGTCTGGAAAAAAGATGGTGTATTAACTTTAAAAAAGAAACACGCCTATTATGCTCAAGTACAAATAGGTATGGCCATATTAAATGTTCCTGTCACTGATTTTATTATTTATGCACCATTTGATGATAAATTTCTTTTAATTTCAATCGATTTTTACAAAAATTATGCCACCCTCTTACTAACTTCACTGAAAAGAGTTTATTTCGACACTGTGCTTCATTATATTTGTCAGAATGAAAATTCAAATGAATAGAAGAGATGAAGTATTAAATAAGCATTATTTATCTTAATAATAATATTTAATCTAAATACATATAATCTTTGTGAAAAAATTATTTTGGTATGCAATTTTATAAAAAAATAAACAGTATGTAAACATATATATATATATATATATATATATATATATATATATATATATATATATATATATATATATATATATATATATATATATATATATATATATATATATATATGAGGCATTTCATTTCAAACCGTTCCACCGACAAAAAACAATCGCAAGGAGACATATTTTCTAATAAATTAAATTTTTGCCAATTTCGTAGAGAAATTGCTGTTTGAAATGTTAAACTCTTAATATCTAAAAACACCCCCCCGCCGATTTTTATCAAAATTATATGAAAATAAAGCGTAAATTCTCTAGTTTCTATTCCCATTTGATATATTATGGACATTTCATGGGATTGATATAAAAAAAATTATTTAAAAAATCTGTTTTTGAAAATTTTGACAAATATTACTAAATTGAATGTAAGTTGAATGGGTTAAGGTTCAACTTCATACTATTTGTCAAATTTTTCAAAAACACATTTTTTAAATAATTTTTTTTCTATTAATCCCATGAAATGTCCATAATATATCAAATAGGAATAGAAACTAGAGAATTTATGCTTTATTTTCATATAATTTTGATAAAAATCGGCGGGGGGGTGTTTTGAGATATTAAGAGTTTAACATTTCAAACAGCAATTTCTCTACGAAATTGGCAAAAATTTAAAATAATAAAAATATCAATAGAAAGCTCATGAAATTCTCTTTTGAATCAGCGTATAATATATTATAAACAATTAAAGAATTATATAATAAAAATTATTAGAAAATATGTCTCCTTGCGATTGTTTTTTGTCGGTGGAACGGTTTGAAATGAAATGCCTCATATATATATATATATATATATATATATATATATATATATATGGTTTAATCTTGAATTTTTTAAATTAAAATTTATCATCTTTTAAAATTGGTGCACTCAGATTAACTATGGCACAAATAATGTTAAAGATTTCTTCAACTTTGCTAATTAAGCAGATAGAAAGGGTGTCGCCAAGAACAGTGAATGTTTTTAATCGCTGATTAGCTCGCTCTACGTGAACCCGTGCTTTGGTTATGTCGCGATTTACATTAGCTTCAGTTTTAGAAAACTGCGTTTTTTTTCTCAAAAAGAAAGGCGTTACAAGAGTATCATCTTTTTTTTACAAAGGTCTTCCATCTTGAAGCCTTTATCTGCCATTACAATATCTTTTTTGTCTAATTTATTGAAAATGACACTCTGTTCGAAAATTGAATTATCAGAGGCTTGACCTCCGTAAGCTTTACTGACGAAGGAAATCAATCCAGCAGGCGTTACACCAGTCATAAATTTAATTGTATAATTTCCTTTATAGTAGGAATATGTTTGTATCTGGCAACACAAATTCGATGGTCTCTGTATTCTAATTTCTGTGCAGTCGACAACTACTCTAACTTGCTCAAATCCTTGAAAACATTTCGGTATATTTCTCAAAACATTTTCGTTGCTTGGTCAAAAAATGGCAGGTTTTAAACAGGTATTTAAAATATCAATCATTTCAAAAATTCTCTTTTTGCAGTTATCCTGATTTTTAAATTTAAACAATATTGCCAACGCTGCGTATGACATTCTGTTTAAGTCTCATAAATGTCATGATAATTATTTCTCTTGTATTCAATTTCATACTCCTATTGTTTAATTTAACAGTCTTCACTAACTTTTCAATTGTTGATAATAATTTAAAGTTCGAAATACCCGTCATTGTGCTCAGTTGTTGATCAGTAGTTATAAAAATTAAAAATTGCGGTACAATAAAATCACTTTCAACTTGAATTTCTACACCTACTTTAGAATTTTTTTGGAAAGCAGAGTTTTCTACTTGAATTCCAACATCTACTTTAGAATTTCTTGAACAGCGACAGATTTTTCTCCTAAAGGTTCAACAAAATCGTCGTTTCCCGAATTTTTTGTTTTCAAATTCATAGATTTTCTCATTTTTAACGTCTCCTTGAAGATTTTATTTTCTTGACTCGATTTGCTATTATTTAAAATATTAAATTAATGTAATTGAAAGCCTATTTGATATTAGAAAAGTATAAAACACATAAAAAATTTAAATTTCATTAAAAAAATGTTTACCTCAGTTGTATCATTTTGAGCCTGTTCATTGCCATTGCAAGTAAACGATTCAGATTTTTCAAATTTTTGAGAACGTTTTTCTGTTCTCAATGCGCGAGCTATATTGGAAGAATCATTGACTTTTAATAATTTATCGTCCAAAATTCCTTTAGGAAGATTTTGCGAAGGGACACTGTTCTTTTTTAAACGTAAAAGTTTTTTATTCGGCCTGTCATCTCCTATGAAAAAAACTATGTAAACATTAATATAGGTTTTTACCTATTTTGTTATACTTATTTATATTCTATTGCAGTTTATAAATAAATATGTCAATTTAAAATTTTCTTCCATTTTTTACTTACCTAAATATATAAATAAATCTTTCTCTGTAAAATGTAAAGAACAAACTTTCATTGAATATGAATTTTTTTCCAATTTTTAATGCTTTCACCCAAGCAAATCTTCTGTCAACCAACTCCTCATTTCCAAGTTTATTGGTTATTTTAACAAAATTTGATTTTTTTGGAGGAAAACTATAGAAACGTGTTGTCGAATCGCGACAAGCTTTACTGTTGCACCCTGGTACACAACAGTAAACTTTACTTTTATTTTCTCTTTTTGGAAATTCCATGATTATCAAAGGACCATTAAGACTCGAAATTAAAGCAAATTCTATTTAAAAATTACAATAATATTTAGTTGTTATGATTGTAACGATTAATAAGACTGGGAAGACAGTGTTTTGACAGGCGGTGCCGGCGATGCGACCTGCTGTCAGTAGTTACAGAAAGTCTCACTAGATAGCGTATCACAGTACAAGTGATCCCAATGTAATTAAACAAGTTGTTCATTTCATGTTCATTTAGCTTCCTCAATATCATATATACTAATTGTTTAATTTCTTATTATAGAATAATTACTTTAAAGTATTAAGGAAAAATTAGAAAATTTGATTTTTTTAAAAATAAAAATATCGATTAATTATACAAATATTGATAAAAATATATACCTTATATACATCAATCGATTCGTTTTCATGTCAGGAATACAATTTTGACAAGAGTGAAAGAAAATTTTAATAAAGAAAATCCGTAATGTGTTATGTGGGGGTACTTATTTTGTACAATCTTCCAGGCTAACTTCATGTTCGCAGCGTTATCAGTGACGAGTCCAATAATTTTTATAGGGCCAACTTCATTAATTGCAGAGATCATTATCTCGGCAATATTTTCACCTGTATGGTGATCTGCTCCCGTGGGGGTCGATTTATAAAAAACTGGTTCAAGTGTATTTATAATATTCATAATCTCTTGCCTTCGAATATTGGACCAGCCATCAATTTGAATTGATAAACTTGAAGCATCTTCAATTTTTCCATTTACAATTTCTTTGACTCGAGAATACTTTGTATTTAACAAATTATTTGATAATTCGTAACGAAACGGAATTTTGAAAGAAGGTTTTAATTTTTGAAAGAACTGTATCCAATGATCATTTTCAACAATTAAAAGGGGTGTGCTGGAACAATATACTGCTCGTGCTAGAAGAATGACTAATTCTTTCTAAATAGACAATTAAAAAGATTTATTAATTGTTAATTAATTTACTTTTACAAATTAATTAAATAATGACACTTACAAAGTTAATTTACTTTTACAAATTAATTTATATAGATAATGTACACTTACTTTCTGCGTCTCTGTTACTGTTCTATCTCGGCTTAAAGAATTTCCAATAGATTGATTTAATTTCATTTTTTTGACGCTGGATCGTCAATAGGATTTGAATCCCGCGAGTCTCTAGAGACAGAATCATTATCAACATTTTCAAAGGTTTCTTCGTCATTAGTGTCATTTAATTCAAATTAAATTTGAATTAATTAATTCAAATTAATTGAATACTTTAGAGAAGTATGTATAATTTTATACAAAGAAATAGAAGAGATTAAATTGCTCCGATTTGATGATTTATTTTTAATATTCTTGTATATCCTGTTTCGTGCATAGTACAATTTGTATGTTTATTCTAGGTCGTTGTCTATCAACAACATGTCGATCAACGGAAGACCTGGTGGTCCTAGAAATTCCTAGTCGACAACGTTGCCCCTTCGATTAGGACAGGTTAACCATCCTATATCTGTAAATTCTCAAAATTTACAAAATTCAAATATCATCCTAAAACATTCTTATGTTAGCGAAAAGAAGACAATTGACTCTTAAAGCTATCAATAAGATAGGAGATTTATCGAATAAAATCTCAAAATTAATACGCCAGGCGGCGAAAAACCACACAGTCTTCATTCCCCATCTGATCAATTTGATCAATCATCTGTTCACTCACATCAGAGTACTTTGTAAGTGCAATTATCTGATAATAATCGTGCTTCGAATACTGAAGATGTAGTTACTGTCGACAATTCTAATTCTCAAATTCCCGAAACAAATACCACTGAATATTTTTTCTAGAAAAGACTTCAAAAGAAGTCATGGATAGATTCAATCACGAAATCTTCTCCTCCCTTCATTGTTCTAATTGAATCTTTTGAACCTAATAAGTGAATAACCCCAAACGGACAGAACCAACTTAAGGTCTTTTGTGACAGATGACAACTACTAAGTTGATTCTGAAATCTTCATTACGTCTTCTTTATTCAATCGCCGAATTCTAGTTCGAGAAGTTGATATTGAGCTTGGAGCGGGTGACATCTATGAGTTTTTGAATCGTTCCTTTCTACCGCAGGTATTGGAAATTTGAAGGAGAACTAAAGTTCGTCATTAGGATAGGTACAGTGATACTAAGAGTGTACCAGAACCGGTTGACATCGTTGAACTGACGATTTCCTCACATAATGTCCCAAAGACTATATATATCGTAAATATTGCCTGTTCGTCAATACCGATTATTCCTCAGCCTAAGATATGTTATACTTGCCATAGATTCAGGCACATCACAAGGCAGTATATGAGCTCGAGACAAGTTTGTGTTGTATGTGCTGATTTCCATAGAGAGGAGGATTGTCACAACAAATTGTTACCTCCCTTGTGTCAATTGTAGGGTCGATAATTTAGCTTCCTCTAAGAATTGTTCGGTCTACACTTTTGAATACATCTTGGAGGCCCAAGGAATCTCAAAACCACGTTTCCCAGCAGCGATTATTCGCAATCTATAGCAGATCTCCCTCCGTGGATCACGTCATCGACATTTTGAAGAAGGAAATATGGTTGGTAGGGCGTCCTCTCCTCCCTCTACTATACCTTCCGGAGGAGCTTCATCAGGTGCAGTTATGACCACGATCCAGGACTATGATTCTTTTGAGAAGCTGCTCTCTGCTCTCTCTAAATCCGCGGAATCCTCGAAAAAGTCTTCTTTGTCTGAAATGGAGCTTTAAGGCATGTATATATGTCTGAGACTTTTCGTCCCTTGCGAATATTTGGTCTTTTGGTTGAAATTGTAATTGTTTGATTTGGCTCTTGCCACTTGATTAAGTCTTTGGTGGTTTGTTGTTGTCCTTATCATTCCTTTTATCTTCAGATTTGAGCAAGGTTTTGGTAGATTTGAATTTATTTTGTTTTGGATGTAAAATGTTGCAGCACAACCTTACGTGGGCCCTTTGGAATGCCCGCAGCGTTGCAAATAAAAAATCTGAGGTGGAATCAATCATATTCACCCATCAGCTAGATATTTTATGCATAACGGAAACATGGCTCTCCCCGGAGTCAAATTTCAATATTTATGGATATTCTGTTCACAGGGCTGATCGGATGGTGGAAAGGGGAGGTCGAGTTCTTATCCTTGCTAAGGTTGAATTGAGATTTGAGATGGGGGTGGTACCGACCGTGTGTGGTGGAGAGTTTGATCTTCTTTCTATGAATGTGAGCACCTATTTGGGATTGATTTCTTTTCTTCTTGTTTATTGTGCACCCAATATTCATACTGACTATGACGATTGAAAGATAATATTTGATCTGATCAATGTCTCCTCGTTTCCAATTGTCTGTGGTGACTTTAAGCTCACCATAAATCGCGGGGAGCGCCACACTGGGAACTTAGAGGTAGATCTATTTTAGTCACATCCTCACTGTCCTGTGATCCTAACTTTTACCCTCCATCTAGGATCAGATACAACGTACGGAAATCAGACTGGTCAATTTTTCGGAGTCAGGTCAATGAGGGTATACCGGGTTTATCTGCAAGGCTTGATTCTGATGAATCTCCTGAGTTGATTTACGATGTTTTTGTTGCTGAAATGGTGAGCGCGATTGAAGCATCATCGTAGTGAAATGAAGAATGCGATGAGGCTATCAAGAGAAGAAGAGAGGCGAACAGGGCATATTGGAATGAACAGTCAAGGGAGAATGAGGAGACTGCAAGGAGCGTGGATGCTGAGGTGAAGTGGTTTCTACGCAATAGGAAACATGAATCTTTCAGGCTGATGTGTGGGGAACTTACTCCGAATGTAGGCATATAGAATATGTTGATACGTATGAGAAATTCTCATATCACGATGATAAATTAAGTATCATCGCCAGGTTAATAAATAAATATGGACACTGAGCTAAGTTGATACATATATTTGAAAATGTCAATCATAATAATCGTTCACAATTAAATACGTTCGCGAGTGGGATACATGATTTTTGTTTGAAGACTGAATTTTGAGTGACAAATTTTACATACAAAAATGTTCGACGCGTGGGAAGACAAAATTTACAAAGTGGGGGAAATTCGGAACCGCCCTAAAAACGCCCTAAAATGAACTGCCCAGTTTGGACCTTGAAACTTGTAAAATAACTGCAGGCAAGATCTTAATGACTCGAATGCTAAGATTTTATAGCTCACTTAACATATCGCTCGCCTTGAACGAGACAAGTTCAAAAAGTAACAATAAAGTAAAACATAATTAAATACATTAAAATGTACTTAATCAATAGGCAAAGGTACTATGCGTTTAACTAATCGTTTATAAATTCCAGCTGTTGTTCGAACAGTCACAACTCTAACAACAGAATCATCACCAGGATGAATTTCGATTATTCTTCCAAGATGCCAGCGCAAAGATGGCGTATTGTCCTCTCTAATGATTACCATGGTGCCGACCTTTGGATTGTTGTCATCGGATTGTTGCCATTTGCAACGGATGTTTAGTTGATTCAGGTACTCCTTGTACCATCTTTTCCAGAAGAATTGCTTTACACGTTGAATGTTCTGCCAGTTTGACAGCCTGTTCTCCGGGATATCAGTCAGATCGTGTTCGGGTACACTCATTAATGAATCACCAATTAAGAAATGGGATGGAGATAAGGATCTTAAATCATTAGGATCTGAGGATAATGGAGTAATTGGGCGTGAATTAAGAATTGCTTCAATTTCGGTTGTAAATGTACTTAATTCTTCAAAATTAAATAGTTTTTCGCCAATACTTCTAATAAAAAGATATTTGAAAGACTTAACCGCAGCCTCCCATAAACCGCCAAAATGTGGTGAATTTGGAGGTGTAAATTTCCAACTAATACCCTGCTTCTCGAGATATTTTGAAACTTCTGATTTATGATTTTCTGATTCTATGAGGTCGCGCAATGTTTTAGTTAACTCATTGTTTGTGCCAACGAAATTAGTTTCATTGTCAGAAAAAATGGTTGAACTTTTTCCTCGTCGCGCAAAAAATAGTTTTAAACATCCAATAAAAGTCTCAGTAGTCAAATCACTAGCTAACTCTATATGACAAGCTTTTGTCGCAAAACATACAAAAATTGCTACATATGCTTTAACCTTATTCCGATTTCTATGCTTTTTTTCTTTAATAAAAAATGGACCGCAATAATCAACACCCGTAACTAAAAAAGGTCGAGATTGAGTGACTCGTTCCTTTGGTAAATTGCCCATCAAGTATTTCGAAATCGCAGGTTTTGCACGAAAACATGTCATACATTTCTTTATAACACCCTTTACAGTGCTCATACAATTGATTGGCCAATAATTCGATCTGACTGCGTTCAATGTTGCTTGAGCACCACTGTGATAATTCGTTTGGTGTTCATATCTAATTATTAAAATTGTAATATGATGCGATTTGGGTAGAACGATCGGATATATTTTATTGTAAGATAGAGTTGAATTTTTTAATCGTCCCCCAACACGTAACAAACCGTCTTTTCCTATGAAAGGATGTAAATAGAACAAATTACTCGCACGAGTTAAATTTTCTTTCTTTTGTAAAATCCTTATTTCGCGTGAAAAGAATTGTTTTTGCAATAAACTAAGAATTTTGTTCATTGCAATTTTAACTTCTTCAATTGATAATCGTACATTTTTAATATCATAATTTGAAACTAATTGAGACAAATTTCCTTGTTTTTTTGCTTGCAATCTTTTCCTGATATTATTAATGAATTTCATGCAAAATGCCATAACCCGTTTAGTTTTTTGAATAGATGAAAATTTGTTTAAAATATCATTCGTTTCTTGTGTCTTTGTGACATTGTTTGCAAGTAAATTTACGTTAGCCTTTAGCTCTAAGATTGGTACCTTCTCAAATTGACTATGAGGCCAATGGCTCTCATCCGCGCTGAGCCAAGTTGGTCCCGAAACCCATATGGAATTTTGCATGAATTCACGGGGCATCTGACCTCTTGATAAAAGTTCAGCTGGATTTTGATTTGTCGGAACGTGTCTCCAACTTAACGGATCTGAAATATCGCGAATTTGAGAAACACGATTCGCGATGAATGTCTTTAAAAGATAAGGTTCTGTATTTATCCATTGCAACGTTATTGTTGAATCGGACCACAAATATACATTATCGATATTCAATGCTAAAATTGACTGTACGGATTGCAAGAGTTTTGTTAATAAAAAGGCCGCACACAATTCCAATCTTGGAATTGTGATTGATTTTAATGGAGCAACTCTCGTTTTTGAACATAATTTTACATAAGTTTCATTATTTGGATTTTGTGATCGAACATATATACAAGCACCGTATGCAACTTCGCTCGCATCACAAAACCCATGTAACTGTATATTTGTGGATTCGTTAATCACAACACGTCGTGGAAAACTCAAATTATTTATGCAATTCAATTCTTTTTTGTAATTTTGCCAATCAATATGAATGTCAGGAGGAACTGTTTCATCCCAATCACATTTGATTTTCCATAGACGTTGCATAAATATTTTTGCCTTTATTATTATAGGACCTAATAATCCAATTAGATCATATAATAATTGCGCAATCTGAGACAACATGGTACGTTTTGTAATTCGCATGTTATTAGAAATATTATCAATCGTATATATTAATTTATCAGTTCTTGGATTCCATTGAATGCCTAAAGTTTTGATAGACATTAAAGGATCTAAAAGTAATTTTTTGTTCACCAAATCATCTGGTAAAGAAGAGATTAAATCGAAATGATTTGAACACCATTGACGCAAATTGAAACCTCCAAGTTTTAACAAATCAATCAATTCGTTTCGTAAAGAAATAGCATTTTCTTTATCCTTACTACCTGTAAATACGTCATCAATAATAACGCATCAATTTCTTTCGGAATATGAAATTCTGGATCAGCGAGTTTTAAATTTCGTTGTATTTCGATCTGATTTCGATTAATGTACTCTAATGGCAAGGCATTACAAATTCGAGGAATAACCAAAAATTCTAGATTAGTTGCAAATTCCGTTTGCATTGATTTTATTTGTGCTTTGACTGAATGTTTGATTTGAGTTTCCAATTGATTCAGTCCTTCTACAGGAATGTTAATTTCTTCACGATCAAGTTTTAATAATTCCGCGAATTTTTCCGTCATAAAATTACTTTGTGAACCGGAATCTAAAACGACACGCGCTTGAAATTGCCTATGATCTTTATCATGAATGTATACGATTGCCGTTGATAACAGGACTTGTCATTGTACACAAACTTACAAAATTTGTTTGGAGGCAATGTATCTTTTTCGCTTTGAGATTGAGCACAAGTTTGCAAATTTTGAGAAGGCTGATCTGATTTTACAAAATTATCTATGTGTAAAAGAGTATTGTGTTTTTTGTTGCATTTTTTACAATTTGATAGTTTACAATCGGAACTACGATGACCCTTACGTAAACAATTAAAACACAAACCCGCTGTTTGTACAGCGTTTCGTCGTTCAGTGACAGGCATAGCTTGAAACTTTTCGCATCCATATATTTTATGACTACCTTTACAAAAATTACAAAAATCTTGTGTTTGAGTAACTGTTAAACTTTGTTTTTTAGCATTACTAGCGTTTTGACATTGAGATTGATTTTTCGGTGTCGTATCAAAGGTTGAAGCTTCGAGAATTTGATAGCGATTTCGTAAAAATTCTAAGAGTGTTTCTAACTTCGGCATATTTTTTCCCGTTAAACTCTTTTCCCATTCCCTGTGTGTAGTTCTATCTAATTTCGATATTAAAACGTAAATTAAAATTGAATCCCAATGTTCAACCGATTCGTTTAATGCTGCGAGCGCGCGAAGATGCATTTGAAAATTGTCCACGAGAGTTGTGATATTAACCGCGGATTCCTTGTTAAAACTTGGTAGTTCCATTAGTGTTTTGATATGATTTTGAATAATTATGCGATGGTTATCATATCTATCATTCAATAAATTCCAAGCAACATTGTAATTTGTAGAAGAAGTTTCTAAGGAACTTATTACCTTAGATGCTTCGTCTTTCAAACATGATCTTAAATATTGAAGTTTTTGAACATCAGCTAATTTATTGTTATCATGAATTAATGATTTGAAGGAGTCATAAAAATTTAACCAATCTTGATAAGCACCATCGAAAGATGGCAAATCCAATTTTGGCAATCTAATTGATTCGTGATTTTGAAATTGTAATTGATTTACATGATTGATTTGACTACTTGGCTGTGTGGATGTAGATGCAATGGTAATTTGCTGATTATTTAACATTTCGCGAGCTTTGCTAATAGCTGGATAATAAACATTTTCGAATTCTGATAGTTCTGTTCCCGATTCTGTTTCGTTCATTAAAATATCGATTTTCATTTGAATTGACTCAAACTCATCCACTGAATTTTCAATTTTTTCTAATCGCGTTCTAATTTCACTGTAGTTATTTCTGTTTGCTGTGTTATGAATGTAATTTACAAAACGCGTGAATTTACTCTTAATATTTGTTCGTGAACGTTTTAAATCGTTAAGTTCGGCTTCAACCGATGCTTGTTCATTAATTTCACCTTCATCAACCATGATTAGTAATGAAAGTTACCTTTCCGAAATGAAGCAAATGAAAGGATAATAGATAGGAAATCAGTGATTTATTTTGAGCTTACCTTTTCACTTTCTTTTTGAATTGTGGTAGTTGAGTTGATGCCTTGAAGATGAACCTTGATGATGAAAGAGACTGGATCCTAGTGTTGAATTGACGAATTGACCCTTGGATTGGCCCTTAGAATGACCCTCAGATTAACTTTGAAATGTTCCTTGTCTCCGTTGTTGAATTGATTTTTTTATAATGAATCTTGAATAGATTCTTTATTTGTATCAGGCACTTGTATATTGAAGTCTTTCACTTCACTGTTTGTTTGTCAATTAATTAAACAAAAAACATGATTGTCTTGATTAATGTTTCAGATTAAACTAAACTGGACACTCGCGACGTCATTATGAATAGTGCTTGACACTGAACCAAACGTGATTTTGACACTTTCGGTATTGTTTCTTGAACTCGACTAGTATCCGGCTCGAAGGACCAAAAAATGTTGATACGTATGAGAAATTCTCATATCAAGATGATAAATTAAGTATCATCGCCAGGTTAATAAATAAATATGGACACTGAGCTAAGTTGATACATATATTTGAAAATGTCAATCATAATAATCGTACACAATTAAATACGTTCGCGAGTGGGATACATGATTTTTGTTTGAAGACTGAATTTTGAGTGACAAATTTTACATACAAAAATGTTCGACGCGTGGGAAGACAAAATTTACAAAGTGGGAGAAATTCGGAACCGCCCTAAAATGAACTGCCCAGTTTGGACCTTGAAACTTGTAAAATAACTGCAGGCAAGATCTTAATGACTCGAATGCCTCCTTAGATTTCTAAAGGTGCGTTAAGCCGACCCTTCATCTATTCAATAAAAATGGTTTACAGTTTATTGGAGGAAAGTGATAAACCTGAACCCTAAGATTTTAATTTTTATATTTTGTTATTTTTGCAGTTTAGGAATTATAAGTATTGAAAAATGAGATATCGCAGAGATTTACAATTTGAAAGTGTACTAACCATAAATGTGACACATTTGGGAAATTTTTCTTTCCAAAATAAATAAAGTAAATCTTTTCCTATATTTAAAAATTTACAAATGTGTAAAAATGCTAAGATTTTATAGCTCACTTAACAGAATATACTTTGCTTTTTGGAAGTTTTTTTATTACTTTTTCATTTCGTATTTTTTTCCGTTTGTTTTTTTTTTCGTTTTCAAGTTTTTGTCCTTCCCTTTTTAAATTAATTTTGTTCACATCAGTTGAGCATATACAAAATTGTACTAAGACTCTCTATTAACTATGTAGTTCATGGCGTATAAACAATACTTTTCTAAAATATAGAAATGGCTGTATGCACTGCAACAGGCCACCACGGGTCTGACACAAGCAGTTACAAAGTAAGCTAAACGTGACTGACGACTACCAGGCAACGCTGGTAGTACATGAGTCTTGTTTATCACATGGATTACATGTTATAGATGTTATCATACATTATGTACATTCCTGGTGGTTAGGTTTTGAATTTATAAACATTATAAGCAAATAATGTAATAATTAAATGTCTAAGTATAATAATATATACTACTTTGTTGTGTTAATAAGACGTTGTTTTAAATATATTGAAATTCAATTAAAACAGCAATGAGAAAGTGGGTTTGTGTTGGTTGTGATTCACGTTACAAAACATGTTCTGAAAAAGTTCATTTTTTGACTGTCCCGAAAGATAAAAAGATTATTCGCCTGCGGCAAATTGCTATTTTTAGAGACGATTTAAAATTAAAAACCAATCAGGCAATCTGTGAAAAACATTTCAAACCAGAAGACATAATTCGTGAAAGAATTTTATATGCAGCTGATAGTGTAACTATTGTTGGAAGGGTAAGTATAAATGGTATAAATATTTTAATTTTTTTTTAAATATTTAAAAAAAATTTAATTTATATCTTATAATGTAATATAAAACTTTTGTTGTTTTTATTACTCACATTCGATATTTTTCATATAATATTTAAACTAAATTTTTTATTAAATTTAATCTTTTTATTTTGATACGATAAAGTGCAATTTTTAAAATTAATACGTTTTTCAGGGTCCCTATGAAAGACCACAATTACGTAAAGGTGCGGTGCCTTCTCTAAATCTCGGTCGTCCTGAAAAATCAAAAAAGCCTTCTTGACCGCCTCTTCGAAAGCGCAGACAGGAAGTAGTAGAAGATGAGCATTTCGATTTAAAATTGGACGAAGATTCTACAAATTCTAATAATAAAAAAGTAAAATAGATGAAACTGAAAACACACAAGCAAAAAATCCAACAGGGAGCAATGAAGAAGCAGATTTATTTTCCAATTTATATAACTACAATGAAGTTTGTATTCCTTTTTCGTGGACAAAAATAAAAATTTCATGCCCTGAAAAAGGAGAAGTTGTTTCTTATATAAAATTCATCGCAAGAAAAATTAGCAGTGAAAACATTGAGACTGTTTGTCAAAAGAAAATTGTCATCGATAAAAATATGAATATTTTAATTAAATTTAATAGAAACGTAATAGATAAAAATTCTTTAGAAATCGAAGATACAACATTTGATTCAATTAAAAAAATAGAAGACCTCTTCAATAAAGTAGATCAACGTCAAATATGTCGAGGCTGTCCTGCAATTTCGCGCACAGCAGAAACTAATAACTTAAGGGGGTCACCCCGTGTGATGGGTTAAAAAAATCGATTTTTTGCATAAATTTCATCTATAACATATGTCCAATAAGTGGATGAAGCGATTTTTCGATATACAACATCCTTAAAAAGTTATAGCACTTTTAAGGTCGCGTGTTCAAGCGCGCGGTTAACGTACTTCAACTTTCAAACGCGTTTTTCTCGAAACTACTTTTTTTGAACTAGCGTCCATGATATCTCAGAAACCACTCGACCAATTTTGGTCAAATTTATAGGGCTTGTTCAGCACATGTGTGACAATAGCCCGAATTAGGATAATTGAAAAAGGTCAAGTAGGTTTTCTTTTATACGACAAAATAGACACAAAAAATCGTGATTTTTAAAAAAATTCAATTTTTAATATTTTCAAATTATCCAAAGTTCCGGCGGTAGCTATTGCCCTACAGATTAAAAAGATATTTTATTTATTGATTTTAGATCAGTTAATTAGCCGGAATCGTGGATGCCAATAGACAACTGTTTAAAAATCTAAGTTACTTCTATGTATTATAAGTCGAAAGGGGCCGTTCAAAAAATACGTAACGCGTTTTGGGGGGAGGGGGGGTCAAGCAATTTGTTACGGTAAGAGAAAAAATGGCGCTAATGTATATAACATTGTATTACATGGGGGAGGATGGGTCCAAATTTCCGAAAAATAGCGTTACGTATTTTTTGAACGGCCCCAAAAGATTAAAGTAGTTTTACTTGAAATAATTTGTACTTGTTGTTGAAATGTCACTAAACACCCAGTAAAAAGTTTGAAGTTCTATGTTTTTATAGTTTAAAAGAAATCGCGAAAATAGGTGCCATCACACGGGGTGACCCCCTTAATAAAATCATTCACCTACGGTGATAAAGCAGACTGTTTGAGACATGCAAAATGTAACATTTTATTGTCAATTGGCAGCCAAAATTTACGTTGTAAATGTTGTATATCAGTAAAATATTTGTTACAAAAAAAATTATTCGCAAACAGTTTAGTAATTCGAAATTTTTAAAACCTTCTAAACTTAGTCCCTTAAGACAGTAAAAATTGTTAAAAATGAAAAGTGTACTGAAAACGATTACTGCTTCGAAAAATTTCGCGAAAGATAAAGTTAATGAACTAAATTCCAAGATAACGAAGTCTCAATTAGAAATAAATAAAATTTGAAAGAATTCTTTAAATGAATGATTAAATAAGCAGCCAAATATTGTAAAAAATAAAGAATAGCCCTTCAAGAAATTCTAAAAGCCTCGAAGTTTAAAAATTCTAAAAGTAGAGAGTATTTGGACGAATGGATTTTTCTGTGCCTGCTTCTTCACGTGAAATCGCCAACGACATACAGACTCATTCAGGATTTAAAAATAATGCCTGTTCCTTGTGATAGAACACTTAAAAGGTATATAATTAATATTATATTTTAGTATAACCTATTTTACAACTAAAAATGTTAATTTACACAGTAATATACTTTTATTAAAGTATATGTAGAAATTATTTACAGACATCAAAATTTATGTTGATAATTTACTTTATTTGTAAATTTAATTTTTAAAAATAATAAATAAAAAAGTGAAAAATTGCTTTTTAAACATTTTTTAATAGTAAAATACGATTTTTATTTATTTGTTTAATTTGGCATTTATTTAGAAATTTATTTTTAATGATAAAGTAAAAAATATTAATAAAAAAATTAAAAATTGTAAAAAAGTCAAATTAACAAAAATTTTAATATGATTTTACGTTTTAGAAAAAATATTAAATAAATTGTTGACTAAAAATGGCTAAGTTTGATTGATTTAAATTTCACTAGTGATTCATTTAAAATTTACATTTTTTGAAAAATTGTTATTGATTTTTATTTAAAAAAATTTATACACCTCTTTCTTAATCTTAGCAAACAAAATTTAATTCAATTATTCTAGAAAATCACTACAAATTTCGAAGGGTTGAAGTGAACCCCTTAACTTAAGTAATATTTATTTGTTTGACATATTTTTTATTTTAGCAAAATTTAATGCCACTGAAATAATCATCTGTATTAATGGAATTTAAGAATGCTTTATTTTCAATTACTAAAAATTCAATAACAACTGTAGTTGGAAATTCAATAACATAGAAATGAAAATTCAATAACGTAGAATTGAAAACTCAATAACATGGATCTGAAAATTCAATAACGTAGAATTGAAAATTCAATAACATGGAATTGAAAGCTCAATAACGTAGAATTGGAAATTCAATAACATAGAATTGAAAATTCAATATCATTGAAATAAAAATTAAATAAGTTTGACCAGTATTGTGTGTATATACACTGCAAAAATTTTTTTGGAGGAAAATACTACTAATAATTTAAGAATTTCTTTTTTTTTATAAATTTTACAATTAATGATGTATATTTACCAAGATTGAAGAAAATAATTGTAGCTTATAGAGATTCTTTTTATTTCACATTATACGTTTGATTACAAAACTATTTCACAAAATATTTTTCACAAACCATAATAAATTATGATTATTATGAAGAACTATAATAAAATAGTGTCCATTTATATCAATTATAACACACGCTAACAATAAAATAACTTATTCCTAGATATTGCAATACGTCAAAATTAACTGATAATATACACAAGTAGTTTAAAAAATTCACTATTGCTCAATAATTAAAAAATAATATTATATATTATAATATTTATTTTATTTTGAATTAATTTGTAAACACTCATTTTATATTTAAAACACTGTAAAAACAAAAAGACTTTCACGCGCGGATGTTGTTCCTCTGGAAAATGCTGTAAAGCAACTGACGCTAAAAGGACCTTTTTGACAAAAACTTCTAAGAAATTGTGGAAATTTTCCAAACATTTCTTTATTCGAAAAATTTCACAAAGTTTTAGTCCAAATAAACCTATGATAAAAAAACTGGTATTTGAAAAGTCATAAAATAGAATCTCTTGCAAGGCGAGATCCTTAGCTGCGGTCAACTTTGGACAAACCAGATGTGACAAACATTTCAGAAAGAGAAATATATCTTCAGTTTATTGAATTTTCAATAACAGTAATGAATATTCAATAACAGTATTGAATTTTCAATAACAGTAATGAATTTTCAATAACAGTGTTGAATTTCCAATAATTGCATCTGTATTTTTGAATTACAAATCAATAGATATTCATTTTTTTAATAAGAGTAGTGAATTTTTAATAACTGTCTGTATTTTTCAATTACAAGTTAACGAATATTCATTTCAAGTTCTTTAATTTTCAATTCAAGCTGAATTGAATTAAAATTCAATAACTCGTGTAATTGAAAAGTTGTTGAATTTTCAATTCTTTTCTAACAGTGTAAGACTTTGACATTCTAAAAGTGATATAATTTTGCAGTTTTCTTTGCGAATCAGATAAAACTTTCTAGGGAATAAAATTTTAATTTCTTGTTTTTATTTTCATCGTGTGTTGCAGTTTTTTCACGCTTTTGCTATAATTGTTTGGCATTTATTATTTTTCTTTACTTATAAGAAAAAGAATCTCACTTTTGTCGCTATTCATTAGCCGTTTCAAATTTCCAGTATAGAAATAAAGATGTCATTCACCTTTAACAATCCCATGAATCACAGAGTACCATGATCCATGCGAAAACGAACATTTTCTAATAAATCCCCAGCTACATTGGATCAGCCATTTTTAATTTTACAAATCTGATGTCAGTTTCGATTTTAGCTATCCAAAAATCCTCAAGTAGTGTATACCAGTCAAATTCGTGAATTTTTTAATAAATCGTTAGCCATATTGGATCCACAATTTCAAATTTAAAAATTTTGATGTCAGATTCGTCTTCAGCGACCCCAGAAACTCCCGAGTAGCATGTTCCAGACAAATTCAAGCATTTTTAAATAAATCGTCAGCCATATTGGATCTGCCATTTTGAATTTTAAATATCTAACGTCAGATTCGTCTTCAGCGACCCCAAAAACACCCGAGTAACAAAATTTTGATAAATTTAATGAATTTAAAATTTTTTCGTCAGACATATTGAATCCACCATTTTGAATTTTAAAATCTGTCCTCAGATTCGTATTCTGCAACTACAAAAACCCCCGAGTATCAAGTTTGAAGCATTTTTGTTTGCTTTTATTGTTTTTCTTTTTAATTTAACCGCCATATTGAAGACGCCATTTTCAATTTAAAAAGGTGCCTTATTGTAATTGAAAGTAGACATAATAACCTACATTTTAAGCCATATTAGAACTTTTTTGATTAAAATAATTTTTGGACGGATGGGGTCTTCCTCTGACGGAGAATGCGCCATATATAAATATATATATATATATATATATATATATATATATATATATATATATATATATATATAAGTCATATCTTTTGTTTGTTTTTCCTACAAACGAGATTTTTTAGAAAATATTAATAACAAATGAACTCAGTAAACTTATATATTCAATAAAGACATTAAATTTAACAATATTAACAATTTATTTAAAGTACTTTAAAAAATTAATTTTTTTAGAATTATGTCACGTCATCGCGACGTAACTGTTTTGATATTTGTAAAGTTAGAATCAGAATCCTCCCTTTTTCTTGCAACCCAAACAAATCAATTCAAATGTGTGTCATCTTGGGCAGACTTTTCTATATGTATGGTCATCCACGATTGTCACCCTTCTATAAGGGTACTAAACTGTCTAAAACAGTGACGAATTAACGCAGTATTGGTCCGAAAAAGTCTTTTTCTTAATAGCGAATGCCGAATATGGTCATGTCTATCTCATCACTTTTTCTATTGGTTCCCCACTTACATGTGATACAATTTTTAGCACTTTGACACAGAAGTAATCAAATTTTTAGTAGTATGACGTCAAAGGAATAGTATATAAAGTGTCGCCCTTGTCGAATTTGTCAGTCCAGGAAACGGCGTTAACTTAACTGATCCTGAAACCACCACCGTGTCAATTACTTGTGTTCTTCGTATCAGTCCTGTAAGAGCCTTCAACTTAAGTAGACACAAGTCACCACCTAACCAACTTCGCGAAACCGCGACCAAGTTAACAAGTAGTGTACTATATATATGCGTATTCTTCTTGTCAGTCCAAAATCTCTTCAAGTACGAAGTGCATTCTTCAAGTTGTAGTCAAATTATTCAAGAAGAATTTAACCAAGGAGATAATTTCTATTGCGAGGCATATTTCAATTTTTCTAAGGACTGCATTATTTCGACTTCAACGACAAATCATTAATTTTACACATGGACTCCGGACCTTTTAATTTGACTGGTCCGGAAACAATTCAAAGGAAATCTACTGCAGGTTCAGTTTCCGCTAGACATCTATTCGTATCGCCTGTTGGGTTTACGACTGCAATAATAATTTTAAAAGGTAAGTTACTAATACTTTAAAATCTTGTCCCATTTACATTCTCGATTGATCCCACAAAGCAATAATTTTGTTTCAGTATGCCTGAAGACATCTGGATCTACTCTTTCCATCTGATTCCAATTGTAAATGATTCAAATAAATACTTTATTAATTTCACTTCATTTTATCAGTTACTTTTTCTTAAAGTCTGTTCCTTAATATCAGCGTTTTCTGCTCTGTGAATAAATCAGGTCGAATCACCGATGTCGCCCAAATAAAATATGTAAATTATGATTATGTTTAATTTCATTTCTTGAGACGAAATAATTAATAAGGAAATTCTAAATTTTTGTGTTTTTTTTGTTACCTTTATAGACTACTTAACTTCCAAGAAAAATTTATTTATGAATAACTTTATTCATTAATAACTATCATAAAACTATTACTATGAATTATATCATGACTAATTCAATAAGAAGTCGATTATTTAAAAAAATTGAATCATCAATTTGTCGAATGCTCAAAACATCGAATTGTGAATTGATCGAATGTTAAAACATCGAATCTTCAAATGGTCGTATGCTAATAAAACATCGATTTGTCAAATGGTCGAATGCTAATCACCTCGAATCGTCAAATGCTAAAAACATTAAATTGTCAACTCGTCGAATCTACCAATTATCGATAAACGTTGCAAGTATTGTTTTAATATTTGTGTACGGAACCCGCCATTACAGTGCGAGTACAACTTGCACTTGTCTAATTTTTTTATATTTTTAGTTGCAAAATTAAAGAGAGAAAACTACGGACACACAAGAGTCTCACCAAAAGGGTTCCGTCGAATGTTTTCCAAAAATCACGAGATTACAATTAAATTAATAAAAATCACTGCTTTCCCCGACTTGGAAGTTTTTGGATGAAACACGACATTAGAATTAATAATTATGAAAATAAGAAAATTACTACCGAGGCAAGGAATTACACAGGCCTGCAAATTTTGGCTTATTTCTGTTACAGAGAAAGTGGAAAGTGATTCATATAGCTTTTTAGACGTAGAATATGAATCCGACCTCCAAAATAGCCCATCACGTCAGGATTTCTTGTAAAACTGTCTTAAATGTCCAAAAATGGTTATTTTGGGACATTTTTCGGAATTTTCTTTGCTTAGCCAAAATTTTTTTTCAATTTACAAAATTGCATCGTATAGTACTATGTCTAAGCTTTAAAACCCATTTTTCAAAATGGCTTTAGAAATTTTTTAAAAAAAGTTATGTAGATTTGAAAATCTTTTTTATTCGGGCAAGTGTAGGTTTTTAAAACTAGGAAGGCTGATATAAGTATAATTATAAAAAACGGGGTAGTAATAAAGGGGACGTCCATCAAATATGTGGGATCGAAATAGGGAGAAAGGATCTAAATTTTTTTACAAAATTTGATATAAGAGTAGAGGGGATAATAAAAATTTTACGTTAACTTTTTAAATGTTAAAAAGTTACATATTTAATTCAATTTAACTAGTTGGTTTAAGAAATAACGTTTAATTTATAAAACTATTAGTGAATGCAATCAAAATGACATTTTGAATATTTCTTATACCCACATTTGCCTAAATGAAAAATTTTACATCTATATAACTATTTAAAAAAAATCGTAAACCAATTTTGAAAAATGGGATTTAAAGCTTACACATGGTAATATACGATACAATTTTGCAAATTAAAAAAAAAAATTTTGGTTAACCAAAAGAAATCCCGACAAATGACTAAAAATAGCCATTTTTGGACATTTAAGACAGTTTTACAAGAAGTCCTGACGTGATGGGCTATTTTGGAGGTCGGATTCATATTCTACGTCTAAAAAGCTATAATAATCACTAACTAACTCTCTTGTTTTTATTAGAAATATTTACGAGACATTTATTTTATAATATTAATTACGATCTATCTTATAATTTTTCTGCTCCTAAATGTGCAAATTTTGTTCGGTATCTAATCACTTTTAGATTGAACTAGAATATAATTCTTTTGGGTCAGGGAAAAAGTCAAAACTTTGTTTGATAATCAGGGAAAAGTCAGGAAAAACAAAATTAACTTTTTGTGGAAAAGGTTAAAAAAAGTTCAAAAGCATAAAGTCTAATTCAAATTAATAAACTACATTTTTACTATAATTGAAAAGTAAATGATATGCAAGCGTTGAAAGAAGGTCAATTTAAATTGTGAATATCGACACAAAAGTGAAGGAGAAACAGACGGAGGATCTGAAGAATTCTGATGGGATACTGCAGCGTTTTCGCGCAGTATAAGGCATGCAGATATAAATTTTCCATGATTTGCGTATATTTCGACTTCATATTGAACAATATGGCTCAATTCCAATATTTCGGATATGCTTAGAATCTCAGATAATAAGAGAAATTCCAGAATTGTCTTTATTCCCTGCGCTTTTCTGGAAAATAAATTCATGCGTTTAAAACATTATGTATAAACATTGTATTTGAAAGTTTTTTGATAACTCCATCACAATCATAAAAACTTTAGTTTAGCTATAGTTTACATTTTTTGTAAAAAAAAATCTATGCAGTTCGCCATTAAATTATGATTATTTTGTTTAAATCGTAGGTAATTATATTTAAATTCCGAAAAGTCGTAATTCCTAATAAGCAATTCTTTCTTTTTAACCTTGCAGGTAGTTGAAACATAAGAGAAACAATTTTACCTCTTCGAATTCGAAATGAGGATTCGCCGTTGTTATAAAATACTTAATTTTATCGAAGTGGAAATCCAGGGAAGTGGGTAAAATGAGCTTTATAAAAATCATTGGGAGATTTTCACCAGTTTTTTATCTTAAAAGAAGCGCGATGACATCCGTTAATCAACCTGGAATCCAGTGAGTCCGTTTTTGGTATTTGGTTATTTCGATTTTTGAATGTTTTTAATCTTTACTTTCGGATTTGCAAATTTTACTCTCTGAATTTGAATTAGTAAAAATGTTTACTAGATGGAATTATGAGATTTTGTCAATAATTTAAAATAAAGTAAATTATACTATTAAATTAGTAGAAACAACTGTTTATTGGTAAAATCTGCTAATTTAAAATCAAAAAGTCAGTCACTAATTTAAATTAGTAAACATTTTTAATAATTTAAATTTAGAGAGTACGAAATGTTATTTTGTTTCAATTATGTTTAATTGATGTTTACTTTGAATTGAATTATTTTGGTGAGCGATGTTTTAACATTTTGTTTGTTTTCGTCGTTTCTTTTGATTGTTTTGATAATTATATTGTGTTTTGTTTTATTTTTTCATATTTTTAAAAATAACCTATAAAGTGAAGTTAGGTGAAGTTGCTTCGAAATTTGTTACTTGTTTATTTACGTAAGATTTAATTTAAATCCTTTAATCTTTCTACTCTTGTGTTAAAACTATTGTACGCAAGTAATGAAGCCCTGTCCTTTTGCTACAGTTGGTTACGTAATTACTAAATATTCCCTTACTGAATAATATTAATTGTTAATTAAATTTTTCGAGGAAAAGACTTTATACAGTATCCAAAAAATAACAAAAATTAAAAAAATTCTAAATAATTTTTATTGTATTGATAAGTTATTTTTAATATAAAAGTATTAGAATTATTGCAATTGAATTTTGAGAAGTATTTTTGAGGGTACACAGAGTTTCTTAAATTCTTTTTTTTCTTGCAAAGACTGAAATAAAAGACTCTGTACGTTCCTTTGAAGTAGCAATCTGTTGATAAAAATCATCATCAAACACATTGAATGCACAGCGTCGGTGCATTAAATTTAAATTGCTCATATACTGCCGTCAAGTACAAGACAACCTTATATACATATGGGCAATTCCACGTGAGATTTACCTATGATAATTAAAATTCGGTTAAACATTTTTTTTTTAATCTTTACAGAATAATATTAAATACGTATTTTTTTATTTTTATTTAATTGCCCAAATTTTCGAGTTACGAATTTTATTGAGTTTATGTAAAAAGTTTCCAAAGAATGAAAGTTTCAGTTTTCTTTCAACTTTTAGGAAATGTCAACAAAATTTTTTAAAAATTTTTTATTAAAAAAATTTTTTTTTATGAACAAATTATTTTTTTTAAACTTTTGACCCGCTTTTTTTTCTTTTTTATTATTTATTCATACCTTATAATGTAGAGAAGATTTTCCAAAAACTCCTATAATAGGCCTAATGCGTTTATTGAGTTTTAAAAATTTTCAAAAATCACATGCATGCCTGACAAGGGGTTTTTTTACAATTAATTTTTAAAAATGTCTAAGCCTAAAATTTTTAACCGATTTGAGTGTTTTTTTGTTTAAAATTAAAAGATCATCATTCCTCAAGATATCCTTTCATGGAAGCCTGAGAATATTCTATTGTTTATAATTACACGTGATTTTTGAATAAAAAATTTCGAAAATTTATGACTCGAAAATTTGGACAATTAAATAAAAATAAAAAAATACGTGTTTCATATTATTATATACAGATTAATAAAAAATATGTTTAACTGAATTTTAATTATCATAGGCAAATCTCACGTTGAATTACCCATATATATATATATATATATCTATATATATATATATATATATATATATATATATATATATATATTATATATATATATATATATATATATATATATATCTATACGTATAATATGAGTTGATTCAAAGTTTAGATTTTCATTATTGAAAATGATTCTGAGTTTTCTTACTATGCATTTTTATCCGCTTTTAATAATTGCGTAAATAATTGTATAAATCTACTTCTCCAAAAAGAAGTTTTATAAACCAAATAATATTTGATTGAATGAAATAATGTTTATTATGAAAAACAAAATTTAGTTTGATTTAGCTCAGAAAATTTACACTAGATGTTTGTTTGCTTCCTCATAAAATGGTCGCAATAGTTTTTTCTGAATTATAAACTGAAAGAAATTATTCGTGATTACTGTGAAAATTCTGTCTATACAGCCGTATTGTATTGTTGGATTTGTTACTGTAATACGGTATCACTATTTTAGCCATTCTATTTTGTTTGTTTCCAGTTTCAATTCTAAAAAAAATTTAATTAAAGGAAAAATTAATAGTTAATATTTTAAAAAAGGGATCTGAAATAGAAAATGGTTTCAATAGTTTTTTCTGTGTTAAGAGCCAATTGGTAAAAAATGTCATTTTGTAAAAAATTATCTGATTTTGTTTTTGGAAAAGGGATTTTTTCGAAAATAGTTGGGAATTTAGAAATTGTTTAGAATTCATTTCTAAAATAGATACTATTTGTTGCCTTAAAAATAAAAATGATCTCGACATTTTTGTAAATGCATTATAAGCGTTGATTGCTTCAAGTACCTTTAAATTAAATTTATTTTCAAGAAAAATAAATAGTAAAGCGTAAATGGAGCTTATGAAATTTTCATAAAAGCATTATATTGATTATTTACACATTTAATAATTGGAAACAATTTATGTGAGAATTAAATTCGTAAAATTGAATTTCAATAATTTTTATTTTTTTCTATTAGATATAAAATTTAATGTTACATCTGATAATTTCGTTTTTAACCTTCTGAATAAGTGAACTGGAAAGGAAAGATAACATTCAGTAATTGAGTTATTTAACTACTATATTACAGGAAAAACTAGAAATCACATACATTGATATTTAATAACAAAAGTAAATTTGTTTGCATGTAACAAGTATTTGATTTTTTAAAAAAATTCTCCGCTTCTTATAATATTTTAAAATTTCGGAATACTAAATAATCTTACTTTCAATATTTGTTATTTTTCCTTTTTTTATTTTGATTTGATTTTACTTTCTCATTTTTCTTTTCTTTTCAATTCATTATTATTCGGATGAAGCATATAATGTAGTTTCTCATTACCGGGCTCTTTTTTCTTGATTCCAATGAAATTTTCGATTTCCGCGTGAGAAAGTGCAGTTAATTTTAATACGAGTAATTAGCTAATTTTGTTTTAAATTATAAAATAACAATAATATACTTTCACTTTGTGTAATCTATGAATATTTCTTATAACTTATTGAACTGCATTAAAATTAATTATTAAACGAATTATGAATTACAGTCGGGTCTCCATACTGTTACATTTCCAGAAATTTCCCACTCCTCCAGACTCAACACTGTTATGTCCCAAAATTATACCTATTGCGAACCTTTCAGGGCCGTAAATATACACACCTCAAGTGTGGATCAGAAGTAGACTGTGTAAACTAATTTACTTTTATTTTTTCATTCGATTTTTTAATAAAAATTTTAAATGTTTTTCATTGGATTTTTTAATTAAAATTTTAAATGTTTTTCATTGGATTTTTTAATTAAAATTTTAAATGTTTTTCATTGGATTTTTTAATTAAAATTTTAAATATATTTTATTTTATATGCACACCTTCATGAATTCTCCTTAGACTTAAGTTACGAATACAGCCCTGTAGTAGAGCTGTGCAAAAAGCTCGATCGAGTATTTCAAGCTTTTCGTTTTTCTAGCAGAGCTGAGCAAAATCAATCCGAACATGATCCAAATTCCATCCGACATGTGCAGTATTAAACCTAAAATAATTTTGAGCACTTAAATTTTTCGAGCACTCAAATATTTTTGAGTAACTAAAACTCGAGTCTGGCTCGGGCTCGACCATGCTATTCGAGCTTATTGCATACCTCTAGTAAATAGGGTTCTATGATAAAAAGCCTCCCTGCCCCCCCCTTAGATGTTGAAAAATGCATTTTGTTGAACATTTTTTTCTGGTTTACGAATTGATGGTAAATTCTGCAATAATTCATGAAGCTAGTATCTGAGATGTACTCTAAATCAATTTTTTGGACGACCTACACTCTATTTTTCTTGTTTAAAAAATTCCAAAAGATTAAAAATAATTTTTTTCAGACTTTTTTGGGTTAGGTAAAAAAATGTTTTTATCATTTGTTAGACGCTACTAAAAGCCATCTTCATAAATTTTTCCAGATTTTTCGTGATGTGCGGACACCCTCTAACACTCATTTTTTAAAAAATTTTTAAGTGTTTTTACCATATTTGGCCTTTTAAGACAATATTCGCAGTTCGTTAAGAGTATAATGTAAATTTTTTCTAGAAAATTACTAGCTTTTCTATTTATATAACGGCTATATATTGGTGAAATTAAAAATTAGGAACAATAAGTTTGCAAGGGCATTTATATTAATTTATATGTAATTAAAGTAATTAATACTTTTAAAAAATTTTATTTTGATCGAAAAAATAGTCCAATTTTAATAAATTATACTTAGTATTTTCAGAAATTTTTTTTATAAATAATTTAAACTCTTTATTTATTGTCATTATTTTAAATTTATTATTATTATTATGTTATTATTATTGTTTTTATTACTATGTGTACAGACTTAAGTATATTAATTTATTATTACAAATCAAGGTGGATATTCCCAAAAAGGGAAAGTTGGCACCGAGATTGGAGAATCCATTGTACTAAGTTCCAGCTCGCTCGTTTACAAAAACCCATTAAAGTCCTGTCCTTCTCCAGAAGTCCAGTATTTTGCTTGATCCCAGCTGAAAAGTCTGATCCTAGCTAACGCCTGGCATTCAGATAATATGTGAGACGACGTCTCGTCACTCGTCTGACACAGTCTACACATAGGTGAGACTTTATTTCCTATTATATGCTGATGATAATTCAAAAGCTCATGTCCTGTAAAGAGGCGAACAATGGTTTTAACTCTGATCTTATCGAGTTTTAGGAGATCGCTCGCTTGCCTCTTGTTGGGCACTATACCCAACAGAGCCTTCGCTTGCCTTTCCATCCCAATGCCTGCCCAATACTTCTCATGTTCTCTTTGACCCCATCTTTCAATGGCTCCCTTAACCAGACACGGCATTAATGCATAATGCATTATGCTGGTTCAGGACCTAAAAATACCGTTTCAGAACCTATTTTTGCCAAAACGTCCAGCCTTTCGTGGGATTCTTTAGAGCCCCCAGGGCCGCCTGACTACCCACACAAATACTAATCCTTTTGCCCCTTATCTCTTTTTGAATGGACATTTGGGCATAAGTTAAAATCACACAGACCTCGGTCTGCCAAACCGTGCCATATTGTCCTTGTGACTCAGCCACTTTAATACAGCCAGTTTTTCGATATATTCCGAAGCCTGCACCGCAATCCATCTTGGAGCCGTCCGTGTACCAAACCTCGTTCCCAAGTGGAAAACCCTTCTTCCAGTACAATCTGGAAGGTATTAGTATCTTAAACCGGGTTTAAATTTCACCCTCTTGATCATCCTATCTTTCAACATACTTAATTCTGGAATTGATAGAATTGAACGTGGAAGCTTGGTGTGTTTACAACTTGACTTCTACCTTCCCTGCGCGTTTAGCCTGCTCATAGTAAGGGCCGTCTTTTTTACCGCAGAAATATATAGAGGTACTTCAGCCAGTATGAATCTCAACGCCGCTGCAGGCGTGGCCCCTGTAATACCTCTAAAAATCATTGCTTGGGAATTGGTCTAGTTTCTCTTTAACCGTGATCAGTTGAGTCCTAGACCTCCAAACCACCACGGCGTGAAGAAACCTGGGTTTTTAAATTATCTGATAGAGCCAGTTGACCATATTGAGTCTTAGTCCCCACGATGATCCTATCGCCCTTCTACACGCCCAGAACGCAGTACAGAATTTCCCATACTGATACTCGAAATGTTCCTTCAAGCTCAGCTTTTTATCAAAGATTACTCCTAAGTATTTAGTCCATTCGGAAAAAGAAATCTGTTGTTCATAAAATACCGACTTCTTTAAACTCGGTATCTTGTATTTCCTAGTGAAAACTACTATATTCTTTTTCTCTAGGTTCACAGAAAGTCCAGTCTGACTGCACCAATTCTTGACAATCTTGAGTGCACTTTTCGTAAGCTCTAAAAGGGTCTCAATTGAGTGCCCTCTTATAATTATAAGGAAATCATCCGCACAGCTTTGCGTATAATATCCCTGGTTATTGAGATTCCTAATCAATTCATCTGCCACTAAGCACCACAATAGAGGAGAGAGAACTCCTTCTTGTGGGCATCCTTTTGAGACAACGCCTGTTAACCTGGCCTCATCGTACTCTGCTTCGAGCGCCCTTTTGCAAAGCATGCTGTCGATCCATTTAATTAGTGAGGTGAAGGGAATTACTGAAGGCACATTCAATATCGAGAAAGGTAACAACCACTGCCAATTTGCTCCCCTATTCTACCTACTGCAGAGTGGAGGTCTGATTCTACTGATTCTATACGCATGTTGTACAACATGAGTATAGAATCAGTGCAAGGGATAATCCCTCAGACACTCCTGTCTGATAAAATTATCCACCAGTTTCTCTAACGCCTTTAATAAAATGAGGTTAGACTGATTGGTCTGCAACCCTTCACAGCAGTATTCCCTGTGCGACCGGCCTTCGGGATAAACACCACTCTTGTCCTTTTCCAGGATTCTGGTGTATAACCAAGAGCAATACACGCTCTCATAATTTTACACAGGAGTAATCTAATACAATCCAATCCTCTTTGTAAAAGGACCGGATATGTACCGTCCTCCCCTGATGCCTTAAATGGTTTAAGGGGTTACACCACTGTAAATGCCTCAAAAACAAGGTTTTTTTAGGAATTTTTTTTAATGGAAGCAATGGATATATAGTTATAATGTTTTAGGAAGTTATTGACTTTATATTTTCTTAATCTACATGAGAATAGCTACAGCAATACGTAGGGGAGTTTAAAAATATTGATTTTTGTGTAATTCGCAAGCATTTGAAGAAAAAATCATTTTCTGAGCAAAAAAACACTTAATTGTTTATAACAATTGTGTAAATTAACTTATCAAAAAACCCCTACATATTTCTCTTCAAAATTTAATTTTAAAATTGTAATAAAGAACCCGATTAAAAATATTGAAAATTGTTTGAGTTACACTGCTTGCAGATTTCAAAAACTGTGTTTTGAGAAAAACGCGTTAAAAGAGCAACACCACTACAGCGGGCTATAAGAAGCATTTGTTTAATAATTTTTTTTACTGTAAGGAAAGGAAATATAGTAAAAATATTTGAAGTAGTTATTAACTTACTTATTCAACTTAAAAATTACAAATTTTAATTAATAAATATTCGAAAATGTCCGCACTGGAGCCATTTTTGTAATGCATGTTTTATGTAAGTTAAAATTCAGACATGTATAAATCCTTTTCTTCCTTATTCTAGAAGGTTCAAAAAAATTTTTAAGCTAATTAAAGAATTAAATTTTTTAAATGTCTACAGTGGTGTAACCCCTTAAAATAGCCTATTGCCCATTCAATACCCTCCTTATTCTAGAAGGTTCAAAAAAATTTTTAAGCTAATAAAAGAATTAAATTTTTTTTAAATGTCTACAGTGGTGTAACCCCTTAAAATAGCCTATTGCCCATTCAATACCCTCCGGAGTCACAACTCTGACTGTTCGTTTCCAGTGTTCCCGGTTTCTTCGGGCCCTACCTGGACCCACGCCAAAGTCATGAATCTGTCTTTCTTTAAAGTCCAGAAAATTAGTTTCCATCAGATACTTTAAGCAGTCCTTTTTATCCTGAGCATATTTCCCATTAGATAACTTAATGGTAGATAGTTTTGCCAAAGGGTCTTTAGCCAGAACCTTATAGAGTCTGGATGGTTCTGGGACTCTTTCGATTCCTTCGCAAACACTCCTCCAGCTAACACCCCGTACTTTCTCTATCTATTTCTTATAAGAATTACGAGCTGCATAGTAATTATCCCATGCTTGCTAATTCTTACGTTTCTTGGCTTTATTAAAAAGCTTTCTTACTATTTGCCAGTGTCCCTCCAAACAGGAGCTCCACCACCTATTACTCTTGTTGGTGTCCACCTATTTCGCTTCGCAGTTTCTCTCAAAGAAGCCGACAATCGAATCTCGCAGATATTCCGCTGCGAGTTCTAACTCTTCGCGAGTCTTGTAAGAGGTGGGGAAATGACCCATGGAGGCCTTGAGGTCCTCAGTAAATGAGTCCCAGTTAGTACTCCCAGGATCACGTCTCCGCTTTTGTTCCTGATGTTTTGATTGCAGTCTGAATGTGATAAGTCTATGGCCCGAGAGTGAATCTTCATCAGACACTCTCCAGTCCCTTACACCACCCTACACTGACCTGGAGCAAATCGTAATATCGAACACTTCTCCTCTGTTAACAGTAACGAAGGTTGGCTCATTACCCCGATTTAAAATATCTAAATCTGTGTCTATCAGAAAATCGAGTAGATTTCTGCCTCTGTTGTTAATGTCAGTGCTACCCCAAGCTACGTGGTGGGCATTGGCATCGCAACCTATTATCAAAGGGAGACTCTGCTGTTGACAATACTCCACCAACTTTTCCACCTCTCTCGGTGGCGCAGGTTCTCTTTCTGAACCCGGGAAATAAGCGGAAGCTACTACAACCTCCTTCATATTTCCGTTCGTATCTGAGTACTTAGCCTTCACGACAGCTAAGTCAATTCTAACAAAGGGAAAGCGTCTAGACCTTTATAGATCAGACACGCCTTTAGAACCAATTTATGTGGTGAGCAAACTAGCTCTCCGCATCTATTTAGACCTCTGATTCTCCCCTTGAAAACCAAAGGTTCTCGAACAAAGGCTAAAGCTGTCTGTATCCTTGTCAAGTTCTTGGCTAAAATCGCCGAAGCGGATTTACAATTATGCAAATGGATCTGCATACAAGTTTGCGCTGTGCCGACTGGGTCGGCAGGGATACCTGGGTCCATGAAGGATTATACTCCCGATGTTAAAGCATATAACTACCCTCCAGCGAAAGACACCGCGCATCATAGAGAGATGGCATTGATTCAGCTAGCCTCCTCAATGCCATCACTCCGGAGGGGGAGCGGGAATGGAAAACTTGTCGTTATAAGGCTATTTGAACCAAAACGACGATTAGAAGACCGAGCGCCCTTCCGGGAGGAGACGGTTAGCATCGCCGCCCCTCACCCTCGTAAGATCCGTGGATCTTTAAAGGGTGGGGGCGACAAAGTACCCAGTGGGGACCTTGTGGAGGTTCCGTCTCCGAGCTAAGCTCCGCTCACAGATGTTCTGTTGGTCATGGCTTACATATCTAGAGAACAACAGAAAAACAAAACTAAAGAAATAAAACAATAACAAAAAGAACAACGAAAACTTGAATAAAAACAAAACAAAGGCGCAAACATTAGCAGCTGGCATCAAAAGAAACTGTGTTGATGTCAGCTTCTCTAAATCTACTGCAATGTATTCCATCACCGGACTCCTTTGGGGAGTCATGTGTGATGGAAACGTTGCATTTCTGCTTGCTTTCTCCCACCGGACACCTGTTAGGGGTTTCTTCTGTAGGAGGTGCATTGCCATTGTGTTGACATGGTTGACTCTCACCGGACTACTGTTATTGTAGTCTTTTGTGAGAGCGACATTGTCGTTTGTGTTTGGCATTGCTCCATCTCACCGGACTCCTGTTGGAGAGTCTTATGTGGGAGGGGTGTTATTAGTGCATCTCCCCTCAGCTCTTATTATCTATAACAAGGCGGCAAATCCTAGAGGAGTAGGGGTATGCCGACCAACCCGTAAGTCTATGGGCTGAGGCGAGCCACTGGACCACCCCGCCGATCCCCGAAGTGAGTTCTTCGCGATCCATGGTGTAGGTGGGGCACTCAGCCAGGACATGTTGCATGGTCTCCTCAGGGACACCACAGCCACAGGCCAGCCCGTCACCAAGTCTGAACCCCCAGAGTTTGGAGGCAAATTCTCCGTGACCACTCAGCATCTGCGTGGTATGGTATCCCGGAGAAATCCATCCCCTTCTCAGGCGTTCGCCAGTGTCAGGGAGAAACTGGTGCGCAACCCTTCCTACGCTGTCCCGCGACCAGCTCTCCTGCCACAGGCGAAGTGACTAGAGAGTCACTTTTTCCTCACCTCACCCCTGGATTTGTTATCGATATCCTCACCATCAATCAACAGTTGTCCAAATCGGAATCCGCGTCGCTTGCAAATATAGGGCGCAACCTTCTCGCGTAACAAGATACCCACAGGCAAAGTGCCCGCGAGAACGCACAGCGCGCTCCCGGAGACCGTCGCGTAGGCCTTTGTTACTGTTGGCAGTGATTGTCTCTGTGCTGTTCGTAGCTTCTGTATGTCTTTGTCTGTCACCAAGTCAGACCAGCCGGCGGCGGCATAGCCAGCGATGGAGAGGAATAAATCACCGTACATTGTTTGTACCGTCAGTTTGTCCGCTGTCCTAGTGCAGTGCGTTGTGACCTTGAGTCCGTCGTCCAAATGGACGCCGAGTAGCTTTACTCTCTTTTTGAGCGAGATCGACTCGCCGTCCAGCTTGACAACGGGACCTCGTCTGTTTTCATCAGACGGGTATCTCCGCTCCCGGTCCCTCTTCGAGCGCCTTCTGTTTCGGGGTGGGCTGTATCTCAGGTATACCATCTCCGTTTTCGACTTTGACAACTCCAGGCCATTGGTTCTACACCACTGAGAGACCGCGTCGACAACGTCTTGTGCTCTCTCCTGAATTTCCCTTCTAGAGTTTCCGAAGACGACCGCCGTCAGGTCGTCTGCATAAACTACAAACGAGTCCCCGATCAGAGTCTCCAGAAAGCCATTGAAGGCAACGTTCCACGAGCTCGGACCAAGCACTGAGCCTTGTGGGCATCCCATGGTCGGCGTCCACGAAACGGTGCTCCCATTCCAGGAGAGGGTCATTTCTCGAAAGTAGCTTTCCATGACCGCAAGAAAGTTTTTGGACAGCCTCTCGCGGCTAAGCCATTCAGAACCAGTGGCCATCTTATGTTGTCAAAGGCTCCAGTAATATCAAAAAGGAGGGCTAGGACGTACCTTTCCTCCTTAATTGATACTATCCGTCGGAGTTCGACGATGGCATCCTTGCAAGAGCCGCCCTTAACAAATCCAAACTGCTGTGGACTTAGCTTGTCCCTATCAAGGGCGGTCCTTCTTAGCCTTCCCAAAAGTAGTCGCTCAAAGATCTTTCCAAGGACCGAAAGTAGGCACACCGGTCTGTATGATCGCACCTGGGTCAGGTCCTTGTCACGTCCTTTAGGAATGAAGCGGAGGTTCCCCCGCTTCCAATCAACTGGGAAGTGTCCCAGCTTCAGACACGAGTTCAGCAGCCACAGAAACAGAAACTCCAGCCACGGCCACGCAATCTTGACGACCTGAACCTCGACATTGTCAAGGCCAGGCGCCTTGTTGCATGGTAGGTGGCGGATAATGTTCCACGTCTCTCCCACACTGAACTCGTGTTCGTCGTCAGCAGGTTCGTAGAAAGGATAATTACCTCCATCGATTGACACTTCCCCATCGGACGACGGGACGAAGGCTCTCAGAAAGAGCTCCGCCCCATCAGACATGGAGGTAGTGGCCTCGCCGCGTTCATTCCTTACTGTCTGAAATTTTGTCTCTGTCCTCAGTTTGTTCGTCTGTGTCTTATAGACGATACCTCAGGGCTCGCGGTTGCCGACATCTGTGACGAAATCACGCCAAGATTGTCGGTTTGCGCGTCTTCAGCTCGTCATTTTTTTGAATGTACAGCTCTCGCCTCCCCGCTCGCCTCGTGGGGTCCTCCGTCCACCAGGGATGTGCCCTACTGTGCCATCTTCTTCTAGGCATCGATTCTTTACACGCCTTGTGGAGCGCTTTTGTCATGTCCCCCGTGAAGGATTATATTTCCTCTACTGTGTCGAGCCGAGCATTAGCGATGTGCCCAATTCCTCCGCTAGGATTCTTTGAAACACATCCGGCTTGATCTTTTTAATATTATACCTTTTTGGGCGTTGGCCTTGGCTATCCATATCTGTCATTCCTGTTGCCCTAGCATTGATGTTTAAGTCAATGAGGACGTGGTCACTGATTGTTTCGTCAGTGCGTACGTATGTGTGGAAGCAGACCGTCGGTCACCATAGTCACGTCAATACACGAAGCCCCCGTGAGCTTCTGAATGTGGGAGTACTGACACTGTTCAGAATGTGCAGTCCGTGTTCGACAACAAAGTCCTCCACAAGTTCACCCCTTTCGCAGGTTTCAGGGGATCCCCATAGGATGGACCTCGCATTTACGTCGGCACAGACCAGCACATTCCTGCCGCGCAGGACACGTATTATGTGTCCAAGATGTCTTAAGTGCTTCACGGTGGGCTCCGAGTATTGGAAATAAGCAGTTACCGCGTAAAAGCTCACTGCGGGGCTGTGGACATCCACGCAGGTCACATGCTGATTACTTAGGTGGCCGAGCTGAGTACTGCTTGTCCGTGGATTGTAGACCAGGACAGCAGTTCTCATCGATCTGCAGCCGCGGATTGTCGTGCTTCTAATTCCACAGCCAAGCCCGACAAAGTCACCGCTCTCTGCGGTATATGGTTCCTGCACAAGGGCCATGTCAATCCGCTCTCTTCAAAGAAGATCGCACAGCTGTGGCGTAACTATTCGGCTATTGCCCATGTTGATCTGGACGATGCAAAGCGGGGAATCCGAGAGTGCACATTGGGGCATCGCCCTGTCATTTTTCCCGTTGTTTCGTCTGTGAGTCACGTTTTCCATTATTGGTTCTGTAGTGTCTTGGTGCTGCTAATGAGCCGGTAGCGAGCTATGCGCGCTCTCGGGTACTCGATTGTCATGGGGTCGTGTCGGTTCTGTCACCCGTCCCTTTTGCAGTTAGCACAAATAGGGGGGCCCCGCTTTTCTTCTGGGGACAGAGTGCGGCACGATGTCCCACTTAGGCGCAATGCCCGCAGGTATCTCTGCCATCGGAGCAGTTCTTCTGTGTGTGGCCGAAGCCCAAGCATCTATAGCATTGCATAACGCGTGCATGGTTATGAACGGGGCACCGGTTCCATCCAACAAATATTTTTCCCTCCTTACAGAGGGATTCATGGAGTGAGGGGGAGACAGAGGCCACCCAACTCAACGTTTTGCTTTCCTGAGGTCCCACTCTGTAACGCAAGCGGAATTCTTCCTTAAACGTGTCCAGGGTAGGGGACTCAAGCAAGCCCCGGTTAAGAGTGTGGAGTGTGGATGGCCTCGTAGACCTCTTCAGTCTCTAACTCTGAGCCGACGCCCCGTATCATGACCTCCGGATTCCTTTTTTCAAGGAGGGTCGCTGTGAGGCCCTTATCAGCAAGTGCTATGCTGCGCAGGACTTTTGCAGCCTCCGTCTCATCAGTGGTTTCCACGATGAAACCGGTGGAGCCCATCCTACGCAGCCTGCACACCCGAATCCCCTCCTTTGTCGGATTAAGGGTTGAGGTAATCGCCTTTTTCAACTCCTCGCCCGTGCTCGTACCTGCGAATGTGGGATTCGGGACGATAAGGACTGCAGGCGGGAGAGGCCTTTTATTGGCGTTCCCACCGCGAGTTCTCTCCGACCTCCCGCCGTTCTTTTTGTTTTTGTTCTTCTTCTTTTTCACGACTTGCGTGAACTCCCTCTCGGAGGGCCCACCGGCCGGAAGTGCCTTATCAACACGCGAGTCTTTTTTTTGCTGGGGCCGACGGCCCAGCCGGCGACGCGCCACACTTACGACTCCTAGGAGTCTGTGAGCGAGGCTCCGCCACCACAGGACCACCATTAACAGCGGTCCGCCTCGCAATGTTCGCATAGCTGAGCTAAGATGCTGCGGGGGGTGCCACTTTTTGCTGCACACATTCCCCAGCATACGCCTCTTCTATTCCGGCGATTCGCCCCTCCAAACGGGAGTTCATAAGCAGGAGCTCGGTTACCACGTCATGCATGTCCCCCATTCTGACGCAAATAACGGCCATCTGCTGGCGCGAGACTTAGCTCGCCTCGCTCAAGCAGTACGCCGTCATTCCTTTCTGCAGCTGCGATGCCCGGGCGCGGAGAGAATCCAAGGGTGAAGGGACGTTAGAAAGATGCCCTTCATTGGAGGTGGGAGCAACACAAATAAACTTAGCCTTTGGCTGGGAGTCCACATTTCCACCACCACCATCATTGTTATTATTGTTATTATTGTTATTTTATTTAAAAAAATTGTATTTTTTAGAGACAAATTTATGCTTATAGAAATAAAGATATAAGTAATAAAAAATTGATTAATTAATTTTTAATTTATATTTTACAAAAATATAATTTTTAATAAACAATGATAATTATTAACTTTAAAATTATTTTGTAACAAAATAGACATAAATTACTTAAATAGACATAAATTTATCTGTAAAAAATACAATTTTTTAGGAAGGACCAGAGTTATCTATTTGTTAATTAACGAAATTATTTAAATAAATTGAATTATGCATTATCATTTATCGGGTGGTCATACTAGACTAATTTAAATTGATTTCGATCATGAGGAATGGAAAAATGAAAAATAAACACGATTTTTTTCAAAATTCTTGTAAATTGTTTACTTTGAGTAACAAAAAAATATATAAACAATTAATAATTGAAACAATAGTTTCGGGGAAACTCTTAGAAAATTTATCTCCTTTCAATTAAGACTAAGAGCATCAAAATCAGATAAAATTTGTAGGTTGTAGACAATTTTGAACAGTAAAGTGTAAGCATTAGGATTCCCGGGTACTCACACATCGCTGACACTGAAACCTGGTCGCCCTTCCACAAAAATTGCAATATCTCGAAAACTATTTGAGTCTCCATCGATTTTCTTTTTCTAAATAAAAGGTGAAATTATAAAAAATATTTTATTAATTGACAAGAAAACTCAAAAATCGGTCCCGCTAGGGCAAAACGGTTTCAAAAAATTTTTTTTGACTTTTTTTGGGCAAAAAAATTTTTTTTGTTTGTTTTTATGTGATAGTCAGAAGAAACATGATGTCAAGTATAAGCCTTTCAAATTTTATTAAATTTCATCAAAAACTTTCGGAAATATTAAGATTTAAAAAAATTATAACAAAAAAATTGAAAATAGCGTAACTTCAACAAATTTCAAAAAAATTTTGGCACACTTGTTTCTAGTATCCAATACTACAATTTCACCAAATTACAGCCTAATCCAAAGACCCCATGCAAATCGCATATTTTCTGACGGAGTCTTACCCAAGTACCATTTTTATTCTATTTTAAATAATAATGATTCGATTCCCACTTATTTCACGAGTATTTTACAAAAAAAAATTGATAGAGGGTCTGAAACTTTAGGAGATATTGACTTTTTTGTCCTTGCGCGCAACCGTAAAAAGTGCATTTTCCGGCTATACTCTACATACAGACTAATATTCAAAGTCACCTCTAAGTCGTAAATTTTAACCGAATTCTATTTTTCATTTTGGAGAATGTCAGGCTATAAATTCGTAAGAAAACTGTGCAATTTTTAAATTTATATTTGTTTAAACAAATTATTATTATTATTGTTAATTACTAACTTTTTACATATTGTACCTAGAGAGGTGTATTTTTTTCTAATTTTGCAATTTACCGGACCTAACACAAATACCAATGCAAATTTAAAACATAATTATTATTGTTTAAGCAAGATTTAAACAAATTATTATTGTTAATTATTATTGTTTCAGCAAGTTTTAAACAAATTATTATTGTTAATTACTAACTATTTATAGAATAGTATACTTAACCCATTAACGCCCAAATGTACAATTTTTGGATCAAAGTTTGACACTATATATTAACATAAAAATTGAACAGAAAAAATTCCGAAATAATATTTCCTTATTGGCCAAAAACCACTCTTTTAAATGGCGTTCCGAAAAATTTTATAAATTTATAAATAAACAAATTGCATATGTTTTAAAAAAAACATGATATTTTTATGTTTTTTTTAAGTTTTTCCAATTTTAGTACATGTATTCATCTTGGAATACATCTAAAAGTACTAAATAACGCGTCAAAAATATATTCCCTATGAGATAGTGGTATTCCAAAAAAAAAATTCAAAATGGCGGACACAAAATGGCGTCAAAAGTCAATTTTTATTTACAAAATCGTAGCCATGTGAACAACTTCTCAAAACTTAATAGATTTTTTTAAAATTGAACAGTTAGGTGTTTTTGATGTCCCTGATGACGAAAACAAAGTCAGAGTTTAAAAATTCAAAATGACGGATACAACATGGCGGACGAAATTTTTTTAAACTCTGTCGTTTCGCTTGAAATTTGTTACTCGGGGGTTTTCAGGGTCGCTGATTACAAATGGATACTCAGATTTTGAAAATTCAAAATGGCGGACACAAAATGGCGGATAAAATCCAATAGGGCGAAGAAAATTGTTAAAAACTAATTGGATTCACTTGAAAATTTTTACTCGGGAGTTTTAAGAGTCGCTGATTACAAATCCAAAGTCAGATTTAGAAAATACAAAATGGCGGATCCAATATGGCTGATGGCTTTTCTAAAAATGGATTAGATTTGCCTGAAACTCGTGACTCGGGGGTTTTTAGGGTCGCTGATTACGAAACTTACATCCATTTTTTAAAATTTGTAATAAAGGATTCAATATGGCGGATGGTTTTTCTAAAAATGTATTGGATTTGCCTTTTTTAAACATTGCTGTTATTTTGATTTTGTGCAATATTTAAAAAGAAAATAAAATTATTTATATATATATATATATAACTTTTGTGAAACCGAGTAACATATAAATAAATAATATTATGTAAGAATTCTGCACATTGTCAAAAAACAAACGAATATCACATGCACGGCACTATAAAAAACAAATGACTATCACAAGCTTTACAACAATACACCAACACTCAAATACATCAAAATATTTAAAAAGCAAATAAAATTATTTACATATATAACTTTTGTGAGACCGAGTAACATATAAACAAATAATATTATGCTAGAACTCTGAACATTGTCCAAAAACAAATGACTATAGCAAGTCTATGAACAAAATAATATTATTTTAACACCTCAGATTACAAAAAGAAAAATACAATTGTTACTAACTTTTGTGAATCCAAGTAACACAAAAAGAATTAATCGGTTATTTGGATATTATTTCAGTGTAACTTCTATGAAATAAAAAAATTCTTTCAAAAAACAGACGATTAGAACAAGCTTGAATTAAAGTTACACAAAATCAAAATAACAGCAATATTTAGAAAAGCCATCAGCCATATTGGATCCGCCATTTTGTATTTTCTAAATCTGACTTTGGATTCGTAATCAGCGACCCTTAAAATCCCCGAGTAAAAAATTTTCAAGTGAATCCAATTAGTTTTTAACAATTTTCTTCGCCCTATTGGATTTTATCGGCCACTTTGTGTCCGCCATTTTGAATTTTCAAAATCTGAGTTTCGATTTGTAATCAGCGACCCTGAAAACCCCCGAGTAACAAATATCAAGCGAATAGACAAAGTTTAAAAAAATTTCGTCCGCCATGTTTATATCCGCCATTTTGAATTTTTAAACTCTGACTTTCTTTTCGTCATCAGGGACATCAAAAACACTTAACTTTCCAATTTTAAAAAAATCTATTAAGTTTTGCGAAGTTGTTCACATGGCTACGATTTTGTAAATAAAAATTCACTTTTGACGCCATTTTGTGTCCGCCATTTTGAATTTTTTTTTCGGAATACCCCTATCTCATAGGGAATATATTTTTGACGCGTTATTTAGTACTTTTAGATGTATTCCAAGATGAATACATGTACTAAAATTGGAAAAACTTAAAAAAACATAAAAATTTCATGTTTTTAAAAAAAAACATATGCAATTTGTTTATTTATAAATTTATAAAATTTTACGGAACGCCATTTAAAAGAGTGGTTTTTGACCAATAAGGAAATATTATTTCGGAATTTTTTCTGTTCAATTTTTATGTTAATATATAGTGTCAAACTTTGATCCAAAAATTGTACATTTGGGCGTTAATGGGTTAAAAGATGCAGTTTTTTCTAAACATGCAAATTTACCAAATTGTTTTGATATGCAGATTTACATTAAAAATAAAATTATATTTTAAACAAAAATTAGAATAATAATTTATTTAAAAATTGTTTAAATTATAATTGTTCTTTTAATTTTAATCTGGGTAGCTCCATGCCAAAAAAAATTAAAGTTTTTTCCTAGTTCTTCGATTGAGAAATTGTCACAGAATATATGCAAATAAAAATTGTGAAATCGACTTTATAATTATTTGTTTATCATGGTTATAAATATTAAATAAAAAACAAATTACCTATATTGAAAGCTTTTGAAATTTAAATATTTTTGAGACATTAAAAACAAGAACACTTTATTGAGTTTACAAAATTAAGTGAAATAAACTTTTAGAAAGGAAAGTAACACAATTAATATTAAATATAATTGTTGTTAACAATTATTTAAACAATTTTTTACCTAGGTTTTTTTTGAAAAAATTTTTTTTAGTAATTACAAAAATTTAGTTTTTTTGAAAGAAGAATAGGGGAGAGTCAGTACGGTCGGCTCACTTTTTGACTTGTACCCATAACTTCCGTTCTAGGCCGAATTTCACGTTTTCTGACATATGGTTGGAAAGATCTTTTAAAGTGGAATGTTTCTTCTGTACATCAGAAAATATTTGGGCAAAAATTGGAAAAGTTATAAACATTTAAAAAAAAAATGTCGTTACGGTCGGATCAGGTCTTTACGGTCGGTTCACCATAGAAAATCGATGTGAAATGAAGGAATATTACTAAAAATGTCCCGTAAATTACAGAAGAATGCTGAAATGCACTTGAAAATGGAAAAAGGAAATATAAAATTCATATAAAAATTAATCTAAAAACGTTCTCAGTACACGAAACGTTTACAATACGTTATCAAAGGAGATGTGAAATGAGACTTTTTAAGATGTTTAACGAACGTTTTTCGAACATGAATATATTTTTTTCACTGTAAAATGACGTTTTTCACACATCTCTACCTCAAACAAATGAATTTCCGATGTCAGAACGCACCATAAATATAAAATAATGCGTCCCAATATGCTCGATATAAAGTGACCCGACAGTAAGTTTCGCGTCGTTCACATTTTTTTAGCACACAGACATAAACGCACGATATAAAAACCAAATAACATACCAAAGTATGTAGGACTCTCTAATGAATAAATTTCATCAATTTAATTTATTGTTTGCATCTTCCATTTTGTATAATTAATCTTTTTCGACACTAAGTAAAAGTTTTGCTTAAAAAATTCACCACACATTTACGTTTTACGTTTGTACTGCTCGCGTACTTCATTGGAACTTAATGAAAGAGACATGAAAAGTTTTCTACCATTACTAACAAGTATTTACATGCAATGGTAAATGGCACCAGTTTGTTACAACTGAGAAACCTGAGGTGACCCAACCGTTAAGGTGAGCCGACCGTAGTGACTCTCCCCTAATATAATTAGGGAAAATTTTACCAAACCTAATTAAAAGTTAATTAATTTTTAAATAAATTATTATTCTAATTTTTGTTTAAAATATAATTTTATTTTTAATGTAAATCTGCATATCAAAACAATTTGGTAAATTTGCATGTTTAGAAAAAACTGCATCTTTTAAGTATACTATTCTGTAAATAGTTAGTAATTAACAATAATAATTTGTTTAAATCTTGCTTAAACAATAATATTATGTTAAATTTGCATTGGTCCTTATTTATTATTAAAAATATATATTTGAGGCATTTCATTTCAAACCGTTCCACCGACAAAAACAATCGCAAGGAAACATATTTTCTAATAATTTTTATTATATTATTCTTTAATTGTTTATAATATATTATACACTGATTCAAAAGAGAATTTCATGAGCTTTCTATTGCTATTTTTATTATTTTAAATTTTTGCCAATTTCGTAGAGAAATTGCTGTTTGAAATGTTAATCTCTTAATATCTTAAAACACCTCCCGCCGATTTTTATCAAAATTATATAATAATAAAGCGTAAATTCCCTAGTTTCTATTCCCATTTGATATATTATGGACATTTGATGGGATTAATAGAAAAAAAATTGTTTAAAAAATGTGTTTTTGAAAAATTTGACAAATAGTTTGAAGTTGAACCTTAACCCATTCAACTTACATTCAATTTCGTACTATTTGTCAAATTTATCAAAAACACATTTTTAAACAATTTTTTTTCTATTAATCCCATCAAATGTCCATAATATATCAAATGAGAATAGAAACTAGGGAATTTACGCTTTATTATCATATAATTTTGATAAAAATCGGCGGGGGGGTGTTTTAAGATATTAAGAGATTAACATTTCAAACAGCAATTTCTCTACGAAATTGGCAAAAATTTAAAATAATAAAAATAGCAATAGAAAGCTCATGAAATTCTCTTTTGAATCAGTGTATAATATATTATAAACAATTAAAGAATAATATAATAAAAATTATTAGAAAATATGTCTCCTTGCGATTGTTTTTGTCGGTGGAACGGTTTGAAATGAAATGCCTCATTTATTAGATTCTACAAAGTTAAATTGCACAACTTCAAATTCTACACACTTTTATTATAACTATAGAAAAAATTAATTTAATTCTATTCTCCACATTAAAATTGAACATTAATAAATTCTTCACATACTCCCTAAATTTGAATTAGTAAAGATGCTTACTAATTTGAATTAGTTAATGACTTTTTGTTTTTGAATTAGTAAATTTTACTAATAAATAGTTATTTCTACTAATTTCTTTAGTAAAATTTAGTAATTCAAAAGCAAAAAGTCAATCACTAATTCAAATCAGTTAAAATGTTTCCTAATTCAAATTTAGAGAGAAAATATCTCAGACAAATTTTACTGGATTGTCTTGAAATTTTGCATGTTTATTGCAGTGATTCATACCTCAAATTATATTTTTATATTTTTTGAAATAACTTTTTTATTTATTAATATTTTCATTAATTCTGGTCAAAATTACATTCCTGATGAGAAAACGAATTGATTGATGTATATAAAGTATATACATTTCATCAAAATTTATAAAAGTAATCGCTATACTTATATTTTTGAAAAAAAGTTACAATTTTGTATTTCTTAAGGTTGTTAAAATTTCACTTTAAAATAATTATTATTCAATAAAAGATTAAAAAATTGGTGTATATTATTTTGAGGAAGCAAAATGTTCGTGGAATGAACAACTTGTTCCTCTCTCATTTAAATGAAAAATTCTGTTAATTGTAAGCAAAATATAAATCTATTTACAATGAAAATTCTCTTGTAAAATAAAAGTTGGAGTTTAATTGTATTTACTTATACGATATGTAGTTAAACAAGTATCATTTATATTACATTTGTTACGTGTTATGCCCGCGGAGAAGCTTTTATTCAAGTAGAGAAAACGTGCGGAAATGCGGGTGGAGTGTCTCACGGCGGAAAATCGCGGGTATAAGGGAAAAGACGATAAAGTCTCGTGGGGGTCACGTGGCGCGGGCGGGAAACCGTCTGGATATCTCCTCTCGCACACTATACACAGGGATGAGAGTGCCGAGGAGAAAATAGTAGATTGTTGAAGAGAGGCGGCTGGTAGATTGTGTTTGGGGAGTTTGGATCGTCGCGCTGATATATAGTAGTGGGGGTCACGTGTTCTCCCGCACCCCACAAAATTTTCAGTGAGCAGCGAGCTCTCGCGCCGTAAGGATTGCTTTGTAGTTTCCACTTTCAATCAACTGTCAACCACGTGTTCAGCACTCTCGTTCTAATGTCAGTTTTGTGCCCTTTAATAATAATCATTTAAAAAAGAAAAAGAGAGAAAATAGTGCTTCTCATTTTTATGACAAATCTCTCAATCGCGTGACTTGTGTTTTTCTTCCGCTATAATAAAAAAAGTGGGTCGATGTTCCGCCTTGAATATATATATTTATATCTTAAATCATCCAAATTAAACTCTCTTTGAATTGACTTTTGCTGTGATTCACCTATCAGATTACTTAGTAGGGAAAAAAATTGTTCATGTTGACTTCGGCTTCAGGAGGAAACTAATCATTCGAGACTGAAACGAGGAGGATACTTGCGGCAAGGTAGATCATAAAATTGAAAATGTTTACTATTTATTTCTTCGCTCACGGTTAATTGTAAAATGAAACGATTTAACGATTATCTTTACGAGAGTCACGATAGTTTGATAATATTTCCTAGTTTAATAGTCAAATTGAGAGGAAGACATTTTTTTATTTTTTTAAAAATATTTTTTAGTTTTTCTTCGTGCTCAGTAATATTTACTTCTCCAGACTTAGTGGAAAAATTTTAGTCTTAAATGTATGTTTATCATCTATTTTCGAATATAAACTTTTTATCTTATGATTTCCAAGGAAAGTTGTAACTTTGAATTTTTATTTTATAGCTGTTATGCTTTTTCTAACTTTCTGCAAATCACTTTATGGCTGATAACATTTTTTCCAAGTTTGATTTTTTATCATTTCTCTGTGATAAAACTATTACAATGTACCTTAAAAATTCATTATAAACTGGGATAAATGTTTAATCGTTGGGAGAAATCTTTTATTATTTACAAAAAATGATAAATGAAACGAGAAATATTATTGATGTTTTGCAAATATGAATAAGTAGTTTGCTTTAAAGTTTAAAAATGTTTTAGTATTTTTTTTTGCATTTATGTAAATATGTAAATATTTTATAATCGAATTTTTATGTGTATTATTAACATTCATGCTTTTGCTTTTTTATTTTTTCATAATACTAATAAGTTTATGTTGAGCAGGAGTGTTTTTCTTCTTTCAAAAAGCACGTTGTTTTCACTGCAATTTACTTTTTATTTTGAACTTTTTAAATATTTTTCATCTTTTAAATAATTTAACTATTCTCTCTAAATATTTTTGTCATAGATATAAATAGCGATTAATTTTATCAATTTTAATAAAATGTACTCTCTAAATTTGAATAAGTCAAAACTCTTCCTCGTAAAAAAATAAGTGCATATACACTTGAAATGAATGAAATTCAACTTACCCATAAGTGGAATTTCACTTATTTTAAGTGTATGTGCACTTATTCAGATTTAGAGAGTATACTTTATATACATCAATCGATTCCTTTTCTCTCATCTGGACATTTGTTCAGAATTGAATATACGTATATGTTCTAGATGAAAATGAGTCCATATAACCTTCTTTTGAAAAATTAAAAATCGTCACGAATGCAAAGCTTCCTCCCGAGGAGGAAGCATAATTATCAAATTTTCACTAATTGCAAGTAAAATTATTACTTAATTGTTTTGAATTTGTAAATTTAACTAATAAGTTCGTAGAAAGTTGAAAAAAGTAAAAAAAGCGAAATTATTTTTTTCTACGATTTTTAAAGGTAAACCTAGAAAATATTTTCTTCACGTCAGTGGATTTTTTCCATTTTGAAGATTAAGGGATTAACTCGAAGTGTGTTAAATAAGTGATAAAGATGAAAGCTCTTGTTTTTGAAGCAGAGATTTTTTTGGCATTTAAATATCCGCGTTTAATGCTGTTAAGTATTGTGAAATATTTAGTGCGTGTTTAAAGCACAGCAGATTCTGAAATCTGATTGATTAAATTTGAATGTTATCCGATTAAGTGCTTATTTCAGTAGACATCGTTGAAGGATTCATACACCATTATAGGATCTCTCTCTCTCTCTCTCTCTCTCTCTCTCTCTCTCTCTCTCTCTCTCTCTCAAAAGTTGTCGGGAACTGACAAAGAGAAAATCAATTTTGCTTTTAAGGTGCCCCACAGCACCTTTATAATTATAATTATAATTAGGCGAAGATTTCATTGAAATCTTCAGGAAAGTTTCGCGCTAAACATTTATTCAAGTGGGCCATTTAAATCTTTACACAACTTTCAATAAACATTGAAATTAAATTTTCCGAATATTGCAATGAAATATTTAATAAATTTTTAGGGAAGTTTCGGTGCTGTGGGGGTGAACTAAAAATATGAATAACTCTGTAAAAGCAAAATAAATTTTCTCTTTCGGACAAAATATAGGAGGGAACTAAACTTAATTTTTTATTTTATATTTATTTATTAACTATGTTATAAATTACTTTGTTAATACTGATCATAAGTAGTATCCATACCACCTTACAATATGATAATAACCTTACCATAGCCTTACTATTTAAGTTTACCTCAACATAAAGGTGTAATCATACTACAAATTTTACATGTAACCTTACTACAACCTTTACTTCTAATCATACTACAATGTTTACATGTAACCTTACTATAACATTTATGTGTAACGTTATTGTCATGGCGGAACTTTTAAGTTTACCATAAGTTTACTTCAGGTTTACCCCGTAACCTTACAAGCCATACAAATAAGCTTACCATAGCCTTACTGTGTTATGCTGTGCTTTGTGAGATACGATTAGAGTAAAAAAGATCATTCTTCGAAACAATATGTTAATATTATTTGGGGCAATAAACGTTCTTTCCAAAAATATTTTGTCTCCGCTATTATCATAATTTTCTCGAACCTAAGTGTACAAAGAAGAATTCTGATGCTTAGTCGAATCGATTTATTCGATTCCCAGCGGGCACAAAGGCAAAAAACGTTCTTTGAACGTCTGTAGAACGTTTAATGTCTGCCAATTTAAGTTCTAAGAATGTCCGAAAGTTCTGAAACATTTTTGGAACGTTCGGACGTTCTTAAAACTTGAATTGGCAGACATTAAACGTTCTACAGACTTTTAAAGAACGTTTTTTGTCTTTGTGCCCGCTGGGTTGGTTCTCTGTAAATAACCAATTACAAAAAGGTACCTCATTTTGCCCCACTCTCCCCTATTGATATTTGACATTGAACCTGGGCCAATATTGGCGACAGGAATTGGTTCAATATTAAGCGAATCGTCAACCTTGCAAATTTTCAACTGATATCTCGATGCTAAAATTGATTAATATTAAATTAAATGATTTTGTTGAAAAGCAAATAAATATTTGTGCATTCGTGAACATATTAGATGGTAACATTATAATGATCATTTTCATAACATATTGTTATATTTTATGATGGAGTTTTTGATGTAAAATTGACACATAAATGTTATTCATTATATTTCGTTTACATTATTTATTTACATTGTAATAACTTTGTGTTGTTTATTTGTTTAAGATGGCGTAAATTTGGAAAATTATAGTCTTCATAAATTTTTTCCCGCTCTTTATTGTCGCACTTGTATAGGATAAAATTTCCTCTATTTGCTTTTCTTTTTACAATTTTATTATACTGTTGCATTTAATATTTAATTGTCAATTATTTTAATAACTTGATTATTTACCTTTTTCCCAAGTGTTAATCTTTTTTTTTTGTCATTAAAATATAATCATTATTTTGATCGTAAAAGTTGGAAGTATTTGTTTTCGTCTATATAGTATTAATATAAATGTGGATCTTGATTCTCCAATTGTAAAAATAATAATAATTACTTAGATCGATGTAGAATTTGCGTAATTACTTTCTTTATAAAGAAATTGACGGTTCGGTTCTTACGGTTTCCGTATATAAAGCGACTTGACAGCAATTAGTAATAAAGTGTGGCGTTAAAAGCCACAATTGTTTATTATTGTAAGATTTCAAAGAAAATATTACTTCATCGGACAATAGCGGTTCCATAAAAAATTTTACCTAACAAGTTCGTGAAAGTTAAGAACTACTAAATCGCTTACGTTTTCAGTAGTTGTGATGATGATAGTCGTGCATTTTAATAAATTTTGCTTTGAATTTCATCTTTTTGATTATAATATTATGGGGGCATAAATATTATTAAATTCCTAATAATTTTGATTATTAATATCATCGCTTTTCTAAGGATAATAAAATTGAGACAAAAAAATATCAAAAGTATTGCAAAGCAAATTTTAATTAACTTTTTTAAATTGTTTCAATTTTTTAGAACTATTATAATCAATATGTATAATTGCAGGGATCACAATTAGTCCCTTTTTCTGACACTTTTCCTCTTTTCTTTAAACCCTTAAATTAATAAAATCCCCAAAACAATCGAATTTTAAATGTGCGCATATTCTTCCCTTTTCCCCTGTTTTTCAAGAAAAACTTATAAAAATTGTCATTTTTTGTAAAATAGAAAAAAATTTTATTTATACTTTGAAGGAAAAAATGTTCACTTTTTGCACACTTTGGAAAATTTTCAGTTTTTTGTAACTTAAAAAATTTTTTTATATTATTTTCTCAGAGCTTTCAAACTTAGAAATCTTTTTATAGAAGGTATAAAATTATATAAAGTATAAAGCATAACTGAAATCACTTTGATGATTTGTTTTGAGAAAATGAAAAGTATAGAATATTAGGATTTCTTTTTGAAGGGTTTATTAAATACATATTGAAGTGTAGAAAAAAATTGTTATTTAAAATTTTATAACAAAATGGCGTCAATAAATTTCGTCGTAAAAATCGACTATTTTTTTCTTTACCAAAACGTTCAGAAAGGTTTCTTGAAAAGTTTAAGTCCTGAAACAGAAAACAAAGAAGTTTTGTAATCTATATATAATATAAACTTGTGAAGTACATTGGAGTTTTTTCCTCGTTAGTACCTCTAAATCTGAATCAACGATAATTATACAACTGATTCCAATTAGCGTATATACGCTGTGAATTAGTGAAATTTCGCTAAAAAATGAGTGAAATTTTACTAATTAATTAGCGTATTAAAAACCCTCTGAAAAGAAATCCTATTCCACTTTTCAGTTTCTCAAAACAAATCATCAAAGATACCTACATTTCTCATTTTCTGACTCTAGAGTAATGTTTCTCCTTATTAAAGAGTAAAACCCAAACTGGTTTTCTATTTTCAGAATAAATTTTGCTAAATTTTAAGTATATTTTAGTAATTTTTATTAAAATTTATTTCGGATATTATAAAATTTTCTCTGGAAATAACAATTTTTATAACTGCAAATTTTACCATTTTAAAAGTTAATTTTTGTATCTGAGAAAACTGGAGGTTTGGACTAAACATTTGGAGGGACTAATAGTTCATATTTGAGAGTTGACTATTAGAAGACACTCTAAATAATTAAAAACACATTTCAAAGATATTCGAGCAATTTATCTGGAGAAAAAACGTGTTTATAGATAGAGGGACAAACTATTTTGAGAAATCCCTTCCTTATCCTGTTGGGAGTGGATAAATATGGAACCCTAACCCATACATTAAATACAACAACTATTAAATTATTGTTAATCAATTATTAAGGAATCAATTTATTAAAAGATTTAATAAACTGCTTTAATTCATAAATTATTATAGTGAAGGAGAATAAAACGAAAACATTCGGACAAATAGTTTTTAAAAACTATAGTTTACGAAATCTAAATGATTTCCTCTTCAGGGAGTCTATAAAAATATAAAATAATATACAAAAAATATAAATTAATGTACAAAAAATAAAATAATATATAAAATAATATACAAAAATATATACTTAACATTCGTCAGTAAAAAAATTTTTTTAAAAACTGAATTTGACTCTCCAGTTTTCTGTGTATAAAAATTTTTCAAATATTCTTTCAAATTGAGTACACATTTGATTTTAAAAATTGTTATTTCTGGAGTAAATTTTACTGTTTTTGAAGTAAATTTTTCTAATTTTTATAAAAAATTTTTTTAAATAAATAATTAAAGTTTCTCTTCACACAACAATTTTTAATAGTAAATTCAATTTAAAAATTTTTTGAGTAAAATATTATTAATTTTATTTTTAAATTTTTAAATTAAAATTAAATTAAATTTTTTTTAATTAACTCTCTTTTGGAGTTGATTTTTAACTCGCACAATTTCACTCCTAACTCCCGTGATCATCAAATCCCTAAGTTTTTTACAATGTATAAAATTTTTTTTTCAAAATTGTTATTAGTGAATTCGATTATTTTTGGAATAAATTTTCGTAAGTTCGAAGTAAATTTTATTAATATTTACTGCTACTTCGAATATAGTACAATTCATCACATTTTTAAACAAAAGCATCGCAGTAACAAAAACTTATTTTATCAAAATTTGTCGAAATTATAAACTAGGAAAAAGAAAAAAATATATACAGAAAATACAGCATTAATTTCGCCAATTTAATTAAAATAAATCTCCTTTAAAAACTTTAAACCCACTATTATTTAATATTACTTGAAAAAATCACTGTGATTCTTGTGATTAAATATTTTTAATATTTAAAAACAATAAAGTTAACAATTTAAATATTAAAATAAATGAAAATTTATTAAGTTCTCTGAAAAAAAATTATTTGGTTTGAATAATAATTTTTTACATCTTTCAATGTTATTTTTGTCTTACTTTTCTATTATTGTCAGAGTTTCTTTTATGGATTTTTATTGCTATCAGTGTTATTAATTTTTCTTTCATACATGTTAAAAACTCTTTTTCTGAAATTGTGAAAACAAACAGCATTACTACTGAGTGAAATAGCTTGTTTCATGCACAGTTACTAAAGTCAAAACAGCACGATTTCCCAAAATAACGTGGCGCCATTTTCTCCGTAGATAGTTGAAATTACATAGAAGCCAGAATCATTTTACTCTCTTTGCGAAAATTCATCAACTCTTAAACGAATACGGATATATATATATATATATATATATATATATATATATATATATATATATATATATAATATACATATTTTTATAGAATTAAATTTTTTTTGTGTGACGCAATGTGAATGCGATGAGATTGTTTTGTATAGAGATGTGTGTCGCTCATGTTATAAATAATAGATTTTCTATTCTCTTGGAATAATTTTATCGTACTGTCGTGTCGCGACTCCCTTTTAAAGGCGCCAAGGGAAATTTCGACGTGGAAACACAATAAACGAGCGATGAATCGGTAAGCGAATTCTCCTATATATACTTCGAAAGGCTGCCGGCGATCACACTTCTTTTTTCTTTTTTATATGTGCTTTTGAAAGAAAAAGCTTATCGAAGTACCTTTAATAACATGATGAAAAGTAAGCTTTCGGTTATTTACAGAAAATTGTGACTTGATTGAAAAACTTTGAGCTGGTTTATCGCGATAAATTAAGTTTACTATTCGGGAAAATTTATTCTCAGGAGATGAAAATTATTCATATATATATATATATTTGCTGCAATGCTTTTTCAATTTTTTTTATAATTATTTATTCAAAGTTACTGCGCAATTATAAATAATAAATAAATGAAAATGGGTGTATTCAGTTTTTTACTTTCAATAAATCGTAAATTGCTTGTATTTTTCATTTATTTATTAAATTTAATTTCTGTCATTTTTAATCTTAAAAATTTTAATGATTTAAGCTTTAAAATTGGTTATAAGTACTTCTCGAAAAATAAAAGAAAACTTTTTTCTACATGGTTATCAAATTGACACAAAAAACGAAAAAAAATGTTGCTATTGCCAAAAATATTTTGACTTGAATCGAATAAATCTTTATTATCGAATAATAAATTAAATATATTTAAAATTAAAAACTTTTAAATAAGTATTTAAAATCAGTTCATATTGCAAAAAGAGATGAAGTGTATTTAAAGCAGTGGAAAAATTGTGTTTTTATCTTGTTCATTATTTTTTTCATGCTTGTTGCGCAATCGTCGATTGATTAATAAAAACAAAGTATTGTGGATTTATGTGTATGTTGAGGAAATTTTAAAAAGAAATAGAGAACCATTTGCGTGTTAGATGGAAATAAAAAGTAAACAAGTAGAGCGTTAGGAGAAAACTTTGAAGTTGATTATTGCTAATATAGGATCAAGAATAATAATTCTTGTGTTTTGCGAGTACATGTCAAACGCAGAAAGAATCTCACTCTCCACATCTAATTTCTTAACGTCAACCACGACCTCGAAATAGGTGACCCTGTGGTGGGTAAATTTTAAAATAGACCTTTATACAAGACGTGTGTTCGTATATAAAAAACAAATTTTAATTTTCTTTATTTAAAATTTTTTTTAGTTTTTTCAGTTTCTTAGTTTGTTTTTTAAATGACAGTTTTTTAATTATTAGAGATCAGTGAAATTATGCAGGTTATATACCTTTAATTGGATTTTTCTTTTTATGTGTCGTATTTGTAATTTCGTTTTGTTTTTATTAAGGTTATTTAATTGAAAGAACTTATTAAACTTATAATAATTGTGATAGATAATTTTTTTGTTAAATTTGGTTTTTAAAATATATTCTTATCTATACATATAAGTACAATGGGAACAAATTTTGGTTTGCGTTTATTTATAACACTATATATATTTTACTTGAAATAAAATTCTGATCTTTATAAATTTGAATTAATACAAATCTTTACTAATTGTTGCTATTAAATTAATAAACTTTACTAATAACTTAATAGAAATTACTATTTTTTAGTTCAGTTATTATTTGTTCCTTAATAATTATTTTTATTGTTTATTGCTTTTTATTTATTAATTTTTACAAAAAAGTACAAATTCAGAAGCAAAAAGTCGATCACTAATTCAAATTAATAAATATATTTACTAATTCAAATCTAGAGAGTATGAAAATATTTAAAATATTTGCAATATTAGTAAAAGAAAAAGTTAATGATAAAAATAAAAAAATGTATTTATTATTTTATATTATTATATTTACTTGAAAAAAATTTTTGTATATCAGGTTTGGAGCCTTAAACATTTGTTCTTAAAGAACAATTGACAATTTTTGTTTAATACTTACGGTATTGATAAAAAATAACAAAATTTTCAACAAACACCTCCAAGGCATAATAGATCACTTTGTTTATTCTATTAAGAAAAACCTACTATATTTAAAATATGAATAAAATGATAACCCTTTATAAAAAAATAACTGGAGAATAGATTTTTTAAGTAAATGGGTTTTGCATTTTGCTACAACTTTGTAAAATTTGAAAATTTCATGAAAAAGTTTAAAGTTTAAATAAAATAAGTTTCATTTTCAATATTCTTTGTTATAAATATACAATAGAACGAAAATTGTCATTACCGTAATAATATTTGATGATTTAAATTATAATTTCATTGCTGATCCATTACGCCCCGGCCCGAGACTAAATTCCTCACCTTGCATTTCTCCAAAAACATTGTTCTAGAAAAAAGTATAAGTGATCTTAGGGCGAACTTTTTTAATTGAAAGCTGAGGTGTTAGGCTGAGTTTTCCACATGATGAAATTTTTATTAAAGCAAAAATGACGAAGTTAAGCAACAAAAAGTGAAAAGTGATCCATTATGCCCCGGTCTCCCCTACATGTAAATAAATAAATAAAAATTTTATATACGTTTATTTTAAAAGTAAGTACGTAATTTCCTAATATTATTTAATGAGAAATCAAGTGTTTTTATTATAAAATGTGAAAGATTACTTAGAGATAAAATTTCCATAAAACATATAATTTCTTTCTCGTTGAAGTAATTTTTACAACCTGAAACATTTTGCGGTCTTATAAGAATGAGGCAAATGGGAGGAAGTGAATAGTATGAAAAGTTAAATTGGTTAAGTGTAGTTATTCTTGTTTTAAAATTGGTGAAATGAGACTCGATTTATTTCACAATACAAAAGAACTTAAATTGCAATAGAATTTTTTTCAACTTTTTTCTTTTAAAATGTCTTTATTATTTTCATTTGAATATTGCATATTTTTTCATTTCAATGTTGATGGTATTAAACTTAAATTTAATATTAATTTTAATTTTAAACTTGAATTAAGTATTCAATTTTAATTAAAATAATAAAATAATAATAGAGTGAATAAAAATTGTATTCATAGGTGAACTTTTTTATAGAGAAGGGTGGGGCAAAATGGGGTAGGCGGGTCAAATAGGGTACCCGTGTTTTTCCATGATAGATATTTTTATTCTTTTTATCCTCGATACATATATCGTTCATATTAATAAGAAAATTTTATTAAATTTGAAGATACTATCAAAAAAATTTTTTTTAACTTTAAAGTTTAAAGCAAAATAAATGAATATTTATCGAAATTGAAACACTTACAAAACTTTTTGAGGCAATGTATTTAATTTGTCAGGTATAGGTATTCATTCAACTATTTAAAAATAATATCTTATACATATTTACGAATTTCCCGCGAAATAATCGATATTTCTATTTCGAGTCATTTATATTTTATTCTATCGTTTGGTTCTCTGTAAACAGCCAATTACAAAAAGATACCCCATTTTGCTCCACTCTCCCCTATTGTTCGATTGTAATAAGCAAAGAATGATTTTGCTATTAAAAAATCAGTCCAATAAAAGAGGATAATTAGTGTAGCAAAATTTTTCCTTCTTCTTGGAAAAAGATTTAATCGATACAGCGAATGAATTTAAATTACTCACGATGAAACATTTTTAGTATCGTAAATCAAGTCACGTATTTATCGTCTGCTTCTTTAATAGAAAAAATTCAAATGGGTATATATATATACTTCCCGAAGATTTCAGTTTAACGTTACTAAGTCAATTTTTTAAATAAAAATTCAAGATGGAAATTAAAAATTCGTTGCTTCCATTCTCACATATTTGTAAATGTTTGATAAATTGGTTTTTATAAAACAGTATTTTTAATTTTTTAAATAAATACACTATAAGATTGGGATACTTTTTGTCATTAATTGTGATTACTTTTGTTAATTTGTTTCTTAATTAAATTATTTATACCCTTTAGCAAAGAATGGTCTTTTTTTGTTTTTAATTAGATAATATTTATTACGCTTGGACAAGTCGATAAAATTTGGTGATTCAAGGTTCTTTGCTCGAGGTTCATGTTGTAGGTTCTTTTTTCGTTTTTACTAGACGGTCATTGACTCCAGAGACATCAATTTTTTCAGCAAAAAAAATTTTTATTGGCTTTAAAACATTATGGTGAATAAGGGAACACGTGATTTCACTTTCGTATTTAGTTTTTAAATAGAATTCACTTTCGATTATTATAGATGTTAGTTTTATAATTTTGTTTTTGTTTTTTTAGATTAAAAAAAGTATTTAAAAAAAGTAATTTATTGTTAAAAATGAAACTATTGATTTATTTTTGTTAATTTATCTCGCAAGAAAAAATAGAAAATGTCACGGAATAGAGGTAAAAAAATGAGGGAAAATACGTTTGATAGTTTAGAATATAAATCAGAAAAAAAAATTATTTCCGTCTGCTCGCAATTAAAATTAATCTCATTACGTAACTGTCGGAGGCTTAATAATTTGCTCTTCCCTGTTTGGTTTATTAGTACGATGTCATTTACGAAAATACACGCTATTACGTAACTAATGAAGTTTGTTTTCAATTAAGCAATTTTTTTATGATTTCTGGTTTTTCTATATCGAAAAAAAGAATTAGGCATTTTGCGATTCTGTTAGTTCTTATTTCGATGAATCTGATCTCAGATAATGAAAAAATTTTAGAAATATGATTTATTTAGATGATTTTGCGTTTTTTCTTTTTAGAAAAAATAGAATTAGAAATTAGAAATGTTAATAACTCTTTTTTAATTCTTTGACAGAAATTTTGTTTCTGCGATAAAATATTGTATACATGGAAAGAAGAATCTAACTTTAATAGGTAGAATACGGCCCATAGTATTTCAGCATGGACTACACACACTCCGAAGGCAAGAAATCTACCTCAGAAAGCAAGCCGTCACGCTTACTGAGATAGTTTTCTTGCAATCGGAGTGTGTATAGTTCATGCTAAAATAGTATGGTCCGTATTCTACCTATTAAAGCTGGATTGTTTTTTCCGTCTGGTAGAAGAATTTCTCGTCACTTGATATTACGGTGACAATTAATTGTCTTAATTTCTTGCTTATGTTTACAAAATACCTATACGGAATATTTGTTTAATTGCAATAAAATGTGATACTTTCCTTGATCTCAAATTTACAGTGTTTATTTTAGACTCGATTTTTTATAGATAGGAATCTTCGAAGTGTGTATGTTCATCAACTAATACATTGTCTTTGATGTGCGAACCTTTTCGAGCTCGTTAACCCGTTATTTTTTTAATTAACGGAACTTCGTTTCTAATTAAAGCCTAATACTTTCAAGTCTGTTATAAGTAGCCTTTGTTGATTATAATAACATTAGAATTTTGTAACAAATTACGAAAGTGCAATATAAAAATGTATCCCATATATATAGAGGTATATCACATACGTACAAGTGTATCATTACGCAAATTTCTATAAAAAGAAACAGAATATCTGAATTTGTTTAAAATATAAAAATAGATTTGCCGCATTAAAAGTATTAGAAAAAATTAAATTCTGAATTTTGATGACTTATTTGTTTACTACAATATTCAAAAGATAAGGATCATAAAGTTTTAATAAAATTTTTGCTTTTAAAAATTATTTTCTATATTGATCTTCCCTTTAATTTATTTGAAATTATGATCAGGGAAAAAGTCAAAATTCTGTCTTTGGATATCAAGAAGAAACAAAATCTTTAAAAAAAATTTACGCTAGTCTTATTTTTTATATCTTCTAAAGACTTATTTAGAGAAAAAAATCTTTTTTTTCTGCTTTTTCAGAAACAGTTTTTACTACTCTGTTCCTTTAATTTGCATAAATCTTTCTCGATTCGTAGAAATTGTTCTGTTCAACGTAATATTACTCTTCATTTTTATTGTTACTATAAATCTTGAGATTATTTGCATATACTGCAATAAAAATAGGATTCTCGAAGAATTGAAAAATTAAATGAAAGGATAAATTACATTAATAATCTTCTCACGTGGATCATTTTTGATAGCGAAGAATAATTTTAAAAGCTTTTCTCTTGTACTAAAGAAGAAAAAAAAGAGAGAGAAAAAGAAACAGTATATGCGAATTGCAAGTTATAGATATTCGTTAAAGTAATACTTTTCATATCCATTGTATAAAAATTTTAACTGTATGTGTGTATAATAGTCTAAGTGCATCAAGTATATATATATATATACGTATATATCTGCTCGAGAGGCAGCTTGAATAACGATTTTCCATAATCTGAACTTTTATGGCACAGAATCCACTTAGAATCCCATTTTTATAATCGGAGATAGTTTTCTTTTTAAATCCAGAGCTATATTATTGTTTCTTTAAAATCTCTAAAAAGAGGAATTTTATTACATAATTCACAAAATGTATTTAACAAAAAATTAAAAATTTTTCTCAATTTCTTAAAAATGTTTGGAAAAAAACTTTTCAGGATTTAGTGTTTAATTTGTATGAGTAATTGTATGTATGAGTAATTTTTTATGTTTTTCACTTGGATGCATTCATTTTACTGTGGAATGAAACTAGCTCGATTATTTTTAAACTCGGCTTTTCTTTTTCCTTTTTGTCGTTGAGAAAAAAAAAATATTATATATATATATATATATATATATATGTATATATATATATGTATATATACACAATGTCGCGAACATAGGAATTACTGTAAAATAATGATACGGATTATGTCACAACTTTTGTGAATTGAAATAACGGGTGGCATTGCGTGTATAACTTTCTTTGATTTATGTAGAGATGTGATGAAATATCGTTTTGCATTATACATTTTGTCATATTATGATAAACTATTGACGCTTTTCAAAAAAAATAAATTTCTTTGTCAGTTGATTCTGTTATACGACTATTACTTTTTTCTTGTTGACTTGTTTTCTTTACTTGGCTAGTTATACTTTTTTCAACTATTTTCAAAAAATGCATCTGTTTTTAATTATTTAATAAAAAATGTGACTTTTTTTGTAAACTGCATTTTCTTAAACTTAGAGTCAAAACTTAGTGTTAAAAATTACACTGAAAGGAAAAATAATTTGATTCAAATAACCTATTATTTGACTATCATCAATTAAATATTTACTTGAATCGAATAATTTTTATTTGAGTGAAACGCTTCAAAAAAATGAAATTATTGCTTCAAATTTAATGAACTAAAATATAAATTATTTGATTCAATAAGTCAATATTTGAAGGGTGCACTAAAACAAAGCAATAATCGCCAATTATTCGTAGCAGGTTAGAATTGCATCAAATTTGACTTTATAAATCCTTTTGTGTGCAATGTATAGTTAAACCAGTTAGAAATTCTTTTTAGTTAAACTTTATGATAATAACAAACAATTTTTTATTATCAATAAATTGATATTTGGCTCTAAAAGTTGAAGTGTCGTTTTCACGACACTTCTCGATCAATGAGTGCATATACACTTGTAATAAGTAAAATTCCACTAAAAATAAGTTAAAAATTCACTTATTTAAAAGTGTATATGCACTTATTGATCGAGAAGATGACTTATAATATAGAAAAAGTGAAATTTCACATGTTCAGATTTAAAGAGTAGGGTGCGGCTAGCGATACTACCCGTGTGGAAATGTGAGATGGGCCCACGGTGGGTCCCAGGTGGGCTTCCCAGGTTCTAGGTGGGCCCCAGCAGGGATGGCCTAGGTGGGCGATTCATGGGCTGGTAACGGTGAATCCAGCCACAGCCCACGTTGGGAAAACCCAGCTGGGGCCCAGGTGGGCAACCCTGTTAATGCCCATGGATTTAGTTTTCATTAAAAATAATAAATAAATTATTTATTAATAACAAATAAATAAAATTATAAATAAATAACATTATTATTTAATGATTTTTACTTTTTTAATTAAATTGTGACCAAAAGCAAATTCATAAATAACGTTTGCATATATTCGAAAATCAATATATACCCTTTTATTTATAAATTAATAATTTATAAAAAAATTAGACCTTTGTTAATTAAATTATTTAACGTCATATATGACTATTAAAGTTCATACTTATACGTATACAATGCAGAAAAATTGGAATAGACGCAAAACCTAAGACACAAATAAAATCTTACGCACGCGGGAATCGAAACTACGATCTACAGACTACCAGACTAACACCCTAACCACTATGCTACGGAACCTAACTGAACATCAAATTTTTATTGTCAGTGATTTGCTTTAATAATTCAATAAAGCACTTATTGACACCACTAACCGTAACAAATAAATAAATAGTTTAATAATAATAATAATAATAATAATAATAATAATAATAATAATAATAACAATATTAGTAATATAATAATTAACGATAAATATTCATAAATTAATATTTATATTTTTATTTAAAAAATGTGAATATATTTTTATTAAAAATGCGGTATTTATTGTTTACAATCATTATAAACATTAATTTGCTGGTCTAAAAAAATTTTTTTAGTTGTTTGGACTTAGAAATTTTTGCTAATTAATTATGTGGACGCTACATTTTTAAAAAAAGTGTCAATACATTTTTGTTCAAAACACGTTTTTTCTTAATCTAAGTTATTATAAACATTAATTTTTTGTTCAAAAAAAAATTTTTTAGGTTTGGACTTAGAAATTTTTGCTCATTTAATTATTTATCGATGTGGGTCCCCAAAAACTGGGAAGCCCAGGTAGGGCCCAGCTCACGCCCAGTTATAATATTATTTCGCCTTATCGGATCCCACCGTGGGTGGGTCAATAGACAAAATCTAAAATGCTTCCGAAAAATGTTAACAATTATTATTTTTTATTGTTTATTTATAACAATTGTCAATTCATGTACGAAGATGACGATGGTTATATCAAAGTTTTATTATTAAATATTAAAGAAAAATTAAACTAATTAATCATTTTCATTGTAAGTGATTTTTGATATTGATAAATTTTACTAATGTTATATTGCAGTCGTTATTTGTTTTTTTTTAGCTTTCTGCAGGGTAGTTAACATAAACTTTACAACCGAATAAATCCAATTGGAAAGGTTATGAAAACAGTAAAATCTTTTATAGAGAAACAATTTGTTACAAATTGAATCATACAGGACTCAGTCGATTGCCTGCTGTTTAAACATCAGGACTGACATCGACCATACCATGTTAAAAACCCATTTATATTAGACCTATTATTCACCTACGGAACTACCTAGTGGCTTCAGACTTCGTAGATGAATGGTCCCACTTAGTCGCATACGCGACTCTTCCGTGCCGCTCTTCTTCTGGCCTTATTTTCTTCTTGTCCTTGACAAAGTCTTCTTGGCTTCCTCTAGGGCAGATCTGAAGACCTTGCATCCTCCTGATCCGGCGACATGTTGGATACTCTCCTCCTCACCGAACTTCGCCTTGCATAAGAAGCAGCATGGGCTCTTCTTACAATCTGCTGTCTTGTGGCCAGCTTCTCCGCACTTGAAGCACGCAGCCGACCTATCTACTGCTTGGCAGTTTCTGCCTATATGGCCATAGTCAAGGCACTTGTGACACCTTGTGACCATAACTCTCTTACTGATTCTGCAGGACACAAAACCGATTTTAATGTGCCCCATCTTCTCCAATCTGGCAGCGTCCTCCTGGGTGGTGACCACGACAGCGAGCTTCATGCCTCGCTTATTTGGTCCGAGGACCGTCACCTTCCTGCTTCCTGCTGGAACCGTAGATAGTTTGTCTAGGGCCTCCTTGACATCCTTCTGTTCGGTAAGGGCATCCATATCGCGGACCTCCAGCGTAGCTTGCCGGTCCGCCATCTGCACCTTACCCAGGTCACCGATCACCTTAGTCACCTCCTCGGTGAACATCTTCTTGTTTGAAGACCTTCCAATTTTAATGAGAAGGTCTCCCTTTTTTGTGGGTAAAGCTCCCACAACCCTTGTCTGGCTGGCCTCCAGGTCAGCTTCTCTTCGAACTTTCGCCAGCACGTCAGCGAAAGTATTCCCTTCGGACACTTTGACGATGACTGTGGCTCTTCCCTTCTTTTCTGGAACTGGCTTTGGTACCGTTTTGGTCCCCTTGCCTGCAGTCTTTTTGGGAGGTCTCTCCTCCTTCTTCCTTTTTGGATCCTTCGTAAGCTCAGGATCGCTTCTCTTCCGCTTCTGAGCATCCAAGACAACGTTTCTTAGCATTGCTGCGTTGAAACGGTCACGTCTCGTCCTTCGGTCTTGCCGTGCTTCTTCTGACCAAGTTAATCCTTGGTAGAATTTCTTATCTTTTCTGGCGGTTGCTGCGTGCTTTTCCTTCACATCCCGTATGAGCGACGTCAGACTTCTCAGTCCATCCTTGATCGTCATGTTGACATTCTTCTGGACCTCACAGGATTTCAGCATCTTGCTGATCTCTTCCTCCATTTTTTGAATGCTTGCTGCCTCTTCCTTCCGCAGTTTAATGCATTCATCCCGATCTTCATTGCAGCTAGCAATGTCAATCGCAGAAGCATTACTGAAGACAGAAATGCAGCTGGCTTGACTGGTCACGCTGCTCGTGCTTCCTCTTCTCTCCACCTTGTCCACGATGATCTGTGGCACCTCCAATGCGTTGTTGCCCTCCTGCATCCTTGGGCCACTGGCCACCGCCCTCACGCTCGAAAGCGCTTGACGATCGGAACCAGTGAGGGATTTAGCCGAAGCATTACCCCGCAGGTACTCTTCCATGTTTTTACAATCGCTCATGATGGATGTTTCTTTTTTGCTGGTTTTGGTCCGCGTCGAGTATTTGATTTCCTCGATACCACCTATTCCTCGAAAGAAATAGGAAGCGTTTACCTATCCGCGACCTGGCACGCGTCCGATGGAGGACCAGCAACCCCACGCATAGAACAAGTTCCATACGCCCCGGTGAAACCGAAATTCCAACCGAGCACGGAGTCGTTATTTGTTTAAATAAATAATTGTTGTTAATTAATAACTTGTGACACTAAATACCTAGAAACTTGCAGTTTTTTTTACTAATTTTCCAATTAACTAATACAAACCGCATGAAATAAAAATCATTTATGGTATTAACAATTTAAAAATTGTTTAAACAAATGATTGTTGTTATTTACTAACTCCTGACACAAAGCACCTAAAAACATGCAATTTCTATTTAATTTTGCATTTAACTAATCTGAACAATTGTAAAAATATTATACAATTTAAACAGTTCAGAAATTGTTTAAACAAATTATTGTTATTGTCTATTAACTTTTGATACAAACAACCTAGAAACTTACATTTTTTTCTAATTTTACAATTACTACCACTACTCTGATTAGGTAATTGCAAAATAAAAAAAAACTGCATTTTTCTAGATCATGCTGTGTGTCAAGAGTTAGTAAATAACAACAATTATTTGTTTAAACATTTGATGAATTGTTGAAATCATAAAGCATCTGAATGATTTACTATTTAGATTAGTTAATTGCAAAATTAGGAAAAAACTGCAAGTTTCCAAGTTACGTATATCAAAAGTTAATAAATAACAACAATTGTTTGTTGTAACAATTTGTGAATTGTTAAAACCATAAATTATCATTATTTCATATCATTCGTATTAGTTAATTGCAAAATTAGAAAAAAATGCAAGTTTCTAGGTAGTTTGTGTCAAGAGTTATTAATTAACAACAATTATTTGTTTAAATAATAATTATCAAAATATATTAAAAACCGTTATACCTTAATGAGTTAATTATTAAATAAATAAATTAAGCTGGATAAACTTTAAAATTCCGGTAAAACTAAATGTCTGTTAGTGTACTACAATAAAAGTTTATAATTGTTAACAACAATGAATTGTTTAAACAAATAATGATTATTATTGTTATAAACTAATTGTAGAATGATTTATTACTAATAATTATATTTAATTTTAAGACTTTTTTATTATAATAATTATATTTTTTAAAAAATGGGAAGCCCAGGTGGGGCCCAGCTGGCCCCCATTTTTTAACTGGGCTAACTTGGGCAGATTTCCACACGGGTAGTTTGAAGAGACTATATACCCAGACTCATTTCTTCAAATCTACTGAACCGACTTTAAGATATCAAAAACCATCTAATTCTTAGTCTAAAAACTAGACAAGAAATCTCTAAAATTTAGCATTTCCTCCATATAATATATTCTGCGGGAGAAGATTGTCCAAAAACACATTATTTTTTAATTTTTGAAGATAAATGTGTAGGTATAAAAAATTGCAAAACATTCAAAGAACAGTTTTTGAGTTTTGTTGTCTAGAAAAATACTTTATAAAGAGAATCCCATTTAAATTTTTAATTTTTGTTAACTAAGGGAATTATTACTGAAAAATTAATTAAATTGTTTGTAAACAAGTATAACAATTGACAAATTCACTGTTCGAACAGTTATTTATAAAAATTGTTGCGGTAAATTATAAAAGTATTGTAGCCTCAGTATTTTCGCGGTAATTTCAGTCATTTATGGACATTTTTGCTGTAATTTATAAACATTTTAAAGATAGTTTATAAAACTATATGTAAAACACAAACGTCGAGAACTAAAAAATTTAACGTAGGTATTTTATGGAAATTTATGGAAATTTATGCGATAATTTATAAACATTTTGGCGATAGTTTATTAAAACATGTTAATAATAAATTAGAATTTTTTGAATTTAGTTTAATTAAATAATATTCATCATTCATTAATTTATTTGATTTAAATAAAAATTAATTGATTTACTCTTTAAATCATACTAATGTTACTAATAAATATTAATTACTATTAATTTTTAAATAAAATTTATCAATTTAAAACTTGTAGCTTGTGAAAATTTTAATATTTGCTCCTGAATTTGAATAATTTACATTTTATACAAAGATTTTTTTTAATTTAAAAAATAAAAATAATATAAAAATCTATCCTGTTAATTTTAAATTTGGAAAATTTTAGAACCTTAGATACGCATTGCTATTTTTCTGCTTTTTTATATCATACTTTTTCAAAAAACAATTTAGTCAGAAATATAAGGAAAATTGATTGAAAATATTTGTGGATTAATTGTTTGAAGAAAATGAATAAAGGAATCAAAGCAAAAAATAAAATTTGCCCAGAAAAAATTTTTATTTTATAGAAACAAAATTATGTTTTAATAAAATCAAAATTCTTTCTGACTAAAGTTTTTATTTTTAAAGGACTTTAAGATATTTTTGGACGTAGGAATTATTTTTTTTAAATATTTTATTGACAGTTAAAATTAAAAAATCCTTACGAAATTCTTACGTAATTAATGAAGGATCCCTTGTGAAATTGGCTGGTAAATGAATATTGATTTTCACAAAGTCAAACATTCAAGGTGAAGCTCTTCCTTTCTAATGAAACGATCTCACGGCATAGAAATATCCGGCGGAAGAGGCGTTATAGAACGTACATTTATATATCGTGGAAAACAAATTGTCGTATTTATACCGTATTAGATTTTAGCTCATATATAACTGTGTATAACTTTTTTGCTCTCTTCTTTTACGAAGCTGATAAGTTGGCAATTGATTGTTATTCGTGATACATATTCCGTTTTATTGAAAGAAAAAATAATAATAAACCAATCGATAGTAACGGATAGTTACAAACTTCTTTATTTTATTGGATTTAGACGATTCAATATTGATGTCTGAAGTATTAACAGTATGTTGTGAAAATTTTCTAAATTTCAATTATTGCATTGAAATTCATCTAAACTAGAATCTCATCAGTTTTAAGGGGATATTCCAGTTCAAAACAGGCAAAAAGAAGACTTTTTTAGTATATATTATTAAAAATAACTATGATATTTATTTAAAAAAATTCTTTTACATGTAATAAATAATTTATTTCAGAATTTGTAAAAAAAAATTTTCATTTTATTTCAAAATGGAGGCGATATACGCTATTTTCGGTGGTAATATCGATTCCAAACTTTCTAAAACAGATAAAACCAAAAACGAAGTGACATTCTCTTTGTTAGATATTTCTTTAGGTGTGGAACCTCAAAAAAGTGGAATTTTCTCCCCCCCCCCTTTTTTTAGAGTACTTTTTCCCCAAAATATGCAATAAAAGGTACCCGTGTGGAAATTGCCCGACTTCGCCTTATTTGAAGAAGGGCACTGATGAGGATTTAGTGGGGCCAACCACACCAATAATGTCTAGATAGGTGATAATAGGGCACTGACTAGAATGTCTTCTTTTTCTAAATAGGAAAATCTAGCTGGATCTATTTATGGCCCTATTAAATATTTCAATCAGGCTCTGACTAGAATGCCCTTTTTTCTAAAAAGAGAAATCTATCTGGTATCTATTTATGCCCCTATTAGGTATTGTAATTAATGTTCAATTTCATTGACAAATCAGAATTTCTAAATAATAATTAATTAAATTAATCAGAAAAATAGTTTTAAACGCATATTAAAATACCATTTAAATGTAAAAACTATTTGAGCAAAAATTATTGCTATTTTTAAATTTCAAAATATTGCACTTTTTCTCACAAGCGGTAAAGAAATGTTCTGCTTAGTATATAAGGACGATGAGAAAGTAGATTCGTAGCGTGCGAGTTAGTGATAGGTTGATTGGTTGAAACAGTGTCGTTTGCATGTGTGTTTGTTCAGTGACTTGTTCAGTATTACTGGCGCAATATTACGCCTGTCGTAAATTTTTGCTTTAGGTATTTAGAAAAACTAATGAGGCGCTAAAGAGGCCCTCTAGTTAAAACCCCACATTATGCTTTTCTATTCAGTCAGTGACAAGGCAATCTAGTTAGAACCTCTCCATCTTTCCACATCATCACCTGATATTTTAAGCGTGACAAAATTAGAAGAGTCCTGACTAATTTTCCTACTTTGCGCCTCACTAAACAAAAGGGCGTCTATTGAGGGCCTTACTAATTCCTACTTTCAATTTCTACACGGGTATTTTTATTCAGAATTTCTCTTACAAAAAAAAGGGGAGTTGGAAATTTTTCAATTTTTGAGGTTCCACTTACAGGCATGATGTCGCTGAATCAAAAGCCGTTTGATTTTATAAAAGTCACTTCAGAAGAACTCCAGATATCACTCTTACCAGATCAAAAAAAGACATTTTGAGAAAAACGCATTTAAAGTTTTTGTTCATAAGTTTCGACATTTTTTTAAAAAACCAACGGATTTGCTTGAAAATCGTTAATCGTTAAAACTAGAACTAAATTAACAACTTTTAGGCGTTGTCTGATTGTGGACAAACGATGGGATCTATTTATTTCGAATTTTTTAATTTTTATATCCATAGAATATGTCAAACAATTGGACTTTTGAGCTAAAGTTATTAATAACACAGGTCAACAAAAAAAGTCTTGCTTTTTTATGAGATACCATAGTGTCCATTAAAGACGCTGAACACGATCCCGGGTCACAAAATTGGCCATCACGTCAGGATTTTGAGAAAAGTGGAGGTAAAGACCCTAAAAAACGTGTTTTTGAAGGTTTTCAAAATTTTTTTTATCCTAAACCTGACGCGCCAGAAACTTCTACATAGACTAAAATTGAAGCTTGAATTGTCCACTACAAGACCCATATCCGTAAAACCAAAAAAGATTAAAAATTTTTCAATAAATGGGGTTGGAGTTACCAAAAATGCGTTTTTTGGGTTGCTTTAGTGGACTTTTAAAATTGTTTTGGATTCGCTTGAAAATTGTTACTCAAGGGTGTTTGAGGTCGCGGATTATAATCTGACGTGCCAGAAACTTATAAAATGTTATAATCTGATGATTATAATCCGCGACCCTAAAAATCACATTTTTGGTAACTTCAACCCCATGTTTTGAAAAATTTAAAATTTTTTTTGGTTTTACGGATATGGTTCTTGTAGTGGACAATTCAAGCTTCAATTTTAGTCTATGTAGAAGTTTCTGGCGCGTCAGGTTTATGATAAAAAAATTTTGAAAACCCTCAAAAACACGTTTTTTGGGGTCTTGACCCTCATTTTTCTCAAAATCCTGACGTGAAGGCCAATTTTGTGACCCGGGATCGTGTTCAGCGTCTTTAATGGACACTATGAAATCTCATAAAAAAGCAAGACTTTTTTTGTTGACCTGTGTTATTAATAACTTTAGCTCAAAAGTCCTATTGTTTGCCATATTCTATGGATATAAAAATTAAAAAATTCGAAATAAATAGATTCCATCGTTTGTCCACAATCAGACAACGCCTAAAAGTTGTTAATTTCGTTCTAGTTTCTTACAAAAAATTTTGAAAAAATCGATCGATACATACATTCTTAAAAATAAAATTTTTTTTAAAAAATAATAATTTTTTTCGTAAATTTAAAAAATAAATTTTTTTATATTTTTATCAAAAACCACGTGTAAAAACAAAAATTTTCATATATAGAACGTCAAATTTGGTCAATTTTTGACCGAGTTATAACCATTTCAAAAAAACATTTTCGTAAAAACGTGATTCTTCAAAAACCTGTATCTCTTAATCGGCTTGATGAAAAAATTTGAAAAAAATCATTTTAGCTTATTTCAATGAGCAATAAAAGAAAAAAAATATTTGAAAAAAATCTGAGATGCAAAAGTCAAATACTGTCCGATTTCGCGTGGAACGCCCCATATATAGGTTATTCAAAAACGAAAATTTATAAGTTTTGAAACGTTTGGTGAACAATTAAATAAGTTAACGTTTTTGAAGAAAAAATCTAAAAAAACTAGACGCAAATTTCTAAAGCGCACTTACCTTCTTAACCAGATTTCACATTAGTATCGTTCGCACACGAAAGAGGTGCGAGTGATTCTAACATACAGATATTTGAATTACGGAAATCTATTACAAATTATAGGTTAAGTGTTCCTCATTTTTAATTTTTTCATTTAACCTAACTATTGAGGTAAAATCAACATTTGGTTTCTCAAAACTTGACAGAAATTCTTAAACATAACCAAATACCTAACATGCCGAAATCATTTTTTTCAGTGTAGTGCCTTCATATTTAATAACATTTTCTCATTAATGTGAATGATATATGGAAGATAAAAAGATTTAAAGTACTTATCATGGAAAAACAGGAGTACCGCATTCTTGATATAGAACAAAATAACATGATTGAACATATGTAATAATCCGGTAGGATTAATTCTGTTTGATATAGGATATATGTATTTATAGTAGAGGTTATTAAGAAAGTTTTGCGCTGCTAAACTTATAATCAGTAATTTCTTCTTAGATTTTGATGAAATGTTCGTTTATGTTAACTGAAGTTGGCGATGTAATAATTTTTGACAGGTTATCGTGACTGGAGATTTGTATATAAATAATAATTAAAATTCCATTTAACGAGTCAATCTATTTTCTTCTCGTAATTAATTATTTAACCAGTTCATCAAAAATCGATTCAGAGTTATTCAATTATAATTATTTATTTTTATTATATTTGTTTCTGCTATACATATCTTATGAGGATTTTAATAAAGTTACTTAATAAATTAACAAAAAATGTTTTATAATCGATTTTCGATAAAGTTTAATTTCATTTTCAATTAAAGTAATATTGAAATTCAATAATAATTGAAAAATTTGTATACTCTCTAAATCTGAATTTGTTGAAAATAAAGGATTGTTAGTAAAATTTCAAAATTAGTAACTATAAATATATTATAATTGTAATTTTACTTAACTAAATTAATTAATAGAAAACAAGGATTAATTAGTAAGTAATAGAGCTGTGCAAAAAGCTCGAAAAGCCGAGTCGAGCTTCAATTTTTTCGAGCCGAGCCGATCCCGAGCTTGACTCGATTCCACTCGAGTACTCGAATTTTTTGAGCACTCGAGTGAATTCGAGCTTATAAATGATTGAAAAAATAATAATAAGTAAAAAATATCGAATTCTCCCTAAATCTTTTAAGTTAGTTAGTAGGTTAATTATTTTAACACCTAACGATTTTCTACGATCAGTAAATCCCTTAAATTCGAAATTTTCTACTTATTAATAGTTTTTTTGTAATTTAAAAGCTCGAATAATTTCGAGTACTCGAAATTATTCGAGCTTTTTATGAGGCTCAACTCGGCTCAGACTCGGCTCGAGCTACTCGATCACACTTATTAACGTTGTTTAAATGTTAAATAATGTTAAATATTTTGCACAAAAACTACCTGAAAACCCTAGCACTTCATTTAACCCTTTATTGTCTCCTAAAATTAAGCCCAAAAGAATATATATTCGCTTAACTCCATTTTTCGTATTGATTAAAATTCCTTCTTGGGCAAGAAAATTTAATTCACTATTAAACTTTTAAAAGCCTCATAATTTCCATTCGGTAATATTCTATCTCGTGAATAATATAGAAAAGTTAGAAAAATATTATCAAAACATATACTGATCCAATTTCAGCAATTGCTGTATGAGAATACAGTGCATTATTAATTTCTAAGTCATATATGCCCAGATGTATAGGTAGTACTTTTGAGTTGCTCTACATAATTTGAAATTATTTCGAAATTCCCAGGGAGTTCAAAAAAGTTTTTTAATATTAACCTGAGCGGAATATGTTTGGCTAAACAATCTACAGTTAGTCTGGAAATTCTATTGTTAACAAACTTGTATTCATATTTTTCTCCTACTTTACAGTCAACTGCTGGGATAAGGTGTCCTGATTTTTCAAAGTATTTTAAACGTAAATAATCCAATGAAAAAGAAGAAAACGAATTAATTGCCTAACACATCTAATAAAGAATTCATTGGATTTTTTTCATCGTCCGTAAGAGTTAAATTGGTTAAAATTGTATTGTATTTTCGTTTTAATTCTTCTATACACTGAGAAAAATGGATATTGAGCTTTAATATCTAGATATAAACGGTCAATATCTGTGACAGTCAAATACATAAACATCTTAGATGTTTAAATTTAATATCTACAGATATTGGAAAAGACATGTTTAAACATAACCTCAAATTTGCAGATTATACTTGTTAACATCTGAGATATTAAACCATAACATCTAGATGCTATGAAATACCATCTTTTCTTAATATCAAGTATATTAAAATTTTTAATATCCAATTTTCTTAGTGTAGAACTTGTCAAGAAATCTTCAACATTATCTACAATTAACTGTACAAGGCTTTGAGGAAAACTGTAGAGTTTTGTAAGTGATTTCGAAGTTTGTATTTCCAAAAATTTGTCATAATTTCTTGATTCTAATTCGTCATTACATTGTCATTTGCTCTATGTGGATTATCTATATTTTCATTATTGATTGGTTCATTTCTAATATTTTAAATGTCATTCATACCGCCAGGTTCTTCTCTTGCTGTTGTGTTCGATGGAGTACAGTTATTATCAACCTGTAAAAGCAACAATAAAGGTTCAGCATGCTTTGGATTTTAGATTTTTTTCAGCGAACTAAGCTACTTCAGATTTATGTAGCGTTACTGATTAAACCATAAACAGCTCGTCTGATCAGACTGTTGCATGCGGGAAAAGCGTCACCATTCTGGCTAGCAGGCCGATTAGACGGTCTGATCAGAACCAGATTAGACAACAGACGGTCTACTAAGACCCTGATCAGTTCCCTAAAATTTTTCCACTCGGGTTACTAAAGTAACTCGTAGAATATTTTATACTTGAGCATATATGTATGTGTGGGCATTGCTTTAAAGAGTTACGCAACCCTACAACGCATTTAAATTAGATAGTTTTTTAAAAAATTTTCTTGAAGAAAATATTTATGATAAGACCAGTTTTAATGTTCCTTAATACATATTGTTGGCTATGAAAATACGAATTTTTTTTAAAAAAATTAAAAATGGCAGAGATACACGCACTCTAGTGCATCAGTATATATTTTATGGTGGGCATAATTGGCATTTTAATTTTGATCAGAAAGTGGAGGGCTAATAGAGCTGTGAAATAGTTTATTTATTTTGTAATGCGCGTAAAAATTTATTACTATATATAAAATTAGTGAAAGTTAATTCATATAAAAAATAAAAGTGAAAAGTAATACATTTTTAATTTTACATATATATATTTCACGAAATTCGTATGGTTTGTGTGACTATAAAGAAAATTAATTAATTTCTAATAGTTGGCCTTGTGCTTTATTTGTAAATCCTTTAATTGAACATATTGTGTTTATTCGTTTGTGAATATTGCCAATGGATATGAACGCACATTTGATATCGTTTTCGTTTATAGTTGCGACTCTCACAAGTGAATTGTCGATAAGTAACATATACATATACACCATGGAGCTTTTAGTGGAAAGTGCAATTTTTTTCGAGCAAATTATTCATTTTGAATGTAGAAAGTTAAGTAAAAGTGCGCAAAGTGTTATAATGAAAAAAACGAGTCAGTGGAATTGAAATCGTCGTTGGGTGAAATGTAACATTTTTAATTATTGGGAAAATTTATCAGTATTATTATTAATATTACATTTTTGTTTCTACTCCAAAAATTATAAACAAAACCTAACTTTTATTGCTTCTCATGTAACAATTTTTCTAAGGATATCAAATTGAGACAAAAAACGAACACATCGCAACACTTTTAATATTTAAAAAAAACTATGTTGTTAATATAATTGAACCACCGGCGACCAAAAGGTGAGAATAGGTAGTTCAAAAGAAATTGAAAGTTGGATAAAAATATGTGATTAATATTAGTCTTGTTGATCATAAGAAAATTTTATTGTCAGTGCTTCATAATAAGTTAAGAATCACGAAGCAATTAAAAGGATTCTCGATTTTACTAACATACAATACCATATCAGATTGGGGATTTCAAATTTTCAAAATGTGATATCAGATTCGTAATAAGCGACCTCAAAAACCCTCGAGTAAAGAGTTTCAGGTGATTTCGTTAAATTTTAAAAAATATATCCGACATATTTGATTCGACATTTTAAATTTCGAAACTCTGACATCGGCTTTATAATCAGCGATCTGAAAAACATTAAGAATTAGATGCTTAAGTTAATGTACTTTTCAATTATTTTTTTCTTACTTTTCCCAGTTTTCAGGTCGTGTACCCTGAACTTTAAATTGTTGTATCTTAGAGAAAAAAAGTCGGATCGGATTGAATCCAAAAAATTTGGAAAGGTGAATAATTTTACTTTCTTTTAAAACTTGTTATAATGTTAAAAAAAAATTTTGTAAATTTTATTGAGAGTCGAACGTTGCCCAAAATGGCCTTTTTCACCCTTTTAGGTTAGAATTTAGTTAGATTTTTTAATTTATTTTTATGTAATTGCGAGACAATATATTTTGAAACAGTAAAACTTTGAGTTTCAATCTTTTTTGCAATATAAAATAACGGTAAACTTACACTAGGGCATTGCCAATTGTCAAAATAAAATATTGACAATACTCATTGTCAGAACATTTTGTAGGTGAGCTGAGGTAAAAATATTGACGTCGTACTTATTTTTAAATTTGTAAATTTCGCTGAAACATTTACTGTTTACATTTACCTCTTGTAAAGGGGTAAATTTCTATATTGCACTGAAAAAAATGTAATTGATTCAAATAACTGATTAATTGAGTATTTTCAATTAAATATTTAATTAAATTGAAGATGAATTTAGCTTGAAAAAGAATTCATTTTTGATTTTTCTTTTTCCAAAACGTTGCGGGCTTCTGCTTCATAACAACGGATTGTTCTTGACAATATTAATTATGGATTTTTGATAATAATATTAATAATTGATTTTTGTTAATAATATGAATGATGGAATTTCGTTGATAATATTAATAATGAAATTTTAGTTAATAATATTAATAATGGTGAGAAAAGGTTTTGGAAAAATATGTATTAAATTTAGTAAGTTTTGTTCAAAAAGATGTAAATAGAGAACTTAAATCATATACATGGAGATGAGTCGGTTATGTTTGTAAGTTGAATGTGCAATGTAAGACACAACTCACATTAACAATTCAAGCTTCTCCGCTTATATCAAAGTATCTGTATGTTTAAACAACAAACTCTAACAACAGCGCGTGTTTTCCTAAGGTAACTGGCGAAAATGGAGGCGGAGAAAAATATCTTAGAAGAAAAATAAATGTACAATAGTAACATTTATTTCTTCAAAAATTATACAAATGTTTTTCTTTTTTATCTGCGTTAAAGAAGGAATATATGCTTTAAAAAGTGCTACTTTCGAATTTAGAATGAATAGACATTGCACTGTTAAAAAAATGGTTCTAAGTTAGAGCTCATTTTGGTATTACAATAGAACCAAATTATGATTTAGTACCAACATTGGTGATAAAGTAATATCTTTCTTATTACAGTTTAAATGAAGAGGAAAGTTTGTTAATGATGATGATAATGCTGATTGATAATAATAATGATGCTGATTAAAAGTTGATAATGACTAAAAGAATTTGTTGATGATTAATTTTGAATTTAGTCCATTTAGAATTTGTCGAAGTAGATATTCTTGGCTACGTTGGAGTTTATTTTTGAGTGAGAATCTTGAGGTTTGAAATATTTCATTTTCTGTGCACATACTTGGACACATGTTCAGTATCTATGGCGATAAAATAGATTCCTCACAGTTTAACGCAAGCAGTTAATTCTAAATTGTCGGGTCGTTTAATCGACATGCTTGCGAATACAATTTATATGAATCGCACTACTAAATTCTCGATTAAACGTGTTTAGCCAGCCCAAAATCAGATCACAGAAGTTGCGCATCATTTGTATTCTTTTCAAAAGAGCTCTCAACACTTTATCATGTATAAAAGGGACGTCTAAAACTTTTTAAAAAGCACATAATGGTAGAAAAACAATTTTCTGACACTATTTTTAAAAAATTTCTAAGAGTTTGAAGAAGCATAAAAATTTAGTTTTCTTATAAAAGTTCTATTGGAGACATGCTAAAAAGGCTTTGGAGATGAAATCATTTTAGCTATTGCATAAATTCAGTAGAATAAAATAGTTTAATTTCTTTTTTTAATGATAAGTAAGTACTAAATTTTTATTATATGAAAATGGCTAACAATTATTATTGAGTTGATTTTATAAAATTAATCGAGACATCCAAAACATCACTTTCAGAAGAATCACCCTTATAGGAACATACGAACAAATATTTTTAAAGATACAAAATTGTGTAAATAAACTGATTGTTTTTTTATATATAAAAATAAATAAATAAATAAATAGTTCATTATTCTAATAAGTATGTACTAATTATTGATTTCAGATTACTGATTGACGGTATAGGATATGAAGATGCAGTGCATTCTCTACTAACCGTGTGAAATTAACCGAGTGCTTATTGGAGGCGTATTAACTCACTATTAACGCAATGTAAATATTTCACGCACACACCATGGACGAGGAAATGTGGGCATTGAGGCTCGAATTGAAATCCTCATCATGGGGTGAGTAGTCATTTTTTGCTTCTTGCATTATGATTTTTTAATATTCAAATTGTATTCGAGATTTGTTTGGAAATCAAATTAACAATCATTTAATCGTTTCAATTAAGATATATAAATTGTATATATATATATATATATATATTGGAAAATTGTTCAGATACCATGAATTTAGCAATTCTTCCGCTATATATATATATTTATATATATATATATATATTTATCCACTTGTAGAGTCTATTTTTCCCATATTAAATTTGATATATAAAAGCATTTTGTGCTGTCAGTTGTTCATAAATTTAATAACCAACGATGCAAGTAATTTTTAATTAAAACGACCATGAAAATTCAATTTTAAGTTAACGCGACACATTTTGATAAAAAAAGAAGTTTGATTTGCATCAAATTTGTTATTTTTTTAATTGGAAGAGAAGCTTGAAATTGTTTTCAATTTTTTTTTTGTTTGAAAGCTTTTTTAATAAAGTTAACCCTTGAAGCACATACAGGGTATGTGTGACCCTGTCTTCTAGTTGTAACTTAAATTTCTTTAAACAATTGCTTTAAAAAATTACAAAAACTACAATTTTCTAAAAAATCTCATTTTAGAAATTTCTGTGAAAAATTGTCTACTTTTAGTATTTTTTTCTATAATAAAAAATTTATAATAAAAATTTTCAATTGTAGAAACTTGTTCTTTAATGTTTAAAGAATATTAAACAATGTTTCTTATGTCAATTTAATGATAAGTTTACAAATGGTAGAGTTTTGAAAAGTAAACAGGGTCAAAATGACCCTGAAGTGTGCTACTTGTTCGAAAGAAAAGTGTGTGTGGTCCGAGGGTTAATGAGGTATAACGAGGAGAAAAATACAGTGCCACCCAGCAGGATTTTCCCACCCTGTCACAGTTAAAGGTGTTACAAAAATTTATATTTTAATATTTGGAAAAGATATTTTTTCTACATACAGAAATGAACATTTTTTGTCTTAAACTTTTTCTAAAAAATGAACCGTTTTTAAAACACTAATTATTTAAAAAAGGGCTGTTTTTTAAACAAATGATAATTTTTGTTTTTTCTAAACAGTAATTAAACATTGGAAAAAAATTTATTTCAATATTGTTAAAATAGAAGATGTAAGATTTAAAATGAGACCTTGCTAACCTCAATATCTTTACTAGATATCAAAATATAACACTTTTTGTAATACCTTTAACTGTGACAGAAATCCTGCTGGATTTTTAAAAGTTGAAAGATTTGTATAAAAATATTAATTCGGGAGTTTTTAAAGTATTGTGAAATTTATCATCAGATTCATTTTTTTAATTTTGGGCGTCATATTGATGACAAATTTTTAATTTTTTCATGAAATTCGAATTTAGTGATCGCAAACACGTCCGAGAGTAAACATTTTAAACAAATTGAGCGCAACATTAAAAAAATTTGGTCGCCATATTGTAGATTTGTCATTTTGAATTTGGTAAAATGTACATCAAATTCGAATTCAGCAAGCTGAATCAAATCACACCAATTTTGAAATTATTTTTTATTTGGTTCATATACCTTCCTTCAGCCTCACATACTTAGCTATACAAGTGTTTGTTTACATCTCGTAAATTTCTCTTATGTACATTTTCTCTTAATACTAAGTTTTGCGTCTACAGAACGTCTTAAAATTAGGAGTACTCGCATTTGCTTGGACCACCTTGTGCGCATCGCGCGCCAACCCCCAAATCTTTTTCTTTTATCATCTTCTTTTTTATTTTATGGGGTTGAAATTTTTAAGAGCAAATTCTAAGGACCTCCTATGAAGCTTATGATAGAGAATTATGATTATTCGTTATTTCTACTGGTTCTTAGCCAATTTCACTGAAATTAAATTACAAATCAAAAAATTGTTTTGTTTATGAATTATTTTTTAAAATTAAATGAATTAAATATCATATTTTTCAATAAATTTGTTTCCAAGATTGTTTGTCAATTTTTAGGGTAGCGGGAATTGTTAGTCAATTTTTGACGTGTAGGTCAAAACTGCCCTCAAAATTTACCTAAATTTTGAGGGTAGCTGGAATTGTTTCTCAATTTTTTATGTGCAGGTCAAAACTTCCTTTAAAATTGATCTAAATTTTGAGGGGAGGTCAACTACAGGTCAACTCTTGACCTGTAGGTCAAAAAATCTTGAAACAGCGGCGTCGGCGGCGATATCTTTTTGTAAAAAAGAGGAATGCGGAAAATTTTTAAATTAATGCATGTTTACCAAAATTGAATTAATCGATAAATTGGTTTTAGTTGAGTTAGGGGTCATTTATAAAACATATGAAACCTAATTTAAAAAAAAAATTAATTATAATTATATTCAAAATGGCGTATCCCATATGAAGTATATTTCTCCAAGGGTTTTTTAGGGTCTAGAAATATTTACTCAGGTTGTAGTTTCAAGCCATTTTGCATTTTTTAAGACAGTTATCAGATTTTAATTCATTTTAAAAGTTTTAACCATTATATTATCGACATCCATCTGTAATATTTTAATTTTGACATTAAATTTGGATTTAATGACCCTAAAAACCTCCGAGTTACCATTTTAGACAAATCCTGTAACATGAAAAAAATTTGGTAGACATATTGGATAAGCAATTTAGCCTTTAAAAAATGACATCAAATTAGAATTCATCGCTTTATAGGTTTTAAACAAAGTCGATTAGGGTGTCTATTCCTATATTTTTGGGTTGGTAAAACCGTAAAGATCACAAAAACAAAAGTTAGATTCCGCGTTGATGTAGTTTAACCCTTTCAATAAACCAAGGCAAATTCAATAATTTTTCAAATGATTTTGGAAAATTAATTAATATCACAATATTTTGTTTTATTGTTAAGAAGAATTATAATATAAAAAATCAGGGAGAGAAGCAGTCGCGAAGCGCCTACATCTTAGGGTTTCGTGGCCTAAAAAAAATAAAATGATGCAAAAATTTAAAAAAATGTTGTCCTCAAGATTAAAAATTTTTTTATTTTGAATACTTTCATGCACTGAAAAAAAAATTATTTGGTTATAATCCAATAAATGTGTATTTCAACCAAATACATATTTATTTGACCTAAATATTTTTTATTTGTATTAAATAAATGAAATATTTAAGAGAAATAAATATATGAACGGTTTCAAGTAATTCATTACTTTCGTTTCAAATAATTATTTAATTGATTTAAATATTTTTTTATTTTTCTTGATAAAATAGTGTATTTGCTTTAAATAATGAATTATTCGTATTAAATAATTAAGTTTATTAGAACCAATAAAATTAATTTATTGTGTTAAATAATTTTTATTTGCATCAAATATACGAAGTATTTGAATGAAATAAATAAAAGATTAGTTTCAAGTAATTCATTATTTGTATTAAATAAATTCATTTATTCAATTCAATTAATTATTTAATTGAATCAAATACGATTTATTTGATTCAAATAAGTGTGATTCAAATAATTCAAGAAATTTGAATCAAATAAATATTTTTTTGATCCAACTAAAAAGTATTTGAATCAATTAAATATTTTTCAAATAATTTGAATTATTTGAATCAAATAAATTTTTTTTCAGTGTGTCGTCCATGCTTTCAATGAAGATGTGAATCACATTCACTTAACAACCATTACGCTAGCAACGGTTGTTATGATAATAATCACTACCATAGTGAAGGTTGCTCTAGCAACCATTACCATAGCAACAGTTGCCATGACAAAAACTGAAGTCTCTCTATAAGACTTAATACATAAGATGTAAAAACTACGGACGGACACCGAAATATCGCTATAAGGGTTTTGGACCTTGGTTACGAAGCCTTAATAAAAACTTACATTATTACGTTTATCCCTATTACCCACAAACAGACTTTTTTCATTTTTAGGGTTCCGCACACCTTCGGTGTACCGACGGAACCCTATTGGTGAGACTCTTGTGTCCGTAGCCAAATCGTGTCCCCCTAGCGGCTAAACTATTTGACCTAGAGAGCTCAAATTCGGTACAGATACGTACTTTCGCGTGTAGATTACAGAAAAATATAGAGAATGGAAAAAACAAGATTTTTGGCCAAAAATGCACAAAAAGTGAGCATCCCCCCCCTAACTTCTAAACTATTCAAATATTACAGAAAAAATATAGAGAACTTGCTATGTCATAATAGCCATAGCGATGTCAAGGAAAAACTAAAAAATTAAAAAAAATTTTTTTTCTAATTTTCACATTTTTTGACCTAATGAGCTGAAAATTGGTTTATTAATATATTTTTACAGTCTGATCATAAAAAATATATTAAAAAATGTAAAAAAAAAATTAAAAAAATTTTTTTTTCTAATTTACACATTTTTTAATTTAATGAGCTTAAAATTGGTTTTAATTTTTTGTTTTTTAATTAAAAAATTTTTTTTTCTAATTTCTACATTATTTGATCTAATTAACTAAAAATGGGTTTATTAGTATATTCTCGTTTATTAGTAGTTACAATAATAAGTAGAGGAACTAATTGAGCGAATTTTGTTTGTTCTACTTATTATTGTTTACAATAGTAGATATACAATACTTTAATTTTTTTTAATTATTTTTTTTTATCAAATGATTTTAAAATATATTTTTTTAATTGTTTATTTTAATTCTATCATTTACCAATGAATGTTGCAAATATTGTTTTAATATTTGTGTACGGAACCCGCCATTGCAGTGCGAGTTCAACTCGCACTTGTCCAATTTTTTCTACTGCATTCCCTAGTGTTTGTGTAGGGAAAAGTGGGGCAAAATTCACTGAGTATATGCTGCTGTAATCTTTGACACATGAACACAGAAAACGAACAAGTGGTAAACGCCATAGATGTAATTTTTGACCAATAGTGACCGTCACCATGGTCACCAGCCAAAAAATTGCTGTTTTTCTATTATGGAATATAAAAGACAACCTTCGACATCATAAAGGTAAAATTTTTGGAAAACTACTATAACTACTACTATATATTATGAATTGTGAAAATAGAAAATTTTAAATGGTATATGTAGAGTGAATGGAGTTTAAAACTATTTGATTTTTTGACTTCTTGAGAGCGGAAGAAGGAGGGAGAGACGTTTTCGACTGGCAATATTAAAATTGTATACTTTGAGATAAGACGATTGAAAAAGGCGGAATGCAATCTTAGAGGAAAATTCAAAGATAAGAAATACGTTTCTAGCCCGCAGCCTTCTATAATTTCATTTCCAACCGCAAAATCGAGTAACCGAGGCGTCGACTCGTGACTCTGTTTCTTTTCATTGCAATTCGGAAACACTCAAAAATGAGGACAAACTTTTCTCACGTGTCGCTTCTAAAAGTTGCCCACGTACATTTGATAAGCTTATAAGTTTCCCCTTTTCCCCAAAAATTGAGAGCAATTTATTGTTTTTGTTTACAACATTTGCAAAAAGAATATTATTGAATTTATGTCGTTTCGGTTGTTTGGATTTAGAAATTTTAGTTTAGATGTAATTTACTTTAAACAAAAATGATATTTAAACTAGAATATTAGTGAGTTTACAATTATTCTGAATGGAAATTATTTTTTTTCACATCGAGAAGAAGTTCATTTCAAGTAAACTATAGTATCTAATACTTCCGCTCTCCGCGCGCACTTATTTATTTGCTGTTACAAAAATATTTTAACATCAAGGAGTTTTTAACATTACTCTAATGTTGAAATAATTTACAATACAAACATTTCTTTCTTTTCTTCTCTTCCAACAAGTTTGCAGTAGGATTGTTAAAGCTTAAAATATTTAGGTAAATTAATCTTAACCCTTTAAGGACAGTACGGACACATTTTAGAGACCATTTTTTATGACAATTTTCTCAACGAGTAGGGTTTCAAATGAATAGATATTCTATTAAATGTTTGCTCTCGAGATTTTATTTGGAATTGTCTTCTTTCAAAAGTAAACGAATATTAACTCTCACATTATAAAATTACTCTATTTAAAAGACAATATTTCCGATCTTTTTATGTAATATTTCTAAAATAATTAATTATGTTCCGTTACACAAGCGTTCATTAATATTAAGATTTCTAAAAAGCATTACAACAGAATTAATTCTTAAATGCAATAATTCATATGGTGTCAAAGAAGGTGGAGGGACAGTGTTCAAATATTCTGGCAAGGAGACGCATGCTTATTCCCGAAATGTTTTTTGACCAAATAATTATTTGATATAAAACTACTTAACTTAAAGCTCACATAATTTGAACATTATTTGACATAAATTTAATTACACACAGAAACCATTCAACATAAATATCATTTGGCATAGAATTTATTTAACAGAAATATTATGATACATAAAACTCAGATAACTTAATTCTCATTTGACACAAAAATTATGTAACATAAATTTCTATTGACATAGAGATCATTTAACATAAATTTCTTTTGATATAAAATTCATTTAACGTAAATTTTATTTGTTATAAAATTCATTTGACATCAATTTCATTTGGCATAAATGTCATTTAACGTAATTCTCATTTGACACAAAATCCATTTAACATAAATTTCATTTGACCTTGGAGTGCGGAATCCAAGGTATCTGTAGGCAGATTTCCCAAAAATCCCTAAGCAAACAAAAAAAAAATTGAAATATGTCAAGTAATTTTTATGTGAAATAAAACTTATGTCAATTGAAATATGTCAAGAAATTTTTATGTGAAATAAAATTCAAGTCAATTGTATTTTAACGTTAAATGGAAATTATGTTAAATAACTTTTATATCAAATAAAATACATGTAGAATTAATTTTACATCAAATGATATATATTATATAAATTTCATATTATATTAATATCATATTAAATGCCATTTAGGCAATATAAATTGTATGTTTAATGAAATGTATAATGTCAAATAAATTTTAAATAAAATGTTTTTTATACCAAATAGATTTTTTGTCAAATAAAATTTATGGTACACGGTTTTATGTCAAATAACTATTACGTCAAATAAGATTTCGGGATTAGTCATGCGTCTCATGGCAAGAATACCAATTACAATTTTCAATAACATTTATTCTGAATTTTTAGGTAAATTTAATTTCTAATAGTGTTCTAGTTTACTGTTAATATAAGTATTTTTGGAAAAGTATTACTGGTATTTGTTTAATTAATTTACAATATAAATTAATTAGTTAAAGTTAAAATTAAAAGTTAAAATTAAAGCTATAAGTATGAGTTTCATTATACTTTTGTTTACCTTTTCGAATTGACATTAATTTTATTTCAAGATCTGTATTCTTATTATATTATTTAATTATTGTATTATTAAATTTATAATGTAAAATTACCACATCCTGAATCAACATTTTTTTTATTTAAATAATTTTTTGTACGTTTATCATTAATGTACATGAAAGGGGAGCGATCTGGTGCTAGAAGTTTGTAATACTCAAGTAGTGGTCATATATTTTCCTATACACGTCCTATAGAAAATTGAGAGATATTTGTATCAAATAAATGTTTCCAATGCAACTCTATTTTGTTGAATATGTCTCTAAAATTGCTTTAGTTTGAAACAAGCTTTGTATGGATGAAATTTATTTTCTGAAATTTTCAAACGATATTTAATTTTTTTGCAACATTGGCATGTAAAATTAGTTTTTAACAATTGAATGAAAAATCTTGCATAATAGTCGATTTAATATTTTGTTGCGAGACAGTTGGAGAAAATTGCTTCTTTTTTTTAAATGAATGAATAAGCATTATTATCGACACTTTTATATTACGCATATCGTGCGAAATGAACTATTAAATTCGCTTTGTTTATAGCAAATTGGTATAGCGAGAAACGATATGGCTGCATTCGATTGCATTTGAGATCAGCTATGAAATTTCTACGGCGGAAAACGCCAGTCTCGCAAATATACACACACATATATATATATATATATATATATATATATATATATATATATATATATATATATATATATATATACATATATATATTATTAACGGTTTGCTGAACGTAAAACAGTATTTTTTTTAAAGCAAAAGAAGTGGAGTAAAATAAAGGTCAAATATTAAAGGATTATAAATGGAGTTGAGTTTGAGAATTGGAATTTTTAAAACATTTAATTTAATTTTTGAAAGTTGGATATCAAAAACTATAAATTTGACTGCATTAAAGAAACATTTAATTGTTTCCATTAATAATTTCGTTATTTTAGGAAAATTTACCGCTGTTTCAGGTTATACATTTTTCTGAATATAGAATATATTTTTTACATTTTCCTTTATTTTAACGAAAAATGAGATGTGAAAAAAATTTTAATCATTTTTATGATACTCAATTTTAATCAAAAAATTGTTGACAGTCGATAATTACTCTCGACATGCACCAGGAAAAAAGAAAAGTAAATTGACGTACACAGTAAAATGTGAAATATTTAAAATTAAAAGTAATTTCTATACTTTGTGGATTCAGTGGTAATCAAGAGCGTAACATGGTTTCTTGAATTTGATCATTTATCGAATATTTTTTTTCTACGATTGCACAAGTCTATATCGGAAACGTTCCGGTCTTCGAGTAGCATCACGAGAAAAAATTAATCATTTGTGATCAATCGATTTCTCCATTTTGTGATGACGAGGATAGAAATCATACCTTTCATCGGCAATCTTTATAAATTTAGAAATACATTTCCGAACTAATTTTAAAACACTTTCTATTATCAATTTTACACTAATTTAAACTCTCAATTCGTCTATTAACTGATACAGTTTGAGTGGTTATTTCCTCATTTAGTTATTTTTGATGTTTGGTTCTTTTTTTATTCTTCTTTAAATAAATAAAGATTTTATTGGATGTGAACATTTTTTTCGATTATAATTTTTATAATTATGATAAAAATATTATAATGAGACATTTGTCTGTACATTGCTCAGAACTTAAAATTTTACACATAATTATTCGTTTTGAGCATCGAGGATTCCAAAAATGCAAAACGATTAAACAAGAAGAGCTAACTTCGCCATTTAAAAAACACATGTGTTAACTTGACAAAAATAGTAAAAAGTTTAAAGTTAATTGATTCGGAAAATAGCTTCGGGACCAAAGAAAATCTTTTTCCAGTGAGTGTATCTAGTGATCAATTAATTATTGCCCAATTTTCGTAATTTTTCATTTTTCTGGGCAGAAGTTATTTACATTTTAAAAACGCGAAAATAAGCAAAGTGCCAGTTTTAATTGCTTATTTTTTAACATTTAAGAAGAAAAAAGGAAGAAAGTGTTAAGAAAAACTAAAAGTTAATCACAGGTACTTTATATTTAATAAGGTTTTATTCAATTTAATGATTTCTATTTCTCACATTTAGTGAATGAAATTTGCAAAAATAGGTTATTTGCCAGGTTAACTTTAAAATCATTTTTTATTTAATATTTCTTATTAATAATTAATTAATTAATTAATAATAATTTATTCTTAATAAAATCTAAAAATTTTTTTTACGTTTTTTTAATAAATTATGTGTTTTCTTTAATATTTTCTAATTGATGAAAATGTGACAGTTTTTACGACTTCATATACTTTAGATGCTTATTTTACAATAAATATAAAAAATATTTTAAAAATTCGTTTTGTTCGGTAATCCTAATATCTTTAAAATCATTCTTGCAAAATATTACAATTTTTTAAAATTAATCGGCAACGACTTTAGTCGAAATATAATGGAATGACTCTATAATACTATAATTAGATTTCTACAAATAATTGTCAAACATTGTTTTTTGCATTTTAATTAATCAAAAATAAATTATTTGACGATAAAAAGTCAATCACTATTTTAAAATAATAATATTTTTATAATGAAATAGTTAATGGTAGCTAATTATTATTTCTCCAGTAAAATTAATTTTCTCACTATTTCCTATTTTTCGAGACTGGTAGACACACTATTGAATGTATTTGTAGAAACTAAAACCCGTCGAAGACGGGTACGACAGCTAGTAATTGTAATATTAAAAAAAAACTCTCTCTGATTAAATTTTTATTTTCTGTTTCAAATTCAAGGTATTTTTTTAATATACTTTCTAAAAAATAGTGAAAAGTTGTTTTCTAATTAAAATTAGTACCTAAGAATTAAAATTATTAAAATAATTATAGTTAAATAATAAAATCAGTTAGTTGTAAGTTAATTGTAAATGAATAGGTACAGGTATAAGCTAGTTTTAAGTTGTTTTTTTGTAAAAAGGAGCCTCGAACCCTGCGGCTTGTGCAGGGAGAGAGTATTGAATAAATAAAAATAATAAAATCATTTTTATTACTATAATATTATAATATTTATACGAATTTTATATAATAAATAATTTTATAATTTTGTATATAAAGAATATCAAATATTAAAAACATTTAAAAAAATAAAATAATGAAAATAATAAATGTTATAAATAAAATATTAAAAATCGAATATTATAGGGGAGAGGGCCCTAAGGTGGTCACCCATCTTTTGAACAACTGTAGATTTTAAATGGAATTATATATAAAGGTCAATAATACGGCGTTTGAAGCTTTGTCTTATTACCTAACTTCCTATCATAAACTTTTTTTCATTTCATTAATAAGAAAAAAGTTATGTCACTTTTTAAAAAAAGTTGAAAATTCGACTTTTAAAAAAGTGGCCCCAAGGTGGTCACCATACGAAAATTCACTAAAAAAGTTATTAAAAAATTTAAAAAACGTATTAAGGTAAAAGCACCAGTACTTGGACATTGCAAAAAATGGAACCAATAGATGGACAGTAAAAAAAGGAATTAAAAATGCTTCGAATGTAAATAAGAAGAATAATATATAATCCTTTTGAATGTTAACTTTTGGATAACATTAAAGTTTTCTATTTTAAAGCCCAAAATTTATCAAAAAAAGATTTATGTCACGAGCTACTCAAAATCGAGTGTCCAACTTTACCTTCTGCTTTTTAACCTAGCTCCATTTAGCACAAGTAGTTGGACAAAAATTTACATGCATTTCTCTTATGTCCAACTATTGGTCCTTGTCATGTCCAACTACAGGATCCCTAAAATGGCATGTCCAACTATTGCGGCAAAGGAGCAATTGTTTATTTAATACATTAAAAAGTAAATGAAATAACAATTTCGACTAATTTATTATAAAATACAATCCTTTAATCATAATTCAAACGAATTATAAAAATTTTTGCAAGTAAACTATATCGTCTTTGTAAAAATCGTTCTTGAATTAGCTACTAGTTTACAAATGTTCAAGAACTGGTGCTTTTACCTTTTTAAGTTGTTTATTTAATATTAATTATTTTTCAGGATCACAGAAACATATTACATATTTTTTTTGCACTTTGTCCTTTTGTCAAAAATGATACTTTTTGTGCATGCATTAGACACGTAAAATTTTGAAAATAATTCTATTTTATTATTATTATTCATAAAACTCAACAAGTTGTAAATCCAGATGTTCATTACATGAACATTTTGCTTCCTCTATACGATCAGCAAAAAAATTTGCTTCCTCGTGGAGGAAGCACTAACTTATTGTCACGTATTGATATATTTTCCATGTTGTTGTCTTCAAATCTAATTAAAAATTAATTTTAAAAATTTGTTATATTTATTATAATTATAATTAAGTATATTAAGTATATTTAATTTTTAAGTAATTTCTAATACGATCTAATATTTATAAAATCAAAAAAATATTTATAAAATTTGTTTTAATCCTAAATGAACAAAATAAAATTTTTAATAAAAAAATGAATTTTTCCTCTTTAATTGTAATTAATTCTATAATTTTCAATGGAATATATATTTTACATACATCAATCGATTCGTCTTGATGCAAGGAATAAGATTTTAGATTTATTTTTCAATAAATAATAACATTTTATTGTACAGAAACATGATTCTTAAGAAAAAATGAATTTTTATTAAAAATGCAAATTTTGTGTCTGTAATTGGTTTTAATTTTATAAATTTAAATACAATATATACTTTATATATACCAATCGATCCGTCTTGATGCAAAGAATAAAATTTTATTATATATTAACTTCAATAACCAACTTAAAAAAAAAATTTTTGAAAAAAAATTTTTTTTAGAAAAAAGTCAAAAAAAAATTTTTTTCTAAAAATTTTTTAAAGTCTATCAATCCAGTTCGAGATATTTTTATGATAAATATACCTGGTAAATTTTAGCCAAATTCGTTAAAACCTCTTCGAGTTATCGTGTTCACAAAAATCGGGATCCACACACACACACACACACATCCGGACAATTGTTCAGGGTCTTATATAACATAGTCCCATATAGAAGAAAATTTGTCAAAAGGATTATTAAAAATTTTGTAAATTAAACGACTACAAAGCTTCCTCACGAGGAAGCAAAAATTGATAAAATTCACATTCACAGTGATCAATGTTGATAAATATAGCGTATAAACACATTTTTATAAAATAAAAATAAAAAAAAAATAAAAAATAAAAAGTGACCACCTTGTGGCTAAAAAAGGGTCCACCTTAAGGCCAAGACACAATTTTTTAAACGTTAATGAAAAAATGTTTTAAAGCACAATATTAATTATATTCATTTGGAATATTATTGTACGATATATAAAGATAATTATAACGATTTTAACTAATTTAAAATGGTTAATTTCGATGATTTTAAAACCCTGAGAAAAAAATTTCTCGATCATTTAAAAACAGAAATTTTACAACGTTCACGTTACAAAGAGACTCATACGACTATTTACCTCAAAACTTTACTAAAATCTTTGTCTTCTCAAATAATAACAATAACAAAACATTTAAAGATACTAACTAATATACAAAAATTTTCTTAGGGTGACCACCTTAGGGCCCTGACCACCTTGGGGCCCTCTCCCCTAATATTTGATTATTGGTTGCAATTATAATTATTGAAAGATTCATTTACGAAAATTTTTATCCATTCATATTTTTCCCGATATAGACTCATTATTACCTATATTTTTTTTAAATTTTGATAATATATCTATTATTTTCGGACAAATATTCGTTTTATATATGAAAATCTTTTGAATTTAATTGATTATCCCGGATTATTGATATTGCATTTGCAGTATTTTCGTATTTGCATTTTCAACGGTGAAACCATTAACAATTTATTTCGCTCATTTCTATTTTATTGAATTTATATTTGTATGGAGAGCAATTATATATTAATAGCAATGCATTTATTATATGCAGCGAAAAAAATTTCCAATTTAAGAAATTTTTTCTTATTTTGTTTTCATCGAAATGAAACCGAGTAAAATAGAATTTTTATTTTAAACAGAGTAAAGTATTTGTTTATCAAGGAAAATTTTTAACTACAATTTTATTTGATAAATTTTCTGTTTGTATAATATTTATTAATTTAAGATTTATCAATTCAGTTGATTTATTTTTTATCAATTTTACTCATTCGTATTCATTTATTTTATTAGTTTTTTATATTTTGTTTTATTAATTTCACGCATGAATTAATATAATTGTATTTTTCTTACTTGTATTATTTATTTTAAATTAGTAAAATTAAATTAAAATTTATTGTAGAATGGCTTCTTAAAAGCAAAAAACAGAGTTAGAAACCATTGATTCTGTGATTATAAGCATTACATTACATTGATTTTTACACCTATATTTTTTTAGGTTACAGTGAAATTTTGAATAGTGGCCACCTTGGGGTCATTTTTTATAGCAGAAATTCAGCTGTTTTTCCAAAGTCGCCTAAGTTTTCTTTTTCTTAGTAAAATAAAAAATTTTTTTGATGAAAAGTTGGCTAAGGAGATACAGTTTCAGAGCATATATTTTTAATTATATGTTATATAATACCGTTTAGGAAGTACAGTGGTTCAAAAGAATAATATTACTTGTATATGACATAATCCACAACAAAGTTTACGTGTTGTCGCATAAGATTACGAATAATTTTGAGGTGCAGGCTGGCAATCGAAGAGGTCAATCCGCGTTTAGAATGCAAACAAGGACAATATATTCAGTTCTTGTAGTTATTCAAAGTCACCACGTTCGTTGAGAAAGTAGTTGACTCGAATTCACACAGGCATCCCGATTCTTATACATCAAGGACTCCAACATTCCCTATAGAAGCTATTCCTTTTTGAAAAATCTTCTATTACATTTAATCGTTCTAAGAATTTCTCAAAAGGGAATTCGACTTCTTTTTTTCTCTAAAATTATAGACGCGAGAATTTTCTTCTGAAAAATTACGTAATAATTGAAGAAAACTTTATTTGTAGAGAATAATGATCAGTTTGCTATTATCAAATGAGTATAAATATATTTATATTTATCAAATAAATATTTTCTTGAAACAACTAATTTTTATTTAAATACAAATAAACATCTTTCATCATCGATAAACTAACAAAATTTTAATTCAAAAAATAAAAATTATTGAAAGCAAATATTTACAAATTGTAAATTACACAGGTCTACAAGGTTTTTTTTTTAGATATCGGAGTGGTTTCCCATGTATTTTTGTGCGCTGAATACGATCCCGGTCTCCAAAATTGTGTATCACGTCTGGATTTGGAGAAAAGTGGGGGTACAGACGCCCACAAATGTACTTTTGAGTATTTTTTCTCCTTAACCTAGAAACTTTATTATAGTCTTAAATTAAAGCTTGAATTTTTACATGCTGGGACATTTTAAAGTTCAAAATCGCGTGCAGTGCATAAAAATACATTGAAAACCACTCCAATAACCAAAAGAATCAAAATAAATTTTTTGGGACTTTTTACCCCAACTTTTTTCAACATCCTCCATTTTTTTTATTTCGGCATTATGGGTCTTAAAGTATCCGATTTAATCTTTAATTTAAAACTACATAGAAGTTTCTATTACGTCAGGTTAAGCAGGAAAAAATATTCAAATCCGTCAAAAGTTTTGGTTATCGAGATAATCGCAATTTAGTAATTTTGGATAGAAGCATTGATTTACTTTTTATTATCAATCTACATATATGTTTGGACAAATCGAATCATGCGGTTCTTATTAATTTATCGTTAATTTAAGTGTTAGATTTTATTGGTTTTTATAAAAGTATTCCGTATTTTAAAAATGGAGGGGAAAAAATTTAAAACCTTATTTTGGTTTTTCATCTTTAAGGTGCCCTGGACAGTAAATAATTCTTATTTGAATATTTATTTATTCTATATACTTGTTTATTTATTCTTCCCAGAATAAAAAAAATAAAAGGTTAAATTTAACCAAGTTTTACTTAACCCTCCATCCGTCTATGGTAAGAAGTTTCCTCAACCAATATCTTTTTTTTTATTTATAACTTTTAAAATACAAAAAATGATAATTTCATATTCACATTAGCTTTTACAGCACCCTTTTTCTTTATATTTAAACAATTTTTGTGTTTTTCTTTATTTTAATTTTTTTTATTGAATTCTTAAGCAGCAAATATCAAGAATTTTTGACGCAAAGTGAGGAAACTTCTCACCCGCGACTGACAAAATGAAAGTTAATTTTACTTCCAATAGGTTGTTTGAAAATTCTAATGAACTTTCAAAAAAAAATTTGGCATTTTATATAACAATTTTGGGTTAATTTATGATGGCTGAGAAATTTCCTCACCTGCGACGGATCGTGTTATAAAAAAAAGATGCGACGGATGGAGGGTTAAAAACAACCGAGCGATGTTGCTAATATATAGCTCATGCAATGTGAATTATTTGCAGTAACCGATCAAATATGATTAGAAAGCTGAATCGGTTACTGTAGTCACTTAAAAAGGCTTCAGTAATAATATGACCTTGAGTACTGTAGTCGATATTAGCTCTGTTGTAATAAAAAAACCTGATTAATTAATTTTAACCAACCAACTCGATCAAAATATTGTTTAGGATTAATAAAATATTCCATAGATAAAATATATTTTCTTTTACCAAAAAGAAATCTATTCGATTACAAAATTATGTTTCATGTTCTAATTCAAAGATAACCAAATAATCAATAAAAATTTGAATCACTAATTCACTATACTAATACATCAGTAGGTAAATTCCAGAATTGTAGTAAATATACTTAAAGTCGTGTTTTTTTATTTTTATTTATCTATATTATTATTTGATCAATATGATATTTGATATTATGATATTTTTATTTGATCAAAATTACGGAAGACATGATTTTTTAAAATTTAACGTTTTCAGAAGCAAAGGACTTTTGAAACACTTTTTTCTCTGTTATACCAAAAGATAAAAATAATTTGTACATTTTTGTTATAATTTTGGTGTTTACTTCATGAACACTTTGCTTCCTTACAAAGATAATAATAATAATAATAGACATATATGAATACCTTTTTACAAATATGGTAAAAGTGATTGAATTTTTGATGAATTAATGTATTTTTAAATACCTTACAAGATTACCTCAAAAGAAAATTTTTAGTGTAAATTAGGAAAAATAGTTAAAATTGTGTTAGTTCACTATAGTTAAAAAATGTTAACAGCAAATATTGTTAATTAGAGTTATCTAATTTATCCACTTAAAATTGAGAATATACACGGTTAACAAAATAGTTGAATTGAATCCACGTTTCGCTGCTTTTTTGTATGGAATGTTTGTCCGGATTTCTTGTCAAGTTTCAGCAATAGGTCTAAAAAGAAAGTTTTCAGTTCAATTCACATGACTTTATAAGAAACTGATATAAATTTGTCATATCGAATTTTCTAAATGAAAACCTGACGCAAATATTTTTTGTCTTATTTAGAAATATAAGTTTGTATTTCTAGTTATTTGTAAACTGGATATGCCTCCAAGGTATTTGTATTTTTATATACAATTTTTAATTTTGTGATCCGGGAGAAAAAAATCATGGTTTTTGTTGATCTTTGTTTTAGTTTTAAATTTTAGCATTAAAACATTTTTTTCTAAAAATACTGAAAAAAGAAATTTTATTGATGTAAAGAAGCGATTACTTGTCTATGATTAAATAATTGTTTACTTGGGTGAAATAAATATTAACTGAAATTGAAAAAATATTTATTTAAGTGTAATAAATATTTACTTGAATTTAATAATATTTACTTGCATTGAAAAGTGTTTACTTAAATTGAACAATATTTACTTTAAATAAATATTTACTTAAATCGAAGAATATTTATATTTCAGTTTAATTACTATGGTTGGAAAGATTATTTCTTTTTTTGTTTATTTTTTTAATAAAAGAGTGAAAAAAAATGTTTTTCTTTTTTTATTTTTGTAATATATAACAACATATATGCCTAAAAGTGCAATAAGGTTACAGAAATCCCATAGATGATTCTTGGAGTTGATTTTTATCCTCTGATGGGATGTTAGATTTATTCCATCTTGCATCTATAGGAGTTTTCCATTTGGTATTACGGTCTGAGTACCAAAGACTTTTTTAATTCCATTTGACACTCGGGGAAAAAACCGAAACTTCCTTGGGAATTTAACCCAGATGCTGTTCCTCATCTGAACTTCTCTGCATTTCAATAGATCCTTCCGTTGAGGATTATCGTCTTTTCCCTTTTTAATCTCAGTCGTCTCTATGCATGTGGACCTATATATATATATGTGTATATACATTCGATTTCCTCTGTAATCACACAGAAGAAAATTCAATAATTTTTCTGTCGCATTTACCATGTCGGACGCAATAAACCTGTTTCCACATTACAAACATGTATTATGCTCTCTCTCTCTCTCTCTCTCTCTCTCTCTCTCTCTCTCTTAAAAGTATTAATTTTACAGAAGAGATTTAAAATTCGCTAGTTTCAGTGTACCAAAAAAAAAGAAAAAGGAAGAGAAAAACTAAAAAAAGTTCGTTTAAAAAAAACGATATTTTGGTTACTTCTCTTACTTTAAATTTTATTTAAAAAATATAGGGTCAGATGGGGTAAATCGAAACAGTGCACACAAAAAACCCAGTCTCATTTTCGTTGCATCTCAAAATGAGACTATGTTAAACGCCATAGAACGTGGCGCCATCTAAGAGTCTCATTTTTGTTGCAACTCAAAATGAGTAGCGCATGATACTCATTTTGAGACTAGGTTTTTTCAGTGTAGGGGAGATTGGGGAATTGTGGACCACCTCAATTATTTAATATTTATAAGTTTGATCATCCAATTTTTTTCAACTCGCACTGCAATGACGGGTTCCGTACACAAATATTAAAACATTACTTGCAACATTCATCGGTAAATGGTAGAATTAAAATAAACAATTAAAAAATATATTAAAATCATTTGATAAAAGAAAATAATTGAAAAAAATTAAAGTATTGTATATCTAATATTGTAAACAATAATAAGTAGAAGAACTAATTGTGCGAATTTTGTTCCTCTACTTATTATTGTTTACAATATTAGATATACAATACTTTAATTTTTTTAAATTATTTTCTTTTATCAAATGATTTTAATATATTTTTCATAACGCGGTGCAAAAAAGGGCACTTTTTTGCACCCTGTTATGAAAAATATCGTTCGTAACTTGTGCTAGCAGTTGCCAATTTTTGAACGAGCACTTTTTTTGGGACAAACTGCTCGCACTCGTTACGAAATATACTATTTTAATTGTTTATTTTAATTCTACCATTTAGCGATGAATGTTGCAAGTATTGTTTTAATATTTATATGTACGGAACCCGTCATTGCAGTGCGAGTTCAACTCGCACTTGTCCAATTTTTATAATACTTACATCAGCCTTCCTAGTTTTAAAAATCTATACTTGCCTAATTAAAAAAAGATTTTAAAATCTACATAACTTGTTCAAAAAATTTTCTAAAGACATTTTGAAAAATGGGTTTTAAAGCTTAGCCATAGTACTATACGATATATGCAATTCTGCAAATTAAAAAAAAATTTTTGGCTAACCAAAAAAATTTCCAAAAATGACCAAAAATATACATTTTTGGATATTTAAGGCAGTTTAGAACCTGTTGGGAGTGATCTAAAGTGCAAGGTTTAAGACCGCATTTATCATTAAATTTTTTTATTTTAGCAAAGTTAAAAAATTTAGGGGTAAATAGAAACAGTTGATTATTGCGATTTAATGATACCCATATTTTTTACTACCCTATAAAACTGTTCCACGGAAGTAAAATAATAACTCAATACACAAAAAAACCGGAAGTAATCCGATTTAATAGAAAAAACTTATGTTATTGGTGAAACTTAGCGAATCTGTTTCTACTTACCCCAACTGACCCTACAGAAATAAAAAAAAGTTTTCTTTTGATTCGTTTAAAGAAAGTAAACTGAAAAATGTAATTTCAACATAATAAGTAAAATTTTTATTACAAATAATTTTTAATTTAAATGAATTTGTACTTATTTGTGACGTGCCGCGACAAAAGGGACCTTAGCTGCTTAGAATTTTAGGTTATGTTTAGAGTACTTTTAACTTCATTAAAAATTTATTATTGATTATTTAACATCAAAAGCATATTTTTCTGAAAATATTGCACATAATAATGAATTAAATATTAATAGTTTGTAAAGAAAATTGGTCATTTTTATTTATTTATACTTCTAATTTTAGTTCTGTCAAAAACAGCTAAAGTCCCTTTTGTCGCGACACGTCACATTTATGAAATTTTAATTTCTATAATAATTATTCATTTAATTAAATTATTCTATGTTAATTTTATTCTTTAAGGGGCCACGATTTTGTACCATTGCCAACCCCTCTCCTGATATGTCACACAAAAATTAATGACTTTTTATTTTTTTAATAAAAAGAAAAATTAAAAAAATTCTGCTATTTTTAATTAGTCGAGATAAAAAAGTAGAAAACTATTAGAAATAAAATACTCACTTGGTAAAAATCATTAAGCAATAAAATATGAGAAATTTAATACCAAAGATAAGTTTTGATTAAGTTCTTAAACTTACATTTAAGCAAAAAAAAAAAAACAAGAAAAAGAAAAAAATAGCGAAATTTAGTGGTTTGTGGTTCACATTTAGCGATAATTATCCTAATGCTTGAAGCGGTTACTAGTGTCCCATAAGGAGGACAAGTGCCATGCCGGTTTTACTCTATGGAAAGCGAAACTGGATTGCTGTCATTCCTTAAGTGTTCAGTTCGAATTTAATTTATCGATGTTCACTACAGTTGCTTTCAAGTAAAAGGTACGCCCTTTAAAAAAAATTTCTTTTACTTTTTTATATTCATTTTTTAATTTTTTTTCTACGAAATTTAAATTTAGAATAAATTGTACGTCATTAAAAAGTACGTAATTCTGTCATAATAATATCTCAGGAAAATATAATCTCACGAAATGTTGGAATATTATAATAGAGATAACAATATTTTTATCACTTTTCTAATTATTTTATTATGTTCCAATCTGGACGATCGTAATTGTTATTCATTAATATTTTTCAGATATAAGTGATAAAAATTAAGATATAACATATAATTTTAGAAAAAATGTTTACTTACATACTTTCTTGTTTTGCTGAAATTTTTGAATGAAAATGCTTTTATAATTACGATGAAAAAAATATTTATTTCATTTAAATAAATATTTCTTATTTAAAAATAATTATTGGAATCAAATAACCGATTACTTGACTCAATTAAATGGTATTTGCTTCAAATACTGAAATTATTGGTTCAAATACCATTTAATTAATTGAAATGAAAATTATTTTATTTAAGTAAATATTTAATTGATAATATATGAAGTAATCAGTTATTTTAATCAAGTAAATTTTTTTTCAGTGTATGACGTCACAGTAATTTATTTAATTTAAATATATATTGAGATAAAAATTATTCGATTCAAGTAAATATTTCTTTGGTAGTAGACAAGTAATCGTTGATTGAATTAATTTTTTTCAGACTAAATAATAATAATAATGCTAATGATAATAAGAATAATAATACAAAAATAAAAAATCAAATGAAATAATAGTGCGATGATAGAAATATTAATAATTATACTAATAAATGAAAATAATTAATGGAATTGGATTTGATTGTGCCATTTTTTTTAAAGAAAGTAAAATAAATTGAAGAGGAAGTGGAGAGGGGAAGTAAGCTGACATGTATGATTCGTAAGAGAGGAGGCTGCGCAATTTGATAACGATCCGATTACAATAATTTTTGTGCAATTCCGCCTTCGACGTTTCCGTTTCTCTTGCGTTATAGTGGCGCGAACTTGTGCACAAGAAGTGTTAATTAACTCGTACAATTAAAAGCCTTCTCGCTTGCTGGTTCTCGTATTTCGCTGAGAGATACCCGAATGGCCTTGGCGCGACTAGAAATTCTAAAGGACGCCAAACAACCAAAATTACTTTTTGACTAACCGTTCCACTTTCTCAGATAATTAGAAATGCGCTTTCAAAGGTTTCATGTCGTTTTATTTTTCATGCATTAAACATTACGTCTTCTGGAAAAATATCAGTTTCATAAATAGACTGTGTTGAAAAAATTAAAAAAAAAATGTCAAAATCACCATTTTTAAAAATACACGAAAAGAAAGAGTCCGTGAATAACTTAATGGAGCAGTATATTACTTTGAGACGGGACACAAAATCCTTGAATGAATAAATTTCTTTGAGTTATAATCAATGACGAGTTCTTTGCTAAAGTTTAGATAAAAAAATTCAATTTTTTCAAAATTATTGGTAATTTTATACACTATTTTGGCACAGAATAAATACAATTTTTTCATTGCGCAGTTCGATGATTTGTTTACACTTTAAGACCAACACATTTCCGCATTTTAACGCATATTACCTACAACCTACAATTATTACATATACAATTATATCCGCATACTTAATAATTACACATAGGGTGTTTTCGGCACTCGTCAGAGTTAACTACGGATTAATGGTGATTGGTTAGTTCCAACAGATTGTTATTGATGATTGGACCATCGTTAACTCGGGATTACAAGAGGGTCGTATCGAAAACAGCAATAGAAAGGCATACTTATAACACTGTAAATTTAGAAACAAATTGTTCTTGTACACTACCAGTCAGAATTGAGAGACCACCTATTTCCAGGTGAATGGAAAACGCTTTAAAACAACTTTTTTTATTACACATTCACATAGATATAGAATTTCAAAATTTAAAATGCAAAAATCCTCATTTCGAGAAAAGTGGAATTAAAGATTGCAATAACAATTAATTGTCATATCTCTGGTTCTTCTGGGTAGTTATTCAGATAAGAATTGTTAACAGTCCAGGGCACCTTAGAAATGAAAATCTAATACGTTTAAATTTTTAAAACCACCTCCTCCCCCTTAATTAGAAAATATGCAAAATCGACAAAATTGGCCCTTTTCTAAAAAGGATGTTTTTTTATTCATAAATCATTTTTAACAAGATTAATGATTGAGAACAATTTTATTGCGTCACATAAAGAAAAAGAATAGATATTAAACTTATTAAAAAAATTTTGACAGTCTCTATTATAGATAATTTGACGAAATATCGAATGTTTCACTATGATGTATAGTGGTAGCGGTACGGATTGCTACTTTTTCGAGCAAAAAGGTAAAAAGTAAAAACTTTGAAATTTCTACGAGTAATATTTACAATATATTGAATGTAAAAAATAATACAAAATTTAATAACAATTATAATGACGATGTAAAAATTAAAATTCTTAAAGCAATTTTTAAAAGCGAATACTGTAATAATTACTATATATTAGTAATTTTCACTACCAGAAATAGTAATATTTACTTCATGCTGTTATGGAATGGCATGGAAATAAGATAAAATTGGAAGCTTGTCACCATAAAATATCTTATGTTACACCAAAAATAATTAATATTTAGTTATTAGAAGACAAAAATATTTAATAATAAAAATGGTGAATCCCGTTATTTAATATAATCATTTGTTAATAATTTACTATTTCTTCGAGCGGCAAAAAAATAGTTGTGAGATCTTTGTTAGTTTTTAAAGAGTTAAAACTACACCTTATTGTTGTTATAGGGAGATTTTGCAAAAATAAGAAATTTAGGTTTATACACTTTTTTTATTTATTGACACTTGGAAATTTGATTAGATACATAATGGTCGCGAATTTAATTATTTAATATTTGAACGGTATGTTCAAGAGAAATGGTCCTTGGCTCTTAACTTAAACAACATTATTCCGAAGATTTATACTGTTAAAAGAAAGTGAGTTTTCAGCTGAATAGTCGGACTGCTAAACTCTTAGGTCAAAGCTCAAAGGAAAAATTATGTTCAAGAAAAGAACCAATTTCTAAATCTCTGAACAGTGACTGAAAAGAACTGACTTAAAGATGCTGGACGACGCTCCGGGTACCCGCGTTGTTCGTTCCCACTCTCCATGAAACTTGCAAAATTTTTAGGAGGTGGAAAAGTTTTTGAAAAAATGGAAATTAAGGATTTTTATTTGCTAAGAAATAAATAGAGAGGAAAAACCCGAGGAATCAGACTGTCGCTCTTGCATTCCTTTTGTGTAAATTGTAAAATTATAATGTTGAGACCGACGTGCAATTTGAATTAACAAAAATATAAAATATTTGAAAATTATTAAATGGTTAATTAATTAATAATTAAGTTAAAAACATTCACAACATACATTCATACAAAACAATACAAATACATTTAAAAGCATGATTAATTAAAATTAAAACTTAGAATGGGACATTCTGCATCCTACTGTTCCTATGATATTAATCAAAAAGAAAAATTTGACTCCTTGACATCTCGGGGCGTCACAATGTGAAGTACATTTTACAATGAATAGTAATTTTTTTAGCAAATATGAATGACTCGAGTCAAATGAATGGAATAATTAGATCTAATAAATATTCATATCATATAAAAATTACTTCATTCAATAATGCATGTATTTTAATTCAAATAAATATTTATTTGCATCAATAAAATAATTTTTTTGAAATAACTTAATATTTATTTGTATTATATATGCATTTTTTTCATAGTAAATTATTTTAATTGAAATAGCACTGAAAAAAATTATTTGATTCAACTAATTCAAATTATTTCAAAAATATTTAATTGACTCAAATAACTTGAATTATTTGAGTATAACAAATTTTATCCTTAGAAAATGCAGAAAGAATTAAAAAAAATTGAAACAATCTTATTATCAGAAAAATAATTAGTAAATTCAAATATATTTTTTTCTATTAAATTCTTTTGAAAAATTTACATCATAATATTATGTTCTATATATATTCTACAGTAGATTCTATTACCAAAAAATTATTTCAAATATTATACACTAATGTCTAAAAGTAATTCTCATACCGTAAAAATAACCTTTTTAGACCGGGTCAAATATATGAATTTATTTGGTTAAATAATCAAACAAAATAACCTTATTCCTAAGTCTACAGACAGGTTTTAGGAAGGGCTGGAGTTGTCATGACAATTTGTTTAATCCTACATCTGTTTTACAAATTCATTTAAGTAAGACTTGTGTATTTCTCACCAACTTCTGTGTCCTTAGTTCTAAACTAATCAATATAATGAAAGACTTTTATTCGAAAGTGCACACATGTTTTTGGACGTATGAAGGTTTAACCCAAATGGTAAATGCTACGTGTGGTGTTCTTCAGGGCAAAATTTTTAGTCCATTTAACTTTCTTTTGCACATTTCCGATATGGAAGATTATTTTATTAGTCAGGACTGTAGGGGAATTTCAATCGATGGCTCAGCTGAGCTTCTGATGTCGGGGTATGCCGACGATTATGTTTTGCTCTCGACTCTCCTCTAGAACTCAAAAAAGAAATTGAAGGCACTCAACGATTATTGCGCATTAAATGGTTTAACTATGTTAATCTTTTCTAAATCAGGGAATTCAAAAGCTAAAAGGTATAAACACTTTAAAGGCGAGAGTTCCATCGAGCTTGTCAAAGAGCACATCTACCTTGGGGTCAAATTTCATAATTCTTGTTCTTTTAAGCCAGCTGCAAGGAGATGTCTAATGAGTTTAATAAAACTAGCTAAGAGTAATCCGAAAAATAAATTTAATTGGATGACTCAGTTAAAATTTAACTTCCTTGAGCCCTGCTATCTTTTAGAAGTTTAGGACGATTTGGGAGTTGCCTCTTAGAGGACAGACAGTAAATTTATACTTTCTTAAAAAAAATTTTGATCGTATTTGAGAAATCGCGATTTTGATTGTCTGAAACTCTCAAAGAGTCTTGAGATTTACCTCTCTCTTCCATTGAATCCATGTATTCAAGCTTATTTAAAGCTGAGATTATCGATTTTTTATTAGAAGATTTACGCACAAAACAGACTTTTGAATCATCATTTATCAAGGGTTATTTTTGGCAGAGAAAAGTATACCTTCTACCCTTATACAACTTGCACCTCCTGTCGATTAGAGGTCGATACATTGTACATTGCATATTTTAAATTCATGCCCGTCCTGCAGTCATTTACTTGCTCCGTTTATTGATATTAAATGGAAATGGTCTGTCTTTGTTTGATGAATGGTTAAATATCTTGTCATCCAAAAATGTTATTTTGTTAGGTAATTTATTATTGGTTTTATTAGGATTTTACCTACTCGTATATGTGACGTGTCGCGACAAAAGGGACTTTAGCTGTTTTTGACAGAACTAAAATTAGAAGTATAAATAAATAAAAATGACCAATTTCCTTTACAAACTATTAATATTTAATTCATTATTATGTGCAATATTTTCAGAAAAATATGCTTTTGATGTTAAATAATCAATAATAAATTTTTAATGAAGTTAAAAGTACTCTAAACATAACCTAAAATTCTAAGCAGCTAAGGTCCCTTTTGTCACGGCACGTCACATATGTGTGATAAGCAAATGTAATTATATATATATATGTCACGCTCCGAAGAAAGGTACCTACGAAGCAAAAAATTTGAGGTTATGTTTTTAATTTTTCAAGTGAAAATACAGGTAGAAAATCAATTATTAATTAAAAATTATTGTTCTTCAATTCTTCATTATATCCAAAATATTCAATAAAAATTGGTTTCAAATTCAAGTAAATAAAAATAAACTTTTAATCAAGAGAAATCTAACACGACCCTAACCTATAATTCGTTTGCTTCTTAGGTACCTTTCTTCGGAGCGCGTCACACACACATATATATATATATATATATATATATATATATATATATATATATATATATATTAATTGAGGATGCGCTAATAAATAATTTTAATGAACTTCATTTTTACATATGATATAAATTCGATTAAAAAGATCATTTTTGTTTATAAAATAAGTGAATCAAAACAGCGCATTATAAAATATATTAATTGAGGCTGCAAAAAAAATCATTTAAATAAACTTCATTTTTAAATATTGTTGGAAAAACCTCAGCTTTCGTTTGCAATAATTTATTTTCAAATAAAACGCACCGATTTTTGGGAAATTAAATATTAATTATTATCAAAAATTAATGTCAACTTTTAAAATATAAAAATTTAAAATTCACCATTATTTATTTTTTATCAATACCGTAAGTATTAGTCAAAAATTGACAAATGTTTTTTGAAAACAAATGTTTCAAGCTCAAAACGAGATTTTAGTTTTTTTAAAGCTATTTTTGAAAAGATAAAACAAAACAACAAAGACTTTAAAAATTTACTTTCAAGTGTCAAAATTACTTATTCTACTATATTTTCTACAATAATGAATGAAGAACAATAAAACTTGTTACAAACTTTCAATATATCAAGTACATTATTTTGACCGAAAACCGAAATTATTCTGATTTACCACTTTTTAATAAATAGAAGTGATTCATTACGACCCGGTCTCCCCTATCTTTGTTCCTTTTAAATTGTTTACTAAATAATTGAGTTAAAAAAATAATATTAATTATTCAAATATTATTTCAAAAAATAAGAGTAGGAAAATATGCGCTCTTATTAAATATAGAGGATCTTTTATTTAGTTGATGATTTCTATTTTTACCGCAGGCAATTCATTGCCATCAAAACAAGTTTTTTAAGCGCTCAGCAGTTTTCTATTCTGCCGAGTGTTCAGATCAAATCTATTTGGCATGAAGATATCTATATGTAAATATTATCTATATAAAAATATTCTACTAATAAAAGAAGTCCGTATCTTTTAATTATTAGAGTAATAATAATAAGTAAAAGGGCCTATGTCAACGATTCCAGTTTTCGAGCTAATCGCAATTTTGGAGAAAACCTTGATTTTTATTTATTTTTAATTATTAATCTACATGTTTTTACAAGTCGAATCATGTGGTTTTCACTAATTTATCGTTAATTTAAGTGTTTGATTTCATTAGTTCTTTAGAAAAATGAAAAGGGTCCATTTTGTCGCTTCTTTGCAAAAGTATTTCGTATTTTCAAAATGGAGGAGAAAAAAGTTTAAAACCTATTGGTTTTTCATCTTCAAGATGTCCTTGACTGTAACCAATTCTTATCTGAATAACTTCCCGAAAACACCATAGATATTAATGTTAAAATGTTTTTCACGTAATTTTTTTTTGAAATGCTTATAACTCGGACAAAAATTAATCAAATTGGACGCTCTTATAATGAAACTTTTTGTTTTTTCACGTAGTTTTTAATAAAAATGTTAATTTTAAAAATAAAATTTCATTTTTAAGAATGCATATATCGATCGATTTTTTTCAAAATTTTTTGTAAGAAACTACTACCAAATTAAGAATTTTTAATCCTTGTCTGATTGTGGGCAAACGGTAGGATCTATTTATTCTGTAATTTTTCATTTTTCTAAAATGGTAGGTAGCCAAGTGCCTAATTTAAAAATTTGACCAAATCACACAAATTTTTCACACAATAAATGTTCTCAAACTGAGTCTCTCCGAACTTAAACTTCTTACTGTTTCAAATTATGATTTGGTCAAATTGTAATTTAGGCATTTGGCTATCTACCGTTTTAAAAAAATTAAAAATTTCAAAATAAATAGATAAAATAAAAAAATATTTTTTTACACTTTTTTTTAAAAACTACCTGAAAAAATAAAAATTTTTATTAGAAGAGCGTCCAATTTGATCAATTTTTGTCCGAGTTATAAGCATTTAAAAAAAAACTACGTGAAAAACGTATTTTTTCAAAAACCTGTAACTCATAAAAAACTTTATAAAAAAATTTGAAAAAAATCATGGTACCTAATTTCAACGAGCATTAAAAGAACAAAAATATTTTAAAAATATTTGAGATGCAAAAGTAAAATAATTTCTGATTTGGTGTGGAACTCCCCATATATAAATAATATTTGTGCAACACCTCCTGGAAAAAAAAACTTTTCTTAAACATAAATGCAGCACAAAGTGATAAATTTCTACACATTTTTAATTTTTTTTATTTATTGAGTAATTAAATTGACTTATAAATGTCAGTTGATAATATTTAATTAATTTAATTGTTTCATTTTTCTGAGTTTATTATTATTTTTTTAAATTTAATTGTCAATTATTTACAAACTCGAATAATAAATGAATCGAGGAATAACTTTAAAAAAATTTCATTCAAATATAGAGATTAATGGTTAAAAAATGTCGATTAGTATATTATTTTTTTATATAGAAAATTTAAAAAATTGAAAAAGATCAAAAATAAAAATACAAAAAACTTTTGAAAAATAGGAGAAAGGTGAAAAGCAAAATATTGATTAGTATTTTATTCATGTAAAAAGTTTAGAAAACTGACAAAGATTAAAATAAGTTAATTTTAGAAACATTTTAAAACATAGAAACAACTAAATAACTTTAAGAAAAATGTAAAAAAAGAAAAACTAAAAAATTTTAAGAATTTTTTGTACATGAATAAAAATTGTAGAAAAAATAAATTCGATAAGCAACAACTGCTCCTATTTTCAAATATTGCAAATCAATAATGCAATTTGTCAGTTATATTGTACTATATGTTCAAGTTTTGAAGCGACGACGAACCTTGTCCTGAGGGACTTATTGTTAGATGAAAACTCAGCTTTTCGTCGAGAACTTTTGAAAGTAAAACTATACATCAGGATAATTTCTTATTTTTTACAAGTTTCAGTTTATTTTTCTACTTTATAGAATCTTATCTTTTTTGTATTTGCAAATGGCATATATTGTTATTAAGAAACATTCTTTCTCTATTCATATATATATATATATATATAAAAAATGTTATTCGTTTGTAAGACTGGCGTAATAAAATCACTTTTATTTATTCAGAAGTGGTAAATCAGAGTAATTTCGGTTTTCGATCAAAATAATGTACTTCACTGAGAAAACATTATACTTAAATGAAACACAAAAATAATATTAGACGATTTTGTTTAATTGAAATTAGTTTTTAAGTTTAATCTCAATATACAGAAAATATTTACTGCATTGATTCAAAAGTATTGTTTGTTTGAATAATTATATTTAGTTCAAACCTATTTTCTGGTACGGTTTAAACAAAAATTATGTTTAAAAATGTTATGTTTGAATCAAACTTAAAAGTTGACTACAGATAATTTAAAATCAATCACAATTTATGTTTGATTTCAATATATAATCTCTTAAACTGAACCAGAAAATATGTTTGAATTAAACTTAAATATGTTTGACTTTATGTAGCAAAGATATTTTAAGTTTGATTTAAACAAAATTTGTTTGAATCAAATAAATCGTTTTCTCAGTGTAATTCAATTACAATTAGCATTTTATTATATGGCAACTTGAATAAGAATAATGTTTTGCACTAAAAATTGAATAAGTATGATCTTGCATATTCGTATTTCAATTAGCATTATATGAACGGGAGGCGTTAAAATAGTTTTCTCCAAACAAAAAAGTCGAAAAAGATACTAAGATTCGAAAATTCCAATACTTAGAATTTTGAAAGCTCTAATTGCAGTTCTATGAGTTCTAATAAGAGTTCGAACATTTTGCATAGAGTTATAAAAATAATTCTTCTATTTTCTTTTCCATATGTTTTATCCTATACACGGAGAGAAATGTATAGTAGTGGTAACATAATGATACTATCGTGTAACATAATCTTTTATTTTTTTTATTATAAAGAGTTATGTAACTTTGGTTTAGTGTTCCCTTCATAAAATAGTTATCTTTAAACAAAGAAAACGATATACTTTATTAATTTTGCAATTTAAAGCTCTATGAGTCTTGACTTCAGTTCTATGAGGTGTTATTAGAATTTTTCTTTTATTACAAAGAACTTTAAATTGCAGATTTATGAGTTTAAATTAAACTTATATGTGACGTGCCGCGACAAAAGGGACCTTAGCTGCTTAGAATTTTAGGTTATGTTTAGAGTACTTTTAACTTCATTAAAAATTTATTATTGATTATTTAACATCAAAAGCATATTTTTCTGAAAATATTGCACATAATAATGAATTAAATATTAATAGTTTTGAAAGAAAATTGGTAATTTTTATTTACTTATACTTCTAATTTTAGTTCTGTCAAAAACAGCAAGGTCCCTTTTGTCGCGGCACGTCACATACGAGATCTGATTCGAATTCGAATATTATTACAAAAAGTTATATAAATTGTTTTTTCCGGAAAATTTTCTGCAGTTTAAAAGTTTCAAGATGTAAAATTCTAAGAGTTTTAAGAAAATATCCATGAGATATAATAAGAATTTTAGTATTCATCAAGAACTTATTCTATTATCTTCTGAAAATCCGAAATCGAAGAAACGAACAGTTTGAAATTTAAAAAATTTGAAATCCTATGAGTTGTGATTATTGTTGTATGAGTTCCGATAAAAATTCTATCAGATTTTATTTAAGACTCATGAGCTCTTTGTGAAAATTATTGAGATTTCTAGTTTTATTAAAAAATTGTTCCACTATCTTCTGCAAATAGTCTTTTTTAAACATGAAATTCAAAAAAGCTGCAATTTAGAATTTCTAAATAAAAACAGGAAATCTATGCGTTTTGATTATGATTGTATGAGTTCAGCTTTCCGTACAAAAATCTTCACAAAATATTTAATTTATAACAAATAGTACATTAAATAATTACTTAATTATTTCTTTCATTATTATATTAATATTATTAATATTATTTATTAGTATATTATTGTTATTATTTATTATTATTTATTTATTTTATTATTATTAATTAATTATTAATTCTTTTTTTTCTTCTGTTTTATGGTTCTCCATGAGGTTCAATTCTAGTTCTATGAGTTTTATTACAGTTCCATTAGTACAAAGTTCTCTTCAAATAATCCTAATTCTGAAAAATTCACATATCTGACAAAGCGACTGCATTGTAAAATTTTTCCAAATTTTTCGAGTTCCATGAGTTTTTCCTCTCAATTAAAATTCGTGCTTTTCATTTCTTATTTTCAAAAATTAATGTTTCTTGCTATTCTTTTCTAAGAGTTTATTTAAATAAAGTCAAATGAAGTGTTTGTTCGTTATCTCTGTTATATAATCTCAAAACTGACGTATTTATTAATGATCGTTATAGAATGCATGCTTGTCTTTGTATAAATTTTAGGTATCCTCGTTAACTTTATGCACCACTTACACACACATAAATAGAAATAGAGAGAAGGCACGAATTGCACATGTTTTTAGACTCGTGTTTGTTGGAGTATATCTTGTATAATATTTTCCTAATGTGTACACGTGCTTGATACAGTTGTACACCAACGTAACTATCTTCTTGTGAAGGATCGTAAACTTCAAATACAAGAACCGATATTATGTATGTACAAAACTGGAAAAGTACTTTTGCTCTATATCGTTGTTTCATATACACGTTTTTACGGTAGATTCTCGTGATTTTAATTGATTTCCTCGTGTCTCGAATTTCATTAAAGCTTTCGAAGAAATATGTATACAATTTCTCGGATATGAGGAATTTTACGTGTAATGTCCTAAGTTGAAATTTCATCTTCTTGAAAAAAATTGAAACTCGGGGAATTTATTTTTCTATCAATTAGAAATGTGTCCCAAAAAACGTTTTTCACATTTTTGAAAATTTGGAGGGGGGTAAATTTTACCACTTTTGCTATACATCGTCTACTTTTCAATTTTTTCTGTCGATACTTGAAAAGTTTTGTCAGTTAAATAAAACGGATCGATTTTTGGGAAATTAAAAATTTAATATTAATTGTCAAAAATTAGGATCAATTTAAAAAATTTTTTAAAGCACCATTGGAAAGAGCATTAAAAAAACCTTTCAGAAACATATTCAACGTAATTTTTCTTATTGCAAGTATGGACAGAACGAATTGGAAAAGTAGACGGTGTATAGCAAAAGTGGTAAAATTGACCCCCTCTTTCCCTAAAAATTTTCGAAAAGGTCAAAAACGTTTTTTAGGCAAATTCTACTCGATGGAAGAGCAAATTCCGTGTGTTTCAATTTTTTTCAAAAAATTGAAATTTTCACTTAGGACATTACACGTAAAATGCCTCATATAGTAACATTTATTGGGTCACGTGAGTTGGGAAAAAGTACATAATAACTTTATGTATATTAGTAGAGTACTTGAGTGAGTCTATATACACGCTAATGATGTTACATATGTGTAAATTAAATTAAATTTACATACACGTACGTGATTTTTACAGTTTTAAATAATTCTACTTGAAGAGCAATTTTTTTTATTTTATCTTTCAAAAGTTTGCGGTTGGTAATTTTTAAAACACAGCTTATTATGTAAATTTATTCGTGTATGTAAATTTACATAAATTTTTAGTGAATTTTCGCATTCTACCTTCAATTCTTGTTTAGGATTACTTTTCTTTTTTTGCAAATTGTTTAGCATCAGACATTTTCTAAGATTTTTTCTTACTTTTTGCAATCGCCTTACAGTTTAAAAAAATTTTTTTTGTTTTAACTGCTGTCCCGAAATATTTTCTATCTTTGCCCAGAATTTTTGAAAATTTTAAATTTAATACAAGAATTGTTTTTTTTCCTTTTTATTTATTTATTTATTTTTTTATTGTTATGTCTATAAAAATTGTATTTTTTGAAATTTTGTCTTATCTTTTTGAAATAATTATTCTAAAATAAAAATTTTAAAAATGAGTATATATTTTATATTGTGGAAGCTAAATGATCATGAAATGAACAATTTGTTTTTTATATCTAGAAAAAGTTTTATCCTAATTATTGTCCCAGAATATTTTTTATTTTTGTCCCGAAATTTAAAATATTGCTAAAATAATTTAACAAAATTGTGATGAAGAAATTAATTGCGACTGCTGGCGTCCCGCTATTAAATTATTTTATTATTTTTTTTAATTTTGTCAAATACTTTTACGCCTAAAAAAACGTTTTGTCCTGATTGGTGTCCCGGAACATTGTTTATCTTTGACCCTAAAATTTTTTAAATCTTGAATTGAAAAAATGTTCTTTTAATTTTTAAGGATATTTATTATTCTTGGCACTCACCCTGAAGAGTAAAAAAAAGTTTTGGCTCAATTAGTGAAGAGGTTTCACGTTAATTTTTCTCGAATTTTTCAAATAGTTGGAATTTTGTTCATAGAATCAAAACGAGAAAAATATTGAAATTAATAATTGGATTTGATGATTGCATCCTCTCATTTAAAAGTACACAGGAAGCCCAGTTGATAGAGAAAAATATCATTCTCTGGCAAGTGTATTGTTCTAGAAATAGAGTATAGGACATTATAATTAGATTAAATTTAAAAAAATTGACCTCTACTTGTCAATGCGAAATATTTTTATGCCAATCACGTTCTTTCTTTTGCGTATTAGGAATTGTTAGACACATTGTTGTGTTGACTTTCTCTTTGTGTTGCTTTACCGAGAGAAATTATACCCTAACGAAACGGAAGGACAAAGAGAAAACAGTGGGAAACAAACTACAACTCGTTGCTTATATGTATATATGTGATTAATAGACTCCTGAAAATTATCATTTTTGTAAGCTAACAATTTAAAACGAGACATACGTAAAATTAACATTCATTCATATCAACCTATCATTTCTATAATAATAAAATACTTTTAATTACAATATTAAAATTAAAATTTCAAATTTCCGGATTTTACATTTTTTCTCTTATTTTTTTGGTCTGTTGATTAATTAATAACACTTTATTTACTTAATAATGTGCATTAATTATTACCTTAAGTAGTTTATAGCAAAAAAAGTTAAAATTTTCAAAAACCAGAGAAGATATTATTTTATATTAACTTTTAAATTTTATGATTTATTTACAAAGCAGAAATTTTGAAAATAATTTCGAAAAAGATAAAATCTCATTCGACGAAAACATTGTGAATTCAGATCTTTGCAAATAACTCCCTGGCACGCTTATTTAAACTCATAATTTGTAATATTAAACTTGTTCCACGAATAAATATAGCTTGGAAGACTTATTTGAATGAAAAGTAAATTTTAGATTATAGAAATAAAAGTCTTTTGAATTCAAAATTAATTATTATATTTTGCATTTATGTAGATTTAATAATATTTACACATTCGGATCGTTAGTTAATTATTTCGAACATAAAAATAGTAATAATTTTATAATAAAACTGATAGTAATAATACAATAACAATTAAAGTTAAATAATAGTAGTAATTTATTATTATTATTTTTATTATTATTGTATTATTATAATTATTATTTAAATAAAGATGTTTAAATCCATTTGTTTATCCTAATGGCTGAACATCATTAGGCCAAGTAAATGAATTTAAACATCTTTTATTTTATTATCTTTTATATTATGAGTTATTGGAAGTCCAGTATTTTTTTTGCTCTAAGCACAAATAAAATAAATTAGAAACAATAAATGTGAGAATAAATCATTTTAATACTATATTAGTTTTATTAACACAAATAGATACATTTTAACTTTTAATATTCGATTTCCCAAAGTCTTTTTACAGGAACCAAAAGTAAATTCAACCAAGTTTTCTTTTGTTTATAAAACCACTATGTCACATAAAATTTACAGAAAAACACCACAACGTAATACATTTACAATAATAAGGAAAATATGAAAGTTTGACTTAAATAAATACTTAAAACCAATAAAAATAATCGACCAAAACACAACCCAAGCTGCTTGATTTAATGACGCTATGCCATAACGGCCATAACAGTTAACAGCCTTGGTAGAGGAACGCATGCGCATATAGTGTGCTGTTAATATAATATATATTATATAACTGTCATGGCGTAGCGTTGTGGTGTTTTCTGTATATTTTATGTGTCCCTTAGTGGTTTTACGAAACAAAGCTAACTTCTTTGAATTCACTTTTGGTTCCTGTGAAAAGAATTTGGGAAATCAAATGAATATTATAAAGAAAGCTTTTCACAGAAAAAAACTAAACTCAAAATGAGTCAGAAAAGTGACTCATTATGAGTTACAACAAAAATTAGTCCAATTTTTTTCTGTGTTGGAATAGCCAAAATAATAACCAAAAAATCGGTTATAGTAAAAAGAAAAAGAGTGAAATATTGAGAATTGAAATGTAATTATTTTGGTTAATAAAGACTAATATTATAACTCAAAAACGAAAGAAGGGTATTCTGAAAATGTACATGCCCATAGGAAAAAACCTCAGCTTTCGTTTGCAATAATTTAAATAATAGTAAAATATTAATATTTAGATAGATTACCATTTTTATTTAAAAATTTCTTTACTGTAACTTTTATAAGTTCTCTATCTAAAGGAAAAAAAAATTATTGTCTTTAACTTAATTTTTGAAATTTAACCTTTTCAGGAATGTAATTTATTATTGACATTTAAAAAAAATAATTTTATTTATCCTATTTTTCTTTGTTTGAAGATTTTCAGAAATGTTTAATTTTTATACTCTACCTTATATTTGATTTAAAAATATACAAATCATTGAAAATTTGTGAAGGTTCAAATTTCAATTGAGTCATTGTACTAATTTTATTCAAGTTCAAGGTAGTTTAAGTATAAGACGGAATGTAGTTCAAAATAGAGCTCTCACAGAGACAACGATCAGAAAAATCTACAGCAAAATACGAGAAGTCGAACTTCAAAACACGTCTCATTAAAACTTTTCAAGATTTTTTTCTTTTAAATGATTATAGTAATTTTTTTTAATGACAATAATTACATTAGTGAAAAGGTTAAATTAAAAAAATTAAATTATAAGGATAAAAATTTTATAATATTTTATAACTGAATTCTTTTTTTTAATAATTTATAATATATAGCTAATAATTTATAAGAATTGGAGATAATAATTTATTTATGGACTATTTAAGAATTGCGGTAATTTTGAAAGTCTTCTTTTTATTATTCAAGGCTTATTTTATTTTTATTCTCTGTAATAAAAATATTTTGTATCAGACAATTTTACGTGTGTGAGATTTTTGCAAGACAAATCTTTTACGATTTTATGTATTTTTATTGATACACCGTCCTTGGGAATTTTTAAGAAAATTTGCTGGAGATGTGTCTTTTGATTGTTGAAATAAAAGTATAAAATTCAGAAATTTGATAGACGTTTTTCTCATATACACATATATATATCTCAGATTTAGTGAATGTCATTGGTATAGTTGGGATTTTGTCACGATTCATGATACTGGTGTTGTATACGTATATATATGTACGTATACACGTATCGAGTGACTAAATTGGCAATCGATTGAGGCAGAATAAATAGGTGCAATCAAATGCAATATGCCCATTTCACACGCGTTCCCATTTTCCACCAGTAGCACGTACGCTGACAACTGTAGCTATACCCACGGGATTCTTGGCAAAGGGTCTTACAGTGGCATCCGAAAATAAATTTCGTTTTCAAAACAAAATTGTCCACTGTCCTCAAGAAAAAAAAATCCAAAAAATATAAAAGTCCGAGTGGTTGTTAAATAATCTTTGTCAGAATGTCTTCGTTTTTGTATTATTTCGAAAAAAAAATTAGAAAAAAATTATTATAAAAAGAATTGCAGTTGAGATACGATTTTAATATACAGATTTTGAATGGGTAAAATTTAAAGAAAGGGGAAAAAAGTTAATTGGAAAAAGTATTATCTACTGTAACGGATTTTACAAAAATTGGTTTCTTCCGTAAACTTTTTTGAGATAAAATAATTTTTATGGATTAGAAGAAGATTAGTTATAGATTGGTTTTTTCTTTTTTCTCTCTTCTTGCTTTTGTTTGTGTGGGAGAAAAAAGTCGTGTTCCTTTTAACGGCACTCGCCTGGCGTACACTCTATTTCCTATATAGCGGAGGGAGTAAAAAAAGGAGAGTCCTTTACGACGTTGGTCCCTTATAGGTTTGTGAACAGCGCATACTTTCATTCAGATGCGAAATGCTTCAATCTTAATGAGAATTTTAATTAAACCTTCCCTTTTATTTTCACTCATGCGATTTTTATTTCACAATTTTTATGATTTTTTGCTTGCATGTTTCCTCGAAATGTCCGTACATGCATGTGCATTTAAATGCTATAGATGATATTAAAAGGATTTCGTAGCATTTTTTGACTATTTGTTCTTTTCTTTATTATTTTATATTGTATATATCTGAATTTGCTTGAGAATAAATTACTAATTTAATTATGTAAAGTGAACTAATTTAATGAAAAGTACTTCGAGAGCGGTTTTATTTTCAATGGGCCAATTTTTCAAAATGTTTAAACGTTTTATTTTATTTTTGTTTCAATTTTTAGGAACAAAACATTTATTTAATAGAAAATAGATTGTTACTATTATAACCACAATCCCTAATCATATGATCCCCTGACACAGGGGAATGAAGGGAAATTCAGACATTTTTATTAAAAGTACTGAAAAAACTTAAATTTTTAGAATTAATAAGAAAGTTTTGAATTTCGGTGTGAAAACATTCAAATTTTTCTATTTCTGGCAGTAATTTTTCTTTAAATAACTTTATTCTTGAAAAACTATCATACAATTATAAAAATTACTTATAATTATTTTTGGACATACAATAAAAACTTGTCATCGTATTTCAAATGAAAATTAAATCTATCAAATAAATTTATTAACTGAATGGCAGTTTTATCGAAAGGTATACAAGGCAATAAATTAATCGGTAAAACGATAACGCGAAACAGAAAAGCATTTATCGTTTGAATTAAAAAAAAGAATAAAAGGAAGAAAAATATCGTTGTAACTATTGAATAATAATTCTTCAACTCCTCTTGATTGCAATCGCAATAAATTCATGGTGGTAATCCACATCGACGATTATGAATCATCAGGATGCAAATATCACAGGTTTCCGAATAATTTCCGATGAAATCAATGTAATCACACAATGGTTTTCTGTACAATTCATTCAAAATTTTGTTAAAAGATTTTGATACCAAATGTGAATGAATTATTTTATTGAATGTTTATTAAGGTGTTTTTAATGGATTTAATTGTAAATGGATTTTTGATTTTTTATTTAGAGCACTAGAGTTAGAGAGTGAAATTAATTTTTTAGTTTTAAACAACAGTTACAAAAATGGTAGTGATTTTATTTCTATAAATAAAATTAATTACAGAGTGTCATATCTCAGCTTACTGATAACTGTTTCTTCGTTATTATATATTCTTTAAATAATGATAGGTGTATTTAATTCTCTCTTGGACTTGAAAGAACGACAAGGGCTTCTAGGTGTATAATTATTGCTCACTCTTACATATACTACACATATTTATCTTACATGTTTCAGGTAATTGAAATATATTGTATCGATAGTATTTTTGAACTTTAGACATGACATAATTATCAATCAGCACTGTCTTTCATTTTACATTCAACAGCTATTGAATAGATAACTAATTAATAATTACGTTGTTACATTATTATCGTTTTCATAAATTTGATTTGTAATATTGAAATGTTTTCATATTATTGTAAAAGAAGATTCACTTTTTTCTGTGACACTTTTTTTTGCAATTTTCTAATTAAGAAAATATCTGATATCTTTATATATGGTATATGTATCGTATATGACGGTGGACAATCGAGGTCAACGTTCATTTTATCTAAATTTGTCTCTTCCTTTCAACGTTTAACTTATTACATTTCTTGACCCTGACGCGTGAATATCTCGCAAATGTCAAGTAATCGAACTGTCATTTAACCGAAACGCATGGAACAGAATTGATATTCTAACGAATTGCCAATTAAGCTTAATAGTTACATAACAGAATTTTCATTTGACAGTCTGGTTATGTATCGAAATTGTCATTTGACAGACCTGGAACTTAACAGAATTGATACACTATAGACCCGAAAGTTAACAGAACTGACATATAATAGAATTTTATGTGTCAATGTGTGAGACCTAATATTTGTCAAAATTGTCATAAGTCCAAATTGTCATTTCAAAGAATTATCGTTTAAAATATGTTATTTGAGGGTCCAGACAAGTGTCACAATGATAAATTGTCAGACATGTCATGTAAAAGAATTGTCACTTGACAGATCCATAATTCAACCGAAATGTCACACAACAGATTAATCAATCAACAGAACTGTTATTTGACAGAGCTAACATTAGACAGATTTGTCATTTAACAGTCCCGACATGTAACAGAATTTATTTCCATCTGACAAAACTGATCCATGTCTGCCAAGTGACATCAATATTCAATCAAGTGACATCCTGTTACATGACAGATCTGGTAAATGAAAAGCTTTTTACAACATGTGTCGGCCAAATGACAATTCTGTTAGAGTTCTTTTTGGATAATTACCATTTTAAGGATTTATTAAACAATTGGATAGAAAATTGATGTTTTACATGTATTTTTTAATTAATAAGTGCAAAGATTTTTATTCTTGTCACATTTAATATATGCACGATAGATTTTAAATTAGACCATTAAAAATTATCGATCTTATAAGAAATATTTAATATTCTTTAATATTAAAAACTTTCCCAGGTGAAAATATTTGGAAAGAATTTTGGAGGAAGTGACAACAGGTAGCTACTACAGGTAACCACTACATAAAATTTTATCGGTAACAATGCCAAAAATCACTACCGGGAGTTATTCCTGAAAAAACTACTTGATTAATTATCGGTTGTTCTTCTCGGTAATTATTGCAATAGTTTTTCCGGGAATATCTCCAGATAATGATTTTTGAAATTATTACCTACCGATATATAATTTCCACCTGGGTTGTCAAAGAGAAATTAAAATTTTATTGTTTTTAAACTTTATATACTAACAAATTTTCATATTTCAAAGTGACAAAACTAAAATTTTTAACATTTTTCTGCAAAATAATTTCTAATTATTTAATTAATTGAAAATATGAAAAGTATTAAGTATTAATTAAAATAAATGTTTATTTGTTTTGAATAATTTTGATTTAAATCAATTAAATGATAAGTGTGATGCAAATGTTTAAATTAATTGAAAGGAATATTTATTTGTACCCCGAAAAAAATGCCTAGTACCCGTTTACCAGGAATTGACTAGGTTTAAAGTTCAATGCTTTCTCTATAATTTTGAATAACAAAAATTTGTCCTATGATCAATAGTTTACGAGAAAAAATCCATGAAAAAAGTGTCGCAATTATGTGATTGCAAATATTTTGCAAAATATTAAAAACTTTGCAAAACTTTTTGGCACGCTTATTTAGGATCCTAAACACTATCAAATTACAAAGTAGAAGCATCGCTCCCCTTGTAGGCTTCACTAATGTCATGAATAAATCGATATTTTTATCTTATTGGTTAGTTTTTTGTGGTCGGGGGTATGACTGGTATAATACTTTTCAACCATGCGTAGCAAGCAGTTATCCTTTCCAGGCATCTTAAAATGCATTAGTATCTAAGATAGAAAATGGAAAAATAAGATGTTTTAATCGTTTTAAAAGTGATTATAATGTATTTTAAGGTGCTTGTTTTTGCAGTTTTTTTACAGTGTAAGTATACAAAATAATTTTGTTCACAAAAAACTAAAATGATTGTTAATTTTTTCTTTATCGAAAATATATTGAAAAATAAGAACTGTTTCATATTTCACTAAATTCAGAATTATTTTAATCAGTAATTTCGCTATCAAATTAATCACTTGTCGTACTAATTTAGATTGAGAGATTACAGCATAATAATAATAATAATAACAATAATAATATTAATATGATATTAGCTCATGAATACTATTAATAAACAAGTCGTTTCTATTCAAAAGAGCTTTTAGATCGTTATGTATAATGATCGTGGATCTTGTAGTTAGCGTGTGTGAATGGTAGACTTAATTATGCTCATAAGTTTGCATAATTTCTTTTCTTTTGGCCTTGATTTTTGCTTTGTCTTCAACTATAACAATTTTTCATACAATTTCTCACTAAACTCAGCCTTTCTTCTTCTTCTTTTTCTTCAATTGACAAGCTAGAATATTAAAAATTTTAATTAACAACAATTAATTTAATTTTATGTAATGTTTTTTAAGACGAAACAGAGATGTTGAGATCTTTTTTGCATTTGAATTAACATTATTTTTCCATTTGTGTGGTGAATGTTATTTAGATGTTGCAACATAGTATCCGAAAGACCTGTTCGATAACTATATAAGGGATAAATAATATTCTCCGAATCTTATTTTGGCGTATCTTAATGTAGGGAAGGAAGCTCATCAGGCTTGGATAATTAAAATTTTTCGCTTCCTTTACTGCACGTGCAAATTCTTAACATGTTTTGAATTTTAAGTGACCGAGAGTAGTCATTATATATATATATAAAATTAAAGGATTATTAGCCTAAATATAGAAAAAAGTGCTGAGGGTTTTTTTAACGAAATTCTATCAAAAAACAATTTTTGTCTTAATTAATTTTTAATTATATTAATCAAAGTGCTTGTTTCGGTTTTAAAATTAGAAAAACATGGAGAAAACAGAAATCTTTTATTTAGAGGAGAAATTCTTTTTTAAAGAATTAAACACTCTCTAAAACTGAATCAGTGACTCTATTCTCGCGATTTGAATCAGTGGAATTTCATTGAAAATCAGTTAAAAATGATTGAAATTTCAGTCATATTGCACTGATGGACCAATAAAAAAGTTGCTGGAAATTTCAATCACACATATTGAAAATTTCAGTTATTTTTTAATTGACCGCCAATCAGTGAAATATGACTGAAATTTCAATCATTTTTAACTGATCTTCAGTCAAATTTTACTGATTCAAATCGCGAGAATAGAGTCACTGATTCAGTTTTAGAGAGCATATAAATTTATATATTTATTAGAGATGTGCAAAAAGAAGTAATTTTCCAATATTCAATTAATATATTTTTAAAAAATCGTCATTTTCAATGTTCTACAAAAATTTGAATAACTTCAAAAATACTGAACGCTTTTAATTGATCTTAGGCTTGTATTAAAGATCATTTACTACACTATATAAGAATTTCTTATAAGCATAAACGTGTATTTTTTTTCTTAGAGAATGCAAACCGTCTAGGATGAATCAAAAAAATTCAAGAAATTGTAAACAACTTTTCTGTACTAAAAACTATTCTAAAAAATATATAAAACATAATATTGTGTAGTTTTTTCTAAAGAATTTAATTTAAAAAAATGTTTGAATTCTAAACATTATTTTTCTGTTAATAAGATTGTTCTAAATTTTTTGAATTTTTTTGGTCCAAGTTTGACGGTTTGCATTTTTTAAGAAAAAAATTACACGTTAATGCTTATAAGTATTTTTTATAGTGTAGTAAATGACCTTTAATACAAGCCTAAGATCAATTAAAAGCGTTCAGTATTTTTGAAGTTATTCAAATTTTTGTAAAACATTGAAAATTACGATTTTTTAAATTTATCTAAATTAAATATTGGCTAAATGACTTTTAAAATATCTTGTTCTTTTCAAACTTTTATCATCTTTCAAAATATAAGCAGAAGAAAATTTTAGTTTCCATAAATTTTATGTTTTAAAACGTTTTTCATTCGCCTGAAAATGGGTGGTCTCTCAATTTTGACCGGTAGTGTACATACCCCAAATCTTTCGGGTATCCGACTACATTCGGGTTCTCGAAAATTGCGGGTAAAAATAATTTTTTGGGGTCTAAAGAATATTTGAGAAATGTGAATTTTTCTTCTCAGTTGGAATTATTTGATATCAGATTATATGAATGAGAAAATATCTATGAAAGGAAACGTCAGTTTAATGGTAAATTTGAATGGAACTCGTTATATAATTAGATAGTAATACGAAAATAATCTAATAAAATTTGCAGAAAAGTGGCATTTTCCTTTTGTTTATTGAATTTTTCAGTGAAAACGTCAATCATAGTTCAACTTTGTTATTAATCACTACAGCATATGACAAGTTGAAAAATAAACTTTTATGTCTAGTTATTGGAAATTGGATTAAACAAGTTTTTTTGCAAGTTTCCGTTTATATATTTATCATCTGTTTCTTTTTATTTCATTAGTGGCTGCTAAAGATAAAAAAATCATATAAAGAGAATTAATGAAAGGTTCATATCTTAACTTTTCTTATATACACTTGTACACATATATATAGTTAAGATTGACCGATCGTGTTTTCCCGTGAAGTTAGATAGCTTGGACGAATTAGTTTTCCCCGAGCAGGTGTTTAATGTCCCACAAGCCATCACGAAACCGACGCCATTACCAAAAACGAGTCTCTCAAACCCCTCGAGTGTTATAAAGAGAATCGGGATCGAGTCGTAACTTTTCGTCGGACTAGAAATCAGAGGGAGTTGAATTAGCGAAAGACCATAAGATTTCATGATTAATCCCAAGAAAAGTTACATGTTAAATTTTTCCCTATTTTTTCCAAAGCACGTGATGAAATAAAATTTTTTTATTATAAGAAATTTGATAATTTATCAATATACTTGTCATTCGGAGGAATATTAATAGTGCATTATGCACCAAGGATCGTAAGTTCATCTTCATGAACAAGCCCGATAAGTTCTGTAATCGCGCAACTGTCATAAAAATTAATACGATCCGAGGTGCATACGACTATTTATGCAACACATTCTGTAATAACAAAACTAACATCGAAAAGACTATATATTTAAACACACATAAATACAAAATCCAGACAGTATGTCACAGACAACTAGTGAACTAACTACTGTAGCAAATATACATATGAGACATTTTACGTGTAATGTCCTAAGTTAAAATTTCAACTTCTTAAAAATTGTTGTTCTATCAAGTAGAATGTGCCTCAAAAACGTTTTTGACTTTTTCGAAAATTTCGAGGGGGTAGAGAATAAATTGCCGCGAGCTTCGACGGTCGCAGCGCGAGTCAATTTATTCTTTGAAATTTAAGAACTCAAAAACAAAAAAGGGCATTATGCAAATTTACAGGCAGATAGGAAATAGCCTCAGCTTTCGTTTGCAATAATAATTTATTTTCAAATAAAATGTACCGATTTTTGGGAAATTGAAAATTAAATATTAATTATTAAAAATTAGGGTCGATTTTTAAAATATTAAAAATAAAATTTACCATTGGAAGGAACATGAAAAAACCTTTCAGAAACATATTCAACGAAGTTTTTGCCATTACAAGTATGGACAGAAAACATTAAAAACTTTTTCAGTGCATAGTAAAAGTAGTAAAATTGACTCCCCTCTGCCCCCTCCAAATTTTGAAAAAGTCAAAAACATTTTTTTGGGCACATTCTACTGGATAGAACAACAAATTCCCCGAGTTTCAATTTTTTTCAAAAAGTTGAAATTTCAACTTAGGACATTACACGTAAAATGCCTCATAATTATAATCTTCGGGTCAGGTGACAACTATGTGTGTAACCAATAACAGCATCTAGTTACATTATATCCAAATTTTGTACGGAAATAGTAACATTATAACCCGGTTATTGGGTTATAATGTAACTAACACGAAATAAAGTGCAGGGGAGACCGAGGCGTAATGGATCACTTGTCACTTTTTGTTGCTTAACTTCGCCATTCTTGCTTTAATAAAAATTTCATCATTTGGAAAACTTAGCCTAACTTCTCAGCTTTCAATTAAAAAAAATACGCTCTAATATCACTTATACTTTTTTTCTAGAACAATGTTTTTGGAGAAATGCAAGGTGAGGAATTTCGCCTCGGGCCGGGCGTAATGAATCACTACCCAGGGCGTAATGGATCAGCAATGAAATTATAATTTTGATCATGAAATATTATTTAACATTGACAATTTTCGTTTCTATTGTACATTTATAACAAAGAATATTGAAAATAGAACATATTTAACTTGAACTCTAAAAATTTTCATGCAATTTTCAAATTTTAAAAAGTTGTAGCGAAATGCAAAATCCATTTACTTAGAAAAATCTATTCTCCAGTTATTTTCTTTATAAAGGGTTAAAATTGGTTATCATTTTATTTATATTTTAAATATAATAGGTTTTCTTAATAAAATATGCCCGCCAATACGCCCCGGCCAAAGTAATCCATTACGCCTCGGAGATTTTTGTTGAAAATTTTGTTATTTGTAATCAATACCGCACGCAAAAAAATGTTTGGTTGATTCAACAGAAAATTTGTTTGCCACAACCGAACTCTCCCGTTAAAATAGGACTGACCGAACACTTGGTTTTTAGCAACCAAACAAATTCGGTTTTATTTATTTTGGTTTTATTAACTAAACTGACTGTTATTCTAAAACCAAACTCAATTTTTATGTTTTACTTTTTATTTGAATTAAGCATTAATTTAAAAATAGGTTTAAAAATCTTGGTTATTAAAACTACAAATAATATTAAATAAGCCTTTTCTTCTTTTTTTACATTGTAAAAATTTTGAAAGATTTCAATATTAAGAGGTTTCTGTGAATGACAAAAACATAAATAAGTATCATGAAAGGTTAAAAAAATTATAATGTTGAAAAAGTTATAAATTATAATTTTTTATACTTGCTTTTCAGAAGCATTTAGATAATAATAAAGCATAATAATCAAATAATTTTAGTAATAAAAGAAACATAACTTAAGTCGAGTAAATAAGAAAATTTATTTATTAAAATATTTTAAGTTTATAAACTGTGAAGGGTAAACTGTCAAGAGTATATTCTTGACTGAATTTAGTGATTTTTCTGTTAACTGCAGTGACAGTTTAGAATTTAAAAACATACATGAAGTAACAAATGTTTGTGTTCATATAACAGAAACAATTTGATTTCTACAACTGAACTAGTTCGGTTGAGACAACCTGTCCTTTGTTTCAATTAACCGAACTTTCTTCAACTAAACCTAGTTTAGTCAATTTGACCAAACCATTTTTTTGCGTGCGTAAGTATTAAACAAAAATTGTCAATTTTTCTTCAAGAACAAATGTTTAAAGCTCAAAACCTGCTAAAAAAACTTTTTTACAAGTAATTTTGAAAAAGATATACAACAAAAAACAAGGATTTCAAAAATAACAATAAAACTTGGTACAAACTTACAGTATGCGAAGTACATTATTTTGTTCAAGAACCGAAATTACTCTGATTTACCACTTTTGAATAAATTCAAGAGATCCATTACGCCCCGGTCTCCCCTATTAAGAGGATGTCAAAGTCGATGTGATTTTCTCATTGAAGCTCAATGCAAAAATCCAATCGACTTTGACACCGCCTTAAGGAACGTATCGAACCGTGCAAGCGTGGTTAAGTAGTTAAGTTATCTGCTTACGAATGTAGGGTCGTGCGTTCAACCTCCGACGTATGGGAATTTTTTCTGTGTTAGTAAATAGGAATTAAGTATTATAGATTACCCAGGCAGAAAAGTCGGAGTTCTGCCAATGCTTACGACCGGCATGGTACCGCAGCGCTGGAAAGAATGGACTTATACTTTGTACGTTGCCCGTTGTTGTTGTAAATTAAGATGTTCATTACATGAACATTTTGCTTCCTCTTTACGATAAGCAAAAAATTTGCTTTAAAGTGAATTTTTTCATTTTATTTAATTCCATTAATGCTAATAAAATATATTCTTTTATACATCAATCGATTCGTCTTGATGAAATGAAGATTTTTAGTTTGTCTTTAAGTCAATAGAGTAACATTTTATTATATAAGGCAACATGATTTTTAAGAACGAAATAAATTTCTAATAAAAGTGCGAATTTTTGGTTTTAATTACGACTACAAAGCTTCCTCACGAGGAAGCAAAAAGAGTAAATAATAAAAAAATTATAAATTTATATATTAATCAATTAATTTATATTATGCCGGAAATGATAATTATTTATTTTTTATTTATTTTTAACCACTTCACTGGCAGGGCGTTCCAAACGGCGTTCCTAATAAAACTATATATATTACTAATAATTAATATTATAATATAATTTTCTTTACAATCATAGTATATTATAATAGTGCATATAAATATCTCTTTTTCATAAAAATGTGAGTGATATTGCATAAAAAATAAAAAAAGTGGAACGCCATTTCTTGAAAAGTATTGAAAATGGACAATTTCAACGTTCAAAAAACATTGAAAAACATGAAATAGAAATATTATGATTTGTAGTAGATATAAGTACTTTACACACTTTAAAAAAATAAAGTTTTATTAGGTGACCACTTCACCTGACAGTGAAGTGGTTAATGAATTTATAAAATTAAAAAATCAGGTAACGACCATGGTATCTCCCTGGTTGTAAATTAGTGCCGGCGGGAGTGCTGTTTTGACTTTGTATGCTCACATAGCGTTTACTGTTCGCGTGCAGGTTTAGGTCAGCGGATGTGATGTCGACTTTGCAGCCTCTGGGTTCGGACTCCTTATAGTCTGGAGTTTCCTCGAGTCTTCAGATTTTTCATTAATTGTTTATGTTTTTCTGTTTCAGCATTTAATATATTTACTGTTTCTAATTATTAATTAATAATAATGTTGATAATATTGATAATAACTAAACAATTAATTAGACTGAAATACAATTTTTTTGTGCCGGTCCGACACTAATATACCACTATATATAAAGATGTACAAGGTAGCACCTAGTTAATACTTTATAACAATTTAAATAAATTACTTTATGGTTTATTAATTATTTGCTGGTCATATTGGATCAATTTGAAATAATTTAGATCATGTGCAGCAACGAATTAAGAAAATAAAGTTTTTTTTAATTGTATTAATTTGTTAACTTTAATTAAATAAAAAATTATAATTATTTAAAAATTCAAAAATCGGCCTCGAGGGATGTCTTAAGAATTTATTCTCCTTTAATTTAAAACAAAGTACACTCAAATCGGTTAAAAATTGTAGGCTGTAGAAATTTTTGAACAGTAAATTGTAAAATAAATGCGACACTTCACGAGTTTTGACTCGAAAAATTTAATTTATAGTTTTAAGTAAAATTTTCTCTTACTTGACTCGGACTTTTTATATGTTTGTCAGTAATTTATCCGTAAATGGTCCCTAAAGTTTGTGTTTTTAAATACTTTCACTGCTTCGAGCCCTGTTGTATGCTTATAAAAAAGAAGTAATTTAAAATTAACAAAATATTTCATCAGGGTAAGTAAGAGTATTTTTAGTTTTGTCACTTTGAGCTATTAAAAGTTGTCATTGGATAAAGATTAAAAATTTCTGACATTGAGAATCGATTCACTACAGCAAACGATATTAAAATACATAAATCTTTTTTTATTATTCGTTGAGTAAACCCTTGTCTTCTATTTATTTAAAATAAAGTATCAACAGCTTTAAATTATTAAATAATTTCTATTGATAATGTCGCTATAAATTTTACTAATAACAGTATTTCGCGTTATATTTAATTTTATTTAATTGTTCACCACTTCACAATATTTTTGAGTTATGAATATTTAATTTTCAATTTAATTTTGGGAAAAATGTCGATTAGTAGTTTATTTTTAATGTATTTATCTCATCTTATTCTGGTTACATAAAAACCCAGTGAATATCGATATTTCATTAAATAGTGATAGCAAAGCATAGAACGAGCAGATAAGAAACATACTAATAAATTTTAAGTGCTTTTCATACTATAATTATAGATGCTTGTATATACACAATATAATGCTAAACTGTTTCTAATCTGTTAATCGAATTCTCTCTTTCGATGTACCTGTACTAAATATATTCTAATCTACTGCAAGTGTATTTACAATAATAGTAATAATACAACATTTTGTTTAATAGAAAAGAAAAAATGTTAATTCTTAACTTTCAAAACTATTATCGATTAAATTTTGCAAATCTTTATTGTTTAGTAAAGTATTTTGAACATAATAATAATAATAATACCGATTTTAATATATATCGCCAACAATTATTAATTATTATTTAAAGATGGAAGTAGTTGACAATCTATCAGAATCATTTCTCACTTTATGCTTCATTAAGATTTCATGTATATTTCATATAACTGTTTGATAATAATTGTTGAAAAATGGAATTCTATATGCTAATTTCCATTTTATGGTTGATTAAACCTACGGAGAACACACCTCTTTGTTAGATCATTTTTAAATACTTAACCAATTCTGTACTATTCATCTGATCAACCTGAGGATGTTTTAAGATATAATTTAAACTTTGTGTAACAAGAGTGTTTACTATGAATAGATATTTATAAGAAAATAATATAGTACACAAAAATATATAAAATCAGGTTAATTTATAAAATGTGAAAAACTTTAACCCTACATCCGTCGCATGGTAAAAAGCTTCCTCACTAAGGTTTTTTTATTTAAAACTTTTAAAACACAAAAAAGTATAATTCCATATTCTCAGTATCTTTCACAGCACTCTTCTTCTTTAGATTAAAACAATTTTTGTATATTTTTATTTTTTTGTTATTGAATTTGAAAGCAGCAAATGTCGAGAATTTTTTACGCGGAGTGAGGAAACTTCGAATCGTGCGACTGACTGGGTATAATACTTGATTTCATTTGTTATTAATTTTTTATTAAAATAATTAACAGAAAATAAAAGTTATTTTTGGTGTTTTTTAGTGTTCAATATAACTATTAATAAAATCAGTATTTTATGTGTACAATGTTTGAAATTAATTTTTTCTTTAGTATACAGTTATTGAGGCCAATAAAAGCTTTTCTGTGCAGGATCCCATGCAGTAAGCATGCAGTAAATATATGTGGATGATATATTATTAAGCGTTCACACACATTTTGTCGATTTACTATTAAATGTTTTCAATTTTTATGATAAAAATTTTAAATTTACTTACGAATTAGAGATTAACAATGAAATAAATTTTCTCGACATGACGTTAATTAAAAATAATAATATAATTACTAATTGGTTCCAAAAACCAACATCTTCTAATAGAGTGATCAATTACTTTTCGGGCCATTCAATTCAACAAAAAAGAAATATTGTTTATAATTTATTAGATTATTTATTAGAAAAAGTGATTCAAATTCTACTGGAGAATGATTATCCATTGAAATTTGTCAATCTATTTACAGTCGTATTCCAAAAATTTGTATTCCTTTTAATGATAATTACTCACAATTGTCAAAGATATTTAAAGATTATAATTTATTGTCAGTTCCAGTTGTAAATAAATCTTTGACTTCAGTTGTAAAACTGGGAAAGGATGCTACTTAAAAATGGAACGAAACTGACATTCATTTGTAAGATGACATTGTTTACAAATTTAATTGTAATGATTGTTTTGTTACTTACATCGGTGAATCAAAACGTAGTTTAGAAAAAAGAATTAAAGAACATAAAAACAAAAAAATTGAATTTGTGGTTAATGACCATCAAACTACGCTTAATCATTCTTTCAATTTTGATGAAGTCAAAATTGTAGATTGAGAATCAAATTATAAAAAACGATTAATTTCTGAAATACTATTTATTAAATTTATCAAACTTTCATATTTTCTTTTTTATTGTAAATGTATTGCACTGTGGTGTTTCACTGTAAATATTATGTGTCCTCTGGTGGTTTCACGAACCAAAGAAAACTTGGTTCAATTTAATTTTGGTTCCTGTAAAAAGAATTCCGGAAACTAAATGAATATTGTGAAGAAAGCTTTTCGAAGAAGCAAAATAATAATCAAAACATCGGTTAAAGTAAAAAGATAAAGAGTAAAATATTGAGAGTTAAAATGTAACTATTGTGTTAATAAAACTAATATTATATTAAAATGCTGAATTCTGGCATTTATTGTTTCTAATTTATTTTATTCGTGATTCGAGCAAAAAAAATTATTATTCTTTTTGGCACTTTACCATGACTGCGTCAGTTGTCTCCTTATTTTGGGTCTTATGTGTAAGCTATTACTGTAAGGCGGTACTTTGAAAATCATCTTATATTTACTGTATGCTTACGAGGTAACGTTACAAACTTTACAGATACCCTCTGATGTAACCTTACCTCAAACATGTTGCTATGTGGGAAGGTTCCCACACCGGTACTTATGCAAGTTCCTACGCAATAACCTTATTCTAATATCCTGTATAGGATCCCGTCCAGGACAAGTTGAGGATCCCTGTCGGATCCTGTACAGCAACTGCACAAGATCTCTAATATCTATTTGGTAGTAAATTGTCTTATAAACTGCTACTTTAATTACAAAAAGCAAGTTTAAAAAACACTTTTTCATGTCCATGTCAAAAAAAAGATTATTAGAAGAAAGTTAAATTATTTTTAATTTTTATTTATCAATTTTAATAAAAAGCACATAAATTTAGATTTTATCAATTTGAAAAATTTTATGATGAATAATAAAATAATTTAGTAGAAACTACTAATTCAGATTTAGAGAGTAGGGACCTCACTGATTGTGAGAAAAAAAATTATTTGATTCAAACAAATTTTGTTTAAATCAAACTTAAAATAGCTTTGCTATACAGTCAAACATATTTAAGTTTAATTCAAACATATTTTTTGGTTCAGTCTAAGAGATTATATATTGAAATCAAACATAAATTGTGATTGATTTTACATTATCTGTAGTCAACTTTTAAGTTTGATTCAAACATAAAATTTTTAAACATAATTTTTGTTTAAACCGTAACAGAAAATATGTTTGAATTAAATATAATTATTCAAACAAATAGCACTTTTGAATCAACACTGCAAAAAGAAGTATCTTAATTAAGATGTTTTGGTAGTCATTTCTAAGATGTTATTGTAGTCACTTTTTAGTCATTCAAAATATCTTAATTTAAGATGCTTAAAGTATCTTTGTACACATTTTCCAACATATTTTTTGGGGAAAAAGTTTTGAGGTTAACTACGGGCTTATATGTAAGATATTTTATGCATCTTAGGTTTTAGTAACTTAAATTTTTTTCGCATCTTACAATTCACAAGTAACTTATCGCTAAACATCTTATTGAGACAGAAACATCTTAATTTAAGATACTTTAAAAAACTTACAGAAGTATCTTACTTTTTTAAGATAGAAAAAATATCTAAGACGTATAAAGCATCTTAAAAATCTGTAAGATACTTTCGAAAACATCTTATTTTAAGATGTAAGATATTATTTTTCCATCTTACATCTTATGTTAAGATATGAAATAAGATACTTATTTTTGCAGTGAATGCAGTAGATATTTACTACATATTGAGATTAAACTTACAAACTAATTTCAATTAAACAAAATCGTCTAACATTATTTTTGTGTTTCATTTAAGTATAATGTTTTCTCAGTGCTGAATTATGAATTAATTCGATTCTTGGGCTTCACGTGACTTAAAAGTAGAATTACAAATTATTTAATCCATAATTTTTTAATAAAATCATGTATTTTATACATTTTTATATTTATTAAATAACTCCTCTATCAAAATGTATTACTTTTTTCTTTATAAATTTTTCTCGAGACTTTAAAGAGCAGCCCTAGTTAGTTCAACCCAGTAAGAGCGACTATAAATTGTACACGGAGAGAAATTTCGTTTTAATATTTCGTATTATTATATTAGTATTTAGTAAAACCGATTGCAATTTGGGGAAATCGTGCACTTTTATTAATTATTATTACCATTTTTAAGAAAATTTATAATCAAATTATTACTTTGTATTATTCTGAAGTAACAGAAATTAGAATAGTCAGTAAGAAATTTTAATATTATAAGTAAGAAAGTCTACAATAGTAAAAAGTATTACTAGAGAATTATACTAAATACTATCGAAGTATTGCATAAATTGTAAATTTAGTAACGAATAGTGTTATCGACTATATTAAAAATTATGACCAGCCTAATAGCAGGTCAGGCTTTCGGCTGTCGAAGAGTGGTTACGAAACTGTCCGAGATTAGCCGAAACATTTTTAGCCGAGCAGTTCCGAAATTATCGAGTCAAACTTCATGGCATTTGAGACATTTAAGTTTTATTTCTCTTTAAATATAAATAAGTAAAAAATTTACGATTAGATTAGTGGAAACGTCTATTTATTAATAAAATCTGCTAATTCAAAAGCAAAAAGTCAGTTGCCAATTCAAATTAGTAAATACTTTTACTAATTAATTTAGAGAGTTTTCAATTATTATTTAAAATTTTAAACTAAAATATTCATATTTAAATTAATTTTTATTAGAAAATTCTACGAAAATTCAATTAATTAAATACAAAAATAAATAAATTTATTGAACAAGTTGAATGTTTCTTAAAGTTGTTGAACTTTTAAAGAATTATTTTGACGAATTTTAATAAAATTTTTAAGAATAATTTCATTTTTAGAGAAATTTTGATGAAAATTATATAAAAAATAATTGAATTTTTGTAAAAAATTATTAAATTCTTATTAAATTTTTTTATTATTTATGAAAACAATTAAATATTTGCGTAGAATTGTTAAAAAAGATTTGTTAATCATTGAATTCTTTGGGAAATTTTATTAAAGAACTGGATATTAAAAATTCTTTATTTCAAAACAGTTTTTTGAAAATAATTGAATTTTGGAGAAAAATGTTATTATTCATAATAAATAAATGAAATTTTGATGGGAAGTTTTTTAATTTTTTGAATGTGTAACTGAATTTCTGCGAAGGAAATCTATCTATTACTTTTGAAAAATAATATTAAATTCTTAAGACGAATTTTAATAATATATTTCTTTTTAAATAATTGGATTTTTTTGTGAAATTTTACTGAAATAGTAGATATTGAAAATAATTGAATTTTGATAAATTATTGAAATTAATTAAATTTCAACGATGAATTTTTTTTAAAATTGTGTCAAAAATAATTGAAATTCTGTGTTGAGTTTTATTATTTATAAAAATGGTTTTACTGCCTTGAAAATAATTTAATTTTTGCAATCATTTGTAACTTCTTTCAAAATTCAATTTCTTTTAGAGTTTTTAACTAAACTAGTTCATTAGAAGATATTAAAAAATGTGATTTAAGAAATGCTGCATTTTATATAAAATGCATAAAAATTTTTATGCCAATAAATTAAATGATGAGTTTTTTCAAATAACTTTAAATTGGATATAACTTTAATGGAAATCAGTTTCTAGAAACAAACAATTTTAAAAACAGTATTATGAGAAACATTTCTCAATAAAATTTTGACCCAGCATACAATATTATTTTAATAATAACTTAAAGTAAATTAAGAACTATGTTTAACAAAATATTGAGAAAATATTACTTTCTCGCAAGTTCAGAAAATTTCTCGAGTTTTAGTATATAAGGAAGTTGAGAACTGTATCTCCCAATGTACAGCGTGCGTGCGACATTGCGTTTATTTGTATCGGTTAAGTTTATATGTATGCGTATTTAGGTTTTAACATATATCTCCGAAATTGTATATAGTTTGTGTTTATATGTATATAGTATAATGCTTGCGTTGACTCATTTGTGTGTATGTGTGTGTGAAATACTCTCGAAACGCTAATTATATCCTTCTCCTTCTTACATCTTTTTATTTTCTATCCTTTTCGACTCACTCATAATTTTTAGTATTGACTATATTAAAGGTATTCTTTCGATACTTTCCTGGACTATAATTTTAATATAGTCAGTTTTAAAGATTATAATTCTTTTAATAATTTTTCTAAAATATATTAAAAGCTGCCTACTAATATGGACAATATTAATTTTTAATATAAAACACGATTTCCCTAAATTGAAAAAAAATATATTAAATTCTATTACCAATTTTAACAAATATTAATACAAAATCTCTCTCCGTGTAGGAAATCGAAGAATCATATGTAATCGACTTTTTGTAAAATTCATTTAAACAATGCAAGATAGAGAAAAATACTTTAAGATATTTTTTTAGATTTTTTTAAAGAAGAACAATTTTTTTAGGTAAGAAATCTTTTTATATATAATGTAATTTTTTGAGAAGAAGAATGTTTTTCTCTAAAAATTAAAAAAATTCATTCCCTTCTCTCCCCAACCATAATGTTTAAATACAAACTTTCCTTTTCTTAAGAAAATAAATATATATGAAATACGTATTGTTTCATTTTTGTTTAATTGCCCAAATTTTCAAGTTATAAATTTTTGAAATTTTGGTTTTTTAAAAGTATTGAGTTTAGCAAAAAGTTGTCAAAAAATGAACGTTTTAGTTTTCTTTCGACTTTTAAGAAATGTAAACAAAATTTTGTGTATTAATTTTTTATTAAAGAAAAATTTTATAAACAGATTAATTTTTTTAAAATTTTGGACCCGATTTTTTTTTAAATTTATTTATATACCTACCTTATAATGTAAAGAAGATTTTCCAAAAACTCCCGGATTGGGCCTGATGCGATTAAAGACTTTCCAAAACTTTCATACATTTTTACATTTAACTTTTAAAGAATGTTTATAGCCTAAAATTTTTAATCAATTTATGTGTTTTTTCTTTTAAGTTAAAAAGGAATCATTTGTCAAGATATCCTTTCATGCAAACCTAAGGATATTCTATTGTACATAATTGCACGTAATTTAAAAAAAATTTTTTAAACTTATTTAACGCATCAAGTCTATTCCGGGTGTTTTTGGAAATCTTCTCTACATTGTAAGGTATAAATACATTTAAAAAAAAGAAAATCTGGTCTAAAGTTAAAGAAAAATAATTTGTTTATAAAAATTTTTTTTTTCACTTTTCTTAAAAGTCGAAAGAACATTAAAACTTTCATTCTTTGACAACTTTTTTCTAAACTCCAAAATTTTGACAATTAAACAAAAATGAAAGAATACGTATCTTATATTCTTCTATAAAGATTAAGATGTAAGTCTCGGGGCTTATTGAGAAGAATTCTACTCAAAATTACTATTTTTCTATATTTATTCAGGGAAGTCGAGGAAAAGTCAGAAAATTTAGTCAAAAGTACTGAAATAATATTCAATTTCGAAAATTGATAAAAAAATTCTGAATGTTATATTCCTCATCATTGAATACACTGGAAAAAAGTTCATTGAATCAAGTAAATGCATTTTCTTGACCTTATTTATTTGAAACAAACCCATATTTTCTTATTGGATGAAATATATTTTCTTGTGTCAAGTAATTTTGAGCATTAGGGAAATCATTTTTTTTATTTTCTTTAAATAACTATTTATTTCATTCAACACCCATAGTCTTGAGCCAAGAAAATGGGAAGATTAATATAAGTTAATAATTGTTTCAACTCAATTAAAAATTAACTTCTTGGTCGAATTCCAAATTTTATTATTATAAAATTCTTCTCCCAAATATGCTATGTCAAGAAAATCGTTTTCTTAAACCAATACTATAATAGTCTTGGCCGTATTCAATCTCACAATTTGCTTCAACCAAGAAAAATTTTCTTTGTTCAATACTTTTTTTCAGTGTAGATTTTATTTATTTCAAAATCTTCCTATTTTTAACAACAATTGAATTCTTCAGATTTTTATGAATAATTTTGGAAAATATTGTTACTTAAAATTTCATTAAATCATACATTTTAAGGGCCAAAAATAAGTTCTTTTTAATTTTAACTATCAAGTACCTTTTAGATAAATCTGGCAAAAAGATATGTTACTCTTGGGATGTAAGAAAATGTAAAAGAAATATATGGTGATTGTGCCAAGTAAATTAATAAAAAAAATAAAAATTAAAAAAAAAAATTTTTTTTACCCCTTCCGCTGCAAACAATGTACCACAAAATTTTTTTTAGATGCACTTTTTCTTCCTTTTTAACATATTTCTTCGAGGACTTTAACGGTTTAGTCAATTCAGAGAAAATTTAATTTTTAATTTTTTCAAAAAAGTGCCACAAGTTTTTCAAAAATAATTTTTTCGAGTTGATACTTGGGGAAAAAAAAGTTTCATATAGAGATTAATTAATCCTGAAAATATATGGTGGAAATTTTAGCGGGGCCGCAAAACAACGCTTATGCGGCTACGGCCTTCAATCATGTTCAAAATTTTTTAAAATATTCTTGACGAAATTTCAATTTTCAAAAATTTTCCTCAATTTCATATGAATTCTATTATTTACAAAGTTTTTATAAAAAACTTTGCCTGGAAATGAGGGAAAAACAAAATTAATTTTTTGTAACATGCCTGATTGACTTAAGGATCCAAATTATACAATAAATAAATACCTATTATTAAATTTAAAAAATAAAGAAACATAATATTATCTATCAAAAGTCAAAACATATCAAAGAAACAAAAGCATAATCATGACTAACTTCAGGTGTCCGTTTGGAAATCTACTCAAAGTCGCTCCAACTGAGATTGGACGCCAATGTGGGTCCAACTGGGCTTCCAAAAGTTCAAAAAGTGAGAAAATAAAATAATTTAGTTAATTATTAAATTATTATTTAAATGATATGCTGGACAAATAAATAAAAGAGCGCAACTGTAAAAAGCTCCAAAAATTTTTTTTCTTTTGTTTACTTGGACAAAGTTTAGAAAAATTTTGTGAAAAAATATAAAAATGAAAACTTTAGTTGATATAATATAACATAATACATCCATTTACTGTAGTTGGCTATTATTCAATTTTTAAATTACATAAACATTTTTTTACTTTATTTACTAAATCCATTGCTTATTGTTCGTCGTCATCTTTAGTACAATACCCAATAACAATAGAATGATTCAATCTGGTCTCAACTGGGATTCCTAACATTGGGAATTAATTGGTTTTAACGTTACAAGCCCAGTTTGGGCGTTAACAGGGTTGCCCACTTTGGAGATTGGGAACCCCAGTTGGGGCCACATTGGAGCCCAACCGACTTTTCCACACGGGATGTGAACAGACTGGACAGAATGAAAGGATGAATAGATTATTATAGTTAATAATAATATTAATAGACGACTGTTCCGAAAAAGTCATAGTATATTTGTTTCTCTATAAAACAAAAACTAAAAGCTCTCTTTCTCTGTTTAAACTTTATTTCTTTCTGTAACCACAAATAAAACCCATTTTCTTTCTCTAGACGTTTATCATAGTTAATACTAATAATAATTAAAAATACCGAATGATAAATTCCTTTCCTTTAATTATAAATTATAATCTGTAATGTCGAATTCTCTAACAGGTAAAGTGACCATGTTATTCCCTGGAAAACCCACGTTTCCCTCGAACCGCCTAAACCTGCGCCTTTTATTGCCCCTCGAAGTCAGACCCAAAGTTATTTTTGAATAAGTTTAAAACAGTTTAAAAATGTCTACTATGACAATTGAATATTCCTTTAAAAAAACAAAATCTTTGTTTTTAACCAATATTTAATAAAATGAATTTTTCCTCGGATCTTTAGAATAAAACGTGATAAAGATTAAAAATAAATTCAATTTTTTAAGATAAAATTGAAATAATCAGTAAACATACATATCTAAATGTGCCTACAAACGTTAAAACAATGAAAGCAAACGAATGCAAAACACGAACAAGATAAAGTAATCGACGTGAAATATTTAATAACAAGTTTTTACGGCGATTTTTTTCAGATACAATATTAAGAATTTAAAAATGCAAAATTAAATATTTTCCAGATTAAAAGAAACGAAGGAAAATAAATATTTATTTTTTTCGATTAATATAAATGTGAAATAAAATCAGGAAATAAAACCTGACTTAATGGACAAACAAATATTGGAATTCATTTATTATCCGGATGTTTCAGTTTTGGAAAAATTACTTTAGGCAAGTAATTCAGCAATAATAAATATTAAAAAAAAATTATTAAAATATTAAAAATTATTAAAATTGTTAAAAAATAATTTTCTTATCTATTTATATGTAACCTTATTTTTTTTTATAAATATTAATGAATTATATATTATTAATTTTTCTTTTTTTGAATATCGTTTTATACTTAAAAATTGGAAAAATATTTTTCAATTACTATTTTTTTGAAGGTACACTGAGAATACAATACATTTGAATTAAACATAATTATCTTTGTTATACAGTCAACCAAATATTATCTTTGAATTTAACATTATAATTTTGATTCAATACATAATAAATTTGACTCAATAAAAATGATGTTTTAATCAATTATAAAATAGGCTTTATTCAAATATTTTTTTTGGTTGACTACTTATTTTTGAATTAAAAGAAAAATTTTCTGAGTGTAGAGTTCGAAGTTTATTTTACCGTTGTATATATTTGATGCTCATGACATACACCTGCGCACGTAGTAATAATGATGATAATAATAATAATTGACTCGATGCAATATAGTTTCACGAGAGTGCCAATTTGAATGAACTCGAGTGATTAATCTTGAAGGAAGTTGCACAGTTATCGCATACATGTATATATATATATATATATATATATATATATATATATATATATATATATATATATATATATATATATATATATGTTCCCGCACTATAGGAAAGATGTGGTGAGGGTTGCGGTATAATGTCAGCAAAGCGAATCTTTATTCTTGCCGTTATACCATGAAATGGATGCATCGATACTGATATTGAATTATGCAAGCTCTGTGATGGCAATGGAATGGAGATGCAACCCTGTCTTTATGAGTTTGCGACCCTTTCCAAGTAGAACCTTTATTTGCGAGACTTGGTGATAACTATAATGGTCATTTTCATGATATCAAATACGCCATTATCGTTTACACTGTATTTTACTTGATGATGTCGTCATGTTGTGGTTTATGATCCTCTTTGACCCGAATTAATATAATATTTTTCGAAAATTCAAACCAAAAAATTCTATTCTATTTTCCCAGAATTATTTAACTCTTATGAATTTCAGTAAATATTAATTACAAATTTACACAATTATTTTTCTCCAAATTTTAATTAATTAAATATTATTAGTGTTCTTAATTTTTATTAAATTTGATTAATTAAATGAATTTATTATAATTAAATTTTACTAATCATTGAGTACATTTTTCTTCTTTTGAATTTCGCGGCAATAGTTCGTTAAATTGCCGCATAGATGGCATGAAAATTCACTCACAAATGATATGAAGTAAAAAGAGCCCCCCACAGCACCGAAACTTTCTTAAAAATTTATTAAATATTTACTTGCAATATTCGGCATATTTAACTGAAAAGTTTAGTGAAAATTGTGTGAAGATTTAAATGTCTCGATTAAATAAATGTTTAGCGCGCAGATTTCCTGAACATTTCCTGAACATGAAATTAAATTTTTGCATAATTATAATTATAATTATGCGAAGATTTCATTGAAATTTTCAGGAAATCTGCGCGCTAAACATTTATTTAATCGAGACATTTAAATCTTTACAAAATTTTCACTGAAGTTTTCAGTTAAATATGCCGAATATTGCATGTAAATATTTAATAAATTTTTAAGAAAGTTTCGGTGCTGTGGGGAGTTGTTGTTCTGACAGTTGGCTACGCTTCAAATCATTTAAGATGAAGTAAATAGAGTAAAACTCTTTTACTATCATGCGTTTTTTCCTAATTTATTTTATAATCACTAGAAGTTTTCGCGGAGTATAATTATTTAAAAAGTTTGTCAGGAATTTTTATATCGAAATACTTTTAGTTTTGAAATCTTGTCTGTCTGTGTATTTGAAACATGGCTAATTTTATGGCCCTTTGCATGATGAATTTTTTGTCCCAAAAAAAGAAAAAAAAAACTATCCATCACCGTAAAAAATAGTTGTCAGTTATTCGTGCTTTTCAGGTAGAGAGTATTTTTAAAAATATATTCACGACAGAAGGGAAAAAAGGATCTTGATGCAATTTATATTAATATATTAATATACGACAAAATTAATTGGAAAAATGATTATAAAATTAAAAAATCCTTTTTTTCAGTAGTTGTAATTTTGAATTTAATCAGAGAATTTGCTATTTTTTTATTTTATATTTTTTAACTTCGATGTAGATATACAAATCTGAAAATTAGCAAAGAGGGATTAAGTCAATTATTCTCGAAATTTTAAATAATAATTAATTTTACAATAAATATTTTCTTCTTATTGAAACACATTGTTTAAATGATAGAAAAAGTAAAATAACAGAAAACAGAAGGTAATAGAAAGTAATAATTCCACTTTTTATCAAAAGATACATTTTTTATTAGCTACTTTACTTTTTTTAAAAGAGGGGAAGAAAACATTTTTGCTATAGTAGAATAGTAGAAAGAATTAAATTGTTTAAATGTTTAAACAATTTATGAAGTTAGATTAAAAAAACATGCCTGTAAAAAATGTACCCTTGAAGCTCCTATCACGAGAATTAGAAAAGTTTGACCTATTTTTACAAAGCGAGATTTATTTCAGTTTGGAAGGTTTAAACGGAAATCTCTTTGTAAACAACTTGATTCTGAATTTAAATATTTTTTTGCATATATTCAAAAGTGTCTAAGAACTTGAATGCTACACTGAGAAAACTGGATAGTCAAACTTGTAGCGAATTCGGTTATCTGCTCTACATTGCTCTCGGAGTGCTCTTGCTCTGTTCGGGAGTACTCCTTATATGCCTTAACTATAGCAAATCTGTTATAAATCGAACAGGCTAATCCTTCGGGGAAGAATTTGCTATTAGAGGGTTAGGTTTTGAGTGTTAAGCCTGATTCTATGGATAGTTAAGTTTTCCCTTCGAGTTAGTCAAATTGATAATCGGAGAGTCTATTATTATCCCTCCGAAATGGTTACAAAAAACTTAACCTCAAATATGGTCTGTTTGTCCCTCCAGATAGTTAGTTGAATACTCCATTTTTCTCCGTGCAAGAATGGTCTTGAAATAAAAATTCGAAAAATTAATCCAGAGTTTACCACAGATCAGAGAATTTAGAGAAAGTATAGAATTCCTCAGAGAAATCAGGGAAATGTTAGTGATTTTTATAAAAAGTACTGGAAAAAATTAAATTTTTAGAATTCATAAAAATATTCTGAATTTTTGAGTCCTTTTTTGTCTCAAAGATTATAAAATTACCACCTATTATGAAAAAGTTACAAATTATTTCAGAAATTCAGTTATTTTCAAAATTAATAATAATCTCTAGATAATTCAATAATTTTCAAAATTATTTTTAAAATCTTTAGAAAAGTTTCAATTACTTAAACAAAGTGTGAATAAAATTCTTCGTAAAAAATCAATTATTTTAAAGTTTTTAATGAAATATTTCGTAAAAATTCAATTGTTTTTATAAACAATAAAATTCTTGTAATTGAGATTTTTAGTAATATTTCAATAAAACTCGAAATAATTTAATTGTGTTAAAAAATTTAAACAAATTTCATCAAAATTTAACTTATCTTTTTAAATAATAAAATACTTTTCCTATATTAAATTTTTTTCAAATTTTTTCAATTATTTTCAAAAATATATCTTAGTTAGTGAGTTTCAATATATCTACTTTTTTAATAAAAATAAAAATATGGAGTAATTTTATAAAAATTGATAGAATATATTACTTATATACATGAATCGATTCGTTTCCATGCCAGGAATACAATTTTGATAGGAATTAATAAAAATTTTTATAAAGAAAAAAGTTATTTAAAAAACACAAATTAAATCAATTTTTTTTCATTTAAAAAATTGCAAAAAAAAATTTTTTAGATATTTTTGAATCCTTCTATCTGATTCTAGATATTTATAACCGTAATATACGGAGTAGACAATTTTTTTATGTTTTATAATTTATAATAATATTTTTTAAACTTCATGAATTTCAAAAACGTTAGAATTTGGAATTTTTTCAATCTTAATTCATATAGAAAAATAATAATGATTAAATAGTTATATTCAAAAATGAAATTCTTTGTTTTCAAATCATTTTATATGTAAAGAAATTCATAAATAAATTCTAAAATAAATGTAATAGAACATTTTCTTTGAGTATCTTATCATTTTTAGAGTGAATCAGTATATTTTTTAGAGTCAGGGAAATAGTCAACATTTTTTCTGTAATTCAGGGAAAAGTCAGAGAAAAAAAAATTAAATTAAATTTTGTGTCAACCTTGTAATCGCAACTGTTTTTTTATTATTTTTACTGGAGAATTCAAATTCATAAAAGTGAAATCTATTTTAACAAATTTTTCTTTAATTTGTTTCAGGTGATACGGACTTAAGAAGCTGATTGTAATTTTATCGTGAAACTTTCTGTGATACGGCAATTTTCTTTTTTTTAAACATTCCAAAGACGTGAATTATTCCAATTTTCCCACAGTAGACAATTTGAAAAAGACAGAAAAAAGGAGTATAGAAAACAAAGAAAAAAAATAAAGATAATCCAGAGAAAAGAATTTTTTTCGGTTGTGAAAGAAGAAAGAGGAAAACAGTCTGGATGGACAGCGATGTTTCGCAAACGGTACACAGAACGTGGCGACAACAATCTCCGACCACCAGACATTCGAAAATAGTGATTCGAGTCTCGAGGCTACATCTCAATTCAACTCGGAAAATTTTGGACGTTCGTCGTCTTCATTCGATATCCCCCGGAACGACGATGATGAAACTTTCAAGACTCATGAAAAACTCCCGTACAGTTTCAGCTTTCATCACAAATCGAAAAAGAAACGAAAATCCGAATTCAATGGCCCACTAAATAAAACGCAAGAGCACACTCTAAAAGTTTCGAGATCTCCTGAATTGTACATATCACCAAACGCCGATGTTAAGTCACCGGAACTTCACAGAACCGAGACATTTCTTAAGAGATTTGTCAAAACCTCAAAGGATAATTTAACCGAAAATTGTGAACGACTAGTGAGGAATATTCAAAAAAGTCCCAGTCTTTTAAAGAAGAAACTACATTTCACCTGGAGTAGTGACAGTTTAGGTAGTTCGAAAAGTGGTGACAAACCAGTACCGCCGATTAGACGAAAGAAATCAACGAGACGCAAGAAGAATTCCTCCTCTTGTCTTGAGAGAGGAGAGAGTTTCACTGAAGAAGAAGAAGAAGAAGAAAATTTAGCAGTAGAAAAAAAAGAGCGACCAACGTTTTTTCTTGAACCAGAAAAGGAGGATTCAAATTATACTCACCCGTTCGAAGCACACAATTCAAATGTCGATGAGGAATTATCTAGATCACAAAGTGTTTCTATTGAAGATGTGGACGATATTATAAGATCCGAGGACAACTTCAATCTCCTTCAGGAGCGCTACCTTCTGAGGAAACATTTAAAGACATTTGAAAATATAAAACAAAACCAAAATTGTGAAAAGAAATCTAAAAGTGAGGAGAGCTTGACAAAGATTGTTGACAGCGATTGTTGGAGATTGAGAAAAAATCGTAATAGACAATATCGAGATTCATTTCTCGGGGAGGAAGATCAAGGTCATTGGAGAGTCGATAGGAGACTGAAGAAACTGAAATCGTCACCACCACCGGACGAGGTTCAGGTTCAAAGGTCCCAGTTGCTCGAGCAGATTCACGATAAGCAAGGGTCAGATAAGCAAGGCCTCACCACCAACAACAACGTGACTCCGATCAGTAACGATTCGTTCGCACTGCTGAACGTGTCTGATGTTTCGCTTCTTAACGTAAAATGTCGACTTGCAAATTTCACGAATGCACAGGAACGCGACAAAAGTGGGGGAAACGCGATTATAACTTCACTGGAAGAATCACTTTGTCGAGATTCACTCGGTCACGCTCGGTCAGATCAGAATTTTAGGACGACGACAACAACAGGTGAAAAGTCGACAATTCGTCTATTCGATACAATTGAGAGTAATGTTTACCAATTAACAAAAAGTGATTCAGAAAATAATTTACAGTCAGCGAAGAAAAGTGATGAGGAATTCGTGAGAAGGGAATTAAGAAGAGATTCAAAGAATCAAATTGGCAGTAAGGAGAAGAGGGGAATAAAGGAAGTGGGTAAGAGAATTTTACTGAGAAAATCGCAGCGAGTGAAAAAACGACAGACAATGAGGCTGGCAGTTAAGATTATCAGAATGCGAGAAAAACTTATTGTTGGCTTAAGTGCTTTTGCAATTTTATTCACAATTTTTCTCGTCATGGACCTGCAATTAGATCTTGGATACAGTGGACATCATCTTGTGTCGAGTCACGGTCGAGTTAAATTTGGCGACGATCCTAATCGTGACACTGTGTATAATAATTTTCGACGAAAATTCCTGCAGAGGGTGAATGTGAGTAAGGAGCAATCGGGTGGTGGTGCTGGTGATGTGTCAGCGGGGGGTAATTGGCAGACTGTGAAAGGTAGTAGTGATACTACGAAAGCAAAAGAGAGAACGGAAAAACAAAAAGTTCATGATAGTTTTATGGATCTCAAAGCCATTCTTTTAAGTATTGAGACTGATGAGAATAGTGTTGTGATCAGTCATCAGGAGGATCTTAGTAATAGTCCGACAATTGGGGAGATCAGGAGGATACCGTTAAGGTAGGATTTTATCAATTCATTGGTTATTTAAATTGAATCAACTTTTTTAGTGTATCAATTAATTTTTATCTAACTCAATATTTTTGGAAACAATAAAATATATATGTCAATTAAATGCTGAAATTCGTGATTCAAATACAATTTATTTGATTTAAATTTTTTAAATTTCAATTAGTAAAAATAGATCGATTTTTTATTGAGAAATAAATAATTCTGATATTTATTTATTTATTAAAAAATTAATATATAATTTTTCCAAAATATGGTATTATAAATACATTATTATTATAATAATAATTTCATTTGCATACTATTAATTAGTTGAATAGTAAACTACCATTATCTGCGTAATTTATTTATATTTGCGGTATATTGAAATATTTTCATCTTTAAATAAAACATATTTATTCATTAATAATAAATTTTCTATTAATAAATTTGTTGCTAAAAATTATAAATAAATATTTTACGATTATTTTAGTATGAAACATATTATTCATTTATTATGACAAATTTTATTTATTTAATAAAAAATACATAAATAATTTTATATTTATTTATTTAAAAGTAAAAAATTGCGAAAATAAATAAGTAATAATTAATACTATGATTATAATAATTTTATTTACATTACTATTATAATTAGTTAGTTAATAAAATACTTATTTATTTGCATTATTTATTTATATTTGACAAATATTGAATTATTCTCACAATGATTTACAATTTACTTATTTATTAAATAATTATTTGTTATTTATAATAACAAATTTTAAATTAATAGATTTGTCATTAGAAAATAATAATGCGATAATTTTTATTGAGTTATTCTTTTAAAAATAAATTATATGTAATTTTTCGAAAAATAATAGATATAAAATAGTAAATCGCGTGTGGAAAATGAATACTGGTCCTAGCTAGGTCCTGTCTAGCTTTCCCCGTTACCAGCTTGGTCCTAAGTTGGCAGAATAGGTTGGACCTACAGTGGTCCTAACTTGGGAACCTAGTTAGAACCAGTTTATGGGTCCATTTTAGGACCTAGCAAGAACCATCTCAGACAGAATGTTCTATTTCTTTATAATTTTAATTAGTTTAAAATATTTGTTAAATAAATAAGTTTTAATTAATTCTTATTACTTTTTTTAATTAAATGGTGACGAAATACGAATTCATAAATAATGTTAGTATATATATATATATATATATATATATATATATATATATATATATATATATATATATATATATATATGTGACGTGCCGCGACAAAAGGGACCTTAGCTGTTTTTGACAGAACTAAAATTAGAAGTATAAATAAATAAAAATGACCAATTTTCTTTACAAACTATTAATATTTAATTCATTATTATGTGCAATATTTTCATAAAAATATGCTTTTGATGTTAAATAATCAATAATAAATTTTTAATGAAGTTGAAAGTACTCTAAACATAACCTAAAATTCTAAGCAGCTAAGGTCTCTTTTGTCGCGGCACGTCACATATATGTGACGCGCTCCGAAGAAAGGTACCTAAGAAGCAAACGACTTATAGGTTAGAGTCGTGTTAGATTTCTCTTGATTAAAAGTTTATTTTTGATTATTTGAATTTGAAACTAAGTTTTTTTTGAATATTTTGGATATAATGAAGACTTGAAGATCAATAATTTTTAATTAATAATTGAAAATAATTTTTATAGTACAGTAGAACTCATTTTCGTTAAACTGTACACGGAAAAACTTTTTTCATGAATTATTACTAAATTTACTCAAGAACTCAGGATATGGGAAAAATTTAGAACTTTTTTTAGAAATATTCAACATTCATTAAAGAATTTCCAGGTGTTTTTCTAATGGCTTAGAAATAATTGTTCTTGCCTCTTAAACCAGTTCAGGACTTTTTCAAGAAAATTCAACAAATAGTCCAGAAATGTATCTCCAAGCAGCTTAAAATAATATTTCAATCTATGGTTTTGTAGCATTTCTTGTTTTATTTCCATATTCTGAGTTCTTGGATAAGTTTCTAAATAACTCTTGAACAAAGTTTTTCCGTGTATTAAATTAAATTTTATGAAATTGAATTTCATAGATTTTATTTAAATTTAATTAAATTATGTGAAGAAGCACTTTGCAAAATTTCAGAATGATTGTTCAAGTAGATTTTGAGTTATCGCTTACACGGATTTCAAAAATGACAAGTTTCAGAAAAACGCTTCAACCTTTAAGGATCAAATGCACAATGTGTGTCGTTTGACGTTATCTTTACACGTTAAAACGCACCCGTGTGGAAATTGCCCGACTTCGCCTTATTTGAAGAAGGGCATTGATGAGGATTTAGTGAGGCCAACCACACCAATAATGCCTAGATAGGTGATAATAGAGCACTGACTAGAATGCCTTCTTTTTCTAAATAGGAAAATCTAGCTGGATCTTTTTATGCCCCTATTAAATATTTCAATCAGGCTCTGACTAGAATGCCCTTTTTTCTAAACAGAGAAATCTATCTGGTATCTATTTATGCCCCTATTAGCTATTGTAATTAATGTTCAATTTCATTGACAAATCACAATTTCTAAATAATAAGCAATGAAATTAATCAGAAAAATAGTTCTAAACGCATATTAAAATACTATTTAAATATAAAAACTATTTGAGCAAAAATTATTGCTATTTTTAAATTTCAAAATATTGCACTTTTTCTCACAAGCGGTAAAGAAATGTTCTGCTTAGTATATAAGGACGATGAGAAAGTAGATTCATAGCGTGCGAGTTAGTGTTAGGTATGCGTTAGTGTTAGTGTTAAGTTAGTGATAGGTTGATTGGTTGAAACAGTGTCGTTTACATGTGTGTTTGTTCAGTGACTTGTTCAGTATTACTGGCGCAATATTACGCCTGTCGTAAATTTTTGCTTTAGGTATTTAGAAAAACTAATGAGGCGCTAAAGAGGCCCTCTAGTTAAATCCCCACAGTAAAAACAAAGTCTTCCTTTAATCTCAAGATTTGCCTTCTTTCTAGATGTAAATGAAAGTAGACCAAATGCCATTAATTTCAGTATGGGAAAAAACTTTAAAACAATCTAAGCACAATTCTGGAAATAAGCAGCTACGTGTGCTGAAAAGTAACTATCAGACGACAGATAGGCTGAATTTTAACTGTTGATTGAGCTGATTATTTCATGAATCTCTATATGGGCTGAAATTCAGTCTCAAAATCGTTTTCAAATAAACTATAGTCGTACCTGAATTCATAAAATATATATTATATAGCAGGAGGTGAAAATTTCACAACAATAAATTCACTTAACACAACTAACTTTACTTTCATGACTTTACACATAAAAAAAAATTTCTTTTACAACACTTGGAGAATATTTGGATTTTTTAACAATATAAATTATTTATTTTAATTAATATTTTCATGAATCAATAGGGATTAAAAACTTATAATAAGCACTATATATACATTGAAAAAAAAATTTAATTGAATCAAGAAAATTTGAATTGGTTCAAGTAAATATCGGGATTGCATAGGGTCAATCCAATTATGCAATTGGCTCAAGAAAATGATTTTCTTGACATAGTATACTTGGTTGGAGAGCATATGTTCTTGATCCAAGAAAATATGGAATTTGATCAAGAAATTAAGTAACTTGTAAGAAATGCAGAATATATTAATTCAATATCATTTGTGTATCAAATCAAGTAAATGGTTTACTTGTATTGAGAAAATATTTTCTTGATTTAAGAAAATTATAGATTTCAATCAAAAAAATATTTTCTCAATTCAAGTAAATTATTTACTTGAATTCCCCCCCCCCCCTTCCCTCATCTCATGATTTCTAATACTTAGGTCAAACATTTTTATTATTTAATTAATTAACATTCATATTTTTTTATTTAAATAATTAAACAATTGTTATTTTACATAATATTTACATTTAATTAATACTTATCACAAATACAACAAATATACCTTGAAAGAAAATTTTCCACGGTCGGAGGAATCGAACCCGGGTTGCACGCGTCAGAAGTCGTACCGTTGCCACTATGCCATCCAAGCCACAATGGATAGTTTTCAAAAACTGCTATTTAAGTTGCACATCCATTTGAAGAAAAATATTTTCTTGGATCAAGAACACCGTCATTGTGTTAAGTAAAAAAAAGTTTCAAAGCAAATGAATGAAATGATTTGATTTAAGAAACACGAATTCTCTAGACAATACTTTACTATTTCACTTAAGAACATAATATTCTTGATTCAATCCTTTTTGGTACTTCGGATAAGTAAAATATTTGATTGTAATAATAACATATATTTACTTCCACCAAATACTGAATTATTAATACAAGAACTATACCCAATGCTCATAATTACTTGGCACAAGAAAATAAATTTCTCTCTTCAAATAAATATGGGATTGATTCAAGTAAATTCTGCCAAGTAAATGCATTTACTTGGTTCAATTACAATTTTTTTTCAGTGTATAAGTAATTGGTTCAATAACGGGTTGATCTTGAGACATAACTAATTAAAACACTTGTTAAAATTATTGGGAATATTACTTTTTATTTTCACTTGTATTTGTTCCCAAAATTAAACAATATATGCACTTATTATTTTCGTAAAACACTTATTGTCGACAGCAAATTTTAACAGACACTTCACTTCGGTAAATAGATGACGCCATATTAAGAAGACAGACGTTACTTTAACTTTCAGATCTCGAAGTCTGAAAATCCGTTGGACAAGTTTATTCTTTTCAGATTACAAGATTTTTCCATTTCTCAGCAAATTTTAGACCTCTTTTAAGACCTGCATGTTTAATTTCATCCATAATAATGGATATTTATTCGTTGAAGACTCTAAGTGCTTTCATTCAAATCCTTTTTTGACTTAATTTAAAGAAGTAGCTTAAATTAAGGCAAAGTTTAAAATCAGCCTTTCTTAAAATTAAGACTTTGTTTTTACTGTGCCCACATTATGCTTTTCTATTCAGTCAGTGACAAGGCAATCTAGTTAGAACCTCTCCATCTTTCCACATCATCACCTGATATTTTAAGCGTAACGAAATTAGAAGAGTCCTGACTAATTTTCCTACTTTGCGCTTCACTCAGGGCCTTATTAAGTCCTACTTTCAATTTCTACACGGGGCAATTAAAAAATTTGGTTTTTCATTGCCTTTTAATAAATGACAATTTTCATTGATTATTTAGTTAAAGTCGGTAGAAATGATTAATGAAAAGTAAAAGAATTTTCATTTATTTGTAGTGTTTCGAGGAAAGAAATGATATTCAAATTATTATTTAATTATGAAGCAAAAAATATTTAAAGAAGAGAATAATTGAACTATTACTTAATAATAAGTTGCAACATTTCTAAGATAGTGTTTATTTAGTTTTTCCACTTGATTTTTTTTACTTGTAGTAGTTTCAGTGTATGGAATTTAAATAACATTTTTATAATTAAATTTTTTAATTATTTCTGTAGTTTTTATTATTCAATATTATTTATATTTTAATTATCTTTTATATTTTATTTTTTGGTATTTTTATTTAACTTAATTTTATTATCTTTCTATTGTTCTTCATGTATACCCTGTTAGGATTTTTACTAGAGGTGTTCTAATAGCCCGAAAAGCCGGGTTCGGCCGAGCTCGAGTTTTTTCGATGTATCGGGTTTAAATTGTCAATTGTTCTTTAAGAAAAAATGTTTAAAGCTCAAAACTTGATAAAAAAAAGTAATTAAGTAATTTTTAAAAAGATGTAACAAAAAAACCAAGACTTCAAAAATTTACTTTCAAGCGTCAAAATTTTGAAAACCTTAATGAAGTCGAGTAACCGAAAATTTCATGAACCTGAATTCAGTCGGGTTCCAAAAGATTTTGGGTATGTAAACAAGCTTGACCCGGCCCGAACCCGAACTGACTATGCTCGTATCGACCCGACCCGAAAAGTGAAAAGCACAAAGTTACTCGATCGGGTTTCGGGCTATTTGCATACTTCGAGTATCAACATATTTGACAACTCCACGTAAATTCTCCAAATTTTCCCAGATTCCTCCTCTGTTTGCGATCCGTAAGCCGACTCAGATTATTATCTCACGTGCCAGAAAAATCTCAGGGTAATGGTCGCGAACCAATTACCCTTGGTTCTAAAGCATCCGCCGAGCGAGACATTTATTTGATTGAGCTAATCTGTCAGTTAACTTAATTTTATTATCATTATTAACTATTTAAATTTGGATAATTTTTTTTTTAATTTATACATTTCATTATTACGTATTTTTCGATATTTTTAATTATTAGGTACCGTGTTTCTAATTATTTTTTTATATTATATATATATATATATACCTATTCAATGAATTAAGACTTGAAGTTAACGATCACTCTGAGTCAACACAATTTTTTTGTCTTCACTCGGAGTGATCATTAAATCCAACACTTAATTAATTTGAAAACCGAGTGATAGAATCATCATTATTAATTATATACCTACTCGTTTATCAAGTATTATTAAAATAATAATAAATACATAGAGGTACACAAGAAAAAAAAGTTTGACTTCGTTTACACCTTAAATTCAGTCTCAAAATGAGGGAACTGACAAAACCTTTCAGAAACATATTCAACGAAATTTTTCCCATTACAAGTATGGACAAAAAAATTGAAAAAGTAGGCGGTGTATAGCAAAAGTGGTAAAATTATCCCCCCTTTAACCTCTCCAAATTTTCGAAGAAGTTAAAAACTTTTTTTGGGGTACATTTCTGCTTGATAGAACAACAAATTCCCCGAATTTAAAATTTTTTTAAAAGTTAAAATTTCAACTTAGGACATTGCAGGTGAAATGCCTCACATTCATTTGATTAGGTGTTTTTTCATTTTAACTTGCGTATCTTTTATTTATTTTATTGTAAAAGTTAGGTAGAATATTTCACTTTTTTAAATTATTTGTGTCATTTATTTATTTATTTGATTCTTTGTTTAGTTATTTAATTATTCTTGAAGTATGTATAAAAAAATTTCTTTTTTTCGAGAACTAAAAGCTGTTTGTGTACTTAAAACACTAACATCTTCAGACGAGAGTTTAGATAAACGGAATTTATTTGTCCAGAAGATAAGATTATTTATCTTAATATTAATAGAAAATAGAGGACGATCAGAATCTTTGAAATTTTTACAGACTCATCATTTTAATTGTTTTTTCTTTTATTCATTTAATTTTTCATTTATATTATATATAAAATAAATAAATAAATAAATAAATAAATATATATATATATATATATATATATATATATATATATATGTATATATTTATTTATATTATTTATTTTTTTTCAATTATTCCATTCTTAAAAATTTCGAAATGAATAATAAAAAAAATCGGAAAAAATGTCTTTAATTGAATCGATATAAAATTCTCAAGTAGGAAAAAGAATTTTTATTTCTCTAATTATTATCTTTATAAATAAATTTGAAGCTTCGGAGTAAAAAATAATGTTAGCGAAATTAAATAATAATTGGTCGGTCTAGAAGAATAATATTCACATATATTTTAAGGAAGAAAAGTGAGAAATTTCAATCTGTAGAATTTTTTGATAAGGGATAAGAAATATGATTGCAATATTGCAAATAATAATTAAATTGAAGAAACTTAGTGCTTTTAATTTGATTTAAGAGAATTATAATAATGATTGTTTTTTGTGTATAATTATCAGAAGTATCTGTGTCAGGAGTCTTTACACAAGATTAACTCGCGGAATTGTGAACATTAAAGTATAATATACATGTAAAATGCACATTATAATCGACACAAGAGCGTAAAGTAAACGATTTAGAAGAACTTATATGTATGTTACACGTAATAAGGCACATGTTATTGAGCGCCTCTGTACATTAAAAAGTATCGCGTGTTTGTATTGGTGAACGAGAGGAGAATTTTTATTTAGAGAATCGCGCGCATTATCGATATTGCGAGAATAAAACGTGTGTATCAATAAGTTCCTCATATAAAGCGATTGTTTGCAACTTATTTGCTGATCGCTTTTAGATGTAATGCCATACAATGAAATTTTCCTTTAGCTGAAAAAAAACTTTTTTTCTGTCTTGAAGAGATTTTAACGCCTGGCTCTGAGAGAGGTGTGAAGATAAAAAACAAAACAAAAATTCTCTTCCTTTGACAAAAAAAAGAGAGAAAGAGATGGAAAAACATTTTTAAAGTTTGCTACTTATAAGAGAAGTTTCAGGAACGAATATATCTTGTCTTTTTATAATGTTTTTTTTTTGACAAAATGAGGACAAAGTGTGTTGATAAAAGCAAGAACTTAGTACTCTTTTATTACTTTCTCAAGTTGTAATTGTTTATGCACAGGTTGTTTTTGTTGGAAAAAAGTCGCACGCTTTAGTCTCTTGTTTTGTGTTAGGAAAGCTTAAAAAGGGTTTAATCTGAATTAGCAAAAATAGAATATGATTTTTATAAAATCTATCCAAGTTAAGTTAAGTTAAAATATTAATAAGTTTTCCTCACAGTAACAGTTATAAATTGTAATTTTGTTATTAATTATTGTTACACTGAAAAAAATGATATTGTCAATTCTGACATACGAGTATATGGTTAGGACGTATTGCTGAAACAGCAAAACTGTATGGCTGTTTCATATTCACCGAAAGAAAAAAATAGAAGTTACAGGCATAATTTAGGTTATGTTACCCATATAGTATTGTTGGAATAGAAACAGCCCAACAGTATTTTAACTTCACCATTAGAATTAGATGAAAATTTCTAAAGCGCACTAACCTCTTAACCAAATTTCACCTTAGTTTCGTTCTCTCACAAAAAAGGTGCGTGTGTTTCTAACATACAGATATTTCAATTACGAAAAACTATTACAAATTATAGGTTAAGTGTTCCTCATTTTTAAATTTCTCATTTAACCTAACTATTAAGGTAAAGTTAACATTTGTTTTGTAAAAACTTGACAGAAATTTTTAAACTTAACCAAATTCCTAACATACCGAAATCATTTCTTTTAGTGCAATATAATATGTGCGAATTGGCCATATTTATTGCAGTACAAATATGTTTGGCAAAAAATAATTTTCAACTGGTTAATTTATATTTATTATTATTTTTAAATTATTCAATTCTCATCCTTAATTCTTATTTAAAACTTATTTCTTTCCACTTATATTGTATATTTTAATATTTCAGTCGTATAATTCAATTTTAATTCTTCCAATTATTGAACATAATTATATTTCCTAATTTTCCCGTCAAAATAAGAAAGCAAAAACCAGTGATCGCAAAATAGAAATTTAATGTCTTTATTCCCAGAACAATAAAATTGTTTAAGAATCCATTTAGAGAAATGAAATTAGAGCATTGAAAAATAAAAGCCAAAAAGTATTCGAAAAATGACACGATTACTATTGAGACAAAACTTAATTGGTCAATTATCTATTAATAGAGAGAGGTATATGTATATAAATATATATATAAAATTTTCTCAGTGTGCATATGCACCTGTTTATGTGATTAGGGGCTGGTCGAGTGAACTAGTAATTAATGGTCGCACTGATTGCATTTACAACGCAAATTTATTAACCATTATTATCGTCATCATCATGGATTTCTGATAAATATAAATTTCTATATTGTACATATTATGCGTATCTAATTAATAGGTGGTTTACATACACACTGTAAAAAGATTGGTACTAATTTAGTACCAATTTTAGCATTAAATCGAAATTTGGTTCTATTTTAATACCGAAGTCAGCCCTAATTTAGAATCTTCTATTTACAGTGGCAGCATTTAAAGCAAACATTTGATTTTATTATTTTGATTCGGAAATTTAATTAATATTCAAATTTTAATGCAAACAACAGAAATTATACTATACTAGCCAAAATATCGCGCATGTAGTTTCTCTTTCTATTGTCAATGAATATTTAACAATAATTTTGATTCAAAATTCTCATTTTCTTATAAAATAAAAAGAAACATTATCGTGTTCAGAAAATAATAAAAATAATACAAAATTTATTTTCTTTCAAAGTATTTCCTTAACAGAAATATTTTCTTTCAACACTGAGAGACCTTTGGGTCAGCAGCAGACTTTCGGTACAATTTTGGGCGCGTGACAGTCCAAAAGTTGTTCAGCTGCAAACCGAAGATGGCATCCCCACTACTTCGGTGAGCTGCTCACCAACATTTTGGACTGTCATGCGCCCAAAATTGTACCGCAGCGTACCAAAACCATAGTAGAGCTGCTGACACATACGTTGTTCCGCAACAGTTCCAAAGGTTTCTCAGTGTAAGAAAAACAATATTTTGATAAAGCATTATAATTAAAAATAGGAATTTAAGCAGCTTGGGTTGTGTTTTGGTTGGTTATTTTTATTAGTTTTAAGTGTTTATTTAAATTAAACTTTAATATTTTTTTATTTATTGTAAATGTATTACATGATAGTGTTTTAAGTGTTTATTCAAATTTAACTTTAATATTTTTTTATTTATTGTAAATGTATTACATGATAGTGTTTTAAGCAGGGACTGACACGAACACGAAAAAACACGAAAATTCGTGTCGTGCCCGTGTCGTGCCTTGACACGACACAAAGTTCGCTTGGTAATTCGTGCCGTGCCTTGGCACGACACAAAGTTCGCTTCGTAATTCGTGTCGTGCCAAGGCACGACACAAATTCAAATTTGTAATTCGTGTCGTGTCAAGGCACGTTTTAAAGACACGCATGAAATATTGTGTAGAATCTTGCAAGCGTTATTTGTGTTTTTTTAGGCACGACACGAATTACGAAACGAACTTTGTATCGTGCCTTGGCACGGCACGAATTACCAAGCGAACTTTGTGTCGTGCCTAGGCACGGCACGAATTACAAAGCGTTATTTGTGTCGCGTCAAGGCACGACACGGGCACGACACATATTTTTCGTGAAGGTCCCTGGTTTTAAGTGTTTATTCAAATTTAACTTTAATATTTTTTTATTTATTGTAAATGTATTACATGATAGTGTTTTCTGTAAATTTTATGTGTCCTCTGCGGTGGTTTCATCAACCAAAAGGAATCTCGTTGAATTCACTTTTCGTTCCTGTAAAAAGAATTTTGGAAATCAAATGAATATTATGAAGAAAGCTTTTGGAATAACTAAAATAATAATCAAAAACTTTCCAACTCTGGTACGGTACTGACTGCCGGTATAGACGCAGTAGTGAATCAGAATATTCTTTATCGTCTGGGAAAAAAGTCAAAATGTTGTCTCGAAATCAAGGAAACGTCAGAGAAAAACAAATTTCAATTATTTTAAACCCTCCATGGAATTAAAAATAAATGAAAAGTGATATAAAAAATTGAATATACACATAAGCGAGTTTTGTTTATGCACACACTGAGAAAAAAATGCTATTGAATCTATAGCACGCATATTCACATACTTTCAAAAGTAGAAGTCATTAACTTAATGCGAAATGTAGTCATTTTATAGCATCGCTATTGAATCAAAGAAGTCATTTTCTGCTTTAAAAGCAGTGCTATAAAATAGACTACATATCACATCATGTTACTGACATTGCTTTTGAACAAATGTGAATATGCGTGCTTTAAATTCAATAGCATTTTTTTCTCAGTGCAGCATAGACTAGTTAGTGTGCGAGAAACAAGATATTATTAGGATGGAAAATGAAGAAAAGTGAACAGTACGAGTTAAGTTATAAGGTTAGGTGAGTTCGGGTTATTACAACCTGTCACCAGGGTGTACCTGACATAAATTATTTCTGAGCAAACATTACTCGTGGGATTTGCGCTCCCTCTGATCCCCTTCCATCCACACACACTCTTTGTGTCGTGCTCTATGATCCTAGGTGGTTACAAGTTATTCAGTGTATTCCCTAGGACTACGACATTCTCCATTGTTGAGTGTGAAATAGCTAGAAAGGGATGATGAAGAAAGAATAAGAGAAAGAGAGAGAGAGAGTGATACATATATACATAGAAAGAGCCGAAGCGACTATCGCGAAACAATGCTTCTACTCCCAGGACGATGGATCTCCAAGTTCCAGCAAACTTGGATTTTCAAGAGATAGCCCCTCTTTGGTCATTCTGAATAGAGCAGTAATTTTTTGGTTAATAAAAAATTATCAGATAAAAAACAGGTTAATAAACATTTCTTTTATGAATTCTTTTTTTAATTTTTCTTTTATTTTTTTTAATTTTCTAAACTTTATAAGCATAAAAGGTTTTTAATATCTTAAATGCTAAGGCGAAGATTAAATTTCTAGAATATTGATAAGAATATTCTGCACGGAGAAACTTTCCATACCACTGCCCAGATAGCAAGTAATCTTGCAGAAAACTTGCGACAAGCTTACAGTGCAAGTTTGTGGCAAGCTTGCCACAAGCTTCAAATGTCCCTAGCGTAGTAAGCTAGCTTTTAAAATTATCATTTAGGATAATATTTTTTTTTCTTCTTAAATGACTTGAAGCTAGGCCAACTGTCAGAACACACACACTTATATAGCAACTAGATTTGCGTTTCTACAGAACGACTTTTGAGGTTAGGAGTACTCGCATTTGCCTGGACCACCCGTCAATGGGTTTTCTCGCCAGAGAAGAGGGAAACTGCAGAAAACCTCTCCTGAGTACAACCGGTTTATCGACAGCCGAGTTTTAACGGTGTGTACTGGACAATAATCGACAGTGTATCTATTTCTTTCGCATGGAAACAGTATCCAATAGTTAGATGTGCTAACCAATTAATTGGATCGCGCTATAGCAACTATTTAATTGGTTATGGCAGCCAACTCTTTTTCAGAGTGTAATAATTTTAATCAAGCTGATGTTTTCATTTTTTAGTATAAATTTTTTGAATTCATAATTTTCTTTTAAGTTTAACTTTAAGACAATTCCAACTGAAAATAAAATCTCCAAACTTTCTGATTTCTGTTATAAATTAAAATTTTGAAACATTCTGCAACTACTTTTCAGAAGTATAAAACAAAAGTTTCAAATTAAATTAATACGAACCTTTGTTGTTAAGAACGAAAAAAAATAAAATAAATGCAGGCGGTAGCGAAAAAAATTGAAAATTATGTTACTACACGCGGATACACATGAAGGAAAGACAATCTTTCTCATAATAATTTGTTTCTTACATAACATTTTCTTAATCTACCGAGATAACTGTTGCTTACATCTCTAACGTCACGGTCATATGCATTTATCTACTCAAACTCTTGTCATCACTGTATTTCTAAAATAAACTTAAAAAAGAAAATATTGCCCGTAAAATAAATAAAATGTGAGTGCAAAAAGAAACCAATATTGTAAGAAAACCAAATAGACTTTGTGTAAAAAAGTGCATTTTGAGCCATTTTCAATAAAATTATTACTTTTAAAAAACCATTCAAAAGACTAATTAGAAATGAAAAATAGTATAAACAATTTTAAAAAATAGGGAAAATTTTAAACTAGATTCAAACTAAAAGAATATAATAAAGAGAAAATGAAAAAAAATTATACGAATAACGAAAGCAAGAAAATTTCGATTATTATTCTTTTTTCGAAATAATATAATTTTGAATTATGTAAATAAAAGTTGGTACGTCAATATTATAGCACAAACTAGTTAACTTCATCTAAAGTGCCTATAGTGTCTGCACTATGAGCAAAATTATGTTTACCATTGGAAGTGCAATGCAAACAATTGATAAGTGTGTGTGCAATCTACACGTATATTAATATGGCAGATATTCTCCAACTGCTTATTATAATCATCTTCATCATCATGATCATATACAAACAATTATAATCCATAAGTCAGAGAAATTTATTTTTGAAAAAAATATTGAAACGCTTGTTAATAAAAAGTTTTTCTATATAAAACCTTAATTACTCCCATTAAAAAAAATAAATTCATATATTTTTCCTCTCGTTAGTTGAATATCAATTTAATTCCATATTTTATTTATACAAAATGGAAGAGAAATCGTAAAATACCTCACACATTGTTACGTACGTATTTTAAATTTAAATAAAAAACTGCGCATTTAAAATACATCATCAATGATAATATACATCAAAAGTTAAAAGTGAACTAAAATTTTTCTGAAATATCGTGGTTATTTCATTTACTGATGGAATATCAACAGAGTTATAAAAAATGGGGTCTAAATCTGCTGGTGAATAAAAAATAAAAAATGGGATAAAAGAACCAGGAAAATATAAAATATAATAATTATAGTAATCTATTGATTAGAAAAACAGTAAAACTAAAAAAATCGAATTAAAATTTTTGATAAAGAATCAAACTAAAAACAAATATTTAATTAAGCATATATGGAAAAAAGTTAATTAAACATTGTTTGAAAGCAGTTTGTCAAGTTCGCGCTCTTTATATAAAACTTTAATAAAGTTCCGAAATAGTAATTTTCCTGTATATAAACTAAAGTTTTCCTAATAAGAAATAAGGAATAAAAAATAAGGGATGCAATAAATTAAATGGAGTCACATATGGTACACGACTGTTTTGCGGAAAGTAAATGTATAAAGTGTAAAAACTAGGAAATATTTACTTTTACAGTTATTTACGAAACCGCAGCAGCACCTTGAGTATAATTTCAAAAAGTTATTACGCGCACGTACAATATTTCGCACACTTGACCCAACAAAAGTGCCAGACCGTCGATTTATTATTATTTCTAGAATGTTATAATTATACTGCAGATATTACATATTAGATAGAAAAATGAAAATTCATTTATCCAAAAAATATTGAATTAATATTCAACTACTGTCATTGTGAAACAAGCTTCTTTTCTAAATACTTTATTTTCAAAACAATTTTTTTATTTGGGAAAATAATGTCGAAAAAAAAAAATTATTTAATTCAAATAACAGATTAAATGAACTATTATTAATTAAATATTTAATTAAATTAATTAATATTTATTCAAGTTAATTAAATTAAGGTGAGATTATTGAATAATATATAGAATTATTACTCAATTATTGTTATTTTTAGATTGTCGAATATAAATAATAAGAAAGTAATAAAAATTATAAAGTAAAGAAATTGAATGTAAAATTCTTTTGGAAGTCTCGGTGAACATGTCGCAAACTGTATGTATCGAGTTAACTTATGCAAATGATGTAATGATGAGTAAATCTAAACGAATTGCATTTCCCTCGAGAGGAAATTACGAAAAAAGAAACTTCCCATTAATTACGTCGGCAAGTTTTCTTATTCACTCAAGCTATCAAATTAAAGTATATAAAAAATATAAATAAGTAAATTTTAAATGACAATATTTCTTAATTAAATTATAAAAATTCAAAATGAAAAATATTTTATACCTCTTTTAAATGTTTTGCTTTTTGATTAAAAAAATATCATCAAAAAAAATATTTAAAAATAAAATGTTATTTTTTGGTTAATATAATCTTCTTTCTTCCTTATATAAATTTTAATTGTTATTCAAATTTTTCTTCTCTGCATTACTTTGTTATATAATAATAAAATTAAACTTAAAGTAAATTATACATTTAAATTTTTAATTACGTAATTAGTGTATATTTGAATTAAATTGCAGGTATTTAAATTTAAAAAAGACCACATTGTATAAATTATTTAGTTAAATTTAAAAATGGAATTAAAAATTTTTTTAAAATGGTTTCGTATAAATAAATTTAAATCTGTGTTTGTCATTTCGACAGTTTGCACATTTGTAATTCTCGAATCATTTCGGGAATGACACGTGACACGCGTCCATACACACGCTCTCCTTTTGAAATTGTAAATTGTATACGATTTTGTTACTAAATAATTTCTTGTCAAATTCACGGAGAATACAATATTGAACTCACGTGCGATTTATACAATTTTACACGTAATCAAATCAACGTATTCTCGAAACGATGATAACGAATCACGAATTGGAATTTTCAACGCAAAATTTCCATGTTACAAAAGTGTTGCACTGCTCTATACACGATGCCACTCTAGGGAAGGTTTTTTTTTTGAAATCATACCATAGCGCACAATTCTTCATTTCCTGAATTCTGCGTGACAAACCCGAGCTGCGAAAAAAATTGCAGAATTCATAAATACTGTTTTTTTTATCAGATATCATGTTGCAAAAGGGAAAATTAAATATTTTTTTTAATTTTCAATTTAACAAAATGCGTAGTTTGTTATTGTTATTGTTTAAAATTCGTTATCGTGTGTATGTGACTAAATTTGTAAATTTGATAAGATATTTATCAGTAATTATAAAAATTATTTAATAATTTACGTGATTTTGTTGGAAAATGAAGTGCTAATTGTTTTAAAATTGATTCGGTGGCAGCGGAATTAAAAACAACGTTCGTTTGATAAAAAACACGCGTATTTTGTTTTATTATTACTATTATTATTATTAATATTGTTATTATTGTTATTACTAATTATTATTTATTTGTCTACATGTAAAATATTTTAACCGAATTTTTTTTAGAATACTAATTAAATAATACTAATTATTATTTATTTGTCTATTAGTGAAATATTTAAACCGAAAATTTTTGTAGAAAAAAGTTCCATTCAACAATTTAAGGTATTAGTCGTGTAAATAAACAAATAATATTTATTAAAATTTAAAACAACTTTAATAATGCAAAATATCGATATAACGATAGTAAAACATTGATAGTATAAATGACTCGAAATAGAAATATCGATTCTTTCGAGGGAAATATGCATAATATATTGTTTTTAAATAGTTAAATGAATCGGTGTAGCATCCGGTATTCCCCACACTTAGGTACCCCATTCTGCCCCACGCTGAATTTTAAAACAAAATGTAATGTTTTCAAGTTATTGTGAACAATTTAACAATCTATTCTATATTGAAAATTACTCTAGAATAAGTGCCGAAAAGGATCTCATACTTGCCAAATTAAATACATTGACTCAAAAAGGTCTGTAAGCGTTTTAATTTAGATAAATATTCACATTTTTTTGCTTATTAATATGAATGATAAATATCGAGAATGAAATAATATATTTTTGACATTTATGTCAAAAATATTAAGTTAAAAGTAGTGAAATAATTTTTTAAAGAAATATAAAAACAATAAACAGATGTAAAAGGATTTGATGTTATATTTTATTTTGTACACGGAAAAACTTTTTTCAAGAGTCATTACTAAATTTATTCAGGAACTCAGGATATGGGAAAAATTTAGAACTCCTTTTAGAAAAGTTCAATATTCATTAAAGAATTTTCAGGTGTTTTTCTAATGGCTTGGAAATAATTGTTCTTGACGCTGCGACTGAGTTCTTCAGTCACTGCGCGCTGAAAAAGTCTAGAACTATTTAAGAAAGAAGGCGTAGCGTAACCAATAGGTATACAGCGCCACTTGGCTTTAAACGCTTTAAAACGATCTAAAACTAAAGTATCGTAACGCGTCCCTGCAGCCGAGTGGCATAAGGCGGAGCGACCTTGAGTGTCGAGGTCTCAGGTTCGACTACTCACGCGGGCAAATTTTTTTCGCTAATTTTACATTTTTCTATTCTTAAACAAGTTCAGGACTTTTTCAAGAAAACTCAACAAGTAGTCCAGAAATTTACTACAGTTATCCCTGAACAGCTTAAAATAATGTTTCAATTTATGGTTTCGTAGCATTTCTTGTATTATTTCCATATCCTGAGTTCTTGAATAAGTTTAGGAAATACTCTTGAAAAAAGTTTTTCCGTGTAGTAAAAAAAAATCTTGAAATATGCTTTCAAAACAGGCTGGAACACCAGACTACCTTCTTAAAACAACAGTTGAAGATTTAATAATCTCTAACTCTTTTTCATTACTATTTTTTTGATAACTCTTCCCCATAAAAATGGAGGAATTTAAAACTTTCCAATTTGTATGGAAAATTATGTCAAGTATGGAGAGAGAGAGAGAGCGGAATGGAAGTTTAAACAGAAAGTGCGGTCAGGAGACATACAGTGTGTAAAGCTTACTATATCCACAGCCCTTACAAAATGTGCTTGCATATATCTACACTATACGCGTTTACGTTGATCATCATTTGGAGATGAGTTCGTCCATGCGGACAATGTACACAAAACGACATTTTGCCCTGATTAGTTATTCGCCTGCAGTCAATCACTATACCCTCATATCGGATTGGTGCATCTTAATATCGATTCCGATAATGGACCAATTGATGAATGTTGCCGTCGTACATTTCACACTGTATATATATATAATATACTATATAGTAAGCAAATTAGAATTTCATAAAGCTTCGTATTCCTCAAACTAATTGAAATTCAATATCGGATGTAGTTCCTTTATTACTTCAGTTTGCATATTCTTATAAAAACGCTCGTTTCACGTATACTTCCTCAACACGATACTTTCTCATTATCATCAGTCAACAGATATGTATATATATAAGTTTGAATTTTCATAAAACAAACTTCTTCCAATTCTTTTCAATATTTTATAGTGGTTTTTTATTAGAAAGAGGATCAATACTGTATGTTGAATTCATGAAGTTTTGTCATAAATATTTGAAGATAAAATATATATATATATATATATATATATATATATATATATATTTTTTATTACAACACTATCGTCGGGAAATATTGGTACAGCTGCGCACGCACGGCCCAAAAACATACCAATCTTTAAATCAAGATTTTTTTGTAAATGCAAATGTCAGAACATTAACATTAAAAAGATTATTAAATTCTACGATTAGTGATACATAACTGAAAATTTTATTAATTTATACAAAGATTGCAACAATCGATAAATTTGGCAAAAAAATTTTTTTGAAAATTTTTTCCACACCTGCATTTTTTTTTCAAAATTGTAGACAAAATTTGAATTTCATATAGGTGAGATCATTCAAAGTCTCATCTTTAATTTAAGATCAAATGAGTTGAAAAATCTTATTCGGTTCGTGAGATAATATTGTAAACGTCCGAGCATGTTTTTTGACAAATGCATTAAATTAATCAATTTTTGAACAGTTTTTGGCAAAAAATCGTCCGTTTATAAATTAAAGACGAGACTAGAGTGATCACATAGGTATGTAAGATTCACATTTTTCCTGAAATTTTTAGAAAATGTGCAAGAGTTAGAAAAATTTTAAAACAAATTTTATTCTTAAAATTTTGTTGGCAAATCTATTTATTGTTGCAATCTTTGTATAAATTATAAAAATTTTCAGTTATGTATCATTAATCGTAAAATTTAATAATCTTTTGAATGGTATATTTTTTAATTTTCTGACGGTAAACAACCGGCAAGGTACCGGGCCGGTAAATAATATAATTACCGGTAGAACTCCTGTGTCAATGAAAAAACACAAGCCTGGCCGATTTTATTTTATTAACCGGCCCGGTACTACTACGTCGGTGTTGGTGTAAGTCCGTCTTTTCCACCGGTGCGGTACCATGCAGGTTGTAAGCATCGGCAAAACTCCGACATTTCTGCCTGGGTATACCAGTGTTATTAAATTTTAAAAAATTCTATTTAGAATTAAGATAACGCTTCCTAATTTTCTGTGAATTTTTAAAATAAGGTTTGAACAAAAAATTGACATTTTATTTAGTTCATTTTAGTGATTAAATTACTTTAAGGAAATGCATAATAATATGGAAAAAGTACATAAGGGGCCATACACAATCTATGTAAGGCTTTAAAGGGGGAGGGGGAGGTCAACATTTCCCAAAATATACCATATGCAGTTTGTGTACGGCCCCTAGGGAACATTTATGTCTTGTATACAATTTTAAAAGGATATTAATATTTTTGGATAATTTAGTATATATAGGGGAGAGTGGGGCAAACCGGACCCCCTAACGGTTTTTTGACTCTTGTGACTAAACGAATCAACCGATTTTATTTGTTGAGGGCTTGTTTGAAAGATCATTTAATTGCGCAACTTTTCCCCAGAGACACCTATACTTTATCTTTTATTGTTTAGTTTTTGTGTTAACTTTAAAAAATTTTGCAAACGGTCCGGTTTGCCCCACCCCCTGGGGTAAACCGGACCGTTTGGTTTTTTATTTATAATATTGCATTTACATAATCTACAATAATAAAAAACATAAAGAATCATGTAAACAATGGTTGTAGTAATTAAAATAATAATTCGGGATTGAATTTTAATTAAATAAAGATTTTTTTTAATAAAAAAATAAAAATGTTTGTCATTATCAGAGAAACAATATTAAAGGATCCAATTCTCATTGGAAGACAATTATTTTTCATTGTAAGTAAATATTTTAATGAAAGAAACATTTTATTTAAAAATAATTTTTATGAAACTTTAATTCAATGGAAATATCCTATGGCCGGTTTGCCCCACCGAAATCGGTCCGGTTTGCCCCACAGGCTCATTTTGAGAATAAATGTTTGTCAAAAAGAAACGCTTTGCAAATTCTTCAAAGTTTTTGGTGGTAAATATTCCTGAGGTGTGTACCTTCAAAACCCAAGACCTCATATTTGGAAATATTACACGATTTCCTCAGAATTTCCTTAAGAAAAAATTCGGAAAAGTGTAGAAAAAAACTAAAAAAAAAACTTTTGCTCCCAGCGTTGCACAAATAAAAGTAAAAAATGTCAAATTGAAAAAATAAGGTATATACTATATAAGGTTGTTTCAAATTTCTAAATAGCACTTTTTACGATTTTGACATTTCGGAAATATTGAGGGGGGTCCGGTTTACCCACCGGTCCGGTTTGCCCCACTCTCCCCTACATATTTATGGAATTTTTATTGATATTTTTGAATTAAACAACATTTTTAAAATTAGTTGCTTTAAATAAAATGCAATTTAAAATAAAATAATTTTATTTTCACATGTGGGTCATCTCTTTATAATGGGAGTTTTATTTAAATATTTTTGTTTGGAAAAATTAGTTTCGGAAATTCTATCTATAATAAAGTATAAATGTAATTTACACATTTTATTATAGAATCCATAAAAGTTATTTTTAAATCAAAAAATTTTGCATCATTAATAAAATACGTTTCTAATTTTGGGAATATTATTACACATAGCACCATGTTTTGAGGTAAGGTTACGTCAGAGGATATCTGTAAAGTATGTAAAGTTACCTCATAATCCTGCAGTAAATATGAGATGATTTTAAAATTTCTGCCTTACAGTAATCTTACACATAAGACCCATAGTAAGGAGGCAACTGACAGTCATGGTACTCTCTAAATTTGAATCAGCGAAAAGTCGCTGATTCACCAGCCCAGAGTATGCAGCTGAGTCAATCAGCGAATATACACTGATGAAACAGCGTATATGCACTGATTTTCCAGCGTATATACGCTGTTTGATCAGCTGCATACTCTGGGCTGGTGAATCGGCGACTTTTCGCTGATTCAAATTTAGAAAGTAAGGTTATGCCTAAAACATTTGGTAAGGTTACAAGTTACAACTGACAGTCATGGTAAAGTGTCAAAAGGAATAATAATTATTATATTATGAATTATGAGATGAATTACTGGAAATCCACCCGTGTAGAAAAATCTTCTAGAGCTGGCCAAATATGTAACGCTAGAGACAGTCAGCCGCTGAATAGACAGGCGCTAGGTAGATATTTAATGCTTTCTAAATATAATAAAGTAGCACTCCAACATCGTTTATTTAACGAAACCAATGAGAAGTTTCTTTAAATTCAAAGTTATATATAATAAAAAGAAATTAATTTGTATTTGCAAACATGTAATAATCTCCAACTGTTAACTTTTAATCAAATTAATGTTTCAACAATCTTTTAATCTCAAATGTTATAAATAATATTAAGCCTAAACAATTCAAGTTTATTTATTTTATTTTTTATTCAATAATTAAAATGCGTTTATTTCTTTTTGAATAAATTTCAATCTTATATTTATAAAAATAAAAAGTTTTTATTCTTTAGACTTTTTTTCATTAACTTTCATTTACACTTTTTTTGATGTAGACAATAATTTTCATTCTCCTTATACTAACTGACTTGTTAGTAAAGTTAATGACAGTTAGGCTGTACACGTCATGTTGATAAAAGTGTAATTTACATAATTGTATACAGTTTTAGTTGCAAAAAATAGTTGAAACAATTAGATTGAAATCTGTTAAAAAAAATCAGGGTTAGTGAGAAATAAAGTATGTTCATTATTATTAAATGCTTAATTAATTAATTAATCGGTAATATTACCCGGAAAATGGTAACGAGAACGAGAATATAACCAACCAAAATTCTCCAAGAGAATTTATGAGAATTTTTGGGCTTGTGTACGATACATAGTTTCTTCAGCTTATCTCGTTTATGTCAGAGAGAGTATACTCTCTGATTTATGTGTGATATAAAAATTACTTAGAGAAAAAGATTTAAAATATAATTTTAATGTAAAGTAACTTACAAATTTCTATAGCTATTATTTGTAAAAGATTTTAATTTCAAGGAATAATAGTACTCAAATTAAAAAAATTATATTTCTTTTATTAAAAAATTACCTTATATAATTAACAGAACTTTTTTAGTTGTGTGTAACCTCTTTATTTATTTATTAATTTAAAGAAATAATAGGCATTTGTTTTCAAACTATTAAGTTATTTATTTATTCTAACGAAATTAAATTGTCATGGAATTATTTATTCTTAATTATTTTTATTTATTAATTTTATGTAACGTTAATTATTTAATTAACTATTATCAATTTCAATTTATGGGTGATTCTCTCAAAAAGGACAAATTATTTGTGCACTGTTTCATACGGCGTTTTTGTTATAAAACAGTAAAATAAGTAATTAAAAATTGGCTAGCCATATGTTATGATTATAAAGTTTTTAGTTAAATCATAACGAAAAATTAAAAAATAATTATCAAATTACTGAAATATTAAATAAATATGATGTGAAAACTCCACTCCGTAACCACCTCCGTTACACTACATTTTATCAAATATTTCAGTTTTTTTACCTTCTTTCGAATTTTTCTTTAGTGATATGATTAAAAATATTAAATGCTATGGAGTGGCTGTCATAAATTTTAAAAGTTTATTTGAATATAATTAATTTTTAACAAAATACCATAAAATCATGATTTGTTCTTTTTGTGAGAATCACCCTTATACAATTTGTTTTTCTTCTAAAACAAGTAAGTGCGCACATACGATTAAATGTAGAGAAAATTCTCTTAAATTTTCCGGAAGGAGAATATTCTCGGTCATATTCTCGAGAATATAACCGGAGTTTAAATTACCGAGAATTTTTCATCTCTAAATTGCAATTGTTATTTTGGTAAAATTTCTTACTTTAAAAAAGAGAGTTTTGATTAAATAAGTCTAATCAATATGTACATTAGTTTCTCAAGTAAAAGAATAAAATATTGTAGTTAATAATAAAGAATTCATTTCTTTATTAATAAATAATGCTTTACATTTAATATTGTGTTCAATATATTACATTTATTTTCAATAATGTTATGCTTTGTTCTTGAAGTGACTATTCGCGTAGCGCGAGTAACGCAAGAGGGCGTATACTAACGCGCTCACCGCGCTTTCTTAAAACTTCTGTATCTCTCACTGGAAGTTTTTCCAATTCTAAAATTCCCTGCAGACTTTTTGCCATTAAAAGTAAGAAATCGTGATTTTTGACAGTCCTTCATTATTATTAACAAATTATTAAACAATTAATGCTTTTTCAACTTTTTATTATGTTTTCATCATTAATGGACCCAAATAAATTTACATACCAAATTTCAATTGAATTTGTTAATAACTTTCAGAGATACGATGATTTATGTTTTAAAACTTTATTGAATTTGTGAATTAAAATCTACCAATCCTTCATTTAAATAATTTTTGTTGTCCGAACTAAATCTTACTAATTTTTACTGCAATTTAATGTGAATATACTTTGAATATATGAAATTTAAAAATAATGTTTTTAAAAAAATTGTGATTCTACGTTTTAAAATTATTTCTATCTTTTCTTCTAACAATATTTCCTTGTCAGTGCCTGTGTAGAATATCAGAATGTGTGAATTTAACTAGAGGCATTCTAGTCAGGGCCTGATTGAGATATTTAATACGGACATAAATAGATCCAGTTAGATTTCCCTATCTGAAAAAGAGGGCATTCTAGTCAGTGCCCGGTTATCACCTATCTAGAAATTTCTAGTGTGGTTGCCCTTACTAATTCCTTATCAGCGCCCCTTTTCAAATAAGGAGTAGTAGGGAAATTTCTACATGGGAATTTATATTTCAAAAATTATATTTATTCAGGAATTTCAGAACATCGTTTTCTACTTGTTTGAAAATAATGAAACAGAAACAATTCCAGTAAATTATTCTGTTTGTTGAATATTATACACTACCGTCGGGAAATATCGGTACGGCTGCACACGCACGTCACAAAAACATACCAATCTTTAAATCACGATTTGTTTGTAAATACAAATGTCAAAAAATCAACAAATATACCAACCGAAAGATTATTAAATTCTACGATTAATGATAAATATAAGTATATTTTTATATTTTATATATTTTTTATATTTTTTTTGTCCAATATTTGGATAATGTATTTATAAAATTATTCATCCCCTGATGAGGAACCATATATGGTCCGAAACTAGTTGGGATTTTAATAAACAACATTTAAATAACCATATTTAGGTGTTCTATCATTAGTCTACAAATTCTACAAAATGATAAATATAAGTATTATATAACTGTAATAATAATAATAATAATAATTGTTATTATTATTATTATTATTATTATTATTATAATAATAATTGTTATTATTATTATTATTACTATGTATAATATTTATATAACTGGAAAATTTTTAATAATTTGTACAAAGATTGCAGCTAGTAATAGAGAAAATTGAAAAAAAAATTTGGAAAATATTTCAACCCTTGCATACACTTAAAAAAATTTGTTAGAAGAATTCAACTACTATTGGGCAGTACAGTGAAAAGTAGTTAAATTAATTACTTTTTTTAATTAATCTAATACTGTTTGTATAGTAAACTTTACTACTTCTTATGTATAGTTAAAAATTTATAATTCAAGCAACTAAGAAAAGTAGTTAAATTTAAAAATAACTACAAAATCTTGTTGCACCAATTACATTCTTAATTATTTTAACTACTTCTTGATGGTTAACACAAGTTTTGTAATACATATCTTTGGGGACTTATTGCACTAAGCAGAGTAGTTAAAAAGCAGTCAAATTTACTAAGAATGTTTTTAAGTGTATTTTTTAAAAATTGCAGAAGAGATTTGAAAGGTACATAAGTGTAATTATTTAAGTCTCATTTTTAAATTAAGACCAAAAGAGTTTAAAAATCTTACTCGCTTAGTGAGATATCATTATAAATGTCCTAGCTTGTTTTTTGACAAATCCATTGAATTAGTAAATTTTTAACGGTTTTTTGCTGAAAATGCTCAACCGTTTATAATGATATCTCGTAAACCAAATAAGATTTTTAAACTCATTTGGTCTTAATTTAAAGACGAGACTTGAATGATTACACCTATGTATGTTTCTCTAATGAAATTTTTAAAAAATATGCAAGAATTGAACAAATTTCAAAAAAATTATATTTATTAATTTTTTTGCCAAATTTGTTAATTGCTGCAATCTTTGCATAAATTATTAAAATTTCCAGTTATATATAATTATATATAACTGGAAATTTTAATAATAATCGTAGAATTTAATAATCTTTCGAATGGTATATTTATTAATTTTCTGACGATATTTCCCGACGCGATGGTAGTGTAAACTATGAAAAAATATAGTCTCTTGTGATATGAAATTAATATTAGATGGTCAGAGACACTTACTTTCAGAAAGGTTATAAGTCGATCAATTCCACTTTAAGTGCATAGGTATACTTATCTTGCTGCTTAAAGCGATGATAAATCGTTTTAGCTAAATATAAATTTTGCTAATAAATAGCATTATAGAGCTTTCATTTGTATTTATTACAATCATTTATTTATAGTCAAGTTATTTTTTTCATATGTGAAAAAGATATTAGTTAGCATAGAATGAATACATTTTTTTCGTTACACTGTCCGATTTTTTGTTTACACTTTATACCAAAACATTTCTGCACTTTAACTCATATATATTTTTACAATTCCGACGTAAAAAGGTTATTTATATGTTTACACTGAAAAAAAAATTTATCTGATTCAAATAATTCAAATTATTTGAAAAATATTTAATTGATTCAAATACTTTTTAGTTCAATCAAAAAAATATGTATTTGATTCAAATAACTTGAATTATTTGAATCACACTTATTTGAACCAAATAAATCGTATTTCATTCAATTAAATAATTATTTGAATTGAATAAATGAATTTATTTAATACTAATAGTGAGTTACTTGAAACTAATCTTTTATTTATTTCATTCAAATAATTATTTAATTAAATCAAATACGATTTATTTGACACAATAAATTTATTTTATTGATTCTAATAAACTTAATTATTTAATCCGAATAATTCATTATTCAAAGCAAATACACTATTTTATCAGGACAAATAAAAAATTATTTGAATCAATTAAATAATTATTTGAAACGAATTACTTGAAACTGTTCATTTATTTATTTCACTTAAATATTTCATTTATTTAATACAAATAAAAAATATTTCGACAAATAAATGTGTTATTTGGATACAGAATATACGACACATTCTTCGTTTTAAGCGTTATATAAAATAATAAAATTGTGTGTTGTGTTGTGAATAAAAATTGTGTGAATATGTTTATAAATAATGTTAAAAGTCTGTTAAAAAATCAGTTAATGTATATAATATATACATATAATATAATAATATATTAATGAATTAAAAAAATACTAAATATTATTAAAAAATTTTTGTATTAAATATAGAATGAAATAATTTTCATATTTGATTCAAATAATTATTTATTAGCTTGAAATATTACATTTATTTGATTTGAATATTTTATATAATTGATTCAATTAATTATTTATTAGTTTGAAATATTCCATTTATTTGAATTGAATAATTTGTATTTGATTCAAATAAATAGTTATTTGATGCGATAAAATCAAATATTTAGGTCAAATAAATATGTATTTGGTTCAAATACACATTTATTGGATTATAACCAAATAAATTTTTTTTTCAGTGTAGAAACAAAAACCAATAATTACTTTTGTATCTAATATTATAATTTTTCGTAAATAAGCAGTTTTAAGGCTGAAAACGTCAAAATTTTACCTGTCCCCGCAGGAAGTTTAGAAAAAAAGTTAATAATTTTAGTAATATGTAATAATAAATACAAATACTGTTGGTATTTTAGTATCGTCTACTTTAGTAGAGTTGAATAAAAAAAAAATTTTTTTTAATCTTTTTATATTTTTTTCTGCTTTTGTTTGACTGCAAATTTTGATTTGCATTAATAAACAGTGAATTATTTATATACAAATCAAATGTTGATTTAAAATTACTTTGGTAAACGAAAAAAAACTTCCTTAAGTTAATCCAAGAAAAAAATCAATGTTCTAATTGATTTATTTATTTTTCACTCATTTTAAGTTGGAAAATTGAAAAGAGAAGCACAAAATAATCAGGTCTGTGAACCCCAGCGGAACGTTCACTTAGCAGAATCGGTATTTTTTTAAAATAAACATTGAGCACTAAATTTGGCAATATGGTACAAAAATAGCACTAATTGAGCACTAATTAATGGTACAATTCAAATTCATTTTTATGAAAGTGGTTCTGCCAGCTTCACAGACTTAAAATAATTTCTACTTACCGTTAAATATTTTACCACTAATTAAATAATTATTTATAAATAAGGTTAAATGAAATGTAGTTATACTGTTTTGGTCAATACGAATGAAATTCAATTTAAACCGATTGCAAAATTAATGATACTTTTTTCAAAAAATAAAAATATCTGAAGTCGGTTGAAAAAGTTTCCACCGGCTCAGTTTCTAACAACCTTCGTATTACGAAGAACTTAGTGCATACATAGCTCAGGTAAGTTTACCATAAATTACTTAAATAAATTTTCATAAATTACCGAAAAAATTTCTTTATATTACCTTACAAATTTCCATAAATTACCTTATAAATTACCATGAAAATTTCCAAAAATTCCTGAAATAAATATTTTTTATTGATTAATAAATAGTATATTTCGTAACGAGTGCTAGCAGTTACCAATTTTGCCAAAAAAGTGCCCTTTTTTGCACCGCGTTATGAAAAATAATGAAATAAATGTACTTCTTCTTAAAAGTAGTACCCAAAATGATTCCAAAGCTTGTCATTTCAAGGAAAAAATCAAAATGAAAATAATTGTTTATAACAAATTTTGTTTATTATTTAGCAATAATTGTACTACAAATTCTACATGGATAATATCTTTTTTTAATTAAAATATTTTAAATCAAAATTCCGGTTTTTTACAGAATTTATAAAATTAAGAATTTTTTTTAAATTTGCTTAAAAAAATTAAAAAATTGTAAACAATTTTTCCGGCTTATCATGGATATTTCTTTGTACACCCATCGCCTTCAATAAAATATATTAATAATTATCAGTACGATAACAAAAATATTTAGAAATTTTTCGATTCCAAATCCTGCGCTACATTTACAACACTGAAAGTTTAGAAATGAACTGTTCTTATATAGAAAACAACGAAATTTTTTACATCTTGTGAGACACGATTTTACACTAATAATTACTTTTGAATTAGCGTGAAATATAAAAGAAATAATTTTTTCATCAATGTCAATTTCTATAGACTCAATTCAGTAATTTTTTTCTATAACGATAATAATTTTTTATCTAAGAATATTGTTTTCGAAAAAAAATTTTTTTTCCTACGCCTGCTCTAAAAGGAGCAGAGGAGAGTCCTATATCTACTGTCACCTTCATTGCTTGTTATCATCATAATCAAATAAATGTAATTCGTAATCAACTTTTGATAGTGGTCGGTACTTTAGGAAACAAATATTATACTGTTAGACAAAAAAATTATTCTTAGAAAAAAATGATTATCTTTTCTAAAATAATTTTATTTTTGGCAGAAAAAAAGAAATATATATAAACTGTCGTTCGCGATGGTGAAAAATGATATTTTCCCGGTACATTAATGCGAATCAGAATAGCGGGAAAAAAGAAATTAAAGTAACGCGCGCATATTGGTACACTGTCGAGGGTTTTTCAGACATTGCAATATTTGTTCGTTGGACCGACAAACTGACCGTAATCGTGTTTATTTGCGATTCGTTTGGATAGTCGATACTCGTACAATAGTAATATTGTATAAAAGTAACAAAACAATGTTGAATTCACTGTTTTCCCAAAAGCGAACATCACCTGTAGTCCGAGTAGCAAAAGCAAGAATATTTAACCGTAATTCATAAAACTATTTTCAAAAAAAGCTTTTTATTTCAATTTCTTTTATCGAAACTGTAATTTTCCTTTTTTAAATGGAAATTATTTTTTGGTTTTATCAATTTTTGTTGCATATACAGAAATAATGTGAAAAATTTTAAAGAACAATATTGTCATTCAAATTGTTATTATTATCAACTCTTTGTAGCAAAATTGATAAAACAAAAAAATATTCATTTGGAAATTTCAGATTCAATAAAGGGAATTTTAATAAAAAAATATTTTCTTGAAGACAAACAATTTGAAGATACGTAATAATAATAATTTGTTAGTAATTTTGTTTTTGGGCTTCGTTATGTAGATATACTGACGCAACCCTTATGAAATCACTTTTGTGTCATTTCACACAGAATCTGCTACTTTGTTAAATAAGAGTTTGATTACATGACAATAGGGGGACTAAATATTATTATTTAATTCTTTGTCAGTTAACAGAAAAAAATTCCTAAAAAGAAAAATTTCACAGAAAAACGATTTTATTAAATGCAGTCACACACTCTTACGAAATTTAAGTTGTGATATGAGTCAGTACACTCTGCATGAAAGTCAATATCAATTCAAAAACCTCAAAATAAGTTTCGGACAGTGATTGAAACTTGACTACTGTCGGTAAAATTGTTTGACGTTGCCTGATTTAAGCACAACTTATGTTCTTGACTAATTCGGACACGTTTTTCCATTGATGCAAATAAAAATATAATATTTTGAATCACTTATTAATAAAACTGTAGATAGTGCACATTTCTTATATGAAAATTATGGAGAATAAATTAAAAGTGCACTATGTGGTACTAGTACGTTTAAAATTGCTTTGTGGCCCCACTTTCCAATTTAAAGCGTCACTATCTGCATTATTTTCTAACACAATCCTTCATTTCTGTTATATTTTTATTATTTATATTTACATTAATATTTTTTATCAATTGATAAAATTATATTTTAATGAAACAAAATATTTCTTAAATTTGGAATTAAAATGATAATTTTACAATTTATATATTTACGTAATTTACAATTATAGGTTTAAAAAAGAGTAATTTACATTAAATATATTTGTTAATACAAAGAAACCTAATTTGCAAATTATTTTATTTTTTATTCGCATAATGAACATTGTAGATAGTCAAATAAAAAATTTTCACATTAATACTTAGTTTTTTCAACTTATTTACACTAACTACTTTATAATTAATAATTTTTTTATTATTAATTAAATTAAAATTCAATTAATTATAATTAAGAAAACAATTAGGTAAGCAAGAAGAAAATAATAAAATAAGTAGGCAAGAAGGAAATAAGCAAGTAAGAAGGTAAGTAAGTAAAGAAGTAAGCAAGCAAGTAAGGAAGCAAATGAGCAAAAATGAAATAAGAAAGTAAGCAAGTAAATAAGGAAATAAATATGTGAAGAAGAAGGAAGTAACTTGTTTACTTACCTGCTTATTTCCTTATTTGCTTCCCTTCTGCTTGATATTTACTTCCTTTTTTAGTTGCCTACTTGCTTATTTCCTCTTTGCTTACTTACTTTCTTATTTATTGCTTACTTTTTACTTGCTTATTTTCTTTTTGCTTCCTTGCTTACTTTCTTATTTCCTTTTTGCTTCCTTTGCTTACCTTCTTACATGCTTATTTCTGCAACGCTTTTTAATAGCACATAATTTACTGTGATAAAAATTTGAGAATAATAAGAATTTCAATAAATTATTGTTTTATTGTGTAAAACACAAATTTAAATACTTTTCTTTATAATAATAATAAAACATAATTTAAAACTATTTTGTAAATTGACCTTAAATGTATTTAGAAACGATTTATTAATATAGATAATTATTTTTGTACAGCTATTTCTGAAGCAATAATGTATTAGTGTATGCGTTAATAATGTAGGCAGGTGTATTAAATAAGTATTTGTTCGTGAACAATTGTAGGGGGTTTAGGTAATGATTGAAGTAGGTGAATTGAGATTTACGGCAGTATTAATATAGAGCTACTGCAATGACATTATTATTTATTTTTGTTCTTAAAGTTTTACCGAACTATTCAGTAAATGTAAATATAGTGAACACTCATTACTGCTTTGACACTTCATCCCAGTTTTATCAAGCTCAATTCGGTAAAATTTCAGAAATAAATTTCCCCGTGTATTGGTGTTTTATCTTTAAGGTGTTCTGGGCTGAAAACAATATTCTTATCTGAATAACTTCCTAGAAAAACCGGAGATATTACAATTAATTGTTATTGCAATCTTTAATTTCGTTTTTCTCGAAATGAGGGTTTTTGCATTCTAAACTTTGAAATTTTGTAACTTCGCGAAGTTTTAATCAAAAAGGTTGTAAGGCCACTCAAAATTTTCCAAATTTTTTCAGGAATACGCCCGTATAGATAAATCCCAATAGTGTTAAAATGGGCCTTTTTCACGTGGACGTTGACGTATATATCTTCGAATAAAAAGGAGTTTAATTTTGACGTACGAAACCGTCGATTTTAGTGTGAGTGTAACACGCAAGTGTTCGATTTTTTAATATCTTTTGTTTTTTTGTTAATTTGTTAGTATTTGTTTTCTTTAATTATTTTAATTTTTATTAATTTGTTAGTACTTGTTTTTTGAATGAATATTTATTGAATATTTATTAAAATGATATTGGAGCAAATTTAGAATAAATTACATGAATAACATAACTGCTGGCGTAAAATGAGGGACGAGATAATTTTAATCTTGGAATTTCTTGTGTGCGATCGTGATACTGAATTTTAAAGATTGCCATCTACGTAACATGAAGGTTGTCAATCTTTAAGCAAATATTTGATATGCCCTGTTTTTGTACCGAAGGTTCAGTAGGTTTGTTGACTCGAGCCGAGCTTTTAAAGACTACACACCTTTCGAAAGCAGCTTTCTGTGCGGCGACACTTTGTGACCACCTGCCACTGAGGAGAACATAAAGTAAACGTGATTCCTTTTTCCCGGATGTACGCAAATATCAAAATGAACTGGAAAAAATTCCAAAACCACCGCCAGTTTGCACATAATAATAAAATTGCAATTCTATTTGCAAAATGAATTAAAATTAGAATTTAAAAGTGGTAATTACAATTCAAACAGAATATTTCAATTCCATTTTCAAAAAATAATTGTAATTTTATTTGCAAAATATAATTGCAATTTAATTGAAAGTAATAACTACAATTCAAATTGCACATTGTCAGTAATTGTCAATTTGCTAAGGATAATTGTCTGTCATTTCACGCTAGCGTTCCAATAAAGATGAAAATCTTCCAATTTTTTCTCTTTAACCCTCCTGCGCATAAGTTTCTATACCCGAAAAGTCGCTTCCAAATGCATACACTTTTCATTATATTGAATTTTTACGTCGATTGGTATTTAGAGGTTTTAGGGGTCGCTGATTACGAATATGAAGTCCAAATTAAAAAATTCAAAATGGCGGATCCAATATGACGGACCACAATTTAAAAAATATTTACTAATCGTCCCGTCTAGCGCAACCTACGGGTTTTTGGCAAAGTTAATTAATAAAATTTTTATTTTTGTTTGGTGGTACGTTAACAACCAAAAATAATTTGTTTATTCATTTAAAACTAAACTAAACATTATTATTTTAAAAAAAAAACTAGGATTCGTTATACCTTTTAAGATGAGTTCGTTCAATATCACCAATAAATTATTTCTTTTTTGTTTATGAATTATTAATTAATTATTAAAAATTAAAATATTTTACTACAAAATAGAGTTAACGCAATTCTGAATTTATTACTGTAAAGCGTTAAAAAAATCCGCATCCAACGAGCCCTATGTGAAGTATTTTGAATAATTTGACTCTTTATAAATAAATATTTATAAAAAATTAATTAACATATAAATATTTTTTTAAACGAATGTTTATACAATTTTATGTTAAAAAATTGTTTTCCAGTTATTTGCAACGATTGCTAGTTAGAATAAAGAAATCATTAAACATTATGTGTATAGCGCTGCAAAAATAACTCCCGGCCTTAATATTTTTTTCATTTTCTAAAGAAAAATTTTTATGTATTTAGATATGATTTCTTTTTTACCTTAAAAATTTTGTATTATTGAAATATTATTTATAATTATTGGATTATTTTGTAATTAATTTATTAGAATTAACGTAAAGTTAAATATTATTGTTGATATTTAAATAATAAAAAATTGTTTAAAAATTAAATAGAAATTATTATTTAGAAAATGTTAAAAAATTTCAGGCCCGGTAACTGGTTATATAGAGCTACACAAACATTATAATATTTAATTTTTTTTTAAAACAAAAATATTTAAATACACAAAAACTGTTATTTTTTTTTTAATTTTGTTTAAATCTATTCTACTTCTACGAATTTCAAAGTTTTCATTATTTATTGAAAAACATCTCAACTTTCCAATAAAAAAATATGTTGCAGTTTTTGGAAAAATTAAAAAACATTTATTTTAAAAAACAGTGGTTGAAAATTTTTTTAAAAATAATTTTGAATTTTAGTAATTTTGACCCCTTAAACATTTTTTAAGGGACAATTAGTCAATATTTTTTAAATTGTGGTCCGCCATATTGAATGCGCCATTTTGAATTTTTGACTCCATATTCGTAATTAGCGACCTCAAAAACCCTTTTATAAACAAGTTCTAGAAAATCCGACAAGCAAACATTAATTTATAATACAAAAAGTTTTTCTTTCTTTTAAGACATTTTTAATGTAATATTTATTGTTAAATAAATTATTTATTTGGTTCTAAATAATTTAATTTCCTTTGTTTAGGTATAAAAAGCAATTTGCAACTTGACCGATGTCTTAATATTAATTTAAACAAAAGTTAGTAACAAAAATGTTTGGACGGGTATATTGGACGAGCCCTGTCCTCATGTATACCATACCGTAACGGTTTGGTTTGGACGAGTATACTCGGCTTTATACGCAGGAGAGTTAAAGAGAGCTCTAATTCTCCACGTTAGAAAAGGAGCACTCTCATAGAGTGAAATGATCTACCAAAATGGGGCTGTCTCTTTACCATAGTTTCAAGTCACGGAGCGCTACCACAACAGATAAAGCGACTGGCAATTTACAAATAACTCTAGTTAATAATTGCATTCAATTTGGATTTACAAATTATATCTTAAAATCAAATAGGGAAATGATTGTAATTCAATTTGTAACAAATAAATGCACATTTTGCTAATGATAATTGTAATTAAATAATTAATTAACAAGTCAATTCGCTAATAATAATTATAGCCAAAAGTGTAAATAATAATTTAATAATAATAATTTAATGTAGTTCGCAAATGATAAATGCAATTGAGGGGTCGGATGCTATAAAGGGATACACTTGAAAATAGAAGTCTTCGCGTATAGCGAAACAGCAACTGCACGAGGAGACTACGAAACCTACGCTCGTCCTCTTATAGCATCAAACCCGTCAATTGAAATTGAAAGTAATTGTAATTCAAATTTCCATTGCAATTAAAATTAATCTAATGTAAATCGGATTGCAAATTATAATTGCGATTCAATTTGCAAATGATAATTTCAACTCAATTTGAAAATGATAGTTACAATTCCAATTTCAAATAATTTTAATTCAAATTACACATTAAATTATAACTTGAAATACAGAGACAAAATTCATTTACATTTCTAGAGGAAATTTAAAATATCAATTTTCATTTCAGAAAGCAAACCTTCGTTTCCTCTTGCTTCACTTATTTTAAAGTTATGAAATTATTTTTTATTTTCAAGTGATGTAAAACTGAATTCGGTGAAGTATAATTTTTTCAGAAACTTGAAAGTATAAGTTTATAAGGAAAAGTGATTTAAGTTTATTCTGATACCCTAAGGAAGAGTAAAGCACATTTCCAATAGAGCTCGGTGCACTCGTGAATTTTCATAGGCCCATGACATTTCTCTTGAGGAGTGGGGGCGGGGGGTTGAAAAAAGAGAGGGGAAGACTTTCCCGGGGATATTATTATTCATGTAGTCACCTGTACTTGCCAGCTAGTAAGCGAGCAAAGTTAAATGTGTGAAAATATATGTGCTTGTGAAGAAAGCACTGGCTGCGCTATCTAATGCAAGCAGACTTCTGGGCTAAAAGCTCTCCTCCCGCAGACTCTTGAAGTGTGATATCAAAATGTAAGACCATTTTGAACCAAGAGAGAGAGAGAGAGAGTGTGTGTGTGTGTATATACTTTAGCGCGACTTGAGCTTACTTTACGCTTTCCTCTCGTGGGTCCAAATTAATATCGCGATATCGTAAAATTGGATTAGCCCATAGTGTGCGCCTCTTATTATATGAGTAGTTCGCGCAGGATTTTTGGTATATTTAATGTGGAGTTTATCTAAAATGTTGGGACAATTGAAATACTACTGGAATATTATTGAAGGCAATTAAGAGAATTTTTATTTTTACTTTTATGACCCAGTCGGGAAAGTTCTGTGTAATTTTACTAACTTCTAACTTTCTTTTTAACCCTTTAACGCCAAGCGGTTTCAGTCGAAACACTTTTCACTATCAACCTTCAAAACTTTAACAAAAATAAAAATATTTTTGATTTCAAAACAATTAACACCCACAAATTTATTCTACTTTGTGAAAAAAATTTATATTGCAATAAAGAATTATCAATTTTTTAATTATAACAATAATAAAAAATAATTTTAATATGGGAGAATTTACAACAAAATTATAAAGTCAAAAAATTAAATAAAGCTTAGTTAATGAAAATGGCTATTTGAGGGTTTCAGGATTGTTGGTTATAAATTTGATGTCAGTTTTTCAAAAATCAAAATGTTGGGCTCTTATATGATGACGAAACTTGCATTTTTCTAAAAAAGTCGGGCGTTAAAGGGTTAAAATAGAAGCAATTTTAAAAGTACTGGAAAAAATTAAATTTTTGCAGAAATCCAATTATTTTTAAATGTAAAAAATTTTTTCGCACAATTATCTTTATAAATAATAAAATTCCAATACAAAATTCAATTATTTTTAAAAATTTTAATAAAATTCTTGATAAAATTTCAATTATTTTTAAAAACTTTCCATTAGTTTCATAACTAATAAAAGTCATAACAGGATTTCAATTGTTTTGAATACAATTTTTATCGAATTCCTAAAAATGTAATTATTCTTATTTAAAATTTGATTAAAAATTATTAAAAGAATTCAATTATTTATAAATCTGTTGATAAAATTCTTTATATGAATTAAATTATAAGAAGCATTCAATTATTCAATAAATTATTCACTTTTGTATTCAAATAAATTAAATTCTCGTAGAATTTTCTAATAAAAATTAATACAAAAATAAATTAAATAAATTGTTAATTAATAATTTCTTTAGAAATAATGTTTTTGAAAAAATTTTGAATTTTTTTGTAATATATATATTTAATAGAACAACTTCTGAATAATCAAAATTTCACGTAAACTTGAATTGTAAATAAATGGATTTAAAAATTCTCAAAGAATTTTTTAAAAATTTATTAGAAAAAGTTGATTTAGAAAATTTTAGAAACTTATAATTGAATTGAAATTACGAAAATAAAGCCCAACGCAGAATAAAACAGTAACGTGAACTTAAGCATGTGATAGAAGAGGACAAACATACTTCTGTCCTTTTCTATCTCATGCTTGCGTTTCGTTTCCGTTTTATTCTGCTCAGGGTTTAATTTTAAAGAACACTGAAAAAAAGTTCTGGTTAGGGTATATTTAACACGAAATTCTAGTTAAAACTAGGATTTCTGGTAATTCCAACCATAACTTTTTGTCAGTGAAGTTTTTATTTATTCGTATAAACGGGCTTACAAAGAAAAAAATTGTTCTTTCGTTACTCGTTACACAAAAAAACCGAATTTAAAATGAGTCGCATATGAGACTCATTTTGAACTGCAACAAAAATGATACCCCTTCGACTCATTCTGAGTTTCTAAGGAAAAAAAGAAAATGAGTCTAAAGGGTAATTTTTTTTAGTCATTTTGTGTAACAAAATATATAACAAAATTTATATGTTAATCGTGTTTTTTTTTAAATTTGCATAGTGTCGAAAATATGCTGGTGTATTTTCGATTCGTCAAACAATATTTTTAAAAGAAAAAAAGCATACACAAAAACTAACTTCAAAGTGTGGACAGAATGATTTAATGAAAGAATGAAATACGAAGATTATATAGTTAATTAATAATTGACAGAATTATTTTTTGTGAAACCCTGAATTACGCACAATTTTTTCCCTCCGGCTATGTATTCAATAAGTTAGAACCAACAAAAAAAGAAGAAAATCATTTCTTTTTTTGCAGTTGCTTGACACTTCTTTACAGGTTGAAAATTGAGCTTCATCTGTCAAAATATGACATACGACCAATTCATATGTATGAAGGTATGTTTCAGAGAAGTGCATTCTCACCAGAATCGTGTGAATCGCAATCGTGATGTTTTAGTATTCAGCAAAGGCAAAGGCAAAGGTATAGACATGATGTATTAGGTGCTTTGAGCCAGTGCCATCAATCATGAAACTCAGTAGTGCAATATATACATATGCATGTGTATATATGTTTCAGAGTATATCTTGCAGATCCGAAAACTAAATTGCAAACTAATCGTAATGACCATAGTAACCCTATTGCTTCAAGGGTTAACTATTGCAAATTAACCCTTAATTAAAACTGATCAAACTCATCAATGTCAATTGCTTCATTCATCCATCTGCGAATTGCATATTATCATCATTTTCTACAAATCATCCTCACACATTTCTCTATTTGTTCAATAGTATATTCCCTCGCATTCTCATCATATTTTTCTATTTGTTTTTATTTTTCTAAAGTTGTAATGAACGAATTTGTTTTTCGTTTCAATATTTTCCGAATTTCAAAAATAAAGTTTCTGTACAACAAACGAGGCAACATACAAAGCAACATTTATCCCAATTGTTATCAAAAGTCCAAATAATAATCAAAACTAAAAACAATAATAAATCAATTAAATATTTTTAAAAAACTACCGCACTCTCTACTCTCTAAATCTGCACGGGAAAAAATGAGTTTGCTATTTTATAGATAGCTAATTTTTAGTTACAGCAGTTAATAATTAGCTATTTCAGCAAAACAAGTTAGTTATTTTTACTAATTGTTAGCTGCATTAGCTTACATTAATTGCTATCCATATAATAGCAATTAAGTTTACCTAAGGTAGCTAAAAATTATCTGAAATAGTTAACTTTTTTTCTCCGTGTGAATAAGTGAAATTTCACTTATTTCATGTGTGAATATTCACTTATTCCATGTTTCACAATTCTTCCATGTAGAATAAGTGAATTATCACACATGAAATAAGTGAATTATATTCAGTAAATTGTATTATTATTATATTATTATTATATTCAGTAAATCTGAATATGTGAAAATTCACATATTTCTAAGTTATAAGTCGCTCTCATGTTCAATAAGTGAATGTACACTTGTAATAAGTGAAATTTTACTCAGAATTAGTGAAAAATTCACTAATTTATAAGTGTTAATGCACTTAATGGTCTAGAAAGCGACTTATAACGTGTAATAAGTGAAATTTCCCATATTCAAAATTAGAGAGCACTTCTGAAATAAATTACACCCATAAATTCTAAAAATTTTGTCAATTATCAACTATCAATAAAATTAAACATTTCCCAATATGATTCGCCGAAAAAAAATTGAAGATTAAAATTAAAATACATTCTGAAATTTGAATATATCATTAAATTTCTCTCACAAGAGTATGCGGGGAAATGATATTTATATATGCATCTTGAATGAAAATTTGCAGCACAGTTATATATATATGTATATTGTTCGCATGCACAAAATGAAATGGAAATGAAATTCATCAAAAGCGATCACTCGACAAAACCATTCAGCGCATGCCATTCTAGAAATGCTATGATAAGCGTAAATCAGACACCAGAAATTAACGTATGATGATGAAAACTCACAATAATAGTGATAATACGATGCTAATGATGGTGGGTGAGAACTAACCCGACCTATATCTATATATATATATATATATAAATATATATTGTGATAACCTGATATTATATTGGTTTCGATTTTCCCATCCATACACAAAAAGTGATATAGAAGATTTATGACAAGTTTTATTAATTGCATTTTTTCCAATATTCACTCGAAAATGTTCATTTAAATACAAAAAAATTTAATTTCAATCTCTAATCAGTCAATTATATTGAATTATACCCTACATTGAAAGAAAAAGTAATTTAATTCAAATAATGACTTTTATGTAATAATTATTTATTTATATCACGTAATTTTTATTGATATCAAATAATTTTTATTCGTATCAAGTAATTTTTACTTGTATCAGGTATTTCAAATTTCACTCAAAAAATTATTAGATATTTAATAAAATATTTTGTTATCTCAGAAAGGAGTAGGGAATTGAGAAAGATTGGAAATTTTTAAACTTTTTACAGAAAAGGTTAAATTATTAATTTTTTTTAATTCCGTTTCTGTTCAATTCATATATGTATACCTATTCTTTTTTAGGCAAAGTTTTGTTAAAAATGACTTCCGATAAATTCCGTTTTAATGTTTCTTAAATTTTAGATTTTTTTAAAATTCGAATATACTACAGAATAAATTTAATTCCTGTTGCACAGAAAAAACTTGGTCTCCTTTTGGTTGCATCTCATTTTGAGTACTACTCAATTTAAACAAATTATACTAACTTCAAGTTGCTCAAAATGAGTATTACCTGTCGATAAATATTTTCAAAATGTTGAGTTGGTAACTTGTTTGCAATTTTGTCATATTGCGCTATTTCATATATTTACTGTGAAAGTATTACTTTTCAATAATTTGACAATATTTTAATGTCCTTTTATTTAAAAATTAATTTATTAATTAAACAGAAACTTAATTACACTGAAAAAACCTAGTCTCAAAATGAGTATTATACGCTACTCATTTTGAGTTGCAACAAAAATGAGACTCTTAGGTGGCGCCACGTTCTATGGCGTTTAACATAGTCTCATTTTGAGATGCAACAAAAATGAGACTGGGTTTTTTGTGTGCAACCAAGTCATCACCTTTCAAAATTTCCCGCTCAAATTATTTCACGTGTTGAAAAAATCCCTGGTTAATGGGCGTGTACCAAGTATCCTTGGTCCTACAGCGTTCGCCGTACGAGGCATTTATTCAACTGAGCTAATCTGTCGGTCAAAATCCAAAAAAAAAATTTCTTGATAATAAATAATGATGTGGCATAATTTCAAATAGCAATGCTAAAAATTAAAAATTTTCCTTTAGCTGAAGCAAAAAAATAAATCATAATTTCATCCTCTCTCTTTATATGTTGCAAAATATTTAAATCTCCAGCTAGATATTTAAGGGGAACTAAATTACGCGACTGCTCATACTTTCATGCTTTTAAGGTATTGTTTTTGCTCTATTTAAGATTGAAGAATTGGATTATTGTTCGTTACGCATCGCTCGTTACCTCCGTGACTTGTTCTTTTCCTCTTAAATATTTATAAGGATTCCTTGATCAAATTAATTAGATTTTATATATATATATATATATAGTTTTATAGAGCAAAGGGAAATTCTTTATTTCCAAAGAGGATACAATGTTATAAACCGAATTTAACATAAATGAAATTTTTCTCTTTGTATTTAAATTATATATATATATGTGTGTGTGTGTAGCTAAGATAAAATAAATCTTCACAGGCAGTTTTTCTAATTTTTATATTTCTTTATAACTAAAAACATCTACAATTTATTTGTTAATAATTAATTCTTAATTATTTTATTTTTATACTCCAAAAAGGTTTGAATTTAAATGTTATTAAAAATGTTAATTCCTAATGAAAAATAACAACACGGAGAAAAATGGACTATTCAACTATCTGGAGGGACAAACAGACCATATTTGACGTTAAGTTCTTCGTAACCATCTTGAAGGGATAAACAGACACTCCGATAATCAATTTGACTAACTCGAAGGGAAAACTTAACTATCCAGAGAATCAGGCTTAACACTTAAAACCTATCTCTCTAAGTTTGACTATCTAGTTTTCTCAGTGAATTAAATATTTATTTAAAAAGAAGTTATTGGTGTTGTCGAATAACCAATCAAATAAGTTCGTGAATAAATATATTAAAATATTTTTTTGAAAAACTAATCATTTTTAGAGTGAATCAAAATATTCTTTAGGGTCAATCAATATTATATAAAAAAATATTTATTTACTATCAAAGTATTTAACATTCTCTTCTTTACTCATTATTAAATTGAAACTTCTAAACATAAATTTTTAATATTTGTTAAGCTAAATCTCTAAAAGGGTCACCTTTACTAATATTAACCGCACGCAATGTTGCTTATTATTGATGGTCAAGAAGAAACACCACAATGACATTTAATTTGTTGCCTTATAATCATAAAAAAATATTAGGCGCTACTTATAAAGTGTTAGTTTATTGTATTCTACTTTAACGTTTTGTTCAAGACTTCTCTTACAATAATTATTATTATGCTCTAAGTAAATAAAAAGTTGGTTAATGTTTAATTGGCCTATCATCTATATTGATTTTGGTGAAATACTGACGAAGAAAGTCACTATCTACAAACGCGTTTTATTAAATATCTCCGTTCGACTTAAAATGTAGATAGTGACTTTTATTCGTCAGTACGGCAGATTAAGGTAAAAGCACCAGTACTTGGACATTTTTAAACTAGTAGCTAATTCAAGAACGATTTTTACAAAGACGATATAGTTTACTTGCAAAAATTTTTTTAATTCGTTTGAATTATGATTAAAGGATTGTATTTTATAATAAATTAGTCGAAATTGTTATTTCATTTACTTTTTAATGTATTAAATAAATAATTGCTCCTTTGCCGCAATAGTTGGACATGCCACTTTAGGGATCCTGTAGTTGGACATGACAAGGACCAATAGTTGGACATAAGAGAAATGCATGTAAATTTTTGTCCAACTACTGGTAAAGTTGGACACTCGATTTTGAGTAGCTCGTGACATAAATCTTTTTTTGATAAATTTTGGGCTTTAAAATAGAAAACTTTAATGTTATCCAAAAGTTAACATTCAAAAGGATTATATATTATTCTTCTTATTTACATTCGAAGCATTTTTAATTCCTGTTTTTACTGTCCATCTATTGGTTCCATTTTTTGCAATGTCCAAGTACTGGTGCTTTTACCTTACTCTTAATATAATATTTAACTGAATAGTTTTTAAAAATTTTATTATTTTTATATTAAATAAAATAAAAAATGTTTAACATATTAACTAAAGTGGTAAAATCATAGTGTCTATACAATTAATAGTATAAATAATTGAAATGTAATGCGCAGGTGAATTTTTTTTAACTGTAAATATTTCACTTATACATAAGTGCGGATTTCACTTATTCATAAGTGAAAACAAGTTCACAAATGAAAAAGTGAATATTTCCCTTATGTATAAGTAGATTCTACTTATTAATACGTGACAAAAAGGTTCACACATGAAAAAAGTGAAAATTTCACTTAGAGAATATGACAACTTGTCCTCAACAACTTTTAACCGTAGGAACGGTTTAATTCAATTGCAGAAATCGGTACCATAATAGTTCAATTTACCCTGCATAGAAAATTTTATATCTCAACATGCTTTAATAGTTTTTGAAGTCGCTGATTTCGAATCCGGTGTCCATTTTTGAAAATTCGAAATGGTTGATCCAATATGACGGACCGTTTTCAAAATATTTTTTTTATAACAATTTTTTTTAATTCGCCATATTGGATCCACCATTTTGAATTTTGAAAATCTGATGCCAGATTTGTAATCAGCGACCCCGAAAACCCCCCGAGTTTTCCACTTAGTAAAAAACTTGCTTATTTAATTAACATTTAAAGTTATTAAACTTTGACAAACAAATTTTTTATCATTGCTAACAAATATTTTTGAAAAGCTTAGAGTATTAACTTCCATTTCCACTTTAGATCATGTAATTCCAATGCATTTTTGACGAATTTTTATAAAACATTTAGTTACCCCAAGTATACTCGAGGTTAACCGTTTTGGTGCAGTCAATTTACCTCGAGTTAACTCGAGGCATAGGGAGGTTAATAAGAGAGTTTCTGATATTTTTGCATAATACACATGTTTTGTCTTTTTTTCAAAATTTGGTTTTTTGACATTATTTAGCCCCATGCTGGGGCAAAATGGTAAATTCTATTTCTAGACTAATAAACTATTTTCTGATAGGCGTTAAGTAGTAGATAAGTCAAAGTATATGTAAAACAAGTAATTTAGTTACCAAAACATCTGTGTTTATTTAACAATAGCATTAGAACTGCGTTGTAAATTTAACAACAAATATGCAAAATCTGACTAAAAATATTTAGCAAATACCTTTAGGTATATCTTCAGAGGACTCAAGTAGGACCCAAATAAATTGTGATGAAAATAAATTTTAAAAATATACTTAAAATTTGAAGTTTTCTTTGACGCAAAAATGTTTTGACTGTTTAATAGTTAATAGTATTATCAGCGTTACCTAAAAGTGTCCAGTAAAAAAATACAAATTGTAAATTTTACAGCTTAAGCACATGTGCATTCTGTCAGAAAGTGCTAGAAAACTGAGAATTTGATCATTTTTCGTCTAAAAAATTGAAAAACAACGTTTAATAACAAAATTTAGCATACTGGTCAACAGGGAATATGGTTCTACGATAACTAAAGCAACAAAAATATAAAAACATTAAAATATATTTTTTTAAATGCATGCCAGGAAACTGAGAATTTGTCTGACCAAAGGGACATTTCGATCACATAGTACACAATTTTAGTTAATTGAAGTGTAAGTTGAGTAAAATGCAAGTGATATCATATTTAGTAAACCTTTACTAAGCACTGTGAAAAATGATGAATTAATCGGACTGAAAATTCTTAATAATTTTAACATTTTTTATGTTGCCAGGAAACTGAGAATGAATTTAAGGGACAAAATTTAAGATAATATTTTTTAAAAAAATGTAATGTAATGTAAGAATTATTTAAATGTTCGTAAAGTAAAACTGTTTAAAATTATTATCTAAGTGTTATTAACATTAATTTTCACAATGGGACATGTTAGGAAACTGAGAATTTAGGTCTTAAATGCTTCTTTTTTGCAAATAAAATTTTTTGAAACAGGGTAACGTTTTGTTTTGTATAATAGAAACTAGAAGTATTCAAAAAGTTCGAATAGAGCCGAGCCCGAGCTGGTCTCGATGTTTTGGGTACCCGAAATGCCACGGTCCGGGGCGTAATGGATCAGCAATGAAATTATAATTTAAATCATCAAATATTATTACGGTATTGATAATTTTCGTTTCTATTGTACATTTATAACAAAGAATATTGAAAATGGAACATATTTCATTTAAACTTTAGAACATTTTCATGCAAGTTTCAAATTTTGAAAACTTGTAGCGAAATGCAAAATCCATTTCCTTAAAAAATCTATTCTCCAGTAATTTTTTTTACAAAAGGTTATCATTGGTACTTATTAATATATAAATTACAAGAAATTAAACTTGACAGGATTATTTTATTAATATTTTAAATATAATAGATTTTTCTTAATAGAATAAGCAAAGTGATCCATTACGTCCTCGAGGTGTTTGTTGAAAATTTTGTTATTTTTTATCAATACCGTAAGTATTAAACGAAAATTGTCAATTGTTCTTTAAGAACAAATGTTTAAAGCTCAAAACCTGATATACAAAAATTTTTTACAAATAATTTTGAAAAAGATATAACAAAAAAACAAATATTTCAAAAAGTTACTTTCGAGCGTTAAAATCAGTTCAAAATTTATTTTTTTTTTAATTAATGTAAAAAACAACCTTAAACATAATATATTTTCCCTCTTTTGTAGAACTATCCATATAACATATTGTACACATTCATTATTTCGACTCAATGAAGAAACTAATTGATGTTAAAAATTTAAAAGTTATAAATTTATTAAAAAAAACCGTTTCTTCCCTGAACACCGACGACATGAGCAGATTCGCAAAAAAGATAAGATGAAAGAAAAAATATATATGGAGGCGTAATTCGTTGGTAATTAGGGCGCGTGCTTATGTACAGACTTATACTTTCTAAGAAGGGGGTGGAAAAAAGGGGAATACCCGTGCATAACGAGCTGCCAAGTTTCTCTTAACTGGTACCTTTTCAGAGAAAGAACCACCATTGAGCTTGAAGTTAACTTCGATGGCAAAAGTTGTACTTTAAACATTTTTAACGGTACATATATGATTAAAAACTTTTCATATTTTTAAGCCCGTTCATTCACATGTATATTCTCCTCTCCAACAGAGTAACAAATTTTCATTTCTAACTTGTGCGAAATGAGAATATTTTCAATTTTCTTTTATTTTTAAAGAACATTATTTTATTTACATCTGCAGTTAAATATTAAAATAGTAAAAGCAAGTTGTTAATTCCAAGGTCATTTAGCTTAATCAATTTAATATATACCAATTGCTTAATCTTTTATTATAGAGTTATTATTTTGAAGTATAATTTTAAAAATTTCAAAAAATACAAAATTTGAATTTTTTTGAAAAATAAAAATATTGATTATTTTAAAAATATTGATAGAATATATACCATATATACATGAATCGATTCGTTTTAATACCAGGAATACAATTTTGATAAGAATTAATGAAAATTTTGATAAAGAAAAAAGTTATTATATGATGTTCTTTTTTGTTTTAAAAATCCACATATTTATTTCTCTTTTCTACATTAGCTTTCGCCCGACAACGTTGGACCTCTTCAGATAAGAATTCTAAAGAATAAAAATTATAAAGAAAATATTATATTTTATAAAGAGTGAACAATTAGATTTCTATAATATTTTTAAAATAATAATATTTTCTTTATAATTTTTATTCTCTAGAATTCTCATCTGAAGGGACCCAACATTGTCGGGCGAAAGCTAATGTAGAAAAAAGAAATAAATAAGTGGATTTTTAAAACAAAAACATCATATACTAAATTTAATTAACCAAAAAAACATTCACATCTTTTTTAGAAAACAGTTATTTTAAAAAAATCAATTTTTTTAAAAACCAAAAAACAGATAAAAAATTTTTTAAAAATATTTTTGAAAATCCTTCTGCCTGATATTAGATATTCATGACCGTAATATATCCACAAAATTTTATCAAAATCCGTCAAAACATGTAAGAGAAAATTTGCCCACAAAAATCGGTGACACACACGGACACACATGCATCCGGACATTTGTTCCTCTTGACGAAAAATTTGAAAATTTGTCAAAATAATTTAATCTAAGAAATTCCAAAATCGACATCACTACAAGGCTTCCTTGGGAGAGGAAGCAAAAAGCATACAAAGAAATTAAATAGAAAAATTTAATGTAATTATTATTAATTTTACCTATTATTTTTTTATTATTATTTTTATAATTTATTTCATTCTCTAAATTTATCATGAATAATAATAATTTTTATTTTCAACATGAGATAAAATAATTTGAAAATAATTCGATGGTTCCTTAATAAAAAAACATTATTCACGAAAGAAATTATAAAAAACGTAACTCACGAAAAAAATAGAAAAAGCTTTATTCATCTAACATATTTTTTAGGCTAATTTTTTTAAATTTTGTCATTTATTTTATGTCAATATAAAATTCCAAATAAAGAATTTTTATTATTTAAAGTTAATTTAGCTTTAATAAAACAATATTATTAACTTATATTTTTGCAATTTGTTTACAGATTAAAAATAATAAATATTAAAAATAGTTACATAGCTTTCAAAAACATCTGTCATTTTTAATAAGCGTTTATAAAACAAGTAACTCACGAAAACAAATAGAGAACTATTTGTTTTCGTGAGTTACTTGTTTTATAAACGCTCTCGCGAATAATATGTTTGTCACTTTATTTACCTGTACAGGCACATACTAAGTTCTCCTTTATATTCCAGCTGGATTATAAAGTAACCATTATTGCCCTAGAGCTATAAAAGAGTACTTTATTGACCGCTCAATAAAGTACTCATTAAAGTATTCTTTTTTACCTGAGGGCAATAATGTACACTTTGTTGACCAGCTGGGTTATATGGGGCAACTTAGCATGCATTTATTTAACACTGACTTATAAACTGTAATTATAATATAATTCCTGTTATTAATATTTATAATTATTACATTAATAATAGAATTTATAATTCCATTGAATGAAAGAAATTTTTGAAAAATGCAAAAGTGAACTAATTATAAAATGTCGACATCCACGTGAAAAGGGGCCGTTTTAGTAATATTGGACCTATATACATGGGCGTATTTCTTGTAAAATTTGGAAAACTTTTAGTGGTCTTACAACTTTTTTGATTAAAAATTAGCTGAGTTATAGAATTTTAAAGTTCAGAATGCAAAAACCCTCATTTCGAGAAAAACAAAATTAAAGATTGCAACACCATTTAATTATTATATCTCTGGTTCTTAATTTCTTATAGGAAGTTATTCAGATAAAAATTGTTTTCAGTTCAGGGCACCTTTATAATTACTAAATTGCGATTATCTCGAAAACTAGAACCCACAGAATATGGCCCCTTTTCAAGTACTGGTCCACAAATGTTCATCCTTCAAGTGAAGAACAATTTATCGTGAGAGAAAAATAAATGCCCATTTTTCTTTTATAAATAAAATATAATTTCCGTCAAGGACAGAATAAATCAATTTTTTAAAAATGACTAAATTTGGAGTCAACATCTGTAATTTGTTTTCGTCGCTTATATTGTTCTTTAGTTTTTCACTACTGCAGGAATGAAACTGCACTGAACATACATAAGAATAATTCAAATTCGACTCATCTCAAACAAAGAAAGAGAGAGGGAGAGAGAGAGAGAGAGAGAAATGTAAAAAAAAATCATTTTCTTAAAGGCCAAACTAAGTCAGTAGATTAAATAATTAAAAGGAATAACTTAATCCCCGCGAGGTCTCTCCAACTTTCGACACCTTTCAAAACCCGCAGAAACTCGGCACATTTAATATTTTACGTTATTCGAAATGTTTCTCGTAATTCCGACAAACATGCAAAATCTCTCTGGGATCACGAGTTCCTGGTTTTCTCAAACTATATTAAAACTGAAAATAAGCTTTCAAAAAAAAGAAAAATTATGAAATTTTTCGCAATGCATTTGCATTTTCATGAAAAATTGCTTGTTTGTAATTATTGGATTTTTTCTGTGATAGGAAAGAAGAATTTAATTTAATTAATTGATTCTTAAAATCAATGATTCAATACTGTAGTTAAAGTAAAAGAAATTTAATTTTAATTTCTAAACTATCTGAAGTTTAATTATTGTTTATACACTGAAAAAAGTTCTGGTTAGGGTATTATTTATCACGATATTCTAGTTAACCTAACCAGAATTCTGGTTAAATTAACTAGAATTCTGGCTAACCTAACCAGAAATAATCTAGATAAGTTATATTTAACACGAAATTCCAGTTAAAAACAGGATTCATATGTTGTTTTCAGTCTAATTAATTGTTTAATTATTATTAATATTATTATCAATATTATTATTAATTTTTAATTAGAAACAGTAAATACATTAAATGCTGAAATAGAGAAACATAAACCATCAATGAAAAATCTAAAGACTCGGGGAATTGAACTCCGAACCCTGAGGCTCCAACAGTCGACATCACATCCGCTGCCCTAAACCTGCACGCGAACAGTAAACACTATGTGAGCATACAAAGTCAAAACGGCACTCTCGCTGGCAGTAATATCGGGCCGGCACTAATTTACAACCAGGGAGATACCGGGGTCGTTACCTGATTTTTTAATTTTATAAATTTATTAGTTAAATAATCTTTAACGTCCGAGATCCTTTATAAATTAAGGCAAATTAAACAAAAACATTCGGACAATAAATAAAATATTTATTTACTCCAACGTTTCGAAATGTAAATGATTTCCTCTTCAGGGAGTCTAAAAATAATAATTAAAATAGACGAAAAAAAATTTTAATTTTTTTTAATTAGGCCCTGACGATGGATAAATAATCCGTCCTTATATAAAAACAATAAATAATAAATAACATAGGGGAGAGGGCCCCAAGATGGACATTTCCTATAAAATTTTTGTTTAAAGTGACAGCATCTTCTCAATTTTTTTATTTTTGTTGTTTGTATAGACAAAGATTTTTATGCATATTTGTAAAATAAAACCAGTTTTTTTTCTACTACGCATATCACCTGAATTTTTTGTCAAAAAAAGTTTTATTTTCGATTTTTCTCAAGTCGATAAAGTTATTTAAATTTTTAATTTTAGATAGGTATTGATCGTTATAATATTATTTATTTATCATATAATAATATTCTAAAATGATTTTATTAATATTTTGTTTGTATACAATTTTTTTCTGGGTTTCAAAAAATGGTGTCATTTACCCTAAGATGGACACTTTCAAGACCCTAAGATGGACACCATATTTCAATGTATTTATTTTCATGCTTTCGATTACACATTTTTTTAATAATTTTGTAAGCCTCGTAATTGAATTTTTTATTTTTACAGCCATGGAATGTAGAGCTATCGATAGAGAATTCGATATATCGAAATATCGAATATTAATTAAATTAAAGTTATTTTTTTGTTACTTTTTTTTATTCTCAAGTTATAAAATTAAGATTTTTAATAATGTTATTCCTAGTAAATAGAATAAAAGGATTAAACATTAGTTAAAAAATGAATACAGGATGTTTATCTTTAATTTACCACACTTTAAAGTGATTTTTAAGAAGGTGTCCATCTTGGGGCCACTTTTTTTTTGGTCAAAAATTTTAACAATTAGAAAAAATGCTATAAAAAATGTTTAAGTTCAAAATAAAATTTTATCTCAGTGGCCATAAGTTACCTAATAAATTGTACTTTCATTTAGTATAAAACATTTTAACATATCTTATTCGGTTTGGATTTTAGAGCCATCAATCGAAGAGGTGTCCATCTTGGGGCCCTCTCCCCTATAGATAATAAATAAATAACAGTTAACAATAGGGGAGACCGGGGCGTAATGGATCACTTGAATCTATTCAAAAGTGGTAAATCAGAGTCATTTCGGTTTTTGATCAAAATAATGTACTTGCTATAATGTAAGTTTGAACCAAGTTTCATTGTTATTCATTTATTATTGTTCAAAATATGGTAGAAAAAGTGATTTTGACGCTTGAAAGTAAATTTTTGAAATTTTTGTTTTTTTTTTGTTCTTAAAGAACAATTGCCAATTTTTGTTAAATACTTACGTATTGATAAAAAATAACAAAATTTTCTACAATAACCTCCGGGGCGTAATGGATCACTTTGCTTATTCTGTTAAGAAAAACCTATTATATTTAAAATATGAATAAAATAATCCTGTCAAGTTTAATTTCTTGTAATTTATATATTAATAAGTACCAATGATAACTTTTTGTAAAAAAAATTACTGAAGAATAGATTTTTTAAGGAAATGAATTTTGCATTTCGCTACAACTTTTTAAAATTTGCATGAAAATGTTTAAAGTTTAAATTAAATATGTTCCATTTTCAATATTCTTCATTATATATGTACAATAGAAATCAAAATTGTCAATACCGTAATAATATTTAATGATCTAAATTATAATTTAATTACTGATCCATTACGCCCCGATCCGTAGCGAAATTTCTCACCTTGCATTTCTCCAAAAACATTGTTCTAGAAAAAAGTATAAGTATCTTCCTTTTATAGAGGACGCTTTTTCGACTGTTAAAAATTATTGGTTGTCAATGTAACTCATAACAGAATCATTAAAAATAAAAAAATCATAAGTCTCTCTTCAAAGTGGATGACTTAATATAGGACCTAAACCTCTGATTTACTAATAATATTTAAAATTATATTTTTTGTGAATCATTTATGGTAAATAAAATTGTGTTTTTTTACAACTTTTAATTTAAAAACTTGACATTTTCTGAATTTTTTATGATTTTGAGTATTTCGAGGTTTAGGTCCTGTATTAACACTTCTATTTTGAAATTATATTTTACTTTTTAATTTTAGATGATTCCTCGATGAGATAATATAGTGACAACCGTAATTAAAAATAATGTTTACCAATAATATTAACATACACAATGACATGTAAAAAATTTCTGTCAATTATATTTGAAAACTTATGAGCAAAAAATTTTTCAAAAGGGTCGTTCCAGCGAAAATCGTCTAGAGCTAGTTGCTCGATGATTTTAAAAAATGCTGTAATTAATATATAATATTCTCCAATACAATTAGATTATCCTTTGGTGGTTTATAGCTCCAAATATATTTTACATTCACTTAAATAATTTTTTTAAATTTCTAACTGGTTATGAAGTCTAACATAACCCACTTTTCGAAAACTCAGTATAAATAACTAAAAACAGAATAAAAATACTGCTGTTTATTTTAAATATATATGTTTTTGTTAAATTCATCTAAATAAACGAAAATTATTTGAAAATAACTCACCAGAACATTTAGATCAGTATTTTTTTGTACTTGCACAGTATAATAAACATCATTTTTTTTTCTTATATCTTCTGTGGAGAAAAAGGAATCTTCACGAAACCTTTTAGACTGGATTTGTTTTAAAATTATAAATTTATTTTAATTGAAATTTCCTTGGGACCTCTACTCATGAATTATTTAATAAATATGAAAAATTATATAAATTTAATCTGATTTTCATTGAATTTTAGTTTTCATGACTAGACTGAAGTTCATCACCTTATCGTTCGTTTAAAGAAAACAAACTTCAGTCTAGTCATGAAAACTAAAATTCAATGAAAATCAGGTTAAATTTATATAATTTTTCATATTTATTAAATAATTAATGAGTAGAGGTCCCAAGGAAATTTTAATTAAAATAAATTTATAATTTTAAAGCAAATCCAGTCTAAAAGGTTTCGTGAAGATTCGTTTTTCTCCACAGAAGATATAAGAAAAAAAAATGATGTTTATTATACTGTGCAAGTACAAAAAAATACTGATCTAAATGTTCTGGTGAGTTGTTTTCAAATAATTTTCGTTTATTTAGATAAATTTAGCAAAAACATATATTTTTAAAATAAAAAGCAGTTTTTTTATTCTGTTTTTAGTTATTTATACTGAGTTTTCGAAAAGTGGGTTATGTTAGACTTCATAACCAGTTAGAAATTAAAAAAAATTATTTAAATGAATGTAAAATATATTTGGAGCTATAAACCACCAAAGGATAATCTAATTGTATTGGAGAATATTATATATTAATTACAGCATTTTTTAAAATCATCGAGCAACCAGCTCTAGACGATTTTCACTGGAATGACCCAAAAACATCCAATTTTAGAGCTGAAAAATTTACAAACTCCCTTAACTAACTAATACATAATTTTTTCTATTTTTTTACTCTTTTTTATGCTGGTTGAATTCCGGCAAACAACTGGGCCAGTTAGTAATATAATTGCAGGCACAACTCCTGTGCCGGTGAAAAAACACAAAATAATTTTTGTGTCGGGTCGACACCTGGCCGGTTGTTTTTTATTAACCGGCCCGGTGCTAGTACATCGGTGCTGGCATCGACAGAACTCCGACTTTTCTGCCTGGATCAAGAAAAACGAAGTAAAAAATTGCAAACCAATTAATTGGTACATCTCTGGTTGTTCTGGAAAGTTATTCAGATAAGAATTTTTTCTAGTCTAGCGTACCTTAGACATGAAAAACCGTTACGTTTAAAATTTTAAAAACCACCCCCCTTCCCCCCTAATTTGAAAATACAAAAAATCGACAAAATGGGCCCTTTTCTAAAAAGGACAGTTTTTTTATTAATAAACCATTTTTTAAAGGTTAATATTGGGTAAAATTTTACTGTGTCATTTAAAGAGAAAGAATAGATATTAAACTTCATAAAAATTTTTTAATTGAAATAAATGAAAAGTTTAGTCGATTTGAGCCAAATATATCTTTACTTTGGGTGCAATATTTACAAAATTATGATAATAGTACATTTAAAAGAAAATTTATATTTAAAATTCGTTAATTTGTTCATGATTGAAAAATCTTAAAAATTTTAAGTTACATAATTTTGTTCTTAATTGAAACTTTTAAACGTTGGGTACATTCCCTTTGTAATGTGATTCCTCTTTGAATTTTCTTAGAAAAGAAAACTTTTTAAAATTTTTTTCCACTTAAAATAAGAATAGAAAACCGTCATATAATATTATGTTTGCATTAAAAAAACATTACCAATCTGATGAAGAATTTTAAAATTCAAAATTTCATTAAATAAAAATATGTCCATTTCATAAAATATTCGTTACGTGTCTTCTTGTTGGCTTGATGTGATGAAAAGAAGAGAAAAAATTTATATGTTTGAAAGAATAGAAATTTTTTTTCGTTTTTCTTTTGTTATTCATAGGGTCGCTATATACCCAAAATACACGTAGTACACACTAAATCTTGCACACTAAATCTCTATATATATATATATATATATATATATAGGAGATTTGCTCTTGTTTCCCATACTCGTGTACAAAAAAAGGAAGAGAGGATAAGAGCCACCATACAAGGAGTTCAATTTCTCGAATTTCGTTTATCCGAGTTTTCCCAACACCTTTTCATTGGTCTGTAGCACTTCTGAAGTTGTAAAACTTTTTCAACTGAGACCGTGGATCCTAATTACTAAACTTTTTATAGTATTTGATAATTCGTGAAAATTTTACCACGATTTTTATTCATTGAAAATTTTCTCGTAACATTTTAGTGCAAATGAAAAACCATGACGAAATATAAGATTTACTAATATTAGATTTTGGAGAATTATTCGCGTTCTATTTTTTCATTAAAAGGAGAGATTCAGAAGAGATTTGCAAATGTCTTTAAAAGTCACTCAAGTCAAATGTGTGTCAGAGGAAATTATCTTCGTCTTTTTATTTATTTTTTTTTAAGAGGGTGCCTCTTTCAGAGTATTTTTCCAGACAGAAAATTTCGAAACGCATGAATTCTCTTTGTCGGTACGTTTTGCCGCAATTCAATCCAACGAAAACAGTCATGCGTGCCCTTTGAATAATGTTTCGAGACGATTTGTAAAAGGCAGCCATTGCTGTGAGACATTTGCAATTCTCTAGAGTAAATAGAGAGTGAGTTTGTTTTAGAGATGTCTTACTCTTACTTATGTTTTACTTATATATACACGGAAAAAAAAGTACAACTGAAATGGAGAAATTTTTCGCTATAACAGCCAAACATTTCGTCAAAAACGAGCGAGCGATATTGGCATTATCGTTAGAATGGCGATATTGAATTTTACTTGAAAACAACTTATGACAGAACCAATTTTAATTGCGTAAAAAGTAAAATTAAATGCTCATTTTAATTTTTTTCAATCGTATGTTTCAAATTACAAAAATTTTAAAGTATATTATTGAAATTAATACTATGTTTTAAAACTGAAAACTCAAAAGTTGATGTTTATGCTGTCAGAAATTCCAATATGGCTGACGAATTGCACTCAACCAAAGCTCAATATCACTGAATTGGCTAAACTTTTGTCTAATGTAGTTAAGTTTAATTCACAACGTTGGTTATGTTGTTCTTCATTTTAATTATATTCCCAATATTGCTCGTTCGCGTCCTGAAATTTTTTTCCGTGTAGGTACGTGCATTTACACTAACCACAATTTCAAGATTCTATTCACTCAAAATTCTGTATGGAAAACATACAAAAAAATGTTTTTCACTTAATAAATCTGAATATACTAAATTTCACTTATTATAAGTGTATATGCACTTATTGAACCAGAGAGCGACTTATAGCTTACAAATATGTACATTTTTACATATTCAGATATAGAGAGTACCTATATGACTTTTGTCGCCAAATACGAAAATAAACTATTGTTTATTAATTTGAATCTTACTCACAAGCGGTGAAATAAAATTCAGACTAATATATAAGGACAATTGAAACTTTCTAAAGCAATAATGTATTAGTGTATGGCAAAAATTTGACAGGAATCACTTCGTTCTCTTTCTAAATCCGTCATTTAAATTGCAAAAAAATAAAATTTGTAAAAGTTGTGGCCACTTTTTTCATAGACTGACAATTAGAATATAAGCTGCTTACCTAAAAATATCGCGTCCGCAATACCATTCTTTGCTATGTATTTAAAATAAATCTTTAATTTTATTTTCCTAAAACAAAAACAATTTTTAAATTTCTTTGTCACTTATCATCCGAATGTTTTTGGGGTCGCTGATTAAGAAAATGATAACGAAATTTAAAAATTCAAAATGTTACTCGTTACTCGAGGGTTCTTGGGATCGCTGATTACGAATCTTATGTCGGATTTTACTACGACATTTTTAAAATTTTTTACCGCCATATTGTATCCGTCCTTTTGAATTCTTAAAATCCTATATCACATTCGTAATCAGCGACCTCACGAACTCTCGAGTACAAAGTTTTAAGTGACTACGAAAAATTTCAAAAATGTCCGCCATATTGGATCCGTCATTTTGAATGTTTTATATCCGACATCAGATTCATATTAAGCGATCCTAAAAACCCTGAGTAAAGAATTTTACGTGACTACAACGAATTTTCAAAAGTTTTGCATGTCATTTTAAAGTGTTAAAAACTGACATCAAATTCGTAAACAGCAACACCAAAAAACATTCGGATGATAAGTGACAAAAAAATTAATATTGCGAATGCAATATTTGTAGATAAACACACTCAGAAAAAGAGTTGGCTGCTATAGCCAATTAAATAGTTGCTATAGCGCGATCCAATTAATTGGATGGGGCAACTATTTCTTGGTTGATACATCCAACTTTTTAGCTGCATTACATACATAGCTGGGGTACCTTTTCACATGGAAACAGTATCCAATAGTTGGATGTGCTAACCAATTAATTGGATGGCGCTATAGCAACTATTTAATTGGTTATGGCAGCCAACTCTTTTTCTTAGTGCAGCTTACATTTTAACTTTTAGTCTATGAAAAAAAGTTCACAATTTTTTCAAATTTCATTTTTTTGTAACTTAAATGACAGATTCTGAAAGAAGACGAAAAAAGGCTTAAGGAATGGTTCCTGTCAAATTTTTGCCATACGCGAATACAGAGAAAATGACCTTGAATCTTCGATAAAAAATCTGTCTTTCCCGTTCTTAGAGGGTTAAGGTCATGTTATTCAGTGCTCGCATGTGTCCAATAAATTTTATTATGGGAACATATATGACCACTGAATAACATGACCTTAATCTCTAAACATCTTATTGCATCACAAACATCTTAATTCATGGCATGTACTTTAAAAAACTTAAAGAAGTGTCTTACTTTTCTAAAATAGAAGAAATTTTTTAATCACTGCTAAAACATATAAAGCATTTTAGATATCAGCCAGATGCTTTAGCGAATATCTTATTTAAAGATGAAAGATACTATTTTTCTATCTTACGTCATATTTTAAGGTATCAAAAAGATACCTATTTTTGAAGAGAACTAATAAAATGGATGTGATATACAAACAATGGATATCCCGTATTTTTTCAGTATATATGCGGTTGTCCCAATTATACAGTATTTTTTGTAAATATTTTTGAACAAAATGTTTAACACCGAAATTTTTTATTTTTAAATTATTATTCAAAATAATAAAAATTTTTTCCCTATAATGTTTTTGTCAAGAGAATTTTTTACTCTGACATATCCTGGGTATTTTTTTCATTTATAATTTATAAAACGCGAACAACTAGAGCGAGTGAAATCAATAAAATCAGTGAATAAAATATAGGGTCATCTCTTGAAATCGAAATTCCACTCAAAAGTTGTTAATCTTCAAAAAATTTTCTTCATATTATTTAAAACTTCCTTCTCATCCTGCAATTTTTATTTTTTGTAGTAAAAAAAATTCTGTTATTATCTCCGCTTATATTTTTTGTTATTAAAATTATAATTTATTAATTCATATAAATACTGGGCATCCTACTAATTATTTTTTTTATTCACTGTGAGACGAGAAAAATGCTTTTCACACATGCACAGGAGAGAGTGAGAGTTACTGTCTTCTAATATTTTTTATTTTACTTTCTTTTAATATTTTTTCATTTTACTTTATTTTATAATTATTATTATTATTTTTTAATAGTAATAATGTTTAGAAGCACGCTTTCGAGATAGGCATTAAAATTCGAATGAAAAAGAAGTAATAAAATTTTTTTCTGAATTGACTATGTAGAAATTTTGAAATATTTCATATACTTCTCATTTGGTACGATGGAATTTCCTATATTTGTATTTTCGTTCTATATATTTTATTCCCAAAAGAATTTTTCACCAAGTATGATTGAAGATTGAGAATATCTGACCGAGAATGTTTCTAAAATTCTTGACAGCATTTCTTTAACCCAATTGCATTTACATTCTTCAATTTTTTATATGAGTAGTGAAAATAAACAGTAAAATCAATTTCAACACTGAAAGAAAATGTATATTAAATTTTATAAAAGTATTTTACAATTTGGGGAAAAAGTGCAACAAACCGAAATTTTGATATAAAAATATTAAACTTTAAATAAAATTATGTCGAATTTAGTATAATTATATCAAATATCAATAATTTAAATTTAATTTTAAATATTTTAATATAGGGTCATTTGGGGTAAATGTAAACGGTTTATCTATTTTTTACGAAAAACATCAGTTTTTTTTGTTAAAAGGTAAAATGGACGAATTTTTCTTGCATGAACTTGTTACTAGAGCTCCCTAGAAAAATTTTATGAGGTTCAAAAAAATATTGATGCACCTGAATCGTCTACAACTGACTGTTTACATTTACCCCGAGATTTTGAAATTTGCCTAAAATTCGGGGTAAATGTAAACACCTCTGTAGTTAAGCGAGGTTTAAGAAACAAGTTATTTCAAGCATACTACTGTCTTAAGGGATGGAAAAACTGAAAAACAGTTCTTCGTAGATGTATAGAAAAATCAACCAGTTGACTGATAATGTATCATATAAATAAACAATCAACCATTACAAAATTAGTGATGTAAAACTTGAATAACTTGAACAAATTTTAATAGATTTTCATTCAATTTGCTAAAAAAAAGTTTCTAAGGTTGCTGAATAAGAATCTAAAATCGAATTTTTAAATTTCAAAATGGCAGATCTGATAATTTATTCAATTATTTTCTTTTAAAATGTAGTTGGAGTACTGTTTACATTTACCCCGAGTTTTCGAATTCTCGGGGTAAATGTAAACACTTAATTATTTATTAACTAAATTGACGAAAATCAAAAATCAAAGTCAATTTTTGTTGGGGCATGAATAAGGAAGAATTACATATTTTTGTTTGAGTTTTAAATTTATTTTCATGCAAATGCGAGACAAAATACAGAAACAGAAAAATTTTCAATTTCAAACTTTTTTGCATTAAAAGATAACTTACACTAGGGCATTGCCAATTGTCAAAATAAAATATTGGCAATAGTCAGAACATCTTGTAGGTGAATTGAGGTAAAAATATTGACGTCGAACTTATTTTTAAATTTGTAAATTTAGCAGAAACATCTACTGTTTACATTTACCCCAAATGACCCTAACTTTACAAAATTCTACATAAATTTTTTTAAAGTTTAGTATTTTTTATATCAAAATTTCGGTTTGTTGCACTTTTTCCCCAAATTGTAAAATACTTTTACAAAATTTAATATACACTTTCTTTCAGTGAATTAAATGAGTTGGAGAGAAAAATTTTAAATACATAAAAAATACGCAGAGTTCCTGGTTAGTTAAAAGGAACTTCACACACATAATCAAGTTTTCAAAAAAGTGGTTCTTAAAGTTAACAAGTCGATATTTATGCTTCTGTACATTAAATTTGTAGAAAAAACTAATCAAGCTAGAAGTGAAGGGTTTATTGCGAAGAAAAGAGCACATCTTTTTATATAAGAATCACCGAAAAAGTAAAAATAGTTTTTTTGACCTAAGGTCAAAAAAAATTTATCTGAATAATTTTTTACAAATAAAAAGAGTTTTGAGACATTTTCATAAATTTTTGATCTAATTGAAGAAAGAAAAATTTTAATATAATTTTATCAAAAAAAAAAATATAAATAAATAAAAAAATTTTATTGAGAAATGGTTGTTGAATGAAAACAATTTTATTGCTTAAAAAGTTTGAATCAAGTAATTCACAGTTACTTAAATACAATTCGGAATACTTTGCGTTTGTCTTGATGAGAATGGTTTTATATATCTACGGGTAATAATTAACATAAACGGAGGGCAAAAAATTTTTTTTAGTGAAATGAGCTCTTCTTTTTATGACTTCCATTCTTAATTGTTGTCTTTTGTCTCGTAATGTACTGGTTGTTCTCTTTTAGAAATTTTACAAGAAGATAAAAAGAATTCTATATGAATATTTATATTATTCAAGCCAGTGACTTTTCATTCTTAAAATAAATATTACTTTACTTCGTATTTGTAGAAATAATGTGAGGAAATGTAAAAGAAATGGAAGAGAAAATTTTACTTTTCAAATATATATCTTCTGAATACGAAAATGTATAGCGAAAAAATAATTAATGCGAAAAAACGATAACTGAGGGAATAATAATTTTTGGTTAAAAATGTTATTGAGATGGAACAATTATTTTTCTTTTTTAGAGGAAGGGGGATAAATTTACAAGTCTCAATTTCATTCTAAGCAAAGGTTATACGCTTTTGACGCTTTAGTGAATAACGGAAAGTTCTGATAGTCATTCACGTTTGCCGTGAGCTTTTAGCGACAAATTTTCTCAATAAAAGGGCTCCAATATCCCGAGTCGGACGATAAACTGCGAATACAGATTGAACTTGGGGATTTGCAAGGACGGTTTTGTATTTATATAGGTTTTACTTTTCGAGATATTTAATTTGAGCCTGCAGTTTACTTGCATAGGGTTGTATTTCTCACACGCTTCAGGCAAGAAGCGCTTTTATTTTTTTCCCTTATTCGAATCAATTTTTTTTACATTTTCTTCTCAATAAAGCTTTCTCATTTTTCTCCACATTATTTTGTAATTATTTCATTATTTAATTCAATTGTTTTATCACACCATTTTTTTGTTTAATTTCTGTATTTAATTACCCATATTACTGTTTGTTTTATTATATTATTTTTTATTTAATTATTTCATTTATTACATTCTCTTAAAGTAGAAAATATCTGTTGCAATTTGAAAATATTTTTATTCAATTATTTTTTGGCGCTCAAAAAAAATTTTATTGTAACTATAACTTTACACGGAGAATCTTTTCATACCACTATTTCTTAAAACTGATGATACATTTTAGTATGTTAGGTTTGATTCTATGAAAAACGACATAGAGCAATTCCACGGGTAGTGATCTGAAGAGTTTTTGATGATCACATCAATTTCAACGAAACTTTTTGGATTTGTTCTTTGCTATGTGTAGAATTTATATCCCAAAAACATTTTCTAAAATTTTCAAAATTTTTTGAGATATCTCTAATTCAAAATTTTGGTCCTCTTTCAATTATTGTAGCATAGATGAAAAGAAATGCATTTTAATAAAAAATATACTTGAATACACTTTTTTCCCCTGTTTTTCATATTTATTGTTAAGTAAAAAAAATTGTTAACAATTTTCAAAATTCTACGACCACAGATCGATGCGCTATTTTATAGGCTTTCAGTAATATGGAATAATATTTGTAACCTCTAGACTAATTTGTCCATGACAACCCACTTGTGCCCCACTGTGGGGCGATACACGCCGCGATGCCGCGCGAAGCAATTTATTTTTTTTCTCGTAAAGCCATAATTGGCCCATCATGAAACTTATATGCAATTGTTTGTAAGATCATAACCTACAACTATAAAAAAAAATTTTGAAAAGGAGATGGTAGTTTTTTCAAAAAATTAATTCTAAAAAATTTTTTTAAATTTTTTGATAAAAAAAATATAAATTCTACACATAGCAAAGAACTAATCCAGAAAGTTTCGTTGAAATCGGTGAGATCATAAAAAATTCTTCAGATCACTACCCGTGGAATTGCTCCATAGGTTATAGAAATTACTATTGAGACTATCTGCTACACGCATTTAGTACACTGTAAAAAGACTTTAAAAATTTCCCTAAAGATGTTAATTTTAGTTTGGAAATCATTGGAATAACCCTTCTTTTAATGTAGACGAAATACATATTCCAAATGGAAAAATATTAAGGATTGCAATTTTGATCTTTTTAATATAGGGATTTTCATCTCCAAGGTAATTTTTACTATTTTAAAGCAGGTAATAAAAGTACCTAGTTTTAATATGTTGTAATGACGGATGGCAACGAAACTACTACGTAACCTTAACATATTAAACATGTTAATTTCTCTGAAAAACGGATTTTTACCTCCAGCGTTTAAGGGGACATTCCAGTTCAAAACAGGTAAAAAAATGGCTTTTTTAGTATATACTATTAAAATAACTATGATATTTATTTAAAAAACTTCTTTTACATGTTATAAATAATTTATTTAAGAATTTGTAAAAAAAATTTTCATTTTTTTCAAAATGGCGGCGATATGCGCCATTTTTGGTGGTAAGATTGATTCCAAACTTTCTAAAACAGATAAAATCAAAAATGAAGTAACATTCTTTTCGTTAGATATTTCATCAGGTGTGGAACCTCAAAAAAAGTTGAATTTTCTCCCCCCCCCCTTTTTTTTAGAGTACTTTTTCCCCAAAATATGCAATAAAAGGTGTTTTTATTCAGAATTTCTCTTATAAAAAAGAGGGAATTGGAAATTTTTCAGTTTTTGAGATTCCATTTATAGGCAAGTTGAAGCTGAATCAAAAACCGTTTGATTTTTTAAAATTTCTTCAGAAGAACTAGAGATATCACTCTTACCAGATCAAAAAGACATTTTGAAAGAAACGCATTTAAAGTTTTTGTTCATAAGTTTCGACATTTTTTTTAAATCATCGGATTTGCTTGAAAATCGTTTCTCGAGGGTTTTTGAGGTCGCTAATTACGAATATGGAATCAGATTTTTAAAATTCAAAATGGCGGATCTAATATGGAGGACATTTTATTTTTCAAAATCATTGGATTTACTTGTAAATCGTTACGGGGGGTTTGGGGTCGCTGATTACGAATATGACATCATTTTTTCAAAATTAAAAATGGCGGATGCTACATGGTGGACAAAAAAAATATTAAAATAAACAAATTTTCTTTTCCGCCATATTGGATCCGCTATTTTGAATTTAAAAAATTTGATATCTAATTTGTGATCAGCAATACTACACTGTAAAAAAAGGGAGTTAAATTTTAACTCCCCAGGTGATTCTATAAAAGTCGCACCCATTGGGGAGTTAATGCCAAGGGAGTTAAATAAAGAGAGTTAAAATTTAACACCCAAATGCTAACTCCCCGTGGAAAAATAACTCGCACGGGTGTTTATGAAGGGAGTTAGTGAATTAACTCTCTTTTGGAGTTGATTTTTAACTCGAAAAATTTAACTCCCTAGTCCGTTAACTTCCTAAATTGTTTACAGTGTAAATACATTTTTCTTTGTCTTTTATAAAAAATGCAAATGAGAAAATATTTAAATCATTTGATTGCTTATCCGCATTCAAAAACATCTTTGACATGGCAAAGAATAAGAATGTATAACTTTTGTTTTACTTCAAATTTTGCAATAATATTTTAGGAGAGTATTCTTGACACTATAAGAAATAGTTTATAATTTAAAAATATAAACAAATAAAAACAAAAAAAATTTATTTTTTTGACATTTTGAACTGGAATGTCCCCTTAAGAAATATTAACGTTTTTAATATAGGGAAATCGCTAATTCATGTATTTTTTACGAAAAGTCGAATACAGTGTCTATTCTTATATTTTTTGGGTCTCCTGAAATCAAAAAGTGCTACCAATAATTAATTAGTCCTCTCCTTCACGTTCAAGTACTCTCTTACTATCCCTAATAAAGGGATAGTGAGATAGGGATAGCAATCCCTCCCTAGGAATACTAAAGGAGTCGTAGGTGGAAGAGGAGGGGACGAATTTATTTTTGGTGGTTTTTTCGGCTTCAGGGATCCAAAAAATATAGTAATAGACACCGTATTCAACTTTTCGTGAAAATTGTAATTTGAACCCCTCCAAATGTTTTTAGGGCGCTGTAGGGAGTAAAGGGAAGAACACATTTGTTTTTGGTAGTATTTTTCGGTTTCAGCGATCCAAAAAGCATAGGAATAGACACCCTACTCGACTTTTTTTGAAAACTGAAATGCCAACCTCTTCACTCCCGTATGGGGTTGTAAAGAAGGTGGAAACGGGAAAATGGGTTGCGAAATGTTTATTTTTTTGTGTGCCTGTTTTATTAAATTTTTATAACGTATATTGAATCAAAATTGTTTGAAATAATATTTAAAATATTTAAAAATAATTAAATTATTTAGAGGAATTTAATTAAAATTGTCTACTGTGAATTTTAAAAAAATTAAAATATTGCAAAGAAGTCTTTTGAAAAAATTTAATTTCTACGAAGAATTTTATTTCAACTGTATTTAAATTTTATTCTTTCGAAGAAGTTTATTAAAAATTTTTAAATTAATTGAATTTGTTTGGAAGAATTATATCAAAAGTTTTAAAAATAATTCAATCCTTTCGAGAAGTATAATTAAAACTGCATGAACAATAATCGAATTCGTTTAAAGATTTTTATCAAAATTGTTGAAAATGATTTGAAATAATTTGAAAATATTTTTATTCAATTTTTCTTACGCTTAGAAAAAATTTTATTTTTAGCCACTATAGTTTGTTTGAGTTAAATTAAAATATTCTTGTCGCATAATCTAATAAATTATTGATTTGTTTAAAATAGAAACTTTATTCGACACAAATAAAATTATTAATAGAAACAGATAAAATTTATTTGAAATAAATATAATAGACTCTACGTCAAAATATTTTTTTCTCTGTATTTTTATTTAATTATTTAATCTATTTATTTAATCAGTATTTCGTACAATAAATTAATTTCAAAGTATTAAAAATATCTCAAGAATATTAGAAAACGAAAAAATGTTTTTATTCTTAATAAATTATTTTTCAGTAATTTAAAATTTAGTAGGGGAGTTTGCTACGAGTTGGATACCCCTTGATATTTCGAGAATGCGTAAAGTTTATCCCAGAATTGAAATTGTAAAATGTTTGCCTTATTGTTAAGATATATTTATATTTGTTTTGAAAAAATACTTGCATTATTTAAGATTCTTATAAAAAAAACATTTTTGTAGTGTAAGAATTTTTTTGAAAAGTGGAAACGACGTCTTGTAAGTGTTAATAAAAAGACTACTATTCATAGTTCAAGAAAATTTCAAACATGTATTTTTGGAGTAATTTTTATGCTTTTTAAGATGCAAAAAGAATTAGCTCCATATATTGTTGCTAAAACTATTTTTTGCGGTCTAAAAAAATCCTGTCAATTCTGCGAGTTGGTCATGATTTATATGCTGGAGATTTCTTTTGTTTACAAGTTTAACCTATTTTATGTTTGTAAACATTGTAAAATATTTGATTCGAAATTTATAGTTTATAATGTAAAAAATACAATATATTTTATAAAATATAAAATTTTGCATACACTTTTTATTGCTAGATGTTTTATTTAATTTTTATGCATTTTGAGTGGATTTTGTGAGGGTGTCCAACTTGCAGCAAAGAAAAAAAAGTCCAAAAATGATCTTATTAGTAAATTGGCTACATTTTGAAAGTTTTTTCAAAATTTTCAACTTTTTCTCTGGCTTTTAAACAAGACATGAAATATGTCGATATCTCAATTTAGTGAAAAGTAATAACCGAAAAACAAAATTATGCCCAGCTCGCAGCAAACTCTCCTAGGTATTTAAATTTATTCTAAAATTTATTATTAAAATTGTTATAACTAACTTTTTCAGTATTTTTATAGTATTTTCATATTTTTACTATTATAATTAAAAATAAGTAGTATCAAAGTTTATTTATTAACAATATACTCGGTGAAAGAAATATTGAAAGATTGTTTTTTCTTTTGTTTTAAATAAAAAAGCTTTCTTTGACAACTTTGTTAATGAAAAGTTTTATTTTTACAATTTTTAAAATAACAGCGATGATGTGAAATAACCGAATTGTTTTTTTTCTGTTTTTGAAGAGTTTCATTGAAAAAATAGCGTTTTCTTTAAAGTATTTTTATTCTTTAGAAAATGTGTCGAAATTCAGAGCGTCAAAAAGCATCAAACTTGTATGTGTAAAAGTGTTACATACATATAGTTAAAGTGAGTTCTTTAAATATGCCAAAAGCAGATTTAAACAACTTTTTATTAAATATGTCAAATTGTAAATAAATACACCAAATCTAGAAAAATTATATATTTAAAAAAAATTTTAACCTCTATTATTTTCTCATTAGTATTTTATTTAATTAGTAACTAAAATTATTAAATTACTTTAATTATAATAATAGTAAATAAAGTTAATACAAAAATTATTTTACACAATTAAAATTCTTTAAAAATTAAGTAATGAATTAAATAATAAATAAATTAATTATTATATGAACTAACTAATTCGTGTTGAAGAAATAAATAAATTGCAAAAAAATTTAAATAAATATTTGTGAACTGCGAGAACATTTTTTTTTTATTTTTAAAAGAACAACTCTTCTTTTCTGAAGAAAAGAAAAAATTTTCCTTAATAAGTTTTCTTCGATTGTTCATATCTAGTTCTTGTCAGAATAAACAGAAAAAAGAAACTTGTTATGATAACTGTAAAAAGTTGATTTTAAATATATTTTTCAGTATAAAACTAAGGAAATAAGACGAGGGTATACTTTCTCGTCATACTATGCACAAGAGCTTCATTTCTTTGAGCGTTCAGAGTGAAGAGAGGGGTGGCTCGTGGTAATAAAATGCAGATTGAGAAATCGTGGTGAGCTTAGGCATCGGGTGAATTTAAGATGGAAAATTCTCGTCAATGAGAAATAATTCCCGTCAAAATAATATTGCAGGATTTTTTATTCGATATTGTTTGAATTCAAGCATAAAAAGAACTTGTCTTTTCTATTTTCAATTAGGATTGTCGGATAATTTCATCCATTTTGTTGTATAAATTCCTGTCTTGCAATGAAAGGGATATATATTGTCTCCACTCTTTCGTTTTTCTTCGCGTTTTTTCTATTATTTTTCTTTTTTTCTTCTCTTTGTCGTTACCGCGGATTCGTCCGTGGAATCCAATTTCGTAAACTTTCATTATCTAGGACTTTCGTTACAACTAAGATCGTTCATGAGGCTAAGCCCTTGCTGGACTCTCCTTAATTAACGGTTTACCTCAACCCTCGAGACTTTAAAAAGTTTCTCCTTTTCTTCAAAACTTGTTCCAAATAACACGAATATCCTCAACGAAAATTGGTAAACATTACATTTTATTGCTTTTACTTTAATTTTACTTTACTTTCTTTTTGAAATTTAATGAGAATTTTTCTTTTAAGTTATAATTTTTCGAAAAAGAATTCTTCAAAAATACAATTATATTTTAAAACTTTATAACTTTCAAAACAATTTTTAAAAGTTAATAAAATTAAATTATTTAAATAATAATAAATTAACTTTAAAAATGGAAACAATTAAAAATTTTGTCAATTGACAAAACTTTTCATTGTTTTTTTTCAACAATAATATTTACAAACTTGTTGTTAATTATTATAATTAAAATTTTCATTATTTTAATGTAAAACTTTTTAAAGTTTATTTGTTTCTAAAAATTACAACTGCTATTTTTTTAAAAGTACAATATTTTTCATAATTTTTTCATAAAATTATTCAAAATTTTAATAATTTAATAAAAATTATCTTTTAAAATAATTGAATTATTTATATAGAAAAATTTCTGTAAAATTTAATTATTTTTTAAATTTTCAGTCACAAAACTCTTCATAAAAATAGTATTTAAAAATAATTTAGTTTGTTGATAGCAAGACAGTTTCAGTTATATTTATCATTTCACAAATTCAGTTTATTTTAAAAATTAGTCTTTGCATAAGGTTACTGCATACGAACGTAAATAGAAAAGGTCGGCTGTGACAGCGAAGAGTTTGCAGCCACAGCAAGCCTTGTTCGTCGAAATAAGGACAGCGAAAATGTTCCCTGTGACATCGAATAAGTTCGCTAAGGTAGCAAACTCACATACATTTTTACTGATGTTGGTTGTTACATGTAACATAATGTTCATGCTGTTCTCACAACATTAGTTTACTGCAGCAGCTAATTCACTTTTTTCCATGTTTATTTTTCCGGATTTTTAAATAAAATGTTTCAAATCTCATTAATTTTGATATAATAAATATTTCAATACTTATTGTTACTTGTTTGTTCAGCAGGATTTAAAATTTTTAAATATATACTTTTAATATAAAACCTTATACAATTTAATTATTTCTAAAAATAAGAACTTCAATTCTTGAAATAATAATAAAATAATTTTTCGTTAAAATGCATTTACCAAATTCAAGTAAACTGATAATATTAATTATTATTAATTGTAGATTCGAGCTAGACCAAAGAATTAAAATGACTACTTTCTGCAGACCAAAATCTGGCAAACTTTTTCTCCGTTTAAAAAAAGGATTTTTCACAAAATGGTATCGATTTGAAGAAGAAAGTGCATATTTTTGGCTAAATTTCGATACTTACTAAAGTTGTCTAAAAAATTTAAATATTAATATTTCTAGATAATTATATCACAAACTAAATAAAAAAGCCAAGAGGATCGATTGAAATTTGTGGTTCAAGTTTTCATTACGACGTAAACGTTAGCGCGCGACCCTGCTTGAACAGTTCGAAAATTGTCTTTTCACTTGAGATATCGGTATATAACTAATTACATATCACTTTTGTGTCCATAAAGAGTACTTTAAGCAAAAAAAAACTTTTTCGATTTTTTGAAAATTTCAATGTGGTGTAACACCTTAAATACAAGTAGTGAAGATGTAAATAACATAGTCAGACTTTCAAATACTTGTCAGTAGTAAACATACGTTACAGTCAGACAGTTTTGTTTTTTTCTAAACCGTATGTTGTTAAGTCTACTCAAATGCATTTTTAGTCTATTTTCAGTAAAAATACGTATATTTCAGTAAAGTAAAAATAATAAAAATCTCTTATTCCAAATTGATTATTATTTTCTTTGAGTAATTTTATTTTTTTCCAAGTTTATTAACACTGGGAGAAAATGCAAATGCATAAAATGACTATTTCAGCGGTTTACTCGAATGAATTACCATATATTTTGAAAGTTGGTGTAGCAAATGAAATCATTTTCAGCGCAAGTGATAAAATTATATTCTGGACCGTGGAATGATGAGTAGGTGGGAAATGTAATTGACCTGATTAGGGAATTGTCTAATTAGTCTAGGACCTCGTCATCTCTTCTCATTTATATACTTAATGTAGATGCTTCATCTAACCCTTGAATTTCTCTCCCCCACCTCTCTCTCACAATCTCTCTCTCTCTCTTTATCTCTATATATTGTGGCAAACGAAATGTGACTTTGCTTTTAGAAACACGCAAACTGCAAACCGAATCTTCCTAACGTAGATTGAGTTCGGATACACACGTGCGAACTCGGAACTAATTCTCATCCCTCTTTGAGAGGACATTTCCCCTCACAACTCGAAATCCTTCGTTTCGCCAACAAGCCAATCGGCCTTTTCTCATTTCCGCGATGCTTCTCTCTCTCTCCCTCTTTCTTTCTCCTTCACTCTCGTTCTCTTCCTCTCTTTCTTTATATATACTCGATTTTGAGGGAATTCTGTCAGCGGTGAGTTTTAAGTCTCGTTCGCATGCATAACACACGTCCCATGAGCTACATTAACTCGAGAGGTAAACTATTTTATCCCCATGATTTTTGTTGAAATAAGGAAAATGTCGTGACTTCATTTTGTCCCCTTCCCAGTCAAAAATTATCAAAGAATTTCAAAATTATATTCACAGTCGAAGAGAGGGACGAATATAGAGAGACAAATATGACATTCATAAACGCGATGGAAATTAAGTTGCACTAATCAAAATTAACCTCAAGGCGTTCCGCTTACATCTCACATTTAATATTGTAATTGAGAATATTTTCTCTCATTAGTGTAGAGAAAAGTGGGACTAAATGGGGTACCTTTTTATAATTGAATGATTACAGAGAACCAAACGAATAAGTCGATTCAACTAAGCATCATTAGTAATAGCGGAGAATAAATTTTTTCAACTAACTTATAACTAATAACTATACAAAATTTAAGGTAAATGGTAAATGGAAGGGTCATTTGAGGTAAATGTAAACGGAATATCTATGTTTCACCAAAAACATTAGTTTTTTCTGTTACAAGGTAATATGGACGGATTTCTTTTGCATGAACTTGTTACTTTACTTCCCTAGAAAAATTTTATGAGGTTCAAAAAAATATTGATGCACCTGAATCACCTAAAACTGACTGTTTACATTTATCCCGAGATTTTGAAAATTTCCAAAAATTCGGGGTAAATGTAAACACCACTGTAGTTAACCGAGGTTTAAGAAACAAGTTATTTCAAGAATACTACTGTTTTAAGGGATAAAAAAACTGAAAAAAAGTTCTTCGTAGATGTATAGTAAATCAACCAGTTGACTGATAATGTATCATAAAATGAACAATCAACCATTACAAAATTAGTAATGTAACAAATTAAATAACTTGAACAAATTTTAATAGATTTTCATTCAATTTGGTAAAAAAAAGTTTCTAAGGTTGTTGAATAACCCTAGTAGAAATTTGTCATGGAGCCACTCGATTGTTCAAGTTACTGGACAGATTTTGTCACGGACGCTGATTCTAGGCGGACTAGTAAATAACTGTAAAGTTACTGACCAACGCTCTTCGTCAAGGATTCAAGTTGAATTTGATATTGGCTAGACATAACTTCTGTCTAGTTTTTTTAATGTTACTTTAAAGTACTCCTAGAAATTGTAGTTCTAAATTTGTCTTGTCGATGACATTGCAATAATGTCTAATAACTAGACAGCTCGACTGATTATTTGCTAGAGATAAATTTGTTCTTATTCCCAGGTGCGAATTTTCGGTTGGCCCATAGTTGGGCCAACTTTTACAAGGTCGGTCCAACTTCTCGTGCCAGAGGTTGGGCCAACCATACAGATGATAACGGTTGGCCGTCTAATGGCGACGATGGATGGACCGACAAGTCATAAGGAAGTTGGCCCAACTTAAAATGCATATGTTGTGCCAGCTATACATTTCAATGGTTGGTCCAAAAACTGACGCCAAAGTTGGCACGACTTTAAATGCGTAAGTTTGGCCAACTTTAACAGCCAAAGGTAAAAAATTATTAAAAAACTAAATTATTTAAACAATTAACACGTTATTATTAGCAAGAACATCAGATATAACCTTTACCTATTATTATTAAACACAATCTCATACATACATTTTCGAAAATATCTACCGCTTGCTGGGATCGAACCCCTAACCTAACGCGCCGAAGACTTATACACTGACCACTACGCTACGCTCACATGGGAGTCCATACCGTTAAATGTATATTAAAGCTGCAACAGTCGGGCCAACCGTGGCCCAGAGTTAGGCCAACCGAGAAAGTTTAAGTCATTTAAACTGTTTTTCACAAAGTTTTGCCAACCGTCGGGCCAACCGTGGCCCAGAGTTAGGCCAACCATAAAGTTTGAGTTATTTAAACTGCGTTTTACAGAGTTTTGCCAACCGTCGGGCCAACTGTGGCCCAGAGTTTGGCCAACCTTAATTTGTAAGTCATATGAGATACGTTCCCCATAGTTGTGTCGACCTTTGTCGCCAAAGTTGGCCCGACGGTTGGTTATACTCTGCATGTAATGGTTGGCTTGCAAAGTCGGGCCAACTGTGGGCACTAGTACTTGCCAAAGTTGGGCAAACTCTGGCAACCAAAACTTCGCTTGCCAAAGTTAGGCCAACCGTGGGCCAACCTTCAAACTCTGGCGGCCAACCAAAATTCGCACCTGGGTTCTTTCCAATATTTAAAAACTTTTCATTTTAATTTGTAATTAATTAAAAATTTAATTAATTTATTATTATAAATTAATAGTATTAATTAATAAAATTAATTAATAATAATAAATATTAATAATTATTAATATAATTATTTAACAATATTAATTAATAAAATTAATTAATAATATTAATTAATAATATTAATTAATAAAATTAATAATTAATAAAATAAATTAATAAAATTAATTAATAATATTAATTAATAAAATAAATAATTAATAAAATAAATTAATAATATTAATTAATAATATTAATTAATTAAATTAATTAATAAATATTTACAATCATTTATAATAAATATAAAAATAATAAAATTAGTTTAAAAATAATTTTTTTAAATTCCATTTTAGTTTAACTATAATTTTCTATTAATTAAAAATTGAATGAATTTATTATTATTAATTAATAATAATCAATTAATCATAATATTAAATAATAAAATTAATTAATAAATATTTATAATAATTTATAATAAATTAATAAAAATAATTAAAAATTTAATTACAGTAATCAATTTATTTATTAATTGTTAACGTTGCAGAATAAATTACTAAAAAGTTATAATAATTAAAAAATCATCTAAAATGTTTTATTACATAGAAAATAATAAAAGTATATACCAATGCTTAAAATCTCTAGTTACAGCACTGAACTGAAACATATGTACAGTGGTTATTAATTCCTAGTATCCATTGCGTTGAACGGCCGAGTGCGTTAAGCGGTGCGACTTTAGTTCAGCGGGACCCGGGTTCGCTCCCCGTTACCCCCAAGATTTTTTCGGTGAAATTGCGTTATCGTTTTAAGGTTTATATAGATTATAATTGTTTATACTAATAAAAATATTTGTTTCAGTGTTATTGTTAATAATAGTGCATTAAAAAAATAAAAGTTGTTTGAAAACAGTAAATATTTAGGATATTCGAATTTAGAATTTTTTTTATTTGAATTAAAAATCAAAAAGTAATGTAGAAAATTACCATGTAATAATTTACTATTTGCATTATTTTTATATAACAATTCAACTAATTAATTAAAAATTATAAAATATTATATAATTTTTTATTCTATTCCATTTATTATGTATATATAATAATAGATACAGAAATTTTCCAAAAATATTTTTTATTGAATTTCTTTGGTGCTAAATAGAAATTTTATATTAATTGCATGAAATAAATGTGTTAACTACTGTAAATATTAATATTAAACTAATTTTCAGTATTTTAAAAGAATTAATTTGTCTAGTTTTTCTACAGAACCGTTGACCAGAATTTATAAAGTTGGGCTAGATAATAACTTGATGAAAAAAGCGTGACACTTCATTCGAGTTATTAGCCAGTTGGCTAGTAAAGTAACTAGACAATTTCAAGCGCGACTGGACAGTTCCTTTATAATAACTAGGACAAATTTCTACTAGGGAAGAATCTAAAATCGAAATTTTAAATTTCAAAATGTCGGATCCAAAAATTTATTAAATTATTTTATTTTAAAATGTAATTGAAGTTCTGTTTTATTTACCCCGAGTTTTCGAATTCTCGGGGTAAATGTAAACACTTAATTATTTATTAACTAAATTGACGAAAATCAAAAATCAAAGTCAATTTTTGTTAAGTCATTAATAAGAAAGAATTACATATTTTTGTTTAAGTTTTAAATGTATTTTTATGCAAATGCGAGACAAAATACTGAAACAGAAAAATTTTCAATTTCAAACTTTTTTGCATTAAAAGATAACTTACACTAGGGCATTGTCAATTGTCAAAATAAAATATTTTTTTTGGCAATACTCAGAACATCTTGTAGGTAAGCTGAGGTAAAAATATTGACGTCGTACTTATTTTGCTTCCTCATGAGGAAGCTTTGCATTCGTGACGATTTTCAATTTTTCAAAAGAAGGTTATATAGACTCATTTTTGTCTAGAACATATGTATATTCAACTATGAGCCAATGTCCAGATGTATGTGTGTGTATGTCACAAGGATTTCCGAATATATCCACAAAATTTTTTTTATACAATTTTTTCAAAATTAAAAAAAAAAATTTGTGCTTTTTTAAATCACTTTTTTATTTATTAATATTTTGATTAATTCTAGTCAAAATTACGTTCCTGACTTTAAAACAAATCTATTAATGTATATAAAGTATATGTGACATGGGCAGTTAAAAGGGACCTACGACCCGAAAAAAATATTTCGAGAAAAACGACTTCGAAGTTTACCAAGTTAGTTTTTTTGCACTATTTTTGTCAAAGTATTTAACTTTGAAGTGAAATTGTGAGAAAACTAATGCAGCTAGAAAGCTGCAGTTTATTGCGTTGAAAAGAGCAGCTTATTTACTATAAGAATAGACAAAAAAGTGATAATAGATTTTTTCGGATCATAGGTCCCTTTTAACAGTCCGTGTAACATATATTTCATCAAAATGTATAAAAGTAATCCCAATTTATATTTTTCAAAAAAGGTAATTTTGAATTTCTTGAGATTGTTAAAATTTTACTACAAATTTATTACTATTCAATAAAAGATGAGAAAATTGGTGTATATTATATTGAGGAAGCTAAATGTTTGTGGAATGAACAACTTGTTTTAATTTGTAAATTTAGCTGAAACATCTACTGTTTACTTTTACCCCAAATGACCCTATTGTTTACTATTATGAAAAAACAAGTAATTTTTATTAAACTTAAAAAAACATCTATAATGCAAAACATCGATAGTATAAATGACTCGAAATAGAAATATCGATTCTTTTGCGAGAAATATGCATAATATATTGTTTTTAAATATGAATTGCCGTAGCATCCGGTATGCCCAACACTTAGGTACCCTATTATATCCACCTCGACACACACACTCATAGATGACAAAAGACACAGTTGGCTTCAAGTAAATTTAGATTTTGCAAAAATAGTGGCAAAATTGGCTAGTGCCATGTCAATCCAGTATAAAGCTTTGAAAATTGTAAAGACGGAAATCGTAGCTGATCCTCATTTCGAGTTACTGTCAAATTAATTTGGTTTAAATTTAAGTAAAATTTAATTTTAAAAATTACACTATGTGACAAAATAAAAATGTGACCTATGTAACCTAATACAAGTTGTAGGTCTAGTTAAACTTTAAATAATAATGTATGAGAAATTTCCCGAAAAACCCAAAATTTAATTGTAGGGACAAAAAACCGTTTTTATGTATTCATGTAAAGAATTACTCATAACTTTCTTAATCTTCAACCGGTTTTCAAAATTATTCTTTTGTTTGAAAGAGGAAAAGCAGATCCTTTTAACAAAGCAATATCTTACTTTTTTTAAATTTTAAATGATCTTCGAAACGGTGTAAACGGAGTCAGACTTTTTTCTTGTGCTAAATAATATCAAATGATAGTGAGACGTCAAATTGGGTTGATGAAATTAGCAACAGAATCAGAACCGTCATTACGGTTTTTGAAGCTCTAAATAAAGAAGAATGAAATACCACTACCAATTTGAGAATTGTAAGAGTAACACGAAAGAGGAAATTTTGTAATTTTTAATAACCCTCTAACCATGAAAACTAGCACATGATCAGTAAATTTGCATGTCCTTATATTTCCAAAATCTTCTTCAAATGTGCCTCATCCCACATCAAAAGTGATACTTTTTCCTTTTCATTTTTCATATTCTCTGTAGCCTGTTTTAAAAGATTTCGTATGTGAATTTTGTGGAGAACCTAAAAGAAGTAAATGATAAAAGTATTCCAAAATTTCAAATTTTTTTAAAACTCAAAGTAATTCTATTATTTAAAGTATTATGATAAAAATTTGTCTGTTGATGACACATATTTGATTGAACTTTTGATCTAGACAGTTTTTTTCTTAATCTTAAGACTTCTAGGTATATTTGATTAGCTCTCGGCAACTAATTTACTGAATCGCTTTGTTTTTGTATTAGACTTTTCTTCCACGTTCGATTTTTATCAACTTTTGAAATTTTTAATTCGGTAGAAGGTTGTTCGATTTGGAATGAATTAGAAACTTCATTAAAATTTAATTTTATCGGTTCTCATCAGAAATAATTTTATCATCATATAATGACTTTTCTATAAATTAAGATGTAGATGTTTACAAAGAAACTTCATTGTTTATTGTACAATTAGATTTTTCTACGTCATTACTTACAGGAATTACTACGCCCACATTATTTAATGGTACTTTCATTTCTTGACTTAATTAAAGTTTATCTTATAAAGTTGAATGAGCAACTTTGACTTTATCGGCAAAAGATTTCAACTCTTTAGATGGTTCAGGATTTGTGGGTCCATGATCTTCCAATGTTGATGAAATTCGACTTCAGTTGATTGACATGTTTCAACGGGAAAATAATAATCGATTGACATATCACATGAAGGTCATTGATTTTCAATTCTTTGAGGAAGAAGTAATGTTGGTACAGCTTGATCTTTTGAGCGAGGTCTTACAAACGTCGTTATCCAACTATCTTCCGAAAAATGCTTATAGCATAACCGGTACTACCTTTTGCGAATGTTTTCATAGGGTCTTTAAGTCCACTGAGAAAACTGGAGTATTGGACTAAACATCTGGAGGGACAAATGGTTAATATTTGAGAGTTAGCTATTGGATAACAATCTCAATATTCAAATACACCATTGACAGATATTCGGGCCATTTCACTTGGAGGGAAAATGAGTTTATAACAGAGGGACAAATTAACCATCTTGAGAAATCCCTTCCTTATCCGGCGCGAAATGAATAAATATGGCAACCTAACCCCTAAATTAAATACATAAAATGTCAGAAAAATAAATTCGCGCGCATCAGATCATACACATTTTCTGCGCAACTTTTAACCCTCAGATGTAATGGGAGAGAATATACAAGTAGATTTCCATTATCAATTCAAAATTTATTTTAGAAGGACTATTTAACTCTCTTCATAAGCAAAGCAAACATACACTTTTTGAACCTCTGAATTTGACTCTCCAGTTTTCTTAGTGTCGAGCATTTGATTATTAATTGCATTCAATCACTGGTCACCAATTGATAAATATTAATAAAATAAATTTAATATAGGGGAGACCGTGGCGTAATGGATCACTTGAATTTATTCAAAAGTGGTAAATCAGAGTAATTTCGGTTTTTGATCCAAACAATGTACTTGGCACACTGTAAGTTTGTACCAAGTTTCATTGTTATTCATTTATTATTGTTCAAAAATTTTTTTTTATCAGGTTTTGAGCTTTAAACATTTGTTCTTAAAGAACAATTGACAAATTTTGTTTAATACTTACGGTATTGATAAAAAATAGCAAAATTATTTTTATTTACGTAAAAGAAATTGATAATTGTGAGAACAATACATAAATATTTCATTTTTTATGGACACGCAAAAGTGAGCATTGATACACTTTTATCTTTAGTGAAATTGTTTTTCTTTTTATGCATGTGTCTCTATGAATAGAAAAAAACAGAAGAGAAAAATAGTGCTTGCGTTCTGAAACTGTAGGTATTCTTCATGAGCGTCGTATACTTTATTTTCCGGTACTAGCATATATACACGGCATGCACTACCATATGTTCTTACATAATGTGCAAGTGTAAAGTAGGTAACAAGTAACAATACATTTCATGCACGAGAAAATTTCAACGAGTTTCGAAATATACAATGGTATAATGTGTAGCGTGATTCTTTTTTATAACTCTATTCTTATTAAATATTATTTCATCTCTCTCTTTCTCTCTACATATTTTTATTTCTGCTATTTCATTTTAATTTTACTTACACTTTATCTCGTAGTATTCTCCAACTTAGGTATGTACTGTGCTGCAAGAAGAAAAAATGTATTTTGATACGTGACATTTAAAATTTTTACACCCTTGTATAAATTTGTCATTGCTGGCGCTATCTATTTTTATGAGATTTTTATTTTTCTCTCGGTATATATAGTGTCGGGTCGGATCAGGCAAAATTGCTTTCGGGTTGAACCGAGCTCGAGTTTTCTCGATGTATCAGGTTCTGGAAATTTTGGGGTACCCGAATTCATTCGGTTTTTCTAATAATTCGGATACCCGAAATTTTCGAGAATGCAGTCGGGTACCTGAAAATTTCGAGAACCTGGCTTGACCCGGCCCGAACCCGTGTGGAAAAGTCGGTTGGGCTCCAATGTGGTCCCAACTGGGGCTCCCAAGCTCCAAAGTGGGCAACCCAGCCAAAGCCCAATACCGTTAGTATAATTAAACAAAAATTGTCAATAGTTCTTTAAGAACAAATGTTTAAAGCTCAAAACCTGATATACAAAAGTTTTTTACATGCAATTTTGAAAAAGATATAACAAAAAACAAAGACTTCCAAAATTTAACTACTACAACTACTACTACTTATATAATTTAATTCTTAATGTTATGATGAAAAACTGCAAATCCCGCAAGTAAAACTGACATATTCGAAAATGTCGGACCGAAAGGTAATCAGCGCTCCCAGTTAGAACTAACTTTCCTGTTCACGACATTATACCTACTTTCAGCTTGAAGTGGCACCGGGCTGGTACAAACTTGCAGTATGCAAAGTACACTATTTTGATAAAAAACCGAAATTACTCTGATTTACCACTTTTGGATAAATTCAAGTGATCCAGTACGCCACGGTCTCCCTTTTGGTATAGAAACTAAAGCCCGTCGAAGACGGGTACGACAGCTGGTTTTAATCCTAAAATGAAAAAGAACCGAAAAAAAGATTAAAATAAGATTATTTTTGTAGAATTCGTTTTCACATTTAATTTTAATCTTCGTTAAAGATTTTTACGCTTTTCGTAAAAAATATTTTTTAATTTTTAATTGTGTATTGATTGAAAAAGACAAATTATTGAGTTGAACTAATATTTTATTTAACTGTTTGTCTGATTCTTTCTTAAATTAGATTTCAATTTCTTAATTATTTGAACAGTTTTCTTAAATAATAAGAAATGTAATTTGATATAAAATAACAAAAATTTGTAAATCTTCCAAAATTAATTTCATATTTGACAAAATACAAAATATTCTCAAATACTTTTTTGAATTACATTTCAGTAAAAACTATTAGAATTTTCTTGAAAAAATAAAGTAAAAGTTGTTAAAAATTGAATCGAAATTTGCGACATCTTTAGGTTTTACCATAAAAGTCCAGGAAAATATTTTCCTTATAGAGAATAATTAGAGTTTTCATTATTTTAACAATTAAATTAAATAAATCATTTAAATAAATTACATCCTATTGTAATTGTATTTTTAAACAGAAAAATGGAAAATATTTATTTTTCTAGTGAATTATTTCCATTTTATAAGTGTACATATTTTTTTCTCACTTTGGAGTCAATTGACAATGTTAATTAAATTCGAAGTGTTTTTTACTTAATTAGTTTACAGATACCACTCATCCTAGATTTTTAATTATAAAAATTGAATTGAATTCTGAAAAAAGTTCTCTAATAAAAAGCGAGTTTTTTCTGCTTTTTGTTTCAAAAATAGTTTTGAGTAATTAAATTACATCTACTGACATACATGGAGAAACTTTTAGTAAAAATATTCCCATTATATTATATTGCCTATCATTAGGGGAGAGTGGAGCAGGACGGGGCTCACAAATTAAGCAAAAGAAAAGAGAAATAAGAGAAGTAAAGAAAACTACTTAAATCAAGACTGAATAAAATAAGAGTGACCAAGAAGTACCCCGTCTTGCTCCACTTTTCTCTATTTCATTTTTTTTATTTAATTTTAATTAATAAAATTATTAAAACTAATTAAATAAATAATAATTATTTCTATAATAGAAGAAATATAGTTTAAAAAAAGGTATGCAAAAAACAGAAAATTGAGAAGAATTGTATAAAAAGAAGTGTCCGAAAAGAAAATTTTTCTATTAGCAAAAAGATTTTGTATTTCCCGTTTATAGGCAGATTTATTTTTCTCACATATACAGTGTGTGTGTTTGTATAGTATTCTTTAATTAACCGCAGATTTACTCGGTAGAGAAACAGAGAATTAGCTTTTCAGTGGACTCATTTATAAAGCTAGTTTCAGTGACTATCTGTCTTGGCTGCTTTCTATATGTAGAGGAATAGTGGTCCATGCAGGTGTTTATATTGTTTTGTATAGCCACATTTAATATGCGCCTGGATGCATGCATTGCAGGTATTAAACTTGGTGGTAGGTAAACTCTGGGATTAGTCTTGCAATTATGTCACTGGCGTGTGTGTACCCGTATGCGGACCTTCAGGATTTGGCAAACTGTTGTGTGAATTAATCGGCAGGACCGCGAATACGCATTTTACTTACATGCATGTACCCCATATATTCTCTTACCTCACTTGTACTAGGAAAACTCTCTTGTCTCCTTGCTAGATTTATGTTACGGATTCTCTTTAACTCATAAATTTATTGTCGCATTCCTTATTTTGTCTCAGGCGAGCGGTTGGATAAAAAAGCATCAGCTTGATGAAAAGAGTCAGATAGTGTAGTTAACGTCCCCTCTTTTTTTTTGTTTTTTAAGTTGACGCAGTCTTGACCTTTACAAGAAGTATAACTTGTTCCAAAACAATTTTATTTTTTTGTTAAATTTGTCGGTTGCTGCAATCTTTGTATAAATTATTAAATTTTTCAGTTCTGTATCATTAATTGTAGAATTTAATAATCTTTCAAATGGTATATTTGTTAATTTTCATACATTTGTCTTCACAAAGAAATCGTGATTAAAAGATTGTTATATTTTTGGGCCATGCGCGTGCAGCAGTACCGATAATTCCCGACGGCACACAGAGAAACTTTTTATATGAGTATTTCTTAAAACTGATGAGACATTTTAGTAAGTTAGGTTAGATGCTATTGAAAAACGACATATGTTATAGAAATTACTATTGAGACTATTAGATACACGCATTTAGTATATATTTTATAGATCTTTCTCAGGAGACTAACAAAAATTAAAATGTTTTAGAAAGAACAGAATAACTTTTTACAAAGTTGAGAAGCCATGAATTAAAAAGAAACACAACAAAATAATTGTCTATAGACACACTCATAAAGACGATACTTAAGAAAAATAAGGTTATTTCTAATGCTGATATAGGGGAGACCGGGGCGTAATGGATCACTTCAATCTATTCAAAAGCGGTAAATCAGAGTCATTTCGGTTTTTGATCAAAACAATGTACTTGGTATACTGTAAGTTTGTACCAAATTTCATTGTTATTTATTTATTGTTGTTAAAAATATAGTAGAAAAAGTGATTTTGACGCTAGAAAGTAAATTTTTAAACTCTTTGTTTTTTTGTTATATCTTTTTCAAAATTACTTGAAAAAAATTCTTGTTTATCAGGTTTTGAGCTTTGAACATTTGTTCTTAAAGAACAATTGACAATTTTTGTTTAATACTTACGGTACTGAAAACAAATAACAAAATTTTCAACAAAAACCTCCGGGGCGTAATGGATCACTTTGGCATATTGGCTCTCATATTTTATTAAGAAAAGCCTATTATATTTACAATTTTAATAAAATTATAACCAATGATAACCCTTTATAAAAAAAATAACTGAAGAATAGATTTTTAAGTTAAATGAATTTTGCATTTCGCTACAACTTTTAAAAATTTGAAAATTGCATGAAAATGTTTAAAGTTTAAATAAAATGTGTTCCATTTTTAATATTCTTTGTTATAAATATACAATAGAAACCAAAAATTATCAATACCGTAATATAGTATTTGATGATCTAAATTATAATTTCATTGCTGATCCATTACGCCCCGGCCTGTGGCGAAATTTCTCACCTTGCATTTCTCCAAAAACATTGTTCTAGAAAAAAAAGTATGAGTGATATTAGGGCGTACTTTTTTTTAATTGAAAACTGAGATGTTAGGCTAAGTGTTCCACCCCGTGTAGAAAAATCTTTTGGCGCTGGCCTGAGTCAGACCAGACCGTCTATTTTTCAGTCTAGTGGCTGGCCTGAAACTCGGGTCAGCGGTTGGCGAAAAGTGTAACGCTAGAAACGGTCAGCCGCTGAATAAACATCCTAGACAGGCGCTTGCCAGGCACTAACCAACGGCAAGATAGATATTTAAGGCCTTCTAAATATAATAAAGCAGCCCTCGAACATCTTTTATTTAACAAAAGAAATGATTTTTTAAAATTCAATGTTAATATAATAAAAAAAAAATTCATTTGTATTTGCAAACATGAAATAATCATTAACTTTTAACTTTCAATCAAATTAATGTTCACGACACAGAATAAACACAAACCTATAACTAAATAAAATTTGATATTGCGGGGAATTGAACCTACGACCTACAGACTTCCAGTCTTACACTCTAACCACTACTCTATCGAAGCTACAAGAAAATAAATTTTAATTTTTGTCACCTTTTACACTTACAATTAATAAAGAGTGTTTAACTGTGTAATTAAGAAACTAATGCAAGTTTCGTGTTATGGTACATAAAGAAAAATAACAAAACTTGTTATGAAAAACATGTTGGTAAATTTACCGTATCTTACCTAGAAAAATTCCATAAATTACCTCTAAAATTTCCATAAATTACCATTAATTACCGATGTTAAATTTTTTAGTTCTCCTTTGAGTTTTACATATTTTTGTAAATTATCGCATAAATTTCCATAAATTACCGCGAAAAATTCCAAAAATTGCTAAAATAAAAATTTTTAATTGTTGTTTATGTGGAACTTATTTTTATGATTTATTGCGAAAGTTTCTATAAATTACTGCAAAATTGTTATAGTTGTTTATAACAAATTTAATTCATTTTTTAATAATAATTCTGCGAGGAACCTTCTGGGTTTCTTTAGGAAACATAAATTAAGAATTCAAACGGCATTCTTTTTATAATGTTTTTTTTTATAGACAACAAACCTGAAAAACTATTTTTTGAATCTTTTACTATTTTTTATACCTACACATTGATCTTAAAAAGTCGAAAAATGATATGTTTTTTGACAATCTTTTCCCGTAGAAAATATTATATGTAAGAAATGTTAAATTTGAGAGATTTGTTGTCTACTTTTTCAGACAAAAAATTAAATGGTTTTTGATATATTAAAAAATTCTGACTAGAATCAGAGCTGGGTCTGGATAGATCTTTCAGACCAGCATCGCTCGCCGCAGCCTAGAAGGTGCAAAATAAAAAAATTTTGCTATCTAAAAATTGTGAGTAGAATCAGAGCTGGCTCGGGCTAAACAATCCAGAACATACAAAATAGCTACAGTCTGGCATGTATCTAAGTAGCACCAGAACTGGGTCAAATCAGATCTTCCAGACTTGTGAGGCTAGAAGCTTTCTAGTTTGCGCCAGGCTTGAGTCTAGACGTTCCAGAAGATTTTTCTACACGGTACATGATGAAATTTTTATTAAAGCAAGAATGACGAAGTTAATCAACAAAAAGTGAAAAGTGATCCATTACGCCCTGGTCTCCCCTACTAATGTTTGTACACCGAAGGTTGCTTAATCTATAAGGAACTTAACATATTTTCTTATTGATGTTAAAATTAATGACACAATGCACTACAAATCCCTACATTCTAAAATACTTTTAGACTAAAGATTTTAACAGTGTGAGTGCCATCAAATTCTGGGCCGAAAGTTATAGTGCCACTTAGTTCTTATGTATTAGTGATTATATATACACTTGTATATACTTTTTTCTATATAATGTATATATATAGGGTGTCCCAGTCGAGGGTGTACATATTAAAGGGGCATAATCTACTGAAAAAACTGAGACGAAAAGTCCTTTGCACTTTTAAAAAATTTTCAGTAGTTTTTCCGTAAATTTCAATTAAAAAATCAAAAACTTCGCTTTGCTATTGGACGTGAAGGCTCAGTGAGATGGTAGGCGGGGCGTACTATTGCAGCGTTTGCTTGCCTGGGCGTGTACCGTCAGCGCGCGTAGAATAAATTTTTGACGATAATTTCTTGTTTCTAGTTTTAAACAGTGTTATTTTAAAACAAACCTGGTGTTAATTAAACACCCAATAATAATAAGTATTAAATTGACACACTACGCGCGCTGCTGGTACACGCCCAGGCAAGCAAACGCTGCAGTAGTACGCCCCGCCCTACCATCTCACTGAGCTTCTACGTCCAATAGCAAAGCGTAGTTTTTGATTTTTAATTGCGATTTACGGAAAAACTACTGAAAATTTTTAAAAAGTGCAAAGGACTTTTCGTCTCAGTTTTTTCAGTAGGTTATGCCCCTTTTATATGTACACCCTCGACTGGGACACCCTGTATAATAAAATATTAACCTACAAATTATATAATAATAAATGAAAAAGTAATTGTTCAAAAAATTATATGAATTAAATTTTATTTTTTTAATGAAGCCAAAAAAATTATTGTAAGCATATTTTTAATTAAAGTTACCAATAAATTATAATTTTTGTTTCATATTTAAAGAATCTTTGGCTCTAAATGGTCTCACTAATGACATTTTAACGAACCTCCTTACGGTTAAACCGTCAAATTGATTTCCGCCATATAGAGTTTTGCCTGTATACTGAATATTAGAAGAAAAAGATTCTTCGTGTAGTGTACATTCTTATAATACAGAATAATGATTTTATCACTGATACGTAATTTTAAATTTTTGGTCAATAAAGTCCATATTTTAAATACTTTCACTGGTTTAAGCCTTGTAAATAAAAAAAATGAATACCGAAGATATTAATAGTAGAAAATATTTAAATTAATCACCCATTCTCTTAACCATTAATTTTGTTCATTAATTGAAGTTTAATTGAACTTTGGAAGAAATCATCGTTAAAATTATTCTCTTTTAGAAAAAGAAAATTGTGTGGTGTAGTTTTAAACGCTAAATTTTCGGCTTTTGAATAATTGACAGCCATGAGGCATGTATACAGAGTGAGTGGAGTGTCGCTTGATTGAAACCGGTTCGACTAACCACGCACAAATCCTATACGAACATACGGTACGTCGTCCTTTCGTGCCGATGCTTGTAGGCTATATGCAAACGTATATGTAAATTTTAGCAGCCTACGACAAATCGACTCTCCTATTTCCAGAAGCAGAACAGAGAATTTTGTTCTCCCCCTAATGTCATTGTCAGTTAACATTCTCTAATTTTAATCAGACTATAAGGATTCTCTCTCACTCTCATTTGCAAGTCTAGACTGCAGGGTTAAATATCTAATAATATTTGGCTTCTCTGTAGACTCTCAATAACTTGATAACGTTGCTTTCTCCCTCTCTCCTTCATTAATAAAGTAACCTGAAAATGATTCTTCGAAATTAATATTGTAATTCTAATTTGAATTTTAAAATTGTAATTCTTGTTGAAAATTTTATTGGATATTTTATTTTTTAAATTTAATATCATTACGGTTATCAGATAGTATTACCAAAAAATAATATTGTTAATTCTGACATACGAGTATGGTAATTACTTTTGTCTTAGATACATACAGTACTGGTGTTTTTCGCATACATCCCAGCGGGCACAAAGACAAAAAACGTTCTTTGAACGTCTGTAGAACGTTTAATGTCTGCCAATTTAAGTTTTAAGAACGTCCGAACGTTCCAAAAATGTTTCAGAACGTTCGGACATTCTTAGAACGTAAATTGGCAAATTCAATCAAACACAAAGCACTCAAAAATGTTTTTATAAATTTTTTTCTAAAATCCATTTGATTTCTTTGTAATTATAATGAAATATCCTTACAATAATTGCTATTTGAAAATCTGACATTCGTAGCTTTAATTTGATAGTAAAATGTTATGTATGTTTTGGAATAATTAATATTTTCTCAAAACTTATTACGTAATTATTGTAAAGTAAATGGAAAAATTCTCAAATTTCCTTGAAAAATGCTGTAGTTGGATCGTTGAATATATAAGGACAATAAATTATATTTGTAATTAATTCAACGTAGGGCGATCCAACGAATTAATTTGTGCGCGATGCATATTATATAGAGGGAGGAGGACACTTAGGACATAATTCATGTCAGAGGCATGAGAGAAGAACCTATATGTACACACCATGATACTTAACAAGTCCTGCTGGACCTAAGGACCAAGTTCTTCTTCTTGATCCCCACCCACCCCCTCTCTGTCTCCTTTTCTTCAGGATAATTCGCAAAGATTTAGTGTCGACTCGTGAAGTGGTTAGTATGCAACCCATACGAGCTAGGTCGCCTATCGTGTGTCACCATCTTCACTTTCTGAAGATTGTGTGTGAAAAGAAAGGAGAAATTTCCCAACCAATTGCTTGTAGATGATGTAAACGAAGAAAATGATGCACGTGCTTTAATATATAAATGCCAAAAAAAGATACTTTCGTAACTTTGACAATTGTTCTACTACGGAAGTAGTCAACTTTTTCAGAGTCTGTTTAATTCATTTTTTTGTTTAATTTTAATTCTGAAGACATTTGAACAAAAATTTTATATTCCTTTCTGTTTTGTCGTGTATTAATAATCTTAATTTAGCCGGTATAGGTATACCAGTTTTTAGCTAATTTTTTCCTAATTTTCATCAAAAATGTATTTACTTCATTCTTATCCTGCTAATAAATTGAATTCCTTCAATGAATTTTATTATTTATGAAAGAATTTAAATATTATAAAAATAATTTAATCATTCTAGCGAAGAATTTTATAAAAAAAATTTAACTAATTGATTTTTTCTGACTAATTATTTATGCAAATTCTATTTTTAATAATTGGCGAGACTCTGCAGCCAGAAAAAGCTTCTTTGTTTCAAAGAATGTTTCTTTAAATCAATGAAATGTGTGCATTGTTATAGGGTCAAAAAAAAGTTTCTTGATTTAAAGAAATAATTTCTTAGTTGACTTAAAGAAATATTTCTTTCAATTTAAAAAATCTTTTTTTAAGTCAAAGAAATAATTTCTTTGAATGTTCCCAGCCTTTTATTTGTCTTAAAGAAATTTTTCTTTGAATCAAAAATATCATTCAAAGAAAGAATTTCTTTGATTAAAAAATCTTGAAAATTGTTTATCGTAAAAGTAAAGAAAACTTTATTTAACTCAAACAAATGTTATCTTTGATTCAAAGAGAGAGTTTAAAAAAACGATTTCTTTGTTTCAAAGAAACCCTTTTTCTGGATATGGCTCAAATTTGATATAGACATGTAGTTTCACACGTAGATAACTGGAAAAATATAGAGAATCTGATTGGATGTCATTGTCACAGCGTTGCTGAGGAAATAACACGATTTTTGGCCAAAAATACAGAAAAAGTGATAATTCCCTCCACTGAGAAAACAATATTTTTGAATTTGCTATACAGTAAACGAAAAATTATGTTTGATTTAAACATAATAATTTTGATTCAATACATAGCTATATATGAGGAACCAAAAGCTATTATTCTACTATAAAAATTAGTGAAAATGTTTACTAATTTTAAGATATCGAACCAACTTTCCCCTAATTCAAATTTTGAGAAAACTTTAAAAACTTCATTTTTAAAACAGGGGAAAAATTTAGATTTGAGTTAACTGTTGAAAACTATCTGCTGTAAAAGATGTGTGGTATATAGGTATACAGGAAAATCGAGCTAGAAGTGTCGGGTCATGCGATCTTGAGAAATCGCCATTTCAATGCAATGAACCTCATCGTAATTCACACTTTTAAAATGCATGGAGGGGCTCTTTCCCGATTTCGTGGTCTCCTTTACTTTTATCCAAGAACTTAAGGTATATCCTAGGCCGATAGATAGGATTTTCTTACTTGAAAATACAGCAAATTCAGACAAACGACATCGTACTCCCAACTTTTCTTTTTTTACCTCCTCGGAATCGCTTAAAAAATAGTAATAAATTCACGTAGAATAATTTAGAAATTTTTCTCTTTTATTCTTAATTTTTCTTCCCTTCTATATAAAAAAGGGGAAGTTTTTAATTTCGTAAAAATTTCAGTAATTTTTTTCTTTTTCTATTTAGAAAAATAACAAAAAATATTTTCTTTTTTCCAGTAAAAATTTTATAATTAATATTTAATTAAATTAAATCTTACTAATTATAAACATTTATTTACAGGAAAAACATGAGTAATCTCCACCTGTTTCACTGGCACATCAGTAAATATCAGATGTATCCAGAGGATTCGGAATTTGTGGATAAATTGGTGGAAGATATGGCGAAAAATCAAATTTATCATGTTGGTAAGCCGCCTCTGTTAATAATTGAATTTTTTTTAAATTTTGTAAATCAATTTTTCTTATTAATTAATTCATACTGATTGCATTATAAATGTATTACCTTTCAATATAGGAAACAAGCATTTATTGAAATAAGTATTATTAAAGTGAAGTAATTTTAATACCGCAATTATGAACAATTAGAAAACTTACATAAATGTCTATTTACATTTTCTGTGATATAAATTAATAATTATTATTACTAACAATCTAAACCTATATAATAGTTTATTATTATTATAATTATTATTAGATATATTTTACTTTTTTCCGCACGCTATTATATACTACACATAATAATTAATTCAACAACGTATATTATTTAAAAAAAAATTCTAAATTCCACTAATTATTTAAGAGTATATCTTCCTTATGAATGCAGGAAACTCTATATTTTTATTATTGGTCATAATTGTCGGCTTTCTGCAATACTGTTATGTTTTCGACAAACAAGTATAATTTTACATGTATACGGGTAGTTCTACAAAGGAGGGAATATATTATGTCTTAGGTTGTTTTTTACGTTAATTTTGAAAAAAATAAAATTATTTTTAATGGGAACTTTCCTGTCATGACCCATCGTGAAAATGAAAGCTAATAAACTATACAAATATTATTTTTAAGCGTTTAAATAAAAATTTACACTTGGTTCATAATTTCAATTAGTTGTCCTTTACAAAGATTTAAATAATTGTTAAATTATTTAAAAAAAAATATTTTATGTTTTATATTTTTGTTGCTCGAGGTGTCGTAGAACCTTATTCTCGGTTGACCAGTATGCTAAATTTTGTTATTAAGCGTTGCTTTTCAATTTATTTATTAATTTATTTTCACATTTTGCTGTATTGTGTATGGGATTATTAGCATTACAAGTTTTGATAATATTGGCATGTTCTAGAAATTAATTAGTGAAATTTTCTTCTTTTTTTGGGTGCTTTAAATGGGAAATGTTTGTAACAATGATGATGAGGGGTGTAATAAATTTTCACTAAAGCTAGTAGCGCGTGACTCGTGCTAAGAATTTTTCGCCTCGCAAAAATAATGGATGGTAAGCCTCGGATAGTACGTGCACTTTTATTAAATTTCTCATGCAATTCGTGACGAAACGTGTACTAATTCTTAACGACGCACACAGGATCAGTGTACGAATTCAGAAGCATTATATATTCTTCTTTTTTCACTTACATTTTAAACAAGCATTAGAACAACACAAAAATAATTTGCGACAAGTAGATTCTTTTTTATCTCGATTTACACTGAGAAAAAATCTTTTAATCGAAAATATGTTTCTATTCAACATATTTCATAATTGAATTAAACGTAGTTTATTATACCTATACTAATTTTTGAATTTGGAAATAATATAATAAATTACTGGCATAAAAAACCATGAATAATTTATTATATTGATTGTAATTTACTTGTTTTATAATATAATCGATTTTTATAAAAATTAATAAATACAACTGGGTAATAGGTAATTTTAAACAACTTTGTGAACTAAATATTTTGATTTTATCAACAATTTATCTGTTTCAAAGACAAAAGCTAATAAAGAAAGTCATCAATTTTTGAATAGTATGGAGGAAATATAAATATTCAAGTTTTGGAAAATTAATTATTCAATGAAATAGAAAATGCATTACCTGAATCTATCGGAAATTAAATTATTTTTTCATTACTTCATTCATTATATATTTTGCAGTATACGTTCTCCTAAGTTAAACATAAAATTACATAAAAATGTTATCATAAATTATTATAAATCTTATCGTAAAAAGAAATAAATTAAAACAAATTGTTTTTTTCAATTAAGTGTCAGAACTCGTGAAATTTTCACGAAAAATAAAAAGTATTTTTTTAAATCGAAATGTTGAAGAAAAATTTCTATTTAGCCTTAGGAATGTGTTTGCCGAAAAACAGAAATACAAATATTTTTTTATAAAAGCTATTGGAAAATAAATGTTTTTGCAACTTTTTAAACAAAATTTTATTTCTTCCAAATGAATGAACCGATTTTAATGAATCAAGCGGGGATATAAAATGAATAAAATATACTTTCGTTTAGAATTTGAGACTTAATTTTAAACAGTTTATTCTTTATTAATTTTTTAATAAATTTTTTATAAAAAATTATTTTTTTAATGTTCTGCGCCTTTTAAAAATTTGAAAAAGTTTTCAACATATAATTAAAAGGAATAAGGAATCAAAATCCGTTGAGAAAATTTAGAATTAAAATTATATTGGCGCGATGTAGTGCAACAACGCTACACTTAGTTTTTGATCAATTATTTTATGATTATTTAAAAAAAAATTCTGGAAAACATCAAAATTGCATCTCCGCGTAATATAATTTTCATTATACACCGAAAAAAAATTCTTGTTTTAAGAGGACAATTCCTCTTCTAAAATCCTCTTACATTTTATTCTTAATTTAAGAATATTACTCTTCATTGGAGACTATTTCTCTACTTTTAAGAGGAATTACTCTTAAGTGGAGAATAATCCTTTGAAAATAAGAGGACGTTTCTTGGTCAATATATAAAAGGAAAATATGCATTGAAATAAGAGGAATCCTCTTAAAACAAGAATATTTTTTATTCAGTGTAATTTTTTAAATAATTGTCGCTCATAAATTTTCTCAACGAATTTTAATTTCTTATAGTTTTAACTCTATGTTGAAATTTTTTCAAATTTTTAAAAGGCGGAAAACACTTAAAAAATAATTTGTTTATAAAAAATTGGTTAAATAATTAATAAAAAGTAACCTTTTTAAAAAGTCTCTAATTCTAAACAAAAGCATATTTTATCTCCTTTGTATTCCCGCTTGATTCATTGAAATCAGTTCTTTCATTTAGGAGAAATCAAATTTTGTTTAATAAGTTGCAATAAAATTCATATTGTAATAACTTTTATAAAAAAATATTTTTATTTCTGTGTTTTGGCGAAAACATTCCTATTTCCATTTTTCGTAAAAATTTCATGAATTCTGACCCTTTATTAATTTTTTATTATTTTGAGGTAAAGTTTTCCTTTTTTCAAAAAAGTGGAATTTAGTTTAAAGCACTGTTATTAAAATTAAACAGTAAGTATTTAGCTGAAAAAAATATAAATATAAATTGTTCAAATTTGAAAAGAAAACAGAAAGAAACTTTGTCTTTGATCTTATCCCACAGTTGAAAATGACAAAAGTCGATCCCATTCGAGACGCTCAATAATTAAATATCGCTTCCTTGTATTCGAAACAGAAGCTACAATGGGAGCTTGGGAAGATAGTTTGTCCGATGATAGTGAACACAGTAAATAGAATTTCCGGAGTGTATCTCCTATAAGCGCCTAGCTTTCAGAGAACCAGCTTGATACTTGTGAAGCGTATATTAAACCCGCAATCTTAAAACCCGTTAATTCTTCAACGGTTAATTCTCTTTGATTACAACAATTGCACTAAATTTTTTTTTTATTTTTAAAATTTATACTTTCCAAATTTGAATAATTGACGGATGTTTTCATTTCGAATTAGTAAGTTTTACTATTAAATTAGTATTCACTATTAAACTACACTGTTAGAAATTTTTTTTGGAATTTTCAGAAAAAATCAACTGAAGTTTTCTGCAGTTACGTTTTACGTAAAATTTTGAAACGTTTTATAATTTTCAGAAACATGTGACCACATAAATATTTAATCAGCAGTCACTGAAAATTTTGTTACAGTTTCGTAATTTTACGAAACTCGTAACTGCAGAAAATTTCAGTTGCTTATTTTGAAAATTTCGTTACAATTTTGTAAATTTCTGGAACACGTAACTGCAGAAAACTTCAGTTGCTTATTTCGGAAATTATGTTACAGTTTCGTAATTTTCAGTAATGCGCATCAACATAAAACTTCCGTTTGTTTTTTCTAAAAATTTTGTTACATTTTTGTAATTTTTTGTAATATGCCATAGCTTGAAATTTTCTTTTATTTTTTCTCAAAATTTTGTAACATTTTAGTTACGTATTGTTTGATAATGGAAACTGAACAAAACTGAAATAATATTTTCAATTACACTCATCAGTAATAGCTTGAAAATAATTTACATTAAAATACAAAGTATAATTTAATATGTACAACTTCATTATTGCTAAGCTTCTCTTAAAATTCACTAGATTTTCCATAAAAACTTGTTTAAACTTAAGAATATTTAATGATAATGTTAAGGTTTTAAAATTATTTATTCACGGTTTATGAATCAATTTGATTAAAAACTAACTGGTAAATAATATTAATATTTATTTTTCACTTTTCATATACACAAAACTAATTATTTAATCATTAATTTATTAATAATTTAATTTTATAAATATAATTCAATAATCGGTTTGAAACAAAACTTTTCTTTAGCAAAAGTATCGTAACTTAGATTACTTTGAATATCATGCTCAACATATAGTTACGGTGCTGGTTCCTAGAATGAACATTCCATTTTGCAGGAAAATTTTTCTTCAAAAATATCTATAAGTTAAAGGAGTATGAATAAAAATAGATTTTGTACATACTTTTTAATTGTGAAAATATGCTTGTACTTTATAATCCCAATAATGATCACTTATGACACTTAGAAAATAATTTATAACTCTTTTTCACTTATTTAAATACTTTATACTATAAATATTGTTTACGCACAAACACTTTGTCGAAAGGCATTTTCAGTTATGTATTTCCTGCAGCAGACCCAAGCGGCGCAAAAGTAACTGTGCGCGCCCTAATTTTGTTACAGTTTCGTAATTTTTCGGATGTTTACTAAAAATTTTTGAATTTTGAGTAACATTTAGAAATAATAAGAATCTTTTTGTAAATTTCAAGCAAACGTAACGCCAATCTAAATTATTTTTCAAGTTTTTCGTTGATTTTTGTCGAGTGTAAAAAGTTAAGTTTAAAATCATTGAAGGTTACAACCAATTGTTGAATTGTTATAAATAAACTAGAGGAAATGTAAAAAAATTTTTATTTTTTTATTTTTCGAAAGTAGATAAAATTTTGTTCAGTGACTTAAAATCGCGATTTTTTTATGCAAAATTCGAGCAGATTTATAACATTAATAATTGCTTAGCCACCCGCCGGGTGGCCCGTCGGTAGCGCGAAAGTTAAAGCGTGTTTTCTCGAATTTCACTTTTTACGAAATTTACTAACTCGTCGGCAGGATTGACAGAAAACGCCTGGACCGATTTTAATGAATGATGGCTTGTTTTACTCAGTATTAATCCTTCTTCTACTTGAACTAAAAAAATTTGAAAATATTTTTTTAAACAATTTTGAGAACCAGTTAAAATCATTTCTTTTTCAAAAAAATGATTTTTCTGTTTTTATCACTCAAAATTATCGAATTTCACTATTTCTTTGGAATTTTTTTAGTTCAAATAGAAACTACATATGTAAACTTTAAAATTTTTCTTTATTTTTATGTTTCAAACAAGAATTGCGGCCTCTATCGTGCCCGCCGTTTTTTAAGTCCAGATGGGCACTGCCAACTATAATTAATTTTAACTTATCTATTTTTTAATATTTCATGTCAAAAATTTTTTCACAAATGCTTTAAATATGTACAAAAACATCTCAAAAAGCCCGGAGGTCTAAGTTATTTTTCTCCTTCCTAAAAAAATTCTTTAAAAAGCGCTAATTTTAAGCCTTCTAAAGTAGGCTCCCCCCTTAAATTATTTATTAGCGAAATTGATTAATTCAAAAGCAAAAAATTAATTTATACTAATTTAAATTTAGAAAGTACATTTAACATTTCATCACTATTAAAAAATAGATACGAAAGTAAAATTAAACAATAAGAAAATATTGTTATTTCAATTTTATCATGGAAAATGAACTTCTGTTATTAAATAAATTTACAGATGAGAAGAGCGGTGGAACGCAGTTGAAATTGATCATTAATTACGGGAACGATACACAGGCACTTTTCAAGCCCATGAGGTAAGTCAAAGTATTTTTTATAATTAAAAAAATATTAATTTTAATTGTTACTATCAAATATTACGCACGATACGCGGATTCCTGTTTAGTGTTGTTAAGCAAATTGCAAAAATTCAGATTCAGACATTTTTAAAATCACTTTTTAACTAATTAATTATTATTTATTAAAATTTTAATAGCATTCTTTGGAACAGTTCAATTATTAATTCTAAAGTCTGTGATGAAAATTTTAAAAGAATTCAAAATAATTTAAAAAAAAGAAATAAAATTCTTCGCAAGAACTGAATTATTCTTAATATTATAATAAAATTTCTCCAAAAGATTCTATTATTTTTAAAAATTATAAGGTAAGTGTACCAATTGCCGAGGATGTTCCATTTTGTCGATGTTGCCACGGTAATAACCAAAAATATTGCCTAAAATGGTTAATTTATTTGTAGATATGATTACTATATTATCTTTAACATTTGTAATGTTTAATTTGCATAATACTAATCATTTTTTGCATTTGAATTGTAAATTTCATGTTTACGTCAAAACAGAATTTGTTGACTTGAAAAATGGTATATGGTCCTTGACAATTAATACATCTACCCTAGTAAATGTTTTTGAAAAAATTCAATTATTTATAAAAATTTTAATTAAATTCTACACAAGAATTAAATTATTTTTAGTGCAATTTTTATTTATATCTTATATCTAAAGAATGAAATTACTTTCAAAAAAAATTTATTAGGTTCAATAATCCAAATTTTTAAATACAATTTTTAACTAACAGAATTATTTTTAAATCTATAAAAGAAATTTTTCGTAAAAATCAATTATTTTAAATATTTTCAATTATTATTAGCATAGGGGAGACCGGGGCATAATGGATCACTTCAATTTATTCAAAGTGGTAAATCAGAGTAATTTCGGTTTTTGATGAAAACAATGTACTTGGTACACTGTAAGTTTGTATCAAGTTTCATTGTTATTCATTTATTATTATTAAACATATGGTAGAAAAAGTGATTTTGACGCTCGAATTTAAATTTTTCAAATCTTTGTTTTTTTTGTTATATATTTTTCAAAATTATTTGTAAAACATTTTTGTTTATCAGGTTCTGAGCTTTAAACATTTGTTCTTACAGAACAATTGGCAATTTTAGTTTAATACTTACGGTATTGATAAAAAATAACAAAATTTTCAACAAAATCCTCTGGCGCGTAATGGATCACTTTGGCCGGGGCGTTTTGGCTCGCATATTTTATTAAGAAAAACCTATTATATTTCAAATATGAGTAAAATAATAACCAATTTTAACCCTTCATAAAAAAATAACTAGAGAAAAGTTTTTTTAAATAAATCGATTTTGCATTTCACTACAACTTTTTAAAACTTGAAAATTGCATGAAAGTTTTTAGAGTTCAAGTTAAATATGTTCCATTTTCAATATTCTTTGTTATAAATATACAATAGAAACGAAAATTGTCAATACCGTAATAATATTTGATGATCTAATTTATAATTTCATTGCTGATCCATTACGCCCCGGACCGAGGAGAAATTCCTCACCTTACATTTCTCCAAAATCATTGTTCTAGAAAAAAAGTATAAGTGATATTAGAGCGTACTTTTTTTAATTGAAAGCTGAGATGTTAGGCTACGTGTTTCACATGATGAAATTTTTATTAAAGCAAGAATGACGAAGTTAATCAACAAAAAGTGAAAAGTGATCCATTACGCCCCGGTCAAACAATTGAATTTAAAATTTGAAATAATTTACGTCTACTCTTTTCATATTATAATATTTTGAAAGGAAAAGATTATCAATGTAAAACTTGAAATATATTTGCTGCTTGGGAAATTGAAAATGATGGTTGAGTGCACCAGTATGTACAATTTTCTACTTATTCATTGTCGAACAGAAATGGTATTTCTCCAATTATTCACTAAACTTGGGAGTCATTACCAGAATTGTTGTGTATTCAAGATTTAATGGCGTTTAAAAAGCAGGCGGTAGATGGCAATTATTGTAGCTTTAGAGCGAGCAGAATGTGCATTTGCGAAGAGAAGTTAACGAGAAAGTTTTTGGTATCGCAGTTTCGCAGGACCTAGAAACTTACTTAAACAATTAGTCTGTTACATGTTGAGCGAAATAATTCTAAACGTATTTTTAAAACTCCAACCATATTCAATTTAATCTCCTTTTCTTTCCACGTCTCCATTTTTTATTCGATGGAAACTTTAAGTCAAATTTTTTACATTCATTTATTAGAATTAGGGATTTGAAAATAAAATTCTACTTCAAATGTTTTCCAAACTTCTACTCCAATCAAAGGGAATAAGTGCGGGTATAGTATCTTAGTTTTTAGTAACTTAAATTTTTTTCGCATCTTACAATTCACAAGTAACTTATCGCTAAACATCTTATTGAGACAGAAACATCTTAATTTAAGATACTTTAAAGAACTTACAAAAGTATCTTACTTTTTTAAGATAGAAAAAATATCTAAGACGTATAAAGCATCTTAAAAATCTGTAAGATACTTTCGAAAACATCTTATTTCAAGATGTAAGATACTATTTTTCCATTTTACATTTTACTTTAAGATATCAAAAAAAAACACCTATTTTTGCAGTTATTATACTTCTTCCCGTGTAGAAAAATGGTGAGGGCCCACTGCGATTCCTTTGTGGATTGCCCTCATCTTGTATGGAATTCGTAGGGAATTATAGATTCATTCAGTATACCATCTCTGAGAAATGCTGGGTGGCCAACTTAGGCACACGGCCAACTTTTATATATATACAATTTTTTTTTAATTAAACTCTCGCGTGCCATTGCGCTATAGTGGCGCTGAGAGCATTTGAAACACTTTTATGCTCTAGCACCATCCTCGCATTCTGCTCGCAGCGCTAGAATGCGAACATAACTGATTGAACATAACCTCACCTGCTAAAACTTTATTTCGCGAATTAAACAATTATTCTTATATGTCATTTCATTTGATAACTTTAAATAAAAGTAAATGAGCGATTCCATGTCAAGTGATCAAGGTAGACAAAAAATTTTCTCCAATCATAGCAAAACTTGGGGCTTTTGTAGTACTAATAGATAGTAATTTTTCGTGAAAATATTTCTTTACCTAGTCCAATATTTTCTGAAAGGACGGGGTTAAAGTATTGGGTTTTTCAGTACAAATATTATTATTAAATAAAAGACTATTTATATTTAATTTATAATTATTATACATATGTGGACGTCCACATGAAAAGGGCCCATTTATCGTTAATTTAAATGATTGATTTCATTGATTCTTTACAAAAAAGAAAAGGGCCTATTTTGTCGGTTTTATGTATTTTCAAAATTAAGGGGAGGGGGGTGGTTTTAAAAATTTGAAACCTATTGGTTTTTCATCTTTAAAGTACCCTGAACTCAAAACAATTATTATCTGAATAACTTCCCAGAAGAACCAGAGATATCACAATTAATAGGTATCACAATCTTTAATTCCGTTTTTCTCGAAATGAGGGTTTTTGCATTCTGAACTTTAAAATTCTGTAACTCATCGAATTTTTGACCAAAAAAGTTGTATGACCACTCAAAATTTACGTAATTTTGCAAGGAATTCGCCTATATAGATATGCCCAATAGTGGCAAAATGGGCCCTTTTCATGTGGACGTCCACATATATTGTAATAATTAATTAATCTTTAAATTTTCATTTTTAAAAAGTGCATTAGGTCATCTTAGTATAGGGAAGACCGGGGCATAATGTATCACTTGAATTTATTCAAAAGTGGTAAATCAGAGTAATTTCGGTTTTTGATCAAAACAATGTACTTGGTACACTGTAAGTTTGGACCAAGTTTCATTGCTATTCATTTATTATTGTTCAAAATATAGTAGAAAAAGTGATTTTGACGCTCGAAAGTAAATTTTTGATGTCTTTGTTTTTTTGTTATATATTTTTCAAAACTATTTGTAAAACATTTTTGTTTATCAGGTTCTGAGCTTTAAACATTTGTTCTTAAAGAACAATTGGCAATTTTAGTTTAATACTTACGGTATTGATAAAAAATAACAAAATTTTCAACAAAATCCTCTGGCGCGTAATGGATCACTTTGCTTTATATTCTATTAGAAAAACCTATTGTACTTAAAATATTAATAAAATAATCCTGTCAAGTTTAATTTCTTGTAATTTATATATTAATAAGTACCAATGATAACCCTTTATAAAAAAATAACTGTAGAAAAGATTTTTTAAGTAAATAAATTTTGCATTTCGTTACAACTTTTCAAAATTTGAAACTTGCATGAAAATGTTTAAAGTTTAAATTAAATATGTTCCATTTTCAATATTCTTTGTTATAAGTATGCAATAGAAACTAAAATTGTCAATACCGTAATAATATTTGATGATTTAAATTATAATTTCATTGCTGAACTGTTACGCCCCGGCCCGAGACGAAATTCGTCACTTTGCATTTCTCCAAAAACATTGTTCTAGAAAAAAGAGTATAAGTGATATTAGGGCGTACTTTTTTTAATTTAAAGCTTTGATGTTAGGCTTAGTTTTCCACATGATGAAATTTTTATTAAAGCAAGAATGACGAAGTTAAGCAAGAAGAAGGGAAAAGTGATCCATTACTCCCCGGTCTCCCCTATAATTAATTAAATAATTTATTTTTTTTGCATTTTCCGGCAAAACATTTAAAATTTTAAAACTTCCCTTTTTTTGGTGAACAATGAAAGCATTACTCTACCAGTAGACTAAGATAATAAATAGAATTAATTTTGAAATGTTTAAGAAAAATTTTTTATTAAATGATTTATTTATTTTATGTTAGTTCTTCAATAATTAAGATATTTGAATGAAATTATTGTCAGAAATAGAAAAATTTGAAGGTTTAATATTAGAATTCGTGATAAATATGTTTTGCTTCTCTTTGAAACAGATTTTACTTTTTTAAAAAAGTATAATTTACTTTAAAGAATCTAAATTTTATTAATAGCCGAGTAATATTTAAAATGTCCCGAGCAATTAATACTCTGAGCGATGCAACTTTCATTATGAATCAGAGAATTATTACTACTTCGTAAAGATTTTTTAGTTTTTACTCAAAAAAGTAGTAATATTGTCTCATTTTATTTTAATAAATTAAAATAAAATAATCAGTACGTTAAAAAAATATTTTTCCAAGTAATTAACACTCTACATGTGTATTATTATACTTACAATTAACATCTTAACATATCGGAAAATCTTAACACCTATACAGATTCGAACCCTATCTAACAATTTCTCCAATTTCAAACTTCTCCTGAATCTTGATTCTTTCTCTACAAAGAAGTGATCATCTAAAAACTAACTTTTGACTTAAATTTTCTATAAAAAAAAAGAATCACCATTTTTAGGAGTCGGTTTCTTTCAAAACTTCCCCTAAAAATTGGTAGTTTTGGAAACAATAAAAAAAGATTCTAAAAAATGAAAAGTAGGTATAAATAATTAGCATTCTGAAAAAGGAAACTCTCTAAGAGGGAAAACAGAAAAGAGAGAGAAAGAGGAAATGAATTTTCTCCAACCAGATGAATAATTTGACTTGAGAAAAAGTAGGGATGCGGAAAGTGGAAAAGGGCACATCAACGAGTTCAATTATTATCTTGACCTATCATGAAGTCTTTGAACCTTTTGCACCTCTTTGCATCTCTTTCCCCAATAAAAAAGAAAAAAATGAGGAGTAGAAAGAGAATGAGGGAGAAAACTTAAAATTAAAACAATGGTGGATGTGACGTATCATCTACTTAGGTAGACAATATTAATTGAGTAGAAGGCGTGGTATTAAAGCAAGGCTAACATTTCAAGTGGCTCTCAGGGACTGCAATACTTGAGATACCACTTATGTAATTGGGCTCGTAATCCTATTGCACAGTGTAACTTGCAATCAAGCACGAACTTGCAACTTGTCCGTGTCTGCGTGTGCATGAGTGTGCTACCGGAAAAACCACGAAAATTAGACATTCACCTCGCATAACGATTAGTCTCTAGAAACAATGAAGTCACATTTCCAGAGAAATAAAACATACAACTTTCATAGTTTTCCTTGTTTATTAATATTTGCATTTTTTTTCAAATTTAAAAGTGGATATTATATTTTTGCCCTATATTAATAAACGTTATTGACCGATGGTAAATTACGGTGGTGAGACTCCGTGGCTTGCCATCTTTTGGGGTTAAGCGACATTCAGTGCGGTTAGTACTTGGATGGGTGACCACCTCGGTGTTTATTTAATGCATGTATTTAATTTATGTATTTAATTCGCCTGTGACCTTCAAGGATAAAAGTATGTGTGTGTGTGTGCACGTGTCAAGGAGGGAAAGCAGAATAGTTTTTTTTGCATTCGTGTAACTTTTCAACTCATGCAAAGTTGTCAAGAATTTTATCTATATTTTTTTCTTCAGGATTTCTTTTCACCAAATTTTGATTTTTTGGCAACGTCGTCTATGGCTACTACGAATTAAATTAAATACTTTGTTTATTTTTTCAGGAAAATGTTTAGCAACATCCCAACAATTTCGATGATTACCAGCCCTTAAAAATTACTAGAATTAGAGAAATTTGAATTAAACCCTATTTTTCTCAAATTTTTATCTTCTACCAACGTCGGCTGTGGGTACTACGACTTAAATGTTAAAGAAAAATTAAATTATTAATATATAATTAAATTTTATAATTTATATAATTAAATTCTTGCGAGGAATTGTATTATTTATGAAAGTATTCGAATTCTTGAGAAGAATTTTATAGAAAATTTAAAAAATATAATAAATAGTAATAATTAATTATATAATAAGTGCATTTTAAAAATTTTCAAAACGTGAAATAATGATAAATGAATGTTTATATTTAAAAATTTTGTATTTTGCAAAATAATAATAATATTAATTTGAATACCGCTTTTTTCACATTTGCTAATATAACACTAGATTAAAAAATTTTTTTCATTTTGGGGACCTTTGTGTGCAGGTGCTTTTTAAACTAATTTAAAGTCGCTGAAAACGAATACAAACACAAAAAAATGTTCAAAGAAGCATTTTTCAGATAATGTCAAAAAACACGTTTCCCGCTGTATTTCTCATTTTTCGTTAGAAATATTGAAAATAATGAGTAGAACGAATGCACCGGCACACAAAAAAAAATTTCGAGTGCAAAGAATACCATATGGTAGGTTCTCTTCCTTAGGTTGTATCTAAAGAGAAAAACATAGTCGGACCTAAAGTTTGGTGCTGGTATTTTTTTATATGCTTAATAAGGTAGTGAAGTCTGAGAAATTAATTTGCATGATAATTGACATACTTTTTGTGTCGTCAACAGACTTTTCGCGTTTTCGTACTATTGATCTGAATTCAGTGACTATAATTACACGTTTTTCCATTAAAAATTAAAAATGTTAATAAAATAATTTAGTCAAGTTTAATTTCTTGTAATTTATATATAAATAGGTACCAATGATAACCCTTCATTAAAAAAATAATTTTTTAATAGATTTCAAAGTAAATAGATTTTGTATTTCGCTACAACTTTTAAAAATTTGAAAATTCCACGAAAATGTTTAAAGTTTAAATTAAATATGTTCCATTTTTAATACTTTTTATTATAAATTTACAATAGAAACCAAAATTGCCAATAAAAATAATATGTCATGATCAAAATTATAATTTCATTTCTAATTCAATACGCCCCGGGCAGTAAACCATTACGCCCCGGCCTGAGACGAAATGGCTTACCTTGCATTTCTCTAAAAAAAATTGTTCTAGAAAAAAGTATGAGTGATATGAGGACGTATGTCTTTTTAATTAAAAGCTGAGACGTTATGTTAAGGTTTTCATGTTATAAAATTTTAATTAATGCAAGAATGACGAAGTTAAATAACAAAAAGTGAAAAGTGAGCCACTACGCCCCGGTCTCCCCTACCTTATTCTTTTTGATTCCAGTGATCGACGAAGAGGATTTTTTTTTCCTCTTTGAATTTTCGGCCTCTGCTATGTCTCTTTTTAGAGTCCAAGAGTAGTCCACTAACATATTTTCTTTCCATTTAACTTGGTAGCGTTTTTCCATTTTCTTTATATCTTGGTAAAATCTCTTACCTTGTTCCTCACTGAAATTATCAAGATTTTCGAGAAACTCATCAATATGAGAATATAAAAAGTGGACCTTATATCTCATTACGCAACCCAATCGTTTAAAATTCTCTACCATTCTTGCCACAATTTCTTTATATTCACAGGAAAAAAAAACCCGACTCATTTTTGTTGCAACTCATTTGGAATCACTGAATTCAGATAAATAGTAAAAATATATGAAAAGTCTGTTAAAGATTCCAAAGTAAGTCAATTAGCATGCAAATCAATTTTTAAAACTTCGCCACCTTATTAAGCATATAAAAAATATACCAGCAAAATATTGGAATTTTTTCGTTTATCATCGCTAAAAGTCGAAAAAGGTGATTTTTTACTGTTTTTTGTAATTCACGCCCATTTATTATTACTTCTAATAAGTTATATAATAGTACATTGTGCAACATCTGTTTACCGACAAAAGTAATTTTTATACTTTTCTAATCAATAAATATAATTTTATGTTTATTATAATGTATATTATACTGTTTACAGACAAGTGCGCTGGAAAGTACACTTTCCTGTATAGTGTGCGAAAAGTAATTAAAAGTGTGCAGAAATTGACCACATTATGCTGCATTTATGTTAAAGAACAGTATCTCTTTTCCAGCAGGTGTTGCACAAAAATTTTTTCCACCTAATTTTATAATTCCATATTAAAAATAATTTCAAAATATTTTATTATTAATCATTATTAGTCATTTTTCCTTGATTCCAACCTTTTGTATACAGCTTTTTTAAGTGCTACCATTTCCTGGTGAAATCTTTCACCCTGTTCGGTAAATTTCAAAAAAATATACAAAACAATAAAAATATTCTTGAACTGTTAAACTAAAATAAGTAAAAGTGCTCTCTAAATTTGAATCAGTTAAAAAATAACTGATTTAAAAGCAAAAAGTCAGTCACTAATTCAAACAATAATATTTCTACTGTCAATTAGTTAGAAATAACTGATTGTCATTAAAAAATAACTGATGTTTCAGTAAATTTTTTTTGACTGATTCAATTAGTCAAGCTTAACTAATTTTTCAGTTACTTTTTACTGTAAATCAGTTGTTTTTAACTGATTCAGAAGCAAAAAGTTTTATTCGGTATAATCATGGTTTTAACTAATTTAAATTAAGAGAGTGAAAAATATGCTGTAATTTAAAACATTTCACTATATTTTCTGTTGGTTAATAGTTCCATTGGTTAATAAAAGAATTTAATTGCATTAAAAAATTCCTTTTATGTTTGTATTCACACTCTTAATCTAAATCAGTGAAAATTTCACTGATTTCAAATCAGTGGTCCAGTTTTCTTTAATTCATCAGTAGAATTTCACTGAGAATCAGTAAAAACTACTGATTGTCAGTGAAATTTCACTGATGAATTAAAGAAAACTGGGCCACTGATTGAAATCAGTCAAAATTTTTACAGATTCAGATTTAGAGTGTAAAAACAAAAATAATTTTATTCGGTTCAGGTGCCCACATATCATTGAAAAATGCACCCTTTAACGCCGGGAAGGACACATATTTTACTCAACTTTTAGAGCCATCGTTCTTAACGATTTCGTAAGTTAAAAAAGTTTTTATCGCTCTTTCAGAATCTGCAGATCAAATTAAAAAAAACTTTAATTTAAGAAAGTTGTGAACATTTTTCGACAAAAAACTGGAAAATTTTTCCTTTTTTTTGAAAAAATGAATTTTTTTAAGGTAGCAAGTAAGAATGCATGCGTAAAAACTACAAATATCGCGTCCGCAAAAACCAACCTTCAATATGGCGAAATGTACGTTTAAAAATTTCAAAATGGCGGCTTCAAAATGGCGATAAAAGACATTTTTTTAAATAAACATCAAAGTCTAGTGTACGAATTTTTAAAAAAAATTTGAATAATCTTGTCACTTTGTATTTAGGGGTTTTTGCGGTTGCTGATCACGAATCTAATATTAGTTTTTCAAAATTCAATATGGCGGATCCAATATAGCGATCGTAAAATTAAAAAATCGTTAGATTCTTTTGAAATTTATTTCTTAAGGGTTTTTTCCGTTGCTCATTACGAATCTAATATTAGTTTTTTAGAATACAAAATGTCGGATCCAATATGGCGATTGAATTACGTCGTTAAAAAACATTAACATTTTTTTGTGGATTAAGAAGGTGATATTTTTTATATGTTCTTTAAACAAAAGTAATATACAAAATTTAGAAACTTTTTCTTTTAAGACAATCCTATCAATTATAGATTTTACTAAAAACCAAGTTTTGCCTGTCATATTAATTCTACTATTTTAAATTTATAATATTTCACATCAGATTTTAAGTTACAAATTTCAACAAAATCCAACGATTTTTAAAATTTACGATCGCCATATTGGATCCTCCATTTTGAATTTTGGAAAACTAATATCAGATTCGTAATCAGCGACGCCGAAAACCCCTGAGCAGGAGGTTTCAAACATATTTTGTCAAATTTAACAAATATGTTCCGCCATATTGGATCCGCCATATTGAATTTTGAAAAACTAATATTAGATTCGTGATCAGCAACCGCAAAAACCCCTAAATACAAAGTGACAAGATTATTCAAATTTTTTTTAAAATTCGTACACTAGACTTTGATGTTTATTTAAAAAAATGTCTTCTATCGCCATTTTGAAGCCGCCATTTTGAAATTTTTAAACGTACATTTCGCCATATTGAAGGTTGGTTTTTGCGGACGCGATATTTGTAGTTTTTGCGCATGCATTCTTACTTGCTACCTTAAAAAAATTCATTTTTTCAAAAAAAAGTAAACATTTTCCAGTTTCTTGTCGAAAAAATGTTCACAACTTTCTCAAATTAAAGTTTTTTGAAATTTGATCTTCAGATTCTGAAAGAATCTCTCCCTCTATAGGGATGGATTCCTAACAAATTTTTAACTTACGAAATCGTTAAGAACGATGGCTCTAAAAGTTGAGTAAAATATGTGTCCTTCCCGGCGTTAAAGGGTTAATAGTCCTGATATTCTTTGTACGCTTAGGTTTGAGAAAATTATGATAATAGTGGAGAAAAAGATTTTTGAAAGAACTCATATCGTATTTTCTGAGAGAGTGCTAAAACCTCATTCTGTCCCACCCGTGGGGCAAAATGGGGTGGTACACGGAGAAAAATGGATTATACAATTAGGATTATAGAAAAAAATTATAAAGTATATAATCTGATTAATACTCTATATCATCTATTATCATCCTTTCATTGTGTTAGAACTATTTCTGGTATTCACAATGGATTATAAATTTAATAATGCAAAATCGAATTCAATTACACCGTCCGAAACGATTTTTCACACACAAAAAATCAAACATTTTCAAAAACTAGGACCAAAAAAATACCCGTGTTTCCCCTTTTTGCTGGATCAAGTTGTTTGTGGCTTCTGGGGGTGAAAACAACCCTTAAATGAAAAGCAACAAGTTATATTTTAAAAATAGATTCAATTTGCCTAAAATTTGTTACTCGGTGGTTTTTGTTTCATATGAAAAAATTAGTAGTTTAAAAATCGTTTAAAATAAATTAAGAATATTTAATTGCAAAAAACAAAAATGAATCACACAATTAAATTTTTCAGTTTCATTCTAAATCGGTAATCTACATTTTGATCCTACATTTTGAATTTTGAAAATCTGACTTAAGAAAGAAATTGAATCTTTTTTTAAAAATGTTGACAGCCTTATTGGATCCGCCATTATGAATTTTGAAAAACTGCCATCGGATTCGTAATCAGCGATCCCAAAAACCACCGAGTAAAAAGTTTCAAGCGAATCCGATCAACTTTTTATTTTGACAGCCGACATATTGGATCCGCCATTATGAATTTTTAAAAACTGAAACCGGATTTGTAAGCAGCGACCGCAAAAACCCCCGAGTAACTAGTTTTAGGAAAATTGAATCTATTTTTAAAATATAACTTGTCGCTTTTCATTTAAGGGTTGTTTTCACCCCCAGAAGCCACAAACGACATGTTCCAGCAAAACGGCCAGATACGGGTATTTTTTTGGTCCATGCTGCCTCTACAATCTGTAATGCAAAATTATAAAGGCAGCACGGTAAAAACTACCAGAATGTACTTTGCACACAGTTTTAAGGTGGCAGCACGGTAAATATTAACAGAAATTTCTCTCCGTATAGTAATAGGTAATTTGTCAAAATTTTATTTATTTGAAATAGCCTAAATAAGACCAATTATATTGATACCAGTTTCATAATCCAAATTAATACGATAAATAATTTTAAAATTATAATACTTAGATGTGCATATTATAATCCTGGTCAACTGTCCTATATACAATGTAAAAATATCATTATAAGTATATAATCTAGATTATATCACATATAATCCATTTTTCTCAGTGTATCAAATAATTATACATAACACGGAATAATTTTTCAAAATTGATTAAATTCTTGTTGTATGAGATTATAAATACAAAAAAGTTTCCAAGTTATTTTAAACATTTTAACAATCCATTCTGTTGGAAAAACAGGAGTCCCCATTTGACCCGCCTACACCATTTTGCCCCATTCTCCCCTAATACATCATCATGATAAAAAATAACGTTCCTTACAAATTCTATCTATTTCATGTTCGTTCAACTTATCATTTTCAATAATTCTTACAAAAAATGAGAAATAAACCGGAAAACGTGTTTTTGCCAATATCTCAAAAATGCTTCCTTGAAAAAATTTTTTGTTGTTATGTTCATTTTCAGAGACCCCAAATTAGCATAACCCTTTTTTTTGTTTTTGAGTTATTAAATTTCAAAGAATAAATTGTGACGCGGTCGCCTCGTCTCACACCGAGTGCCATTTTTTATTCTTTTAAATTTAATAACTTAAAAACAAAAAACATTTATTTTTTGATGTGATGCTGTAAATTCCGCTTTGGCATTGAAATAGTTTAAATTTTTTAATTTAAAAGGATACCTATTTATAATAACGAAATAAAAAAAGTTATCCGATGGCTATTTGATTGAATGTAAATGTCAATTTTGAGCACGCGAGAGCTGTTTAAATACAGCTGGCGATTGTCGAAAAAACAAAGAAAATAAGGTGCGGGAAGAAAAACAGAACAAAAATAAATGCAACGTCGAGTCTATAATATCGGAGAGAGAGGAAGAAGAAAGAGAAATAGAGAAAAATGTTGAAATGTTTGGGAATGGGCTTGGGAGGGAATAAAGAGGGATTCAAGAGGAAGAGATAGAATAAGAAGAGACTGAAGACTGAGGAGTGGAGGGGGAGGTAAGAAGCTTATTGAAGTCCTGGTATAGGGCAGCTAGTTTTGCTTCGTTATTTCTTTTCGTTTTTTAAACTTGAGACCGACTGAAGATTTCGAGATAAGTAGTGGCAAAGCAACGACCGGGTTTTAAACTCTGTAATAAGTTCGGCAATAAGTTCCCTCGAGAAACTTTCCACAGTTCAGATCCAAAATTGCCATCGAGGGCCCGCATTGTATATAACCTGTAATATTTCTCATTAAGTTCCAAGCGAAATTGCACTCTTTCCCCAAAAAAATCTTTTTCTATAATTTAATCATCCTCTATCATTACAATCTATACGCAATAATCAATTCAAAAATTACTTTTGATTAGTTTTGAAAAAATTACAAAAATAATTTTTTTTAATAAACTTTATTTATTTTGAATTGAAAAATTGTTCTACACTGAAGGAAATGATTTCGGTATGTTTGGAATTTGGTTGTGTTTAAGAATTTCTGTCATGTTTTGAGAAACCAAATGTTGATTTTACCTCAATAGTTAGGTTAAATGAAAAAATTAAAAATGAGGAACACTTAACCTATAATTTGTAATAGATTTCCGTAATTCAAATATGTGTATGTTAGAATCACTCGCACCTCTTTCGTGTGCGAACGATACTAATGTGAAATCTGGTTAAGAGGTTAGTGCGCTTTAGAAATTTGCGTCTAGTTCTAATGGTATGGTTGAAATACCCTAACTGTTACCTATTCCAGCAATACTATACATAGGTAATATAACCTAAATTTTGTCTGTACCTTCTATTTTTTTCTTTCAGTGTACTTTGTTCTCTGCTAATTTTGCGTAATTAATTAAAATGGAATAATTATATAATAATAAATAAAATAAATGTTGAAAATAAATAATGATAAATCGTAAATATCAACCGAGCACGCCTTTTAAAAGTTGTCAAGTAAAAGGAAATAAATTTTTTTCTCTATGTATGAGATATTACGAAAGCAACTAGAAAAGAAGGTATATAGGAGAGTTTATAACTTATCGATTTGAATATTTCAAGAGATAAAAATTTCAGTTGTTAAAAATGAACTTTCTTCTTTTTCTATATTAAATCTGAAAAATAGATTAAAAAGGATAATATGTGAATCGAAAAATGAAACTTTAGTGAAAGAAGTTGAGTTTATATCCACAAACTGTGTTGAAGTTTGGGACCAATAAAGATGATAAACCAATGTGAATTGTAAAGTGTCGATACTGCTCAAAGACTTCAACTATTATTTAGACTATGTAAGTGTCAGTAAAGTCAGCCACAAGAAACTTTGCGTGGAAAGTTATATGAGAGTAAGCGCTCGATCCAGTTTTCCTGAATTATCAATGAATGACGAAAATATCTTTTAGAACAATTTGTTAACTTGCGAATTCATTCCAATAATTAATATCCACAACGTATTTTAATATTAACTATTTCTTTTATTAATATTGAGTTGAATTTATCACTCGGTGGCATTTAATAATATTGATGAATTTATCGATCACTCCGAGTCATTCAGAATTAAAAAAATTTATTTAATTTTTACGTTTCAACGGCACAGCCGTCCTCTTCAGAAACATTAAAAGAATATAAATAAAAATAAACTTATGACATTTTTAAACAATTTGACGATTATTAAAAACGTCTCGCTTGACACGATTGCTAATAGACACACAATTAAATAAATTTTTTTAATTCTGAATGACTCGGAGTGATCGATAAATTCATCAATATTATTTCTATTATTATTATTATTATTATTATTATTATTATTATTACACTGAAAAAATATATTTATGGAACTGCCATAAATATAGCCAATTCAGACATATTATATTGGTAGATATGATACTGCCATTAATACAGTATTGCTGTTTCAGCCATACGCAGTGTAGAACAGCAATATGTATTTGAGAGACAATAATATGTATGCGGAGAACACAAATACTGTACTTTAAGAACAGCAATACGGTATTGCTGTTTCAGCTATACATCCTAACCATACTTGTATGTCAAAATTAACATTATCATTTTTTCTAAAAATAATTTATCTTATTCTTATTATCTTATTTATTTATCTTATTATCTTATTTATCTTATTATCTAATTTCTAAAAATCCGGGCTAAAGTAGTACAGGCAGCATTCTATTTATTAAAACAAGAATATTTCTTCCATGTATACAAACATTTACTTTTATTACCCGTTCACTTAAAAAGGTTGTAATATGTTTGAAAAGTTCATCGAAATGTTTTCTGTAGAACAACTAAAAAATTTAAATTATAACAAAAACTATATGTTGACGTCAATTTGCAAAATTTAATTAAAAATAGAAGACTGTTTCTATTAATTATTTTTAAAAATTTTAATAAAATTATTTTGCAAGAATTCAAATATTTTCAATAATAATACATTTTTTAGGATTTCAATTGTATAATTTTAGAAATCTTTATGAATTTCATTTAAAAAAGATTTAATTCTTTAAAAAACTCTTGATAAAATTGTTTATAAGAATTCAAATATTTTTATTACAATTTTACTGAATTTTCTTAAAAGAATTTAATTATTTCGAAAGTTTCAACAAAATTCTTTACAAGATTTCAATTATTTTGAAAAATTTCAATTAATTCGTAAGAATTGATTACTTTCAAAAATAATAACCAAAATTCAATTATTTTAATAAATAATATTCTTGTGTCGTCAGGAAAATAATACAATTTTCCGTTTACAAATTTTCAATTTTAAAATATTGATAAATATTTATAGTCTTGACAAATCATCAGAACATTCTGCTTTCAAGATTAGCTTTTCAAAATGTTGGAAAGTCCATTAATTAAGAAATTTTAATTACAGAAAAAACAAAAATTAAAAAAATATTTTACTCTCTGTCTCGCAAAATTAAGAAAAAAATTAATATTTTAAAATAATAAATACTTGCTGACGAATGTTATATTTATTATTTTTTTGGTAAGATATTATTGTACATTTATTTATTATTTATGAATGATTTATTTGAAATTTATATTTTTTCATATTGCATAATTTATCTTTTGTTGCTTTTAATGATTGACAAATGTTAATCATTTTTTTATAGGGTCATTTGGGGTAAATGTAAACGAAATATCTGTTTCACCAAAAACATAAGTTTTTTTGCTAAGGGGGGAAACTTATAAGTAGCTCACGAAAAATAGGCTTATTTTTAGGAGCCTTTTTTGGCACGATGAAATGGTCAATAAAAATCTGTAAATTACGTTTTGTTGTACTAGTATTGATGTGCAAAATTTAATTTTTCCAAAATATTTTATTAAAAAATGGCAGCTATTTACAGCATTTACTTAAAGGCGTCTTTTTATAAGGGTTTCACGGCCGGACAATTAACGTCTTTAATTTTTGATCTGGAAAAGAAAACAAAATGTTGTCATTTTCTATACATCAACAACTATCGACACACGTAGAATTTTTTTGACATATTGATTTTTACAAAAACAGTCACAAAATTGTTGATAAGAAAAAAGTAAGCAATATAAAAAAATCCTACGTGTGTCGATAGATAAAAGTATTTTGAATATACTGTCAAAATTCCAAGCCGAACGGTTAAGATTTGCTCAAGTTATGTGCCCGGCAGTCTCAAAAAAGTGGTTTTGAGAGAAATGTGTTTAAAATTTTATAAACTAAAAACTTGTCTATTTTCATATACCTCTAATCTGCAATGCCTTCACCATACAATTGTCCTTCTAAATCAATGTACTCTTGCTGCTTTTCCTTTCTATAAGCTTTCAAGTCGGATAGTAAACTTTCATCTGTTTTATTTTCATACTCAAAATCAGCTCTTATTTGAAAACTATTTGTACTAAAATGACAAAGTCTTTTTACAGTGTATATTACAAAAATGATATAAAATTATTATAGATAGAATATTTTTATTCTATCTTTAAGTATACTATTTTTGAGACCCTAAAGCGTTTTTTAAGCGAAATTTTTTTTAAAGATTTACTTTAGAGCTGTGCAAAAAGCTCGAAGCTGGAAGCTCGATTGAGTATTTTCGAGCTTTTCATTTTTCGAGCCGAGCCGAGTTTAATCAGTTCGAGTCCGAGACGAGTCGAGCCTCATAAAAAGCTCGAATAATTTCGAGTACTCGAAGTTTTCGAATTCACTCGAGTACTCGAAATTATTCGAGCTTTTAGATAACAAAAAAACTATTAATAAGTAGAAAATTTCGAATTTAAGGGATTTACTGATCGTAGAAAATCGTTAGGTGTTAAAATAATGAACCTACTAACTAACTTAAGAGATTTAGGGAGAATTCTATATTTTTTACTTTTTATTATTTTTTTAATCATTTATATGCTCGAATTCGGCTTTTCGAGCTTTTTGTATAATGATGTGCACTGTCGATTATTGTCCGGTACACACCATTAGAACTCGACTGTCGATAAACCGGTTGTACTTTGGAGAAGGTTTTCTACATTTTCCCTCTCCTCTGGCGAGAAAACCCATTAGACGGGTAGTCCAGGCTAATGCGAATACTCCTAATTTCGAAAGACGTTCTGTAGGCGCAAACATAGTATTAAGAATTGTATGTAGGAATAATTGGTAAAGCAACAAATTGTAAGAAACACTTGTATAGCCAAGTATGTAAGGCTGAAGACAGGTGTATAAACCAATAAATAAAAATAAATAGTAAATCAACCATTTGACTGATAATGTATCATATAAAATAAACAATCAACCATTACACAGTGGGACGAAAAACACAGCCGTGGACAAATTAACATAGAGCCCACAAATATAATCCGATTTTGATGTTCTTGGCCTTGATTCAAAAATGATAAAATTCTGCACAATGACTCTGATCGTTGTTTTTAAAAAAAAATTGTCAATTGTTTATTTAACGTTAAAGTTGAAAAAAAATTTTTTCACCTTAATGTCAAGATAACTTTTTTAAAAAAGCGATTATTATATCAGCCAAAGCCAAACATTTTAAAATACTAACCTAGAAACAAATTCTAATTGTTAATATTTTTTTAAAACTAATCATAATTGTTATTAACAATTTAGTGGATTAATTATAAGTTGTTTGTTTTTCTTAACTTTTAGTAATAAAAATCCACTTAATCTTTTGTATTTGAGACCCAAAATTAAATAATAGTTAAACTTATTATTGTAACTACTTATTTGTAATTGTTTAAACAATTTTTATAAACAATTTTAGTGATTTTAGTTCCTATTATCAAAAATTACGAATTAATGTGTGTAATGTGCACTATTGCTGGTCAAAATAAACAACTATTACATATTATAGTTAATATTTATACAAAGCATTGTTTAAACAATTCTTAATTAACAAATGAGTAGCGGCGTTGTTTTTAGTTGTTTAAAGTTCATTTTTTTCTAAATGTCGTTAAATGTAGTACATTTTTTTAATATTTAATAACATCAATTGATTAACAAAATGTTTTTAATAATTTTATAAATAATAACAATTTTATAATCAAACTATATGTTCAAACTGTATAATAATAACATATCCTTTCAGTTTTTTCTATACTCTTTTTTATTTACCATAGTGTATCCATACGTGAAGATCAACTTTACATTTATTTAATTATCAATTTTAATAACATTGAAATCAACGTTAATTAACAAATTTGAAAAAAACGTTGGTTTTAGACTTCGCACTTTAGCTTTTTTATATAATCATTTTTAGTTAATCTATTTTTCTAATGCCTTAATCAAATTAAACAATTACCTACAGTTTGTATTATTATTATTTTTACTTATTTATTTTGTAGTATATTTCATGTCTTCTATATTAGTAAAAGTATGCTGAAAGTGTATATTATAAGAAAAAGCATCTATACATTCAAAAGTTGGCGCCAATATTATGTAGTTGCTGCTTTGTCCGGTAGGGTGCGCCATGTTTGATCTTTCTCACAGGTAAGATGTGTAAAAATTTAATGTAGGTAATTGTTTAATTTGAGTAAGGCATTAGAAAAATAGATTAATTTAAAATGATTGTGTTATTATAGTACAGTTTAAACATATACTTTAATTATAAAATTGTTATTAATTATTAAATAATTAAAAACATTTTGTTAATTAATTGATTTTATTAAAAATTAAAAAAAGGACAAATAATTAAAAACATTTTGTTAATCAATTGATGTTATTAAATATTAAAAAATGTATCACATTTAACGACATTTAGAAAAAAATTAACTTTAAACAACTAAAAACAACGTCACTACTCATTTGTTAATTAAGAATTGTTTAAACAATGCTTTGTATAAATATTAACTAAAATATGTAATAGTTGTTTATTTTGACCAGCAATAGTGCACATTAGACACATTAATTCGTAATTTTTGTTAATAGGAACTAAAATCACTAAAATTGTTTATAAAAATTGTTTAAACAATTACAAATAAGTAGTCAGAATAATAAGTTTAACTGGTATTTAATTTTGGGTCTCAAATACAAAAAAATTAAGTGTATTTTTATTACTAAAAGTTTAGAAAACAAACAACTTATAATTAATCCACTAAATTGTTAATAACAATTATGATTAGTTTAAAAAAAATTATTAACCATTAGAATTTGTTTCTAGGTTAGTATTTTAAAATTTTTGTCTTTGGCTAATATAATAATCGCTTTTTTAAAAAAGTTATCTTGATATTAAGGTGAAAAATTTTTTTTTTAAACTTTAACATTAAATAAACAATTGACAAATTTTTTTTTTTAAAAACGATCAGAGGTATTGTGCAGAATTTTATTATTTTTGAAACAAGGCCAAGAACATCAAAATTGGATTATATTTGTGGGCTCTATGTTAATTTGTCCACGCCTCTGTTTTTCGTCCCACTGTGGCATTACAAGATTAGTAATGTAAAAACTTGAATAACTTTAACAAATTTTAATAGATTTTCATTTAACTTGGTAAAAGAAAGTTTTTAAAGTTGCTGAATACGAATATAAAATCGAATTTTTAAGTTTCAAATTGGTGGACCATTTAATATAATATGTTATTATACATATATATGACGGTCAAACATAAAATATTTTTCAAAATTGATCAAATTTTAAATTAAAAAAAAAAATCTTTTAATTTAAAAATATTTTTAAAAGTTGATGAAATTTGCTTGAATCTGGCATACCTGAATTTTATTTACCAATCGTGAAGAACCGTTTCTCTATATTTTAAGCATGTAAATGCAGTTTGCAATACTATGCAGGTCTATACCTGCAAGTGACTAACACGAAGGAGGTATGAAAGAAGACCTAATTTCCTTTTCTATGTAATTTTACATTGCCAAAGTATTGAAATTGTAAAATAGAAACAAATTTATTCAATGACTTTCTTTTAATATGTAGTTCAAGTTCTGTTTACATTTACCCCGAGTTTTTGAATTGTCGGGGTAAATGTAAACACTTAATTATTTATTAACTATATTGACGAAAATCAAAAATCAAAGTCAATTTTTGATAAGGCATTAATAAGGAAGAATTATAACTTATATTTTGATTTTTTTATTTATTTTTATGCAAATGCGAGACAAAATACTGAAACAGAAAAATTTTCAATTTCAAACTTTTTTGCATTAAAAGAAAACTTACACTAGGGCTTTGCCAATTGTCAAAATAAAATATTGGCAATTGTCAGAACATCTTGTAGGTGAACTGAGGCAAAAATATTGACGTCGTACTCATTTTTAAGTTTGTAAATTTAGCTGAAACATCTGCTGTTCACATTTACCCCAAATGATCCTATATAGATTTTTTGTATAATATTTTATATTTTTATAGACTCCCTGAAAAGGAAATCGGTTAGATTTCGAGTAAACTAATTTTAAAAACTACTTGTCTGAATGTTTTCATTTTATTTTCCTACATTTAAAAATAATAAAAAAGTTCCAATTCACATTTTCTTTGTTAAGTATAAAACTTGATTTTATTAATTCAATTACATTTTTAATATTTTTCTTCATTTATAGATAGAAATACGAAATTCTTTGAATTTTGAATGCACTGCACTATATTGAAATTGAAACATAATATGGCAAGGATATTTAATTTTTTTTATTAGCTATTAGATTACAGAGCTTACTTTTGAATAATAAAATTTAATGTCTTTTCCTGTACGATATGAGGTTTATGACTCTAGAATCCTTTCCGGAGAGTTTCTTGACATTTGCTAAAATTAATTTACCGATCTAAATTTTATGCTTATATCCAAGTCTCTTAGTCGCTCATAATTCACAATTGATTTCACCTGTGACGGAAAATTAAATTATTTTTAACTAAAACTAGTTAAAAGTATGAAAATATTTTTTAATTTCATGTTCTAGGAGAGATTAATAAACAATAATTTGTTTATATAATTTCTCGTCATTAATATTCGAGAGAGGAAAATGTCAGAAAAATGGATGTTATAAATCTAGTTTGGTATTTTAGTTTTCCGTGTCAATTCATATGAGAGAGTGATTTATTTTCATGTTTTAATTTCCTTCATATTTAATTTACTTATCGGAATAATAATTATTCCATTAATTTACATAATTATTCGTGTTAATGTGAATACTTCTCTATTACTTTTAAATAAACGTTTTGAATTTTTTAGACTAGGAAAGTCTTTTTTCTTAATTTCTTATTCTCTATTATGTTTTCTAATAGAGAATTAAACTTTTATTTAAATATTCATTTGAATTTGATTCTATAATTTATCGGAGAGAGAAAGAATTCTGCACAAAATATAAAAATAATTATAATTATTATTTTATCATGAGAGTTTTTTCTTTGAAAAATTACAATAATTTTAAAGTAGAATTGCATAAATATTTTATGAAACATTTTTAAAAAGTTGTCTGTGAGAGAAAATTCATTTCACAAATGTATTCCTCCTGGCATACGCAAAAAAGAAAATTTGTTTTAACGAAGAAATTTTTTTTAATAACTTTTCCCACTTATTTATTATTTACGAGTGAATTAGTTATTTCTCCACGAAATAATAATAATAATAATAATTTCGAAGGGTATTTTAATCTTATTCAAATATTATATTTTAAAAGAATGAATAAAACCAAATTCGATAAAAATTGAACCACTTATTTGAGAAATCTTACTTTTTAAAATTCCAATTCTAGTTTTAAATTCTCATATAAGGTTCTACGACACCTCGAGCAACAAAAGTATAAAAACATAAAATATTTTTTTTTAAATGCATGTCAGAAAAATGAGAATTTGTCTGACTAAAAGGACATTTCGATCACAAAAGTATACTATTTTAGTCAATTTAATCTGCAAGTTAAGTAAAATGCAAGTGATATCATATTTAGCAAACCTTTACTAAGCACTGTGAAAAATGATAAATTAATCGTAATGAAAATTCTTAATAAGTTTAACGTTTTTTATTATGCCAGGAAACTGAGAATGAATTCGAGGGACAAAATTCAAAATAATATTTTTTAAATAAAATATAAAGTAATGTAACAATTGAAGCGTTTTCTACAGAAACCGCATAAGTTCATTTTTTTCGAAAATCACTTTTTTATTGAAAATTTATCTTCAAATGAAGCTTTACAATCTGGTAAAATATTAAATAAGTGACTAAACTCTAAATCCTTTGAAAAAAATTAAATTATCATTTCGTGCAAAAACTTGTGATATTCTTTAATAAATTTAATTTTCTTGTGATATTTTTGACGTGTATTAGTAATTTATATTAAACAGTTTATAATAAAAATGAAATCCACTTAAAAAAAGCAAAAAGGGATATTGGTGACTGAATTAATTTAAAATTAGAAAATATTGAAAGTTGGTTAAATTTATTCTTAAAATAATTTTATTTATAAAATGTTACTAAAAATTATTCAAATTCAATATTTTAAATAAATATTATTAAATATTTAATAAAACTTTGATACTTTACTAGATTCATTTCATTTTTTGCAGAATCAGCATAAGTCCAAATCTTAATTTATTTTTTTATTTCTTATATTAAGTAGCAAAAAGATTGTCTAAATGTTTGGAGGACAAAAATTTCAAAACAAAACTTATAACAAAAAATGGCACAAAGATTTAATTTCTTAAAGACCGATAGTTCCAAAAGTTCTTTTTTTCAAAGATCAAAGGTTTCAAAACATCTTTTTATTTTTGAACTTTTGTTTTGTGTTCATTTTTATAGATTCGATTTCAGGGACCCCATAAACCCCCGAGCAACAACTTTCAACGAAATCTAAAGAATTAAAAAAAAATTGGATCCACCATTTTGAATTTCTAACAATTAACAACGGATTCGGTATCAGCGACCCCGAAAACCTCCGAGTAACAACTTTTCTGAAAACCGATATCAAACTACTGTTATTGCTTATGGAATGCAAAGTATGGGAAACGCCGAAGAACTGAGAGATAATGGGGATTTAGGAGAAGAAGTGGACGGAGAAAACGGGAATTGGAAAATGGAGGAGGAACCTCAGTTCCCTGCACCCGAAGATGACCGTGATGAAATTCCTCGAGTTCCAACCCCACTACCATGGAATCCACCGGAACCCGATGTTAATGGACCAGATAGTATCCCAGGTCCACCACAAGAGGTGGAAGTGAGATTAGAAGAGGACCCATTCTGGAATCCAATTCGGCCATTCTTACCTGCCCTGGCATGGCTGGAGCAATACAGGCCAGGATGATGGAACCTACTCCCAAACCCTCCCAAGTAAGGATGGATTTAGACGAGGGATCCTCGGACTCAAAAGAGAGCCCACTCGATCCTTTTAAGAAGTCCAGTCAACCAGCCGAAAAACCTAATTGGTGGACCGAAGGAGACTCTTCAAGTCACCAATCAGAAAAGTTCAATCGACCCAGGAGGCAAAAATGATAGAGGAGGGGGTCAGAGCGGAAGTCATATGCAAAAACAAAGAGCTACAGCCGACCACCCGAACCTACGTGCTTCCTGAACGTTTGAGGGGAACCAGTTTCAGGCCCATCACGAGGACCAGTCCAAAACCGAGTACCAGGCCCAGAACAAGTCCAAGTACCAGCCCCACGTTGGGCGCCAAATTGTAACGCTTTTTTCTACACTTTATAAGGAAAACTGAATATAGAATATTATCAATAACCAATTATTTATAAATCAATAATGGTTCTAAAACTACAATTTTAAACATACTGTAACTGAACTTAGAGACAATTTTACATAACCAAAGATCTACATTTAACGGAATTTTAATATCTAACTAAAGAAAACGTTACTTGTGCAATCTAGTTCCTTCTAGTTTGTCTAAACGTTCCCCGGTAGGGCGCCAGACAACTTTTGTATCGCCGGTATTGTCAACCGGACTAAAACATTACTAATCAAAAAAATTTTAAGAATGCACAATATTCCGAACATAATTAAGACCGATTAAATAAACATTATTATTAACTAGATTTTCCTTGCACGTGCCGGTCTTAGTCAGCTATGCTGATCGTAGAGAGAGAGGGGTGAGTTTCGTATTTCATAATGAGAAGGTAGTTTTAAAAACAGTGATGGTATCAGAAATAAATTAACAATCAATTAGGTAGAAATAATTAAATATATTATACCAAAGAAATCCAACTAACAAATTACAATAAATCGTGATGATCAATTTGTCGTTTACCCGTGTAGAAATTCAACAGTGGCCCAAATAGGGGCCAGATCTTTTGATCATTCTGTAGGCCATATCATGGCATGAAACACCTTCCCAGATCGGGCCCAAGTCTGTCCAGACTTGGGCCAGATCTGGGAAGGTGTTTCATGCCATGTTATGGCCTAGTTATGGCAATTTCTACACGGATATAATTAGTAATTAAAAAAATAAAATATCATAAGTAGAACTAATTGAGTGTTCTGAATTATAACGAAAACCTATACATAATATAAATAACTTACAGATTCTGTATCGATGATAGGTTGACTCGTGATAGGGATCATGATTTTATTTCACACTTCTAATTTATTATTTACTAAAGAAAAACATTAGGCTAAAATTTAATAGAATTACTACATTAACAAAATACACTATTTAACAACTTGAAATAACAAAAGAATTAAACTGTATCTGAACTGGAACTAATAATGAATTTATTACATTTTTACTAAAGACTGGAGAAATTAATTAACGATGTTAACACAACAGGGGATCGATGACAAGAGAGAGATTCAAAAAATTAATACATAATTAGAAATAAATAATACTTAAGTCAATTTCCTCAGCGTGTCAAAATATCTGTCACTTAAGTAAACATTAACAACAATTTTAGTTATGAAAAATCTTATTATATATGCCCAACAAACTTTCGTTTGTTACTGTTCTTTGTTTTAAACAAATACCTTCAATAATTTTGAACTTAAAAATAAATTTTCGAAAAAAAATTCTTCTAACTACAAATATCGTTTAGCCCACTTAAAACTCTTGTAATTTCTTCTTTATATCAATACGAAGCCACTCTAAAAATTTGAGCAAAAAAAGGTGGTGTTTTCGAGAAAATTAAGTTTATTTTTTTTTTGAAAATCTGCCGCCATTTTTTTAATTTTGTAGTTTTTTATAAATTCTAAACGGGGTTTCGAAGAGAAGAAGACCCCCAATAAGAATCACGAAGAAAATTTTAGTAACATACAGTAGAAAAAAAATTACAAGTAAAACCATTTTTTTCACTGTTTCTTGGGTTTTACCGCTCAAAGTTCAAATGTGGCTAACTTCGTTAAAAAACATTTATACGAAAAATAAAAAAAAAACGTGTATCTTTATTTTTCATATAAAATAACGTATTTCATTGACAGGTAATTCTACGACTTGAAGTTAGTCGGCTTGCCTGAATTGAAGTGAATTTAACCATTATTAGTTTACTTTTTTTGTAAATAATTTTTTCCACTTCCAGATCACGTATTTCTTGTGTGAAGTGTGGTATTTGGGTTGATCAAATAATTACCCCTTTAGTATTATTAATTTCTACTGCTCTCAAATGTCCGTTATGCGAATTACTGAGTTTTAAACGGAGACAATAGTCAATTATTCGTTTTAATTTTGAAATAGATGAAAATTTATTTTAAAAAATCCGAATTCGGAGAGATTGTAAAACAAAATTGTTTTTTACTTTCTGAAGTTTATTAATGACTGGAATTTGGGTAAGGGGATATTTAGATTCATCGTTTATTAGCCAACTTGGTCCGAATTTCCAAAGATCGTTTGTTAATTTTAAACGTTTGTTCTTTCTTCTACTTGTAATACTCGGTTGGCAATGAATGTTTTTGTAAATGATGAGGAGATTTGTTGATCCAATGATGTACTTTTGCTGAATCAGTCCATAAAATTGTTTTTTGTAAGGATGACTTAAGATACTGCATTTTTTCGACGTTATTAAAATCGGTTTGATTATATGTATCAAGGAAATAAATGAATCTTTAACCCGCGTAAAAAAATGTTGGCTACCTCAAGGCTACCTCAAGGCTACCTCAAAGCTACCTCAAGGCTACCTTAAGGCTACCTCAAAGCTACCTGAAGGCTACCCTAAAGCTACCTGAAGGCTACCCTAAAGCTCAAGGCTCACTTAGGGCTCAAGACTTGATTCAAATTAAAAACTCCTACAGCTTTAGACTCGCTCAAAGCTCACTTAGGGCTCAAGACTTGGTTTAAGCTAAAAACTCCTACAGCTTCAGACTCGCTCAAAGCTCACTCAAGGCTTGAGACTTGGTTTATGCTAAAAACTCTCCTAAAGCTCAAAGCTCACTTAGGGCTCAAGACTTGGTTGAAGCTAAAAACTCTCCTAAAGCTGAAGGCTCACTTAGGGCTCAAGACTTGGTTCAAACTAAAAACTTCTACAGCTCACGTTACGCTCAAGGCTCATTTAGGGCTCAAGACTTGATTCAAGCTAAAAACTCCTACAGCTTCAGACTCGCTCAAAGCTCACTTAGGGCTCAAGACTTGGTTGAAGCTAAAATCAATCCTAAAGCTTCAGACTCGCTCAAAGCTCACTCAAGGCTTGAGACTTGGTTTATGCTAAAAACTCTCCTAAAGCTCAAAGCTCACTTAGGGCTCAAGACTTGGTTGAAGCTAAAAACTCTCCTAAAGCTGAAGGCTCACTTAGGGCTCAAGACTTGATTCAAGCTAAAAACTCCTACAGCTTCAGACTCGCTCAAAGCTCACTCAAGGCTTGAGACTTGGTTTATGCTAAAAACTCTCCTAAAGCTCAAAGCTCACTTAGGGCTCAAGATTTGGTTCAAGCTAAAAACTTCTACAGCTCACGTTACGCTCAAGGCTCATTTAGGTCTCAAGACTTGATTCAAGCTAAAAACTCCTACAGCTTCAGACTCGCTCAAAGCTCACTTAGGGCTCAAGACTTGGTTGAAGCTAAAATCAATCCTAAAGCTGAAGGCTCACTTAGGGCTCAAGACTTGGTTCAAACTAAAAACTTCTACAGCTCACGTTACGCTCAAGGCTCATTTAGGGCTCAAGACTTGATTCAAGCTAAAAACTCCTACAGCTTCAGACTCGCTCAAAGCTCACTTAGGGCTCAAGACTTGGTTGAAGCTAAAATCAATCCTAAAGCTGAAGGCTCACTTAGGGCTCAAGACTTGGTTCAAACTAAAAACTTCTACAGCTCACGTTACGCTCAAGGCTCATTTAGGGCTCAAGACTTGATTCAAGCTAAAAACTCCTACAGCTTCAGACTTGCTCAAAGCTCACTTAGGGCTCAAGACTTGGTTGAAGCTAAAATCAATCCTAAAGCTGAAAACTTGATAAAGACGTAGTTGGTTTCTATGCTAAAATTTCTTTGCTGTTTAAGTCAGATTTGATTTTTTATTTACAATGTTAAGTCTATTCTTTAAATAAATAAACAAATTTTTAGTTTAATAACCATTTTTTTATATATTTGCTTTAAACAATACATTTAATAACTGTAACTGTAATTAGTTTTCGTTAATTATTTTATAATTGTCAATGAACTGTTTAGTCAACTTAAATAAATAAGAAATTAAATGTCTTTTATAGTTCTACAACTTAACTTGAATTAACACTGGTCTTATTGAATTGTAATAAAATATGTTTGACAAATATTTATTTGCTAGTACATACTAAAATGTGAAGCTATAAATGATTCTTTAATTAAAAGTATTAAAATATGTGAATCTTAATAATAAACATTTGAGAAGCTTGATTATAGTTTTTTCTGTTAATTGCTCGCCTATTTTATTCTTCATTCTTGTTCAATGGTGTTAACTGGTTCGGCTGCATAATTAAACACGATATTTTTATCTACTTTATCTGCAAAAGTTACTTGAAAACATACGCAACGTAAATGGTCTATATGTACAATTTCTAAAGTATCCGGAATTTGAGTGATTTTATGCAAATAGTTTATTTTTATTCGAGGAAATGCACGCAATTTGAAATTATTTTCTAAGACCAACGGTTTAATGACAGCATAATGATTTGCAGCACAATCGCAAATTTTTTTGCAAAAGCAGTTAGTGACTCTGATGAATAAGTGTATATTTCCAATTTTTAACATCCCGTTGTGAAAATACTTTACACATGTTGAATTTGTTTTTTTAGCTCGGGTATAAATTTCCGAAGAAAATACTGTTTTAAACTTGTATAATTTAAAAAAGATTTTCATTTGCTGTCCAAAGATATTATTTTCCGTCATAGCGTTTTGTATAACGGGTGGTATGGCAAGTCTTGAAAGATTACCAACTATGTACATGTCATTGCCGATTCTTGTAAGTTTCATTTGCTTGTTTGGTGAATTTAATTTTTTACAAAAAGTGTACGCTTTTGAATTTTCCTGGAGAATTTCGTTACTTAAAGTGTAAGTATTTATAAATAAGGACATCCCATAGTATATTTGAAGTTCAGCTGATTTACTACCATGCACAAGTGCCTTAAGTTTACCATTTATGTCTTCGAAAGGAAAACAATTATACACCCATAATGGTCCTTTCGAACGAACCTCATCTGCAAAGTGAAGTAATGAATGAACATTGCAAGACATATATTCCATTCCATATAATTGGCGAAATTTTGATACAAATTCTTTTAGAAGACGAGAAGAATCGTTTATCATACTTTCCGAAATACTCTGCTCACAAAGAAGATATATTCCTACAACTAAATTTTGAAAATGTTCAAAATATTCAGGGTCTAAGATGTCTTTCAAAATAGGCAAGGAAAAGTAGAAAAAGAAGTTTTTTAGTTCTGACGCTTTCCAATAGTTTAAATGTTCTAAAATTGATCTAGGTTTTCTTTGTACGAATGCCGGTGGTAAAAGACCTTTTAATCTTTCGTCAACTACATGAATAAATTTAGAAATCGAAAAACGTTTACCATTATATATGGGATCGAACCATAATTTTAGAAGATTTTTTAAAACTCCTATAAATACACAGTGCATGCTGTCTACAGCTGTAGATTCAATCCATTTATAAGCTATTCTAGAAAGTATGGTAGAACCCTTAACACCCACTACTATTTTATTATTTAACTCAGCAGACTGTGCATGCGCTAATGTTTCATCTTCAGTTCGAAGGAGTAACTTTGATTTGTAAGGATAAACTTGTCGATGTTTTACCCTGCGAGTACGAATTTTACATTTTTGACAACCGTTACGACTGTTATATTGTTGCATATTCATAAATAGGGCTTTAGCAGGTAAATCACAAGTACCAGCAATAATTATACCTCTAACAAATTTAGATTCTACAACATCTGGAATATTGAATTCAACTCCATGCAATAACTGATGAAGTTCATCATAAGCAGGCGACAAAAACAAATTTGCATTTGGTTTTTTTTCCCCAAACCATAATCCAACAATTATTAAATTTTCTTTTTTAAATCTTTCATCGTAAGGCAATTCATTGATAACGAGATACACAGGCCAGAATGAGAATTTGGAAGATTTAAATACTGGTACACCGTCTGTGTACCATGTAAAAGATATATTATTTTCGTTTGATAAAATCTCACCATCTCGACTCAATTCCTTATATAAGCTACCGTCGTAAATATCCTCGTAATTTTCCTCATTATGCTTAACCCTATTTAGTCGATATGACAATTTTTCACTAAATCCACGACGACTAAACATTGCCCGAAGTTGTGAAATAATTGACAATGATATAAAATAATTTCTCTGAGTTAACTCTAAACATCTTACGCATTCATCGTGTTCATTTCTCAAATTATTAAAACAAATTTCACAATAAAAGTGTGTAGTTAATGGAGATTGGTAATCTTCGAAATATTTTTTAAAATAATAAAGGGATTCTACGCAAAAATTTGGCTGGGGGCAATGCATAGCAATCAGAGTTAAAATTGATGCCAAAAGAACACCCGATATTTTAAATCTTGTCACTAACGCTAAAATTGATAACAGACTTTCAGACAATGAAATTGGTGCTCCTTGATATAAAGGAGGATCATTTTCTTCACGCTCCATGTTGTTTCTTTCTTCGCCATCTTCAGACGATGTATTAAATTCAGCCATCAATTCTTCATCAGATTCAACTATCGATTCTTCATCAGATTCAGTTATCAATTCTTCATCAGATTCAGTTATTAATTCTTCACCAGAAGAAATGTCCAATTCTTCATTGTTCATTAAATCTATTTATTAATAAAACTTTTAATTAAAATATAAACATGTGCTAAGAATTTTTGACATTTACAAAATTATTTATATTTCTTTCAAACAATTCAATAATTTATAGAATATCTATGTGGTAAATGTTAATTAAATATTTTTTCCAAATGTCTCAACACATAAAAAGGTTTTAGTTTTGTATTTTGTAAAGAATATTGAATAAAATTCGTTCGAAAGAGTAGTTTTAAATTATTTTTTTAAAGTTTACCGCAAATATTACGTGCAGAATTACAATCGTATTTCTAGCATAATTTTTATAAAAAAAGTAATCGAAAATTCGTTAGAATCGTGTTTGCAATTACTATCAAATATTTATTTTTAAAAGAATGTAGACGCAAAAATGAATGTGATTATATTGGAATGTTTTTTTTATCAATTCTGAATAATCAAATATATTTGTCTAAACTTGGAAAAATAATTATACCATCTTCAGCATCATAATATTCATCGTAATTTTCTTCATCAGTCAAATCTTCTTCACTCGACACATTAATATTTAATTCGTTATCGCTTGTCAATAATTGCTCGTTATTACATTCAGCTCTTAATTCGTTGTCATTGAAATTATTATCATTTTCACAAAAATTACCTTCGCTGATACTACTGCCAATGCTTATCTACAAATTTCATGCATTTTATTAAAGTACTAAGTTTACAAAATTGAAAACATTAACTACAATCTTATCAAATGAAAAACAAATTATATTGATAGATTTTTTCCAGTCATTTTTATTATATTAAATTTATTTTTTAGAGGTTAAAAAATTTTCTTTTAAAGAGTATTTATATAATAAGTAAATTACCTCATCAACATTTTGAAAATTAATCTCGTCAAAATTTGTTTCACTCATTTTACTTTCTTATAAAATTTGACTCAATTTATTGGAATTTGCATAAATAGTTTTTGCAATATTTCAGAATGTTGAAATATTACTACACATAAAAAATGCATTTAAGATCAATTTTCATCAAGCAAAAAAAACTTGAAGGGAAATTGCAAAAAACATTTGTAAAATATTGTCATTTAAAAAGTAAATAAATCCAGCTTCATAGTGACCGTCGCGAAATGTCGCTTATTCGTTGTTTATCCTTGTCGCCACGATTCTTTCACCCTATGAAGTCTCTCCTTTATTATTTTATTCATTCTTATTATTTATAATTAAAAATAAATGAGTCAATATTCTTTTTTAACCTCTGAATTGCTTAGCAACAAAAAATTGTTTTTTCGAGAGCCAGAATTATTGCGAATTATTTTTAGTCTTCGAAAAAGGTTATTTCTCAATTTTTAAAAATGTGGGTGCTAGTGCAATGGAAGAAACAGCGTACTGTGACTATAATGGAAGAAACTGAAGAAATGGTTGGAATAGAAGAGGAAGAAGAATTAAACATTGATTATAATGGAAAAAAATATCTAGCAATTCTCAAAATGAGAAGCGGTAAGAAATCATTTATATAAATCTAGATTATATTAATTAAATAACATTATATGTAAACACTTAAATTTTCTTTTTAGAAGACAAATCATTTCTGAATTGCTTAAATGTGACGAAAGATGGAAAGGTAACAAGTAAAAAAGTGGTTCCAAAGAAAAAAAGCAGAGATCCGAACGCACTGATTAAAAAGAAACATGCAGCTGAAGGTCGACTGAAATTAAATCAGAAAATATCCAATTTACCAATATTATCAATATCTAAAACAAGACCAATCCAATCAGCATTGCCTCAAAATAATAATTCGGGAGACACTGATAAAACACCTGGTAATATAATTTTTTAAAATTTCAATTTTCTTATATTTTTTACCAAATATTTATTATCAACCATTAAATTTACTTTATTAAATTTAATTTACTATAATATAAAACTAAAGATTCAAATAAATCGACTTAAAAAATCAAGTTTTCAGTAATAATACATATAAATTTTTTTTTCGTTCATCTACATTAAAAATTTTTTTTATTTTCACAATTTATGACGCTCAAATTAGAACCATTATTTGTATTGTAAACATTATTTCTAAAAAGATTATTGAATTAAAAAATTGTCTAATATTATAAATTATTTATTATAAAAATTAAAATTAAACAACTGTACAATTTTTAAGAAAAAATTAACGGTAGGATAAATAATATTACTTTTTTTAAAATTCTTTTATCAGTTATTTTTTTATTCTTTAATCTAAAAAATTCATTTTTTGAGCACCAAGAAAATTAATTTTTTATTCTCCTTGAATTATATTTATACATAAATTTGTAGTCATTTACCTCTGAAGAAATAAAATATAAATAATAAAAATAATAATAATAAATATAAAAATAATAATAACATATAACAATCTCAAAATAAGAGTTTCTTTGGGTGATAAATATAGACGCGATTTTGATTTCGAGCAATCTAATTCAAAACCTATTAATTACAGGCAAATCACCAAAGTCTACAACATTCGAGGATCCAGAACATGAAACAATAGGATCTGGCGTAGAAAAAGTCTTTCCACCACCAAAGATTGATTCAACGAAATCGACTAAAAAGAATGATGCTCTCGGTAATTTAAATCAATTCTATTTTATCTACTTTTCTATTTTTTTATTTTCTATATTTATAATGTTAAAGTTAAATCTATTAACGTCTGGAATAAATTATTTCCAAAAATGATTTTTGCATTATAAATGGTAAAATATTATTAATTATTGATTTTAAGAATTAAAATTAAATAACTACAGATTTTTAAAAAATAGTCACTTATTAGTAAAGAAATTAATTTGTTTAGATTCGCGCCACTCCCTATTAAGACAACAACCCAGTGATAAATTATTGGAAAATAAGAGTAATTTTCGCAAAGATGACGAAGAATTAAACAGAGAGACAACAGAGAAGAATTCAGAAAAAGAATTAAACAGAGAGTTAACAGATAAGAATTCAGAAAATGATTCAGACTCCAGTCAAGATGTTTCACTTCCGAAAAGGAAAAAATTGACTATTTTGAATAAATCAACTGAAAGTGATAAAGTTCTCGGTAATATAAATAAATTCTTTCTTCTTGTATTTACTTTTCCAATTTTTTTATTAACAATGGATTATAAAAATAAAAATTTAATTACTGTTCATTTTTAAAGAAAAAATAGCTTCGATTTAAAACCATCATTTACTAATTTCATAATTACTCTGTTTAGATTCTCGTCGACCATTATTAAAGGAAAATCAAAATTTTCAAGGTGCACCAAACAATGCAGATTCGAAACGTAAGGCCGTATCAATAGCCAGCAGTGAGGATTCTGAAAATTATTCTAGCTCAGACCAATCAACCTCAGTTGATGATGTTTCGTCTCTTTCGAAAAAGAAGAAAATGAAAAAGACTAACATTCCTGGTAAAAAAAGTTTTTCTCCTTTTAATTATTACCTTATTAGTTATTTTAATTATTATTTTAATTTAAAAAAATTTTTTTTATCAATAGAAAAATCAATTTTTTACTCTTAAATGTTATGTTTAATTAAATTTGTTGCTTTACAGTAGTTTCGAACTGTAATTCTAATGAAATTGAAAATACCTCCTTAAAATTTTTGCAGATTCTGAAAATGCTTCACAAAGTCAAAATCTGAAAGTTTCCTTGGGTGATGAACATAGACGCGATTTTGATTTCGAGCAATCTAATTCAAAACCTATTAATACAGGCAAATCACCAAAGTCTACAAGATTCGAGGATCCAGAAGATGAAACAATAAGATCTGGCGCAGAAAAAGTCTTTCCACCACCAAAGATTGATTCAACGAAATCGACTAAAAAGAATCAAGTTTTCGGTAATTTAAATCAATTCTATTTTTTTATCTACTCTTTTAATTTTTTTATTTACAATATTTATTACGTAAAAGTTAGAGTCATTATTTGTTATATAAAAATTAATTTCCAAAAATGACTTTGAATTTTAAATTGTAAAATATTATTAATTATTGATTTTAAGAATTGCAATTAAATAACTGTACAGTTTTTGAAAAAAATTGCTTTAATTTAAAATAGTCACTTATTAGATAAGAAATTAATTTCTTTAGATTCTCGTCAGTCACTATTAAAACGAAAACCCAGTGATAAATTATTGGAAAAGAAGAGTAATTTTCCCAAGGATGATGAAGTAATAAACGGAGAGTCAACAGATCAGAATTCAGAAAATGATTCAGACTCCAGTCAAGATGTTTCACTTCCGAAAAGGAAAAAATTGACTATTTTGAATAAATCAACTGAAAGTGATAAAGTTCTCGGTAATATAAATAAATTCTTTCTTCTTGTATTTACTTTTCCAATTTTTTTATTAACAATGGATTATAAAAATAAAAATTTAATTACTGTTCATTTTTAAAGAAAAAATAGCTTCGATTTAAAACCATCATTTACTAATTTCATAATTACTCTGTTTAGATTCTCGTCGACCATTATTAAAGGAAAATCAAAATTTTCAAGGTGCACCAAACAATGCAGATTCGAAACGTAAGGCCGTATCAATAGCCAGCAGTGAGGATTCTGAAAATTATTCTAGCTCAGACCAATCAACCTCAGTTGACGATGTTTCGTCTCTTTCGAAAAAGAAGAAAATGAAAAGGACTAACATTCCTGGTAAAAAAAGTTTTTCTCCTTTTCATTATTACCTTATTAGTTATTTTAATTATTGTTTTAATTTAAAAATTGTTTTTTAGTAATAGAAAAATTAATTTTTTATTCTTAAATTTTATTTTTAAATAAATTTGTAGCTGTTTACATCTGAAGAAATTAAATTTTATGTTACTTTTAATTTAATTTATAGTAGTTGAGAACTGTAATTCTAATAAAATTGATAATACCTATTTAAAATTTTTGTAGATTCTGAAAATTCTTTACAAAGTCTAAATCGGAAAATTTCTTTGGGAGATGAACATAGACACGATTCTGATTTCGAGAAATCTAATTACAAGCCTATTAATACAGGCAAATCACCAAAGTCTACAATTTTCGAGGATCCAGAAGATGAAACAATTAGATCTGGCGCAGAAAAAGTCTTTCCACCACCAAGGATTGATTCAACGAAATCGACTAAAAAGAATGAAGTTTTCGGTAATTTAAATCAATTCTATTTTTTTATCTACTCTTTTTCTTATTTACAATATTTATGACGTTAAAGTTAAAGACATTATTTGTATTGTAAAAATTATTTCCAAAAATGATTATTGAATTAAAAAACTGTCTAATATTATAAATTATTTATTATAAAAATTAAAATTAAACAACTGTACAATTTTTAAGAAAAAATTGCTGGTAGAATAAATAATTTTACTTTTTTCATAATTCTTTTATCAATTATTATTATTATCTTTATTTAAACATTCATTTTTTGAGAAACAAGAAAATTAATTATTATTCTCCTTGAATTTTATTTTTAAATAAATTTGGAGCTATATACCTTTGAGGAAATTAAGTTTTATATTACATTCGATTTAATTTACAGTAGTTTTAAACTATAAATCTAATGAAATTGATAAACCCTTTTCGAGTCCCTATTCAAATTTTTGTAGATTCTGGAAATTGATCTCAAATTCAATTCAATATGAGAAATTTTTCATAGGAGATGAACATGAAGACGATTTTGATTTCGAGCAATCTAATTCAAAATCCATTTAAAATTGTAGGTTGACTCACTTGAAGACTTACAGGTTGCCCCACCTGCAATTAATAATAAATGCAATTGATAATTTTGGGTAAATTTAAATGATTTTCCAAATTTAATTTTTTTTGAGTATTTTGTGCAATTTTTAATTAAAAAATAAATTTTTATTTTTGAACATTTTTCTTTATTTTATAATTTTATTTATAAATAAATTGTTTAAAAAATTGAAATTATTATGTTCAAAAACATTAAATTTAAGTAAGATTTTATAAATTCGTTTGAGTTATTCCATATTATTATCAATTTTAAAAAGTTGGTTGACCTGCAAGCCTAAATTTTGAAACGTTCAATTTTCATCATGTTTAAAATTTTATGTAAAAATTTCATTTTATGATCATTTAAATTATCTATAAGTCAAATTTGAAGCTTCTTCGGTCCTTTTCCGATGTCATGTTGAAATTAATTATTTTTTTAATGAGTTATAAGCGAAAAAGTTTAGGTGAATCAACCTGCAAACCTTTTCCCTATTTTTTAAAACTGAATAAAGAAGTCTAAAACAAAAAGTCCACTAAAAAATTCAAAGTAAATAAAATCCAAAAAAATAAAAAAAATAGTTTCAACGTTTTGGACTTATTTAATGTCCTGTTCAAAAAATCCAAAGAAATTAAAAATCCAATGAAAAAAAATGAGATATGAAAATTTAAAAGGTTACCTCGATTGAAATTGTCTTTTTTTGAGTTCCGTATTTTAATGACTGCGAATCAGAAATAGGTAAACTTAGCATTTTAATTTTCTGAAAATAATTAAACTATTTGAGAAACTTAATTGTATTGTTGAAAAAAATAATTGAATTTTTGTAAAGAGTTTTATCAATATTATTGAAAATAATTGTATTTTTTGGAATAATTTTTTCACAAATTTTATAGAATAATAGAAATTTTTTTAAAATTTTTTATTTGCGAAAACATTTTAATTTTTATGAAAAATATTATTATTTATATTAATAATTAAAATAAAAACGTATCTTTTCACATGTTTAATTATTTATTTTGAATTTTTTGTACTTTGGACTTTTTTTCATGGATTTTTTAGATTGGTTTTTTGTCCTGTAATCGTTTTAAACATAAGTACGTATTTTTTCAGATGCTAGCCGCACCAATTTGAGTCATCCTCCTGTAGGTAAGTATATCATTAACAAATGTCTGAAAAAATTATTGATTCGATTTCTCAATCATGTGATTATATAATATAATTTTGTTGTAGCTACACCGGAAATTTTGAATTATTTTGAAAATTTGGTTTTATGGATGCGAACGCAAGTTGACGACAAGAAAATTGCTACAGTTCCTTCTAATATACCAGTTATTCACTTTATTTTTACAGTTCATAAATTATTAATATTTTTATTATCTCTGCTTTTTATTAATATTAGTAATTTGTTTTCTGAATTTTATTTAGCCAGTGCCTTCAACTGCAAATGAAAAAAATAAAGGTCTAACTCAATTAACAAAAACCGAAAATGTTTTTATAAAAAATTCGATTCTTTCGGATATTTTAAGATCGCTGCATAATCCTGAGGAAATGGTGAGGAAATTTTTAGTCGAGTTAGTCGGGAATGAAAAACTAATCTCAATGACAGCCTATGGAAAAAGAGGAAAAGATCGAGTACCCCAAGAAATATTTAATGCAATTTATAGTAATAAAATAAATTTTTTATAATAATAAATAATAATATAAATGAAAGAATGCTTATATTTAAAACATTTTTAAGATGTCAATACATATTTAAAAAAGCGTTCTAAACATATTTCATGTCCCAAAAACGTCTTTTGGTCATGAAATATTTTTGGGACATTCTTTAAACCGGCATAAAAGGCTTAAAGATGTCCAACAGACTTTGCATGCATTCATTACGGTGATATTAATTCTCCATTTTATAACTTAGGTTTTGTGGCCGGAAAAACCAAAGGACCACCGTTTTCATTCGAGCACTATATAAAAGTAATCAACAATTACTGCGGGAGGTTACGACAAGCAGCCTCCGAAAAAGAGAATGAAGATAAAAGAAAAAAAAATATTAAAAATTAATATTATATTTGTTCTTTTTATCATGTACTTTTAAGTTAAGTTCAAATAAAACAAGTTGTTCATTTCATAATCATTTAATTTCCTCAATATCAGATATACGAGTTGATTAATTTTTTATTTTACAATAATTATTAATTTGAAGTGTTAAAGATAAAATTTCAATTTTGGTGAAAAATAAAAATATTACATAATTTTATAACTATTAATAAAATATATACTTTATATACATGAATCGATTCGTTCTCATGACAGGAATACAATTTTAACAAAAAGTAATCAAAATTTTAATTAGGAAAAAAATTATTTTAAAAAATAAAAATAGATTTTTTTAATTAAAAAAATTGCTTAAAAAATTTATTTAAGATATTTTTAAAAATCCTACTGTCTGATTTTAAATATTCGTGACCGTAATACCTCTACTAAATTTTACCGAAAACATTCCAAAAGTGTAAGAGAAAATTTGTCGCCAAAAATCGGTGACATGCATACACACAGACATTTTTTTTCCGGACATTTTTTCCTTTTAACGAAATATTTGTATACTACAATTGAAAATTTGTAAAAGTAATCCATTATAAGGAGTGTGAAAATTAACATCAGTATAACACTTCCTTTGAGAGACAACAAAATTGTTTATTTGAAAAATAAATTTTAACAAAAATTTTTTAAACACCTACCTTTAACAAAATTTACAGTAAAGAAGTGATCAAAAAACATAAATACATTTTAAAGACAACACTTATCCACTGAAAACAGAAAGGTTAGAAGCTTAAGGAATTTGCTGCGTTCAGTAAAAGAAATGGTGAAAATGTACCTACTAGCAAACTGCATGGGAGAGAAAAAATAACTTTTTTTGCAGAAGGGTTACGTAGTTTATAAAGACCTTTTTAAATCTTCATCAACTCAATTTATACAAAATTTTAATAGTAAACAGTCTTAGTAGAGTTTTTAGCTTCAACCAAGTCTTGAGCCCTAAGTGAGCCTTCAGCTTTAGGAGAGTTTTTAGCTTGAACCAAGTCTCAAGCCTTGAGTGAGCTTTGAGCGAGTCTGAAGCTGTAGGAGTTTTTAGCTTGAATCAAGTCTTGAGCCCTAAATGAGCCTTGAGCGTAACGTGAGCTGTAGAAGTTTTTAGCTTGAACCAAATCTTGAGCCCTAAGTGAGCTTTGAGCTTTAGGAGAGTTTTTAGCATAAACCAAGTCTCAAGCCTTGAGTGAGCTTTGAGCGAGTCTGAAGCTGTAGGAGTTTTTAGCTTGAATCAAGTCTTGAGCCCTAAATGAGCCTTGAGCGTAACGTGAGCTGTAGAAGTTTTTAGCTTGAACCAAGTCTTGAGCCCTAAGTGAGCCTTCAGCTTTAGGAGAGTTTTTAGCTTGAACCAAGTCTTGAGCCCTAAGTGAGCCTTCAGCTTTAGGAGAGTTTTTAGCTTCAACCAAGTCTTGAGCCGTAAGTGAGCTTTGAGCTTTAGGAGAGTTTTTAGCATAAACCAAGTCTAAAGCCTTGAGTGAGCTTTGAGCGAGTCTGAAGCTGTAGGAGTTTTTAGCATAAACCAAGTCTCAAGCCTTGAGTGTGCCTTGAGCGAGTCTAAAGTTGTAGGAGGTTTTAGCTTGAACCAAGTCTCGAGCCCTAAGTGAGCCTTGAGCTTTAAGGTAGCCTTCAGGTAGCTTTGAGGTAGCCTTAAGGTAGCCTTAAGGTAGCCTTGAGGTAGCTTTGAGGTAGCTTTGAGGTAGCCTTGAGGTAGCCTTGAGGTAGCCTTGAGGTAGCCAACATTTTTTTACGCGGGTTAACCGCTAGCCATTCTTCGTAACGGACATTAAAGGTTGGCAATGCGGCTAGTGGTAATTTAATTTTACTCTTTTGTTCGATCTTGTATATTATCAAATTTGTCAAACAATTCTTTTAGTTTTTGTAAATGTGTTCCTAGTTTAACTCCATCGGGAGTTTCTTCTCGACGTTTATTTAGAAAATTTTTTATTTATTTATGACCTTTAATTGTTATCTTTTTTATTTAGAACACTAAGACGTTCGTTTGCCATCGTTTTTAAACTAGAATTTAAAGGAACTTATTAGTTAATGTTTTAGAAAGTGCTCAGCTTTATCCAGGAAGATTTGTTTTACTACTGAGCCAAAATAAGTGAAACCGGCCACTTGAAAAATTTTTGTCTCCAATTTTCAAGTTATCTATGATTTTTGGTAGATATATGAGTACACTTTTTCCCCTAAAGTTTTTTTCAAAAAAAAAAAATTATTTTTGAAGTAATCAGGTGTTGAAGTTTTGGGTCGTTTTATTTTCATTTTATTATTACTTTGAAACAAATAAAGATAATTAAGTGAATTTTTTTTTAAATTAAAGCTTAAAGTCTTTACTTTAAGGATTAAATAAAGCGATTGCTAAAAAATAAAAATTTATAATTGTTATTAACAATTCTTTTAAAAAATTGCAAATTGAAGAATGTTCTCAATGTTTTTCAAAAATTAAATTACGATGTATTGATGCGTAAAACTCCAAGCATTAAAATAAAAAAAAGAAAAATCAGTAACCTTTAATATTATAGATATTGTGTAGATTTTTCTGAAAAAATTCAGGCAAAATTCGACTCGAGTAACTGGAAAAACATAAAATTGCAAACGAATAAATAAGATCGTCTTTTGTTTTGTTAGAAACTTCACGCTTTCAAGCGGATTTTTATGATTAAAAGTCGATTTTCGCCTGCATTTTGTCAGAAAAATCTACATAATTTCTATAATATTGGAGGTTACTGATTTTTCTTTTTTTTATTTTAATGCTTAGAGTTTTACGCATCAATACATCGTAATTTAATTTTTGAAAAACATTGAGAACATTCTTCAATTTGCAATTGTTTAAAAGAATTGTTAATAACAATTATAAATTTTCATTTTTTAGCAATCGCTTTATTTAATCCTTAAAGTAAAGACTTTAAGCTTTAATTTAAAAAAAAATTCACTTAATTATCTTTATTTGTTTCAAAGTAATAATAAAATGAAAATAAAACGACCCAAAACTTCAACACCTGATTACTTCAAAAATAAATTTTTTTTTTGAAAAAAACTTTAGGGGAAAAAAGTGTACTCATATATCTACCAAAAATCATAGATAACTTGAAAATTGGAGACAAAAATTTTTCAAGTGGCCGGTTTCACTTATTTTGGCTCTACTATATTCCTCACAATTTTCTTTGTTTTTTTTAATTTTCACAAATTCTTACTAATCCGGCTCGAGAAATCAATTTTTGATATGATATAATAAATAATATGAAGCACAGCAACTATAACTACATATGTGACCCGACACGAGAAAAGAGACCCATCGATAGATTTTTATTTGCTCTATCAAGCAAAAAAATCAGAAGTTGAAAATCTGAAATAGTTTTAATAATATAAAGTCCGAAAGTTGAACGTGTCCACGTAAATACACGGGTTTTCTGATCATGGTGTCACTTTAAACGCTCTCCCCGTAAAATTCTCTTTTAAGGCGACAGGTCCCTTTTCTCGTGTCGCGTCACATATATTTATTGTTATAATACAACAATTTACTATAGACGAAAAATTTAATACAATATTTTTTACGTTTTTCTACCGAGAGATCAATGAACTGAACTGTAGTCTAAAAGCGCCTTACCTCGTAGTCAAAATTCAATAAATCCCCTCTTACTTCCTTATCGTTGAAGAAAAGAAGAGAGGGAGAAGTACAAGTTTCAAATTATTGTGTTTATTACACGATCCTACAAAATTTAACTTTTCTTTTCACACACAAAAAAATCAAAAATTTTTGGAAACTAGGACCAAAAAATACCCGTATCTGGCCGTTTTGCTGGAACATGTCGTTTGTGGCTTCTGGGGGTGAAAACAACCATTAAATGAAAAGTGACAAGTTATATTTTAAAAATAGATTCAATTTGACTAAAACTCGTTACTCAGGGGTTTTGGGGTTGCTGATCACGAATCCAATGTCAGTTTTTAAAAATTCAAAATGGCGGATTCAATATGGCGGCTGTCAAAATTAAAAATTGATCAGATTCGCTTCAAACTTCTTACTTTGGGGTTTTTGGGGTCTCTGATTACAAATTTGATGTCCGCTTTTCAAAATTAAAAATGACGGATCCAATATGGCTGTGAATATTTTTAAAAATAGAATCAATTTCCCTGAAACTTGTTACTCAGAGTGTTTTTGGGATCGCTGATTAAGAATCTTAAGTCAGATTTTCAAAATGTAGGATCAAAATGTGGATTACAGATCTAAAATGAAACTGAAAAATTTGATTGTGTGATTCTTTTTTGTTTTTTGCAATTAAATATTCTTTATTTATTTTAAACGATTTTTAAACTACTGGCTTTTTCATATAAAACAATTGTCAATAGTTGATATTTTTACTTTAGAACCATTGTTAAACAATTACTTTATATTTAATAATTTATCTTACTTACACATCGTATTATCGAATATATTTACTTATCACAAAGTTTGCTTTGTCATTAAAAAAATGTCCAATATGCAAAGACACATTTGTAAAAATATTGAAATTTTTTGTAATCTTCATCTTTATAAGATCGACTATACTATTTTTAATTTTTAAAATCCGACTTAAGACACGTAATCAACGACCCCAAAAACTCCCGAGTAACAAATTGCAGGGAAATTGAATCTTTTTTTAAAATGTTAACAGTCATATTGGATCCGCTATTTTGAATTTTTAAAAAACTAACATCGGATTCGTGATCAGCGACCCCAAAACCCCCGAGTAACGAGTTTTAGGCAAATTGAATATATTTTTAAAATATAACTTGTCACTTTTCATTTAAGGGTTGTTTTCACTCCTAGAAGCCACAAACGACTTGATCCAGCAAAACGGCCGTGTCTAGCCGTTTTTTGTGTGTGAAAAATCGTGTCGGACGGTGTTATAGATAAACGAGGACAGAAAGAGAAATAGAATACAATAATAATACAGAGTTAATTGATTTTCTTATAAACAATATTTTTAAATTAAACATAGTTTTGTTAAAAATAACTCTCAGATTGTGTAACAATCCATACAACGCTATGACAATCGCATCGAATCAAATTCTCTATAGTTTTCTGTAATGTACGTATAAAAAGACATAACTGTACGAAATTTGAGCCCTCTAGGTCAAATAGTTTTGCCGCTGGTGGGCGGATACGATTTGTCTACGGACGCCAGAGTCTCACCAATAGGGTTCCGTCGTACCTACGGTGTACAGAACCCTGAAAAGGACAAATCACGTAATATGCCAAAATATCAGAAACTCTTTCATTAAAAGTTGTTGAGGACAAGTTGCCTTACAATATTGACCTATACATATTTGCATCTAAGCGGATGCACTAATTTTTAAATTTAGAGAAATTGTCAGAAAATGAACAAATATACTATTCGAAAGCTTATCAAATTTTACGAAAAATTTATAATAAAATTCGAAACTTTTATTTAAGAAAAAAAAGAAAAGAAAAAGTAAACAAACTAAAAAGAAAAGTATAAAGGATTTAAGTACATAAGATTAATAGAATAAAAATAGCAACGATCGGAGTGAAAAAATTTCCATCCAATTATAAGTTTTTATAATAATATGATAAGTAGTTGAAGAAATAAAGAAGCTTTCTATCTTAAGAAAACAGACTCATGTTCAATAATAAGCAAGCACCTCTATTTAAAATTTTCAAAACCATATTTTAGTTTAGATTTTTCGAAAATTTTCCGTTTTTAATTTGAATTCCCCGCTATAATTTATATCCCCTTCAAAATTTTTTCTAAAAATATTTCTTGACTTTTTTTTCTATTTTTTTTTATTTTGTTCCAGATATAATTTTTGGAGTCAATAAATATATAATAAAAAAAGCGCTAATAACAGTGAGGGTTTTGTGTTACACTAATTTTTTTCACTTCTTTTTCAACTCTCGACCCCTTATTTATTGCCGGAATTTTCGCACGACCTGTCCTTCCAGATTCGCGTGGTGTACTTTCGTGAGAACGCTCATCCGGAATCGATTCTTAATCCGTTGTTATTTTTATGGCCCAGCCACCGTGCAATGAATTTTTTAAATAAAAAAATCTTATTACATAAATTGAATCAGAGTTCGCCAAATAAAAATTCAATTCAGAGGGGAAATTAATTTTTTTTGTAAATTCTGATTCAAATATTAAAAATATATTCTTTCTCAGAGAAAATTTATTTTATTCATCTAAAAATGTTATATTTATTTCTTTATTTTTATTTATTTCAAATAATAACAGGACAGGCTTTTCAGTAATTTATAATTATGTTTGAATTTGAATTATAAATTACAATAACATTTGAAAATAAATTAAAACGTAGAAGAATTATAATTATATGGGAAAATAAAAATTAATAACGTTCGTAATTAATTTCTAATTCGTAATTAAATTAATATTGTTTATAAACAAATTTTGTTACATATAAGTGAATAATTTTATCCAATAAATTTAATTGATGGAAGTATGAAAAATGTATGAAAAAAATTTTGATGAAAAAAATAATTTTACATTAATAACTCACTCAGCGTTATATAATAATTATTTAATAGTTTTTCATGTTACTTTTAAAGTTTTGTATATAATTACTTTCAAATAATCAATTTACAAATTAGAGCAATAATATCAAGGACGTTTAGTGATCTATATAAAGTTGTCTCAGGAAAGGATTAATTAAAATTTATCTTTCTTTTTCCAACAGGTTTCCACGTGAACAGCAAACCTTACCAAATCACTTTTACTTCACCGACTTTGAGCGACATACAGCCGAGATTGCTGCCTTCCATCTGGACCGGTGAGATTACTGAAATTTCTAATTGAAAAATAATTTAATTATTAAATTTAAAATTCCATCTTTTCTGTAAATTTCAAATTCTCCCTCTTTTCTTTACTAAAAACAATCACAAAAATTTCTTTTTCAAAGTGTTTGAACAGTAAAATATTTATTTAGAAAATATTTTTATTGTAAAATGTTTGTATTGTAAAATATTTATTTACAAAAACTTTAAGCAATTAATTTTTATGATACAGAAATATTTGTTTTTTTTTAAATATTTATTCACAAAATATTTTTACTGTAAAATATTTGTAATGCAAAATATTTCTACTGTAAAATATTTTTTATTAAATTATTTGTGCCATAAAATGTTTATTTTAAAACAAAATGAATAAAATTAAATGAAAATTATTTTTACGAAATATCCAACAACAAATGATAATGAAAAATTGTTTTTTGCGATTAAACAATATTCACGGTATTCGGTTGCAGACTTTTGGGATTTCGCCGTGCGATGCCAGTAACGGGGAGGAGATTAAATATGACAACGGAGATTTATCAAATTACGACTGGAGATATTTTGAAAACATTTTTCGTAAGTCCAGCGGGCAATCTTTGTCTGCATGGTCGGTGTACTTACTATTGCGATACCTCTCATGCAGTTTGTGGAAATCCGGATTTGCTTGAGGGCAGCTTCGCCGCTTTTTTACCCGACAAAGAAGTGGCGAGCAGAAAAGTCTGGCGACATCCGTGGAGGAGAAGTTATCATAAACGCAAGAAAGCACAATGGGAGAATGGTAAAAATTTCTTCTTAAAAAAGAACAGAAAAAAATCCTTTATATTATTTAAACTGATTCCTTTTCATAATTTTTTTATACTTTCGAGTTTTATTCAAAATTTTGCAAAAATTTTTCCTTTGTGGAAAAATATTTGATTTAGTTTTCTTTTTTCTTATTTTACTTTTACAAGTTTTTCTAATTTTTAATTTGCAAATAAATCAAAATTATATTTTTTGATAATTATGAGCAAAAAAATCAAACTTCAAAGATCAAATCAAAGATTTATTTTTCTTTGGTTTAGCTTTGGAATTAGTTTTTCATTTCTTTTACTAAGTAAATAAAAAAAGAAAAAGAACAAATTTTGAAAAAAAAATTTAATTTGTACTAATTAGAACTTAGAGAATTTCGAGGAATTTAATTAAAAGTACACTGAAAAAAAGTTCTGGTTGAAACTACCAGAAATCCTAGTTTTAACTAGAATTTCGTGTGCTGGTTGTTTTAACTAGAATATCGTGTTATATATACCCTAACGAATACTTTTTTTCAGTGTATATTAAAAATAATCCAATTCTTAGAAAAAATTTTAAGAAGTTTTATAAAAAATTTCTTAGAAATAATTCAGTTTCTACAAAGGATTTCAGTATTTGCGAAAATGATTGAATTTTAAACAAGAATTTTATTGCACTGAAAAAACTGAACTCAAAATGAGTCAGAAAAGTGACTCATTATGAGTTGCAACAAAAATGAGTCCAATTTTTTTCTGTATGTTTATAAAAATAATTTTCTACCTAGGATTTACTTTTGAGAAAAGAATTATTTTTTATTATTTAATTATTTGTAGGATTATTTTTCTTTTCTTTACTTGTAAATAGAAAAATATAAAATTATAAATATTGAAAAAAATTATGATTAACTTTTGTTAAAGTTATATAATTACTGATAAAGAATGCACTGAAAAAAAGTTCTGGTAAGGGTATATTTAACACGAAATTCTAGTTAAAACTGGAATTTCTGGTAATTGCAACCAGAACTTTTTTTCAGTGTGACTAAAGAACAAGTAAAAAACGTATAAATTTTAATTTCATGCTTTCTATTTCAGATTCGGACTATTGTCTACTGGTCAAAGAGATTCCACCCTACAACGAAGGTCATAGGTTATTGGATTTAATGGACATGTCTGTTCTGGATTTCCTCATGGGAAACATGGACCGGCATCACTACGAAACTTTCAAGTTGTTTGGAAACGACACGTTTCCATTGCACGTGGATCATGGTCGTGGCTTTGGCAAACCATTTCACGATGAAATCAGCTGTTTAACTCCTCTACTGCAATGCTGTATGATTAAAAAAAGCACCCTCACGACTTTATTGAGGTTCGTAAATATTAAATTTTGTTGCCAGTTTTTACTTTACTTTTTTTAAAAGAAGTTCATTTTTCCAATAGCTTCTAAATTAGTTTTCTATGTTTTTCCTGACAAGTAGAAAAAGTTTTAATTTTTTAATTTTATATTTTAATTATCGAATTTTCATTAATTGGAATTGCGCTTTTTTTAACTTCAAATTTAATACATTTCACTTTATTTATTGAAGTAAATTTCCATGAATTGGAAAATGAACGCAGGGCAATTTTTATTCCTCGTATGGGAGAGAATATTCTCTAAAAAGCCACTTTCATAAGAATCAGTAGGACATAAACCGAAGATCGTAAATGGCACGCGGCGCGCCAATGATAACCGAGAAAATTTTATAGTGCAAACACTGAAAAACTTGGCTTTATTTAATTTAAATTCGCCAAGTGCGCGAGACTTCTAAACATATAACACTCATGCTGGCAAAATTTATCTAGCATAAAATTGAATTTATTAACAATTTTTAATAAAATAGTGTTAAACTGAAAAAGAATAAAGGTTAAATTCGTTAATACTAGAAATCAAAAAACTATTCTCAAAAATTAAAATCAAATTCTTTAAAACGATTCCATTATTTTCAAAATTTATTCAAAATTCAATTATTTTCATCAAATTTCGAAAAGGAATTCAATTGTTTATAAAAAAAATTGATAAAACTCATCTAAAACTCAATTATTTTTATTAATAATAAAACTCATCGAAGAATTTCAATTATTTTTAATACTATTTTAAATTAATTAATCGAAAAATTCAATTATTTCCAAAAATAAACTTTTTCACAGTGTTTATAAAATTTGTATTAAGAATTGAATTATTTTCAAAAATAACAAAAATTTTCACAGAAATTTAATTCTATTTAAACATTTTAATACAATCTTTCTCAATAATTCAATTATTTTCATAAATAAGATTCCATTTGAGGATCTGAGGATTTCAATTATTTTTAATACAAATGAGCGTATTGCTCGAATAATCCGCTGTCAGCTCGACTGTATGCTTACAATAAGCCAGTCAAACTTACCAAATTGACCTAAAAATTGAAATTTATAATTTTAATTTTTGAAACATACATTCTTGTAGGAAATTGAATGGCGCATATTTTTATGCTTTAACATTGTTTTGTAGAACATTTATTTTTTAATTAGAAACTGGAAATTTTTCATTTATAAAATTAATTAAATTTTAAAACATAAATCATCATATGAGTGGATGGGAACAAGAACTCGCCTAAACGCTTCGCTGCACGCTGTATTGTCAGTCAAAAATTCCAAATGCCGATAAAATTAAAGTTTAAAATTTTGAATTTGAAAAAGTGCTATATTATAGAAAATAAATGGGCGCATTTTTTTATCCTTTGATTTTTTTATAGGACAATTAGTTTAAATAGTAAGTGCAAAAAACTAAAAAAATTTATTTTTGTTCAATTTTAAAACATAAATCATCGTAGTTAAGACAAATATTGATAAAATTAATCGGTATTTGATAAACAAACTCATTAGGGTTTATAGAAGACGATAAAATATGAAAAAACTTAAAAATTAATAATTGATTAATATTTAATTGTTATTAATGATCTACCAGCAATCACATTTTCTTACCTTCGCCAACAAAAAGTCAATGGGGAAGTTACGAATTAAAAGAACTTCCAGTGAGACATTTCTTTTTCAATGCATAAAGATGTTTTCTGGAAAATTTCAAATTGATTTGTTGAAAAGTTTAGAAAATATCGAAGTTTAAACAAATTGCGCGTGGCGCGCTAGCGAGTCGCCGTGTATAAAGAATAATATTCTGTGTATATGAATGATCTGCTTCTCATAACTTTTACATATATACATTTATTTACTATCGCAAATACATTGTTTTCATTTATATTAAACTTTGTAATAATAAATAATAAAATTATTTAAACATTTTTTAAATGAAATATATAATATTCAAACCTTATAATTAATTATTATAATTAAATAAATTAAATATTTTTTAAATACTAATAAATTTTAATAAATAACTCAAACTAAGGTTAAGACATTTTAATAACATATTTAATAAAACACTAGATAGGGGAGAGTGGGGCAAACCGGACCCTCTAACGTTTTTTTACTCTTGTGACTAAACGAATCAACCGATTTCATTTTTCGATAGCTTGTTTGAAAGATCATTTAATTGTGCAACTTTTTCCCAGAGACACCTATACTTTATCTTTTATTGTTTAGTTGCTGTGTTAACTTTAAAATTTTTTGCAAACGGTCCGGTTTTTTATTTATAATATTGCATTTACATAATTTACACACGGAAAAAATTTGTTCCTTATATTTTACCGAATTCTTCAGAAAAGTTGGGATATAGTGGCATAACAGTAATTTTTAATAGTTTTTAAATTATTTTTTCAGGAATAATATTCAAAATTTAATGTCATATATCTTTATTTCTTACAAACTAGTACTGTAAAAGTTAAAACAAAATCGAAACTGAAGGTTTATTAAGAATTAAATAAAATTTTAACGTTTCTTTTGAATCCTCCTTGATGGTCACTAACGTTTCAGGAACAGTTCGGTAAAACTTTCTTGACTCGACTCGAGTGTTAGTTTTCAGGAATAGTTCGGTAAAACTTCCTTGACTTGCTTGAATTGTTAGTTTTCAGGATTGAAATACTTTTATAAATACCCCGTAGTAAAAAAAACTTTGACATTAATAGTTAGTTGTTTCTAACCTATTTGTACTCATTAACTAATAATTAATAATTTCATTTATAGCAGAAACCGCTTCTAAAACGAAATTAAATAAAAATTTACATTTATTTTAGTTCTTAAATAATCCAAAAACAAAAATATTTGAAACTATTAAGTTTCATGTCAACTCGAAACAGAAGATCGAAAAACATAATAATTTAGTGACAATCACAGAAAAATGGTTTCCGCATACTTATCTAACTAGAGCAACGTAAGTAATTAATGTAACTTATGTAACCAGAGTAAATTACGTTGCTATAGTAATTTAATTACAGTAATTACAGTAAGTTACGTATGTTACGTAACCAGAGTAAATAACGTAACTACAGTAATTTACGTCAAGGATCCAATTTACGTACGTTACGCAACTACAATAATTTACGTAAAGGGTACAACTTACGTAAGTTACGTAACTACGTAATTAACTTACGTCATTTATCAATTTCACGTAACTTACGTGAATAACCAATTTTACGTGACTTACGTATGTAATTTACGTAAAAGATAAAACTTACATAAGTCACGTAACTTACGTAACTATAACACCTTATGCAATTAAAAAAACTTAAGTAAGTTTGACCATTTGCATAATTTACTGTAGTTACGTTATTTAGTCTGATTATGTAATTATAGTATTTTCCTTTCATTATGTAAGTTACTATAGTTACGAAATTTACTCTGGTTGCGTAATTTACATTAATTACTTAAGTTGCTCTAGTTACGTAAGTCAGGGAAAACAATTTTTTTTGTTTGACACTAAATAATTATGTTCTTTAATCTTTTGTTTCGAGTTGTCACGAAACTTAATTCAATCAGTTGATTCAGTTTCAAGTTGGCACTAAACTAATATTTATACGTTAATTTAGTTTCGTGCCATCTCAAAAACTAAAACGAAAGTAAACTTTTGAGACGGTCCCTGATTTATAGTAACAATAACACTAAAATTGATTATTTTAATCTTTTTTGATAAAAATTTGGAAATAATAAGAATTTTAATAAACTATTATTTTATTACATAAAATACAAATTTAAACATTTTTCTTTATAACAATAAAAACATAATTTAAAACTATTTCATAAATTGACCTTAAATAAATTAGAAATTATTCAGTAACATGGATCTAATATGGATGATTCTTTTATTTTATACAATTATTGATTATTAATTTGAATCTTTCTCACAAGCGGTGAAATAAAATTCAGATTCATATATAAGGAGAGTTGAAATTTTCTGAAGCAATAATGTAAAGCGTGCGATGTATGTATTAATGTATGCGTTTAGAATGTACTGTAGGCAGGTATATTGAATAAGTATTTGTTCGTCAATAATTTTAGGGGGTTTAGGTAGTGATTAAAGTAGATAAAATGAGATTCACGGGAGTATTACTATAGAACTACTGCAATGACATTATTTTTTATTTTTTATTCTTCAAGTTTTACCGAACTATTCAGTAATTCAATGAATATAAATTTTACCGAACATTGTACCTTACGTTTTACTGAACTTTCAATAAAAATAAGTAATGAACACTTACCCTACGTTTTACTGAACTATACAATGAATATAAGTTTTACCGAACACTGTGCCTTACGTTTTACCGAACTTTTAATAAAACTAAGTATAGTGTACATTTACCCTACGTTTTACCAAACTGTAAGTGAAGGGCTAATACATGTACTGTAAGATTTATTCTTTTTACATTATTTTTCAATGCAATTGCTTTTATAGTCCTGTTCCTTAAAAATTACAGTTTTGACTCTTCATCCCAGTTTTACCGAACGAAGTTTGGTAAATTTTCAGGAATAAATTTTCTCCGTGCAATAATTAAAAGCATAAAGAGTCATGTAAACAATGGTTGTAGTAATGAAAATAATAATTCGGGACTGAATTTTAATTAAATAAATATTTAATAAACATGTTTATTAATATTTAATAATGTTTAATATTTATTTTATTTTTTTTAATAAAAAAATAAGTGTTTGTCATCAGAGAAACAATATTAAAGAGTCCAATTCTAATTGAAAGACAATTATTTTTCATTGTGAGTAAATATTTTAACGAAAAAAACATTTTATTAAAAAATAATTTTTATGAAACTTTAATTCAATGGAAATATCCTATGGCCGGTTTGCCCCACAGACCCATTTTGAGAATGAATATTTGTCAAATAGAAACTCTTTGCAAATTCATCAAAGTTTTTGGTGGTAAATATTCCTGAGGTGTGTACCTTCAAAACCTAAGATCTAATATTTGGAGATCCTCAGAATCGATTTCCTCAGAATTTTCTTAAGAAAGAATTCGTAAAAGTGTAGAAGAAAACTAAAACAAAATCTTCTGCTCCCTTCGTTGCACAAACGCAAGCTAATACTATTTTATTGAAAAAATAAGGTATACGAAACATGGTTATTTTAAATTTGTAAACAACACTTTTCCAATTTCGTCATTTCGGAAATATTGAGAGGAGTCCGGTTTACCCAACGGTCCAGTTTGCCCCACTCTCCCCTATATATTAATTAAATTTATCCACTTTTCTTTAGACATAAGAAGGCATAATAAGAAGTTTTTTGAAGAAAAAAATAAAAGGAAAAAACAATTTTGTTTGCCCAAAAAAAAATTCAAAAAATTTTTTTAATTCAAATTTTGAAAAAAATATACCTTCGATTTTCAAAATTTTTTTTGAGATATTGTCAATAATGTAGAGAAAACTTCCTGTAAATTTAATTATGGGACAGCAATAACTTTACGAGAAAAAAATAAAATATCCACCGCGGCGTGTCGGGACTTGCGCGGTATTCGCTTATGGCGGCGCAAGTTTTGTTTCAAATTACACTACAGGTAACAATTCTTTATCAAAACGCTTTTTCTTTTCGTGAAATATTCGTTATTAAATTCTCTATCGATATCTTGAGCCCTATTTTTGAATTTTTGTTATTAAACACTTTTTAAATAACAATATGTTTTAAAAAAATCATAAAATCGTGAAATATATTGTCGCCATAAGCGAATACTGCACAAGTCCCGGCACTCGACGCTGGACATTTTATTTTTTTCTCGTAAAGTTATTGCTGTCCCATAATTAAATTTATAGGAAATATTCTCTACATTTTTGACTACATCTACAAAAAAAATTGGAAATCAAAGGTATATTTTTTTCGAAATTGAATTCAAACAATTTTTTGAAATTTTTTTTCCTTTTATTTTTTTCTTAAAAGTACTTTTCATTATGAGTATTTTCCAAAAAAATTATCTTAATTGGTCAATAAAAAAAAAGTTATGTGCCTTTCTTGAAAAATCGACCAAAAGTTTGAGTAAGAGGTAACTCAACAAATTTTGATAAAGCTTATACATTTTTATTCTATCATATAAAGGAACAAATTCAGAAAGTATTTTTAAAATTGCTAAAATCATTCAAAATTCTTATGATCACTTGGCGTGGAAATGCTTAGTTGTGAAAAAAGTTATGCAAAATTTCGATTATTTTGCAAGAAATTGTTATTTAAACTTTTAAGTCACTTTTTTAAATAATTTTTAATTCTAAATCTATGATAGTTACAAAAAATGTTTAATATGAAAATTGTAGAGAAACTATTGAATTTTAATAATAATTTACACTACCGTCGGGAATTATCGGTACGATTTACTTGCTGGCAGTGAAAAGTCAGCGCTGACTTTAAATCAAGATATTTAATTGTAGGGGAAAGATAGAGATTTCAGACCTAGAGTGTTTTAAAGCTTATTAAATTCTGCGTCTAATGACATTTAATTTGAAGTTTTCTAAACATTTGAACAAATAATATGATATGAAATGTTTTCGAAAAAAATTCAATAATTTTCCCATTTTCGTACATGAAGTTTGAACCCCTGCACATTTTTTAATAATGTATTGAAAATTTTGAAATTTTAGCAGCATAATGCTTGAATCCTCAGCTTTAATTTAAGCCTTTGAAAGTTAAAAAATATTGACTGGTTCATGAAATATCTTAAAAAATGTGAGAGCATGTTTTTCTATTAGTCAATCGTTGATGAACATCTCTCGTTCTCTCGCCTCCCTACTCTTTCGTTTTCCCAGGGCCGAAATGTCAGTTGAGCAGAGCCTTTTTTGAAACTTGAAATAATATTAAAGATTTGTTATTGTTATTAATATTGTTGCTATTATTATTTTATTATTTATGAAAATAATTGAATTCTTTTGAAGAATTTTTTTTAAATACAATAGAGTATCTTTAATAATTTTTATTAAAAAAAATTAAAAGTAATTGAATTTTATAAACACTAAATTTAATTAATTACTATTTATAAAAATATTTACATTTTCTTGAAGAATGTTATTAGTAATGAAAATAATTTAATTCTTGCGAACAATTATAATAAACATAATAATAAAAATAATAATAGCAACAATAATAATAACAATAATAATAATTAAAAAAATAACAAATCTTTAATATTATTTCAAGTTTCAAAAAAGGCCCTGCTCAACTGACATTTCGGCCCTGGAGAAACGAAAGAGTAGGGAGGCGAGAGAACGAGAGATGTTCATCAACGATTGACTAATAGAAAAACATGCTCTCACATTTTTTAAGATATTTCATGAACCAGTCAATATTTTTTAACTTTCAAAGGCTTAAATTAAAGCTGAGGATTCAAGCATTATGCTGCTAAAATTTCAAAATTTTCAATACATTATTCAAAAATGTGCAGGGGTTCAAACTTCATGTACGAGAATGGGAAAATTATTGAATTTTTTTCGAAAACATTTCATATCATATTATTTGTTCAAATGTTTAGAAAACTTCAAATTAAATGTCATTAGACGCAGAATTTAATAAGCTTTAAAACACTCTAGGTCTAAAATCTCTATCTTTCCCCTACAATTAAATATCTTGATTTAAAGTCAGCGCTGACTTTTCACTGCCAGCAAGTCAATCGTACCGATAATTCCCGACGGTAGTGTATTTAAAAAAAAAATTTTTTTTTTCATTAATTTCTTTAAACAATAAATTTTAGTGTGATATTATTTTGTTGGCCGTTGTATGGCCGCGTGCGCTAGGCTATACAACGCAAAATTCAAAAAATTTTTCCCATGAATATAAAAAATCACCTCTTTGAAATTTTAAGTGTTTTTAAGGATATTTTAATCTTTCATTTCTTTATTTTTTGACGAAAAAATTTTCAGGACTTTGGGTAAAAAAAATTATTTAAAATTTATTTTGTTCTGTTAGTTTGTTTGGATTTACAATTTTAGTGTGCTATTATTTTGTTTTTTTAAAAATCCATAATTTTATTAATTTATGAGCTTTCGCCCGTCGACGATAGGCATTCTTAGATATATAAACTGAAATACATGTTATTTTCAATTAGAAAACTTTTTCTATTCTTACATCTCTAAAAACATAACCAAAAAACAAAAAACTTACCAAGAAATCTCTTCAGAAATTGAAAATAAAAAATTTATATAAAACACTCCATTGTTTGAAAAAAGTCATGAATTAATATTATCAAGGATATTTTGTTCCTGATTTCTTAATTTATTAATTTGTGTATTTTTGTAATTAGGAACAAAATGTTCTTGACAATATTAATTTATGACTTTTTTCAAAAAATGGGGTGTTTTATATAAAATTTTTGTTTTCAATTTCTGAAGAGATTTCTTGGTAAGTCGTTTGTTTTTTGGTTATGTTTTTTAGAGATGTAAGAAAAGAAAAAGTTTTCTAATTGAAAATAACATGTATTTCAGTTTAAATATCTAAGAATGCCTGTCGTCGACGGGCGAAAGCTCATTAATTTATAAAATTTTGTATTATTGAAATTATGGATTTTAAAAAAAACAAAATAATATCACACTATAATTGTAAATCCAAACAAAATAACAGCACAAAATAAATTTCAAATAATTTTTAATTATTTTTGCTTTTTGTGCCAATTTCTAAGTTATGTTAAATTCTGTTTTTAATGTCATAATGCACAAACTTAACCCATTAAGTCCCATGAAGGAACCAGCCATTGTATTAAAAAACCAACGCAATTGGATTCATAGGCGAATGGAAAAAAAGATATACCTATTTTTTTTAATTTCCAAATGTTTAACAACAATTGTTTAAACAAATTAATAAAATTTTTTAATTTTTTGAAACTGTTAACGCCAATCGATTATACGTGAAAAATAAGAATGTTTTGTATCAGTCATTTTTTTCCAAGTCGTATTTTGTTTATAAAATTGTTATAAACAAATTAAGCTGGGTAAAGGGTGTTTCGTCCCAAGCATAAACCCAATTTATAGAAAGTGAATTTATCATTCTGTAGTCAAACATTAAATGTGAAAGAAGCTATCAATTTTACCAAAAATCCCAGGCGGAAAAGTCGGACGAATGTCGGAGTTTACAACCGGCTGGGATTATGACAAACGCATTTCTTTTAATATCTTAAAATCACTTTGAATGCAAGTTATCGGTTTTTTGAATCAAACATTTTTTTAAGTAGAATAACGTAAAAAATTGCAAAATGATGAATTAAAATTTAAGTGTTTTTTATTAATTCATGTGTTTGATTCTACTTGCCGCATCTGTTCAAGAACTTCCTCATCTAGAGTCAAGTCAGACAGTTAAAGAAACAGATTAAAGTAACCCACACGCTTCCTATTAACTGCAATATCATTAGATAATTGCTTCCTGCGGCTGGCTCGTTACGCTTTTACGTACTTCTTGGATCACGATTTTCTTTCTCCATCATCTCACTCTCTCTCCCTCTCTTTTGTCTTTCCTTTATTCCTTTTCTTTATTCTCTATATTCTTTCGACAAAGCAATTTTTCCGCTGTATCTCTCATTCCCTTTTTTTCACGCCTTTGTTCGGTTTTCAATTTTCACTCGTCCCATTATTTTTTACATATTTCAAAACTCAGTTTTCAACTCTCTTCTTATTATATGATTAAAGTTTTTATATTCACTGCATTCGTTTTTCCTTTTTCTCCTTAGAATATCTTCTAGGCATTTTATTAAAAGAAAAAAATTCCAAATCTTTATTAAATAATTTTTTATGCTATTTTCTTTTTTTAGAAGAAGGGAGAGAGAGAGAGAGAGAGAGAAGAGAATCTTCTATAAATATATTTTTCTTTTATTAAAGAATAAATTAAAGTTATGTGCGAAATTAGGAATTCAAATATACTATAAGTGAATAAAGCTTGCCTGGTAAAAGGCGTGAACGTCTCTAGAATTCAAAGTGAGTCACTTAAAGTAAATTTAAGTGGACCTCTAAGTCTTTCTTTTTTCTCATCTGTTGAAAAACCGCGCACTTGCCCATTGGATTGTAAAAGTAGTCCCAAAAAGCTTTTCTATGATGTTGCACGAAAGGAGAAGAAGAATAAGAAAAAACTAGTAGCCAGAGGATCCTCGAGGTACAAGCTTGAAATCTTCTGGCACTGAAACTGAGCGTGAATTCGAGAATATCTTTGCTTTCGTATCTACTTAACCCAATACTTTATTCATTGGCCTAGGACCGTAGGAAGCGCCAAAAGATTTTCCATTATTGGCTTCTCCCATTGACTCCAAGAAATCGAGCGTTGAATCCATTATTTTTCATTTCCTGCCAACAGAAGAATATATTAAATGGGATTTAAATGATTCAAGCACAAGTCAAGTTAAGAAGCACACTTACTAACTGAAATTAAAAAAGAGATTCCATAATTTTTCACACTCATTTTTCCTCTCCTCTGACAAAAAATTCGGAAAATAGGGTTTTTCTCGTTTGACAATAAATAATTAAAAAATTATTTTTTATATTAAAAATTAATGCTTCACTAAGTAAATACTTAATTTTTAATATTATTCACTAATTAAGAGGAGGTAAACATTATTTCGTACACTTAGGTGTACTGACGGGACCCTCATGAAATCACTCGGTACACATACATAATTTAACATCTACATTCAGAAAAAATATAGCGTACATGATTGAAAGTCATGGTCTCGAACTAGCACTATGGATTTAATATTTTGCTTGTCGTCAAACTGAACTATTTAAAATTGGTAAATGTGAAACACAAAAACAGTTGTCTTTACCATTTTTGTCAGTAAACAAGGAAAAAAGATGTCGGATTGACATATTACGCATCACATTGTTGTCCTCTGGTTAAAGTTTAATGTGGTTATTTGTTTCTAACTTTTTGTGATCTTTGTGCGTTTTCGTAAATTGTTTTCGTTTTATAGAAATGGACGAAAACACGGAAAGTTTTATTCGAATGGCTGTTTCAGCCAAAGCCGAAGTTTTGATTGCTTCATTTGAAGGGTATAGATTATATATATATTAATTACCGTGAAAATTCCACTAAAGATTTAACTTAACCCTATTTTGTTTGTCTTTACAATAAGCTTACACATAAAATTATAGAAAGGATACACCTGACAGTCATGGTAAGGTTACGCCTAAAACTTGTGGTAAGGTTGCAACCTCGGTTGCAATTAACAGTCATGGTAAAGTGCCAAAAAGAATAATACTTATTACTGAATGAAAGATGTGAACAATATTATTCAATATTAATTAATAATTTGTTATATACAAAATTAAAAAATCATGTTCAAATTATTAATAAATTGAATAAAAATAAGAAATAAATTATAGAGATTATATTCGAATTGGGAAACACCAAACTCGAAGCACTGCCATTAGAGGTAACTGTATTTTCTTGATTTGTGAATCAGGATCGGATGTATAAGTATAGGTTAAGGTTCTTTGGACAGAATGAATTTCAGAATAGGATTTAATTATCCAGTGATAATTGTAAATTAAGTTTACTGAAACATGAATTTAATTTAAACAATAGAATTTGTTTATCTTTAAGTCAGAAGTTTTGACTGCTTAAAAAATTTAGGAATCTCGTCATGCATGCCCTCCCATTGTAACAGTGCCGTCCTACTGATATTAATTACTGTGTCAGTAGTATCAGAATTGAATCTATCAAGAAAGTCAATCAATCTTAATCTACCTCTTTTAAAGAGTGCGTAATCGCATAGAAGGTGTCTGAGAGTGAGCTCCGGGCATCCACATAAACATGAAATTGCTCGCCCCAAAACCTAGAGAAATGTTCCATGATACGAGTATGACCGGTCCTTACAGCAGTGGTCAGATTGGTAGAATATCTATCTAGTTTATATTTTTTAAACCAGGGTTTATCCGTTTTAACATTAATATATTGATAGTATTTATTATTTGATTAATAAATTGGTTCATAAGGCCAGCATAGATTCTTCCAATATTTGTGATCCTCTCTGATCACTCCCTTAAGGTCTCCATATGTAATATGGTTAGAGTTTATATGGAAGGTCTAATGCTTTTCCTTTCGCGTATTGAATTTTAAAGGGCCAATGTTATAGCCAGCAATTCTGAAGATAGTATTGAGTGTAGTAATGAAACTGTAAGGCCAAATCTTACATTAGAGGAAAGAATACAAAAGAAAACTGCAGATCTGCAAGTGTGAGAATTGTGTGATGCATCAAAATAGAGTAAATGGGATCGTGGACATTTTTAGACTTTTTTAAACCCCCCTCCCCCCAAAAGTATCCACGTGGTATATGGACGACCTCCTAGAAGAATATGATATTTGAGTTTGGCCAGAATTCTCCAGAGAGAGAGAGAGTCAAAAGCATTTTTGAAATTATTATTAGCGATCTCTACGTTTTCTGAAGTTTAATACATGGGGATACCATCTGCATACATAACTATTTTATCTTCTGGAGAGAGAACGTCTTTAATTGGTCGTAGGGCCAAGCTGAACAGAAAAGGAGACAAAACCACCCCCCAATGTACTACTGTAATACCAGCAACATCTGGTTCTTGTTGATCCATAGATAAGAACAATCTTTTCTCCGAAGATAAAAAACCGACAAAATCTTGTATTCTTGAAGGTGCACCCAGAAATCTTAATTCCTGACAAATATATTCTTGTAAAATCAAACTAAACGCGCCTTTTATATATCGCGGAAAAAAAGGTTTGGTTGAAACAAACGAAAATTCGTTTTGGCCAACTGAACTGGATGGTTGACTATGGACTGACCAAACTCAGCGTTTGCTATGACCAAACTAGTTTGGTTCCACGGAGTTCGGTTAACACAACCAAACTGTTCGTTTGGAAATACCATTTGAAGTTAGGTTATAGGAAACAAATAATTTGGTTAAAACAACCCTACTTATAAATATTTTTTTCTTGAAAAAAGTAAAGAAAATGTAAAATTTAATTGTTTTTAGCAAAGTGTAAAAATTCTGCAATTTTAAGAAAAAAGTTTTTATTTTCCAAAAATTTTATTTACTTTCTTTATAAAATACATCTTAGGCTAACATATTTATATTAAATTTAAGCAAACCAGACACATTTTTTCTTCATTTGTCAATATATTTTTCAAATCTACATTTTTGAAGGAGCTTTTTATAATCCATTTCACGTAATCACTTTAAAATTCTTTGCAAAAATTGAATTATTTTTAATACAATTTTAGACAATAATTATTTAATAATTTTTATTTATTTAATTTTGGGATTGTTAAAAATAAATTAATTCCACTTAATGCACGAAACCACTATTTTAAAAATTAACATTTATTTTAAAAAAACACTTATCACTGCACTGAGAAATTATATTTTTCTACGACACTTTGCTTTAGAACCAAAGACTTCAAACGAAAACGAGATACTGCAAAATAACAGAAAATTTGAAAGATTTACACTGGTTGAAATGCCTTCTATATTTTCCGATATTTTACGAAAAGAGCCGATGTTAAAAACTATTTAAAAAAAGGGACCGAAGTTATTTGAAAATTAGTAAGGGGACTTGAATTTTTCTCCTCAGAGAGGATCATATTCATGGTCCAACATGTGGTCCACCACATATCTTGTTCATGAGACTCGCAGCAGAATACGCATGTAGAGTATTTATATTTTCATTGGCTCTCCGTGTGTCTGTACCGTTGACAATAAAAACTTCTGGATGATAGTTGACCAATTCTCTTAAATAGTATATGTGTCAATAGAGTGTACACCTTCCTGTCGACCGCAAACACTTGGTATTTCTACATTGTTTATGGTTGAGACTAGAGGTGTGCAAAATTCGAATCGGGAATAATTCGAATCGAACGAGCCAATTCGAAATTCGAAGTTTCGAATTTCGAATTGGCCGATTCGAATCGAAAGTAAATTCGAATCGAACTAGCTAATTCGAAACTTCGAATTCGAATTTCGAATTGGCCGATTCGAATCGAAAGTAAATTTGAATCGAACAAGCTAATTCGAAACTCCGAGTTCGAATTTCGAATTGGCCGATTCGAATCGAAAGTAAATCGAGTCGAGTCGGCCAATTCGAAATTCGAATTTGGAGTTTCGAATTGCACACTGTAAAAAGTGTGTCTGAAATCTACACATTGATGTGTAAAATATTACTAGAAATGACGTATGAAAATGACATAATTAATGAAATTTAAATGGTCAGTCCATGTAACTTTCAAGAATTTTTGAATTTTCATACGAGTGTCGATGGACATAAAGTTACAACGGAATCACTTATGAATTTTCATAGTCTGCTTGGAATTTTCAATGGACAACCTAGTGAAATTTCACTCGCTAGTATGTGTAAATTTACAGAGAGTGTTGAAAGTTCAACATATTTGTTTAATTCTATTTTACTTAAAAATTTTACTTCGAAAAAGGATATTATTCTATTTTAAACATAAAAATCATTAACTTTATTATAAAAAAAGTATTTATTTTTTTGACTTGAACACTTTCCAATAATTATCTAGAAAAAAATTAATAGATATATTATAAACGCGCAAGAAGAAAAAGTGAAGAAATTAAATTTTAAGGTTATGTTGAGCACATCGTTTTCTGTTGAATTTTAATGTCAGATGGGAATTTTATAATAAAAATGTGAAATTCATCCGAGAGTCCATTGTAACTTTATGTCCATCGTGGTACCATTGAAATTTCAATAAGAATTTCTTACAGTGCACAACTTAACTCGGTTATTTAATTCGCACAATTATTTTGACAGAAATCCTAACCTAAAATTAGTAGGCTGGTATTTATAATACAGCTATCTAGTACTTAGAAACTTGTTGAAAGTGAAGGAAATATTTCGCTTATTGTTTGTATTACATAAGGAAAAAAACTTATTTTGCAAATCTTTTACACAATTTTTAGTAAATAAATAAATTTAATGTTTCAAGAACAATTGAAGAATTTTTGGATAATTTAAAAAAATCATTTTTTGGTGAATTTTAATTTATAATTCTGAATCTTGTTTGTGTATGTATTTGAATTTTTTGAAATATTGAAAATTTTGAATATCGAGCATATTGAAAATAATTAAATTCTTTGCAAGAATTCAATTATTTTTAAACAAAATTTTAATAAAATTTTACGAATAAATACAATTATTTTCTAAAATTTTAATAAATACTTCAAAAAAATTCAATTATTTTCTTAAATTGTAAAATTTTTGAAAAAAATTCAATTATTTTCAAAAAATTCCACGAAAAAATTCATTTTTTAATTCGTTATAGAGTATATCTCATAAGAATTCAGTTATCTTCTAAAATTTTAATAAATCCATTGAAATAATTTTATTTTATTTATAAACAGTAAAATTCTTTGCAAAAATTGAATTATTTTTAATACAATTTTAATCGAATTTCTCAAAAAATGTCATTATTCTTAAAATTTTATTAGAATTATTTTATAAAAATTAATTTAAAAATGAATTTCAGTTAAAATTTTAGATTACAATTAAATATTAAAAGCAATGTAGCGTGAATTTTTAAAAATAATTGAATTTTGAAAAAGTTTAATTGAATTTTGCAAATATTATTTTAAGTTTTTATTTTTTAATATTTATTTAATTGGAGAATTTAGGAATATTTGAAATTTCGTAAAATTGAATATTGTAAACTAATGGATTTGAAAATTCTCAAAGAACTTTTTCGAAAATTGTTAAGAATCGATTTAAAGAAGAATTTTATTTAAAAATTCTTGCAAATAATAATTGAATTGATAATGATTGTATCACTCGGTTATTTTTAATTATTAGAAAACTTGAAGATATTGATCACTCCAAGTGATATAAGGCTATATAATACTCGGAGTGATCGGTTATGATATGAAAAATTGAATTTATAGTTTAAAGTAAAATGTTCTCTTATTTGACTCGGACTGGTTATATTTTTGTTAGTAATTGGTCCGTTAAGTCCGTATTTTTAAAAACTTTCACTGGTTCGAACCCTGTTCACTTTCAACACATTATTGGTATGTTACAATTCTTTTTACAAATAATATAATTTCTTTTGGTATGTTAGTTTTTTTGGTATGTTAATTATATATTAAAATTATAGAATTAATAAAAAATATATTGACATTTTTAAGAAAAAGTTTCTAAGTACTAGATAGATGTATTATGAATACCAGCCTACTAATTTTAGGTTAGGATTTCTGTCAAAATGATTGTGCGAATTAAATAACCGAGTTAAGTTGTACAATTCGAAACTCCGATTTTCGAATCGGCCAATTCGAAATTCGAACTCGGAGATTCGAATTAGCTTGTTCGATTCGAATTTCCTTTCGATTCGAATCGGCCAATTCGAAATTCGAATTCGAAGTTTCGAATTAGCTAGTCCGATTCGAATTATTCCCGACTCGAGTTTTCTGTTGTCGAGTCGAATAATTTTCGAATCGACTCGATTAAATGCACACCTCTAGTTGAGACTTTATCTGAAAAATTATAATATCCTATTATAAATATATAGAAATAAATTTTTCAATTTTTACTATTAAATTCAAGTAGAATTCTCCTTTTGTTATCTCCTTTTATTGATATAACTAAAAATATTATAAATTTTTATGATTAGTACTTTTAATATTAAAATTTATCTTTGTTGCATTTTGTTCTATACTTGTAGCATACTTTTATAAAATTTGATAATAATTTTCTTTCCGTGTGGTTTTATGAGTTTCTAGCAACTTTGAAACTTAAAAATATTAATATTTGTGCAAATTGTAGAGAAAATTAATGGAAAGGTAATTAAAGTTAATTAATAGTTAATTAATGGAAAGTTTGTTAGTTTACTATGTCACCTCGTTCGACAACAAAGGCTTTTGAGAAAATTTTTTTTTCTAGAAATAGCAATGATTTTTCCTTAAAAATCAATTTTTTTAATTTTATTCACAATATTGCTCGTCCGTATCGTGAAATTTTGTTCTGTGTACTAAACCAGAAATACAATGTGGTTATATTATATTTATATAATACAAATTTTTTTAACATAAAACAATTTTATATTCTTATGAAAATATAATTAAAAAAAACAAATTTTCAAATACCTCACAAGAGGATTTTCATAGTTCGTGGAAAAATTCAGGTGTAAAATAAATTGTTTCACATGCCGTAGTTTCCAACCCGTATCGCTAGTAAAAAGCAAATAAATTCATTTAACAATTATTTATTTTATATATTATATACTGAAGTAAACGTTGTTATTTAGAAACACATGAAACGGATACGAAGTATTTTATTTATTTTTGAGGATACAATTTACATAAATTAGTTTATGATTTGTTATTTTACTGGAGATTATATTATAGTAATTTAAACTGATTTAAGACATGAGTAGTACCGGAATAAGAAAAGAAAGTTCATTTGTAAAGCCAAGTATATACAATTAATTTGTTAATTTTGATATAAAAAAAATAATAAACAATTGAATATTCTTAGGTTTGCATGGAGGGAAATGTTAACAAATTATTCTTCTTGAATTTAAAACAAAAACACTCAAATCCATTAAAAATTCTATTTAACTCAATAAACGCATCAGGTCCACTCCAAGTCTTTTTGGAAAATCTTCTGTACATTATAAGGTATGTATTTTGGGATAACCCATATATCTAGCAGGGTTTCCATGTGATTGACAATTAATGCAAAACAAATTATTTCTGGGTTCAAGGTTTTGTTTCTGGATTGAACACTCATTTGGTTTATGACAATTGATGCATTTTACGTATCTATAATTGATTTGATTGGCTAATCGATTTACATTTATTAAATCATCTCTTTTACTATCACTTGTTATTTGCACTAAAAATACGTGTCCACTTTTCAAACTTTGGTGTTCTTGTATAATAATCTACTTTATTTTATTTTAATACATTTATTGAAATTTTGAAAATTTTTGGATTTTCTACAAATAACGCTATTTTTGCTTGTGATAAATTTCGAAGTATTATTGATTTTAAATCTACTTTACCTTTTAATATATCGATTATTCTGCTTCCTCTGCCATTAAAGATGTAGATTGGTGGTTTCTTGGCCTTGAAACTCCTCCTGTGTGTTGTTTGAAATTCCGTTGCTTGGTGATTTTTCCTTTTATCCTTTACTTCTTTTGATGGACTGTGTTTTCGCTTCCTGCTGTTGGCTTTGTTTAAGGCGGTGTCAAAGTCTATTAGATTTTTGCATTGAGCTTCAATGGGAAAATCACATCGACTTTGACATCCCCTTAAGTTGATCTCGATCCGGTTCCTTAACCCCTTAGCAGTGTAGTCAAAATTAGCTTTTCGTACCACAAATGTGCAAAAAATTTTGTTTATTAAATTATCTGGTTAATATTTTAAAATTCAAAATTGAGGATTCAAAATGGCGACCGAAAAAAATTTAAAGTTTCCGGATGTGGCTAAAAATGCGCATTTGGGGGTTTTTAAAGTCACTGAATTAGAATATTTGGTTAAAATTTTATAATTCTAAATGTCGACATCAAGATGTCAACTAAAAGTTTAAAAGTTTACGAATGTGGTTATAAATAGTTATTTGAGACTTTTAGTTTTAAGAACTGATTTGAGAACTTTAAATTTTCTGGTCGACGTTTTGAAGTCGCCATTCTGAATTTTTGACTAAATATTTGGATTTCGAGACCTCAAAAACCCCCCAATGAGCACTTTCAGCCAAATTCGTAAACGTAAAAAAGTTTTGGTCGCCATTTTGAAGCCGCCATTTTGAATTTTGAATTTTCAATAAAGGATTTCGATTCAGCGACCTCGAAAACCCCCGAGTAGGCATTTTTAGCGAGATTCGTTAACTTTTAAATATCTGTTTTTTTGATGCCGCTATAGCGGTCATACACACTGGGGGCACGAATTATTTTTTCCTCTATAGACGTTAAACACTGTGAAGGGGTTAAGATGTCGTCATATTGGGTCTCGTCATGGGTATCCATTTCATTTGATTTCTTAACGTTATTTAATTTGCTTGATACCTCGTATTTGTTTTCGCAATATATATTACTCGCATATATTTGTGAGTTTGTCCAAGTTTCATTTTCTTTCGACATTGGATTGTCGGTGGTCATATGTTGAAGAATTTTGTTTACAGAGTTATCCTTGACTATGGCAGTTATGTTTTCTGCTTGTCTGAAGGTTATCGTTTCATAGTTTTGATTTATTTTAACACTTACGTGACTTCCTGTGTTAGATTTTGTAATAATGGCGGTTTCCGTTTTCTTTTCTGTAGTATTCTCGTTGGGTTTTTCTGCAGTTTTACTTATAGTTTTGTTGCTATTAGTATTTAACAACTTGTTTACACTCCTTTCTTCAACTATTAATTTTGGTTTTATACTTCTTTCTCCATTCAGCCTCTTTAGAATTGATTTTAAATGAGTCGTAAGATCCTCGACTCCACTAAATGGCTTCGTTATCCGCTTGTTGAGATTCGCTTGATAATTTGTTTAATTTTTATTTTCCTCAACATTTTTTGTGTTTTTTATAGATTTTTTATTCTTTTTTTGGACCGTTTTGGATTCGTGAGTTTTCATGAGGGAGTTTTAACACCTTTTTCAATTCACTGTTCAACTTTTTGCATTTATCACTTTCACCACATGCTTCACCATGTGCCTGGGAGTTAATCTTTTTCTACGCTTCGAAAAAATTGTTATTCTGATGAATTTAAATAATGAAAATAATTTCGAAGCAGTTAAAGTAAATCCTTTTTTCTTTAGAAAAATAATAATTATTAAAAATATAATTATTTAACAAAGAAGTTATTGTTGTTTTCGAATAATTATACAATTAATGGAAGTTTCAAATAAATGTATTAAAACATTTTTCTGAATAATTTTTAAAGTAAATGATAATATTCTTTAGGGCCAGGGAAAAAGTGAAAATTCTGTTTGGAAATCAGGGAAAAGTCAGGAAATAACAAAGTTAAATTTTTGTGGCAACCCTGAGTTAGTTTTTCAACTTTGGCTACCAAAGTTTATCCGACTGTTGGTCTCGCAATTTAAATCAGTGAAATTTGACTGAAGATCAGTTAAAAATGATTGAAGTTTGAGTCATATTTTACTGATGGACTAATGGAAAAGTTACTGGAAATTACAGTCACACATATTAAAAATTTCAGTTATTTTTTATTTAGCCAATCAGTGAAATATGAGTTAAATTTCAATCATTTTTAACTGATCTTCAGTCAAATTTCACTGATTCAAATCGCGAGAATAGTCACTGATTCTTAGTGAAATTTCACTGATTCAGTTTTAAAGAGGAAACTATAGTTAATATATAAATTTATAGGTCCAACCAGGTCCAACCCCTCCCCTGTAAAGAGGGTGGGAGGTTGTAATTTCAGCTTGAAGTCGAATATGCGTTTTTAAACATTTATAGTTTTTACTAAAAAAAAAATTTGTCAAAAATACACCTTGAGGTGTAAAACTCGTCCTCCCGTTTTTTGAGTTAATTCGAAATAAAAAAATCTGAGCGGTAAAAAAACAGTACAACTTTTGAGAATTATAGTTTATACATCGCTGTTGTAGCTCAGTTAGTTAGGATGATAGGTTTCTGCTTGTCGTTCCTGGGTTCAAATCCCAGTACCCCCAATTTGTTTTCGAAATTTTCTGGTCCATGTTAGATTTCTAAAATAGAATTTATAATATTAATTAATTGAGGGGCTACATACAATAACAACCGCTACGCTCCAGTACACTGTAAAAAGAACACGGAGAAAATTTATTCCTGAAAATTTACGGAACTTTGTTCGGTAAAACTGGGATGAAGTGTCAAAACTGTAATGTTTAAGGAACAGGACTGTAAAAGCAATTGCATTGAAAAATAATGTAAAAAGAATAAATCTTACGGTACATGTATTAGCCCTTCACTTACAGTTCGGTAAAACGTAGGGTAAGCATACACTATACTCAGTTTTATTGAAAGTTCGGTAAAACGTAAGGCACAGTGTTCGGTAAAACTTATATTTATTGTATAGTTCGGTAAAACGTAGGGTAAGTGTTCACTATACTTATTTTTATTGAAAGTTCAGTAAAACGTAAGGTACAAAGTTCGGTAAAATTTATATTCATTCAATTACTGAATAGTTCGGTAAAACTTGAAGAATGAAAAATAAAAAATAATGTCATTGCAGTAGTTCTATAGCAATACTCCCGTAAATCTCATTCTACCTACTTTAATCACTACCTAAACCCCCTACAATTATTCACGAACAAATACTTATACATTACACCTGCCTACAGTACATTCTAAACGCATACATTAATACATACATCGCACGCTTTACATTATTGCTTCAGAAAGTTTCAACTGTCCTTATATATGAATCTGAATTTTATTTCACCGCTTGTGAGAAAGATTCAAATTAATAAACAATAATTGTATAAAATAAAAGAATCATCCATATTAAATCCGTGTTACTGAATAATTTCTAACTATATTTAAGGTCAATTTATGAAATAGTTTCAAATTATGTTTTTATTGTTATAAAGAAAAATGTTTCAATTTGTATTTTATGTAATAAAACAATAGTTTATTAAAATTCTTATTGTTCCCATATTTTTATCAAAAAAGATTAAAATTATCAATTTTAGTGTTATTGTTACTATAAATCAGGGACCGTCTCGAAAGATTAGTTTCGTTTTAGTTTTCTAGATGGCACGAAATTAAATTAACAAAGTGACTTTAATTTCAAGTCGACACGAAACTAAACTAATAAAGTGTATTTAGTTTCGTGACAACTCGAAACAAAAGATTAAAGATCATAATTTTTTAGTGTCAAACAAAAAAAAATTGTTTTCCCTGACTTACGTAACTAGAACAACTTAAGTAATTAATGTAAGTTACGCAACCAGAGTAAATTTCATAACTATAGTAACTTACATAACTAAAGGAAATTACTGTAATTACATAACCAGACTAAATAACGTAACTACAGTAACTTATGTAAATGGTAAAACTTACGTAAATTCTTTTAATTGCGTAAGGTGTTATAGTTACGTAAGTTATGCAACTTTGATCATTTGCATAAGTTACATAAGTTTCATCATTTACGTAACTTGCGTAAGTTATTCTAGTTACGTGACTTATGTAAGTTTGATCTTCTACGTAAATTACATACGTAAGTTACGTAAAATTGATTATTTACGTAGGTTACGTAAACTCGATTATTTTCGTAATTTTTGTAAAGTTATTTTACTTACGTAACTCACGTGAAGGATCCAACTTACGTCAGTTACGTACGTTTAATTTTTACGTCAGTTATATTACTTACGTCAGTTGCATTAGCTTGATTATTTACGTAAGTTACGTAAAATTGATAAATTACGTAAGTTATTCTAGTTACGTAACTTACTTAAGTTGGAACATTTACGTAAGTTACTGTACTTACGTTATTTTCTCTGGTTACGTCACATACGTAACTTGCTGTAATTATGTAAATTAAAAAATGTAAAATATAAAAACAATTTTTCTGTGATTATCACTAAATTATTATGTTTTTCATTCTTTTGCTTCGAGTCGACACGAAAATTAAAAGTTTCAAATACTTTTGTTTTTGGATTATTTAAGAACAAAAACGAAAGTCATTTTCTATTTAATTTCGTTTCAGAAGCGGTTTCTGCTATAAATGAAATTATTAAGTATTAGTTAATGAGTACAAATAAGTTAAAAAAAACTAACTATTAACGGCAAAGTTTTTTTTACTACGGGGCATTTAAAAAAGGATTTCAATCCTGAAAATTAACAATTCAAGCAAGCCAAGGAAGTTTTACCGAACTATTCCTGAAAACTAACACTCGAGTCAAGTCAAGAAAGTTTTACCGAACTGTTCCTGAAACGTTAGTGACCATCAAGGAAGTGTTCAAAAGAAACGTTAAAATTTGATTTAATTTTTATTAAACGTTCAGTTTCGATTTTGTTTTAACTTTTACAGTACTAGTTTGTAAAAAATAAAGATATGACATTAAATTTTGAATATTATTCATGAAAAAATAATTTAAAAATTATTAAAAATTACTGTTATGCTACTATATCCCAACTTTACTGAAGAATTCGGTAAAATATGAGGAACAAATTTTCTCCGTGAAGTCATCTTATTTAAGATATTATTGTAGTCACTTTTAAGTTACTTCGAAAAAGTTATGAAAAACATCTTAGAATGCATTGGTTTCTAAGATGAAAGATGGAAAAATAAGATGTTTTAAGTATCTTAAAAGTGACTACAATGTATTTTAAGATGTTTCTTTTCGCAGTGCAGTCTTTTTCAAGCCAGCCAGCTCGTGAAAAATGTCAAAAAATTAAAACTTGAAATTAAAATTTTTTTAATGTACTATCTTGTAGATGGTAAACAAACGCATCTTTTTTTCTCAGAAGTTTTGTTTTTCACGAGCTGGCTGGCTTGAAAAAGACTGCTCGAGCGTAGCGGTTGTTATTGTATGCAGCCCCTCAATTATAATTACAATAATTATTATTTTCATAATATTTTCTATTACTTGTAATCATGCTGGTAAGGTTGTACTACAACCTGAACTCAACTTTACAACTTAATAATAACCTTTCCTTAGCCTTTACTTATAAGCTTACCTCAACCTTTATTGGTAACCTTACCTCAACTTTTACTGATAAGCTAGCCTTAACATTTACTGGTAACGTTACCTCAACTCATACATGTAAGCTTACCTCAACCTCAACAGTAAGGTTACCACGGCATTATCATAATCTTTGGTCTACCACAGCTATATCGCGCGTAACCTTACAAACTATACGATAAGTTCTCAACAAAACCTTACGGCTTATACTAGCACAATAGTGCTATGTGGGAAATATTGATAAATTAATATTTTTATTATTAATAAAAAAGTGTCAAAACATTTGTGTTAAAAATGTGCTTTATACTATACATAAACATTATACAGAAACACAAAAAAAGTTCTGATCTGGGGGTCTGTCTATGCATACTTTATGTTTTTTGGGTCGCTGAATTACTAGTAATCCAGTAGTTTCTTTACACTGAAAAGAATATTCTTAATTTAAGTATATATAATAAAAAAAATGCCAAGGATATTTCCCACTAACATTAAGTGGGAAATATTCTTACTTTAAGAATACATTCTTATTGTAAGAATATTTCTACTTAATTGAGGTGGGAAAAATCCTTGGCGCCAATTTCGTAGTATATGTGACGTGCCGAGACAAAAGGGACCTTAGCTGTTTTTGACAGAACTAAAATTAGAAGTATAAATAAATAAAAAAGACCAATTTCCTTTACAAACTATTAATATTTAATTAATTATTATGTGCAACATTTTCAGAAAAATATGCTTTTGATGTTAAATAATCAATAATAAATTTTTAATGAAGTTAAAAGTACTCTAAACATAACCTAAAATTCTAAGCAGCTAAGGTCCCTTTTGTCGCGGCACGTCACATATAGGTTCTTAAATTAAGAATATTTTTTTCAGTGTACTCTAAGCCCCACGTGAAAATGTTCCCGGGAATTAGACCGAGAAATTCCCGGGAGTCACTCCCAAGAGTGAAAAAACAAATGACTAAAATAATTTTTTCTTTTGCTTTTTTCACTTCCAGGAAATTCCTGGGAAATTCCCAAAAATATGCCGGGAGAGTCCCACGAATTTCTCGGTCTAATTCGCGGAAACTTTTTCACCTGGGATGCTCCCATTTGCTCTATTCTAATGTGTTTTCCAATATTTGGAATAATTTAGTTTGTGTCAATTAGTTATATAATTTTCTTTAATTATAAAAAAATGATTATAAGTGCATCAAATTCATAAAAAGAATTATCCCTATTAGGATTTGAATTAAAAAAACAAACTTTTCGCTTTATCGAGAATTTTTTGAAATTTTATAAATGAATGAATAAATAATAATTGAGAACTATACATAAGTGACGTTTAATATTTTTTATGCAATTTATGACACGATAAAATAGGAATGACAATCAGTTGAATTGCATTTTGACGTATGCTTCATGGGTAAATTCTCGTAGCGTGTTTCAAGTATATATATTCCATTAAAATCATATTTTGCCTGGTCTTCTCGGTCAATTTCGTGTTTAAATGGTATTTTGATTTACAAAAAAAACAATTTTTTCCACTCTTTTCATATTATTTGGGATTATATCCCGCCGTGTGGAAATTTCCCGACTTCGCCTTATTGGAAGAAAGGCATTGATGAGGATTTAGTGAGGCCAACCACACCAATAATGCCTAGATAGGTGATATTAGGGCACTGACTAGAAAGCCTTCTTTTTCTAAATAGGGAAATCTAACTGGATCTATTTATGCCCCTATTAAATATTTCAATCAGGCTCTGACTAGAATGCCCTTTTTTCTAAACAGGGAAATCTATCTGGTATCTATTTATGCCCCTATTAGGTATTGTAATTAATGTACAATTTCATTGACAAATCACAATTTCTAAATAATAATTAATGAAATTAATCAAAAAAATAGTTCTAAACGCATATTAAAATACTATTTAAATATAAAAACTATTTGAGCAAAAATTATTGCTATTTTTAAATTTTTAAATATTGCACTTTTTCTCACAAGCGGTAAAGAAATGTTCTGCTTAGTATATAAGGACGATGAGAAAGTAGATTCATAGCGTGTTGTTGAAACAGTGTCGTTCACATGTGTGTTTGTTCAGTGACTGTTTGTTCAGTGACTTGTTCAGTATTACTGGCGCAATATTATGCCTGTCGTAAATTTTTGCCTTAGGTATTTAGAAAAACTAATGAGGCGCTAAAGAGGCCCTCTAGTTAAATCCCCACATTATGCTTTTCTATTCAGGCAGTGACAAGGCAATCTAGTTAGAACCTCTCTATCATTCCACATCATCACCTGATATTTTAGGCGTGACGAAATTAGAAGAGTCCTGACTAATTTTCCTACTTTGCGCCTCACTAAACAAAAGGGCGTCTATTGAGGGCCTTACTAATTCCTACTTTCAATTTCTACACGGGATATTATACGACTTACATTATAAGGGACGCATGACCATTTCCGACAAAAATCCTGTATAATATACGACCCACATAGCACCATGTTTAGAAGTAAGGTTACATCAGTGGATATCTGCTAAGTTTGTAACGTTACCTTGTAAACCTTCAGTAAATATGAAATGATTTTAAAATTTCCGTCTTACTAATACAATACTAATCACGTGGGAAAGCTAAAAAGTAGCAGGGAATTTAATTTGACCAGGAAAAATCGGGAAAATTTTACCAAAACAAAAAGTTTTTAAAATTAATTCGTTTTTAAAAAATCGACTTTTACTTAAATTTTTATTGATATAATATTTATGTAAACAGACCCGAGTCAAAATTTAAGCTCTACTTTCAGCCTGCAATATAGGTGATATTTTAGATTTTAGAAGTCGTAACGCTTACTTGCGATATAATTAGTTCGAATTAGAATCTGCATAACTCCAAAAACTTGCTGCAAGATTGCACAGCAAGCTTAGGACAAGCCTACACTGCAAGTTTCCTAAAAATATTACCTAGAAAATTTCCATAAATTACCATAAATTACCGACGTTAAATTTTCTTAGTTCTCCTTTGAGTTTTACGTAGTTTTACGTAGTTTTGTAAATTATCTCATAAATTTCCATAAATTACCGCGGAAATTTCCATAAATTACCATCAATTACCGACGATAAATTTTTTAGTTCTCTTTTGAGTTTTACATAGTTTTGTAAATTATCGCATAAATTTTCATAAATTACCGAGAAAATTTCCAAAAATTGCTAAAATAAAAATTTTTAATTGTTGTTTATGTGGAACTTATTTTTATAATTTATTGCGAAAGTTTCTATAAATTACTGCAAAATTGTTATAGTTGTTTACAACAAATTTAATTCATTTTTCAATAATAATTCTGCGAGGAACCTTTTGGGTTTCTTTAGGAAACATAAATTAAGAATTCAAACGGCATTCTTTTTATAATGGTTTTTTCTAGACAACAAACCTGAAAAACTATTTTTTGAATCTTTTACTATTTTTTACACCTACACATTGATCTTAAAAAGTCGAAATGTTAAATTTGAGAGATTTGTTGTCTACTTTTTCAGACAAAAAATTAAATGGTTTTTGATATATTAAAAAATTCTGACTAGAATCAGAGCTGGGCTTGGACAGACCTTCCAGACCAGCATCGCTCGCCGCAGCCTAGAAGGTGCAAAATAAAAAAATTTTGCTATCTAAAAATTGTGAGTAGAATCAGAGCTGGCTCGGGCTAAACAATCCAGAACATACAAAATAGCTACAGTCTGGCATGTATCTAAGTAGCACCAGAACTGGGTCAAATCAGATCTTCCAGACTTGTGAGGCTAGACGCTTTCTAGTTTGCGCCAGACTTGACTCTAGACGTTCCAGAAGATTTTTCTACACGGGAATCAGTGGATAATAGCAAAAAATTGTAAATGTCGTGGCAGACGTTAATTATTGATATTATCATGTAAGATACAATTGTGAAGCACCTGTTTAGGGGACTGATACTTATACTCTCCGCGAGACAAGTCGTGTACGAGAGAGGTATTTCTCGCCATCTATCACAGAGTTAGAGAATTATAAGAGAAACTTCTATTAGTTTTCCAAATCCCTGATAGATGGCGAGAAATACCTCTCTCGCGCACGATTTCTCTCACGGAGAGTATAAGTATCGGTCCCCTAAAGAAGTGCTTCACAATAGTATCTTATACATGATTAATTTAAATTCTAAAATTTCACAAAGTTTTTTAAAAACTTTTTCACAAAACTTTTAGGAAACTTGCAGTGTAGGCTTATCCTAAGCTTGCTGTGCAATCTTGCAGCAAGTAGGACATTTTAGTACTTGCAGTAAGCTTACGTGTAAGATTGCAAATCTTGTGGTGTAAGTTTCCTGCAAACTTACAGGTTACTTGGAAAATATATCAATTTGACAAATACTGGCCTCTTAATATGAATTAGTTAAAAGTAGTACTTGTCAAAAAATGGCATTTACTAATTCAAATAGTAATATTTTCCAAATGAAATAAATGGTTAATGGTAACTCATTCTTAGTTTTTGAAAATTGAATTCCCGGTTAGCTGACACCCTTTTTAAATATATATGTGACAGTCTACTAGAAAACGTGCCTTAGCTCCGAAATAAGAATTCTACCGGAAACGTATTAGAAGCTGGGTCTGTCTGATTGGTTCAAAGTATGCTCATATTTGAACATTTATAACAAAAAAATCTATTAGTAAAAAGATTTTTGACTTTTGTACATGAAAGAGGAACTCAAAATCTATAAAGTAGGGGTGGGTGGAGCAAGACGGGGTACCAGCTTTATTTAACAAACGCATTAACCAATCGCGATTAATTTTTACATAATACTGCACCGAGATGATAGTTTCTTGTTTTACAACATTTAAAAGCCATGAGAACAAATCTTTTATCTTTTTTACTAAAAAAAACTGTTTTCGACGATTTAGGACAACATTAGAATTTTTTTTAAATTATTGAATTTTTTGGAAAATGCTCTTATAATCGTACCGAATATATCTACAAAATTTTTTTTTGTACAATTTTTTCAAAATTAAAAAAAAAATGTTGTATTTTTTTAAATAACTTTTTAATTTATTAATATTTTCATTAATTCTGGTCAAAATTACGTTCATGGCATAAAAACGAATAGACTGATTTACCCAAAGTATATGTTTCATCAAAATATACACTGAGAAACATGGATATTGATCTTTAATGTCTAGATATTAACGGTCAATATATCTGTGACCGTCAAATACATAAACATCTTAGATGTTTAAATAAATTTAATTTCTACAGATATTGGAATAGACATGTTCAAAGATTACCTCAAATTTGTAGATCATACCTGTTAACATCTGAGATATTAAACCATAACATCTAGATGTTATGAAATACCACCTTTTCTTAATATCTAGTATATTAAGATTATTAATATCCAATTTTCTCAGTGTTTAAAAGTAATCGCTATTTATATTTTTCAAAAAAGGTAAAATTTTGAATATCTTGAGATTGTTAAAATTTTACTTTATAATAATTACTATTTAATAAAAAATTGAAAAATTGGTGTATATTATATTGAGGAGCTAAATGTTCGTGGAATGAACAACTTGTTTGGTCATGTAGGTTGTAACCTAACTAATTTTAAATTGACCGATTTAAATCTAAAGCAAACCAAGTCGAATCGAGTAATTCAAAATTGGAAACTTCGAATTTCCAATTGAAATGTTTCGAATTATTCTCGATTCGAGTTTTCTATTGTTGAGTCGAATAATTTTCGGTTCGACTCGATTAAATGCACACCTCTAATCTCATCGTTTGCCCACAATCAGACATAGATTAAAAATTGTTAATTTAGTTCTAGTTTCTTACAAAAAAAATGTGATATTTCAAAAAGTTGTATCTCTTAAGTCACTTTATAAAAAAATTTGAAAAAAATTGTGGAAGCTCATTTCAACGAGAACTAAAAGAAAAACAATATTTGAAAAAAATTTGAGATGCAAGAACAAAATAATTTCCGATTTGTTATGGAATGCCCCATATATACTCGCTAAATTTTACTCACAACTCCCGTGACCATCAACTACTTAAATTTTTTACATTGAAAATTTTGTTAATATAGTAGAATTTGGAGCTATATTGCAATAGATAATATTTTTGCCCATGCATTTTTTTAAGAGATTCATAATTTTTTGTTCAAAGTTTTCTCAAATTCATTTATCGCAGTTATAAATTATCAATTGACATTTGATTTCAGGTATCACAATGGACCTCTGAGTTTGGGCGAAGCCCTTCGCGAAAGCTTGTCATTTGATCCTGTGTCGCCAGTTCTATGGGAACCGCATTACGCCGCAGTTGACAGAAGGGTCGGCATAATATTACAAGCAGTGCGTGATTGCGTAAATCGTCAGCCGCAATCCGAACAAGTTGTTCAAGATGACAACAGCAATGACAACAATGTATAAAATTAGCATTATTAATATCATAATCTTTTTTTACCGCCTTTTTTAAACCAAACCAAAAACGGCATTCGACAAAAGAAAATCTTGCAGAATTCATTAAATATTTGGTGTCAGAAGATAAAAAAAAGATAAAAATATCTTTTTGAGAATGTTTGTTAGATCAGTCGACTCTACATATAAACATATATGTATATACATATACAAATATATCCAAAAATTTAGAAAATATTTTTATTAATCCAAAAAATAAATTTTTAATTATATCTAAAAAAAATCAGCCCAAAGAAAAAATTAAAATTTAAAACTTTGCATATCTGAAAATTTAAAAAATAATATTTTTTTAAGAAATGAAAATATTTACCGACATGATAAAAATGCAAAAAATATATCATAAATTGTGATTTTTTATAATTAAGAATATTTATTTTGTGTCTTTAATTAGAAAATGGCGGCTTTAAAGAATTAAAAATATTTGCATTTACATTTTTTTATAATTTATGGAAGAAAGTTGGTTGAGAAAATTGCTTTTGCTTTTTTGCTTATAGAGAAAGTTATTTCAATTGAAAAAGAAAATTTTTTTTTTTGAATATTTTAAAGAAGCGCTTTGACTTGGAATTTTAAGTCATAGTAATAAAGTTCATTTAAAGACTGATCGATTGTTCTCAAAAACATCCCTCTTTCTTTGTACCAATGTAAATTATATGTAAATGATGAACTTTTTAAGTCTAGGCGCTTCAATAATATACACAGAGTAAAAATGTAAATATATTATTTATATACCAAATATAAAATCTATAATATAAGTATAATAGTTATTACTATTATTATTTTTGGTTAATTATTTTATTATTAATATTATCTATTGTTTATTAATTATTTTAATATTATTTTGAAAACTACTATTTTTATTAATATTGTTAATATTATTATTAAAATTACTATTATTATTTGTTTTGTTAGTCACTGTCTGATATTTAGTTCATAATTCTTATGTACAAATCATAAGCAAGATATCAAAGAAAAATCGGTATTCTTTTTGTAGGTTATTCACAACTGTTGCTTTTTTCTTTTCTTTTCTTTTTCTTTTTCTTTTTCTTTTTCTTTTTCTTTTTCTTTTTCTTTTTCTTTTCTTTTTCTTTTCTTTTTTTATTTTTATTAATCTAAAACTATGTGTAATATATTTGTTACTTATTTCTACGCACATATAAAAGAGACAATATTCTTATCGAGTGTTTTCTTATAATCAAAGATTATAAGATATCGTTTCGACATTGAGAAACGCTACGCTTGTTATTGTTATTCGCGAGAATAAATTTAATTGTTACTGAAAGAAAAAAATATTACATTTTACTGTGAAAATATCATAAAATATTTTTATTTTATATTAATTTAAAGGAAAAAAAATTCAAATTCAAAAATTGCTTTCTATTTTTTTCTTCAATTTTAACTAAATTGAAAAAAATTGATAGCATACAATTTTGTTATTTTTTTATATAGAAATAAATTTTTAAAAAATTAAGATTGTACGACTGCTAACAACTCGACCTATTAAATAACACACCCGCACAAAACAAATAATAACTCGGTCAAAGCTGAAGCTAGATGCTTTTGTTAAATTGTATTTGAAAGCTTATTAAATTTAAAATGATTGTTACTTTTACAAACTATTCCTTGTAACCTAGGCTTTAAATAGAGACCTAGAGCAGAAAAAAAAATCAGTGTTTTGTTACAGGTGTGTATTTTAATACCTCGAAGTGTTAGCAGTCGCACAATTTTCGCCGATAGTGTATTTCTACAAAAAAATTTATATTTTATGTAGATATAAATTGTCAATTTTTCCTTTAATTTCGACTAAATATAACAAATGTTTAGTTAAACTATTAAAAATTATAAAAAAAGTATTTTATTTCTATATCAAGTATGCACAAATATGCATGTAAATAAATGTACAGTCATTGGAAATATAAACAGAGAAAATTTGTTCCTTATATTTTACCGAATTTTTCAATAAAGTTGGGATATAGTGGCATAATAGTAATTTTTAATAATTTTTAATTTATTTTTCAGAAATAATATTCAAAATTTATCTTTCTTACAAACTAATACTATAAAAGTTAAAACAAAATTGAAACTGAACGTTTAATATAAATTAAATAAAATTTTAACGTTTATTTTCAATACCTCCTTGATGAGCACTAACGTTTCAATAATAGTTCGGTAAAACTTCCTTGACTTGCCTAAAGTGTTAGTTTTCAGGATTTAAATACTTTTCTAAGTGTCCCGTAGTCAAATAAAAAACTTTCACTTTAATAGTTAGTTTTTTCAACTTATTTGTACTAATTAATTAATAATTAATAATTATTTTATTATTAATTAAATTAAAATTTAATTAATTAATTATAATTAAGCAAACAATTAATTGCTTAGTTTTTTACTTGCTTACTAACTTGTTTCCTTATTTGCTTATTTCCGTCTTGTTTACTTCCTTGCTTACTTGCTTACTTACTCACATCAGGATTTATTGCTTCTGGTAAAACTGAATTTGGTCAATTTTGACAAATCATTGACATACTTCTGTTTTTGAATGAAATTTCATTTATAGTAACAATAACACTGAAATAGATTATTTTAATCTTTTTTGGTATTAATTTAATCTGCAACACTTTTTAACATCTCAAAATTTACTGTGATAAAAATTTGGGAATAATAAGAATTTTATTAAATTATTGTTTTCTTGTATAAAATACAAATTTAAACATTTTTCTTTTTAATAATAAAAACATAATTTAAAACTATTTCATAAATTGACCTTAAATATAGTTCGAAATTATTCATTAATACAGATGATTTTTTTATTTTGTACAACTATTTTTTATTAATTTGAATCTTTCTCACAAGCGGTAAAATAAAATTCAGATTCATGTATAAGAACCGTTAAAATTTTCTGAAGCAATAATGTAAAGCGTGCGATGTATGTATTAGTGTATGCGTTTAGAATGTAGGCAGGTGTATTAAATAAGTATTTGTTTGTGAACAATTGTAGGGGGTTTAGGTAGTGATTAAAGTAGGAAAATTGAGATTTACGGTAGTATTATAATATAGATATACTGCAATGACATTATTTTTTATTTTTGTTCTTAAAGTTTTACCGAACTATTCAGTAAATGTAAATATAGTAAACACTTATTTTACGTTTTACCGAACTGTAAGTGAAGCGCTAATACATGTATGTATCGTAAAGTTTATACTTTTTACATTAGTTTTCAATGCAATTGCTTTTACAGTCTAGTTCTTGAAAAATTACTGTTTTAACACTTTATCCCAGTTTTACCGAACTAAATTCGGTAAAATTTCAGGAATAAATTTTCTCCGTATATATAAACAAAACTAAATTACCTAGTAAAAAGTTATTTGCAGAAAGAAATTTTCATTAAAAGAAAATTAAGTTAAATTTATAGAAATAGAATTTTTTCTGCGCTTGTTGAAAATATTTTCGAAAAAAAATTGTAAACATTTATCAACGTCCTCCTTTTTCTATAATGAAAAAAATGTGTATTTGTAATAAATGGAAAGCTTTTTATAACACTGTTTTTTAAAATAATTCTTGATCAAATGACAAAAAAAATTGAGCCTCCAGGGGCTCAATTGTTCTTTGTTTTGTCGATAAATTTTTCATTCTATTTCTCAAATGTGGCTCAAGAATTTTATAATATTAGAGCAATTCCATGTTAAATGATCGACGATTTTTCGACATTGTTAGCAATTTTTTAAAACTTTTTTTCCTTGCAGCTATAAGGATACTGCCACCTGACTGGTATTAGGGAGTGCGTCCGAGCGTAGATCGAGTTATTGCCCGCGGGAGCTCAATTATAATATTTTTCAAAAATTAAAAAAAAATTTTTTTAAACTTACATATTTTTGAACATTTTTCAAATATCAAAATTTAAAAAAAATAAAATTTATGCTGAATTGTGCTTAGCAAGCACAATAAAAAAGTCTATAACCATTTGTACATCAGGTTTACAACAGCTCTATCTCATACATTGTAATGAATAGAATTGTTTTAGTTAAATTACTATTATACCTATGAGTGATTTTAATATTATGTATCTGCATACTTTAAAAAAAATAGTGGCCCACAATTCCCTGAATGCTACATTTTACAAAAAACTTTGTATTATTTTTTCATTGGATTAATATTTTTTAATTGTATTATCAAACTTTAAAATATTATTAAATAATGGAGATGATCCACTATTCCCCAATTTCCCCTATGATAATTTTTAAATAATTAATTAACTTTTTGAAACATTCTTTTGAGGATTTATTATTGTGCTCATGAGCACAATTCGGCACAAATTTTATTTTTTAGAAAGATTCAAAAAAATGTTTGAATCAAAAAGTGTGATTTTCTTGAATAATTATTAACTTTTTGAAAAATTGTTATAGACCTTTTTTATTCAGCACAAACTTTAATTTTAAAAAAATTTTGATTTTTGAAAAATGTTGAAAAAATTGAAGTATAAAAGAAACATTTAAAAATTTTTTTTAAAATATTAAAATTTTTTTTCAGCTAAATATCTGTTATTGTTTGCTAGGTATAGCACAATATATTTTTTTTCAATTTAATCAAAATTTTGTCGACAAAAAATGAAATGGCGTTGCCAACTTCTTGGGCATACGTTCGTAAGCGCGTCAGTCTCAGCACGTCGCCATACGCTTTTTCGTTGATTTCTCGAAAAGTTACCGCGATCCCACTATAAAACTTTTACGAAAAATTTCTTATTACTAATACTAATTCTTAGTCTATCACTATAAAAAAAATTAAAAAAATCAGAGGGGAAGTGTTTTTCAAAAAATTTTTTAATAATTATTAAAATTTTTTTTTCTAAAAATTTATTTTAAATATACTAGTTACACTGAGAAATTAAAAAAAAATTTTGATAAAATATTGAAAATAACCGGAGTTATCTTAATTGTAAAAAATTAGTACATAAATTTTCATTTTTGAATATTTTCAAAATTTTTCGAAATTTTCAAAATCGTCTTTAGTTTATCATAGCTTATCCTCATATCGACAAGAAAAAAAACCGAGGAAAAAACGTTTAAAAAAAATTGCTGACAATGTCGAAAAATCGTCGATCATTTCACATGGAATTGATCGTTATAAATAAAAAACTGTTTTTTTTGCCGGTAGCCGATTAGATTTTTATTCATCGATTGTAAATAAATATGTAGATTTAGATTTTAGATTATCTTACTTGAATAAAAAAAAGAATGTGTAAATAATATAAATTTGAGTATATAATTAAATTATTTATTTATTTCCACCCATTGCTTCGTTTTCACTAAGATCATTTTTTAATTCTTTTCTTTACTAATTTTTAAATTTAATAAAAATATCAATTATTTGCTTTCAGCGATTTTTGAAATTTTTTTATTTTACAAATTAATAGTTTTCTACTATAAGTCGATAAAATTTGGAAAATTCTTTCCTGATTTAGAACCTGAGGACCACAAGTCTTTTGGGGATAGCATTATATATATATATATATATATATAATTCAATATTTTGACTTATAATTAATCTATGTTTCCCTATAGAATGACTCCATTGACGAAGTATTCCTGGGGGGTTGAAGGAATTGGGAATTTTCTCAGGAAGATCAATAATATAACTCCTTCGGGATAACACCGTATCAAGTTGGCTCACAATTTAAACCCGAGGTTTATCAAGCATTAGACCTTCTAAATTGAAGTTACTACCGTAGGAGTTTGTAACGGTGATATAATATTTGACATATATACACATTCATGTTCTCTCTCCGTTTATTATTTCTAATTTCCGGCCAACAAAAACATTCTCAAAATTGTGAAAAATTACAATAACAAAATAAAAAAAGAAAATAAAGTAAAAAGTCGTAAAATAAAATTTTAAAAATAATAAATAATTTATAAAATAAAATAATAAAACAAAATCAAAATATCTAATAAAATAATAAAATAAAATAACACTATAATTATAGAAATAATTAAGTATCTTATATGTATATATATATATATGGGGCGTTCCACGCGAAATCGGACAGTATTTGACTTTTGCATCTCAGATTTTTTTCAAATATTTTTTTTCTTTTAGTGCTCATTGAAATAAACTACCATGATTTTTTTCAAATTTTTTCTTTAAGCCGTTTAAGAGATACAGGTTTTTGAAGAATCACGTTTTTTACGAAATTGTTTTTTTAAAATGGTTATAACTCGGTCAAAAATTGACCAAATTTGACGTTCTATATATGAAAATTTTTGTTTTTACACATAGTTTTTGATAAAAATATAAAAAAATTTATTTTTTAAACTGTCGAAAAAATTTTTTAATTTTTAAAATAAAATTTTACACTGAAATGTGGATCGCTGAAACTCTGTTTACAAAACAGAGTAACAAAACAGAAATATATAATGAAATATATAATGAATTATATATAAATATATAATTCAAAACAGAATATTATAATGAAATTTTAAAAGAAACGTGCACGCATAAAATACTTCGTACGGTCCTGTTTGTTTGCTTTTCAGTCTCAACTGATCCGCTGGATCGATGAGAAGCCATCCCCGATCAGTCTCACCGATCCAGATTCCAGTGTATTTTTAAGAATGTATGTATCGATCGATTTTTTTCAAAATTTTTTGTAAGAAACTAGAACTAAATTAACAACTTTTAGGCGTTATCTGATTGTAAGCAAACGATGGGATCTATTTATTTCGAATTTTTTAATTTTTTTATCCATATAATATAGCAAACAATAGGACTTTTGAGCTAAAATTATTAATAACACAGGTCAACAAAAAAAGACTTACTTTTTTTATGTGATTTCATAGTGTCCATTAAAGACGCTGAACGCGATCCCGGGTCACAAAATTGGCCATCACGTCAGGATTTTCAGAAAAGTGGGGGTAAAGACCCCAAAAAACGTGTTTTTGAGGGTTTTTAAAATTTTTATTATCCTAAACCTGACGTGCCAGAAACTTCTACATAGACTTAAATTAAAGCTTGAATTGTCCACTACAAGAGCCATATCCGTAAAACCAAAAAAAATTAAAAATTTTTCAAAACATGAGGTTAAAGTTACAAAAAATGTGATTTGTGGGGTCGCTGATTATAACCATCAGATTATAACATTTTATAAGTTTCTGGCACGTCACATTATAATCCGCGACCTCAGAAACCCTTGATTTTCAAGCGAATCCGATCAATTATAATTTTTGACATCCGCCATTTTGGATCCGATATTTTGAATTTTCGAAAACTGATATCGGATTCGTAATCAACGACCTCAAAAACCTCCGAGTATCAATTTTCAAGCGAATCCAAAACAATTTTAAAAGTACATTAAAGCAACCCAAAAATCACATTTTTGGTAACTTCAGCCTCATGTTTTGAAAAAATTTTTAATTTTTTTTGGTTTTACGGATATGGGTCTTGTAGTGGACAATTCAAGCTTCAATTTAAATCTATGTAGAAGTTTCTGGCACGTCAGGTTTAGGATAAAAAAAATTTTGAAAACCCTCAAAAACACGTTTTTTGAGGTCTTTACCCCCACTTTTCTCAAAATCCTGACGTGATGGCCAATTTTGTGACCCGGGATCGTGTTCAGCGTCTTTAATGGACACTATGAAATCACATAAAAAAAGTAAGTCTTTTTTTGTTGACCTGTGTTATTAATAATTTTAGCTCAAAAGCCCTAATGTTTGCTATACTATATGGATATAAACAAGTTGTTAATTTCATGACCATTTCGCTTCTTAAAAAAATTTAAAAACCAGGAATATAATTATAATTATATATATAATTTTGAGCATAATTTATGAAAATATTAAGAAATAAAAAAGTTATTTCAAAAAATACAAAAAAAATTTTTTTTCAAATTTTGAAAAAATTGTATAAAAAAAAATTTTGTGGATAAATTTGAAAATCCTTGTGTCAGATTTAAAGTATTAATGACTGCAATAAACTTGCATAATTTCAGGGCAATTTATTTACGTTTGTTTGAGATAATTTGTACACAATTTTTTGTGACATACACAAACACATACACACATACATCTGGACATTTGCTCAGAATTTAATATACATATATCCTGGATGAAAATGAGTCCATATAACCATGTTTTAAAAAATTGAAAATCGTCACGAATTCAAAGCTTCCTTATGAGGAAGCAAAATTAAAAAGTTCGAAATAAATAGATCCCATCGTTTGCCTACAATCAGACAACGCCTAAAAGTTGTTAATTTAGTTCTAGTTTCTTACAAAAAATTTTGAAAAAAATCGATCGATACATACATTCTTAAAAATAAAATTTTATTTTAAAAATTAAAAAATTTTTTCGTCAATTTAAAAAAAAAATTTTTTATATTTTTATCAAAAACTATGTGTAAAAACAAAAATTTTCATATTATAGAACGTCAAATTTGGTCAATTTTTGACCGAGTTATAACCATTTCAAAAAAACATTTTCGTAAAAAACGTGAATTTTCAAAAACCTGTATCTCTTAAACGGCTTGATGAAAAAATTTGAAAAAAAATCATGGTAGCTTATTTCAATGAGCACTAAAAGAAAAAAATATTTGAAAAAAATCTGAGATGCAAAAGTCAAATACTGTCCGATTTCGCGTGGAACGCCCCATATAGAGTAAATTATATCAGGCGATAGTAAAAAAGCATTTAAAAAGAATTTACTTTACGGACATGATTATGATCTTATGGTACCATTATAGATACTTTTTTATACCTCAAGAAAAAAAATTGGTTAAATTTGCCAAAGATTTTGCAGTATCATCAAAGGCATTATTACGACCCTTTTTACTTACAGCTTTAACAACAAATCAAATCTGACATAAATTTTGACATAAATTAAGGGCCATTATTTGATCGTTTATGACATGTAGGTAAAAGAGGAATGTAAAATTACATGCAGATTTCGACGTAATGTAACAGACGTTTTTGGGCCTCTTTTTATCCGTAGTTCAAAACTGTTTGTCAAATTTTGACGTTTAGGTCAAAACTGCCCTCAAAATTGACCTAAATCTTGAGGGTATCAAAAATTCTTTGGCAATTTTTGACATTTGGGTCAAAAATGCCCTAAAAAATTATCTAAATTTTGAGGTTAGCCGGAATTGTTTGTCAAATTTTGACGTCTAGGTCAAAAATGCCCTCAAAATTGACCTGAATTTTAAGGGTAGCAATACTTTAACAATTTATGACATTTAGGTCAAAACTGCCCTCAAAATTGACCTAAATTTTGAGGGGAGAAACTACAGGTCAATTCTTGACCTATAGGTCAGAAAATCTTGAAACAGAGGCGGCCGCCGCTGTTTCAAGATTCTGTAAGGGCGCCCTATCCCAAAGGGTCCGTCAAAACTTACGTCAAAATTGACCTATTTTTTGACCTTTAGGTCAAAAAGAGGATAAATAACGGCTTCACATTACGTCGAAATATATGTCTAATTTGACCTATTTTTTGACCTGTAGGTCAAAAGAAGGATAAATAACGGCCTCACATTACCTCAAAACCTATGTCTAATTTGGCCTATTTTTTAACCTATAGATCAAAAACATAAATCAAAACATATGTCAAAATTGACCTATTTTTTGACCTAAGTCAAAAAGAGGATGGATAAAGAATAAAAATACATGTTTAATTTTACCTATTTTTTGAGCTACGGATTTTAAAAGGGGCCTTAATGTGGGCCTTCAGATTACGTCAAAATTTGATCTGTGTTTTACCAACTATTCAGAGCTTGCCCCCTCAAATAGAAGCGCGAAATAGGACGTCAATTCCTATGCAAAAGAATATTTTTTTACTTGCAGGCTGGTATGTTACTTCAAAATTGATGACAAAGATTAAAAATTTGAGAATGGCTAATATCATAAGATATATAATATCATATAAAATCAGGGGGTTGGCGCGCGAAGCGCGCAGGGGGGCGGATCCCCCCTAGTATATACAATATATACAATATATATATATATACTAGGGAGGCATCGTCCCCCTGCACGCTAACTCCCAGTGAGGAAACAATTTGTTTAAATCAAACATAATTATCTTTGTTATACAGTCAATCGTTTTTAAACCTGCAGGTAAAACACAGGTCAAATTTTGATGTAATGTAATGACCCACATTAAGGCACCTTTTTAAACCTGTAGGTCAAAAAATAGGTCGAATTAAACATGGATTTTAACGTAATTTAATGGCCCACATAAGCTTGTATGACATGTGCAGAATCACAAATGTATATTTGGCGCAATCGAGTTCCGCCTTTAGAACCATATACTAATACTGGGCTTTATTTAATACAGTGGTGCTCATTATTGTACGTGTTTGAAACCGAAATTTCTTTTAAAAATACCCATTGAGTCTTATTGTGTATTTCTCGTAATGTATTAACCGTGGTTTTAGAGGTCCGCTTCTTTTTAAACTAGCCAGCCTCGTGGCTGGTTAGTTTAAAATGGAGGAGGGGAGAGCAATAAGAGACTTACTGTTTTATCAATTATCAAAAAGTTTATAACTGAAGTCAATTTCAACATCGTCTTACGAATCAGAACAGAAACAAAAGCGTAAATGTGAAAAACAACCAGGTCCAAATTCATTCATACCGCCCCCTGACCCTACCACGATGCGTTCAAATTTACTTGGTAATAGGGCAAGTGAAAACTCAGTAAAATATGTTAAGACCGTGAAATATGAAAATTAGAATAAAGGTAACTGTCCAGTTTTCTTACAACTTGACCCCAAATCGAGCGATGCGTCGAAAGACCTGAATCACGTGTCAATCAGTAAAATCATATACAACCTTTATCCCGGTAAAGTCGTTGGCATATATCCAAGCGGTCGCGGAAAGTTTCGTGTTATGATGAATGAAGACAAAACAGCCAACCAAATTTCATCTGATCTGACCCTTAAATCAAGAGGTCTAATAGCAATAATTCCATCGAGCTTCGTCACGTGTTAGGGAATAATTAATAACATCGGGCTAGACATCTCCATGGAAGAGATTTTAAAAAACGCGGAAATGATCGGCAACTACGGTAAAGATTGTGAAATCATTAATGCACTGAGGTTTAACCGCAAAAAATTAATGACAAAAACGAGATCACATTTGAACCCTCTACCACCGTCCTTATTACCTTCCAGGGGACTATCATCTTAGAACGTGTGTCAATTTACAAGGGTTCAATCCCAGTACGCGATTACATTCCAAACCACGTATGTGTATGAATTGTTTGTGGTTTGGTTATATCGCCAAACACTATAGGTCTAAAACTTGATGCCAACAATGCGTCGGTTTAACCCCCCACGATGATACCAACCCCTGCACCAACGCGTCAGGTCCCCCAAAGTGTACAAACTGTAACGGTCCACACAAACCTTCATCAAAACAATGTCCAGAATACACTTTTCAAAAAGAAGTTCGCTTCTACTCAACTCAACACAAAATATCCTTTGACGAACCAAAGAAAATTTTGAAATAAAAAAAGAACTCTCGTAGCATGGACACCTTTAATTTTTCTGACTTTCCGATGCTGGCAGATCTCTCACTAATAAAAATGCATTTCTCTCAACTCATCACCAGAAACCACAAAACAAAATTTAGAAACTCTCTCTAACATTTATACTAGCCTCCATTCTTTGTCATCTCTTCCAGCCCACAAAGATGGCTAGTCTTTTTCAATTAAATCTTCTACAGTGGAACTGCCGCGGCGTCTCTAACAAGACGCACGAAGTTCACAAACTCTCCAACAAATTCGACATTCTCCACCTCTGCAAAACCTTCTTAAAGCCTGAAAAACGTATTAATGTCAATGTTCTTAAAGAATTTAATATATTCGATCAGACAGAACAGTAAACAAAAGCAGTGGCCTTGCTTTTGCATAGTTGCTTTAAATAAATATAATTTAAAAGGTATCGACTGGTCTCTTTTCTCTTCTAAACTTTATTCATCCATTGCTTCAAACTTTAACACTCTAAACACATACAACTCTATTTCCGACTATGATCAATTTGTACATCTTGTAGATACAACAATTAACTCATTTACGCCTTGGTGGGACAGCAAATGCAAAGCAATTAAAATAGAAAAGTAGCCTTAACAAATTTTAAAAAATGTTCGAATTACCCCAATTTTCTTATTTATAAAAAGACTGAAGCCGTAGCTAAGCGAACCCTTAGTGACGTCAAAAGAAGATTTTCTACGAATGTTAAAAAGGAAAAAAGTTATTTTCTTTATAAACAAAATTGTTATTATTTTTTTTCTCTATCAAAGTAAAAAACATAAAATACAATCTTCACGGCTCTCGTTTAACGGGCAAATTTTAAGTAACAAAGAACTTTCAGTGAGAAAGTTGTTCATCATGGACAAAAGAAGTTTTCTAGAAAATCACAGGGTTAATAATTTATTAGTGTTGAAATGGTGAATGTTTAAAGTTGATACCGTCTGAACGTGTAGCACGCGCGATGGCCATAACCTATAAAACGACACTCCTATGCCTCCCAAGCACCTGTGTCGAGTGACGCGTGCTACACATTCGGACGGTATCGACTTTAAACATTCACCATTTCAACACTAATAAATTATTATTAAACATGTGATTTTTTAAAAAACTTCTTTTGTCCATGATGAACAACTTTCTCACTGAAAGTTCTTTGTTACTTAAAATTCGCCCGTTAAACGAGAGTCGTGAAGATTGTATTTTATGTTTTTTACATTAATAAAGAAAAAAATTAATAATAATTTTGTTCATAAAAAAAAACTTTTTTCTTTTTTTAACATTCGTAGAAAATCTTTTGACGTATTTTCTTTTTTGGTACATTGAAAAATAATTTAAATTGTCTGAATTATCGCGAGTTGAAGTGCAAAATGTCATTAAATTTGCTGTTTTCAAAAAATCAATTTTTCCCAAATATTTAGAAAACGGTAATAAATAGAAAAAAATTTCATAAGAAAAAAAGATGCGCAATGAAATTTTCTATAAGGATGTGTATTTAAAATATTAAAATTCAGAAATTGAATTTTAAGTGTCCAAGGGACTTCGATTTCGGCCAAGAAAAATTTACGTGTCCTTCTATAATCCAGGTGCTCGATTCTTTAGACAGACACACACCTCTAATAAAGATTTGGTCTGTCGGCAAATCTTTTAAAAACCGTTACTGACAACCCTTCTCAGCTTCATGCTCAGCAGACAGGGAAACTATTATAAATAAATTACATTTACTTGTTAACGAACTTTTTCCATCTACTATTTTCCATGACGACCTCCTCGTTATTTTTGATAAAAGTTCATTTTTGGAAGCCCCTTTTACTATTTCCGAATTGTCCAAAGCTATTTAATCGTGCAAAACTAAATCATCCCCGGGTCTTGATAAAATAGATTATAATATTATCCAACACTTTCCAGACATAGCTTTATCAACTCTTCTGTCAATTATTAATAGAATAATCTCCAATGGCGTTTTCCCTTCTTCCTGGAATAATTACCTTTTTTCTTCCATCCAAAATCCTGTCTCGGTAAATTTCGTTCTATTTCTCTGGCATCCTGTCTTTTTAAAAATTTCTAAAATTTAATATATAATAGACTTATCTGGCTTATCGAGAGAGATATGATCCTTTGTCCAAATCAATTTGGTTTAAGAAAAGGTAAATCCTGCACGCACTCTTTCTAGACATAAAAAGGGTTTTCCCCAGCGTTGTTCCAAATCTTTAAGTTAAAAACCTCAAAGAAATAGGCATTCCTGAATCAATAGCCCGAGAACCAGCACGGTTGGGCTCATGCAGGGTAGCATACTTAGTTCAATTAATTATTCAATTTACACTAGAAAACTTAACACGATTATTCCTGCAGATTATGAATTGTACGAATTTGCAGATGATTTAACCGCTATTTGTCGTTCTCCTGACCTTAATCAAATTATTACTGCATTTAAAAACTGTCTTAACATAATTTCCGAATTTTTAACCGATGAAAGTCTCAGCCAAAACTAATTTTATCATTTTTAACAACAAAAATCTTAATTCCAAAGACCTCAAACTTTTACTAATCTTACACCAAATGGTTATTAAACCATCTTCCACAGTTAAATATCTTGGTGTTTATTTTCATGAATCGACTTCCTCCGATACTCATTTTAACTATTTATGTGATAAAGGAAGAAAAATTTTAAATATATTAAAAGTTCTCACAGGCACTTGGAGGGTAGCGGACCCTCATTAAAAACATTAGAATTAAATTACTTAAATTAGTAGTAGAAGTAAAATATTAGAATATAACAAGTTGCTTTTGCATTTCCTATTACATATTGCAGGGTTGGGCAACTACAGTGTATATCTGGAGGTATAGTATAATTATTTATGTTAGATTATTAACAGTGCTTCAGTAGCATGGAAGGTGGGAGGAACTATGCGAGAATCTACTACCTCCCCTCTTTTCTCGCACTAGTGCGTCTAAAACGGCACTTTAGTCGAGTTTTTGACGTAAAAAAAATATGTTAAAAAATATGTTATAGAAAAATTTCTCCCGTTTAGAAAAAGTACGTAATCAAGCTCTAAGACTGACCATAGGCTACAGACAGAGCACCCCTATTAATGTAATGTTAGCTAAATGTTGTGAACCATCTTTAACATCAAGATCTAACTTCTTTGCTAAAAAATATGTGTACAGAGTCTACTCAAATTTAACTAATCCGTTGCGAAAGAAGTTGCCAGAACTTTCTCGTTCTACCAATATTTAAAACGTAAAATTTAACTACCTCCTTTTAATCTCATATGAGAAATCAAAACATTACAGCCAATTAATTAGATATTAGAAGTAAGGACCTCGACCCTTAATTTGAATTCCTCTTCGAAGATAACTTATTCACTCCCCAGATCATCCATAACTGAGGTCACTCATTATAAGTTTCATGTAATCCATCTATCGTATTTTTTTTTCTTCACCGATGGCTCAAAATCTAAAGTGGACTATTTGGTTGGTTGCGCCTTTGTCTGTCCTTTAAATTGCAATTCCAAATTAAAATTTTCGAAACACTGGTCAATTATTCCATCAGAAGCATTTGCAATTTTATTTTGTCTAGATTATATAATTAACTCTTATCTCTCTAACACAGTTGAATCTTCAGATTTACTTAGTGTTCTTAATAATTTAGCTTCAAAAAATACGTATAAAATAAAACCTTACATAATGTCAGGCGATTGCCCATATTGTCCCAATACAGAAGATCTATACCATATATTGTGGACCTGCCTCAGATTTAATGCTCCTTGTGCCGACTTAATCAGATCTCTCTCGAAAGCTTTAAAACGTCCCCTTCCCTTTAGTTGCGTTTAATTTTTAACTAATCTCATTCCCAGAGCTGTTTCTCACATTTTCAGATTTTTAAGGCGCGCTAAAATTAAAATCTAATTCAGTTTCATTTATTTATTTTATATTGTCAATTTAACTATATTTTATTTTTATTAATTTATTCACTTTTTAAATCTCGCTCTCTCCTCGTTCGTGTCTCATTACGGGTGCGCGGCAGTTCGATCAGGAATCCATCTTGGATCTCCGGTTGCACCTCCGCGCGCCCGGACGGCGACAACTTTTAACTCTGTTCTCTGATGTTAAGCCTCATTCACTCACCACGTCATGGGCGGATATACAGGCATAAAGCCAGTATAATGCCAATCAAACTTATACTATAACTATCTCACTGCTGTGCGTGAGAAAACAGCCTAGTTAGCTCTCCTGTATCTAGTCTTCTTGGTCAGACTAAAAATGCAACAAAAAACCATGTATGTTATATGTTTTTTAAAAAATTGCGCTCCGAGCGAAGAGCCGGTTCTAGAAACTAGCTAAATCGGTTACAGTACCTAACAGTGAATTATTGGCGCAGAAGTGTTTGTTAACTTACACGGTTACTGCAGTCACTCAAAAAGGCTACAGTAATAATATGACCTTGAGTACTATAGTCGATTAGCCCTGTTATAATAAAAGAACTCGATTAAAATATTGTTTAAGATTAATACATTATTCCCTTGATGAAATATTTTTTCTTTTTCAGAAAGAAATCTATTCCCCAGCGGGCACAAAGACAAAAAACGTTCTTTGAACGTCTGTAGAACGTTTAATGTCTGCCGTTTTAAGTTTTAAGAACGTCCGAACGTTCCAAAAATGTTTCGGAACGTTCGGACATTCTTAGAACGTAAATTGGCAGACATTAAACGTTCTACAGACGTTCAAAGAACGTTTTTTGTCTTCGTGCCCGCTGGGTCCATTACAAAATTATGTTTTATGTTCTAATTCAAAGATAACCAAAGTCTCTGAAACTTAAAATTCCTTTTTATAATGAAACAAATTTCTTTTATATAAAATATTTCTAACCTCTTTAACGTACATCGTATAATATAGCATCATGTAGAAGATTCGTTTCAGTTTAATTTATAATATATTTTTTATAGATAAATGATACATTACATGGCTGTTGTTACAATAATCAATAAAAATTTAAATTACTAATGCACTACTAATGTAGCAGTCGATAAATTCCAGATTTTGATCAACACGACTCTCCAGAAAAGACGAAACCAAGAGACTGACGATATATCGTCTATATGATTACTCAGCTAAAATGTTCCATTACGCATATTTCAGATTGGTTAAGACAATCCGTTGGAGGAATACTTTTAACGTATCTATTTCATGGTTGGCATCACTTTCTAGTTCTAACTTCAGATGGTGAGCTAACTTTCTTACTTTTTTGAGCCATTTCATGTTGAAGACGCTCAGTCTCCTGTGAAAAGTGATTATGCTATATATTAGTGCTCTAAATTATTCCAACAATTTTCGATGAAAGTAAATTATTTTGTATATAGATTATGCAACTAAAATTCATTGAAAAAAATCATCGTTTTTGACTTCGATATTTGTGTAAGTATTAAAATAAAATTGAAATTATTGTTTCTGTGTGTATATGTTTATGAATATAGTTTGACCGGTATATTGAATTTTATTCTCAACATTATATTTAATATATTAATTTAAGTAACTTTTAGGCCAATTTTTTTACAATTATTTGTTTATTGGTTTTTTCTGTTAAAACAACATTTTGGTAGTAGTCACTACCCTAATCAAGTTTACATTAAAAACAATAAAACATTGTCAGGGGAATAGTAAAGTCATTGTATATCGAACACACTAATATACGAATTAAATTATTTTATTTCCAAATGCCTTTACTATTCTCCTGACAATGTTTTATTGCTTTTAATGTAAATTTGATAAGGGTAGTGGCTACTACCGAAACGTTGTTTTAACAATAAGAATCAATAAACAAATAATTGTAAAAAATATCCATATACATAATATTTAATCTTCACACATGTTATTTGTCTTTTCATTGTAATTTAAACTTATTTTTTATTATGACTTAATTATAGGAGAGATGCAGTTGAGAGTCACATAAGGGGATTGAAATATGTGAGAAAATTAAATGACACAGAAAACAGTTATGGAATTCGTCTCTTCATTATTTCCCAGAATCAAGTATATTATTTTTAAATAACAAATTTTTTAAATATTGCCAAAAAATAAATTTCTTTTCTTAAACATTTTTTTACCTGAATGTTTCTACATAACGGAGTCCAGAAAATTCATTGGTACCGATACCTGAATCAGTAGAACAGTTCCGCAGAGAACTTATTCACACGTTTTAACAAATGCTGCTGGGAGTTCAACTGAAGCATTTCCAAAAATGTTTCCTGATAGTTCTATTGCAGGAAATATGCAACTGGACCGGAGAAAAATAGCTTATGCTGTAGTTTTTGGTCTTGGTACCTATTTTTTCAACTGCGCTAAATAGGAAAATGCCGAGATTCGATTCTGGAGTAAAAATTTCGACGAAGTTCAAACGCGGTATTATAGTTCAGTTTTTTTGGAGCGACTACAACCAGTAATTGTTTAAATGCTTTCAAAAAGGAAGTCGGGCCCTTAAATTTATAACGTTTTATTCACGTCTCCATGGATGGACCTTGTATTAATTTAAAGTTTCTCAAGGATTTAGAAGCTGATCTTCATTTAAATAATGATAAAGAGGACCCACAAATTCTGGGTATAGGTACTTGTGGAATACGTGCTGCTAACAATGGATTAAAAGTAGGAGCCAATGCTACAGATTGGGATCTTGCTTAAATTTTAAGAGCGATTTTCAACATCTTTAAAGACGTATCTGCTCGAAGAGCTAGTTACACATATTATTCAGAATCTACTTTATTTACACTAAAATTTTGCTTGACAAAATGGTTGGAAAGTGAAACTGCCGCGGAAAGGGCTTTTGTTATTTTCTCGCTGCGCAACTCGAACTGAACAAAGTTTCCATAAAGAATGGAGTGTCAGATAACATTGAAAAAAGAACGTTTGGATAACTTTTGGAGAAAAATTTGAATTACGAATGACAGTTCGAAGGAATTGATCAACTTATTAAAGCAGATATTACTTCTCAGCCATGGGAATGCTTTCGTTGAAAAGGGTTTTTTCATAAATAAAATTTCGCAGCGCGAGGAAAAAATATGCAGAAAACGGTAAGTTTTAGTGGGAAAACAAAAAGAATTAGACGTCATCGATGAAAAATTTAGTGATTTCATTGCAATACGATAAAAGATACAGAAAACATGTTATATTATTAAGAGGAGTGAAGATTAATTTGTTTAAATTATTACAATTGACTATACTATAGAAAATTGATAAAATCTTTGATTATTTAAAAGACAAATTTTATTATACGTTCATGTTTGTTTTAAACTTAATAAAGATTTTTTTATCTAGTTTCCTTTCCAAGTTCAAAGATATTTTTTATATGTTCTCTAAAAGATTTTTTAACAAGATTGTGATACTCATAATTTTTGTAGGCATTAAGGTTTTGTAAAATATTGTTTTATAATAAAAACGTTTATTAAATGTGACATTTTGTTTTCTGAGATTTAAAAAAAATTTAGATCTTAAAAATCAACAAAATATTAAAAATACTCTTTTTTTAATGATTATTATTGTTATATGTGGATTAATAATGAAATAGAGATAATCTAACGTGAATATTTTTATAACTTAAAAAAGTGACCTTGAAATTTATCGCATTTGGTACTCCAAAACCTGGAAACGTCATGGAAATTTAAAAACAGACTTCTATAGCAACTGTGAATTACAAATGTCAGAAAATTAACATATATACCATTCGAATGATTATTAAATTCTACAATAAATTATACATAACTGAAAATTTCAATAATTTATAAAAAGATTACAGCAATAAACAAATTTGACAACAAAATTAAAATAAAAGTTTTTGAGAAATTATTTCAACCCCTACATATTTTTCAAAAGTTACAGAAAAAATTTAAAACTTATATAGGTGCGATTATTGAATCCTCATTTTTAATTGAAGACCAAATGAGTTCAAAGATAATATTTGGCTCGTGAGATATCACAATGGACGGTCGAGCATTTTCAGCCTAAATCGTTCAAATTTAACTAATAAATTTGTCAAAAAACATGCTCTAACTTTTTTGTCAAAATCCCGACGGTAGTTTATATATCAGGAAATTTAAATACACTTCGTATTTCTTAAACAATTTGAATTTTTCTCTAAACAATTCGACTTTTTGACATTTAGACAAACGTAGAGCCTAAACTTGTAAACGGATATTTAAAATATTCTAGAATATTATTAATTAGTTAAAAATCTTGATATATGTTTTACAAAGTTTGAATACATTACGTATTTTTTAAAATATTTTATTTTTTCTTAAAAATTATGAATTTTTGAAAGGACCCCGCACAAAATGTACGTAAAAAATCTTTTAGTGAAATTGTTTGATTCTTCGTAGATTTGAAGTTTTCAGAAGCTAAACAAGATACCGCAATAAAAAATGCCCCACTTAAGGTCAGAAATAGGACTAGGAGCCGATAAAGGCAAAAATTCAAAAAAGAATAAAAAAAACCGTCTTTACCAAGGGTTCTGCCATGGTAGCAAAAATGATGCAAAATCACCACGACAGAACCATGGATCAAGACCAAGATCTTTACCTTGGAAGAACCGTGAACTAGATTGATATTAAAATGAGGACGTAGTTGAGGACTAACTTGCTGATAAATATGTGGACGCGTTTGAGGACTAGATTGATATTAACATGAGGTCATATTTGAGGACTAGCTTGATAATAAAATTAAGACAAGTTTGAGGACTAGCTTGATACTAAAATAAAGACAAAATTGAGGACTAGCTTGATATTAAAATGAGGACGAAATTGAGGACAATCTTGATAATAAAAATGAGGACGTATTAGAGGACTAGCTTGATACTAAAATAAGGACGAAATTGAGGACTTGCTTAATAATAAAATGAGGAAGAAATTGAAGACAATCTTGATAATAAAAATGTGGACGTATTTGAGGACTAGCTTGATACTAAAATAAGGACAAAATTGAGGACTAGCTTGATAATAAAATGAGGACGAAATTGAGGACAATCTTGATAATAAAAATGAGGACGTATTAGAGGACTAGCTTAATGATAAAATGAGGAAGAAATTGAGGAAAATCTTGATAATAAAAATGTGGACGTATTTGAGGACTAGCTTGATACTAAAATAAGGACAAAATTGAGGACTAGCTTGATAATAAAATGAGGACGAAATTGAGGACAATCTTGATAATAAAAATGAGGACGTATTAGAGGACTAGCTTGATACTAAAATAAGGACGAAATTGAGGACTAGCTTGATAATAAAATGAGGACGAAATTGAGGACAATCTTGATAATAAAAATGAGGACGTATTAGAGGACTAGCTTAATGATAAAATGAGGAAGAAATTGAGGAAAATCTTGATAATAAAAATGTGGACGTATTTGAGGACTAGCTTGATACTAAAATAAGGACAAAATTGAGGACTAGCTTGATAATAAAATGAGGACGAAATTGAGGACAATCTTGATAATAAAAATGAGGACGTATTAGAGGACTAGCTTGATACTAAAATAAGGACGAAATTGAGGACTTGCTTAATAATAAAATGAGGAAGAAATTGAAGACAATCTTGATAATAAAAATGTGGACGTATTTGCCGATAAAGGCAAAAATTCAAAAAAAAATAAAAAAAACCGCCTTTACCCAGGGTTCTGCCATGGTAGCAAAAATGATGCAAAATCACCACGACAGAACCATGGATCAAGACCAACATCTTTACTTGGAAGAACCGTGGCTAAAGACACCATATTAACTGTCATGGCAGAATCATGGTTAATGGCACCACTTTCTCTACCGTGCGAGAACCGCGGCTAATGGCACCTTCTTTACTGCCATGGGAGAACCGTGGTTAAAGCCACAATATTAACTAGCATGGCAGAAGCGTTGCTAATGGTACCACTTTTTCTACCGTGGGAGAACCGTAGCTAAAGATACCTCCTTTTTACCGTGGGAGAACCGTGGTTAAAGACACAATATTAACTAGCATAACAAAAGCGTGGCTAATAGCACCATCTTTTCTGCTATGGGAGAACCTTTACTAAACTCACAATATTAACTGGCATGGCAGAAGCGTTGCTAATGGCACCACTTTCTCTACCGTGGGAGAACTGTGGCTAAAAACACCTTCTTTTCTAACGTGGGATAACCGTGGCTTAAGACACAATATTAACTGGCATGTAAGAATCATGGCTAATGGCACCTTCTTTTCTAACGTGGGAGAACAGTGGCTGAAGATATCTCCTTTTTATTGTGGGAGAACCGTGGCAAAAAACACCTTCTTTTTTAACTTGGGAAACCGTGGCTAATGGCACCTTATTTTCTGCCATGGGAGAACCGTGGCTAAAGCCACAATTTTAAGTGGCATGGCAGATGCGTGGTTAATGGCACCACTTTCTCTACCGTGGGAGAACCGTGGCTAAAGACACAATATTAAATGGCATAGCAGAGGCGTGGCTAATGGCACCACTTTCTCTAACATAGGAGAACCGTGGCTAAAGTTACCTCCTTTTTACCGTGGGAGAACCGTGGCTAAAAAAACTTTCTTTTCTACCTTGGTAGAACTGTGGCTAAAACACCTTCTTTTCTGCCACAAGAGAACCGTGGCTAAAGACACCTTCTTTTCTATCGTGGGAGAACCGTGGCTAAAAACACCTTCTTTTTTAACGTGGGAGAACCGTGGCTGAAGATACCTCCTTTTTACCGTGTGAGAACCGTGGCTTAAGACAATATTAACTGGCATGGAAGAATCATGGCTAATTGCACCTTCTTTTCTAACGTGGGAGAACCGTGGCTAAAGACACAATATTAAATGGCATGGCAGAAGCGTGGCTAATGGCACCACTTTCTCTAACGTGGGAGAACTGTGGCTAAAGACACCTTCTCTACCGTCGGAAAACATTGGGTAAATACATCACTTTCTCTACCATGGGAAAGCTATGGCTAATGCACTACCTTTTCTTCCATGGGAGACCCTAGGATGAATGCATCAATTTAGTGAATCTTTTAGGGAATATTGAAATATAAAATAGGTTTTTTGCAAATTTTTAAATGTCTTTTTAACTGTAAAAAGCGGGTTTTGACATTGGAATTTTTTGGTCATATTATGTTTGTTTCAAGACTGGGAGCGCCAGTTTCTTTATTTAACGCTTTTTCTTTTCAAATACTGTGGGATTTGAATCTTAATTATTTGCATTAAACATTCACCGTTACAAGCTGTCTTTAGCTTTGGCTCTGCCACGGTAATTACGGTCATGGTTACAACCAGAGTTTACCTATGGTATTTAGGTCATTCTTATGGTAAGGGTTTTTCCATAGTAATCATGGTCATGCTTACAGCTAGTGTTTTGACATGGTATTTAGGTAATGTCTAAAGCCAGGGTTTTGTCATGGTTTTTAATTTGTCATGCCTTTAGTCTTTAGCATGCTTTAGCCACGTCTTTGATATAGATCATTTAAGGACACTTTACGCTTAAGGCCATGTTATTTTGTTTGTAGTACACTGACATAGTGGTCACACCGAAAAAAGAATATTCTCGTTTTAAAAGGATTCCTCTTATTTCAATGCATATTTTCCTTTTGTATATTGATCAAGAAACGTCCTCTTTTTTTAAGAGGATTATTCTCCACTTAAGAGTAATTCCTCTTAAAAGTAGAGGAATAGTCTCTAATAAAGAGTAATATTCTTAATTTAAGAATAAAATGTTAAAGGATTTTAGAAGAGAAATTGTCCTCTTAAAACAAGAATTTTTTTCGGTGCACGTTTCCATTAAATTTGATCTCTGAATGATATGAATGTAAGAAAAGGTTTTGCTTAAGCTACTGTCGAGAAATCCTTAAGTGATTGTTTTACGATGAACTTTTTCCCTTACAGATATTATCTTCAAAATCGTGTTCATTTTAATTACGCCGATAATCCTAAAACTTGTTCTTTATGGTTTTAAACTGAAAATTTCCGGGTCCTCAAACATCCCTTTTGGTAAACCTGCTAAGCAAAAAGCTAAGATCACATTTATACATGCATGTGGCTCGTCTGTCGTGTATTTTTAACATTTTTAAAGTGCTACTGTTTGCCTTTATTACGAATTACAAGCCGTAGAATAGATGTTTTATTTCATAATTGTGAGAAAACGAGTCTAAACTATAATTTTTTTTACTTTTCTGATCAAAATATATTCGGGTATTATATATTAGTTTTAAAAAAAATTTATAAACAATTTAAATTTATGTGCTTGTTTATAAGATAATTAAAAGGTCTAAATACTGTTTATTTAGTTTATATTTATTTAATCTCTAAACTACTTTCGAACCAACTCACAATTTATGTTTATATTATGAATATGTACTCCGCCCCCCACATTACTCACGTTTTACGTGCAAAAAGCGTAATTTTGATTGCGAATATATGTATCTGGTTCCGTGCGGTGAAAGTTCTTAAATAACATTGACACTAACTAACATGACATATTTGTCGCATAAGCTTATAACGAATGTAGCCAAATTCTGTCTTAAGAATAGCAGGGTCTCTACTCTGGCTAATGCATGGCCTTCTTGTAAACAACACCTAGAACTGATGAACTAATTACTCTACATGACAACCCAATTATCTCTTTCATCCATGTGTTAGCCACTGTAAAAAGAACTTTTCATGCACGGTTTTAACACTTTGTGACTTTTGCGTAAGTTTCGTGTAGCTATGTTTGTAACCGTTGTTATTGTATTAATACACGGAAAAAATTACAACTAGAAGTGAGAATTTTTTCACAATGGCAATTAAATATTTCATCAAAAACGAATAAGGCATATTGATAATATTGACATAATAGCGACATTCAATTAAAATAAAGAAATAACATAACTTTTAAATAACAAACTTAATTATAATTATAGAAATTAAAAAGTAAAAGTAAATGACGATTTTTAAATAAAGAAAATTACCTCTATACTTATAGAACGGTAATTGATGTTTGATCATTAATCGTAGTTAAAACATGCATACTTAACGATAAGTATTCATTTGTGTATTCTTTTAGAAATTATGTTAATTGTTATTATCGGGGTCAATTATTTCTACATTAAGAATATCCATTGCTGCATCCTGAACGCTGCGGAGTACTCTAAGTGAGGGATACGCCACATGATTTTGATGTCTCGCGTATCCAAGATACCACAGTACTGCTGTCACGTGAGAACAACACCTAACAGTTCGTGATCCTACTTTACAAGTGTAATAGTACCCGATAATGGAGATAGTATCGTCATCATTCCCATTATGTTCAGTATTATAGGCAATCCATATTTGGTGATAAACAGCGTTTCTGAATCTAGAAAACATTCTAAATCGACTAAATCCTGGATGATTTGTTCTCTCGTCAATTTCTAAATACTGATCTGGATCCTCTTCATTTTCAACTTCGTCAATTTCAGCTCTTAAAAAAGTGTCTTGTATATATGCAGGAGCCAGTCCTAATTGATACGTCCCATACGTTAGTCTTTGAAGATATTCCACACTCAGAACAGGAAAAAGTGGTATATGTGCCGCAGTTAATGTCACCCAAAGACCTCGCCTCGCTCTAAGGTTTTCAGTCTCTACTCTTACCTGAACTTCATTTTCTTGTTGGGATTGATACAGAATTTCCTCAGCTAAGTTTTCGTCTGCATTGGGCATTTGAACTCGATCGTGATACTTATTAATAATAGCCCCTGCTATGCGTAGGAAATCGTTGAGATTTGGAATGTGTGACATACTAATTCTGTTTGCAAAGAATTTGAAAACATTTTTTATACGACCATTCGCAGCCTCTATAATCCATCTTGTCTTAGTAACTATGCGGGATTCGTTTGCTTCTCGAGTAGAAAATTGATTTTGATTTTGTCTTAAAAGATGAGGCATTCTGGTTGTTATGCCAAGTCTATTAACAATCGGAATTGCTTCGCGATAGCCACGGTCCAAGATCAAAATATCTTGAGGTTGAAACCATTCCCGCATACCATCAATATCTCTCTCAAATTGACTTAAAAGAATTCTGGCGTCGTTATTGGCTGCATTTGAAAAATATGGATCTTGAATATCTAAGTAATAACCTTCTGGAGAGACTGCAATCGATGGTTTGACTAAATGTTTATTCTTATGAACACAATAGGATTGTCTTAATGCTTTAAAACATGAACATTTTTCCATGTCAAGATAAGTACAATCAATGTATACGATTGCTTTTGGAATTTCAGGTTCAGGATTGTACAAACGATTAGCGAATGGAGTTACATATCTTTGAATATATTCTTCCCTAGATATAGACATAAAACCTATATTCTCAGTTACAAATTGGCGTTTTAAAGATTCCCTTACTTTTGAAATGGCCAAACTAGTAGCTTGCCTGGATGAGTAGTGAAATAATATATTTAAAAATTCGTCGCTTAAACCTTGCCTAAGTTTGCAAAGAAAACAGAGCAAATCCCTTTTTTGTACGTATCGATTACCCCCTGCGACGGGTACAGGTTCGCAATAAGAAAACAAATCAAGAAACTGAGTTTTAGTTAGGGAATACATTTTTTTAAATTTGTTATCATTCAAACTGTTTTTATCAGCATATCGACGTTCAGCGCTACATCGCACTTCATTGCAAAGTTCTTTCATAAAATTCATTAATTCATCACCCTCTATTATGTAAGGTCTATATATATCGTAAATCATCCATAATATTTTCTTGCAACAATCCCTCATCATTTAAATGATTATTACAAGTTACGCGTCTAACAGGAACATAAATATTTTTTTTTACAAAAATTGTCACTCTGCACTTCAATGTAAGCCTGTGAACATTATTTTGTGCATTACACACAATACAATTATTAGAGGATGATTTAGACAAAACCTTAAACCAGGAGCAATCAGGTTTTTCTTCCATTAAATTAATATCATTGACATATTACAATTATTGCATATTCGAGTTTCAGGGGTAACCTTCATTAAAGGTCTACCTAAATCCTGACGTCTTGAAATCGCTAATCGTTGCTTAATATTGTTGTCATCACCATAAATGTGTACCATATTTCGTGCTACATAATCTCTCTCACAGATAAAACAAGGTATTCGACCCACACGCGCCATTGGGATAAAAAACTATTCTTATAGGGAATGAAATATATTATTGCAATGTGTACTCACTTTATTATAGGTATACTCAAACCTATGGACTTTGTAAAAACAAAAACTTCAACAAAATTCTACATTAATTGCCATTTTAAATAATTCTTTAAAATAACAAACAGTAACTGATTACCAGTGATTATGCTTAAACGTTTAAACGTATTTAAGTAATGACAAAATAGGAAAATTTACACGAAACAGTACAATTCGAATGAAAAATAAAATAAATTAATTTTACTCAAAAACTATTAACCAAAAATTGTAATAGTTCATTATTATTAAATTCAAGCAGAAAGCACAATGACATTCATAAATGAACTAGTTATGTTTTATCACTCTTTTTTATATGAAAATAAAGTTGAATAACTCATAAGATAACACAATATAATTTGACAAACGATGAAATGATGGATATATGTAAAAACAAATTAGAATTATTTTTATTGCTCTTTTAAACAAGTTCACGAAAATACAAACATTTTCACGATTTTATTTTGAAATAAAAAATAAACTTCGATATTCCATTTGAAAATACTGTCAAATCCGTTGACAGAAAGCGAAAAAAAATTAATATAGACAATTGAAAATCTATTTTTTATAGCCTTTTGTTTAATCAAATCTAATCGTCATTGAACATTATTTTAAAAAAACTAATATAGACAACTGAAAGTCTATTTTCAACAGCCTTTTGTTTAATCAATTCTAATCGTCATTGAAAATTATATTATAAATAATAAAAATTAATACTTTTAAACATTATTTAATAAATAAACTAGTAAAAAATTAAAATAATAAATAACACACGGTTTTAAAGTTGGTCTGCCAAATAACCTAATTTTTGCAACTTTTATCAATGAATTACAAGAAAGTGAAATTGTTAAATTAAAAAAGTCCTCACCGAATATAGAGTATTTTCGATGAAGTTTTAGATTTTTTAATCAGTTTTTCTGTTTTTCCTTTAAATAGACAAGAAATATTAAGTTTAAAATACGCGATTTCCGAATTTTTGCAAACTTTGCAACATAATATCTCCGTTAAAGAAAAATTAAAAAATTTGGCACTTTCACAGCTATTAAATCACACGAAAATCTACACGCACCAAAAAGTTTCGTTTTGGTCCCGAATCTAATTTAAGAGATACAAGTGTTTAAAAAGTTTAATTTTTTTCAGGTTAAAACTGTATATTATCTTCTAACTGAAGTTGGTTTTTTCTCCTTGGTTATGTTTCAATCACGGTAATTCAAATTCAAACCAACTTCAGTTAGAAGACAATATACAGTTTTAACCTGAAAAAAAGTAAAATTTTTAAACACTTGTATCTCTTAAATTAAATTCGGGACCAAAACGAAACTTTCTGGTGCGTGTAGATTATCGTGTGATTTAATAGCTGTGAAAGTGCCAAATTTTTTTATTTTTCTTTAACGGAGATATTAAGTTGTAAAGTTTGCAAAAATTCGGAAATCGCGTATTTTTAACTTAATATTTCATGTATATTTAAAGGAAAAACAGAAAAACTGATAAGAAAATCTAAAACTTCATCGAAAATACACTATATTCGGTGAGGACTTTTTTAATTTAACAATTTCACTTTCTTGTAATTCATTGATAAAAGTTGCAAAAATTAGGTTATTTGGCAGACCAACTTTAAAACCATGTGTTATTAATTATTTTAATTTTTTACTAGTTTATTGAATACGGATTAATTAATCAAGTAATTTTAAACAAGAATCAATAAATTTTTTTTACATTTTGAAGCATTTTTCTATGTTTTTTTATACATTTTCTAACAGCTAAAAAAGTGACAATTTTCCGCTCCTTCTCCACTTTACATACATATTTTGAGAAAAGTAATAAATATTTTAACATAATTCTTTTTATTTCGTTCCCTAGACATCATAAAGAATCATTCCTGAAAGAATCAATTTTTTCCAAAATTAGGCCGCAACGACTTTATTCGATATATAATGGTCTGACCCTTTTATAATGTTTTAGAAAATACTGGTGAATAAATTGTCATAAAACAAATTGACGATAAATTGATATAGTTGAACATATATCATTTCACTCTTTTGTTTTAATAAATGTACTTCGACCGATATTTCAAATTTTTAATATAATAAAAAACATTCGAAAACATTCAAAAACTTTTAACTTCATTGAATTTGTGAAGTTCGACCACGAATTAACCCGGCGCTTTAATCTTTTACAGGAGATACGCGCGACTACTTATATTAAACAGTTTTAATTGAATGATTCCAGATTTTTTTCATACTAACTAGAAGATATGTTCTAAAAAAAATTATAGCATTTTTGTCGTTAATACAATTGGCTGGCAAAAATTAATATCCAAATGTCAGAGTAAGGCAGATTTTTAAAATGCATTAAAAATTAAAACTTCTTGAATATTAAAGTATACTAATAAAGAGCTTTACTACGATAAAACAATTCATTTATTCAATTTTACAATGTAATAGATTTTTTTTGTTTACGTTTATATGAGTACAAATTTCATCATTTCTTATTCCTACTCTTCTTTTCAAACACTCCTCATTTTCACCTTTGCGCCCATGATGCTAACATAATTTTTTGTCCACACTGCATAGAAAGTATGTCATTGAGACCATGAACGATTAAACGTTCATATTAGTTAAAAATTAAACTCTATATAAATGTTAACTCTTTAAAGTCTTTAATGATACCAGTTTTAATATAGAAATAAGACAACAATGTATTCTGGAAATATAGTAATTTCCAATTTCTATAACCGAAATATGAAGAAAACAAAAGTGTGTTATAAATTTTTTTTAGAGAAAATCGAAAAAATTGCACATTTTTTTAGACAAAATAAAACAAGTTGAAAATGTTTGCATTTTTATTTTTTTATTTCTTTTTAGTCCTCAATTTCGTCCTCATTTTTGTTATCAAGATTGTCCTCAATTTCGTCCTCATTTTATTATCAAGCTAGTCCACAAATACGTCCTCATTTTTATTATCAATATTTTCCGCAATTTTGTAATTATTTTATTATCAAGATTGTCCTCAATTTCGTCCTCATTTTAGTATCAAGCTAGTCCTCAAATACGTCATCATTTTTATTATCAAGATTGTCCTCCTTTTCGTCCTCATTTTATTATCAAGCAAGTCCTCATATACGTCCTCATTTTTATTATCAAGCTTGTCCTCAATTTCTTCCTCATTTTGTTATCAAGCTACTCCTCAAATACGTCCTCATTTTATTATCAAGATTGTCCTCAATTTCTTCCTCATTTTATTATTAAGCAAGTCCTCAATTTCGTCCTCATTTTATTATCAAGATTGTCCTCAATTTCGTCCTCATTTTAGTATCAAGCTAGTCCTCAAATACGTCATCATTTTTATTATCAAGCTTGTCCTGAATTTCGTCCTCATTTTGTTATCAAGCTAGTCCTCAAATACGTCCTCATTTTTATTATCAAGATTGTCCTCAATTTCGTCCTCATTTTAGTATCAAGCTACTCCTCAAATACGTCCTCATTTTTATTATCAAGATTGTCCAGAATTTCGTCCTCATTTTGTTATCAAGCTAGTCCTCAATTTTGTCCTTATTTTATTATCAAGATTATCCTCAATTGTAAAAATTAATGTAAACATTTATGTAAAAAATTACATCTTATATAACTTCTTTTTTAACTTAATTGCATTATTTATTATTCGATTAAATGCCACAGTATTTTTTAAAATTATTTCATTTTACGTTACTTTACATGTAAAACACTCTGTTAAGTATACTTACACCGTTTAATAACTTATAAATGTCTACCCAAGTAGCACGCTGTATCACCTGAATGTCATGGCGATATTTATTGGGAATGTTCCTGTGATATTGAGGAAGTATCATAATGTCCGCTTTTTTTTAATATCCCTGTGACATTCCTGCGATATTGAGGGGATATTGCTGTGACATCGAGAAGATACTGCGGCGATATTGAGGCGGAATATTGCTGTGATATTGAGGGAATATTGCTGCAATATTAAGGTGATATTCCACAGAATTTTTTCTATAAGTTCAAATTTGATATTATAGCGAAAATTCTGTGGAATATCCCCTCAATATCGCAGCAATATTCCCTCAATATCACAGCAATATTCCGCCTCAATATCGCCGCAGTATCTTCTCGATGTCACAGCAATATCCCCTCAGTATCGCAGGAATGTCACAGGGATATTAAAAAAAGCGGACATTATGATACTTTCTTAATATCACAGGAATATTCCCAATAGATATCGCCATGGCATTCAGGTGATACAGCGTGCTACTTGGGTAGCCACATGAAAATTAATTTCATATTTAGATGTGAAAGAAGCTATCAATTTTTCGAATCAAGTTTACAAATAATTAAATATCTTAAATAAATCTCTATAAGCTCATGGGTTTTATATGTATCGACAGCACAGACGCCCTAAATACAGAAACCTGCTTAATCTAAAAAATATTTTCGAAAGTAATTAATAATTTCAAAATTATCAAAGAACTCAGAAAAAAGTCTTTCTACTGTCGGTAGACTGCTCTGACCACTGAGCTACATGCACCCCTAACGCTTTTCTCTGAGTTCTTTGATAATTTTGAAATTATTAATTAATTTCGAAAATATTTTTCAGTTTAAGCAGGTTTCTATTTTAAGGGCGGCTCACAGTGACGCAAAATGTACTTTTCGTTCCAAATCACTCTGCAAGTAACAATTTTTGACCAAAATGGCTTTGGATTTTTCTAAATCTTCGTAGATAAATTCTCTATCGATCTCTATCCCGATTATTTAATTTTTGTTTTTAAACAATTTTTTAATAACAATAAGTATTAAAAAAATCATGAAATTTTATAAAATATATTTTTTGGCTTAATTAATTAAAAAAGTTTATCAAAAAACCTAATAAAATAAAGTTCGAGTGTTTCTGATGTAGAAAAAAAGTATAACAATTTATTAAATTGTTTAAACAATTAATTGTTCTTACTTTTTTCATAAATTGAATTTAGGAATAGATATTTCTAACTTTTTCACAATTGTGCAATTTTTCATAAGTAAAACATCTACTAATGATAAAAAATAAATGAATTAAACATTGTTTAAACAATTAATTAATGTTAGAATTTATTCGCTGATAGAAATTTTGAAATATGAAGATTTCGACAATATGCACTGTGCTCACAGATGCACAGTGCATTCGTTCACGCAGCTTATTTTTTCAGATCAAAATTAATTTTAAAAAAATTTAATTACTTATCGACAACCATATCGAAGTAATTATCATATGTAACACCTAACTCTAAACCAAAGAGTTCAAATGACATCTAATAGATGTCACTATCTGCTGATATAGTCGAAATCTTCATATTTTAAACAATTAATTATTGTTATTTTTTTCATTAACTGAACTTAGGGCTAGAAATTTTTAATTTTCTTCTGTATTATGCATTTTTTGTAAAAAAAACATTTAAGTATGAAAAGAACTAAAAATTAAAAAATTTAATTTTTATTTGTTTAGTAATAATAATTTGTTAAATTTTCCACTTTATTGTACTTAAAAATAAAAATTCCTAATTTTTCTCAATTATATAATTTCTTGAAACTTAAACACTTTAGTTAAATAAAAAATAGAAAAAATATTATTATTGTCAATTTCAATTTATGGTGTTTTGAATTAGAATCATTAGCAGATATTTTACATATGATTATGATTTACCAAACAGCCCTTTTAAGGGCTATAAGATCTACAAAAAGAATTAATTAATTAATTAATTGTTTAAACAATGTTCAATTAATTTATTTTTTATTATTAGTAGATGTTTTACTTATGAAAAATTGCACTATTGAGAAAAAACTAGAAATTTCTAGCCGTAAGTACAGCTTATAAACAAAATAACAACAATTAATTGTTTAAACAATGTTTAATTTATTTATTTTTTATCATTATTAGATGTTTTACTTATGAAAAATTGTACAATTGTGAAAAAATTAGAAATATTTATCCCTAAATTCAATTTATGAAAAGAGTAAGAACAATTAATTGTTTAAACAATTTAATAAATTGTTATACTTTTTTTCTACATCAGAAACACTCGAACTTTATATTAACAGGTTTTTTGATAAATTTTTTTAATTAATTAAGCTATAAAAAATATTTTATAAAATTTCATGATTTTTTTTAATACTTATTGTTATTAAAAAATTGTTTAAAAACAAAAATTAAAAAATCGGGCTCGAGAGATCGATAGAGAATTTATCTACGAAGATTTAGAAAAGACCATAGCGATTTTGGTCAAAAATTGTTACCTGCAGAGTGATTTGGAAGGAAAAAGTACATTATTTGTAAAATTGATTCGGAAGATTCATAGCTTCTTTCACATCTAATATTTGACTACCGAATGATAAATTCACTTTCTATAAATTAATTTCATATTTGTCATAATTAAAAATATAACGTAAAACATTGACTCGATTCTGAAATGTAATTATGCCGCAACATCTCAACCATAATATCTACTTCGAGTTGTGCAGAAGTGTAAAAAATTTATTTTCTTTATTGGACAAATATAGTACCCACCTCGCAATTTGAAGTATATAGTTATTCCGATTGGGTCAGTATAGATGCTGTCATTGCGTACTTCGGCTCAATTAGTAATATCAATAAAAGCAATCATTATAATAAATAAATAATTCACTTTGTACACTTATGTACTTTCAAGAAAGCTCAGAATGAAATGTTTAATTATTATTAAATGTTTTATATTTTGTAAAGAAATCATAAATTTGTCTCTTCGCACGATTTGTTAAATAAATTAATATTATTTACCTATTTATTAAAGTATTTATTTCTTTAACTTAAGAATTAGAACAATTTGAATATTACATTTATAAAAATGTCCAGAAAAAAATAAAAAATTAAATTTAAAAACTACTCTCTTTTTCTTATTAAATGAAAAAGAAGTTTTATAAGAAGAAGCTCCTTTTCAATAAAAATTAATAAATTTGTCTCTTTACCCAATTTATTAAATAAATTAATATTATTTGCCAATTTATTAAAATGTTTGTTTCTTTAACCTAAGAATTTGAAGAATTTAAATATTATATTCGTCAAAATTCCCATAGATTCCAAACTTTCTAAAACAGATAAAACCAAAAACGAAGTGACATTCTTTTCGTTACATATTTTTTTAGGGTTGGAACCTCAAAAAAGTGTAATTTTCTTTCCCTCCTTTTTTTAGATTACTCTTTCCCTTAAATATGCAAAAAGGTGTTTTTATTAAGAATTTCTCTTATAAAAAAGGGGAGTTGGGAATTTTCCAGTTTTTGAGGTTCCATTTGTAGGTCGCTAATTACGAATATGGAATCAAATTTTTAAAACTCAAAATGTCGGATCCAATATGGCGGACATTTATTTCAAAATCATTGGATTTGCTTGAAAATCGTTACAGGGGGGTTTTTGGGGTCGCTGATTACGAATATGACATAATTTTTTCAAAACAAAAAAGTTCGGATGCAATATGCTGGAAGAAAAAAATTACACGAAAAAAAATTAAAATAAAAAAATTTTCTTTTCCAACATTTTTAATTTTAAAAATTTGATATATAATTTGAGATCAGCAACATCAAATATATTTTTGTTTGTCTTTTTTAAAAAGTGCAAATGAGAAAACATTTAAATCATTTGAAACAAAATCCGTCTTAATATGCGTACCTCTCCCCTACTAATTTTGCGCGTAATGTTGTTAAATATTGAAATAAATTTAAAGAAATGTATAAAAAACTGCATATGTAGTTTGTAATTTATTAAATGAATAATAATAATAATAATTTAATAATCATGATATTAATTAAAACATGTAACGATAGAGTGACTTTGATCTTTGGGAGTTCGGGACAAATCAAGGGAAGCATTGGGGCGGAACGTTGGTGCAAATAGAAACTGTTCTCGTAACCATATCGCAATTACCAGATTCGTGGTTTGTCCATGACGTTAGGCGTCTGGAGCAGATCGTCTGTTGCTTGACATTTCCTACCCATAAACCACCTGATACCTTTACTAGTAGGTTCGGTCCAAGCTCTATGAATGGCAATACGTCACATACACGCACCATTATGGACCAAGTTAATCTCAGAACAACCGAATTATTCCTCTTGCGTCAAAATTCTCCAAGACCTTCCAGATTATTGGCTATTTTTTCTCAAAAAATAATTATTCAGTGTCAATCCCACGGTATAAATGAATAATAAAAGATAAAAAGATCTTTACGTTTCAAAAAACTAAAAACAATTCAAAACTTTGCAAGAAATGGAAAAGTTTATCTTTAGCAAATGTAAAAAGTTTTCTAATTTGTTTGTAGTGTTGTTATGAACAATTATTTTGTAAACAGAAGGATAATGGGATTTTAACGATTTTCGGTATTTTAGGGTATTTTATCTATTTTAGGGAATAGAAAAATAAATAAAGAGGAAGATGGGTATTAGGAAGAAAGGGGAAAAATATGCTGACATATTTTATAATTTTTATTATAAATAATTTAATGAAATTTATATCAGAAAATTTAAAATATATTCTATATAATCATCAGAAAATTATTCAAAAACTATGAATAACTACAGTCGAGGAAATATTTAAAATATTGGAAATTAAATTCTTCTTAAAATATTTCAATGTTTGAAGTAGGTATACCCCCAAGCATAATTAAACTAACTGTGCGAAACATTTTGAATAATTTGATAATGCTGTCCAAATATTTCGGCATTAAAGACCCATATTCTATATTTATGTAATTTTGGCAAAAATATAGAATATTAATCATGAAATTATTAAAAATAAAAAATTGAGAAATTCAATTTTCTTTCAAGTCACGTAATCGAAAAAGAAACGTCGTTAACACTTTACTCTGTTTTTTCTCCTTTGTCTTCTTTTTTTTGAAAAAATAGAACTAAAAATACATTTCATAAAACGTGATGCTCATGCAAGTTGCAATCGTCATACATTAAAAAATCGAACCCAACGGAAAAACGACAAGAGAATGAGTTCACTGCTGGTGCGCAACGATGTTCTACACGTTTTTATTAAATAAACCATATGTATATATATATGGGGCATTTCACGCCAAGTTGGAAATCATTTTGATTTTGCATCTCAAATTTTGTTCAATTTTTTTTCTTTCAGTGTTTGTTGAAGCTAGCTTCCATGAATTTTTTAAAATTTTTTGTAAAACGAAATATCACGTTTTATATGTAATTTTTTCAAATACTCGTAACTTGGACAAAAATTGATCAAATAGGACGCTCTTATGACGAAAATGTTTGTTTTCACACTTGGTTTTTAATAAAAATATTGCATTCCTCTTGTCATGGAATGCCCTATATACATGCGGGAGCACTTTATACTTTTAATTGTTTATTATTATACACGGAGAAATTTTGCGTACTAGTTTTTGTTAAATACACCATGTGTTTTTAGTAAATTGACTACTGAAGTGGGGAAAATGACAAGTACATAGAATGTCGCTATTGCATACTAATGAATAAGGTGGAAATCTATTTAATCTGTGTCGTTTGATTACTTATCTTTAACGCAACCTAATCAATCTAACCGCCTAACGTACAGATAGAGTAACGCACTTTTTAATCGACGTAACGCATATACAATTTATAGCGAGAAAATAAGTCAGTGTTCTTAGATACTAATCCAGCAATTCTATTACCACTTGAGAGAAAATTTGTATGTGGGGCGTTCTACGTCAGACGGACAACCTCATACTTCTAGTGGCAAAAACTCTAATTTCAAAATGCTAGAGCTGTGCAAAAAGCTCGAAAAGCCGAGCCCGAGCTTGACTCGATGTATCGAGTGCTCGAATTTTTTCATTCCAGTGAATTCGAGTACTCGATTCCACTCGAATACTCGATATTTTCGAGCTTATAAATGATTAAAAAAATAATAATAAGTAAAAAATATCGAATTCTCCCTAAATCTCTTAAGTTAGTTAGTAGGTTAATTATTTTAACACCTAACGATTTTCTACGATCAGTAAATCCCTTAAATTCGAAATTTTCTACTTATTAATAGTTTTTTTGTAATTTAAAAGCTCGAATAATTTCGAGTACTCGTTTCCAATCGAGTACCCGAAAAATTCAAGTACTCGAAATTATTCGAGCTTTTTATGAGGCTCGACTCGGCTCGAAAAATGAAAAGCTCGAAAATACTCGGTCGAGCTTGGAGCTTTGAGCTTTTTGCACAGCTCTACAAAATGCTATTATTTCTATTATAATGCATGAAATAAAAAAAGTTACGACAGTTTTTTGTAGTAAATTTAACCGTCTTTATTTTGGTGAATTATTTTTTAAATTAGATTATTTTTCATTGAAAAAAGTAAAAAAGAAATTTTCAATTTTATTCTTTGAGGCATTCGACCATTTTAAAAAATTTTGATAATGGATTAAAAAATAGTTTAAAATATATCCATTGTGTGTGTTTAATGGCAGAATGGCATCTTTTATAGTTTAAAAGTTATTTCATTTATAAAAGAATGGTATTTTACAAAAAGAAATTAATAATTTTGATTAATGGTTAGACTTTTTCGATATATTTGCGACACTGTTCAGGTAATGTTGAAACAAGTGATACATGATTCCTAAATTTTTTAAATTAAAATTTTTAACTATAAAAGTATAATATTATTTATTACAGAAAGTAATTAGAAAAAAATAATATTAATCAAATGGCACCTCTAGGTGATCAGTGTTTCAAGCCTTCTATGTAGAAGGCTACATAGCTCGTTTAATAATTAGAAATTTACATTAGTTTAATATTATGTTTATGAATTGAGAAAAAATATATTATAAAATATATAATAGTAAATAAAAATTTAATTAATTAAAATTGTAATAAATTAATTAAAAGCAAACCTAAGAATAAAAATTTTCCAATAGCATTTTCTTCAAATGTAATTAATATAATTAAAATATTGACCACCTAAAGATGTCATACGATTAATATAATTATTTGTAATTATTTTAATTATAAAATAATATTATATTTTTATGGTTAAAAATTTTAATTTTTAATTTAAAAAATTTGGGTATCATGTATCACTTGTTTCGACATTACCTGAACAGTGTCGCAAATATATCGAAAAAGTCTAACCATTAATGAAAATTATTAATTTCTTTTTGTAAAATACCATTCTTTTATAAATGAAATAACTTTTAAACGATAAAAGATGCCATTCTGTCATTAAACACATACAATGGATATATTTTAAACTATTTTTAAGCCATTATCAAAATTTTTTAAAATGGTCGAATGCCTCAAAGAATAAAATTTAAAGTTTCTTTTTTACTTTTTTCAATGAAAAATAATCTAATTTTAAAAATAAAATTCACCAAAATAAAGACGGTTAAATTTACTACAAAAAACTGTCGTAATTTTTTTTATTTCATGCATTATAATAGAAATAATAGCATTTTGAAAATAGAGTTTTTTCCACTAGAAGTATGAGGTTGTCCGTCTGACGTAGAACGCCCCATGTGTTACCTAAATGCTGTTTTGAACAATATTTGTTTGTTACACAAACTTTATACAATCAATAATAATATTTATTTGTTTAAGGATTTAACGATCCATACAAAGAGGTTACAAATCTGTTCTTTTCAATACAAAAAATAGACAATTAAAATCTATTTCATTCCTTTCCATTCAAACATAAAATTACAAACTCCTAGCTTTACATGCATATATATACAAATGAACAAAATAACTTCTATTAAGCTTCGTTCTAGTAATATTTAAAACAAACTATCAATGAAAGGATAAAGGAAGGTGGGGCAAGATGGGGTACTTAAGGTTTAATGATAAAAAAAAGAAAATTATTAAATATATACTTCATTATTTTTTTAATTACCATCTTTGGTAATCATTCTTTCGTAAAATAGGCAAACAAAGGCCATTGGTTTCTTAAAAAAGTTTATAATTAATAAAATAGAAAAATTGCAAATCTTGCCCCACTGGGGCAAGATAGGGTTCTCAGCAAAAAAAAACCTATTTCTGTCGACGAATTTCACAAGTAAAGGTTGCATTTTCATCATCGACAACACAGCACAACTGCAGTGAACCCATTGGCTGCAGACAGAACAAGCAGCCCAGCCTTCATTTGAGTCTAAATAATAACCATTACAGTAGAGACAAGGTGTATTTTCCACTTTACAATCGTTAATTCATGATTTAACCTTATAATCTTTCTTCATTTTGGTCACTCTTATTTTATTCAGTCTTGATTTAAGTAGTTTTCTTAACTCCTCTTACTTCACTTTTCTTTTCCTTAATTTGTGAACCCCGTTTTGCCCCACTCTCCCCTACCTCATCTTGCCCCCAACTACGAAACTGAAGAAAAAGATTAATTACTACAATTTACGATTTAATAAAGAAAAACCATATGCTTCCCTTCTCCTGTAACCCTTGCCAGTTAGAAAAAAATTTATGCAGTTCATTAACCGTTATTATTAAGTAATAAACACTTATTAAACAAAGTGAAAAAATTATAATAAAAGTTTTTTTTTACAGTTTTTTAAGTAAAAAAGATTAAAAATTTGTTCTCATTGCTTTTTGTAAACAAGAATTCGTTTGTTAAATAAGGCCGGTACCCCGTCTTGACTCCATCCCATCTTGCCCCACCCTTTCCTGTATATCTTTGATTACAGTAACGTCAGTCTTACTTAAAATTTTTATCCAATAATTATTTATTTATTCCAGGTCTACTGACTCTTTAATATACTTATTTCTTTTTCATTTTAAAGCTTCATATTGAAAGAAAATTAAAAAAGTTGAGCAAAAACGGCTATAAATTTATTAGACACTTTCAATTTAAAATATTCCTGTGATTCATTAGATGTTTTTAAATAAGGATAAATACAAAGAAAAACAAAGATCCTTCCACGATCTTCTTAAGCAGTTTTTTTCATATTTCTTTATCCAGTTTGATTTATTCTTTATAACTTACTCGAGGTCGAGTGAGTCCTAACTCTCCCCTTCCACTATAACATCTATAAATTACCAACTTGAAGCACTCAATTAAATCTTACTTTGATTTCCTTACTTTTACAAAGCTCTCTCAATCTCAAATAACATAATTTTGAATATCTATCGTCTTTCATTTTTAAAATTTTTGATTCCTTTGCAGTGTTTCTTATTGAATCCATCAGCTTTTCAGACATATCGTCAATAGATGTCAAAGGGCATACATTAGTAAGATACTTGATGACCTACTTGTAAGTTTCTACATTCTGTTGCTTCCATTTTAAATTAAATTTTTTGTGTTACTATTGACGTTATATGTATTTTCAAAAATATTAAGAAACAAGGCAACCACTAAAGGGAAGTGATCAGATCTAGTGGGAATGTGCAAAACTTCAAAGTCTCTGATTACTTGAATACCCTCAAAATTCGACCAAGCAAAATTAAATGTAGACGAACTACCCTTATCAAAATATGTTATCTGGGCTGAAATATCACTCATTGTTCTCCCGTGCAGAACAAAAAAAATTATTTTCTTCAAATAATTCAACTATGATTTTACCCTTTGTATTTTCTTCCTGGAGCATACTTGTTCTAACTCCACTCAAATTGGGATTGTTAAATATGGAATATTCTTCAATTTGATTTAAATTTCTTATTATAGAATTAAAATCTCCCCCTAAAATTACTACATGCTCTAGACATTACTCTTGGTGCAATTTTTTTACTTTGATAATTAATTTTAAAAAATCCAGATTGAAAATGAAAAAGGGCGATTTAAGGAAATATAATAATTAATAGAGAATATAATTCAAACTTACTTATGAAGATTAGATGTTTCTAGGAGCGTAAATATCAATCCGCGTTTTACAAAACATAGCAAGTAAACAATTATATCCTCTATTAAATATTGTTTTACCTTAAATCGCCTTTATTCATTTTCTGTTTGAATTTTTTAAGGGAGGTAGGGTCAAACAACTTTCAAAAAATCGGTTTTTTTATTTTCTTTTAGTAGAACATCTCAGAAATGTCACTTGAAAATTTTAATTCATTTGGAGCAAAATTGCCAAAGTTATAGAGCTCTTACCCCTTGATTGTCCATGGAAATATATCACCCACATAAAAAAAAAACCTAAAAAAAAAACCTATATAAAAGTCGTTCTACCTCACAAAATAAGTACGAAATCTATTTCGATTTGTGTAACAATTATTTGTTTAAGCAATTTATTCAACAGTAATTTTATATTTAATCTTTATTCAATATTCTAATTCTCGTTTGATAAATTGCAAAATTACAAAAAACTGAATTTCTTTTGGTGTACTAAGAAAAATGTTAGTGAATAATTATAATAAATTGTTTAAACAAATAAAAAGGCAATATAACATTAGAAAAATTTACTATTTGACAACATAAAACATTTACAACAAGAATCTTTAAGGATTTCCAGCCTTTTTGCAAAATACAAAATAAAACATTGGAAGAACCACAGTCGTCTCCGTACCTGAATTGACAAAATTTATAAATAAGCAATAAAAAGTGATACAAAAATTTTGTTTTAACATTTTTCGGAAGCTATTACGATTTTGTTTGGGGACATAAAATAAAAATTAAATTGATGTAAAACTCTAGTAGATATTACAATATTAACATGGTTTGATCAGGTTAATATTTTGTCCAGCGAATATTAAACTTTAAACGCGTTTTTCTGAAAACGACCATTTTCAAAGTCGTTGAACATAATAACTCAAAAACTACTGCACCAATCTTCACAAAACTTGGAACACTTTTAAACACATAAAATACCCGATCCCAACGTTTTTCTTTTGTTTATTTATTTTTTCTCCAAGATATAGCAATAAAATAACAAATTTTTTTAGTAAAAATAGCGTTTTTTGATTCATTTAGTCGCAAAAAATTCAAAAGTTTTCAAAAAGAAAAACGTTGGGGTCGGGAAAAATTATTCTTGTAAGAAAATTCACTTCATTTTTTGAATTTCGTTAATGTGTTAATTAATTATGATGCTCACCGCAAATCATGTTTTTCAGAAAGCGTTTTGGAAAATGCTCCGTCAGCGGCATAATTCTTAATTTTTTTAAACAAAAATTTTACAAAATCTTCTACAAATACTAACTAATAACATGCAAATAAATTTAACATATAAACTTTTACCATTTCTTCAATAAAAATTCACAAAAAAGATGTTTTTTCAGCCGTTAGACCCTACTCCCCATTAAAATTAGTTATCAAAGTCGAAAACTTCCCCTCTTTTAGTGTAATTTTTTACTTTGATAATTAATTTTTAAAAAACCAGATATAAAATGAAAAAGGGCGTTTTAGGGAAAAATAATATTTAATAGAGAATATAAAACAAAAATTAATAATTTTGATTAATGGTTAGACTTTTTCGATATATTTGCGACACTGTTCAGGTAATGTTGAAACAACAAGATCACAAGTCATAAAACAAGCTTTCTTATGACGATTAGATGTTTCTATGGGCGTAAATATTAATCCACGCTTTATGAAACATATCAAACTGATAGCTCAATATGAGAAGTTGGACATGGCCGACCATAACAGGTTGCACCGTTTAAGTGGTACAGTAGGAATGAACGTGAGGAACAGAAATATTAAATGTCAATTACTCTTTTTGTTTACTCTTATATTTATTATTTGTTTATTTATTTTTTATTATTAGGGGAAGAGGTTCGGTTGTGGACACCCACGCAGAACTTTTGACAGAAATGAGATTTGTCTAATCTGGCAAGTATCACGTATTTGTTATGACCTAACGTAGTTTTCTATGTCAATACAAAAATGATTAGACAACTCCGCTTTTTACTATATATAAATTAATTTTTCGACACGTTGAATATAACAAAAATGTATTTTTAAACATTGTTAAATGTTCAACAAATCGAACTGAATTAATTAAAATGATAAGTGCAAAGCGTATTTACACGGCAAATGTGTTATATTTTATAATCCAATACCAAGCATCAGAAAAATGTCCACAAGTAAAATTTTTTTCATGATGTTTTAAAATGATCGTCAAGTTTGGTTGTGGGCAACTAAATTGATTTGGTTGTGGACACCACTCTTATTTTTGATAAATCGTGAAATATCGTTGTCGATATAATCATAAGTAATTCCTTACAACATTTAATAGTGTTTTATGAATTTTAAGAGTTTCGTGGTCCAGCACGGAAATTAATATAAGGAGACTTTGATGTTAGTACGCCGTTCGCAGTTATAGTAATTGTCGTAACTGGGCAGTTCAGGTTCAGTGTGAGAAATCTTATATGCCCTTACACGGGGAGCATGTATTGTCAAAATTAGAAGAAATCATCCTTATGTAGTTAATGAATGGTTACTTAATTAATTTTTTGCACTTTTAATAGATTTTTCAAGAGTGCCCACAACCGAACCAAAATTTTTTTTGTTAGAAAAATAACCAATTTATTGAATTTTAAATAAAATTTTACTAGTCAATGGAATCAATCTATTTTCTTCACGAGTAGTTAGCTAAGGTCCCTAGCTTTAAATACATATACATATGTTTGCTTAATATCTACAAGGAAACAAATTATGAGTCAAAAACGAAACTATGCCCACAACCGAACCTATTCCCCTATTAATTATTATATTTCTAAACAAAAAAGTAAATAATTAAAAATTATGAATTACACAGCCACACAAAAAAAGTGTCTTGATCTGGGGTCGAGACATATGTTTTCCGACGTATTTCGATGCGCTGAATCCGAATCCGCCATCAGAATTTGGCTAATGGGTCCTGGTTTCGCCCTAACCTCAAAAAATACCCTAAAATCGTTAAAATGGTCACTTTTGAATTATCAAAATTGAATCTAACCGCATATTGATAATTTTCTAAGATCCCTTAATTTGAATAAATTATTCTATAAGCTTTTCAATTGAAAATCCATATAAAACATTAAATTTATCGAACCTAACCTCAAAAACACATCTAAGATTCCATACACATCAAACAGATTATACCATACACAGCGCAATAAAAAATAGGTAAGTTGATGAAAGTTACTACTTAGGTGATTCTATGATTGCTGATTACAAATCCAGTGTTAGTTTATCAAAATTCAAAATGGCAGACATTATTATTAAAATTTGTTCGGATTTGCTTGAAAATCGGTACTCGGGGGTTTTCGGGGTCGCTGATTACGAATCTGACGTTAAATTTTTTATTGATGACCCCTAAATATTTCTAGTAAATAAATTCAAGCCGATTACATTTAATGTGTGTCCAGTACTTAATAGTATTAAATCTTTAAATGTATGCTATTGCTAATTCATAGTTTAGAATCTCTCTTTGTTAGCATTTATCGCCTGTATCTGTAACCAGAGCACCTCCACGTGGTGACGGTGGGCAACGGATCCATACTGGCAGAGTCCCTGGGTAAACGGCGTCTGGTCAGGGTGGGAAAGCGGGCCGTCCGACGTCGTCATCCGGCAACCGTAGCTCTTTATTGATGGGTAACTTGGTTGATAAAGAGTCCGATGCTACAAGAAAAGTGACTTCTCAACTACATAATTGTAATAAAAGTCCCGATTCCTTTTGTTATATTTGTAGCAAATACGAAGTCAGCTCCATGCGGAAAAAAATAGATGAAGAACTGGAAGAGCTTTACGAAAATTGTTTTGGTCGTAAATTATTACACCAAAAAACAAATTGTGTTCCTCATATTGTTTGTAACTCCTGTAGACTTATGTTGTATCGCTCAAAAAATTCGAAAGATGAAAAATATCTAAAGTTCTCTACACCCACGATATGGAAGAAACCACGAAATTTAAAAGACTGCTATTTTTTTATGAATGACATCAAAGGAATCACCTCAAAAAATAAGAGTTCCATTACATATATAAATGTGTCAACAGTAATCAGACCTACTGAAATTGGTCGAAAAGCGGGCATACCTGCTGTTACTTTTGAAAAACATGTCGAAAAAGTAGAAGTCGACAACGAAACTGAAGAATTTAGTAGTCACAGAGATGAAAATGACGATGAGGAAATGATTTCACCGAGTATTGCACTAAAGAAAAAAGCCATTATTAGTATCGCAACCGGAGCTAAATGATTTTATTAGAGATCTGGGTTTACCAAAAGATGGTGCAGAACTTGCTGCTTCATTTATGAAGAAAAGAAACTTTTTGGATCCGAATACGAAAGTGTCATTTTATAGAGATCGAGATAAAGAGTTCCAAAAATATTTTACGAAAGATAAAGAGACATCTTTGGTGTACTGTACTGACGTAATAGGTTTAATGGACAATTTAAAGGAAAATGTGTATAGAGATGAAGATTGGAGACTTTTTATCGATTCTTCCAAACGTAATATAAAAGCCGTTTTACTACACAATACAAATGTCTACGCTCCAGTTCCAATAGCATATTCCACTCAAATCAAAGAAGAATATAATAATATAAAAATACTTCTAGAGAAAGTGAATTACGAAAAACACAAATGGTTAATTTGTGGTGATTTTAAAATTATAACAATACTACTGGGACAACAATCAGGTTTCACGAGAGAGCCATGCTTCTTGTGTCTGTGGAATAGCAGAGATCGTGCAAACCATTACAAGAAAAAAATTTGGCCTCCAAGAGTATCGTTACAAGCAGGTTCTCACAACGTCATTCACCAAAGTTTGGTAGACCCCGACAAAATTATATTTCCATTTCTTCACATTAAGCTTGGTGGGATTAAACAATACGTGAAAGCGTTAGATAAGGACGGCCAATGCTTTAAGTACATAGCGAAAAAATTTCCAACTGTTTCTGATGCTAAATTAAAACAAGGTGTATTCGATCGACCACAGATTCGAGCGTTATTTAGAGACACTAATTTCGTTTCTCAAATGACCGACACTGAAAGGGCAGCTTGGGAAAGTTACAAAGAAGTTTCAACAAATGTTCTAGGCAACAATAAGAGTCCGGATTATAAACAAATTGTAGCTCAAATGCTGAAAAACTATAAAAAATTAGGATGTTTAATGAGTTTAAAACTGCACATCCTCGATTCACACCTGGATAAGTTTCCCGAAAATTGTGGACATTACAGCGAAGAACAAGGCGAGCGACTTCATCAAGATATCAAATTGATGGAAGAACGATATCAGGGAAGATGGGATGAAGCAATAATGGCTGACTGTTGTTGGATGTTGAAGAGGGAAACGAGTAGGAAAGGAAAGAAACGTAAGCGAAACCCTTTACATAGATCCTTTGAAGAAAAAAGAACACGCTACAGTAGTAGGACAATAGACTGAAGGGATGTTCTAACGGTAACAGAATTAATAAAGGTATTATTTTAAATATGTTAAACGGAACAAGGGATTATTTACTGAAGAGTATATTAGAAAACAATTCGTAAGACTTTAAGATTATAAAAATTGATATAGGATTCGTTATCAAAGCTCCCGAAAAACCGCGAGTAATAAATTTTAAAAGATTGTAAAAATAATAAATACCGCTATATTGGATCCGCCATTTAAAATTTTTAGAAGCCGACATGGAATTCGTAATCAGCGACCCCAAAAACCCCCGAGTACCGATTTTCAAGCAAATCCGAACAAATTTTAATAATAATGTCCGCCATATTGGATCCGCCATTTTGAATTTTGATAAACTAACACCGGATTTGTAATCAGCAATCATAGAATCACCTAAGTAGTAACTTTCTTGAGCTTACCTATTTTTTATTGCGCTGTGTATGGTATAACCTGTTTGTTTGGAATCTTAGATGTGTTTTTGAGGTTAGGTTCGATAGATTTAATGTTTTATATGGATTTTCAATTGAAAAGCTTATAAAATAATTTATTTAAATTAAGGGATCTAAGAAAATTATCAATATGCGGTTAGATTCAATTTTGATAATTTAAAAGTGACCATTTTAACGATTTTAGGATATTTTTTGAGGTTAGGGCGAAACCAGGACCCATTGGGCAAATTCTGACAACGGATTCGGATTCAGCGCATCGAAATACGTCGGAAAACATATGTCTCGACCCCAGATCAAGACACTTTTTTTGTGTGTGGCTGTGTTATTAATTTTTTATAGACAATTTGAAAATTTAATAATTTTCATTACACTGTGAATAATATTGACACATTCAGAAAAATTAAATTTTAATGGATAACTTTTTTCTATATTTTTTATCAACTATAGTTTATTCCTAAAAATACTATTTTTAAAAAACTATTCGGTTTTTAATTTTTAATGATTTTAAAATTGTATGCTTCTTTTCCAAATTTTTTACTTAGATAATTTATTTTAAAAAATCCTAATACTTTTTTTAAAAAATTAGCTTTAAGAAATAAACTACAGTCAATAACCATTCTAATAAAATGCTTTTTTAATTATTTAATGTTTCTATGACCGTCAATACGAATCCGGGATTTACATAGCAATACAAATAAATTGCTAGCTCTATATAAAAAACGTAGAAACGCGACAGGTTGTCTGCTAAAAGGGATAACGTCGTAGTAGCGATGTGTATGAGCTGCAAAAATAATAAAATTCGTGTTTCTTTTGAAAATATTATAATTGAAAAGTTTTGCTTAAAAATACGTTTTTGAACATAAATTTTGTCAAAATAATTTAAATAGCAAAAATTATTTTTTTTAATTGTTTAAAATAACAAGATTAATTCATTCTTTCATTACTAGTTGTGAAGAAAATTTTATATTTTTTGTAATATTACTAATATTACAAATCAAGAAAAATAATTCAAAAAACATCTTCGTAACTTGTTAACAATAAAGCTAAAAGTTTACAACAGATGGCACCAGCTATGCAAAGGCCTTATTTTAATGAAAATACATGGGATAATGTACTAAATTTTTTATTTTCCTTAACTAAAATGAATTCAATTGTAATACGACGTTTACAAATGCAAAGCATGAGTTAGAAAAGAACAGAGATATATTTATGTCAATATCAACATATTGCGCGAACTTTCGTGTATTTATTCGCGCCATTTGCACACTGTGCACAATAATATTTATACAATGTATACATGCACAATGAACGAATCGCTAATAAGAGATCAAATGAAGTTTATTCTGTGTTACTGGATTATATTGATAATAATATTGGCCCTGAAATTAAAGAGTTTTACCTCTTTTGTGATGGTTGTCCAGGACAAAACAATACAATGGTCCAATTTTTGTTGGGTTTGACTGACTCAAAAAAGTTTGAAAAAATTCACCATTATTTTCCTATATGAGAACATTCGTTCCTGCTGGATGATCGTTATTTTAGTACTATAAAAAAATTAAGCAATCATGATCACTTCTATATCCCGCAGGAATACTATGATACAGTAGAATTATCCAGTTCGAAATTTAAAGTTAAAGAACTAAAAACAGAAGAAGTTTTAAAATTTAAACAGTGGAGACCAAAATTTTACAAAAAAGTTGCTTGTCCAACGAATCTTACGAAAAAAAATTTTGAAAAATAAAAAGGTAACATTTTTTTCTTTTCTTATATGAGCTTTCACTACGATCACACTAAGTTGGAAACTGCCATAACAGAAAAAGTATCGATTGTGTTAAAAAACACACATTTGTGTTCAAGAAGAACAACAATTGCGTTATATCACTGCTTTCGACCAAAGCCTATAGCAGTTCGAAAATTCCTATTGATGAAAATAAAGTTAATGATTAGAAGAAAGTAGTAGACGAAATATTTAAGTGGTCAACGACTTCAACATAGAGAGAAGAATAAGTTTTATTTAACATTAACTGTCGAATTTACAACGACAAAAAAATAAGTGATATTAGTTCAGAAAATTTTTAAAATGTATTTAATTTTTAATGAAAAAGTTTATATGTTCATAAAATAGAAATATAATTTCTTAAAATTTAATATTTTTATAAATGTTTCTAAATATATAATAATATTGTGATAACTGTTTTAGTATTATTTATTTTTCATATTTGTCATTTCTTTTTGTGCAGAAATAACATTAGTCCAAAAGTTAATTTATTTACTTATTCCTTATATTAATTAGATAATAAATCAGTCATATTGGATTTTTCAACGTATAGGTCAGTAGAATATAATGCAAAAAGCAGAATTTTAAAAAATCTCAACATTTACAAGAAAAACAGTTTTTATTAATTCCTGAACAATTTCGATTTATGGACTTATGCTGTTTCTGCACAAAACGCTTCAAATGCAAATGCCTATAATGTTATAGCAATAGATTAAATTTAAATACTTAAAAAGAATATCAAAAGCTTTTAATTCTGCGCGCTGTGTCAACTGTTGCGCGTCAGTTTCTGCGAACAAAATAATATGCATTTAGATATAATTTTGTCTGCAGCAACTTACAATAAAGAACACGGAGAAGAATGGTGATGAGTTTCTAGTAAAAGTTCCTATGGAATAGTAATAATTCTACTTTTATATTAAAAATTACTATTCATGGTAAAATGTACTTTACATGAAGTGAATATTACTATTTCTGGTAGTAAAAATTACTAATAGTAATTATTACAGTAGTCAGTAGTAAAATGTACTTTACATGAAGTGAATATTACTATTTCTGGTAGTAAAAATTACTAATAGTAATTATTACAGTAGTCACTTTTAAAAATTGCTTTAAGAATTTTTATTTTTGTATCGTCATTGTAAATTTTATTAAATTTTTTATTACTTTTTACATTCGATTTGTTGAAAAATAGTAAGTCGTACCACTGCCATTACATACCTGTGTGTTCGTGTGATCACGTCACCACTGTCATGCGCAGGGACCATAGCCTGACGTCAAAATGATCAATTTCTAGGTTACAAAAAAAAATAAGACACCTGAATTTAAAGATACTTATTTAAAAAATCAAACATTTTCAATGTCAGTAAGCGAAATAATGTGTTTAACGATTGGTCATTTAGCACCGGAAGATTCGAAGCATTGGCGACTTATAATTTTTTTGCAGTGCATAACATTATGTATGAGTTCAAAGTGTTGTCAATTCGGTTGCTTTGACATCTTAGATTACACGATAATAGAATATCTAACTCTATTGGGAGAATTATTACCAAACTACTTTAAACCAAAGCACCACTTCCTTATTCATTACCCGAGAGTAAAGCGATTATTAGACCCATTGTGGCATGTTGCTTGTATGAATTGATTACTGTTGATAAATCTTTTTTTTGTTCGACACTTTATCTTGTTTATATAGTTACATGTGACAAGGAAAATTTGCAAGAATCTTTTGCGATGTCCCGCGCTAAGTCATACCGGCTCACGTTCTCACTTTATCAACTGGTCATAGCCCAGTAGGGGGATTACGATTGAAGATGGTACAATATAGCTAAATTATTTATATTTTGTTAAATATTATAAATTTTAATTCAAATTTGTTTTCTATGATGTTAATAAACATGAAATGTTTCTATTGTTTAAAAAAGTTAAGTAAAAAGAAATAAAACAAAAGAGAAATTGGCGTAGTGCTATGAGTTAGCGAATTGACAAGAATTTTCTGTCAAATTTTAAGATTATAGAATAAAAAATTAATCACTGCCATGTTAAACAATTAACCCTTTCATGGGGTTTGCGAGGTCACGGATTATAAATCTTTTATTAAATTGTTAAAACTTAAAATGTCGGATCTATTAAGGCGGACAAGTTTTTATAATTTTATAATCATTTTAAAATTCATAATGTCAGATTCAATATGACCACATGTAGGATAATAAATAAAAAAATGACATTGAAGCATGCGTAATGCACCTACATCTTAGGGTTTATTTAATTTTTTAATTAATTCCAAGGAAAAGATTATTTTATAAAATCTAAGAAATAGTCTATTCCCCTTGTTCTAATGTAGGAATTTTTTTATCATATAAATTCGTTTATTATACTATTTGAGTTGCGTTATAACACACTTTCTATACTTTTCGTTAAAAACAACTTGTTATCTTTCGTTTCAATCAACAATATTAATACTAAAATCGAGTATAGTGTTGTAATAATATTAAGATCGAGATTGTTTAGCATTAAACTCTGCTAAGATGCAGCCTAATATTAACTACTTATTACTATTCAAAACAAAAAAGGAGGGGGGTGATAATACACCTTTTCTATACATTTCTTTTGTCGTAGTTAACACTATATGTATTTTCATTATATTATTTTGTTAATACTACGTTATGACGGTAATGACTTTGATTCATTTTAAGATTTAAGACTCCTTTAAAATTAAGTTTATTTAGTTTCGCGATTAAGCAAGGACCGATGTTCCTAATAAGTTAACTATGTAAATCGAAATTTATTTCCTCTTACCAGACGGAATCTACTTTTAAATTCGAGATAGTTTGACGATAAAATTTTGATTTTACAAACGACATAATGAATAAATAAGTATTTCGTTTTGTTAGCACCGTCGTGCCTTCTCTTTAATACATTTATACGATATGTTTTAGTTGGTTTAACAAAATGGTTATTCTTGTCAAACTCCGCCGAATTTCTGCACACAGAGTTGCATCACAAGTTGGGATAATTTTCTTTTGGTGAAGATAAAAATTCGACCAATAGGAAGGTATCAAACATAAAAAAGGCTTATGTCATATTTTAAGTTGCGACGTTTCGATGGTGTGGTTTACCATCCTCTTCAGGCTAATTTATTTAATAAAACACCAAAATTAATAATTACAATCAATAATACATAACACAATCATATAAAATTATAATACCTGAATATTACAATTTAGAATACATTGCAACTAGTCAAAATTAAAAAAATTATACATGAAAATTAAATAAATAAATAACACGTAAACATTAAATAAATAAATAAAACGTAAACGTGAACAAAAGAAAGACAAGCACACGACGAATGCTGTCATTTCGATACGACGATCAAGTCAAACTGAAGTAAAATATTAGAAAAAGCCATCTCTGCTATAATATGAAGTCAATGAACTCATATGTCAACACGTAAGATACACTCGTGGCATCTATTTTGAATTTAATCTCCTAATAAGGGGAAAATAGGTTTTATTCAGGAAACAAATGTCTTCTTTCTTATTTATAGTAAATTCATTACTCAAAATGTGTATCATTTCAGAAATAGATCGTTTTTTATAATTTGGTTCACGATCAAGAATAGTAGCATTGCTCCAGTCAAAATTGTGTTTAAAGTTTAATTGATGTGCACGTACCACTGATGTGTCATTTTTGTTATTCTTATGTTCGTTGATACGGACTTTCAATGGACGCTTAGTTTGACCTATATAATTCGCTGGACAATCTTTACACTTAAATTTATAGACGACATTCGTTTCTTGCCATTTCTCGGTCGTATCCTTACCCAATTTTACAACTGATTTAAAATTTTTATTAACAATTGGGATAGAATGAATATTATATGACTTCAAAATCTTTGACAGTTCAGTGTAATTACAATTATTGAAAGGTAAACAAACTCTAGGGGTTTGTTTATATAACTCTGAACGATTTTTTTTGGCAATCGAATCTATGTTAGAAAATTTAATTTTATTTAATCGAGATTTAATATATTTTTCAAAAAAGGAAGTAGGGTAGTCGTTATTTAAAAGAATTTGCTTAACCTTCACTAAATTGTCATTGTGAAAAGAATTGTGAGAAAGCAGAATCGCTCGATCTATAAGATTGTATACAATGTTTATTTTTTGTTGAATTGGATGATTTGAAAAGTAATTAATAAGTCTACCAGAGGAAGTAGACTTTTGGTACCAGTTATAAATAATTTTGTTACTATCAACACATAAAGTTACATCGAGAAAATTAATTTTTTTATCAACTGGAAGTTTATGAGTAAATTGTAAATTTTTGTTATACGAATTGAAAACGGACAAAACTAGATCAACACAATCCTTGTGAACACATAAAATTGTATCGTCAACATATCTATAATAAAAAAGTGGTACACAATTATATCTAGTTTTTAAAACATTAAGGCAATCACTTTCCAAATCATCCATAACAATATCGGCGAAGAATGGAGAAATAGGTGAACCGATTGGAGTGCCATCGATTTGTTTATAAAACTTTTTATTAAAAACGAAGAACGTGTTATTAAAAAGAAATTTTGTGCATTTAATAACTTCAGAGAATGGCATTTTACAATTTGTAAGCGATGTGCATCTACGCTCAAAACCATCAATAACCAAATTAAGCGGTACTTTAGTAAACAAAGAACAAACATCAAGAGACATTAAAACGAAATCATCCGGAATTATTATATTGTCCAATTTTTTAATGAGATCAAAGCTGTTATTAAGATGAGATTTTGGAACAGTAATGTGTGGTTTTAATTGATTGTACAGAAGTTTTGCAAGAAAATGTGTTGGACTATTAATTAAAGAAACAATTGGACGAAGAGGTACATCTTTCTTATGGACTTTAGGAAGACCATAAAACTTTGGTAAAACTGTGTCAGTTAGTGTCAATTGATTGTTGTGATGTTTATAATTTAAAAAGTCGTTGTTATTGAGCGATTTAAGAATTTTCGACGTTTTTTCCTTTAGTTCTGACAATGGATTTTTTGAAAGAACAGTGTACGTAGAAGAATCAGACAGAAGGTCATTAGCCTTCTCGAAGTAAACAGATTTATATAGGCAAACGGTTGAATTGCCCTTGTCAGAAATAGTAAACATGATATCTTCATTTTCTTTTAGAAATTTTTTTGTGACAATTAGTTTTTTATTTATGTTCCTCTCATTGATGGAAATATGTGGAACCTTATTTAAATTTGAAGAGAGATTATTTGAAATTTTGTCTGTAATTTCATTCTTAATATCATTACTAATATTTAAACTATTAATAGAAGATTCTACATTTTTGATTGTATCAATTACTTTATCTTTAGAGATGTCATTATTTGAACAGTAATTTGGTCCTAGTGATACAATGTCAATAACATCATTAGGCAAACTTTTGTTAGTGAGATTTTTTACCCAATGATGTTTATCTGATCTTTGAGTAGATGGTTGAGATTTTTTTATTAAACAATTAAATTTTTTAAGAAATTTTAATTTTAAATTATAACGAATAGAACAATATTTCTTATGAGACAAATCAAAAAAGTTGTTTATAATATTTTTGTTTAACGTTGAATTGTTAATTTCAAATTTAATTTTGTCTAGTTTTTTGTTTAGAAAGTTAATATTGAAATGTACATCACGAATTTCGATTTTGAATAACTTTAGTAAAAATTATGGTAATTATGGTCTTCCTAAAGTCCATAAGAAAGATGTACCTCTTCGTCCAATTGTTTCTTTAATTAATAGTCCAACACATTTTCTTGCAAAACTTCTGTACAATCAATTAAAACCACACATTACTGTTCCAAAATCTCATCTTAATAACAGCTTTGATCTCATTAAAAAATTGGACAATATAATAATTCCGGATGATTTCGTTTTAATGTCTCTTGATGTTTGTTCTTTGTTTACTAAAGTACCGCTTAATTTGGTTATTGATGGTTTTGAGCGTAGATGCACATCGCTTACAAATTGTAAAATGCCATTCTCTGAAGTTATTAAATGCACAAAATTTCTTTTTAATAACACGTTCTTCGTTTTTAATAAAAAGTTTTATAAACAAATCGATGGCACTCCAATGGGTTCACCTATTTCTCCATTCTTCGCCGATATTGTTATGGATGATTTGGAAAGTGATTGCCTTAATGTTTTAAAAACTAGATATAATTGTGTACCACTTTTTTATTATAGATATGTTGACGATACAATTTTATGTGTTCACAAGGATTGTGTTGATCTAGTTTTGTCCGTTTTCAATTCGTATAACAAAAATTTACAATTTACTCATGAACTTCCAGTTGATAAAAAAATTAATTTTCTCGATGTAACTTTATGTGTTGATAGTAACAAAATTATTTATAACTGGTACCAAAAGTCTACTTCCTCTGGTAGACTTATTAATTACTTTTCAAATCATCCAATTCAACAAAAAATAAACATTGTATACAATCTTATAGATCGAGCGATTCTGCTTTCTCACAATTCTTTTCACAATGACAATTTAGTGAAGGTTAAGCAAATTCTTTTAAATAACGACTACCCTACTTCCTTTTTTGAAAAATATATTAAATCTCGATTAAATAAAATTAAATTTTCTAACATAGATTCGATTGCCAAAAAAAATCGTTCAGAGTTATATAAACAAACCCCTAGAGTTTGTTTACCTTTCAATAATTGTAATTACACTGAACTGTCAAAAATTTTGAAGTCATATAATATTCATTCTATCCCAATTGTTAATAAAAATTTTAAATCAGTTGTAAAATTGGGTAAGGATACGACCGAGAAATGGCAAGAAACGAATGTCGTCTATAAATTTAAGTGTAAAGATTGTCCAGCGAATTATATAGGTCAAACTAAGCGTCCATTGAAAGTCCGTATCAACGAACATAAGAATAACAAAAATGACACATCAGTGGTACGTGCACATCAATTAAACTTTAAACACAATTTTGACTGGAGCAATGCTACTATTCTTGATCGTGAACCAAATTATAAAAAACGATCTATTTCTGAAATGATACACATTTTGAGTAATGAATTTACTATAAATAAGAAAGAAGACATTTGTTTCCTGAATAAAACCTATTTTCCCCTTATTAGGAGATTAAATTCAAAATAGATGCCACGAGTGTATCTTACGTGTTGACATATGAGTTCATTGACTTCATATTATAGCAGAGATGGCTTTTTCTAATATTTTACTTCAGTTTGACTTGATCGTCGTATCGAAATGACAGCATTCGTCGTGTGCTTGTCGGCAAGGTCTGGGACGCATAGATATAACGGAATTAATTGAAGCTACGAGAAGAGCTGTGTTACACACCGCTGAATGAGTGAGGTAAGAAAATGCAGCACAAGAATAGAGACATATTGACTATCGACATATAGGTGGTGAGATACCTAATTTTTGAAAAAATCCCGATAATGACGTTGAAGTGTGGTTAGCGAGAGTCGATGAAATTAAGCAGGCCTATGTCATTACCGATCCAATTATCAAGTTTTGGCAACAAAGCAGCTTTACGGACGTGTCAGAGATTGGTATGATTACACCGAAGGGGCATGGGACATATTTACCATAATTGTCCGAGAAGATTATCACTAAATAGCACTTCAACAGCAGCAGCGAGTACGAGTTCACATTCTGTAAACAGAAGACAGGATCAAGTTACAGATGTACGACGACGGAGGTAGAGCATCATCGAGAGACGATCAACAGAACTACAATTTGCCGAAGATTACAGGGAGTATTCAATTTCTTAAAGCTTACGATAGTGCCTATTATGTACAGGTTAGTGACGTCGAATCAAATAATAGGTATGTAAAAACATTTGTCGATTCTGATAGCGGTATTAGTTTAATAAAAAAGTACGTCTAATGAATTGTTTTGTAAATATGATTTTGTAGATGATGTCGAACGCCTTAATTTTGGCGGGTTAAATAAGTCTCCGCTAATTACACAGCCACACAAAAAAAATAAAGTGTCTTGATCTGGGGTCAAGACATATGTATTCCGATGTATTTCGATGCGCTGAATCCGAATCCGCAATCAGAATTTGGCCAATGGGTCCTGGTTTCGCCCTAACCTCAAGAAATACCCTAAAATCGTTAAAATGGTCACTTTTGATTTATCAAAATTGAATGTAACCACATGTTGACAATTTTCTATGATCCTTTAATTTAAATAAACTATTCTATAAGCTTTTCAATTAAAAATTCATATAAAACATTAATTATATCGAAACTAACCTCAAAAACACATCTAAGATTCCAAACAAACAAATTATACCATACACAGCGCAATAAAAAAGGTAACCTCATGAAAGTTACAACTTAGGTGTTTCTATGATTGCTGATTATGAAACCGGTGTTAGTTTATCAAAATCCAAAATGGCGGATCCAATATGGCGATTTGTTATCAAAGGTCCCGAAAAACCGCGAGTAATAAATTTATAAAAATTGTTAAAATAATAAAGACCGACATATTGGATCCACCATTTTGAATTTTTAGAAACCGACATAGGACTCGTTATGAGCGACCCCGAAAACCCCCGAGTAACGATTTTCAAGCCAATCCAAACAAATTTTAATTATATTGTTCGCCATATTGGATCCGCCATTTTGTATTTTGATAAACTAACACCTGATTTGTAATCAGCAATCATAAAAACACCTAAGTTGTAACTTTCATGAACTTACCTTTTTTATTGCGCTGTGTATGGTAAAATTTCTTTTTTTGGAATCTTAGATGTGTATTTGAGGTTAGGTTCGATATATTTAATGTTTTATATGAATTTTCAATTTAAAGCTTATAGAATAGTTTATTTAAATTAAGGAATCTGAGAAAATTATCAATATGCAATTAGATTTAATTTTTATAAATCAAAAGAGACCATTTTAACGATTTTAGGATATTTTTTGAGGTTAGGGGGAAACCAGGACCCATTGGCCAAATTCTGATGACGGATTCGGGTTCAGCGCATCGAAATACATCGGAATACATATGTTTCGTCCCCAGATCAAGACACTTTATTTTTTTTGTGTGCCTGTGTTATACAATGCCAGGAATGAGAATTGTTTTTTTTGAATTTTTGTTTTTTAGAATTAAACTATTCTCCGCCAGTAATTTCGAAATCTTTTAATAAAGATTTTGACATTGATAACGAGATTTTGTAAATTGATTGCTTTAAGGAACCTAATCTAATTGACGAAATAATAAAAGGCTCTAGATAAAGATGTAACTTTCGAAATGAAATCAAAACTTTCTGAATGGTTGGACGATTATTTAAATAGTAAAACTGAAGTTAAGCCTTTTAACTATAAAATTAAAATATAATTGATATCAAATGCAAATTTTCAGAGTAAACCTAGAAGAATGTCTTGGTCCAAGAAAAAAGCGACACGTAATATCACTTCAAAGGTAGATAATCACTTCAAGATAGAGGAATTTTGCGAGTTAGTAATTCTTCTTTCAGCAGTCCAGTTGTACTTATCCGAAGAAAAAATGGAAAGTACAGACTTTGTATAGATTATCGTGCACTGAATAAAATAACGGTGAAATATCTATATTCCTTACCACGAATGTGGTATTGCTGGTTGTGGGGCTATTACTCGCAAAATTAATTATATGGGCCCTTTGCGTTGATTTTCCTCACTTTCCGTTGTGGCGTCAACGAAACTGATAGCCGCTTCTCTGTGTGTCGCCGACAGCCCAGAGGTAGGAGTTGTTTTTTGTCTTTTTATTAACAAATGTTAGAGATTGTATTCTTTTTTTGTTTTTATTCTTAAAGTTTTAAATAAGTTAGTAAATTATGGTGAATTTAAATAGAGTGGCGACTTTAGAGGGGCTATACGGAGTGAGGAAGTCAGCGTTGGGGAAAGTGAATTTAAAGGTGGATTAATACTCCAAGAGGAAAGGATTTATTCCCAGAATATTGATCGTGACGAAGGGAATATTCAAAATTTCTAATTACTTTATCTTTGGCGAACGGAAGACCTTCAAGGGGTTGCACGATCGTGGAACGGGCCTGTGCCAGCACTCCAAATCTCTCTTCGCGCCAATTCCAAACCCACGCTACAATCTCGCTTCGAAAAAAGGACGCCAGCGGATGAGTTTTTAATTTGTTTTATTTTTTGTTGTTGTCTCTATTTTGTTATATTGATACAATTCCTTTTGAGATAAAAGTAAAAATATTCTTGTTACAAGGCGATTCGTGATTATCCTGTTCCAAATACAGCTAGAGATGTTAAATGCTTTTTGGGTTTAGTTAGCTATTTTAGAAAATTTATCCAATATTACGCATTAATTGCTCGACCGTGTAAGAAAAGGTGTCCAGCACGAGAGGTTTTGCCAAGATTGTGAACCGTTCCCGGTTTTCTTTTGTTTGGTGAGTCGACACTCAATTACACAAAGATACACATTCTCAATTTATCGTTTCTTTAGTTTATTAAAATTATGTTTTGTGCGAAGAGAATGTGGATTTTTCACTTTTCTTTTCGAAATGATGTTTGAGTGATTTCGTAGTGCCTCGTGGCGCGACACATTATTCCTCCTTTGCGTAGTAGATTTTTAAAATGTTGCGTTTTCTTTAATCGAATTTAATTTATGGTAGTGCTGACTATTATTTATAAAGTAAAAATAAATCAGGATAATTTCTTTCATGATTTTTCGCGTTATGATTAATTATTGTAGGATTGTGCCGAATTTGTGAAATTTTTTAGTTTGTTAGAATTCATATTTCCTGATTTTCGCGTTTTATCTCGAAAATTATGTTAGGTTAATTTGAGTGAATTATGATTGATTTTGCCATTCTAATTTATCGAAAATGGCCAAGGAAATTTATTTTGTTAATTATTGCGGAAATTATGTCGTGGTGTATATATATTTAGTTAACTTTTAATAATGTTTTGATTGTGTGGCGAATAAGCACTCTCACCAAATCTCCATTCCCAATGCTTTCCTTATTTTGTGTTGAGATAGCCAGAGCAAATTTGTGATGTTCCGGTAAATTGTATTTGAACCGCATTTGTTGCTTTTTAAGGGATTTTGAGAACTTATTCGAGTAATTAGGGAATTTTTTGGTGAACAGCTTAGAGAAATTAACATGCTGGTCGTGATTTTTCTACATTATTATTTAAAATTTTTGTGATTATTCCATTGTTGCTGGGGAATTTACCTTGCGGTCTTGTTTCGTCAGGAACAATTGTTTAAATAATTTTGGTTGTGTCGTTGGCTCATCGGTGAGCCTGACGCCTAAGTTTTGCAATTTCATCATATTCTCACAATGGCGCCCAAGGCCAGAACTGAAGATTAGATTAAACGTCACTCATGCCTGTACACTCGGGATTTCAAAGTCACTAGCACAAAGTTCCCGGAATGAATAGCCGGCTTAAAGGACCATGTTGTGTATTGCGCTAGGACAAAAAATTAAAACTTATAGTCCAGGAGCTAGCGACCAAAACAGCTATATCATTTCATACCAGCTGAAAATTTGAGTATAGATTACTGAAGACATATAAATAACAGAAACCCACGTCTGGCAGGCCGGTTTTGGGACAGGTTTTGGGAAAGTTGACATTTACACAAGTGTAAAAGTGTGCGTCTGGCAGTTCTGGGGTGGGACAAAGTACGTCTGGCAACACGTAGAAAAATCGAAAATTTTTTCTGATTTCATACCGATTAAAACCTTTAGAAATCAAAAGTCTACATTCAAACAAGTCTGAAAATGGGTGTCTGGCAGTTCTAGAGTGTGACAAAGTACGTCTGGCAGCCCTTCAAAGATGCGGCAAATGGGTCAATGGGTGAAAAATAATGTAAAAATTTCTCATTTCGTACCGATTAAAACCTTTAGAAATCGACATCTACACAAGTGTAAAAATGTGCATCTGGCAGTTCTGGGCTGGGACAAAGTACGTCTGGCAAAGGGTTAAACATATAAAACAATCGAAAAATTTTTCTCATTTCATACCGATAAAAACCTTTAGAATTTGAAAGTTGACATCTACACGAGTGTAAAAATGTGCGTCTCTCAGTTCTGGGTTGGAGTAAAGTATGGCAGAGTTCGTGTTTTGACGTGATCTAACCATAACCTCAAAACTGAGGCAAAGTAAAATAGGCACATTACTATTTTTAAATATTTCTTTGTAAGAGAAAATTTTTTAATGTTTACTATTCATATTTAAATTTTACTTACAATTATTTGATACACATAATTTTCTTTCGTATAGAATTAAAATACTATTAGACTAAAAGGAAAGTTCTGAAATAATTACATAAATTCACATAACCGATTTTTAGAAATGTTAAAAATTAATTAAAATAACTTATTTTTTTCATTGTCTTTCTGAGAGAGCATTTTCGAAGGGCTGCCAGACGTCATTTGCCCCAGCCCAGAACTGCCAAACGCACATTTTTACACTCGTGTAGATGTCAACTTTTTATTTCTAAAGGTTTTAATCGGTATGAAATGAGAAAGGCCGTAGCCGGATAAGCATTGATAAGGTATATTTTTTATACAATTTCCAGTAATTTGCTCTGAATTTTTAGCTGCAGCAATCGGGAAAAGATTAGGCCAAGGTTACCATAGGTTTGAGGAAATTCTCAATGCCAGGTAGTAGTGAACAAGAAAATAATCAGTGGAAACTTGTTCGATCGTTTTACGACATGACCACATCAAAATGATGTGAGGTTTTTTCTCCTGAATAAAAAATAACAGTCGATGAACCGATGTTTACTTGGTACGGTAAAGGGTTACATACAACAAAAAAAGGAAGCCTGTCTGCAGTCATAAAAAGAAAACCGAAAAGCGTGGGTTGCAAATGTAAAACTTTGTCAGACGTGCAAACCGGAACAATGATCGGGATTGAAATTAATGAAGGCAAGGAGGCAATGCATGACAGAAAGGGCTTGAAGCTGGAAATGTGACAACTTTGCGATTAACGCAACCTTGGTTTGAATCAGGTAAAATTAGTATTTCCAAAATTTTTATTTTTAACGTTAATAAGAGCCTAATAGAACTTGGAAAAGTGTCTGTAGCGACTGTGAATGTAAGCGACACAGAATTTACTTGTGTGGCATGGAAGACAGTACAACATTGGATGGCGAGCTAGTGAAAAAGATACTAAACTAATTCAAATGGACAGTAGGTAGTCAAAATTGTCCAAAGACCGAAAATAGTGGAAGAGTATTTCGACGGAGCACCAGCAATTGATATCCACAACTATTTGCGACAAAGCGCACACTCTTATTCAACTGAGCACAGATGATGATCGAAAAAGGGTTCAAAGTAGGAGCAAAATTTGTGCTCGAGTTCATAATAGGATTCAAAAAAGTATTTATAAGTGCTCTATTTGAAGAGATAATGCATTAATTTGCTTACCGACAATCAGTCGAAATTGCTTTGCATTCATCTAATTCTCGGGATGCAAGATAAAATTATCCTAAATCAATAATATTGTTCCTTCTTTTAATTTGAGTATTAATCAGCTCATTCTAATTTTTATTTCAGTTTAACCCTCCATCCGTCGCATCTTTTTTTGTAACGCGATCCGTCGCAGGTGAGAAAACTTCTCACCCATCATAAATTAATCCAAAATTGTTATAAAATGACAAATTTTTTTTGGAATGTTTATTATATTTTCCAAACAACCTATTGGAAGTAAAATTAACTTTCATTTTCTGTTAATTATTTAAATAAAAAATTAATGACAAATGAAATCAAGTATATGCGGTCAGTCGCATGGTCAGAAGTTTGCTCACTTTGCGGCAAAAATTATTGACATTTGCTGCTTAAAAATTTAATTACAAAAAATAAACAAAAACACAAAAATTGTTTTAAAATAAAGAAGAAAAGTGTTGTGAAAGGTACTGAGAATATGAAATTATAATTTTTTGTATTTTAAAAGTTATAAATAAAAAAAGAAACTGGGTGAGGAAACTTCTCACCATGCGACGGATGGAGGGTTAATAATGAAAAAAAGGTTTAAATTGAAAAAAATGTTGGTTAATAGAAAAATGAAAACTAGGAATATCGAAGAAACTCGACTGCGTGACGTGTTCAATTTTAATAATTTGTGATATTTAATATTAAAATAATAAAAATATATTTTATTTATAACTATTTTTAAAAAGTTTATTTTATTAAGTATAGATAAAAATTATTAAGAACTTCGATGTAAACTCGACTGTGCGAAATTAAAAATTAGGATATATTTATGTGATTAAACTGTATTTATATAGAAATATAGTTTCAAAAACTAAATATAAAAGTAATTACGTATATTTTAATATTTTTTATTTTTACATTCTCGTAAAAAAAGAGAAAGTTTTGGATTTGTGCGATTTTGAGCAAAGTCTAATGTTGCTAAATATTTTCATTTTAAGACCCCCTGATTCCAAGAAAATGATTTTTAGAAAAGTGTCTGTAGAAAAATTTGTCTCCACGATAACTCGAATGAATTTTTATAAATCGATACGAAATTTGGCACACTTTCTTATTCCATAAAAATGTAGCCTGAGTTTGTTGGGCAGCCTAGTTCGTCAAAAAAACAAAATTTTTAAGTTTTCAAAATTTTGTATTTTTTACAAATTTCAAAAAATATATTTTTTCCTTAAATTTTGTACAAATACAAACAACTTTTCCTTTAGTCACATTTTTGTACAACAAAAAACCAAGAAATTTTTTTTTGTTTTACTAGTTTTTGGGCCAGTCTTATTTTTGTTGTTTTGTAAGTTTTTGGGGCGAAGTTTGTCTAAGCTGTTGACCTTGAACTTAAAAATGTTATTTGTAAAATAAAATATTTTTTAAAAGTTTTTTTCCACCAGGATCATTTTGCAGGAGAATTAGGGTTCATGTCTCCGTTTTTTTATAATTTCTTTATTAATAGGGGAATAGGTTCAGTTGTGGGCATAGTTTCGTTTTTGACTCATAATTTGTGTCTTTATACATATTAAACAAACATATGTATATGTATTCAAAGCTAGGGACCTTAGCTAACTACTCGTGAAGAAAATAAATTTATTCCGTTGACTAGAAAAATGTTATTAAAAATTCAATAAGTTGGTCATTTTTCTAAAAAAGAAAATTTTGGTTCGGTTGTGGGCACTCTTGAAAAATCTATTAAAAATGCAAAAAAATTAATTAAGTAAACATTAATTAACTACATACGGATGATTTCTTCTAATTCTGACATTTCCTCCTCCCCATGTAAGGGCATATAAGATTTCTCACACTGAACCTGAACTGCCCAGTTATTACAGTTACTATAACTATAATATTATATTAATTTCCGTGCTGGACCACGAAACTCTTAAAATTCATAAAACACTATTAAATGTTGTAAGGAATTATTTATGATTATATCGACAACGATATTTCATGATTTATCCAAAATAAGAGTGGTCCACAACCGAATCAATTTGGATGCCCACAACCAAACTTGGCCATCATTTTAAAACATAATGATGAAAATTTTGCTTGTGAACATTTTTGTGATACTTGGTATTGAATCATAAAATATAACATATTTACTGCAGAAATACGCTTTGAACTTATCATTTTAATTAATTCACTTCGATTTGTTTAACATTTAACAATATTTAAAAATACATTTTTGTTATATTCAACGTGTCGAAAAATTTATTTATGTATAGTAAAAAGCGCAGGTGTCTAATCACTTTTGTATTCGCATAGAAAACTACGTTAGGTCATAACATATACGTGACATTTGCCAGATTAGACAAATGTCATTTCTGTCAAAAGTTCTGCGTGGGTGTCCACAACCGAACCATGCCCACAACTGAACCTCTTCCCCCAGTATTTTGGGTCCAAATCATTTGACGGGCGAATTTTTAGTGACAGTGAACTTGCAGTCAGAATGTTGTTCATTAAGGTCCAAAAAAGTTTTTAAAAAAATGATAGGACTAATAATTAATTAGTGTTGGAATGGTGAATGTTTAAAGTTGCTAGCGACCAAACTATATTACGCGTTTCGAAAAAAAACAGTTTTTTCTAAATATTTCGAAAACGATAAAAGATAGAAAACTTTTTAATTAATTAAATCAATAAATATGAATCTTAATATATTATAATTAATCTATTAAATAAAATAAATGAAGCAAAATCTTTATTATCAATAAAAAACATTTTATTATTATATGTGTAGAGTCCTTTGAACTAATTGGCTAATTACCCTATTTTGTAAAATATACATTTAAAAAGTGTAGCAATAAATAAAATTAAAATATATTCTTAGAAAAATAAATCGACAGGACTGCGTAACTTGCGGAGATACGTCCTGCCGGAAGACCCTTCCGGCAAGTTAAGCCCTTAAACATTCTATCATTAAATTGAGCAGCGTAGGTTATATTTTGGTTGGTTGTTTTTATTGTTTTTAAGTGTTCATTCAAGTTAAAGTTTTATTTATTTTATTTATTAAAGATGTACTACGCTGTGGTATTTTAATGTAAATTTTATGTATCATCTAGTCGCTTGCTGGGTGTAAAAAAATGATACATCGGATTGGCGTTGAAAAACATGATATCTCGGATTTGAGTTGAAAAACATGGCATATCGTCGTTTGAGTTGAAGAACATGACACGTCGAAAACGAAAATTTTTTATTCAAATTTCGGTTGGTACCACTGACCGCGAATCTTAAAATGTCTCAAATCAACATAAACTGTATACAAAATTATTTAACCTATTTCTTCTTTGAATTGGCATATTATGAAGCGAAAGCATTTGTTTCATAAAAGTTTCAAAGATTTGGCACATTTTAAAATTAGCGGTCAGTGGTATCAACTGAAAATTGAAAAGAAATTTTTTTTTCGACGTGTCATGTTCTTCAACTCAAACGACGATATGTCATGTTTTTCAAGTCAAATCCGAGGTATCATGTTTTTCAACGCCAATCCGATGTATCATGTTTTTACACCCAGCAAGCGTAGTGGTTTTGTGAACCAAAGAAAACTTATTTAAATTTACTTTTGCTTCCTCTAAAAAGAATTTGTGTAATCAAATGATTATGAAAAAAGCTTCTGGAATAAGCAAAATAATAATCAAACATCGGTTAAAGTAAAAAGAAAAAGAGTGAAATATTGAAAGTTAAAATCTAAGTATTTGTGTTAATAAAAACTAATATTAAAATGATTGATTTTGACATTTATTGTTTCTAATTTATTTTATTTGTAGGGGAGACCGGGGCGTAATGGCTAACTTTTCACTCTTTGTGCTTTTTCTCGGCCGTTTTTGTTTAAATTAAATGTTTTTCTACTGGAAAAGTTACTCTGGTATCTCAGCTTCCTTTTTTTTAAAAAAACGTCTCAATATGACTCTTGTTTTTTTTCTACAATAATTTTTCTGGAGCAATGCAAAGCTATCCAAAACGCCCCAGGCCGGGACGTATTGGATAACTCCCGGGGCGTAATGAATAATGAGTGAAAATTAATATTTACGGCCTCAAATCTTATTATATATTGTAAATTAAGGTTTGTGAATTAAATTTGATATAAAAAATATAAAAAATATAATTATTGTATAGAAAAAAAGATCAAAAAATATAACTACAATTATTTTCTAAAGACGTATTCTTCGGTTTTTTTATTAAAATTAATATTACAAAATTACAAATCAGAAATTTCAGTTTCTCTTTTATCTTTAATAAAAGTAAGTAATTTTATAGTAAATTTAATCAAATTCATAAAATGATAACAATTAAATAAGGATTTTTAAAATACTTTTTCTGTCTTAAGTAAACAAGCAAAATTATTTGCTTTTACAGTACTCACAAATAAAAAAAATATTCTTTGGTTTTTTTTTTAATTAATATAACAAAATTACAAATCAGAAGTTTAACTGTTTTAGTAATCTTTAAGAAAAGTAAGTAACTGTATAGTAAATTTTTTTAATTTATAAAATGATAACAATTAAATAAGAATTTTCGAAATACTTTTCTTGTCTAGTAAGAAATCAGAAAAAAGCGCAGAAGTCATATTTTGTTTTTCAGGTTATATTTTGCAAGACAAAAAAAAGAATAATTAAAAAAGAATTTTACTTTACCTGGTTTCTACTTACACAGAGCGCGGTGCATTATCCATCGCGCCCCGGGAAAAACTAGCCATTACGCCCCAGGGGTACTTGGCCAATATTTTGTAATTTTCTATCAATACAGAAAGTGTAAATGAAAAATCTCCAATTGGCCCTTTAAAAAAATGTATCAAGCTCAAAACACAATTTGATTTTTGTTTTTAAAGCTATTTTTGAAAAAATGAAAATTTTGAAAAATTACTTTCGTATGTCAAAAAAAGTTTTTCTACTATATTTTTTACAATAGTGAATGAATATTATCGAAACTTCGTACAAAGTTGCAGTATACCAAGTACAATAACTTGTCTATAGAGCGAAATTATTTCGATTTACCAATTTTAAATAAATTACAATTATCCATTACACCCCTTAGCCATTACGCCCCGGTCTCCCCTACTTAGAGCAAAGAAACTACTGGAATTCTGGTAATTCAAAATATAATAATTATTATTCCTTTTGGCACTTTACCATGACTGACAGTTGTATCCTTACTATAGGTTTCATGTGTAAGCTTAATGTAAGGCGAAAATTTTAAAATAATCTCATATTTTCTGCAGGCTCACGGCGGGTCTTAATTAACTTCAACCCAGAAGTTCTTAAACTTAAACGAGATGATCGTTCGAAAAACAACGACAATAACGAACAAAATCGCTCGAAAAAATAAAATCCTCGGATCGAAATGAAACACAAAGTATACTTTCATCGCGTACAGTTGATTGTGTAGAATTTTATTTGTAAGGTTTATTTGCGTACAATTGCTACCACTCCAATATATATTAACAACGTCAAAACTTATGAAAAATGTGACGGCACCATTATAATGAGCCATACTACAAAAACATCTAGAAAAACTGAAGTATATAAAACACTTATATATAAAATTTTTTCATACCTCAGGCACAAAATGCTAAAACGTATAAAGCATCTTAGAAATCAGCAAGATTCTTTAAAAAACACCTTATTTCAAGATGTAAGTTATCATTTTTCCATCTTACATTTTTACATTTTTTCAGTGCTGTTTATGTAAATAATTAAATTATTGCGAAGAGAAATTTTCGAAAATAATTAAATTTTTACGAAAAATTTCATTAAAATCTATTAAAATAATTTAATTTCTGTTAAATTAAACTCAAGGCTTGTCACTGTAAATTTATTTATTTTATTTATTAAAAATAAAAAAACAATTTTCATATTTCACATGAAACTACATCCTATGTATTGTCTATGTGCATTCACTTTTCACTATACAGATATCTTTCTAGTTGTTGCTGGATTGGAGAATTGGTGAAAGAGACGAAGACTCTGGTCACGTTTTGCGAAATACAAACAAGTCAGAAGAGCACCTCCAAGTATTTGAGCTACCAATTCAGGACAGTTTAACGACCTAAATGTGCTTTTGATAAAAATACAGCGAAACACTTGTCAGCGAGGTTTTCCACGGGAAATATATAGATAAGTTGCTCGGTGCCAAGAAATTTTTATATTTTTTTAACCCACCTCTCATCTCCTCCACTTCCTTTTCATTTCCACTGTAAATCGATTTTATCGGGACTCAAGTATAGTGAGCATCGACATGAAAACATTATTTATGTGTTCAACACACATTCAAGGCGTTGAGAAATTGATAACAAAGTGTGAAAAACAACTTAAAAAATTTTCAATTAGCGCGTTATTTACAGGATTATTTGCGGGAAATATCAAAAACTCATACTCTAATAAACAATTGACAGAAATAATTTAAATGAGATTTAACATTAACATAAGAAATAGTATTTTTCGTTATTTTTATTATGAATAGCAAAATAGTATACTTCGAGAGCAGTGGCCAATTTTTGAACGAGCACTTTTTTTGGAACGAACTGTAGACTTCATTAGCACCGTTATGAAAATTAATTGTATGTATTCAATTAGAAATTTTATTTGAGATTTCTTTTTATAGAGATTAAAAGTTAATCGTAAAAGTTTGTCATATCAGACTTTACGATTCCTATGTATAACTAGCGATGAACGTACAATTTGAATTTTTTTAATTATTAGCAAATTCAATTGTTTAAAAAAATAATACAATCTTTCTCAAGTATCCAATTACTTTCATAAATGATAAATTTTTATATGAAATCTTCTTGCTTTAATTTTAAGGGAACATTCCAGTTCAAAACAGGCAAAAAGAAGGCTTTTTAAAAAAATATTACTAAAATAACTATCACATTTATTTAAAAATTTCTTTTGCATGTAATAAATAATTTATTTATGAATTTGTAAAAAAAATTTTTTTCAATTTTATTTCAAAATGGCGGCGATATAAGCCATTTTCGAAAATGCCCATTTTCGGTGGTAAGATCGATTCCAAACTTTCTAAAACAGATAAAACCAAAGACGAAGTGACATTCTCTTCGTTAGACATTTCTTCAGATGTGGACCTCAAAAAAGTAGGATTTTCTCCCCCCCCCCCCTTTTTTTAGAGGGGCATGATGACGCTAAATCAAAAGCCGTTTGATTTTTTTAAAATCGCTTCAGAAGAACTCGAGATATCAGTCTTACCAGATCAAAAAATGACATTTTGAGAAAAACGTGTTTAAAGTTTTTGTTCATAAGTTTCGACATTTTTAAAAAAAAATCATGGAATTTGCTTAAAAATCGTTACTCGGGGGTTTTTGAAGTCGCTAATTACGAATACGGAATCAGATTTTTAAAATTCAAAATGGCGGATCGAATATGAAGGACATTTTATTTTTCAAAATCAATGGATTTTCTTGAAAATCGATACGGGGAGGGGGGTTTGGGGTCGCTAATTATGAATAAGACGTAATTTTTCCAAAATTAAAAATGTCGGGTGCAATATGGAGGATGAAAAAAAATTAAACGAAAAAAAACTTAAAATGAAAAAAATTTTCTTTTCCACCATATTGGATCAACCATTTTGAATTTTGAAAATTTGATATCTGATTTGTGATCAGCATCACCAAATACAATTTGTTTGTTTTTTTTAAATGCAAATGAGAAAACATTTAAATATATAGGGGAGAGTAGGGCAAACCGGACAGGTGGGTAAACCGGACCCCTCAATATTTCCGAAATGGCGAAATTGGCAAAAGTGCTATTCAGAAATTTGATACAACCATGTGTAGTGTACCTTATTTTTTTCAATTTGACATTTTTTAATTTTGTTTGTGCAACGCTGGGAGCAAAAGTTTTTTTTTAGTTTTTTTCTACGCTTTTTCAATTTTTTTCTTAAGGGAATTCTGAGGAAATCGTGTAATATTTCCAAAAATGAGGTCTTGGGTTTTGAAGGTATACACCTCAGGAATATTTACCACCAAAAACTTTGATGAATTTGCAAAGCGTTCCTTTTTGACAAACACTTATTCTCAAAATGAGCCTGTGGGGCAAACCGGACCGTTTTCGGTGGGGCAAACCGGCCATAGGATATTTCCATTGAATTAAAGTTTCATAAAAATTATTTTTAAATAAAATGTTTCTTTTATTAAAATATTTACTTACAATGTAAAATAATTGTCTTCCAATGAGAATTGGACCCTTTAATATTGTTTCTCTGATAATGACAAACATTTTTATTCTTTTATTTAAAAAAATATTTATTTAATTAAAATTCAATCCCGAATTATTATTTCCATTACTACAACCATTGTTTGCATGATTCTTTATGTTTTTTATTATTGTAGATTATGTACATGTAATATTATAAATAAAAAACCAAACGGTCCGGTTTGCCCCATGGGGGGTCCGGTTTACCCAAGGGGGTGGGGCAAACCTTACCGTTTGCAAAAGTTTTTAAAATTAACACAGCAACTAAACAATAAAAGATGAAGTGTAGGTGTCTCTGAGAAAAAGTTGTGCAATTAAATGATCTTTCAAACAAGCCCTCGAAAAATGAAATCGGTTGATTCGTTTAGTCACAAGAGTCGAAAAACCGTTAGGGGGTCCGGTTTGCCCCACTCTCCCCTACATATAATTTTTTATTTAAATAATAATAGCAGAGCAGCCATTTAAGTTTATTTTTATCTTTGTAATACTTACAAGTAATGGGAAATAAAAGCCCGTATATTTTTCAAACGGAAATAAAGAATAAAATTATTATTAAAAATGTTAATAAAATTCTACCAACGATTTCATGTTTTTTAATTTTAAGAAAATTCTTTATTATAATTTGATATTCTTAAATTGTAATAAAATTTTACGAAAGAATTCAGATTAAAATTTTTAAATACAATTTATGCAAAAATAAATTAAGTTTCATATAAAAGAATTTTATTACTTTTTAAAATAATTTAATTTTTACGAAGAATTTCATTAACATCTTTCAACAAAATTTAATTTTTCTGAAAAATTATATTAAAAGTTTTATAAAAGTTTCAATACAATTGTACTGACCCGCGTGGAAGAGGAAGTTTGGGCGAAATCCAGCAAAGTATGGGAAAGCTTGGCAAAATTCGGCAAAGCTTGGCAAAGTGTGGCTAATGAGCGTTTCCCAAGCTTTGGAATGTACGTGATTAATAACGGTAATTAAAGTACGCGGACACTTAGGAAAAGTATATGAACAAAAAAATAGGTATAGGAGAATAAAAAATTTATTATTTTTAGTATTTTTGCCAAAAATTAAAAATTTTAATTTCTGGAGTTTGGCAAAAGATACGAAAAGTCGGCAAAGTATAAGAGAATGAAAAAACTATTTTTTTTCATATTTTTATGAAAAATTAAAAATCTCACTTTCTGGAGCTTGGCAAAGTTCGGCAAAGTCGGCAAAGTGTGGGAGAATGAAAAATTTATTATTTTTTTCACATTTTTTTGGAAAATTAAAAATCTCAATTTCTGGAGCTTGGCAAAGTTCGGCAAACCTTAGCAAAGTATGGGAGAATAAAAAATTTATTATTTTTTTCAAATTTTTTTAGAAAATCAAAAATCTCAATTTCTGGAGCTTGGCAAAGTTCGGCAAAAGTCGGCAAAGTATGGGAGAATAAAAAATTTATTATTTTTTTCATATTTTTTTGGAAAATTAAAAATCTCAATTTCGGGAGCTTGGCAAAGTTCGACAAAGCTTAGCACAGTGTGGAAAATGATAAAACCATTTTTTTTCATATTTTTTTGGAAAATTAAACATCTCAATTTCTGGAGCTTGGCAAAGTTCGGTAAATGGCGGCAAAGTATGGGAGAATAAAAAAACTATTTTTTCTTCATTGAGATTTTTAATTTTCCAAAACAATATTAAAAAAAAAATTTTTTTAATCTCCCATACTTTGCCGACTTTTGCCAAACTTTGCCAAGCTCCAGAAATTGAGATTTTTAATTTTCCAAAAAAATATGAAAAAATAATAAATTTTTTATTCTCCCATACTTTGCCGACTTTTGCCAAACTTTACCAAACTCCAGAAATTGAGATTTTTAATTTTCCAATTAAAAAATAAAAAAAATAATAAATTTTTCATTCTCCCACACTTTGCCAAGCTTTGCCGAACTTTGCCAAGCTCCAGAAATTAAAATTTTTAATTTTCCAAAAAAATATTTAAAAAATACTGGTTTTTTTATTCTCCCACACTTTGCCAAGCTTTGACAAGCTCCAGAAATTCAGATTTTTAATTTTTCATAAAAATATGAAAAAAAATAGTTTTTTCATTCTCTTATACTTTGCCGACTTTTCGTATCTTTTGTCAAATTAATTGATTAATTTATAATTATTAATATTATTATATTAATTATTTATTTATTTAATATTATATTTAATATTAACGGTTGAAAAGGCATGTTCTTCACCGTTCGTTTGAAGAAGGTATGTTTCTCAGCGCTTTCTGGCCTCCACCACCCATCGCTGAATCGTTACAAGGCGAGATGTATTACTTTCCTCAGTATTTGGATGGAGTTCTCCTCGTTCAAGAAAAGATGGCATTTTCCAGACAATGCCCAAGTGTTCCAAGAGTTCAGTGGCATCCCGGTATCCACGATCAACGATAACAATATCACCTTCTTGAAACCACTGTCTCATCAGCCCGACATCTCTTTCAAACTCTGTTCGCAGAATGGACGCATCGTTGTTACGACTATCGGCAAAGTATGGTCCCTGTATGTCTAAAATGAATCCATCAGGAGCAACAATTATGTGAGGTTTTACAAGATGCTCTCCCTTGTGTACGCTGTATGATTGGCGTAAAGCCTTAAAATCGCTGCTCTTATGCACATACGTGTAAGTACCGTCAATTATTGCTATTGCTCGTGGAACTTCAGAATTAGGATTATAAAGTCGATTAGCAAATGCTGATACATGATCATTGATATAATTTTCACGTGATATAGCCGTAAATAAAATATTTTCAGGCACAAATCTTCTTATTAAAGACTGTCGAACTGTAGAAATTGCCATGCTTGTTGCTTGACGACTTGGATATTGGAAGATGGTGGTAAGAAATTCATCGGAAAGTCCTTGTCGTAATTTGCATAAAAAAAGTAATATGTCCTTTTTATAAACATATCTGTGTCCAACATCAGCAGCAGGTACTTCAGCACAGTAATGAAATAACTCCTGAAATTGTTGCTTTGTTACCGAAAAAAATATTTTAAATTCAGCGTCACTGAAACTATTTTCGTCTTCTATTCTCGTCATATTGATTGCAACTTCACGTAAACTTTGCATAAATAATTGAAGCTCCTGTCTTTCTAATCTATGCGGTCTAAATACATATTTTAAACCAGGTAACAGATGTCGCAAAAGATATCCTCGATCATCTAAATGATCTGCACATGATTTGACCGATTCAGGTATGAAAATGTTGATAGTTATAAAAACATTCGCTCGACATTCCATGGAAAGATAATGCAAATTTAATGCAGCGTTACAAATCAGACAGGTGCCATTGTTTGTTTGAGTTAATATATTAAACCTTGAGCAGTCAGGATCGTGTTCAACGGCTTCTATTTCTTCTCTAATACTTCGGTTACAGTCAATACATAAACGAGAGTGGTCATCCAAATCTAATAGAGGCAAATTTAAACTATTTCGTATGTTAATCGCGATTTCAACTTTGGCAGCATCATCTTCCCTATCTATTCGCGCCATTGTTGTTAATTGGAATCTTCCATTGCATGCATAACAATTCAAGCGATTCGCCATGATTCGATATAATTAACTGAAAGATGGACAAAATTTACAAACGAAAAATTATTGATATAAAGTTAATATAAAGTTGAATAAAAAATAAAACCTTTTTCTGATAGTTTCTTCGAACTTCACAAAACTATTATTTAATTTGTAAGTAAATTGATACACTAACACAAAATCCACTATTTCGAAAAATATAGTTCCTTTTTGCAAATGAATTATTATTCGTCAGTAAATTATTACCAAATTAACCGAATAAGAAGAGAAATATGAAATAACAACTGTCACATAAAAATCTGAGAGGTTAATAAATAATTTTATCGCTTAGCAAAAAAAAAATAATCGAAAGTGATTTTAATTTAACTTTGAAGCTCAGTAAAAACAGTTTTTCGTTTGTCAATTTTTATTCTGTAATTTATTTCTTTTGATTTTTTTTTGTTTTATTTAATTAATTATTTATTTATTAATCAATTATTTATCAATTAATTATTTTAATTGTTAATGAAAAAATTGCGTTAATCGATAGGGAAAATGGTGCTGCTAAAAGAAAAAAACGTTTTTTAATTTACTTCCTTTCAATATGGGCAAATATTATACTTATGCGTATTAAATGAATCATAACAAATATTATATTAACAGAAATTACTATTTTTTCTATTTTTATTATTTAAAATATGAAATTTTATTGAAGCTTAGTTTAAACAAAAATGTTTGCTTATTCTAACCATATTTTAGTCTAACCATATTTTAACTATAAATTATTATAATTATAATAATAATTGTAATAATTATGATTATATTAATTATAATTATTATATTATAATTATTATTATATCTTTTTAAGTTAGTAACGAAAATGATTTAAAAAATATTTCGAATAATTTTAAAAATATTGTGCCTGTATTCAAATCATTTGTTAAACATAGCAACGAGATTTGTTATTCGTTTAAACGTCAACTCGAGTTTGACGAGTATTTATACATTTCTTTAAAGAAAGATTTTAATTGTTTAATTGTAAAAAAATGAAGTGGGTGCTCGTGCAGTGGATAAAAGAGCGTTCCATCACAGTCATGGAGGAATCTGAAGAAACGATAGATAAAAAAGAAGGAGAAGAGGTTAATGTAAATTATAATGGAAAGAAGTACAAAGCTATTCTTAAACTGCGAAGTTGTAAGTATTAATTTTTAAAAATATATTTCATTATATTACATTAAATTTAATTAAAGTCTTTATAGATTTTTAAATAAAAAATTTTATTTGTAGAAGATAAATCATTCTTGGATTCTGTACATGTCACAAAGGAAGGAAGTATGACTAAGAAAAAAACTATTGCTGGAAAAGAGAAAGAGGAACAGAAAATTGCATTAAAATCCAAAAATACGGTAGACCAAGAAAAAAGTGAATCGCTACAGTCCTTCACAGGTATTATCTTCATATCTTCTTTTCATTAACCTAATTCCTAAACTTACATTCTTTACTACACTGAAATAAAGGTTAGTGTTGCCGCAAGACTCAAGACTTTTCAAGACAAGACGAGACTGACGGTGACAAGACCAAGACAAGACGGGTCATTTATCTTGTTTCGATTATTCAAGACGAGACAAGATCAACTGTGACAAGATCAAGACAAGACCAAGAGTCTCGAGTCTAAATTAACTAATGGAAAAACAAGATAACGCATAATTTTATTGAGTATAAATGAATAATTTATTTTTCATTAATTTTACTTTTTTAAGAAATGAATAATGTTAATACAGAGAATACATAAAATTTTTTTATTTTGTGGAATCACAAACATTTACAGTAATAAAAATATATTATTCGCAAAAAATATCAAACTTTTTTCAACTCATTTTTTATTTTAGTTGAGACAATAGAAGAAAAGCAAGAGTTCAAACATTAAAGATATTCAGTGTCATTATTGCTTAGTCTGTTTCTGTGTTTTCTTAAAACTAGACCACCTTTAGAAAACAGGCGTTCTGCTGGAACACTTGTAGCAAAAATCGCTAATAAATATCTAGTTATTTTTGATAATTGTGGAAAAGATTGCCTGTGAAACAATTAATTCAGCAACTTTGTAAAATCGTCAACAGCTTCAACATCTTCTGTTTCACAACTTGTGTGATTGTCGGGTTCAGCATCGCTATAATTTTTTTATAAAATTTCTTGAAAATATTCGTACGATTTATTTTTCAATTCTGTTCCCCACACAGTTTTATCAAATAAATCCAGCTTATGTCGTGGATCGAGAATCAATACAGCGCAATAAATCCAATTGGATTTTAAATAATGTTTGATAATTTTATCACAGCCAACTTGGAAAGCAATGATAATTGATTCATCGATTGAAGTCCGATTACTTTTTATATCCAGTTCACGTCATTGATGTTCGATATTGTCCAATATAATATTGATTCCAATAACTACTGATGGTAGAGTTGGATATTTGTCTCCACTTAATACTTGAGATAGCTTTTTAAAAGACTGCAAATGCTCTTGGAGCATAGACATCATTTTCCATTCTTCCTCAGATATGTGACAGCACTGTAAAGTGTCGGTATTTTCTACTAAAGCAGAAATCGATTTTTTCATTTTTAGTCCGGCTGTTATCATGTCGTGTGAACTATTCCACCTAGTATACCCATCTAACGGAAAGTCAATAAGAACTTCATTGTTCAATTTGCAGTAATGCCCTAGTTGATTTTTCAGTTGTTCTGATTTTTTAAGTTTTTTAAAAATTTGGCGCAATTTGTTAATAGGTGGAATGTTTTTAAAATCAGAGTTTTCAGTATTCGAATTCTCGGAATCAGACTCAGAATCGGATCCATCCAACTTTTCCTCTTCAAATACATCTGCTTTCAAGGTTTTCAGTATGTCTTGAACTGCCAAGTTCAAAACATGTGCAAAACATTTGAAATGTTGATCTTCACAGTCGAATTTAATACCTTGCTTGTGAAGTATTTTTTCAAACTCCTGAAGAAAAACATCATTTACAGACGCGTTGTCTACTGTGATACCCATTACTTTATTTGGAATACTTAATTTCTTCAAAGAATTATAAAAAAATTCAGCACTATCAGATCCTGCCTGACGACCATTACTAGGAACAAAATCTGTTGATAGTGAATTCGTTTTCGACTTATCGTCGATGAAATGGACCGTATTTGAATTTAACATTTTAAATTGCGCTACTATATTTTTTTCATCACACAATTTACAGACACTAATTTTAATTTTATCCTCATATTTGAAGTGAAAGAATTCAGTGTAGTTATGACGGCTACTTTTTTCAGACGTACTTGTATTTAATGAACTGTCAACTTCGCTAACAACATTTGGAGATACTTGTAAGTCGTTGTTTCCATCATTTTGGTTATTTTCTTTAGTAGATTTCAATATTGGAGACATACTGCTTTTTGGACGATTGCGTCTTCTTTTCATTTTTATGAATACTACGTTTCTTTTTTAAGTATAAATTCTTTGATATCTGATCGATCAAAACGTAAACGAACAAATCGATGACAAGAAGAGATAGGTTATGGTTCTATTGCGTAGCGTTTTACTTCTAATTTAGATATTACTCAACAAATAGTAGTAAAGTAGTAAGCGCTGTATGTTCTAAATAGCAAGCTCTTTTTAAAATAAGACAAAGTATTTTGAAATTAAAAGATAATTTGGAATTGGACTTAATTAATTCGTATATTTCTAAAATGTTTTTAGAACGTTTCATGTCTCATACCAGACATGACACGTTTTTGGAACGTTCCCGATATTTTTGTGCTGGCTGGGTTATATTATTCGTTTAACAATAGATATGTAATGATGTAATGAATTATTTATTTCTTTGTTTATAACATTTTTCAGCTTTATAAAAATTTATGAGACATGAGATTTCATTTCCGCAATATGTATAACGACAAAAGAATAAGTTATTTATTTAAGTTTTAATACGTTAAAGGGCTTAGGAGGTTAAGTGTGTAAAAACTGCCATCGTATCTATTTTTCTCAAATTTGGCTAATATATTAATATCCATATGATTATAACTTTCTGCAATTTTGAACTCAAAATTCGCTTTTTTGGGGGAGTTATGGAGGGGGAAAGCAAAATCAAAAAACTTATTTTTCTCGAAAACTACTGAACCGATTTTAATGAAATTTTAAGAGGTTGCAAATATAGATAAGACAATTTTAGAAAGAAAATAAAAAACTTTTTTTTCAAAAAAAATTTTCAAAAAAAATTTTCAAAAAAAATTTTTGAAATTTCCAAAATTTTTTTTAGGGTTATTTTTTTAAGTGAACACTTTTCCTTTTGTTGTAAAAAGTACCTTATAATGTCCCCTTTAACATATATTTTTTCAAATTTTTTAAAAACATAGTTTTTGAGTAAAATGTCAAAAACCATGGTCATGCTATTTGTCACGTACGGTAATGCACATATATACATATGGGACATATTAATGTGATAGGGTATAGCCAAATAAGTATGGAAAAAGTGACCCGAATATATTTTTCCCATTCATTCCTACCCACTTAAAAATAACTTTTTGAAATTTTTAACTTAAAATTTTGACTTTTTTGGAACTTATGGAGGGGAAAAAATCGAAAAACGCATTTTCCTCAAAAACTACTGTATGTATTTTAATCAGCTTTGGATATGTTAAAAAGACAATTAAAGAGATTCCAAAAAAAATTCAAATTTTTTTTTAATTTTAAAATAAAATTTTTCGAAATTTTAAAATAAAATTTTTCGAAATTAAAAAAAAAATTTTTTTATTAAAGTGACATTTTTATGTATTTTCTCATTTCATTCTTTTATGTGATCTACTTAATAAAAAAATCTTGCCCGACATGATTTCAGGGTGTGTCACGGTAAATAACTCAAAGGTCATACCCGATACCTACATTATTATGTTGTATGCGAATGTTTAACCAATTAATTATTTATTTAATTATAAATTAATACTTAGGGTTTTCTGAATACAAGTCTGAAATCGATGTCAAAAAAAATTATTTCCAAAGAAAAATCCAAAAATATTTATTTTTGCATTTAAAATTTTTTTCTTTTTGAATCGTTGAAGCGGTACATCACATTTTTTTTTATTTAACTTCTTTAACAGTCTTACTCTTTAAAAAATAATGGCCTAGATGATTTTAGAGTGCGACATGGTAAAAAAACTCCAAAAATCCTAAAATTTGATTTTAAAATTTTCGAAATTTTTTTGTTTGTCTAAAAATATTTTTTTATATCAACTTCAGATATGTATTTATCAACCTTAATAAGCCACTAGGAATAAGTTACAAATATATTTTACAGTTTTTTTAAAATTAACCATTTACACACAACATAAAAATGTTCCGGGTAGGGTTTTTGAGTTATTTACCGTGACACACCCTGAAATCATGTCAGGACAAATTTTTTTATTAAGTAGATCATATAAGAGAATGAAATGAGAAATACATAAAAATGTCACTTTAAAAGAAACAAAAATTTTTTTTTCGAAAATTTCGAAAAATTTTAATTTTAAAATTTAAAAAAAATTTGAAATTTTTTTTTGGAATCTCTTTAATTGTCTTTTCAACATATCTAAAGCTGATTAAAATACATACAGTAGTTTTTGAGGAAAGTGCGTTTTTCGATTTTTTCCAAAAAACTCAAAATTTTGAGTTAAAAATTTGAAAAAGTTATTTTTAAGTGGGTAGGAATGAATGGGAAAAATATATTCGGGTCACATTTTCCATACTTATTTGGCTATACCCTATCACATATATATGGCCCATATGTATATATGTGCATTACCGTACGTGACAAATAGCATGACCATGGTTTTTGACATTTTACTGAAAAATTATATGTTTAAAAAATTTGAAAAAAATATATGTTAAAGGGGACATTATAAGGTATTTTTTTACAACAAAAGGGAAAGTGTTCACTTAAAAATATAACCCTAAAAAAATTTTTGTAAATTTCAAAAATTTTTTTTGGAAAAAAAGTTTTTTATTTTTTTTCTAAAATCGTCTTATCTATATTTACAACCTCTTAAAATTTCATTAAAATCGGTTCAGTAGTTTTCGAGAAAAATAAGTTTTTTTATTTTGCTTTCCCCCTCCATAACTCCCCCAAAAAAGCGAATTTTGAGTTCAAAATTGCAGAAAGTTATAATCATATATATATATATGTGGGCCAAATTTGAGAAAAATAGATGCGGGGATAAATTATTTACTTAAAAAGTTATAAAAAATATTTTTTGACTCTTTAAACACTTCTTCAACTCAAAAGTCAAGCTTTCAAGACCAAGAAATTCAATCAGTCCGTTCTCCCATAAATGAAAATCTGCCTCATTCTTCGGGAAAAATAGAACCAATTAATGATTTAAAAAAACCTTCAGCTGGCTTAACTTTTGAGAATACTTATATTATATTGTCGAATCTTTCTAATTCCAAGCAAAGTCTTACAGGTGATTTTATGGGCATACACGGGTATTAAATATATTAAAGACAAAAACATGTGAAGTTTAAACTCTTTCAAAACTACGTTGTTTACTATAGTGATTTTTTCTATCATTAATTGAAGACCTGTCATATGTTTTTTTACAATTTAGATATTTATTTAATAATTAATAACTTATCAATTTTTTTATGTTTCTGTAATCAGTTAAAATTTTTAACCTATTAAAAAATAAATTGCCAACCTCAAACAATAACAAAATATTTTTCTTTTTTTAGTTACACGAGAGAATTTCACGTTTTTAGAAAATTTGGTTTTGTGGATGGGAACACAATTTAATGAAAAACAGATCGCAACAGCTCCTTCCGAAACAACAGTTGATTGACTTTTTTATAACTCTAATTCTTTAATTTTAAATGTTGTTTTATTATCATATTTAATTAATAACAACTTTATTAATAACAATGGTTTAATTGTAAATTTTATTTTAGCGTTTGGCTTCAACAACGAACAAAAAAACTGAAATAATTTCTCTAAAAGAAAAGACTAGCAGCGAAGAAGGGCTTAAAGCAGAAAACATAGCGAATGAAGAAGGAATGTCTAAATTGACAGAAGGAGAAAATGTTTTTATCAAAACTTCAATCATTGCTAACATTTTAAAATCAAAAAGCAATCCCGAGAAAATGGTCAGGTTATGTCTGCTGGAATTAATCGAAAAGCGGAAGTTGGAAGCAATGTCCGCGTTCGGAAAAAGAGGGAAATTGGCAGTACCTCAAGATATATTGAAAGCTGTTTTTAGTAAAAGAAAAGTTTGTCTATAATACGGTCGTTCATAAACTGCGACTAATTTTTTAAAAATTTGTACCCCCCTCCTACTATTTCATACATTAGCACCAATATATCTTGTTATAGGAAATAACGAGGCCCCCACCCACGTCTCGTGGAAGAGTCTCGTGGTTTGTAGACGACAATGTATATATTTAGTCAATTTAATAAGTAATAATATTAATTTAATCAATAAATACCTTAAATTCGCGTTGACATAAGCTCGGCAATTGAAATGAACATTAAAAAATTTCCCGAAAAGTATTAATTTCTCCAGCACAAAATACCAAATTTTCGGTCCCACAAAGTTTGTTTTAACAAAAACTTACTGCAATAAGAAGTTTAAGTTAATCCTTTAATCAATAATTTTATTTTTCTAGAATTTATTGAAGAAAATAAAGATACAAAAATACAATTTACATATGGCCAATATACAAAATCAATCAACAACTTCTGCGGAAGATTACGCCAAGCGGCTTCAGAAAAGGAGAGTAAAGGCAAAAAATCATGATTGAAAAAATATATTTAAACAACAATTAAAAATCATTAATTTTAAACAATTTAATTATATTATAAAATATATTTAATTGCAATTTATTTATCTATCATTGTATTATAATAAAAATTAATTCGACTAATTATTAATACAATAACGTTTATACTTCCCTCATATGTATAATTTACAGTATATAAATAAAAACATTAATTCTCACTTAAAGATATTCATCCTTTTTCTTTAACTTTTACATTCCGGAATAAACAACATTCTTCATCCTTGAAATATAAGCAAACTTTTAGCAATGCAGAAGACATATTACTTAAAAATAAAAAAAAATCCATTGATTAACCAAATGATCTTCAAATGATCTTCAATATAACAACAGTAAAGAATACACGATTTGTAAACATTAAACAACAAACAGGTATGTAAGTAAGATGATGACAAAATCGATCATTCCGAGTTAGAATATAAAGAACAATAATAGGACAACATTTTTTCAACGTTTCGACAGCACAGCTGACCTGTTACCAAGCAGATTAGCTTTGAACAATAATCGAGTCTTGAACAGTTAATGCAACCTGAAATCATGACAAATGCTTAATCCATAATCAACCTTGATCCAAGATTAATCGTTAAGCCAGAATCATTCCTTCAACCATAATCGATTTTCGAGCCATAATTAACTGCAGGGTTGCTACAATTTTTCTCGAATGAAATTCCCTGACTTTTCCAGGTGTTCCAGGTCTCAAATAATATTTTTCCATATATATTGGAGGTGTGATTTATATAAAAAGTAATTAATTAAAAAGTAAAATTTATCAAAACATATCAGATTTTATTGTTATATTGATAATTTATAGAAAAATAACTCAGTTTCAAACATTTTTTCATTGTCGAAAATACAATATTTAAAATTTTTATGTTTTTTAAGGTGTCTATTTTTTGAGAATAATGTTTTTTTTTAAATAATTTTAATTGAAAATTTGGAAAATAATTTATATTTTAAATTATAAAATTATAATTACGGTCACTAACTTCCTTTGATTATTTTCGAAAATTTTAAATAAAATTCTTTAAAAGAATATTCAATTATTTTCAATAAAATGTAAAGAAAATTTAATTCATTCAAAAAATTTTAAATAATTTCTTTATAAAAATTCAATTATCTTGAAAGAATAGAATTGAAAAATTTTAAAAATCTTATTTTTCAAAATTTCCCAAAAAAAACTTTTCAAAAATTCAATGTTATTATAAAATTTTAAGTGTTTTTTTAAATCAACTAATAAAAATTTTAATTATTTAGAAAGAGAGGGATTTAGATTTAGAGAGTGCAAGGAAAAAAGTACCAAAGAGTACTTTTTCATGGTAAAATTCGGTAAAATTCGCCAAAAAATAACATAATTTTAACAGAAAATTATTTTCCAGGTGTTTTCTCATTTTTCCCTGACATTTCCATACAAAATAAAATTCCCTGACATTTCCAGGTTTTCAGACATTGTAGCAACCCTGTAACTGTTAAGCCATAGATCCGTAATCAAGTTTCAAGTCATTATTAACTGTTGAGCCATAATCAAGCCTTGATCCATATCAGAGCTTCGAGCCATAATCAAGCCTAGATCCATAATCGAGTTTCAAGCCATGATTAATCGTTGAGCCATAATCAAGCTTTGAGCCATGATCAAACCTTGAGCATTAAGTCTTGAGCCTTGAGCCATAAGCAAGCCTTACTATTTTTCACTCATTTTTTTAGGCTCAACATGATGTAGGTAAAAAACTATTGATTTTCGGGTGTTTTGCCATTGACATTTTTTGTTCAGGAGATTATACTAAACACATTTTATTAAATTAATTTCTTTAAATTCTATTCTCAATTAATTTGTACACTGAAGCTTTGCAGATTTATTTTTTAATAATAAAAATAAATTTGGTTAAACCACCGTTAAAAAATAAAATGTTTTATTAGAAAACTTTACACTATTAAATTCTGCAATTTAAACACTATATGTTTATATGAAAATAAAAAATAATGATAAATTATTCTACACAGTTATAATGAATACACTGTTATAAACTTGACATACGTTTATAAAAATATTAAGAAAAAATGATGTCGTATAACGTCATATGGAATTTAATAAGAATAATTTTCATTGAGATATATAAAGGGCGCAGATTTTTAATTTATGGAATTTAAATATGTCGAATTCAACAAAAAAATTAAAATTTATTTTAATTAAAAAATTTAATTAAAAATTAAAAAATTATTTTTTATTATTTAATTAACAGGTGCAAAGTTTATCGGTATGCAATTAAACAATGTAGAATTTACCATTATTTTTTCATTCTTATACTTTTAAAATTGTTGAATTTAATATGTAGTGTATAAAGTTTTATAATAATAATTTCAATTATCAAAAACAGATTCACTGTGTAAGATTTAACGGTATTTAACTGCAAAAAATCAATTATTTTAACTAAATTGTGCATAATTTAATTCTGCAAAGCCTAAATTGAACATAATATAAGTAATTTAAATAAATAAGTCATTCTAGGGTAAACCCACTAAACCAAAAATATTGCCTGAAATAAATAAATTACGTAATTTATTTGTGAATATAATATTAACATATTATTTTTAACATTCATGACACTTAATATGCATAATTCTAATCATTGTTTGCATTTAAATTGTAATATTATATTTAAGTCAAAAACAGAATTTGTTGACTCGAGAAATAAGTTCACCCTCGACAATTGATGCGTTTACCCTATAGATTCTTCAATTTTACATGGATTTCGTGTAGTTTAACAATAATACTCAGAAACTATAACATTTTTTGAATTTGTTTGTAATAAATTTTAACAGTATCCAAATTAAAAGTGTGGAGTTTAGATGATTTTTATTTTATTAATTGCATATTATATCAACTGTGCTGAAATGATTCCTGTACGGAAGCAAGGAGCTGGTTGTAACAGTTTTTAGAAAATTGTATAAATTATGAAATCTATCAAGTGTGTTGTAATTATTATTAATGTTGTTATATTGCAAAATAAATTCTCCCTGTTGTAAAGTAGAAACAAAAAATCATTAAAAAGTATTATATGTTTTCATAAAAAAACGTTTTGCTATTGCAAAAGCAGTTATTAAAAACTTGCCCTGTAATCAAATTGATTGTAGGGGATACCGGGACGTAATGGATCACTTTTCACATTTTGTTGCTTAATTTTGTCATTCTTGCTGTAATAAAAATTCTAACATGTGGAAAACTTAGCCTAACATCTCAGCTTTAAATTAAAAAAGTACGCCCTAATATCACTTATACTTTTTTCTAGAACAATGTTTTTGGAGAAATGCAAGGTGAGGAATTTCGCCTACCCGGGGCGTAATGGATCAGCAATGAAATTATAATTTAGATCATCAAATATTATTACGGTATTGGCAATTTTAGTTTCTATTGTATATTTATAACAAAGAATATTGAAAATAGAACATATTTTATTTAAACTTTAAACGTTTTCATGCAATTTTTAAATTTTACAAAGTTGTAGCGAAATGAAAAATCCATTTACTTAAAAAAAATCTATTCCCTAGTTATTTTTTTATAAAGGGTTAAAATTGTTTATCATTTTATTAATATTTTAAATATAATAGGTTTTTCTTAATAAAATATGCGATCCAATACGCCCTGGCCAAAGTAATCCATTACACCCAGGAGGTTTTTGTTAAAAATTTTATTATTTGTTATCAATACCGTAAGTACACGGAAAAAAAAGTCCATCAACCATTAATGGATTAGTATATTACTTTGAGACGGGACTCTTTTTCCGTTGATGGTTACTTAACTTCACTTAACAATTGAAAAACATCATTGAAGTATTAAAAAAGAGTCATGGAATGATTAGAATGCCAGTATGTGACCAATTGTTTTAGATTTAATGGTGAATTATTATATCAATGGATGTTTGAATGTTTACGAATCATTAGTAAAGTTTGTGAAACGTTAGTTGACTCGTAGTCTAAATCGGTGCTCTTCACCAGCGCATTGTTGCGCAGTGTACCGATGCGCATTTCTTCCGGTTTCTCTATAGTCCATGTGTTTTTGCTGTCTGCTATACAAATCCCTATATACTATTATGTGTAATGTGAATATTTAACTTAACTAATAATTTGCAGTTTGATTGCGTCTAGAAATTGACCTCGATGAAAATATATTTTCTTTTATATTTCTCGCTAATTAAAAAGTAGTTATTAGTGCAAAATCATTTCTCACAAGTTGTGAAAAATTTTGTTATTTGGTATATAAGAACAGTTCGCTTCTAAACTTAAAGTGTTATAAGTGTGTGTTTCTACGTTATTATAAGTTATTATAAGTGCGAAAATGTATTGGTCTAAAGCGTCTAAGAGTGTAAATAAAATATCGGAACTGTGCAACGAAAAAGTGTGTTTATTCTGTACCAAATAGTGTCTAAAATTAGGGATAATTCTGAAAGAATAAGTTGAATTTTTTGAATGCTTTTGATAGTCATGGAAAATTTAATAGACAGTTTTCTAAATTTTAGTGAACGAGTTTTATATATTGTGACTCCAAGTATGTTATCCATTCAATGATTTTGTGTCCCGTCTCAAAGTAATATACTAGTCTATTAATGATTGATGGACTTTTTCTTTTCGTGTATTAAACAAAAATTGTCAATAATTCTTTAAGAACAAATGTTTAAAGCTCAAAACCTGATAAACAAAAATTTTTTACAAACAATTTTGAAAAAGATATAACAAAAAAACAAAGATTTCAAAAATTTACTTTCGAGCGTCAAAATCGCTTTTTCTACGATATTTTTAACAATAATAAATGAATAACAGTGAAACTTTGTACAAACTTACAGTACATTAAGTACATTATTTTGATCAAAAATCGAAATTACTCTGATTTACCACTTTTAGTTAAATTGAAGTAATCCATTACGCCCCGGTCTCCCCTACTGCTTCCCACCAAGCGACATAGAAAATGTGTAAGTTTTTAATTCTGATCGTCGTGCCTAGCTCGAGTGCCCCTGCAAGAGAAACAACGCAAGTGACTATGTGTAAGTTTTTCCTTCGTATTTTCAAAAAGTGACATCGTGAGTCACATTTTGCAAAAATATTTGTTTAAATAATTAATTTTTTTGCAAAATTAGAGCCAGCACAGACACTTTTATTAGAGAAGTGTCATTTAATTATTAAAATTTTATATCTAAACCGCAGGTTAGAAGTTTCCCATGGAAATTTCCTGGAAGTTACTAGGAAGTTTCCAAAAATCCTCAAAGATATAATGAAATATATAATATATAAATGAACCCTGTAAAGTCAAGTGACGATTTGGTTGAGCGCATAAAGCTCTATTCCAGCAGCACACTTTTGAGGCCTTTGGTGGTTCGAGTCTCTTTTTTAAATAATAATTTCACTAAAAAAAAATTTTATAATTTTTGGAAACTTTATGGTAACTTCCAGGAAGTTTCTATGGGAAGCTTCCAAGAAGTTACCAGAAAGTTTCCATGGGAAGTTTCTAAACTGCGGATATTATTGTATTTCCTGGAAATTTCCAGGAAGTTTCCAAGGGTAACTTCCGAAGGTTGTCACGGCAGTTTTAATAATACAGCTGTGGTTGCTTATTGAATGAAAGAAGGTGGAGTAACGGGTATTCTTTCCCGACTTTTGAGATCTTAAGTTTGTCAGGTAATATATTTTTGTTAAATGTAGGCATTGAGCCGTAACTAAAATTAATAAGGCTTTAGTTAATTTTGTCAAACTTAAGGCCTCATTTGGGTAGAAAGTGGACAGGTATTTCAAAACTGGGAGAAGCGCTGCCACAAAAGCCGTAGTAGTTTTTCGTATTGTTTCAACATTGTGTCGGTGATCGATTGAAGAATAATTGCTGCGACAGACTCCTGAATCCCTTGTTTTAAAAATGCCTCCCTGAAAACATTCCTCCTACCAAAGAAAGTTTCTTCGCAAGTGAGTGCTTCTCTCTGAAAAGACAGATGAGTAAATCATCACTTGGTTCTAAGTAAACTTGTTCGCAGACAAGTAAAGATTTATATAAGGGAAGCAAGACTGTGTCGGTCAATGGGGAACTACTAGTATTCCAACTGCTTCATCAAGAATGATTATTTGTAAAGTTTTGAAAACTAACGAAAAGGGAGCAAAAGCGTATAATTTATAATGACTCCAGTTAATGGTGAACGCATCGATTGCAAATAAATCATTTTCAATAAGTGATAGCAAAAACCGCTGCCAAGTTATACATTTTTGTTATAATTTTTGGGCTCAAAAGGTGCTTACAAAAAAACTCTATAAAATTAGAGAAAAACATTTAATATTTACATTAAAATTGTACGCTCAAAATAAATAGTTCCCATTCATGATTCATGTTTATAGAAATTCGTACATTTACGAAAAGCTAATTCCGAGGCTTATTCATCTGCTTTTTATTGTAAACTTTTTGTAGCACATGCGAAAATGATGATTTCCAGGAAAATCTGATTACATTTTCACCATGAAAGTTTCCATGGATAAAGGAGAGAGATAGAGAGAGAAGCAAAGAGAAAACCCAGAAAATGTTTTCAGTAAACGAAGTATAAATTACATCCCCGAGCGAAACTAAGCTATAGAAGCACCTATTGCGAGAAGAGTGTACTTATCTCACATGTTCGTGTGCAAAGTGCATGTCTGTATAGACTGTTTAACCCTTACTCGAACTTTCCTTCTTAAACTTCACAAGACAGAATCTCTAAGCACGAGGGATGGGAAAGTTAGTCTTGAGGTTGAGGGACACAAAATTGAGAAAGAGAATAAAATCTAAGTCGTAAATTTATTCTCCACTCGCACACATTTCCTCCTACATATATTCTGTAAATGGAAGATTAAAAACATCGTCTGGCACGTTTTTAAAAGAAATTAATCAAGATTCAATATGCTCTGGAATATTATTCATTGGTTTAAAATCTCGATATATATTGAACAAAATTTTAATACTATACAGCAGAAAGCAATTAGACGATTCCGCCATAAAGAAGTGCGTTAAAATGCTATTAGTGAGCAAACGTTCAGGGATGCGTCAAACATTTGAAGTCACATGATCTTTAAATATGAAGTAGAAATTATGATAATTTATTAAAAACTATATATAAAAATATGCCTATAATACTGTCTTTCGGATTAAGTACAAAAATAAAATGTAATTAATCTAATTATTTTTTAATAATAACTTTGATTTGTTTATCTAATTTTTGTGTTTATTTTTTATAATATAAAATATATCATGAAGTAAACAAAAATTATAAATCAAATAAGAAATAAGTAATTGAAAAAGAAAAATATCTGTGTATATATATAAAATTAGCAATGATATATTAGTACATTGTGCAACAATTACGGAAAGAAGCTGTTTCCGACGAGTGCAAAGTTTGCTGCTCCGAGCGAAGCGAGAGCAGCAATTTACACGAGAACGGAAAATCTTCTTTCGTACATGTTGCACACAGTACTTAGTGCAACACCTGTTTACCGAAAAAGTAATTTTTATACTTTTCTAATCAATAAATATAGTTTTATGTTGATTATAATGTACATTATACTGTTTACAGAAAAATATGCAAGAAAGTACACTTTCCTGTATAGGGTGCAGAAAAATAAGCGAAAGTGTGCGGGAAAGTACACTTTCCTGCACACTTTTAAATGTGCAGAAATTGACAACTTTGTGCTGCATTTATGTTAAAGAAAAGTATCTCTTTTCCAGCAGGTGTTGCACAAATATATATGGGCTATTCTACGTCAGATTTTAGTCGATCTCTTAAAATCGGACAAAAATATTTTTTTTTCTATTCTGTATCGAAAAAAACAGATAAGTATTTTTTTATTTTTGTTTAATTGAGGGGCTGGATGCTATAATGCATTATAGCATCCAGCCCCTCAATTGTCAAAATTTTCGAGTTATAAATTTTCAAAATTTCGCACTTTTAATTGTAGACCTATATTCAGTAGCTTATAAGTCCGAAAATATTGATTTTAGAAAAAAGTTGTCAAAGAACGAAAGTTTTAGTTTTCTATCGACTTTTAGAAAATAAAAACAAAAAAATTTTTCTTCATTTTTTATTAAAAAAATTTAAAAAAATTTATAAACAAATTAAATTTTTTTAACTTTGGGTATAATAAATTTTTAATTTTCTTTTTTCAAAACATATCTCAGGGCTGCCAGTGACTCACTTTTCTCACTTTTACTCACTTTTTTTCAGGTCACTCACTATTACTCACTTTTTAAAAAAAAACTCACTTTTCTCACTATTTTTTGTAAAATACCTTATTTCTCAATTTAAAAAAAATAAATTTTATTTAAGGGCAAGTCCAAGTTGAAAAATGTAAACAAACAAAACAGTAAGTAAACTTTTAATCACGTTATTAAATTTTAGTTTTAAAATTTAAGATTTATTATAAATTCTAAAAGATATGTACTTACATCTCTTAAAATAAAATAAGAGTAACAAATGTTACTAAAAATTTAGATAATATTTTTATAAGTTACTTTTAGCTTTTATTGTTGGTTGTGATTATTATACGATTCAATCATAGAATATCAGAAAAATATGAAATATAAAATTTCCAGGAACGTTTTACGCTACATTTTCGCTTATAATAGAGTTGTCGAAAATGTAATTTAAATCATCAGGAATCAGGAAAGTTTGAAGCTAAATTTTTGGTAAAATTTGACTATAAACATTTATTGAAGTGCGAGAAAAATAAACATGACTGGGTGCTGTCCAGACAGGAATGGTTTCTGTCCAAAAAAACAATTGAGTTTGGCAGCTGCACGGAAAAAATTAGTCGTTGAAATTTTCAGCTACCACTCGAAGACTCTCGGATATGAAAAAATTCTTTATAAACTTATAGAAATACTCTATGATCTTAGCAGAAATTCTCTAAAAAAAGTCGAGGACTTTTTATAAACCTAGTAGCGGAAAAAAGTCGTGGAATTATTGTAACACTTTGATAGAAAGTTTCGTCGACGAGTCGAGGAAAACGGTGCGCAGAAAAGATGTGCATACTCTCAGGCGATAAACGCGACCTGCAGTCATTTTAACACCGTTCATTTACAAATTCTTCTGTACAGCGTTTGTGAATTATATTGGAGGATTAAAATCTTTTTGTGAATATAAAATATAATTATTAATCGTTAAATAAGTTTTTACAATAATGAACAGAAAATAATTTTATTGACTTAATTATTATTTTAATTAAATATTATCATTTTTCTATTCATCTTATAAATTAAAAATAATTGTAAAATAGTCTTTAACGTACACTGAAATACTCTTTAAAATTCTAAAGTATGTTGAAGAGAAATATTTGAGATTTTTAATTTTCAAAATATTGCAATTTTTCTCGCAAGCGGTAAAGAAAGATTCTATTTAGTATATAAGGACGATGAAAAAGTAGATTCATATAGCGTGCGAAACAACAAAGGTGTAGGATAATATGCGTATTGGTGTTAGTTATTTAGTTTTAGGTAGATGATTAGTGATTAAATAGTGTCAAATTACACGTGATGAGTGTCGTGATTATGTATAAATGTAGGATTGTAATGAAATATAAGGCATAAAAGGAATGAAATATATAAGAACTGAAAGAATTTTTTTTACAGGTCCGCAGAATTTTTCATTTTCCGCGACTATCGTTGAAAGATTAGAATACTGTAGAAGAAAATCCGGACACGTCTTTTTTCCTCGACTGTCGCTGAATCGTTCGCGCTAGCTGTGTTTTCATTTTCCTCGACTGTCGCTGAATCGATCGCGCTGGCTGTGTTTTCATTTTCCTCGACTGTCGCTGAAAGTTTCAAATCCTTTTTTTAAATTCTCTTCGAATGTAGCACATTTTTTCTTCGATTTCAATATGATTATTAAAACAGAGTGATTTTAAAAATTTAAATACTTTCGACTATATCCGAGAGTCTTCTACAAAGTCGAGGAAAATTTCAGCAACTAATTTTTTCCGTGTGTCAGTGCTGTTTGGACATGAACGATTAATGTCCAGACATTACTGATTCCTTTATAGACAAGAATAGTTCCTGTCCAGAAAGCAAAGAGTACTGTCTAATTACAAAAATTTTTTTGACAGGAACCACTCCTGTCTAGACAGTACCCAGTCATGTTTATTTTTCTCAGTGTATTACGTTTAAGGTGATCGAAATAATCATATTTTACGACTAACTTTATTTTTAATTTAATGTTTGTACTTTAAATAAAACTAGAAAGTGAAGTATTTCAAAATGAAAAATTCTCACAAAATTATCTCGACACTTTTCCATTGTGCACGTTCTTATATTACTAAAGATAAAAAAAGTCCCGACATGTCGCGGCAAAAAATTAAATAAGAGCATTATCTGCAAATTATCAAGATTATTTAAAATTTTTATTTAGCTGCCCCGACCTGCCCATTCACGAGAAAATGATTTTTTAATATTATATTAACGTTTTTATAACCAAATATTTAAAACGAAATTTTTCTCCCAAGCAATTGTTCTATACAAATATAACCTGGAAATCTTTCAAAGTTTTTGAAAATTTATATTGTTTACGTTTCTAAAGTTTACTTTTTTAAAAGACGAGTTTTTAAAATTCTAAAAGTAAGCACAATATTACCACTTGATTAGTTTATTAACATTATTAATAATAATTTTTCTTCAGAGTTCAGATATTATTTACTCAACATTAAAAAATACCAATTTTAATCGAAAAAAATGAAATAAAGACATATTTGTAAAAAATATAAAATTAATAGAATACAATATGAAAAAAGCATATTAAAGAACCAACATAATTTTAGGTTAAAACATCTCGTAATGGATAAAAAGGAAACATTCAAATCGTTTAAAAGAAAGGAATTAGTTGATGTCCAATTTTTCCGGTACGAACGTTAAAAAATTTACCACAAGCTAAAGGTCGTCCAAAACTAAGTTTTAGTGAATCAAGTACTCACACTAAATACAGAAAGGTTGAAGAACTGCGTTCTTTCATTGAGGATGATCAGATTTTGTTTGCTGCTCAAGTCACATTAAGATCAAGAGAAAATGAAAATGTTAGTAAAATTATTAAAGAAAGTTCAAGTGTATCTGATATTAATCTAAAAAATGGCAAAACCTAAAAAGAAAACAAAATGAAACTGACTGCGGAAGAAGCTCTTTCTATTATTACTGATGCAAATTTATCAAAAGAACAGTACCTTATTATAAGAAGAAAAGTAAAATCTAAAAATTGTAATATATTTCAATCGTATGATGTGTTAAAAGCAAAAAAAGATTATTATCCTAATTCTGAAACAATCCAAATGAGTGATACTAGTGTGGAGGTACAATTACAAAGTTTGTTGGATAAAATTGCTCAACGATTACTAAAAAATTAAGGGTTCGATTTTAGAAACAATTTTAGATCAAAAATTAGACAATTTAAATTTAATTTTGAAGTGGGGTTGCGATGGTAGTTCTGGTCAAAGTAGATATAAACAGAAATTCGAAACAGAATCTGATAATCATGTTTCTTCTGACGGGAGTACCTTTTTAGCCTCTTGTGTAAATATAATTATTATTATATTATTATAATTAATATCAGGTAATCCGAATTCTAATAAGAAATTAATTCTGTGGCACAATCCGCGCCCATCTTCTACTCGCTATTGCAGGCCTATTGCCTTTTATTTTAAAAAAGAAACTACTGAAGAAATTTTGAAATGAAAAGAACACATTGATCAACAAATTCACGATCTACGCCCATATTTACATGATATTAGTGGAAAAAATGTATCTGTAACTTACCGATTATTGTTTACAATGATAAATGGAAAAGTATGTAATGCCATAACATCAACTTCTTCTCAGAAATGCAACATATGTGGTGCTCTTCCAACAGAAATGAATAAGATTGATATTGTTCGCACCAAAATAATTGACATTACTACCTTGTTGTTTGGTTTGTCTAAGCTTCAAGCTTGGATACGATTTTTCGAATGCCTTTTGCATGCGGTCTACAGACTTGAAATTAAGAAGTGGCAAGTGAGGGGAAAGAGAATAAGTTGAAATTTAAAGAGAGAAAAAAAATTCAAGAATCGGTTAGGAAGGAAATGGGATTATTAGTTGATATTCCAAATATATTTAGAAACTGCAAAACTTTTTGTTCAAAAGTATCCTTCGTTTAATATGACTCCTTCGGTTCATAAGATACTGATACATGGTTCCTTAGTTATTAAAACCGCTATACTGCTTATAGGAGAACTTTCTGAGAAAGCTCAGGAAGCATGCAATAAAATTTTTAAGACAAATAGAGAACATAATTCTAGAAAATCATTACGAAAAAACACAAATGAAGATGTTTTCCATTCAATGCTAGTTTCATCCGATCCATTGGTAACAGGAATGAGAGTTCTTCCAAAACGAAAAAGCTGTGACCAACATCCTAATGTTTTAAATCTTCTAAAATCTTTCCAAGTATCTAATATTGAGAAAAATGTAAGCGAAGTAGATCCAAATATGGAAGTTGAATAATTTACAAAAAGTTCATGGTTTTTTCTAATTTTTCTTTATCATTTTTCAGATATACCTTAAATTTGAATTTAAATTGATTTTTATGCAAATTATTAATAACTTTATTGCATTGGTTGTTACTAAACTACATGTTTTCATAAAAAAAACATTTTTGGCAAATTACTTTTTATTTACGACCACAGTGTAGCGGATCTAATATGACGGGCGACTTTTCTTAAACTTTCTCGTATTTGCCTATAACTTATCGGGTGTTTTGTAGCCATTAATTACGAATGTGATGTCTTTTAAGGGTTCCGTACACCTTCGGTGTACCGACGGAACCCTATTGGTGACCTAGGAAGCTCAAATTTGGTACAGATACGTATTTTCACATGTAGATTACAGGAAAAATATAGAGAATGGAAAAAACAAGATTTTTGGCCAAAAATGCACAAAAAATGACCATTCCCCACCCCTAACTTCTAAACTATTAAACATAGAGGGCTAAAATTTGGCATACTGGTGTATTTTATCGCGAATATTGCAGGAAAAATAAAGAGAAATAAAGAGTAATAATGGCCATAGCGTTGTCTTGGAAAAATTAGAACATTTTTGAAAAAAATTTTATTTCTAATTTCTACATTACTTAATCTAATTAACTGAAAATGGGTTTATTAGAATATTTTTACAGTCTGTTCACAAAAATATATTAAAAATCAAGAAAAATTAAAAAAAAATTTTAAGTAAAAAATTTTTTTTTCTAATTTTAACATTATTTGATCTAAATAACTAAAAATGGGTTTATTTGTATATTTTTACAGTCTGATCGCCAAAAAAATATTAAGAAAATCGATGGAGACTCAAATAGTTTTCGAGATATTGCAATTTTTGTGGAAGCGCGACCACGTTTCAGTGCCAGCGATGCGTGAGTGCCCGGGAATCCTAATTCTTACACTTTACTGTTTAAAATTGTCTAGAGCCTACAAAAATTTTATCCAATTTTGATGTTCTTGGTCTTAAATGAAAGGAGATAAATTTTCTAAGAGTTTCGCCTAAACTGTTGTTTCAATTATTAATTGTTTATATTTTTTTTTACTCAAAGTAAACAATTTACAAGAATTTTGAAAAAAATCGTGTTTATTTTTCCATTCCTCATGATCGAAATCAGTTTAAATTAGTCTAGTATGACCACCCGATATATAATAATGCATAATTCAATTTATTCAAGTAATTTCGTTAATTAACAAATAGATAACTCTGGTCCTTCTTAAAAAAATTGTATTTTTTACAGATTAATTTATGTTTATTTAAGTAATTTATGTCTATTTTGTTACAATATAATTTTAAAGTTAATAATTATCATTGTTATTAACATTTATTTAAAAAAATTGTATTTTTTAGAGACAAATTTATGCTTATATAAATAAGGATACAAGTAAGTAATAAAAAATTGATTAATTAATTTTTAATTTATATTTTATATAAATATAATTGTTAATAACAATGGCAATTATAAACTTTAAAATTATTTTGTAACAAAATAGACATAAATTACTTTAATAAACATAAATTTACCTCCAAAAAATACAATTTTTTTAAAAAGGACCAAAGTTATCTATTTGTTAATTAAAGAAATTATTTAAATAAATTGAATTATGCATTATTTTTTATCGGGTGGTCATACTAGACTAATTTAAATTGATTTCGATCATGAGGAATGGAAAAATAAACACGATTTTTTTCAAAATTCTTGTAAATTGTTTACTTTGAGTAAACAAAAAAATATAAACAATTAATAATTGAAACAACAGTTTAGGGGAAACTCTTAGAAAATTTATCTCCTTTCATTTAAGACCAAGAACATCAAAATGGGATAAAATTTGTAGGCTCTAGACAATTTTGAACAGTAAAGTGTAAGAATTAGGATTCCCGGGCACAGTACACATCGCTGATACTGAAACCTGGTCGCGCTTCCACAAAAATTGCAATATCTCGAAAACTATTTGAGTCTTCATCGATTTTCTTTTTTTAAATGAAAGGTGAAATTTTATTAAATTTTATCGAAAACTTTCGGAAATATTAAAATTTAAAAAAATTATAACAAAAAAATTCAAAATGGCGTAACTTCAACAAATTTCAAAATTTTCAAAAAATTTTTGGCACACTTGTTTCTGATATCCAATACTACAATTTCACCAAATTACAGCCTAATCCAAAGACCCCATGCAAATCGCATATTTTCTGACGGAGTCTTACCCAGAATTAAAATAAACAATTACATAGCAAGTTATCTATATTTTTCCTGTAATATTCGCGTTAAAATACATCACTATTCCAAATTTTAGCCATTCATGTTAAATAGTTTAGAAGTTCATGGGGGGAATGGTCACTTTTTGTGCATTTTTGGCCGAAAATCTTGTTTTTTCCATTCTCTATATTTTTCCTGTAATCTACATGTGAAAATACGTATCTGTACCACAATTTGGCTACGGTCTCACCAATAGGGTTCCGTCGGTACACCGTAGGTGTACGGAACCCTAAAAACAGATCGGATTCCCTTGAAATTTGTTACTTGGGGGTTTTTGGGATCGCTGATTACGAATCCGATGTCAGTTTTTCAAACTTCAAAATGTCGGATCCAATATGGCTGACATCATTTTTAAAAATAGATTCAATTTCCCTGCAACTTGTTAGTCGGGGGGTTTTTCAGATCGCTGATTAAGAATCTAAAGTCAGATTTTCAAAATTTAAAATGTAGGATCAAAATGTAGATTACAGATCTAGAATGAAACTTGAAAATTTAATGGTGTGATTCTTTTCTTTGCAATTAAATATTCTTAATCCTTATTTAGAAACGAGTAGATATGCAAATTATGTAAAGGAAGACACTTTTATGAATTTTGTTTTGGAAAGAGAAAGAAATCTTGGTTAAATTTGAAGAGAGATATTCTTATGTCAGTTTTATTGTAAGAGACAAAGTAAGGAACAGTAAGATTTTCAGACGAAGATATTCTTATGGCAGTTGTAATTGTGTAGAAAAAGATAAACAATTTTAGACGAAGAAGTTCTTATGTTATTCTTCCTTGATAGAAGGAGAAAAGACTAGCGTTAAATCGTTAGTTTTCTTCGGAAAAGTATTACCTTAGTCCTCAAAGTTTTCCTCAATATCAAAGACTCTATTATACAAAGGGTTTGTATTGTTCATATATATATATATATATATATATATATATCGTCTTGCCTTATTCATCCATAGTTATATATATATATATAGGTTCATCTCGTTTTTTTTCTTTCTATGAAATGAGTAGATATGCAAATTAGGTAAAGAATGACAGTCTAATCTTATTTATCTTCGAAAGAGGAAGAAAGCAATAGCGTTAGATTTTCCGCGTTATAAACAGAGTCCGATTTATGTTATTTCTATTTGGAAAGTGAAAGAAAGCAATAGCGTTAGATTTTCTGCGTTATAAACAGGGACCGATTTATGTTATTTATTTAGAGAGAAGAAGACAGAAAGATATTTGAAAGATATCTACCTATATTACAAAAAAATATCGTCGCCATCGCTGTTTCAAAATTCTGTATGGGCGCCCTATCTCAAAGGGTCCGTCAAAACTTATGTCAAAATTGACCTATTTTTTGACCTATAGGTCAAAAAGAGGATAAATAACGGCTTCACATTATGTCGAGATATATGTCTAATTTGACCTATTTTTGACCTGTAGGTCAAAAAGAGGATAAATAACGGCCTCACATTACGTTAATATTGGTCAATTTTGAGGGCAGTTTTGACCTAGGCGTCAAAATTTGATAAAGAATTTCCACTACCCTCAAAATTTAGGTCAATTTTAAGGGCAGTTTTAACCTACGCATCAAAAATTGACAAACAATTTCCACTACTCTCAAAATTTAGGTCAATTTTAATGGTAGTTTTGACCCAAACGTCAAATTTTGACAAAGAATCCTCGCTACCCTCAAAATTTAGGTAAATTTTGAGGGGAAGTTTGACCTAAATGTCAAAAATTGTCAAATAATTTCTGCTACTTTCAAAATTTAAGTCAATTTTGAGGGCAGTTTTGACCTACGGGTAAAAAGAGGCCCACAAGCGTCTGTTACATTACGTCGACATCTGCATGTAATTTTACATTCCTCTTTTACCTACATGTCATAAACGATCAAATAATGGCCCTTAATTTATGTCAAAATTTATGTCAGATTAAATTTATTGTTAAATCTGCAAGTAAAAAGGGTCGTAATAATGACTTTGATGATACTGCAAAATCTATGCCAAATTTAACTAATTTTTTTACTTTTAGGTATAAACTTTTTATAAGGGCACTATATGATGTCCGTATATTTACTCTAAATTATTAGCATGCATTCATATTAAGAGAACATGATTTGAAATTAAAAATTAATATAAAAAAAAGAATTAATAAGGGGGTTCCAATTTATGTTTGAAAAATTGGTTAAAAAAACATTTATGAGACTTGTGATTTAATCAGAATATATTTCAATCAAATTCACCCCCATAAAAAATGATCAATGAACAAAAATCATCCCTTGTACATTATTTGGCCAATTTGGTAATTATTATCATGAACATAAACATAAACAAACATAAACATAAAAAAACAACATTTTTTATAGATTCTATAAGTCATGGAATTTTCTCAGAATATACTATGTTTAAACTAAAACTAATATTAATAAAAACATCCCTTCAAAATCATACCCTAATCTTAATTTTGACAAATTTTCAATTATTCTTAAATAAATTGTACACGAAAAATGTGAATACGTTTTCTGATGTCTAGAATCCGTTCTGAATATATTTCAATCAAATTCATCTCTATTAAAAAATGACCAATGAACATACATCATCCCCTCTACATTAATTTGGTCAATTTGGTAATTATTTTAATAAACATTAACATAACATTTTTTGTTAATTCCTTATACGATATGGTTAATACTGTCCTGCAGTTCAAAAATATTAACCTTCTTATGATAATTTTTGATGTTAACTTTCCATGGGTAAAACTAGTGACATCTGTTGGTGTTGCATAGAAGATCGTTGTAAGTGAACTAATATCGTAGCTCACATTTTATTACTAGATGCCTGTCTTTCTCACAAGAGACATTAATATCGTCCTGTATATAAGTAAAGAGTGAAGTTCATTTATTTTTATTGGAAATTTGAAAAATTTTACGCAGGTTTGTACTTTTTATACTATTACATTCCTTTTTAAATTCTCTTTCATCTGTCGTTTACATTGTTTAATAATATTTAGCTATTATTTTTTCTTTCGTTCTTTCTGTTTTTTATTAAGGTGTACTTTGGAAGTAAATTTTTGTTCACTAAAATTTTTTCATTTTTATAAAAGAATTGGTATATTGGTTTTAAACGATTTTTAAAAATGTCCTTTATTGTGCATAAAGACAGGTGCATAAATATTTTTAGAAAGCTTGGTGTGAATGGTTATGTTAGGAAGTCTTTAAAAAAATTCATTTCCGAATTTTAGAGAATTTTCCTCACTTGCCTCTAAATTCAATGATTTGCAACAATTGCTGTAAAAGATTTCAGGCAGAAGTGGTGGACGATAATGAAGATACAGATAAGATGAACGTTGATTCCTCGTGCACTTCTGATAATGATGAAGATATTAGCAGATTAAGTAAAGAACAAGAACTAGAAGAAATCCTAAATGGTCTCAAAGAAAAATTCAGTACTCTTGATTGTAATGATCCCCTTCGATTGCGAATTCTAACTATCCTTCCATCATCATGGAGTACCAGGAAGATAGCGGAGAATTTAATACGAATCGAGATTTGGTAGCAAAATCAAAACGACTGAAAGAAATGCACGGCGTATTAGGTGAGACAATAAAAAAATGCGGAAAAATTTTACCTCAAACTACTGTTGCTAAGGTAACTGAATTTTATACCATTGATCTTAATAGTAGATTGATGCCTGGGATGAAAGATGTCGTGTCTGTAAAGAAAGATGGATAGCGCACGCAAGTGCAAAAACGACTTCTTTTATTAGGTTTAAAAGAGCTATACGTGTTGTTTGAAGAATCTTACGCAGAATATAAGATTAACTTTAGTGCATTTGCTAAGTTAAGACCGAAAAATTGTATCCTTGCTGGTGCTGCTGGTACACACTCAGTATGCGTTTGTGTAATTCACCAAAATGTGAAACTAATGCTGGAGGCAATTGATATCGATGTGCTCACAAAGGACACACAATTGCCGATCAAAAATTATAAAGAGTGTTTGAGTTACCCGTTACCAAATTTAAAAGCTAAAACTTATAAAATTTTTAAAATATCTTAATAATAATGATTTGTTATATAAAAAACTTAGTGACTTAGAACTTACGCAAACTAATACTAATCTGTCAAAAATTTATGGTTTACCCAAGATATATAAGAATAACAATCCATTGAGACCAGTTGTTTCTACTATTGGCTCACCAACTCATTTTTTATCTAAACAGTTATTTATACTTTTCAATAATTCTATAAAAAACCAAAGTCTTATATACGTAACAGTTATGATTTTATTAACAAGATAAATTCTTTTTCTATTCCTGATGATCATATTTTAATTAGTTTGGATGCAATCTCTTTGTTTACAAATGTTGGCTCTGATCATGTTCGTGATTCACTTATCGGACGTTATGTTTCTATTTCCCAACGTTTGAATATTTCTTTGGATGATCTACTTATGTCCTGCCAATTCCTTTTTGACAATATATACTTTAAATTTGACAATAAATATTATAAACAAATATATGATACTCCTATGGGTTCATCTATTTCTGGTTTATTTTCTGACATAGTCATGGATGACTTAGAGACTTCTTGTATTGATAAACTTTTTTTTAATCAATTATTTTATTATAGATATGTAGATGATATTATTACTTGCATCCAAAAGAATAAAATTAATGAGATTGGTGATATTTTCAATAGTTATGATGAGAGATTGCAATTTACTTTTGAGACGCAGAGTAGTGATTCTATTAGTTTCCTTGATGTGCTTCTCATCAATGAGAATGGTAGAATTATTACGGATTGGTACAAGAAACCCACATTTTCTGGACGTACCATTAATTATTATTCTAAACATCCTTTTACTCAAAAGGTTGCAATAGTTTATAACTTTATTGATAGAGCTATTAAACTCTCTCATAAAAAATTTTATTCTATAAATATTGAATTTGTTATAGATACGTTAATAAAGAATAATTATCCTCTTGAATTTTTAAATAAATATGTAAAACATCGCATTTGTTCTATTGAACAGAATTCTTTAAATCCAAAAAGTAGTAATTTATATAGAATGTTTCCCATGGTTTTTCTTCCCTATGTTCCTGGATTATATGAAAGGACATCCACTTTTCTTAAAAATTTTAATATTCTAACTATTCCTAAAAATAATAATAAAATGAGCCATAATTTAATCATCAAGGCTAAAGATAGAAACAGAAAATCTGATAACGTTAACACTATTTACAAAATAAAGTGTAAGAATTGTTCTGCTTCTTACGTTGGCCAATCTAAGAGAATGGTTGGTGTTCGTATTAATGAACACAAAAGTTCTAAAACAGGAGTTATTACAAATCATAGCAATTCACTTAACCATTCATTTGACTAGGATAATTTTTTAATACTTGTCAGAGAATCTAATTATAAAAAACGACTAATTTCTGAGATGATTCATATTAATTTGCAAAATAATTCAGTTAATAAAAAAGATGATACACAAGATCTTAATAATCATTATATTTACTTTTTAGAGGAAAAGAAATTCCTTTGATTATTTTCTTTTCTTGTCTGAGTTACCTTGACATTTCTCTTGGTTTTGATGTTTTGTTTTCGTTTTCTGTTTACTGATGGGTTATTCACCTCATCTTTATCGATCCACGTTTGTATCTTCTGGAAACTTGTAATATGAATTAGTGTCTAATCGTATACGATGTGATGTGGACGTTTCCCCCATTCATTTCTTTCTTTTAAATATGTATATATAATTTAATTTTTTTTGCAATTTTTACGGTAATAATTTGATTAATGTTTATTTTTTTAAAATGTTTAATATTGTAATGAACTAATTGTTTAAAAAAATTTTTTTAATAAATAAATTATAGTTTCTGAAGAGGGCAGCTTTGCTGTTGATAACGTTAAAGGAATTGTTTTAATTTTTTCCATTTACCTGACTCGGAGTGATCGATAACTTCAACACATAATTAATTTGAAAACCGAGTGATAGAATCATTATTATATTAATATTTAAGTAAAATTATTTGTCAACAACCTACTCCAGACTGCTGGCTTGATAATTGTGCAAACTGTCCGGAGATTGACGAATTTTCTGACAATTTAGGAGCAATCCTACAATCTTTACATATTTCAGAGGTGGAATGTCCTCTATGGACTGGAACTGACAGATCAACAATTTTAACGCAAACATTAAAAACTAAAGATTTTGTGAATAAGCTATGCAATAAATTAAAAATTCTCAAAAATTATTTATTTATTACTAAACAGCAATCAAATTTTCTTGCCCAAGAAAAGTTTAATCTTTCCCAAGGAACAGTAATCGTTATGTTTGAATTTGCCGAAAATTATTCTTATGTTTGCAAAGACGCTTCTCAGGCATTCCATTTTAATAATAATCAGTGCACAGTTTTTAATATCATATATTATTGGAAGAAAAATGGCTAAATTGTCCATAAAAGAAATGTGTTTGTCACCAAGTTTGAAACAGGACATCGCTGTCCAAACTTTATTAATTCCAGAAATTAAGGTCCGTGAAGGACTATACTCCCGATGTTAAGGCATATATCCACTCTCCAGCGAAAGGCACCGCGTGTCATAGAGAGATGGCATTGATTCAGCGAGCCTCCTCAATGCCATCGCTCCGGAGGGGAGCGGGAATGGAAAAATTGTCGTTATAAGGCTATTCGAACCAAAACGACGATTAAAAGACCGAGCGCCCTTCCGGGAGGAGACGGTTAGCAGCGCCGCCCCTCACCCTCGAAAGATCCGTGGATCTTTAAAGGGCGGGGTGCGACGAAGTACCCAGCGGGGACCTCGTGGAGTCTCCGAGCTAAGCTCCGCTCACTGATGTTCTGTTGGTCGTGGCTTACGTATCTAAGAAAACAACTAAGTCAAAAACAGAAATGAAGAAATTCAATAAAACAATAACAGAAAGAACAACGAAAACTTGAATAAAAAAGAAAAACAAAACAAAGGCGCAAACATTAGCAGCTGACATCAAAATAAACTGTGTTGATGTCAGTTGCTCTAAACCTACGGCATTGTATTCCATCACCGGACTACTCTTGGGGTGACATGTGTGATGGAAACGTTGCTTTTCTGGTTCCTTATCCCACCGGACACGAGTTCAGCAGCCACAGAAACGGAAACTCCAGCCACGGCCACGCAATCTTGACCACCTGAACCTCGACATTGTCAAGGCCAGGCGCCTTGTTGCATGGTAGGTGGCGGATAATGTTCCCCACTGAACTCGTGTTCATCGTCAGCAGGTTCGTAGAGAGGATAATTACCTCCATCGATTGACACTTCCCCATCGGACGACGGGACGAAGGCTCTCAGAAAGAACTCCGCCCCATCAGACATGGAGGTAGTGGCCTCGCCGCATTCATTCCTTACTGTCTGAAATTTTGTCTCTGTCCTCAGTTTGTTCGTCTGTGTCTTATAGACGATACCCCAGGGCTCGCGGTTCCCTACATCTGTGACGAAATCACGTCAAGATTGCCGGTTTGCGCGTCTAGCCCTCTTCTTCAGCTCGTCCTTTTTTTAATGTACAGCTCTCGCCTCCCCGTTTGCCTTGTGGGGTTACTTAGGGGGTGATTTTTAGGGGTGGTTTTTATTATTTTGAGGGTACATTGTTAGAATTACATAAATAAATTGTTTTTCTATTTTACAATTTGTTTAATTAATCTTTCTCAATACTAAGTAAAAGTTTTGCTTTGAAAATTCACCACACATTTACGTTTTACGTTTGTACTGCTCGCGTACTTCATTGGATCTTAATGAAAGTGACATGAAAAGTTTTCTACCATCACTAACAAGTATTTACATGCAATGGTAAAGGGCACCAGTTTGTTACAACTAAGAAACCCGAGGTAGCCCAACCGTAAAGGTGGTCCGACCGCAGTGACTCTCTCCCCTATAATTTGGAAATCGTCTGTAATTGGATAAAAGGCAAAATTTGAAATTGCTTAACCCATTTAGTCCCAAATGTCCGTTTTTTTAGTACAAGTTCGAGCTTCCCGTTCTACGAGTTCCGGTTTTAAAAAAAAATCGGGACAAAGGTTTTCTTATAGATTTGAGTGTCCTCTTTCAGAATCTGGAAAAAATTTCAATTTCGACTGCAGGATAAAAAGTTATAATTGTTTAAACAAAAAAAACCCGTTTTTTTCTTTAAATGCAGATTATTTAATTGAAATCGGCTTGGGAAAAATCTGGAACATCAAAATATCGCGTCCAAAATGTTAGGACTATCAAATAGATATACTGCCAAAAACTATTTTTTACAAATTTTAAAATGGCGCCTCAATAATGGCCACCAAAATATGCAAATTTGGAAAAATAAATTTAAAAAATTTTAACTCTACATTTTTTTTCTTTTATGCTTCATTTAAATAAAATAATGCTGCTTCAATAAAAAATATTGTTATTTGATGTTATTTAACAATTTTTATAAACAATTATTATAAACAATTTGAAAACTATGAGCCAAAGTGGACGTAAAAAATTTATTTTCATCAGTTCATGGGCTTCATATGTATCGACAGCACAGCTGCCCTAATACAGAAACCTGCTTAATCAGAAAAATATTTTCGAAATTAATTAATAATTTCAAAATTATAATCGCAAAATTAATCGTAAATTATAAAAGCCTTTGAATTTGAAAATATGGCTTACCATCTTTAAGACACTTCCTGCGTTATCATCAAAATAATGTAGGAAGTGATAGTATATTTCAAGGAACTTGGAGAATCTCGGGGTGCATGTAGCTCAGTGGTCAGAGCAGTCTACCGGCAATAGAAAGGTCGTGGGCTCGTATCCCACCATGCTACCGCTTTTTTCTAAGTTCTTTGATAATTTTGAAATTATAAATTAATTTCGAAAATATTTTTCTGATTAAGCAGGTTTCTGTATTAGGGCAGCTGTGCTGTCGATACATATGAAGCCCATGAGCTTATAGAGATTTATTTAAGACTTAATTATTTGATTCGGAAAAATTGATAGCTTCTTCTCATTTTAATTTTAAAAATTGTTTATAAATTTTGGATAAACGGTTGAATCATCAGTTTTCATTTTCATGTTAGAATAAGTTGGTAGTTCAGAAAAAAATTGTTTCTTTTCTGAACATCTTTTTTTATAAAAATTGTTTATGACATTGTAAAAAAAATATTAAATAATTTCAGACAAAGATTTGTCTTTTAAATATCTATTCTAATGACAAACAAACAAATAAAGAAAATCAAAATTTTTTTCCACCCTAAACTGATTTTTCTATGACAATTGTTTATAAAAATTGTTTATAACATTGTTAAAAATTGCTGAATAATGTTAAATGAAAGATTATATCTATAACAAAGAATTTGATTACAAGAAGGTATTATATAATAAAAAAATGCTTTTTTTCCATGATGGTACCTCATATTTAGCAAATTGTTTATAAGAATTGTTTACAACATTTTTATACAAAGAATATTTTTGTCCACTCTGAACATCTTTTTTTATAAAAATTGTTTATAAAAATTGTTTATAACATTGTAAAAAAAATCTTAAATAATTTCAGACAAAGATTTGTCTTTTAAATATCTATTCTAATGACAAACAAACAAATAAAGAAAATCAAAATTTTTTTCCACCCTAAACTGATTTTTCTATGACAATTGTTTATAAAAATTGTTTATAACATTGTTAAAAATTGCTAAATAATGTTAAATGAAAGTTTAATCCTTATGCAACATTTTGATAGCCAGAGAGCATAATAAAATTAAAAAATAAAATTTCTACCATTCTATTTCATTTTTTGCAAAATTGTTTTTAAAAATTGTTTATAACATCCTTAAACGTTGCAAAATAATTTTGAATTAAATTGTTTACTTTCAATATCCATTTTTATCTTCCCTAAAAAAGAGAACTGATGAAAATAAATTTTTTACATCCACTTTGGCTCATAGTTTTCAAATTGTTTATAATAATTGTTTATAAAAATTGTTAAATAACATCAAATAACAATATTTTTTATTGAAGCAGCATTATTTTATTTGAATGAAGCAGAAAAGTAAAAAAAAATGTAGGTAAAATTTTTTTAAATTATTTTTCCAAATTTGCATATTTTGGCGGCCATTATTGAGGCGCCATTTTAAAATTTGTAAAAAATTGTTTTTGGCAGTATATCTATTTGATAGTCCTAACATTTTGGACGCGATATTTTGATGTTCCAGATTTTTCCCAAGCCGATTTCAATTAAATAATCTGCATTAAAAGAAAAAAACACTAAAAGAACGGGTTTTTTTTGTTTAAACATTTATAACTTTTTATCCTGAAGTCGAAATTGAAATTTTTTTCCAGATGCTGAAAGAGGACACTCAAATCCATAAGAAAACCTTTGTCCCGATTTTTTTTAAAACCGGAACTCGTAGAACGGGAAGCTCGAACTTGTACTAAAAAAACGGACATTTGGGACTAAATGGGTTAAATTGAATAAAAGGCAAAATTGGAAATTGATTACATTGGATAAAAACAAATTTGGAAATTGGCTAAATTGGATAAAAGAAAAAATTGGAATTTGGTTATATATTGGATAAAAGGTAAAATTGAAAATTGGTTATATATTTGATAAAAGGCAAAATTGGAAATTGGTTAAATTGGGTAGAAGGGAAAATTATTTAAATAAATTAGATTATATCTTTTTGAACCACCAGTAGTCTTCAAATCCATTGCTCAAAAACCAGAATACAGTCTTTCTTGTGTAGTACATGCAATTGCTTTCGCAACATCGTTATTTTTCACTATTATTGTAATATGAGAAATCATTTAATGTTATTGTTCAAAAGCAATAGTTTAAGTAAATTTCCCTCTGAACAACTTTCTAATAGTAGATCTTGCATAGTTATTTATGAATGGAATTGCCTTTTAACTGAAAAATATATTTAAATGTAGTATACAGAATCAAACTTTTCTAAAAACTCGATTAAGAATAAAATTTCTTTCTCGAGAATAATAAATAAAATAAATGAAGGAAGTATGGCATCAACAAAACTTACAAAGTAGGGCTGGAATTCAAAACAATTATCGTAAGAGGCAAAAATTAACATGTAAAATTGATAACGTTAATTATTTTTCAGGTGAAGAACACATTTCCATTTCTTTCCCGAGATTAGTGAATAAAATAAAATGTGGAAATATTTCATGAAAAACTTTATCAAAGTAGGGTTGAAATTCAAAAAAGTTATCGTGAGAGGCAAAAATTAAAACGTAAAATTAATAATGCAAATTATTTAAAGGAAATACACACTTCTATTTCTTTCTCGAGAATAAGAAATGAAATAAATAAAGGATATATAGCATCAAACACACTCAACCCGGTCCGAGAGCATAAGTTTTTGTCAGTGCTTAGTGATTCCACCTGAAACTAAACCAGCAGGCGTCGCCACATCTGTGGTGTCCGACGTTTGACATGTTTACATTATTTACTAACAGTTTTCTTTCGTCTTTTTTCGATTTAATTAATTATTGTGATAATTGTGATTGACTTCTCTTTAAAAAATGTCAAAAACAATAAGTCATAATAAATAGGTGTTCAAAATTGTAATTCGGGCTTTAAATCGTGCATGGAGAAAATCTTATTATTTTGTGTACTGAGTGACGAAAATTATTTATATTAAACTATATAAATAAAACAAATTCCTTTTTAATTATTTAATATTATTTTATTTTTATTATTTTGTATCTAATTATAAAATAAACGTAATTTTATGTTCAGTTTTGAATTTTTTCCAAAATTAAATTGATTTATTATTAGTGTTAAGTTAAGCAATCTAATTTTATCATTTTTATTTGTATACATTTACTCCATCGTATTTTCAAAGTAACTATATATCAAGCCTGCTATATATTGAAATATAATTTATATCAATTAATACTTAAAATTAAATCACTCTTTAGCAAATATTGTAAATTCAATAACATTTTTGATTTAATTTTAAATGACTTAACAACTCTCGAAATTTATGGTGCTTTTGAATGTGAAAATTTCAAAAGCGAAGCTGTAAATATTTTGACATATATTGTCAAATTTGTTTCACAAATTAGAATTCGCGAATTTATAAAACAAAAAATGACTACCGTTCGAAGCAGTAAGAGCACCGAAAAAAAATTCTTGTTTTAAAAGGACAATTCCTCTTCTAAAATCCTCTTACATTTTATTTTTAAATTAAGATTATTACTCTTCATTGGAGACTATTCCTCTACTTTTAAGAGGAATTACTCTTAAGTGGAGAATAATCCTCTTAAAATAAGAGGACGTTTTTTGGTCAATATACAATAGGAAAATATGCATTGAAATAAGAGGCATCCTCTTAAAACAAGAATATTTTCTTCGGTGAGTCAATTTAAAAAAAAGCAAAATTTTAATCGACTTAAAAATTTCTTTAAAATATTTTGATTGAATTGTGTGTGATTATTACTAAAATTTTTCTAGTCCTTTTCTTTTCCTTAATTCTTAATAAAATGAAAAATTACTGCTGAATGTAATAAATAATAAAATTGTGACTGATGCAAATGAAATTTAATTACTAATGAATGTCTTATTTTTACATTTCTCCATAATTTACAGATAATTCAAAAAATAGTTTTAATAAGTTAAAAATGATAAATTTTCCAGTTTTGATAATTGAAATTAATTATAATTTACTAATTAAGCTTACTATTAAGATTACATTAGGGTTAATCCAGCGAAAATCATCTGGAGCCGGTTGCTCAATGATTTTAAAAAACCTTAATATTTATGTATAAGATTTTAGTATTTAAATTGTGTATTAATCTGGATTTTATATTGCTGAATGTGTCTTAGTTTTTTTTAAAAAAGCTTTTTAAGAAAGTCTATAGACTTGAGGGTTATGAATTGTCCATTTTGCAACGACTCTTTAAAAGTCATTATAAAATGTAAAATGGACATGAAAAATATTTTGTTTACTAAATATTCAGATAATATATAAAAAAAATTGAATTTGGTTGAATATTACTCACATATAATTATTAAAATCGAGGTTTTTCACTTTTGTACAGTGTTATTTACTCCTTTTCTTTTTGCGAATATCTGCTGTGGAGAAAAATGAATTATTAAAAAACCTTTTGAATTTGGTTCATCTTGAAATTGGAAACATATTTCAAAAGAAATTTTTGTGGGACCTCGTCTCGTAACTGATATTTTTAACATTGAAAATTAATTAAAAGTAACCTCATTTTAAAACAACATTTTGTTTGGATGAATCGAATGAAGTTGATCACAAACATTTTTTTGTTAGAATTTAACGAGAATTTAATTTTAAAATCTTTTTCTTATGGAAATTAAATTCAAAAATATTTCATTTGAAATTATTAAGTTGCAGTTTTAAATAATTTATAAATAAAGTGTATATTAATTAATTTTTGTTACATTAATATTTATATTAGTTTTCATTTTTGTTACCAACTTACTTGATTTTTTGATTTGTACGTTTTTGTGGTTCACCGACTGTGATACATGTTTCGTTTGAATAATTTCTGATGACAAAGGGATGAAACAGTGCAATTTTCTTGTCCCAGGAATTGTATTAGTTGATTGAAAACGGCTTGTCAATTTTTTGTCAGTTCTTGCAATCTCATTATTTTTTACTTTCATATAAGTAATTCCTGTTATTTTATTTTCGCAAAAATTGAATAAATCCTCTAAACACACTATGGTTTCTTTTCCTCCAATTCGCTGTAGAGATGCTTTTCTTACAAGACGTTTCACAGTGCCTCCGATTCCGTCGCATGGACTTATTCCGTGAGACGTGGCAAAAAAGTGCCATTCCGCATCAATATTAAAATCATTTTTGTGGTTACATAAATTAATAAAATTTTTAAAATTTTTGTATTGACTTGCAGCACCATCGGAAAAGTAATATATCTTTTCTAAGTTTGGCAATAATATTTTTAATTCCTCCATTAGCTTAGCTTGAAACGTATATACCGCCGAAGTTGAATGTTCTGTTGTGTCTGATACAATACAAAAACTTTTCGATTTTATTTTGCCATCTGTTTTGAAATAAACCACAAAAGGATGCAAAGTAGCCTGATCGTTAACCCAAAAGTGACTTTGAATGGAATCTTGCATTATGTAACTCAAATTTTGAGCAAAATCACACAATACTATGCAATTCACATTTTCGGTCAGATTTTCTTTCTTATATCTTAAAAATGCCGCTTGTTTTTGTGATACAAAATGATGTTCTTTTAATTGTATTAAATTTGATATTAAACTGTCTACAAATTCATCCGAAGTTTGCACAACGTTCATCAGTTCACATGCCTTATTTACATTCCCCATTGCTTATATTTGACCTGCACTCCATGACTAACGTAATTTTCCATACTTAACGATATCATTTCCAAATCAGGACACTCACTGCATTTTCCTAACATGCAAGCTTCATTTTCAATATCACAAGCAGTAAAATTTAAGAAATGTTTGTAATCTCCAGAAATTTTTAAAAGTTTCATCATCAATTTGATATTTTCATGAGATTGACATACACATACATTGTGCGTTCCAGATGATCCAGCAAAGACACACCATTTTGGTTTTAGAGCAGCGAAGCTTGAAAAACCTATTTCGATTTCTGGACATAATTTTTTAAACTCATCAAACATATCTCTCAAAGAAAAAAGAAGCAAACGCTTTTGCTTCTTTTCTTTAATTCCTTCTTCATTCCGAACTGAAACATACTCCTTCATGCCGGGACACATTCTGCTATTCTCTACATCTTCGTAAAATTTGCTAATTGTATCTTTTTGTTCATCTGTTATTCTATTTCTCTCTTTGTATTCAATTTCTGGAAAGAGGCCATATTCTTCCGTTAATTTTCTGGACTTTTTAACTAAATATTCACTAACTCCAAATTCCTTTGCAACTTTCGCTACAGACCAAGATTTGGGTTGACAGCTCAAAAATTTGATTTTTTCTTCAGATTTAGTACACGACTTTATTTTTAGTTTCAATTTTTCCAAAAGTTCTAAATAATCGTGAGCAAGTTGTTGATCGTCAAAAGTCGAAACTCTATTAGTTTCTAAATCTAATCCTAAAGATTCATTTATTTGAAGTCTAGCTACAGATGAGTTTTCGGTTAACGCGTCCTCAATTTTTCGTTTTCTTTGATTTTTATTTAATTTGGTCATTTTTGAAGGTAAGAGTCCTAGTTCTAAATAAGTATGTTTAATACTTTCTTCTTCAGGAATGTAATCCAAATTTTTTCCATCATTTTTAGTTCCTTCTTCCATAGTTTCTTTTTCAATTGCTGCAATTTTTTTTCTACACAACGAGCAAATTGATGTCCCTGGTATTAAGTTAAATTTCGAACTTTCAGTCGAACTACCAACTTGTCGTAAATCTTTTGATACAATTTTTTTATGCATGTTAAAAGGATCGCAACATTTTTTTCCAAAAAAGTTAGCATATTTTTTTAAATATTTATTTTCATGGAAATCGCATATTGTATCTCTAGAATTTAGTTTATTTTCTGTTCTCAGATGTAATAGTTTTTGATCGACATCTCTTAATTCATATAAATGTTTAAAAGGTATATTATTATCTGGTCCATTACATTCCTCTTGCATTTTTATCCCCATGTGACACCGCATGTTGTTCTTTATATTACAGTAAAAGTAAATATTTAAAAGTCAACTAATTATGAACAGATGATGACAGCTAAACTTTTTACACTATGAAATTGCATATTCATAACTAATCTCTTTGAAAAACATCGAATAAACGTAACAAAAGAGTTTTTAATTGTATAGAAGATATTTAATACGAGGTACATTTATTCACTCCTTATATTGACAAAAATTGCAGCAATTGAAAAAGAAACTATGGAAGAAGAACTAGAAATGTTAGAAAAGATTTGGATTACATTCGTGAAGAAGAAAGTATTGAAAATGCTTATTTAGAACTAAGACTCTTACCTTCAAAAATGACCAAATTAAATAAAAATCAAAGAAAACGAAAAATTGAGGACGCGTTAACCGAAAACTAATCTGTAGCTAGACTTCAAATTAATGAATCTTTCAGATTAGATTTAGAAAATAGAAGAGTTTTGACTTTTAACGTCCAACTACTTGGTCACAATTATTTTGGACTTTTGGAAAAACTAAAAATAAGGTCGTGTACTAAAGATTTGGATCAGAATCCAAATCTTAATTTGTGCCGAATGTTCAAAAGAATTAAAATTTAGTAAATATTTAGATATAAAGTCCAGAAAATTTAATAAAGGATATGGTATTTTTCTAGAAATTGAAAACAAAGATAAAAAATAATAAGTTAAAATATACAAAAATAAATAATTAGAAAATTATATGAAGATGCAGAGAATATCTGAACATATCCTGGCATGAAGAATTACACTTTAATTTCAAATGAAGAACAAATTGAAGAAAAAAGCAAAGGCGTTTGCTTCTTTTATATTTGATGAACTTATGAAAATATATCCTAAAATCAAAATAGGGTTTTTAATTTTTTTTTTGCTCAAAATTTTAGATATTTATAATAAAAAATTACATCTAAAGACGTTTTTGTGTTAACGATTGACACGTCCCACAGCAAATTGCGGAAAAGAAATGATAGAGTGTCTAGAGGATTTGTTCAATTTTATCCCTTTGTCATCAGAAATTATTATTATAACTAGATTAATTAATAAATACTATAAATTCACATATTTATTTAAAACTGCAACATAATAATTTAAAATTAAATATTTTTATAATTATCCACTAATTTTGATTTTATTTATTTATTGACAAATTATTTTTATTATTATTTTAATTATTTATTACATTTTTATTATTATTTTAATTTTGTATACTTTTTTGGATAGACTCCCTGAAGAGGAAATTATTTAGATTTCGAAACTTTGGAGTAAATCAATATTTTAATCATTGTCCGAATGTTTCCGTTTAATTGAAATATTTTTTAATTTAATTTACATAAGAAAAAGATTTTAAAATTAAATTCTCGTTAAATTCTAACAAAAAAATGTTTGTGATCAACTTCATTCGATTCATCCAAACAAAATGTTGTTTTAAAATGAGGTTACTTTTAATTAATTTTCAATGTTAAAAATATCAGTTACGAGACGAGGTCCCACAAAAATTTCTTTTCAAATATGTTTCCAATTTCAAAATGAACCAAATTCAAAAGGTTTTTTAATAATTCATTTTTCTCAACAGCAGATATTCGCAAAAAGAAAAGGAGTAAATAACACTGTACAAAAGTGAAAAACCTCGATTTTAATAATTATATGTGAGTAATATTCAACCAAATTCAATTTTTTTTATATATTATCTGAATATTTAGTAAACAAAATATTTTTCATGTCCATTTTACATTTTATAATGACTTTTAAAGAGTCGTTGCAAAATGGACAATTCATAACCCTCAAGTCTATAGACTTTCTTAAAAAGCTTTTTTAAAAAAAACTAAGACACATTCAGCAATATAAAATCCAGATTAATACACAATTTAAATACTAAAATCTTATACATAAATATTAAGGTTTTTTAAAATCATCGAGCAACCGGCTCCAGATGATTTTCGCTGGATTTACCCATTATTAATTATAAAATTACTAATAACAATATGCAATGCAATAGTAGAATTTTATTACATATTCTATACTAATTTCACTAATTGCTTATTTAGTAAAATATAAGTAGACTTAATTATAAATTTATAAAAAAATTTCTGCAGTAATAACCTTTATATAAATAAATAAATATACTTATTTACATTTAAATTTTCAAATCTTCGGACACCACTGATGTGGCGCCATCTGATGGTTTAGTTTCAGGTGGAATCACTAAGCACTGACGCATTGTAATGGGAGAAAGACTATAGTCAGACCGATCTGAACATACTTAAACAAAGTGGGGTTGAAATTCACAAAAATTATCGTGAGAGGCAAAAATTGAAACGTATAATTGATAACGTAAATTATTTAGATGAAAAACACACTTTAACTAGGAAAAAACGTAAAGTTGAATCCAAAATAAAATATGCTGGAAACCTTAATTTAAAAAGTATAAATAGTGATACAAGTAGTTTGTCAAAAATAAAGAATACTCGATGTCAAAAATATTATTCTGAAGGACTACTAAAGCAACAAATTCAAAATGAGTTGAATGTTGAAAATTATGTTGGTGCGATGAATTATTACTGCACACATTGTCAAGATAAACATTTTAAAGATAAAAAAGTTGCTGGTAAACTAGTTAGTTTTAATTGCTCCTGTAGTCATGGAGGTGTTGGGTTAAATGCAATACACTATCCAGATGAATAAAGCCTTTTGTTAAAAGGGTTTCATAAAAAATCTGGTTATTTTAATAGAATATAATGTTGTATACTAATTCTTTTTTTTGCCTCTTTAAATGCTAATGTAATTAATATTAATGGCAGACGAAAAGGACCATTCTGTTCACGTTGAAAAAAGGTTTTGATAAAGATAGATACAATTTTCAAAGTTTTAATGAAGTTGCTTCAATTTTTAATACAAACTCTGAAGGAGAAATAGCAAAATCTTTTATAACGGGTTACAATAAATCTACAAAGGAATTAAAATTGGTTAGTAATATAGATCCGAATGTTGGACCATGGATTTATCCCATATTTTATCCACTTGGAAATAAGGGTTATAATATTAATATGATTCATAGTGATAGTAATTACAGAAGTAGAAATCATACTATTTCTAGGACTGCCTATATTAAATACAAAATTGCTGTAAGATGTTCCGAAGGTGATCGCAAAAATCTAATGGCAAAAGATAGCGATATTATTTTGATTTTACTGTATGGTTTATGAAATTATTCATTTAATTTAAGAATAATTTTATTTAGCCATTGTAAAATTAAAAATATCTCACAAATCAAAAAGCGTTTTTTGAAACACAACTACTAACTCAAGTTTTAATGGTAATTCTTTGTAGTCTGTGAGGGCGTTTTTGAACTTTTTAGCCGTTATGAGAAGAAGGAAAAGTAAAGGACGAGAGTAGCAGGCAGGCTTGGAGGAGAATGTTGAATTTAGGAAAAATGTGAAAGGAAAAAGAAGACAGATAAGAGGCATCTTCTTCGCCTGAGAACTTTAACGCTTCATCTTTTAACCAGAGTCGATATAGATTTCTGCTTAGTCGTGACAGAAAAGTTGTCCTCGTAAAAGTAACAATAATTCCATTCGACATTCTCTGGAGTCAACAATGCTTGTCACAGGGTGGAGTGAGAGAGTTCGACAGCGAGATGTACGTGGATGGAAAAGAAAAACTTTTCCAGCTATTCTTCCACTTGGCGTCTTGTGTCGTAAACAAATCCTACTATCTCGGTGAAACTCGTTATATTTATAACAGCACACTTTGAGGGGAAATTGATCTGTAAAACACAATTTTCCAAAAGCAATTTTCAATTCTCTCGATCATCATGATTAAAAATTTATTTTATCTTTGAATAAATACAAACCAATATTTTTAAATAAATTAAAAATTAATTATGAAAATCAAATTAAACTGACTGCAATTTTATTTCTTCTTTAATTTAAAATGTAAATTATATTCAATACAATTTTAATAAAATTTCTCTACATGTAGAAAAATAGATTATACAATTAGGATTGTTGAAAAAAATCATAATGCAGATAATCTGATTTATACTCTTTATAATCTATTATTATCCTTTCATTGTGTTAGAACTATTTCTGATATTCACAATGGATTATAAATTTAATAATACAATATCACAATTTTTCACACACAAAAAAATCAAATATTTTTGGAAACTAGGACCAAAAAAATACCCGTGTCTGGCCGTTTTGTTGGATCAAGTCGTTTGTGGCTTCTAGGGGTGAAAACAACCATTAAATGAAAAGTGACAAGTTATATTTTAAACATATATTCAATTCACTTAAAACTAGTTACTCAGGAGATTTTGGGATCGCTGATCACGAATCAGGTGTCAGTTTTAAAAATTCCAAAATGGCTGATATTATAAAGATGAAGATTACAAAAAATTTCAGTATTTTTACAAATATGTCTTTGCATATTGGACATTTTTTTAATGACGAAGCAAACTTTGTGGTAAGTAAATATATTCGATAATAGGAAGCGTAAGTAAGATAAATTATTAAATATAAAGTAATTGTTAAACAGTGCTTCTAAAGTAAAAATATCAACTATAGACATTTGTTGTATATGAAAGTTAGCAGTTTAAAAATCGTTTAAATTAAATTATTTTATTACAAAAATTAAAAAACAATCACACAATTACATTTTCCAGTTTCATTCTAGATCTGTAATCGACATTTTGATCCTACATTTTAAATTTTGAAAATCTGACTTTAGATTCTTAATCAGCGATCCGAACAACCCCCCGACTGACAAGTTGCAGGGAAATTGAATCTTTTTTAAAAATGTTGACAGTCATATTGGACACGCCATTTTTAATTTTTAAATACTGACACCGTATTCGGAATCAGCGACCTCAAAAACGCCTGAGTAACGAGTTTTAGGGAAATTGAATCTATTTTTAATATATAACTTGTCACTTTTCATTTAAGGGTTGTTTCACCCCTAGAAGCCACAAACGACTTGATCCAGCAAAACGCCCAGACACGGATATTTGTTTAGTTCTAGTTTTCGAAAATGTTTGATTTTTTGTGTGTGAAAAGAAAAGTTAAATTTTGTCGGACCGTGTTATAATTAAAGATTATTACTATAGTAACGTGATTTTTATAATGTCATTTAAGAAGTTAAAGTTGCTTTTAAAATTATTTGTATAAAAGAATTTTGTACATCTGCTACTTTTTTTAGTTTTGTAGAAAAAATATTGATTAAACAAATTTATTTTTTAATTTATCTGTTTCTTAAAGGGCTCTTTAGCTCTAGGAACTTTAAATATCTTTAAATAAATAAAATATATGTATACACAAACACAAATTAAGAATTGATATTTTTTACTTCTGCTGCTATTTTAATTTTTCAGGTTAGTAAATTTGTAAAAAATTAATTTTTATTAACAAAAATAATAAATTATTATGTAAAAGAATTTTTTGTATAAAATTGAATTTATCACTTTTTAAAATTGTTAAATTGGGGGATGAAATATTATCAATTAAAATTTTTTTATTTTATTTATTATTAGGCATTATTATTTTTAAATTTTGTTTTATAGTTTTTTTATTATTTGTAAAATATTAATTTTATGTTTAGTAAGAATAATAACTGATTACATTCATTGGTTAGTAACAATTTGTCAAAATTTTATTTATTTAAAATAACCTAAATAAGACCAATTATATTGATAGTAAGAATTAAAAGATTGTTAATTCTTTATTGCACTATAATTTTATTCACAAAGTAGAATAAATTTGTGGGTGTTGGGTTTTTGAAAATCAAAAATATTTTAATTCTTGTCAAAGTTATTAAGGTTTAAAATCAAAAGTGGTTTCGATTGAAACCGCTGGGCGTTAAAGGGTTAAATTCAATTATTTTTAGATTTTTACTACATTATTAATCAAATTCAAAAAATTTAATTCTTTTTAAAAATTATCCACATTAAATTATTTTGAAATATTTTACTTATCTGAATTCTTCGTATAAATTCAATTATTCTTCTCGATCGTACGAAATCATCCAAAATTCTAAACGTTTTAAATAACCATTAGATCGAATTTCAAGAACACCAAATGCCTATTTTATCGAATTTTAAAAACATAAAATGTTTATTAAATGGAATTTTTGAAAACAATTAAATACTTATTTAATAAAATTTTAAATACACTGAATATTTATTTCATCGAATTTTTAAAAATTTGATGTCAATTTTATATGATTATAAAAACTCCAAATGCTTAAGCATTCGAATTTTTAAAACTCTGGATGCTTATTTAATCGAATTTGAAAATCATCAAATACTTAGGCGCTTGTATATCTCCACGTTTTTGAGTATATTCCGAATATAAGTATAGCCAATTACAATTAGAGATACTTATCGACGTTTCTGAATATACTCAGAAACGTGGAAGTATGCAAGCACCTTTCTGCCGTACTAAGGAAAAACTTACATAAGTGCAATCCCTGTCAAACTGAGAAAATAGAGAAAAACTGTTTGCTTCAAGAACTCCGTTTTAGAAATAAAAATTTAATAATTAATTAACACTTCTCTAATGAAAGTGTATGCGCTGATTCTAATTTTGCAAAAAAAATTAATTATTTAAACAAATTCTATGCAAAATGTGACTTACGATGTCTACTTTTTGAAAATATGAAGGAAAAACTTACACATAGTCACTTGCGTTGTTTCTCTCGCACGGGCACTCGAGCTAGGCACGACGATCAGAATTAAAAACTTACACATTTTCTATGTCGCTTGGTATGGAGCAGTACATGGTGATGGAAATAAAATTAATAAAATGTAGCTAACATTATAGGCCTACAGTAATATTCATTTGCATAGGAAAATATTATTATTTAGGAAATATTTTTTAAACTGAAAATAATGTATTATATTTAAGTGGTTTTCATTTATTGCCTAGTTATATATGCAATAAAAACTACTGTATAAATTTAAATTAATCATTCGATGCATTTTAAATCATATTAGTAAATACCATTTTACCTCTCCGAACATAGCCGACAAATAATGGCGAATGTAACCGAAGTGTAGTTACGTGGTGCCTCGGTCAACTTTACGATAGAAGAACTTACACATGTTTCGGGTAATGCAGATGCGTGGTTTTCATTTCGTACGCAACCGTCGTGCTCGACCATGTGTTCGATTGAAAAAGAACATATACCACTTTGTGTATGTTTTTCCTACGTATTTGATAGTCGAGTTTGATGATTCGTACTATTTTCAGAGCACGCAAAGTACTTCGTATCACTTTTTATCAAGTATTTCTTAATTTTCTTCATATTCCTTGATTTTTAATTATCGTTTTTTGCAGTCATTAATTATTATATTTAATTTTTATTAAAAACTCAAAAAATAAATAACAAAAAGACTTCAAATATAGTTCATTTTTAGCAAAATTTAATAAGCTTTCTAACTGTATTTAAGTTTTTGTGTATCTTCTTTTGTTGTATCTTCTTTTGTTTTGAGATATGTTTGAAAAAGTGATGCCATGTTTTATCATAGAGTCGTGTCCTGAATCGTCCTGATACTCGTGGACGGTAGTGTTATTCAACTATTATTTATTTCGTTTAGGCATCTGTCTACAGCTTTACATACTTGGCTATACAAGTGTTTCTTTACATCTCATAATTTTCTTTTACAAATATTTCTTATATACATTTCTTAATAGTAATTTTTGCGCCTGCACAACGTCTTGAAATTAGAAGTACCACTCGTATTTGCCTGGACTAGTCACTTGATGGGTTTTCTCACCAAAGGAGAGATCGAGTTCTAATGGTGTGTACTGGCCAATAATCAACAGTGCACATTATTATACCTCGACGCCAAACCTTCCGTTTGGATAAATCACGAAAGCAGTGAGAAAACACCAGGCTATAGCAAAGGTCGAAGCGCTGTGATCAAGTACTAACTATGTACTCAGAGTAATTATGTTTAAAGTAATATTTAGTTTTATTATCTTAATCTTCAACTTTTTCACCTTAATTTCAAATTATGCTTACTTAAATATTTAACGATTTTTAAGTTTTAAATAAAAGAACTATTGTTCTTAGAGATACCTATCGACGTTTCTGAATATACTCAGAAACGTGGAAGTATACAAGCACCTTTATTTCATCGAATTTCAAAACATGAAAGATAGACTGACATGTGAGTTTACTATCTATGTTATATTTGTTCACAATCATATCTTCGATGTTTTGAACATTCTAATAATTCATGATTCGATCAAATTAATATTGGTTGTTTTACCAAGGAGAATATTTTGAATATTATTATATTCAAAAACAAATTTTTCAATATAAATAAAATTTATATAGTTATATTTAGTTTGATCACCTTAATGCTTTTTTAGATTTGTTAAACACGCATGATATAAACCATATTTCATACAGATCCTTAAAATTTCGTCTTGAAGTAAAAGTCACGCAAAGTCATATGGACATTGCTTAAATTGTTTGAACATATTTGTGTACACCGTTTCTTGTAGCTTTTGCAATAATAATAGATCGGGATACTTTCCATGTTCAGGATCGAAAGTAAAAATTTCATCATTCTGACTTACAGACACGGGAGAAGGCAAAAATCGATTTGTCAAAATTTGGGGTAAACAGCTTCAGAATGATTCAAAATCACTCCAGCCAGCTCTTTACTTAACAGAGCCACACGCCTTTCAACTATATTGTAGGCACTTCGGCCTGGAACTTTACACGTAACAAAAAGAGCATCAAGGTCGTATTTAATGAAATGGTGAATCGAAGTAGAAATAACTTTAGAATACCGTGGATTCTCGTTAGGACCACCATCGACAGTAAAAATCTTAATTTTGGTAATTTTATAAGTTTCTCGACATCTACAACATGAGAATATACTGTAGATAAAGAATGTTTGCAAAGAGGATTGCAATGTAATTAAACCCAGAATACGTCACTGCGTCAAGCTTTCGGAGCTTATTTGGTTCGATGCTAACTCGCACATAAACGGATGGTATGAGTTTATGTGCAGGAGAAACAACCCAATCATGATCGGGTAATGATACCCTGTATTCTAAATGCATTATCAAAGGGGCTAGTTTTTTGGCAGCTGTAAGACCAATTGATACCTTTGCTTTGTTATCTTGTCTAATGAAAAAGTTTGTCTTGGACCGAAAATTGAAACTAGGTTTTACAAAATGTGAATTTTGGCAGAAAAGAAAGCTGTATCAACGTGATTTTTATGAATTGCATTTTCTGCTTTTCTTAGTTTAACAGGCTCTGTAAAAATGTGTCTTTTTCCTTCTAAAGTATCAGATCTATGGGGGATAAAGCGTAAGTAAACTGCAGACCTGCTTAGAGTAAATCCAAAATCATTTTCCAACGATGTACTTAGTTCATCTAAAGTTTTAATACTTCTAATTGCTTCAGTCTGTCGTCTCTCATGAGCCGCACTACCATAAATAGCAAGATTGACGATAGTCTTCAAATGTTCTGATTGACCTTTTTCAATTGAAGGGCAGCCCTCTTTATTCCTAAGACGAAGTTGCTTTATTATTGCTCTAGTACCTGTTCACACGAACATTTAGGTAACCGATAAAATCGATACATCCTTAAGGTAAGTACCAAGTTCTGTATGATACATGGTTAAGCTGTGCATGTATAAGGCTATGCTAACATGACTGGGTTCGAATGCTGCATTTTGCGTTGAATAAGGCCTAAGCACAACTAAGTCAGATGTTTGCATAAGAAAAAGGGATGGGTATGTAACATACTTCATGCATGTTACCTGGGTTTGTTACTGTATGTTACCTAGTATGTTACGTCCTTACATTATTACATCCACGTATTTTTCAAGAATGGGGGGTAACATACGTAGAAAACCTCGAGTTACACGTAACTGCTCAACCCTCGTAAGAAGGGTACGGGATATGTAACATTTACATGAGAGAGAGAATTCTATTTTATGTGGTTATAAATTATTAATTCAATTAAAGTAAGTTTGTAGTTAAATTTGTAAATGCAGGTATATGTTACATAAATAACTACAGAAAGTTGTAGATTCTACTACATAAAGTAGTTCAATAGGCTCATTTTGTAGCAGATTTTACTTCTTCTAGCAGTTGAATAATTTTCCATGTAATTTTTAATATAGAGTTTTAGAAGAGTACCAGCTATGAAAAGTTGTAAACGCAATAGGGATCTGAAATACTGCGATAAGCATTCTGGTGACAGAAAATTTAACTAATACAACGGGGTATCTTTTGACATTTTACATGAAATAATTTCTAAATTCGCAACAATTAATAATTGAATTAATTTGTAAAAAAGAAAATACTACGAACCAGTGACATTCAGTACAATAAATAATATTGCTTAATATTTTGAGATATTTATAAGTAAAGTGTGAAAGCAATAATCTCACTCTATTTTGTCACAATAAATATTTTATTAAAACATGTTTAATTAATTGTATTATCAGTTAATCAAGATTTTAAATTTAAAGTAGTTTATAATAATTATTTTTTCGTTACAGTGTGTCTCCTACAACATATTTATTTAATGTTTTTAGATTGGTATAAACAAGAGACACAACATAACCTGAAACATAACCTTAAAACTATTCTTTAACTCGACTAATCCTTACTTTTCTTGAAAAGGAAACTGTATATCCACTTCAAATTTTTATTAAATATTTAAAGTAGATATTTTTTAACTTTTTATTGAAGTAAATAATGTTTTTCGATGTGAAAACAATTCTTTCATTGACAGGTGCATTTACTTATGTGATTTATTTTACTAAATATATTAAATATTTGGAACGTATTGCAATTTATAATTTTGTTAAACATGCGAATAAACAAACTGAAACAATTTTTAGCCCCTCAATTAACTTTATTCAACTTTTTATATAAAAAATAATTAAAAAGAAGTCTGAAACATGTGTGTTTATTAAAATTTGAGCCCGTTGTCGACCGCCATGTTTGTTAGTGACGTCATGATTTTAGATCCCTATTACACTGTAAAAAATCCCAGTGTAATTTTACTCTGTCCGACATTGGAAAGTATGGCCACTTGTCTGACTAGGGTTGTAAACTTTCATGAAACTTTCGTAAATGAAATGTTTCATGAAACTTTCGTAAATGAAATGTTTCATGAAACTTTCGTAAATGAAATGTTTCATGAAACTTTCGTAAATGAAATGTTTCATGAAACTTTGAATGCTTCATGAAACATTTCAAAGTTTCAAATATTTAGACGGTAAAATTCAAATTATATCCTATATTTAGTGTTTATTTCATAGGTACTAAGAAATATTTAGAATTAATAACTAGGGGAGACCGGGGCTAAACCGGACAAGTCAAATATTTCCGAAACCGTGAAGAATTTCAAATCGTGTAAATAACCTATGAACGCGCAATTTCGTGATGCATATGCAGCATGAGGTTTTAGGGACGTGGCATTTTTCTTGTAATAATAGTTGCCGTTAATATATGCTTATGTCATTTTTTGAGGTAAAAGTAAAAAAAAATTTTCTAACACACGCACCGAAAGTACACCATTTTCTACCTGTCAAGCGGGAGAAAAGTTGATATTTTCCTGCGAGCGGGAGGAAAAGTACTTTTCCTCCCGCTGACGTCATTAGCAGGGAGGAAAAGTAACTTACCTTCTGGGTAATGTTATTAGGTGCGATGTATAAATCAAAGTATGACCATCAGTGAATCAGTTACGTGAGATACGTAACTTAAACGACTGGCGTAACTCACGTATCTGATGTTAGTTATGTAACTTACGCATGTGATGTAAGTAACATAACTTACGTATGTGATGTTTGTAACGTAACTTACGTATCTGATGTATGTTTAGTTACTTACGTAAGTTACGTCATTTACGTAACTTACGCAATTAACTTTTTACATACAACAATCACGTAACTTACGTAAGTTACGTAACAAACTTTTTTATTTGTATTCAACAGTTACGTAGATGTATTCAATATTTCATCAGATATTTGTACTTTCGGCATACGTGTGTTAGAAAAAATAGTATGTGCAACTCGGGAGAAAAAATGATTTCCAACTCGTGGAAATCACTCATTTTTCTCCCTAGATGCACAATATGCTATTTTCTTCATTTTTTTGGGTTTTTATCGTTAAAATTAAAGTGCAAATATCATACGGACATTTTTCTTTTAGCTCAAGGTGTACTGAGTTTAGTAGAAAAAAAATTTAATGGAAAACATTAAGAAAAAATATATTGCAGGTTAATTATTAGATGACGGTGTGGGGCTGAATCGGACATCGTGATTAAAAACAACCAAATCTTTGAATTCTTAAATTTATTTTATATAAATTAACTATTTTATATTATATTCTTTGCTTAGAACCACTTTATAAATAAATAAATAAAGAATTTATTTTAAAACTCGAATTCGCAAGCGAGTTGCTACAAACAGACAATCCTGAAAACTGTAATTCATTTTATATTATATTAATTACCGATTTTACATATTATATTATATTCATTGTATAGAACTATCTACAAATAAATAAAAGAAGAATTGGTTTGACTTTTTTACCAAAAAAAAAGAAAATTTGTATCTCATTCTTTACTTAATTGGCCATGTCCGATTTAGCCCCACCAATTTTCGGATTTTCGTTTTTGAGGTAGTCACCTCCGAAGCAATATACCTATAAAGCTATTGTACTTTTTTTAAATCGAACAAGTGCGATTTGTAGGTGAAAGTACAAGCTTCAAAACGGTATATTACACTTTAGCAAAAAGTATGTTTTTGTATGAGTTTTCTGGTCGAAGACCAAATCCGTCCGGTTTAGCCCCGGTCTCCCCTACTTTATTTACATTATTAAATGTTGAATAAAAACAGTCATAAAACATTTTAGAATAATTAAATATATTTTCAAATTAACGCAAAATAAAGAAATGAATATAAAATTAAATAAATGAACATTTGAACGGTTTAACAGCTTATTTTTCTGTAAATTATTCCTCTATGAAATCAATTTCGGCATTGTTGATTTGCATTTCCAAATCAAGCTGATTATGTGCATCGTCGGCTACTAAATGAAACTGATTTTCTAGATCTTCAATTTCAAATAATTGATCGTCCACATCGTGCACAACTTTTTTATTTTTCGGGTACAAATAGATCATATTTTGTTTTATGTATGCAAGTTTTCCTGCTCTTTCAGTCAGCAGACGATTTGTAATGCTGTTGTGGACATTTTGTATGTACTATTAGTACGTTCACAAGCTGCAGACGTTTGAGGTAAGCTTAAAACTATCAAAGCTACTGCTCGGAGAGATTTTCCTACACAGCAGGATTTCCACAATATATATGGTGTCATACTGTTTACTGTGATATTTAAAGACGGTGTTTGCCAAATACCTTCTTTTAATCGAAACATTTTACAGTCTGTTAACACTTCCTGAACTAAAATGTTCTCACTGGCAGAATAAAACTCGGTCAGTGTTCTTAAATACTCTTGTGCTTCGAGGATTTCAATTGGCGTAAGATCTTCTCCACGTTTTGCAGGATCCAGAAGATTTGCTGTATAATGAACCGGCTTTATACAAAACTCATACCTATCTTCTAAAATTTCATTAATTTTAGGATAATCATTTGCTAAAAACTGAGTATTTAGCATCGTCAGCATATGCCTTCTAATATTAGCAAAAGCTGAGCATGCTGAACTCATTCTAGGTTCGTCACTTTCAATCATGTGAAGCAAGGAATTTATTGTTTATAACAGCATTACGCACTCAGTCAAAATTTCCCAGAAATTAGTTGTTAAAATAAGGTTTTTTAAATCTTCACTCAAGATTTTTTCGGCTCTTGCATCCACGCAGAGTTCACGAAGAGCAGGGCTATTACTTTCAATGCTGTTCATACAGAAGAAAATACTGCCGAACCTGGTTTTTCCGGGTAAATGTAACGCCGATTGTTTAGTAGTTAACCCTGAAAATTAGATTATGTAAATATTAAAATGCACAAATGAAAATAAATACTCTTATGTTACATTGTTTATATAAATATAATCAATTAATTTTTTATACAATTACAAAGTTAAACTTAAAATGAAGTTGATATTATATTACCTGATTCTTTACTCAATTTTTGTTTTTCGTCAAAAATCGCTAAAAGAATTTGGCTAGCCTTCACTTCTTTTGCAATTTTCGAGCAATGAGTTTTAATTTCAGAAATTACTTCTAGCTGAGTGCAAATGTCTTTAAAAAACAAATGCAACCCATGAAGCAGAAATCCATAGGGCGTGATGTGCGGATATTTTTCACTAATAATTTTCCACGCTAACTTCATGTTGGCGGCATTATCTGTAACGATTCCAATAATTTTAAAAGGACCAACTTCGTCAATTATGGAGCTCATAATATTAGCAATATTTTCGCCTGTATGGTGATCGGCTACCCGTGGGGTGCCCGGGTGCAGAATAGGCCCCCTGTGACCGGCTACAGGTCGTAAGAGGCGACCATACGAGGCTCGGAGTGGCGCCACTGCTTGCGGTTAGTACTCGGTTCGTCCCAGGCTTTCTTATAGAGCAGTGGCATACGATGATGATGGGCAGTGCCGTGGCGGCCCGGCAAGTCTAATTATAGACCGCCGACCTCACGCTTGCCGAAGCAAGGGTGGTAAGACTCTTAATCGGTACTCATACCAGAGTACAAACGGTACCATGGGGACCGGTCCGAGCCCGGGGGACTTGCCGAAAGGCTTGTTTCTTTCCGGTCATTGGGTTGGCCTCGTGGGGGCAGTGGTTATAGCCTACATCGCTTGAGGCTAGGGGCGCTATGAACGGACCAGAGCTTCGCAAAAACGGAGTAATGGACCTAGTAACTAGCGTTTCGACATGTGAGTTGTGGTGCCAACTCGGGTGGTTACCTGCAGAGTAACCAGAGATTGGAAAGGTCTCGCCCTTCACCGAAGGGCCGCAAATGTTCTTACCAACTTTGCGGAGATCGGCAGACAGTCACTAGAGGGCTGTCGCCGTTGGAGAGCGTAATCTCTCCCAGTTACGCTCGTATGCGAGCCGTGTGGGTATACCAGTATTGGGAGGTCCTGCACGTATACTCTACATAGGCGCTGTATGGTGATCGGCACCAGTCGGAATTGTTTTATAAAAAAACGGTTTCTGCGTATTTAAAATAATATTTATTATGCCTTGTCTCCGAATATTTGACCAACCATTTATTTGAAGGGCTAAACAGAAGGCAGCTTCAATTTTTTCTCCCACAGCATCTTTAATGCGTGAATATTCCGTATTTAACAAACTATTGGATAATTCAAACCGAGATGGAACTTTAAAAGATGGTTTTAATTTTTCAAAAAAATGTATCCAATGTTTATTTTCGACGACTGACAGAGGAGTGCTCGAGCAATATACGGCTCTTGCCAGAAGAGTGGCTAACTCTTTCTAAACAGAAAAATTTATTTTTATAAGCAATTTTAGTTATAAAAGATTACAAGTTTTTACACATCCAATTAACTATAATATAATTTACAATATTTATAACTTTAAAAAATCAAATTTTTACTTATTTGCTGCACTTCTGTCACAGATTTATCTCGCGTTATGACAGAGGTTGCGCCTCTGAGATTAAATTTTTGTATTAAAATATCGTCTACTTATACACGTATTCTGTACACAAACTTAACCTAAAATGTCGGTATAATATTAATATTCTTTGGATTTGGGAAATTTTTGCGCAATAAAATTGAATTCTCTTAAAATTAAAATAAGTAAATGTTTCAAATTGATAATTATGATTTATTGAAAATATTTTTATTGAATTCTTATATAACAAATATTATTTTGAATATATTTTTACAATTCTATAAATCTATGGAGGAATCCCAGAAAATCGTATCCTTATTAGTAAAGACTGTTTAAAATTTGACTTTTAATTTTCTTGACTGGAACAAAATATATTTATATTATTATTTAACATTAACATGTATTTCCTCAAAATATTTTTATTTATTAATTGCTATAGCGGTATGGCGTTCCATTTGGATACCAATTGGAACACCATGCCGACAAAGTTGTCAATACAAATATATTATAAAAGTATGTAATATTATTATTAAGTATAAGATATTAAATAAAATATTAAGAAAATAATAATAGAACAATATATGTAAATAAATTAACTTATTTACAAATAGTGAGATTGGATACGGCCAAGACTATTATAGTATTGATTCAAGAAAACGATCTCTTCACATAGTATATTTGGGAGAAGAACATATATTCTTGATCCAAGAAAATGTGTAATTCGACCAAGAAGTTAATCGTCTTATACAAAATATGAGATCTATTTAATAAATAAAATAATTTATTGTTTTAAGAATATATATAGTCAATTGAATTATTATAGAGTCATTTGGGGTAAATGTAAACATCCTGTTCAGAAATTCCAATGTGGTACTGTTAGGGACCGTAGAAGTTTACCCTTTTAATATTATGGCCCAAATAGGTCAATTTGCTAGGGACCTCACCAGTTTCGTTACGCAAAATATTGTAGGGTCCGTTAGTGGAAAACTAATGTGGCCCGAAGCAGGAACCCCTTTTAATGTCCTGCTAATTACAATGGCCCCCATTAGGGCCCTATTAGCGCCCTTGAAATATTGGTACCTTTGAGTTTTAAAAATATGTTGCCGACATAACCGTTATACAATTTTTCTCTCCAATTTTTTTCCACACGGAAAAAAAATACGTGAAATTTTTATTTACTCGGCGCTTGACTTTTGGATAGGACACAAAGTACTAGAAAAATTCTAGCACCTTGCTTGAGAATTTCATTGCTGACTCAAAAAAATCTGTAAAATGAAAAAAGTAATTTTCACTTGTTCCCACAATTTTTCTGAAATTCACTCATTCATTCACATTTTTGGAAAATTAATTACACAGAACAATGAACAATTATTGTATGACTTTTCGACGTTTATCAACACTCGCGAACTAACCTATAATACACATGTATTCGCGTATAACTTAAGGAAATAGAATTCACAGCAAGTTTTTGATGAAACTTGGAATAATGGTAGATGTTAGTTTAAAAATTATGTAGTTAAATTTTTAGAGGTCTGCACAATGTATAAGAAAAGTTATAAACCAGTTTATGTTTTCACATTTTACATTGTGTCTTATGAGAAAATGCACTTTCATGATCTTTAAAATTCAATTGTAAAGAAAATGACAGCGAGATATTGATGTAACATTTTACAGTTAAAGCTAAAGAACTGATGTTTTAATATTGTACAAAAAAATGATCAGACACAACCTGTGAGACTCAAAATTAATTATTTTGTATAAAAACACCTTTTTTATCAATCAGAAGTTACTAAGCACGACACTTGGCAACGTTGCTTCTTAGAGGTTAGGTATACAAGTAGCGCGAAAATTAAAATTTTGAAATATATTTCATATTCGTAATATATTTATGATCATAATTTGTCATATCATCATTTCCATAGCAAATTTTTGCAAAAATAATGTATTTGACTTTCTCATATACAAGTTTGATCCAAGAATGAGTGAGATACAAATGCACTGTTGCCAAGCGTTGCATTAACACTACGTGATTCAAATAAAAATTAAAATGGGCATTGTTAACAGTATTCGTTTTCATAAAAGAACAGCAACTCTCACTTGAAACTAATATAAAAGTGGAAACAGCTGGCATTTACCTTGGGAAGAAACGCACAGTGCGCATACTCTACAAAATTTTCGAGAGAAGTGAATTAATTTTTCACGTACTTTGCAAAATTGAATAAATGACTTTTGGTTAAACTTTAAAAACACTGTTGCCATACTAGTACTAGAATAATTCTAAAACTTTTTTTCATTCTTTCTCTGATTTTTTTAAATCATTCACAATATTCTGTGACACGTAATAAATTTTCAAGATTCGAAGGTTATGTTGTGTATGTATACTAATAGGGTCCCTATCGGCACTGACATGAAGTAAGAATAAGGAGACTTCACTCTAATGTCAGACTGTTCCCATTTTCTATAACATCATTCAGGAAAATTCGAATAGGCAGAGGTGGCGTTCCTTGCGGGAAAAACCTGAAACTGTCGATTTTCAAATTCAAAATGTTCTTCTGTCACAGTCACATTTATTTTTGCTTATATAGGAGGACCGTGTTTGTGATTTTTTTTGAATATCTGTTATTTTTAATATATAATAATATCCAAACAATGGAATAAAAATAATAATCAAAGACAAAAGAAAAGAGAAAATTGTCTAAGATAACTGCAGATAATGTTGGAAATGAGTATCTGTTAAAAGGAAAAAAATGGAAATTAGTATAAATTAAATTTTAATGATATTCAAACTCTAAACATGAAGGAATTAGGTATTCAATTTTGTTAATAACAAGGTTTTAAATTGTATGTTATATGAAAAATAACAAACAATGTGATTTAATGCATTTTCTTTATTTCATTAAAAAATAAATTACATAAAATTTTTTTGCTTAAAACATTATAAAAGTTACGTAATATTATATTTGAATTATTAACAAAGATTCTATTGAGAGATATTAATTAATTTACAGTCAATAGAATTGCTGTTAATAATTAATAATCTTATAATTCTAATTCATCAATTGTTTTTAAAAGGTTATTAAAATCATTCATTGTTGATATTTTTATATCGGATGAACATGGTATAATTGTATCATCTACATAAATTTTTACCTTCATATTATAAAATACTACAATTCTCTTTCTAATGTCAAAATTATCTTCAACTCTTTGAAATCCAAAAAAGTAGTTATTTCCTTTTGTAAAACACCATTTTTCACAGGGCAGTATAACACAGTCCAAATAATTTCTCATCTCCTCAAAACTTAATTCTTTATTAAAATTAATTACGTCAGTCTTGTTTAACGTATTGAAACCTACGTTTACCTATTAAAACAAAAAAATTATAATAGTGTCAATTATTAAGTTTAATTTTTATAAATATTGCTTGATATTTTATAATATATTTAATGATAATTATTAAATTTAATTTTTAAACATTATAATTTAAATATTCAGGGGAAAATAAAGGTTAGAAAGATTTTAGAACACATACTTACTTCGTAAGTATTTGGATTCATGATGCAGGTAGTATTTTATTTTAAAACAAAACGATTTTTCACAAACAATTAGTAATAATTTAAATTATTACAAATTATGTAAACAATAAAAAATATTGTTTAGGCTGTTACAATGTGTCACAATGATTTATATTAGTAGCAGACGAATTTCATAGATTAACGTCATGAAAATCGACAGTTTCAGGTTTTTCCCGCAAGGAACGCCACCTCTGCCTATTCGAATTTTCCTGAATGATGTTATAGAAAATGGGGCCACTTTTTCTGTATTCCTCACATAGAGTGAAGTCTCCTTATTCTTACTTCATGGGCACTGACTGGAACCATTATAGGGGATTTATTTCGTGTGCCACAATTAGGTTATCCGGGCAAATGATTCGAACCACATCAAGGCCCAAAAAGCATCATGATATAATTTTATTGTTGATGAAAACGGACCAAATAAACGCCCTATTAATATCTGGGACTATTATGGCAATTTCAACACGGGGCAGTAGATGTTTCTGCTAAATTTACAAATTTAAAAATAAGTTCGACGTCAATATTTTTACCTCATAGCTCACCTACAAGATGTTCTGAGTATTGCCAATATTTTATTTTGACAATTGGCAATGCCATAGTACAAGTTATCTTTTAATGCAAAAAAGATTGAAAATCAAAATTTTACTGTTTTAGTATTTTGTCTTGCATTTGCATGAAAATAAATTAAAAAATCAAACTAAAATTTTTCATTCTTCCTTATTATTACCTTAAAAAAATTAATTTTCGTTAATTTAGTTAATAAATAATTAAGTATTTACATTTACCCCGAGAATTCGAAAACTCGGGGTAAATGTAAACAGAACTTCAACTACATTAAAAAAAAAATTTAACAAATTATTGGATCTGCCATTTTGAAATTTAAAAATTCGATTTTAGATTCTTATTCAACAACCTTAAAAACTTTTTTTTACCAAGTTGAATGAAAATCTATTAAAATTTATTCAAGTTTTAAATTACTAATTTTGTAATGGTTGATTGTTTATTTATATGATACATTATCAGTCAACTGGTTGATTTTTCTATACATCTACGAAAAACTTTTTTTTAGTTTTTCCATCCCTTAAAACAGCAGTGTACTTGAAATAACTTGTTTCTTAAACCTCGATTAACTACAGTGGTGTTTACATTTACCCCGAATTTTAGAAAAATTTCAAAATTGTGGGGTAAATTGAAGAAGAATTGAAGAAAAAATTTATTTTGTGAGAAGAACAGATATTCTTAATCCAAGAAAATATAGAACTCGACCAAGAAGTTAATCGATTTGTACGAAATATAAAATATTATATTAAATGAATAATATATTTTCTTATTATAAGCATGTATGTAATAAAATCAATAATTGCATTTGATTCATTCAATTTTTTGTAACATTCATTCAAGCAATTCAAGATTTTGATGAAGAAAAAATTTATATTGTGGGAAGAACAGATATTCTGGATTCATGAAAATATGGAATTCGATCAAGAAATTAAGTAGCATGTAAGAAATGCAGAATATGTTAAATAAAAATCATTTATGTATCAAATCAAGAAAATATGTTCTCTGACCGAGAAAATATTTTCTTGATTTGAGAAAATTTATAAATGTCAATCAAAAAATATTTTCTCAATGCAAATAAATTATTTACTTGAATTACCCCTCCCCTCTTACCCTATTCCATCTTTTCTAATACTTAGGTCAAACATTTTTATTATTTATTTAATAAATATTTATATGTTTTATTTAAATAATTAAATAATTGTTATGTTACATATATATTTACATTTAATTAATACTTAACAGAAATACAAAAAATATATCTTGAAAGAAAATTTACCACCGTCGGAGGAATTGAAACCGGGTTGCACGCACCAGAAGCAGTCAGGCTACCTCTATGCCATTCTAGTCTCAAAGAACAGTTTTCAAAAACTGATATTTAAGTTGCATATCCATTTGAAGAAAAACATTTTCTTGGATCAAGAACACCGGCATTGTGTTAAGTAAAAAAAAGTTTCATAGCAAATAAATAAAATGATTCGACTGGAGAAACATGAATTCTTCAGACAAAAATAAATTTCTTAATTCAAGAGAAATGTAATATTATTTTAAGAAATTAAATGTTCTTGAAACATGAGAATATAGAAATGATTCAAGTAAAAGTAATGATTAGATTAATTAATATTTATTTGAAACAAAATAATTTTTAATTGAGTTGAAACAATTATTAACTTATAATAATATTTACATTTTCTTGGCTCAAGACTATGGGTGTTAGATGAAGTAAAATCTTGTTTTAAAGGAATAAAAAAAATGATGAAAATGAAAAAATGAAACTCAATAATACTTATAATAAATTATAAAGTTTTACTTTACTATTTTAAGTAGTTGCGTTACTACTGAGTTAATCTTAGTAACTTTAACTACAAATCATTTTACTGCAAAACTGTAATTTTTTCCTATTTAACTAAGAAAAGTAGTTAATAAACTATGTTATCATTTCATTCAACTACTTGTCTACTAATTAATTTAAGTTCAAAAATATTTTTGGGGACTTATTGAACTAAGAAAAACAGTAAACAACACCGAAAAAAAAATATTCTTGTTTTGAGAGGATTCCTCTTATTTTGATGCATATTTTCCTTTTGTATATTGACCAAAAAACGTCCTCTTATTTTAAGAGGATTATTCTCCACTTAAGAGTAATTCCTCTTAAAAGTAAAGGAATAGTCTCCAATGAAGAGTAATATTCTTAATTTAAGAATAAAATGTAAGAGGATTTTAGAAGAGGAATTGTCCTCTTAAAACAAGAATATTTTTTTTCGGTGAAGTAGTCTAATTTAATAAAAAAAATTTCAGTATATATATCGTTCACTCTAAGTACAATGTACTTATGTTTAAAAGACAATTTAGAAGTTATCCATCTTCCAAGTTGATTTTAGAAGTCACGTAAATCAGCGGATTGTTTTGGAAAGTGCGTATCTTTCCCGTTCATGCAGAAGTACGTAACTCTGATAGTCGTTTTAGAAGCTCTACTTTTTATTATTATTACTATAATTTTAAAGTTAATATTTTGTTGTGAAGTAAATTTTTTTGAAATGCATTAAACTGTATATTTTTAATAATAATGATAATTTTTTTCAAAAATTTTAATAATTTTTTAAAAGAATTTAAATTTTTTTTAAAAAGTTTAGTAAAATTCTTTTGTCCAACGCCTTCGGGGAAATGGAGTCATTGTGCACTAGGCACCAGTGGAGAAATGTACCTCATATCTCCACTGGCCGTTTGTCCAGTGGAGAAATGAGCGGTGAAAAGAGTAAAGGCACATTATGTGTGGTTATTTCGGTTCCATATCACTATAAATAAATCATAAAAATCTATTCTAATTTGCTTTAACTTTGTTAAATTTTGTCCTAAATAAGTAATTTATAACTAAAAATTAAAATTTTGAAAAATTAATTGTATTATTAATACACGGAGAGAAGAGTTACAGTTGTGACAACTAAACACGTTTAGTAGCAGAAATACATGGAGAGCGATAGTAGCGCCCCTGGCGGTTTAGTTCCTGTTTAGTTACTCTGACTGAACGTACAGTCGTTCCTACTATTATATAGTAGATGCGACTGTTATTTTTGTCCGTCGAAAATTAACTAAACTGTTTAGTTATCAGAACTGAACCTACAGTCGCCTTCACTATTCTCTTCTCTCCGTGTATGTTAAGTTCTGACAATAAATGAATAAAATTATTATAATTAGTATGAAAAATTAATAGAAAGTGTTTTTCAGTTGTTGGACAAAGTAATATGTGCAATTCGTGGCGAACAGCGATTTTCGCTCGCATGATTGCTGCTCTCGCTTCGCTCGAGCAGCAAACTTCAAGCTCGCGAGAAATCGCCCTTGTTCTCCACTCGTTGCACAATATACTATATTATTATTATATATTATATATGCAATAATTAAAAATTATTTTAGATTCAAAATTATGAACTCACTAAAATTGAATTATTGACACTAATTATTAGAGTCTGACTTTTTGTGTATCAATTAGTAAACTCTACTAACAAATAGTAATGTCTATACTAATTTATTAGTAAATAGTTCAAGTTTAGAGATAAAATTATACAAAATATAACAATATTTAAAAAAAAATTTTTTAATATAAAAGTTACCTGTAATTAAAAAAAATTGTTCTTCTTTTCTACTTTGAACATAATTTTAAATAGGAATTCATTTATTTTTATTTCCCACTAAAAAAGAGCTCAACTGACTATTTAAAAATTTACCTAACAATAATACAATTATCATTAAATGTCCTCAAACAAAGTTATAAATTCAAAATTCAAAAGACTGTAAAGCAAAGTAATAATTATAAAAAATTCACAAAAACATAAATTATTGAACAAGTACTTTTTCCAGAAAAGTAAATCTAATTCTTTCTTTATAAAAAAAAGTAGACTACACTTTTAAAGTATTAAATTTAGATTCAACAATAAGGATTCATACTTTGAAGCGAGATTGTATTTCATCTTAATTGCAGGTCTTAATTTTTTATAACTCTGTACATTTTCAGTGAAGGGCGGATTTGATTATTTTACCCGATTACTTGGATAATTATTTTCTTACGACTTTCATCCATCAATATTATAATGTGAAAAATTACAATAATTTCAAGAATGTAAAAAGCGATTTTTAAATAATTATAAAAAAAATTAATTACCTAATTAATTAATAATTCAATAAATAAATTAATTTTTTATTCATTACATTTCTTTTTCAACATATAATTATTTTTTCTGATTTAAATCTTCATTCGAAAATTCTGCACAGAAAAAAAATTATGCGGAGAAAAGTTATACTAATAAAAGTGATAAAAAAAGAAATTTGCTTTGTCTTTAAAACTACTTATAATAAGATTTAGAAATATATTACGAGATAATTTATTTGGTTTTTGAATATATATTCTTGAAATTTTCTTAAGCCAATCCGTCGGCTTCCAGTTGAGATGGCAGCTTCTTTTGATCCGGCAATCCATTTTATCATAGAATATAAAAGATTTCGCTAAAACGAGGTTTCAAAAAGTCATTTGCATAATCGCGTGTGTCTAGGATGCTTCCAAAAGTGACGTGCCAAATAAATGGCAAAAAAAATCCACATTTTGAGGAACAAAATTATTTTGTACAGAAAAGTTTAAAACTAATAAAAAAATATTACAAATTTTCAGATAAAAATTTAAATTTCAGGAAATTGTTATTCAGAAATTTGAAATTCGTTATTTATTAATATACATATAAATTTAGAGAGAAAAAAAGATTTTTTTCAATAATTATTAGTTTTCTAATATGTATCATTCCTATTGTTAAATAAACAATTAAAAAAATTTTTTAAACATTCTTTTTCTATTATCGATTGAGAAGAATACGAATAAAGTGAAAATCTTCCTTTCCTGCTGTTAACTGTCAATTGTTATTATTCGAAAGATTCGAAATTACATGGTGAAAACACACAAGTAAAGTTTATTAAAAAAATAAAATGCCACCGCAAAAGGAAACGTCTGTTTATGATTTAGCCTATCGAGGAAAAACTGCAGCTGTAAAAATTCTAATAAATGAAAATCAGAATCTTAAAACTGAAACTGACGAGGTAAATATTTTTTAAATACCTTTACTTCCGAATTTTTTGGTTATGTTACCTTTTTCTGTGCAGAATAAACGAATGCTAATTCATTGGGCTGCATTAGGAGGACATGAAGATCTTGTAATTTACCTGCTTTCCATTGGACTTCCAGTTGATCCAGAAGATGATGTGAGTTTTTCAATTAATGCTCTAATTATTTTAAGTCGTTGACGCTGTTGCACTAAATTGCACTTTCCTGTCATGACATGACAATGCTTTCAAGGGGGTCGCCATCTTTGATTAGCAAATTTTTCATTTATTTAGAGCGGGAAATTCAAATTCTTTCTTCGTTCGAAATTACTATAAAGAAAGAAAGAAATTATAATAAATAAAATGTAAATATTAGAAAAGAAAATTAGTAAAATATAATTATGAAAATTGTATTAGATTAATAATTTATATTTTTTATTAACTCAGCTCCGAATAAAACAATTAATGATTCGAATAAAAAAATTACTTGGAAATTGAATGTTTCAGATGGGAATGACGCCTTTAATTCTCGCATCTTCCGGGGGTCGTAAAAGTGTCGTGAAAATTTTGTTAAAGGAAGGTGCCAATGCGAATGCAAAAACGCAGGAAGGACATTCGTCCCTGCAATATGCTGCTTCGAAAAATTGGGTTGAAATTTGTGAAACCCTCCTTGAAAATGGGGCAAATATTAATATCACTGATGTTAGAGGAGCCACACCCCTGCATAGAGCCGCATCCAAGGGGAATATAAGCGTCGTGAAATATCTTCTCGAAAAGGAAAAAGATCTGAAGATAAGTAAGTTCCTGTTTTATGAATTTTCGCCATAAATGATATTGAAAATTCAAATTTATTTAGAAAAAACAAATTCAGACACATATTCTACATTCACATTAAAAAATTAAATTCAAATTGAAAATTTCAATTCAATTGAAAATTCAAATTAAAAAATTAAATTCAAATCCAATTAAAAAAACAAATTGAAATTAAAAATGATTTTCACTGCAAAGTATATTTTAATTTAAATAATTCTGAAGTTAAGTAAAATTTTACCTTTTGATCAAAATAAATATTTCTTGATAGAAAATGAAAACTAAATTGAATGTTTCTAGACGCAAAGGACATTTACGGAAACACTGCATTACATTTGGCTTGCGAGGAAGATCGCCAAGAAGAAGCAAAATTACTCGTCGCTAACGGTGCCGACGTCTTCTCCGAGAATAAAGAGAAAAAAACTCCTCTGGATCTTGCTTCTCTCGGCTTGGTCCGTCAACTGAAAGAAATACAAAACAAGCCCAAATCTACCAAATGAAATCTAAACATAAATATTTATTTAAAAACAATTACTTTCACTTTCATCCATTTTTATATCGATTCTACTATTTGTATTTTTGTCCCAAATTTATTCAAAATATGTTTGGAAATTTTTCCCTCCAAGGAAAGAAAAAGAGAAATTTATTGAGAAATAAAAGAATTTTCTAAGAATTTCAGTATTCAGCATTTATTATATTTTCTCTTGTATATTTAAGATGCAATCAACCCCTTTATGTTCAATCCATATAAAATGTATCAAATACGCCCTCGCTTCTTTCAATTTATTTCGAAATTTTTTTTCTTAAATCGCTGTCCATTTCTCCCTCACTTGCCCGCAGATCTTGGGAGTGCCCACTTCCTTTTATTTTGATTTCAAGCGGTATATGTTATATAAAAAAACTTAAGGCGATTGTGGTGTGAGAGATTGATTTTTGATTTTTCCATTTTTTTTTTGAAAATTCAAAGCGTACAATATTAGAAGTGAGTACCCCGAATTCATTCAGTCAAGTATTTACATATTTATGGTACTGATTGGAATTATTGGATTTGAACCCTGGCGAAAGATTGTCACAAATTCATTTAATTTAAAAATCAATTCTTTCGTTTAAATAATAATTATACAAATAATGTATTAATAATTCTAATCAGACGAATTGTGTTATAATTAAACATTAATTATTTCTCAATTTTAATCGAAGAATTGTAAATCAGTTTGATTGAAAATGAAACGGCATTTTAATTCGTATCGATGGATTTATTCGCCAGGGGCATGCACGCTGATAGTTCCTTTTTTATATTAAAAAATACTGAAAAAGTTTCGAGTAATGAAGTCTTAGTCGTGTCTAGATCCACTGTTTCACAGAACAGTACTTTTCTTTTATAATAATTATTTGCCGTTTCTTTAAGAAAAAGTTTTGCCTAGAACTCTAAAGAAGCTGTTAAAGAGTTTCATTGGAGTTACAGCGAAGGCCCTATTATTTTTCATTAAGAAAAAAATTTTAATATATATATATATATGTATAATTTTGAATTCTGTAATATTTTGTGTTCTCGCTTGTAGCTACTTGCATCAAAAAATATACTAGCCATTGCGGTTGTGACACCTTGTAAAAACTTTCGAAATACAAAAGAATTTTATAAAATGCCTATAAAAATGCAGGTATAAAATTCCGTCTTTACATCATTTTCAAAATTCATCGGTAGTTTACAAAATTTTTTTTTCTTTCCTCTACGATCTTAGCATCTTTATAATTTCTCTCGAGTTTTGAGTAAATCGAACTTATTTCATTTTTTTCTCGTACATTTTTTTAAAACCAGAAATAAAATTCTCGAGCCTGCAAGACACATTCATTCATTTCATTTCAAAAGGTTAAGAGTTGACAAACTATATCAAGAGCTTAAGTACAATACGAGGAAAAGTCAGCTTTTTAAGTAACATTATTCGTTTTCTCGAAACACGTGGTGCCAAAGACGGAGGAATGGAAAGAAAAAAATTCTTAACGACTAAAATTGAGTACATATAACATATATAATATATAATTTATATTATATACATTATATACATTTATACATTATGTATAATGCCAAAAAAAAGAAAAGAATATTGTATAAATGCAATAAAATAATCTAAGCATTTTTTTCTATAATCAAAAAGAAGACAGTTTTTTCATCATTTCAAAACAAAAAAATGCTAAAAAAATACTGAGAAAAAAGAAGAGTCGATTTTAAACCTTTTAAAATGAAACCAACTTGCACTCTTTGAGGCAGCTCTGTTTCATTATCTTCTCACTTTTTATGATTCTTACATTATATTAGTTAATTATTAAAATACATTAATAATTACTTGTAGTATTTGTGGGAGGATGCTGATCGTAATAATAGTTGTAAAATAATAATAATAATAATAATAATAATAATAATATAATAATAATAATATAATAATAATAATAATAATATAATAATAACGTATCAATAATAATTAATGTCTTAATACTACCTAAAAGTGTTATTCAGTTATTTGAATTATGCAGCAATCTGCCGTTTGTTTTTCTTTTCTATCCCACGATTACTTCTCATTACCTAAAACTCCCGATTCGTTTTATGATTACAGTCATGCCAGTAATAAAACCGCTCCACGGTCAGTTAGTAAGCTGTAAAGTTATGTACATTTTTCATTAAACTCTGTTTTTTCTTTCTTCGTTTGATGGCATCTCACGGAAAAATCGTATAATACTACTATAATAAAAAAAGAAAGAATTTATTCCTATCACCAGCATGCGACGTGACGTTTTGTTTTTTCTTTTTTGTCCCATTGCCAACAAAATCGCACCGGCAATTCAAAAATTATTTTTGGGGACCAATTATCACGCGAATATGCATTACTTTTTTTGTTTTTTTGCTGTTTTGTAAAATTGGTCACTGAGAGTGATTAATCAATCTAATGACTCACGCTTATTCTATACATATATAAATGTTAACTTATGGAGAGAAGTGACCCCAGACTCGTGAAATTCGTCGGACGAATTTATTATGCCGTGTGTTTTTAATGTTTGGCCGCAGATAAACCGCAGCGGAAGACGTCTGGTTTTTCAATTGGCATTTTCCTCGCCATCAATGCTTTCATCTTGCGTTGTTGAATCGTCACCTGAGCCACCGGTTTGCATTGAGCCACGTTTCAATCTTGATGAACTCAAACTGATTGGTGGTCCACCACGCCTTTTTTTGGGACAAAAATAGAAAAATTAGTGAATATTTCTATTAACAATTTATTTAAAAGAAGAGACAAACGAAAACATCACAATTTTTCTTAAACGATTTCTAGTGGTATTGTCAATTTGGTTAATTGGAGAAACAAATTAGATGCAGGAAAATACAATGACATGACTTTCTTTCTCTCCTGGATTCGTGTTTCGAAAATATTAGGGATATTTTTTGTACTTATTATTAAGGAAGTTTATGGCAAAATGAAACGAGTAATTGGTTCTACTACTAAAGTAGGAAATTTTTTGATTTTGTTTAAAGTTATTTACTATATCAAAAGTATTTTTTTTCTTTACCCGGATAGATTTTACAATTCAGATGTGTAAAATAATAAAAATAATAAATAATACATAAAAAAGTATAATAATAAATAGAAGCAAAAATTAAATAATCTCTTTAAATTTTAATTTAGGAATCTATAGTTTTTCAATTTTTAACTAAAAACAATTTCTCTTTTTATTATCACAGTTTTTCTCTGGATGTCGCAAATTGAGACAAAAAAACGTATCAAAATTGATGCAAAGGAACGTTTTGATTCGTTTTTTGGTCTCTCAATTTGATATTCTTAGAAAAACTATGATTTTGAATAATAATCGTTAGTAAACAACCTTAAAAAAATCAAACTTGACTAAAAATAAAACATTAAAGATAAAAGGAAATTAATAAAAGGGGTTCACAAATGCAAAACCAGGCAGAATAATAACAAATTCGTGTATTCTGAAAAGAATATTTTTTTAGGAAGTTTAGACGTATTACTTTCAGGCTATTGAGGAAAATAGTTTTCAGGCAAACATTCTTTTTTGTGGGTTTTCCATGACAATTAAATACCTACACGTTAAAAGAGTTTATAATTTCATCCTTCCAATAACCACGGTAGGAACCCAACGATCTGCTATGCGTCTTTTGTGTCTTTTGATCTACTTCACTGCGCATTCACATTCATTGTATTCAATTAAAAAAAATAAGAAAAACATCAACTTGGAAAAAAATTAATTCGTGGTAATTAAAAAAAATTTAGTAAAATTTACTAATATCTAATAATTAACGTACACTAGATAAAACATTAACTTCAAAATAAGAAAATATTTTTTGCAAAAACAAGAATAAAAGTTAAAAAATAATTGGACAATGAAATTTGCAGCAAAAAATAAATAAATAACCATTAATTTAATTAAAAAAGTAGAAAGTAGTTTTTAACACCAAATAAAACTAATCAAATTCTTAGAGAATAAAGCTAGTAAAAAATTAGATTTGAGAAAATCAGATGATTTTTGAATAATAATAATCTATAATTATAATCGTCGTATTCTAATAGTCTATTCGCAGTTAAAATAAAGTAGATTTTGTTTCCTTTTTTAAAATAAAAAATTTTTATAAATTAAAAAAAATTGTAATTGCATAAACAAATTTTATTGAAACTGAGTTTCTTCGAAGAACTTAATTTACTATTTAAGAAAATGAAATGCTGCCAACAATTTTAATTACATTTTGAGAAAAAATTTAATTTTTTATGAAAATAATAGAAATTTCTACGAGGAATTCTAATATTTATGAAAGTAATTCAATTTGTTCAAGAAATTGAAGGCGTGGATGCAATATGTGCCACTACGCGCGGTTGCAAGTGACAATACCAGTCACGTAGCTGTAGACGGCCCAGAGGCGCTCACTGCTACCTGGCAGAAATTATCCCTTACAACTGCGCCTAGCGGCACATATTGTATTCACGCCTTCAATTTTATTAAAATTGTATTGAAAATAATTGAATTCATGAGAAGCACTTTATTATTTATGAAAATAATTTTATTTCTGACAAGAATTTTATTGTTTTTAAAAATCTCAAAATAATTAAATTTTTGCGAAAATTTTTATTTCAATTTTTAAAAGTACTTGAATTCTATAGAGAAATTTGTTAAAATGGTATTGAATGTAACTAAATTTTTACGAAGAATTTTATTTCAATTAAAAAAAAAATTGAAAAGCCATTAAAAAATAAGAACATGAAAACAGTAGAAAATGTTTCAAAGAGCAAAATCAACTCTTACTTGTAAAAATTGAATAAAAATTTCAATTATTCTTTAACACATTAAAAAACACAAATAATTTAATAATTATCATTATCAAAACAAATTTCCACTCAAAATAATTTTTATTAAAGAGTAGATGAAAAAAGAATTTAGCTTTTATAGGTACACGCTCCAAAGGCAAGAAATCTACGTCAAAAAGCAAGCCACCACGCTTTTTGAGGTAGATTTCTTGCAACTGGATCGTGTATAGTTCGTACTAAAATAGTATAGACAGTATGCCAGTTTTTTCTGTGTATGTATTGCAAATTTCAGTGAAAATAATTTGCTTTTAACTAATTTTCTAAGTACTTTAGTTCGTTGTTAAAAATGACTTTCTAGTTTGATGCTTACCCTTAAAATAAATTTGATCTTAAATAAATTGTTAAAAAGCGTCAATTATGAAAAACTTATTATTAAATATTTCGTATAGTTAGAAAATTATAAGAAAGTTGATAAAAAATTTACCTGAGTTTATTCTTCAAATTAGTAACTTCACGTGTCAAAACTTCCTGCGATTCAATCATATCGTCCATTTCTCTCTGAGCTTTTCGCTTAAGAGCCTTGTGCCTACTGATCTCCTCCTCAGCCTCGTCCAGTTGTCTCTTGAGACTCTTCATTCTCGTATTAACTTTCTCCATTTGCTCCTTATACTGATCGGCATTTCGTCTCTCGTCCTCCAACTGCAAACTCAATTCCTTCAATTTCTTGTCCAATTTCCGATTGATTTTCTGTTGAGCGAATCTCTCTTTAGCCTCAGTCTCCAGTTGTTCATCCAAATTGTTGATCTTCGATTCGAGAGCCTGAATTGTTGCCTTTGTCTTGGCACGCTGTGCAGTCTCAAGTTCAGCGAGTTTAGCCTTTAATTCCTTATTCTGACGCTCGAGTAACATCCTCTGAGACTCGAGTTTCTGCGTTGCCGAACGTTCTGTCGCCAGGTCGGTTGACAATTGTTCAATACTGATCTGTCCCTTTCGGGCACGATCTATCAGAATTTCGCTGTTTGATTGTTCTTCTTCTAATTCTTCCTCGAGTGTTGCTATTCTTGCGTCTAAGCGACGCTTCTCGTCGAGCATCAGTGTTCCCTTGTTGACGTTGTTGTTTAGCTCTTCTTGCAGTTCGTCGCGTTCGTTTTCGGCGGCTCTCCTTGCACGTTCACTGCTGGTGAGATCTTCGTTGGACTGAAGGAGTTCGGCTTCTAGGCTCTTGACTTTGCGTTCTGCTTCCTTTGACGCTGCGGCCAGTTCGTCGCGAGCTGCTCTGGCTTCCTCGGTTTCCCTCGTGCAGTCCTTGATTTGCGCTTGGAGTTTCTTGAGTTGCTTAAGGGCGTCTTCTTTCACTTTGTTGTGCATTTCGAGTTGTTGTTCAATGTCCTTGTAGTCGGCTTCCATTTTCTTTCGCTGGGCAATAGCGGCGGCGCGTTGCTTCCTCTCGTCTTCCAATTCGGCTTCAAGATCCCGCAGTTGCTTCACTAGACCTCGACGTTTCTCTTCGGCTTGCTCCTCCTTGGCTTGGACCTCTCTTTCAAGTTGAGCTCTAAGCGCTTGCATATTGACCTCGAGTCGTAGTTTCGCGTCCTCGGTGATTTGTAATTCATCCTCTAGTTCCTCCACCTGCGTTTTCTGTTCGGCCAGTTGGGATTCAAGAGCTCGTTTCGCCTTCTCCAATTCGTGGACATTTTTGTCAGCTGTTCCTTGATTATTCGCCAATTCGTCTAATTCTCCTTGGAGAACTTTCTTGCATCTTTCTAATTCTTCCACTTTCTCGTGTAATTCATCGAGTTCACGGGTTAGGGACAGAGCTCTCGTCTCCTTCTCCCTGGATTCACGTTCGGCATTGTCCTTCTGTTCGAGATATTGTACTGCGATTGCTTTCTCCTCGGCCAAAACTTTATCGAAGTTCTTTTGCTTCTTTTCCAGTTCGATGACTTTTCCCCTCTGGACTTCCAACTCGATAGTACTGTCTTCGAGTTCGGCTTGAATTTTCTTTTTGGATTTGTCGAGTTTGTCATTGGCAGCTTGAAGTTCCTCCACTTGCCGTTGTAGAGTTTCGATGTCCTTCAAACATCGTTTTCTGGCCTCTTCGAGAGCGGTTGCAGCTTCAGATTCTTCATCGGCTCGCTTCTTAGCCTCAGCGAGTTGAAGATTCAGATTCAGAACTTGCTTCTCGAGGGTTCGTTTCGCTTCCTCTTCTTCTTCGAGTTGGTCATGAAGGGTCTCCTTCTCGCTTTCGAGAGCTCTTAACTTTGAACTTAATGCGAGTTTCTGCCTGGTCTCTTCCTCGAGTTGCTGTTGAAGTTCCGTGAATTGTGATTCACAGGTGGTGGAAGCTTTAACAGCAGCTGAGGCTTTCAATTCGGCGGCTTCTAGTTGTTGAGAAACACTTTCTGCCTCCTGTTGTAGTTTCACAACCTTCTCGGCCAATTCCTGTTTTACTCTTTCAATTTCGGCAAGTTTTCCATTCACCTCCACTAATTGTTGTTCCGCTTGCTTGCGTCTTCGATCGCACTCTTGTCGATTGGCACTGACGGATCTTAATTCGGTGGCCATGTCTGCGTTCTCGGCCTCTAGGGTGCCCTTTGCCTTCTCCAGAGTAGCCTTCACTTTTTTCAGAGCGTCCATTTGTTCATTGAGAACGGTTAATTCTTGAGTGTGTTTATGACGCATGTCCGCCATCATGGCCTCGTGAGATGATGTCTCTTCTTCCAGATTTTTCTTGAGAGTGGCCAATTCCTGTTCTCGTTTAGTTCTCAGTTCCTGTTGAGCCGCTGTTACATCCAGTGAATCGAGTAATTCATTCTTCAGTGCCTCTAATTCTTCATTCAGATCACGTTTCAATTTCTCTGCTTTACTTCTCGCTATCTTCTCCGCTTCAAGATCTTCTTGAAGTTCTGCCAATTGGGATTCCAATTCTCTGAGGGCTTTTTGAGCTTGAGCTTTCGCTGCACTTTCTTCGTCAATTTTCGTCATAACTTGCGTAAGTTCCTCTTCTCGTTTACCCAATTGTAGTTGCAATTCTTCGACCTGCAATTTTCTCTCCGATATTTGTTCCTTCAGGTCAGAGACTTCAGTTTCCATTTTTCTCTTTGATCTGTCAACTTCTTGGCGTTGTTGATGGTCCTTCAGGAGACGTTCCTCCAAATCAGCAATTGTTGCCTCGTGTTTGGTCTTCAATTTCGCCAAATGTTTCGCTTTCTCCTCCTCCTCGGCCAGTGCTTGTGATAAATCATTCGCTCTTTCTTCCAAAAGTTTCTTTTCCTTCAAAAGTTTTTGATTCGTATCATCAGAAAGAGCAATGTCTTCATCCATTTTCTTAATTTTAGCGTCACACTGTACTTTTTCCAATTGCAATTTCTGTCTGGCAGCTTCCTCCTCTTCTAGTTGTTCCTCCAAATCGCTGATATTGAGTTGCAACTTCTTTTTCTCTTGTATCAAGGCTGAACTTCTCTCCTCTTCCTCTTCGATTCGTGCCTCAAGATCGTGAAGAATCTCCTCTAACTCTTGCTTTCTAGCCGCTAATCTCGCCCGCATTTCTTCAGCTTCAGCGCAAAGTTCAACTTCGGCTTGTAATTGCTCCGCCAGCATCATTTTCTCCTCGATAACCAGTTGATATTTTCTCTCATACTCCTTGGCATCATGCACTGTCATTTCCAATTTTTCCCGCACTTGCTTCAATTCATCTTCTTTGAGTGTTAACTTCTCCTCTTGTTTCGTCACTTCCAACAGGGGTTTCACTTTCGTGTACAAGCGCCACCACTGCCAATTTCTTAGTTTCAGATATGCTGAACAATTCCGTTGAATAATACGTATCGCATTTAATTGTTGTAGACGTTTTTGATAATTTCGTCTCGCCAGGAAGCCACGACAGAACGCTTGGAAATTCACAATAAGATCCGTTATTTTATAATCCCTTTCTTCTTCCAAATGGGCCAAGACACCAGCACGGAAGAATATCTTTGACTGACCCACACGATACAAATTTGGATCAAGTTCCAATGCTTGAATCTGTAAAATAAATGATAAATTTAGAGAAAAAGATAGAAAAAAATGCCAGGAACTTGAATGAGAAAGTCGGAGGAAAATATAATACATACCATCTTTTCACAGGCCTTCTTGCCGTCCATGAAACCTTTTGGAATTACATTTGGAGTCAGAAGTTCGTATCTTTGTCTAAACTCTTGGAATGGAATTCTATTGGGGAATCCCTGGCGGCAAATACGTATTCCTTCGAGAACTCCGTTGCATCTCAACTGATCGAGAACTAAAGGCGCGTCTATTTTGCCAGCTCTCTTCTCATGATTCGGAATAATGCACCTAACGAAATTTGGATTAGTATTGCGTAAAGTCGCCATCAATTTAGTCAATTGCTCTTTATAAAGTTGTGAAACAGTTCTAAACATTCCCTTTCTTGTTCTAGCGCCAAATTGCGTGTCGGTCAACGCTTGCTGAGCCATTCCAACAATTTCAGCGTCCTTCCAAATATGACAAACGAAAGGATCCTGCGACGCCTGCAAAAGACTCACAACATTCTCATTAAGTGGATCCATATTTTTCATGAGCCACTTGGCAGCCGAATAATCGACTTTTCCAGCGTAGTGAATAATGGCAAAATCGGCGACACCACGAAAATCTGTCTTCATGAATTTTGGATGAACACTATGAGCACCAACGAGTTTCTCCACAAACGTTTTGTCCGTCGCTTTTGGGAACCAACATTCCTCATCGACAAGCGCCATTATACCCATTGGCTTATCAATCAAGTCAATCGTCGGCTGAAGATCCAATCCAAAATCAATGAATTTCCATTCAATTCCCTCACGTTGATATTCTTCCTGCTCGAGAATAAACATTGTGTGATTGAATAATTGCTGAAGTTTCTCATTTGTATAATTAATGCACAACTGTTCAAATGAATTCAATTCGAAGATTTCAAATCCAGCCATATCTAAAATACCAATGAAACTTGCTCCTTGTCTTTTTGTTCTATCCAGTGATCTATTTATCCTATTGACCAACCAACGGAACATTCTTTCGTAGCACGCTTTTGATATTGCCTCGACTGCAAATTCCACTTGTTCTTTTGTTTGCGCTTTCGTCACAAAATCGCGACCGACTTTAATTCTTGGCTTCAAGAAGGCTTTCGTCATTTCTGTCACACTCAGACCCAATAAATGGGAAATCTTTTGGGCAACTGTATTATCGGGAAGTGTGGCTTGATCGGAATTTCTCTCCTGTCTAAATTGCATCGAACCAAATAACATAACTGCAGAGACGATGCGGAATATTGAGGCAAAATCTTCGTTCGTCATTCCCATTATGTTCATTGCTTTCACAATTGCAGAGAATTCGGCAGAATCGTCCATGCCGGGTACTGGAAGTGCTCCATTCGATAAAAATGGATAGTGTTTCGGATCCTCCAAGATAAATTCCTCTGCAAAAATAAGTATTCCATTAAATTTATTTATTATTTTCAAACAAATTTTTCTAATTCTTCGAAACAATTCAATTATTTTCATAAATCATAAAAAACAAAATTCTTCACAGGAATTTAATTAAGTATTTTCAATATAATTTCAATAATATTTCCATGGAAACTGTAATTACTATTAAAAATTCTGATTCAATTTTAAAAAAAAAATCCAACTGTTTTCAACAATTTTGATAAAATTCTCTATTATAATTCAGTTATTTTCAAAATTTTTAAAAATACTTTTAACAAATTTTCTTCTATATAAGACTATGTTATACATATAAGACTCTGAACAATCGTCCGGCTGTATGTATGTGTCTAAAATTTGCCAGGTATATTCATCATAAAAATATCTCGAAATGGATTAATGAATTTTGAAAAATCCTCAGAGAAAAGTTTTTTTTTTTACTTTTTTCTAAAAAATTTTTTTAAATTAGCTATTGAAGTTAATATATAATAAAATCATATTCCAGTGAAAACCGTCTAAAACTGGTTGCTTGATGATTTTAAAACATTCTGTAATTAATATATAATATTCTTCAATAAAATTAGATTATAACCCATTTTATGAAAACTCAGTATAAATCATTAAAAATAGATTATAATACTGACTTTTATATTAAATAAATACATTTTTGATAAATTCATCTGAATAAAAGAAAATTATTTGAAAATAACTCACCAGTACAGTTAAATCAGTATTTTTTTGTACTTGCACAGTATAATGAACATCAATTTCTTTTTCTTATATCTTCTGTGGAGAAAAATGAATCTTCACGAAACTGTTTCAAAATGATTTATTTTAAAATTATAAATTTATTTAAATTGTAATTTTTTTGGAACCTGTACTCATTACTTGTTTAATGAACAGGAAAAATTTTATAATTTTAACCTGATTTTCATTGAATTTTTATTTTCATGACTGGACTGAAGTTCGTTTTCTTTAAGCGAACGACAAGGCGGTGAACTTCAGTCCAGTCATGAAAATAAAAATTCAATGAAAATCAGGTTAAAATTATAAAATTTTTCCTGTTCATTAAACAAGTAATGAGTACAGGTTCCAAAAAAATTACAATTTAAATAAATTTATAATTTTAAAATAAATCATTTTGAAACAGTTTTGTGAAGATTCATTTTTCTCCACGGAAGATATAAGAAAAAGAAATTGATATTTATTATACTGTGCAAGTACAAAAAAAACTGATTTAACTGTTCAGGTGAATTATTTTCAAATAATTCGCTTTTATTTAGATAAATTTATCAAAAATGTATTTATTTAAAATAAAAATCAGTATTTATAATCTATTTTTAATGATTTACACTGACTTTAAGTAAAATAATATAACTTTGTTAGACTGTTATGTTAGACTGCATAACCAGTTAAAAATTAAAAAAAAATATTTAAAAAAATGTAAAATATATTTAGGGCTATAAACCACTAAACTATAATCCAATTTTATTGAAGAATATTATATATTAAATACAGAATTTTTTAAAATCATCGAGACTGTTATGTTAGACTGCATAACCAGTTAAAAATTAAAAAAAAATATTTAAAAAAATGTAAAATATATTTAGGGCTATAAACCACTAAACTATAATCCAATTTTATTGAAGAATATTATATATTAAATACAGAATTTTTTAAAATCATCGAGACTGTTATGTTAGACTGCATAACCAGTTAAAAATTAAAAAAAAATATTTAAAAAAATGTAAAATATATTTAGGGCTATAAACCACTAAACTATAATCCAATTTTATTGAAGAATATTATATATTAAATACAGAATTTTTTAAAATCATCGAGCAACCAGCTTTAGACGGTTTTCACTGGAATGACCCAAATTAAAATTTTTTTTTTTCTAATTGGAACCATTCCTTTATTTAAATAGATTTGAAGACAACAACGTGGAAAATATGTCAATACGTGAAGGAAAACATAGTTTAAAAAGATTTTTTGTGGTTAATGCTTCCTCCACGAGGAAGCAAATTTTACTGCTGATCGTATAATAAGGAAGCAAAATGGTCATGTAATGAACATCTGGATTTACAACTTGTTTTATCTGTTTTACTATAGATTGAAAAACACTTAACAAGTAACTTACTCTTTTGTTCAGGTGATGCACCTGCAAGCAATTGGTAAAATATGTGAAACGCTCGTTCATCTTTGGCTTGTCGAATTGCCCTGGATTTTTCAAGAAGATAGGTTTCGATATTTGCCCCAGCGATGTAACCAGAAGCGTCAAAATTAATTCTAATAAACTTTCCCTGAAAGCAAAATAATTTTATTATTATTATTATTAATTTATATAGTTTTATATAAATTATAAAACTATATAATATTTATATATAGTTCAGCAAGTAAACACCTCATCTATAAATATTTTAGTTTTCACATTCAAATATCTAACAAAAAATTAAAAAATGTTACTCATAAATATTAAGAGAAAAATATTTCTAAAATAACTACAAATGAAATATCTAAATATTTATAAATTTTTTATTAATATATTAATAAAAATTCAGTTAACCTTTTGGCATAACTTTTTGTATCGTTGCGAATAAATTTAATTCTTAAAAACTAGACTTCAAGATATTTTTTGTAACAATTGAGCAAATTTTCAATATTTTAATATTTTGTTAATTTGTAAAATAATTCATACAAAAATTTTTTTGAATTAAAATTTTTGCAACTATAAAAATCCATTAAAATTTAATTATTACTGTAATATTATTAATATTATTACTGTAACATTCGTGCATTTTGAAGAAAATGCTACAATGGTTTTGAAGAATTTACTTAAAATTAAATGTTTGAATTTCAAAGTATTAAATTTCTTACAAAACGAGAAGAATTGTCGTTCTTGACGGTTTTTGCATTTCCGAATGCTTCCAGAATAGGATTGGCTTGTAGAAGTTGCTGTTCCAGTTCACCCTGTGAAAAGAAAGAAAATAATTATTATTAAGTTCCATAAGTATTTATAAATAAAATAATAGAATAAAAATAACAATATCAATAATAATAATAATAATAAAAATAATAAAAATATTAATAATATTAATAATATTAATAATATTAACGATATTAATAACTGTTTTCTAATTGCACACAGTTAAAGCAAAAATATCTATTTTCAAATTTTACACATTTACAAAATAATAATTAAATAAATAGAAATAAATTTTCTGAATAGAAATAGTTTTTGAAAATCTTCGACTACATAACTAGGATATAAAATTTACTATGAATTTATGAAAAACAGTTGACTATTTCACACAATAACTGAACTGCATACATTATTCATAGTGTCAACTACATCAAGTAAATAGATGTTTTATTATCTATTGCGAATATCTTTAAATTATTTGCATATTCAAAAAATATTTGTTTACAAATGTTACTAGTATTTTATTCTAATTTTCCTGACTTTGAAAAAATGAAATCATCTATAATTAAATATGCCTTTTGTAAAGTCTAGCCATTTTTTATTAAAATAATTTAATTTTGAATAAAAAAGAACAAGAATTTAATAACAGTCATTAAAAATTATTATTATTATTATTGGTCAATTAATAAATATTAATTTAGAGTCGTACTGAAGTGATAGCAAAGATTTTTGCCCACTAATAAATCAAAATAATAAAAAAGTTTTCCATTAGTTAAAAATTAGAATTTACAAAAGATGTTTTTAATTATTATAGAAGATTTATTTTTTTCAATATCGCATGAAAATTAAAATAATTTGTGTTAAAAGTATGAAGAACAGATGAAATAATTAATAACAAAAAAATCTATAAGTAAAAAGTATTTTTGACTTTTCTATGTGAAAAAGGAACTCAAAATTTATAGAGTACTATTAAAAATCGACATTAATTTTTTGTGAGCTAAAGCACGTTTTGTCGTGGACCGTCACATATATTTAGTAAATTTTGAATTAAGTAATACACAGTGCTAATATTAACAAATCACGTAAGCAAATACTTCACAAAAAACTCTCAAAATGCAAAAAATAGTAATGGAATTTAAATAAACTGGGTTGAAGCTGCTACCCGAGCATAAAATAATTAAACAAAGAAGCCTTAATATGAGAGTGTTTAAGTGTAAAGAGAACCACACCAATATCCGTAATAATTCGTCCCTCTAATTACCGCAAACTTGTCTGCTAATGTTCCATTGCCCTGGATCCAAAGGCAGCAGAAATGGTAAAAAAATTTATAGTAAAAAAATGAATGTTAGTAATTAATTGATTAATTATAACGGATCATTAAAATATTCATATATGTGGACGTCAACATAAAAAGGGCTCGTTTTGTCGGTTTTTAAGTATTGAAATGATAACACATCATGACTGAATTAGTAACTATTCTCACTATTCTTTATTGTATGGAAGAGTCATTTTAATTTTCAGTACCATTTAAATAAATTAAATTTTATGTTCTTTAAGTTTCGAACGTTCAAATGAGGTTTTTGGCATTCTAAACTTTGAAATTCTGTAACTCATCGAATTTTTCACCAGAAAAGTTCTAAACCACTCAAAATTTTCCATATTTTGCAAGGAATTCACCCATATAGACAAGTCCAATAGCGCAAAAATGGGCCCTTCCTAAGTGGACGTCCACATACACCAAAAAGCGATTAGAAAACACAAAATATTTTTCATTTTTAAAAATAAAAAGTACACTCTTTTACAATTTATAACATTCCTGATGAAATCCAAAAGCATTATTTAGTACGCATTAGTAAAAATTTATCAAAAATAGAAACAAAAAAAGTCATCAACTGTTTTTGGCAAATTGATGATATTTTTGGAACATTAATGTTGACTTACTATGATTAACGCCGGACTTGGAGTCTAGAGTAGGCAGCCATCGACAAATCAGCACCGAAAATAAAAGAATAAAATTATAATTCAAATGAAATAATAATTTTTACAAAGACTTCTAATTTTTAATCTCTAATTTTCTCTCATCTTTTCATAAAAAAATTTTTTAAATTTTAATAAAAATAAAAAATTTTAGATTGCATAGAAAGAAATTAAATAATTGTATTATTTTTTAAATAAAAAATAAATAATAGAAATGAAAAATGTATTTTCAAAATGAAGTATAAAATCACTAAAAATATTTTTAAAAAAATGCGAATCAAGAAAAAGTTGATTGACTCAACGAAATACAAATTAAACATTATTTTTATTTGCCTAAACGTTTACTTTTATCTCTCATATTTTAAAATTCAAAAATTTTTCTTTAAAAATTTCTATTGTGTTGAAAAAATTTTGTTTTTTACTTCATTTTTTCTTTCATATGCAAAATAGTATATTGTGCATCTAGGGAGAAAAATGGGTGATTTCCACGAGTTGGAAATCATTTTTTCTCCCGAGTTGCACATACTATTTTTTCTAACACACGTATACCGAAAGTACAAATATTTAATGAAACATTAAATACATTTACGCCACGGTTGAATACAAATAAAAAAGTTAGTTACTTATGTTACGTAACTGTTGAATGTGAATAAAAAAGTTAGTTACGTAAATTACGTAACTGGCGTAATTTACGCAACTTACGTAGGTTACATAAATTACGTAATTTACGTAAGTAACTTACCTAACGTCACATACGTAAGTTACGCCAGTCGTTTAAGTTACGTAACTCACCCAATGATTCACTAATGGTCATACTTTGATTTATACATCGCACCTAATAATAAACATTATCGAGAAGGTAAGTTACTTTTTCTCCCGGCCAATGACGTCAGCGGGAGGAAAAGATCAACTTTTCTCCCGCTTGACAGGTAGGAAATGGTGTACTTTCGGTGCGTGTGTTAGAAAAAAATATTTTTAAAACATTTTATAAAATATGAAACTAGCTTTAGGCACTATAATCATACTCTTTTCTTAATTGTCAATTATAAATACTGTTGACTGTACTAATTGGTAAGAAAGATTGAAAAGCATATACGTATAGTAATATTATAATATTAATAATAACAACAATAATAATTGTTTTCTTGAGAGTGAATCTTATCAGCTTTTATTTGTACATTTTGTTTAATTTTTTTCTCCCGACCTTTTATATATCTCGTTCCGGAGTCGTGCAATAAGCGAAATAATTAGTCGTACAATGTTTATTCAAAAGCAAATATGTAAACGATATGAATTGCTAGCTTGGAATGTTTGCTTTCCTTTAAACGTCTCTCAACCAAAAAAAGAAAGAAAAAAAATACAGTGAGCTAAACTGCGCGATAAAAGAATGTAAATTTATTGAAAAAATTACAAAAAATTGAAAACAGTTTTTCACTTTAAAAAAATGTACCTATCTATTACCAAATTTTTTTCAGTTACTCTATTAATCTAATTCAATATTTCTGAGAATCGACCAAATTTTAGTCTATCATACTGGGATTTTTTTGTAAATTTTCAATTGTTACTTTTTCCATTTGATTTCTTTCTTCCGAAAGCAAAAGTTTGTAAAATTTCTTTTTTGACTCAAATAAAATTTTTACTGTTTTTCCTCCCTCAGATTACTTCCCTCTTCTTTTTTACTTTGCAAATCTTTTTTTGGATTACTTTACAAATTTTTTTCTTTTCTTTTCTCTAGTTGTGGGTTTTCATGCTTCTTTGGAAGTAACGATAGAATTTTGTAAAAGAGAACGGCTGAGTTCGCTCAGCAATAAAAGCAAGAATGTGCATGTTTCAAAGTCGTAAAATATGTAATGAAAACGCGACAGACTATATCGACGCTTTTTCATTAATTTTTGCTTTATTTAATCAGTCTCTCAAAATTGGTCGTCATACACCGAAAAAAAATATTCTTGTTTTAAGAGGACAATTCCTCTTCTAAAATCCTCTTACATTTTATTCTTAAATTAAGAAATAGTCTCTTCATTGGAGACTATTCCTATACTTTTAAGAGGAATTACTCTTAAGTGGAGAATAATCCTCTTAAAATAAGAGGACGTTTTTTGGTCAATATACAAAAGGAAATATGCATCCAAATAAGAGGAATCCTCTCAAAACAAGAATATTTTTTTTTTCGGTGTAGAATTAAATTTTATATCTTACTGTAAATAATTTTACAACCCCCCGAAGAACCGAAAACATTTTCTGCATTCTTTAACAATAATAATATCTGACAATTAATTGACAATTATTAATAATAATTAATAAAATAATTAATTAATCTCAAAGTCGTATGAAATTTGAAAGAAAATATCGAAAAAACTAAATTGTTTTCGAATATAACATTCCCGTTTTAAAAATAACTATTATTGTAATAATTAGTTAGTGCTACATTAATATTTTTTTACGACAAAATAGTGACGATTTAACGATCATTTAATTGAAACTATTAATATTACAGTAGAGTAAATTTTTAATATTATTTGGAAAATAAAATTAATACAAAATTTAAATAAACGCTGAAAAGAAAAATTTTACCCTTTACTTATTATTTTTTTCATTTTTGAAAAAATTGACATATAAATAAATACGAATATTGATTAAAAGTTCCAATTATGCATCTAAATGATTGTGATTCTCGGAATTTCAAGATCCAGAATTATCTTTACGAGGGTCTGTCGTAGAGTACAAAAAAACAAAGATAAATCACGTAAAAATGTTGTTATTATTATGGCTCGAAAATAATTGAAATAATTAAGAATCGTAGAAGCCTTTTGTAAACTCAAATCTATTAATATTATGCGAGTTAAGAAAATTTTAATTTTCTCAACTTTTCATTTTCAATCTCTCTCGACAGTGGAAATAAAATTTTCAAGGAAATATTCTTAAATTGAAATTCTATCAGCGAAATTAAATAATTTTTCCATTCGATAAATTGTAACATTTCTATCTTTTAGTTTACTTTACAAATTGTAAAAAATTATTTTTCAAAGAAATAGTAAATAATAATCGCACCTGTTTAAGTGAATAAATAAATAATATAAATAAAAAATAAATTTTAAAAATGAAGTATAACTTAACTATTTAATTATTTTTAAAATAAAAATAAATTTAAAAACTTAAGTAAACAATAACCATTTATCCATATTATTTTACGAATAAAAAAAATGTAAATTATTTTGCGAATTCAAAAAAACTGTAAAAAAATATTTTTGAAATAAAAAGTAAATGGTAACAAAAATAAAAATATAAATTGAAAAATGAAGCAAATATTCACTGTTTATTTAAATTATTTTCCAAATTCCGAAGAAATTGTAAAACATTAGTTTTTAAGTGATAAAAAAGAAATTTAAAAAATCAATTCGAATTTACGAATTGTAAGAAATTCGCGAGTGAACAGAAAGATAATTGATTCTTCAAATATAAATAAAAATTATTTTACAATAACAGAAAAAAACAGAAGAAAATCAAATAAACTGTGTTATTTAATTGAAATAATTACTTGATATTCGGCGTTTAAAAAAGAGAAAAAAAGAAAAAATAATTTGAAGTTGAATTTAAAACAGATAAAATGAATTTAGAAGACAGGATTTTCGAGGTCGATTTTGTAATTCCGTAAACTAGTCACAATATATATATATATATATATATATATATATATATATATATATATATATATATATATATATATATATATAAATCGATTGGGTTCAATCGACATATAAACGACGCACAGTAGTATTTTCTTTATAGTTAACGAAACTGTGTTAAGGTTTGTGAATCTCGCGTGTCCTTCGAAACTGATGGAATGACGAATCAACCATCTCTCTGGACCCGCATTATTAATTATTAAACTATTTTCAAATTGATAATATTTACAAAATGTGCAAACCTCCTAGAAAGAGAAAATGTAATTACAATTAATATTACAAAAATTAAATAAAATTAGTTTTTTTTAAATTCCGAATAGAAAAATTCCTTTTCGAAAAGAATTGCGAATAGAAAAATAAAATATTCTCTCTCCCCGAGTTTATTTGATATTGAAATTAAAAATCTCTTATTTTCCTTTAACGTTAATTAAGCAAACTTCTGGATCATTCTATAAAGATAGCAGATTGGTTTCGAGAGACTCGAGTTTCTATTCTCATTTAGCGTCGAATTGTCGATTTGTCGAATCAACGAGACAATCTCAAGCTTTATAAAATGTTATCGTCAATCATTTTCTATTGGCGATATATTCGTTAACGAATGCATTTATAACAATACGACGCCTGGTATTTCTAGACTTAAATTATAGTTAGTTAAACAGACTATCGAATTTCACATAGGCAAGAGGTAATTCAATGCTACAGATGAGACACACGATAAGGGAATCGTGTCGATTAAAAAAAAACAATTTTCTAACAATAACGAAAAAAATCTCTGATTAAGAAAACCAATTATAATTGAAAATCAATAAGCTACAAATAATTAAACGTATAATATGCGTCAAAAGTATCACAATTTAACGCCCCGAAGAATATTTATGATTTCGATTATTTAATCATTTTTTTTAATTCCATCCTTTATTAATGTCATAAAAAGAAGTTGAATAGAAATTAAAATTTTTATTTGTCTCTCTTGAAATTTAAGTTATATTAATTTTTTTACTGTCGACAAAATTAATATTAATATTGAAAATTAACATCAATATTAAAAAATAACTTATAAATATTATCAAAATAAAAAAATAAGAATAAAAAATTTCAAATATAGACAAATTCAAATAACTTAAAATCAAGAAAAATTCATCATGATACTGAATTTTTCTTAATTATTTCGTGTCATAAAGTTAGATTTAAAAATGTGGAAACAAATAAAAATTAAAAGAGAGAATGTAAATTCTCTGAGAGTCGTGATACGGCCAATTTCTAAAATTTAAAAATTAACAAGATCGGCCTTCTGCTTACGTAAAAATTCTAAAATCTCGCGCGTATTATAATTCATCCGCCTCCTGGAGTGATCGCATAAGCTTCCAGTAAACGCAGCTTCTAATGGTTATCTCGACACAAGAATTTATTATTCATGATGTGCATTTCAAAGAACTCACTGAAAAAGTGAGTTTTTTTCGAGATACAATATATGTGCTTTTATCAAATGTATTAACTTGTAAAATAAACAACACAACGAATTTATTGTCAAAAAAAAGTTTGAATAGAAATTTATATTAATTATTTTATTGTCTTACTCTTTTCTTCCTAAAGGTCACTTACCGCGTTTGATTTTGGTTTCGATGCAGCGACATACGCCAAATATTGAATTACTTTCTTTGTGTTTTCCGTTTTTCCAGCACCGGATTCACCAGTACAGAGAATTGATTGGTCTTCGCGATCTAAAAATAGAAAATTCTATTAGTGACCGATTTATATTATAATTAATACATTTTGCTTCCTCGTGAGGAAGCTTTGTAGTCGTTTAATTTACAAAATTTTAAAAAATCCTTTTGACAAATTTTCTTCTATATGGGACTATGTTATATAAGACCCTGAACAATTGTCCGGATGTATGTATGTGTGTGTATGTGTGTGTGTGTGTGGATCCCGATTTTTGTGAACACGATAACTCGAAGAGCTTTTAACGAATTTGGCTAAAATTTACCAGGTATATTTATCATAAAAATATCTCGAACTGGATTGATAGACTTTAAAAAATTCTCAGAAAAAAATTTTTTTTTGACTTTTTTCTAAAAAAAATTTTTTTTCAAAAATTTTTTTTTTAAGTTGGTTATTGAAGTTAATATATAATAAAATCTTATTCTTTGCATCAAGACGAATCGATTGGTATATAAAAAGAATAAATTGTATGAGAATTTATAGAGTTAATCACAATTAAAGTTGAAAAATTCGCATTTTTCTCAAAAAATGAGTTCTTTCCGCAAAATTATGTTGCTGTATAAGAAAATCTTACTCACTTATTTCTAAAATTTTATTCTTTGCATCAAGACGGATCGATTGGTATATATAAAGTATATATTGTATTTAAATTTATAAAATTAAAACCAATTACAGACACAAAATTTGCATTTTTAATAAAAATTCATTTTTTCTTAAGAATCATGTTGCTGTACAATAAAATGTTATTATTTATTGAAAAATAAATCTAAAATCTTATTCCTTGCATCAAGACGAATCGATTGATGTATGTAAAATATATATTCTATTGAAAATTATAGAATTAATTACAATTAAAGATGAAAAATTCATTTTTTTATTAAAAATTTTATTTTGTTCATTTAGGATTAAAACCAATTTTATAAATATTTTTTTGATTTTATAAATATTAGATCGTATTAGAAATTACTTAAAAATTAAATATACTTAATATACTTAATTATAATTATAATAAATATAACAAATTTTTAAAATTAATTTTTAATTAGATTTGAAGACAACAACATGGAAAATATGTCAATACGTGACAATAAGTTAGTGCTTCCTCCACGAGGAAGCAAATTTTTTTGCTGATCGTATAGAGGAAGCAAAATGTTCATGTAATGAACATCTGGATTTACAACTTGTTTTACTTTGATTCACTTTCTACATAAAATAGAAAATACAAAAAATAGATTAAATTTGAAAATTTAAAACATTAAAAATAATATTTTATTAATAAATCAATTTCCTTACATTTTTATAAATTTACCTTTTTTCTAAAATATTATTAACTCCTAGAGCTGTGCAAAAAGCTCGAAGCTCGATCGAGTATTTTCGAGCCTTTCATTTTTCGAGCCGAGCCGAGCCTAATCAGTTCGAGCTCGAGCTGAGTCCGAGCCGAGTCGAGCTTTTAAATTACAAAAAACTATTAATAAGTAGAAAATTTCGAATTTAAGGGATTTACTGATCGTAGAAAATCGTTAGGTGTTAAAATAATTAACCTACTAACTAACTTAAGAAATTTAGGGAGAATTCGATATTTTTTACTTTTTATTATTTTTTTAATCATTTATATGCTCGAATTCAATCGAGTACTCGATTCCAATCGAGTACTCGAAAGTCAAGCTCAAGCTCGGCTCGGCTTTTCGAGCTTTTTGCACAGCTCTATTAACTCCTAAAATATTTATTCTCTATACGAATTTTTCATCATATTTTCCATTTTAACTAAATTTAACAATTTAGAATTAATATTTACCCAAAATTCCATTATTCAGGTTGCCAAAAAATTTTTATTCTCTTTTACCCTGATTTCTAGGAATTCTTTTCAATTTTTTTAATTCAAGACAGATAATTATTTTTTTTCTAAACCAAAAGAATATTCTGATTCACTTTAAAAATGAGCAGATGCACAAGAAAAGTCTTATAATTTATTTACGTATTTTTTAAATAAAATAATTTGGAATGAACAACAAATTATTTTAATAATAAATGTAATTTACTTTATATTTAATATTACTTCCTTAAAATTCAGTTAAATAAATTTAATATTAAATAATAAAATAAATAAGTAAATAAAATAAAAAATTCAAGAAATAAACGTTTCAGTGATAATTTCATAAAAGTTTCTTTAAAAAAAATTCTACTTTATAAACTTTGGTTAAATAAAAATTCAATTATACAAAGGATTTTAAGGAGAACATTTCATTTTTTGTTGGGGTAATCACATTCACGCTTGAGAAAATGATAAAAAATATAATAAAATTACATAATGTTATCAATTGTTGTTATTATTATTATTATTATTATTATTATTATTATTATTATTATTATTATTACCTTGAAGCATCGAACGATATGCTGTGTCTGTGATGGCAAAAACATGTGGTGGAACTTCGTGCCTTTTGATTCCCTTATACCTCTCCATAATTTTTTCTGTGTAAATTGGCAGCCTCTTGTATGGATTGACTACGACGCAGAAAAGGCCCGAATACGTCTGCAAAATAAATAATAATGTCAATTTTCACTTATTCGAATAAAATATAATTAGGTATTCTAATTAATATTTAATAGGATCATTAATAATTGATAGATAATAATTGACAACTAATCATTCCATAATTGAAAATGAAATAATTAACCAGGATTCCGTCTCGGAAAATAGCTCAATTTGTCAAACATTCACAAACTAATGCAAACAAAAGTGTTTATATAAAATGATGAAAATTAATTAACAAAGTGACTCGATGCCAAGAATTTCAATTAAATTAATATTGTCGCATAAGGGGCAAATCTTGCCAAAAATGTGACAACCCGAAAACCGCTTTGAATTGATTTCGGAGGAGAGGGTGAATTTTCAGAGACGATAAAATACTTTGTCATGGTAATAGTGGTGGTGAAGAAAAAAGTTCCCTTTTTGTCCTGCTTCCATAATTTAAAAATACAAATTTTACTCTCTTGTTGTTGTTGTTGTTAATATTTGTTGTTTCTTTTTTGCATAGCAAGATTTATCTCTTGAAGATATGTATAGGCGCCATACGGTGAATATTTATAATGTGGAATGTAGACTCCTAAATCCCTCGACTGCACATTATCAGACTTATTTGCCAGCATTGGCGCCTGAAATAACGGGTCGAGGGATGAATTTGAAATTAGTGTTCACGTCCCTAAAGCAAATTGTTGAGAGGAACACATCGTGAAGAAATCGCGTAATACAGTAATTGGTCTTCTCATTCAGCTTTCAGCTGCCACAACAAACCCCCTTATTCTTCTTCTTCTTCTTCTTCATCTAATCATTTTGCTTACACTTCTTCTCCGAGAAGTGCCAATTTCTCTAAATCTGAATACGAAACAAAACAGTTTTACTCCCGTAAAATTAAAATAAATAAAGATATTTATTTTCCCTAAAAATTATTTTATTGTCATCAGGGACCGTCACGGAATCAAAACAAAATTAAAAAATACTTTTGTTTTGATTGGGATATGGGTATCAGAATCAAAATTCCACTCTATTTAATTCTGATTCCAATATCAAAATCAAAATTCCACTCTATTTCGTTTTGCTCACAATATCAAAATCAAAATTCAATTCTATTTAGTTTTGATTCCAATATCAAAATCAAAATTCTTTTTTGTTTTAATTTTGATAAAATACTACTGCGCATGTATAAGTCTCATTGGACCTAAATTTTGTTGCAAATGTCAAATATATCAGAAGATAATATCGTTTTTACATACAAAATCTGAAGTAGAATTCGAATCGACTTCTGTTTCTATAAGAAAACCGAATTGCAGTATTACAGTATCAGAATCAAAATAGGAAGAGAATTTTGTTTCGTTACAGAATCAAAATCAAAATACATTAATAATTTCGTTTTGTTTTGGAATATCGTAACGAAATCAAAATTTGATTTCCGTGACGGTCCCTGATTGTCGTATTGAATCGAAAAATTGATAATAAAAGTAAAATTTCGTTTAATATTGAAAAAACTGCCTTTTTTTAGTAAAAATATTTTATTACAATATGCATTACGTGGCATATTTTTCCAGGTAAACTTTATTTATGATAAATAATATGAATTTTTCAACTTTCCTTTCCTCGCGTAAAACGAAAAAAAATCCTAATCAACACGAATCCAAACCACACGATCATAAAACCACGAAAAGAAAAAATTTCGTATTAACATAAATGGGTATACATAAATGAATTACTTTATGTAATCGTTTAAATAATTTTCTCGAAGATCATAAAACAAAAATAACGTATCACGAAGTTAGTAACTTGACGAAACACGCGCGAGGTTTTCAATTTAAAATTAGAAACTAATAATTTTTATTAAATAATTTCAAATCATTTTACCTTTTCATTGCTTTTTACTTTTTTTAATTCGCTTTTTGCAAATAAATAATTAAACAAATAATATTAAATAATTATTTAAGAAAAAATTGCTTATAGTTTGACAAATCATTTCTGAATAACATTTTAAGAAGAATAACAAGAACAAGGAAAAAAGTCATAATTCGCGGAAAGTGAAATGAAAGATATTCCCAGGTTTAAATTACAAGCAAGCGTAAAATGTTTGCTGGAGAAATTTTTTTTCTCTTTTTTGTCTTTTTTTTGTGTAGTCGACAAAACCAGTATTCTATGAATGTTGAGTGTACTTTACCAGTGATTTAACGACATCCACCAAGTACCATCAAGTAGTAGAGCAAACATTAAGCTCTGGAAATCATACGTTTACATTAGTCAACAGAAATTACGCAAATCAAGAAATGAGAACTCCATAAGAGAGGGAGAACTATCGCAAAACACAGGCTAAATGTTGACAATCTAAAATCTTTTCATTTTGTACATGGAAACATTAACACTGAAATTAATAAAACAATTTTTAGTTTTTAAATTCAGTGTAATTTTTGAAAAAAATAAAACCAAATAAATCGTATCTATATGGTCAAGATCGCAGAAAACGAAACTTTTGTAATGTAACAATCTTTTTAAAATGTTCATAACTTTAAAAAAAAATATATTTTAAGATGCATGCAAACAAATTTCTGAAATTCTTGTTATTTAAAAGTTATGGACAAAACAAAAAGACTGTTACGTTACATGCTTCGCGATGTTAACTGATTCTAAAAATTACAAGGTAATCAAAATTCAATCATTTCCTTTGTTGAAATTTTTAGATAGAATTATCCAAAAACTTTAAGGATTAGGCCACTGTAGATATTTTGATGAGAATTTAAAAATTTCTTTTCATTGTTAACTAATGAAATGGTGAAAAGTCGTCCACTAAATGATTTAGTAATAATTCTACTAATTGTTAGTAGAGCTTTACTAATTGCTTAGTAGAATTCTACTAACAATTAGTAGAATCAATTGTGTTGAAGTTATCGATTACTCCGAGTCAAGTAATTGACTCGGAGTGATCGATAACTTCAACACATAATTAATTTGGAAACCAAGTGATAGCATCGTTATTATATCATCAATTAGTAGAATCGTTTCACTAATTCATTTAGTGAAAAAGTGACTTTCAATTAGTAGAATTTTAGTAGGAGAGAGGGCCCTAAGGTGATCACCCATCTTTTGAACGACTGTAGATTTTAAATGGAATGATATATAAAGGTCAATAACACAGGCCAACAAAATTTGATTCAATTTACTTTCCAAGAATCAGACAATACTTTTTCGAAGGATTTCGACGTGCTGAATCCGACCTCAAAAAGGACCCATGACGTCAGGTTTTCGAGATATTTTAACCTAAAAGTGCAAAAAACCTGTTTTTAGTTATATTTGATGTCATGTAACTCCAAGAGATAATTTTTTTCTCTTAAAGTTCAATATTGAGCCTGAAAGTGCTACTCTTCCCTTTTAATATCCATTTTGAAAATTAAAAAAATCTTCTTTTGTCCGTGAGTAATCGTGCATTGAATTTTCTGAGTTTGGCGAATTCTTCGAAAACTGAGTAGAAACAAAGAAATTTTGATAATAAAGCAGAATTTAACTACAAACATCTAAATTTTAAATAGTTTTGAAGATTTTCAATATAACTGAATGCGAATTCGATATCAAATTGACAGAATTAAAAATGGCGTATACAATATGGCAGACGATTTATTGAAAATTAATTGTATTTCCCTAAAATATTTCATTTTTAATTCTGTCAATCTGATATCGAATTGGCATTCACTTATATTGAAAATCTTCAAAACTATTTAAAATTTAGATGTTTGTAGTTAAATTCTGCTTTATTATCAAAATTTCTTTGTTTCTACTCAATTTTCGAAGAATTCGCCAAACTCAGAAAATTCAATGCACGATTACTCAGAGACAAATGAAGATTTTTTTAATTTTCAAAATGAATATTAAAGGGGAAGAGTAGCACTTTCAGGCTCAATATTGACGTTTTAGAGAAAAAAATTATCTCTTTGTGTTACATGACATCAAATATAACTAAAAACAGGTTTTTTGCACTTTTAGGTTAAAATATCTCGAAAACCTGACGTCATGGGTCCTTTTTGTGGTCGGATTCAGCACGTCGAAATCCTTCGGAAAAGTATTGTTTGATTCTTGGAAAGTAAATCTTGTCGGCCTATGTAATACGGCGTTTGAAGCTTTGACTTATTACCTAACTTCCTATCATAAACTTTTTTCATTTCATTAATGAGAAAAAAGTTATGTCACTTTTTAAAAAAAGTTGAAAATTCGACTTTTAAAAAAGTGGCCCCAAGGTGGTCACCATACGAAAATTCACTAAAAAAGTTATTAAAAAATTTAAAAAACGTATTATTAAGTTGTTTATTTAATATTAATTATTTTTCAGGATCACAGAAACATATTACATATTTTTTTTGCACTTTGTCCTTTCGTAAAAAATGATACTTTTTGTGTATGTATTAGACAGGTAAAATTTTGAAAATAATTCTATTTCATTATTATTCATCATAAAACTCAAAAATTGATAAAATTCACATTCAAAGTGATAAATGTTGATAAATGTAGCGTATAAACACATTTTCATAAAAAAAAACAAAAGTGACCACCTTATGGCCAAAAAAGTGTCCACCTTAGGGCCAAGACACAATGTTTTAAACGTTAAGGAAAAAATTTTTTAAAGCACAATATTAATTATATTCATTTGGAATATTATTGTACGCTATATAAAGATAATTATAACGATTTTTACTAATTAAAAATGGTTAATTTCGATGATTTTAACACCCTGAGAAAAAAATTTCTCGATCATTTAAAAACAGAAATTTTACAACGTTCACGTTACAAAGAGACTCATACGACTATTTACTTCAAAACTTTACTAAAATCTTTGTCTTCTCAAATAATAACAATAACAGAAAACATTTGAAGATACTAACTAATATACAAAAATTTTCTTAGGGTGACCACCTTAGGGCCCTGACCACCTTGGGGCCCTCTCCCCTAAAAATTAGTAATATTCTACTAATTAAAAAGGTGAAAAGTCGTTCATCAAAACTACTAAAAAATAGTAAAATTTTACTATTTCTTAGTAGAATTCTACTAATTCAGATTTAGAGAGTAGAAGAATTTTATTAAAATTTATAAATATGATTGAAATTCAGCGAAGAATTTTAGAGGATAGTGGCTTAAAAATGAGGTACCTTTTTGAAAGCGATTCAACTAAACATCAGAATTCTTCTATGTACTCTTAGCTTTAAGGAAATTATGCTAATAATAAAGAAAAAATTTTTTGAAAGAACTTATATCGCATTTTCTGAGAAAGTGCTAGAACCCCATTTGGCCCTACCCGTGGGAAAAAATGGAGTGGTAGCAAATAACACACAGAGGAGTAGTATTCTTTATTATTATGAAGAAAACCAGTAATATTTATTAAAATTTAACTAAAAACATGGATAATGCAAAATATCGATATAATAATTAGTAATATAATAATAATTATTATATATATATATATATATATATATATATATTAATAGTGAAACATCGGTAATATAAATGCCTCGAGACAAAAATATCGACTCTTTTGTGGTAATTTGTAAATATACATAATATATTGTTTTTGAATAGTTGAATAAAATGGAGTAGCAGCCGGTATGCCACACATTATGTATGAATAGAATTGAATTTTTCGAAAAATTGTATTTTAATTTTTTAAAATAATTGAATTTTTTAGGGTCATTTGGGGTAAATGTAAACAGAATATCTATGTTTCACCAAAAACATTATTTTTTTTTGTTAAAACGTAAAATGGACGGATTTTTTTTGCGTGAACTTGTTACTTTACTTCCCTAGAAAAATTTTATGAAGTACAAAAAAATATTGATGCACCTGAATCGCCTAAAACTGACTGTTTACATTTATCCCGAGATTTTGAAATTTTCCTAAAATTCGGGGTAAATGTAAACACCATTGTAGTTAAGCGAGGCTTAAGAAACAAGTTATTTCAAGTGTACTACTGTTTTAAGGGATGGAAAAACTGAAAAAAACTGCTTCGTAGATGTATAGAAAAATCAACCAGTTGACTGATAATGCATCATATAAATAAACAATCAACCACTACAAAATTAGTAATGTAAAAAATTGAACAAATTTTAATAGATTTCCTTTCAACTTGGTAAAAAAAAGTTTTTAAAGTTGCTGAATAAGAATCTAAAATCGAATTTTTAAATTTCAAAATGTCAGATCCAATAATTTGATAAATTTTTTTTAATGTAGTTGAAGTTCTGTTTACATTTACCCCGTGTTTTCGAATTCTCGGGGTAAATGTAAACACCTAATTATTTATTAACTAAATTGAGGAAAATCAAAAATCAAAGTCAACTTTTGTTATGGCATTAATAAGGAAGAATGAAAAATTTTAGTTTGATTTTTTAATTTATTTTTATGCAAATGCGAGGCAAAATACTGAAACAGTAAAATTTTGATTTTCAATCTTTTTTGCATTAAAAGACAACTTACACTATGGCATTGCCAATTGTCAAAATAAAATATTGGCACTACTCAGAACATCTTGTAGGTGAACTGAGGTAAAAATATTGACGTCGAACTTATTTTTAAATTTGTAAATTTAGCTGAAACATCTACTGTTTACATTTACCCCGCGTTTACATTTACTCCAAATGACCCTAAGTAAATTGCATGAAAATAGTAAATATTGGAAATAATTCAATTTGCTGAAGACAATTTTACTGAAATTTTTTAGGGTTCCGTACCGTCGGTTAAAAGTAGTATTTGACAAAAAATGTCATTTACTAATTCAAATAGTAATATTTTCCAAATGAAATAAATAGTTCATGGTACCTCATTCTTAGTTTTCCCAGTCAAATTGAATTCCCAGTTGGTAGAACATATTAAACGAACTCTTTATAAGTACATATAGGGAAAAAAAGTCTGACTCCGTTTACACCATAAATTCAGCCCATGACTTTCACATAAGTCTGTCCTTGTTTAACGGGGCTGACTTCGTTTACACCTTAAATTCAGCCTCAAAATGAGGCTGAAAGTAAAGCTTCTTTTTTAGTGTGTAGCACCTTGTAATTCTCTATGAGTATTAAGGCGGTGTCAAAGTCGATTGGATTTTTGCATTGAGCTTCAATGGGAAAATCCTATCGACTTTGACATCCCCTTAAGTGGCATTGTGGTGTTTCTCCTTGACCATCAATGATAAGCGACATTGCGTGCGGTTAATATTTTAGGATCGTTGACCGTTATTGGAGATTTAGCTTGAAAAATGTTAAAAATTTATGTGTAATGGGAGATTTTAGTTTTTTCGGAGTAAGTAAACCAATTGCAACGAAAGTCAGGAATTTTAATCTACACACAAAAAAAGATGTTTCCACCAAATATTACGTCAAAATTTTCAGTAGTTTTTAAGATGTCAAAAAATCGTTATATCTCCTTTCCATTTTAATCAAATCACTTGTTTCTTTTTGGAAAAAATTCAGCATAAAAAACGAAAAAATTGTTTATATTCTGTTTATACAAAATTTTTATTAACAAAAAAGTTATTAAATAATAATAGAATAATTTTTGTATTGCATGACGAAATTGAATGAAACAAACACTCCGAAAAAACTAAAATCTCCTATGGAATCGTACATGTTTATAAGTTTAAGATTGATAATGAGAAGAGAAGAGAAGAGAATGTTGAATAATTGAATAGTAAATAAATATTTTTTTTATATAATATATTGATCTTGATTACTTATTTAGATTCATTAAAAAATATATTTTATCTTATTCAATAAGTTAATATAATTCACTTCTTAATGTGTGAGTATTCACTTATTCATTAGTGTGTATGTACTTATTTTATAAGTGAATATAATTCATTTCATGTGTGTATATTCACTTATTCTAAATGGAAGAGTTTTGAAACATGGGATAAGTGAAATTTCACTTATACAGATTATAGAGAGTAGTGAGGATTTCGCAAATAAGCGAAAAAGTAAAGTCGTGAGAAGTTAAACAAACATGCAAAAGTAATAAATAAAAAGAGCAACATTAACAGAGATTTTTGTAAAATAACAGTTCCGTATTCTGCAAATCTGAATGTGTGAAAATTCACTTATTTCTAAGTTATAAGTCGTCTTCTCGATCAAGAAATGCATATATACTAGTAGTAAGTGAAATTTCACTCAAAATAAGTGAAAAATTCACTTATTTATAAGTGTATATGCACTTATTGATCGAGAAGACGACTTATAAAGTAGAATAAATGAAATCTCACATATTCAGATTTAGAGAGTATAACTTGAACAACATAAATCAAATTTAATCGAAGGGCAATTAATTTCTAAGGTTTATATATATATATATATATATATAGCCGCCGTTGTTTCAAGATTCTGTAACGGCGCCCTTTCCAAAAGGGTCCGTCAAGACTTATGTCAAAATTGACCTATTTTTTGACCTATAGGTTAAAAAGTAGTCTCCTATTTTTTAACTTACAGGTTTAAAAAGAGACCTTAATGTGGACCCTTAATGGTCAAAATTTGACCTGTGTTTTACCTACAGGTCTAAAATTGGTTGAGTCAGAGCTTGCCGCCTTAAGTAGGGGCTTTAAAGTCCCATGTTAAACGACAAATTTTTTACTTGCAGGCCGTTATGTTACTACAAAATTGATGATAAAGATGGTAAAATGCGATCTCCATGAAATTTGCCAAAATCATAAGATCACATTTTACCATCTTTATATTATCCATATAATAGAAGTAAATATAAAATTTAAATAGGGGGTTGGCGCTCAGGGGGCCGAAGCCCTCCTAGTATATATATATTTATGAAATATGAGAACAGGTGTGGAGTTGAGATATATTGCAATAATTTTATCAGGAAGTGCAGCTCATATTTTTAAGTACGTGGCATTAAAGAGAGACATGTATACAAAATAACGTTTTGTTTGTGGTGAAAACTGTCGGATATCATTCACTCTTGTTTCACAAACTCAACTGTCTTTTACTGCAATGTCGGAGCATTAAACAACGGGAAATTATTTTTTTTTTTCTTTTTTTTTAAACCTTCCAGCGAAATTTTAAAAATTTAAACTCTCAGTATTAAATTGCATTCCACTTTTCTGAGGAAGATACACATTCAACTTATTTGTATAAGTGGCTGTAGATTCAGAGTTGTACTCGCTAGAATTCGCATTTCTCCTGAAATAGAAATCGACCGAGCACGGACTGACTGATTCGAATGCAGGCGAAACTGTAGGACAAGATAGACCAACAAAAGAACCTTAAGTCAATACGGTTGCGTGTCTCAAATTTTTCGATTCATCATTCATTTCAAAAATAATTATCAATAGTTAACGATTATATTTTTAAAAATGATTGCGTGCACTGAAAAAAATGTGACATAATTTAAAAGTAGAGAAAATTTTTGAACTGCAGACTTTACACTGAATAATTAATTTTTGAAAAGTAGCCAAAAGTACCTTTCAAACTAAAAAAAAGTAGTAAAAAAGCAGCTATTGAAAAATTAAACTTGACGATCAAAAAAACTCGTTTTAGACGCTTTATAAAATTGACAACTATTCCATTTTATATTATTTTTCGAACTTTTTCATAATTCGCATCAGAAATATTTGTTTCTTTCTTATCCTACTAATAAATTGTATTCCTGCAACAAATTTTATAATTCATGAAAGAATTTAAGTATTTATAAAAATAATTTAATTTTTCAGAAAAAATATATAACAATTTTAAAATAATTGAATTCTTAAGAAGGATTTTATCAATTTTTTTCTTAATAATTGGATTCGAATATTTTTTTAAATATTACAAGTAGGGGAGATTGGGGAATTGTGGGCCATCTCAATTACTTAATAACTAGCAAAATTATCCGCGCGCAAGCGTGCGGGAATGTTGTGCTACAATGTTTATTGTAAACAATTTCAAGTCATTTTAATTTAAGTAATTTTTAAAGAAATACTTATTATGACACATGACTGAAAAACTAATTAGAATTAAATTTTCAAAATATGTTATATTTTTAAACTTTAAAGTATATAAAGAAACTTTGACAAATTTCGATAATACAATTTCAAATTTGGCATCAGATTTTCAAAATTGAAAATAATTAAACTTTCTTGTATGAGGAAAATTAAATTGCACAAAAATTGTTATCTGATACCTAAATTAAAAAAAAACTTCATTGTGAAAATTTTAATTATTCTAAAGAATATAGAGAAGGCGAAAAAATTATTTAGCTACATATAGGTGTACAAACAAAGAACAACAAACTCCGAACAAAGAACATAAACAATATTTTTTTAGAGAATTTCCACTACTTTTAATTCGCTAATATTGAAAAAAAACAATTTTATTTAACAAAATTTTATGCAATTTATTTTTTCCAATAATTTAATTACTTTTAATAATTGTAAAATTTTTCATGTAAATTCCATTTTTTCAAAACAATGTTTGATTAAATTTTAAGCATGAATTTAATTATTTTCATAATCGTAAAATTCAGTTACTTTCACAAATAAAGTTTTTGATAAGAATTCAATTATTTAAACTAATAAAAATTTCAAAACATTTAAAAATTCATTATTTAAAACAATGTTCATAAAATTGTTATGAAGATTTCAATTCCTTTTAAAAAGTAATAAAATTTTCAACAGAAATTCAATTCTTTTTAAACATTTTAATAAACTTTTCTGCAAGAATTCAATTATTTTTATAAAAAAAAATGAAATTCTTCAAAAAAAGTCAATTTTTCCTAAAATTGACTTTCCAAATTGTTTTAAAAATTCTTTCCAAAAATTCAATTATTTTCCAAATTTAAAAAAAAAAATTCTTCGCAAGAATTCAATTATTTTTATAAAAATAGAAAAATATACCAAAAAAAATTAACTATTTTCATAAATTATGAATTTTTCCAAAAAAAGTCAATTTTTCTTAAAATTTATAAAATTCTTCAGAAAATTTCAATTATTTTCAAAATTTTTTAAAAAATTCTTCGCAAGAATTTAATTATTTTAATAAATAATAAAATATTTCAAAAAAATCAATTATTTTCATAAATAACAAAATTTGCCTAAAGAAATCAATTATTTTTGTAAATAATAAAATTCTTTTGAAAAATTCAATTATTTCTATAAATAATAACATTTTCATTGAAAACTCAATTATTTTCGAATATTTTTTTTAAATTCTGCGCAAGAATTAAATTTTTTAAAATTGTTTCATGAATAATAAAATTCGTAGCATAAATTCAATTTATTAGCAGGATAAGAAAAAAGTAAATATTTTTGATAAAAATTAGAAAAAAGTTAAGAAAATAAAAAATATGGAATGGAATTTTTGTCAATTTTGTGAAGTGAATAAAACGAGTTTTTTTTGTTTCTTTTTGACATTAAAAAAATGGCAATAACCCACAAAAATGAATTTAAAAATAAACAAATGAATACAAATAATTTGCTAACGGAAAGGAAACTTACGTATAATGTATATTAATGTAATATGTAATATTTCTATTTTCTATCAAATTGTATAAAAAACAAAAGAATAACTATAACTAACTTCAATCTGCGGACAAAATGAATGAAAGAAATACTACGAAGATTATTATAGTTAATATTTATAAGTTTGATCATCCAAATTTTTAAAAAATTTTTTTGTTCATCCAAAGTAAATTTTTCAATAGCTTTTCATTACTTTACAACGCTTTATAATTACCTATAAACCGTAAACAAAAATCACATGAAAAATTCCATTCAAATATTTATTTTGGGCCTTTATGTTTTTATTGTTTTTACAAGGATTTTCAAGAATAAATTATGAAAAATATTTTTTTAATTATTGTGTGGGATTGGTACTGTGACTCCAAAAAAAAACTTTGCATCAAATTAGAATGAATAAATAATACAAAGCTTTTTGTAAAATGAAGCATTTGAGGAATTGTAGGACACTATTTTTATAGAGGTAGTAGGGGAGATCGGGGCATAATGGATCACTTTTCACTTTTTGTTGCTTAACTTCGTCATTTTTGCTTTAATAAAAATTTCATCATGTGGAAAACTCAGCCTAACACCTCAGCTTTCAATTTAAAAAAGTACGCTCTAAGATCACTTATACTTTTTTTTCTAGAACAAAGTTTTTGGAGAAATGCAAGGTGAGGAATTTCGCCTCGGGACGGGGCGTAATGGATCAGCAATGAAATTATATTTTAGATCATCAAATATTATTACGGTATTGACAATTTTCGTTCTATTGTACATTTATAACAAAGAATATTGAAAATGGAACATATTTAACTTGAACTTTAAAAACTTTCATGCAATTTTCAAATTTTAAAAAGCTGTAGCGAAATGCAAAATTCATTTATTTAAAAAATCTATTCTCCAGTTATTTTCTTTATAAAGGGTTAAAATTGGTTATCATTTTATTTATATTTTAAATATAATAGGTTTTTCTTAATAAAATATGCGATCCAATACGCCCCAACCAAAGTAATCCATTACGCCTCGGAGATTTTTGTTGAAAATTTTGTTATTTTTTATCAGTACCGTAAGTATTAAACAATCAATTGTTCTTCAAGAACAAATGTGACACGGACAGTTAAAAGGGACCTACGACCCGAAAAAAAGATTTCGAGAAAAACGACTTCGAAGTTTACCAAGTTAGTTCTTTTGCACTGTTTTTTGTCAAAATACCTAAATTTAAAGTGAAATTGTGAGAAAACTAATACAGCTAGAAAGCTGCGGTTTATTGCGTTGGAAAGAGCAGCTTATTTACTATAAGAATAAATAAAAAAGTGAAAATCGATTTTTTCGGATCGTAGGTCCCTTTTAACTGTCCGTGTCACAAATGCTTAAAGCTCAAAACTTGATAAACAAAAATTTTTTACAAATAATTTTGAAAAATATATAACAAAAAAACAAAGATTTGAAAAATTTAAATTCGAGCGTCAAAATCACTTTTTCTACCATATTTTGAACAATAATAAATGAATAACAATGAAACTTGGTACAAACTTACAGTGTACCAAGTACATTGTTTTGATCAAAAAGCGAAATTACTCTGATTTAACACTTTTGAATAAATTGAAATGATCCATTACGCCCCTGTCTCCCCTATTTATTGCTTGTTTTAGGCGATTTAATTGCAAATATTATTAAAATCATAGTTTTAATAGTAATTTAACAGAAACAATTCGTTTCATTGCGATATATGTGATAAAGGTGTATACTAAAAAAACGTTGGTGAAGTTCACAACGTTTATAATCAACGATTTCAGAAAAAAATATTTTTTTAAGCAAATTTTGGTAAAGAAAAATAGTAAAATTATTTTTTTAAATAATGATTCACAAAAAAAATATATTTATAAACAAAAAATGTCATTTTTTGGTAGGAAAATAAATTTTTTTCTTTCAATCGTTGATCATAAACGTTGCAAACTTCACCGACGTCTAAAAAATTTGTAATTAATTCATTGTGATTCAGATTAATTTTATTTTCTTACTTCTTCATTTCGAATTTGAAACTAATAATTAAATATTTTTAATATTTCTAACCACGTAATAAAAATAATTCATCGTTTTTTTCATTTTGAACTGAATTTAGGCAGTGGCCCACAATTCCCAACATTTTTAAAAATCATAAAATTGCACTCTTTGGTAAAACTGAAATTTCTTTAAGGTAAGTGATAATTTTGGGAAACTGACTATGATATATGTTAGTTTACACCTTCTACTGACACGAAAAATTTTTTAATTTGAAAAAAATTTTTGTGTGTAAGATATTGAGCTAAAAAAAGTGTAGCCCACAATTCCCCAAACTCCTATAAATATTTAGTTTTTTAATTATTATTTTATTTATTATTTATTAAGTAAATATAGTTTTAAATATTGTCAAATTCTCGACAATGAAATAGTGTGGCAAAAGACATTGATTTCTGAAATGATTCATATTAAATTGCAAAAGAAAACGCTTAATAAAAAGATGACACTAACAATTTAAATCAACATTATCAAACTTTTTTCAAATATTTCAAATTTTAATTTCAGAAATCAATACTCGCTCTTCGTGTCAAGTATGTGTATGTATGTGTGTGTGTATTCATTGCCACTTATTAATATTGTTCTTCGATAATCGACACCTTTGTTTTGTAATACGTCTATATTTATATACGTTTATATACTTATATGTATAGTTTAAAATAAATAATAATTTATGCTGTATACTTTTATGCATTTATGTTTATAATATTTGTCAGTCAACTTAAGCCGGTTGTGTTGATAGCATAAAGTCTAAATTAATTTGCGGTAAATTTTTTTTCGTTAAATTATGTTTTATTTATAATCTAATTTATGTAAATACATTTTTTAATTTTAATAAATATTTTCAGTTTTTTGATGAGAACAGCAGGGCTATCGAAACGTAAAATTATGTGTTTTTTTTTAAATTTGACTTGGATGATTGATAATTTTCTTGACGTTTACCAAGTACTAGTCCACGACGTTGACCAACGAAAAAAGTTGTTCACTAACTAAATTTATTAAAAATATTACATTAATACTGACAGAAAAAAATTTAAACAAAAAGATTGATGTTTATGTTTTGATAATAATTGTTGTACAATTAAATATTAACCTAAAAATAATATTTTATTGCGTTAAACAAATTTTTTTCGTTGATAAACGTTGTGGACTTCAACTTCGTTGACATTTAACATTTCTGTAAATAATTGAATCGCTTTAAAGAATTTGATTATAATTTTTAAGAATAGTTTTTTATTGCTAGTGCTAGCGAATTTAAAGTATTGGAAATAGGTCCCTGAAGTTGGCGCCGACGCTTAGCATCGAAAAATGTTTTTTTTCACAAGAATGAAAAAATTAAAACAATTTAATTAAGGTTTCAGGATATAAAAGTGTTCTAAACTAATTTTTTACTTCCAAAATGATTGAAAGAAGTGAAATTAGTTGCATTTTCAAAAATGAAAAAGAAGCAACAAGGTATAATCAATAACAAATGTCGACAAGCTATTAAATTGCCCTTCCTTTCATAGACATAAAACAACGAAAAACTAATTAAATAAAAATGCACGTATCGTTATTTTCAATTAGCAAATAATAGTACAGTGCTGGTGAATTATATTCGCGAGTTAAATGTGTACAATATCGCAGAAGATCTCTGAAATTCTTAATCTGATAATCACACAATCTAATTAGAATCCATTACCGTCTCAATAAGACAGCGAAAGTATATAATTTTTTAATTTTCTCAAAATGGAATAAAATAAAGTTTGTGAGGTCTTTAAAGGCGAGTAAAGTGACTAGTGTCGGCATTGCAACCGGGAAAGTTATTCAAAGAATCTTATGGGTGCATAATGTAGACGGAGACACGAACTTGTATAAAGCTTGGTGGAATGTCAGATCGATGACGTCACGAGAGTATGCGTACGTAACAAGAGAGAAAAAGAGAGAAGAGAAAGAGGTATACATTTCGCGCCTTGCTCCCTTGGTCGTTTTCTTTCGACCTCTGCAAGAGAAATAATATACATTCTCTCTCCTTTTCTCTCTTTTCCACGGCTTATCCATCTACGGACGATCATCGATTCCCCAACCAGGAATGGATTCTCGCCCGTATCCCGAGCCGAACTCAGGACTGGCAGCTGCCAGTCATTGTTTCAAATAAGATGAAAAGTCAAGAAAGCATTGGAGAAAATGAATGTTTTGTTGTAACTGAGGCAATTAGTACGGTCATCAGCCCTCATAGGTGCATGATACTTGGTCAGTTCATACTCCCGTGGTATATCATTAATATGAAATTAATGACATAGGCACATCGCAGTTAAACTGCAGAAGGCAAATGAATCTGTACATAACAGCCTCTTTCTGATTATTAATAAACTGGTAACTCAACGTCAGAAATAGCACGATATGCAAATGATTTTTAAAATTTCACGAAACTTGGGAAAATAATAGTTTAATATAAGAGCTAAATAATTGTAAAAGAAAATTTCAAAATATCTAAAATTGTAGGACTTTAACCACTTTTAATTTTGCATTGAATTTATTTCATTCTTTTATAACTTTTATAACTTTTGATGAATGAAACATGTATTTTTTCAAAAAAATACGTATTTTTAAAAAATTGTATAAAATAAAAAGTTTTTTAATGTTTAAATATAAAAAAGTAAAATAAATTTACTTTTACAATTTTTTTTAACTTTCGACACATTATTTTTAATTTTTTCATAATAATATGTATCACTTCATTCTTAATTAAAAAAAATTATTATTAAAACTTTGATTAATTTCAAATTAATTCAAAAATAATTTTCGTGTCCCCCCCCTAACGGCTAAACTATTTGACCTAGAGAGCTCAAATTTGGTACAGATACGTATTTTCACATGTAGATTACAGGAAAAATATAGAGAACTTGCTATGTAATAACAGGGTTGCCACAAAACATCGATTTTAAAATTCCATGACTTTTCCAGGTTTTCCAGACCATTTTTTAAAAAATTCCAGACCCAAAAATAAAATTGTTTTGGTATGTTTTTAGCTGATTACGACAAAAATGTAATATGCTTCAAGTAAATTGTTAATAAAATAAGTTATTAATTTTTAATTTTATTAATAACAACAATTTTAGTTAAAATTGGAAGATTATTTGAGATACGCTCCGAAGAAAGGTAAGAGACAAATCTTAGGAGCAAATCTCTTTAAATTTAAAAATTTAGTTCAGTTCAGAATTTTCCACAATTGAACAAGTATTTTAATAACATTTTATGAAACTGAAGTTACCTACGTTTATTCAATGACCGTCTTTTCTTTCGATAATTATTTATTTTAGTGTTAGAACCCCTTTAAAAAAATTCAAAAGATCGAAGTCGGGGAAATCAATAATTTTGATTTTTACACGGATTTTCAAAAACCATATATATCAACAAAATTATTATTTCCTCAGCTCATAAGTAATTTTTTCTTTTAGTAATTATTTATTTTAATGTGAGAAGTCATTTTAAAAAATTGTAAGAGGATCTAAAGTAAGAAAATCAGTGATTTTTAATTATTTTTGTCGTGGATTTTCCAAATATCCCGAAATTTCAACTAAATTATTATTTCCTCGCTTCAGAAGCCATTTTTTCTTTTGCTAATTGTTTATTTCTTAAATGGATGCACTTGCAATTTTTTAAAGGGCTTCTTACATTAAAAAACAATTAGCAAAAGAAAAAATTTTCATTGCATAAAAGTTGCCCGCGTGGAAAAGGAAGCTTGGGCGAAATCCAGCAAAGTATGGGAAAGCTTGGCAAAGTATGGCAAAGCTTGGCAAAGTATGGCTAATGAGCGTTTCCCAAGCTTTGGAATCTAGATGATTAACAACGATTATTAAAGTACGCGGACACTTAGGAAAAGTATAGAAACAAGAAAATAGGTATGGGAAAATAAAAAATTTATTATTTTTTTATTATTTTTTTATTATTTTTTTATTATTTTTTTGGAAAATTGAAAATCTGAATTTCTGGAGCTTGGCAAAGTTCGGCAAACCTTGGCAAAGTATGGGAGAATAAAAAATTTATTATTTTTTTCTTATTTTTATGAAAAATTAAAAATCTCGCATTTTGGAGCTTGGCAAAGTATGGGACAATAAAAAATTTATTATTTTTTTCAAATTTTTTTGGAAAATTAAAAATCTCAATTTCTGGAGCTTGGCAAAGTTCGGCAAACCTTGGCAAAGTATGGGAGAATAAAAAATTTATTATTTTTTTTTACATTTTTTTGGAAAGTTAAAAATCTCAATTTCTGGAGCTTGGCAAAGTTCGGCAAAAGTCGGCAAAGTATAGGAGATTGAAAAATTTTTTTTTTTAATATTGTTTTGGAAAATTAAAAATTTCAATGAAGAAAAAATAGTTTTTTTTCTCCCATACTTTGCCAAGCTTTGCCGAACTTTGCCAAGCTCCAAAATGCGAGATTTTTAATTTTTCATAAAAATATGAAAAAAATAATAAATTTTTTATTCTCCCATACTTTGCCAAGGTTTGCCATACTTTGCCAAGCTCCAAAATGCGAGATTTTTAATTTTTCATAAAAATAAGAAAAAAATAATAAATTTTTTATTCTCCCATACTTTGCCAAGGTTTGCCGAACTTTGCCAAGCTCCAGAAATTCAGATTTTCAATTTTCCAAAAAAATAATAAAAAAATAATAAATTTTTTATTTTCCCATACCTATTTTCTTGTTTCTATACTTTTCCTAAGTGTCCGCGTACTTTAATAATCGTTGTTAATCATCTAGATTCCAAAGCTTGGGAAACGCTCATTAGCCATACTTTGCCAAGCTTTGCCATACTTTGCCAAGCTTTCCCATACTTTGCTGGATTTCGCCCAAGCTTTCATTTCCACGCGGGTGGTAACTTCAGTTTCATAACATTTTTGGGTTTCTAAATTGTATTAATTTAAAAATTTTTTAAAGGAAGATATTGACTAAAAGTAACTAAAATTTAGAAATGCCATATTCATTTCAATTGTAAGCACTAAATTTAAAATCAAAAAGTTGTATAATGTCAACTTGAAAACTTGAAATTTTTACGACTCAAATACAAAAAAATTGAGTTTTTAGTATCAGGCTTTATAAAATTCCCTGACAATTCTAGGTTTTCCAGGTTTTCCATGACTGAAAAAAAATTCCATGACAATTCCAGGTTTCCCAGGTTTTCCAGGTCCGTGGCAACCCTGAATAATGGCCATAGCGTTGTCAAGGAAAAACTAAAAATTTTTTTTCTATTTTTCACATTATTTGATCTAATTGACTGAAAATGGGTTTATGAATACATTTTTACAGTCTGATCGCAAAAAAATATTAAAAAATCTAAACAAAAAATTTTTTTTATTAAAGAAATTTTTTTTCTAGTTTTTTCACATTATTTGATCTATTAACCGAAAATGGGTTATTAAAATATAATAAAAAATCTAAGAAAAAATTTTTAACTAAAATTAAAAAAAAATTGGACAAGTGCGAGTTGAACTCGCAATGCAATGGCGGGTTCCGTACACAAATATTAAAACAATACTTGAAACATTCATCAGTAAATGGTAGAATTAAAATAAACAATTAAAAAATATATTAAAATCATTTGATAAAAGAAAATAATTAAAAAAAATTAAAGTATTGTATATCTAATATTGTAAACAATAATAAGTAGAGGAACAAAATTCGCACAATTAGTTCTTCTACTTATTATTGTTTACAATATTAGATATACAATACTTTAATTTTTTTCAATTATTTTCTTCTATCAAATGATTTTAATATATTTTTTTAATTGTTTATTTTAATTCTACCATTTACCGATGAATGTTGCAAGTATTGTTTTAATATTTGTGTACGGAACCCGCCATTGCAGTGCGAGTTCAACTCGCACTTGTCCAATTTTTATATTTAAACATTAAAAAACTTTTTATTTTATACAATTTTTTAAAAATACGTATTTTTTTGAAAAAAATACATGTTTTATTCATCAAAAGTTATAAAAGTTATAAAAGAATGAAATAAATTCAATGCAAAATTAAAAGTGGTTAAAGTCCTACAATTTTAGATATTTTGAAATTTCCTATTACAATTATATTTAGCTCTTGTATTAAACTATTATTTTCCCAAGTTTCGTCAAATTTTAAGAATCACTTGCATATTGTGATATATATATATAATTCGACTATTTAAACAATATGTGACGTGCCGTGACAAAAGGGACCTTAGCTGCTTAGAATTTTAGGTTATGTTTAGAGTACTTTTAACTACATTAAAAATTTATTATTGATTATTTAACATCTAAAGCATATTTTTCTGAAAATATTGCACATAATAATGAATTAAATATTAATAGTTTGTAAAGAAAATTGGTCATTTTTATTTATTTATACTTCTAACTTTAGTTCTGTCAAAAACAGCTAAGGTCCGTTTTGTCGCGGCACGTCACATATGTTCAATGGTATTTCGAAATATGAAAATTATATAAAATTAAATTTCGATAATAAGAATTTCAATGTTTTGAAAATTATGAAATTGAAATTTTATACAAAATCGTATGCATCTAAAATCCCTACAACATTATATCCCTATTCTTCGAAGAATATGTCATCAACCTTCAGGTGCATGATACTTTGTACACCAGTCATACATTATAGAAGTTTTTTTCAAAATTCAATAATAAATATTGAAATTCAGTACTTAAATTTGCAAATTAAAGAAAAAATTAAACCTTCAAAATGGTTTTGTACACTGAAAAAAATGCCTAAATGATCTGAGCATCCATTATAGCATTAAGGATACTTTAACTAGGAATCTTGATTATATTGACAAATTTAGTGCTGTAGTAACCAGGATTCCTAGTTAAAGTAACCAAAATTCTTAGTGGATGACTCTCGTAACTAGGAGCATAGTCAAATCGCCTAGAAATTTTTTTCAGTGTACTCAACAAAAAGCCAATTAATAATGATCGGCCGGAAGAAAAATCAATTGATTCCAAAACTGGTCGCGACTGTGTAAGGGTTAACCCTTCACAGCCGTACACCACACTAGCCTCAAAATCACTTAATTTTACAACCAACGGATACACTTATTGCTTTCCTAGTTCGCACTAGGCAAATAATGATTTTAATGAATCGTATAGCCAGAGAAAATATATATTTGCTTGAAAGTCCAATTTACTATCAATTTATTTGAGTGTCAGTTCATAATAAATTAAAGTTTTTTAAATATTAACATTTTTAAGGCAAAAAACATATGTATGGATTCGTAATAAAATAAGGGATCTGAATTTTAAAAAAACCGTAAAAATATTTATATTTGAGAAATTTATATTTTTTAAAGAATGTCATTAAGGTCATTTACACCTAGACCTTGACAGGGGTCGGCCGAACACTTGAAAATAATTCTCATTTCAATTCGAACCATGAATGAATTTCGAACGCGTTATAAGCTTACAATTCGCGAGACATGCAATATTGGGCGAGGCGTCTCACTTTCGGGAATCGAAGGAGAAAATATTAACTTTACCTGAAAGCCTCACGCAAAAAGGCTTTGAGCACTTACTTTCTTTCAAAATTATTAGACGATTTTTTCTCTGTAATGTTTTAAAAAATAAAATTTACGAACTTTTTTAATTGTAAAATTATTCAAAAACATCAATAAATTCTTTTTAAAATAAATCTTTAATCATTATTATTACCCCATAGGAATTAAGATTTTAAAAAATTTTAAATTCAAACCTTCACGAAATGCAAAATCGGGTGTCTTTATTTGAGACACTTCTGTTCTCGTTTTTAAGACATTTTTGGGATGTCTTTTAGGAAGACGTTAAAAGTAACTATTTTGGAGTCGCTTAAAGTGTCTTCATACAGATAAAATTTACTACTTGAATCGATACATAACCTAAAAATTTATTTATACATTGAGAATCCTTAATTATTCCAGATTTTATAACGGCAAATTAATACTGCCTATGACGAGACGTGTCTTATCCGATTACTGGGCCAGTGATGGCGCCAACTGTCAGATACTCTAATTTCCCAATAATGGTCCGACTCTCTGCCCAATAATGGCACATTCACATTATATTAGATAATTCTTTCAGATTTTTTTGGTTTGGTTTCAATATAAATCATCGAAATTTTTACGCACGTGGAGAAAACATTTTTACTCTTTGAATAGCGTAGTGTGTTTGAAAATTCACCACTACAATAATTTGTGTATTTTGATTTATTTTCATTTAAATGGCATTATAGATAATTATAAATTAATGGCTTTTGACTTGTAAATAAAATTGTGTACTTGAAGTATATAAAACATCGTCTAAATATTGTATTTTGACTCGAAATCCAATCAGCACATAAGCTTGCCGCAAAGTTGCATTAAGCTTGCCGTGCAAGGTGTGCAAGCTTACAGAGCAAACTCGTGACAAGTTTGTGGCAAGTAACAAAATGTCCTATTGCTGCGAGCTTGCACTGCAATCTTGCTACAAGATTATGATATAAACTTGCTACAAAGTTGCTGCAAGCTGCCGGATTTTTTGTCATCTAAACTGAAATAAATAATGAAACCAACTTTCGCCGAGAAGATTGAAACTTTTTTTTTCGTCTATGAAAACAGACATGAGAGGAATCCCCTTTTAGACTAGACTCACATCATTTTTTTGTAAGTCGACAATAAAAAATGAAAAGACGACGGTAGTGGAGAAGTCGAGACAGCTCTAGACAGAATCGATCGGTCATTTTTCTCCAAAAAAAAACCCTCCGAAAGTGGTTCTCATTCGGAAAATTTATGGGAAAAACAAACGCATTTTCGAAACGACTACAAAAAAGAGGCAAAAGCAAAAAACCTAAAATTGATTGATATACTTTTAATATTTATCTTCGTCGAAGAGGAAGAATTTTGTAACGAGACACTTTGCAATCAAGAACCAGAGGGAATTCAAGGTTCGTCTTAAGGTCAATTTCCATGAACGGTTTTATTATCACGCTTGCGCAATTAATTAGTGCCACGAGTAATGCATTGATTTGCGAGCATTCCAGAGCATTTTGTATCCCGATGCAACCGAATAGTCTTAAGTCTTGCGAAACTTCTTCACTTGCAATATAATATATCCAACCTCCTTTTATAATATATTTCTCTTGTACATTATTTATTATTTGCCAGTGCCTTGAAAATTGCTTTCCAATCAATATTACTTCTTTTTTCCTTAAAAACTAATCATTAGTTTTCAATATTTAATAAATTATTATTTTCCCGTGAAAGTTATATATATATATATATAACTTTCTTTATGGAAGCGACAATAAAATGCTAAAGCTATGAAATATAGAGTACAATGATTCAGAGTTCATTAATGCGTAAATGAATCATCGCTATATCAAATTTAATACATTATTTTTTCCTTTTTGATGAATCAAGATTACAATTTGCATTCCTTATCTTTTAATTTCAATTTGATTTTATCTACCGATTAGTCATTTAATCTGTTTTTTGTTTCCTTCACTTAAAAATTTTTGAATTAGTGTTTACTTGGAAGAGTACAATTATTTTCTAAATTTTAATATTAAATCTAATTTAATCTTTTTGAATGATTTGCGTGACTTGAACTACCTACAAAAAATTTTAATTACAATTTTTCATAATTTCAAAGTTTAATTACATTCAAAACTTAAATAATTTCTGTTAAGTAATTATTTAAATACTTATTTATTTTTCACAGGAATTAAAATATTTTAAACGATTTTAATGTAAAAATTTTTAAATAAAATTATTCGAAACTTTAATTATTTATAGAAAAACAAGAAATTAACAATTTTTCAAAATAAAAATTTAAACAATATTACAGTTTTCTAACTGCAGTTTTTTATAATGCAAGGAAAATAAAATAAATATCATTTATTGAATAATTAAATATTTCTTATAATTAAAATCTCATAGAGAATAATATCAAATTTTTTTTTAATAATATAGAATGGATTCGAAGCATTTTAATAAAAATTTTAAGAAACATTGTATTTTTCGACTCAAGTTTATATAAAATTATATTTGAAATAATTGAAACCTAACGATGAGTTTTATTTTTTATGAAGTAATTAAATTCCTGGACAGAATTTTAGTATTTATATGAAAAGAATTAAATGTTCTCTAAGAATCGTATCAAAGTTCTGAAAATAATTGGATTTATGCGAAGAATCTTGTTATGTATAAAGATAATTGAATTAGCGACAAGAATTTTAAAAAGTCGAAAAAGACTGCAATTCATTTTCTAGGGGACGAAGAGATATTTATTGTGGTCAAAGAGGATTTACTTTCACATTCAGAAAAAAGAATTATAATGGCATTTCATAGAAAGAAGAGGTCTACATTCAACTTTCGATTGTAACAAATTTTTCCAACGTTTCATCATAACCATCATGTGCGTAGGTAAGCATACGTGTTAAGGTCACGCACGATCGTTATACCTGCTGCTCCTTAACTTCCTGTTCAATGAATCACCCACTTATATACTTTCCCCGAGGATCTTACGTAGATTCGTCATTCCCAGTGAGCGGAACCGAATCTTCTCCCCACAGTCATAACAAATTAAAAAAAACCCTTATTAATACCACTGAATCAAAACCACACTTGACAATTTATTGCTCGTGGGATTTTATGGGGAATTTTGCTTATGATTCATAACTTTCGCAGCTTTCGAACATTTAAATTAAGACAAATTTTTAACTAAATAAATATTTTCTCAACAAAAGTTACATTATTTATTTATAATTTCGAATATTTAGAAAATGTCCATAAACTTCTGAAATTTATTTGTTAAAATCAATGTTTTTCTTCTTCACATTCAAATTTATTTGTTTCGACTTTAAATTGAAATTTTATTTTAATAATATTGCGCTACCAGGGTGGTCACGACTTTCAGTTTATCAATTTCCCTGACAATTTACTGACATTAAAATTATTTTACCTGACAAAATTATTTTTATAGGAAACAAAAAAAAATTAACTAAAATAACTAAAAATTGTGATATTTTACTCTCTAAATCTGAATTAGTAGTTTTCTACTAATAAAATAGGGCGGATTCGTTTACCAAATGAATTAGTAACAGTGTTTACTAATCTTTAGTATTTTTTACTAATTGATAATAGAAAACTACTGTTTCAATAGTAAGTTGGCTTACTAATTTGAAATGGTAAAAAATAGACTTATTAATTGAAATAGTATAGTAATTCAAATTTAGCTAGCAATAAATTTGAGAATTTCAACTGGTCTTTTTGAAAATTCTACAAACACAAATTACAATTCAGAAGATTGCCCTGAAATAGAAAACATGGTGGATTTATCGAATATGCTAACAAAAATAATTTTAAATTATTTTGTCCACTTTTTCGTTGCTTGCTTGAAGGTTCTTAAAAAACCGGTCCAAGAAGTCGCGTGTCGTCGACCTATCCAGTCTAGCTTACTGATCTAAACTAAATTCTTTCTACATGATGTACAATATTTTCTTTTAATATAATTTTAATTTTAAAGATTTAATTCGAAAAAGATTAATCTACCAAAAAATTGCATCCAAAGCTATCTGAAAGAATTTTTAAAAACTACTTCAAGTTCTCTATCGACCAAAGAAATTTTCTATTTGAAGAAAAATATTAAATAAAAAAAGAAACATAATATTTTTTTTAGAATTAAATATTTTTGATTGAACGTTTAATAATAATATATAATAGAAATAAAAGCAAAAAAAACTTTATAAATATTTATTTCCTAATTGACAACTTAATCGTTTATTTGAATAAAATAAATTTTGTTCAATTCAATAAACTATATTCAAAATCAAATACAAATAATTTTTGTTTCCACTAAATTTTTAAACTAAGGAAATAAATCAATACATATTGCAACAAGAGTGAACAAGAGTTGCACTAGATATTTTTGAAGAGACATTCCTAGAGAGATTAGAATTGTCCAATCAACAGCACTGGAAAGAAATTGCAAAAAAACTCAATGAAGCCTTATCAAGGCAAATGCAATCAGGAAAGAAAAGAGAATGAAAAAAAAATATATATATATATGAAACAAAGAAAAGAAACAAAGTCATCTGTATTCTGCATGTGTATGTGAACGTTCAAATACTGTGAGTCAGCCAGTAGTTTTAAATGAGTGGAAATATAGCGAAATTTTCAATGATCAATTAAATGTCAGTGGCACTTTCAAGCTTTCAACTTTGCGAATGCATAATATTGTGATTATTATTATTATTTCTTGTAACCTTCTCAAGGCTTTTGTTAAAATGTCAACAAGTATTACACACAATTTGTAATCTAATTAAGGAAATCGTTAAAAATAAAAATTAGTTCATTATATTTTATTCGATATATGTGACGCGCTCCGAAGAAAGGTACCTAAGAAGCAAACGAATTATATAGGTTAGGGTCGTGTTAGATTTCTCTTGATTAAGGGGACACCTAAGTGGAAAAATGACAAAAAATCGATTTTTTTTATTTGGTTTTCTAAAAGTAGACTCAATTAGGAATAGAACAAGACTTTTTAAAACCTTTTCTGAAGAGTAGAAATATCTTAAATAAATTTGAATACCATGAGTTTTTAGTATTTTTTCTTTTTTCGTGTCTCCTGCAAAAATTGTTTTTTTCCAATTTTTTAAACTTTCGGTACACTTTTCTCCGAATCTACTAAACCGATTTGTAATTTTTTTTTACTTTGTTCAGTAAGGTTCCAAGAATACGAATAAGAAGTTTAACATCATTTTGAGTTGCACAAACGGAGATATGAGTCAATGAATCAGAGAAAATGGGATTTTTATTTTGCTTTTGGTATAAATATTCATAAAAAAGTTTCTATTGAAGATAACGTCGTATTACTTCTTATTCACATAATTGATTATATTTGTAATCGAATAAAAAAAGGGCGAACGCAATTGGAATAATAGTTTTCGAAAAAAGTGTACCGAAAGTTGACTCTTTTTGCATTGTTTTTAGGTGACTTAGGTGTCCCGGGACACCCATTAACTTTTAAGAGCCCTTAAAAGTATTTTTAATTATTTGAATTTAAAACCAATTTTTATTGAATATTTTGGATATAAAGAAGAATTGAATTAAATCAATAATTTTTAATCAATAATTGACTTTGTTTCTGTAGTTTCACTTGAAAAATTGAAAACATAACATCAAATTGTTGCTTCTTATGTACTTTTCTTCAGAGCGTGACACATATCACGAAACAAAATTTTTGGTTGTCTCAGTTGTGACTTTTATTTTTCTGGAGAAACTTATCGCTGTTCTGGCTCAAGTAGAAATGTAATACAATTTTATTCACAACCGAATTAATTTGAATGCCCACAACCAAACTTGACGATCATTTTAAAACATCATGAAAAAAATTTTGCTTGTGAACATTTTTGTGATACTTAGTATTGGATCATAAAATACAACATATATTTACTTGTAAAAACGCTTTGAACTTATTATTTTAATTAATTCACTTGGATTTGTTGAACATTTAACAATGTTTAAAAATACACTTTTGTTATATTCAACTTGTCGAAAAATAAATTTATATATAGCAAAAAGTGCAGTCGTCTAATCACTTTTATATTCGCATAGAAAACTACGTTAGGTTATGACCTAACGTAGTTTTCACATACGTGATATCATGTGATATCAATATCACATACGTGATATTTGTCAGATTAGACAAACCTTATTTCTGTCAAAAGTTCTGCGTGGGTGTCCACAACCGATCCATGCCCACAACCGAACCTTTTCCCCTATAATTTTTTCGTTTTTTGAATTTTTCGAAAACATTTTTATACTTACATCTTTGATATAGAATAGTATTTTTTTGCAAAATTATGCTAAAATGTGACTGAATTACATGCAAAACTTAATTATAGAGCGTTTGAAAGCAATACATAAAAAAATGTAAAATTTAAAAATTTTCGATTTTATGAAAAATTTTTATATTTATACATCTTGGTTATAAGACATTATTTTTGGCAAAATTATTCTGAAATATGACTAAATAACATGTGATACTCAATTATAGAAAGTTAAAAAGCATTTTTTAAAAAAATGTAAAATTTGAAAATTTTTGATTTTTTAAAAAAATGTAAAATTTGAAAATTTTTGATTTTTTAAAAAAATGTAAAATTTGAAAATTTTTGATTTTTTGAAAAAATTGAACATTTCCAGTTCTAATTAATATTTTTCAAATCTGTAAATTTATAAACCTTCCTTGGTCCAAGGTCAAACATTCTGCTAAATTTTATCAATTTCCCTGACATTTTACTGACATAACAACGAATTTCCCTGACAAAAATTTTTTTGTTTAGAGCAAAAAATGTATTGCATGACCGTCTTAATTTCTTTAATTGCCTTGACAAAAAAATTTTCCTGACATTTCCCTGACTTTACTGACAAAATTTTTTTCCTGACATTTCCCTTCTTCTTTAATTGCCCTGACAAAAAAATTTTTCCTGATATTTCCCTGACTTTACTGACAAAATATTTTTCCCCTGACATTTCCCTGACTTTACTGACATGTGGCCACCCTGTTATACAAGAATTCACATTATTGTTTAAAAAGTGCAAATCCAATCCATTTTTAGAAAAGCCATCAGCCATATTGGATCCGCCATTTTGAATTTTTAAAATCTGACTTTAGATTCGTAATCATTGACTCTGAAAACCCCGAGTAACAATTTTCATGTGAATCCAATTACTTTTTAAGAATTTTATTCGCCCTATTGGATTTTATCCGCCATATTGGATCCGCTATTTTGAATTTTCTAAATCTGACTTTGGATTCGTAATCAGCGAACCTGAAAACAACATAACAAATTTCAAGCGAATCCACAGATTTTCAAAAAAATTTTGTCCGCAATGTTTTATTTACTCTAACGTTTCGAAATCAAATCGATTTCCTCTTCAGGGAGTCAAAAAATAATAATTAAATAAACGAAAATAATTAAAAAAATTATTATTTTTTGACTCCCTGAAGAGGAAATCGATTTGATTTCGAAACGTTGGAGTAAATAAAATTTGTTACTTTGTCCGAATGTTTTCGTTTTCATTAATTTGACTTACTTATAAAGTATCTCGGACGTTAAAGACTATTTAATTAAACTAATATTGTTTATAACAATTTAAATAAATTACTTACATAACAAAAAGGAGTTAAATTCATTAAATGAAACTAATGTACAATATTACACTGAAAAAAAAATTTATTTGATTCAAATAACCGATTATTTGTCTATAATCAAATAAATATTTACTTGAATCAAATAATTTTTATTTGAATCAATTAATTAGTATTTGCTTCAAATACTGAAATATTTGATTCAAATACAATTTATTTGATTCAAATAAAAATTATTTGATTCAAGTAAATATTTATTTGATTATAGACAAATAATCGGTTATTTGAATCAAATAAATTTTTTTTTTCAGTGTAATAGGAAAGAACATTTTTCATGGAAAAGAACAAAAGTTAACTAATATTGCACCCAGAAAAATGATTTATTTGAATTAAATAAAATTTATTTGAAACAAATAAAAAAGGATATTTGTCACAAAACCAACTAAACTTTTATTTAGCTCAAATAATATTTTTTATTTGAATTAATATATTTCGTTTAAATATCCATTTTTATTTGAATGGAAAATATTTTAGATTTCCTTTAAATATATTTTATATTTAGAGCAAGTAAAAACATTTTTCATTTTAATAAATCCTGTAAGCATTCTGAAATATTAAAATTCACTTATAACCTTCAAATAAATTTCATAATCACAATCACTAATGAAACTCTTACACCCAGAGAAAATTATTATTTAAACCAAATATATTTTATTTGACTTAAATAAAATTTTATTTAAACTAAATAAAATTTATTTGAAACAAATAAAAAGTCTAGTTGGTTCTGAGACAAATATACAATTTCTCTGGGTGTAATATTCATTAAAATAAAAGTTTATTTTTATATGAATATTTGTTAAATAAACTCAGATCTTCTCAGTCATTTTACTTTACTTTTCAACTTCATATGTAAAAGTCCACTGTCACATTTTTCTCACAAATTCTCAAATAAGACACTAAAATGTAAATGAAATCACATTCAAGTCTGTTACTTTGTACTAATTTAAATTTTCACTTAAAAAGAAAAATTCTGTACGTAAAATAATGAAATTTGTTAACTATTCGTAATGAATGAATCTCTTATACTTATACGCGTTAAACTGTTAAAAGCAAAACATATTATTGTTTTACTATAGTAATGCAATATGCGCAGGCGTCCACTTATAAATCAAACAAACATTTATTTGAATCAAATATATTTTTTATTTGCTACAAATATACTATTTCCTAAATTGCAAATATATTTCTTTATTTTAGATTACTAAGTGCATTTAATTGAAATAAATATTAGTTTATTTATTTTCAATAAAATATTTATTTGCAACAAATAAATTTTTTGAAATATATACTTTTAGTTAAAATAAATAACTTTTTTTCTGGGTGTGTTTATAACAGTTTAGATAAATTATTTTATGCTTTACTATTTATTTGGAGGTTATATTACATTAATTTAAACTGATTTAGAACACATGCAGTAACGGAATACAGAAATAAACATTTATTTTTAAAGGAAAATACAGTGTTAATTTGTTAATTTTAGTTGAAAAAAATTATTTAAACAATTGAATATTTCAAAGTACGCATGTAAGGATATTAAAAATTATTATTATATTAATATTAAAAACTGAAATTTGAAGAGCAAAAAAATCCAAAGTTTACAGAGAGACAATAATTTCAAATTTTAATGTCAATTATTGTCTTCCTGTAAACTTTCGATTTTTAGCTCTTTGGATTCTTATTTTAAAAGCCATTTTTTGCCTCTCTGAATTTTGGATTTTTTTTTTTGCTTTTCAAATTACAGTTTTAATGTCAATTATTGTCTCTCTGTAAACTTTGGATTTTTTCGCTCTTCAAATTTCAAATAATAATGTTAATTATTGTCTGCCCGTAAAGTTTCAATTTTTCTGCTATTCAAATTTCAATTTTAAAAGTCAGTCTTTGTCTTTCTAAAAAATTTTAATTTTTTTGATGTTCAAATTTCAGTCTTTAATATCAATAATTTTTTTAATTATTACTTTTTAAACAATTATTAGACGAGCAAAAAGACTTGAACTTTACAGGGGGAGAGAATATGTCTTTCGAAATAATTACACAGGCACTCAATAAAAAAAGTTTTTTGGTCGAGACACTACAATAGTATATTCCCATGCATTTTGGCACGCTGAATCTAAAGTCAGAATTGTCAAATTGGTTCTTTTTTTGAGTTATACTCAAAAATGACTCAAAAACTTTATTAAAATTTCTAAAAATAACTGATTCCCTATAAAAAATGTTATCATTTTTGAAAAAAAAGAAATGATTGCGAAGAAATTTATGAAAAATGTGTAAACAATTTAATTCCTGTAAAATTTTGCCAAAAATGGTAGTAATTTTATTCTTTATGAGGCAAATAAAAAAACCGAAATTCAGAATTTTCTTATGAATCTTAAAAAATTTAATTTTTTCCAATACTTTTAATAAAAATCCCCGACTTTTTGATGAATTTTTTGACCTATGGCAACCATGAATAATAAACCAAAGTAAAAATAATAATAAATAAAAAATGCGTATGCACATATTTTAATCACAAATTTACTTTGAAGAAATAATCCATTGCGGGAACGACACAAAAATCAAATTACAACATCAATCTGAAAAAAATTCCAACTCGTATAATAGAATAAATAATATTACGAAAATATACAAAAATGGCAATAAAAAGAAATACGCACACCAGTAATTATACACGATTACTAATTTCAATCTTGCATTTTGTAAGACCAGATTTTACGATCAGAAAGAATTTATATATCTTTTAATTTTTTAATTAGAAATTGAAATAAATACCATATGATAGTAATTATACATGCACCGCTGATTCACCTACATCAAGATAGAAAATCAAATATGTTAATTAATATTTCTTACATTAATGAGAAATGAAAAACTCTTTTTATAATTTTGGCAAGAGACATGTTCCGGCAATGGAATTTCGACATAATTCCTTTTCTTTTAATTTAATTTACCGACAAAAGTTTGAATCCAGAGAATATGGGTTGGCCATAAAAGGCATTCTCTTCCAGAGTACTTTTATGTACTTTATTTGCACCTACGTGTGTAATTGTATATATATATATTATATTCTTTAAGCGCCGTATATGTGCGAAGAACTTGGAAGGAAGCGGGTTAAGGACGTACGTCCTTATAAGGCTGTTGCTTTACCTTCTGCCCGGTTCAGTATCTCTCACCAAATCTTCATTTCCCTCGTTCATATAGTGTGTGTATACTTCAGTTAAGATTGAAAGTACCAATAAATAGGATATTCATCTATGGCGCTTGATTTACCTATACTCTCATAGTAAGAATCAACGGCTCAAAAACTCTAATTAGTGTCAAATAAGTATTCCATTTATGATAAAATTCTATGAAGGAGGCAAAACAATTATTTTTAATTTGCCTACATTAATTCACACGTAATGAGTAATTATACTCGCCCACAACTCGAGGAATTTTCATATTAAAAGGAAAGTCAAAATTTATTTCTAAACTTCCACAGGCTTCGTACTCGATAAATAATTAATCTTAAAATAGTGGCAAAACCTAGCTTTAAAATTGCGTAAAAAAGTAGTTAACGAAAAATTCAATTTGGCGAATTAATTGTTTCATTGTTTTTAAATTAAATGACATTTAAAAATAGAATATTTCTTTTGAAGTTCTTTAAATAAAATGGAAAATTTTCTCGAAACTAAAATTTAATTATTATTACAGTCTATCAACAATTCAAATTCTCAGACTTTAATTTTGAAATCTTTTGAAATTTAATTATTTCTAAAAATTTGCAATATAACGCTTGTAATAACATTCAATTATTATCCTAACTTTTAACTGATATAATTTAAATAATTTATTGAATAATTGAATATTTTATAAAATTTTATTCTTTAAAGAAGTTTATCAAAAAATTTTCCATCAAGAAATTTTGTTCCAATTATATTGAAACTAAGGTAAAAGCACCAGTACTTCGACATTGCAAAAAATGGAACCAATACTGCCGTCCTTTTTAAAAAAGGCACTATCTACATTTTAACTCGAACCGAGATATTTAACTAAACGCGTTTGCATTTATATCTCTTAACAAAAATAAAATTTTGTAAATCAATCTATTGTTCTTAAATAAATCGGACCCGCTCTTTTCATTGGTGCAAAAATAAATTTATAATTTTAAATAATAATATGCAAAACAGTAGATAGTGCTAAATTTTAAACTAAAAATTGAAGGAAATACATATGGCGGCGGCCTATGTACATAGTGCACATTTTTGGCGGCTAAAAAATCAGTATTTTACAATCAGAAGGAGATGTTTTCCTTTTAAAAGCATCACTATCTACAACAAAAATGGATAATTAGCTAATTTTTACAATTAAAATCGAATTTACATTTAAACTAATTAAAATTTATAATTTTCGCTTGCACAGATAATTTTTGAATTTTGTAACGAATCCAGCCATATAAAAAACTCATTTTTCTTAAAAAATGTAGATAGTGCCTTTTTTAAAAAGGACGGCAGAATAGATGGACAGTAAAAAAGGAATTAAAAATGCTTCCAATGTAAATAAGAAGAATAATATATTATCCTTTTGAATATTAACTTTTGGATAACATTCAAGTTTTCTATTTTAAAGCCCAAAATTTATCAAAAAAAGATTTATGTCACGAGCTACTCAAAATCGAGTGTCCAACTTTACCTTCTGCTTTTTAACCTAGTTCCATTTAGCACCAGTAGTTGGACAAAAATTCACATGCATTTCTCTTATGTCCAACTATTGGTCCTTGTCATGTCCAACTACAGGATCCCTAAAATGGCATGTCCAACTATTGCGGCAAAGGAGCAATTATTTATTTAATACATTAAAAAGTAAATGAAATAACAATTTCGACTAATTTATTATAAAATACAATCCTTTAATCATAATTCAAACGAATTATAAAAATTTTTGCAAGTAAACTATATCGTCTTTGTAAAAATCGTTCTTGAATTAGCTACTAGTTTAAAAATGTCCAAGTACTGGTGCTTTTACCTTAATTGAATTTTTCTGTAAAATTGTATAACTTATGAAATTAATTGAATCTTTGCAACGAATATAATTAAGTTCTTTTCTAATAATTAAATTCTTTTGGGAAATTTTCCGAAATAATAAATATAGAAAATAATATTAAATTTCAAAAAATTTTTTAAGTAATAATTAGATTCTTCAATGAAATTTAATTAAAAATGCATTGGAAATAATTAATAAACAAATAGAATACATTTTTTAAATTATTGACTTGTTTCGAAGAACTTAAATAAATCTTTTAATAGTAGAACATAGATAGTTACGGCATAGGTTTAAAGCGAACATAGCACGTTCTTCAAAACTTTTATTGCATAGAAGTTTACCATAACCAGACAAAGTTTATATAAAAAACGCAATTCTTAGATAATACAATTTATAAGTGATACAGTTTATGCGTTATTCGTCTGATATTTCTCTCCGTGTACCTGACTTAGTTATGCTTAGGCCTTTTCAGAGGAATGAGTTGTTGACACCGAGCGGACGTGACGATTAATTCTATATACACATGTCGACATCGACATCGACATTTCGCATTATCGTTTATATCCTGTTCAAAAAAGATTCTTTTTTATAATGTCAAGAAGTCAGGAATTCTCTCTCCCTCACACTATATATATATATATATATATATATATATATACGCCCCGGGGAGACCGGGGCGTAATGGACCACTTGAATTTATTCAAAAGTAGTAAATCAGAGTCATTTCGGTTTTTGATCAAAATAATGTACTTGGTATTCATTGCTAATCCATTACGCCCCGGCCCGTGGCGTAATTTCTCACCTTGCATTTCTTCAAAAACATTGTTCTAGAAAAAAGTATAAGCGATTCCATGTCAAGTGATCAAGGTGGAGAAAAATTTTTCTCCAATCGTAGCAAAACTTGGCTAAAAACCGGGTTTAGAGCGCTCTGGTGAATAGAAATCTCTGTTTTTCAATGTTTAAACATTCTAGTCCCACTTTTTCATATATATTTCCTTTTAGGAAAAAACCTCAGCTTTCGTTAAAAAAAGAAAAAAAATCGTACCTTTTCTTCCAAAAATTAAACTTTATTTTTAATTTTGATTTTTTGGGTAAAAAAAAATCTTTTTTCAAAATACTTATTTCCAATCGAAAGAGCATGAAAAACCTTCCCAAAATGTACTTTGTCAAATTTGTATGTTTAATTGTTTTAGAGTAAAAAATTATTAAAGTAAACATTACACCGTAAGACCCCTTGATCACTTGACGTGGAAAAACTTGAACAAATTGAATGTAACATTGGAAATTTACATTTTAAAAACTTTTAAAAACATGTCCAATGTTACTTTCAATTTGTTCAAGTAAATAAATTTGTGTGCCAAGTCATTTCGACATTGATATCCTATGTACGATACAATGTTACTTTCGCAAAAATAAAGATTAGCGCAGTTATTCTTTGAACGATTAAAAAGATTGCAGAAGATTCTGATTACAGTTCAATACCAAGTACAGCATGTCTTAATATTTTTAAAACAAAAAAATTATTTATTTTCCTAAGAAGCGAAATTTAGGGATAAGAACATTTAACAAAAAAAAGATCTAAAAATAGAATGAAAATTGTACATAAAGAAATTTGAATAAATTTATGATTTGATCCACATTTTTGGCAATAAAGACCCCGCAGAAAATACATTAGTTTTTGGTCCCAGTCGATTTCTCTGTAAATTTGGGGATTTGTATGAAGCAATTTTCCAAGAGAGAAAAGATGTTCAGAATTACGAAAACTACAAAACCCCAAAGTTACAGAGAAATCGTTTGAGATCCAAAACTAATGTATTTTCTGCGGAGTCCTTTTGTTGCAATTTGATACTTTCAAGTTAACAGTGTTCTCACGAAAGGAAATTAATAAATATAAACAAATCGATCATTGCTGAAATTGCATTTTAAATACGCAAAATTACCTCACTTCTGCATTTATAAAACAATAACATTTAAGTATACATATTTAACGCATACTTCAATTGCCTCAAGCAGAAAATCAAATGATAAATAAATATGAAGTAAACCGAGCGAATTATTTTTAAACAAAAATGAAAAACCAATTTATCCACGTTGAGCATTTTCGCAACAAAATTTGTTTTCATGATAAAAACTCGTAGATAAACAATAAACTGCATAAATGTTTTTTTTTTTATAAAATCCGTTATTTTGTCATTTTTGTCAAGGAAATTTGCAGTAGAGGTTCAATAGAACTGAAATGTTCAAATTCTCAAATATCTAGCAGGAAGTTATAGCTTCCCGGAAATAGGATCATGGAAGTAGAAACTCGCGCATTTGCTATACATACGCGTAATGCATATAATATATGTATATACTTTATCCAGTAAAAGGTATAGATAAAGTCAGAATTATTTGAAGCATGAGCTCATACCTAGGAGCGTCACTGATTGATTTCGTGCATGATATCAAACCTACCAAGTCATTGGTCGCTTTTAAAAAAAAATTGGAGCATAGTCACGTGATAAGATATTCTTGCAAAAATAAATTTCTTTAAAATTACTTCTTACTAAAATAACTGTTTCTTCTTAAAGGAGAAACTAATTTCATATAAACTTTTAAATAAATTCAATTTCTGTAAAGTTGTCATTTATAATTAAATCAACTTTATTTCTTCCTTAAATTTTATTACAATTATTGCATCAATATAAGGAAGAAAACTAAAATGGATAAAAAAATCATTTTTAAAATGCAGTTCTAATGAAAGAAACGAGGACAAAGAAATAAGATGGCAAGAAAAGAAAATTCTGCACATTTCAGAAAATTCCTTCGCAAATTATCTAAAGTATAGCCAACTTGACACTGCAAATTGACTTCAGCCTTTATTAATCAAAAGATCATCACGATCATTTAATGTTAACAAAATTTTACGATCTAGGTTATAAACACCTATAAATCTCTCAATTTATTATCAATAACATAAATCTTTTCAATGCATCGATTAGTATATAATCAGCAAATATTTCAATTATAATTTTATTGATGCAAAGAAAAATGTCAGAATAGAACTTTGTCATCTAATTACTCATTTTAATTTAAACACACAAACTTAAAAAAAGAGTGAGTCAAAATATCTATACCACATTGTACGTTCAGCAAAATACGATAAAAAACTGTAAGAACATTTTTAGATGCAATCATCTTATAATTTTCTTAGATATAATTTCTCAAATTAGCAGCATCATTGATTCATTTTTTGTCTCAATTTGATATCGTTAGAAAAAGTGTGAAATATGATGTTAGTGATTATTTATTTGTTTATATACTCATCTTAAGCCTACTTATTTTGTGTCTACAGAACGTCTTGAAATCAGGAGTAGTCGCATTTGTCTGGACCACCCGTGTAATGGGTTTTCTCGTCAGAGGAGAGGGAAACTGTAGAAAATCTCTCCTGAGTACAACCGGTTTATCGTCAGTCGAGTTCTAACAGTGTGTACTGAATAGTAATCGACACTGCAAATCATTATACCTCGACGTCAAACCTCCCTCTTGATAAATTGCGAATGTAGTGAGAAAACCCCTGAGCTATAGCGGGTGTCGAAACGCGGTCACAAAATGCTCCCGAGTCAAAATTTGTTAAAATTATACCCTCCTTTAAATCCAAAAACAGGCAGAAAAAAGTTCCAGGTTTTCCAGGTCAAAAATGTTCAAAATTCGAGGTTAAAATAGTAATTTAGTTTAACAATTTATGAATTATTTGTGGTGGAAAAAATTACGTCTTCACATACGTTTAGAGGGAATCCCTCACCACAATGTAAAATAAGTGACATTACAACATAAACAAAGGAATCAACAAAAAGTTAATTTTAACACAAACTTACAAATATGTAGTAAATTATTCTAAATTATAAAATTAATAAAATTAATTTTCGGTCTCAAAAATAAAAATTAATTACACGAATGCATATCTTCGAAGGAATTACACTTTACATGTAAAAATAATGTAACATTAACAAATAAGCAAAAATAATAATAATTTATTTATTTTGGACTCAAATTTATAAAATATTTGAAATTAAATTTAATTTCAAATAAAAACTAAATTTTGTACATAGTTTATTTTATTAAAATAAAAAATTTAATTATTATTATTGTTAATCATTAAAATTCAATATAATTTTATAAATAAATAAATAAAATAATTATTGTAAAAATTGGGCAGATTACTTTTGCATTATGTGAAGAGTGCAATTAAAATTTTTTATTTTATTATTTTGATTTGTTTACAACCCTCAAATCACGTGAAATTATCCTTTTTACATAAAAGGATTTAATTGAAAAATAAAAAAAATCAATTAATATTAAAACATTTTTCTTTTCTGTGAGTGCACTTATATAATTAGATCACTCAAGTCATGTTTAAATTAAAAAATTTTAATCCTCAAAACTTTGTTCAAAATCTTGAACAAAAAGCAACTAGTAATAAAAATTTTGACAATCGTAATAGTGATAAACACAAATTTCATAATAGAAAACAAGAAAATTCCAGAAATTTGATCAAATACCATACTAGTTACAGGTTTTCCAGGTTGTGTGTCAAACCATGTTAATGCATTACTTGAAACACTGCAAATGAAAAAAGTACTCCAAATTGATAAACACTGATGTATAGTTTCTTGGAAATAGCCCTTCCTTTACATCTCCAAATGGAAGAGTGCGAAATTTTTGCCTTTTTGGAAGTTAAGGGAGGGTCTGATTTTAACACATTGTATTGAAATAAGACCCTATCTTTAGTAGGGTTTTAATTTCGACTCAGGTTTGTTCAGATTAAATTGAAGCACTTGGCAGAGTAAAAGTGAAATTTTATCAGTATTTATCAATTTGGAGTGCTTTTTGCATTTACAGTGTTTCAAGTAATGCATTAAAAAAAACACAACATTTTCTCTCAGAATGTGGAATGCTAACTCTCACTCAGATTTGCTTAACCCCGACGATCGCAAGCCATGGAGTCTCACCACCGTAATATACCATCGGTATAAGATATTAGTGTATCTGAATATAAGTATATTGAAAACAATTAGACCTAATTCAGATCGATATAAACTTCTTAATTTCAATGAAAATTAAAAACGAAATTTAAATTTAAAAATACTCTCTAATTTCGGATGTTTCAAACCGAGGATAAATTTAAGATTACTCTGCAATTTCAGATATGTTTCCAAAAATATAAGTTAAGATTGTACCTCTTTTTATTCTTTGTTTGATCAATAAAAATATGTAATACCGGAGTGCAAAATAGTGCAAATATTTAACGTCGTTAAATGTTAAGAGGAAAAAGAAGCAACGACAGCTTGTGGGCGCGAGTTTAAAAACAATTCCGTTGTAAGACACCTGCCCAATAAACACCGGGCCTTCGGCAATAAACCAAACAGAGCGTACAAAGAAAAACGAATCTTAAAATCTACTTGGCTAACCAGCAAAGTTCCTTACCACCAATATAATTCATGCAGCGAATCCAATTTTTACAACGTCTTAAATCATCAAAAAATGGGACAGAACGATAAACTGGTTTTTCTTAATAAAAAATAATAAAAAAAATAGGTCACAGGGCACTAAAAGACCATACCATATCATATACAGTTCTTCAAGTCAAATAAATTGTGTTTAAAAAAACAGACTGAATATTTCATACGAAACCGAGTCCTTATATTCTCAATTCAAAAATATTCCATTTCTAAAAAGAAAAAAAAAATCCTACTTGAAAAGTGAAGACTGAAAATCAAATTCACTCGATTTTGACTGATGGAAACCTTGACCAACACTCGAAAAGAGAAAAAAATTAAAAATTTAGGTATCATCAATTAAAGGCATCAACATACATTTTTAGAATTCCACAAAAGGAAACCTGACCTCCTCTTTAAAAAAATAAAAATAACCAAAGTGCAATGTGTCTTTGGTGATTATTATCATTTTTGTTCATGGAGCAACTAGAATTTAAATGGAAGAGAATAAAGAAACAGAATGCTTCTCCTCTTTTAACGTCCAATACTCTACGAAGTGATATTCAACGAACCGCTTTTCAGGGACACAATTAAATTTATGAAGAGAGGATAAAAAAGAGACCAAAAACGAGTCTCAATGCTATCCAAGGTGTCTCGATTACGTTGGCTCATCACGGGGCATGCGAGAGACCGACTTGAAGATAAAAGTAACCTGCTTGGATAAAATCCTCCGTGTCCGTTAAAAAGACGTGTTCTTTTTTTCTTCTTTTTTTTACTTCGACCAGACATGACATCAGCATCGAGTCCATATACGCCACAGGCTTGCCCGGGCACACACACAGATTGACTTTTATAATATCTATACTCTCGTATTCAAGTATTACCAACCATGACGTCATTGTTACCATGTTGGTAACATTATATATACTTCCGACTATAGCCCTTTTTGTACAAAGTATAAAGATTATTTTTTCACGTTCACATCTCAGGCTAATCGAACAATTTTCCATTCATACTTTAAATTATTTCAGACTTTATACTCGATGAATTAATTTTAATAAAGTAGCAAAAAGTAGCTTCTAGACTAAAGAAAGGGACCAACAGGGTCTTTTGTGATCACTGATAATTTGATTAAAGAAAAATTCAGTTTTATGCAATTCTTTTCAGTAAGTAAAAAAACAAATTCAATCTGGAACAATTTTTCCAAAAGTGCCCCACATTCCAATAATCAAAGTACATGAAAATTGATCCGTCCTCATTCAATCCTAATTTCACGATAAACTCTTGAAAATAAATTTGCATAAATGAATGGTTATTTTACAATGTAATTCGTTTAACGTCAACTATAATAGAGATAACTGTCCTGATAAGAAAACATTCCTTTTCTTTGCCAGATGTTCTAGTACAGTTATAAAAGAAAGTATAATAGATTATTGTCATGTAAAACTTGTTTAAAGGAAAACAAAAAAACACCTGTTTACGTTCAATAACTGCCTTCCTTTTTGTTGTATTAAAATGATATATTAATAACTACTTTATAATAAATAAATGCCTGTACACTTTTTCCGCTTTTCCCATAAAACTTACGCTAATTTTACATATACTAAATTAACATTTCAAATTGAATTGTCAATTTTTATTAATAACAACCTGTCAAATTTGTATTCTGAAAAGTAAATTAATAATGGAAATTGTATTTGTATAATCGAAATATAATAAGGAATTTGCATTCACAAACGGTGCAACTGAGCAAATAAATTCTCTTTGTACAAGCATGTCAAGAACGTAAGTATCAAATGTAGTTTAAATGTTGAAAAATGATATTTAAGATTTTCCATTTTTCCTCTGTTACCTTTAACTACAATATAAGACATCGTTCGAGGCTAGCGAGTAGAGGGATTACTTTGAACACTTGAACTAATTGAACAACTCGACAGAACGTTTATGATGTGCAATTTTTTCTTTTTAATCTAGACAATAAAATGCAATTTTCAATGGCAAAATATTAAACGTATAAAAAGTGATTCAGGGGTCAATTTTTACTAAACATTACTGAAACAGACACCCAGTTATCAGCATCTTCTTAAGTAACATTAAACTGCAGTGCAAGTTGCAGCTTCATAAAAAACATTTAGCTTTAAAATTTATATTCCAAATTTCCAGTTTCAAGCTGAAAGTGGCACACAGTTATTCACACCAACCAAATAAAAATATATTTGTTCTCATAAGAATAAGTTAAACATTGACAAAATTTGCAGAAGATTAGTTTTTAAATAATAAAAGTTACTTTTTTCTATACAAAACTCTGTCAACTTATTTTCGAAGCAATTAAGAGTTATTTAAAAAATCCATTGTCATGTTTTTCAATATTTATTGAGAATGATTCATAAGTGATATATAAATATTTTACCAGAAAAGGAACGAAAACTCTTACGTAACGAACTCATTATACCCCAAGTATGCGCATTCCAGTTGAACAATAAATTATGAGAATGAAATTCATATCAAAGGAAAATTAACCCTTCACTTAAAAATAAAAAACAAATAAATAGTATCCATCCGAATCAAATCTATTCTAAAACAGGCATAAATATTTCTCTGACAACGAACGTCATGCATGTTAAATATAGTCGCCGAACACCACTTTCCGTAAAATTAAGTTTCAAGCTGTCATTGCGAAAAGAAATTTTTTAATTATTACCGCCAATAGTAATTCATCAATTTCTGACATATCATAGGTACATTGTAGAATTCTATTTCTAAACAGAATTGAACCTGATAAAAAAGTGAAAAGTTTAAAATACATTAATTCGGAAAATAGCTTCGGAACCAAAGAAAATTTTTTTCCAGTACGAAGTTCAAGTTCACAACGTTTTTAAACGAAAAAAATTCTTTAATGTTAATAAAATATTTATTAATTACGTACATTTAAAAATCGTGAAAATAAACAAAGTGCCAATTTTAATTATTTTTTCTTTGACATTTGAGAAGAAAAAAAGGAAGAAAGTGATAAGAAAAAGTAAAAGTTAATCACAGGCACTTTATATTTGATAAGGTTTTATTCAATTTAATGATTTCTCTTTTTCACATTTAGTGAATGAAATTTGCAAAATTAGGTTATTTACCAGGTCAACTTTAAAATTAGTTTTCATTTAATATTTCTTATTATTAATTGCTTTTATCAATTTATAGTCATAAACTAAGTCATTCTTAATAAATTCGAATAATTTTTTTACGTTTTTATAGTAAATTAAGTGTTTTTAAAATATTTTCTAATTTCTAATAGATGAAAAAGTGACAGTTTTGACTATATACTTCATACACTTTAGATGCTTATTTTACAATATGAAAAAAATTTTTAAAAAAACTTGTTGATCAGTGATTCTAACAGCTTTAACCCTTTCGCTGTTTAGAAAAATATTCAGAAGATTTTTTTTGTCTTTAAATTCTTATATTACTTAAAAAAAATAAATAATTATTTATTTATTACTTAATCAAGTATCATTGGTACCCTTAATGTATGAATAATGATATAAAAAATAAATTTTTTTATAAAAAAATAAAAATAAAAAAAATAAATAAATAAAAATTTATTTTATAATTTATATAACAAATTGCATTTATTTTGCACTAAGAAGTTCACGACCCAACGTTGGGTTGTTAACAGGCAAGAGGTTAAAATTAATCCTGCAAAATAGTATAATTTTTTAAAATTGATTGGCAACGACTTTAGTCGAAATACAATGGAATGACTCATAAAAAAATATTGTTTCACAACACTTTTGATTCGTTGTTTGTCTCAATTTGATATGCTTAAAAAAACTGTGCTAATAAACAGAATTATGTTCCCATTTTTTTCTGAATTCGAAATAGTTATATTATATCTGAAAATTAAAAGTACCTCTCTAACAAAGAATGATTCAAGAGGAAAATTTCCTCCACACAGAAAAACAATAAACTGAAAATGTTCTTTTCATATATCAGCTGCCTGAGAATCCGCAGTGACTGGTAGACAGTTCTCTTAGTAAATACAAATCATTTTGCCCCTTTTTCTCTTTCTCTAAAATTTATTTGTGTAAAATAAATTTGTATAACGACTATGGAATTTAAATTTAAATTATGTGAAATAACAAACTCTTATGGATGATGAAAAGAGATTTTTCTTATGAAAAGTTTTGTTTATACATAGAAAAAAGTTGAAATTTTAATGCCATTAACTGTTTAGCTCTTTGGTTTGAAAAAAGAATGATTTTCGAAGCACAGCTACATATGCACCCGCAAGAACCGATAAAATCACACGAATTCACACCATATATGGTGCGAGATAATGAAGCATACCTACTACTATACTATACCTATTCTCATTGCACAATTGTAACGTTTGCACCGGTTGCCAACTGGTTTTCACGACTCATGATCACAATATAATTTGAATTACTAATTCAAAATTTTAATATTTCATAAAATTTGGGTTGGAACAAAAAATTGTCTAAAATTTTTTTACCTTCTCGCCGGAAAGCTTCGCAACAATTACGATACTTTTTTTCGTTTGAATTTTATATCCGTAGAAAAACCGTTTTTGCTACTTTTGAGTAAAGTGCGTTAATTAACCTACTTAACCTATTTAATTCACGGTTTTATTAGAAAATCTTTATTTAAAATCCCATGGGATTTTAAATACCAAACCTGCAGGCTGCTACTAGGTTTTCCAGGTTACTTTTCAGAAAATTTTTAAATTCCGACAAAGAACTTAGATTTTTGTCCATTTTTATCCATTTATTTATTTATTAAAATACTAAATAACATAATAACTATAAACCCTTTTGCAAATAGAAAAAATTCATTTATATTTTTAGTGCGTAGAAAACAAATCATTCAATTTCAAAACTAATCTACATGCTCGTTTTTTTATTCCCATTATATATTCAAAAATATTTACATAAAACATTACTTTATTCAACATTGAAAATCTTCGTATTACGATATTTTCAATCGAAAATACAAAGATTTTCGGTGTTTGACAGAAATGATAAATTTCATCGCCCACAATAACCCATGGTGTAAAATGCTAAAGTGCAACGACACGAAAATGACAACAATAACCATTTACACAAAAACACATATAATATATTTCTTCGTGTGTGAAATACGTCACAAAAACTTTAATATATAAAAGGAAGTGTTAATCTCACTACAATTTACAAACAGCGCAATTCTATTTTAAACATAGTTGTACTAAAATGCTTTTGTTCATGTCTCTATCTTTTTAAAAAAAAAAGAAAATAAAAAAATTACTTTTAAAACCACAACCAATATTCCAAGCTCACAAAATAAGAATGAAAGAAAAATTATGTGCATTTATTGCTCAATGATTCATTCGTCTCGCCTAGACAAGACATTGATGTAAAACAAATCTAATCAACTTATTTTGATCCTTATCACTCATTATCATCTGCCACTGAAATTAAAGATAACATCTATTATTATAGACCGATAAAGTTTGATTATTTTTAATATTGTATCAACAAACACGGTGAAATTCCGTTTTCATAAAAATTGACAACTTTAGTTGATTTATCACAATGCTATTGTTGACAATCTAAATTAGACATTGAGGGCCTTTCGTACATCAACCCCTTCAGCAGAAAATTAAAATTAATAATTTTCGATTTTACAAAAATTAACGTTATTAGAAAACTAGGAGAAATTATTCAAGTATATAGGTGATTTAATAATTGCATTGGGAAAATAAAAATAGATCTGTCGGAAGTAGATTTTTTTCTGTCTCAAGGAAATTTACTTTATGATCACACACTGTTTTGCCTCATAACGGTGGATCGATTACCGATTCTACGAAAATTCCTGAATGTTTTACAGTTTATCTTCACGAACGAAGGTTGCATGTAAAATAGTAGTTCCCCCACCCCTACAGTCATATACACGTTGCTTCATTCGAATACTAAATAATGTCTCATTGAAATTACTGTACGAATACAATTTGAAGTTAACTATGTCGATTTAAACAAAAACCTGTTTCAAGGATTCTCGTTTCCTTTCAAGAGTTTTTTTCAACAACTTGAAAACAAAGAAGAAGGTTTTCAAATTTTGCACTTAGTTTTTTAACCCTCCGTCACACACCTAGGGAAGGATTCTTTCTCCAGTTTCAGTATTTTATAGATAACTTTTTTTCACGCTATATACAGGACACTGGATTCTGCATAGGTGTGCTCCCGCGTATGTAAAAAATGATAAAGTTCTGAATACGTCGTTGTCACTCAATTAGAATTCTCACTTTACTTAGACCCAAATTTTTATTTAAAATTCGAATGAGAATTAAGAAATGATTAAGAAGATATTTTCAAAATCACACATACACTGCGAAAAGAAACATCTTAAAATACATTGTAGTCACTTTTAAGATACTTAAAAAACATCTTATTTTTCCATCTTTCATCTTAGAAACCAATGCATTCTAAGATGTTTTTCATAACTTTTTCGGAATAATTTAAAAGTGACTACAATAATATCTTAAATAAGATGCCTTCTTTTTACAGTGTAATCAAAAAATATGTGGCAACGACGCACTATGTTTACATGAAAAGGGAATTCCTATACGGGTGTGTAATGTAATTTTTTCTAAGGTATGTGACGGAGGGTCAAATAGTTGGTACCATCATAATTGTAACTCGCTCCTAAAAAATGGTATCTAAGAAGCAAATTAATTTATAGGTTAGCTTTGCACTACAATTATTTTCATTAAAAGTTCCTTTTTAATTACGTATATTTCAAACTAGGTTTTATATTAAATATTTTGCCATGTAATGACTTGAAAAGCATTAATTGATTATAATAGTAATTATTGATTCCCTTTATGTATTTTTACTCCAGAAATCATAAACATTACATCAAATTCTTTTTGTTTCTTTTAGGTACCTTTCTTAGGAGCGCGTCACCTTTGTTAATTGACAAAATTTTCTAACCTAAAAGTTTCTTTCATAAACGAGGTTTATAACATTTAAACTTTTATATAATTTAACTATATATACTATCGGTACACAATATAGTCAGTTGACTTTGAAGGCTTATAATTTAAATAAAATAAATCGCACAAATATTGAAACTTCTTGCAATCAGGCATTAATTTATTTCTACGTTAATGCAGAGAAATTAAAAATATGTAAAAAATTATTTCGTAAGTTATTAATTTTTGAAGGGGAAAAGTACAAGTTTTTTGACACTATTTTCAATAAGGCCTACTTTGGTAACATGTAACACGTCTAATAAGAGTCCTATAAAGTTCCTGATTTTTTTCTATGTTCTTTTAATCTTTCTGAATAATGTTATTTGAACAAATAACCATTATTATATTAAATTTTTGAGATATTCTCCGTAACGTGTACTTTGTCTCATCTTTGAACCTTAATTTCCAACAAAGATAACAAGACTACTGTTTTGTTTAAAAATCCCAAATATTTAATAAAATTGCTAATCGTTTAGATAATACTATTCATAATGTTTCAAGAAGTTGAGAAATAATTTAGGAACCCAATGTGATAATTATTAAATGTTCTTACAAGGTCCTAAAGTAAATACTAGTGAAAATGAAGTGAAAAAAGTACTTTTTTGTTTGAAACATCAATAACTCTCGAAACAATTTTTTTTTATTTTCTTCATTTTCTACAGTAAAGTAGAAATTTTGCAGCTACTGATTAAAAGTTGTTTTAATCTTGTGCGATTTTTTTACTTGTGACATGAGCGTTCAAAGCCAACTGACTTTACTGTTACGCAGATAGTAGTCGATGTTAATCTTCATTCAAAATTTTCATTTTCTACAAAGTCGACGATATTTCGTGTAAATATGGAAAAATATGGAAAATTCAAGGACAAAAATTGAAAATCCACATTTTTTTGAAATTCCAGGATTTCCAGGACTTTCAGGACCAGTAGACCGTTTCGATTTTTAATTTCGGACTAATCAGATTTCCATAGTGTTGGTCACCGCAAAACTCTGTTTTTTTGAAGGAAGTTACTTTAACGGTACATAACTTTGGAACTTCTTAATATTTTTAACTTCTTTTTTTGTTAACTCAAATCTAAATGATGCACTTTTAGAAAAAAATTGATTTTTAAAAAATGTTGAATGGTTTACAAGAAAAAAATTCTTGAAAAAATGTTCCTTAAGATGTAAAAAAAGGAACTTTAAAGTATAAACCAAGAGAATATTTGGGTTTGATTTTTCGCAAGAACTCTCTGATCACCAAAACACGTCCGGTTGTGCTCGTTTGCTAGCGCATAAACTCAAAAGAGTTTTACGAAACATTAAAGGCATTTTGCTGACGCTTCAAGAACTTTTATAAAATTTTCGCAAGAGTAAACAGCATGTCATGCATTTCGCAGACAAGTCTCGAATTTGCAAAATGGCGTCTTAGGCGAATGTTCCTACTGGAGAGCAATCTGTTAACGAATCTCTTTCTCTCTTTCCTTTCATCATCTCCTCCACCATCACACATTCTCTCTCCCTCTCTCTCTAAACAAAGATAACCTCACCTATAAGTCTCTCCTTCTTGCTCTCACGAAATCTCTACATCTTTTTTCTCTCTGTCTCTTCATCCTCTTCTTCTTTTCTCCATTCTCAATCCATCTCATTTTCTTTATAGTTCTCGCTCTGTTCCTCCCTCACGACCAGTGTTTACTGAATCAGTCACGCGTGAGTCACTTCAAGCCGGTCACGATGGACATTTTAAGATTTAAAACCTTTGGGAGTTTCATCGATGGCAAAAGAGGTCGTCACGACCATCAAAGAAGGAGGAAAATTAGTTATATCAAAGAATCGACAGGAAAATGTTTATAATATGGAAATATCAACCTTCCCCACTAAGTGAGGGGGGAAAATACAATAACATATCCTTATCTACTGTTTGTCTTGGCAAAGCCACGATATGCAAACTTCATTTTGCACTTCAAGGATTTCGTGCGTGATTGGTGAGAACATTTTCAATCTATAGAAATTGTTTTCTAAGTTCTGAGAATTATTTTTTTCTCTCTCTCTCTCTTAAACATCGGAATGTCAAGGTTCTTTTACAGGTAGGTCCAAATCGAGCCGAACGTAATAACAAATTATGTTTAACTTGCAAGATAAGCAAAACAGTAATTAAAATCAAAATCCTACTCTATAAAGTGCCAAAATTTGGTTAAATGCTACTTCCTTTCAAACTTCGATTAAAACAAAAAATTCTTTTATTTACTAATTACGAAACACGCAAAATTTCTATGTGCCCTAAGTTTTTATCTAAATTTTATGAGTTTAGCAATTTTTGCCTATAACAAATTATGGTTTCAATATGAGAATTGAATGCTATAAATATAAAAGAAGGACGATAATTGAGTTTAGTTTCTTTCTAAAAATTCATAAAGACGAGACGCTTCAAAAATTTTATCAGCTTTTTTTTATTTTGTTGATTAAAAAGTTATTTAAGTGAATAAAAGTAACTTTCGAGCCGTAAATCAAATTTAATTACTTATACGAACCAAAAAATTCCTTGTTTTGCACAATTTTATATTCTGAAGAAAAAAGTTGTTATAATGTTTTATTTTCAATCACTTAATATTTAAGCAATTATTAGTTTGTTTACAATTATTATTTTACAGCTCAATCTAAGCTCAATAATCATCTGTTCTCTATTGCGCGCGACTACTGCTACGTCACGTCCGTCTGTCCAAGAATGATGCACGTAAACCGCATATGTGACGTGCCGCGACAAAAGGGACCTTAGCTGTTTTTGACAGAACTAAAATTAGAAGTATAAATAAATAAAAATTACCAATTTTCTTTACAAACTATTAATATTTAATTCATTATTATGTGCAATATTTTCATAAAAATATGCTTTTGATGTTAAATAATCAATAATAAATTTTTAATGAAGTTGAAAGTACTCTAAACATAACCTAAAATTCTAAGCAGCTAAGGTCCCTTTTGTCGCGGCACGTCACATATAATATATTTGACAATCGTGGGAAAATTGAGGAGGAAAAAAATGCTAATAACATATTTGAAGTCTCTCGTCTTCATGAATTTTTAGAAAAAAACTAAACTCAATTATCTTGGACCGTTTAAAAGATATGACCATTTAAAAAAATGTTGTGCAATTGTTGTAACTTTTAAATAAATAATTGATTTTACTTGAAAAAGTGATTTTCTAAAACTTTAGACCAACAAATGTAATACTAACAAGCTTTAAAGAAATCGGTGAGGGTGCTCCGAAAAGTAGTGAATTTCTCCTGGAATGCCACATTAAAATTATAGAGACTTTTATATAAATTATTGTGCTGAAACATTAAATAGTTGTCTGCGAAGAAAAAGTATGTCTTGTTAAAATGTGTGAACAGTAAATTTTATGACAGATCAGCAATCTCTTTATGACCAAAGATGATGCGATGACTTATGAAGTCGCGATAAAATATCAGGTGAAGTGTTTTTTTATTGTAACTATATTCAACTGTTGTAGTGCTATTTCTGTAGAGAGGAAAAAATCAAAGAGAGAGAGAGTTAAATGACACATGATTTTAATTATCTACAACAGTTTTCATAGCAGAAAAATAATTTTTCTTTGTTAATAATGTTCCTTAGTGTATTTTTTCAAATAAAATTTCTTCGATAAACAAAATTCAATGAAATATATAATTTAAGAAAGTTTTGTTTCAAAAATTAATTAATGTTCATTGAATTTAAGAAAATTGTTTCAAAAATTTTAGTGTAATTAAAGTTAAACATTGCTTCGGTAATTTTGAATATGAATGAAAGAAATCTATTTAAATCCAAAAATCAAAATAGAAAAAATTAACTTATAATTTATATTTGTAATAAAATTGATTATCGTCTCGTCTGCCGGTGAGAGGAAATCGTGGAAACCTTAAAGAAACAGTCACGTACTGACAAGTCAAGGTTCCCTAACCAAAACAAAATCAGAGCAGGGTCATTATTTGAAAGAGAAGCAGACATTCTCCCACGACAACTTTGTCAAAACTAACTATTTTACTACTAGGGTAAAGATACCGGTTATCAGACAGTTAGTGTTAAATAATTGAATATAAGTAAATTTTTGCATAATTAAAAATACGAGGTTGACAGATAATAATTAAAAATAAATAAATTTTATTTTTAAAATTATTTTTAGCAAAATGTAAGGAAAATTAAAAGTCAAGTCACTTGTTCTAATTGTCGGACACCAAAACTTTTATTTTATTATAATTAGCAATTATCGGACCCACATTTATCGGACGCATTAAAATTCCTGACACATTGAATGGTTATAAAGCCGAAGAATTTATTTTAAGTGCAAAAATCTTGAATTACAAATAAATATTTCTCAACAAGCGATTACACAGTTTGGCATTTGATTTTGAGGTTTGAAAAATAATTATTTAAACTTTAATTTTCTTTCTCACATAATTAATTTAGCGTGATTTGTAACAACATATCACAGTATTTTCAAGATTAAACGTGTAAAATATTAATTTTGCAGACTCTTCAAAATATTCAATTGAGGAGCCGGACAGAAGAATTCGCCAAGCGCGTGAATGCAGTTTCTAATACCAGTCGGGAAGCAGTGAGCGCCTCTAGGCCTGTCACTGCTACCCGACTGATATTTCTTCAAATTTTACCAAGAATTTGTAATAATAATAATTGTTTTCTTATTCTTGTTACGTTTTCCTATGATAATTTTTTTACACACACTTTAAAATTAAGAAAAATTAAATTTTAAACCTAACTACAAATTTAATACAGATTTATTTAAATATATATTAATTAAAAAAAATTTCATTTAGCGATACGAAAATATTTTAAAGATTGCTCCGATTTTTTTAATATTCTTCTTAAAAGACGACAAAATGAAAAATAAATGACAACATAGAAAATAAATGTTAAAATTATTTTTAACTCAAGTATTAGTAAAATTAGCGACACTAATTGAAACTGTTTTCGAAAGAACCATTGTTTAATAATTTAACTAAGCGTAAAAATACCGCCACTGTTATTTAATTTATATGAACCGTATCAAATTAAGGAAAAAAATAGTTCCATTGAAATTAAAGAATTTGCTCACAAGTAATACGAGTTGGTTATATACTTGAAAAAATTTTTATTTTATCGCAACCGATAAGCATCTCTAGGAAATGGATATAATAGAAATGTTTAAACACTGACAGCAAAGAGGACTGTTTTTATATGGTTTTAGAAAATATTTTACTACCAGTGTTAAAATAATTTATGTTTCGAAACATTTGTAAAAATTAAATCCTACACCAAAAAAATATAATTTACAACAGTAAAAAGTAGTTACAAAACAGTAAAACTTTTTTAAAACTAAAATTATAAATTGCTTTTTAAATTGAAACATCAATTTTTTTCTTAAAAAATTTGAATATTTTAAAAAATAAAGGTATTTTCCGATTTTTAAGTTTATTAATCTGCGCATGATAAATTTCTTCTAAAATAGGTATATTCGGATAATTTGCAAGAGAAATAAAGAAACGAGCTATAAATTTCACAGTAAAAATTAAGTAGGTATTTGAAGTTTGACCACTAATATTCCATTCTATGACGAAAGAAAGAGTTGAATTTTAAAAACCGACACCTATAGAAATCTCTCTCGATTCTCTGAAATAGTCAAAAAGATTTCATACTACTTTCTTACACTGCTTTTATGTTGATTATTTAATTACTTTTGAAAGGCAGGAATTTAAAATAATTCTGCAAATAATCAATATTTGGGAGAGTTTGCCTTTATTCAATATTTCACAATTGTGAAATAACTTTAAAAGGAGATGATCATAAAAAATAAGTTAAAAATGTTAAGATTAAAAACAAAGAATTGAAAAAATGAAACATGAAATTATGTGAACTTGAATATTAGAAGAGAGACAAAGAAAAAAATAGTTGCTTTTTGACAGCGTCTATAAATCAATGATCTCAACTGGAATATATAAAGCTAATCAAGTTAAGAAAAGTTGAAATAACGCCCTTCCTCTTGGTCTATCGCTTGCGGATGCTGTACTTGTTGCACAAATGACAGATAGAGATACAATCACTGCGCGAGTACAGTGATCCTCGAACATAGCTATATATTCTACTCATAAATAAAACTTATTCAATTCACGTACATTGTGTAGTATTTAATAAACATATGTTGATAATAGTAAATATCAAAAGAGTAAAAGTGCTTGAGATACTCTAGAGAGGTTAGGAACCTCTTCACTTGCAGGTTAATTCTTTTTCTTTTTTTATAAATATAAAATCAAGAAAAGATCATGTGCCCATTGCAAAAAATACTCTCGATTCCGCATTACGACGCCTCGTCGGTTCACTTTCCGCCAATGAAACTGAGTTGGTGAGAGTAGGTGTGCTTTATGGTTAGGAAACTCGCGCAGCCAATGGCAGCTGCAAAGGATAACGTTCTGATCGTTCTGATTTAAGAACCAAATGAGTCTTTCTACAATTTACAATAATTGAAAAAATACAATTATGATTAACTTTGTATTCAAAGTTCAACACTAGCCAGTGTAAATATTTTCATTCCTAATTTAGAGACAGTACAAGTGCTAAGTTTGAGGTTAGATTGACCGGCACGAAGTTGTAATGAATTTATAACCATTTGACAAATCTACAATAATCAGGGGAAGATTTAAATGAAACAAAGTCTTCTGGCATCGTTTAAAATGTCACTTTCAAGTAAAAATGACTACTGTGTGTTGAATAATTGAGAAATGAGTGATGGAAAAAATTGGAGTAACTCACGTAAATCAGTCCGGAGTAGTAACGGTCCTTTAGATTATGTAGAACGGAGGCTTCATTGAGACAGGTGAGTTCAGCCATGTCCTCGACCTTGTCGAACTTGGGCGGATTCATTTTCTGAATATCGTCCTTGGCAACGTGGACCCTTTTGCCGGTCTCGGCAATCTCCACCTCGACCTCGTCTCCACGCTCGCCCTTGATACCGGCGGCAACAAAACCCTGAGTCTCGTGTGGTACCCATACCAATTTTTTCTGCGTCCATTCCGCCTGAGTTGCCGGATCGTTGAAACTGTTCCTGTCCACAGAGAGAATTTTAAGCTCCGGGTCAGAGCGGTCTACCCTCGAGTCCCCGTCCGCCATTTTTGTTTAGCGTACACACAATGCGCTTTCTCGCCTCGTCTGTTGGAAAAATATTAAACGCACGCGCGCACGCGTTGCTCCTTGTATATGACTTTACTTTACCACCACACGTTTTGTTATCGCCAGTAACCTTTTTTCGCGAATAATAATCACGCGATCATTTACCTCCGACCACTCGTTTAACTCCACGGTTTCGATAAATCTTCTCACGACGAAACCGCACATGTATAGCTTGGCGGTCGACACACTACTTCGCGACACGGAATCCAAGTTCCCGGCTACCCGACTCTACCCATTGCGTTCTCCAGCGTGCTGTCTCCTTCCCTCTTTTTCTTTCTTTAAATTCGACAGTATACTTTCTCTCTCTCTTTCCCCCAGTAAAGCTAACCTCTTCTCCCTCTCCCTTTATTGCCGACTCATTTTTCTTCTTTTCTCTCTCACTGTCACTTCAACTCTGTCGGTCAGCAATTTCACTGCAACATCTTCGCATTTTATTCAAGTATTATTCAAGCATACAATACTCAAATAAGATACTTTAAGATTTCAATTTGTAAATAGATTCGAAAATTATCATGCACGATTGAAAATCAATTTGTAATTTGTCAGAATTTGCATGCTTTTAACATGATTTGCTGCTGTTGGTTACTGAAATGCTTGAGGTTGCAGAATTTGACACTTGTCGCGCCACCGTACGGTCAACTGTTCTTTTTTGAATTTAAATTTTTAAAATTGGTTAAACAATCACATTCTTCAAATAAGGTTTTAAAAAAGTTGTAAATTATTAATAAGTAATTTTTTAGTTACACTTTTTCAAATAATAGGAATTAAAAATTAAGTTTAAAAAATTTATTTCATTTTGAAGGACGTAAAAGTAGAAAATTTTTATTTATTTTTGCATTCTTTTAAAATTGTAAATAAATATTTTTCAACAATGATAAAAGTTTTATTACAACCCATTTTCTTGTTATCTAATACGAAAAAATTATTTTTTATTTATAACATGAAGAAATAATTGAAAATAAAAATTGTCTAATTTCACGCCCTTCGAAAATGATGTAAAATTAATAATTATTTTACAACACACATATTTTTTCCATTTGATAAGAGTTTAGTTTTTTGTCAAATAAATAATAATGCATTGTGATAATTACATTAAAAAATATACTGGTCGAATGTATGAAGTTTATATTTTATTAAAATAGTGTTATTGTACAAAATAATTAAACAAGCAACATTTTATTTATTATTTTGAAAATTATAGTCTCCGTCTATAGATGCAAACCATTTTCGAGTAGTGCAATGAGTAACACAAAGTTTTATTGAAAATTAATTATAAATATTATAACTTATAGGATTTAAATATTATATTATTAACTTCTAATAAGCATTAATTTCATTTTCCAGGAGGAAATATTTAAAAAATTATCGTTTTTACTTTATAAATAAAAAATGTTTGTCTGGTATCCGACTGTAGGAAAAAGTGTTCGACTACTGAAGCATTCGTAATTTTTCATTAAAATACATATATTTTATTAAATACTTAACAAATTAAATAACAAATTTATATGATTTTAAATCCTGAAGAACTCCTTTGATTAATAATGTACTTATAAACACAGTAGCTATTTGTTATTTAAAAAAAAGCATAATATAAGGTCGTATCCTTAAATGCCCGACTATTCTAGTTGCATTTACCCTAATTAATTAAATAATTAGTCATTTCTTTAATTAATTAAATTAAATATCCCTTTTTTCTAAAACATGATAAGAATTCAAATTCGTAATTTATTCTCACTTATAATTAACTGATAAGAATCTGATAATTCTTGTCTAGTTTTTAATTTAAGAGCAAAAAGATAAGAAACAATAAAATAATAGATGAAGATTAAACAATTAGCGTTTTGTGAATGTATTTCATACATATATATAAATACGTATAAATGTCGAAGTTAATAAACCAATTAATTCATCGGATGATAAACGTGCAGTTCTACTTAATATGACGACGCAACAAGTATACAGTGAATTATCACATTTCTTCTGATAAAATTGTGAATAATCGCAAATTTTTTTTCAAAATTAGAGTAACTTTGTTTCATCAAATCTGGAAAAAAATTCTGCCTAAAAGAGTTAAAATTAACTTGAGCAGTTTTAAGAAAAAAAACCAGTTTTTATCAATTCAAGCTTTTACCGTCTGAAAGTCACCAGGTAAGATTAAATTAATGTGTTCATTATTAAAAAAAACTTTCGAATTGGCTTTTAACGTCGCGAAACACAAATAAAGTATGTATACAGTTTTAAATAATATTTTTTTAATGTCCCGGGAATTTTATTTTGTAATATTTTTATTTTTTTCAATTTGTATTGATTTTAATTTTAGTTTCGTTTTATTTCTAATTATTTTTTAAATTTTATATATTTAAAATTTTGATTTTTAATTTTTACTTAATTAATCAAAATGTTGAATACAATGGAATTATTTGACTTCATGCTTTAATTTGCTTGTTAATTAATTCTATTAATATTATTTAATTTCTTCAGGAAAAGTAATTCAAAATTTTAGTAATTCGAAATATTTATTCTCATTCAAAATATTACTAAATACTAGTAACTCCCCTTAATGTTTTTTTTGCTTCATTTTCAGGGTTGCTACGAATTCAGCATTTCAAAATTCCTTGACTTTTCCAGGTTTTCCAGACCATTTTTTTTTAAATTCCCTGACCAAATTAGTTAGTTGTTGTTTGCTTTTTTGATTCCTAACATTTAAAAAATTTTTTCTTTTTAAATATTATCAATTTTAAAATTAATGTATTGAATATCATTAAATGCTTGCAAAGAATTTTATCAAAAAAATTGAGAATAATTCAATTCCTTCGAAGAATTTTATTATTTATAAAAATAATTTATTGTATGCGAAGAATTTTATTAAAATGGTTGATAATCCTAATTAAATTCTTCGAAAAATTTGTTTTAATTTTTTTTTAAATGAAGTTTTATTAATAATTGTAATTGATAATTTTCAAATAATTGAATTTCAACAAAAATTTATTTTAAATTTATAAAATAATCGTGTTTCGTAATAATTGAAATTAAAAATTTAATAATTAAATTTTATTAAAATTTCTAGAAAATTATTGATTATGTCGATGTTTTTAATACTTATAATAAATTAATAATCATACTGTAAACATTTATTAAAATTTTTGCTGGAAAATTTAACTCTTTCTTAAAAATTAAAAACAATTACTTCTTTCGTAAAATTTTATTACAATTGTATTGAAAATAATTGGATTTTTGAACAGAATTAAATCTAACTTGAAAAAATAGTTAATGAAGTTTTTTAAAATTAGAAGTGAGAATAAAAATGAAAAATTGAAATTTTTGCGATTTAGATACGTCAAATTAATTTTTGAAAAAAATATTTTTTAAAATTCCCTGACATTTCCAGGTTTTTCCTGACCGAGAAAAAATTCCCTGACAATTCCAGGTTTTCAAGGTTTTCCCTGACCGTAGCAACCCTGATTTTCTATTTTGTTTTCATAATTTTACTTCAGAAAAAATGTCTTTGAAATTGTTTTCACTTGTCATGAAATTTTTTTAACTAGCTTCAACAGACAAAAGCGGTTATACACTGAAAAAAATTCTTAGTAAATTTGACTATTTTTCAACTGCTTTCTTTAGTTCAATAAGTCCCCAAAGATATTTTTGAACTTAAATTAATTATTAGATAAAGGTAGATTGTAGTTGCATGAAATAATACAGTTGCATTGATTACTTTTCTTAGTTAAATAGGAACCAATGACAGTTTTGCAATAAAATTAACTACTTATTTATGGTTAAAGTTACTAAGATAACTCATTAGTAAAAACAACTATTTAAAATGGTAAAATAAAATTTTTTATAATTCATTAGAAATATTATTGAGTTTAATTTTTTTATCTAACGGAGAAATATCTCTAAACGTCGGGAGTTGAACGCTCGACCCTAATATTCTTAAACACCGATAACCTAACCACCTAAACCTAAACCTAAACACAACTTGAAGTAGTTGCATTTATAACTTTTCACAGTTGATACTTTTCTATAAAAGTCTATAACAAAAAATATGGGACTAATTTAAGAAGTAGAATCTATACTGCTTTCTGTAGTTATTTCTGTAACATACCTGCTGTTAAAAATTTATTTACGAATTTGCATTAATTTAATTAATATTTTTTAACTACATAAAACAGTTAAAACAAGTATCCAAAATAGTCAGACTAACTAAAAAAGTAGTTCTTTTTATTCATTTTTACTCTACTAAGGGGATGTAATTGAAAATGTCTCATGAATTTTTTTCAGTGTATCAAAGTAAATTGGGTAATTATATTTGTCTTCAAATAAATATAGATGAACTGAATATTTTGTATCCTATTTGGCGATTCGAACCATATTTTTCGTTAATCTTGTTAGTTACTTGCCCTGAAATAATTACTTTATTAGGAATGTAGAACTTCGCGTATTAGTGAATCAGAGAGAAAAACTTTTACCATAAAATGTTGGTGATGTTTTCCTTTTTTTAAAAATGAAAAAATTGAAGGAGGACCTAATTTTCAAGATAATATAGTGACGAGAATTTAACTTTAAAAGAATTAATGCAAAACTAAAATAATTTTTAACAATATTTAAAGAATGTGACTGCTATCAATATTGCACACATATGGAATTAAAAGGAAAAAGATTCTATCTCATATTTTGCACATGCAATCAAAAAAAGATTGCATAAGCAAAAATTCAGTTTAAGGTCATGTTTTCGTCGCGACAGCCACTATGAGTGACCATAAATGGACTATGAATCCATATAGTGAATGAATACTGTTTTGAAATCAACAGAGAGCAGGAAAGTAATCATTGCCTTGTTCGCAAAATGATTCACTCTTTATGAGCAAAAAAGGATTGAAATCTGTATTGCCGATATTTTAATTTCGTAATTGAGTCAAATACCGTACGTGTGTTGTACTGCTTCAATTCCCCCCATCATAAATTACTATTTAATCGCAGATTCATTATTCGATCATTTTTCCCTTTTTTGCTTATCGATCGATAAACACGTTGTCTTGCAAGACAATAATCACTACACGGCGAAAAAAACGAGAATTACTTAATTAATTTGTAAGAAATGATGAATAACGTATAAGTTAAAAAAGAGAAGTTTTTTTCCCTTACCAATGTGTTTTAAAACCGAAGAACTTCATCTGATGACAAAGATTTAACCTCTTTTTAAGCGAATTACTTTTTTTTCATTTGAAGTCCATCGATGTGTAAATAAAAGTTGAACATCAATTTTCACTCGTTTATCGTACCTCAAAAATCTGAGTTTTTATTTCTGAAAAAAATATTTTTAGTTATTAAATTTCGTGATACCAGAATAAGAAAATAATAATAAAATGAATAATTTGTTAAATAATAATTTCAAATTGATTTCATTAAATTAATTATTAATAAAATTATTCATTCTACTTGTTTCAGATTGAGAAAATAAATATTAAAAAATGTACGTTCAAATTGAAACTGAAACGAGTGCAGACAACAATGTAAGTCGAAATTTTTATATTAATTTTTAGATCAAGTGGTCAGTTTAAATTAATTGACTTGAAATTTATTAATATTAATTATAATTTAAGTAATTAAAATTTCAGGTGATTCTGGTGGACTTGCGAAGCGATACAATTAGCAAACCATCAAAATCAATGAGAAAAGCGATGTCTTTAGCCGAAGTAGGAGACGACGTTTTTGGAGAAGATCCAACTGTTAAAAGTAACATTTCTATAATGTTAAAAAAAAAATTTCTTTTTTTAAAAAGCCTTACATTATAATCTTATAATTTAATTGACAGAACTTGAAGAATATGCTGCATTCTTAGTCGGAAAAGAGGCCGCTATTTTTGTTACTTCAGGAACTATGGGAAACCTAATTGCTAGTAAGTTATGAATAAATTGAATCTTTTTAATTGTAAATTGTTTCCAAAAAAATCAAAGAAACAAAATTTATCATCAATTTAAAAAAAATAAACTAATGAACTTATGCTATATATACATTAATATAGTTTACAAACGCAGGCCTCGGATCGACTTTAAGGCGCAAAAACTTTGTCGCTTTAGTCGACTAACGATACAAAAAAAATAAAAAAAAACCGTTTATTTCATTCAATTTGGTCACAAACATTTTATTTTGCATTTCTTTGACCATTCACTAATTTCAAAATTCAACTGTTCAAAACTTCGATGATTCCATTTAATTAATATTTAAATATACTTTCTATTTATTTAGTTATAAAAATTTAGACCTTCTGAAAAGTAATGATTTGGAAAAATTACAATATATGTAACTTCTCCAAAATTCAATAGTTTTCTAAAATTTTTAACTAAAGTTCTCTAAAAAAAAAGTAAAACTTCTCTAAATCAATTATTTTTTAAAAAACTTCTCAAAAATTTTTTTAAAAAAATTTTAATTGAATTTAGAAACCAAAATTTATTTTTTTATAATAATTATAACTATAACTCTACATGTTTTTGATAATGATAAGGCAAGAAAAGTCGAGAAGGTCGCATTATATTTTTAAGATCGCACGTTTTGAAAATAAGTAAAAAAATGTCCGACACCTGTGAATGCACAAGAAAATAATTCAATAATTATTAATTTACAGGAAGGGTACACCTATATTTCAACTATATGAAGAAAATATTTTAAATATTCAATAAAATTATTTTTATATTAATTTTTTGAGAGGAATTCAAATGGTCATAAAAAAATTGATCAGAAAATATTTTGACCCTTTTTGAATTTTTATTTTCTCTAAAAACTGATATATTTTGAAATCCATATGTAATTTTGAAGAAAATATGTTTTTGTATCCATAATAAATTTTCGAATGAAAAAATCAATATTTGCAAAAATATTAGCATTTAAAAAAAATAGTTTTCGGGTTAAGAATTTAAAACAATATGATTATTATTAAGTTTTTTTTTATATAAAAACTCATTTCATTTTTTCCTAACTAATTTCAAATAGACATGAATTCATTTGTTTTGTAATAAATCTCATCTTTTCCTTTTAAAAATTTTTTGTAATAAAAAATATTATATTTCATTAGGTTATTGAGAATCTCACTTTTTTATTGTTTAAATAAAATCTGAAAAGTATTATCTACTTGGTTATTGAAAAAATATTTCAAAAAAGATGGAGAACTTATTTTTTTTAACCTAAAAAATTAAACAGTTAATTTATTAAACAAATTATATTTTTTATAATATAATATAATAATATTGACTCGTCTAGTTTGAAATTATGTTTTACTTTTTTATTCTAGATGATTATGCGATGAACTACAATGACAACTGTAATTAAAAGTAATTTTTACCAATGGACAAAATTCCCTCTGTGAAAGGAAGATACTTATGAGGCATTTCATTTCAAACCGTTCCACCGACAAAAAACAATCGCAAGGAGACATATTTTCTAATAATTTTTATTATATAATTCTTTAATTGTTTATAATATATTATACGCTGATTCAAAAGAGAATTTCATGAGCTTTCTATTGATATTTTTATTATTTTAAATTTTTGCCAATTTCGTAGAGAAATTGCTGTTTGAAATGTTAAACTCTTAATATCTCAAAACACCCCCCCGCCGATTTTTATCAAAATTATATGAAAATAAAGCATAAATTCTCTAGTTTCTATTCCTATTTGATATATTATGGACATTTCATGGGATTAATAGAAAAAAAATTATTTAAAAAATGTGTTTTTGAAAAATTTGACAAATAGTATGAAGTTGAACCTTAACCCATTCAACTTACATTCAATTTCGTAATATTTGTCAAATTTTTCAAAAACACATTTTTTAAATAATTTTTTTTCTATCAATCCCATGAAATGTCCATAATATATCAAATGGGAATAGAAACTAGAGAATTTACGCTTTGTTTTCATATAATTTTGATAAAAATCGGCGGGGGGGTGTTTTGAGATATTAAGAGTTTAACATTTCAAACAGCAATTTCTCTACGAAATTGGCAAAAATTTAAAATAATAAAAATAGCAATATAAAGCTCATGAAATTCTCTTTTGAATCAGTGTATAATATATTATAAACAATTAAAGAATTATATAATAAAAATTATTAGAAAATATGTCTCCTTGCGATTGTTTTTTGTCGGTGGAACGGTTTGAAATGAAATGCCTCTTATATTTTTTCAAGTCTGAAATTCTTTTTTTAAGACATCTTAATATACACAAAGACATGTAAAAGCTTTTGGTCAATTATATTTCAGAACTTATGAGCAAATTTTTGTTTTTAAAATTCCAATTTTAGGGCTGAAAAAGTTACAAGACCCCATAAGAAACATTTTTTAGGGCTTTTGAGAATTTATGAATAAATTAATAAATAAGTAATAAATTGTTAATATTATTATTATTAATAAATAAATTAAGTATTATTTATTATTAATAAAGTAATTAATTCTCAAAATAATGTAATTCTTTTAAAATGAAAAGAGCAAATTTTCGTCCACGATTAAATTCCATTTTTCTTGAATGAAAATCTTAGTCATATACTTACGATTAATTACGATTATGTTTTCCAGTCATGAATCACTGCAACATTCGCGGTTGCGAAGCCTATTGCGGAGAAGATTCTCACGTAATGTTACACGAGCAGGGAGGTGCTGCTCAAATAGCCGGCGTTACACTTTGCCCTTTACCAAACAATAGCGACGGAACGTTTGATCTAAAAAAATTGCAATCAAAAATAAAAGGCGACAGACAACATGAGCCAATATCAAAATTGGTAATTGTCGAAAATACATTTAATGGTAAAATTGTACCTCAATCTTGGATAAATGAATTGTCATCAATAACAAAGAAGCATTCACTCAAATTACACATGGACGGCGCAAGAATATGGAATGCCTCGATTGCATCTAAAATAGCAGTTAAGGAAATAGTTTCTCACTTTGATTCAGTGACATTTTGTCTCAGTAAAGGTTTAGGAGCGCCCGCCGGCTCTCTACTGTGCGGATCAAAATCATTTATTGAAAATGCAAGATCAATAAGAAAAGTTTTGGGCGGCGGTATGCGACAAGTTGGTATCCTCGCCGCTGCTGGATTAATTGCTTTAAACGAAATTGTTCCATTGCTAGACAATGATCATCGGAGAGCTTACACAATTGCAAAGGCAATTAAGGAACTCAATTCAAAAATTATAACTGTAAATTTAGACGAAGTGCAGACAAATATGCTTTTTGTGAAAATATCTTCGGATAAAATTACGTCACGAGATTTTGTCCAACGTTTGAAAACAACAAACAGCAATCACGATGATGATAAAATAATTGTCCGAGGAATGGCCTTAACTCAGCATTCTGCAAGGTTTGTCCTCTATTACGAAATCGACGACGAAATGGTCAACGCGGCCATTCGTAAATTCACCTACGTCATAAAAGAATTAGAAAACTGATTAGTGTTGCAAAAAACGAAAAAAATTCTAATAGATTTGTCTACTTTTCAACTACTTTTAACAATTCAAAATGTCCTCAACTGAATTTAAAAAGTTGTATTGACTACCAAATGTAGTTAAAGGAACAAATTCAGGGTTGTCAGAAAAATGTTATTTTCTTTTTCCCTGATTTCCAAACAAAATTTCCACTTTTTCCTGACCCTAAAGAATATTAAAAAAGAATAATTGCGAAATTTATAAAAAATTTATAAATAATTTGAATTACTACAAGGAAAAGTTTTTTGGCGAGCTGCGTTCTTTTAGAATATTTTATTAATGCAGGCATTGAAAATCATGAATTGTTGAAAATTTTTAGAATAATTGAAATTTTGCAAAGACTTTTATTATTACTTATAAAAATTTTGAGAATTTTTGCCAAGAATTTTATTAAAATTTTAGATAATAAATTAATTTTCCAGAATAATTTTATTATTTATAATGATAATGAAATTTTGAAGAGAATTTTATTAAAATTTTTTAACATAATTGAACTTTGGAGAAAAATTTCATCTTTTTTTAAAATAATTGAAATTTTGACGAGAATTAAAAAAAATTTTTTTAAATAATTGTAATTTTGCAAAGAATTTTTGTTATGTATAAAGATAATTGAAATTATGGGAATTTTTTTTTAATTCTTGCACAGAATTGAATTTCTAACAAGAATTTTTTATGATAATTGAATATCGCCACCATCATCAGGTCACTTTAATAAAAACTTTTTTTCCAATAAATAAAACACAATTTAAGAAAGAAATTAAAATTGAACAAAAAAATAAAAAACAATTTTTATCTAGTTAAAGTCAATAAAGTAAACATCACGTCAATAAATTAAAAACTATAAATAAATAAATAAACGCAATACAACAAAAAATAAAGTATTCATATATCAAAAAACAATTAGCAAATTAGCTATTGTGAACAAACATCAAATTGAATATAATGATTCTTTTAATTTTAACGATGCAGAAATTTTTTTAATTATGAAACTTTTTATAATAAATATTAATTTCTGAGATGATTTACATTAAATGCAATAATTTTACTATTAACAAGAAGGAGGATGTACTGTTTCTTAGTAATTCCTATTTTTCTTTGCTGAATAAATTAAAATAAGGGTTATAATTCGTAATATTCCGATTGCGGATCATTGACCCCATCGTCTGTATATAATGCAAAAATTGCCACCGGCTGTCAGTTTGACAAATCACTCGTTTAAATATGTTTGTAACGTTTTGGATTTTTTTCTTTAGCTCTTAAATTAAATTTTTGGAGTGTGTCAGCTATTTAACACACACCATTTTTTTAGTTCTTCAAAACAAACAAGATAAAATAGAACCGATTTAAAGTAATTATCTATACTGTAGCACAATGTTATGGTAAATGTAAATAATAAAAAATTTCATTTGCCAATAAAAATACCCATTTTCCTCCATTTATTTTATAATAAATAATATAATACTTAATTATAAAAAAAATATTATATTATTTCTAGTAAAAAAGTGATAAGAAAAGATTTCAAACAAAATGTACAAAGTGAAGAATTTTTTTAAGAGAAATTTCATTAAATTCGAACCGAAAAAATTGATTTTTAGAGAAAATAAATGTCAAGTTATTTGACTTCCAAATTGTGCACTTTTCTTTTATTATCACAGTAATAAATGCTTTTCACAACGATAATAATTATTCGTCCTGGCAATATAAATTACTGTAAAATTTGTAAATTCTTGTAGAAAATGAATTGATTGAAATAGGACGTGTCCGTTAACTTTGGAAGGCGTCATTAATTGGTTCATCCTCGTCATCTTCATCGCCCTCGCTCTCGAAAGTATTGTCGGGAATATCGTAGAGACGGATCATTGGCTTATTGGGATCCTTCATGATTAAATACTTGCCGTCCTTTTGCTTCATGCAGATGTCAATGATGCATCTCAGAATACCCCAGGCATTATCCATATTGAGATTAATCTGAGTTGCAAATTCATTCGGTTTGTATTGTTGTGTTCCGAGAATAACGTGTTTGCTTGAATCGCGTACCATTGCTCTCGAAACGTATCCAAATTTAATTTGATCAGAACCAGCGAGTAGGGCTTGAACTGTCCATTTTGCCAATTTACAGGCATTATTACGCAATTCATTGGCGAGTACAGCGCCGCGTTGTGTGTCCAATTTTTGACGCCACTCAACGCCGTTGGCGAGTTTCGAGTCCCATTCGTTCAATGCTTTCACGGTTAAAAATTGTGTTTCATTATTTGGACCCTGCATCACGGCATCGTGTTCGCATCTTGAAATTAATACAATTCCGTTATTTAAGTCCCACTTACGATAACGATAAGCCACACTGGCAACGTCGCTCTCCTCCTCCTCGGAAATGAATGGATTACCCTCATCGAATTTATAACGCGGTTCGTTTGACTTCAAAACCTGTTGTGAGAAATTATGATTGATGAATGTGGCTTCCAGAGCCAAGTTTCTTGGTGAATTCAGTGAATTGCCATCATCTTGCGGTGGCTCGACGCTTGTCTCGTTAACGGTGAGTAAATCAAATTCGGTATTGTCGCGCTTATCAAAGAAGAGTTTGTCGCCAATTTTCTCAATGACAATATCCCAGGAATAATTGCTGCGTGTGCAGCACATTATTGTAGCGAGAATTGCGTCGGTGGCGTAAACAGTGCCCTCGGTTTTGGAAAGTTTACGAATCACTGGATCGTCAGTTGTTGTGACAGTGTGGAAGATGCGATCAATTCTTTGCAGGGGTTTCTCATTTTTAACATTGACGCGATCATAAGATTTGTCGTAATATTCGAGAGAACCACAACAGAGAACATCCTCGCCGTCTTTGACACCAGGAAGTGAGAGTTTTGCTAGACGTGGGAAATCCATTTCCTCGATAGTCACCCAATCGGGACGTACAGTGACTGAGGCGTCACGAATCTTAATTGGTGGTTGATTTTTATGATTTCGAAAACCTTGCTGACGACCCCAACGTTTTGTTTGTCCTTTACGTTCACGTTCGCGCAATTTCAACTTGCCTAGTGCTTGCATCTGGTTCATTGCACCACGCTGACTGCCACGACCGCGCATGTTGCGCTGATTATGCCTGCCGTAACGTCCTCGTTGATATGGAGGTTTCTGCACCCTCGTGGTGTCCACCAGATGGAATGTCGACTCATCCTCGTCATGATAGTAGGCGTATTGGCTTCCAGAACCAAACTGGGATGCATATTTATCTAAAAAACAGTTATTATTGAGAAATTAGGCTGAACGTATTTATTAATTGAAATGTAGTATTAAATTCAAACACCACGTTATAACTATTGGAATATTAATATGATTAGCTTATAAACAATTCTTCTTAAGTAATATTTATTTTTTTAAAGAACTTCTTCTGAATTTAATTTTTTTCAATTCAAAATCAAAATTATTTTCATCATTTCAATTAAATTACTGTTTTCAGAAATTTTTAACTAAACGCCTTCGTTAAATGAATTATTTTTTAATAGTTTTTGAAAAAGAACTCTGAGAATTTTCAAATTTTTCAAATCCATTTTTTATAATTCGTTTGTGGATTTATTTTAGAAAAAAAACATTAAATAATTTCAAAAGAATAGAAATTAAAATTTTTCAAAAAAAATTATTTCTACAGAATTGTTAATAAAAAGTATGAAAAAATTCGAATTAAATATTTTAATTTGAACGTCCCTGAAGTTGGCGTCGACGCGTAGCATCGAAAACTGTTTTTTCTTTTTTTTTAGTGATAAAATTTTAACAATTTTACTTCTTTCATTCCCTGAAGAAAGAAAAAACTTTTTTAGAATATTGTTTTAAATCATAAATCTTGAAAAAATTAAGATATTTTTTCGGTTTTGTGAAGAATAATATTTTTCGATGATCAGCCTCAACGCCAACTTCAGGGATCTTAATTTGAAACATTTTTGAAATTCAATTAATTCTAGAAATTCATAATATAATGCTTTAAATATATAATATTAATAATATAATTGAATTCTCTTAGAAAATTTTATTTATTAAAATGGAAGATATTTAACCCTCCGTCACACACCTAGGGAGGGATTCCCTCTACGGTTTTAGTATTTTTAAAATAACTTTTGTTTTCCTCATTGCAAAATAAAATCAGTTTCTATACCTTTCGACAATTTACTCCTCAACACATTTCTAAAAAAACATTTAGTTTAAACATAATTAATATTTAATTATGAAGCTTCAAAGCTAGAAAAAACTCGAAAAAGTGAGGTTATGTTGAATAAAAAAATCAAGTTTTCAAAACATTTTTTGTTCCACTGTTGGTTAATGGCAAAATTATATTATAAATATAATTAAAATAAAATATTTTATGATTTTTTTGCTTATTTGTTAATGTTGCATTATTTTTACATGTAAAGAGTAATTCCTTCGAAGATGTGCATTCGTGTAATTAATTATTATTTTTGAGGCCGAAAGTTAATTTTATTAATTTTATAATTTAGAATAATTTACTACATATTTGTAAGTTTGTGTTAAAATTAAATTTTTGTTGATTCCTTTGTTTATGTTGTAATGTCGCTTATTTTACAATGTGGTGAGGGATTCCCCCTAAACCTGTGTAAAGTCGTAATTTTTTCCAAGGTGTGTGACAGAGGGTTAAAATCATTGGATTGAGGAAAATTGAAATATAGTTGAATTTAGAGAAAAATTTCTTTACTTATAAAGGTAATTGAAATTTTGCCAAGAATTTTATTATATCAATAATAAATAATTTGTATCTTCTCTAAAATTTAATTCTTATAGCTTTTTTATTGTCAAAGAATAAACTGAAAGCTTATTCACTATAGTAACAACAGTAAAATCAATTAATCACACAAGAAATACCAATTTTCTACTAAGATTTCCCCGTTTGAAATAAAGAAAACGCGAAAAAATGCAAGCATTAATATTTCCGGAGTTTACATTCAATTGTCTATGGTTATGTTTGCCATATATTATATATAGAAAACAATAAACTCACTTGTAAACTTCTTATCCTGGAATGCAGATCCCGTCCAATCTGCAATCTATAAAATTGATAAATAATATAAAAACTGAAAACAAGGAAAAAAATAAAATGTTTAATTATTTTTGTGGACATATGTCCTTACCTTGCCGAGCCTATCTCCTTTGGAAAATGGCTGGTACGGCATGTCTTTAAATGGATCGAGTAATCCAAAAGGACCCCATCCATCTGGATTATCTTGAATTATCGGTGCAACAAAATGAGCTCTATCATCTTTATCATTGACATCGTCGTGTAAACCACTATCATCATTAAAACTCATTTTTAAAAATGAGAAAATACTCTTTTCACACTGTAAACGCGTCAACACTTGCACCGCGCCGGATGTCAAGGAGATGGAGGAAGTTCTTTAACCGCCATGACAGTTTTCAGGTTAAGTCTGCGCAGAATCAAACTTATTTAAACTACACCCTGCCAATGTGCAAAATTTCCTTGATTTCCTTCTAGGTATCAATTTTTTAAAAGAATTATTGAAAGTAGAAAAGTATATTTTGTTTAGTCACTAATCAAGATCAGTTGCCTTTTTAATCTGTGATGACTATCTTTTAAAATAAGATAATTATATTACGAAATGAAAAGTTAGACACACGAGTAAGTTGGGTTATCAATTAGTAGGCGTTCTGAAATGTAAACAATTCAATAAAAATATAAATTCATATAATTTTTTAAATTTTACTTGGAAATTCTACATAAAGTTTACTTTTGGATAAAATATTGTACATTAGCGAATAGAATAATGGTTTTTGGAAATTGAAGGGCTTAAACAATTTTCGATACGGCCCTGAAGACGTAACGATAATTTGCAGGTGGCTAGTATGCATTGCGGGTTGCGGCGTCATGTGTTCAGTCGAGGGTTGTTATGTCAAAATCAAAAGTTTGTCTTTTATGAAATACAAAATTACTTATATACTACGAAGAGATTTAAAAATTTCGTAGTGTGACTTGCAAAAATGTTGAATGATTACGAATTGTTTGTGCAAATGTGTGAAAAACGGGGCATTTTGGCGCCACTTGACGTTTCGGAGGCTATTAAACTTGGCAGGTGAGTTACGTCAATGAATTTCTCAACGTTTATGATCAACGATTGAAAGAAAAAAAATTATTTTTTACTAAAAAGAATAAAAATTTTTTGTTCAGAAATATTTTGTTTATAAATCATTATTAAAAAAAATTAAACGCGTTATTTTCTTTATTAAAATTTATAAAAATTTGCTTAAAAAATATTTTTTTTCAGAAATCGTTGACTATAAACGTTGTGAACTTCACCAACGTGGTGAGTTGAAAAATATTCTTTTGAATTTCAATCGTTAAACAAATATATTCTGTTGAAAAGATAATTTTTTTAAGTCTATTTATTGAAATTGATAATAAGCAAAAATACTAATTGTATTATTTTTTAATTTCAGTGCTACTGGGGAATTGAAATTATCCTGTCTCTCGTTAATAATTCCAATTTGTGAAGTTTTGAGTCAAATGTTAGCGTCCAGTTCGTCGATAAAACACGTCGACCTCAGCGATTGCATGTTACTTCCAAAAGGACTCAACACTATTCTCAATGCACTCTGCGACGGATCCAGTGTGACAAATCTAAATCTAAAAGGCAACAGCATTAGTGGTCCCATCGCTCAACAATTAGGTCAAGTTTTCCTTTGCAATAACACTCTAAAATGTCTACATCTCGAATGGAATAGTTTAGGATCAAATGTCGAATCATTCTCTCTTTTATGCGACGGCCTCTCCAAGAATCACAATATTGAGGAAATCGATCTGAAATACAATCAAATATCGCCAAATTGCGCCGACGCTCTATTAAAAATATTAAAGTACAACAAATCACTGAAATCACTCGATTTAGCTTGGAATACCCTTGGTCTCGACGGTGGACACACAATACTAAATGGAATGCACGAAAATAAAACAATCGTCAGCCTCAATCTACGAGGAAATTGTTTACCCGACGATCTCATGGAAGCCATTGAGCAATGCACCTTTGAGAACAAACGACGACAAGCAATTTCCAAAACAAGTATCGAATTAGCAAAGAAAAATTACTCCTTGAAAGAAAATATCTCTCCAATTTCCTCGAATGACAACGAAAAAGTGATGAAAACAAAAACGAAATATTTAAAAAAGAAAATACGAAGGCGAGACAGAGACAAAATTCTGCTTCCCGTATCCGAAGACAATGAGAATGCTCTCATTTCTCTGAGTGACTCAGATTCAGATTCACGTTCAAGGGCTGTCATCAAGGCGGCGGAAACAAATTCAAAATCATCCAAAGATCCGCAAGTCAACTGTAAAATTAAGGAACTCAATCAAATTCTCCATGAGAGAACTTCGGCGATTGATCTTTTAACGAATGAAATTAAATCGAAGCAGACGGAATTAGTAGACGCCAAGTCACAGATCAGTAAACTTGAGGGAGAAATTACAAGACTGAAAGTTGAAAAGGAGGATTTAATTTTACACAAGGCAAAGGAGATCAGCGATCTGCAACAAAATCAAATAGAAGAGAAAGAAATATGGGAGCGAGGCAAAAAGGATTTGGAAGATTCTTTCGCCAATATTCTCTCATTGAAGAAAGATGTTGATCTGAAAGTTCGAAAATACGAGAAAGATATTCACAAGAGTTCCGTGGAAATTCTTGCTTTTAGGGAAAAACTTTTGTCCAGCACTCGGGCCTATGAAGATCTCATTTCTACAGGTAATTTTATTTACTTAAAATTTATTTTCACAAGTAACATAACACGACTTCTAATAGAAAACCTTCAATATCTTCTATTTTTGACAATATAATTTCATTTTAAATCAATTAATTCTTCAAGAACAAAATTTCAAGAATAAAATAAAAATAAAATTCAAGAATAAAATTGTTATATTTAAAAATTAATTGAATTTTAAAAATGTTGTGTTTTTTATTTTCTTATGAACTTCATAAAGTTTAAATTTACAATTTTATAAAATTTCAATTACATATATAAATTTATAATTAGAAAATTTAAGGAACTTAGATTTTTGAAAAATATTAATAATTGAAATTCTTCTGAAATTAGTTACAATTTTTAATATATATTTCATACGTTATTAAAAATAAGGGGTGTTTACAGAAGGTTTTCAATTTTAGTTAAACACTTTAAAAAATTGAATTTTGGAGAAAAGATACAAATTATTGCAGAAATTCAATTATTAACCCTCCGTCACACACCTAGGGAGGGATTCCCTCTTCGGTTTCAGTATTTTTTAAATAACTTTTGTTTTCCTCATTGCAAAATAAAATCAGTCTCTATACCTTTCGACAATTTACTCCTCAACATATTTCTAAAAAAACATTTAGTTTAAACATAATTAATATTTAATTATGAAGCTTCAAAGCCAGAAAAAACTCGAAAAAGTGAGGTTATGTTAAATAAAAAAATCAAGTTTTCAAAATATTTTTTATTCCACTATTGGCTAATGACAAAATTATATTATAAATGTAATTAAAATAAATTATTTAATGATTTTTTTGCTTATTCGTTAATGTAACATTATTTTTACATGTATAGTGTAATTCCTTCGAAGATGTGCAATCGTGTAATTAAATTTTATTTTTGAGACTAAAAATTAATTTTATTAATTTTATAATTTAGAATAATTTACTACATATTTATAAGTTTGTGTTAAAATTAAATTTATATTGATTCCTTTGTTTATGTTGTTATGTCGCTTATTTTACAATGTGGTGAGGGATTCCCTCTAAACGTGTGTAAAGTCGTAATTTTTTCCAAGGTGTGTGACGGAGGGTTAAAAAGAAATTTAATAACATTCTGTTCAAAATTTCCGGGGAAAAAGTCAACATTTTATCTTGAAATTAGGGGGAAACATTTAAATTATTGTTACAACACTGATATTCTTTTAATAACGAAAAATTCATCTTAATCATAGCTTGTAAATCGTTTGCGAGACACTTTTCCTGAGAACAGATATCATAAATTTCCCTTTTAAAATATTTTCAATTTTCAGGTAAAACGGAAATCCACAGGTTGAGACGTGAACTCAAGGAACGCGAGAGTAGACACAAAATAGAATTAAACATTCTCAAACAGTCACTGAAAGAATCGACCGAATCTCTCGAGCAGTGTCAAAGTCAATTACAAAAAACAAAAGCCGAATTGAGAGATTCTTTCAATAGTCAATTGAATTTAAGAGCGAAACTCAAGGAATTGGATCACTTCACTCAAAAGTGCGTGAGAATTGAGGATTCATTGTTGAAAGTTAAAGAAGAAAAGGAAGTATTCGAGGATAAATATAACGATTCACAGAGAACAATTGCAACTCTTCAACGCCAAGTGGCATGTCTTGAGGCCGAATTAGTCGAACCGCAAAGACGTTATAATCTCCTACACGAGGAATTCGATCAGGAAAAGAAAAAAGCCGTCAGATTTAAAGAAGAATTAATAGAGGAGCGTTCAAGATTAAGGGAGCAAAGTATTCAAATACAAAAAATGACCTTACAAATTACATCATTAAATACGCAAATCAATGAAATACAAGCGAATCATGCCGAGGAACTTCGCGAAAAAGACAAAGAGAGAAAGCAACTCAAAGAAATTATTTCTCACAAGGAGCGAGATTTCAACGATTTAAAGTGAGTTTCTTATTGAATCAGATTTCTTTCCATAATTGAATCAAAGAAGATTTTTATTTTAAACTTTTTGTAAATAATTAAATTTTGCGAAAGAAATAAAAAAATTAATTTATTTTTCTCTTTAAAATCTGAAATTATAACATTTTCGACTAACTTTTCTTCCGATTGTTTGTCTAAATTTTTTACTTTCGCGAATTGTCGTTTATCAGAATTTTTAAAATGCCGCATTTTCATTTTATGATTTATTAATTTTTTATAAATTCGTTCTGAAATCATTTCGCCCTTTATTTGTTATTCCATCATTTATACAATTTCGAACAAGTGTCAATTCGAATATATGTTAAGTAGAAATTCTTTTAAGTACAAAGCATTATTGAAAATATTTTTCTTACTCTAAATTATATTTTCTAACATTTTTAAAAATTCTCATTTTCAACGTGGAGAATATTCATTATAGTATAATGAAAATTAATTCAATATTGTAATTTTTCCAGAGCCGAAGAAGTTCAAAGAGCAGGTCACCTTTATGCGGCATTCAGTAAATATATGAGTTCATTGGGACCAAGTGCACCAACCTGATACTAAAATCCACCAAAAAAATTAATTTCGTTAAATTTTATTTACTAAATTGTAAATTTAGTACTTTAATATTATATTTATTAATAAATTTCTATTTTTATCTACAATTTTAGTGAATAAATGCCATCTCTCAACACTCATTGAAAATAAAATGCACAATAATCAAAGTTAGAAATAAACTTTGATGAGTAATTTCGCATTGACTATAAAATAATTTTTAAAAAAGCAATAAAAATCATTACTAGCCAAAGCATTCATAAAAGAACCATCATCAACAGGAATAATTAACATTTTATTCCTTGTAACGGACATCGTGAATGAATTCCAATCCTTGAACTCACGATCGTATGGAAATGGAGATTAACTTCCGCATTGGCGACACTTAACTTCCAAAGAACTCATTTCATTTGTTCGGAGAAAAATTCTTTTTAAAATAAAATACAATTTTAAAAATAGAAAAAAGGAGAAAAAACGAGAAAAAAGAAATGAAAATATTTTCAAGGAACGATTTTATCGTAAATTGCGATATAAAAAAGGATACAAAATTACAGTTTCTCTTTATGATTGAGAAATGTCAAAAAATAGGATTGTAATAATTAGAGGTCTATTTTCATCAATTGGTAATTTTTTTAAGAGTTTTGCCAGAGTAAATATTTGTCGAAGATAAATTGATGTATAATAGACACACAATTGAGAAGAAAATTGTGTGTGTGTATGTGTGAGTTGATTTGCAGTTAAGGACGACACGACAGGTTTCAAATGTAGGTTTCTTGTCGTAATGCGGCCCTCGTTTTGGTTGTTGCAATTGGAAACACTTATCCACGCCTGGGTTTCTTGCTAAGTGATTTTCATCGTTTTCCTCGTATCGTTACTGGTCGCAAAGCCCGCCTACCACGACTTCAGTTTCTCCACAAAATTACCCAACGTCCTAACGAACTTCCGTTTAGAACATCCTTAAAAAAAGGAGGGTACAAAGACGTTTCCACGATTCCAATTTCCGGTTTCAATCACAATTTTCCTCTCTGCAATTAATAACTCATTTTACAATTGAAAAAGACTTTTTATTTAATCTAAATAATCTAAATATTTCTTGCCTTTCAAATAAATATTCATGTCAATCAATGGTATTTGATTGATTATTAAATTATTATTATTTTGTTATTTTATTGCATATAATAGAGTAGAAGCACCAGTTTTGGCCACTAGTTAATAATTTTTTTTTTATTTTATTGTAGAATTTCTATTTAATAATCACAATTTTTAGTTTTTTTATATTATAATTCACATTTTAACACCAAATTAATCGTATAAAATAATTTTAATTATTATTTAAATCACGTAATTGAAATTTCAATTTAAAGTTACAGTTTAAATTATAATTTGAATAATTTTAATTGATCGCAAACAAAATGAAAAATAAAATTCAAGCGTATATTTGATTTTTAATGCATGACTTTGAGAAGTTAGTGCTTTTGTGAAAAAACATCTCATCATTATGTAAATTTTTGAATAGCAATTTACTGGGAAGAAATAAATTTTCCTTTTGACCCAAATGAAATAATCTTTTAACATTTGTAATTACCTTTTCGCGGAATGTAAAATACTTTGAAAAATAACAGATTAGAGGTTCAATTGGTATTATTATTATTAGAGACCGTTATTGGCACACTAATCTCACTTTAATATACTTTTCATTCTTCTTTTTTTATTGAAGAGAGTGAATGTATTTTAATTGTATCCCTATGAGAATGTTTGTAAGATTTATATATATATATGAAATGTTTACTGAATGAAAAATGCATAAACTGCACTAAACAAATTTTTTTCTCATATTTTACATTCTTGACAAGGCGAAAAAATATTTCACATTTCATCGAATGTTAATAAAAAAATATAATCCGAGGCCTATATCGTATATTGTGCGTTGCGTAATATTTCTCTTTTCATTAAGTTCGTATTTAAGAAAAACAGTTACGCACATTTTATCGTCTGACGATGACAATAATACAAATAAAATTCCCTCGAGAAAAAGATAACAAAACTTGAAAAATCAAATAAGAATGAATTGTTTGCGTGATTCATATATTATTTATTTTAAAAAATATTCTCGGAAATCCAAATTGATATTTTTTTTTATTATTCATTTCTTTGTATTTTATTTTTCATAAATAATTGATTAAAAAATTATTTTCATAGGTATTAATAAATTATAAAATTTTTTAATAAAAGTAATTTTATTAAAATTTTAATACTCAATACCGACTTTATTTTAAAATTATTATTAATTAGAAAATTTGTCAATTTAGAAATTTTCCGGTATTGCATATTCTTAAGGAAGTTGTATATATCTATTAATGTATAATACCAACAACGATATTACAAGAACAGGAAAACAATAATTAAGATTATATATTTTAACAGACTTTGAAAGAGTCATTAAAAAAAATTAACATTTTTCTAAAGGTGCTTTTAGTGCGGATAATTATTTTTCTAATGACAAATTTTATGTTTCTCTTTCTCTAATTTATGCAAAAACTTTAGTAATTTTTATCCAATTCAAATAAACAATTGCCTAATTCTTCATGTAGAAAATTTTTCCATTAGCAAATTTATTTATTCCCGCATAAACGGGAAAAAAATGAAATACGTTTTTCTTAAAGAAAGTTATCTATACTTTTAATTTATTTTGAAGTAAAAATTTAATAAACAATTTCTCTTCAAAAATTAAAATCAAAAACGAGAGTTTAATTTTTAGTTAAAAATTGAATTCTAAAATTTTATGAATAACAGATTTTGTTATTGAAATGAATTTAATTAGGGTCAGTTGGGGTAAATAGAACCCCTATAAACTATTGTTTCACCAATAACATAAGTTTTTTTCTTTTAAATCATATTACTTCCGGTTTTCTTGTGTATTAAGTTATTATTTCACGTCCGTGGAATAATTTTATAGGGTAGTAAAAAATATGGATATCATTAAATCGCAATAATCAATTGTTTCTATTTACCCCTAAATTTTTCAACTTTGCAGAAATTTAGGGGTAAATTGAAACAGTAGTTATTTTATTAAAATAAAAAAATTTTTAAATAAATGCGGTCTTAAGCCTATCATCTTGCATCACCCCCAATGGGTTCTAAGTGTTTCCCTATTTTCCGTTTGTCAATTAGTAGCAGTATATATAAAAATATTTCCTATTGCATAAATAATTGAAAATCAAAAAAGACACCCTTTCACTTTTATTGACTCGCATTTCGAAAAAACTAAGCAAAAAATTCATACTAAAATTTATAATTATCTCTTACTCATACTACAACAAAAATCAACTTTGCGATTTTTTTATTTTGCAAACCTTACTTAAAAATAAGAAACTGTTTCTATTTGCCCCTAAAAACAGGAAATTCGGGGTTAATTGAAATAGTTGATTATTTCTTACAAAATTTAAGAAAAAATCAATTTCAAGAATGGAAAATACATGAAAATTGGTATGTTATTTATAGAATAATTCAAACTAATATATATAATAATGGATTATATAAGGTTAAAAAGAAACCATGACAAAAGTTGAAACACATTACACAAATAAAAGTTTGTTCTCTTCTATTTTCTCTCATTCTGAACCATTCGGCTGTTTCTATTTACCCCAAATTTCCGGTTTTTAGGGGTAAATAGAAACAGTTTCCTATTTTTAATTAAAGTTTGCTAAATAAAAAAATCAAAGTTGATTTTTGTTGTAGTATTAATAAGAGATAATTATTAATTTTAGTATGAATTTTTAGTTCAGGTTTTTCGCAATGCGAGTCAAAAAAGTGAAAAGTGTCTTTAGATTTTCAATTTATTTTTTATTTTTTATTTGAAAATGGGAAAATGCTTAGAACGTGTTGGGGGTGATCTAAGGTTCAAGGTTTAAGGCCTTATTTATTTTTAAAATTTTTTATTTAACTGAAATAGCTACTGTTTCGATTTACCCCATCTGACCCTATATAAATTATAAATTTAATTATTATGGTAGATTATCAAATAAAAATAAAACAAATTAAATTAAGAAAATAATAAAATAAATTTAATTGCAATGAAAAGTCAATTTAAAAAATTTAATAAAAAAAGAAAATCAAAATAATTAGGAAAAGTAACGATCATAATGAAAGGGTTGATAAATTAAAACACACTTATACTGGTAATAAATAATTCTGTAATAATTTAACTTCTGATCTATACATTTTCATTTGTTTTGTAATATAAAATACATGTTCTCGAAACACTTTACTCTTCTATCCTAGGTAAAATTAGATAAAGATCTGACGTAGAACACGAGCGAATTCGGAATAATAATAACAATAATTTTTTTTTCAGGCCCAAAAGAGAATTGAGAAGTATAATTAAATATTTCACCTCATGCTTGTATTTCAGTCAAGTAAATTAAAAACAATTCACTCGTTTAACGTCATTTCATGAAAAAAAAATTTTTCAATCCAATAATAATAATAATAATTATCGGTTTGAACTGGGAACGTATTATTGAATAAACTAATTAATTAATTGGCAGTTTTGAGGGTCTCGAGAATATTCTCGAGGAAATACATTATTAATATTTTTTATATACAGATTGTTTTCACTAAAAAAACGATTAACGATCGTTTATTTCTGTTTTTTTTTTGTTAACAATATTTCATTTGGACGTGAAAACTCACTCGCACTTTGCTTCGAACGCTATAATATAAGTTTGCACGAATCTCTAATATAGAGACTGCATCTAAAATATCGAAAAATCAAAATGCTCAGAAGTTCTCACAAAAACTATTTTTTCAATTTATATAGAATCCTATGCGTTTTGTTTTCTTTTTTTACTCTTTTTCTCTACTTCTATTTTTATTGAATGTGATTAAAAATATAAATTTCTTTATTTTATTATCTATTGCGTTCTGATTCAATTTGTCGTTTGATTAAAATATATATGTTTTTTATATATAAATTCTCGTTGAAAAGAAATCATCACCTTTTTATACAAGAGAAAAATATTATTTAATTCAATTATTGGATTACTTGACCGTTATCAAATTTATTTGATTTTATTTTATTTATTTATTTTTTATTTTTTTTAATTACAAAAAAAATTATTAGACGCAGGAGTAGTTTATAATATTTATGATTTGCTCTAAATGCAGAATTTAATTTATTTTTATTTAAATAAAAATTATCTAACTTCAAAAATAATAGATCAAATAATTGATCACATTAGATAAATAATATTTTTCCTTGCAAAATAGCAGAGAGTGTAATTTTTTTCGGAAGCGTACAGTACATTATTATTGAAAATAATTATTTATCCCGAATTCATTAGTTTAGTTTATTTTCTGTGCAAATTTTGTAAAATTTTTATAGATCGTAATCAGAGATGAAAAATTGTTTTCGATTCAATTGATTCAATTACGTCTGTTATGTTTTCTTTTAAATACGATAATACGAACTATTCAAATACGGAAATTACAGTTCTGTTTGCCTATCAATAATCAAAAACAATTTTATTATTCACCTCTGATGGAAATTATTCTAAAAATTATTAACTCCAAAAAATTGTCATCGAAATAGTCTAATAAAACTAGAAAAAATTTAGTTAGCCTCAAATTTTACAGTCAAGTAGTTAATAAATAAATATATATCTAAATATGTACCTAATATTAAAAAATATTCCAAGTTTTAGGTACAAATTTTTTGCATTCCATTTTTCTTTTCCTCACATTGTCAAGACAAAAATGTTTTAAAATTTATAAATTTTTGCTAATTGTTCTTAATAATAATAATAATAATAATATTGACGACGAACCAAATTAAATTTAAAGCAATAGAGTCAGTATCATTTTATCAGTTAAAACTTGTCCAATAATTTAAAAATATTTTTTTCCTACGTACTTTATATTTTCGATTTTTTAAAAATCAAAATCAATAGATATAGATATTGAAATGGTAATTAATAAATTAGTCATCGATAAATTAAAATTTATCTTCTATAATTAGTGTAATAATTACTGTCGAATAGTAAATAAAATTTGATTTTTTTGAAATTTTGATATTAATGAAATTTCAAGATTCGATTTTTAATTTATTTTCTAGTTCCAAAAAATTTTCAAATTAAAATAATACCGACTTAAGTGATAATTAGATAAATTCTTAAACGATTAATTTCAGACACGTTATTGAAAACGCTTAAATTTCTTTTCAAAACTATTCTTCGGCAAATACAATAATTTATAGATACACACACAAAAGATAATTATTATGCTTTATGGGCTACATACTTAATGAACGCTGGATAAGAATCGTGTAAAAGAAAAACACGAGAACAATTCGTAATACTACCTATGGTAAAGACCTCTTTTTGAAATTAGCTTTCACGACTGAATGAAAATATTCAAAAATATTTTTTTTACCAATTTTCTCTTTTTGGTAATTTTTCAAAAAGAAATCACCAATTCAAAAAGAAGTTCGATACAATTTTGTTTCGCCGCAAATTCTGTCTTTGGTCTTAAAATAGTATCTCATTAGTGTGAAAAAAACAATAGCTTGTTTTTTTCTACACTGTAATTAAAATAATAATTGCAAATTGTCTACTTCCTCTTCTTAGAAAGATTTGTCAGAAATTAACAACTAATCAAAGAGGAAAGCATTAAAGAGATTATTTTGACGATTTCAGCGTTTCTTTCTTTTTTTTTTTAATGAACTGTAGGCTTCTATTTCTTTGATATAAAAAAAATAAAATAAATGTTGTACGTGACATTTCATTATTGAGGTAAATAAACATTTGAGATTCTGATTCAAGACGTGTCTATTCGATATAAATATCGCGTTTACAAAAATATTTAATTATTACTGAACTGGTTGTTTAAATCGACTAAATGGTCGTTTAATGCATTTCCATCATTTTTAAACAAGATTAAAATTACTTTCACTTTTAATTTTTGTATTAAACTGTAATTACCAACGTAAATTTAAATCATCTAAACATAGAAGTTTTTTTTAGTTTACCATTGGAAAATATTTGTAAACTTCAAGAAAACAATAAATTTAATGCCCGAGCAACGATGAATTATAATATTACTGAAAATATTTCTTTGTTAAATTAGTTAACAATATACTTAATTGTACTGAATGTTCATACAACGCAGAGTATAAATTTTGAGCAATTTTCGAAAAAAGCAAATTAAAAATATTCACAAGTCCTTAGGACCAGCAGTAAAAATATTTCAGTAATATCATAATTTATTTTTATTAAATATGATTTCGATATTAAATTATATTTTGGTTCAATCAAAGATATATTTCTTTGAATTAAAGAAAATTCCATTTTAAACTGTCTCAAGTATTTTATTTGAAATAAATTAATTTTTTAATTTACCGATTAATTTAATTCTTATGAATTTTTAAATTCAATATTTTCCAATTTTCAAATTCAATATTTTTTAATTTTCGAATTCAATAATATTCAATTTGGAAATTTAACCTTTTTTCAATTTTTTTTGTCTCCTACTTTTGGATTAAATTTTCTATTACAAGAAATTATTTTTTCAAATACATTTAATTGTTTCGAATAAATAAAAAAAGAAAATTGAACAATTACTTTTTAACGAAAAAAAAAATTGTTCTAAAGTCAAAATTTAAATAAAAATTGAACCCCTATTTACAAAGTCAAATTATTTTTTTCAAAATATATACCAAACCCACTGGTGCACTTTTTTGACATTGAAAAATCATTTTTAATTTAGAAGATTATCCATTTTTTAATCGTTATAGATTATTGCAATAATAATATTAATAATATTATACATGTTTCACGATTAGAAAATTTTCCAATATTTTAAAAACTTTTTTATTTTAATTTAATTTAATAATAATAATAATAATAATAATAATAATAACAGCAATAAAAAAATTAATTATAACTTAATTTTTTACTCTTATATTTGAGAAGATTTAACAAAATTTTGCCTGTTAGAAATGAAAAAAATGTCAAAAAGTGCAATAATGGGTCTAATTACTTTTGTTTCAAGCGCGAATCGCTGGTAACAACAGTTTTTTCCCTTAAATTTTTCTATTTAGTTACAATCGAAAGAAAAATTTCTTCGACTTTTAATTAAATTCTTTATACAAAATTTTACTCTCAAATGAATGAATTTTTCACTTCTATTTATTATTACGACTGTTATTTTGCAATTTTTTTCCTAATCATTTCAATGCTTGTGAAAAATAGTTTATAAATAATGGTCTCTCTCTCTCTCTTTCTTTCTTTCTCTCTTACTCACGCGAAAATGAATATTCCAAAAGAAGGAAATTGCATTCGCAGATCTGAGAACGTGAATTTATTATCAGGAAAATATACTAAATTTCTGTTGTACCAAGAACGATTTTTCAAAAATAAAATTTTGCTCATTGATCTCAATGCAAGAATCTCAAATTTAGTCAATAGAATAAAAGAAATGATTTTGGAAATTTCGAGAAACTCTGCGTTCGTGATTGAAATAATAAATTTTGTTATATCTTAATTTAAGAAAATATTCCTTCTCAGTCTCTAAAAAATATATTTTATATTTTAATTTTGTCTCCTTTTTTAGTTCTTGAAAGAGGATTTGAAAAAGGAATAAAATATTCCCTTTTCAATTTCTAAGAAAGGAACAAATTTTTCTCTAGAGGAGAAACGTTGAGACAATTTTCGAAAGAATTCAAGAAGAAGGGATCAATGGAGCAAAATTTATTTCTCGAAAGAATTAATATTCAAATGCTGTATGGATATTCAGCGAGATATTTCCTAATAATAACTGGGAGATGATTCTTCGGTAAATTGTAAGCATTGACCTTGAGCCTCGCTAAATGTGAGAGCGACGTGACTTCCTTGAGGAAAGGTTTTGTCATGTAAATATGACTGTATATTTCGCCACTGTAATCAATCCAAACTTGATTCTTCTGATCGTCCATTCGCGTCGAGTAGTCGACGTAATATTCGATCATTTTTATCGGACATCGAAAGAGTGGCATTGCCAATGCGAGTCTGGGCTCGGCGTCTAGACGAAAGCGTCCCTGAAGAAAGTGAACCCTCACCGACGTGGGTCCACGTTTTGTCTGCACCGAAACAGCGAACGAATATCTACTGTCAGAACTGTCTCTCATCAACCAACTGCCAACCGGCGAATCTTTGAGGAGTTTCTCACTCTCCTGCCAAGTCATTCCCTCGTGATACCATCCGGTCGTCTGTAAGAGTTTCTTCACCTCGCCAAGATAACTGACATCCTTTTCCATCATGTGAGTATTAAATGTCCATGGACAGGGCATTAGCCACGAGACCGGTGTACTTGGATTCTCGTCATTCCTCTCGATGAACGAATCGTCGATCGGCGAATGTGGCTCTGTCTCAATGAGCCCCCCGCCATTGAGATTATTCAGATTTCTGATATTGTAGTAACCGTAGGTGTTCCTCACTGTGTTTGTAGTGGCAGTGATGTTGACAGTGCACTGTCCAAGATTCGACGGAAGCTGTACGGTCGCGTTCACTTGGATCTGAAGATCGGGATTCACGCGTTCAACATTGTTCGACGTCTGAAGGGATATGTTCGAATGCGAATGGCAATTGAATCTACTCGACGTGCGGGAAGTTTGATTTCTCTCGTCGTTGATGCGCCTCGTGCCGGGCAACTCCTGACAGCCACTCGGCGGTGACAGTCCGCACTCTCTACACGGGAAGGTGCATTCACTTTCGACTAGTTTTGGACTTGGAAGATTGCGAAGTTCCTCCTCGTTCATTATTGGCTCGGTGTCCTCCATGAATTCGGTAGAGAGACGATTTTGCAGCACGAAACCACCGCCGCTGAGGTGGGGCCTCATTTGAACGGGCGATTGAAACAGAACTCCGGAATCAATGCATTTGATGACACAACCTCCGGAATGATTTCTCGGCGTTGTGATGGTGACACTTCCGCCCTTGTGGTCGCAATTGGTGGTTATGTGACAGGCTGACGGCGGCAGGAGGTCAGGCACGTCTTGCTGATCGTCATAGCCCATTCGGGACAGTTTCACGTGATTCGCCATTGAATTGGGCGAACTGGGCGAACTGCGAGTCTCGTCATTAACGGGATAGCCATGTCCCACCCTGAAATTCGGTGCAGTGAGGCAATTTTGATTACCAGTTTGGATGATCGTTGGACCATGCACGATCGTCGGGGCATTGATGAAGCAACTATTCTCGCCGGTGAAACCACGAGGCACCAGAATACCACCACCACTGTAAAAATCCATCCGCTCCGCGGCTTGTGGCGCTATCAGTCTGTTACTCTCTTCTTGTCTCATTGTTGGATTACAGCATCCAGGAGCTGGGAATCGATGCTGGCAATTCGGACACATCACCGTCATCATTTTGGCTCATGTATTTCCCCGTTGCTTCTTTAGTACAACATCACTCGCCAAACGACAGTCTGCAACAGGAAAAATGAGTTTCATGAATAAATTACACAAAAAGAAATACTTTTATTGAACAATTTTTTAAATCAATTTTCCAAATCACAATTTCAGAAAAACCCTTTCAGGTTAACAAAGTGATTTCACTTTGTTTACACAGAAAAACGGGTATCAAAAAAAGAGGTATTGTCTGGCTTCCGAGATTTGGTTCGAGCCAATCGAGGCCATTTGAAAAACATTCCTTGGAAGTCAATCAACAGTCGCGGCCAAAGGAACCGGGAACATTAAAGGTTTTCGAGAACTCCTAATGTTCTCGCTTACGTGGAACGCCACGGTCTGACCTCGTAACAGGTACAGTCCTCGTCAGTCATTTACGATATATTTCTACCAAAACCGTGTGTGTTATAGGACAAATAAAGCTTTCGACAAAACAATAAAACAAAAAATCGATTCTCCCTCGATTTTAAAGTTCTTCATTCAATTAAAAACATCAATAACATCTTTTTTAGATAAATATTTAATCATCATCATTATTATTATTCCATAGGAATTAATTCAAATTATTAATTCAATTAATTACAATTTTTAATTTAAACCTTTTTGAAATTCAAAAACTTATTTGATGCTGCTGCTGTCAAATACGTTAACGTATTTGAGAGGAACAATCGTTCCTCTGTAGTCTCAAAGGTTAATTTATATTAAAATAATTGAAATTCTGACGATAATTTTTTTAAAAAATTTTGTACGTCATTGAATTTCTGCAAAGAATTTCATTACTTTTGAAAATATCTAGAATTTTCTTTTAAATTTTAAAACTTTAATTTTTTTTAGTGTTTTTAGTCTTGACTTTTATCTAATGTTCCTGACCAATTTTATTTTTTCTGAGTTTTTCCTAACTTGTGACAACCCTGTAATCTTTTCTCTTCTTTCGGAAAATTTTCAAATCCCAATTGACATATATGGTTATAAGAAAAATTCATGCTTTGTTTCACAATTTTGTGAAATCGTCCCAAGAAAAGCAACAAACCAAACAAACTTACGATTTTCAAACACAAAATTTATTACATTCCTAATATATATAGAGAGTCTAACTGTAAAACAGATTTCGGCCAAGAGTGACAAAACACAAAAAAAAACACTGCGCATATACAAAATACAGAAAGAGAGTAATCAACAAACTCAAATCGCGTGAAAGAACTCAACGACCTGAAAAGGATGAGCACGACGACCATTTATTTCATACTGAGAAGGCGTAATGAAAAATCTAGTAGCTTCAAGAAAAAAAAAACAAGAATTTTTCTCGGTACTCTAATAGCGAGAAATAGCAATTTTCAGTAAACAAATTGTTAACCTACTACTACTCTTTTCTCTGTATTTTAAAAAGGCATTGTAAGCAAATAAATTTTAATTGAATTTCACAGAAAGCAGAATTGGACAAAATAACAAAAAATAAAAAAAATGACGAAACGTCCCCATCAATAATCATGAAATCCAATCGCGACAAAGAAGGAAGAGAAAATTTTCGTTAACAGTCCGTAAACAAAAGAGACAAAACTGATTGGCGGCAAACAACAATACACTCTCCTGAGCGTAATAACGATAATATTCTTTCATCACACGAAGCTCTCGAGGTTAAGTCGGCCGATAACCTCGTGTCGTTTCCTCGTAATTGCCGGTTCTGAGATAATTACCAGCCACTGAATGAGGAGTGAAAGGGAAGCGGTGACTCGATCCAAGAAAAGAGAAAAGTCCACTGTTTTCAAGTGTTTCAATCAATTTTTGTTTTGTGTGCGTCTAATAAAATTCAAATTTTTCCCCGAATGGTAAACCGAATCTATTCTTCCAAAAAACAATGGATTACGTTTGTTAACTTTTATGTTTTGCTGCCAACTGATAATACAAAAAAGGATTAACTTTCAGTGTGAATTAATGATGCCCAAAATAGTAAATAAAAAGCTTCAATATACCAGTAGAGTTTAAGTACACTTTTTCTAAGAGAGGAAGGAAGGAAATAAAATTAGAAATTTGTTAAAAATAGTAAAACTGGATTGATACACGTGAGATGATTTTCATGTAGGTATGCGCGAGTGGAATGTGTAAAATTGAATTCCACGAAGGCTTGAAGCACTTAGTACGTTACCGATAGGGAACATGAAAAGACAGCGGCATGGACAGGGTCCTTTATGGACATGAAACGAGCGCTTCATCAATAGAATCATTCCGAGAATCACGACTGCAGCCTTTCATAGATAGATTATCGCGACGGATTGCGAGAATCGCATGGCGAAATCAATCTTTCGTGGATTGAAGTGCGTAGTCCGTATGACTTGGCTTTATTTCCGCCTCCAGCACTTCCCACGTTTCTCTCATCCCTCATCTCCCCTCTGACATTGTGATTAAAACAGGATGGATGACGCCATTGAATCCAACTTTTTTCCTCCCTTTCCATTTCTAATTGTCATTTTACTCGCAACAATCAATTAGAAATTTTCATTTCCTTCTACTATATTTTCAAACGGAAACTTGTGCGCATTTCTGTCGATTTTTTTTTACTATTTTTTGAGTCAAAGTTGCTACGATCGATACTGTACCATCTACACTGTATATTCTACAGTATATTATATTTCATATAAAAAAATAATATATAATTTTTTCAATAAATTCATTTGTAAAAATATCTGCGTTCAAGTGTATGTGACATCAACAATAATAATGTCAATGCGACCAACTAATCTGTGTAATCAATTATATTCTGTAATTTTGTTTTCATTATAGTACTCTGCACGAATTGGCACAGCCCGTATATTTCATTATTATACAATAATAGTAAAAAGTAGAATCGCTTACAGCATTTCCCAATAAATTATGCAAAAGAAATTCTCGAGACTTTTTTTTTATTGCAAAAATCCTGTTTCTCGTGTGTAGGCAAATTTAACGATACGATTGTGTACGCCTGCCATATGGCTCTTTGCAAATAGCATTATATACAAACACGAAAGCTTTGCGGGTAAAAATGCAACCAGTTGCTTCCGCATAATACCACACAAGTGGCTTTGAAAATTGATAGAATTTCTTTCATCCCAAAAAAAGATTACTAAAATAATTTCGTTGTCATCGCGAGATTTTGTTCCTATACTGAAAAAAATGTTGTATCCATTTCTTCTGTTATTCTTTTACATTTGTTCTTGAATTTTTTAATTGCTTCCTTGTAGAGGAAGAATTGTACATTTTGGTTCCCAAAAAAGAAATCAAAAAGAAATTATAATTAATTCCAAAGAGAACATTTCTCTAGAAATGATTCACTTGAAATATCAAGTATATATATACAAGTTTCATGTTGCAAAAGTTGCTTAGAAGAAATGAGTGATTGACTCACGATTAACTCGAGATGTAGAAAAATTGAAACAGCATTTACTACCACGAATTATTACCAATTTACTATACATATCAAATATCTTAAAAGATTTGTAGGATTTCAAAAAAAGATAATTCTGAAAAAAATTTATTCTCGGTAAAAATTATTCCAAAACATATTTGTTAATCACTCTCTAGGCTTGAATTACTAAAAACTCCATTAATTGTAGTAAACATTATTTTAATGTTAATTATTTTATTTATTATTTGTTTTCTTTAAGTAGATAGTAGGCAAGAAATCATTAACTTGAATCAAATAACTTTTTTTATTTTTCAATCAACTTTTTTCAACTTTCTACAAATAGAAATTAGAATAAAAATTATAATTAGAAATAACTATTTATAAAGTAAAAGAAAGATATCATGACAAATAGTGTTCGTTCTCATTTGTCAATAAAACGGAGAAATGCAAAGATACAAAATTATTATTAGATAATGTCATTGACTGTTGATGACTTTTTTTCTCAATTACACGATAATACACAATTTCTAAGTATAAAAACATGAAACATGCAACAATGTATATATGTAATGTAGAAATTTGTAACTATAATTGTTCCAAAAAAAGAGTGTTTCCAGATAAAGTAATTTATGAAAAATGTTACTGAGAAAAGGAATATAAAATGAAATTATACGAAATTATCATCGACTGAAATATATGCATATATATATATATATATATATATATATATATCGTGTAAAGAATTCATGACGTTAATATATTTTTAGGAATACTAATGAAACTAATATACTTCTATATTTTCATAGTAGCGAGTTTCTTTTTTATTTACAAGACGATGATTTTTTTCTTGGAAAGTGATATTAATAACAAAGTTAACAGCAGGGTCACGCGATAGGATTGCCTTCAAGGAACCAAATAGATTGACCTTGTCTAAAACGATTGTAACCAATGGTTACGTTCGTAAAATACGAATCTATTTTTGGGTTATAATGTTTATTACAATTAATTTACTAATTGCCTATCGTTTCAATTATTTCCCATTACTACATGTTTATTTCGATTTATTCCTTATATCAATTTCTTATCATTTAAATTATTTATTACTCTAATTATATTTATTATTTCAATTTTTTTTATCACTTCAATGATATAAAGCTGTTCAATTATTTAATAATTAAATTGTTTGTTATTTTAATTATTTATTGTAGCTTCAATTAATATTTATAAAGGATGTTCAGATTCAATTAATTAATATATGGTGATAATATAATCATAATTTATTTAATAAATTAAATGCATTACAATACATTGAATTTTTTGAAAGTATTTAAATTATATGCATTAACGTAAAGTTGTTGGAAGAATTTCGGTAGTTATTTTTTTATAAGAAAAAAAGGTGTTTCAGTTTGAACCTCCCCAAAACAGATGGCAACGAACCGCCTTTAATCTTCAGTATCGACATTAAGTACTGTGTCTTAAGATCTTCGAGGAATTTAATTTTAACGAGGACAACCTATCACTTGATGTTTCGGTGCTTCTTCACCCTTTTCTTATCTCATTCTACACCCTCTGTATATAAAATTATATTCAAATAATCCTCCAAATTTTTTTCCCGAAAGTCCAAATGTAATTTGAAAAAGAAGAAAATAAAAACAAAAAGTACATACATATAAAAATAGCAAGTTAAAAAATAAAAACTCACAATTAAATAAAAGTTAAACAAAATAAGTGTTCAATTTTTATTCAATTGCAAATTTTTACAAATAAAAATTAAATGAAAAGTTAAAAAAAAGCTACAAAACAAAAAATTACCAAACAACAAATTTAAAGAAATACATAAAGAATATGATTGTTTTTATCAGATAAAAAATAATTGACACAGTTTCGGTTAAACTAATGAATATCTAATGAATAATTGATGAATATACATATATGTAAAAGAATCGAAGAAAATATTTGTCTCGATGATTATTTCTATGAGTGCGCGCTTGTTCTCACGCGATAAAAGAAAAAGAATCGAGTCATTTAGCATTTGCAATAGAATCGATTGTTCCACGAAGAAAAATGTGGCAGGGGCTTTAACGGTTTTCCTTTAAACGATTCGCTAAGTTGGAAATCTTGTATTCAACTGTCAGGGAGCGAGCGCAAATAGCGAGCATTAGACGGAAAACGGATAGAAATTTATATACCCGCAACAGAGATTGTCACATATGACTCATAGCAAACTATATGGCGATAATTAAATGGCACTCTTAAGGAATACCGATCGATTACAAGCGGAGTGGTTAACACCATAAAAAGATTAAATCGTCCATTTTCTCTCATTATAAGGATCAATTAATTCACAAACAAGCCGAGTCACTTAATTCCTCAAATTATTCCATTTCCCACCTTGTTAATTAAAATCGTGGACACAACAATTATTCTCTATATTTTCGCTTCACTAGTACGCTCATAATAAAAATTGAACAAAATAAAAGAAAAAATTTGTTTAAGTAGAAAAAAATGATAATAAAAATATAGAGAAATTACTACAAATGATAACAAAATATGGAATTTTTTAAATTTTACTGCAATAAACAATCCTTTAAAAAATTGTATTTATAATTTAATTTTGTAATATTTTTACAATATTCTGGAATTAAATGAAAATAATTCTTGACGGACATTTTTCAATATTAAAATATTTTTAAAATAGAGTTGCATTCCGACAGGTTCGACTGTAAGAGAAAAAATATTTGAAAATGGTAGGTACTAGAAAGAGAAGCAATAACTATTTTATATATTGACAATAAAAATAGAAAAATAATTAAAAATGCCAATGAAAGAAAAAAATATGAACTAAAAATAATAATTAAATGAAAAAAAATAATCTAAAAACGATAATAAAAATAAAATTTTAACTAACAAAGATAAAAAATGACAAAAATAATAAAAAAAAGATAATAAAAAAACTAAATAAAATATTTTTAAGACAAAATATTATTTTAAGTATAAAACAAAAACAGGAAAAAATTTGCATTAATCATTAAATTAACTAATAAGACAATTCTAGTTAATTAAAAGTTAGTTGCAACCATCCTCGATGAAAATTACCATGATTGGAAACGTCTATTGTTCAGAACTATCAATTATTCTATAGAACCTATTGTTCACTTGAAATTATATTAAATCTATATTATTATTACTTTTTAACAATCTTTAACATTTAAATTCGTTCTCCAAAAGAGATTTTTTATATGTAAATGTTAAGTTGGGGCTCAAAATTCTCTCCCAACTATAATTTACCTTTATTAATAGAATAATGATAATAATTAATACAATTACAAATTTCTGCTAATTTCAATTGTTTTAAATCATTCTTAAAAATAGGAAAATAATAAAGAGAACTTAAAAAAATTCGATCTCAAATTGAGTAAGAATCTGACTCAATTTGAAACGCATGAAAAATGAGTAAAGCAGATAGCGCCACGTTCTTGTCATTTATAATATAGACTCATTTTGAGATGCAAGAAAAATGAGTCAAAGTGATCCAACGTTTTGATCCTTTTTTTTGTCTGTATCCTTTGAAAAAGTGTGAACTGAAAAGTAAAAAAAGTAAAAAAAAAAACAAAAATAATATAATATTGCAAATAAATAAATTGCTGGAAAAAGTTTAAAGAGACAAAATCATCAGCGCAGTGAAAGTTCCATTAATTTTAAAAATAAAATTCCGAGATGAAATCTGCGCTTTTCTTAAAATTTCACAAATATTTGAATTCCTCTAAATTGCTAAATATTATGACTTCAATAAAGTACTTTTAAAGCCGGAATTGGAAATAATGTTCGTGTCAGTTGTACGTTCCAAGTAGTGTAGTCACTAATTAAAAGGAGATAGAGATCGCGGAAATTTCGCATCCGCACGTACCTCCTCGGCAATAATTGCCATTTTTGTGAAAGTGACTTCTCTCTCGCGGTTAGATACTTTTTTTCTTTTCTTTCTCTTCTCTATCCTCCCACGACAATTGGCATTCTACTCATAAAAGACTCGCTTCAAAGTCTCTTTAATAGACTCTTACCAAGAACTGTAAGTACTGTGTTTTGTTTTCTCACTCTTTCCTTCTATTTCTTTTAATTTCCCCCACCCCTCTCACACTTGTCATGTTGGCGGTAAATTATCGCAATAATTACTTATGTAACGCATTGACTTTCTAAGAATAAACTGTCACATACACTACTGTCACATACATATTTGAATTCAAAGTGACTGCGTGTAGGAAAAGTATATGTGCAAATAATATATTTCCCCTGCGATCAGTTCGGAACGCATGATGCACAAAAGTGGTATCTGATAATTATACGCAGTACACTTCATTTTCCATGAAAAGTGCATTTTTATTTCTTGGGATCATATCGATCACGGGAGAAAATTAAAGACGCATAACGAGAGGGTTTATTATTCCCGGCTCGTTAAGGTCGTCATTCGTTAGCATCACGATTGCCTTTCTAATAATAGCGAAATAATTCACCTATGATGATGATGATGATGTTGCTCGAAGATTTTTTTTCCATATATTGTCACTTTTAAGAAATTCTACTTGTAAAAAAATTACATTTCTCTACTAATACTAAAATTACGTAAAGAACCCTCGAATTCACGCCACAGAATGACAAAATTATAACACCTACTTTAAGATACATCTTCCAAGTACGACATCAATTTTTCAAAAAAGAAAACGAATACTAAGGTAACTGACTTTTTCAAGGTAAAAACAAACATACACGCGAAGACGCATTGCTGACACATTAGAGACGGATAATTGGACTTCTGCCATCGTTGTCTCCAAACTTTTGACGCAAAAGCATCAGACTAGACGTATCGTTTGTAAAGTTCAAAATTAATTTTCCAAGAAAGGAATATTTTTAGAAAAAAAACAACCCACGATTTTCCTCTCTTAACATTATATATAAAAAAGAATAATATATAACACGTAAAAAGAAGAAGAGTTTCCAATGAAAAATAGAGCGTAGGACAGCAAATAAATTTAGAAACATGTATATTGTAAAGAATCAAAAATTGCTCAACAATCTTTTATTATTTCTCTATATATTGTATCATCGTAACAGTTTAAAGGTTTATTCATATATCAAATATCAAAATCTTTTCCGCGTGATACTTATTAATATTCACGAAATATTATGAATAATCTATGGATTATTCATAACTTATTGTAAACATTTCCTCAAAATTATTTCGTGGAAAAATAGTAAAATATGTTTCTATATAAAAGATGATGACTTTTAAAACAAATTTTTTACCTTGAACATCGAAGACCTAAAATACAATCCTTTCTTTATAGAAAAATTAATGCAAAGATTTATATTCTTATTGCTTGAAATTCATGTTATTTTTGAGTAATTGTCTTTTAACTAACAATTACTTAAAAATCTACGCACATGAAACTTGGAGATGAACTTAATTAAAAAAATTCCTTTCTGATTTTTCTTTTTAAAAAACTTTGCGGACCTGGTCCTAAATGCTAATAATTCATTTGAAAATATATTTCTCAGAGATTTTGCGATTTTTCGCATTAAACTAAAATTTAATATTTCTTCCTACGATAATATAAATCTTTCAAATTGTTTTATACTCAGTTCAAAAACTGAATTTTCATTTTTCTCCGTGCAGAGAACAAAAATCAAAACATTCGCAGAATTTAGAGATTTCTGAATTGGAAACGGATCACTACTTAGGATTTAAGTAATAACGTAACTTGAATTCTAAGGAATAAAGGCACCTTTACAATCTTAGTCTTGTGATCATAATTCTATTAAAAAATAATTCTAAACTAAAGAGTAAGCAGAACCTATTTCCCTAATATTCTAGTTCCTATTAGGTTTGTACTTTGGATTTTTGAAATTTGGACCTAAATCATTATAATCTCTTTTAGCAGTCGAATTTTAATAAATCAAAATAAGTTTAATTTGCCTTCAGATTCGACCAAGTTTTATAAAAAAATTCAGAACTTAAGTAAAAACCTTACAGAAGTGCTTCAGTTTGTAAACTGAAAAGCGAAAACTCCTCCTGAATATACAACAAAAAACAGTAACATGTAAGAGTAAGAGATTCAGAACATAAAACTACTCGTCAAAAATCTCCCAGTCTTTTGAATAATTTTTCGAAACAATCAATGAGAATAGATGCAGTAATACAAGACTCATCTCAGAACATAAAATGATTGCTAAACAATATATCACAGAGAACACTTATATGAATAATAAACTCCCGCTCTTGGAAATTGAAACAGAGTAAATTGAAAATTATTTCTCTCAAGATAAGATGATATGATGTTGTTGCGAGGAGAGGAGTAGCTGAAGCGAACTATTGAGAAGCTGATTGCAGCTGATTGTGAGTTGAATTCACATCGCGTGCTCGCATTTTTATACAAAATACACGTGCGAATCGAGTTGCGCACAACTGCGCGCGCACGATGCGCGTGCATCAAGGGAGCCCGGTTTTACACGAGAATCGGTATCTCGGCACGTGTGTCGACAATTCGTAGTATTTGTGAAGTAGCGCGAAGGCGAACTTCCGCGAATTCAACTCGGACTCGAGTAGCCGAGTGTCGTAGTGCCAGAAGGCCAAGCCCCCATTTAGAAGTCACACCAGCAATGGCTCTTACAGACGGCACAATTGTGGTAGTAATAGTAGTTTTCAATATTTCCACAATTCTTTAATTTAAGCAAAACAATGCGATTTTCTCGCAAGAAAAGAATGCAAAGAAACTTATTCTTTCGAAAAATAACAAATGATCAGAATACACCAAAAAACAAAGACTGTTCTGTTTGATTTTTAGCTCCACGAGCAATTTTACAAAATTAAAGGTGTAATTTGTAAGTTATGGTGTTTGGGTTTAACAACAAAATGGCCAATTCAGCAGGTGATTGGCCCCCTGAGATTCGCGCGCCGGGAAATATTGACCATACGTTAATTATTTTTCAAGTTCGAAAGCCGGCTGCTTCGAGTTCTCTCTCGAAGGGACCGAACCCTCTTGCGTGCACCTGCCGTTAACAATAATTTGGTAGCGAGTACGACTTCGAAAAACACCCAACCTTTTTGCTGCTTTGTATATCCAACCAAAAAATTTCCTCTCGGAGAATTTTTTTCTCACCTTTTCCAAGAAGACACACACACACACCGACTGTTTTTCTAGCATAAAAATAGATATTAAATGCACGTCTCGACAGGAATTATAGACTTGAAAAATTGTAAGAACTCGTATATACGTACACTTCGAGGAACTTTATAAAACTTTCATAAGACCTCAAACATTAATATAAGTCTTTACTAAAAAAAATAATCATATACACAAAAAAAGTAAGTATATCGGTTGACAAAGAATTCGCAACTTCTATGAACTTTTTCAAGTTGGATAATAATATATAAAAAGATCTATATCTTCATTCTCTAAAAGAATCTATAGCTCTTGGAAAAAATGTTTTATAACGTTTCAGTGACAAAAGTGTTGTCATTAGGAAGGAAATGCTATTTTCTGAGAAGTTATTGAAAAAAAGTCATGTAAACTAAATTATATAGTTTAAAAAAATAGATACGACTCCAACTTTTTAAGACTTTTAGCAGAACATTTTAACATTCTCAATAAGGTTTTCTTTTCTAGAAATTATGAGGATAAAAAGTGGAATATTCAATTTGTAGGAAAAGTAGTTGAAATGAATACATTTAGACAAGTGTTTTTAGATGTTTCTAATTAAAATATGTTTCCAAATATAAATGAATTCTTCATCAGCAAATTGGTTTATCAAATATCAACAATCTCTATCAATAGAATAATAATATAATCAAAAACTACAAATAAACTATAACAGACAAAAATTTTCGACTTTTTAGTTTTGCTTGCTATAAAATCCAACTATTGAGCTTTGAATGATAAAACATAACTATTCAACATGTTTTTTGTCTCAATTTGATATCGTTAGAAAAATTGTGAATACATAATAACCCAATTTCAACAATAAAACAGGAAATCAAAATTCCATTAAGAGGAAATTGGGAGGAAAAAATAACAATATCGTCTACCGTGAAACACAAACTTATGCCGTATTTTTTTTAAGTGATCCATTGTCAGTCTCATTTTCAAAAGAACTGTTTTTATGTATAACTCTTAGGAAATGTAGTTACTGGAGCAACAAGTGTCGTTCCTTGTAATTCTACAGAGCACTGTTTACAGAATTCCTTCTTTTTCTCGTAAATGTCGCCTGCACAAAGCGCACCTCCTGTGAATCGAGTAATAAGCTTTTAAAATTCTACTCAAAACAATTACTACTAATTCTTTTCATGCGACTACTTTAGACTTAAATATACACATAAACATAATTATAATCCTGTACCGTGAATTATATTTATATCAGCAAACACATCATCTCCTTGTGATAAAATACAGAAAAATTAAAATTTCTAGAATTTAAATTTACAGAAAAAAAATAATAAAACTATCATAGTTAAATTTTCCCCAAATTCAAGTTTTAAATTATGTACTTTAATTTTAAATTAGATTTAAATTCCTAATTAATATTTTGAACACAAACATGTCATTTTATGTTCCTTAGGTCAGTGATTACGACTTCTGTCAAACTTATATATGCCGCGATTAAGAATTAAAATCAGCACATTAATATTCTCCGAGAAATGATCGATAATATTCGACTGTACTTTATAAATTATTGGTCTTTTATTTCCGAGAATAGAGTAAAACATTCACGCTATCATCTTTAAGTGGGATAAAAATAATCCGAGATCTTAATTTTTACCACACAGATAAGAAATTGACGTGAAACCATTTAAAAAAAATTATTAACTTCAAAAGTTCTCTCTCTCTCTCTCTCAACTATTTACTGTTATAGTCACAGCATAAATAAAATACATATGTTATGTTTATCAGCTGGGTAAAAAAAGAAATTATCTAAATTCAAATATTGTCTCTTCCGCGAATTCATCACTTGTCAGCTGCTTTTAACTCAACAAAAACTGTAAGCCCTCTAATGAAGAAAATAAAATTAAACCTCTCAAGCGCAAAGACCTCTCTTTTAAATTTAAGAGCCTCTCTCTCTTTCTCTTTCTCTCCAATCAGACGAAACCAAAGCATTAAAGAAATGATCAAAAAAGATCCTCAAAAAAATATCTTAAAACAGACAACCAAAAAAAAGATCTCGAATAAAGAGAAAAACAATTATGAGAAAATTCAGCAGTCGGATATCAATAGGAGAAGAAGAAAGTTTTTCGATATTGGGGTCAGAACAAAAGAGGGGAATAGAAATAATACAAAAAGTAAAGGGAAGTAAGTAATTTACGTGGAACTTGATCGTTTTCACTCGAAATGGAATTCAAGATTCCGAAAATTCAAAGCTGCTGCTGCAGCAGTCGTTTCGCGATGGCAATCGAGCGTATTTGTTATTCGTTAGACAAGCCTGCGATTTTGCACTTCTCGCGATAAATCACCGTTACGCCGTCTTTGCCATTCGCATGCGTTGTAAAATCAACGAGGCATTTAAATCAGATGTTTTTACGACCTCGATAATGGTTCGCCTATTCTCTATGACAGTTCCACTCTTTCATATCAAAATCGCAAACAAGAAAAATAAAAAATAGCGATAAAAAATAGAAAGAAAGAGACAGAAAGAGAAAAAAAGAGGAAAAATTCGTTAGAGAAAGAAAAGTATAACGATGATAAACTGAATGTACTCAAACCTACTCTTAAAATAGCAAACAGCAAATCAAACTATGTCAATGGGAATATTCGAAAATATATGATTAAGATAACAAACTGAAACTGTTTTTTCTAACTTGTACTTTACAACTACTTAAATTGTCAAAAAAGAATTTGAACTATTTTATTCAAATTTTCTTAAGAAGGATCGACCTCAAAACAAAAATGAGTGGATTTTTACCAAATTTTAAATATCAACAGAGAATGTGAATATGAATAACCTCCCGAAGAGAAAATAGTTTAAAAAAGTTTAATTAGTAATATTCACAACCTACTATGAAATGTGACAACGCTGCATTTCTTTCAATTTCACGGAAGCGCGCTTAAATTTAAAATGGTTGGCTACGTTGTACAGTGACATACACTGAAAAAAGCTTCTGGTTAGGGTATATTTAACACGATATTCTAGTTAAAACTAGGATTTCTGATAATTCCAACCAGAATTTTTTTTTCAGTGTAGTGTACTATAAATAGATACATATTTATAAACTTTATTGAAAATATAATATTACAATTTCAATAATAAATAGGTTAAGAAGCAGATTCCTTCACTAACTTTTGAATGACTGTTGCGATCGACACTTCTTAAGAAGAGAAGAAATGTTCTTTAAGGAAATTTGAACTATTATGACGTCACACTTTTAAAACAAATCCGTTATTACATTCCATTGCTAAAAATTTAGGAGAACTAAAAAATTAGATATTTTCTGCGTGTGGAAAAAACTTTTCCTGAAATTCACAAAAGATAGATGTATCGTTACGAACAAATCTGACAAGAAACAAACATTTCTCCCTAATCGTGAAATTTTTACGACATTGGTCATGGCACGTGTCCTTGTAACAAAAGTTCATTTCCGTGAATACAAATACAATTTTTTTATCGAGTGCTAGTTTTATTTTGTTTTTTATTTAAAAACACATAAACGTTCCAATGACATTGTCCTCTTATGCTTGTACATTATCATTTTGTTCTTTTCCTTCAACGAAGCACAAGTGATTTTTTTGTCGCACATGGTTCTCGACACGATGCATTTTGCTTCCTTGAAAAAAATACAATATTTTTCATTTCACGTTCTTTTTGCCATTCTTATACCTAATGCGAATTTTCGTTTTGAGAAATAATCTCCCATCTTTGAAATGAGTCATAAATAATATCTCTCAGTCCCAAACAGGAATACAAAAAAAAGAAAATAGAGAATTGAATAATTCCACTAAATTTGAGTTTAGAGAGGCAGAAGATGAGATAAATAAAAATTCGTGGAAGGTCCGATTGAAATATTCTCGTTCTCTCTCTCTCTCTGCTTCTCTTGAGATGAGGATTGTTTCCTGCCATCTTTGGGAAGCCTCGTGCACCTGACTGTACAAAATTGGAACTCAAGTCTGAGGAGGTCCATTGGGACGAAAATTGTATTTGACCATGAGACTGAAAAGACTGTGAAAAGAGGGACTTAGTCCCCGTGCTACCTGGCTTCGACTTCTCGACAACAATTATTACACATCTTCAAGAAACGTCATGGAGAGAGAAAAAGAGAGAAACTCTCTCACTCTCGCAACTGGTACGAGTGTCCATCTCTCATAAACGTAACACAGGAATGCAGAGAGAAGAAGATGGAAGAGAGAAAGAGAGAGAAAGAGAGATCTTTTTCTTGGTAATACAACTCCAGACGCGAGTGGGAGTCTTCAGGGAATCTCGCATAGCTGTTTCATTTTCCAAGAGAGAAAATGATGAAGGAGGCTATAAACAAAAAGAGAATCAATCAAGAAAAACTATGAGAGAAAGTATCTTTCCTCACTGATGTCAATCGACCCATGAACAACAGTCCTCCCGCACAAAATAAGTAACATTAATATTATCAAATTTTGTATCGACCCAGTTCTGGTTTTTTAAAAAACTAAACATATTGACACGCTAAATCCAAAATATTCTCATTTGTCCCTGTCTCAAGTAGGGCCCTCGTTAGATTCAGACTAGAATATCTAGTCCAGAAATACTAGTCGGGTCCCTATCTCATTCTAGTTAGATAATTTAGACTAGAAAAACTCACTAGAAATCTATCATATTCCAGTTAGGATAATCTAGACTAGAGAACAATAATCAGAACCTTATATTGATTTCCAACTAGACAAACTAGTGTACAAGTATTGTACATAAATTGACTTTTTAGATAAATAATTCAAATTGATTAATAGAAAAATTATCAGCATTATTCATTAAAAATTTTTACCATATTATTAAATTATTTAATTTTTTAACAAATTTTAAACAAAATTTCAATATTGTTGAAATTCTGACAAGAAATTTCAATAAAACAATTTAATTCAATAAATATCTTTAATTTAAATAAGCAAATTAAAATAATGAAATATTAATAAATTTTAATTATGTAGGTATAATTAATTTTGATTACAATTCATTATAAATAAGTTAAGTTGAAAAATAATAACTTTTATTATTGGTAGAGGTAAAGTATAGAACTTCTAGTCGGGACCCCACTCTCTAAATCTGAATATGTGAAATTTCACTCATTCTACGTTATAACAAAATATACACTTAGAAATAAGTGAATTTTCACACATTCAGATTTAGAGAGCATCAACACAAGCGTGACAAAATCGATTAGAACCCCACTAGTTTTTCTAATTGTAGCCCTATTTAAAATGAAGTAAACTAGTGAGATCCCCATTAGAGTCCAAGCACCACTTCATACGCGGGTAATTTAAGTCTTGTCCAAACCAAAAAAAGCACTCAAGTATTTTTAAAGTTTTAAGTTAAAAAATATACTATTGAATAGATATTTACTTCTTACGTGAATAAAAGGAGTTAACTTTTGTAGTTAAATTATTTTTCACTAAAAATAAGGAAAAATACTTTTCGATGCTGAGCATCGATGTCAACTTCAGGTACCTAATATTTCTACTGATTGACAGTTGAAAATAACTGACATTTTAGTACACTTTTATTATAATTACTAATCAAATTTAACAAATTTTTAACTTTTTTCAACAATAATCAGCCATTTTCACTGACAATTAACTATTTTTTACTGTTTGTAGAAGAAAAAAGTATGATATGATTATCAGTAAAATCAGTTTAGCTGATAGGAATGTAGAGAGCAGAGATATTTTAGTATTTTTTAAGTTTGAAGTAATAAAAATATTTAATAATTTGAATTGATAAATTAAATTAAATTATCCAACATATTCAGATTCAAAAAAATACTTTTAAGAAAAAAGAGTTGCAAATTTTCATTATCTACAAGGATATGTATTTGAAAGTTTTTAGATTTTATTTTCTTTTACTTTTTTCATGGGGGCCTGACTAACATAAAAGTTCCCTGTTTGAACGCAAATCGATTTTTTTAATCCGAGAGCTCAATTATTGACATAAACATGTGAAATCTTGATAATTTAAATTTATACAGAGTAACGTACTAAAGAAGCAAAGAAAAAGCGATATTTTTTCAATCATCACTATTCTTTCCCTCTTCAAAAAATATGAGAAAATTTAATTATCGAAACGAATAACGCAATAACGAGATACATTAGAAAATCGCATATATATAAATAACTATTGTTTTGATAAATATTGAACATTTCTGAAAATCGTACATGGAAGCTAAGAGAAAATACACTTGCTAGGAAAAAAACAGAATTGGAAAGTTTCTAGGAAACAATTATGCAATATTTTTAAAGTAAAGAGGCACTTTTTTTCTTCTTTAATAAATCGATTCACATTGGCGTTAAGGATTTTTCAACATAAATCAATGTAAATAGAAGCTTTGAAAATAATAAGCATTTGGTGCACGTGCATGTAACGAGCATTAGACATATCCGGTCAATCGAACAAGCCTCGTATTACGGAAATGCATTGAGGCTTGTGAAACATCTCAATTTCCGGTTTACAAATAATAATCCTTGAAAAATATATGTACAAGGAACAATCGTTTACTATTAATCATACCTTTTCACAATTTTAATTGACTTTGTCTCGACTCTTACAAATCGGCCATAATGGCATAAAAATGTTATGAAGACAAAGTTTTAATTATTTCTTAGCATTTTTGTGTGAAGAAAACAGTTTCCACGTAAAATTAGAAATAAAAGTGGTCAGTCAGACCGTCGAGAATGGAAAAAGGGACCTGGTTCCGACAATTTCAGTCTTCCTAGAAACAGATTTTCTCGGAGGTTTCAACAGTTTTGTGTAAGGTCAAAAAAAAAAAAAAAATTCGCACTAGACAAATATTTCTACTTTTTTCACATTATGTGTGCCAAAATTTTTTTTCTTAGGGAAAATTTAGAGTTTATTTTCAGTTAACAAGACGCTCTTACCTCTATGAAAGCGTCTTTTTCACGCTGGCAAATAGTTTCTCAGATGATGATTGGCTTTAATCCAAACTATATAATGTATCACAATGTTACAATCTCTCTCAAGAGAAAGTGTATTCAAGTTCCACAAATGTTCTTTGAAAAAAAATAACGGATTTCTCTTTTAAATTCAATTGAAATTTCAATTGAAAAAATTCACTTTTTAATATACGAGATTTTTTATATGAAAAGAGAAAAAAAATTAATAATTTTACTAAACTTTATCCAAATGGTGAAAATTAGAAAAAAGTTTTTTTTATGAAGAATAATTGAACACTATTTTCTCATATAAATCCATATTTTCGAATGTCAAAAATGATTTTTTTAATTAAAAAACTACACACACAAAATCAGACGTTGTCCATCAACTGCAATCGACTGACGCAAACTGATGGCTTGCCTCGAGAGTGAATGAATCTATTGCTGCACGTGACGCTTGGAGGGGGGAAAAAGCACGAGGAATCGTGGGAGGAGAGCGACAGTAGTGGGGGAAATCATAGAAATCTACAGGGAGAGGGACGATGCAATGTTTTAATTCTAATTTTTTTAAAAATATTTTTATAACATAAAATGCAGTATTTCATAAACATGTATTTTAGATGAAATCATTTTTTCCTTGTTAATCAACAATAATTTGAAAGTTATCTTAAGAACTAAACAAATATGAAAAATATCTTTTTCCCATAAAATAAAAAAAGAATACGGCGAAAACCAAGTAATTTGAATAAAATATTAAAAAGTGAGCTACGTCAGTTTGAGGGTTAACAATATAAAAAAAGTATCTCTCCTTATGTCACAAATCCTCCAACAATAGAGAAACAATTTTTTCCATGTTAAAAATAGAAACTTATTCTTTTGAACATTTTACATTAAAAAGGTACAATTACTTAGAATTATTTTAACAATGACATAATTGTAAGAAAAAAATACATATGCAATCAAGCAAATGAATGTAGTAATAGGTAAATGAAATTTCAAAAGAAACTAATATAAAAAAGAAAATATAAATTTTATATAGACAACAATTCTAAGAATAAATTGTGATTGACCCCCATATTGGAAACTCATAATTATTTAATATCCTTCGAGAAATGTCATTAGGTATTCATATTTAAAGTATATAAAGACAACTGCAATAATTTTAGAACGGAACTCATTTGATTATATTTTACGACATACTAATACATAAATACTAAACGATAATGAAATAATGACGTTTTTTTGATATGATCATTTCAATAGTAATTACTGTGATTTATTCCGCGAAATTCTTAACGAGGAAAGAATGAATTTTTTATTTACATCATTCTCACAATATTAATTTACAATTAATGACAATTGTGAGAATTTGTTAAATTTATTCTTAGGAAATGAAAATTATCATGAAATTCTTGGAAAGTGGGAAGAAAATTAAAAATTTCATAAAAACAAATGTTTTCTCTTTTAAAATATGTTTGCTAAAGAAGTATTAATATTTATAATTATATAATTATAATTTCATCATGTAAACAAAGTTTTTAAACAAAAACTTTCTTCATATAAAAATAAAATAATAAAAATCGAAATAGTTCTTAGGATATAAAATTTTTGATTTAATAATATAATTAAAAATAGTTTAATATGTAGATAACTTCGATTCTTCCAAATTGATAAAAATGTAGTATTACAAAAGTTAAGAATTTCGAGGGGTAAAAAAAATATCTTCCAATAAAAAGTATTGATTTAGAAAATATGTTTCAAAATATATTAATTTCGACCATGTTGCGCTCTCTGTTTCTCTTTCATCAAAATAAAGATTGGATAATAAGGTAAAAAGCTCATAAAGAAGATTTCTAAGGTTCCGAGAAACCATAGTACTTAACTCTTCGAAGAAAGAATTCGAGAGCAGACGAAAGGGGACGAAAAGTAGATGAAAATAGTTCTTCCCCCCTCTCCCTCTCTCTCTCTCTCTCTCGAGCTTGTTAAACCCTTCATGATTACACTATTCCCTGAAGTTGCAAGAATCCTCGAAAATGGACATCTCGAATTTCTATTTTCGAAGAAATCTAGAGATACTCGGAAAGTGACTTTCATCCGGGAGGATCCAGGTGTTACTTTTGGTCCACGAGTTTCATGTTTACCGGATATTCAAACGCCATCTGTCCTTCCTTCTTTTACCCCTCAAACTCTGTATTTCTACATTTCATGGAAAGAGACGATGACTTTTCACCGAATTACAAAACATCTGACACAATTTCATTTGTTTGAAAATGACTCGAACAAATTGCTCATATTGAGAAATTTGTTATTCATGAAATTGTAAGTACTGTGTATAGATAAAAATCTCCATGACAAATTGATTTTTTTAGAATAGAATATTTACGTCACTCAGTACAACAGTATAATGAAAAGAATTGTTTGAGTACATCTAAACTAAAGGTTTAAGTAGAAATTTTTAAAGGTGTCACTGCGTTTTTAAATACAGCCCTTTCATTCTTCACTCTCATGCATTTACGCCATCGCCATCTCGACAGCCATCTTTCAAAAGGAAACACGAGACAGGCGTGTCTAGATCACGAATCTTTGAGAAGGAAACCTTGACAAGATGCTGGAATGTCGTTTCGTATCGAATTTCAGATCCGATATGAATCCCTTGAAATATTATTAATCACTTGAAATATAATAACAAAAGTACCAGCCGCGGTACACTAAATTTTTCAAGACAATCAAGAAAATCTCCGCCTAACTATTTACTATAAGAAGAGTGGATATCTTAGTTACTGTCCAATTTTAAAAAGAATTACTTGCTTATATAATAGTTAAAAGTGTCTGCATCAAAATTTAGCTCGGAAGTGTTATTTTAATACCGAAAATAAGGTGAATTTTCTATTACATAAACTTTACACAGTTTTTTGTGTGTTGTTAGGGCAGATTTTACATAAAATTATAGTTAAAACCAGGATTTCTGGTAATTCCAACCAGAACTTTTTTTTAGTGTGATAAAAAATAAATTTGAATGGCCCAAAAATTAAGATAATTTATGCGAAAGTCTTTCACGTTATATATTTATAGTCAACACACAAAAACTAAAAATTTCCAGGAATATGTATAAAAGTTGATTGAATGAGAACCAATATTTGACAAGAGTTCGAAATCTATATGTTATGTTCGACAAATATGTACCGTAGATAATGCACTATCATTGTATATGGAAAATTGGAACAAGAACGGATTAAAATTGTATTGATAGAAATGTTAAAAGAACTTTTCTATGCATATACTTTTAAACAAAAATGCTCAAATAACAATTTTAAGGTAGTAGATAACCGTGACAGCATAAGAACAGCTTTCCATCAAAAGACAGGTGACTATAAGAAAGAGAGAGAGAGAGAGTGAAAGAAAGCAATTCTCCTACGCCTATTTGAACCAGATGAAAGTAATATTAAAGCCTCACATTGAAAAAAATCCATGATACATTTTCAATTACATCCCCTTAGTAGAGTAAAAATGAATAAAAAGAACTACTTTTTTAGTTAGTCTGACTATTTTGGATACTTGTTTTAACTGTTTTATATAGTTAAAAAATATTAATTAAATTAATGCAAATTCGTAAATAAATTTTTAACAGCAGGTATGTTACAGAAATAACTACAGAAAGCAGTATAGATTCTACTTCTTAAATTAGTCCCATATAGGCTAATTTTGCAGTAGACTTTACTTCTTCTAGCAGTTGAATAATTTTCCATGTATTTTTTGTTATAGAATTTTATAGAAAAGTATCAACTGTGAAAAGTTATAAATGCAACTGCTTCAAGTAGTAAATTAAACTACAGTTCCCAGGTGCGAATTTCGATTTGCTGACAGAGTTTGAAGGTTGGATCACAGTTGGCCTAACTTTCGTATGCGAAGTTTTGGTTGCCAAAGTTTGCCCAACTTTGTCAAGTACCAGTGCCTACAGTTAGCCCGACTTTGCTGGCCAACCATTACATGCAGAGGTAAAACCAACCATCGGGACAACTTTAGCCACAAAAGTTGGTACGCTATAAGGGGAACGTAGTTCATAGGACTTACAAGTTCAAGTTGCCAGACTCTTGGACTCGGTTAGCCCGACGGTTGTAGCTTCTATATTCATTTAAAGTTATATACTCCCATGTAAGCGTAGCATAGTAGTCAGCGTATAAAATTATTAAGCTGAAGTTCGCAACGTTTTTAAAAACGAAAGCAATAAAATAATGCGACCATTTTCTCCTATTTTTAATTCTAACTCATGTTATTCTAAACAATTGTCTTTTAAGTAACAATTAATTTATTAAAAATTAACAAACATAAAAAAAAATTTTTAGAGGTAAATTCAAATTGAGAAAAATTCTTTTCTAATTTTTCGTTTTTTAAAACGTTGCGGACTTCAGCTTCATTATAAAATTTCGGTGCGTTAGGTTCAGGGTTCAATCCAAGCGAACGTTAGATATTTTACACGCATAGAAAGGGTCTAGGTAATTTGAGTCAAAAGGTAATAAATAACAACAATGTTCAAACCATTTATGAATTCTTTAAATCGTAAATTATCTTCAATATATACTTTTTAAAATTAAATGAATCTCATACTATTCGTTTTAGCTGATTGCAAAATTAGAAAAAAACTGCAATTTTCTAGATGGTTTGTGTGAAAAGTTAGTAAATAGGAATTATTTGTTTAAACAATTGCTGAATTCATAAATTAACTTTATTTTATACTATTTGTATAATTTTCTGCACTAAAAAAAATTTCTGGCACCCGTATACCAGGAATTGACTAATTTGCCTGATTACGAGAGGCATCCACACCCGTGTTGAAATTGCCCGACTTCGCCTTATTTGAAGAAGGGCATTGATGAGGATTTAGTGAGACCAACCACACCAATAATGTCTAGATAGGTGATAATAGGGCACTGACTAGAATGCCTTCTTTTTCTAAATAGGGAAATCTAGCTGGATCTATTTATGCCCCTATTAAATATTTCAATCAGGCTCTGACTAGAATGCCCTTTTTTCTAAACAGAGAAACCTATCTGGTATCTATTTATGCCCCTATTAGGTATTGTAATTAATGTTCAATTTCATTGACAAATCACAATTTCTAAATAATAAGCAATGAAATTAATCAGAAAATTAGTTCTAAACGCATATTAAAATACTATTTAAATATAAAAACTATTTGAGCAAAAATTATTGCTATTTTTAAATTTCAAAATATTGCACTTTTTCTCACAAGCGGTAAAGAAATGTTCTGCTTAGTATATAAGGACGATGAGAAAGTAGATTCATAGCGTGCGAGTTAGTGATAGGTTGATTGGTTGAAACAGTGTCGTTTGCATGTGTGTTTGTTCAGTGACTTGTTCAGTATTACTGGCGCAATATTACGCCTGTCGTAAATTTTTGCTTTAGGTATTTAGAAAAACTAATAAGGCGCTAAAGAGGCCTTCTAGTTGAATCCCCACATTTTGCTTTTCTATTCAGGCAGTGACAAGGCAATCTAGTTAGATCCTCTCTATCTTTCCACATTATTATGATATTTTAAGCATGTCGAAATTAGAAGGGTCCTGGCTATTTTTCCTAATTTGCGCCTCACTAAACAAAAGAGCGTCTATTGAGGGCCTTACTAATTCCTACTTTCAACTTCTATACGGGCTAAGTCTTTTAACTATAGGTTGTCCTAGCCCGTGTAGAAATTGAAAGTAGGAATTAGTAAGGCCCTCAATAGACGCTCTTTTGGTTAGTTAGGCGCAAACTAGGAAAATTAGTCAGGACTCTTCAAATTTCGTCACGCTTAAAATATCAGGTGATGATGTGAAAAGATAGAGAGGTTCTAAATAGATTGCCTTGTCACTGCCTGAATAGAAAAGCATAATGTGGGAATTCAACTAGAGGGACTCTTTAGTCATAGTCTTCATAGTCATAGTCATCATTAGTTTTTCTAAATACCTAAAGCAAAAATTTACGACAGGCGTAATATTGCGCCAGTAATACTGAACAAGTCACTGAACAAACACACACGTAAACGACACTGTTTCAACCAATCAACCTATCACTAACTCGCACGCTATGAATCTACTTTCTCATCGTCCTTATATACTAAGCAGAACATTTCTTTACCGCTTGTGAGAAAAAGTGCAATATTTTGAAATTTAAAAATATCAATAATTTTTGCTCAGATAGTTTTACACTACCGGCAGAAATTGTCGGTACGAACGACGAGCAAGCTACGAAAAGTTGCTGCCGAAATTAAATTAACATATTTTATTATTGAAAAATGATAGGAACTTGGTTCTTGGATAGTTTCAAAGCCAATTAAATTCTGCGTCGTTTGATATATAAATGAAAATTATTTGATATTTTTGAGAGATTTTATCACCTAAAAGATTTTGAAAAAAAATTAATTAATTTGTCTATTTTTGTGCACCATGTTTGTGTGGCTGCACATTCTAGAAAAATTTAGAGAAAAATTTTAAACTCTAGCAACTTAATCTTTAAAGTCTCAGCTTTTATTTGAGCCTTGAAAATTGAAAATCCGTTCAGTAGTTTTTGAAATATCTAAAAAATTATCCTAGCATGTTGTTTTATAATTTAGGCGGTGATACACACTTATTGCACTCTCGCTGCTCACCTGGTTCGTTGCGGCAGGGCCGAATAAGCGGCAAATAGAGTGGGGGTCATATTTGGAGCTCTTTTTAAGTTTTTTGTAATTTTAGATTTAATATTCATTGAAAATTTAATAATTGTTAAAGGTAATTATTATTATTATATATATATATATATATAATTAAGTTATCATTTTACAAACTTTCATGATCAAATAGTCGTTTATTTCTACGTACAATTTTCACTTTTCTAACTTTTTTCCCAAATTAAACGACTCTTTGATCATGAAAGTTTGTAAATTACCTTTAACAATTATTAAATTTTCAATGAATATTAAATCTAAAATTACAAAAAACTTAAAAAGAGCTCCAAATATGACCCCCACTCTATTTGCCGCTTATTCGGCCCTGCCGCAACGAACCAGGTGAGCAGCGAGAGTGCAATAAGTGTGTATCTCCGCCTAAATTATAAAACAACATGCTTGGACATTTTTTTTTTGGATATTTCAAAAACTACTGAACGGATTTTCAATTTTCAGGACTCAAATAAAAGCTGAAACTTTAAAAATTATGTTGCTAGACTTTAAAATTGTTCTCTAAATTTTTCTAGAATGTGCAGCCACACAAACATGGTGCACAAAAATAGAAAAATTAATAAATTTTTTTTCAAAATCTTTTAGGTGATAAAATCTCTCAAAAATATCAAATAATTTTCATTTATATATCAAACGACGCAGAATTTGAATGGCTTTCAAACGATTCAAGAACCAAGTTTCTATCATTTTTTCATAATAAAATATGTTAATTTAATTTGGACAGCAACTTTTAGTAGCTCGCCCGTCGTTCGTATCGACAATTTCTGCCGGTAGTGTAATTCTTAATCGTTTAGATAATACTGTTCATAAAGATTCAAGAAGTATACTAGTAAACACCCTGTAAAACTATTATATTTAACTAATTGAAAGTAGGATTTTACAGATTGAATAAATAAATATACGGTAAGCAGATTCAAAGTATAAGTTAAAGAAGATAAAAACTTGCAATTTTTTTTCTAATTTTACAACTAACTAAAGTGCAGTTACCCTATGCTTGAAATTGTAATAAGATTCGACCCTCGAACTCAGGACCCGGCTGCATGGTGAGGGAAGGCTAGTTTCCCTCATGAGACGGAATCGATGATCGTCGGTCCCCAATCATCGGCCGTATGGTGGGTGGTGCATTTTAGTTTCAAAACGGTTCCAATTTTTTTTCCATTCCTCCATTCGTCTCTGCATATTCAAAAGGATCTTATCAGATTTTTCACACACCTTGACTTTTTTCTGTACATTCAGTTTTTTATGCAAATTAAAAACTGATTCGATCGAGAATAGAAATACATTTTTTTAACCACATTTCATAATTCGCAAGCAAATTAGCAAAATATGAAACTCATTTCCTTGATGTAGACAAATTGTCTTTTCTTCTTTTTTCTCTGTACAATTTTTGTTCGACGCGCTTATATAAAACATAACGGATGTACGTGATTGATTAAATCACTTCCGGCCTACGGCTACTGTCTTACGAAAACCTGTCAGCCATGATCTTAAGATTTATTACTGTCAGAAACAAACGTAATTGCACGTTATATTTGTTTTATTACTTCTCGGAAATATAAATAAATTAACTTCTTTCAATATATTTTCGGAATATGTATATACTTTTTAATGTCATTTGAATTGATTCTTATATAATACAATTTGTTCAAATGGAGTTCGAGTCAAGGAATATGAGTTCATTTCTTTATATTTGTTAATTGGAGGTTAAAATAATAGAATTAGAGAAAATGATTATTTGTATTTCATACACATGCCAGAAATATAAAAATTCTTTCATTAAAATATGATTTGAATGGAAGAAATTACTAATTTTTAGTCCAATTTTTGGGTACAATTGTACCAATCAACTAAAACAAAATATATAAGTATAAATTTAATTAAAGAGACAATTATTTTTAAGATTTTCAAAAAGAGGTTTTTTTATTTATATTTATCGAATTTAATATCCTCTTCTATTTTTTTCACAAAATTGTAAATTAACTTTCATTAACTTTTTTACAAATTTCCAGACTAGGGTCCAAGTAAGAATTAAACACAACGGCCTAACCTGAGCCACATCGGGCCGTGTATTTTATTCCATAATAGGAAAGACCCGATCCGTCCCCAATCCGGGCAGTGGTGAAATTTCTACACAGGAAACTTTTATAAAAGACAGAATAATTTTTAACCACAAGTATAATAAATATTTTTTTAAATAACTTATAAATTCGAACACCCAGCATGAATTCAATGGGGGTGTCCAGATATTTAAGAAAGAAAATCACAGTATAGTAAATATATATAAAAATCGAAAAAGGTATCCGTTTTTTATACAACTATATGTATATATTATGTGTGTGTGTGTACGTTACACCTTTCTCTTTTCTGAAAATGTTTAGTACCTGCTCCTATACACAACTATCTTGAATCATAAAATGATATTTCTATTTGGTATAGGCATAATCATGTTTGCTCCACAATCTTTTTTTTATCAAGTTATAAATTTGCTCCAAAGTATATGGATCCAAAGTATATATGGATGATTCTTCTAAAAGACATCTGTTTTTTTCTAAAAACTAAATTATTTATTATTATTTATCTAACTTTCTACTTAATATATTATATTTTAAAAAATTAAAAATATTCTATTCAAAATAAAACGGAAAAATTTTTTATAATTCAAGGGTTAGGTAATTGAAAATAATTATTAAAAACAAAACAATAACACTTACCAAATATGAAAAAGGCTTCGGAGATGAATAGTTTGTCAAATAAAAAATTCACGTTTTTATTAAATTTAAAAATATTGAAACATAATTTAACAAATTTTTTGGGCTACAACTTCAAATATATTTATATATAGATTACGTATAACTAAAAAACAGTTTAAAAATATGATGTTTTTAACTGAAAAACGAGGCTTCGGAGATGAATTTGAATTTTTACTTCCATTGCCAGTAATTTTTAATTAATTATTTAAAAAATTTCTTTTGTTTTCTTTGAACTAAATATAAGTAAAAATTAACGGTAGATTCTAAGCTTCAATTTGATATATGTGACGTGCCGCGACAAAAGGGACCTTAGCTGCTTAGAATTTTAGGTTATGTTTAGAGTACTTTTAACTTCATTAAAAATTTATTATTGATTATTTAACATCAAAAGCATATTTTTCTGAAAATATTGTACATAATAATGAAATAAATATTAATAGTTTGTAAAGAAAATTGGTCATTTTTATTTATTTATACTTCTAATTTTAGTTCTGTCAAAAACAGCTAAGGTCCCTTTTGTCGCGGCACGTCACATATATTAAGACTATATTACAAAATTTTGAATTATATTAAAAAATAATTAAAAATATGTATCATATTTAACGAAACCAAAAAGACAAAATTAAATAAATTTCTTTACTAAGAAAAACTTTAAATTTTAACCTTACAAGTTTATGTAAGGATAAATAATGTTTCGTAGATTATGGATAAATTTTTTTTTGAAATTTATACTCATCAAAATATCAATAAAAAGTTAATGCAAATATAGAGTCTCATGTTGGAGACACGTGAAGTGGTCCCTTTCAGGAGAATCACCCATATATATACAAAATTCTAGAAAAGTTTTCTTCCAAATTTTATTATAATACACCGTAGAGAAAGTAAGATTTTATTTTTTCTAAGAAAATTATTTTTTTTGTCAATATTCAATATTGACCTTCATCAAGATATTCTGAGAATAATGCTGTGTCCACAGTTTTAAAACGAAACCTATATATATATATATATTCCCGGAAGAGGTACCTATAATATTTATTGTATACACCTGGAAAATTTCTTGTCTCTTTTTTTTTGCAAAAAATTTTTCGGAGAACACGGAAGAGTGAATAAACGTGTAGTTTCAGTTTCCTGGAGCATGTATAACATGTCCTAAGGAACGTGAAATAGGGTAATGTGTAGGAAGTTGTGTGTTCAAGTCTCGTGTCGTACAAATCCCATAAGTGCAATTCAGAAAGAATCATATCTGCACGTGTAGGTTGCTGCAGGGGTCATACATTCCCGGTTCTCGATTGAAAAAGAATCTTCCTTGACGATGATGCGGGAGAATTATATATATATATATAAATGATGGTCACGGCATATGTTGAACAGCGAACACCTGGTCATGAGTCATACGTATAGAACGACACAATGAGTCTTACACCTAGCATATATGTCCGTACGATTCATGTACATCAACAGAATCTCATTTCAGCAGAATCTTGCGATTTTATACCGAGATGGAATATAAAAGATTAAGTTACCCTCTAGTTCTATTCACAAAATATAAGAAACTATTTCACGTACTTCTTTACTATTTTTTCTGAAAATATTTTAAGCAAATATTTATAAGCTTTGCAATTCAAAATTAATTAATAAAAAATAGTAAAAAGAAGCTTTAAAGCTAGAAAAAAGTAGTGAATAAAAAGTAGTTATCGCAAAATTGAATCGTTTTAGTAAAGAATACTCTCTAAAACTGAATCAATAAAAAATGACAAAGATTTCAGTCATTTCTAACTAATTTTCAGTAAAATTCCACTCATTCAGTTTTAGAGAGTATTATTAAAATATTTCTAGAGGTGTTAAAAATTTAATGTAGTACATTTTTTAGTAGATTTAAGCATATTTTTATAACGAATTCGAAAAAAATCGACATAATAGAATTGAATAAAATTGCCAAAATGTCTCATTCGAACGAAGTGGCTGTTAACGTATAATATATAAAAACTGAAGCAATTAATTTTATCTCAACCTAAAAACAAGTATAAATAAAATGAAAACGAAAAATTTACCTCTAATTCTACAATTTGTATTACATTTCATTCCACACGTATTCCAAATAAGTAATTAATAGCTCTCAATATCATTAAATTTTATTTAATCTCACAATATTATTAAAGAAACACATGTCTCTCGAAATTTTCTGAATTGTTTAAGGGGAGATTCCACTGATTTTTTTTTTGAATACCGAAATTTTTTTTTTTTAATTTTTGGTTAGTATGATTATCTAAAAATACGGGAAAAATAGTCTGAAGCGATAAGAATAGACTCGCTAGCAGGAGAGTAGGAATAACATCACCTTTCCACCTCGAAAATTCATGTTTTTTCATAAATTACCTAACTGCAATTTGTTTATTTTTAAATTTACATTTTTTCTTTTCGCACCGCTTGAAAGAGTAGTTCTTAAAAAATAAGAAATGTCTACTGTTACGTATCAAAGGTTATGTATATAACTTTAAGTTAAATTTTTGTATATTTGGTCCTTCAAACTTTATACGCGTTTTTCTCGAAACTACACATTTTCAACTTGTTTACACTCTCATTTTTACAATTTTCAACGAAATAACTTGCAATTTGGACAGCATGCTCCTTGAATGTGTAGTTTTCGTGTAAACTAGGATATTTAAGATCCATTAATATTTATAAAAGTTATTAACAATTTAAGTTGCAAAATTATGGTCGAAAAATTAAAAAGTCTGCCATTTGGTTATTTTTCAATAAATTTTTTTTGTTCTAGTTTACACGATAGCCATAATGGTATAGATTAAGAAAATTTTTGACTTTTTTAGTTTAGATTAATTGTCGCCGAGAAAAAATGTAAACAACTTTTAGAGGGGACCACTTTCGGCAGCCATTTTCTAAGACTCCATTAAAAAAATAAATAAATAAAAAATGGTTTTTATTACTGTAACACAAGTATTTTATGGTAAAAAAAGTTTAACTAAGAAATGTTTATTTTACTACCTATAAAAAAATTTTTTAAAAAAACCTTAATTTCTGTGGAATCTCCCCTTAATCGTCTATATTTAAGGTTATTATCCATTATCCCAAGCAAAAATTTCTGTCAAGTAAAGTGTAAATTATTATATTATTCAATGATTATACTGTAAAAAATTAAAATAATATTTAAAATATACGATTTAAATTTTTTTTCTAAAATAAAAAAAAAATAAATAGTGTGAACTGAAAGTTTTCAGTTGAAAAAAATTACATTTATTAACAATAAAAAATAAAAAAAGGTATTATAAAAATTTAAAAGTTCATCGGAAATACTTTACATTACGTTAGATTTAATTTAATTTATTATTTCTGCTTTTTATTAATTTATTTATATAAATAACAAAATTAGGTTATTTGAGAAACAAAATTTTAAAACTTTCAAGAACTTTTCCACATAGGTTAATTATAAGAAATAAATTAATATTTGGGTGATTTTTCGCGTAGCCCAGAATTCAGTTTATAAAATAGATTTAAAAGAATTTTTTTTCGTTTTGATTTAATTTAAGAAAAATTAAAAAAACCTATGTATTACTCTCTAAATTTGAATAAGCGAAATTTCACTGTTTCACAGCGATAAGTATACAACTAATTCCAAAAAGCGTTTATACGCTAATTAATTAGTGAAATTTCACTGATTGTTTAGCGAAATTTCACTAATTCACAGCGTATATACGCTAATTGGAATCAGTTGTATACTTATCGCTGTTTCAGATTTAGAGAGTAGAGAGAAAAATAAGTAAAAGTGAAACATTTTGGGTAAAACATTATGAATAAAATCTAAATTTCAAAAATTGGCGTTTGACTCATTTTGTTATTGGTAATTTTCTGTCAAGAAATATAATTCTTAATTTAACTGCTCCGCGATTAATCGCCATTAAAGCAATGCTGCACTGAGAGAAATGAATAGCTACTGTGACTACTATTTGGTTAGTAATAACGCCGCTGCTAATTTTAATTACTTACTGTTACTATTCAGTTAGTAATTCCAGCCATTTAGTTAGTAACGTAACTAATTAAATAGGTAGACCAACAAAAAAAGTAGTTGAATCAAATAATAAAATAATTGAGTATACTAATAGAAAATGGTAACACCAACCAATAAGTTAACAGCAGTATAGTTTACTAACAAAAAATAATCCTGGAAAAAATGGTTACCACAACTATTCATTTCTCTCAGTGTAAGGACGCCGCAAATAAATGAGACTAATGAGTGATATTTATGATTTTCTGACAATAAATAATTATCAGAAGACTAATTTCAACGTTACACGAAAAAAATAAGTACATGAAAGATTATTTGATAGTACTTGACTTTTTGATGGGACAATATTCTGTAAATATTTCATAGACAGTCGTAGAATATTTTCATTGACTTATGTGAAAAAATCACGAGCAGTGCTGCATCCAGAGAAAAATATTATTTAAACCAAATATATTTTATTTGACTTAAATAAACGTATATTACGAAATTGAAGTCCACAACGTTGATCAACGAAAAAAATTTGTTTAATTTATTCCAAAATTATTTGTAATTTAATGTTTATTTATATAACAATTATTATCATAGCATAAACATCAATCTATTTTTACAAAATTTTTTTATGGCAATATTTCTGCTTTATTTTTTTTAATTTATTAAGTAAATAATATTTTTCGTTGATAAACGTTGTGAACTTGAACGTCGTCGTATATTTGTCTCAGAACCAACTAGACTTTTTATTTGTTTTAAATAAAATTTATATTTGACATAAATAAAACATATATTTGAGTTAAATAAAATTTTATTTAAACCAAATAAAATATATTTGAAGCAAATAAAAAGTCTACCAGTTTTGTTCAGTAGGAATCCATTATAAAAGTTTGTTTAATTTTTTCACTAATTTGCAAATTTAAATATTGAATTTCAATATTTAGCATTGAAACAGTTAAAATATACTTTAAAAAAACGTTCTTTAACGTTCGTTATGGCCTATTTTAGAGACAACACGATTCATTAAAATCATCATTTGCCTAGTGCAGATTTTTAAATCAAGTTTGATTATTTAGATTTAATGTTTTAAAAAGAAACTTTGTTTTAAATCCTTCTTTATCATTCGTGCTGGCGTACTTCAGAAACCCTCCCCCCACCGTAAGACATTTTTACTTGACCCCCCCTCACCCTTTAAAGCCTTACGTAATTTGTGTATGGCCCCTAATTGCCTCAGCTACAACAAAACATTCATTTTCGCCAATGCTTTCTTGTCTTTTCGTCTTATTTCAAACATTGAACTGCCAGTTCTGAGTTTAGCTCGGGATACGGGCGTTGAATCCTTTCCTGGTTGAGGAGGGGGATTCACTTCTCCTCACGAGATGAATCTCGATGTCTCGATTCCACGTAATGCCATTAATACAATTGCCTCGGTTATATTCTCCTCCAAATACGTATAATACACGCGTAAACGACATAGTATAAAGTGTATGTGTGTATGAGCGGGTGTAGTTAAGGAAAGTATCAATGTCAAAGGTTCTCAGTATTATTATTTGTCCTTTACTTCATACACTGCTTATGCAACTCAAAAAAACTCTAACCCATTTCATAATTTAACATCAGAGAAATACTGAAATTTTTTAATTTCCCGAGGAAGCAAAAAATTCTACGATTGCAGTAAATGTAATTTGTTTATTTTTACTCACTTGAGGAAAAAACAACAAAAGGTTAATAAAAAATGATGAAAAGAATATCATGTGTCTGGATGGGAAATAAATCAGGTACAATATGCACCTATCATTCGAGTGTAATTGCATAGTGTATAAATAATGTATTGCTATATAAAAGTTTCAGCAATATATTTCTGAGAATATGACGGGGTTAAAGCAGAGTTGAAAGAATAATGACCACTTGTAATATTTAAATCCGACATACGAAATGAATAATGACTTGATGTGATTAGAATGAATTCAGCAGATAAAGCGAGTGTAATTACCAAGCATCGTATTTTGATTACATATTATTACATTCTTGGAAAAAAAGTATCATGTGGGACAGGCACGACAATCGTCGAAAGCCCCACCTTTCTTTACATCCTGTCAATTTGCCCATCGACATATCTTTTAATTTTTTATTCTTCTTCTTCTTCTTCTTCTCTTTTTTTCAAGTTTGCAAACCACCCGTTTCTCAGACATCGCTCCTTGGACCTAAGGTTTTTCAACACGGAGTAATCACGGTAAAGGTTGATTTCCGCAAGGGGGGCTCTCCTCAATTCTGCGAATTCGTCCCCGCAAGCCTAATGTCGACGACACACAAAGAAACGCATTGTGTCCCTAATGTAACGGAACAGACCAACAGTCATTGTCCAAAGGACGTAAAAGCTTCCTGGAAGCTCTCTCTCTCCTTCGTCCATCCTCTTATAATATAGTCTAAAATTCAAAAATGCCTGGTGAAATTGCACCCCATTTATATATATATATAAAGAGAGAGAGGGGCAAAAATAAAATACGAGTGAAAGGAAGAAGAAAGATTGGAAATATTATACACGGACTATCGAAAAAGGTTTTAAGAAAGAAGATTTTCCTAGAAACACACGCACACACACACACATATATATATATATAACTTAGGATATGGGTCTATTTACCTGATTAAAAACAAAGGCAGATGACAAGCTTTTTTTACCCTGTCAAATCATGTTGAAATTTTAATGTACATTCGAAAAGATTATAGCAGGACTAAAAAGACAAACTAAAAAACAGTATAAGTAAATTACATGTTTGCCATATATATCTTAGAGTTGATCCTATACTACAATTTTTTCTTCTACTTCATGATTACTAAATCACTGTTTCATTTCACATTCTTGGTAATGTCATTAATCCGACGTGGTTCATTTTATCTTATTTCTTATACAAGTTGGTAAATATTGTTTCTTGTACATGAAACACCTACAGATTTTGGTCTGCTTTTTTGCAATTATTACATCCATTCAGTGGTGCAATATACTATTAGCAATTTCCGAGAATTTTGACTCATTTTCAATATCAGACTAATAAATATATATTGTTTAAAATGGTCGAGGCTGGAACGAGTCTTGAAATTATTGGCGATTCAAATAGCTAAACTAGCGCACATAGTGGCGAAGATTAAACTAACGAGAGCAGGACTCACTGAAGCCTGGTGAATAGCACTCCATGTGTATTTTGTCAATTCTATTTCTTTTTCATTATTATTTCGAACTGATTTAGTTTTCCTACACTTATTTTAATACAATCATTGTAAAAAATTTTTTTAATTGCGATATGATTGAACATAGGTAATCAAAACAGAATAAAATAAGAAACGAAAAGATAACACCCTAATTGCTGCTTTCCTCAGTACTCAGTATTTAAAAATAGCTATTTTTTGCATCGAGTCCCAAAAAATCATGTTAGACAAAAGCAATGAGGTATTGTCATGAAATCTGGAATAAAATTAATCACTTCAAACCAGAAAATTATGTCATTACTCGTTTATGTAAACATTGTTTGGTTGTTTTATTACAGGTGTTAAAATATTTTGTTTACTAATTTTTATTTTGCGTAGGTGGAAAAGTTTGTAAAAATGTCTTGGACAAAATGCTGTACCATATCTAAGACCTGTAAAATCCGACAAGAACTCGATGCAAATAATAGCTATTTTTTAATACTGAGCCGTGAGGAACGCAGCAATTATATAGTGTTCTCTTTTGGTTTCTTCTTTTATTCTGCTTTAATTACCTCTGTTCAATCATATCGCAATTAAACAAAATTTTTACAAGGATTGTATTAAAATAAGTGTAAGAAAACTAAAACATTTCTAAATAATAATACAAAATAAAACAGAATTGACAGAATACACATGGAGTGCTATACACAAGGCTCCAGTGAGTCCCGGTCTCGTTGATTCAAACTTCGTCACTGTGTGCGCTAGTTTAGCCGTTTGAATCGCCAATAGAGAAAGGGGTTATTGATATGATAACCAGAAAAGACGGTCCCCTGGGTCTCAATTACTATAAAAGTCATTCTTCGTGTGAATATAGATTCTGAATTTCAAAGAATTTTATATTCTACAATGTACACACACAGAAAAAACTAAAAATGAGTTATACTAAAAATGAATCTCGACTCATTTTGATAAGCAAACACTGAAGGACATTTTGTTTCAAAATTTAATGTGATCATTTCAAACAGGGGAAAACTATGTTTTTATGTTACTTAATCGTATAAACTTATAAATTATTAACCCTTTGCCTACTCATGTAACCTTTCCCAGACAGCACGTAAGCTTGCAGCAACCTTGCGGCAAGCTTGCCGCGCAATATTGTTAATGTTGCACCGTAAGCTTACCTCAAGCTTGAAATGTCATACCTAACACAAAGTTACACTGTAAGACAGCCGCAAGCTTCCCTCAATGTTACTCGGTAAGATTGCCGTAAGATTACAATGAAAGGTTGCTGCAAGCTTACGTGCTGTCTAGGTTGTCTTTTAAAATCGTCTATTTGGACGCCTGGTGGAGACTATGAAAAGTACATTTAAAAGTGCTAGAATGAAGATAAGTTATCGTAGGCAGAGGGTTAATATGGTTCATGACAGAGATTGGTACGGACCATACTAATTATTTGTATTATTTTGTGAAAATTTGATATGTTCGTACGATTAAATAACCTGAAATTATCCTCTACTTCAAATGAACCATATTGAAGTTTAAAATTAATTACATTAAATTTAAAAAAAGTCTTTCAACGACATGAACAGGGGAGAGTGCGGGGCAAGACGGGGACTTAAGGTTTAATGAACAAAAAAACGAAAATTATTCAATATATACTTTATTATTATTTTTAATTATCATCTTTGGGAATCAGTCTTTCGTAATAAAGGCGTACAAAGGCCATCTGTTTCTTAAAAAAGCATAAAATTAATATGTAAAAAGTTGCAAATCTCCCCATCTTAACCCAATGGCGGGTAAGATGGGGTACTCAACAAAAAAACCTATTTCTGTCGACAAATTTCACAAATAAAGGTTGTATCTTCATCTTCTCCATCGACACCAGCACAAATGCAGTGAACCCATTGGCTGCAGACAGAACAATAAGCAGCCCAGCCTTCATTTGAGACTAAATAATAACCATTACAATACAGACAAGGTGTATGAACCACTTTACCATCGCTAATTCATGATTTAACCTTACAAGCTTTCTTCTTTTTGGTCAGTCTTATTTTATTCAGTCATGTTTTAAGTAGTTTTCTTAACTTCTCTTTTCTTTTGCTTAATTTGTGAACCCCGTCTTGCCCCACTCTACCCTACTCCATATAGCCCCCACCTACACTCAGAGAAAAAGTTTATTTCACTTAACCAACCCAGGCGGAAAATTCGGACGAATGACGGATCATCTAACCGTCAAGGATCCGCGCCGATTGAATTGGAGAGTCAATGCCGGTACAGGCAGTCTGTACCGATTCGGATGTTAATGTCTGCTGGCACGGTACAAAAACGGATCCGACCGCCGGATTAAAATTTATACTCTGTTGTAATGGCTGTGCATCCGGCTCGGTACAGATTTCATGCCGCCGAACAACCGGCGTTGTACTGGTATTCGTTTTATAAAATAATTATTTTTTTAAATTAACACATTATTTAGAATCTTCAGAAATAGCATTTTTACAATGCAGAAATTTAGCTATAGTCTTATTGTTTTTAATAAAAATTAATAAATTAAAATGAATAAAACAATAATTATAGGAATAAATTCCGCCTGGGAATACGTTTAACTAAAACTATTTATTTGAATTAAACAAATCTTTTCTCTTAAAATAAACAAATTTTTTGGTTATATAAAATAAAAATGTTTGGTTAAGTGTAATAACCATTTGGTTAATACAAATAAACATATTGGAAGAAATTATTTGGTTGAATCAAACAAACGTTTGGTTAAGTATATAGCAATGCATTTATTTGGTTGACTCAACCAAAATTTAGTTGTTTCAAACAAATTTTTTTCTGAGTGTACTAAATTGAAGAAAAAGATTAATTACTAGGTACAATTTACGATTCAAGAAAGAAAAAAACATATGCTTCCCTTCTCCTGTAACTCTTGCCAGTTAGAAAAAAATTTATGCAGTTCATTAACCATTATTATTAAGTAATAAACACCTATTAAAAAAAGTGAAAAAATGATAAGAAAATCGTCGAAAATGGTTTTTTAGTAAAAAAGATAAAATATTTGTTCTCATGGCTTTTAAATTTTGTAAACAAGTAACTATCGTTTGTTAAATAAGGCCGGTATCCCATCTTGCCCCACTCTCCCCTATCGTAAAATTTCAAACTATTAAAATAGTGATAAACAGTAAACCTTTTTTTATTAATTTATCTGAAGAAAAAAAGAATCTAAGCAATGTTAATCATTTTGAAAATACATCCTACCGGTTGTGAATATAATCGATCTGCAAGAAAGAATAAAAAATGTCGATAACACCTCCGTGAAAATAACTGATTGCAAGAGCGTTCTCAATTTACACGTTAACGAGAAATTTAACTCGGTTACTTTAACAGCGATTAATGCATGTGTATATGTGTATAAAAAGGGGTGCGCCTCAGATGCTCTGTACTCAAAAAACGTTTTCCATGCCTTCACATGGATAAGAAGATATAAATTACATTTATACCTGAGGTCCACGCCTACGCACGTGACTTATAACTTTTATATACATGCATGCATATACACATACACAAGCCTTACCTTCACGAGTTCTAAATAGGTATGCTGAAAATGGAATGCATCCATTTCGGGGAAATTCGATTATATACACCGAGAATCGAGCAGAGAATGGCAGTTACAAGAATACCGAAAAAAACAACCCCGCAGACTTCACGTATATAAATTATAACCGGGGGCGTTTCCGAATATTTGGCAAACCCCTTTATGTGTGTATGTGAGTGTGTATTGAATTTACGATGATGAGAATCGGTTTTCAAACATTTTCTGGAAAAAAGGAAACACAACTTCCTAAACGTGCGATTTACTCTGTCTGCGGCCCGAAATTCTAATTAAACTACCAATTCCCTAGTTAAAATTTTGACTAATTTCAATTTTTACGTAAATAATAAAACAATCGTGAATTTTTGCAAGTCACGACTCACGAGCATATTATTATTGTTTTTTTAACTCCCTGCGCTTTAGTAAATTATCAAAAGTGATTCCACAAAATGCTCAATATACCTGGAATCATCTACAAAAACAAATTCTCGAGAACTTTACATCACCCAGTCGCGTATATATAAACGAACCACCTGTAGAGTATATTCCCAAAGACATCACTGTACATTGGTGCACGACCGAGACTCTCGACAACTCTCGTATAATTTACTTACTCACAGAACACACATTCGTGGAAGAGATTATTAAATTCACAAAGAAGAACAACTTTGGCGCCAGTATTTATAATAAAAACAAAACCCTAAATATTTCTTTTTTTCTTGCTTTTCTTAAAAACTCCTTTATAAAAAGTATAAAATGAATCACTTATCAGTTATGACAATATAACGGTTTTATCATATTTTCCTACATTGTTCATCAGCTGCTTGTGTAATCTCATATATAATATTGGAGAAGAAAAAAAGCTTTTATGACAAGGATTTACCACGCAGAGAGTATATAAAGTTATAAATTTTCAGGGTTTTGCACTCGAGGTTATCATGTCCTTACTATATTTGGAGTACTTTATTTTTAGAAATGAAACGCATGATTAACACCCAGGTGTTATAATTACATGTTACATAAATGCTCGCATAAATGACAAGCCAATATAGTATAAAAGTTTTTACAAGATAAAGAAGTGAAAGCCAGTGACTGATTAGATCTGACCACAGATGCTATTGGAACGACCCTCGTAAATCTATACCGACAATAAAAAAACGTCTCAGGCAGAGAAGAAAACTAACGCAGCTGATGTATTCACTTTAGATGAATAATTTACTAATGTAGATAAACTAAAGTTTCAGGAAGTAGTTTATTCAAATGAACAAGTCTTTTATTAGAAGCATGCTCATTTGTGATAATTTTTATTCGATGCACTCTGTAATGTGGAGATTTCATTTCTGAAAATTTGCTTCTTTCATTACAGGCTCGAACCAGTAAAAGTATTTAAAAATATCATGGAGGATTAATTATTAAAATATAACCAGTCCAAGTCAAATAAAAGAACATTTTACTTAAAACTACACGGAAAAAAATAAGTATACATGAAAAATTGCTTGAAGCTACTTGAATTTTGGATGGGACAATAATTCAATTTTCAAAACAAAAAAATATTCAATTGATTACTTTAAATATTCCAGCACTGCTTGTGATTATTTCACATAAGTCAATGAAAAATTCTAGGACTGTCTGCGCAATATTTACAGAATTATTGTCCCATCCAAAAGTTAAGTACTGTCAAGTAATCTTTCATGTACTTATTTTTTCCGTGTATAAATTAAATATTTTCAAAACATGAATACAATAAATATTGAAGAAATTCATGTTTTATATTTTTAAGAAATTCTTTTTTAATAATTTTCAAATTCATTTGTTTATAATATTTAATCTTACGAAAATTCAATTGTTCGTCAATTCTTCACAGAAAAAACTTAGTCTCAAAATGTGTAGCGTACGATACTCAAAATGACTTGCAACAAAAATGAGATTTCTTGTCTCATTTTGAGCTTACATAAAACTTACTCATAATGAGACCAATCATATTTATTATAAGTATAAAAGATACCTGTAAATTTTCATCAAATAATGAATAACCCAATTAAAACAGAAAATTTATTAATTACCTGTGCCTAAATGACATATTAGATATTATGTAATATTCATTTCACATATATTTTGCCTACAATTCTTCAAAAAAGGCAATAAAATTTTTAGGTTATAAATGTTTGTTGACATAGCAACACGTGCAACACTGATTTCACACAACTTATTGCAATTAATAGCGCCACTGTCAAGTGGCTATACAATATGGCGCGAAATTTGAAAAACTTACTTTAATTGAGTTGCTGTTTAGTTAATAAATTAATTTTTAAAAAAATGGACATTAAAATATTTTCAAATTAATTCAAAGTAATATTTTTTCAGATAGTAAATATATGAGATAGCGCACAATATGACAAAACTGCAAATGTTACCAACCCAACATTCTGAAAATATTTATCAACAAGTAATACTCATTTTGAGCAACTTGAAATTTGTAATTTGTTTAAATTGAGTAGTGCTCAAAATTATATACCACAAAAATAAGACCAAATTTTGTCTGTGCATATTAGAAAATAAAAACTTCAAATTATTTATTTATTTTAGTGATTCACGGCAAGATAATATTATCTTGTAGGGTAGAGCGGGGCTAGTTGAGCATAGGGGTAAGTTGAGCAACCAAAATATCTCAGGCTCTATAAATTGTCCACTAAATTTTTCCAATGCCAGAAAGAAGCAGGCACTTGCGCAGTTATGTTCCCTCCTGCGCCTGCTTCTTTCTGGCATTGAAAAAATTAGCGGCCAATTTATAGAGCCTGAAATATTTCGGTTGCTCAACTTACCCCTATGCTCAACTAGCCCCGCTCTACCCTACTTGCTTCACATTGCTTGATGTAACAAGAATCTTATACATATACCTAAGATTCTTGAACATTTAATTGTTTATATTTGACTATTCTTGATAATTCTTGATCAACTTTTCATTATATTTCATCTTAAGTATAGTTGAAGACTATTTAAAAAAAAAACTTATAAAAAAAGCATAAAATTAATAATATGTAAAAAGTTGCAAATCTCCCCATCTTTACCCAATGGCGGGTAAGATGGGGTACTCAACAAAAAATCCTAATTCTGTCGACAAATTTCACAAATAAAGGTTGCATCTTCATCTTCGCCATCGACACCAGCACAACTGCAGTGAACCCATTGGCTGCAGACAGAACAAGCAGCCCAGCCTTCATTTGAGTCTAAATAATATCCATTGCAATACAGACAAGGTGTATTTCACCATCGCTAATTCATGATTTAACCTTACAAGCTTTCTTCTTTTTGGTCAGTCTTATTTTATTCAGTCATGTTTTAAGTAGTTTTCTTAACTTCTCTTTTCTTTTGCTTAATTTGTGAACCCCTTCTTGCCCCACTCTACCCTAAAGCAAAATTAATTTAAGTAAAGCCAAGAAAAAAAGAATTTCGATTCTCTTGAATTGGAATCGCCTAGAGAGGATTTATTTTCTTTTTCTTTTATCATCGGGTGTTATTAAAATTGCATTCCTGGAGAAGTGCCTCAAGTATCGTATAATCCGAACACCTGGCCAATCGACCGAAAACCGACAAGTCAAACCCTAGAGTCTAGACTTGAGACGAGTGCTATATATATGAGAATCGAGAAGAAGAGTGCTCCAAAGATCCAAAGAATTCTAACATACATATAGTATAGCAATTTAGCAGGGAACCAAGAGCCGCAGGGTGAGCGAGTTGGCTCGGCCGTATGGGTCATGTTCGAACGTATGGTTGTTTGAGAAAAAGAGAGGAGAATAACTTGAGGAGAAAGAAAGAAGGAAGAGCAACGGCTTCAACATATAGTTCTCGAACGAAAATTTTGGGAGGGTTGCAGGAGCAGGAGGTATAAGTTCTTGGAAAAAAAGTTGCTCTTACAGTATATATGAAAGAGGGGAATGCCAGGCGCGCGTTCTCTGTCTTTCTCTCTACTCTCGCGGGAATAGGAAAAGGGTGGTAAACTCACACGCGTTGAAACCATCACATATGTGATTCCTGGAAATATACTAACATACATACCACACACTCCCTGGGTGCGAGATTGTGGTTCATAGGCGTGGCGAAGAACTTGGCTTCGTGAAACACACGACCTAAAATACAAGAGGTCCCAGACCTCTCCTCTCAAAACTATACTTTCTACAGTGGAATGAGTATTCGACGTTATTAAAAGCTGCGCACAAAAGACAGCAAAGAAGGGTGTCGAGAATTGACGCTCCCTCTTAATAACAATGTCTCAAGTTTACCAAAACTCACGTCTCTACCATCTACTCCACTATTTTTACTTCGAAAACTCAAAATTAGTCTAAACATCAATAATAATTGAAATTCGAATTTTCAGCGTTACAGATCACAGTTTTTCTAAGGAAATTAAATGGAGACAAAAAACGAATCAAAACGTTGCAAACCAAAGTTTTCATTCGTTTTAGAAAATCTGTGAGTTTAAAACAACTTTTTATTTAAAAATCCAATCAGGAAAATGTTCTAATTACGTGCAATTTTAAAATAAATTGAACATCATCGCTAAAAATCAAGCTATAATTTCATATGATATGATTATTTTCATTATTAAACATAAATAGAAGAGTATTATGCACACCAGGGCTAATTGATCCAGGCCGTTTTCTCTTTATCTTCCCGCTCAACAAATGTATAATTATCATGGTGAATTTTTCTCCTTCCCATATAATTCGTATTGTTTGGGATAGACGCATGCACACACGAACGAAAAAAGAATAAAAAAATACAGATAACAATCTTATTCGATTTGAATAATAAGCGCTTCGCTGAAAACTACTTTAATTTCACAATAGATAGCGCAAACTAACTCCTTCGTAATCTCAGGTGTATACATATACATAAAATCCTATCAGCAGCTTATATAGTGATTGTGCAACTGTGGTGGAACTTGTTTAACACGCTAGATGTGCGTCTACCAAGATATATACTATAACACCACCAGTAACCTAATTTTATCCAGTAAATCTGCAATGTTCGGTACTTATGTTATTATTCCAAGAATTGTTTATACACAAAAGAAAGAATTTAATTTGTATACTAAAATTGTTAAATTAACTTAAATATACAAGGAAAACAAAGTATAAATTTTAACCTGATTTTGGGGTAACAGTATACCGTCGGGAATTATCGGTAAGGCTGCACGCGCACGGCCCAAAAACATACCAATCTTTCAATCAAGATTTTTGGTAAATGCGGGTGAATTGCATACAACTGTACAGGGTCAAAATTTTTCAAACGGATCAATTTAAAAAAATAATTTTATTTTTCATCTAAATAATTTTTTTCTACTCTTCGAAGAGTAAAAAAAGACCCTGAAAATTTTAAAACAAAAAATTTTTTTTGTTAATGTTTTAATCAATTTAGTTTTTTTGTAGTCTTAAATAAAAAAGTATTTAAAAATAATTTTTGGGTCATTATATATCCAATAAAGTCGTTGCGGCCTAATTTTAGAAAAAATTGATTCTTTCAGAAATGATTCTTTATGATGTCTAGGGAATGAAATAAAAAGAATTATGTAAAAATATTTATTACTTTTCTCAAAGTATGAGTTTAAAGTGGAGAAGGTGCGAAAAAATGTCACTTTTTTAGCTGTTAGAAAATGTATAAAAAAACATAGAAAAATGATTCAAAATGTAAAAAAGTTATTGATTTTTGTTTAAAATTACTTGATTAATTAATCCGTATTCAATAAACTAGTAAAAAATTCAAATAATAGACAAAACATGTTTTTAAAGTTGGTCTGACAAATTAAATTAATTTCGACGTTTTTATTAATTAATTACGAGAAGGGGGAATTATTGAATTAAATAAAAACTAAACGAATATAGAGTATTTCTGGTGAGTTTTCAGATTTTCTTATCCGTTTTTCTGTTTTTACTTTAAATATACAAGAAATATTAAGTTGAATGTACCCGATTTCCGAATTTTTGAAAACTTTGCATCTTAATATCTCCGTTAAAGAAAAATAATAAAATTATCACTTTCACAGTTATTAAATCGTACCAAAATCTACACACACCAGCAAGTTTCGTTTTGGTCCCGAATCTAATTTAAGAGATACAAGTGTTTAGAAATTTCACTTTATTTCAGGTTAAAACTGTATATGTGACGCGACACGAGAAAAGGGACCTATCGATAAAAAAATCATTTTTGAGTTTCTAGTCGTATTCCATAGATTTTGAGTCGCTCTTTCACGTAAAAAAATCAGAAATTAAAAATCTGAAATAGTTTAATTAATATAAAGCCCGAAAGTTGAACGTGTCCGCGTAAATACACGGGTTTTCTGCTCATGGCGTCACTTTAAACGCCCCCCCTGTAAAATTCTCTTTTGAGGCGATAGGTCCCTTTTCTCGTGTCGCGTCACATATTGTCTTTAACTGAAGTTGGTTTTTTGAATTTGAACACCGTGATCGTAACACAGCCAAGGAGAAAAATCCAACTTCAGTTAAAACACTTGTTAAACACTCGATCACTTAAATTAGATTCGGGACCAAAACGAAACTTGTTGGTGTGTGTAGATTTTGGTACGATTTAATAACTGTGAAACTGACAAATTTTTTTATTTTTCTTAAACGGAGATATTAAGTTGCAAAGTTTTCAAAAATTCGGAAATCGGGTACTTTCAACTTAATATTTCTTGTATATTTAAAGTAAAAACAGAAAAACGGATAAGAAAATCTGAAAACTCATGGGAAATACTCTATATTCGTTTAGTTTTTATTTGATTCAATAATTCCCCCTTCTCGTAATTAATTAATAAAAACGTCGAAATTAGGTTATTTGTCAGACCAACTTTAAAAACATGTTTTGTCTATTATTTATATATCCAATTTTATTATCCAACTTTTTTATCCAATTTTTTTTCCAATTTTTTTTTTTATTATCCCATTTTTTTACTAGTTTATTGAATGCGGATTAATTAATCAAGTAATTTTAAACAAAAATCAATAACTTTTTTACATTTTGAAGCATTTTTCTATGTTTTTTTATACATTTTCTAACAGCTAAAAAAGTGACATTTTTTCGCACCTTCTCCACTTTAAACTCATACTTTGAGAAAAGTAATAAATATTTTTACATAATTCTTTTTATTTCATTCCCTAGACATCATAAAGAATCATTCCTGAAAGAATCAATTTTTTCTAAAATTAGGCCGCAACGACTTTATTCGATATATAATGGTCTGACCCTTTTATTTTTAAAAGAATTTATTTTCAATACTTTTGTATATAATTTGTTTATAAAATGTTAATAACAAATTAAGTTCTGCGTCACCTAGAGAAAAAAGAAAAATTGTTTTGTATTGCCAACATTCCCCTCATTAATAAACCGTTTCGAAAAAAATGTACATCAATTACAAAAAATGTTATTAAATAATAACTGGCGGTGCAAAGCGATTTATGACTCGCAAGCATAGCTTCCATTGACATTAACATTTTATAAACAAATTATATAAAAAATTATTAAAAATAAATTTTTTTTAAATAAAAATTATTTTTAAATACATGGTTTCATGACGAAGAAAACCCATTTTGGTTATTTTTTAAATCGGTCAATTAGGTTTCGAGAAAAATATTTTTTTATTTAAGACTACAAAAAAACTAAATTGTTAATAACATTAACAAAAAAAATTTTTTTGTTCTAAAATTTTCAGGGACTTTTTTTTACTCTTGGAAGAGTAGAAAAAAATTATTTTAGATGAAAAATAAAATTATCTTTTTAAGTTGATCCGTTTGAAAGATTTTAACCCTATATAATTTCAAGATGAGTTTTTGAAAAAAATTTTTTCTTTTTTTAATGTTGTGCAATTCTATGGGAGATTTTAGTTTTTTCGAAGTAAACCAATTGCAATGGAACTCAGGAATTTTAATCTATACACATAAAAAGAAATGTTTCCACCAAATATTACGTCAAAACATTTTTAGTAATATTTTCAACAACTTATGACTTTGTGCTTTTCACCATAATATGGTGAATCATATTATATAAATCATATTATGATAAATCGGTTACTATATCGTTGTAAAAAGTAAGGTCAGTTGTCTTTGAACACTTATATTTCAAGTAAATAATCGCACAATATTGAAACAACTTCTAATCAGTAGCTACAAACATTTCTTCGTTACTGTATAAAATAAAGGAAATACAAAAAAATTATTTCGAGAGTTATTAATTTTTGAAACAAATAGCACATGTTTTTTAACTTATGTCTCTACTTTCGGACCTTGTAGAACATTTCATAAGAATCATGTGTGACCTGGCAAGTTAAAAGGGACCTTAAGTCAACAAAATTATTTTTTTAAATTTTTATTTTTTCGGTGATTTTTATTGAAAAAGATGTGTTCTTTTCATTGTAATAAACCCTACATCTCTAGCTAAATTAGTTTTTTAAAAATTTTAATGTACAGAAGCATGAATATCGACTTGTTAACTTTAAAATCGTTTTTCTCGAAAACTTGATTTTGTGCGTAAGGTACACACCGTCATAAACAATTTCCCAAAGGTGTCGACATTTTAAAAACGATAAACTATATTTTTGTAGAGACGAGGACACTGTTAGAAAAGAATTGAAAATTCAACTACCGATATCTACATACATTTTTGAAACTTTTAACTCAGGGAAAATGTTTTGAGTGTTTATACCTCTATACATCCTTTGAAAGCCGACCTTTAAAGTTATAAATCAGTTTCAACCACAGAAAAAAATTACCAAAAAGAAGGCAGTAGTGTTAAACTTTGAGTCTCGGACAAAAAGACTTACAGCGGTATGCACCTGACTGCTAATGGTGCAATAAAGCGAAAAACTGAAAAAACTTTTGCAAATAATTCATTGAAATAATTTTTTATACAATCTTTTCTTATTTAAACGTTTAAATATGTCTGCGGTTTCATTTAATAACCTCAAAAAGTTAATATAATAATGGTCATTTGTTCAAATAACATTATTCAGAAAGATTAAAGGAACATAGAAAAATCAGAAACTTTATAGCACTATTATTAGACGTGTTACATGTTACTAAAGTAGGCCTTATTGAAAATAGTGTCAAAAAACTTGTACTTTTTTCTTCAAAAATTAATAACTTACAAAATAATTGTTTTATTTTTTACATTAACGTAGAAATAAACTATTTTCTGATTGCAAGCAGTTTCAATATTGTGCGATTTATTTTACTTAAGTTATAAGCCTACGAAGTCAACTGACTATATACTTTTTGTACCGACAGTAATTCAATGCATTTGATAAAAAACTCTGACGTTTATAATAATATCTCACGAATCGAATAAGAGTTTCCAACGCTTTTAGTCTTAAATTAAAGATGAGACTTGACTGAATACAACTATGGAAGTTTCAATTTTTTTCTGAAATTTTTAAAAAATGTGCAAGAGTTGAAAAAGTTAATAAAAAATTTCATTTTTTTGTCAAATTTGTCGATTGCTGCAATCTTTGTTTAGATTATTAAACATTTTAGTTAGCTATCTTTAATCGTAGAATTTAATGATCTTTTGAATGGTATTTTTGTTAATTTTCTGACATTTGTATTTACAAAAAAATCGTGATTTAAAGATTGGTATGATTGTGGGACGTTTGCGTGCAGCCGTACCGATAATTCCCAAAGGTATACATAGTGTAGGTTCTATTATAAATAGTGCAATTTATAAAGATACAATTGTTTACATGAGTGCAATGGGTTAAATTAACGCTTCATTGAATCGATGATTGGCGATTAATTAGATTTTCCTTTTTTTTCACTCCAATTCAATGTACAAGCTTAGTCACATTTTCGATACTAAAAGCTTTGCGCACATTCACTGTATATACCGTTATTATTCTATACAACAATGAAATAAACAAATGTAATTTATTTTTATTCGGTTGAATTGAATTTTAATTTGTTTCGTTGAATTATGCCGGTTAATGAGTAAATACTTGTGGGAGAAAAAAATTGGATTGATTGGAAGAGAATATTCATCAGAATGGGATCCATGAGAATTATGTATAATATAAATTTATTTATAATAATTACAAAGTAAAAATGTAAGACAAATTTTTTTAATTGTTTAATTTTGAAAAAAGTCTCAATAAATAATTACTTAATATATTGATTAAATTTATTTATTAATTAATCATTAATTTCTAAAATAATGCAATTAATAATTGTAATAGTTATTTAGTTATGACACATTTATTGAAAATAAATTTATAATGTGACAATAAACAACGAGATCCGCAGTCGAATCCGGCCTAACACCGAGCCAGTACACGGAGAAAAACGGATTATACAATTAGGAATATAGAAAATAAGATCATACTGAATATAATCTGATTATTACCCTTTATAATCTATTTACAACCTTTCAATGTTTTAGAATTATTTCTGGTTTTGACATTTGTTGTGATCGAACTTTATTTTTACATGTGCTGCTATTTTAATTTTCCATGTTTGTAAATTTCTAACAATTTCATTTTTATAAATCTAAAAACAATTATAGCATTATGTATTTATTTATAATTAGCTTATTATTGATTATAATCATTTTTAGTTTAAATATTACAATGGAATATTATTTTTAACCTTTTCTTAAGGTATTTGTTGCGTCGATTCATTTTCGTCAGATTTTTTTTAAATTTCACTCAATTATTCTTTGGATATTTATCTACAAAACAAGGCCTATTAAAATAAAATTGATCGTCTGTATGTCTCAAAAAGTGATATCATAGTTTCGATCTTTAACATGAACGGTATAGGAAAAGCATGAGTTTATTACAGATTTTTAATTTTTGCACTTTATACTAATCGTCAGATTTGGAAAAAAAACTAAAGTGTTATTTATTGAACTAAAATGAACTTCTATAAAAAAACATGAAAATTTTTGACCGTTCCATTTAAAAGATATTTAACGTCAAACTTAAAAACTTATTAAAATATTTGTTATAAAGGAGAGGCGAATTCGTAAACGTGACAACAACGCTGCACTGTAAAAAATCCTAAGGATATTACCCAGACAAGGGGAAAAGTTTTAAATAAGGTTATGTTGCCACATTAAATGCGGCACTTTTCCCCTTGTCTGAAATATAGCCACATTTAATGTGGGTAATATTCTTAGGATTTTTTACAGTGTGGTTAAATACTACGGCTCGTCTGCTAATTTCGGCGCGAAATTTTAAAGATGGACATGTTCTAAACTTGCGACGTTGCCACGATCGTTTTCGATGATTGAGGTTATGATTATACATTGAAAACTTTCGTGTGTGAAACTCGTGAGACTGTACGTGCGCAAAAGTTTTTCAGAAACTCGCATTCAAAATCGTTTCATAAGTACAGTCGTCTGAAACAAACTTTTGAGTCTGACCAGTTACGCGACAAATACCTTAAAAGTATTTTTATTTACTTAGGAAGAATAAATGTTGTGTTTAGTAAGAATTTATTTGTTTGTAAATTTATTTATGATAAATTGATCAATTATTATTTAATTGATAACAATTTTAAAATAATTTTTTAAATAGTTTTAATAGTTTTGTAGATTTATAAAAATGAAATTTCTAGAAATTTATGTAAAAAAAATAAATTTAGTGATTGATCAATTAATTTAATTAATAAATTATTAGCAACAACAAATTCAAATTTTTATTGTTTTTAATTTTATTAATAGGCAATTAAATTAAATATTAAATTAATTTTTTTAATTTATGGGTTCGTTCTGATTTGTTAAAACTTTATTTTTTTAAAATAATGTAAAGACCAATTATAATAATGCAAGTTTTATAATCCAAATTAATATGATTAATAATTTGAAAGTGGTAATACTCAGATATTCAATTTTATAATTCTGGATAGCTGTCCTATATACAATGTAGAAATATCATAAGAAGTATAATGTGGATTATATCACATATAATCCATTTTTCTCAGTGCAAATTGTAAACAAATGATTAAATAGTAGGTTTTGGTAGATGAGTATAATACGAAGCCTGAAAAAATGAAACCATCAATCCCTAATTTCTCCACTAGAACCCGTGTAGAAATTTCGCTGGGCCTTGATCAGGGCCGACCTATTAGGGAATGAAACGCCGCGACCGATCTGGCCCTGATCAGGCGCGGCGTTTCATTCCCTACTATGGCCCTAGTAGGGTAATTTCTACACGGGAAACAACTTCCTAAACCTCAAAACTATGAAGCTTAATTGGCGAAAAATTAGTGACTAGAAAATCGACAAGTTTCTCAAATAAATTCTTCATGAAACAAAGATTCCGCATGAGTCGATCTTGATCGTCGAGAGAGTGGATTGTGATTCGATCGACGTTCACGACGGGACTACTAATTACGACGTTGATTGCCTCCCCTCTTTTCGAAGAGCCTCTTTTTGGACATGTTTAATTCCGAGGAAGGACATAAAGAAGCAACAAGGCTCCCTCGTGCTTTCAGTCGTACAAAAAAAAGTTAAATTAATTCCTCAATCCAGACAACTCTTTTATTTTCGTCTAGCGGCCCATCGAGAGAAAGAGCAGTATATGAGCAGCTGCTTCTCAGAAGGATCTTCCTCTCGCAGTCGGTAATCTCCTTTCTATCCTTTTTATTATTTTACTGATTCCTGCCCACCGGCGGTTATCCTCCGAGTTGCAATTCGTCTGCGCCTTTATGTTTTCGAATTATATAGACACGATCGCAATTATTCCATTGGATCGATCGATTTTAACAACCTTACGATTCAAAACCATGTCTGTAATTCAATCTCGATGTTAAGCTGATTATTACCTGGGCATTTAATATTAAACCGAGTGTTGCATTTTTCTAAAATCAAAAGCAGCACTTTATTTCGATATTATAATACCCCCTTTTTTGTACAAATAAAAAAATCAGATCTTATTTTTCCAAACAAAAAATTTCTTTATAAATACAAAAACTCGCTAATCATTATTCTAGGATTAAAAGATTTGCATATATAGCTTTAGTGCAATCTGATCTGATTTCCAGTGACTTTTATCGAGGTGATTGCCTTACGAGTAATGTCACTTTCCACGGACGTTATCTTTCAAGCTGAGGTTAGAATTTCTTATCATCACTGATATAACTCGTGTCAATATTTTACTTCATCAATTCGAAGAATTTTAATGTTTCCCTAAAGCGTGAAAATAAACGCGTGATTATAAAAAGAGGGGGGAAAATCACCGAAAAACGTGAATTATAAGAGAATATCTATAAAAACAAAAACTTATAAATGTAGAATATTTTTTTATTGATGTATTCTATGATCGTATTTTCATTTTTACAAAAATGTACAAAATTGTATTTAAAAAAAATTGAAATTTTTTTTTGAAAGTGTAAACAAAAATATATATTTTTTCTAAATATAATATAAAAAAAAATGATTTCATTTTCAAAATAAATTCTAAATTTGTCTGAAAAGAGATTTGAAAAGACATTCGGCAATCGAGACGCACAAACCGCTGCCTTGTAAATAGGCCACTTTTGAAAGTAATGCAAAGTTCATACAGAGGTTAAAAGAGTCAACAGTGAGTACGAGAATACAATAATTCATATGCCGTTGTTTGTCTAACAGTGGAATTTATGAACCAAAGAATGCAATCTAGAAATTATTGCAAACATGAGAAAGAGAATTTAACTCAAAAATGATGAGATAACAAAAATTAGCGTACTTGATAAATTTCTCACTTCTTATCAGCGGATATAATAAGATTCATAATGTCCATTCGAACTTTCATTTTATTTGAAACTTTTCTCAAGCTAGGCAGAATACTCATGACAAAATGATAATCATCGTCCTCAATGATATCACTACAAGGCTTTTGCTTTATTGGTGACATATCCTCTGGTTCTAATTTAATTTCAGCAATTTTCGCCGTTCTCTTTCTACTGGACTCATTGTCAGTGCAAACGTATGCCATTGGATCGGAGAGAATAGAAAGTTTTCGTGGTACAATTTGAAAATTTCCAAATGTGTAAGGAATATCATTAACTGCAATTTGTGTCTCCTTTTCAGGCGAGGGTGACTGCTTTGCGAGGAAAGTGTCAGTCTCTTCAATCATTTCCTCAATGATCTCATCGTCTTCTGTCTCATCGATGAAACTTTTCCTTGCATCCATTGTGTCTTTGAGGAATAGCATCTTATCGAAATATGGCCATTTTGATACGTACGGTTCAGATTCGGTTGAGAGTTTCAGAATTTTTCTCATTTCCCTTCTGAAAGTGTCTCGAACACAGGCCCATTTTTTCTTTAATTCCTCATCTAAAAATGTAATTTTTTTTATCAATTTTCCTATTTCATTTTTCCATTAAACGCAGTAACTTCAATTAAAAATGGAAGAATTGATGAAAAATAGAAATAGTGATATTTATGGAGAACTAATTTTTATATACTTTTCTGTTAATTAAATTTTAAATAATTTGTTTAATTTAAATTTAAAATAGCATAACAGTTTTGTACTATTACTATTATTACTATTATTTATTTACATTCCAGTACACTGTAAAACATAATGTCAGAAGTCACTCTTTTACAGTTTGAATTTGTAGGTTTACAAGATTTACCATTTTCGCAAATTGCTACAATAAATAAGGTTATGTTACCTTCTTCTACATTTTAAATGTTCTAAACGCTGTAAACTTATAGAATGTGACGCATATTCCAAAGCGTAAAATTCAATAACGAGTGTTTTCGACTTTGACATTTTTTTCACGGGTAAACAACAAAATATTTCAACTTGAGACAAAAAAATATGAAAACCATTAATCAATAAAAATTAACAGTACACAGAAATATTACTCGACAGAGACAATTTTTCCCACAATTAGTTTCAACAGATTTTGATAAAATAAATAAATTAGACGACAAATATTTTTCACTTCTTCCATTTTTAAAAATCATTTTCAATTTTTACGAATTTTTACGACTTTTCGTCATTGGGGAATATTAAAATTAAGGTTATGTTGATAAAATCAAAAGAGAATGTAGCACTTGAGAAAAGTAATTCTACACTGTAATGTTTCATAATGGCTTACCCGTCATACGAAACTCGGTAGCTAGTTCAATCCAAGCTTGTTGCTTTTGCAGACCACTACGATAATCTACATGCTTGTGATTCCAGATAATGGGCCGTTCATACATCATACGTATAAGCTTATCCTTGTTGATTGACATTTTTGATATTTAAATTTCCTTATAATTCACTTTTTTAAACAATATTAACTGATTTTTATCTCTTATACAGTTTCAGGAATAGTGTTTCACGGCGTCTATTTTCTGACACGTATACCGTGAAAGAATTTACGTCAGAACGTTTTCTACTGTGGCGTTTGGCGTCGTGTTCAGCCAGGATCCGTATGCGAGCCGACGCAATCCGAATGTCTACGGCTAGACCCGACGTTTTACGGTCTCGTTCGAGAAGCCTCGAGTTGTCCCGAATCACGTGTGCATCCACACAGGAGTAGTGAGTAAAATTCCACGAGCGCAGCAGACAACAAACGGGCTATAATATTATGCGTTATACAGACAGAATTCTCTCTCTCACGTTCTTACGGAAGTTTACATATTCATTGATTGCATTCCCGTTCATGTATATTATTGTTTAATCTAACTTTTTGCTAAGAAAAAGAAAATCAAAACCTTCCTTAGATTTCACTCTAAATTTGAATCAGTTATTTAAATCAATGACTGACTTCTTGCTTCCATATAGATTTTCCATATGGTACCCTTGTGGATTTCATAAAATGCCCTCAACTTCATTATTCAATTCAATTAATAAATTAAATATTTAATAATAACAAATAAGTTCAAATAACACAGGCCTGCAATTTTTGGCTTAGTTCTGTTACAGAAAAAGTGAAAAGTGATTCTTATAGCTTTTTTGACGTAGAGTACGAATCCGACCCCCAAAATAGCCCATCACGTCAGGATTTCTTGTAATACTGCCTTAAATCGCCAAAAAATTTTCAAAATGTCTTTAGAAATTTTTTAAAAAAAGTTATGTAGATTTGAAAATTTTTTTTTATTTAGGCAAGTGTAGGTTTTTAAAACTAGGAAGGCTGATATAAGTATAATTATAAAAAACGGGGTAGTAATGAACTGGACGTCCATAAAATAGGTGGGACCGAAATAGGGAGAAAGGATCTAAAAATTTTTACCAAATTTGATATAAGAGTAGAGGGGATAATAAAAATTTTACGTCAACTTTTTAAAAATTTAAAAATTACATATTTAATTAAATTTTTTTGTTTTTAAAAATCATGACCACTAACATATCTTACTCTTATTGGTTTGGTTTAAGAAATAACGGGCAATTTATAACACTATTAGTGAATGCAATTAAAATTACATTTTGAATTTTTTTTATATCCACATTTGTCTAAATGAAAAATTTTACATCTACATTACTTTTTTTAAAAAAATCGTAAAGCAATTTTAAAAAATGGGTTTTAAAGCGTAGACATGGTACTATACGATACAATTTTACAAATTGAAAAAAAATTTTTGTTAACCAAAATAAAATTCCGAAAAATGACCAAAAATAGCCAATTTGGTCAATTTAAGGCAGTATTACAAAAAATCCTGACGTGATGGGCTATTTTGGAGGTCGGATTCGTATTCTACGCCAAAAAAGCTATAAGAATCACTTTTCACTTGTTCTGTAACAGAACTAAGCCAAAATTTGCAGGCCTGTGTAATGTTAGTAGGGTCATTTGGGGTAAATGTAAACGAAATATCTATTTTTTACGAAAAACATTATTTTTTTGTTAAAAGATAAAATGAACGGATTTCTTTTGCATGAACTTGTTACTTCATTTCCCTAGAAAAATTTTATGAGATACAAAAATTGAATAAATTTTCATAGATTTTCTTTCAACTTGGTATAAAAAAGGTTTTAAGGTTGCTGAATAAGAATTAAAAACTTAATTTTTAAAAGTCAAAATGGTGGATCCAATATGGCGGATGAACCTAAAAATCTTTTTAAAAATTAATAAAATTTGCTTGAATTTGGCGTACCTGAGTTTTATTTACCAATCGTGAAGAACCGTTTTCCTATATTCTAAGTATGTAAATGCACTATGCAATGCTATGCAGGTCTACACCTGCAACTGAACAACTCGAAGGAGCTATGAAAGAAGACCTAATTTCCTTCTCTACGTAATTTTAAATTGCAAAAGTAATGAATTTGTTAAATAGCAACAAATTTATTCAATTATTTTCTTTTAAAATGTAGTTCAAGTTCTGCTTACATTTACCTCGAGTTTTCGAATTCTCGGGGTAAATGTAAACACTTAATTATTTATGAACTATATTGACGAAAAACAAAAATCAATGTCAATTTTTGTTAAGAAATTAATAAGGAAGAATTACAACTTATATTTTGATTTTTTAATTTATTTTTATGCAAATGCGAGACAAAATACTGAAACAGTAAAATTTTGATTTTCAATGCTTTTTGCATTAAAAGATAACTTACACTATGGCATTGCCAATGGTCAAAATCAAATATTGGCACTACTCAGAACATTTTGTAGATGAGTTGACGTTAAAATATTGACATCGTACTTAGTTTTAAATTTGTAAATTTAGCTTACATTTACATTCACCCCAAATTAGGCTATATATATGGGGATAAATATATATCTCTTTATATATAAAAAATTTATGAAAAATTTTAAAAATTAAATATTTGTTAATTAAATTACTTACCGGTGTATATAATCATTAAATTGCATACTAATAACTATACACAGAAAGTTATTATCAAATCTTATAAAAAAATATTCCGAAGTGAAAAAATGGTACACATGAAGAGGCAATTAAAATAATTATTTTTTAAAACTGAACGAAATAATTTAAAGTATATCCCTTTAAGAGACAAAAATGATATTGCAGCGCATGCGCATCTCTATATCTATATCCAAATTATTTCTTATGCAATATAAAAAAATAATTATTTTAGCTACTTCTTAATGTGTGCCATTTTATTTCTTCCTTACTTTTTAGCAACTATTTGTAGGTTAGGATTTCTGTCAAAATAATTGTGCAAATAGGTCGAAAACAAACCGAGCTGAGTGGAATCGAGTAATTCGAAACTTCGAATTGGCTGCTTCGAGTCGAATTATCCCCGATTCGAATTGAACAATTTGAAATTCGAAACTTCGAATTGGCTATAGCCCCCTCTAATATTGATCTAAATTTTTTTAATACAAAACTGATTTGCAATAATCACATATCTGTTAATTTGTAAACAAGTTAACTTGTCTTTTGATGGTATAAATAATATTGTTTGAACATACAGAACTTGTCAAATGCTCGTATAACAACATCGACATCATTTTAAAATTCGGTTCTATGATGAATGGTTAAAAGGGAATTTTACTAAATAAAATTATTTTAATCAAAATTCAGCTGAATTTGAACCAAGAAATGTTTCTCCTCTCCAGGAAAAGTAATGAAAAAAACTTAGGCTTTAAAACAAGAAACCAACATGGAGAAAAATCAATATTCAAAATCTTAATATATATACTAGAGATTAAGAAAAGATTCTACTGCACAACATTTAGATGTTATGGTTTAATATCTCACAATCAGATGTTAAGATGAATAATCTGTAAATGTGAGGTTACTATAATTTTAAACCACTGAGATGTTTATATATTTCATTGCCACAGATATTGACCGTTAATATCTAGATAATGAAGTTCAATATCTATTTTTCTCAGTGAAGAAATCAAAGTAGAGAAAAAATTGAAGAACTCACACTTATATTTAGCTTTATTTATAAATCTAACGATAGAATTTATTCGAGTAGGCATCGACTCATAAAAATAGAAAGCACATCTTTACATTGTCGTCATCAGTTCTGTACTCGTGGAGGGCATTCCTCTCGATCGCATAACCTAACCTTACCTAACACAACGTAATGCAGGATCGTATACAATATACATGTATATATATATATCTGGAACTTGAATCGCCTAAGAACCTCTCTCCTAACTTATTCGCTATAACGTCGACGTGGCGAATCGAAATTAATGCATCGCTTATACATCGTGGGTCGTTGACTGTTCCTAGAAATCTTACGGTACTCTATTAAAACACGAGTTGCGAGTAATGCAACTTTCGTGCTATAGGCGGAATTTGTTTGCATCCAGTAGCGGATATCGATTGGACTCGTTCCATTTATAACTTGGAAGCCAAGGTCTTCGGCTTTAGGCCATCACGCTCTTTCTGTAATGCAAGAACCCACATTTCATCACGCTTTTCATTTTCCGACAATACTATTGTCAAATGAAATTCCAAAATTAATATTCATTCCGAACACTCTATTATATTGCGATAACAAAAGGAATTCGGCAAATTTCATGAAAATTAAAGAGAGGGAAGGAAGAATCTTCTTTAGTTGCAAATACTACATTTCTAAGCAGATTTGAACACCAAGCGTTGAATTTAAAAAAATTGGTTCTTAATAATAGCAGAATAACGATGACTGTTATTACTGGGTCTTTCTGTACCTATACATAAATCTTATCTACATGAAAGTTCCAATTTTCTTAGCCTTGCACTGAAGGTGAATTTTATTTCAGATCAGGGACTTTCACGAAAAATATGTGTCGTGCCCGTGTCGTGCCTTGACACGACACGAAGTTCGCTTGGTAATTCGTGTCGTGCCTAAAAAACACAAATAACGTTTGCAATATTCTACAGTGTATTTCATGCGTACCATTTAAACGTGCCTTGACACGATACGAATTACCAAGCGTACTTTGTACTTTCTTTTTTGTTTCAAAAGAAATTTTTTAACACAAAATAAAAGTATTATAAACTTGAATATTTTATATTTTTTCATTAAAAATTTATTTATAGAAAAGTAGAATATATAATTTACCATTCTCTAGGATTAAACACAAATTTTCATTAAGTTTCACAATGAAAATAGTTATTCAAATTGATCTACAAAGCTATAAATATTCAACTCATCTTAAGGTTTTCGATATGATTTAAAAGCAAGTCAGTGAGTTTAATTATTAATGCCTTTTTCCATTTCTATACTTGATGGAAGTTTAAATTAATCTCGATCATTTATATTGCTGGCTCTTTCAATTCTTTAAATATTTTCATATCCCTTCTTCCTTTTCAACTCTCTCAAGTCATTAGTAATAAAACTCTTGGTCGAGTGAATGACCTCTGAAACAAAATTGATCTTCACTGTTTCAATGCAATCTTTCTTATATTGTTAAAAAATATTTTTAAAAAACATTCAAAAAATATTAATTTTTCACAACTGAATTCAAAATATGTAATCGTATGTTTGTAAACAAAAGAAAATATTTTAAGTTTACACATATTGTTGACTCAAACTATTTTTAAATGGTAAAGAATCTTGTTTTATTTCTTTTGTTTCAGTGATAAATATTTTATGTTTGTGAAAACAAATATTGGATCGTATTGGATATTTTATTCGGAATAGAAAGAAATTAAAAAATTAGAAAGAACAAAAAATCCTAAATGTGAAAAATTGAACTATTGGATCAAAAGTGAGGAATAAATTACTGAATGTCAGGAGAGATAAACTTTAAAAAGATAAAAAAATTTGTTCTAAAGGAAAGGTAAACTTTAAAAGACTTTTCGTTTCCCTGCCTTGGAAATATTTATACAAAAGATCGTGTATACTATTTTGCAAAGGAAGAGGAATTATTACTCTCGTGTGGTCCTCTTTCTTTGCACTCTCAACTACATGTTTCTGTGAAATCCACTTCATCATCTCTCTTTTCTCTTGGAATTACCGTAAAATAAGCATCAGTGTTCCGCTTCTCAAACTTCCAACTTATTTACAAATTTGTGCTCATACAAAAGTTGTAGATTTTAAATACTCTTTTCTTTCTCCAAATAAAGTTACATATATTTTAAAAATAATATACACATGAAAATAGTGACTCCTTGAAAATAAATTTGAATAAACAAACGTTCAATATTTTCAACATTTCATACAAAAAAGGCCTACTATTAAAGTGAAATATCTCTTTATTTTAACATAACTGACTTTTGAGAATCTTAGAATCGTTACAAAAAACAGCTGTGTGTACATCTGTAGAGAAAGAATATGAACAACAAAATATATTTCCTCTTGTTGGAAATCACTTTATCATTTATGTGAGAATATGTAAAGTAATCTGTGAATGAATTTCATTGTTTCAATCGAAATAAAAGAATGATTGTTTAAATATGAAACACGGGAAATTAACTGAAAAGATAATTCGCTCATTATTTACTAAGAACAATGCAAAATGTTGCAATATTTCTCAAAATAGATATTAAAAGTTTTTCTTAAAAAAGCATTTTCAGCATAACGAGAAAAAATGAATTTCAAATTTCTGATTTTTATAGGAAACAAAAGAATTTTTTATTCATAACGATAAAGTTTTTGACAAATGTAACATTGAGATATATAGGACATTTGTTTACGAAATGCTATTGTTTGTGATACACATGCGAGGAAACAAGTTATTTTTCTCGAACAAATATCAGTCATATGAACAAAAATTTATAACTAAAACAATTTGTAAATTCACCTTTTATCTCTCCTTAAATATTCTAGTTTCAGCTCCAATAAACAAAGGCGAGAAACACAGAGAAATATTCGATATAACGCGTATCCTCCATTTAAAGTTTGGTTTCGCGGATCCGCGATTATTTTGTTTTAAATAGACTTCACAAGACACTATATTCGATTTTCTTTAATTTAACGATGAAACTTGTAATATTGCTAACAAGTTCCACAAGGGTAAACACTCGCGCAAGGATTAAATTGTCCTTAAAGTAAATCAACAAGCAAAATTTAATTAAAATGTGGCAAAACGCCAGACGATCGCTCTGGCGTCTCGACAAAACTAGAGAATTGAGCTCACTCCATTTGTTTTCATTTTATACCGACTGGTGGCGTTAGTGAGAGTTACTTCAACTTTTTAAATCACAACACATTCCTGCTGGTAATTTCAAATATTTACAGAAAAAGTTTATTTAAATGATGTGTAAAATTTATTTTTAAATTTACTTATTATCTCATTATTTTAATTAATTAAAATCGAATTTTCTTTTATGAAAATTATGTTTATATCTACTATCTTATATCTTTATATAGACACTTACTTTTACCCACATAGCTACACTACATTTATGTCACCTGCCCTGCAAGGGAAGGCAACGTTTATCAAAATACACACATTTTGAAAACAAAAAGATTTTTTTTTAAATTTTTCGGTTTTTTGAAAGTTTGCTGCAAATTTTCCTCAAGTTTTCTACAAAATTATCTGCAAGTTTGCCACGAAAGTTTTCTGCAAATTTGCTCTGCGAACTTGCCACCAAACGGACATTTTAATATTTGCCGCAAGTGTGCTGTAAATTTGCCAGGTAAGTTTTCAAATTTGGCTTTGATAACTTGCCGCACAAATTTGCAGAAAATTATTGTGCTATGTGGATACTTTATACATTATTTTTGTTTTTCATTTATCTATTTTCATGTTTATTAACATATCGTTAGAAATTAAAACCGGTCAAGTGCGAGTAGAACTCGTATACTAAAACTGAGGGTTCCGTACCCTCGGTTAAAACTTTTACTTTTATACTGAAAAAAGATAAAGAAAATTTAAAATTTAATTTCATGCACGAAAATAAATAAAAGTGCTGAAAGCCAATTCATTAGGGGAGAGTGGGGCAAGACGGGGTACTTAGCGCAAAAAAACGAAAGTTTATCGAATATATTCTTTATTAATATTTTTAATTATCATCTTTGGGAATCAGTCTTTCGTAATAAAGGCGTACAAAGGCCATCTGTTTCTTAAAAAAGTATATAAAATTAATAATATGTAAAATTTGCAAATCTCTCCATCTTGCCTCACCTTCGGGCAAGATGGGGTACCCTAAGGGGTAAAATGGGGTACTCAAGAAAACAACCTATTTCTGTCGACAAATTTCACAAGTAAAGGTTGCATCTTCATCTTCGTCACACTGAAAAAAAATTTATTTGATTCAAATAATTCAAATTATTTGAAAAATATTTAATTGATTCAAATACTTTTTAGTTGAATCAAAAAAATATGTATTTGATTCAAATAACTTAAATTATTTGAATCACACTTATTTGAACCAAATAAATCGTATTTGATTCAATTAAATAATTATTTGAATTGATTAAATGAATTTATTTAATACTAATAATGAGTTACTTAAAACTATGCTTTTATTTATTTTATTCAAATACTTCGTATATTTGATGCAAATAAAAATTATTTGACACAATAAATTTATTTAATTGATTCTAATAAACTTAATTATTTAATCCAAATAATTAATTATTCATAGCAAATACACTATTTTATCAAGACAAATAAAAAAATATTTTAATCAATTAAATAATTATTTGAAACAAAAATAATGAAATACTTGAAACTGTTCATTAATTTATTTCACTTAAATATTTTATTTATTTAATACAAATAAAAAATATTTCGACAAGTAAATGTGTTATTTGGATACAGAATATACGACACTGGCATTCATAAAGTAGATCAGCCCGAGTTCTCGCCAAGTCTCAGTGGCGGTGTGGCTTAAAGAGGTGCGTTTATAGGCTTGCGGGACGTGAGTTCGATTCCACATGCGAGCGAATATTTTTCATTCTTCGTTTTAAGCGTTATATAAAATAATAAAATTGTGTGTTGTGTTGTGAATAAAAACTGTGTGAACATGTTTATAAATAATGTTAAAAGTCTGTTAAAAAATCAGTTAATATATATAATATAATAAATAAATATAGTATAATAATATATTAATAAATTTAAAAAGTACTAAATATTTAAAAAAAATTTTTGTATTAAATATAGAATGAAATAATTTTCATATTTGATTCAAATAATTATTTATTAGCTTGAAATATTACATTTCGCTTGCTGGGTGTAAAAACATGATACATCGGATTGGAGTTGGAAAATATGATACCTCGGATTTGACTTGAAAAACATGTCATATCGTCGTTTGAGTTGAAGAACATGACACGTCGAAAAAGAAAATTTTCTTTTCAATTTTCAGTTGATACCACTGACCGCTAATTCTAAAATGTGTCAAATCTTTGAAACTTTTATGAATCAAATGCTTTTGCTTCATAATATGTCAATTCAAAAAAGAAATAGGTTAAATAATTTTGTATACAGTTTATGTTGATTTGAGACATTTTAAGGTCAATGGACGAACCGAAATTTGAATAAAAAATTTTCGTTTTCGACGTGTCATGTTCTTCAACTCAAACGACGATATGTCATGTTTTTCAAGTCAAATCCGAGGTATCATGTTTTTCAACGCCAATCCGATGTATCATGTTTTTACACCCAGCAAGCGATTTATTTGATTTGAATAATTTAAATAATTGATTCAATTAATTATTTATTGGTTTGGAATATTCCATTTATTTGGATCAAATAATTTTTATTTGATTCAAATAAATTTTTTTTTCAGTGCATCGACAACAGCACAACTGCAGTGAACCCATTGGCTGCAGACAGAACAAGCAGTCCAGCCTTCATTTGAGTCTAAATAATAATCATTCCCACATAGCACAACATAATACAGTAAGGCTATGGTAAGCTTATTTGTATGGCTTATAAGGTTACAGAGTAAACCTGAAAATCTTAATTTAAGATGTTTAAAGTATCTTCGTACACATTTTCCAACATATTTTTTGGAAGAAAAGTTTTGAGGTTAACTAGTGGCTTATATGTAAGATATTTTATGCATCTTAGGTTTTAGTAACTTAAATTTTTTTCGCATCTTACATTTCACAAGTAACTTATCGCTAAACATCTTATTGAGACAGAAACATCTTAATTTAAGATACTTTAAAAAACTTATAGAAGTATCTTACTTTTTTAAGATAGAAAAAATATCTAAGACATATAAAGCATCTTAAAAATCTGTAAGATACTTTCGAAAACATCTTATTTTAAGATTTAAGATGCCATTTTTCCATCTTACATCTTATGTTAAGATATCAAATAAGATACTTATTTTTGCAGTGTAGATTTTAGCCAATCAAAATTCACCTTTCCCCTAACACAACCAACCACGTTTTCTATTTTTTCAGTGCTGACCGCGTGAACCTCGAAAACAGCCAGTATTAAGCTCTGTGTCTTTTGTGATTCATGATTATTATTTCGTAAAACGATTTTTATATTCGTTAATCGTAGTTATTTTTTTATGCAAAAAATATCTTTTCTGCGTGTTTCACATTTACCGCTTTCATCGAGTAAATCGAAACAGATAATTAAAATTAAGCTATTATACACGGAGAGAAAAATCTAGCTTTAATAGTATAACACTACCTATAGTAATTTCGCATGGACTATAGTTACGCTTTAAATGCATGAATTCATACCCAAAAACCACGAGTCCACGCTTTTTGGGTATGAATTTATGCGTTTGAAGCGTGACTATAGTCCATGCGAAATTACTATAGGTAGTGTTATCCCGCGTGGAAGAGGAAGCTTGGGCGAAATCCAGCAAAGTATGGCAAAGCTTGGCAAAATTCGGCAAAGCTTGGCAAAGTATGGCTAATGAGCGTTTCCCAAACTTTGGAATGTACATGATTAACAACGATTATAAAAGTACGCGGACACTTAGGAATAGAATATAGAAACAAGAAAAAAGGTATGGGAAAATAAAAAATTTATTATTTTTTTATTATTTTTTTGGAAAATTGAAAATCTGAATTTCTGGAGCTTGGCAAAGTTCGGCAAAGCTTGGCAAAGTATGGGAGAATAAAAAATTTTGAATTTTTTTCTATTTTTATGAAAAATTTTAAATCTCAATTTCTGAAGCTTGGCAAAGTTCGGCAAAGCTTGGCAAAGTATGGGAGAATAAAAAATTTTGAATTTTTTTATTATTTTTTTGGAAAATTTAAAATCTGAAGTTCTGGAGCTTGGCAAAGTTCGGCAAAGCTTGGCAAAGTATGGGAGAATAAAAAATTTTGCATTTTTTTCATATTTTTATGAAAAATTAAAAATCTCGCATTTTGGAGCTTGGCAAAGTTCGGCAAAGCTTGGCAAAGTATGGGAGAATAAAAAATTTTGAATTTTTTAATATTTTTATGAAAAATTAAAAATCTCAATTTCTGAAGCTTGGCAAAGTTCGGCAAAGCTTGGCAAAGTATAGGAGAATAAAAAATTTTGAATTTTTTAAATATTTTTATTAAAAATTTAAAATCTCAATTTCTGGAGCTTGGCAAAGTTCGGCAAAGCTTGGCAAAGTATGGGAGAATAAAAATTTTTTAATTTTTTTCTATTTTTGTGGAAAATTAAAAATCTTGCATTTTGGAGCTTGGCAAAGTTCGGCAAAGCTTGGCAAAGTATGGGAGAATAAAAAAATTATTTTTTTTTTCTTATTTTTTTAAAACATTAAAAATCTCAATTTCTGGAGCTTGGCAAAGTTCGGCAAAGCTTGGCAAAGTATGGGAGAATAAAAAATTTTGAATTTTTTAAATATTTTTATGAAAAATTTAAAATCTCAATTTCTGGAGCTTGGCAAAGTTCGGCAAAGCTTGGCAAAGTATGGGAGAATAAAAATTTTTTTCTATTTTTGTGGAAAATTAAAAATCTTGCATTTTGGAGCTTGGCAAAGTTCGGCAAAGCTTGGCAAAGTATGGGAGAATAAAAAAATTATTTTTTTTTTTCTTATTTTTTTAAAACATTAAAAATCTCAATTTCTGGAGCTTGGCAAAGTTCAGCAAAGGTTGGCAAAGTATGGGAGAATAAAAAATTTATTATTTTTTTCACATTTTTTTGGAAAATTAAAAATCTCAATTTCTGGAGCTCGGCAAAGTTCAGCAAATGTCGGCAAAGTATGGGAGAATAAAAAAACCATAATTTTTTTTTATTTTTATGGAAAATTAAAAATCTCCTATTTTGGAGCTTGTCAAAGTTCGGCAAAAGTCGGCAAAGTATAGGAGATTGAAAAATTTTTTTTTAATATTGTTTTGGAAAATTAAAAATCTCAATGAAGAAAAAATAGTTTTTTTATTCTCCCATACTTTGCCAAGGTTTGCCGAACTTTGCCAAGCTCCAGAAATTGAGATTTTTAATTTTCCAAAAAAATGTGAAAAAAATAATAAATTTTTCATTCTCCCATACTTTGCCAAGCTTTGCCGAACTTTGCCAAGCTCCAAAATGCAAGATTTTTAATTTTTCATAAAAATAGAAAAAATTCAAAATTTTTTATTCTCCCATACTTTGCCAAGCTTTGCCGAACTTTGCCAAGCTCCAGAAATTGAGATTTTAAATTTTTCATAAAAATAGAAAAAAATTCAAAATTTTTTATTCTCCCATACTTTGCCAAGCTTTGCCGAACTTTGCCAAGCTCCAGAAATTCAGATTTTCAATTTTCCAAAAAAATAATAAAAAAATAATAAATTTTTTATTTTCCCATATCTATTTTCTTGTTTCTATACTTTTCCTAAGTGTCCGCGTACTTTAATAATCGTTGTTAATCATGTACATTCCAAAGTTTGGGAAACGCTCATTAGCCATACTTTGCCAAGCTTTGCCGAATTTTGCCAAACTTTGCCATACTTTGCTGGATTTCGCCCAAGCTTTCATTTCCACGCGGGATACTATTAAAGCTAGATTTTTCTCTCCGTGTATATATAGTTGATTTGAATCAGGGAATGCAGAGTTACTTTTACAAAGTTTGAAATTATGGAATTGATCAGGGGAACTGGTTGAATTTACTGTGAATTCTAATTAACTTTCCTAAGTTAAAATTAACCCTGGGTATATAGTTAATAATACCATAAAGATTTTTTTCAGTGCACTGTAAAAAAGGGAGTTAAATTTTAACTCCCCAGGAGATTCTACAAATGTCGCACCTATTGGGGAGTTAAATAAAGAGAGTTAAAATTTAACTCCCAAATGCTAACTCCCCATGGAAAAATAACTCGCACGGGTGTTGATGAAGGGAGTTAGTGAATTAACTCTCTTTTGAAGTTGATTTTCAACTCGAAAAATTTAACTCCCGAGTCTGTTAACTTCCCAAATTTTTTTAAATGCAATTAATCGACTACAAGTGCAACGTGTTTATTAATTATAAACAATTATTTTCATTCATATTTTTAAAAATTATTCTTAGTTTTTCCAATGTGACTGTAGTTTTATCGTAAACACAAAATGCTACCCCTTTAAACTCATTTTGAGTCTTTTCCCTAAAAACTCAGAATGAGTCGAAGAGGTATCATTTTTGTTGTTCTACCCGTGTAGAAAAATCTATTTTTCAGTCTAGTGGCTGGCCTGAAACTCTGGTCTGCGGCTGGCCAAAAGTGTAACGCTAGAAACAATCAGCCGCTAAATAAACATCCTAAACAAGTGGCTTGCCAGGCGCTAGCCGACGGCAAGATAGATATTTAAGGCCTTCTAAATATAATAAAGCAGCCCTACAACATCGTTTATTTAACAAACCAAATGATAAATTTTTTAAAATTTAATGTTAATATAATAAAAAAAATTCATTTGTATTTGCTAACATGAAATAATCATTAACCCCTTGACAGTCCATGGCCCATATGTGGCCACAAAAAGTCGTGCCACCTTTACGTCTGTGGACATATATGTCCATCGCAAAAATAAAATACTAAACATAATTCGATTTGAATTACCAAGTGCATACTAAGGTTTTTGGGGTCGCTGAATCCGAATTTCAAATGAGATTTTCAAAATTCAAAATGGTGGACTTAAAATGGCGACAATGAAGATTTAAAAATTTATCAAATACGCTTGAAACTCGTTATCTGGGGGATTTTCGGGGTCATTGATTACGAATATGATGTCAGATTTACAAAATTTAAATGGTGAATCCAATATGGCGGATAATTTCAAGATTCAAGCAATTTGATCGAATTTTAGGTCCATCATTTTGGATTTTAAAATCTGACATCGGATTCGTAATCAGCGACCCCGAAAACCCCCGAGTAACAACTTTTAAACAAATCCGTTAGATTTTTTATTTTCTCGACCGCCATATTGGATCCACCATTTTGAATTTTGAAAACCTGACATTAGATTCGTAATCAGAGACCCTGAAAACCCCCGAGTAACAAGTTTCAAGCAAATCTGATAAAATTTAAAATTTTCGAATTTGCCATTTTAGGTCCGCCATTTTGGATCCGCCTTTTTAAATTTTGAAAAACTGACTTCAAATTCGAATTTTGCGACTTCAAAAACCTTAATTACAATGAAATCACATTTTTTAGAAACTTTTTTTCTTGGACCGTTCTTGGACCACAAGCGATTTTTAGCTGGACTGCGAAGGGGTTAACTTTTAACATTCAATCAAATTATTGTTCTCGACACAGAATAAACACAAACTTATAACTAAATAAAATTTGATATTGCGGGGAATTGAACCTACGACCTACAGACTTCCAGTCTTACACTCTAACCACTACTCTATAGAAGCTACAAGAAAATAAATTTTTATTTTAGTCATCTTTTACACTTACAATTAATAAAGAGTGTTTAACTGTGTAATGAAGAAACTACTGCAAGTTTCGTGTTATGGTACATAAAGAAAAATAACAGAACTTGTTATGAACTACATCATAGTAAATTTACCGTAAATTACCTAATAAATTTCCATAAATTACCATAAATTACCGACGTTAAATTTTTTAGTTCTCTTTTGAGTTTTACATAGTTTTGTAAATTATCGCATAAATTTCCATAAATTACCATAAATTTCGAGCCTCAGCCGCCGAGAAAAACTGATGAAAAAAGGCACTATGTACATATACAGTGTAAAAAAAATTTGATGAATTTTACAACGACGCACGTTGTAAATAAAAAACCCTCGAGCGTCGTTGTGATTTTACGTCTTTACGTAAATTAACGTTCTCAAGATGAGATTTTCCATCAAAAATGTAAATTTCATTCAAAAATTGAAATTCTTTTCATGCGAGGAAAATTTTTTTTTTCTGATAACCTGAAACAGAAAATTTATAAGTGTCAGGATTCAAAACACAGCGATATTTCAAAGACTATCTGTGAATGATCAGAAAGCGAAGGTTTCTCAAAAACTCTCCATCTTTTAATCTTGTTTGAAATGCCCTTAGAGCAGAGAGTAATATCGATCACTTCCTGCCTAATAGCATTGCACAAAGTCGAGGTCGTACCCGTATTAAGAATATCCAAACTGTTCCGATTTGATATTCCAGTCTGTTGTCCTCTTTGTTTGTCCTTTGAGCTTCCCCACACCGTATGTTGTGAGTTTGCATCGTAGACTAACAGCAGAGGAAGTCCCTTTTCCATACAGTAATTCACCAACCTGCAAATTTCTATTAGCGGATTATTCTTATTATCATAGGGAAAATATGCCGATACAATTACGTCTTACCTACACTGTTAGAAATATATAGTTGAATTTTCAATAACATGTAAGTGAAGTCCATATCAATACGCGTTACTGAATTTTTAATAACATTGAGTTGAATATTCAATAACAACTGTAGTTGGAAATTCAATAACATGGAAATGAAAATTCAATAACATAGAATTGAAAATTCAATAACGTGGAACTAAAAATTCAATAACGTGGAATTGAAAATCTAATAATGTGGAATTGAAAATTCAATAATGTGGAATTGAAAATTCAATAACATGGAATTGAAAGTCCAGTAACGTAGAATTGGAAATTCAATAACATAGAATTGAAAATTCAATACCATTGAAATGAAAATTAAATAAGTTTGACCAGTATTGTGTGTACATACACTGCAAAAATTTTTTGTGGAAAGAAACTACTAATAATTTAAGAATTTCTTTTTTTATTACAATTAATGATGTATATTTACCAAGATTGAAGAAAATAATTGTAGCTTATAGAGATTCTTTTTATTTCACATTATATGTTTGATTACAAAACTATTTCACAAAATATTTTTCACAAACCATAATAAATCATTATGAAGAACAATAATAAAATAGTGTCAATTTATATAAATTATAACACACGCTAACAATAAAATTACTTATTCCTAGATATTACAATTCGTCAAAATTAACTGATAATACACACAAGTAGATTAAACAATTCACTATTGCTGTTCACTATTGTTCAATAATTAAAAAATAATATTATTATATATTATAATATTTATTTAATTTTGAATTAATTTTTAAACACTCATTTTATATTAAAAACACTGTAAAAACAAGAAGACTTTCACGCGCGGATGTAGTTCCTCTGGAAAATGCTGTAAAGCAACTGACGCTAAAAGGACCTTTTTGACAAAAACTTCTAAGAAATTGTGGAAATTTTCCAAACATTTCTTTATTCGAAAAATTTCACAAAGTTTTAGTCTAAATAAACCTATGATAAAAAAACTGGTATTTGAAAAGTCATAAAATAGAATCTCTTGCAAGGCGAGACCCTTAGCTGCGGTCAACTTTGGACAAACCAGATGTGCCAAACATTTCAGAAAGAGAAATATATCTTCAGTTTATTGAATTTTCAATAACAGTAATGAATATTCAATAACAGTATTGAATTTTCAATAACAGTAATGAATTTTCAATAACAGTGTTGAATTTACAATAACTGCATCTGTATTTTTCAATTACGAATCAATAGATATTCATTTTTTCAATAACAGTATTGAATTTTCAACAACTGCCTGTATTTTTCAATTACAAGTTAATGAATATTCATTTCAAGTTCTTTAATTTTCAATTCAACCTGAATTGAATTCAAATTCAATAACCCGTGTAATTGAAAAGTTGTTGAATTTTCAATTCTTTTCTAACAGTGTATACCTACTATGTTAGTTGCCACCACCATCAGATCACCCGAACACAGGTCCAATAGTGGAATTGCGTACCCTTTGTATTATTTATTACCCTTTTAAGAATACACGCTCTAGGTGTGGCAGTTCTACAATTCCTGTAACCAACATGACCAGCCCCACCAACTCCTCTAATAGCACCTCTAACTAACCAGGGTTCTTGGACTAGCGAGATACCTGTGTGCATCTAAGTCATGCCCCTCATCAATACTGATGGGGCACCTTTACTATGATGCACATTAATCTGAGTAACAATAAGCTTGCAAACAGTGAATTATGTTTGCAACCCGCCCACCTCTACATTACTTGAGCAATCACAATCAGGGACAATTACCCTAAAGGATACCCGTCCTATGTGATTGTACGGGCTCTGTAGCCCTCGCTTAACTGTCAGAAACCTGAGCGATCAAAAGAAGACATCTTTCACTCATGGGTAAGACTCTGTCAGAAAATATGCGATTTGCATGGGGTCTTTGGATTAGGCTGTAATTTGGTGAAATTGTAGTATTGGATACTAGAAACAAGTGTGCTAAAAATTTTCTAATAATTTTGAAATTTGTTGAAGTTACGCCATTTTGAATATTTTGTTATAATTTTTTTTAAAATCTTAATATTTCCGAAAGTTTTCGATGAAATTTAATAAAATTTGGAAGGCTTATACTTGACATTATGTTTCTTCTGACTATCACATAAAAAAACAAAAAAAATTTTTTTGCCCAAAAAGAGTCAAAAAAAATTTTTTGAAACCGTTTTGCCCGAGCGGGACCGATTTTTGAGTTTTCTTGGCAATTAATAAAATATTCGTTATAATTTCACCTTTCATTTAAAAAAAGAAAATCGATGGAGACTCAAATAGTTTTCGAGATATTGCAATTTTTGTGGAAGCGCGACCACGTTTCAGTGACAGCGATGTGTGAGTGCACGGGAATCCTAATTCTTACACTTTACTGTTCAAAATTGTCTAGAACCTACAAATTTTATCCGATTTTGATGTCCTTGGTCTTAAATTAAAGGAGATAAATTTTCTAAGAGTTTTCCCGAAACTGTTGTTTCAATTATTAATTGTTTTTATATTTTTTTGTTACTCAACACGAAAAAGTTTTCGGGCGAGCTGCGTTCTCCGCACGTAGAGAAGGTTTCCTAAAAGAGAGAAGGCATATCGTCTTGTAAATGGGTGAGCTTCTTTCTCTACTGGGAACGCTGCTCACCCAGTGTTGGACGAGCTGCGCTGAAAGTCAGTGGTAGATACACGACTGGTAGAGCAGCTCGTCTAATGCTGGCCTGCTGCGTTATCTTTTTGCGACTACTGCTACACCAAAGTGAAGTTTAAATAATTTCGTTAATTAACAAATAGATAACTCTGGTCCTTCTTAAAAAAAATTGTATTTTTTACAGATAAATTTATGTTTATTTAAGTAATTTATGTCTATTTTGTTACAAAATAATTTTAAAGTTAATAATTATCATTGCTATTAACAATTATTAAAAAAAATTGTACCTTTTAGAAACAAATTTATGCTTATATAAATAAAGATATGAGTAAGTAATAAAAAATTGATAATTTAATTTTTAATTTATATTAATATAATTGTTAATAACAATGATAATTATTAACTTTAAAATTATTTTGTAACAAAATTGACATAAATTACTTAAATAAACATAAATTTATCTGTAAAAAATACAATTTTTTTAAGAAGGACCAGAGTTATCTATTTGTTAATTAACGAAATTATTTAAATAAATTGAATTATGCATTATTATTTATCGGGTGGTCATACTAGACTAATTTAAATTGATTTTGATCATGAGGAATGGAAAAATAAAAAATAAACACGATTTTTTTCAAAATTCTTGTAAATTGTTTACTTTGAGTAACAAAAAAATATAAAAACAATTAATAATTGAAACAACAGTTTCGGGAAAACTCTTAGAAAATTTATCTCCTTTAATTTAAGACCAAGAACATCAAAATCGGATAAAATTTGTTGGTTCTAGACAATTTTGAACAGTAAAGTGTAAGAATTAGGATTCCCGGGCACTCACACATCGCTGTCACTGAAACGTGGTCGCGCTTCCACAAAAATTGCAATATCTCGAAAACTATTTGAGTTTCCATCGATTTTCTTTTTTTAAATGAAAGGTGAAATTATAAGGAATATTTTATTAATTGCCAAGAAAACTCAAAAATCGGTCCCGCTCGGGCAAAACGGTTTCAAAAAATTTTTTTTGACTATTTTTGGGCAAAAAAAAATTTTTGTTTTTATATGTGATAGGCAGAAGAAACATAATGTCAAGTATAAGCCTTCCAAATTTTATTAAATTTCATCGAAAACTTTCGGAAATATTAAGATTTAAAAAAATTATAACAAAATATTCAAAATGGCGTAACTTCAACAAATTTCAAAATTATTAGAAAATTTTTAGCACACTTGTTTCTAGTATCCAATACTACATTTTCACCAAATTACAGCCTAATCCAAAGACCCCATGCAAATCGCATATTTTCTGACAGAGTCTTACCCATAAAAAAGTTAATAATTAAAAATTTTATTTTCATATAAAAAATTTTTTTTTTCACATTTTTAATTTCTTGAATAATAAAAAAACTAATTTATTATTTTCATTTTCAAAGAATTAAGGTTTAGGAAAAATGCAATTCCCAGTACTTTTTTTATAATTGAGGTAATTTCGAAATTACTGATTTATGATAATAAATTTGGACCGTCATAGGAATAGGGTCCATTATGTCCGTTCTAATTTTCGAGATAATCGCAATGTAGTAATTTGGTTGATGAACCTTGGTTTTTTTTATTAAGTATGCCATCTAAGCTTCAAAAGACAGTTTTCAAAAACTGCTATTTAAGTTGCACATCCATTTGAAGAGAAATATTTTCTTGGATCAAGAACACCGGCATTGTGTTAAATAAGTAAAAAAAAGTTTCAAATCAAATGAATGGAATGATTTGATTTAAGAAAAACGATTTATCCAGACAATACTTTACTATTTCGCTTAAGTACATAATATTCTTGATTCAATCCTTTTTGGTACTTCGGATAAGTAAAATATTTGATTTGATCAATAACATATTTACTTCCACCAAATACTGAATTATTAATTCAAGAACTCTATCCAATGCTAATAATTACTTGGCACAAGAAAATTAATTTCTCTCCTCAAATAAATATGGGATTGATTCAAGTAAACTCTGCCAAGTAAATGCATTTACTTGGTTAAATTACAATTTTTTTCAGTGTTGGTTTTCATTGGTTCTTTAGAAAAATCAAAAAAGCCCACATTGTCGGTTCTTTGCAAAAGTATTCCGTATTTTTAAAATCTAGAGGGAAAAACATTTAAATCTAATGGTTTTTCATCTTTAAGGTACCCTGGACTGAAAACATTTCTTATCTGAATAACTTCCCAGAAAAACTAAAGATTAATGTTAGAATCTTTGTTTTCGTAATAGTCAAACAAGATTATATTATTATATTATATTATTATATTATATTATTATACATATAATAATCTTCGTATTCTTTCATTCATTCTGTCCGCAGTTTGAAGTTGGTTTTTGTGAAAGCTTTTGTTTTTTTTAATAATAATAAAAATTCATAATACAGAGTTTTTTGACAGTGACACATTAAGATTTTCAGTCATAATAATAATAATAATTATAATTATTACATTGTAATAATATTACATATAATTAAATAATATAATATTCGTTAATTAGTTAACGCGACGATTATATACGGAAATTGTGATTGTGAGAAAATTGTGAATTTATAGCGAAAAAAAATTGGTTTAAGAAGAATTTTGGAATAGAAGGAGTACTATTCTGCTTCATCAGAGGTCCTTAAAGTGGTAAGTTTTTGTATTATTTATTACAAATGTATTATTTATTACAAATTTGGCTTATTATAAAAAAATAATAATACTTATTATATATTTATAATTATTTAAAAAAAATTTAATTTAATTTTTAAAAATGAATATAAAAATGCAATATATAATTTTAAAAAATAAATAATAGGTCATTCCAGCGAAAATCGTCTAGAGCTAGTTGCTCGATGATTTTAAAAAATGCTGTAATTAATATATAATATTCTCCAATGCAATTAGATTATCCTTTGGTGGTTTATAGCTCCAAATATATTTTATATTCATTTAAATAATTTTTTAAAATTTCTAACTGGTTATGAAGTCTAACATAACCCACTTTTCGAAAACTCAGTATAAATAACTAAAAACAGAATAAAAATACTGCTGTTTATTTTAAATATATATGTTTTTGCTAAATTCATCTAAATAAACGAAAATTATTTGAAAATAACTCACCAGAACATTTAGATCAGTATTTTTTTGTACTTGCACAGTATAATAAACATCATTTTCTTTTTCTTATATCTTCTGTGGAGAAAAAGGAATCTTCACGAAACCTTTTAGACTGGATTTGCTTTAAAATTTTAAATTTATTTTAATTAAAATTTCCTTGGGACCTCTACTCATTAATTATTTAATAAATATGGAAAATTATATAAATTTAACCTGATTTTCATTGAATTTTATTTTTCATGACTAGACTGAAGTTTGTTTTCTTTAAAATAAAAATGCAATATATAATTTTAAAAAATAAATAATGCATAAATAAATATTCATCATTTTCATGTTTTTAATTAATAAATTTTTAAATTATATATTAACTGATTAATAAAATAATAATAAAATTAATTAAATACATTACATAGGATGATAATAATAATTTTTTCATATTATTAATTTAAAAAAATTAATATAAAATAATAACATTATAACTTTAAAATCAAATATTTTTATTATATTTCTTTTAAATAAATAAATTATTTTAAATAAATAAAAACTCATCTATTAAAATCGATTATTTACTTTTTTTCACAATTAGCTCCTATTTGGATACTTTTTTTAGATTTGTGACACTAAAAGTTCTTTATTTTTACATTTCATTACAAATTTCCACTTCTTCAAATACGACAATATTAAAATAAGAAAATTAATTTTTTTAAATTTTAGTATTAGCCAAGAAAATTTAATTATTTCCAGAAACTTTAATAAAATTCTCTACAAAAATTTAATTACTTTTACAAATAACAATAAAATTCCACACGAATTCAATTATTTAAAAAAAATAAATAAAATTCCACACGAATTCAATTATTTAAAAAAAATTAATAAAATTCACACAAATTCAATTATTTAGGTAAAAAAAAGTTTAATAAAATTCGTTGCAAGAATTCAATTATTATTTTCATAAATTTTATTTCCATAAAAAGTTTTATTTACCTATTTAAAAAAAAATTTAATAGAATTTAAAGAATTTTGTTTTTACATTAATAATAATTTAATGTAATCGTAAGTATTTTTTAAGAATCCTAACTAAAAATTTGGGAAGTAATTGAATTTCGAAAAAAATTTACAATTGAAGTTATAAGCATAAGAAAAAAATTAAAATTTCTTATAGAAATGAAGAAAATATAACATCAAGTTTTTTTAATTTTTTCTTAATCGACAAAAACAAGTTTTTTAATAGTGAAATTTAATTTTTCGATAGCTACTTTTTAATACTTTTTCAGTCTTAAAGCTACTGTTTGCTACTTTTTTAAATTTATTATTTTATTCATTTACCTAATAAAAAATTAAATTAAACGACAAAATCCTAGCTAAAAATTATTAGCAAAAATATTACTTTTGTCAAAAATAATTTTTTTTACTTATTTTCTCGATAATTTTCAATGAAAATTTTTTTTAAGAATTTGAATCTGTAACGGCCAAATCACATTCAATATTTAATGATTAAATAAATAAATTAGTCAAGCAACTAAATCCTAGCTAAATATATAATTATATTATTAACAAACTAGCTAAATATAATTATTAACAAATATTAATTATTTTTGTCAAAAATCAATTTTTTTATATTTTCGATCATTTTTAAAGAAAAATTGTTTAAACTATGTGAATTAGTTGCGACAAAATCAAATTCATCATCATTTTTCAATTTAATTTAAAATTTAAAAAAATTTATTAAATATTTTGAAAAGCAGAAAAAATTTAGAATTTTTTTTTAGTTCTATACTATTCCTAAGTTTTACACCCTTCTGTAAACTCGAAAACTTTCAAAAATTTTTATTATCTATCCCTATTAATATAAAATCATTTCGACGCCGCCGCTGATTCAGTTATTTCCCTTTCCACCTAACCTCAAATTTTAGGTGAATTTTGAGGGCAGTTTTGACCTAAACGTCAAAATTTGACAAACAACTCCCGCTACCCTCAGAATTTAGGTCAATTTTGAGGGCAGTTTTGACCAAAACGTCAAAATTTGACAAACAATTCCCGCTACCCTTAAAATTTAGGTGAATTTTGAGGGAATTTTTGACATAGACGTCAAAATTTCACAAACAATTTCCGCTACCCTCAAAATTTAGGTCAATTTTGAGAGCAGTTTTGACCTAAACGTCAAAACATGACAAACAATTCCCGCTACCCTCAAAATTTTGGTCAATTTTGAGGGCAGTTTTGACCTGACCGTCTAAATTTGGCAAACAATTCCCGCTACCCTTAACATTTAGGTCAATTTTGTGGGCAGTTTTGAACAAAACGGCAAAATTTGAAAAAAATACACGCAACCCTCAAAATGTAGATCAATTTTGAGGGCAGTATTGACCTAAACGTCAAAATCTGACAAACAATTTCCGCTACCCTCAAAATTTAGATAAATTTTGAGGGCATTTTTGACCTAAACGTCAAAATTTCACAAACAATTTCCGCTACCCTCAAAATTTAGATAAATTGTATGGTAGTTTTGACCTACATGTCAAAAATTGTTAAAGAATTTTTGCTCCCATCAAAATTTAGGTCAATTTTGAGGGTAGTTTTGACCTAAACGTGAAAATTTTACAAACAATTCCCGCAACCCTCAAAATTTAGGTCAATTTTGAGGGCAGTTTTGACTTCTGGGTTAAAAGATTCCCACAAACGTCTGTTACATTACGTCGAAATCTACATGTAATTTTACATTCTTCTTTTGCTTACATGTCATAAACGATCAAATAATGGCCTTTAATTTTTGGCAAAATTTATGTCAGATTTGATTTATTGTTAAAGCTACAAGTAAAAAAGGTCGTAATAATGCTTTTGATGATACTGCAAAATCTTTGCCAAATTTAACCAATTTTTTTACCTTTAGGTATAAAGAAGTATCTATAAGGGTACCATAAGACCATAATCATGTCCGTAAAGTAAAATTCTTTTTAAGTATTTTCTTTTAGTATCGCCTGATATAATTTACTCTAACTTATTACATGCATTTATATTAAGAGAACATGATTTGAAAATTAAAATTAAAATAAATATAACAATTAGTTAAGGGGTGTGCGCAATAGTACACACTAAAAAAAGGTTTAACTTTTAGCCTCATTTTGAGGCTGAGTTTAAGGTGTAAACGGAGTCAGACTTTTTTTCCTGTGTAGCAATACTTAGGTCTTTTTTAGTACTAATAGATAGTAATTTTTCGTGAAAGTATTTCTTTATCTTGTCCAATATTTTCCAAGGGGGAGGGGGTTAAATTTTTGAGTTTTTCAGTACAATGCTTATTTTGATAAGTTTTTACTCTTAAATAATTAAACATACAAATTTGACAAAGTACATTTTGGAATGGTTTTTTCATGCTCTTTAGATTGGAAATAAGCATTTTTAAAAAACTTTTGTTTTTAAAAATTAATAAATTAATAAGTTTTTTATTATAATTAGACCTTGGTTTGATGAAATGTCTCTAAACTATGCCTTCGACACACACACACACACATACACACATATATATATATATATATACATATATAAAAAATATTAACAAATAAATATTTTTGTTGTACCTACTGGTTGATTTACAATTAGTAAATTTTTTTAGGTGCAAAATTCAATTGTTTCAACCAAGAGACTAAAATAGAAGATTAATTTTGAAAAGCATCTTTATCAGTATTTTAAAGTTTAAAAAAGGACATCATGACTAACATAAAAGGGTACGTTACTTTAAGTGATAACGATTATAATATTATAGAAAATGCGAATAGTATGTTGAATGATAATCACATGTTTGAATTTGAGAAATTATTAAAAAGAGATTCAAATTCTTCTTATAATATGCAAAATACTTTGTATTTACAAATAACTAATTTAATTATTCCAATTAATGAAGGTGAAAAACATATTCAAATCCTATTTAGTGGCAGTGACGAAAGTGGTCACTGGATTTGTACTTACTACGATGGTATAAGAATTTAAATTTTTGATAGTATTAATGCAGGTTGTTTAAATGAACAGTAAATACTATATTTAAGTAGATTATTTCCTTTTAAACCACCAGTAGTTTTTGCAACTGTTGATCAACAACCAAATGGTAGTGTTGAATGTGGAGTATATGCGATAGCATTTGCAACATCTTCATTTTTTAATGTAATGCCAAACTCTATACATTATGAAACTAATAATAATAGAATGCGAGAACATTTAAAATTAATGTTTAAAAGTAATCGTTTAATTCAATTCCCATCAATAAGAGCATCTAATTTCGAACGATTGATTGTAGAGAATGAATGGAATTACCTTTTAAGAAATAAAGCTGGTAAGTTTCAAAATGGTGAAATAAATTCTTTTCATCTTTACACTTTATCCAGTAATAATGTGAACCAAAATTTATCAACAAAATATTTTGAAATTAAGCATTCTCCGAATGACGAAGGTATGAAAAAAAGATTATTTAACATTAATAATGATATTAATAATGACAATATCGTAAATAAAGATTCGTCAATTGAATATTCAGAGATTAAACAACCTCTGAAAAAAGATGATGATTGTAAAAGACTTCGCTTGGAAAGAGAGAGAGAGAGAGAGAGAAAAAGGAAAGCAAGAATTGAAGAAACAGTTGAACAGAAAATAATTAGATTAGAGAACGATAGACTAAGAAAACGTCACAACAAAGAAAAAAAAACAAACGTTGAAAAGAAAGAGCATCAGGAAAATAATTTGGCTTGTAAAAAGAAGAAATTATCCATAGAAACAGAAGATGAAAAAAAATACGTCAAAAAAAGAATCTGCTGTGCAAGATAAAAGAATTCTTTAGAAACAGAAGATGAAAAAAAAATACGCCAAAAGAAAGATTTAACTATTAAAAATGATAAGAAAAAAAATGTTTTAAATACTATAAAAGCTGCTATTATATCCCCTGAAGATTTCGATGAAAATAATGTAACATAAAATTATTTAGGTTTGATGAATGTAGAGTGCAAATTTTGTCGGGCGTTACATTTTTTGTGTGAAAGGCCATCAGATAAATTATTCAGTACTTGTTGCCATAAAGGAAAAGTAAAGTTGAATGATTTAAATACTTATCCAAATTATTAAAAAAATTTATTAGTAGGTTCCAATGCAGAAAGTAAATATTATAAAGAAAATATACGTTCTTACAATAATGCATTCGCGTTTGCTAGCATGGGAGCTAAATTAGAAATCCCTAAAGGGCGGGGCCCTTTCGTTTTTTGTATACATGGACAAGTGTATCATAATACATATGCACTTCATCCAAATAATGGTGACAGTAGAAAATTTGGTCAATTATACATCCTTGATATTACTGAAGCAGAGCTTGAACGATTGAAAACTGAATTTAATGAAAAATGTTTAATATTGTTAATAGAAGAAATTGAAAAATTACTGAGAATTATTAATCCGTTTGCAAAAGCTTTTAAAATGATGCAAGAACTATAATTAGAAGAAGAAACACGAGCACAATTGGAAAATAAACCAATAAGGAGTATACAAATGTGGATCAAACGCAATAGATCACTAAATGGGAAAAAATATAATATTCCTACTTGCAATGAAGTAGCAGTTATAGTCAGTAAAGATGGAGAACCACCAATAGAACGTGATATATGTATACATCCTAAAGATGCTAAAAGTATTCCTATTAGTAGTCTTAGTGCTAATGTTGATCCAATGACAAACCCTTTAATGTTTCCTTCAGGCGATCCTGGATGGACAGTAAATATTAAACATGTTCAAGGTACTCGTAATGTAACTCCCTTACAGTTTTATATGTATCGTCTATCATATAAAGGAACTTTGAATCCATGTTTGTCACTTGGAAAATTAACTCAACAGTATATAGTTGATATTTGGTCAAAAGTAGAAGGTGAACGTCTAAAATACATTCGTTTACAGCAAAACAAACTTAGAGCAGAAATGTACTGTGGATTGATGGATTATATAAATAATAAAGCAACAAAGAAAAACGTTCGACCAGGAAAAATGATTATTCTACCTTCAACATTTACTGCAGGACCACGATATTATCAACAGTCTTTTATGGATGCCATGCTATTAGTTCAAGAATTTGAAAAACCGGATTTATTTAATACAATGACCTGTAATCCAAAGTGGCCTGAAATTACAGAAAATTTAATAGTTAGTGAAACTGCATCTGATCGTCCAGATATTGTTGCAAGAGCATTTCAATTAAAAGTGCGAGAATTAATGAAAGAAATAAAAGAAAAAGAAATTTTTTGGCAAATTTCTGCATTTGTATTCGTAATAAAATATCAAAAACGTGGACTACCACATGTGCATTTAATTGTATTTCGTAAAGAATCAATTCGTGATACATAAACTGTAGATAAAATAGTATGCGCAGAAATTTCAGATGAAGCAAAAAATCCAGAACTTTTTAATATTGTAAAACAATTTCAAGTTTATAGGCCTGGTGGAAAGCAAAATTTGAATTCATCTTGCATGGATCCAGACAAAAAAGTTTGTATGAAACATTTTCCTAAGCCATTTTGTACAGAAACATCTTATCATTCTAATGGTTATCCAGAATACAGGCGAAGAAACAATGGTAGACAAATCATTTTTTTAATAAAGATGGATCAATTAGATCTGTTGTTGACAATTCTATGATTGTATCTTATAATCCATATTTAAGTATAAAATTTGGATGTCATATTAACGTTGTAGTATGCGGTAGTATAGATGGCATAAAATATTTATTCAAATATTGTTATAAGGGTCACGATTGCGCAATAATATGTTATAAGGATGACAATAACAAGGAAAGAAAATATGATGAAATTCAACATTATCTAAACACACGCTATGTGTGTCCACCAGAAGCAATGTTAAATCAGCAATCAGTATGTTTCAAGGAAGGTTTAGAAGAAAAAGCAATTAACAATTTTAAAAATACAACATTAACAGCATGGTTCGACTTAAATGCAAAAGATCCAGAAGCACGCAAATATTTATACACAGATATACTCCATAATTATGTATTCGTTGAAACATCAAAATCTTGGAAAAAAGGGAACGACTTACTAAACCTATAATTTCCCGTATGTATTTTGTAAGTCCAAAATATATTGAAAGATATTTTTTAAGAATTTTATTACTTTATGTTCGTGGAGCAAAATCGTTTGAAGACATAAGAACATTTGAAGGTATTACTTATAATACTTTCACAGAGGCAGCACGAGCAAGAAATTTGTTGGTAGATGATAGTGAATGGGATAATTGCTTGAATGAAGCTGTAAATATGAAATTTCCTAAAGAACTTTGTCTTCTATTTGCATACATATGTGTATTTGGATTGCCTGTGAATGCTACTGATTTATGGAATAAATACAAAGAGTACATGATTTTTGATAATAATGTACCAGCAGAAGTATCAATTCATAAATCTTTAATTCTAATTAATGAAGTATTTAATTTTCATGGATTTTCTTTAAATCAATTTGGTTTACCAAATGTAGATCAAAAACTTCTCGATGATTATAATTTCGTAGAATTGAAAAATAATAAGTTAACATTAGAATTACTTAAAGAAGAAGCAACTAATCTTAAAAACAGTTTGAATAATGAACAACGTAAAATTTTTGATGATATTATGATGGCAATAAATGATGATAATTGCAATAATAGATGTATTTTTCTTGATGTATCGGGAGGCAGTGGTAAAAGTTATTTGCATAATGCAATTATTATTTCTGTTGAAAGTCAAGGATTGATAGTTTTATCAGTTGCATGGACTGGCATAGCTGCTAATCTCCTAAAAGGTGGTCGAACATCACATAATATGTTTAAATTTCCTATACCAATCAACGAAGATTCAACATGTAACATAAGTGGAATGTCAAAACACGCAGAACTTTTAAGAAATGCAAAAGTCATTATTTGGGATGAGATAACAATGGCACCAAAATATGCCTTACAAGCAATGGAGAGCATGTTAAGAAATATTACAAAATGTAATAAACCTTTTGGAGGAAAAGTTATTTTGCTTTCAGGAGACTTCCGTCAAACTTTACCGATTGTTCCGCACGGTAATCGTACTCACATTGTTGAACTATATGTAAAAAATAGTAAACTATGTCATAATTTTGAAATTAGATCTTTACATACTAATGTTAGATTAAATGATGATCAAATAGAGTTTTCAAATTGGTTATTAAATATTGGTGATGGTAAATCTAAAAGTTTATTTGAAAAAGAAAACAATGTTTTAGAAATTCCAGATGATTTTATTTCAAATGGGAATTTAATTGGTGAAATATTTGGATCATAAATAAGCCCAAATGACAAAAAACAATGCCCAACATCTACTTATTCCTCATGTATTCTTTCATTAACTAATGCTGAAGTATTAGATCTAAATAAATGCATTTTATCAAAATTAGAAGGAAAGGAAATTATTTATTATAGTAATGATTCACATGTTGATGATGAAGATCCGAAAGAAATAAACAATATTATTCCAATAGAGTTTTTGAATAGTTTAACACCAGATGGTTTATCTCCTTATAAATTAACGTCAAAAGTAGGATGCATATTTATGCTTTTGAGAAATATGAATTTAGTTCAAGTATTATGTAATGGGACAAGATTAGTTGTAAAATCTTTACTTAAAAACGTACTTTCTGCTGAAATAATTAGTGGAAAATTCAAAGGTGAAATGGTTTTTATACCTCGTATTGATTTGTCTCCTTCACAAGATACATTTCCGTTTAAAATTATAAGAAGACAGTTTCCAATTAGACTTGCTTATGCAATGACAATCAATAAATCGCAGGGCCAATCTTTTGATAAAGTAGGAATATATCTACCCATTTCAGCATTTGGTCGTGGACAAATTTATGTTGGTTGTTCTCGAGTAAAAAATAAAAAAAATTTTAAAATGCATGTTGTTAATTCTGCAATACATGAAAATCCAGAATTTCCACAAAAATTATATATTAAAAACATTGTTTACCACGATATACTTTAATGTCAATACTAATATCAATCATAATAAAAATACTAATGTCAATACTTATGTCAATACTAATGTCAATATAAATGTCAATATTAATGTCAATACTAATGTCAATCATAACAAAAATACTAATGTCAATACTTATGTCAATACTAATAGCAATACTAATGTCAATACTATAATGTCAATCTTAATAAAAATAATAATGTCAATACTAATATCAATCAATAAAAATACAATGTCAATTCTAATAACAATACTAATGTCAATCCTAATAAAAATACTAATGTCAATGCATTGTCAATACTAATAACAATACTAATGTCAATACTTGAAACAATATTAATACCAATCCTAATAAAAATACTAATGTCAATACTAATGTCAAACTTAATAAAAATACTAATGTCAATCCTAATAACAATACTAATGCCAATACAAAAATCGGACAAGTGCGAGTTGCACTCGCACTAAGGTCGAGGGTTCCGTACACAAATATTCAAACAAAATTTTTTTAAAATTATTTTAACAATTCTTTTAAAATTAAAAACAAATTAAACAAAATGGTAATATACTATAATAAGATTAGAATAAATATTTTTATTATTTTATTTTATTAATAAATTTTTATATTTCTCTGTAATTATACTTATGTTCACCAATCAGGTTCGCTATAATTTTCCTGTAATCTGCACTTAAATCTGAAGATCCCTGCTGAATTTCAGCTCACCAGGTTCAGATTTGTAGAATTTAAGGGGGGGGACAGGGTCAATTTTTGCAATTTTTTCGAAAAAATTTAATTTCTTTCCCTTCTATTTCGCAAATATGTAGGCCAATCATGTTCGCTATATTTTTCCTGTAATCTGCACGTAAAACTGAAGATCCCTACCGAATTTCAGCCCACCCGGTTCAGATTTGTAGAAGTTAAGGGGGGGACAGGGTCATTTTTTGCAATTTTTTCGAAAAAATTTAATTTCTTTCCCTTCTATTTCGCAAATATGTAGGCCAATCGGGTTCGCTATATTTTTCCTGTAATCTGCACTTAAAACTGAAGATCCCTACCGAATTTCAGCTCACAAGGTTGAGATTCGTAGAAGTTAAGGGGGGGGGGGCAGCCCATTTTGCGTGGCTGGGACGGACACACGAGTGATTTCATAAGGGTTCCGTCAGTACACCTACGGTGCACGGAACCCTAAAAACAATACGAATGTCAATCCTAATAAAAATACTAATGTCAATACCAATGTCAATTCTAATATAAATATTAATATGATTACTTATGTCAATACTAATAACTACACTAATAATAATACTAACAGCAATATTACACCCAGAGAAAAGATTTATTTGAATTAAATAAAATTTATTTAATTTGAAACAAATAAAAAAGGATATTTGTCACAGAACCAACTAAACTTTTATTTAGCTTAAATAATATTTTTTATTTGAATTAATATATTTCGTTTAAATATCCATTTTTATTTGAATTAAAAATATTTTATATTTTCCTTAAATATATTTTATATTTAAAGCAAGTAAAAACATTTTTCATTTTAATAAATCCTGTAAGCATTCTAAAATATTATAATTCACTTATAACCTTCAAATAAATTTAACAATCACAATCACTAATGAAACTTTTAATATTCATTAAAATAAATGTTTATTTTTATAAGAATATTTGTTCAATAAACTCATATTTTCTCAGTTATTTTACTTTACTTTTCAACTTCATATGTAAAAGTCCACTGTTCCTATTTTCTCACAAAATCTCAAATAAGACACTAAAATGTAAATGAAATCACATACAAGTCTGTTACTTTGTACTAATTAAAATTTTCACTTAAAAAGAAAAATTCTGTACTTAAATTAATGAAATTTGTTAACTATTCATAATGAATAAATCTCTTATACTTATACGCGTTAAACTGTTAAAAGCAAAACAAACAAAAAAAATAAATAAATAATAAATAAATAAATAATAATAATAAAAAAAAAAATAAAAAAAAATATTATTTATATATTATAATATATATATAATAATAATAATATATATATATAATATAATATATTTTATTATTATTTATATATTATTTTATTTATTTATATTTTTTATTATTTATTTATTATTTATTTTATTATTTATTTTATTTTATTTAATTCAAATAAATCTTTTCTCTGGGTGTAATATTGCTGTTAGTATTATTATTAGTTTAGTTATTAGTATTGACATAAGTAATCATATTAATATTTATATTAGAAACAAAAATTTTGAAATTTGTTAACTATTCATAATGAATAAATCTCTTATACTTATACGCGTTAAACTGTTAAAAGCAAAACATCTTATTGTTTTACTATAGTAATGCAATATGCGCAGGCGTCTACTTATAAGTCAAACAAATATTTATTTGAATCAAATATATTTTTTATTTATTTATATATTTTATTTATTTTTTATGTAATAATAATTCTGCTAAAAAATTTTATGTTTCTATTATTTTCGAAAAATTAAATTAGAATATTTTATTAAATAATTAATAGTTATTTTGTTGCAACATTTAACAGAAAAGTCGAAAAATTCGCAATTTTTGAAAAGAAGTCGTATAAAGTCGCATTTTTTGAAAATAATTAAGAAATGTAAAAAGTGATAATATTCGAGACCTTGATAATACTAACCTAGATGAATAAAATTTTATTATTGTTATAGTTAAGGGGTCATCCATATACCACGTGGACAGTTTGAGGGGGAGGGGTTCGCCAAAAGTCTCCGATTGTCCGGGAGGGCGGTCAATAAAAATGTCCACGTGGACAAAAAAGTTTAATTTTATATCTTTTTTTATTTAACTTTCAAATTCAGTAGCTTATAAGTCCGAAAATATTGAGTTTATTAAAAAGTTGGCAAAGAACAAAAGTTTTTTATTAAGAAAATAAAAAAATTTTATAAACAAATTAATTTTTTTAACCTATTAAACTTGTCAGGCCCACTCTAAAACTATTTGCAAAACCCTCTGATCATTTAAAGGTATGTTTAAAAAAAATTAAAAATTTATCATACCCAAAGTTAAAAAGAATTAATTTATTTATACATTTTTTTTATTTTTTAAATAAAAAATGAAAAAAAAAATTTTTGTTTTCATTTCCTAAAAGTCCAAAGAAAACTAAAACTTTCGTTTTTTGACAACTTTTTTCTAAACTCAATATTTTCGGACTTATAATCTACTGAATATAGGTCTACAATTCAAAGTGCAAAATTTCGAAAATTCATAGCTCAAAAATTTTGACAATTAAACAAAAATAAAAAAATACGTATCTGTTTTTTTCAATACAGAATAGAAAAAAAAAATTTTTGGCCGATTTTAAGAGGTTGACTAAAATCTCACGTGGAATTGTCCATATACATAATATTATATAAAAAATGGATGAATTTTATTTCTTATTAAATATCTGTTTCTTATTTAATATTTTAAAATAAAAAACCCAATTGTTCACGTGGATAATATGGGGAGGGGCCCCCCTCCCCATATTCCCATATTGGTTCTTAAAAAATCCACGATTGTCCACGAGGGGGGGGGGGTCAAAAAGTGCCTAAAAAATGTCCACGTGGTACATGGACGACCCCTAATATTATTATTAATAAATTCATATTTTGATTAAAATCAGTACCTCCATACCGAGTTTTTAATTAGTATAAGTTTACTGAGAATTTCTTGAGTAAAATAAATAAATTAACTTATTTAATTTTTTCCAAAGTATAAATTCATTTATAAAATGTATAAAATAATAATAATTTATTTTATATACCTTATTAAAATAAAATATTTAAAAAATTTATGAAAAAACGAAACACATTTTGCAAAACGTTGGAACTAATACAATAACACATAACTTGCTTAATCCTTAAAACATATTTTTATTTAATTTTCTATATAATATTTTCTAAAAAAATTTCAAAATATGCTTTATTGCAGTAACTCCAACAAAATATACAATTAATAAACGTTTCGCAATTTTTTTACAATATAAAGACATCTTCACATATAAGAAACAATATAATGCCTTAGCAACACAAAAATATTTAATTTGGAATTAATAATTTGTAGTTGAAAAAGAAGAACAAAAAACGATAACTCGTTTTTCAACTACTGAATGTGAGTAATCAATTATATTCTATAAATATTATTATTAAATAATTATTCATTTTAAATTTTTAGAATTTTCAATTTAAATAAATTTTTTGAAAACATTACCGATTTTTTATTAATTTATATATTATTGATATATTATTTCTTTAATATAGTAATAATATTTTTCAAAAATTTCAAATTTAATAATTATTTTTTATATCATATAATTTTATTATTATTTATAATATATATATTTTTTAAAGAAAAAATGGAGTATGAAAATAAAGAACAAGACATCATAACCATTGAAAATGAGGATGATGAAGAAGATAAGGAAGATGTTTAAATGGAAGGGGACATGCTGCAATCGATGTTCAAAGAGCATAAAGATACAAATTATACCAGTTTGTAAGTGTGAAAAATTTTTCATTTTAATAATTAATAATTGTCTTTAAATCAAATTTTTTTTTAAATTTAAATTTTAATAGTACTATTAATAATAATTACACCTAATAATAATAATATAAAATTAATAGAAGACTATTAATTAAAAAATAATAAACTAATACAATTTTTTTAAAATATAATTATATATAAATAATAAAAATAGTAATAAATAATTATATGGAATAATAGAAATATAATAAAATAAAAATACAATTTTTTTTAATAAGAATATTCACTAAGTCTTATTAACTTTAGATATTTAATTCTACTTGATTAACCACTTCAGCGGCATGGCGTTCCAATTGGCGTTCCATGAGTAAGTGGCAGAAGCGGCAAAATATGCGAAAATGGCGTTCCTATTTAAACTTTATTCCTGAACTCTGTAAACGAATTAAGTCAACCAAACCAAAAGTTATTTATTATTTGAGATTATGAATCTTAAATGGATTTAAAAAAATTCAAATAGGCGGATTCAAAATTATCAACTATTTTGGCTGAATATTGGAACGCCATTCGTAAAAAGTATTAAAAATTGGCTACATTAAAACCTTTTTAAAACCATTTAAGATCTCTAAAAACTAATTTTTTCTTGTCCTATTCATCTTGATTTATCTCAAATAATAAGAATATTTTAATATGGCAAGTTTAACTTGACTACAGACTTTTGAAATCGAGTTCAAGTAGGAACGCCATTTTCGCATTTTTTTGCCGCTTCTGCCACTTACTCATGGAACGCCAATTGGAACGCCATGCCGCCGAAGTGGTTAAATAAATAAAATTAATTTTCAATTTCAAAGGTTAAAAAAAGGCGAACCTTCAAATTCTTCAACATCTTCAAATAAAACATCAAGAAAAGCTGCAAAAAATGTAATTTAGAGAAGACAAGCAGTGAAGAAGAAGAAGAGAAAGAAGAAGATTTATATACTTCTAATGAAGAAATATCTGCAATTAAATGTGAAAATTGGAGTAGGTAAGCGTATAAATACTAAAATAATTTTTGAAATATATTTTCTTTTTCCACATCTGTTAAAACAATAATAATATTTTTTAATTTAATATTATTATTTATTTGTTATCTATTAATATTTTTTTTTCATTATTATTTTGATAATTTAAATATTTCGTTCTTACCCTAATAAATTCTGTTTTCTCAAATTTTTTCAATAATCATTTAAAAAAATATACTACACAATTAATAAATACTACAATACATTTAAAAACTATTTATTCTCATCAATTTTAAATTTTATACTTTTTATCTTTCAATTTTTAAATATTATTAATTTATTTACAGTATTGGAAGGATATATAAAATCATCAATTCGATTACTAAGGTATCAAATTAAAGATGAAATTATTCACTATGGAATTGGATCAATCACGAATGGAGAACACAAATTGGAAGTGAGAGTACAAAATTTTCCGGAAGATATCGATGAATTTACAAAAGGGGATCATGTAAGAATAGAAGGAATGTTAAAATTCACGAGTAAGTTAATTTAAAAAACATAATAAATTTAAATTAATTATTAATTTATAAATTAATAATTTATAATATTTTTATTGATTTTATAAAATTATTTTAAAAAATATAATACTATATAATATAATTTAATAAATTATATATAATAATAATATAATAAATTTTATTAATATAATTAATTAAATAAAGTATATTCTTTCAGAAGAAGAAAAAATCATCTGTTTAATAATGGACAGCACAAAAACAATTCAAATTATTGATGAGAAGAAAATGTCGTTTGAGAACATACTAAAAGGATATAAAATAATCAAAAAAGAATAATGAACAAAAGTAATTACAATGGATAAAAATTACACCTTTTTTATATCCAAAATAAGTTTACAAATTTAAACATTAATTATTTTCTTTTAATTTTAATATTGTTAATTAAATTTGTTTTTTACATGACATATAATTTTTACTTTCTATTAACTCATTCAATTAAATTTCGTTCATTTTATTAACAATTATTGTATGTAATGTAAAAATTAATAAAAAAATTGATTTTTAAAAATTTATGATTAAAAAAAGTAAAATAAAAAAAAATAATACCAAAAAAATTGTCATTAAATATATTATTTAATATCATCATCAACAATAATAAATTTTTAATATATAAAATTATATTTTATTTAAAAAATTTTTTTTTTTAACTTTTCTAAAATTAACAAAAAGTTTATTTTATAAATAATTAAAAATAATACAAAAACATGTATTTTTAAAAATTTATGATTGAAATAAAGAAATAGTGTTAAAAAAATTTTCATTAATTAAATATATTATTTAATATGATCATCAGCAATAATAAATTTTTAATATATAACATTTTATTTTATTTAAAAAAATTTTTAACTTTTCTAAAATTTACAAAAATTTTGTTTTTAAACAATTAAAAATAATATTAAAAAATGTGTTTTTAAAAATTTATGATTAAAACGACATCTACATAAAAAACATGAAAAAATTAAGTTTTTGTTCTAAATCATATGTCTATTGCTTTTGAATATACATTAAAAAAATTTCATAATTTTCATCTGCTTTCATTTGCCTTATTTAAATATAATAAGGAAAATACAACTAAATATGAACAATCAAAATCTGTCTCCGAACGAAATGTTGAAAAAATGGTGGTACAGGATTCAACGGCGTAAGTATTATTGTTATGTAATAATAATAATAATAATCCGGAAAGTTCAAATGCTTTTAACAAATTTAATATTTATCATAATACAATATTTTCTTTCAGCGAACTAATTTTGTATATAAAAACTATAACAGCAGCAGAGAAAAAAGGAAATTTCATTTTACAAAAGTGTCTCTTAAGTAATAATAACGGATACAAGATTATTTGAAAATATGGAATGAACAAATCGACAGAATTAAGAATTGCATTAAACCCAATTATGTAAATAAAAAAATATATATTTTTAAAAATATTTTTAATATTAGAATTAATTTTTAATTAAAAAAATTTTTTTTTACACATTTTTAATAATAAACGTAAAAAATTATTTATTTTAAATAATTACATAATTTTGTTAATTAAAAATAATAAATAAATTATTAAATAATTAAAAATTAAATGATTTTTTTATTAATTTTTTTAAAAAAAGATTCTTCATTTGGATGCGGTTTCGATCCGGAAATTAAATTATTATGATAACAAAAAAGATGGAGGGAATGTTGCATATGAAATAAGCATACAATCCAATTCAAGAATTAATGTTCTGGAAACAATGAACATAAATCTGAATGAAGCCATTGAAGATTATAAAATAGAAGAATTAGGATTGGCTGGATCCAAGAAAATCAGTAAGTAATTACTATAATAATAGAAATTATAATATGTATATACATTTAATATAAATATTTAAAACCGATTATTTAATTTTTTCAATTAATAATTAAGATTATTTAAACCATATATTACATAAATAAATAAAAATATAAGTTAATTTAGTGAAATAAAATACTTAATAAAAAATGAAATAATTTAAATAATTATATAATAATAATAAAATGAAATAATAAAATTATTTATGATAATGAGATAATAAATGAAAAAAATCTATAAATATATATAATAATAATAATTAAATATTTTTTATAGGAACAATTGGATTTCTAAAGACAGAATTCCAATTAATTTATGGTCAGAATGATGTACCGAAATTTGTATGCTCATCAATTGCAAAGGATGAACTGAAACTGGAGTTACACATTACAGAATTTGAAATTACAAATTACTGTAAACAATTTGAAATCGGCGATGAAATAAGTGTCATAGGAATAATAATAAATATAAATATATTCAAATGCAACTTCAAAAATGTACAAAATATTTTTAAAAAATTCTTCTATTAAAACAAATTAAAAATTTAATATGATTTATAATTTTTCTTTAAAATAAAAAATTATTACATTAAAGTAACACTTATTCCAATTCTTTCTTGAATTATTCATTAGTGATTAATTGTATTTTTTAAATAATTGACCTAAAACGTGCACGCGCGCTTTAGCACGCGTATCTTATGCTAGTTAAATAATAATTTGGTTGTTAATAAAAAAGCATTCTTTTCAGAAAGGTCCTATTTAGTCGATTTTTCATAGTTTCAAAATAAGAGGAGGGGGTGGTTTTAAAAATTTAAGAACTATTGTTTTTTAATTTCTAATATGCCCTGAACTAAAAACAATTCCTGAAAATTACCGTTTTTTCAGTCACTCACACTAGGTGTGCCCCTTAATATGTACATTTTACTACTTTCGGAGTAAATTTTCCTATGCTCGAAATACATTTTACTATTCATTTTTATAAAAAGAGGTCTTCGAATGTAACAACTTTTACTATAAAAATAATAAAATTTGCCAGAAATGTATACAGAAGTTACTGACAGTTTTGGTTTTAATATAAAAATATTAAAAGTTCCATTATTATTTTTTCTGTAAAATTAATATTTCATATAATTTTTTCTGAAATTTGTGTATATTTCGATTTAGTTACAAGTGTTGAACATTTTGGTATAGTGACGATTTTCGCTAGTACTTTTATGAATGCTTAGAATTAAAATAAGGAAGAGTAATAAATTCGAAAAGATAATTTAGTATAATCTTCACAAAATTCAAAATATTTGTATTAAAACTCGAAATGTCAAATTTTGATACGCCCTTTAAGAAGTATTATCACCAAAAATGTCAAACTCCGTACTTAGAATTTTGTTTAAGTCCGTAATAATTTCAAATTTACATAAAGTTGATATGAAAGTGCACGAAAGCAGAAAAGAAAAAATTTATGAGAATTGTCGAAACTTGACGAAATTGAACGAATAAGACTTGCCTGAATTAACCGACTCTGAACGAGCAAATCCGCCACGACACATCACTACGATCCATTACGTCTGTACGGCGTTAACTATTTATCAGTTTTATTTTGTGTTTTTATTTCTTCGCTCTAAGCACAAATAAAATAAATTAGAAACAATAATTGTCAGATTCAATCATTTGATCCCATGATTGTCAGTTGAAATCTTACCACATGTTTTAGGCGTAACCTCATCATGACTGTCAGTTATATCCTCATGTTTACTGCAAGTTTACAAGGTAACGTTACAAACTTTACCGATCTTTTCTGATGTAACGTTACCTCAAAACATAGTGCTGTATGGAAAGTTTCGAAGAATCCGAACAATTAAAAAAAAAATTCCACCACATTAAAGCCGCCATTTTGAATTTTTTAAATCTGACATTGAATTCTGATTCAGCGACCCCAAAAACATAAGTTCCACATAGTGAGACATTTAGATCATAACCAACAATGTTTTGGTTGATACTGAAAAAATTTACCTGAGATTAGTTATTTTTCCATAAAATGATAATTTAAAAAAATGTTTGTTTTTTAAATAACTGCATTGAGCAATTTTTTAAGTCACTTTAGTATTGGTAAATAAGGCAAGTAACAATATGAATACGAGTGTTGTAAATATAACTCATAAAAAGAAAAGGTACATAATACATTGTATTTGAAACTCGACTAGAGCGAGAATTTTAAAGTAGATGTTGTTAAAGTTAAAAGAGAGAAGTATAATTCTATTTCTCGTTTATGTCACGCTGATGCTCATCACATATGTGCTTACATAAATCGTACACAATCTTCATTGCATATATATATTTGAAATAGAGACTACACTGGTTTATGGCTTATTTCACTTTTCCATTTTATATTCATTTTTTATCACACGACTATTGCACACAGTTGTCATTTGTCTCCCCGTGTACACGACTATTTCATGAACGAACTTCGTGGAATGCAACTTCCTCTGACACGATAGACGTGCTTTGATTACTATATTTCTTTTTGAAATAAACATTATATATGTGTTGAGTTTATATATATATATATAAGTTTTCGTATATTCATGTCGACCATGGAGAATCAAAAAATTTTGTTAAAGGAATCGTGAATCATCCGAAACCGTATATGGTCCGATTGCCAGACGTCCTGAATTTGACGCAAGAGTCCACGAAGAAGATGGAATATATAAATATTTATATATATAGTGTCTTCGTCGTCAAAGAAAATCTGTGAGATAGTTCTAAATATAGATCTGCATCTAAAAAATTTATTCAGGATAGTTTCGTCTTTTATTCTATAGAGATAAATACATTTGAATTTCCAGGAGAGGGTCCAGTTGAATTAAAACCCGAATATTGCTAATGTTGCACGGTAAGCTTGCCGTAAGTTAACCTCAAGCTTGAAATGTCAATCCCGACACAAGGATACACTGTAAGATAGCTGCAAGCTTGTCTCAATGTTGCTCGGTAAGATTGCCGCAAGGTTATTGCAAGATTGCCATAAGGTTACTACAAGGTTGCCGTAAGATTACAAAATCGAAAAATTTCTAAGCTTTTTTTCTGATTTTTTATTGCTTAATACGAGCGTATACATAAAACACAAAAATTTTGAAAATTGCAGCAACCTTTCATTGTAACCTTTCGGCAATCTTACCGAGCAACATTGAGGCAAGCTTGCGGCTACCTCACAGTGTAACTTTGTGTCAGGTATGACATTGCAAGGTTGAGGTAAGCTTACGGCAAGCTTGCCGCAAGATTACGTGCTGTCTAGGCATTCGTGTAGAAATTGTCATGATATGGCAATAATAATGGTCAACAGATCTGGCCCCGATTAGCGCCATGGCTAAATTTCTACAAATTATATACTCCAGTAGCACATAATATTGCAGCGATATTGAGAACATTGTCTTAACATTACCAATATTGCCTCAATGTTGTGGCATATTGTTGAAATGTTCCCAATATTACGTGCTACTGAGGTATTATAATTATTATATAATAATAATATATTAATCATATTACCCTAGTAGAAAAATTTAATGGAAATCTAGATACATGCTAGCGCCACCAGTGGAATTTGCATGGCAGCCTATCTCGCTGACGTTTTCTAGCGCCTTGCACGGCGCGAGCACTTCCCGCTAGAATGCAACATAATCTCAAATTTCTGTTGCATAAACTGTCAACGGTGTATGTACTGTGTGCATGAAGTAAGAATAAGGAGACTTCACTCTAATGTCAGACTGTCCCCATTTTCTATAACGTCATTCAGGAAAATTTGTATAGGCAGAGGTGGCGTTCCTTGCGGGAAAAACACGAAACAGCAGCGTTTAAATTTCAACAAAATACACGTAATGATAGTGGACCTCCCACGAAATTAAGAAAAAAGAAAATAATTAAAGTATTCGTTACTTCTAAAAAGAAATGTCCAGTTTGTTCTGAAAACTTTCTTTCGTTATTTAAATGCAATGAATTTCGAGAATTAACTGTTTCACAGAGAATAGCTTTGGTTAGTGAAGAAGGACTTTGCAACAATTGCTTAACCCATTTAGTCCCAAATGTCCGTTTTTTTAAGTACAAGTTCGAACTTCCCGTTCTACGAGTTCCGGTTTAAAAAAAAACGGGACAAAGGTTTTTTATGTATTTGAGTGTCCTCTTTCAGAATCTGGAAAAAAATTTTAATTTCGACTTAATGATAAATAATAATAATAATAATAATAATAATATTGCTAAATAATGTTAAATGAAAGTTTAATCCTTATGCAACATTTTGATAACCAGAGAGCATAATAAAATTAAAAAAATAAAATTTCTACCATTCTATTTCATTTTTTGCAAAATTGTTTATAGAAATTGTTTATAACATTCTTAAACATTGCAAAATAATTTTGAATTAAATTGTTTACTTTCAATATCCATTTTTACCTTCCCCAAAAAAGAGAATTGATGAAAATAAATTTTTTACATGCACTTTGGCTCTTAGTTTCGAAATTGTTTTTAATAATTGTTTATAATATTGTTAAATAACATCAAATAACAATATTTTTTATTGAAGTAGCATTATTTTATTTAAATGAAGCATAAAAGTAAAAAAATGTAGAGTTAAAAATTTTCAAAATTATTTTTCCAAATTTGCATATTTTGGCGGCCATTATTGAGGCGCCATTTTGAAATTTGTAAAAAATTGTTTTTGGCAGTACATCATCAACTCGTAGAACGGGAAGTTCGAACTTGTACTTGAAAAACGGACATTTAGGACTAAATGGGTTAAGACTTTATAAAAACAAAAAGCATAATACATTGCTCCACATTTCTAAAATAACTAATAATGACAATTCTATCAGAAAGGACACTAACGATAATGAATCATTTACGGCTTCCGTTTCCGGTATAATTTGTGGTAGTGTAAAGAAAAGGTATGTTTGTATAGAGTGGTGAATGTATGAGTGATAAAAAAGGTACAAAAGTGAAGTGTGTTTAGTGAGGTTAGGTTGCTTGAAGTGAGAGAGAGAGGAGGTAGAGAGAGTGGAAAAATTTTAAGCATTTGAGTGATAAGGTAGATTTCTGGAATGTCTGAGTTTGATTCAAGTAGTGATAGCGAGACTGAGAAAAAGGCGCGAGTATTTGAAAGGGGGATAGGAAAGAATGGAAAAAAGATGACGTGTGAGGATTGTATGGATTTGTTGGAGTTAGTATGGATGTTGAAGGATGAGATGGATGAAGGAGCTAAGAGAGTGAGGGGAAATGTGATGGATATCTGTGAAGATGGGGAAACAAGGGACAAAGAGATAGGGGAAATTGAAGAGGGGTTAGAGAAATTGCAGAAAATGTGGAATGAATGGGATAGTAAGTGGAAAAAGGAAAAGGAAAGCATGTGGAGAAGAATGAATGGATTGGAAAAATTTATAAAGGAAGTAAATGAGGGAACTGAGAAAATTCAGGAAAGTGAATATGAGAGTGTAAAGTGGAAAGTGAGAGATTTGTCAAGACGAGTAGATGTAGTAGAAAATGAAAAAAGGAAAAGGAATGTAGTGATTAGAGGTATGAATGTAGGTGTGATGGAGGGTAAAAGAGCAGTGGAAAAAGTGTTGGCGTGGGTGGGGGTTAATGTTTCAGTTGGAATGGTAAAAGCGTTAGGAAGGGGAGAATATGGGGTACCAAAGTTATGGTTGGTGGAGTTGGGTAGTGAGGAAGAGAAAATGGATGTGATGAGGGTGAAAGGAAGACTGAAAGGAAGTGTAATAAGAATAGATGAGGATAGAAGTTGGAGGGAGAGAAGAATGGTATGGTTATTGAGAGAAAGAGCGTGGACGGAGAGAGCGAGTGGGAAACAGGTAAGAATGGGTAAAGATTGTATTTGGGTGGATGGGGTAAAGTATGCTGTGAGAGAGGATACGGGAGGTGTGATGGAAGCGTGTAAACTGTGATAGACAGGGATAGGCTGGGAATGAGGTGAGAAGATTTTGCTTAGATGGATGGATGGATGGGTAAAATTGGATGTCTGGAGGGTGTAAGAGAGGTGAAAAAGGAGTAGAAGGTTTTTTGAAAAAGGGTGGGCGAATTGGGTCGAAGCCAGCATGGGCATAGAAGGAACTGGAAACGGAAGCCCGGCACTGGCGATTTGTAAGGTTGAGAGCGTGGAGAGAGTTGTATGTAGGTTGAGTTGCGTGTAGGTTAAGTTGTATGAAGAGAATGTTTAGTTGTAAGGATTGTTGTAAATATAGGTTAAGATTATTATGTACGTATTTGGGAGTCTCGAACCCTACCTATTGTAGGGAGAGTAAATAAATAAATCAAATAATGAATCATTTACATGAGTAGACAAACCGACAACTTCCAAATGCCTACACGGAGAGAAATCTGTTGCTCTTAGCGCATGAGCAGGCCGTACTAAAAGCGCATACACACCACCATGCCTGAAGTGCAAGAAGTCCATGCTGATTTTTCATGGATTTGAGCAACTGTGGCACAAGTGGGCAACAAGCTGTGTAAAGTTGGCACCGGTCTTTGCAAAATTAGGTTCATATGTCTATACAAAAAGCGAATCAACAAGTCCCTAGCATTAGTCGTAACACATTTCTCTGTGTGTACTTAACGTAGATTAAAAAAAATTTGAATATAACAAAAAAAATTTAATTCTTTAATTTATTTGTTAATTAATAAATAAAAAATATAATTAAAGCCTATTTTTCAAATTCATTAATTTTTACAATTAAATTTTATATTTTTGTATTGTTAATCCTTTTTTTAATACTTAAACTTTAAACAATTCTCCTACAAAAATTTTTTACAACATAATAGATTTAAAATTTTTATTACTATAATTATTATTTTATTCATTTTAATTTATTAATTTTTATTTAAAAAATAAGACTATAGCTAAATTTTTGCAATGTAAAAATCTATTTCTGAAGATTATAAATATTGTGTTAATTAAAAAAATAATTATTTTAGAAAACATTAAATTGTTTCAAAAAAACAATTACAATAACCATATTCTTAGTATATTATTATTAATTGAAATCTTTATAATAACAACATAAATGATATTAGTTCGCAGTCGGTAGAATATCTGTCCCGCTCGGGTTGTCAGACGGACGAATGCCAGTACAACGCCGGTTGTTCGGCGGCATGAAATCTGTACCGAGCCGGACGCACAGCCATTACAACAGAGTATAAATTTTGATCCGGCGGTCGGATCCGTCTTTGTACCGCGCCAGCAGACATTAACATCCGAATCGGTACAGACTGCCTGTACCGGCATTGACTCTCCAATTCAATCGGCGCGGATCCTTGACGGTTGGATGATCCGGCATTCGTCTGACTTTTCCGCCTGGGTGGTGACCTTTTTTCTATAGGCCATGTAAAAATCAGAGTGGGGCCATGAGAATTTTTGAGGAAAATAATAATTTATCATTATTTTACATAGAAAATAATTATTTATAATTAATTTTTTCAAAAAGTTCCAGTGTCCCACTCTAATTTTTACATGGCTTATATGAAAAAAGGTAAGCTTTGATCGAGATAGGTTACGAGAAAATAAAAAACACCGATTTTGAGATACAGTAGAACTTGGTTAATACGATTCTGTAGGGACCGTACTAAGAATGCGTCTTATGCAGGAAAACGTATTAGGTGGGATATAAAGTATATGTGACGTGCCGCGACAAAAGGGACCTTAGCTGCTTAGAATTTTAGGTTATGTTTAGAGTACTTTTAACTTCATTAAAAATTTATTATTGATTATTTAACATCAAAAGCATATTTTTCTGAAAATATTGCACACAATAATGAATTAAATATTAATAGTTTGTAAAGAAAATTGGTCATTTTTATTTATTTATATACTTTTAATTTTAGTTTTGTCAAAAACAGCTAAGGTCCCTTTTGTCGCGGCACGTCACATATGTCTTTAATTGCAGGGACCACCATAAATAAGCGTCTTAAGCGGGAAATCGTATTAAACGGGATCGTATTAACCGGGTTCTACTGTATATTGAAATTAAGAATTTGACCTTGAATTTCAAGGTTAAATTGACCCCCTTTAAAATCACTATTCATACTTTCAATTTGATTAATTTTACTTATCAATATATTAAATCGAAAAAAAGATATTTTCAAAAAAAACCAAATTTTGAAACTCCATAACTCAAAAAATATTTTATCAAATTAAAAAAAAATTAATATTTACACTTCCACTAATAATAGTAACATTTTAGCAAAGTTTAGAGAAAATTAATTTTTTTACCTGGGCAGTTAAGGAATTTTGACCCATATGTTCGTAATTTGTGGTTACGTTTTATTTTTTTACTCCGAATCCCTCTGAGATCCCAAGATGAAACTCACAGGACATGTAAAGCACATTTGCCCTAACATTTAGTAAAATTTTGAAAAAATTGAAGACGATGTTTTTTCAAAAACGGATTTTTAATTTTTCAAAATTTCAAAAAAAAATTTTTTTTCAATTTTTCTTTTTTATGTTAATTGTATCTTAAAATATACTTAAAACCAAAGAAATCCTTTTTTAAAATCCAAAATCGGTTAATTAGAACTAAAGTTATAGCACTTAAAAAAAAGACAAAAATTTTGAAAATGCCATATTTTTGGTAATTTTCAAAATTTTGAAAAAATATTTGGTGGAGTTGTTTATCACTATAAAAGTAATAAATTTACAAAAGTACAGCCAAATCCCAACAAGTCATGAAAATAAGTGTTGAACTGACGTGGAATCCACCAATATTTATGGTCTATTATTATATTATTAATATTGTTATTATTATTATTAAACTATTTAATTATTTTTCATGGTGTATTAGTGTCAATAAATATTTTATTGAATCATCAAAAGCAAGTCAGCAAGTCACTTACATTAAAAGCAATAACTTTCAAGTAGGTCCCGTAGCATAGTGGTAAGAGTGTTGTTTGGTAGTTAGTAGGTCGTAGGCTCAATTCCCGTGAGCATCAGATTTTTTTTGGTCACGATTGAATTAAAAAAAGTAAAAATTGTTAAATAAGAAAGTTATTTATCAATAATTGGACTAATTTGTTATTAATAAATAATTAATTTATTCATTTAATTGAAAATAAAGTTGAGGGCATTTTATGAAATCCACGAGGGCACCGCGTGGAAAATCCATATGGAATCCATGAAAATTTTCTCGAGAGCACCCATGAGGGAAAGCATGTCACGCCTTCGAGGGCTCCGCGTGGATTGCCCCTCCGGATTCCACATGGGAATAGGGAAATCCACGAGGGCCTCCCGGGGGCCCTCACCATTTTTCTGCACGGGTAGTAACAACTTTTATGTATTTATGGAAAAAATATTCTTTATATATCAAGACAATCATAAATTTATATAATTAAAATAATTAATAATAATTGTAAAGATTGTTATAAATACAATAATTGGTTGCTTTACAAACGAGGGGATCCCAGGTAATAAACTAGTGCGACGCCTTTCCTGCGATCATAGAGAATTACAATTTTGTGTGTTGCCTTCTAATTTTTTTAAATACATTTAAATAGGGACAAGAAAATAATTTTTTGATTATTGAAAATTATTTAAATAATAATTGTAAGTTTTGTAATATTTTTTAACATATAGAAAACATTTTTCAGAAGAATAAACAATTCGCTACAATGGAAGAATATCCGAAATCGGTTTCGGAATCCAGCGCAATTATCTCCAATGAATTATTTGTCTCAGAGAAAAAAGAATTATCTCGACCATCAAGTTTTACTTTGGTAAATATTTATTTATTCCCAGTGGACAGAAATAACACGCGTATATAACAATTCCGTAATAATTCGATGAAATTATCAGATTATACGTGTAACCTGTTACTGGTACATAACTGTCTCAGAAGAATTATGTACCAGTAACAGGTTACACGTATAATGATAGAACGTCCAACGTCCTTCCGGCAGGACCAAAAAGACTCAGGTGAGTCCGTCCGAAATATAAAATATATCGTTGGAAAGGTGATGAAACAAGCTTTCAGCGCATATAAATGTCGAGCTCGTAAGTTCAAACCGAAGAGCAGGGTAGCTTAAAGAAGTTGAATTTTCCAAAAATTCATGTAATTTTTAGTCACAAAATGATGAAACCCGGTCCTGCCGGCAGGACGCTTTTCGCTTTGTTTAAAAGGCTACCAAGCCTAGTCATATAAATTTAGAAATTTGATATTTACATCATTATGGAAAGCTTGTTTCATTACCTTTCCAACGATATATTTGTTTTTGTTTTTATCTGCTTCCATATTAATTTTATAAAGAAAATTTAAAGAGAGTTTTTATTCAATTGGCCGCAATTTTACTGATTAACATTAAAAATGAAATTTTTTTAAATTAAACAAATAGGTTTCATTCTTTGAACGTTTCTGAAGAAAAAGAGACTAAACCGGCCAAAATATATTGATTTTTGTGGATTTTACATTAAATTTACGAAAAAATGTTTTTTTTCACTTTTTTGAAACAGCAAGTTTGAGGGCTTTGAAAAATGGTTTAATATTATTATTTTAAAAAGTCAAGTACATGAATTTTTTCGTCTTTTCATCTACTTTAATCCCAAGGAGTTCGGGAAAAGAAAAATTGAATTTCTTTTTTTTAAAAGCCTTATTTTCGGAACATCCTTCCGGCAGGACGGGCGCTTGGACGTTCTATCAATAAGCTGACATTTTCATAGAATTGTTACAGAATTTTATTGTTATATAAGCATGTTATTTGTGTTCATTGGGTTAACAGTTAACACTGATGATTTATTCTTATCTAATACATTTTTATCAATTTCTGTTTTCAGAACTATTAAATAAGACAGAGGTTTAACAAAACTGCTCTTTTGTGCCAATTCATAAGCGGTGAGTAGCTTTATCTATCTTTAAATCATATATAATTAGAGTTGAAAATTTCTCGTAATGCCAAATGAATATAAATATATAAATAAATATATATAAATATAATATAATATAAATATATATATATATATATATATATATATATATATAAATATGTTATCATATTTTAATTCTCAATACTAAACTCTTATAAATTTTCAAAACATTCAATTTTGAAATCAATATAAAATTTTTATTTATTGATATAAATATTTATTGATATAGATTTTTATTAACTGATATAGGTATCAGTTTTTAACTGTATAAAAATTAGAAATTCAAAAAAATAAATTTTTGTTGTTTTCAGAGTTTTGCGATTGAACAGAAGCATTACTGAATTAAAAATTAGACGATCTGAAATAAATGAACTCTTAACTTTGACCTTTGCATTGTAATTCATTTTGTATTCTGTTATATAATATAGTGTAATTATTTTTATTTTACCAAGAAAGAAACTGCAGATATTATAGAATGTCTTGTGACTTAAACATTAAATAACTTCATCTGAATTTAGACCTTGATGTTGAATTATATAATAATCGGATTACGTGTTTCTAAATCTAGTTTTCTGCATTTTTACTACTGGTTTCAAGATATGTATACATACATAAACATATATTCTTGTTTTTCAAACTTCATAAATCATTTAATTTAATGTCTTGATAATTTGACAAAAATTATCTTATTTTTTGTCTTTTTAATCTATAACCCACTCTGCTAACATTACTTAAAATAATTATTTTTATGTATATTTACATAGAGAAAAGTGGAGCAAATCGGGGTACTTAAGGTTTAAAGCGCAAAAAACGGAAATTATCGAATATATTCTTTATTATTATTTTTAATTATCATCTTTGGGAATAAGTCTTTCGTAATAAAGACGTACAAAGGCCATCTGTTCCTTAAAAAGGAACAGTTCACTGCAGTGAACCTATTGGCTGCAGACAGAACAATAAGCAGCCCAGCCTTCATGTGAGTCTAAATAATAACCATGGCAATAGAGACAAGGTGTATTTCACCATCGCTAATTCATGATTTAACCTTACAAGATTTCTACTTTTAGAAAAAAATTGAATTTCTCGAAATTGGCTAAACCGATTTCAATAAAACTTGAATCATTAGAAAGATTAGAAAATGTACATTTCAGAAAAAAATATAATATGAATAAAAAGTTTAATTTGTTTAAACAAATTATATATTTAATTTTTATTGTTATAAATAAACAATGTTCGCAATCGATTTTGGTCACTTTTTTATAGCATCATAAAGAGGGACTTTTCATGATTCCATAGGAAAAATAAAAAACCGTAACTCTCTAAAAGTTTAGAAGTTCTATCAATTTTAGTCTCGCCGTGCGCGAGCTTTCTCGGTATCTAATGCTCACGGTACGACGCGACGCCACAGTGGGATTTTTTACAATTTACTGTTCAAAAATGTCTAGCGCTTACAATTTTTAACCGATTTGACTTTTTTTTTAATTGAAGAGAACTAAATTTTTTTAAATTTTTAATTGTTTATACACTGAAATCTGGATCGGTGAGCTCTGGATCGCTGAGACTCTGTTTACATAGTTTATAGGTGAGGAAAGGTAGAGGGCCGAGCGGGGACTCTAAAGTGGCGATCAGTGCCGTACATAACTGTAGAGAAAAAAGGTTCGCAGTGCCCGATGCTATTAAAGCATTTACAGAAACACGAAAAATAAATCATTATTTAACAAATAAACAAAGATATGAAATCGCTACGAAGATTGAGGCAGGGGAAACTAAAGAAAATAAATATTAATTAATATTAAAATATTATAATAAAATTTTAAAAGAAACGTGCACGCATAAAATACTTCGTACGGTCCTGTTTGTTTGCTTTTCAGTCTCAACTGATCCGCTGGATCGGTGAGAAGCCATCCCCAATCAGTCTCACCGATCCAGATTTCAGTGTATATCGTGCGTTTATGTCTGTGTGCTAAAAAAATAAAAACGACGCGAAACTTACGGCCGGGTCACTTTATATTGTGCATGTTGGGACGCATTATTTTACAATTATGGTGCGTTCTGACATCGGAAATTCATTTGTTTAAGGTAGAGGTGTGTGAAGATCGTCATTTTACAGTGAAAAAAATATATTCATGCGTTCGAAAAACGTTCGTAAAACATTTAAAAAATCTCATTTCACATCTCCTTCGATAACGTATTGTAAACGTTTCGTGTACTGAGAATGTTTTTAGGTTAATTTTTATATGAATTTTATATTTCCTTTTTCCATTTTCAAGTGCATTTCAGCATTCTTGTGTAATTTACGGGCCAATTTTAGAAATATTCCTTCATATCACATTGATTTTCTACGGTGAACCGGCCGTAAAGACATTTTTTTTAAAATGTTTATAACTTTTCCAATTTTTAAATGACTCACGAGCCCACGACCTTTCTATTGCCGGTAGACTGCCGGTAGACTGTCTACCGGCAATAGAAAGGTCGTGGGCTCGTATCCCACCATGCTAACCAATTTTTTCTGAGTTCTTTGATAATTTTGAAATTATTAATTGATTTCGAAAATATTTTTCTGATTAAGCAGGTTTCTGTATTGGGGCAGCTGTGCTGTCGATACATATGAAGCTCATGAGCTTATAGAAATTTATTTAAGACTTAATTATTTGATTCGGAAAAATTGATAGCTTCTTCTCATTTAATATTTGTAAACCGAATGATAAATTCACTTTCTGTAAAAATTTCCAATTTTTGTCCAAACATTTTCTGATGTACAGAAGAAACATTCCACTTTAGAAGATCTTTCCAACCAAGTGTCAGAAAACGTGAAATTCGGCCTAGATCGACGGAAGTTATGGGCACAAGTCAAAAAGTTACCCGACCGTAGTGACTCTCCCCTATAAATTTTATTTAAAGAAGAAATAAATAAATTTCGTTCAGTTGAGTGTTCAAAATTTTAGGATTATTTTAGTAATTTTAAAGATTTGAGAAAATGCAATTCTTTTTGTTTTTTAATATACAGTGAAATTAAAAAATTAGAAAACTTTTTTACTTAAGGGCATCCGGGAAATGTCTTTTTGAAAAAGTGGTTTCTCGTCTGTTATTTTATTTCTAAATGAAAAGAGATATGGAGGTGGGATTTTTCGATTTAATTAGAGCAGAAGAGCTTACTGGTAAAGATCTTCTCAATATTGACAAGAAATTTTTGAAGAAGGCGTTAATAAACAATAAAGTTAAAAAGTTTTATTTTTGGAAAAAGTGAGAGACAATATTGCGGCGAGCACACAGACAAGTCGACGCCCCCCGTCAATATAGTATTTACTCAAATGCCAGTGCAATAAAGCGTTAATTCAGAAAATTGTGCTATATGGTGTCTATTCATTTGTTTGTGTAATATAATCTCAATTCACGTTGAGTTCATTAAAGGATAAATTTAATTTTTAATTCCAAATGACAGATCTCCAATATTTTTCATTTTTCGATAATGTTTTGTAAAAACAATTACATTTAATTGATAAAATTATTTTGCACAATTGATTGAATAGAAGCATCATGTGGACTTTAAAAAATTAAATTAACCCTTTTTTGAAATCACTGTGAATTAAGACTATGTTGTACAAACAATTGAATAGACACCATATAGCACAATTTTTGAATTAACGCTTTATTGCACTGGCGTTCGAATAAGCACTATATTGAATGGGAGCGTCGAAGTGGTTCTATGTGTCGGTGGACCAGAAGATGGCGCCAATTCTTGGTAGTGGCCACTGCAGAAATTTACAAACTGCCTCAACCTCAAATTCCTCCACACATCATTCCAAATCACATTCAAATATATCGTATTCAAACAACGTATTATTGTGTGTGTAGATGCTTATATAACTGGAGTACCAGTGAATATTTTTCTTTAAATTTTAATATTTTTGTTACTGTTGTTTCTAATTTTATTTTATTGCTTTGATTTATGATTGTTATTTGCTTTTTAAATTGCTTTGAGCAATATATTTGTATTATGAACAAGGAAGTATTGCTGAGCAATAAATATTATCACACACGAATACATTTAAAAAACAAAAATAATTGGACATATATTGAAAATATTAAAATTATTTTCCATTTGCATTTTGTAAATAAAATGTAAAGTAATAATTTAGTTTTTAGTATCACAATTGAATCTCTGTAGTCTTTGAAATGCACTCTATTCCATAATAATATACTATTAAACTTTTTTCTTGATTGACCTCTGACTTAAAAAGCCATGGGATGGTCACAATACGACTCATATACACGCCTCTTGATTCTTGGAAAGGTTCGAAGTAAGACCGTCAATATTGCAGAAAAAATGCTTTTTTCAATGTAATTTTTTTATGGAATTTATATACACACATAGTCATCTATAAACAAACATAAGAAAAAATCTTTTTATTTGAATGCAAAAATTTGCAGTTTTTGAAACATTAATGTATAATTATTATTAAGCCGTTGACTGGATTAATATAAATTATTAGGCTCTTACACCATTTGAATTTTCGTTAGTCATTAGAATGCATTGAAAGATATAAGCTTTTGTTAATATTCATTTAGTAGAATAGTAATTAATAATTAATTTTGCAATCAATTTTCTTTGGTAATAGTTTTGCTGTATTAAATTTTTTCTGTCTGTATATAAAAACAGAAATAAGTATTTATAAATTTTTGAAAGAAAATAACTTGGCGTGTGAATTCTTTATTGAGGCTTATTGATTACGTGACGGAAAACGTATATGATATGTAAAAAATCTGAAACACGGTAGGCTATATTAAACGGTGTGTTACCTTTTAAGAAGAGTATGAAATATACTGTGTGCTAATTTTGTATTCAATACGAGTGACGTCACTGAGAAGCCTATTTTGACAGTCTCTTCTACGAAAACGGTATAATGATTGTAGGATATGCGCAAATGTTTAGCATCACGACTTCGATATGAGGAACAGTTTCGTGAAAGCCAAGTTATCAATTCAAGTTGACACGATATTGTTTTTCATTGAGTCATTTATTTATTAATTTTTTGTTGAATTAATTTTTTATTCATTTAAGGAGTATTCCTATAATTTATGCAATCTACATAAATTAATATTTAAGTTTTGAAAAAAATTAAGAAAACCAAATATGATTAAATACGTATTGTATGGATGGAATTTATGGATGTCGATATTTGAGAACTTTATTCCTTTGAAATTATTGTAAGGAGTTTTGCAGCTTTTCAAGGTGACATTTTTCAAAGTAAGTGAGCCAGACACGCGATTGGGAATTATTCTTTTGAGGGTCGAGAGCTCTTTCAATACCAGCACTATGCTTCTTTATCAGAGATTCCTTGTATATAAGACCCCAGCATCTGTCCTTGGCTTTATAACAAATTTCTCAGAAGTCGGAAACCGGAGACTATATGCGAACTTTATTCAAATTAATCCCGCATCCGCCACCATCAGGCGAAATATACCTGTCATTATATTTTCTGAATTATTATTTTATTATTTAAAGCGTAAAATTATTATTTATATAGCCACGTTGAAAAATGTACAAACGATCTATATATATTTTTTTATTCTACATGCTGCATGTAGTCATCTCCCAATTGTTTCAATTTCTTTTGTTGATTCACAATAGATTTCCGGTGCAAAAATTGTTCTTTCTGCATTGTCATTTAATTAATTTCCGCTGAAGAATAATATATGTGTGATTGTAGAATCATTAAGCAGGGACTGTATTACCAGCGATTTTAGACCACGAACTCAATTTAAGGTGGATATATTAGTACTGTAAATAGTACTTAAAATTTAACTTATGTTAACGAACTTCTCTTTAGTTTTATGAATTCAATATAGGATCAGAGGCGATAAAGTATTTTTGGAAGAGTAAAAACGATAAAAAACAATCTTTGGATTTTTTAATTACTTCTTACTTACTTGCTTACTTCTTTTTATGGATAATATAAAGATTGTAAAATGCGATCTTATGATATTAGCCATTCTCAAATTTTCAATCTTTGTCATCAATTTTGAAGTAACATACCAGCTTGCAAGTAAAAAAATGTTCTTTTGCATAGGCTTTGATGTCCTATTTCGCACCTCTATTTGAGGGGGCAAGCCCTGACCTGTTAGTAAAACACAGATCAAATTTTGACGTAATGTGAAGGCCCACATTAAGGCCCCTTTTAAAACCCGTAGCTCAAAAAAATAGATCAAATTAAAAATGTATTTTTATTCGTTCTTTATCCTCTTTTTGACCTACGTCAAAAAATTGGTCAATTTTGACATAAATAACCGCCTCACATTACTTCAAAACTTATGTCAAAATTGACCTATTTTTTGACCTATACGTATAGGTTTAAAAGGAGGAAAGTTTTGAAGTAATGTGAGGCCGTTATTTATCCTCTTTTTGGCCTATATCTCAAAAAATAGGTCAAATTAGACATAGGTTTTGAGGTAATGTGAGGCCGTTATTTATTCTCCTTTTAAACCTATAGGTACAAAAATAGGTCAAATTAGACATAGATTTTGACGTAATATTAGGCCGTTATTTATTCTCTTTTAAACCTATAGGTCAAAAAATAGGTCAATTTTGACGTAAGTTTTGACGGCCCTTACTACAGGGGGCCCTTAGAAATCCTGACTCTGTGGCGGCGGCGGCGAAATGTTTTTATATAATAGGGAAAGATATATACCTATGAAAATAAACAAAATTGCTCACGAGGGGATTCGAATCCATGACCTACGGACTTATAGACTAACGCTCTAACCCCATGTAGCACCCCGTGTGGAAATTGCCCGACTTCCCCTTATTTGAAGAAGAGCATTGATGAGGATTTAGTGAGGCCAACCACACCAATAATGTCTAGATAGGTGATAATAGGGCACTGACTAGAATGTCTTCTTTTTCTAAATAGGGAAATCTAGCTGGATCTATTTATGCCCCTATTAAATATTTCAATCAGGCTCTGACTAGAATGCCCTTTTTTCTAAACAGAGAAATCTATCTGGTATCTATTTATGCCCCTATTAGGTATTGTAATTAATGTTCAATTTCATTGACAAATCACAATTTCTAAATAATAAGCAATGAAATTAATCAGAAAATTAGTTCTAAACGCATATTAAAATACTATTTAAATATAAAAACTATTTGAGCAAAAATTATTGCTATTTTTAAATTTCAAAATATTGCACTTTTTCTCACAAGCGGTAAAGAAATGTTCTGCTTAGTATATAAGGACGATGAGAAAGTAGATTCGTAGCGTGCGAGTTAGTGATAGGTTGATTGGTTGAAACAGTGTCGTTTGCATGTGTGTTTGTTCAGTGACTTGTTCAGTATTACTGGCGCAATATTACGCCTGTCGTAAATTTTTGCTTTAGGTATTGAGAAAAACTAATGAGGCGCTAAAGAGGCCCTCTAGTTGAATCCCCACATTATGCTTTTCTATTCAGGCAGTGACAAGGCAATCTAGTTAGAACCTCTCTATCTTTCCACATCATCACCTGATATTTTAAGTGTGTCGAAATTAGAAGGGTCCTGGCTAATTTTCCTAGTTTGCGCCTCATTAAACAAAAGGGCGTCTATTGAGGGCCTTACTAATTCTTATTTTCAATTTCTACACCGGGTAATATTACAATAACATTGTAGTAATATTGTGCGGTAATACAGCTGCAATATTACAGTAACATTAAAATGACCGCCTCATAGTATAATAATATTACATCAAAATTACAGTGACATTACAGAAATATTACACGCTTCTAAAAAATTTCAAAAAATTTTTTTTTGTAATAATAAAATAAGAAAAAATGTTCTTGTTTATTCATTAGGTATGCATTTTTTGTTATGTGAGCGATTCCACGTCAAGTGATCAAGGGGTCTTAATGTGTAATGTTTCTTTCGATAATTTTTTACTCTTAAACTATTAAACATAAAAATATGGCAAAATACATTTTGGAAAGATTTTTTCATGCTCTTTCGATTTAAAATAAGCATTTTGAAAAAAAAATTTTTTTGACCCAAAAAATCAAAATTAAAAATAAATTTTAATTTTTAGGAGGTAAAGGTACGATTATTATTTTTTTTAACGAAAGCTGAGATTATTTCCTACAAGGACATATATATGAAAAAGTGGGACTGGAATGTTTAAACATTGAAAAAAAGAGGTTTCTACTTACCGCACCGGAGCGCTCTAAACCTGCGGTTTTTAGCTCCGTTTAGGAGAAAATTCATTTTTTCAATGTTTAAGTATTCTAGTCCCACTTTTTCATATATATGCCCTTTTAGGAAAAAACCTCAGTATTGTACTGAAAAACCCAAAAATGTAACCACCTTCCCCTCAGAAAATATTGGACTAGGTAAAAAAATATTTTCACGAAAAATTACTATCTATTAGTACTATAAAAGCCCCAAGTTTTGCTACGATTGGAGAAAAATTTTTCTCCACCTTGATCACTTGACATGGAATCGCTCATATATATCAGGTTTTGAACTTTAAACATTTGTTTTTAAAGAACAATTGACAATCTTTGTTTAATACTTACGGTATTGATAAAAAATAACAAAATTTTCAACAAAAACCTCCAGGGCGTAATGGATCACTTTGGTCGGGGCGTATTGGCTCTCATATTTTATTAAGAAAAACCTATTATATTTAAAATGTTAATTAAATGATAACCAATGATAACCCTTTATAAAAAAAATAACTGGAGAATAGATTTGTTTAGATAAATGGATTTTGCATTTCGCTACAACTTTTTAAAATTTGAAAATTGCATGAAAATGTTTGAAGTTTAAATTAAATATGCTCCATTTTCAATATTCTTTGTTATAAATATACAATAGAACCAAAAATTGTCAATACCGTAATAATATTTGATGATCTAAATTATAATTTCATTGCTGAACCATTACGCCCCGGGTACGCGAAATTCCTCACCTTGCATTTCTCCAAAAACATTGCTCTAGAAAAAAAAGTATAAGTGATATTAGGGCGTACTTTTTTTAATTGAAAGCTGAGATGTTAGGCTACTTGTTCCACATGATGAAATTTTTATTAAAGCAAGAATGACGAAGTTAACTCTTTGCCGTTCTTGTGTTACGAAATGTCGTTTAGAGTTCTTTCTGGGGGAACAACCAATGAGAAAAGGCGGTATGCTTGTGTTGATAAATTAGTCATGTGTGAGAATGTAAGTGTTCTGAATTTGCAGGAACGTACCTAATTAAAAAATTAATCCATTTATATTTTAAAATAAATTATATTTAAAAATAATATTTAATACCTAAAAATCTGTTTTTTTGTATAAAGTGGAAGTGCATTTGCAATTTATTACTTTTTAAACATAGGTACATTTGATTATTAAAGACTTTTACCAAATCTACATAACTTATGTAAACATAACCTCAAAATCAAAATAATTTCCGGTCCTGATATTATCCACGTGATTCCACTGTCAAACTGATTTTTTCTAAGGTGGGGAAAGCTTATGTACGGCAAAGGGTTAAGCAACAAAAAGTGAAAAGTGATACATTACGCCCCAGTCTCCCTTAAATTAAAAATTTTCTCTAAGTAAAACTAAAAAAGGTAAATTAAAAACTCTTATTCATTTTTTTAGTAGAAATCATAAGTTTTTAGAATTCATAAGTTTTTCAAATGATATAAATTAACTTGGATTTAGAGAATAATTTTCTAAATTTTTAACGATCTGACAAAAAGTGAGCGGGTTTACCCCAGTCTCCCCTATTATTTTAATATTTTTGGTCAGTTTTTTCTTCTTTTTTTCAAGATTATTTTACAACCTTCTTTTTTTATTGTTAGAACAAGAAAATGACGTATAAATAAATTCAGTTGAAATTTATTTCTAGAAAAAAATGAAGAAAAAAAAACAACATTGTAAAATATAATTCTTTGATATGTTTTCTATAGCTTCTGGAATTTAATCAAAACGATGAATCTGAGTAAGAAAGATTTATTTATACCACGCGAGTGCTAATGTGCATTCGTACGACAGTATGTTTCTCACACAAATGTGATTATTAGTTTAACTTAATTTTGATTAACAACACACGTTTCGAAATTCGGTAGTCTGTCGTTTTAAAACGCCCAAAGAGGATTAAGGCGTGACGTTACGCCTTTTACAGGTAGCTACTTTTTTCGAAGAAGAGCCTATTTCATCTGAGAATTATGATAATTTTATGTTAATTTTATTAAAGTATCTTTTCAGTTTCATTTTCGCTATTAACTGAGGTCTGATTTTCTTGAGATAAATGCAAAATATACAGATCTGAATTATAATATATAGGAAGTTCTTTATATTATAAACACTATAGAGAAAACATCGTGTTGATTTTATATACATTTAACCACGATTCGATGTTTGACGATTAAAACAGCTTATCGTTTACCATATAACACTACTGATTCGTGATAAAACTACTGGTATTTTATTCTTTTATTATTTAGACTAATAATTGTTTACACTATTACGGTTGTTTAGTTATTTTTTGCTTTAATTGTTTGGACAATGGTTAATTAAACCACGATATTGCGATATAAATCGTGATATGTTTTTTCGATAAAGAGTTGTGTAGTAATTAAAAATTAGGCAATAAAAAGAATATAAAAAGCAATTTTCGACGAACATCTGCTAAAAGCTCAGTCATTTTTTTCATCTGATCTACTCTCGTAACAGCTGCCTTGATGCTCCTTTTAAATTCAATTTCCTCGAAGTTTTTAATCTTATACCTGGGATCAAAGTTCACACAACCGTATAAGGTCGAATGAGAAAAATGATGTAAAGGCAGTTAAATGGTTTAAGTCAAACTCGAAAATCTGTATAGAAGTGCTTAACAATATTCTATTTATTTTTATTTCTTATTACACATTGAGAGGAAAATGTTTTTGAAAAACCTGACAATGAATGAAACATACAGTTACAGGTTTTTACATGTCTAATTATTTAATGTAACTGAGAAAAAAATATATTGGCCTAATAGCACCAATATTATTGAATTTAATTTTGTTGAAAGAATAGTTTCTGTATTGAATTTAGAAAATATATGTTAAAATATAAGAATTCATGATCTAGAACTAGAAGCATAATGTTGTCTAATGAAATATGTAAAATGGTTGAGATGAAGGATTTGATATAATTTACTAAAAAAATGTTAGATAGTTTGAATTAATTGTTTCCATTATTGTAATGAATGTATATTTTACACGATGAAATATACATGTTTTTGAATCAATAGCGCGTGCTTTTATTTTTATAAAAGATGTACACGGAGAAAAATAGATTATACAATTAGGAATATAGAAAATAAAATCATAATGAATATAATCTGATTATTACACTTTATAATCTATTTACAACCTTTCAATGTTTTAGAATTATTTCTGGTATTCACAATAGATTATAGCAACATGTTTTTTTTTCAAATTGTCATATTATGTGGTTAAAGTTATGTTGAAAATTTGTTATGATCGAACTGTTTTACATGTGTTGCAAGTGAGGAGCTGGATCGAAGAACCGGCTCTTCGCTCGGACCGCACGTTATAAAACCAGTCGGGTGGCAGTGAGCGCCTCTGGGCCACTCACTCCTACTCGACTGGTATTATAACGTGCGGTCCGAGCGAAGAGCCGGTTCTTCGATCCAGCTTCTCAATTTTAATTTTCCAGGTTTGTAAATTTCTGATAATTTCATTTTGATAAATCTAAAAACAATTATAGCATTATGCATTTATTTATCATTAGCTTATTATTGATTATAACCATTTTTAGTTTAAATATTACAAAGGAATATTATTTTTAACCTTTTCTTAAAAGTATTTTTATTCACTTACAAAGTATAAATTTTGTGTTAAGTAAAAATTTATTTGTTTGTAAATTTATTTATGATTAATCAATTATTATTTAATTGATAAAAATTTTAAAAATAATTTTTTAATAGTTTTAAGTTTTCTGGATTTATAAAAATGAAATTACCAAAAATTAACGAATAAATAAATTTATGTTAAAAAAATAAACTTAGTGATTGATCAATTAATTTAATTAATAAATTACACAGTGCAACAGCAATTTTATTTCTGGGATCGCATATGGTGATTTTTATAGGTTTTTTGATGCTGAATCTGAATCCGTAATCAGAATTGTTCCATCACTCTATAGGTTTTCGAGAAATTTGACCTTGAAAATTTGGTTTTTTATCAGGGTGCAAACATTTTTTCCAGGATTTTCATGATATGCGTTTGAAAGTTCATATCCTTCTCAACAATCTCCAATTTGGACCTTTTAAAAATATTTATTTTTGGAAGAGTTATCTTTGTTTGAAGTTCTCGCCGAATCGTAAAATCATGAAAAATGACGTTTTTGAAGTATTTTTTGGTTTTTCATCAGGGTACAAAAATTTTTTCTAGGGTTTTTCTATTTATTATATGTTTTAGCATGTCTTAATTTCAAACGGATTTGAATAATATTGTTTTTTAAATTATAGGAAGCCGTGTAGAAATTTCCCTACTTCGCCTTATACACTGGAATCTCCCAAGAGCGTTCTTCCGAAGAGCGGACGAGCTGTTTGAGCGGGGAAGGGAAAAGTAAGGGGAAGAGATGGGCGGGGACAGAAAATAGAAAGTCGATGCAGTAGCGTCTATTTTAAGTGTTCCTATTGCGACGCTTGTTATGCGTATTCACATTAAATCAAAAGACGCATTTGTGCTATTCACCGTACGGTCCTGAAGTGTTTACACTTTTCGACGTCAAGGACGATCTCCCTAGAGCGGTCCAAGAATTTTGCCGTCCGCTCTTCGGAGGTTTCAGTGTATTTAAAAAGGGGCGCTGATACGAATTAGTAAGGCTAACCACACTAGAAATTTCTAGATAGGTAATAACCGGGCTCTGACTAGAATGCCTTCTTTTTCAGATAGGGAAATCTAACTAGATATATTTACGTCCCTATTAAATATGTATTTCAATTAGGTCCTGACTAAAATGACTCTATTTGAATTCACACATTCTGATATTCTACTGACTACTGACGAATTTTCCTAGTTTGCGCCTCACTTGCGAAAGGGTATCTATTCAGGTCCTTATTGAAGCCTATTTTCAATTTCTACACAGGAAGTTAGATTCTCTAAGAATATATTCAAAAAAGGATAACTCATCAAAAAATAAATGTTTTTAAAAGGTACAAATTGGAAATTGTTGAGGAGGATATGAGCTTTCTAAAGCATGTCATGAAAACCCTGGAAAAAATTTGTATACCCTGATAAAAAACCAAAAAGTACCCGAAAAACAGCTTTTTTCAATTTTGAAGGTCAAATTTCTCGAAAACCTAAGGTGATGGAGAAATTCTGATTATGGATTCGGATTCAGTATAACAAAACCTATTAAAATCAGCCAATGCGATCCTAGAAATAATAAAAAACTAAAATTCTGTTGCACTGTGTTATTAGCAACAACAAATTCAAATTTCTAATGTTTTTAATTTTATTATTAGGTAATTAAATATTAAATTAATTTTTTGAATTTATGGGTTAGTTCTGATTTGTCAAAATTTTATTTTTTTAAAATAACGTAAAGACCAATTATATTGATGCAAGTTTTATAATCCAAACTAATATGATCAATAATTTGAAAGTGGTAATACTTATAGATATTTAATTTTCTAATTCTGATTAACTGTCCTATAGACAATGTAACAATATCGTAAGAAGTATAATCTGGAATCTGGAATCTATCTATATTAATAAAATCAGACTTTTGTCTGTACATTGCACGAAATTAATTTTTTCTAACATAATTTATTTATTTGAGCAACGGAGGTTCCAAAAATGGTAATAGAAAATTTCCTGTATGTATGTATGTGTGTATGTATGTATGTCTGCAAAATTTTGTTCGCTTATAACTTGAAAACATCTTGACCGAATAAAGTAAAATTTAGCAACCTTAGGTATTGGTCTAACTTAAAATATTAGCTATATTTGATGAAAAAATATTGAGCTGAACAAAAGTTATGAATTTTTTCAAAAAGTTCAAAAAAAATTTTTTTTTCAATTTTTGCAGATTGGGATAAATTTCTTAATTTATTAATAATATAAATGATTTTAAAGACATATAATATACATATAATAATAAACAAATTTTTTTTGTTAAAAAATAATACTAATATGAAAAAATTATGAATTTTTCCAAAAAAAAAATTATTTTTTTAATTTTGACAGATTGCAGTAAATTAATTAGTTACTTACTTATTACTTTTGTAACATATATATATATATATATATATATATATATATATATATATATATATATATATATATATATATATATATATAAATAAACAATTAATTTTACAGTTTTTTGAACATATTAATTAGAACGGGAGATATTAAATTTTTTTAAAAAATTTAAAAAATATAAAATTTCCAGACTTTTATATTCTTGAATGTATAACTTTTAAACTTTCTGTAATTAAATATTACATGTTATTTAGTCACATTTTAGCATAATTTTGAAAAAATACTGTCCTATAACTATATCTATAAGATAGAAGTAAGTATAAAAATGTTTTTAATGTCAAAAAATTAAAAAATTATAATTGACAGACCAATTTTCTATCAAGCTTAATTCAGTAGTATTTTTGGGGTCTCTGATAAACTTTTGACGTGAAAATAATGGAATCTAGAATTATTTGTTTATCTAATTAATCAAAAAATTTTTAATTGAAAAACTTCGAAAATATTAAAAATGGTAAATGATATTAAAAAATATTAATTTACAGCATTGAAATTATTTTTCAATTATTATAAATGGAGACCTGTGTGATACGATACTTGCATTATGCTACTGGGAAGAAACTTTGGTAGTAAAATGTTTTGTTATTTTAATTTCAGATTTAACCTTTAGGGATGTTTTAAGCATTGTAAAGGCAAAAATTAAACAGGGTGTCTATTATTATTTTTGTTCAACAAACTATCCGGTTTTTCCTAGCTTTGTCAAAATTTTTCCAGGTGAAAATGGCTACAAAAATTAACTTATTTTATGAAAATACTCTTCGACGGTTTTTATTCTTACCAATGCCCTCAACAGGGGTTCCTCCAACCGGAAAAACGGTAAACATGCAGGAATTTAATTTAATCGGGAAAACTGTGTATTCAGCTTGCAATATAGGTCTTATTTTAAATTTCAGCAATTATGATACATAATTAGTTCGAATTCGACTTTACCATAAATCCAAACATTAGTGGAAATTTTGGATTAACTTATAATACAATAATTAAATTTCTACAAATAATTGACAAATATTGTTTTTTGCATTTTAATTAATTATTATATTATAATTATAATATTATAATTTATTATTATATTATTGTTATTATATTATAATTTTTTTATCGGTCAAATTAAATTCTCCACCATTTCCCATTCTTCGAGACTGGTAGACATACTACTGAATGCATTTGAAGAAACTAAAACCCGTCGAAGACGGGTACGACAGCTAGTATCACATATAATCCATTTTTCTCCGTGTATTCGAATACATTCAAACACATATGATATAGAATTTACAGTATCATGCTATAAAATTGACAGTACCACGTAATAAAATTGTAGTCATACTTATTTAAATTAAAGATGTTAGGTATTGTTTTGTTGAAATGATTTTTCATTATAAAAATACACATTTCTACTATTTAATAGCATTGCATTTCTTGAAAAATTAATTTTTTCTTTCACAAGCGGTGATAATTTCATTAGTTTTGTATGTAAGGAAATTGGAGCTCCGGCTTTGCGGGTGGTGCGAGCGAGGTTCGCGCCCTCTGTCAGCCGGGGATTTTTTCCGACAGGTGAGATATTCCGAGCGGGAGGTTTGACGTCTAGGTGCGACGGTGTGCATTGTCGATTATTGTCCGATACCTACTGCCGAAAGTAGACTGTCGATAAACCGGTTGTACTCAGAAGAGGTTTTTCTACAGTTTCCCACTTCTCTAGCGAGAAAATCAAATTACGGGTGGTCCAGGCGAATGCGAGTACTCCTAATAAAGCCGGCTGTAGACGCAAATTAGGTATAATATATGGAAATTTAATATGTAGAATGGTTATGCTTAATCCATAAAAAGTATCAACAGGGACTCTTGTCGAGAGCGTAAGGCCAATAGGGCAGGAGTATAAATGAAGAAAAAAAATTACATAATTTTAATGTATTATGATTATTAGAGGTGTGCAAAAAGCTCGAAGCTCGATCGAGTATTTTCGAGCTTTTCATTTTTCGATCCGAGTGTAACTAGTTTGAGCTCGAGCCTGATGAACAGCTCGAATAATTTCGAGTACTTCATTGGCTTCAAGTACCCGAATCTTTAGAGTAATCGATGAAATTCGAGCTTTTAAATTACTAAAAAAACTGTTAATAAGTAGGAAATTTCGAATTTAACTAACTTACTAATAATCGTAAGACATTTAAGGGGAATTCGATATTTTCTACTTAACAGTTTTTTATTTTTTTATTAAGCAAAAAGCTCGAAAAGCCAAGTCGAGCCAAGCCCGCCGAGCTTGGCTCGACTTGGCTTTTCGAGCTTTTTGCACACTTCTAATATGATCATTGATTATATGCGTATGCATGTGTAATAAATCTGATGTAATGTTAAATAGTGTGTTAAGTTTATATTGTGATAAAATTTTAGTTTAGGTGAAGTTGTGAATTTGTATCTTAAATTATGTATGTTGTGTGCAAAACTTGAAAAAAGTGTATCTTGAAATAAGATTTAGATGTAAGGGAGACCGGGGCGTAATGGCTCAAGAACGTAAATGAATCACTTCAATTTATTGAAGAGTGATAAATCATACTAATTTCTGTCTCCGATCAAAATAATGTACTTGGTATACTGAAAGTATGTACCAAGTTTTATTGTTATTCATTCACTATTGCGACAAAATTTTGAACTTGAAAGTAAATTTATAAAGTCTTTGTTGTTTTGTTATATCTTTTTCAGAAATAGCTTTAAAACAAAAACTAAAATCTCGTTTTGAGCTTGAAACATTTGTTTTTAAAGAACAATTGTTAATTTTTGACTAATACACCTCCGGGGCGTAATGGCTCAGCTACAGCCCGGTGGTGCACTCGACTAAAAGAAATCTACTATATCGGCAGAGTGTCAGTACTTTTACTTCATGTCATCTAAACGGAGAGAAGATTCAATAGAAAAATACTGTGTACAGTCTAGCAGACTGAAAGAGTGCCAAGAGCATCTAGAAATTCAATGCGCCCTCTGTGAATTATTCTGTACCTCATGACACGTTGATTTGCTGTGCGTACACAGTCTTTTACTCTTCAATCTTCTTTCCGTGTATAGGCCAATGTTGGGAAGTGACGCGTCACTCGAGGTTTTTGACGTAAAATACCTAGTTTTCTACATATGTAAAATACGTATTTTACCCCCCCCCTCCCCAAAAAAATACATTGTGTATAACATTTTTGAAGTAAAATACGAGGTATTTTACTGTAAAAAACCACGTAATTTACCTGAGGTATTTTACGCGCCCAACACAGGTATAGGTCTACACGGAGAGAAATCTGTTGCTCTTAGCGCATGAGCAGGCCGTACTAAAAGCGCATACACACCACCATGCCTGAAGTGCAAGAAGTCCATGCTGATTTTTCATGGATTTGAGCAACTGTGGCACAAGTGGGCAACAAGCTGTGTAAAGTTGGCACCGGTCTTTGCAAAATTAGGTTCATATGTCTATACAAAAAGCGAATCAACATGTCCCTAGCATTATTCGTAACACATTTCTCTCTGTTTATGAATCATGGTTTTAAAAAATTTAAATTATATTTTAACATGATATTAATTGAAGTATAATATAAGGATCGTTATTTTGATTAAAGATTAATGGAGAAGATAACGTTTTAATTAATGTAACATTATGTTACCTGAAAATTTCATTTAAAATGTTAATATAATAATGTAGTAAAGTTAAATATCTTGTAATTTATATTAATAGGTACCAATGATAACCTTTTATAAAAAAAAATAAATGGAGAATAGATTTTTTAAGTAAATGGATTCTGTATTTCGCTACAACTTTTTAAAATTTGAAATTGCATGAAAATGTTTAAAGTTTAAATAAAATAAGTTTCATTGTCAATATTCTTTGTTATAAATATACAATAGAAACCAAAATTGTCAATACCGTAATAATATTTGATGATCTAATTTATAATTTCATTGCTGATCCATTACACCCCGGCCTGAGGCGAAATTGCTCACCTTGCATTTCTCCAAAAAAATTGTTCTAGAAAAAAAGTATAAGTGATATGAGAACGTATTTTTTTAAATTGAAAGCTGCGATGTTGGGCTATGTTTTCGATGTTATAAAATTTTAATTAATGCAAGAATGACGAAAGTTAATAACAAAAAGTGAAAAGTGAGCCATTACGCCCCAGTCTCCCCTATACGAGAGCAAACACATGTTTATTTCTTAAAATATTTTTGTTCACAAAAGCAACAGTTGTGATTATTATTGATACTATAGCATCATGCTATGAATTCTTGTTCATGTACTTTAAAATTGATAGCATGCGCTATTGTTTTAAAATAATACAGAAATCAAATCATTAATACAAATTAATAAATTATAATTATTATTATTATTAATATATTATTATTATTAATTATTATTATTATTATTAATTAATTACATATCTAAGAAATATTAGTGATATAATTAAATATTACCTGCGTGCTAAAAAATGGCAGAAATGCAATTTCTGTTCAAATTCAATACTTAATTATTATTTATCATATTTCGTTTATTATAAGTTTCGAATCCCGTAAGAAAGTGCGAATTACAACTTTTATTTACCCAAACTTCCACCGAAGGAATTTTTAATTACCATTAAATTTTTATCATTATTATTTATTTATCTAATTTGTCATTTAACTTAATTTCTATTAAATAGGATTTTTAATTAATCAATTAAAAATACTAAAATAACTTATTTAAGTTAAATATAATTGATTGCTTGTCTATTTAAATAAATATTTATACTTGAATCTAGTAATTTTTGTTTAAATCAAATAAATTATTATTTATCCAGTGATTTCATATTTCAAACAAATTACCTTAAATTGACTCACAAAAAATTTTAGATATAAATTATTTTTTAATTAATATGTAATTTTCGTTTTTCATGTTCTTATTTAACAAATTTGCCATTTAACAGAAATTAATTCAATAAAATGTTTATTTAATGCTTCCTCATAAAGAATGTATTTATTTGATAATCAACAAGTAATCATTTATTGAAATTAAATAAATTTTTGTTCAGTAATTAATTTTGCCATACATATAATAAAAATTTCATTATAAGCAATTTGAATAAATATTACACTCTAAATTTGAATCAGTTAAAAATAACTAATTTAGAAGCAAAAAGTCAGTCCCTAATTCAAATAATAATATTTCTACTGAGAATTAGTGAAAAATAATAATTGATTGTCAGTTAAAAATAACTGATGATTCAGTGAATTTTTTTGAAATATTCAATTAAAGTTTAACTAATTTTTCAGTTGTTTTTACTGAAAATCAGTAACTTTTAACTGATTTATATAGACCTTTTTGTGAAAATTATTATCAGTCGGAATTTAAAGTGTTTAACGTGTCATGTCTTTCGCATGCTTTGCCTTTTTATATACATAAGAAATCAGGACGGATGATATCACTCGCACTTCCAGCGTGGACAGTCACGATCCTAACGGAACTGCCGTCGTCGCGACCTGTAGGTTCATTAATTATTTCCTAGCATGGTAAAGTAACTTTAGAAGAGTCAAAAGTCAGGATACATCTTCCGGTTCGATTCACTCATTTAATTTTTCCTTGGAATTTCTTTTATCTGCATAGCGATAATAATAAATTTTTTCTTGTTGTCGTTTTCTATATCTGGTTATAATTGTAATTATTGTTTTCATCGTTGTGTGAAGACATTCATGCACGCACTTTTTGTGCCACGCACATTGGTTATTGATCTTGGCTTTGATCTCTCGTGTGACGAAACAAAACAAGGAGATAATCACAATCTTAAAATTCCAAGAATACTTTATAGAAATGAGGTTATGCGTGCTTTAGTTTTTATTTCACACTCTTTATTGAGGAAAGGCCATTATAGTCTCGTTATCGTTTCTATATACATTTGTGATATATTTTTTTTTAATTTGAAATTTAGTTAGTTTAAAGATGAGAAATACACGAGAGTTGAGTGCAACTTTTCTAGAATCCGGAGAAAATTGACAAATTGACGACATTGCTTTGATGATGTCTTCTTATTTTTTCTTAGATCCTGCTGGTGACTAAATACTATAATGATTTACGGGGAAACCGTTGGAGGTCCTTAAGTTTTCTTAGATCTCATCGACCGCGCATCCTGTCTCTTCACCGCGAAAGAAACCGCAATGAAAACAGAAGTGACTCCAAATAGAGAATAAATTCATCATCGAAAATTTTCTCAGATAGGGCTAAATTGCAGAAAAAGAATCGCATGTTTCAAAAAGTGATGACTAAAGAATCCTTTAAACCTTATCAACCTAGGTTTCAATTTTTAAATACAGTTCATTCATCATAGAGACTTTATGATGAAAATTCGACCTGTTTGTCATAAAGTATATAATTAAATTCTAATGAGTAATATATTTGTCTACAAACGTTCTTAAATAATGAAATAGTGCAGCATCGAACGATGAACTCTGAGTTCATAAAATAGTCAAAAGCATCATTCGCCGATATTTTCATCGTAAAAGTTATAACGAGCATAATTTTTTTTGCGGATCTCTAGCAAGTCTTATATGCACGATGTGGTTTGTCATATACATATATGTATATTCAGAGGGTAAAACTCAGAATCAAGTCCGATAAACTGCCATCGACCCATTATTCTCAGAAAGTACCTGAACTCCAGACATTGTCTACAGTTACGGTTATGTCCAACCTATTTATCCATTCCTTTCTATATAGAGAATTATACGCTTTATCGACTGATATACGTATGGCCTTATAGTAATGTACCTATGGTAAAGAAAACCATTAGTACTTCTAAAGAATCCCGCCCACTTCAATTTTCCCCGCCATGATATCTGCGTACTGCATTATTTTATATATGTAAGACTTGACATTACCGAACATTATCTTCGTGTTGTGTGGGATTCTTGGTACTCAAACTTCACTTTTTTAATGTTATGCTATTATTACCATAATTACTACTTTATTTTTTAATGCTTCACAACATTTGAAAAGAAAGGACCTTTATGTATATTACAGCCTCAAGCCCAAACAATTGAATGCATTAAAATACTTTTCTTCTTATTTGGAAATTACAACTTTTCTTGATTATTGTATACAATGTTGTAATATTTTATTTCTTGAAATGTTAAATTATGTATTTGTTCATATTTCTTGGTATTATATTTATAGTGATAAAAATCAACCTTAATTTTAGAATCGTCGTATACACAATTTTATAAAGTGTATAATTAATTCAAATAATTAAAGGCTAAAGTGTGTAATTTTAAATTAAATACTATCGTTTAAGAGATTATTTCTCCTCATGATATTCTTTGAAGGATAGCAAGGAGTACAAAGTAGCAATTCTTATCAATTATTGAATTTCAAAATGTTGAAATTTTAATTTGAAAATTATTTTTCTTGATTATTGTATACAATGCTGTATTATTATATTCCATGAAATAGTTAATTATTATTTATTCATATTTCTCGGTATATTGTATTTACAGTGATAAGAAAAACCTTTATTTTAGAATTGTACATTTAGAATTGTATACTTTTTCAAAGTGAATAATTAAAGGCTCAAGTAATTTGAAATTAAATATTTATTTTAGAGACTAATTTTTCGATGAAATATGTTTTGAAGGGGAAACTTATACTTTGTAGTTTCGAAAAGGAAATGATTATAGTCAAAAAGTTTCAAAAATTAATCTATAATTAAATACTTCCGGATATTTTGTAAATTCGAAAAACAATATTTTCCTAGAAGTTATATTTGATGTTGAGTATAAAGAAAATGTTTTTTTTTCAAAAGGCCATTACGCCAGTGAATCGATAAAACAAGTGAGTAATTAGCTTTATTCTGGGAAGAAATGATGGGACTCTTCCTTCTTCCCTTTCCGAATATGTTTATCTTCTTCGGTTTTTTTTCTATATTCCCATGAGAGTCGCAAGTAGTGTTCCTCCCATATCCTCATTCTCCCTGTATAGAATTTAAAAAAATTTTTTATTTTCTTATACAGCCGAAAAGAGGCTTTCGACTAAATTGCATCCGCAGATGTTTCTCTCTCTCTCTCTGTCGTGGTGTCTGACCCTTATATAGTTATGCAGTTAAACGCATATGCCATATGAATTTCCAAGAAATTGTCCCATAAATAGCGTGTATTAAGATTCATCCGCATCGCGTGTTAACTTACCTGGAATTATATATGCATATCCAAAAAGTCTCTTAGGCACTTTATTTACGTATATATATATATATATATATATGTATGTATGTACATTAATATAAATTATATTGTTGACACGTCATAATAAACGTCACACGCGGGGTGGATTTGGAATTTTGAATTCGTGACGAGCGACTGTGCGCGGCAATCTCGCGAGCGCGATCTGAATTTCAATCGCGACAATTCTCAGAGATGATATTTTTGCTACATCGTCTTTTTCCTCTTAAATAATAAAGGCCGGATTCATGGTCTCGACGTGGCGACATTATCGCTTCTTTTGTTCCTGCATTTCGAGGTAATTGATAATTGCATTTATACAGAGTGCACACGTGGTGTTTGATTGTATATAGAGGTTTTTGAAATATGTTTTTGCCCTCCACCATAAAGAAGAGTGATTCTTGATGTGAGACGATGCACCAAATAAAGCATGAATCATTTCTTTGTCTACGTGGTCTGTTCATAAGTATTTTCTAGAGAAAAAGACCGTTTGCTCTTTGCTAATGTCTTAGGTCAAGAATTCATTGTCTTTGACGATTTGAAATATTTCAAAAATGTGAATTTGAAAGTTTTGCAATATTTTGCAATGATTTCGTCTAGTTTAGAGAATTTATTTTCATAAAATAAAGAATTATGATTCAATTGGGTACATTTTTCTTGGGAATTTTTTTGAAATTTTTCCCGAAGCAGAGCACTTTGTTATCGGTATGAACGTCTTGCCATAAAGGGATGTGGAAAGAGGGTTAGCATGATGTTAACAATTTTCTACCCACATATATAGTGTACTTGATAGTGCTCGATTCCAACGAAAATGTCTCTCGGAGCATATGTTGGGCCTAAACCTTTTCTGTGAAATCTTGTTTGTGAAATAAAAAAAGTCTATATACAAAGTGTTCGAAGTTTAAACGCCCTCTCGAATCCTATTATCTGATCGAAACTGCATACCAAAAAAAAATTCTTTTATATCCTTCAGACACATGACAAAAGTTGTATTATTTTAATATATCAGATTGTCATTCACTGAAATTATTAATAGCAGAGGAGGAAAGTAATAAAATTTTTTGAAAAAAATTAAGAAAAATAAAATGGATTTCAAGTTGTAAATTTAATATATAATGGTACAAAATAATCTGAAAATTAAACGTTAAAGTAGAATTTGTATTGATTAAAGAATATTAAATATTGTAAATGGTGGACAAAATTGAAAATATGACGCTTCAGGTGAAAAATAAAAGTAGCAAGTGACAATTTAAGAACAATAAATTAGATTTCAATAGCGTTCGAATTTGCAGACACAAGCGCATAAAATTGCAATTTTACGTCCATGAAGTTGACTTGGATGCATACTTGTACTAAATCTTTTTTACAATGTGGTTATGCATTCAGTCCCAAGAATCACGAGAAGGCTCCTTTAGGCGACGAAACCGATCGGTTCGAGGTACAATCTCAATAAGTCACGCTCGATTCACTTTGCATGTACATCAGAAAGTCACTTCCGCGAAATGAAATGCTTCTCTCTCTCTCTTACTCTTTCTTTGCCTTGCGTCAACCAAAAGAGAGAAATTCTGTTTTAATATTTCGTATTATTATATTAGTATTTAGTAAAACCGATTGCAATTTGGGGAAATCGTGCACTTTTATGAATTAATATTACCATTTTTAAGAAAGTTTATAATCAAATTATTACTTTGTATTATTCTGAAGTAACAGAAATTAGAATAGTCAGTAAGAAATTTTAATATTATAAGTAAGAAAGTCTACAATAGTAAAAAGTATTACTAGAGAACTATACTAAATACTATCGAAGTATTGCATAAATTGTAAATTTAGTAACGAATAGTGTTATCGACTATATTAAAAATTGTGACCAGCCTAGTAGCTGGCTTTCGGCTGTCGAAGAGCGGTTACGAAACTGTCCGAGATTAGCCGAACATTTTAGTCGAGCAGTTCCGAAATTATCCGAGCCAAACTTCTTGGCATTTCAGACATTTTAGTTTAATTTCTCTTTAAATATAAAATATAAATAAAATAAAATAAATATAAATATAAAGATTTAAATATAAATCTGCTAATTTAGAAGCTAAAACTCAGTTGCCAATTCAAATTAGTAAATATTTTTACTAATTAATTTAAAGAGTTTTCAATTATTATTTAAAATTTTAACTGAAATATTCATATTTAAATTAATTTTTATTAGAAAATTCTACGAAAATTCAATTATTTAAATACAAAAATAAATAATTTATTGAATAATTGAATGTTTCTTAAAGTTGTTGAACTCTCAAAGAATTATTTTGACGAATTTTAATAAAATTTTTAAGAATAATTTCATTTTTAGAGAAATTTTGATGAAATTTATATAAAAAATAATTTAATTTTTGTAAAAAAATATTGAATTCTTATTAAATTTTTATTATTTATGAAAACAATTAAATATTTGCGTGGAATTATTTAAAAAAAATTTTTAATCATTGAATTCTTTGGGAAATTTTATTAAAGTACTGGATATTAAAAATTTTTTATTTGAGAACAGTTTTTGAAAATAATTGAATTTTAAAGAAAAATTTTGTTTAATAATGATAAGGCCTAAATACGGTTTTGTTTAGATGATGTTTATTTACAATCCCTACTAGTTTCGAACCATATATGGTTCCTCATCAGGGGATGATTAATTTTTATAAATACATCATTTGAAAATAAGATTTTAGGCCTTATCATTATTAAACAAAATATATCATACGGTCAAACAACCAAAAAACTACTTTTTAAAGAAAAATGTTATTATTTATAAAAATAAATGAAATTTTGATGAGAAGTTTTTGAATTTTTTGACTGTAACTAAATTTCTTTTTAAGTAATTGGATTCTTTTGTGAAATTTTATTGAAATAGTAGATATTGAAAATATATAATTGAATTTTGATAAATTATTGAAATTAATTAAATTTCTACGAAGAATTTTATTAAAATTGTATTAAAAATATTTGAAATTCTGTTATGAGTTTAATAATTTAATTTTTGCAATCATATGTAACTTCATCAAAATTCAATTTCTTTTAGAGTTTTTAACTAAACTAGTTCATTGGAAGATTTTAAAAAATTATATAAGAAATGCTGCATTTTATATAAAATGCATAAGAATTCTTATACCAATAAATTAAATGATGAGTTTTTTTAAATAACGTAAACTTGGATATAACTTTAATGAAAATCAGTTTCCAGAAACATACAATTTTAAAAACAATATTATGAGAAACATTTCTCAAGAAAATTTTGACCCATCATACAAAATTATTTATTTATAGCTTAAAATAAATTAAGAACTTTGTTAAACAAAATATTGAGAAAATATTACTTTCTCGCAAGTTCAGAAAATTTCTCGAGTTTAGTATATAAGGAAGTTGAGAACTGTATCTCTCAATGTACAGCGTGCGTGCGACATTGCGTTTATTTGTATAGGTTAAGTTTATATGTATGCGTTTTTAGGTTTTAACATATATCTCCCAAATTGTATATAGTTTGTGTTTATATGTATAGTTTTAGTATTGGCTATATTAAAGGTATTCTTTCGATACTTTCCTGGACTATAATTTTAATATAGTCAGTTTTAAAGATTATAATTCTATTAATAATTTTTCTAAAATATATTAAGAACTGCCTACTAATATGGACAATATTAATTTTTAATATAAAACACGATTTCCCTAAATTGAAAAAAAATATATTAAATTCTATTACCAATTTTAACAAATATTAATACAAAATCTCTCTCCGTATATATATATATCCCTGTTATATAAAAACATTTCGCTGCCGCCGTAGAGTCAGGATTTCTAAGGGCCCCCTGTAGTAAGTGCCGTCAAAACTTACGTCAAAATTGACCTATTTTTTGACCTATAGATCAAAAAGAGGATAAATAACGGCCTCACATTACTTCAAAACTTTCCTCCTTTTAAACCTATATGTATAGGTCAAAAAATAGGTCAATTTTGACATAAGTTTTGAAGCAATGTGAGGCGGTTATTTATGTCAAAATTGACCTATAGGTCAAAAAGAGGATAAATAACGGCCTCACATTACTTTAAAATCAATTTTTTATTTGACCTATAGGTAAAAAACATATATCAAAACATATGTCAAAATTGACCAATTTTTTGACCTAGGTCAAAAAGAGGATAAATAACGAATAAAAATACATGTTTAATTTAACTACTTTTTGAGCTACGGGTTTTAAAAGGGGCCTTAATGTGGGCCTTCACATTACGTCAAAATTTGATCTGTGTTTTACCAACAGGTCAGAGCTTGCCCCCTCAAATAGAAGCGCGAAATAGGATTACGGTAAATCGTTAGGTATTAAAATAACACCAAAATGGATTAAAATAACACTAAATTGGATTATTTTAATCCTTTTTGGTGTTATTTTAATACCTAACGATTTACCGTGACGTCAAAGCCTATGCAAAAGAAAATTTTTTTACTTGCAGGCTGGTATGTTACTTCAAAATTGATGACAAAGATTGAAAATTTAAAAATGGCTAATATCATAAGATCGCATTTTACAATCTTTATATTATCCATAAATAGAAGTAAACATAAAATCTGGGGGTTAGCGCGAAGCGCGCAGGGGGCGGAGCCCCCCTATTATATATATATATATATATATATATATATATATATATATATATATATATATTATATATATATATATATATATATATATATATATATATATATATATATATATATATATATACTGCGCATTATTTAAAATCGCCAATTTAGAATTGCGCATACGAATAATTGTTGGTGGCACTATTTATAGCGTAATATTATTATATCCGTGACAAGTTTATAACAATCGTTACAGTAAATAAAACTTGACGAGTTTGTATTGTTTTATTTTCAGTTACCCCTTCAAATTCCATTTTACTTTCAGTTTAAACTATAATAAAAATGTTGCCATTTTACTAAGAAATCTGTTTCAATAGCGCCCGCACTTATTACACAGGCACACAAAAAAAAGTGGTCAGTTTATTAAACCAGACTTACATATGTTATCGTATTTTAGGCCGCTAAAAACGAATCTGAAGTCAGAATTGCTCCACCACCCTCTGTTTTTTTAAATTGAGAAAACTACCCCTAATATGTAAAAATTCAAAATGTATAATAAAAAAATGAAAAACCACATTGTTTTTCAAAACAAAACAATAATTTTCTATACTTCTTTTTTAACAATTTAAAAGCAATTTCAAAATTGCAGTAACCCTCCGTCCTTTTAAATCCAACAAACTACCCCTAATATGTAGAAATGCAAACTTTATAGTATTAAAGGTGAAACTCATATTGTTTTTCAAAATAGAACAATAAATTTATGTACTTCTCTTTCAAGAACTTAAAAGCAATGTCAAAATTGCCACATCACCCTCTATTTCTTTTAAATTAAAATAAATACCCTTAAATGTACAAAATGTGTGTACGTGTGTCACCGATTTTTGTGAACATTTTTTCTCTTACACACTTTGATGGATTTTAATAACATTTTGTGGTGTATTACGGTCACAAATATTTAAAAATCAGATAGAAGAATTATTAAAAAAATTTGGGAAAAAATTTTTTAGTAATTTTTGAATTTTTGATAAAATTGATTTTTTTATTTTTTTAAATAACTTTTTTTTATCAAAATGTGTAATAAATCTTGTCAAAGTTGTATTTTTGTCATGAAAATGAATCGATTCATGTATCTATATAAAGTATATATTTTATCAATACTTATCAAATAAATCGATATTGTTATTTTTGGAAGAAATTAATATTTTGCATTTTTTGAAATTTTATCTTAACATTTGAAAGTTATTATTCTAAAATAAATCAATATTTTTATTTTTCACAAATAATTGTAATTTTGTTTTTTTTATTTTATGACCTTGCTTTTTTTTTGCAAAAACAAAAACACAAAAACGTATGCTCCTGTTTAAAAAGTTAATTTTTTTTGTCAAGTTGGAATTTATCTTTATTGTAGTTTTCTTTATTTTCAATAAAAAAATGAAGGTATTTTTAAGTTGTTGAAAGAGAAGTACATAAATTTCTTGTTCTGTTTTAAAAAAACAATGTTGTTTTTTATTTCTTTTACTTTAAACTTTTATTTTGTATATTTAAGGGAAGGTTTCTCAATTTAAAAAAAACAGGGTGATGGAACAATTTTGACATTGCTTTTAAGTTGTTAAAAAAGAAGTATAGAAAATTATTGTTTTGTTTTGAAAAATAATGTGGTTTTTCAATTTTTTTATTATACATTTTGAATTTTTACATATTAGGGGTAATTTTCTCAATTTAAAAAAAAACAGAGGGTGATGGATCAATTTCGACATTGCTTTTGAAATGTTAAAAGAGAAATACATAAATTTATTTTTCTGTCTTAAAAAACAATGTGGGTTTTAACCTTTAATATTATAAAGTTTTAATTTTTAGATTTTAGGGGTAGTTTTTTTATTTAAAAAAATCAACGGGTGATTAAGCAATGTTGACATTGTTTTTAACTTGCTGTAGCAGAAGTATATAAATTTATTGTTTTATTTTGAAGAGAAATCTGTTTTTCAATTTTTTTTACTTTAAACTTTGAAGTTAAGGGTAGTTTTCTCGATTTAAAAAAAACAGAAGGTAATGGAGCAATTCTGACTTCAGATTCGTTTTTAGCGGGCAAAAATATGATAATATATGTATGTCTGGTTCAATAAACAGACCACTTTTTTTGTGTGCCTGTGTTATTTTGCAACATTCAAAAAATGATTGAAAAAGAATTTTTACCAGTTTCTTTAGTTTATATACGCTGATTGAATCAGCTGTATACTTATAGCTGCACAATCAGCGTCTTTTTGCTGATACATACAAATTTAGAGAGCAGTACTGTTAGATACGCTGACAGACAGCTTTGGCGTAACGCTGTAATGATAACGCTGTGCAACTCTGACGAAGTAATGTTTGTCAGCACTGGCGCAGCATTGGGTCAGTGCTGGCTAAGAATATGGCAGCAATAAATACCTTATTATTATTTATTGATAGAACATCCAACGTCCTTCCGGCAGGACCAAAAAGACTCAGGTGAGTCCGTCCGAAATCGCTGAATAAAACTAACATGGATTGACATAAACAAAAAGTAATATATATGGTTGGAAAGGTGATGAAACAAGCTTTCAGCGCATGTAAATGTCGAGTTTGTAAGTTCAAACCGAAGAACAGGGTGGCTTAAAGAAGTTGAATTTTCCAAAAATTCATATAATTTTTAGTCACAAAAAGATGGAACTTTTCGCTTTGTTTAAAAGACTACCAAGCCTAGGCATATAAATTTAGAAACTTTATATTAACATCATTGGAAAGCTTGTTTCATTACCTTTCCAACGATATATTCGTTTTTGTATTTATCTGCTTCCATATTCATTTTATAAAGCAAATTTGAAGAGAGTTTTTATTCAATTGGCCGCAATTTTGCTGATTAACATTAAAAATGAAATTTTTTTTTAAATTAAACAAATAGGTTTCATTTCTTGAACGTTTCTGAAGAAAAAGAGACTAGACCGGTCAAAATATATTGATTTTTGTGGATTTTACATTAAATTTACGAAAAATGTTTTTTTACTTTTTAGAAACAGCAAGTTTGAGGGCTTTCAAAAATAGTTTAATATTATTATTTTAAAAAATCAAATATATATATTTTTTCGTCTTTTCGTCTACTTTAATCCCAAGAAGTTCCGAAAAAGAAAAATTGAATTCTCTTTTATTAAAAGCCTTTTTTCGGAACATCCTTCCGACAGAACGGGCGCTTGGACGTTCTATCATTATAGCTGTAAATTAATAATTATAAATAATTTAACAACAATATGGTAAATAATATTGATAAATAGTTATTATTCATAAAATATTCTTCGTTTTGATTCGATTGCATTAAAAATTAAGACTATTGCTACACTGAAAAAAATGATATTGACGATTTTGTCATACTCGTATAGTTAGGACGTTTAGCTAAAACAGCGAGATACTGTATGGCTGTTCCATATCTACCAATATAATATGAGAATATTGGTCATATTTATGGCAGTATCATAAATATATTTTTGTCAGTGTAGAAATGGATATACACTAAGAAAAAAATTATTTTATTCAAACAAATTTTGTTTAAATAAAACTTAAAATATCTTTGCTATACAGTCAAACATATTTAAGTTTAATTCAAACATATTTTCTGGTTCAGTTTAAGAGATTATATATTGAAATCAAAAATAAATTGTAGTTGATTTTAAATTATCTGTAGTTAACTTTTAAGTTTGATTCAAACATAACATTTTGAAACATAATTTTTGTTTAAACGGTAACATAAAATATGTTTGATTTGATTAAAAATGATTAGAATAAAGTAAAATATTATATTTGATATAATAGACAAATAATCAGTTTGAATTAAATAAATTTTTTTTACAGAGTGGCAAATGTAAATGAAATTATTCAACATTTATTTTAATATTTTAATGAAATATTTTTCTAAGAATGGTAAATTTGGTACAGGTACAAGCGTGTTTAGGATTTCTAAAAAGATTTGAAAAGTTTTAGGATTTCAAGATATTTCAGGATTTGTTGTATAGCGTCGCGAGGGTGAATTTACAACACCTGGAATTTTAAGAAAACCCTGGAAAATGTTAAACGATTTTTAGAATTTCACTGTCTTTCTTATTATACTTCGCTGTCATAAAATTTTTTTTCCATGAGAATATAATGATTCAGAGTTTTTTATTCTTTACATTGAAGAATAGTTCTACGTTTAAAGATAATCTTTAAAAGTTTGTAAATAAAATCATTGTATTTCAATGCTATTATGAATTAAGTAAAGAGTTGTCACAGGTCAGGGGAATCGACGATATAAGAAATAATAGTCAAAATTCTGTCTGAAACTCAGGAAAAATCAAATTTGTGTGGTAATTTAGTAGCAGTTACTACACTGAGAGAACTTTGGGTCAGAGCATACTTTCGGTAGGCTGCTGCTGACGCTGACCATTCTGTTGGCCCGCTGTAGAACTACACTTTAGGGTTGCAGCGGTACAATTTCGGGTGCGTGACAGTCCAAATCACCGCCGTGACACGCGTATACATTTTCAATAGTACCAGTGACATGCATGTCGACCAACGCCGATGGCGGCGCTGTATGTCTACACTCAGAAAAAGAGTTGGCTGCCATAACCAATTAAATAGTTGCTATAGCGCGATCCAATTAATTGGTTAGCACATCCAACTATTGGATACTGTTTCCATGCGAAAAGGAACCCCAGCTATGTATGTAATGCAGCTAAAAAGTTGGATGTATCAACCAAGAAATAGTTGCCCCATCCAATTAATTGGATCGCGCTATAGCAACTATTTAATTGGCTATATCAGCCAACTCTTTTTCTGAGTGTAGTAAGCTGAAGCTTTATCAGAAATGTCAGAAATGCATGGAAATGAAAATCAAATTATAATTATTTATTTAAAACAATGTTTCACAACAATTTTAGTGAGATATGTTTAATTTATATGTTCTTAAATATATTATTTAAAACAGTATTTTTATATATTAAAGTTAAGTGACTTTAGTCATTTTTAAAATAAAATTAGTTTTTCAAAGCGGATTTCAAAAATTTTAATTAAATAAAAACAAGATTTAAACATCAATTAAATTTGTTTATGTGAACTTGTAATTAATAATAATTGTAAATAAAAAAAATTAGTTTTTCAAATCGGATTTCAAAAATTTTTATTAAACAGAGACAAGTTTTAAATATCAATTAAATTTTTTGTGTGAAATTGTAATTAAGAATAATAATAACAATGTTTTTAACATTTAGTTGTTAAATTCAATATAAATAAATTAATACATTAATGTTTTAACAAATAATAAATATGTAATTTTAATAATAAATAACTTAATATTAATTGAAGTTATTTGACCAATTTTATTTTTTCTGACAATCAATTTATGTATGGTGATAGCACGATCATCTTTTGCGCCACAAGAAAAGTTTGTCCGACTCCACGAAATTGGAAATGAAATACTTTTATCATGGGCATATATTTTGTTAAACAATTGAGTTCTGGATGATTCTGCATCGTCAACATGTTCAGAATTTTCAGTTTCAATTGTTGAATTATTATCCTCGTCAATATCCATAGGACTAGTTTTCTTATTTTCATGCGTGACCAACGAGTTGTCATGTCAGACAAAGCACCTTCTTTGAGTTTCGGCCTTTTGTATATGCTCTAAAATAAATTAAAAATATTACATATATTTAAAAACTTAAAAATTTTACAATGTGATAAAAATTAAAATCTTAACTAATTTTTTTATTTATAAGTTTAAAATTTAAGTAAATTTTTAATATTTTATTATTAATTAGGCTTTTTTTAAACCTTAATTATCACAACTAATTTTAACGAAAATTATTATGAAATTAATTGATATTATATTATTTATTTTTAGAAATGTACGGCCTGAATCCATTTATAAAATAGAATTAGGTTTACTGAATAAAACGTAGTATCACACTCTCCTTTAATGTTATTGTTTACATTGATTACGCATTTCCAAATACATTTGAGTTTATTTGTGAAATTGTCAGGTTTTAAAAGAATTAAATAACGAGAAAATTAAAATTTCTTTGAAAAATATTATCAGCATTTGTATTAATATGAGGCATTTCACTTCAAACCGTTCCACCGACAAAAAACAATCGCAAGGAGATAGATTTTCTAATAATTTTTATTATATAAAACTTTAATTGTTTGTAATATATTTCTATTGCTATTTTTATTATTTAAAATTTCTGTCAATTTCGTAGAGAAATCTATGTTTGCAATGTTAAACTCTTAATATCTCAAAACACCTCCCCACGACGATTTTTATCAAAATCATATGAAAATAAAGCGTAAATTCCCTACTTTCTATGCGCATTTGATATATTATGGACATCTTATGGGATTAATAGAAAAAAATTGTTTAAAAAATGTGTTTTTGAAAAATTTGACAAATAGTATGAAGTTGAACCTTAACCCATTCAACTTACATTCAATAGACACTTTCACAAAAAAATTTTTATCTAATTTTCTTTTTGCGTTTTATAGTTGATAGTATTAAATGTTTAAATATATACATATAAATGTTATTAAATATATTTTAACTATTTAATTTTTAATAAAAAGTCTTGATTTTAACAAGCACGGCAAAAACGATATGTGATTGGTTCAACAGTATATGACGTCACTGTTCATGTTTACACTGTGAAATGCACGTGAAATAACGTTAAAATATCTTGTTCTTTATCAATTTTATTAAAGATGACAAACGTGATTAGCGCAGGATTTTTTAAAGCTCAATCCGACAATTTGCCAAAAGTGAATGTGGAAATGGTGTCCGAATATTTTGCTAATTCGGAATATTTTAACGCGGCGGAAACGTCAGGTGTTAAAGTTGACAGGTTAGTGTACAAATATCTCACAAATATATATAAAAAAGGAAATAAATTATATGTGTACTGGTGACACTAATATACCCGTGGGGTGCCCGGGTGCAGAATAGGCCCCCTGTGACCGGCTACAGGTCGTAAGAGGCGACCATACGAGGCTCGGAGTGGCGCCACTGCTTGCGGTTAGTACTCGGTTCGTCCCAGGCTTTCTTATAGAGCAGTGGCATACGATGATGATGGGCAGTGCCGTGGCGGCCCGGCAAGTCTAATTATAGACCGCCGACCTCACGCTTGCCGAAGCAAGGTGGTAAGACTCTTAATCGGTACTCATACCAGAGTACAAACGGTACCATGGGGACCGGTCCGAGCCCGGGGGACTTGCCGAAAGGCTTGTTTCTTTCCGGTCATTGGGTTGGCCTCGTGGGGGCAGTGGTTATAGCCTACATCGCTTGAGGCTAGGGGCGCTATGAACGGACCAGAGCTTCGCAAAAACGGAGTAATGGACCTAGTAACTAGCGCTTCGACATGTGAGTTGTGGTGCCAACTCGGGTGGTTACCTGCAGAGTAACCAGAGATTGGAAAGGTCTCGCCCTTCACCGAAGGGCCGCAAACGTTCTTACCAACTTTGCGGAGATCGGCAGACAGTCACTAGAGGGCTGTCGCCGTTGAAGAGCGCAATCTCTCCCAGTTACGCTCGTATGCGAGCCGTGTGGGTATACCAGTATTGGGAGGTCCTGCACGTATACTCTACATAGGCGCTGGTGACACTAATAAAACCTTCTTATGTTCTACAATAATTTGTATATAATAATAAGTTACAGCTTGGGAATGTTTCAAATAACGAAATATTCAAGTTTTTTAAAACCTAACCTAAAATATGTTTTTATAGTAATATATTTAAATATTTAAATTAAAGATCGAAACGGGCAGAATATGGAGATAAAGCTATCGGATATGTCGAAGTAAAACGAGAAGGACACTTATGTACTGTCAAAGCAAGAATAACTCCAGAACATAAAGTTAGGAATAAACCATACATCGTGCTTTGTGTCGTGGATGAAAATGTCGAGGAAATTAAAGAGATCAATTGTAAAGATTGTGCAGCCTCCACAGGTAATAATAAATAATATAATATAATTAACATGCTATTTGTGAATAAATATATATGTATCAGTACGAATATGATACGAATGAATAATAATTCACTACAGGTGGCTGTAAGCATGGAATAGCGTTTTTAATGTGGTTACATCGCCGGAGTGAAGAACCTGAACCCACTGCTACAATTTGTTATTGGAAGAAAGCAAAATTATCTCATATTGGCACCAACCTTAAATATATGTTAATTAAAGAAATGAATATTTCGAGAAAAAGACCAAATTTACCATCAAATGATTCCTTTTTCAATCGTGTTATTGACGAAATGCACTTAAAACAATATAATTTCCAGATTTCTCGCCACTGTATTTCATTAAATCCAAGTTTATCAGACATATCATTACATCAACTAATGTTTAATTTTGTTAAAAATGGAGGTGTCAGTGTTGAAGACTTCTTAAATTTCTCTCAACAAATTGTGTCTGCTTCGGTTTGCAAAGAAATTGCTGTAGAAACAAAAAATCAATCCGAATCAAAGTTGTGGAAAGAACTTCGGTATGGTCGCATAACAGCATCTAGAATATATGAAATTGCATACTGTAAAACTGAAAATGGAGTTTTGGTTGAACAAATAATAGGTGCTTCGAAGATCAAAGATACTGCAGCAATGGCAAGAGGACGGGAACTTGAAAAACAAGTTCTCGCAGAGTTAAAACATTATATGTCAGATGTAAAAATCGAAAATTGCGGATTATTTTTAAATACAGAGTTCCCAATAATTGGAGCCTCTCCTGACGGTTTAGGGCCAGATTTCGTAATAGAAATAAAATGTCTAAAAACTCAGAAAGCTGCGAAAAAATATATAAATTCGTCTAATGAGATTGCAAAAAGATATTTAGGTCAAATACACTTACAAATGTTTCTAACTAAAAGAAAACGGGCATATTTTTGCGTTGCTCACCACGACTTCGAAACTAGCAAAGATTTCACAATGGCCTACATTGAATTTGATGAAAAATTTATTGCTGACCTTCTTGAGAAAAGTATAAAGTTTTGGAAAAAAAATATTTTTCCTATTTTATATAATGCTGTTGTTTAGAGTCTTTAAGAAAAAATTTTATTTATAAAATATGGAAATAAATATATTGAAACGATATGTTGGTAACTTATTTTATTTTTTCCTCCATATTTACAGATTTCTTGTAATTCATAAAAAATGTTAATGCATCACATTTGAGCAATTACAGGAGATTGTAAATTTATTAAAGCAGAAACAATGATAATGACGTCATCAATTAAATCTAATGATTGAATAGGTACTGTTGCATGAGGTTTCAAAAAAGAAAATTCTCTATATCTTTTAATTACTCGTTCGATATGTATTCTTAAACTCGCAATACGTTTTGTTTCCATTACTTCGTACTTACTTGGTTTTTTATTACTAGAGACACTTGGAGGTCTAACAAGAGAGCAATTTTTTTGTTTTAATAAAGGTTCAATGTGTTTAAATCCTCGATCTGCCATTACAGCACAATCATTTGGTAATTGTTCTATATAGTTACTCTCTTCAACTATAAGTACATCGGAAGCTCTTCCACCAAAACCTTGTGAAATAAAATTGATTGTTCCATCTGGTATTGAAGAAATCAAATATTTGACTGTATTACATTTTTTGTAATCAGACCAACTCAGAGCTTGATGTACTGGATTCGTTGGTTTTTGTATTTGAATTTCAAAACAGTCGATGATTGATTATACTTTATTATATCTAGCACGAAAAGACAATGGTAACGATGATTTAATTGTCTCACTCGAAGGCCAAAAAACGAATCTTTTTAAAAAGTGAGCAAGAACAGGAACAGTTTTTCTATAAATAGTATTGGCGTTACTTAAGCTCATTCCATACTCATCAGCCAAAATATTAAAAGGAAGATCAAGTTTAATTTTTTCAAGTGTTAAACATATATTTTCAAATTTTAATTTTGATTCTTCCGCCAATATCTTAATTACAAAAAAAGCCTCCTCCAGTACTCCAATATAACTTTTAGGTTTACTTGAAATGCGCATTAATCGTAATTCAACAGCTTGTTTCTGAAGACGAACTTTATCGGTAAAAAATTCGTCACTACTCTGGGTGCTTGGTATATATTCATCCGAACTATGCATTCGATTAATAGTTTTGTTTGTTGAAGTAGAAGACGTCATCGATATTGATCTTTCGATCACTTCCTTTTTACAAAATTTTATTGGAGAACAGGCTATATTTTTTCTTTGATGAATTTCTTCATTTAGGTTGCAATTTACACCACAGCTACGGTAGCGCGATTTAATATGTACTTGAACGCCAACATCCTTTTTACTTTTTGTAGGTGACTGCTCAGGAGAGTGATTTTTATCATAAGCGATTTCATTATAGTTTAAATTTTCAGCGGACAATGTTTCATTTTGACTGAGTGGTAAATTTTCTTTACAATTAGTGTTACACTGATTGTTTACTTCGTTTTCCAAATCTTGTAAAATTCGTATTCTTTTTAATTTTTCTGCTCCTGGCCGAGGTTCAACTGGAAATGCTCGTTTCCTATCTGCTTGACAACTAAAAAATCGTGGTAAAACATCTTTCTTCAAAAATATTTTTGATCCAGGGTCTAATTTCACTCTCATATAATTTTCAATATCTTCATTCACCTGTAAGAAATATATCACATATTAAAAAGTATACGTATATAATATTTCCCACACTAATATAATACTTTCTTATTAATAATATTATTGGAGTAATAATGTATAAATAAAATTAATGTAATTAGTAAATTGTAAACGGTTGTTAATAAAGTAAAAATAGAATAATACATAAACAGTGAATTTTTAGATGACACTTAACCTCAAAAATGATATGAATTTAACTTTAAAAATGTTGTACTATGCAAAAAAGATTTGTATGTAAATAAATTATAACATTCATTTATCTTTGTTAAATGTTTAATTAATATTAAAAGACTTACTTTAATGTGATCCTCACAGCAAAATAAGCTTGATTGCAAAGATGTTTGTGGATCACGGCGAGTGATTTTAAACCATTTCTTTCTATCAGTGCCTTTCGGCACTGATATAAATAATTTTTTTGGCTGATTTTTTGTCGTGTTCGGACAAAAAGGTACAAAGCAATATTTATAAGAATTACTTTTATTTAAAAGATTATTATTATTTTTTTCATTGGTTTCATCCATTGTAAATTGTATTTTAGCCGCTGTATGTATCCACTTGGTAATGAACAGTGACGTCACAACAAACATGGCGCGCTTTAGTCGCGTTTAAATGTGATAAATTTTATAAACTAATAATTTATGTTAAAATTAATTTTTAAACACTATAATTATTACCAGCATTGTTTTTTATCTTCCAAAAATCTGTTACAATTGTTTTTAAAATTTTGTGAAAGTGTCTATTTCGTACTATTTGTCAAATTTTTCAAAAACAAATTTTTTAAATAATTTTTTTTCTATTAATCCCATCAAATGTCCATAATATATCAAATGGGAATAGAAACTAGAGAATGTACGCTTTATTTTCATATAATTTTGATAAAAATCGTCGGGGGGGTGTTTTGAGATATTAAGAGTTTAACATTGCAAACAGAAATTTCTCTACGAAATTGACAGAAATTTCAAATAATAAAAATAGCAATAGAAAGCTCATGAAATTCTCTTTTGAATCAGTGTATAATATATTACAAACAATTAAAGTTTTATATATAATAAAAATTATTAGAAAATATGTCTCCTTGCGATTGTTTTTTGTCGGTGGAACGGTTTGAAGTGAAATGCCTCATATACTAAGTGTTTTTAAAGATATTAACAATTTTAAATAAAATTAATTGAATAATTATTACAACATTTTCGTATCACCGTAAAATTTAAATATCCATGAGGAAATTAGATTATTTATTATTTTTATAATAAATAATTATAAATTATATTATTATATAATAAATTAAATTATTTACTATTATTTTTCAATCACAATAGATTTAAAATCAAAATTTTTAAAAAAGAAAATTCTCGTATACATAAAGAAAATAAATGATAATACAATTGATAAAATTGTCAATTTAATTTTAAATAAATTTTCCAATTAACGAAAATAAAAGGCAAACATTTAAAGCAGGTGTTTGGAAAAATCATTTCGGTTGGTGGCTTTTTATCTCCAAAGGTCAAGTAGCCATCATAGAGTATAGCCATGACATATGAAAAAATATAAATTGTTGATAAATACAAAATACGTATACTGAGAAAAAAGAGGGCACGTTGCAGCACATTTTCGACTATTGTTACGCGACTCAGCTCTGAGTTCCACTGCACACTTTTCTGGGGAGCGTAGTGCGCCCCAGACTTGAGGTTTTTTAAAGTAGAGTCTACAATGAAACAAGGTGCGCATCGATGTTTAAGCTATAGGTATACTAAAGCATGCTGTGATATATATATATATATATATAGCTATGAACATCGATGCGCACCTTCTCTCATTGTAGACTCTGCTTAAAAGAAGTGTGTAACACGCTCGTCTGGGGAGCGCTACGTGCCCCACAAGTGTTGTAGCAGTACTCAGGGCTGAGTCGCGCAACAATACTCGAAATGTACTATAAAATCGAAATTAGAACTTCTTTTTTCAAATTTCAAATTGTTACTGAAAGTTTAGTTATTGAGCTTCAAAATCCTTGTAGAACACTTTTTTGTATTCCGTGAAAGGACAAAGTTATAAGAGTGTTACGAAAGTTCTGCACATGGCTTTTTTGCACCACTTGGTAGGGTTAAAAAGGCATTTGGTGATTTTGTCAAAATATTTTGTTATCAAATGTTGTAATATTATATTTTTCTTTTATCTGTATAACAAATAAATAATCTAGAAAAGTTTTTAGCTTCTAAAATTGAATTTTATGTTAAGTTTACCTGCTTTTAATTCAGAGTCATCGAAACAAATAGAAACAAGCAGTTAAAAAATACAAATTACAATAACAACAATAATATTATCGATACGACAGCTAAACTAGAATCAAAAGTTGAGTTTCATTTAAGTAAACTTATATTTCGGACAGCCAGGTAATCATTACTGTTGTTTTAGTGAGCTACCGTATTCGTTGCCACAGGGGCAGTCCCGAGGCGAAGTCCATCGCATCCGGGCGAAGTGCTCTTTTGTACTGATGTGTGATGTGCGCAGTCGTGTTATGGTATGGCCGAACTCCGTCACTTTTTATATCATAAATAATTATTTACAATACCTGAAAATCAAAATTATAAACAACAAATGACACAACATGAGAATTTGTTAACAAACTTTAAAACATTTACACAAAACAACCTTTGTTATTTCACAAAAGGGACATTCTTCGCTTTGATAATTTTAATCCAATGCATTTCAATTAGATAAAAATTTAATTCTATTTTAAATAAGAGATTTAATTGAGTTTAACATTCCTTCGCGTTTTACAATTTTCGGGGTGAAAACCCTAAAGAAAACAATGCCATATTTCTTAATAAATTCCTTTTTCTTTGAAAAACAGTTTATTAACCTTTTTGACATCCAAGTCACTGAACTCGGATCACGCCACTGCCTAAATCTGCAAGCTTGCAGAATTGGCTTAGCAACACTCATGTGCAATAAAATTGATTGACACAAGGAAATCTTAGCAGTTGAGTTTAGGCCGTGCAGCCGACAGCTAGCCCAGGCAATTAAGCCTGTAGCTTTCTGTCTAGGCAATAGAAGCCTGATGTTTAAGTCCGGCAAGTTAGCTATGTTGATGTGAAATAATCTCAGAAGTTTAAAGAATTTTATAAGAAGTTTGTTGAGAAAAGTGAATTTAATTGAGAAAAATATAAATAATAATAAAGAAAAAAGAAGGTGAATTAAAAAAATATAGGATTAAGGTAATTATTTACTTATGCGACTTTTTCCAATTTTACAAATTTTTTGTTAATTCTTTTTGGAAAAGCTTTCATTTAGCTAGAAAATGAAAAATTCATGGGGGGAAGACGAAAAAGTTCATAACCGGAATTCAGGGATGGGAAAAAACTAAAATTGTCGTTTTTTGCATATAACTTGGTCAAAACTAATAGTATCAAAAATTTCCTTTATAAGAGTTGTAGATCATGTCAAAAAACATCTTTTTTATTTCACACAATTTTTTTCCTAAATTGAGTATTTTTCGAGAAAATTCAAAAATCCATAATAATGATGTACACTTGAAACCAACCATGCCTTCTCTCAGGGAAGGCACTAATTTCACGAAGTTTGCCTACCTTCTATATTGTCTAAAAAATTATCCAATGAAAAATCAGAATTCCGTTGACATTATTTACACGAACTATAAAGAATGTAGAAAGTAGTCAAAACTCGGCAAATTAGTGCCTTCCCTATGAGAAGGCATCGTTGGATTCAAGTGTACAGAAGAATAAAGTACCTCAAGGAGAGACCATAACATAGCGGGCGGAGCCCGCCGTAACTTGTTTCCTTTCCTTTTCTAATGCAGAAAGAGAGTCAAATTGACATTCTAGTTGGTACTAGAAGGTACTGAACCCAGACCCGACCTCCCTCCAACATGTCGTCAAAAAAGCCTTTTTTAAGGTGTCGCAAGGTGAGACCACAACGAAGGCGGGCGGGGCTCACCGCAACTTATTTCCTTTCCTTTTCTAATGCAGAAAGAGTGTCAAATTGACATTCTAGTTGGTACTAGAAGGTACTGAACCCAGACCCAACCCCCCTCCACTGTGTTGACAAAACAAGGCCTTTTTTAAGGTGCCTCAAGTAGAGACCGCAACAAAGACCTTGTTTTAGTAACACTTTAGAGGAGGGTCGGGTCTGGGTTCAGTACCTTCTAGTACCAACTAGAATGTCAATTTGACTCTCTTTCTGCATTAGAAAAGGAAAGGAAGCAATCTGCGGCGGGCTCTGCCCGCCTTTGTTCTGGTCTCTTCTTAATGCACCTTATTCTTCCGTACATCATTATTACGGATTTTTGAATTTTCTCGAAAAATACTCAATTTAGAAAGAAATTGTGTTAAATTAAAAACATGTATTATGACATGATCTACAACTCTTTTGAAGGAAATTTTTCGATATTATTAGTTTTGACCAATTTATATGCAAAAAACGAAAATTTTAATTTTTTCCCATTCCTGACTTCCGGTTATGAACTTTTTCGTCTTCCCCCAATGAATTTTTCATTTTCTAGCTAAATGAAAGCTTTTCCAAAAAGAATTAACAAAAAATTTGTAAAATTGGAAACAGTTGCATAAGTAAACAGTTACCATGATTAAAATAATAAAGAATAAATAAAGTGATTAATTGTAAAGATAAAAAGTAAAAGATAATATTCATCTAAAAAAATAATTAAAAATCAAAGTGTTAAAAAGATAAGTATTTAAAAAATAAAGAATCCGCGAAATAAATAAAGTTATTCATAATTTCGTCGCGAAAAGAAACAACTACATTGGATTAAAGTGACGAATCGAAGGAAATACTGAGTAGTGAGTATAAAAATCTTACACCACATAACATACACTACATGTTCATTCACGTGTACACAAAGTACTCTCTTTTACACACATTAAAATTAGAAGTTATTTGTATTAGGGAATTTCTTGGGTAAAATACAATTATTATTTTCGTCTTAATTTGTTTATTATTTTCATAACCTAAAATTATATTTCCTTTTCTTTTTTTAAGAATAAGGATCTCAACCTATTAACTGAAAAATAGTTAAGTAGAAAGGGGATCCACTACCTTAACCATTCTTTTGTCCGAAGGACACGTGAGTTAAAGTTTTAAAAATTAATCTTTTAAAAATTTAATTTCTAAATCCTACTTTAACACTCCTCGATGTCTCCACACCTCTGAACCAAGGCCTTATAGTTTTAACTGTAATATGGTTAAAATATTTGTTCGTTAGAGGAGAGGAAAAGGAATATGGCCGGGAAAGAACCAGCCAATGCTCATAGTCGCTGCCGACCAACCGAAGCAAGTCGCTTGGAGGACTACCCTATAGATTACCGAAAGGGAGGGATAGGCCATTCCGAGGCCAACTATCAGCGAGTTCGTTACTCCGGATTTCCGAGTGGGAGGGGATCCAGATGAACGAGAGATTCTGCTACCCCTATTCAACAGGGTATTGATCCCGGTCATGATCCTCCTAAGAAGATGATGAGGAGAATTTTAGAAACAGCCTGTGCCGGAGAAGAGTGTGCCTTTATATCCAGACCAGTCTGAAGGTCAACATCAATATCTCTGATAAGATCACTCCAGGACATCTCAAATTGGATGGAGGGTTTCTTTGTTTTACCACATTTACTCATGATTTTTTTATACATCCCTGTACGTTTCCAAAAGTTTCGATCGAATTCTTGGAGAGGGATTGAGTTCCCGGCCATTCAATGCCACTCTATCCTGCAAACAATGCAGTTTAGACGAATGTGGATTCATTGTCCATGACAGGTTGGGAATCATATGGCGCCTGTCGATGAGAGTTCTTCGTATCGATAGTGGTGGAATGTTAGACTCAGACAAGAGAATGCAGACCAGTGTGGACTTCATACATCCAAGTATTGTTCTCAAGGCCTGATTTCGGATCCGATCAAGAGATTTTAAATTATACTGGGCTGACTTGACAAAAAATTGGCAACCCCATTCGAGGTCAAAGCGGGTTACTCCCTTAAATACAGTAAGCAAGGTTGTAGGATTTGCTCCCCAAGAGAATCTGGTTAAAGACTTAATTAAATTAAGTGTTTTAGTCGCTTTTTGAGAAATTTCATTTACATGTTTTTTCCAGCTGAGTTTTTTATCCAGGATAATACCCAAGTAGGTCAAGACAGTCTGGGTCGCAACAATAGTATCCCCATTTTTAACAAAACAATCCGCAAAGCTCTCATTTGTCCTTGAAAATTGGTCAACTGGGACTTTCCCGGAGAAATGGACAAGCCCACCTCTGCGAGCGAAGGAGTAAGTTCCGTGAATGCTTCCTCCAAAAGGCGGAGGGAAGATTGGGGGTCTTTGGATGAAATATAAAGTAGCAGATCATCCGCAAACATCAGCCACTTGACCGCAGCGGGGATGACCTCCCCAATCCTTCTTAATGCTAAGTTAAATAACAGCGGGGACAATACTCCGCCCTGAGGTACGTCTATGTAGGAATCCTTATAGTTCCTACTTTCAGAGTTGAAATACAAATGCTTGACTGCGGTAATAAAAGAAACAAAGTTGACAATTCTGGCAGGAGTATCCAATTCCGTCAGTCAATTGTACATAGATTGAGGAAGAATTTTAGAAAATGCTCTTTTCAAGTCCACCGCAAGAGCAAAAGTATGTTCTCGTTTGGAAAAACCCCCAGTTACATCCGACACAAAACTGAAACACAATTCGTCGTCGACCTTCCTCTTCTAAATCCAAACTGGTTCATAGGAATACTATCAAGGTATTCGACATGATGCTCAAGTCTCTTCTGGATTATTTTCTCGAAAAGTTTACAAATATTAGATGTGAGGGAGATGGTATCCCTTCCCTTGCGGTTTGAGCAAGAAAACAACTCTAGTGTCCATCCATGATTCAGGGAAAATAGATTTAGTAAAAAAATGTTAAAAAGTGTAAGTAAGAATTGTTTTGCTGTAGGAGAAAGTTTTTTGAGGATAAGATATATAATCGAATCAAGTCCAGGTGATGTATTCTTTTTATTTCTGTTTAAGGCATTATAGAATTTATTTTCAGAGAAAGGGCCATTAATTAAAGAGTCACTGTTGAAGTTTGTGAGTATTGGAAGAATAGTTGGGAGGGCCGCCTCTTAGACAAAATCTTTCTGCAATTTATATGAGATTTCCGAGTCAGGATCATTAGTTATCCCCGTTTTAAGAGGCTGTGAGGCTGTAGCAAATGCTTCATTCCCATTGATGGATTAATGTTGTTACAAAATTAAACAAAAGCAGCTTTCTTTTTGCTTCGAAGAAACAATTTGACCTCACTATCTATTTTATTAAACCTTGTTCGATTGAAGTCTGATTGGCAGCGAAGGAACAATGTGTAGGTTTCTAGGGGTTGATTATTCACTTGAACGTTGATCTCAAGAGTTTCAACTGAGGAATCAATCCGGGAGCAAAATTCAGTCCAATCAACTTTTTTAAGATTGAGTCTGTTAGTTGTAGATTTAATAAACTTGGGGGAAAGATACATGTCAATAACAACCATGTGGTGATCCGAGATGTATGTCTCCTTTATCACCTCAATATGAGAAAACCGATACAATTGTGATGAATCAAAAACTAAATTAATATTAATGCTACTTTTACCGTCATAACCCACATAAGTTGGAACTGAATCGTTCAATGGAACCAGATCATAGTCATCAGTCAGTTGACTAAGATTATTGCCTCTCACATTGCAATAGGAGGAGCCCCAGGCCCAAGAGTGGGCATTAAAGTCTCCGAGGAGAATAATTGTGTGCTGTGAAGAGCAATTCTTAACAAGGTCACTCCATTGATTCATGGGAATTTTGATGTTAGGGGGAGCATATACTCCTAAGAATTGAATTTTAAATTGTGTTGTGACAATATTTATTCCCACGCAATCAAGGTGATTCTGTGCTATGTTTGAAATAGTAATTAGGGAAACAACTAAGTCCCTTTTTACCAGAATCATCACCCCACCCCCGGGTGACCACTCCCTCGGTCATGGCGGAAAGTAAGATAATCTCTAATTTGACACACTGTGACTTTATTCGTGAGCAAGTTTCAGTGATTGTTAAAATGTCTAGGTTATGAATGTGGAGCAGTGATTCTATTTCTGCCTTCTTATTAAGAACACTATGTGCATTCCAGTTGCCGTACCGCAGGCCTCTGTGATTAGCAACAACAGCAAAGGGTGAGCTAAAGCAATAATGAGTTCCAGTCGAAGCAATTGGAACGAGAGCCAACCCTTAACAAGCAACAGAATAGAGAGAGAAAAAAGAAAGAAAGGTTTATCAAGCAATAAGTAAATCAAACAATACTAGTCCCCTCCCTTATTAGCACCCCTGCCTGTTTTTCGCTTATTGTCATTATCACCCTTACCCGTTTTCACTATTAATATCGCTACTTTCCTTTCACCTTTCACCACTCACCTCTCTCCTTACCTTCTATCCTTCCTTCTTACAAAATATCTTAAAATTAATTAAACTCAAATAGAAAACAGAACGTAAACTCTTCAATAAGAAAAATTTCCTAACAAACTAATTCACGAAATGTACCAAAAGTAATTAAACTTTAGATAGAAAACATAGGACGTAAACCCTCTGGTAGGCAGTTTCCTAGAAAACTAGTTTAAGATTTTGACGTGAGTATAGTATAACTTAAATCAAGACATGTATCACAGTGGGACACAATCGCAAAATCCTGGCCGAAAGTAAAAAAAAATTTGCAAATGCTATAATTTCTATGTATATTGGTAGAGAATCTCCAGAAGCATCTAGAGACATAAAATGAATGGTGCAGTCGAAGAAATTTTGATCTTATTTTCGTTTCCAACTTTAAACTTGGTTTTCTATAATTTTTCACCTGATAGCAAGCAATAAAACGTTCTTATTAAAATGTGAATAAAAAGTTGTTATGTATTTGAAATTGACGTTATTACTGGAACATTCATTATTAAGAAAAATCAAAATTTGGCTTCCACTAGCTGCCACTACGGTTTTAATATCACTGTTTCTGTATTCTTGCAAAAAATTACAAATTATAAAGGATTTTAATTTCACATTTAAATTCTTTAAACGATCGGATATGGCGGATGTAAAAATTAAAAATTGATCGTATTCGCTTGTAACTCGGTATTCGGGGGTTTTTGAGATCGCTGATTACGAATAGGATATGACATTTTCAAAATTCAAAAAGGCCGATCCAATATGGAAAATTTCGAAATAAAAAATTAAATAGATTCTCTTGAAACTCGTTGCTTAACCCTTTCAGTCCTATAATTAGAGCGATTAAAAAATATCTACAATAGGTATAGTACCTATGGTTTTCGGGGTCGCTGATTACGAATCTGAAATAAGATTTTCAAAATTTTGAAAATTCAAAATGGCGGAGCCAATGTGGCGGACTATAAAATTAAAATTTTAAAAATTTTATTTTAAAGTTGTCACTCAGGGGTTTTTGGGGTCTCTGATTAAGAATCTAGAATCAGATTTTCATAATTTTGAAAATTCAAAATGGCGGAGTCAATATGGCGGACTATAAAATTAAAAATTTTTAAATTTTACTTGAAAGTTGTCACTCGGGGGTTTTTGGGGTCGCTGATTAATTTTTAATTTTTATCCGCCATATTGAATCCGCCATTTTGAATTTTTAAAAACTAACTTTAGATTCGTAATCAGCAAACTGCGAGAATTTAGAAAAAAACCATAATTTAAAGTATATGTTATTGATTTAATTGTATTACAGTCAAATTTAACCTAAACTAATGCGTTGCCGTGTATAAGATTGTTAATAACAAAAATACATAAATAATATAGCTTAATTTTTTAAAAAATTACTAAACCCTATTTGTAGAAACATAAAAATAAGAAATATACAATTATTTAAAGTTTTCCTTTAAGTTATGTTAAAAAATCGGTAGCTTAAAAGGTGGTCGATATATCGACCACTGGGACTAAAAAGGGTTAAGGGTTTCGGGTGTTGGTGATTACGAAGTCAGTATTAGTTTTTAACAATTCAATACTGTCGATTAGTTTCATGGCAATAAATGTGACAACAATTGTATTCATACAAATGTAAATATTGATAATTTAAAGTTGTTTCGTGAACATTATAACCTTAAATATTACAAATGTTAACTAACGTTCCTTTCTATATGAAAAATGCGTATGTGTTCTGAATTACTTCGTCACCTAATGAAAGCGAAAATGATGAAAGCAACAGTGACTCCAGAAATGATTTTGAAAGTGAATAATTAAATTTTAATTAAAATAATATTTAAGTGAGTGAAAAAAAGTTCAATTTATTTGGAATTAAATAATATTATATACTCTTATAATTTTTAATTTTATTGTTTACCATATTGAATTTGCCATGTTAAATTTTTAAAAACTGAAACTGGATTCGTTATCAGAGACCCAAAAAACCCCCAAATTCCGAGTTACAAGCGAATACGATTAATTTTTAATTTTTACTTCAACCGTGTTGGATCCGCCATTTTGAATTTTTAAAATCTAATATCATATTCGTAATCAGTGATCCCAAAAACCCCCGAGTACCGAGTTGCAAGCGAATACGATCATATTTTAATTTTAACATCTGCCATTAGATTCGACATTTTAAATTTTGATTGAGGAACTCATTCAATTCCTTCTCAAGAGACCTCAACTGTAAAACAGAAGAAGCCATTTTCTCTTGTAAGTTGTCCAAGAATTCAGAATTTGATTTATTAAAAAAAACAGTGTGTCCAATGTATTGAGTTGCTCAGAAGTATGCGTTGGGAGAGTCGTTTTAAGGGAAGAAAGACTTAAAGCCCTTCGTCTAGAAGTAGACGGGGTACTTCCTCATTAAGGGTTTGCCTTGCCCGTGTAAACTTGCATGGGTACGAATTCATCAGGGGTAGGAGATTCAATTCTGTCAAGGAATGACTCCTTCAAGATCTGTTTTTTCAGCAAAAAAACATCTCCTTCGCCTCGGAGCGACTGCAATTTGTTGTGTATCTAATCTTTAGTATCCCGAATTCCACCTTAAAGATAGGGCATAGGCTCAATAATGCCGCATGTTCTCTTTTACAATTCTTACATAGAGGAGACAAGTCCTTGTAAGGGCCTAAATCAGTTAGATGTCTTCCCGAGCAGTGTTCTCAGGAGGGGTAGGTAGATCTACACTGGTTTCTGGTGTGACAGAACCTCTGGCACCTAAAACACCTACGAGCTCTTTGGATCACTGGGGTGATCCGAATTGAGAATCCTCCAATTGTAGTAAGGCTTGGGACAGTGAGACTGTTGAAAGAGAATTAAATCCTTTCAGTAATTATGTTAGAGGGTCTCACCAACATTCTGATTGATAAAAAATTCTTCAGATCCTCAGGGGTTCGGATTCTAACAATGTCCCTAACCGAGCGCTCCGCAGGGAACCAGTCAGAGAATCCTCGCTTGTGTAAAAAAGAATCAGGGATGAACATTCTATATTCCCTATCCCTGAGTGCAACCGAAGTCACGAGATCGTTAGCACTTTGAAAGCGCTCGCACTCGACCTTGATCTGGTTAATACCAGATCTTGTTACCTGTTTGCCTCCCGAAATAAATGGAGTGAGAAGATCGATAACCTTGATTGGATCTAGTTTTGTAAGATTAAGACCCGAAACCGTACTCTCGATAAAAACAACGAATGGGGCAGAGCTGGAAGCTGTGTAGAGTGACATAATGCCAGTACTAGGCCAGCTCGGGTCTGATTCATCGTAGACGATAAATTCATTCGCGCTCCCCGCGTTGGTAGCAGGATTATCATGGGTGCCCTTCTCCTCCGGAGACCTAGCATTATTGGAGGGGTTAACAATAATGGTAGGAAGACCGGAGACGGTTGTTGAATGCTCACCACCAGAGTGAGAAGGATCGCTACATGGAGTATCGTTGTTCACCCTTTTGGCAATCTGCTTCAGGGACTCGCCAGATTCATTGAGCCGGATGAGTACGTTTATGGTAGGAGAAGGATTTGCTCTTTTGTGCTTAAGGGAATAGGAAGGGGAATATCAGGTAATTGACTTACATTCATACCCGTGAGAAGATCCAAAATCTTGGCAGGAGTTGAAGTAGACCATGCTTGTGTAAGCGTTGGTTCTGAAGTGCTGAAGAGATCATCATGAGTTTCGCTGTCCTCTACCGTAATTAATGAGAACGATACCTTCGGCTGTTGATCATGTTCCGGGATTGCACCATCTCCGGCTGAAGCGAGCACTCCGCCCGGAAAAGTAGATTGATAAGACATTCCAAAACCTGTTGATTTAAAATTAATTTAGTAATAATTAAGCGTTTTGATTGGGCTCTGCAATTGAGTCAAATTCCAGTGGAATCACATGCTAATTATTCTCGTGTTAACATGGGATCAGAATTAAACAACGCTTTGAAATTTCTCGTTACTCCAGAGTTGCCTGAAAATATTTCGTACGCAAATATTAAAAAAACTCTTACGAATCATTTCGACAGTCAACGAAATAAATACGCCGAGAGCATTAAGTACAGACAAATTTGACAATCGAAAGGCGAAACAGTGGCAAACTTCGCACTTCGCCTGAAACAAGGCGCCTATTGTGAATATGGTGAGCTTCTCGATCGCATGCTAATTGAACAACTTTTCCACGGTTTGGAGTCTCGTGAAATGTGTGACGAAATTTTCGCGAAAAAGCCTGCCACTTTCTTGGCAGCGTACGAAGTCACGAATTCCCTCGAAGCTACACAAAATATTGCTAACGAAGTCAAAGTTTCAATCAAACCAGAACCTGCAAATAAACTCGGGTACACTTCGTCACGAATAAAAAATAACAAACCGCGCAACAGATCTTTATCTCGAAATCGCAGTCAACAAAGCGATCAACTCAAATCAAGTCAATCCGATAATTCGTGTAACGGTTGTAGTGACAATCACGCGCGAAAAGATTGTAAATATAAAGACGCAGTGTGTCATACATGTGGAAAAAAGGTCACTTGTATCGTTAAAAAAAACCTGTTAACCTCAAACTCAAAGTCAGAAAATCAACCAGCTGATCACATCGATATTGTGCAGTGTTTCAATAAAATAGAAGATATTAGTTCTTTTAAATCTGGTGAAAAACAGTTTATTTAAGTCTTTCTCGATAACTCCCCCATACAAATAGAACTCTACACAGGAGCACCGTGTGGAATAATAAGTCTCAAAACGCTGAGATCATTCAAACGTAATTACGTGTTACAAAAATCAGACCGTCAATTCTCGAGTTACACTGGTTTGATAAAGAGTGCTGGTAAAATATCAGTCAATGTTACAGTTGGTGGAAGTTCTAAACAACTTGTCGTATATGTTGTTGAGGATGATTTCGATTAATTATTCGGTCGCGAGTGGATAACAGAATTTGTGTCGGAAATCGATTTTCATAAATTATTCTCACATAGTAGTAAAGTGTGCATGGTTAAAGCGACGACTCCCGAACTTACCAAAAGGTCCAAAAACCAAAAGTGTCTGTTCATTTCAAGCCCGATGCTCCACCTGTCTTTTCTTGTGCTCGCGAAATTCCACATGCGTTACGAGACTCTTATTCGAAAGAAATCGAAAAAACTCGTTTCTGGACTCTACGTAAAAGTTGACTACGCTGGCTGGGCTTCTCCCACACACGTCGTTGCTCGAAAAAACGGTGGTATTCGAATCACGGGTAATTACAAGTCAACATTAAATCCGCAAATAATAATAGACGAACATCCGATAACGAAAACAGAACACATTCTCCTTGGAATGAATGGTGCCAAATTTTTCTGCCACCTGGATATTACCGACGCATATTTGCATCTCCCTACTGCCGATGAGTTCAGTCACCCTCTCAAGCTGAACACACCAACACATGGACTGAATCGACCTTAGCGAGCCGTCCACGGTGCAGAAAATATTCCAGCAATCTGGCAAAGACTGATGCTAGCAAAACAGGACTCAGGGCAGTCCTCTCACATCGACTTTCTGATGGACGAGAGCGTCCAATTTTTCACGCCAGCCGCACAATGATTGAAATCGAACAACGTTACCCACAAATCGACAAAGAAGCATTGTCAATTGTCTGGGCCGTTCAGAAATTCTTTTATTACCTGTATGCTCGTCATTTTACACTTATTACGGACCACAAGCCCCTCACGCAGATTCTTCATCCAGCGAAGTCTCAACCAGTTTTGTGTATCAGTCCCATGGCGAATTACGCAGATTACATGTCGCACTTCAATTATGATGTCATTTTCTAACCGACGAAGGAAAACGCAAATGCCGATTATTTCTTACGTGCACCGTTACCTGGAACTGAAGAAGCAATCTCAATTCACAAACTCTCATTCAGGAAAGAAAGTCACGACGAATTTAGCGAATTCATGATTTGTCAGATCAAGCAGCTTCCAGTACGCGCTGAAAGCATCGCCAAAGAAACTAAAAAGGGTTCTATTCTTAGTAAAATTGTTCAACTTCTTGAAACTGGTAACGATCTTAAACGACATGGTTACAAAGCTCCACAAGTCAACTATTCTCTCTCTCATCGGGCTGTTTAATCTTTGAACATCGAGTATTATTCAATAATCTTTCCGCGAACCGATCTTGGTAGATCTCCATGCAGCACATTTAGGAATATTAAGAATGAAAGGAATTGACAGATCATTCGTCTACTGGCCAGGAATCGATAAAGACATCGAACAAATCGCCAAATTATGTTCAGATTGTGCTCGACACGCACATGCTCCTACAAAATTTCGCAGCCATCATTGGGAACATCCTAAGGCTCCTTGTTAACGAATCCACATCGATTACGCAGGTCCAGTTTGTAGATCTATGTTGTTGATAGTCGTCGACGCAGTTAGTAAGTGGCTGGAGGTTATAGTCATCACTTCCACGACATCTTCAGCAACCATCGCAATTCTCGATAAACTTTTTGCAACATATGGAGTTCTTATCACAGTAGTTTCCGACAACGGACCTCAATTTACGTCAGATGAATTTTAAATCCACATGGAGTCAATGGGAGTGAAATATCATAAATTGACAGCTCCATATCATCCGGTCAAATCTATATATTGTAGCCAAAACAATTTTTGCGGTTTAAAAAAATCCTGTCAATTCTGCGAGTTGGACTCACCTTTTTTGACGCCGTAGCCATGTGGTGGTGGAAGTTTAACCTTCCATCCAACTCCACACCAAGATATTTAATTTGCTTACTCCACTTGACCTTGAATCCGTCTATCACGATTCGTGGGAGCTCATAACCACGTCTGTCTGTGACCAGCAATGCCTCGGTCTTTTCCAGGGCCATTTCAAGACCTCTGGTATCCAACCAGCTTTTGGCTAGTTGCAGACATTCGTTCACCAATGTCCCAAGAGCCTCCTCGCTTTTGGCAGTGCACACGAACAACGCGTCGTCCGCAAAGCCGATGATTATCGCACCTTCAGGCAGATCCATCCGCAGGAAGTCATCGTAAGATACATTCCATATAAATGGACCCACCCTTGAGCCTTTAGGAGCCTTCTTTCCTGCTTTAGCTATGTCTACTACTGCCTGGATGGCATCAACTGTAGACTTGCCTTTACGAAAACCCAATTGGTGATCGGATAGACTATTCTCTCCGGTCAAGTGGATTTGCATTCTCTGCAGAACCATATCCTCTAGAAGTTTACCCATCGTATCCAACAGGCATATAGGTCTGTAGGATGAGACCTTATCTAGAGGTTTTTCTTCTTTTCTTAGGAGGACTAACGTCTGTCGCTTCCAGTCGCGGAAGAACTCTCCTCTCTCAAGGCAAAGATTGAAGCATCGAAGCAGAATCTGGGGTGAAGTGTCGATTACCAACTTTAGGATCTCGTTACTTATCCCATCGTTTCCAGGCGCTCTGCCTGTTTTCAATCTTTTGCCTGCTTTTTGCAGTTCACTAAGTGTGAAGAGTTCTTCCTCTTCGACTTTGCAAGAACTCCAGTTCCTTCTAAAGCATGGCTCCGCAGGAGGAAACAAAGAACTTATTATTCTTCTGATCCTGTCGGGATTGTCCAGGCCGGTGTCTTTAGCCTCGTCACTAATTTCTTAATAACAATTTTAAAAGCCAGACCCCATGGGTCCTTATCGATTTTCTCGATTAGGTCCATCCAGATACGGCGTCGCGACTTGCGGATCTCTTTCTTGAGGTTCTTTTTCGCCTCTTTGAAAGCCTCTTTCAGCAAGGGATCTCCCTTAGATCGGGTATATGTCCTTCTTGCTTTAAGGCATTCCTTTCTCAAGAAGGCTAGCTTTTCTGACCACCAGTGCAAGGCTTTTCTTACGGGGATGGCGCTTTTGCGTAGCATAGACGTATTGCAAGCGATGACTATCATGTTCCTCACCGCTCGAACCTCCCCATCTAGACTACTCGGCCTCTTCACCCAGCCCAAGTCCTCAATTAAAAGGGCTTCTCTTAGGGACCGGTTGAACTTTTCCTTGTCGAGTCTCTTCATATTCCACAAGGAGGTTTTGCGACTAGGAACATCCTGTCTTTTTCCTCCTCGTGTGTCTCCCATCGAGACTGAGAACTCAATGTACTGGTGGTCACTTGCGGTATATTCCTCAGAGACCCGCCAGTCGCTTATGCGGCTAAATAATTTAGACGATGCGATCGTTAGATCTAGAATTGATGCGATCGCACCTCGTCTAAAAATCTATGTATTGCCTCGGTTTACATCCAATAAGTCGTTTCTGGAGATCATTTGTCCAATACGAATTACTCTCTTGTCGAGTCTCGTTTCACCCCACTCTGGCGACTTTGCGTTAAAATCGCCAGTGATTATGACATCCAGTTTGGATTCTGTGAGACTTGCTTCTAGGTCTTCGATATTGGCTTCGAAGTTTGTCAGTGGGTCGTTGGGTGAGAAGTAGCAGCTATACATACGTATATTAGCTACCTCTATCCACACGAACCCACTGCTCGTCTCCAGAAACTTGTCAACCCGCATTTCTGTGTTGCACAGCTTTATGGCGGCTCTCTTCGCCTTATCCTGATACCAAAGGGCGAGGTCGCTTCCTTGATACTGTTCACTACAGAACAGGATATCGACCTCATTTTCCCTTGCTGTTTGCATTAGGAGCAGCTGTGCATCCTTACTTGTATGCAGGTTGACCTGAAGAAACTTTAAAGATTTGCCTTTTCAAGTTTCTCCAGTTCCTCCTTGTAAACCGGGCAGGATATTCTTCCAGCCGCATAGCCGACTTCCTTTTTACCCAGCTCAATGCACGTTAAGCACTTTGTCTTTTCTCCAGGGCAATTATTTGCAAAATGTCCCTCTCTTCCACACTTTCGACAGTTTTTTGTTCTGTCAGGACCCTGACATGTTCGGGTAACATGACCATATGCCAAGCATTTTTGGCACCTTGGCACTTCTAAATGTTCGCGGATTGGGGCGCTAATTCATCCAATGCGAACTTTGCCTATCTTTAGTAGAGCATTACTTTCCATTTCGGGTAGGCGGATTATTGCCACCTTTGTCTCACCGAAACGTGGAAGAAGTCGACATGAAATTTCCAGATCCGGTTTTTCCACTTTTACCCTCAAAGCTGAAACCACTTCCTCTTCGGTAGTGGATTCATCCAGTTCCCGTACTTCAAGAGACCCTTTATTTACCAGAGCTATCAGGTCGGCCTTATCATGTAGAGCCAACGTAACAGCTCCCGCAAATTTAGACGTCTGTCCTCCTTTTTTAACGATAACGAGAATTTCCTTTTTTAGGGTTCTCTTTATCTTTATTACCTCCGTACCAAATTCCTCCTTATCCAGACTTACCCAGACTTGCGGTATCGCTCTTTAACTTCTGAGGTGTGTCAGTATTTGTAGTATGCGACTCAGGATCTTTAAATGGCTTAGGGATAAAATGCAGGTTACTGCGGAGCACCTCGTACACCTTCTCCAAAGCCACCATTCCATCCTGGACATCCTTACTGATGTTCATTTGCTTCCTGCAGGCACGCCACATGCTTTCCAATATTTTCGGGATCATGTCGACTTGCTCAAAAACATTCCATTCGAAGCTGCTGAGCTCCTTATACACGCAATTTTTGTTTTGGCTCCCACCAAAATCCTTGGAGCCTTTTGCACTGACTATCGGGGCTTGCACCCGATCAGAATCGGTGGTTGGATTATCCTCTACCGAGGTACCCACTTGGAGTATATTATTTTCAATCTTTTTTCCATTTCATTCTTTTTTTTGGTTTTTATATCAGGGAACCACCCTGTTGATTGTCCTTTAGTGAAAAGCCTCGCCACCACGACAAGGACCACCGAACATATTCATGATGTCAGTCATGTCTGGCAGCAGATAAGCATCCCACCCCCGAGCACCAATGCCGTCAAGAATGGGAGCAATGTCCGGCTAAGGATATGCATTCAGGACCAGCACACCCACGTCATCAAAAACGGCAGCCGCGCCCAGAGGGCAATCATCCGCTTCTCCCAGCACATAAAAGACAACGACGGCGGGGGAGCTTACGATATTTAGAAATTGATCGAACTTAGCCGTCAACGCAATCAAAGCTTCTTCCAATGAGTCTATTCGGTGATGCATTGCAGGAATAACGTAAAAAGAGGGAGTATCAATTCTACCACTTCCCCTTCCGATCGCATTTCCCATTGCAAAACCGTAAAGATTTCTGGTACTATTACGCGATAATAATCTTAACTTATCTGCACTTGTATCCGAAAAATTTTGCGTATTATGCAAAGTCGAATTATAATAAAAATCAATATTTTTCAAATAACAAATTTTTTCAAACAACCGATTAGATTAAAAAATTCTCATGACAACTGAGCAAGATCATGCAGTCAGGAAATTGATAAAAAAACAAGTTTCTTTAATGTTCTTAAAAAAATTTCTTAGTAGAATTACCATTGACAAGAGCAAGATCTTGAATCATCAGCACTTATATAGAGTAATTCCTTATAAAAAATAAAAAAAAATAAAAAATTTCAACAAAAAAATTTTACTTTGCACAAAAACCCAACAGCAGAGCAAGATCTAACTGTCAAAACAAAATTTTTATGCAAAATAAGCAATAATAAAGACAAAAAAAATTTTCTATTTGAATTTGAAAAAGCAAAAAAATCTAGTTTTTATGACAAGAGCAAGATCTTGAATCACAAAAAATATCAATAACTCTTCATAACAAAAGCAACAAAAATTTTGACAGCAAATCTTGAACTATCAAAAATAAAATTAATACAAAAACTCAAAATCGTTGCGAACATGCATCGAGCCATCGTCAACATAACCACAGTTTTTTATTAACACAAAAAAGTTCTCATTGTCAAAATGTAAAGCAAAACAAAATTCTGACAACAAGAGCAACAAAATTTTTGACAACAAGACCAAGATCTTGAATTGACAAAACTCAATAATTTCAATGTTGTAAAGCAAGATTTCTATAGTTTAGACATCATAGAACAAGATTATCACAATAAAAATTTAAGTTTTTGTGATTTTCAACGTTTTTCCGAACGTTCAAATCGACTACTTTTAATAATTTTCAACAAATGGTCCCTCCACATTCTATCAATTTTTACACAATAAAACTTGTATTTTTATTGAAAAAAGATATTTACATACAATATTATAATATAATAATATAACTATTATTGATTTATACACGGAGATAAATAATGCTGAGTTTCTAGTAAAAGTTCCTATGGAATAGTAATAATTCTACTTTAATATTAAAAATTACTATTCATTGTAAAATGTACTTTGCATAAAGTGAATATTAATATTTCTGGTAGTAAAAATTACTAATAGTAATTATTACAGTGGTCACTTTTAAAAATTGCTTTAAGAATTTTAATTTTTACATCGTCATTGCAAATTTTATTAAATTTTGTATTACTTTTTACATTCGATATGTTGTGAATATTACTCATAGAAATTCTAATAATTCTTACTACAGAAAGTAAAGATTGCTTCTGCAATAAGTAACTTTTACTATTGCAGAGCGAACTTTTTACTCGGAAAAGTAGAACTCTCTTATTTTGAATTAGTTAAAAATCATAGTTTTAACTGACAATCAGTGACTAACTTTTTGCTTCTGAATCAGTTAAAAACAATTGATTTTGAGATAAAAAAAATAACTGATTTACAGTAAAAATTACTGAAAAATTAGTTAAGCTTGACTAATTGAATCAGTCAAAAAAAATTACTGAAACATCGGTTATTTTTAACTGACTATGCGAATACAAAAGTGATTAGACAACTGCGTTTTTTGCTATATATAAATTTATTTTTCGACAAGTTGAATATAACAAAAGTGTATTTTTAAACATTGTTAAATGTTCAACCAATTCAAGTGAATTAATTAAAATGATAAGTTCAAAGCGTATTTACACAGCAAATACGTTATATTTTATGATCCAATACCAAGTATCACAAAAATGTTCACAAGCAAAATTTTCTTAATGATATTTTAAAATGATCGTCAAGTTTGGTTGTGGGCATCCAAATTGATTCGGTTGTGGACACCACTCTTATTTTTGATAAATTCCTTACAACATTTAATAGTGTTTTATGAATTTTAAGAGTTTCGTGGTTTAGCACGGAAATTAATATAATGAGATTGTGATGTCCGTACGTCGGTCGCAGTTATAGTAATTGTAGTAACTGGGCAGTTCAGGTACAGTGTGAGAAATCTTATATGCCCTTACATGGGGAGCATGTAATGTCAAAATTAGAAGAAATCATCCTTATGTAGTTAATGAATGGTTACTTAATTAATTTTTTTTGCATTTTTAATAGATATTTCAAGAGTGCCCACACAACCCAACCAAAATTTTCTTTGTTAAAAAAATGACCACTTTATTGGATTTTCAATAAAATTTTTCTAGTCAATGGAATCAATTAATTTTTTTCACGAGTAGTTAGTTAAGGTCCCTAGCTTTAAATACATATACATATGTTTGCTTAATATCTACAAGGAAACAAATTATGAGTCAAAAACGAAATTATGCTCACAACTGAACCTATTCCCTTACTATTTTAATTAGTGACTGACTTTTGCTTTTAAATCAGTTATTTTTACCTGATTCAAATTTAGAGAGTAATCCGTACCACTACTATTATACACCTGTGTGCGTGTGTGATCACGTAACTACTGTCATGTGCAGCGACCGAACCTAATTCGAAATTTATCAATGATGATTGGTCATTTGGTACATTATGTGTGAGTTCAATGTATTGTCAATTCGGTTGCGTTGACCTCTTAGATTACACGATAAAAGAATATCTAATTCTATTGCAAGAATTATTTCCAAATTGCTTTAAACCAAAGCACCACTTTCTTATTCATTACTTGAGAGTTAGGCCATTATTAGGCCCATTGTGGCATGTTGCTTGTATGAATTTGTATGAATTTCGCAAATGACATGCGAATTGAAAATTTGTTATTTACTTCTTGAATCTCTTTTATAATGGAGAAGTAGTTAAGCCAGGAATGATTTTAGTTAATTTTAACGAAGATGAACCAGAGTTTTACTTTATTCATTACTTAATCACAAATAAAGTTGATGATTTAAGCGTGATTGTTAAGCACCATTGAATGTTATTTTCATCATCACTTTTAGGCATATAAAGTTGCTCAATGTGACTCCAACTTCAGTTTATTTAAATGGGAAAATGTATCTCAAGCAAAAATCACGTATATGACACGCCTTGGAAATAGTCAAGAGTACATTGCCAAAAAATGGTTTTAATTTAACATTTTCTATTTTATAGTTTATACATATATTATATTGATTATGTCGCAAATGTTCAATATAACATTCATTAAGTGTACTTTTTGTTATACAATATTCTCAATAAATTTATAAACAAAGAAAAATGTTTACTTAAGTTATTTAATTTTCATTCCTATATTAATTTTAATTATTTATTAATTTCTAAAATTTGCAATTTATGTATAATCACTTAATAATTAGCTAATTAATTTTTATTGAACTACTAATTAATTAATAAAAAATACATAGGGTAGAGTGGAGTAAAAAAGCCAATGGTGCAAAAAAGCCATTTGGCTTTTATTTTGAAACTATTGAAGTATTTTACCAGCCGTTTGAAATATAAGTTTAATTAAATAAAACTCAACTTTTGATTCTAGTTTGGCTGTCGTATCGATAATATTATAGTTGTTATTGTAATTTGTATTTTTTAACTGCTTGTTTCTATTTGTTTTGATGACTGTGAATTGAAAGCAGGTAAACTTAACATAAAATACAATTTTGGAAGCTAAAAACTTTTTTAAATTATTTATTTGTTATGTAGATAAAAGAAAAATATAATATTACAAAATTTGATAACAAAATATTTTTACAAAATCACCAAATGGCTTTTTCACCTCACCAAGTGGTGCAAAAAAGCCATATGCAGAACTTTCGTAACACTCTTATAACTTTGTCCTTTCACGGAATACAAAAAAATGTTCTACAAGGATTTTGAAGCTCAATAACTAAACTTTCATTAACAATTTGAAATTTGAAAAAAGAAATTCTAATTTCGATTTTATAGTACCAAAAGTAAAAAAGTAGCATTTTTACCCCACTCTACCCTTAATAAATAAAATCATTAAAATTATAATTTAATAATTAAAATAAGTAATTTGAAATTAATAATTCTATTTACTATTATTATATTACTACTATTATTATTATAAATGTTTATATTTTAATTCAGTAACTTATCTAAATAAATATAATTTCTAGGTTTCGTTAGATATCAGTTAGGTAGGGTTCGAATCTGTATAGATGTTAAGATTTTCCGATATGTTATGTTGTTAATTGTAAGAATGAGTGTGATAATAGAGTGAAACTTATGAATAATGAATAATAATACACACGTAGAGTGTTAATTATTACTTGAAGAAATATTTTTTGGACACACTGATTATTTTATTTTTATTTATAAAAAGAAAACAAGAAAATATATAGCTCTCTACACCAGCATTATTTTGTCAAGACGTGGACAGACGCGCTGGCATTTGTTTTGCTCGTCGATGTGAGGCGCGTCATTGTGTGGGTACGGATTACTACTTCTCCGAGTAAAAATCTCTACGAAATACTAATAATTGCTCTCATTCGTAATAAAAGTTGCATCGCTCAGAGTATTAATTGCTCTGGACATTTTAAATATTACTAGGCTTTTAATAAAATTTAGATTCCTTGGAGTAAATTATACTTTTTCAAAAAAGTAAAAAGTCTTTGAAAAAGAAGCAAAAGTTACTATTTCTCGAGCAGTTTCAAAATTACTACTTGAAAGTAGTAATTTTTCATCGAAAATAGTATAATTATTACTATTTATTTTACTCCGTGTATGAATGGTAATATTATATACGTATATTGTTTTGCCAGTCTGAGCCTTGGCGCGTGGAACGCCATTTGGAACGCCCTGCCAGTGAAGTGGTTAAAGACATCATTTCACTTGCTGACATTAAAAATGTCACTCTATTTTTCCATAGACTCAGTATGCGAAAGTTACAATAGATGGTGTGAAAATCGCATGGACCCATGCGATTTTGGCATGAATTCCAAGCAAATTACGCGTAGTTGTGTCTGTGCGTTATTCGGTTCGGCTGCCCATGCTCAATTAGTATGATATTTCTCTCCGTGTATACGGTCGCTGCGCATGACAGTAGTTTTCCGTAGTATTAATTATTAGAATTTCTACGAGTAACATTCACAATACATCGAATGTAAAAAGTAATACAAAATTTAATAAAATTTACAATGACGATGTAAAAATTAAAATTATTAAAGCAATTTTTAAAAGTGACTACTGTAATAATTACTATTAGTAATTTTTACTACCAAAAATATTAATATTCACTTCATGCAAAGTACATTTTACAATGAATAGTAATTTTTAATATAATAGTAGAATTATTACTATTCCATAGGAACTTTTACTAGAAACTCAGCATTATTTATCTCCGTGTATAAAATTTGCAGCTTTCTAAAAACTTCTAAAAATTAATATAATTTTTAATTGTTATTGGAATTTTCTTGGTAAAGATATCCACACTCTTTAATTAGTAGAAAACAACTAATTAAAATTTAGAAAGTAAAAGAAATTGTTGAATTATAATTTTATTTTCCTCGAAATTTTAATAATAAAATAATAATAATAATTAATAATTTTTAATAAGTTTAGTTTTATTTTATTTATTTATTATTTTATTATTTATTTATTTTTATTTAGTTAATAATTTTTTTTCGATTAAAATGCCTTCTTTGAACAGTCATTGAACATACTTGGAGCCATTTAAACCTGTTTGCCTTTTTTCCTAGAAATTTTACTAAAAATATTTTTATGTGAAATCAATATACCAAATGTTCTTTAAAAGAGAAAAAATTGGATAAAAGTATTTGGTTTCATTGAAAACTCATGTGATTTACTTTCCATTGACTCATTTTTTTCTGGGGGCCAAACGGAAGTTCATTCGACATCCGTTTTTTTAGATATATAGAATTTCTTAGTTTTTTCTAATTCTTTTTTTTTGCAATTGGAGAGAAAAAGGCATTCTCTCATTTTTCTGTATATGGTTAGAATAAGAATTTTAATTTTTAAATTGATCAATCAAAAATTAAACGATGCAGTATTTCTTATAATCTATTTTTAAAACGAGAACATCTCTCACTTCTATATTTGTCGTGTAATGTATTCTTTAGAATTCTGCGAACAGCAATAATTAAGTTTTTATCCCGATCACCGTTTAAGGAGAAATTTCAATTATAGGTAGGACAAGCAGCAGCATCTTCTCGTTCGATGCAGTATATATAAAACTTGTGACGAATTTCCGGAAGACTTTTTAATCAGAAAGGGGAACTTTTTTCGCTACGTCATTTAATTACTTTTTTAATGAGAGATTTTAAAAACTCTCGACAATTTTCTTTTTTCAAAGAATTTCCAATAGTGCGAAACAAAATTTGAATCTTAATTAGGAATGCGTTTCTTATGTATTAATTGAAAAAAGAAAGAAAAATGAAAATGAGAGAAAGGAAAAGAAAAAGAATAAGAAATTCAAAAGGAAAAGAATATTAAGTAAAATTTAAATACTAATATTATTAATTTATTAATTATATTATTTTTAATATTAAGGAGATTGTATGCGTAAATTTTGATTTTGCGAATGCAGTCACTTGAAACCATTGCAACCAGATTCCTTTCTGGAACTCATCAAAGCGATTGTCATTGTGTGTTGATTTTTCTATGTTTACACGCACTTGTCGAGCACAACTTCCCTTTATTTTTCTTTAATCACGAGAAAGGCTGTTAAAAGTGTGATATCATTTTTGTCACTCGTTATAAAAAAATGATATCGCGCTTCCTGTCAAGCTTATAATCTGTCATGAGGTGCGAGCGCCAGACATTATATTTGCCAAATGAGAAGTTGACAGATAAATTCCAGTTGAAAATTAAAAATTCAAATGTCAAGAATAATAAAGTGTTTTAATTAGGGACGCATGACGATTCCCGACAAAAATCCTGTATTATATTCGATGTACCTTATTTCATTTGTCAAAATTGCTTTTTCTTGAAATGTACGCCTTTATTATGAAAGACTGATTTCCAAGGATGATAATTAAAAAAAATAGTAAAATAAATATTTGACAATTTTCGTTCTTTTGCGCTTTAAACGTTAAGTACCCCATCTTGCCCCACACGGAGAGAGATTCTGTATTAATATTTGTTAAAATTGGTAATAAAATTTAATATATTCTTTTTCATTTTAGGGAAATCGTGTTTTATATTAAAAATTAATATTGTGCATATTAGTAGGCAGCTCTTAATATATTTTAGAAAAATTAGTAAAAGAATTATAATCTTTAAAACTGACTATATTAAAATTATAGTCCTGGAAAGTATCGAAAGAATACCTTTAATATAACCAATACTAAAAATTATTTATGAGTGAGTCGAAAAGGATAGAAAATAAAAAGACAAAAAAGAGAAGGATAGAATTAGCGTTTTGAGAGTATTTCACACATACACATATACACAAATGAGTTAACGCAAGCACTATACTATACATATAAACACAAACAATTTCGGAGATGTATGTTAAAACCTAAAAACGCATATATGTGGACGTCCACATGAAAAGGGCCCATTTTGGCACTATTGGACTTATCTCTATGGGCGAATTCCTTGCAAAATTACGAAAATTTTGAGTGGTCATACCACTTTTTTGGTCAAAAATTCGATGAGTTACAGAATTTCAAAGTTTATAGTGACAAATACTTCATTTCGAGAAAAACGGAATTAAAGATTGTGATACCTATTAATTGTGAGTCCAGTCCTATTAATTGTGTCAGTCCAGGTCACCTTAACCACTTCACTGTCAGGGCGTTCCAAATGGCGTTCCACGTGCCGAGGCCCAGACTGGCAAAAACACCGAAATGGCGTTCCTAAAAAAACTCCGTTTTTAAAGAGTGTACACCACATTTAACTTTTGTAAAGGAATATTTCTATAGTTTAGACATCAGAGAACAAGATTATCACAATAAAAATTTAAGTTTTTGTGATTTTCAACGTTTTTCCGAACGTTCAAATCGGCTATTTTTAATATTTTTCGACAAATGGCGTTCCACTTTCTTTCAATTTTTACACAATAAAACTTGTATTTTTATTGAAAAAAGATATTTACATACAATATTATAATATAATAATATAACTATTAAAATATATAAATAACTATTATTGATTATTATGAATGGTAATATTATACGTATGTTTTTGACAGTCTGGGCCTTGGCGCGTGGAACGCCACTTGGAACGCTCTGCCAGTGAAGTGGTTAAAGATGAAAAACCAATAGGTTTCAAATTTTTAAAACCGCCCCACCCCCCTTTTATGTTTGAAAATACGAAAAACTGACAAAATGGGCTCTTTTCTAAAAAGGCGATTTTCTTATTAATAAACCATTTTTGTACAAGATTAATGATTGGGAACAATTTTATTGTGTCATTTAAAGGTAAAGAATAGAAATTAAACTTATTAAAAAAATTTTAACAGGTTTTATTATGAAATTTTGACGAAATATCGACATTTTTTACATCTATGACTACGTAATCAATGACTCTAACATTAATATCTCTGGTTCATCTCTTAAGTTATTCAGATAATAATTGTTTTGAGTTCAGGGTACTTTAAAGATGACAAATCAAGAGGTTTTAATTTTTGTGTCCCTCCATTCCAAAAATACGGAATATTTTTGCAAAGGACCGACAAAATGGGCCCTTTTCTTTTTCTAAAGAACCAATAAAGTTAAACACTTAAATTAACGATAAATTAATGAAAACCTCATGATTTGACTTTTCAAAACATGTAGATTGATAATAAAAAATAAAAAAAAATTAAGGTTTTTCTCAAAAAAGTATTAAATTGCAAATAACTCGAAAACTAGAACCGACAAAATAGACCCTTTTCATATGGACGTCCACGCATATATAAACTTAACCGATACAAATAAACGCAATGTCGCACGCACGCTGTACATTAGGAGATACAATAGTTCTCAACTTCCTTATATACTAAACTCGAGAAATTTTCTGATCTTGCGAGAAAGTAATATTTTCTCAATATTTTGTTTAACAAAGTTCTTAATTTATTTTAAGCTATAAATAAATAATTTTGTATGCTGGATCAAAATTTTATTGAGAAATGTTTCTCATAATACTGTTTTTAAAATTGTTTGTTTCTGGAAACTGATCTCTACTAAAGTTATATCCAATTTTATATTATAGTAAAACCATTTTTAAAAATAATAAAACTTATCACAGAATTTCAATTATTTTAAACACAATTTTAATAAAATTCTTCGTAGAAATTTAATTAATTTTAACAATTTATCAAAATTTAATTATGTATTTTCAATATCTACTATTTCAATAAAATTTCACAAAAGAATTCAATTATTTAAAAAAAATATATTACTAAAATTCGTCTTAAGAATTTAATATTATTTTTCAAAGTAATAGATAAATTCCTTTGCAGAAATTTAGTTACAGTCAAAAATTAAAAAACTTCTCATCAAAATTTCATTTGCTTTGATAAATAATATTTTTCTCCAAAATTCAATTATTTTCAAAAACTGTTCTCAAATAAAGAATTATTAATATCCAGTACTTTAATAAAATGTCCCAAAGAATTCAATAATTTTTTACAAAAGTTCAATTATTTTTTATATAATTTTCATCAAAATTTCTCTAAAAATGAAATTATTAAAAATTTTATTAAAATTCGTCAAAATAATTCTTTGAGAGTTCAACAACTTTAAGAAACATTCAATTATTCAATAAATTATTTATTTTTATATTTAAATAATTGAATTTTCGTAGAATTTTCTAATAAAAATTAATTTAAATATGAATATTTCAGTTAAAATTTTAAATAATAATTGAAAACTCTCTAAATTAATTAGTAAAAATATTTACTAATTTGAATCGCCAACTGACTTTTTGCTTTTGAATTAGCAGATTTTACTAATAAATAGTTAGTTTCCACTAATCTGGTCGTAAATTTTTACTTATTTATATTGAAAAAGAAATTAAACTTAAATATCTGAAATGCCACGAAGTTTGGCTCGGATAATTTCGGGACTGCTCGACTAAAATGTTCGGCTAATCTCGGACAGTTTCGTAACCGCTCTTTGACAGCCGAAAGCCTGCTACTAGGCTGGTCATAATTTTTAATATAGTCGATAACACTATTCGTTACTAAATTTACAATTTATGCAATACTTCGATAGTATTTAGTATAGTTCTCTAGTAATACTTTTTACTATTGTAGACTTTCTTACTTATAATATTAAAATTTCTTACTGACTATTCTAATTTCTGTTACTTCAGAATAATACAAAGTAATAATTTGATTAGAAACTTTCTTAAAAATGGTAATATTAATTTATAAAAGTGCACGATTTCCCCAAATTGCAATCGGTTTTATTAAATACTAATATAATAACACGAAATATTAAAACAAAATTTCTCTCCGTGCACTCTCCGAATACGATCCCGGTGCCCAAAATTGCGTATCACGTCATGATTTTGAGAAAAGTGGGGGTAAAGACCCAGAAAATTAAAATTTTCAACAAACACCTCCGAGGCGTAATGGATCACTTTGGCCTATTTATTAAGAAAAACCTATTATATTTAAAATATTAATAAAATAATTTTGTCAAGTTTAATTTCTTGTAACTTATATATTAATAAGCACCCATGATAACCCTTTATAAAAAAATGAAAAATAAATTTTTTAAGTAAATAGATTTTGTATTTCGCTGCATTTTTTAAAAATTTGTTAATTTCATGAAAATGTTTGAAGTTTAAATTAAATATTCCGTGTAGAAATTGAAAGTAGGAATTAGTAAGGCCCTCAATAGACGCCCTTTTGTTTAGTGAGGCGCAAACTAGGAAAATTAGTCAGCACCCTTCTAATTTCGACACGCTTAAAATATCAGGTGATGATGTGGAAAGATAGAGAGGTTCTAACTAGATTGCCTTGTCACTGCCTGAATAGAAAAGCATAATGTGGGGATTTAACTAGAGGGACTCTTTAGCGCCTCATTAGTTTTTCTAAATACCTAAGGCAAAAATTTACGACAGGCGTAATATTGCGCCAGTAATACTGAACAAGTCACTGAACAAACACACATGTGAACGACACTGTTTCAACCAATCAACCTATCACTAACTCGCACGCTGTGAATCTACTTTCTCATCGTCCTTATATACTAAGCAGAACATTTCTTTACCGCTTCCCGAGTCGAAATTTTAACTCTCTTTTAGTTCTCCAAAACCCTCTTTTTAACCTCTTTTAAGCCTCTTTCACACTCCCAAATCCTCTTTTGAACCTCAAAACTGCAGATTTGTATTTTTCCGCACATTTAGAGGTTCAAAAGAGGTTGAAAGAGAGAAGTTACAAGGCTTAAAAGAGGTTCAAAAAATTTTTTTTTTAATTTTTCGAAAACGAAAATGCGAATTTTTTTCACACAGTTGTATTTCAATTGCCCTGTAGAAGATACAGAAATGAGTTTTTGAGTGATTTCAATAAATCTATTAGGATAGATAGAAATTTAAAAAATGTAATTTTCCTAAAAATTTTAAACCCTCTTTTCAACCTGCTAACATCGGAATATGGATTTTTCCGCATCATTTTCAGGTTCAAAAGAGGTTGAAAAAAAGAGGGTCAAAAGAGGGTCTAAATTTTGACTTGGGTTGTAAGAAAAAGTGCAATATTTTGAAATTTAAAAATAGCAATAATTTTTGCTCAAATAGTTTTTATATTTAAATAGTATTTTAATATGCGTTTAGAACTATTTTTCTAATTAATTTCATTAATTATTATTTAGAAATTGTGATTTGTCAATGAAATTGAACATTAATTACAATACCTAATAGGGGCATAAATAGATACCAGATAGATTTCTCTGTTTAGAAAAAAGGGCATTCTAGTCAGAGCCTGATTGAAATATTTAATAGGGGCATACATAGAGCCAGATAGATTTCCCAATTTAGAAAAAGAAGGCATTCTAGTCAGTGCCCTATTATCACCTATCTAAATCCTCATCAATGCCCTTCTTCAAATAAGTCGAAGTCGGGCAATTTCTACACGGGATGTTCCATTTTCAATATTCTTTATTATAAATTATAAATGTACAATAGAATCCAAAATTGTTAATATTAAATATTAAATTAAATAATTAAATTTAATATTGTTATTAAATATGAAATAGTTATATATATATATATATATATATATATATATATATATATGTATAATCAATAAAGAAAAAAAATAAAACCAATGTTTAAACTGTTAAAATTTGTGAAGTGAGCCATCATTTTTGGATAGGTGAGTATTTTCTATAATTTTAACTTTTTTCTACTCTGTACGATAAAACAAAAATATAAGTTGAACAGCTTTGCGAAATTTCAATTTTTACAATAGTTATTTTTAATAAAATTTTTTTGTATGAATTTCGAAATTATTAATTATCTATCGTTCTATAAGAGAAATTAATTTGATTTTTGGAATGGATAATAAGGAATAATACTACTTTTGATTAATATTTGTAATTATATAAAAATTTAAAAATTGTGAACAATTTATTTAAATAATTAAAAATATTTTTATGTATTCTTAATTAGGTAAAAAGTTATTTAGGTTCAAATGCAGACCATATGAAAATATTTTTACCGATAAGCAAATATAGATTTTGTATCCTTATTTAAATAAACTTGAGATATATTTTCAATCATTAATATAAGAAAAAAATATGTTAAATATTGCAAAATGCATTAGTTTTTTCTATTACACTTTCAACTAAACATTTTTAAATTTGAAATAACATAAATTACATAAGTAATTAACAAGGTTATCAGAAACAACAGTTATTATATTAAAAATAGCTTTGAGTTTGTAAAGAAAGTTAGAAATTTCGATGTTCGACTCAATTATAGAATGATATTTCTTGATGTTAAATCCTTATTCACGAACATACCAAAAGAATTGATTTTAAGAAATGTAAAACTAAGATGGAGGGACATTAGGACTTATACTGATATACCGGATAAAGAATTTTTGGAACTTTTATAATTTCGTCTTGATAATGCTTACTACTGTACTTTTCAGGGTAAATATTATAAACAGATTTTTGGTACGCCTATGGGCTCACCATTATCAGGCGCGATTGTGGATTTGGTTATGGAGAGTTTTGAAGTTGAAGTTTTAAAGAAACTTGATTTTCCGGTTATTTTTATTTTAGATATGTCGATGATATTTTAATGTGTGTTCCAGTAGATAAAATTGATTTTACGCTTGCAATTTTTAATGACCATCATAAAAACCCTGTAAAAAAAAAAGTATTGGGAGGTACGGGATACCGCATTGCAAGTGCCTACCTTCCAATGCGGTATTCGCGAAATACCGCATTGGGTGTCGTGGTGAATGCGGTATTCAAGGGGTCCCAATGCGGTGCCAGTTTTAAGCTTTAAAAATAAAGAAAATACGTGACAGGAGTGAATAATTAGTGTCAGTGAATCAAAATACGAGTTAAAGGAATGAAAAAATACTAATAGTGAGTGTGAAAATGAAGTTTAAAGAAAATAAGGTAAGATCAACTGTTACATATGAGTCCAATGCGGCATAGGCTGTTTTCAATGCGGCGCATAATCGGTATACAGTTCGCGCAGTGCAGCGGCGCTCTCTTCTTTACCTAAAGCGGATTCTTTCTATTCAAATGGTAATTTTGAAAATAATGAAAAATAATATTAACTAAAAGTTGATAATGTATTTCAATCAATAAAAAAATGTTAAGAGTGTTCGACGGTCTCTAAAATTTGTAGGTTATTTGCGACTTACAGTTATCGCCAAAGAAAAACGATGACACTGACTGCGTTTGAAATTACGTGAAATTAGTAAACAACCGTTTTCGAACTAGTGTTTCTCTGCACACAAGCACTTTTTACAAAATCTGACAACGTCCATTGGTCAAAAATGTTTTTAATTATCTGAATTGAAAAGATTTTGTTAATCCATACAGAAACACGGTTGCAGCATTGGAATTACCATAGCAATGTAATGCGAATCATTTTGACAGCTGATCCTTTACGCTCCCTGCTTGCTTCTGTCCTCTACTGGCAAAATGGCAGTAACACACGCCTTGCCGCCTGTCATTACATTACTTTTGTAATTCCAATGCTGCAACCGTGTTTTTGTATGGATTAACAAAATCTTTTCAATTCAGATAATTAAAAACATTTTTGACCAATGGACGTTGTCAGATTTTGTAAAAAGTGCTTGTGTGCAGAGTAACACTAGTTCGAAAACGGTTGTTTACTAATTTCACGTAATTTCAAACAGTCAGTGTCATCGTTTTTCTTTGGCGATAACTGTAAGTCGCAAATAACCTACAAATTTTAGAGACCGTCGAACACTCTTAACATTTTTTTATTGATTGAAATACATTATCAACTTTTAGTTAATATTATTTTTCATTATTTTCAAAATTACCATTTGAATAGAAAGAATCCGCTTTAGGTAAAGAAGAGAGCGCCGCTGCACTGCGCGAACTGTATACCGATTATGCGCCGCATTGAAAACAGCCTATGCCGCATTGGACTCATATGTAACAGTTGATCTTACCTTATTTTCTTTAAACTTCATTTTCACACTCACTATTAGTATTTTTTCATTCCTTTAACTCGTATTTTGATTCACTGACACTAATTATTCACTCCTGTCACGTATTTTCTTTTTTTTTAAAGCTTAAAACTGGCACCGCATTGGGACCCCTTGAATACCGCATTCACCACGACACCCAATGCGGTATTTCGCGAATACCGCATTGGAAGGTAGGCACTTGCAATGCGGTATCCCGTACCTCCCAATACTTTTTTTTTTACAGGGAAGCTTCAGTTTACAATAGAAATAGAGAAAAATTGTAGTATTAGTTTTCTGGATGTTCTTATTACTAGGGTGGGTTGTAAATTAAGGACTAATTGGTTTAGAAAGGAAACTTTTTCCGGTAGATACAGAGATTTTCATTCATCTATGCATATTAAAGATAAGATCTCTATTGTTAATGGTTTAGTCGATAGGGCGGTAAAATTGTCGGAGACTGATTATATTATAGATAACTTATAAATTGTTTTTGATATTATGAGTTCTAATAACTTTCTATCTTGGTTCCTGAGAAAACATATTAATGATAGATTTAAAAAGATTACTGACTTGGATTCTGATTTTTCGCACGTTCATAAGACTACCACTTTTGATACCGAGAAAGTTGTATCTTTACCTTATGTTGAGGAACTTTATATGTTTTTGGATAAAACCTATAGGGAATTCGGCATTAAGGTTGTATTTCATTATTATAATAACCCCTTTAAATGTTTCTCAAAAAATAAAGACCTGACTCCGTTTGATTTGCGAAAGAATGTTGTTCATTGTATTTCGTGTAATTGTAATTGTGTATATATTAGCCAGACTTCGACACATTTAAAGGATAGGTTAAATGAACATAAACTAGATTGTAAAAATGACAAGAGAGCATCGAGTCTTGTGACACATTCTCATGATCATTTATTCAATTTTAAAAATACTAAGATTTTATGTGTTGAGGATAATTTAAAACAAAGGCTTTTTAAAGAGAAGTTTTACATTTTGAAATTTGAGAATTCTGTTAATGTCAGATCAGATGTTAGTGGTCTAAGTGATTTTTAATATAATTTAATTTCATCTACTAAGTAGTAGTTTTTGTGTTTTCTTTATAATTTTATACTTTTTACTTTTCTATATTTTTAAATTTATTAATTTTTGTTTTTCTTTTTATGAAAATAAAAATATAGTTTAAAGGTTTTTTGAATGAATGACCATGACTCGATTAATGTGAATTCGGTTTTATCAATGACATGTAATGGACGAGTCTTTAGTATACAGGAATATGAGCGAGGTTTGAGCACTGATCTCTATATATAACTGGATGGGCGACTCCTATATAAAAGTAGCTTCCGGTGTGAAAATAATTGAAACCATCGACGCCATGTTTTAGACACCGGTGAAACAGCGTAGAGCAACTTGATTGTGTGAGTTGCCGTGTAAGTGTGCTTTGCACATAGTGTGTGTTGTTCGATGTTTTGACACTTCTCTCGTACGTCTCAAGTAATTAAATTAAATAATTTGTAATTTTTTTAAATATATAAATACCAATATGGTTTTAATTTGTTTATTTTGTGGGAAAAAGGAAGCGAAAGGTGTTTTTTTCACAAGTAGGTATATATTTAAAAAAATGTGTATATATTATTGAATTGTGTATTTTTAGGTTATATTTTGCTTCTTTGCCGAGGCGTAATATTTTACTCACTGTTGTTTTATTATAAACATTATATGTATAATGCTGAAAAATTTCAGTTCTTTTACCAAATTAAATTAAGAAGCAAGTATTTTTGTGAAATGATTAATCTTACCAAGTGAAAAAAAATTAAACGAAACTTAAATTTAACTTGTCAAATATTTAATTATTTTTAAGTAAATTAAGTTAATTTTAATAATTTTTATTTATTTATTATTATTTATAGTTATTAATAAATATAAAATAATTTTATAATTATTAAAATAAGTTAAGTATTTTTTTCATAGTTAAATGTATTTCAACCTTCTTTGTAATTTTAAAATTCCCGCCTGCTTTTGTAAAGTGGGTGTCTAAAATATGGCGCCTTCCGGGCTTCTAATTTTATCACAGTTTTAGACGTGTCGCCCATCCAGTTATAATAGAGATCAGTGGGTTTGAGTATGTACGATCAGGTTAGGTTGGAACTTATTCCTGTATTGTATGCTTCTCTGACATGAGTGTTTTCAGCAAGTGCTTTATTTCTATAAAAACATGTGAATTGTTTTTTACATATTTTAATGATGTTTATATTTGTCCCAGTAATTGTTTTTATTCAGTTTTTGTTTTACTTATGTTTTTATAAATGTATTGACATCCAATGTGGAATGAGGATGTCTGTTTTAAAGTTTTAAACACGTCTTTTTAACAGGTTAGGATTTTTGTTTGTATGTCTGTTTATTTACATTTTATTTCTGAATGTTTATATTCTTGATTTCAGTGTTATATTCTTGAAAAGGCCTCACTTCGTAAAGGCGAAAGCTAGATAATTGTATCAAAGTTTTATACTTATCAGTTCATTGACAACTAATAAACATCTATGACACCATAAATTCAAGTCTTTTATTTTTTATTGATATTTTCTTGGTTCCAGAAAATAAAAAAGTTAATAATGTTTTCTTGATTCGCATTGCAGAATTAATAGCATAAAAAATTTTAATTTGTAGCTTTTTAAACATCTCATGTAATGAAATATATGGTGTGTTTAATTTTGGTCTACTTACATCATATTATTTATTAATTTTTTGACATTATTTATAAATTTTTCAAAAAACAAATAGAAAATTCGAATTCCTGAGAAAATTTTAGCCCAGTTTAAAAAAAATGATAAAAATTCATCAATTTGTTTAAATGTTATGACAACTTTTACGAATTTGAAAGTTTGAATTCAAATTTAGCGCCAACGACTGATGATGTCCCCCACTATGCAGCCTAGAGCAGATAGGCTGCTATACGTTGCATTCAAACGTTGCATACTTTTTACGATTTTTTTTTATAAACAAGAAGTGCATAGATGTTTAGGTTGATTTTTTTAAAATTAGTATGACTAATCAACTAAAAAAATATAATAAAAAAATGAAAAATATTAATAATTAAAGGCTCAGGAATTTTTTGAAAAAAATTATCTCCCCCCCCCTTTTGACCTAGATCAAATTTTTTTTTTTGCAAAATTTGCAGGAAAGAATATGTAATCAAATGGCGTTTATGCCAAATTGTTAAAGTAAAAATTGTTGTTTAACTTTTGTTCAAGTTATTAAACAAATAAGAAAGTACCATTTTTAGTGGTTTAAATTTATTTGCAAGTAATCAAATGAACCAATTTTAACATATGACCCATCATTTTAAAGGTATTTCCAAGCTCTATAACTTTTATTAACAACTTTTCCCCCTATAATTTGATGGGAAAGAACGGTCATCAAAAAACTGTTTTTTGGCACCTTCAAACTTGTTTATAATGCACAGCTTAAAAAATCTCGAGTGGGAAACATATACATCTTCATACTACCACCCCACACTATATGAATCTACAATCAGACTTCAGGTATCAATTTTGGCACGAAAAACACAGGGCGACTGGACTATTTTCATGTGTATTAAAACAATAAATAATTGTCTATGAATTTCAGTGAATACTTATTTCAAAAGTTTTAATTAGAATTAATTTTCCACTGTAAAGTGTTTTCAAACAATTTTTTGAAGTTTGATTTTCAGCTTAATTGCGTCACTCGGAATAACAATTATTTTTATTGTATGGATTATTATCATTATTTATTATTATTTTATCCTTTTCAAAGGATTGAAACAACAATTTGCTTTAGGCATTTTTAAATTAATTAATCCATAAAATAAAAATAATTGAAATAATTAAACTCAAAATTAAACTTCAAAAAATATGGTCTGCATTTGAACTCTTATTACACAGAGTAAAACAGTGGCCCCGACTGGGGACGACACGTTTACCCCTATCACGTGTGATGGAGCACGTACACGTTCACGATAGCGAACACGAACAACCGTGCGCTCATTGTAGAACCGACTTGATGCGCTCAAAGAAAAACCTGAATAACTTTTTACCTAAGGGGCCGTTCAAAAAATACGTAACGCGTTTTGGGGGGAGGGGGGGTCAAACAATTTGTTACGGTAAGGAGAAAAAATGGCGCTAATGTATATAACCTTGTGTTACGTGGGGGGAGGGGGGTCCAAGTTTCCGAAAAATAGCGTTACGTATTTTTTGAACGGCCCCTAAATAAGAATAATCACTTTTCTTTTTTTTTATTATTCGTAATTAAAAAAGGAGTAATATTCAATACAAAAGTTTTTAAAAATGTTGGGAGAACATAAAAATATTTTTAATTGTTTAAACAAATTGTTTACAATTTTTAAAATTTTACATAATTACAAATATTAATCAAAAGTAGTATTATTCCTTATTATCCATTCCAAAAATCAAATTGATTCCTTTTATAGAACGATAGATAATTAATAATTTCGAAATTCAAGCAAAAAAATGTTATTAACAATAACTATTGTAAAAATTGAAATTTCGCAAAACTGTTCAACTTATATTTTTGTTTCATCGTAGGGGAGACCGGGGTTACTTGGCGTATTTTTCACTCTTTGTTGTTTAACTAAAACATTTTTAATTTTTTAAAATATCTATTGCATGGAAAACTTACTGTAACATCTCAGCTTCAATTTAAAACAAAAAAAGTTGAAGTCCATTTGATAGTTTTTTTATACCACTTTATTCAAAGCTGAGTAAAGTGCGCCAAGCAACCCCGGGCCGGGGTTGCCTGGCACATGAGTGAAATTAATTAAATTATATAAAAATTAAAAGTTAAAAGTTTTTTAAAGATTTAAAGTTGAAAGATTATATGATGTAGTAAAAGAAGTTTTTTACTGTCATTTTACAATAAAAAATTTTTAAAAAGTAACATTGAAGTAATATTAAAATGTCCGCCCCAAGGTAATACTACATGCAATGTTACTGCAATGTTACTGTAATGTTACAGTAATGTTGTAAAGAAAGTTTACAAAATAAAATAAAGATCGCCAAATTTCTAATTACAGTACACAGAAAAATCTTGGACTCATTTTTGTTGCAACTCAAAATGAGTCCATGTTAAATGACTTAGAACGGGGCGCCATCTGCCCTACTCATTTTTGTTGCAGCTCATAATGAGTCACTTTTCTGACTCATTTTGAGATCAGTTTTTTTCTGTGTAATTTTATAAACTTTCTTTGTAACATTACAGTAACATTGCTGTAATGTTATAGTGACGTTACTGTAACATTACAGTAACATTACCATGTAATGTTACTGTAAAGTTACCTGTAATGAGTCAAAATACGTGAAGTGTACCAGCAAATTTGAAATTTACTGAATTGTATTGAAAACACATAAAATGCAAGCTTCATTATGAGTTTATTAAACAATTCAAAGTATTTTTTAAAAAAATTAAAATTTCTCTGAGTTATAAACAATTAAAGTTTTTACAATGCTTAATTAAAAAATTCATATCTCGTGATAAAATCAATGGGTTTTAATGAACGTTGCATTTTTGTAAACCTTAAATATTATAGATTTATTTGAAAAAATAAAAAAAACTTATTGTTAAAAATTACTAAATGTTATTGCAAAATTAATTGTTTAATTGCATAATAAACAATGTTCTCAACGTTTTAGAAAGTTTATTCAAATTCTATTGGAAAGAGAATTTTATAAAGATTCAATACGCATTTCCAAATTTTGTGAGCCGCAATTAGGAAAGAAGTAATTACATTTTTTTAAAATTGTATTAATTTGTTAACTTTGATCAAATAAAAAATTATAAACAATTAAAAACTGAAAAATTAGCCTCGAGAGATGTCTTAAGAATTTATTCCCCTTTAATTTAAAACAAAGAACACTAAAATCGGTTGAAAATTGTAGTCTGTAGACAATTTTGAACAGTAAATTGTAAAAGCACTGTGACACTGTGGACGCGCTGTCAGTTAACGTGCCGCGCAGTAAAAAAACGTACTGCCCGCCAGAAAAAATGTAGCTACTTCTTTCCTAATTGCGGCTCATGAAATTTGGAATCGGGTATTAAATCTTTATAAAATTCTTTTTCCAATAGAATTTGAAAGAACTTTCTAAACCGTTGAGAACATTGTTTTTTTTGTGCTGGTATCTTTCACGTATTTTGACTCCAATACTAACTTAGGGCGGACATTTTAATATTACTGCGATGTTACTGCAATATTACACTGTAATGTTACTAACATTACATTAACATTGCTGCAACATTCGAGTAATGTTACGTGCTACTTGAGTACACAATAAAAAAAATATTTTTTACCGATTTTAAGAGGTCGACTGAAATCTCACGTGGAATTGCCCATATTTTGAATAAAAATTACTATTTTTTTCAACAAAAAATGATTTGGATGACATAACCTCCAATCTGACGATCGTTTTTATCAATAGGAGGATTCCATTCTTATTATTTTAAATATTCTTTCAATTATTTAAAAGGTATTAAAAATTGGAATGTTTTGAATAATTTATTTAACAATAATAACAATGGATCAAGTTTATTTTAACTAATCTTTTTTTCTTTTGTTTTAATTTTTTTCAAATAATCTTTCTACATTGTTTAAAATGTCAAAAATTAAAATGCTTTTAGTAATTAATTTAGTAGTGTTGAAAATAAACAAAGTTTATTTTTACTTTTCTTTTTCTTGGGGCAACCCGGCCTGGCCACGACCGGGGCCATTAAAATTTACTGACCCTGGGCCAGACCAGAAAATCCGACCGGGGCCAGGTCGGAAATCGGGAGCAAGGGTGAAAATTTCTGCACGGGTAATTAACGTATTTCTCCCCTTGTTTATTTTATTTGAATGAAATGATTTTGACGTTTGAACCTCGAAAAATTGTTTTGTTTTATTATTAACCACCAAAGAATAAAAATAATATAGTTGAATACTTTTGTTTTGAGAGGAAAAAGTGAGAGGATATTAAAAGAGGATTTTTCCTCTAACTATAAGATTACTTTTTTAAGGGTGTACTAAAGATTTGGTAAACGAATCCGCATTATTTCATTTGTAGAAAACTAGTAATTCAGATTTGTCCTGCCGGAAGAACGTTGGACGTTCTATCAATAAGAATACTTATTACCTAAAATCGTGTTGCAATTTTCCATACACACTATGTCTGAACCAAAAAAAGTTTGACAAATATGGATCCAAAATCCTGCTTTTGGAGAAGCTTCTGCATCATATTAGAAGAAAAAATCCGTTGAAATCAAAATTCTTGATGATCTTTTTTTCGTGTTATCATTATTTGCATACAAATGTTTATAAACAATTAAATTAAAGCTTTATAACTACATGTACAATTTAATAAAAATAATAATATTTAAAAAATAAAAATCATTTCCTATTACCACTTACCTTAATTTTAGTACTAACGTTCCACACGGAAGATTAAAATCGCAAAAATTTACTTCTAGCATCAGACGTTAGTTTTGTAAAATTTGGATTTGGGTGAACGAAAGTAAAGTAAGAAAAAATGCCTGAACTTTCTAATTAAAACAAATGGTTCATACTTTCAAAAAAATTTTATTGAATAAAAATTTAGAAAAACAGAATTTTGAAAAATATGAATGAACTCACAATAGAATTTTAATGAATTAACATGCTGAATAATCTATTTGAAAAATATTAACTAAATGTAAATTTTTTATAATTTTAATTTCATCATTTTAAAGTTAATTTTAATAAACATTTAGTCAAAAATACATTCCTCTAAATAATAATTTGCAAATATTGAAAGTTATTCGAACATTAATTTTGAATAATGACATTTTGTTGTAATTAAATTTTTGAAATATGCAAGTTTGAATAAAACAAAAAAATTTTTTGCAAAGCAATTCTATTTAACAGAAATTTATAAATCAAAATTTGTCTTTAAAATTATTTACATTTAATGGATATTTATAATTTGTTAAATCCTTATATAGAAATATATTATTCCTATCTTAATAATAATTATAATTTTCATTCATTAACATTCATTGAAAAAACATTTTGTCTGTGTACTGTTTTAAATAGATTATAATTTTTATAAAAGAAAATTTCAAGAAAAAGAAGTTTTGACAAATTAAATAAGGTGAACCGAATATTATGTAGGATTTTTGTCGGGAATCGTCAAGCGTTCCCTTAATTACATTGTTGATTGACGCAATCTGTATACTGTATTCAAATTTTTAAATCTCTGAGTAACTATATTCACCGTAAAGATTTTTTTTATTGAGTATTTTAAATATCTCTTTTTTACATATTTTTATTAATGTTAGTGTTCCTGTGAAATTTTTTATTTTTTTCTCAGCTTTCAATTAAAAAAAAGTACGCCTTAATAACACTTATACTTTTTTTCGAGAAAAATGTTTTTGGAGAAATGCAAGGTGAGTAATTTCGCCTTGGGCCGGGGCGTAATGGATCAGCAATGAAATTATAATTTAGATCATCAAATATTATTACGGTATTGACAACTTTGGTTTTTATTGTACATTTATAACAAAGAATATTGAAAATGGAATATATTTAATTTAAACTTTAAACATTTTGACGTAATTTTCAAATTTTAAAAAGTTGTAACGAAATGCAAATCCATTTACTTAAAAAATCTATTCTCCAGTTATTTTTTTAATAAAGGGTTATCATTGGTAGGGGAGACTGGGGTAAACCCGCTCACTTTTTTCAGAATGGTAAAAACCTAGAAAATTATTCTATAAATCCAAGTTAATTTATATAATTTGAAAGCTTATGATTTCTACTATCAAAATAAAAAAGATTTTTTGATTTATCTTTCTTAGTTTTACTTGGGGAAAATTTTTAATACACATATACCAAATTTATCTAAATTACAATTTTCCAGGGTAAATCCGCTCACTTTTCGGGGTAAACCCGATCACTTGATCTTTTTTAAGAATTTAAGGGAATCGTCACAGTTTTATTTTGTATATATTAAATTTCTCCTTTTTTCCGTCTTCAGTATGATTTATTAATGATAAATTATGAGTTCTATAAACAATAAATATTGGTTTATTAAATAATAAGTATAGGTTTCATGAATTGCAACTGTGAATTTAAATAATATTTTATTAAGAGAAAATTAAAATAAACAATGATAAAACGTGAACTGAACGAAGACAAAAAACTTAGATTTGTGTCATTTTTTAAACGAAAAAGACAGCGACAAATTTTGATTATTTGTTTGCGTTGTTTGTTATAACCGTTATAACCTAATAATCACTAACAATGACTGATATAAACAGGATTCCGCTCAATGTTGTCAACAAATATTGATAGTTCGGCGCCATCTATTGGAAAAAATCGCAACAAATCGTAAAATGCGGGACATTCAAAATGTTAAATATTCAACTCATTAATAATCAATAATTCAATAATATTGTTAGGAAATGAATATTATTTGTCTTTTAATAAATATTTTTAATATTAAAAATTTTAAGATCGCCAAAAAAACGCAAAGACTGATTCAGATAATAGGGGAAACCGGGGCGTAATGGCTAATTTTTCACTCTTTGTGCTTTTTCTCGGCCGTTTTTGTTTTAATTAAATGTTTTTCTTCTGGAAAAGTTACTCTGGTATCTCAGCTTTCTTTTTTTTTTAAAACGTCTAAATATGACTCTTGTTTTATTTTCTACAATAATTTTTCTGAAGCAATGCAAAGCTATCCAAAACGCCCCAGGCCGGGGCGTATTGGATAACTCCCGGGGCGTAATGAATAATGAGTGAAAATTAATATTTACGGCCTCAAATCTTGTTATATATTGTAAATTAAGGTTTGTGAATTAAATTTGATATAAAAAATATAATAAATATAATTATTGTATAGAAAAAAAGGTCAAAAAATATAACTACAATTATTTTCTAAAGACGTATTCTTCGGTTTTTTTATTAAAATTAATATTACAAAATTACAAATCTGAAGTTTCACTTTCTCTTTTATCTTTAATAAGAGTAAGTAATGTTATAGTAAATTTAATCCAATTCATAAAATGATAACAATTAAATAAGGATTTTTAAAATACTTTTTCTGTCTTAAGTAAACAAGCAAAATTATTTGCTTTTATAGTACTCACAAATAAAAAAAAATATTCTTTGGTTTTTTTTAATATTAATATAACAAAATTACAAATCAGAAGTTTAACTTTTTTAGTAATCTTTAAGAAAAGTAAGTAACTGTATAGTAAATTTTTTTGATTTATAAAATGATAACAATTAAATAAGAATTTTCGAAATACTTTTCTTATCTAGTAATAAATCAGAAAAAAGCGCAGAAGTCATATTTTGTTTTTCAGGTTATATTTTGAAAGACAAAAAAAGAATAATTAAAAAAGAATTTTATTTTACCTGGTTTCTACTTATACAGAGCGCGGTCCATCGCGCCCCGGGAAAAACTAGCCATTACGCCCCAGGGGTACTTGGCCAATATTTTGTAATTTTCTATCAATACAGAAAGTGTAAATGAAAAATCTCCAATTGGCCCTTAAAAACAAATGTATCAAGCTCAAAACCCAATTTGATTTTTATTTTTAAAGCTATTTTTGAAAAAATGAGAACGAAAAAATGAAAATTTTGAAAAGTTACTTTCGTATGTCAAAAAAAGTTTTTCTACTATATTTTTTACAATAGTGAATGAATATTATCGAAACTTCGTACAAAGTTGCAGTATACCAAGTACAATAACTTGTCTATAGAGCGAAATTATTTCGATTTACCAATTTTAAATAAATTACAATTATCCATTACACCCCTTAGTCATTACGCCCCGGTCTCCCCTACTGATTCGGCTTGCTACACAAATTTAATAAGTGAGCGGCTTTACCCTGACTTCATGTGAGCGACTTTACCCTGAATGTATTTCTCAAATTTCAGAATAAATTTAAATAAATCTTTTCGTAATCAAACAAAACTACATATATATTTCGAAAAAGGACATCCAATAGCATGAAAAAAAATTTGTCGAATAAATTAAGTGTCAAAAATAATAATCAAAAAACTTAAAAATTCGAAGATCATTTTTCTTTTTTTGCACTTCTAAAAACAATATACCGTCTCAGATTCTATAACGAATTCATGAAATTAAACGAAAGTTCGTTAACATTAGTTGTATGTTAAGTACTATTCACAGTACAAATATCTCCATCTTAAGTTGAGTTTATAGCGTCAAATCGCTAGTGAGCGGGTTTACCCTGTGCGCAGGTTTACCCCAGTCTCCCATACTTATTAATATATAAATTACAAGAAATTAAACTTGACAGAATTATTTTATTAATATTTTAAATGTAATAGGTTTTTCTTAATAGATAGGCCAAAGTGATCCATTACGCCCCGGAGGTGTTTGTTGAAAATTTTTATTTTAATTTTTTACAAGTAATTTTGAAAAAGATATAACAAAAAAACAAAACCTTCAAAAATTTACTTTCAAGCGTCAAAATCACTTTTTCTATTATATTTTTAATAATAATAATAAATGAATAATAATGAAACTTGGTACAAACTTACAATATGCCAAGTACATTATTTTGATCAAAAACCGAAATTACTCTGATTTACCACCTTTGAATAAATTCAAGTGATCCATTACGCCCTGGTCTCCCCTATAGTTTTTACTATATTTTTAATCCTGTTGATAATATATCTATTTTGTTTCGCCTATTATTTTATTTATTTCTTTATTTATTCTTTTATTTGTCGTGAAAGTCCCTGATTTTTAATTATTTTTAAAGTTTTAAATAATTGGAAACGGGTAATTTTACATATGTTCGAGTTTCTTATGTAGGAAATGCAAATGAATTCACAACTTCCTTGTATTGTGTACAGGAAGTTTAAATTTGTTGTTTTTGTGTATCGATTATGATAAGAGTTAACAATAGCATATATTAAAGGAAGTTATGCGTCATTTAAAAATTGATACGCAAGAGAAAATTTGTATAATTTGTTCGAATTTGTTTTTTGATTCAATGTTGCATTTTTCGTTATATGGCCATTTACGGAGAAAAATGGATTATATGTGATATAATCCAGATTATACTTCTTATGATATTTTTACATTGCATATAGGACAGTTATCCAGAATTATAAAATTGAATATCTGAGTATTACCACTTTCAAATTATTAATCATATTAATTTGGATTATAAAACTTGCATTATTATAATTGGTCTTTACATTATTTTAAAAAAATAAAGTTTTAACAAATCAGAACGAACCCATAAATTTAAAAAATTAATTTAATATTTAATTGCCTAATAATAAAATTAAAAACAATAAAAATTTGAATTTGTTGTTGCTAATAATTTATTAATTAAATTAATTGATCAATCACTAAATTTATTTTTTACATAAATTTATTTATTCGTAAATTTCTAGAAATTTCATTTTTATAAATCTACAAAACTATTAAAACTATTAAAAAAATATTTTAAAATTGTTATCAATTAAATAATAATTGATCAATTAGTCATAAATAAATGTGCAAACAAATAAATTCATACCAAACACAAAATTTATTCTTTGTAAGTAAATAAAAATACTTTTAAGAAAAGGTTAAAAATAATGTTCCCTTGTAATATTTAAATTAAAAATAGTTATAATCAATAATAAGCTAATGATAAATAAATGCATAATGTTATAAATGTTTTTAGATTTATAAAAATGAAATTATCAGAAATTTACAAACCTGGAAAATTGAAATAGCAGCACATGTAAAAAAGTTGGATAACAACAAATTTTCAAAACAACTTTAACCTCATAATATTACAATTTGAGAAAAACATGTTCCTATAGTAATAATCTAGAATTACAATTTGATTCGATTTTGGATTATAAAATGTATAATCTATTGTGAATACCAGAAATAATTCTAAAACATGGAAAGGTTGTAAATAGATTTTAAAGGTAATAATCAGATTATATTCAGTATGATCTTATTTTCTATATTCCTAATTGTATAATCCATTTTTCTCCGTGTGTGTCAAAGGTAAATGAAGTAAGTTTAATCATAGCTTTATTGGGCTTAATTCTTAGAAATCTAATTTGTCAGTATCGTTTTCTAAAGAATTGAACTCTAAAAAAATGCGTCCGAGACAGTCACATTAAATTCTATCACTCTTTCATTTCCCTCTCTCTTTCTTTTGAGTGACATGTTTAACACACCCGGCCTAGATTTTTGGAAGCTGAAGCTCTATTTCAGCATTTCCGCGTATGAAACCTACATCCGATTTTGAATTTGGCTGACAATTTTTAGCAACGTTATTATAAGCGGTCCAGTCTTTGATCGAGACAAATAGTATCTGTGTATTAGTTATGACGTTGGTGTGGTTGCTGCAAGTGTGAAGCACATAGTAATAGCATTATATATATATAATAATTCGACAGGAGAGGAGCAAATCTAGTTATCGGCCTCATAGTACTGCAAATTTCCACGAATTGTTGACAGTCAGACTATTTCAATCCGATCATGAACACAATTCTCGGAAGGTTTTACGCAGGGACGAGTTAATTCAGTCACGGATGACAACTATAAGTGACACTCTACTTTGTCAAACTTAATCTGGAACTGGTCAACTGACAAATCTTTCTCAAAAAACAATCGATTGACTATTAAAAAATATCGCATTTCGTCTCTTCGAGTGTTTAGCAGGAATGGAAATTTTAAGGTTTTAGTGTTTTTTTGTGATTAGATTATTTTTTTATTTATGGTTATTATTATTTTGTCAATGAAGATGGATCTTTGATATTTTATCAGACCTTGAAAATACGTTTGATTGATTTATTTTTCCAAGAAAATTGTAAATCAATTAATTGAAATATTCTTAGAGTTATTCAGAAGATATAAAATAGATATAGTTTGGTGGAATCTAAGAATTTGACGTTGCCAGACAAGTTGGCATACGAAAGTATATTTTTTGTACGCTATTTGGCACGACAAATCTCTTTGAGGTATATTCTCTATGTATTCTATATTTCAAGGATATATATTTTAATAATCTTTTAAAGAAATTTTCTTTAAAAATCTCATATATTTTTGTTGGCGCCACAATGTCCAGTGACGTTTCCGCAAAACTGTACAATTTTACTCTTGTCTGGCAGTATTAACTTCCCAATATAGGCCAGTCGGTGAGTGCAAAAAGTACACAAAAGTACAACCTGAAAAGTCTCAATAGTTTCTAGTAGTTGGGGGCCCCATATAAGAGCCTCATGGTTTGCTCTTGATTTCCGGTTGTAAAAAATAGTGTAATCAATCGTCAAAGTTCGAGAAACGTAGTTTTTGGATGAGACCCTTACTTCCGGTTAAATTTTAGAGGAAAAAGTTGTTATTGAAACAATACGTTGAAAAAGGTTTATTAGTTTAGTTGCAAATGAATTTAAACCATCAAAAATAGCACTTTTTTAATTGTTTAATAACTTTGTTAATAATTATCGAATTTGTTTCCAATTTTCCAGAAATATTCTCCTTGCAAAGCTGAATAAATCCCAAAAAAATTATCTTGATCGGATAAATAGTTTACGCATAATTCCATTTGTTAACTAAAAACATGTAATTTTTCAACGGAATTTCCCCATTTTTGGACCAACGAATTTCGGTTTTTTTTTCGAGAGTACAGTTAAGGAGTCAAACTTTCATCCCACTTAAATGGAAATTCGATATTTTTTATTTAAATGCATAATAATGGAGATTAAAAAAGGGAACGTTTTTTTGTCATAAACAAATGGAATACCTCTGCCAATTTTCACTTTACCAATTTGGTCTAAACGGCATTAAATTTCATGTGTTTTCACAAATCTTTAAAAAAAATCCGACCTAGGTTCAAGGGTGGGAGAGTTAGTTTTTTTATTTCAAAAATTTCCTGGATAGTTAATTATTAATATTTTTAAATAAAATTTGCACCATCTTCAGTTTAATACACGTATTTTATGAAAAAAAATTAATTGTTATATTTGGAGCGGTAGCGATTCTACGCAATTAAATTCTACAAATAGTGCTGCTCACGATACCAAGACTAGTCTCGGTCTCGTATCGTCTCGGTTTTTCGAGACGATACTAGTCTTGGATGAATTTAAACGATACCGATACTATATGTCACGAGACCGAGACGCTAGACGAGATTTTTAAGGAACTAAAATTTAGATTTTTAGAGTTATAAAAATATTCATTGTTTACAAATTTAATGAATTTCAAATACTTTCTCTTATAAAAATAGCATTGTGCCGTCTGTTTGTTTTCCTTCCAGCTATCTGACGTCATTCCCGAAGTCGAAATATCTCGATGTAGTAAAACAGCTCAAAATTCTTCGCTTACTAACCCGTGTAGAAATTCAACTGTGGCCCAAATATTCAAATTCAACTTGGGCCAGATCTGGGAAGGTGTTTCATGCCATGTTATGGCCTAGTTATGGCAATTTCTACACGGGAAGATGTAGTATTATTTATTTTTTTTATTGAATTTTTATAATTAATGTTGTCAAATATTCATATTTAACAATTTTTTATATTAAAATTTTTAACTACTGTTTTAAAAAATAATAGATTTGCGTATTAATTAAAAAAATTATGAATTTAAACATCGCGCCTAAAGTAATAAACAAATTTTCCTTTCAAGAGCGCCACTGTCACAGTTGGTACACTGAAAAAAATATATTTATGGTACTGTCATAAGTATAGCCAATTCTCAAATATTATATTGGTGGATATTGAACTGACATATAGTATTGCTGTTTCAGCCATACATCCTAACCATACATATATATGGGGAATTTCATTTGAAAACGATCAGTAATATTTAGATTTTCTTTATTTTTCGTATTTTTGTAGGGTTAACGGTGTTCGATGGTCTCTTAAATTTCTCGATAATGTGCGCCTAACAGTTATCACCCAACAAATACGGCACTGACCGGTTTAAATGACGTAAAATTGGTAAACATTCATTTTCTAACAATTTTCCCTCTGTTTGCAGGCACTTTTTACAAAATATGACAACGTACATTTGACACAAATGTTTTTAATTGTCTGAATTGAAATGATTTTGTTAATCCATACAGAAACACGGTTGCAGCATTGGAAATACCATAGCAGTGTAATGCGAATCATTTTGACAGCTGATCCTTTACTCTCCCTGCTTGCTTCTGCCCTCTACTGGCAGAATGGCTGTAACACACGTCTTGCCGCCTGTCATTACATTACTTTTGTATTTCCAACCCTGAAACCGCGTTTCTGCATGGATTAACAAAATCTTTTCAATTCAGATAATTAAAAACATTTCTGACAAATGTACGTTGTCAGATTTTGTAAAAAGTGCCTGTGTGCAGAGAAACACTAATTCGAAAACGGTTGTTTACTAATTTCACGTCATTTCAAACAGGCAGTGCCGTTTTTCTTGGGCGATAACTGTAAGTCGCACATAACCTACAAATTTTAGAGACCGTCGAACACTCTTAAGTAAAGTAAGTAACTAGACCAAATAACAATGCAAAATACACTGGAATCTGGATCGGTGAGACTGATCGGGGATGGCTTCTCACCGATCCAGCGGATCAGTTGAGACTGAAAAGCAAAACAAACAGGGCCGTACGAAGGATTTTATGCGTGCACGTTTCTTTTAAAATTTCATTATAATATTTTAATATTAATTAATATTTATTTTCTTTAGTTTCTCCTGCCTCAATCTTCGTAGCGATTTCATATATTTGTTTATTTGTTAAATAATGATTTATTTTTCGTGTTTCTGTAAATGCTTTAATAGCATCGGGCACTGCGAACCTTTTTTTCTCTACAGTTTTGTACGGCACTGATCGACACTTTAGAGTCCCCGCTCGGCCCTCTACCTTTCCTCGCCTATAAACTATGTAAACAGAGTCTCAGCGATCCAGAGCTCACCGATCCAGATTTCAGTGTATTAAGTATTTTACAAGTTATTTGTATAAACAAATTTATGTAACTTTTTTTTATTTTATTTATAACTTTTTTAATTTTCATTTTAGAAAAAAATGTTTTATACATTTTTTGTTCAAAAAATATTGAAAATTAAGAAAGTAATTTTAGATTTAAAAATTTTTTAATTTTAACATTATTTATTTATAAAAAAAAATTATTCTTATTGTTTAGACCTGTTATCGAGCAAATTTTAAACTGAAAAAAAATCATGAGTAAAGTTCAATATTATAAGAAAACATTATTAAAATTTGGCGAATGCATTGTTTTTCATTTTCGAGAAAAAAATTCTTAAAGATTCCGTGCATACCTGAAGCGTTAGCACTAGCCTGCGCTACCCTTCCACAAGCACCGCTAACCCGCTGAGCTTCTGTAATACGTTTAATTTTCTTTTAATGTACTTTTGGGATGCTTGTTACTCATTTTACTTCTCCCACCATATATGCTTTTCACAGTTTTCAACATGAATATTCAAATAGGTAATTTTTATTGAATGAAAGGAAGAAGAGAGCCCCACCTTCGCTCTCTTCTGAGAGGTACAACCATATTTCTATTGCAGATAAAAAATATTTGTAAAAAAGATTTTGCATATATTGTTTAGAAGCAACATTATTACCTCTCCGTTATGGGAAAATGGAAAAGGTTGGATTGGAATGAAATATAATTTAACAAAATAAACAAATTGAATTTTTTATGGATTTATAACATATATTTTTTTATTTTATGTAAAGAGCTGTCAGAATCTGGTAGATTAGAAATTGTTTTACATTTCAATTTGTTTCTATTGACTGGAACAAAACTATGAAAACTTTTGGTACCTTTTATAAGACATGCATTTTCCAATCGAGGAGCCAAAATACGTTCTTCTTCTTTATGCTCTTCATTGTTACAAAATTCAAAATTAATCGATTTAATTCCTTCCTTTGCTGCTTCATAAAAATCTTTTGCTGTTAAAATATGATTTTTGGAGAGACGTCGCAAACTTTCTCTTGTTACAAATCTTTTCACAGTTCCACCAATTCCGTCGCAGGCTGTTTTTCCGTGAGAAGTTGCAAAAAAGTGCCACTCCGCCTCAATTCCAAAAAAATCTACAGGGTGATAAACTAAGTTAATAAAATTACTTTTATTTTTATATTGAGACCCAGCTCCATCTGAAAAGTAGTAAATTTTTTTAATGTTTTCTAATCCATGAATTTTTATAAGCCTGTTAATTAACTTTTTTAGAAATAAATGTACAGAAGTTGCATTGTGATTGTTACATTCAGAAACAATCACAATACTATCGTGTTTTGGCTGCTCGTTTGAATCATGCTCTGAACGGTAACAAACAAAAGGATGAAGAGTGATTTGATGATTATTCCAATATTGTTTTTGTATTGAGTCCTGAACAACTGGTAAATAATTTTGAGAATAATCGCCAATGACGAGAAATTCATATGGTTTTAGATGCATCTTCAAATTTTTTAGAAAGCTGCTTTGAGATTTTGCAATAAAATGATGTTCCTGTAATTTTTTTGCCTGTTTTCCTACTTTGGTGATGAATGTTTCAACTTCCTCCGTGATAGTTTCTATTGAACAACGGTCAGTGTTAGTCCACTGTGGATAAGAAATACTAGTAATAGAATTTTCACTAAAAATCGCCCTTAATTCATCAGCAATATCCGAAAAACCAGGACAATTTTTACACTTTGAAAAATAACATAAATTGGCAGGAGTTAGCATAACATGCCATTTAAAATTTCGTGATATGAAGAAAAAGATAGTTGATTTGAGATTGATTTTAATCCTTCTTTAAACAATAATTTAAAGTTCTAGTGTATTTCACAAACACAAATATTATGCGTTCCATTGTTATCTGTTAAGACACATTCTTGGGGACGTAGTTGAGAAAATTTAGTAAAGCCTATTTTTAAATCTGCATTTAATTCTTTAAAATTTGAGTAAGCCTCTTTTAAATTACACAAAATTAAACGTTTCTGTTTACATTCACGTTTTCCTGTTATGTTATTTTTCACAGAAATGAAATCTTTCTGTCCAGGCATTATACGACTAATTTCATCATCGTAATAAAATTCTTTAACGCGGTTTAAATCACTGTCAGAAAAGTTGGAAACTCTTTTACGTGGAATAGAACCTGGACCGAAATTTTCATGAATACTTTTAGCCTTTCTTGCTAAGTGAAAAGACATGTTAAATTCTGTTTGCATTTTTCTTGCTGTCCATGATTGCGGAAGTAATGTTAAAAATTTTATTTTTTCTGAAAAATTTTTAGATTCCTTGACCAGTTTTTTTAAATTTACTACAACCTGTTGTTCGTCGTTTAAAACTAAAAATTCTTCATTACTTGAAGTTAATTCTACTTCACTTTCAAAAGAAAGGCTATCAGTATTGTTATTTCTATTATTATTATCATCATCACAATTAATATCATTTTTATTAATTATTGGATTGTTACTCACTGCAGGAATCGGTTCAGACATATTTTTACCAAACATTATACGCATCCTACAAGATGAACACAAATAATCACCCTCCTTGATATCTGGACACTTTGCTCGTAAACTGGGAGTTGAAAGTGCAACGTTTTTTAAAACTCTTGCATGCTTATCCAGTTTTAAGGGATTGCAACATCACTTCTTTGGAACAACCATGTTTTCGGGAATTTTTTGACAGAAATCAAAAAGTAAATTTGAACTTGCTTAATAAGAAGCTAGATTCAAACTGACTTCAGGTATGAATATTCATGTTGAAAACTGTGAAAAGCATATATGGTGGGAGAAGTAAAATGAGTAACAAGCATCCCAAAAGTACATTAAAAGAAAATTAAACGTATTACAAAAGCTCAGCGGGTTAGCGGTGCTTGTGGAAGGGTAGCGCAGGCTAGTGCTAACGCTTCAGGTATGCACGGAATCTTTAAGAATTTTTTTCTCGAAAATGAAAAACAATGCATTCGCCAAATTTTAATAATGTTTTCTTATAATATTGAACTTTACTCATGATTTTTTTCAGTTTAAAATTTGCCTGATAACAGGTCTAAACAATAAAAATAATTTTTTTTTATAAATAAATAATGTTAAAATTAAAAAAATTTTTAATCTAAAATTACTTTCTTAATTTTCAATATTTTTTTAACAAAAAATGTATAAAACATTTTTTTCTAAAATGAAAATTAAAAAAGTTATAAATAAAATAAAAAAAAGTTACATAAATTTGTTTATACAAATAACTTGTAAAATACTTAATATTTTGCATTGTTATTTGGTCTAGTTACTTACCTTACTTAACCCTACAAAAATACGAAAAATAAAGAAAATCTAAATATTACTGATTGTTTTCAAATGAAATTCCCCATATAGTAGAAAATTTATTTGAGGGATTTTTAAAAATTTTATAAGTTAAACGACTACAAAGGTTTCTCACGAGGAAGCAAAATTAATTAAAATCTTTTTTTAATTCATAGGGTAAGTGTGGGTATTTCTGCGAGTTTTTAGTACACGGGAAAAAAAAGCCCATCAACTATTAATGGATTAGTATATTACTTTGAGACGGGACTCTTTTTCCGTTGATGGTTACTTAACTTCACTTAACAATTAAAAAACTTCATCAAAGTATAAAAAACGAGTAATGGATTGATTAGAATGCCAGTATGTGACCAATTGTTTTAGATTTAATGGTGAATTATTATATCAATGGATGTTTGAATGTTTACGAATCATTAGTACAGTTTGTGAAACGTTAGTTAACTCGTAGTCTAAATCGGTGCTCTTCACCAGCGCATTGTTGCGCAGTGTACCGATGCGCATTTCTTCCGGTTTCTCTATAGTCCATGTGTTTTTGCTGTCTGCTATACAAATCCCTATATACTATTATGTGTAATGTGAATATTTAACTTAACTAATAATTTGCAGTTTAATTGCGTCTAGAAATTGACCTCGATGAATATATATTTTCTTTTATATTTCTCGCTAATTAAAAAGTAGTTATTAGTGCAAAAGCATTTCTCACAAGTTGTGAAAAATTTTGTTATTTGGTATATAAGAACAGTTCGCTTCTAAACTTAAAGTGTTATAAGTGTGCGTTTCTACGTTATTATAAGTGCGAAAATGTATTGGTCTAAAGCGTCTAAGAGTGTAAATAAAATATCGGAACTGTGCAACGAAAAAATGTGTTTATTCTGTACCAAATAGTGTCTAAAATTAGGGATAATTCTGAAAGAATAAGTTGAATTTTTTGAATGCTTTTGATAGTCATGGAAAATTTAATAGACAGTTTTCTAAATTTTAGTAAACGAGTTTTATATATTGTGACTCCAAGTATGTTATCCATTCAATGATTTTGTGTCCCGTCTCAAAGTAATATACTAGTCTATTAATGATTGATGGACTTTTTTTTCCGTGTATAGGTTAACTTTGCGAAGCTTGTCCAAGTTTATGAAAACATGAAATTTAGCTATTTCAAATACAAATAAAAGTTTGTTTATTATATTTTCCAAAACATTAAACTTAATCCAATTTCGTTACTTATTTGTATTCAAAAAAGTTAATCAAAAATTAATTGTAAATACATGTATTATTGTTGACACGCGAGTATTATTTTGTGACATTTATAAAGGAAATACCAATTATTGTGTGAGTATTACACTCAAATCTCGCTTTAACGAGAAGTTCGGGAGTCAAGTCTCCCTCTATTACGAGCGCAAAAGGAGAAATGAGAAATCCCCACTTTTACGATTCTTCATTCATTTTTTTAGTGTTAAAATTGCCATAATGTCAAAATTACATACGTAACCTAGTTTAATTTGAACTTTAATATACAAAAAATTTATATAAGTTAAAATTTTGAAAATATTCGACTGATTGATATAATTTCAAATACGAAGTGACTTTTTTATTTTTATTTTATATAAATAAAATTGATTTTAACCAAATTTGAACCAACTGAATGTGCATTTGTTTATAAATAGTGGGGACAATCGGCAGGGAATTTTTCTCGCTATACCGAGAGACAGAGCCCTCGTTATAGAGAGCGCTCGTTATAGAGAAGGTCGTTATAGCAAGATTTGAGTGTACTGCAGAAAATCAGCTGTCGCATACCGCGCTGGTTTTTTCTCATTGCTCGTAATATGGAATTCAAAATGATAAATTTGAAAAACGTCTTAAAAATGTGACGTTAGAGATTGTCAACAAAAGGAGCATTCAGACCTCTGCAGGCTGTCTGTCTGCGCAGCCAGAAGCAATAAGAGTAAGGGAGAAGGTGTAATAAATTTGAATTTCCTTACTCTTTTACTCCTGTAGGTTACCATGGCAACCTGCAGACAGACAGACAGGCTGCAGAGGTCTGAACGCTCCAAAAGAGGTTAGGTTAAGTAAACGATGGTATACAGCTGTAGGTTATTCGCGTTGCGCAGTAAACGTATTTAAAATCGCAATAATACTAACATGCAGTAAAATCCTGCTACTATTGTAGTTTTCAGTATTATTAATTAAAAATCGATGAAAGATGAGTAAATTAATATATTTTTCATATAAGGTATACTTTTTTTGTTAGTATCGCCAAAACGTGTATACTATAGTGATTATTAGAAATATCAACGTTTTTTAATATGTATTCATGACTGCCATGTTTGATAATTTCATAGAATTCTGACATAATATATTTGAGCCAAAATAAGTGAAACCGGCCACTTGAAAAAATTTTGTTTCCAATTTTCAAGTTATCTATGATTTTTGATAGATATATGAGTACACTTTTTCCCCCTAAATTTTATTTAAAAAAAATTATTTTTGAAGTAATCAGGTGTTGAAGTTTTGGGTCGTTTTATTTTCATTTTAGTATTACTTTGAAACAAATAAAGATAATTAAGTGAATTTTTTTAAAATTAAAGCTTAAAGTCTATACTTTAAGGATTAAATAAAGCGATTGCTAAAAATGAAAATTTATAATTGTTATTAACAATTCTTTTAAACAATTGCAAATTGAAGAAGGTTCTCAATGTTTTTCAAAAATTAAATTACGATGTATTGATGCGTAAAACTCCAAGCATTAAAATAAATAAAAGAAAAATCAGTAACCTCCAATATTATATAAATTATGTAGATTTTTCTGACAAAATGCAGGCGAAAATCGACTTTTAATCATAAAAATCCGCTTGAAAGCGTGAAGTCTCTAACAAAACAAAAGACGATCTTATTTATTCGTTTGCAATTTTACCTTTTTCCAGTTACTCGAGTCTAATTTTGCCTGCATTTTTTCAAAAAAATCTACACAATATCTATAATATTGAAGGTTACTGATTTTTCTTTTTTTTATTTTAATGCTTGAAGTTTTACGCATCAATACATCGTAATTTAATTTTTGAAAAACATTGAGAACATTCTTCAATTTGCAATTGTTTAAATGAATTGTTAATAACAATTATAAATTTTCATTTTTTAGCAATCGCCTTATTTAATCCTTAAAGTGTAGACTTTAAGCTTTAATTTAAAAAAACTCACTTAATTATCTTTATTTGTTTCAAAGTAATAATAAAATGAAAATAAAATGACCCAAAACTTCAACACCTGATTACTTCAAAAATAAATTTTTTTTTGAAAAAAAATTTAGGGGGAAAAAGTGTACTCATATATCTACCAAAAATCATAGATAACTTGAAAATTGGAGACAAAAATTTTTTAAGTTGCCGGTTTCACTTATTTTGGCTCATTTCAAATTTACATAAATAATGAAATAATTGACGAAATGGGTATTTTTATTAGCTATTTCATTAAATAAAATTCAAAATAATTTTTGTAATTATTTCGAAAAAATTAGGTGTTTATTCTAAAATGAAAATAATAATTTATTAAAAATCGCAATAATTGTATCACTCGCAGGAATACCCACACTTACCCTTTTAAATAAATTTGTAAAGACAAAAAAACTTAATTTGCAAATTATTTTTTTTTAATCGCATAATTAACAATGTAAATAGTGCTCTCTCTCTCGTGGAAAGTTAATCAATGTTCGAAAAAATTTTTGTGAAAAACATCACTTCTACAGATAGTGACACTTTAAAAAATATCAACAAATAATTTCTTTTAAATAATCGTAATAATAAATTCGTGTAACAAATAAAGGATGAGGAAACTAATTTTGACTTTAATCACGTGTTTATTCTTTATTACAAATTCTTTCATGAAAAGAAGTATAATTGTTTGATAATGTTTTTATCTTATCGAATAAAGTTTAATCGTTTCTTTCGAATGACATCGTTTTCGCACTTTATTAATGAAAAAATAAAAATGTGAAAAAATTGATCCATTTGTAACGAAATGAGATTTTATTTTACAAAGCGCGGAGGCAAAAGAGAGCAATCGATGTTCTGTTTATCAAATGATAAAGAATTGTAAATCTTTAACTATAACGCTCTGCTCGTATCTTGCGGCAACTCTCGAGTCAAAAGTTCCACTTATTGTTATTTGTTTAATTGTAAAAATCAGGCCACATCCTCATTCTTGTGCTCTAGTTTTTCTTCTATAGATATAATCGGTTGCCAGTTCAGATCTGTTTACATGTTAAATTCAGATATTTTTGCAAATATTGAAAGTATAATATGGTATTGGAAAAGTAATTTAGGATTACTTGGAAGATTTTTGTTTTGTTAATTGAAGTGTAATATATTATGTTTTAATGATAGTGGGTATAATAGTAACAGTATTACAAATGGGACTCTACAGAATGTCGTGCAAATTTATCTTTTATAAACTTATAGGTAGATCTTCTTATATGTCGTTAGCATAGTCAACACGCATGACCCCGTCGCGTCGTCATTACCACGAAGCTGGCACGTTTGATTTCCACGTAAAAGATCCGTATAGACATTCGTATTTTGTATTAATAATTCAAGTATTATAGTCACGCCAACTTTTATCTATTTTCCCGTATGAATCAGCCACGTGCCTTTTTTAAAGCTACCCCTCTTATTTACTTGGAAATAAGGGGTGAACAATATACGCGTATATGGTGAAGAATGATAGGTTTCCTAACAACTCTCCATATAAGTCCTAACTATCTATAAATATCTAACTTATTCATTTTTAAACCATCATAAAGTAGAAAGTAAACTATCCTTTTTAAAAAAATTGAAATCAGGCACTTTTTCATGTGTTTTGATTTATTACACTGGTTTACAGTGAAATTGCCAATAGAACAAAACATTCTTTTCTCGATTAGTGGGTGTTTTCTGAGTAAGAAAATCATAGTTTTAATTTTTTTCCCTCGTGTAGTTTTTTTGTAGTTTCAAATTTTGTACTTTTGAGGAGCGCCGGCACTTAAATTTACCTGTAGGAAAATCAACTTTTCCAAAAATGATGAATAGGATGCTGTTGGAAAGGTAATTAAATTATCTTTCAATCCATATATTACAGAATAAAATTAAATGAAAATTGAGAGAGCTACAGTCGATTCAAGATCAAATTTCATGGAAATTTTGATGATTTTTAGACACTTGACTAACTTTTGATAATTTTTTCTACAACAAACAGTAGAAAATATTTAGGTTTTAAATTTTTTATTGATAGCTTATTCAATTGAGAACCTTTTCAGCCCTTGTGGACCTTGATTAGATTAAAAATGAAAATTCTACACCACATTTAGTGAACGAAACTACTTTGCCATTTTTAGTATACTTTTCAATATTTGCAGCAAGCATGCAAATAGTAAAATTAAGTTAAGTACTAAAGTTACTAAAATCACACATCAAGGAATTCTAGAGTTTCTCAATTCGAATACAATGTCAAGTATCAAAATTTCAAGATGGCGGATCCAATATGGCGGACAAGTTTTTTTAAAAGTCGATTAAATTTATGACAATTTCGTTACTTGGGGTTTTTCGGTGACGCTAATGACGAGTCTGATGTTAGATTTTAAAAATTAAAAATGGTAGATTCAATTTAGTGAACGAGTTTTGGCTCTCTGATTACAAATTTGATGTCATATTTTGAAAATTCAAAAAGGTGTATTTAGTCTGTGCGAACATATTTTAAATGTGTAAAGCATGAAATACTCATGAAAATTAATACATTAGGGTTTCTGGGGTCTCTAATTCCGAAACCAAAGTCGGTTTTAAAATTTTTAAATTGATGTTATGTTGATGAAAAACCAAAACTTTATTCTAATTTCAATAAACTATCTTAATTTTAATTTTCAATAAATTTCTATAACTTTTTAACTGCAATAAATTTTAAATCTCATTCGAAAATACAGACACTAAAAACATCAATGAGGGGGATGAAGAATGTAAGAGGGCTCGAAAACATTAAAAAAAATAATTTCAATTTATTATTTAAAAATTTTTGTTTTTTAAACATACTTTGATAATGTTAAATACAAATATTTAAAATGTATTGCAGTTAAAAAGTTATAGAAATTTATTGAAAATTAAAAATTAGATAGTTTATTGCAATTAGAGTAGAGTTTATATTTTCCATCAACATTAAATCAATTTAAAAATTTTAAAACCGTCGTTGGTTTTGGAATTAAATACCCCACAAACTCAAATGTATTAATTTTTATGAGTTTTAGCTTTAAACTTTTAAAATATGTTCGCACAGACTGAATCCACTTTTTTGAATTTTCAAAATATGACATCGAATTTGTAATCAGAGACCTAATCAGAGAGCCAAAACTCGTCCACTCAATTGAATCTACCATTTTTAATTTTTAAAATCTGACATCAGACTCGTCATTAGCGTCACCGAAAAACCCCAAGTAACGAAATTGTCATAAATTTAATCGACTTTTAAAAAAACTTGTCCGCCATATTGGATCCGCCATCTTGAAATTTTGATACTTGACATTGTATTCGAATTGAGAAACTCTAGAATTCCTTGATGTGTGATTTTAGTAACTTTAGTACTTAACTTAATTTTACTATTTGCATGTTTGCTGCAAATATTGAAGAGTATACTAAAAATGGCAAAGTAGTTTCGTTCACTAAATGTGGTGTAGAATTTTCATTTTTAATCTAATCAAGGTCCACAAGGGCTGAAAAGTTTCTCAATTGAATAAGCTATCAATAAAAAATTTAAAACCTAAATATTTTTTACTGTTTGTTGTGGAAAAAATTATCAAAAGTTAGTCAAGTGTCTAAAAATCATCAAAATTTCCATGAAATTTGATCTTGATCCTCAAAAATACAAAATTTGAAACTACAAAAAAACTACACGAGGGAAAAAAATTAAAACTATGATTTTCTTACTCAGAAAACACCCATTAATCGAAAAAAGAATGTTTTGTTTGATTGCCAAAAAAAAGTTTTTAATTTGTAAACCTGTGTTATTTGTTGACCATTTTTTGGAAGATGAACAAAATTGACATCTTGCATACACTCAGAGAAAAAGTTTATTTCACTTAACCAAACTGTTTAGTTAACCTATTTTATTTGTTACGATAAAACAATTGCGTTGATTTAAATCAAAATTTGGTTCATTTTAATAAATACGTAAAATTTGTTTGGTTATCCGAAAGAAATTTTTTATTTGAAGGTATTTGTTTCATTTAAAAAAATTAGTGTTTTGAATAGAGAATATTGTTTAGTAAATACAATTTGATTGACACAACACATAAATTTGTTTGATTCAAACAAATCATTTTATTTGAGTGAAACAAAAATATTTGCTTGTCTCAAAAAGTACATGTGTGAATTTAAAAATGGCGATCTCACTTGTCTACAGTCCGCGTTCGCGTCAAATTCATTAGTTAAATCGGTGAATCGAAGAAACAAAATTATAAGTGTCGGTTAAATAATTGCAATGTGTTCATTACCCGTGTGGAAATCTGCCCAAGTTAACCCAGTCAAAAAGTGGGGCCTGCTGCGCCCCACCTGGGGTTCCCATTTTTTAAAAATATTATTAATATAATAAAAAAGCCTTAAAATTAAATATAATTATTGATAATAAATCATTCTACAATTATTGTTGTTAACAATAATTATAAACTTTTATTGTAGTACACTAACAGAAATTTAGTTTTACCGAAATTTTAAAGTTTATCCAGCTGAATGTATTTATTTAATAATTAACTCATCAAGGTTTAATGGTTTTTAATACATTTTGAAAATTATTTAAACAAATAATTGTTGTTAATTAATAACTCTTGACACAAACTACCTAGAAACTTGAAGTTTTTTCTAATTTTGCAATTTATGGTTTTAACAATTCAGAAATTTTTACAACAAACAATTGTTGTTATTTATTAACTTTTGATAATATACATAACTTTGAAACTTGCTGTATTTTCCTAATTTTACAATAAACTATTCTAAGTAGTAACTCATTCAGATGTTTTATGATTTCAACTATTCATCAAATGTTTAAACAAATAATTGTTGATATTTACTAACTCTTTGACACATAGCATGACTTAGAAAGATCCAGTTTTTTATTATTTTGCAATTAGCTAGTCAGAGTAGTAGTAGTAATTTAAAAATTAGAAAAAAACTGCAATTTTCTAAGTTGTTTGTATCAAAAGTTAATAAACAATAACAATTATTTGGTTAAACAATTTATGAACTGTTTAAATGATAAAATATTTTTATTTCATACTTTTCAGATTAGTTAAATGTAAAATTAAATAGAAATTGCATGTTTTTACGTGCTTTGTGTCAGAAGTTAGTAAATAACAACAATCATTTGTTTAAACAATTTTTGAATTGTTAAAATAATAAATTATTTCACTTTTTGGTGCAAGACAAAGCTTATTCGATTTTCCGTGCAATAAAATGCTTATTCAAAATTCCATGCGAAAATGTACATTCTGAAATTAGCTTGTAATGATTGACAATAAATTACACCCGCGAAAATACACAAAAATCGAGCCGACCTGGAATTCGCACGCACAGAGAAACGACGAATTCGAACGTGCGCGTGAATTGACGGAAAAAGTATAGGCGCCGCGCATCCGCCAAGGTCTGTCCCGCCGCGACGCAGAGACGAGTCGCCGAGCGCCCCTCCACCACGCGACCGACCAATCACGCGCTACTCGTTGGTGTAGCGCGTGTATAAAAGGAGCGGTCGCAGAGCGAGAGTTTGTCAGTACAATGAATCATCATTCATCATTCTCAATCATTCTTGTTCCGACCTCGCTACGAGTCAGTCGCAAAAATAAATCTTTAACGTAGAACGTTCTTTCGTAAATCTGTCCTTTTCAGGACAACCCAACCAGCAATACTGGTCCTTAGGGACTAGTTTTAACATGGCGGACAACTCTATGGACTCTCAACATGGCCAAACTGCTAACTCAAGGGAACAGTTTCTTGTTGAAGAAATCAAGTCTCTTCACATGCATATCAAAACACTCTATCAGCAAAACAAGGAACTTGCTGATACTGTTTCGATCCTAACTGCGAAGATAGATGCTAGAAACCTCCTGGATGCTGAAAACTCAGATCTCTTATCTTGTGATTCCGTTATCTCTTCTCTTTCGACTTCGGCTTCTCTAAAGAAACGTAAGAAAAAAAAGTCATCACACTTCGTCAACAGAGAAACTAACTCTAGACTCTCACAACCTCCATCTTCTGCCAATAAATTAGTCTCTCCATTAGCTACTGACCAAATGGACACTCACGATCCAACAACAATTACAGTCTCTGATAAACCTAAGACAGAAATAATCCCTCCGATAATTCTTCACGACAAAGAAAAGTGGCTGAAAGTTACTAATATTATGAAAACTGAAAAAATTAATTACACCAAAGCAACAACCACAGCTGAAGGCATTCACATAATTTTCGACTCTTCCGACGATTTTCGTAAGTCAATAAAACTCTTCAATAAAGAAAAACTCCAGTATCACACCTGGCAATTGTCATCTGAAAAGCTACTCCACATTGTACTCCGGGGCATTCCTGAACCAATTGAAACTGTCGACATCAAAGAAGAACTTCAGGAACTCGGCTTTCATCCTGAAACAGTTTTGAGAATGTAACGCAGAAAAGACAAGACACCAATTCCACTTGTACTAATTACTCTGCCAAAATCTGAAACGCACATTTTTTAACTAAATCGCCTTGCCAACGTCGTCATCGCTGTTGAGAGTCAACATCAAAAGGCCGTCATCGGACAATGTTATTGATGTCAACGTTTCGGACATGCTAAAAGTCGTTGTACTGCGCAACCTCGCTGTGTCTACTGCTCTGAATACCATCACACATATGACTGTCAATATAAAAACACTCAAAGTAAGGAAAAATGCTGTAACTGTGGTGAAAATCACACTGCATCATTTAAAGGATGTAAAAGTTGGCCCAAACCCAAAGCTGAACGTGAACGGAGACCAAAAGCTCCTCCTGTTTCTTTTGCTGACGCAGTAAAAACCAACAATGCTGAGACCAATTCTTGTGATAGTGAATCACAATTACCAAAGGATAACTTGACTCTGACTGAACTATTCACCAAGTTCAACTCTATGTACACCCAGATGCAGGATCTCGCTACACACTTAGGAAAAATGTTTCAAGGAAATCAACAAATACAATTAAAATATCTTTAAAACTCCAAGACATTTTAAAAATTTGCTACTGGAACGCAAACGGCGTTTCTAACAAAAAACAAGAACTCCTAAATTACCTTAGCGAACACAATATAGACGTAATGCTTCTCGATGAAACCTGGCTCAAAGATGGTATCAATCTCAAAGTGCCAAACTATATAACTTACAGGACAGATCGTCAAAATCAACCACACGGAGGCACGGCAATTCTTATCAAGAAACAATCCCTCACAACCTACTACAATCACATGATCTCCAAATCGAGAACACATCTGTAGAAGTACAAAGAACCTTTGGACCAATCCGCCTTATCTCTGCTTACTGCCCACCAAACAAGAAAATTCTTGAAGCAGATCTGGACATCCTATTTACATCACATGGAGAAACACTACTCATGGGATATCTGAACGCGAAACACACTTTCTGGAAGTGTAACTCAATCAACACTGCTGGTAGAGCCCTTCTTAAATATTATTTCAAGAATGACATTCAACTTCACACTCCAAACCAACCCACTCACTACTGCTCAAATGGACGACCAGAAATACTAGACATAGGAATCTCTAAAAACATCTTAAGCAATATCAACCTTGACGTAATACAGGATCTCAGCTCTGACCACAATCCCATTCAAACGACACTTCTTGGTAATCTACAAGTTAAACCACTCATGACAAAATCAATTACACAATGGACTCGCTACACACATCATCTCAAAAATAACATGACAAACATAAACAGACCGAACACAATATAAGACATAGACAGTGAAACACAAACTGTTACACAAGAAATCGAGGCTTCAAGAAAACTATGCACAAAAGTTATATCAGCTCATAGTAGCAATATTATTATTCTTCCATTCGAACTAAGGCAGCTAATAAAAGAAAAAAGGAAAGCCCGAAAGAAAGCTTAAAGAACATGTCACCCTGACGATTATGCTGCAGCTACCAGATTAAACAACTCACTTCGGTCTAAACTACGAGAATTCCACAACAACAATTGGAATGCAAAAGTAGAGTCACTCTCCGATGATCGTGCAGGCATGTGAAAAATGATAAAATCACTCAAAACAAAACGTGAGATAATCCCACCTCTACAGGGAACGCAAGGAATCGGTTACAGCAACAGGGATAAAGCTGAAATCCTTTCAATAAGTATTGAAAAGCAATGTACTCTCAACGAACGGATAAATCACACTGACAAGACAGATAATCTTGATGAAGAAATCTTAAACTCCGTTAGGCAAATTGACCACTCTCCACCTGATCCAATAGACACTTCGACACTACAGGAACTGGAAACATACATTAAGAAACTCAAAAACAACAAAATCACCTGGATGTGATGCTGTCTCCAACCTCTAAGTAAAAAACTTACCTCGTAAGGGAAAGGTAAAACTTTTGAACATCTTTAACGCTTGCCTTCGATTGAATTATTTCCCAAGTCCATGGAAAACAGCTCACATCATCACGATTCCGAAACCAGGCAAGGACCACAGCCGACCAGAGAACCATCGTCCCATCAGTCTTCTTCCTGTCTTCTCAAAACTTTTTGATCGCATTATCCTTTCCAGATTGCTGATTCAAATGACTAACTTGAACATACTGCCTCCAGAACAATTCGGCTTTCGTACTAAACACTCAACAATCCAACAAACACTCTGAATAGTAGAAACAATCCACGATGGCTTCTCACACAAAGATTCAACCGCCATAGCCTACTTAGACGTTGCCAAAGCTTTTGACAAAGTTTGGCATGAAGGTCTGATTTATAAACTTGCCAAAGCCGGAATAGCCTCCAACTTAATCAAAATAATTCGCTCCTTTCTTCAAAACAGAAGCTTCAGGGTCAAACTTGAAGATGATCAGTCTTCAATCAAACCTCTTCAATCATGAGTTCCTCAAGATTCAGTTCTTGGACCTATACTGTATAATATCTACACTTACGACATACCAGAAAATAACTACTCAAAGAAAGCACTATTCGCAGATGATACTGCTATCATTGGTCAATCACGCTGCCCAGAACTAACAATAAAAAGACTACAAGCTGCCCTGGATGAAGTCACCGACTGGATGGACACATGGAGAATCGCCATCAACAAAGAAATAACCCAAGCTGTCTTCCACACTACAAGGAAAATTAGACTACCCGAAAAGTTCACAGTAATAGACAAGCAAATCTCATGGACAAATTCAGCAAAATATCTGGGAATTCACATCGACCGTCAGCTAACTTGGTGTACACATACAAACGAGATTAGGAAAATTGGTTTCAAAGCAATGAAATCGCTTAGTTGTCTGTTCAAGAATCCTCACTTAAGCTGGGTAACAAAGAGATAAATATTTCTCTCAGTCATACGTCCTGCTATCACCTACTGTATAGCCACATGGGGATCTGCTGCCGACTGTCACATCAAAAAAATCCAAATCATCCAAAACAAGTTCCTGAGGATGATAACGAATGCTCCATGGTTCGTGACCAACGATCAACTACATAGGGACCTCCAAATTCCTACGGTGCACAAGTACGGACGAGACTTAGCGCTGAAACTCTTCCAACAAGTTGAAAATCATGAGAATATCCTGCTAAATAACATTCTTGACTACAATCCAAAAGACTGCCGTCCTAGAAAACGGCGCCCCCGCTTAGTAGAAATACTAGACGTGGGCCCAAATTAAATCCTACTAAGTTCATCTTCCATGATATAACTCACTTTTAATATCCGACATCAAAGGTAAAGATGCTTACTGCATCAATCTAATAATCAACTAGAGGTAAAAAGGAAAAAGGTAGAGTTTGCGTTTCGCCACTGTGTGTTACTCGGCAAGGAGTCTTACTCCTCGATGCCTCGAGGAGTAAGACTCATCGACATCAAAGAAGACGACGAAGAAGAAGAATACAACAAGGAAGCCGAAGAAGATAATCAGCCCTTTTCAGAGCTATATTATAACGTTAAGGAATATTTGTACCAACATCGTGGGAGCCGAAGATCAACAGCAAAGATAAGAGAGTTTTACTCTCCTATATTAATAGCAGCATAATGAGAGAATGTTACTCTCTCATTATGCAAATCAAACGTCCGTTTTCGTCGGTATTATCGTCGCCGTGTCCGCGAGTAAACATTTCGTCGCGTTTCTCGCGTAATTACTGTTTTATAGTTAATTCGCCGCGTTTTTCTTATTATTCCGTCGTTTTATTATTATTATTATTAGTATTTCTCGCTTGTATTTATATTTTCCGTAGTTCATTGTATTTAAATTGCATGTAATATTGATTTTGTTTATTAAATTGTTTGTTTGTTTACGTTAAATTTGTAATGGTTGTAAACATTTATTTTTATTTATAACGAACCCTGATCCTTACAATCGTTACAAGCTTATTCTATGATTTTTATAAAATTTTCAATTCAGTATAATTTATAATTGCAATTACTTAAAAAATATTTCTTAATACGTGTGATAGGATCCGTGTTTAAAGTTTCTTATAACAATAGACACGTACTGAAATTCTCAGATGTTTAATTGCAATTTAATATTAATAGGAAGATTTAGAGTTACATTCATTGTTCTGTCAGTGGCAATTGTTTTGCACACAATTTTGAATAAGCATTTTATTGCACGAAAAATCGAATAAGCATTGTCTTGCACTAAAAAGTAAATAAGAATCATCTTGCATTCGTTTTTCAATAAGCATTATATGAACGGGAGGCGTCGAATTATAGGAGCAAAAATTTTGAAGTTCAAACCTAAAAATTTTTTTTTAACAAAATATTAATGTTTATAATGACTTAGATTAAGAAAAAATGTGTTTTGAACAAAAAAGTATTGAAACTTTTTTTAAAAATGTAACGTCCACATAATTAATTTGCGAAAAATTTTAAGTCCAAACAACTAAGAAAATTTTTTTAGATCAACAAATTAATGTTTATAATGATTGTAAACAATAAAAACCGCATTTTTAATAAAAATATATTGCCATTTTTTAATAAGAATATAAATACTAGTTTATAAATATTTATCGTTTATTACTACATTACTAATATTGTTATTATTATTATTAAACTATTTATTTGTTACGCTGTAGTGATGTCAATAAGTGCTTTATTGAATCATTAAAGCAGATCAACAAGTCACTATCAATAAAACGTTGGTTTTCAGTTAGGTTTCGTAGCATAGTGGTTAGGGTGTTAGTCTGGTAGTCTGTAGGTCGAAGGTTCGTTTCTCGCGTGCGTGTTAGATTTTATTTGTTTTGTAGGTTCGCGACTCTTCCGATTTTTTGCATTGAATACGTATAAGTATGAACTTGAATAATTATTCATGCCATTAAATAATTTAATTAACAAAAGTCTAATTTTTTTATAAATTTTCAATTTTTAAATAAAAGGATGTATATTACTTCCTATATATATATATATATGTGCTAACATTATTTATAAATTTGCTTTTTGTCACAATTTAATTAAAAAAGGTATATATCGTTAAATAATAAAGCTATATTTATTTATAATTTGACTTATATGTTATTAATAAATAATTTATTCATTAATTTTAATGAAAACTACATCTATGGGCATTAACAGGGTTGCCCACCTGGACCCCAGCTGGGTTTTCCCTACGTGGGCTGTGGTTGGATTCACCGTTACAAGCCAAGGAATTGCCCATCTGGGCTATCCCTGCTGGGGCCCACCTAGAACCTGGGAAGCCCACCTGAGACCCGCCATGGGCCCACTTCACATTTCCCCACGGGATGTAAGACTTAGTGTATATTTAATTTGCACCAGTGAGAAAAATATTTACAAAAAGGTTTTGTCAAGTTTTCAGTTGTGTTTCGAATAAACTTTTTTCAGAGTGCATGTTTAAAAATCATACACAATACGTTTAATGTAATATTTTAAATGTTTTTTATAATTAAATAATTTTGTTTATATGAAGAAATAATTATATAATATTTTATTTAATTGTTATTTATTTTCCTCTAATAATATTTGAATTCCCTAATTTATATATATATATATATATATATATATATATATATATATATATATATATATACTAGGGGGGCTTCGCACGCCAACCCTCTGATTTTATATTTACTTCTTTTTATGGATAATATAAAGATTGTAAAATGCGATCTTATGATATTAGCCATTTTCAAATTTTCAATCTTTGTCATCAATTTTGAAGTAAGATACCAGCCTGCAAGTAAAAAAATTTTCTTTTGCATAGGCTTTGACGTCACGGTAAATCGTTAGGTATTAAAATAACACCAAAAAGGGATTAAAATAATCCAATTTAGTGTTATTTTAATCCATTTTGGTGTTATTTTAATACCTAACGATTTATCGTGGTCCTATTTCGCGCTTCTATTTGAGGGGGCAAGCTCTGACCTGTTGGTAAAACACAGATCAAATTTTAACGTAATGTGAAGACCCACATTAAGGCCCGTTTTAAAACCCGAAGCTCAAAAAAATAGGTAAAATTAAACATGTATTTTTATTCGTTATTTATCCTCTTTTTGACGTAGGTCAAAAAATATGTCAATTTTGACATATGTTTTGATTTATGTTTTTGACCTATAGGTCAATAAATAGGTCAAAATAGACATAGATTTTGACGTAATGTGAGGCCGTTATTTGTTCTCTTTTAAACATATAGGTCAAAAAATAGGTCAATTTTGACGTAAATTTTAACGGCCCTTACTACAGGGAGCCCTTACAGAATCTTGAAACAGCGGCGGCGGCGATATCTTTTTGTAATATAGGTAGATATAATTTAAAAATATCAATAATTATACAATAAATTATAAATTAACGAATAATATGTATTAGAAAATTTTAAATTAGGAAATGCAAACATTATTACAGGAAAATAAATTACAAAATTAAGTAAACAATAGTATATTGTGTGGCAAGGGCGGAAAGTTGTCAATTCCTGACCCAATTCGAACATTGCCGCACGAGCGAAAAAAAAACAAAAATATAATGCCGGCAATACTCCGTCGCCGGTGTAAAAACGGTATCAAGTATGGTATAACTTTTTTAACGAGTCATTATATATTTTGTGACTTATAGTAGATGTAGTGGGGAGTATAAGGAACCAAAAAATCATTCAGACTTTAGTGGTAAGGGAGTATTTAAATGAAGAGCTACGATTAATTAAATAAGTATATTTATTGTGAAATATTAGGAGCAAAATTGTGTGCTTGTGTTCAGTGCAAAGTCGGGTAAGGAACTGGTAAAAAATGGAGGACCTTTTCTCAATTGGGAAAATTAAAAACGGATAAAAAATGGCAATTAGAAAAGGAAAGAAGTTGAGGTACGAGTGGGAGTAGGTACTCGCGTTATCTTAATCCACCCCGAACCGATTTTTATGATCGGGTCGATGGTCGATTTTGTCCCTAGCATTCAATAGGATAGGTAAGGCAATAAGACAGCAGATGTTTGCAATAAAAGTGAAAGTTTAGCTGTTAAGGATTAAAAAAGAGGTGTCTTGGAAAAACAGTTTGCTCTGAGCATTTAGGTACAAAAAATGTGTAACAAAAGAAGTACAAGAATTTGAAAATATTTAGTATAACAATAAAAGGTTTGTGTGTGTCTGAGTATTTGTATGTGTATTTGTAATATGTTTGAATTCAGAAGGAATCAATTTTTAAGAAATTTAATTTTTTGTCAGAAATTATAATGTCCAATTTGAAGAGGCACAATCACCACAAGACAATGATGTGCCTCAATTAAGATAAAAATGTTGTACCTTCAAACTTGCGAGACAACTTTTCTTAAATTTTGACAATTTCGCAATTAACTTGATATAACTTTTTTAACGAAGATTTTTAAGTAAACATAAAACGGGGTTACATTGTCTACATAATAAGAAGTAATTTGAACCTTTACAGGAATATGTGCCACTTATACATTAGGAATGCAGTGACTTCAAAAGTTAAATTTAAAAACGAAACTCATAATAAAAACCTACATTTCTGAAGGGCACATGTTGAATTTGACTTCTAATCACTTTTAACTCATTGTAATCTCTTCTCGTGTATTATAAAAGTATACAAAAAAATCGTTAACCTCTACACTATTCCTAAAAAGAATTTATGTAAGAAATAATATGAGCTTCTATGGTCATAATCATTGCTTCATGGAAAAAGAAAGCATTAAACTCGTAAGTTTGCCTAAAATTTATTATTTATAGGTTTCTGGGGTCCTCTGATTACAAATCTGAGGTTAGTTAAAAAAAATTTTTAATGGCGAAATCAAAATAACGGACAAAATTTTAGAAAAATTATCAGATTTTAATATCTTTTGACATTCAAGAGTTTCCTGGTTTGCTGATTACGAACTTAAAATAATTTTTAAAAAATTTAAAATAGAGAATCCAATATGGTGGATACATTTCTGAAAAATCAAATCTTTTTGCAGGATTTTTTTTAACTTCTAGTTGTTATATAGGTTGAATACATTTCAAATCAGGCAAGCCGAATAACTTCAAGTCGTAAAATTATCTGTTAAAGAAATATGTTATTTTATATGAATAATAAAGAGACACGTGTTTCTTTATTTTTTGTAAAAATGTTTTTTAACGAAGTTTGCCACATTTGAACTTTGAGCGGTAAAACCCTAAAAAACGGTGAAAAAAATGGTTTTACTTGTAATTTTTTTTCTACTGTGTGTTAATAAATTTTTCTTCTTGATTCTTATTGGGAATATTCTTCTCTTCCAAACCCTGTTTAAAATGTATACAAAACTTCAAAATTAAAAAAATTGCGGCAGATTTAAAAAAAATAAACTTAATTTTCTCGAAAACACCACCTTTTTTGCTCAAATTTTTAGAGTGACTTCATATTAATATAAAGAAGAAATTACATGAGTTTTAAGTGAGCTAAACGATATTTGTAGAAGAATTTTTTTTAACTTCGTTAAAAAACATTTTTAGAAAAAATAAAAAAATACGTGTCTCTTTATTTGCATATAAAATAACATATTTCATCGACAGATAATTTTACGACTTAAAGGTATTCGGCTTACCTGATTTGAAATGGATTCAACCTATAATGATTTGAATGTAATTCAAGAATTGTTAAAAAAAAATTTACTAGATTTTTATAGATAAAAGGACTTAAAATTTTAGAAATTTTAACAGTATTAAAGAATTTTAAAGATAATAAGAATTAATCAATTTTAAATTTCATTTTATTTTTATGAGCTTAATTTAATTTAAAATTATTCATTTAATTTATTATTTAAATTTTATTCTGTTTTTAGAATTGTAAACTTCATTTTTTCTAAGTTTCCATGGTAATATTATTTTTAATGTGTTAAAATGTTTTGATTGATGAATGTTGATATTATGTATTTTATTTAAATAATATTAATTATGGATAAAGAAAGAGAAGTAAAACTTTCAATTAAATGCACTGAGAAAACTGGAGTATTGGACTAAACATCTGGAGGGACAAATGGTTAATATTTGAGAGTTAGCTATTGGATAACAATCTCAATATTCAAATACATCATTGACAGATATTCGGGCCATTTCACTTGGAGGGAAAATGAGTTTATAACAGAGGGACAAATTAACCATCTTGAGAAATCCCTTCCTTATCCTGCGCGAAATGAATAAATATGGCAACCTAACCTCTAAATTAAATACATAAAATGTCAGAAAAATAAATTCGCGGGCATCAGATCGTACACATTTTCTGCGCAACTTTTAACCCTCAGATGTAATGGGAGAGAATATACAAGTAGATTTCCATTATCAATTCAAAATTTATTTTAGAAGGACTATTTAACTCTCTTCATAAGCAAAGCAAACATACACTTTTTGAACCTCTTAATGGGACGATCTTCGTCACATTACTGGTAATTTAATTTGGACATTAAAGATTGATCAACTTTGACAATATTGTGCCGTTATTAAGCCAAGCTACGCCCCAATAGTGCAAATTATAATTTTCCTTCATGGATACAAAATTTTTGCCATTAAAGTGTCAGTAATGTGCCTTTAATGGGTCGATATTCGTCACATCATTGGCAATAAAATGGAATTTTTTAAAATTCCATTTCTAAAATTTTTAGAAAATAAAGGAAAAGATTTTATTGAATAAAATGTTCTGTTACATTTATTTACAAATTTAATTGTAAAATTTTTTAAAAACATCAATAACTTCTTTTTTAAACAACTGTTTAATTAAACTGTTTCAAAAAAATTAATTCTTTAAAATTGCCAGTTGAAAATATAGAAAATACTAATTTTTAAATATTTTAATTTGAATCCTTTTTAAACTTATTCAATTATTTAAATACAAAATAAATAATTTATTGAATAACTGAATGTTTCTTAAAATTGAATTCTCAAAAAAAATTTATCAAATTAAAATGTCATTAATGCACCTTTAATGGTCCGATTGTCATTACTTCACTGGCAATTGAATTTTGCCATTAAAGATTGATCAACTTTGCCGTGAATGTGCCATTATAGGGCCGAGAGCTGGGCCAGTCTTAAAAATTTTGAAAATCTGACCATCGGCGCCATCATTGGCCCAGCAATGGGACGTTTTTAACACCAGTAATGGCCCAGTAACTACGGCCAATTCTCGGCAGACATTACTGGACCAATGATGGTCCGTTTTTGCAGTCTTGGCATTTCGCACTTGTGGGGCCGGGGCATAATGGATCAGCAATGAAATTATAATTTAGATCATCAAATATTATTACGGTATTTACAATTTTGGTTTTTATTGTATATTTATAACAAAGAATATTGAAAATGGAAAATATTTTATTTAAACTTTTAAAATTTTCATGCAATTTTCAAATTTTAAAAAGTTGTAGCGAAATGCAAAACCCATTTACTTAAAAGAACCTATTCTCCTATTATTTTTTTATAAAGGGTTAAAATCGGTTCTAATTTTATTCATATTTTAAGTATAATAAGTTTTTCTTAATAAAATATAAAAACCAATACGGCCAAAGTAATCCATTACACCTCGGAGGTTTTTGTTGAAAATTTTTTATTTTTTATCAATACCGTAAGTATTAAACAATAATTGTAAATTGTTCTTTAAGAACAAATGTTTAAGGCTCCAAACCTGATATACAAAATTTTTTCACAAGTAATTTTGAAAAAGATATAACAAAAAATCAAAAATTTACTTTCAAGCGTCAAAATCACTTTTTCTACCATATTTTTAACAATAATAAATGAATAACAATGAAACTTGGTACAAACTTACAGTATACCAAGTACATTATTTTGATCAAAAACCGAAATTATTCTTATTTACCACTTTTGAATAAATTGAAGTGATCCATTACGCCCCGGTCTCCCCTATAGTAATGCATTTATTTGGTTGATTCAACAAAAATTTGGTTGTTTCGAACAAATTTTTTTCTGAGTGATAAATATATTATTTTGCATAATTAATCCATGAAGTGAATTGTGACTGTTATTTGCTGAGGCATTGAATTAATTTATGGTTCGATGGCAATTGTAATACCACGATGATTGGAGTTTTGCATGAATTCGCCTCTGATATTGGAACGATTCCAGGAATAAGATCTTGCTTCGACCCGCTTAGAATTTTTCTTCTTTTATTTTGTGCCCCGCGCGCACAAAATCTCTCTCCTTCAATGTATTCAAATGAGAAAGCAGCATATTCAAGCCGTGGGGCTGCATTGGGAACCGACAAAGAGATAGATTATCACGTGATTCTTAGTACCGTGGGGTTAAAATAAAATAAAAAACATGTATATATATACACAAACACAAATGACAATGTAATCGCAGTTCTCGTAAAATAATCATTAAAAAAGTCAAGGACGCAACAACCCTCGTATTTATTGTCCTGGAGGAAATACAAATTATTTTCAGTCGTATATATATATATATATATATATATATATATATATGAAACTGTCTGACTCATAACAAATTAATTGTTCCCTGTATTTATGTATAATGTCTAAATTTTCTCTTTCCTGAATTCAATTTTTTTTATTTGAGTATTCAGTGTATTTTAGTTTTATTAGAGAAATTTACTGGAAGGGATATATATTTAATTCTTCTGTTTTTAGTTATTTGATGTTGCATTATTGTTGAGGATGTTCTTTAAATAGCACGGTACATTTGACGTCATCAATTGATTAATAAAGAATTGTAATAAGAGAAAAAAATTTGAATTAAATTATTCATTTCTTGACTAATATCAAATAAATATTTACTTGATATAAGTAATTTATTTTATTTATAACTAATAAATAAAAATTAATTCATATCCTAAAATTATATGTTATAAATTAGAGTTTCTTTGCACTCACAGTTTTTCTAAAATATGATATTAAGACAAAAAAAGTACACTGAAAAAATGATATTGTCTATTCTTTAATATTACGAGTATGGTTTGGACGTATGCTACACCGAAAAAAAATATTCTTGTTTTAAGAGGATTCCTCTTATTTCGATGCATATTTTCCTTTTGTATATTGACCAAAAAACGTCCTCTTATTTTAAGAGGATTATTCTCCACTTAAGAGTAATTCCTATTAAAAGTAGAGGAATAGTCTCCAATGAAGAGTAATATTCTTAATTTTAGAATAAAATGTAAGAGGATTTTAGAAGAGGAATTGTCCTCTTAAAACAAGAATATTTTTTTTCGGTGTAAAACAGCAAGACGGTATTTCTGTTCTTAAAATACTGTATTGATGCTCTTCACATATACACATCACTTTATGTCTCACATGTATACATACATGGCTATATATGGCCATATATGGCTGTTCCATATCCACCAATATAATATGTGGAAATTGACCATATTTAAGGCAGTATACTAAAAATATGTTTTTTTAAATTAAATTGCATAAATCTTATTTATGGGTTACTCTTAAAATTCAATTATTTGCAATATTTTTTCATTTCAAGTATCTATACAAACATTACATTGCATTTTATTAAAAAATCAAATACACGGAAAAAAAATACGTGAATCATTCCTTGAAAGTGCTTGACTTTTGGATAGGACACAAAATTCAAGGCGGAATCATATACTTTTTATTTGAAAATATAAGAAAGTCCTAGAATTATTCTAGTACTAGTATGGGCCGCATTGTTTATTAAATTTTAAACGAAAGTCATTTGCTAAGATTAGTTGACTGCGCTTGAAAATTCTGTAGAGCATGCGCAGTGTGCGTTGCGCGTTTCTATCCAAGGTAAATGACAGCTGATCGTCTGTTTCCATTTGTGGTTATTTCAGATGTGAATATACTATTATTTTATGAAAAACAAATAGTGTTAATATATATTTGTCTTCAAGAATTGACTTTCAAAAAATATTTTTTATGTTGTGAAATAGCATGTCTCTCAAGTCGTGAAAAATTTCACCATGTGGTATATAAGAACAATTCGATACGTACTTTTAAGTGTTAAGTGTGTGTTTATATTTAAGTTATTCGCGAATATATATAGGTTAGTTCATAAGTGTTGATAAACGTCGAAAAGTGATACAATAATAATTGTTCTTTGTCTGTGTGATTAATTATCCAAATATGTGAATGAATGAGTGAATTTCAGAAAAATTGTGTGAACAAGTGGAAATTATTTTTTATTTTATAGAAATATACAATTTTTTTGAAAGTCAATGAAATTCTCAAGCAAGGTACTATAGAAATTTTAATTGACTGCTTTTGAAACTCTCATGCAAAAGTACTAGACTGTTTCTAGTATTTTGTGTCGTATCTAAAAGTCAAGTACCGAGTCAATGAAAATTTCACGTACTTTTTTCCGTGTAGTCTTCAAAATTTTTAATCACAATTCTTCTAAAGAATTATTTTTTTTAAAGAAATTTAATTATTTTCAAAAACAAGTGCAATACATTTTTTGAAAATCTACTTTTTATATGGACATATCTCTGGAACCTTTAACATTTCGTGTCCCTCGCACACTGAAAAAAATGATAATGGTAATTTTGACATACAAGTATAGTTAGGATGTATAGCTGAAACAGCAATACCGTATTGCTGTTCTTAAAATACAGTATTCGTGTTCTCCGCATACATATTATTGTCTCTCAAATACATATTGCTGTTCTACACTGCGTATATGGCTGAAACAGCAATACTGTATGGCAGTATCATATCTACCAATATAATAAGTCTGACTTGGCTATATTTGTGGCAGTTCCATAAATATATCTTTTCAGTGCATATATTTCGATAATTTCAATAACTTATTACTTTATTTTTATTGGAAATATTAAAGCTTGATAATATGAATCAGTTCCAAAAGGTTTTACATTTATTTATTAAATAGATCAATAATATTCCAATTTGAGTGTACGATTTTTTACAATATCTACTTGTCCCTAACCATACTTTCGGATGGGTTAAACGTTAAAACTTTGTAATGAGTAAGAAACACTAATTTATTATAAGACACATCTTTTTAAAGTTAATTAAACAGTGAACAGTTTTCTGTATGCAAATTAAAAATTTCTTAATTGTGAAAAAAGTTATAAGTTTTTAAAAGTTGTCCCTCACTTTTGACCTTTTTGATCGTAAACGACATATTTATCATTTTTCATTAATAAGACAAATGGCACATTAAAAGACTTACGCGGGAAATAAAAGTTCAAATTATTAGAATTATTTTGAGACATAGTAAATTGATGTGCCTTGTGTCTTCAAAAAACTGTTGTAATTTAAATAACAGAAAACACCTGCGTACAAAATTTGAAAACGACCGTAATTGGAGTGATACTCCTCGAAAATCAAATGAAAGTATTTGAAAAGTTCTTGCATACATTTTCGCATGTGCCATAGTTAATATCCCGTGAATGTGCTTCAAACAAAAATACTTTATTGCAAAGATAATGTAAAAATATTTGTCAATTACGGTCGACCGTAACAGACCAAAAGTTTTTAGAAAAGAAATTGTTAAGTACGAAGTTGTCGATTCTCACTTTTTTGATAGAAACTGTTAATAAATAAAACTTAAGTTTAAGTTTTAATGTTTATTTTGATTAATAATTTATAAATTTTAAAATAATTCCCAAATCGATCAAAACGATGCAAAAAGTAAGATCAAATGATGATTTAATCCACTTTTTGAGATCAATTCGTTGCAATTTGATACTTTTTAGGTAATAATGTTCTGGAAAAATAAGATATAAGAAAAAAGAAAAACAAAAAAATGAATAGAAATTTGAAAGTTTATGAGTGTTAAGTATAAATAAAATGTGTCTGGAAATTGCAAGGTAAACTTTATACATTATAATAATGATGGCGTTATCGATCACTCCGAGTCATTTAGTCTAAATAACTCAGAGTGATCGATTAAGCCATCATTATTATTAAATACCACCGAGTGATAAATTTGAATCAATATTTATATATTATAATTTCATATTTTTACAATTCAGTTTAATTAAAATCTATTTTTAAAATAAAAACAATTTTAATTTTTTAGTAATTTTAACAAAAAAGAAAAATAATAATATAATTATTATTATAATCCCTTAATTAATTACTTTTAACTGTTTTCGATTTAAAAAACAAGCACCAGTTAAATATTTTTTTGTTACACGTTAAAAATAATTCGCAATTTTAAATAGTTTATAATTTTTTGAAGACGAATTATTTTTCTGTCCACTTGCATATTTTGAAAGCTTATTTTTTAAAGTTTATGTAGACGGAGTTTCAATACTGTGCTAAAAAAATTAAAAAATTTTTTCTCTTTGAAAAGTTAAAGGTTTTAGAGATATGCCCATATACTTTATTGTTTAAAATTGGGAGAAAATACTGCTCTCTAAATTGAAATCAGTTAAAAATAATTTTGAATTTTGAATTGGCAAGTTTGAATCGAATTTTTTCTCGATTTCGAATGTTGCACATCTCTAGTAAATAACTTAAATGAAAAATGTCATGAAAGATTCACTTTTTTCTCTATTGAATAAGGTATCTTCCTTTTGTGACGAATGAAAAGGAGAGAAAAAAGGAGCGAAGGAGAGTTTGCTCATTTGGATGTATGACTGGTTGGCGAATGCGGGTTCGGCAGCCATAATTCATCTATGTGCATAATTCACTTTCGTTCTGTCCTCCTCTCCTTCTCACTCGATATATATGTACGAGTTATGTTGTAGATGAGGGTTGAACGAAATTTACTGTGGTCTTTTCCGCGAATTACTCGCGAGGCCATTCTTGTGCTGGCCATGACTCTTTGTCATGCATTGAACATGGGATTTGCTCTCCCGTTCTCGCTTTCATCTCATATGGACCCTTCCGGGAATCAGGATCGTCCTGAACCTGTCAGACACTTCAGGGAATGATTATAAATGATTTTAAAGCCAGTTGCTTCCCGACGAAGTTTCAAATGAAATATATATTCAAATTCTATACGGATTCCAGGGGCGAATTTCGTCTTCTTAATCGTGTTTTACTGTAAAAAAATTAGAGATGTTAGAAATTTTTAATTGTTTAATTATTAGTGGGAAAAAAATATCTTATTGTTTTTATTCCGCATCAGAAAGAATTTATAAAGTAAAAGGTAAAACTTTGTACATTAAAAGAGAGAAATCTGTTCCTGTCTCTTTTGTAATTTGTTTTCACCGTGTAGTCACATATTTCATTTTTTATTCGCACTCAATGTCAGCGGAAGATTTATATCTTTTTCTAAGAAACGCCTTTAGTGGTTGTACCTCTGTATAGTGGTGTAATTCTATAAAATGCAACTTACAAAAATTACGAATAAGGATTATGAAGAAATATCTAGAAATTATATATTATATATATAGTGTCGGATATAAGTTGACGTTAATCTAGATGTATTTACTTTAAATTTTCATTTTTTAAAGTATTTTAAATAATTTTCTCATTGTACTGAAAAAAATTTTATAAACTATTAGCAGTGGCATCTAGTCGTTGTAAAATGATCTTTCTCCTTTAGTCACTAGTTTTATTTTACCTTTGAAGATAATCGAAATTATTCTACTTCATGCATGAGGCAACAAACCGACTGTTGGTAACTTTCGTCAGTTAAAGACTTAGCTCTGTATGATAAATTAAATTTTCCAAAGTTCCTTTATTTTAAATTGTTAGAATACAATTGTTTATAATTTAACAGCTTTGTAAATCTGAATCATCAGAAATTTTAATGTTTCTAATTCAGTTAGTTATTCAGTGGATGAGTTTATCGATATTCTTCGATATCTATTTTATTTTATTTATCAAAATTTATTCACCAATAAACGGATGTAGTAAAAATTACACTGAAAAAAAGTACGTGAAATTTTCATTGACACGGTACTTGACTTTTGGATACGACACAAAATACAGTAGAGACTCCATTATCCAGACTAATGGATGCAGGCACTTGTCCGGATAATCGAGTAAAGAATGAATTAAACAAATTTTCGATTCATAATTTTATGTATTTATTTGCATATGTATTAAAATAAGACTGAAACAAACTAAAACTTTTAAAGCCAACAATAATAAAAATTTAGTTAGAAATATTTCAAAATATTTACATGAACATTTTCTTTAAATAATTAAAACACTTTAAAACGCAACATTTCGAGGAAAAATTCACGTTTTTGAATTTTAAATAGAAGTTAACGGCTTGAGACCTTATAAACTTTGTATTAAAAAAATTTTTTTAATTTTAAATTTGTCCGGATAATCGAATATCCGGATAATAGGGGTCCGGATAATGGAGTCTCTACTGTACTAGAAACAGTCTAGTACTTTTGCATGAGAGTTTCAAAAGCAGTCAATTAAAATTTCTATAATACCTTGCTTGAGAATTTCATTGACTTTCAAAAAAATTGTATATTTCTATAAAATAAAAAATAATTTCCACTTGTTCACACAATTTTTCTGAAATTCACTCATTCATTTACATATTTGGATAATTAATCACACAGACAAAGAACAATTATTATTGTATCACTTTTCGACGTTTATCAACACTTATGAACTAACCTATATATATTCGCGAATAACTTAAACATAAACACACACTTAACACTTAAAAGTACGTGTCGAATTGTTCTTACATACCACATGGTGAAATTTTTCACGACTTGAGAGACATGCTATTTCACAACATAAAAAATATTTTTTGAAAGTCAATTCTTGAAGACAAATATATATTAACACTATTTGTTTTTCATAAAATAATAGTATATTCACATCTGAAATAACCACAAATGGAAACAGACGATCAGCTGTCATTTACCTTGGATAGAAACGCGCAACGCACACTGCGCATGCTCTACAGAATTTTCAAGCGCAGTCAACTAATCTTAACAAATGACTTTTGTTTAAAATTTAAAAAACAATGCAGCCCATACTAGTACTAGAATAATTCTAGGACTTTTTTATATTTTCTAATAAAAAGTATATGATTCCGCCTTGAATTTTGTGTCCTATCTAAAAGTCAAGCACTTTCAAGGAAGGATTCACGTACTTTTTTCCGTGTAGGTACTTTATTTTCACAATAAAAAAAAATTCTCAAAAATTCATTACGTACATTCAGCATTGTTTTATAATAATATTCTTATTAAATTTAAATAATATTATTAAAAAATAAAACATTTCTCACATGGTGTTCACTATGTCTGTCACCATGACTTTCTCTACAAGCCTTACCATGGCTTTTACCAAGAACATTTTTACCATTATGTTTTCTTTAAATTTTTTTATTTCACTTTTAAATATAAGGTGTTTAACCTTTAATTATATAATTATTAGTGTGATCAAACACATGATGTTATTTTAGTTTGTTCATGCTTATGTTCGTTTGAGATAAAAAATTATGTTACAAAAATATAAAAAAATGAATGTAAATAGAAACATGTAGTTAAAATTGTAAAACTGATCATTAGATATTTCAAGAAAGTAAAATATTGAGGTGCATTGCAGTAAAGAATAATAAGTTGAAACTACAATAACACGTTGTTAAGTGCAATTATAAAAGTATTTAATTAAATTGAAAGGAATATAAGTGGATTATTTTGAAGATTGTAGTGCAAAAATGACTTCTAAAAATTATAGAATTACATAAATATAATCTCATACCCTAAGGCGTGAAATATTAAGTAAGAATTTACATTCTAATTTGCATATTTCTTTATAGATTTAGAGATTTATAGATTTTTTACTATATTTATGGAATTCTAATTTGTCCGAAATTTCAGCTAATTAAAATTTCGAGCTGATGCAAATACTCCAAAAAGAAATGTTCGTTTTTTCCTCTCTTTTTTTAACGAGACTTAGATGATGCCACGATTTGAAAATAAATGCTTACATATATTTTTGTAGTAGAAGTGTGTCTAGAAAATTGAATGCGTGAAAGGCGCGCGGTAAAACATGATTCTGTCGATTTACCAGGGTTTATTGTTACCCCGTGTAATGAGTGTACACACCCGTCAATTGGCGAATCGACCAATTAAAAGGCTCACTAAAGCGCTAATTCGTGCTATATGAAAAGAGCAACAATAGATAATTGAAGACGTTAGAAGATAGGGACTCGAGATGAAGGTGTGTAACGGCATTTTATTGCTTCTGCGATTAAACTGATGTTAAAACAATAATAATAATCATTGTATGTAATAGTTTCGCTCTGCTTATTCACGCAGTATGTTCACTGCGTATTATACATAATATGAGAAAACGACATTTCAAGGGAAACGAAAATTTCATCAAAAGTAAACTGTTAGATATACGTATTATTTGTAGATATAGTTATTTAGTTTCATTGAATTTCTTTTTTCCTTGGAAATAGTTTTCTAATTACATGTAGGTGCACATATGTTCGTTGTTCAAATTGCTTAAATTTCTATTACACATTTTATTTAAGATAAAATAAAGATAAAATTAACATTTGAGTTCAGAATTTGTAAATATTATTGAAATGGAAATTCGCCTGATTTTAAGAAACTTTCTTTGTGGACTATTTTTTAAATTGATTGACTTATTTCTTTTTATATTGCTTTTTTTATTCTGTTTAAAAATATTACTTTTAAAATAATTTTAGAAGACGATAAAACGAAAGTTGTATATTTTAAAATAAAAAGACAAATTTCTATAGTTGGTTTGACAAAAAATTTGTAACTATAGGCACACATCGAATAACTACAGTGAAAACTATTTATTTCTGTAGCATTTCTTCTCTTGACAAAATTTTTCCCGTCTAAAGATTCTTATTGTAAGGCGCAAATATTATTATTTTCATGTATATTTGTGAGGTTGAGAATTTTTCTTTGTTTTAAATAAATTCGAATCGATGTTTTATATTCTCATTCACGTTTCATATCTTAATATTGAATTAAGAATTTTGCAGAGTATATGTGCCCTCTCTTAAACCCAGTAACAGTGAATTCAGATTTTTTTTGGTAAATATTTTCTATCTTTATGCCTTTTTTTGAAAATTTCTTTTTTATTTATAGTTTTATTCACTAAATGACTTAAATTAGGAGCAACTTTTTTCCACAGTAAATTTTGAACACTGTTCATACTGCACTGCATTAGTATATTTATATGTTCTTATTGTATTCTTGAATTTTTCCCCAAATGAAATTTTTAAAACATGTTTGCAATTCTGGTTTTTTTATAGAAACTTAATGAATTTTTATATGTTTTAACTTTCTAGAATGCCCCAGAATTTACGCTTATTTTACACATCTCGTGTATTTTCATTTTCTACATAAAATTACCTTTTTGTGTAGATGTCTAATACGATTTATTAGAAAAATGCTTTCTATTATTTATCAATTCTTATATTTACCATTAATTTTTATATTTAGTTTTTAAATAAACAAATGAATATATATTTATTCATTCAGTATAGAAAGAAAAACGGAGTCAGTAACTTTTACTATACTTTCAGAGTAATACCAATACTGTTAGGAATTTCTGCGCATTTTGGTCACTTTTTACTATTTTTGGAGTAAATTTTACTAAGCTTTACAAAAAGTATGTACTTCGAGTATGACAACTTTTAATTTGAAAATAGTAAAATTGACAGAAGTGGGCAAAAGTTCGAAGCAGTTTAGATTTTACTTTGTCGTTAGGGGTGACATTCACACAATTGGATAGGTGAAAATTTGCCTTAGCAACAAAGTGACTTAACTGAGTTTTTACCAAGTATGGTAGAATGGTAAAAATAGTGATAATATTAGTGCTAAAGAACACTTCTAAATACTTCCTCAGTATGAGGAAGCAAAATTACTTAGATTTGAGAGTAATTTGGACAAGTCGTATAGTTTTTTTTAAGATTTATACAAGATTAGAGAATCAGTATAGAATTTTAATTTCTTTATCTTGCATTCCGGATTTCTTTATATTCATTGTTCTTGATGCAAATATCTTTCGTTCCAACAGTTCACAATTCTCATTACAAAGAGGATATTCTGAAAGTTAATTGGGGCACCTTTGACTTCTTTTCTGCGAAAATCGCAAAAAAATTTATAATTCATAAATTGTTTAGGAATGGACTTTTTTAAATTATGAAAAAGGTTTTACATTCGTCTCATAATCTGACAGTGCAGGAAAAATAGAAGCAGCGAAACAATTACAATTGCAAGTTATTTCTAATTCATTATCAACTTTAGATAAAGTTTATTCCTCTTTTAAATGAGAAAGAAGATATCAGTTTTCCGAATCAATTTACAAATAATTAAATACCATTTTTTTTGCTTAGGGAATTTGGGAAATCTGCCTACAGATACCTTGCATTCCGCACTCCAAGGTTATGTGGGGTTGGTATAATAACAAATCAAAATAAAGAAAAAATAAATAATATAGTAAATTTAGAATACTGGCAACCTACTGCCAGCTCGACCCACTAAAACCCGTAACCCTTCTTTTGGAGCCCTTTACCCTCCCTCGGAACTGTCGTAAGACTTTAGCCTTCGAGGAATAATTAAATACCTTAAATAAATCTCTATAAGCTCACGCGTTTCATATGTATCGACATCACAGCCGCCTTAAATACTTAAATCGTCGTTTGAGTTGAAGAACATGACACGTCGAAAAAGAAAATTTTCTTTTCAATTTTCAGTTGATACCACTGACCAATATTTCTAAAATGTGTCAAATCTTTGAAACTTTTATGAATCAAATGCTTTTGCTTCATAATATGTCAATTCAAAAAAGAAATAGGTTAAATAATTTTGTATACAGTTTATGTTGATTTGAGACATTTTAAGATTCGCGGTCAATGGACGAACCGAAATTTGAATAAAAAATTTTCGTTTTCGACGTGTCATGTTCTTCAACTCAAACGACGATATGTCATGTTTTTCAAGTCAAATCCGAGGTATCATGTTTTTCAACGCCAATCCGATGTATCATGTTTTTACACCCAGCAAGCGATTTATTGTCACATCATAAATCACATTATAAATTTATCTTTAATAAATGTGTCATAACTAAATAACTATTACAATAATTAGTTGAATTATTTTAGAAAATAATAATTAATTAATAAATAAATTTAATCAATATATTAAGTAATTACCCAGCGGGCACAAAGACAAAAAACGTTCTTTGAACGTCTGTAGAACGTTTAATGTCTGCCAATTTACGTTCTAAGAATGTCCGAACGTTCTGAAACATTTTTGGAACGTTCGGACGTTCTTAAAACTTAAATTGGCAGACATTAAACGTTATACAGACGTTCAAAAAACGTTTTTTGTCTTTGTGCCCGCTGGGTATTTATTGAGACTTTTTTTCAAATTAAACAATTAAAAAAATTTGTCTTACACTTTTACTTTATAATTATTATAAATAAATTTATATTATTAATATAAATGAGTTCTTTGATAATTATGAAATTATTAATTTTTTTTTATTGTTCATACTCCTGCCCTATTGACCCTACGCACTTCGACAATAGTCCTCGAGAAATACTTTTTTGAATTAAGCATAACCATTCTACATTAGTTCTCAATATATTAACCTAATTTGCGTCTACACGCAAAAAAAGGTTGGATAATACATCCAATTTTTATTAGATAGAAGGGAATTAGCTGATATATCTATGTAAAATCATATATGAACAAATGGCGTTGGTTCCAGTGACAATTTTAAATTTATACTTATGATTAGTCATTATATCTATTTAGTTGGTTACGGTTTTCAACGAGTTGGATGTAGCAGCCAACTGAAATTTGTATGTCCCGATTCCTATGATGCGCTTGTGGTGTCAATAAGTTACTACCCAGTGGACACAAAAATCGCCTTACGTTTTAACAACGTTCCTAGAACGTGTTTTTAGAACGTTTCATGTCCCTTACCAGACATGAAACGTTTTAGAAACGTTCTAAAAACGTTCCTAATGTTCTGTGCCGAGAGGGATACTCTATTCCGACAATTTTGTGCGTGAACGTGAACTGTCAAGACGAAAATACTATAATGGACGAAAACACGATAAATTTTTTGAAAATAATCGCGCCAACAAACTGTGAACATTTAATAACATTGTTAAACGAAAGTCATTAAGTGAAAGTTGAAGTGTCAAATAATAAAGTAGCAAAATTGATATCAAACTTTGTGAAATTCTGTCTTCGCTTTTACAGATAACCTTAAAGATTATGAAACACTATTATCTCTTAAAGAGAATATGATTTTGATAAAATGATTTATTTGTGACGCTCCACGATGAGGAATTCCTAACGCGGAAATTTTTTTTAGGTTATGTGTGTTAATTTTAAAGTAAAAAAATCATAAAGAGAATTAATTTTCATTGATAATTAATGATACTTAAATCTTAATTATATCTAAAACATTCAATAAGAATTACTTTTGGTTTTACAAAATACAAAAATGCTATTTAATCAAGATAAATTGATCACAATTACTACCTGAAGTTTTTTCCGCGTTAGGCGTCTTTCACCGTGGAGCGTCACATTTATAGATTAACGTAACATAAAGAAGGTAAAATTAAATAAACAAATAATTTTATTAATATTCATGTCTAAATTTATTTAAATATGTAAAATATAAATAGTTATTTCCCTATTAGAAAATAATTGCATTATCCAACTTAAAAGTAGTGATAATAAAAAAAATAGACTGTTCACAAAACAAATTGGCCCCCCTATCCAACAGAATTGGATAGTACATCCAACATCTAAGAATCCAATTAAATTGGCTGTCCTGTCTTACTAAATCCCGTGCAGAAATTGGACTTGGGGAGTAGTAGGGTAATAGCCAGTTTGCCTTATTGTTGATAGGGTTTTGATGGGGCAAATTAGTAGAGGCCTGTCTAATTCGGTAACGCTTGAAATATCAGGTTCTGAACAGAACGATCTGATGAGGCAATAGCTAAGGCCCTGTCTAGAACCTCGCTATTGCCTTATAGAACCCGCCAGTCGTTTTATAAGGCTGGTGACGCTGCGCGCATGCATGATTAGCTTAACCTCTTTGAATAAAAATATTTTTTACATTTTTCATGTAATAAAACTATTTTCTTCACTATAATACATTGTAAAATAATTTTAATGAAACTGAACAATAAAAATTTTCATTAAAATCATATAAACAAATTTATTATTACGATGAATATAATTATTACTTGAAAAATGTAATTAACGTTTTTTATTGTTTAACAAAATTAGAATTTATCTTATCCCGAAGTAATTTTATTTTTTATTTAATAATTTAATTATAGAAAATTAATATAAAGATGTTAATAAACAATATAATTTAATATACCTATAAATTTTGGAATTTTTGAATCTGCAATAAATTTATACAAAAGTTAATATAACCTTATTCAATTCATTTTATATAATATAACATTATACTTTCCAGTGATTTAATAAAATTGTAAAATTATATTTAACTTTAGTGGACAAAATAGAGTAAAAATTGATAAAATGAATAAGTTAAAATTTATGTAAACTTTGAGGTTAATTTTAAAGTTTATTTACTGATTGTATCGAAAATACTAAAATTGAGCAAATTATGTTTTTTTTACGTCGAGAGATGTTTGATTACATCTTTTGACCATCTGACGTAAAATTACATTTGCTTCATTTACAGTATATAAATTAAATACTGATTAAAAAGTGTGTTGATATATACGAATAGTTAGAAACATATATTTACCTTCCAAAAAATCAATTGAATTTTCATTGACATTAGAATGTTTTAATTTTTTTAGGTCTTGACAAATTCTAGTTCTCCTTCGTTATAATTCACGTCTTCTTTTTATTTCTTCACTTATATCATCCATTATTGTCAAAATTATTGCTAACGTTGTTTACAACAGTTTATAATACGAACGACGAACAAGTTGACATTTTAAGGTTATATGATTTTCACGTCATTTAATGTCTTATCACGCATGCGCGATTTCTGTTGAGGGTTTCATTAGGGCCTCTTTAAACTAAAAACCAGTCCCTCGCCAGAGGTGAATAGTAAAATTATTCAGAAACTGTTTAGTTTTCAATTAGAATCCAATTCGACTTATCTAGTCAGAATGTTCTAGACAGTACCCTCACAACGCCCTACTTTAAATAGGGAAAAATGGGGCAATTTCTGCACGGGATAGATCGCGCTCCAGACACTATCAAAAATAGCTGGAGTATCCAACATACTATATCACCCATCCAAGTACTAACTAACTAGCTTAACCTCGGTGATCGCAAGCCACAGAGTCTCACCACTGTGATTTACCATCGGTATGAAATTATTAATTAATTTCGAAAATAATTTTCAGATTAAGCAGGTTTCTGTATTTAGGGCGGCTGTGCTATCGATGCATGGGTGATTCTCAAAAAAACCTCATTTTGCATGTAGTCAAGATTTTCTAAATAATTATAATCATTTGGGAAAATATCAAGTCATATATCCCTATTTTATCACTTTTTCTAAATGTTCTACAAGAATAAGTTGTAAAATTTTATGGTTTAATACATTTTAAAAATATTTTACCACCTCGAAATCGATTTTCTAACCTCCCACACAGCACCAAAACCTTCCTGAAAATTTATTAAAGATTTACTTGCAAACTTCGAAAAATTTACTTGCAAAGTTTAGTGGAAATTGTGTAAAGATTCAAATGTCCCACTTAAATAAATGTTTATAGTCAAATCCTAAAAATTTAACTTAAAACTTTCCTGAACATTTAAATTAAATTTTCGACTTCTCTCTTATAAGTGCTTTGTGTGACTTAAAACTTTCCTGAAAATTGAAATTAAATTTTCGCCTATATACAGTAGGCGACATTTCTTTTTAAATTTTCAGGAAAGTTTCACGCTAAACATTTATTGAAGTGGGACATTTAAATCTTTACAAAATTTTCACTAAACTTTTCAAGTAAATACTTCGAAGTTTGCAAGTAAATCTTTAATAAATTTTTAGGAAAGTTTCGGTGCTATGTGGTCTAAAAGTTATGATATTTAAGAAAAATTTTCTAAAATATGAATAAAATATGTCGTGTGGTTTTTTTAAATATAAAAAATAAAATTTTTCATATAGTACCGCGTCATTCCTCTCACTCGTTGAATATTATCCAATATTTTTGTTGTGGGTAGAGATATTGATTAATTATTGTGACCAATATTTAAATTAACATCTCTAATATTAATTTCTTAAGTTACTTTTTAAAAAATGTAATTATTTTGTGTAAAAAAATTAAAATTGAGACATAAGCAGAGATTCACAACCTAAAGCGTAATTCCTCTCACCCCTAATAAAAACAATATTAATATATATAAATTGATCGCAAATTTTTTTGCAATAAAGTTATCCTTTATAAACATGATAGGTCGTTCTAAGCTGGAGGAAAATTATTTGTCAATTAAATAAAATTAAAAAACGTTGAAATTGTAATTCCTCTCACCCGTCATTCCTTTCACTTTTTTGAATTATGAGGTCTCAATTTTAAAACTCATATGCTTTTCACACATTGTGACGTCATAGTGGTTCAAATGCCCTTAACATAACCTCACATTTTTGATTTTTTTCTGGCTTTGAAGCTTCATAATTAAATGTTAATTATGTTCATACTAAATGTTTTTTTTAAAAATGTGTTGGGGAGTAAATTGTCGAAAGGTGTAGAAACTGATTTTATTTTCCAATGAGGAAAACAAAAGTTATTTAAAAAATACTGAAACCTTAGAGGGAATCCCTCAATACTTAGGTGTGTGACGGAGGGTTAATTATTTGTAAATTGATCCGGAAAATTGATAGCTTCTTTTTCATTTAATATTTGACTACCGAATGATAAATTGACATTCTATAATAATTTATTCCTCTTTGTTAAAAGCTTCTCGAAAAAAGCCTTCTTTGAAATTTTTTTTTGTATTTTCGTTTTTATTTTCTTCTTACTTTTTTACCTTGAAATATTTTATCAGTTCATCATAATTTTCTGATATAGTTATTAACATTAGCGTATAAAGAACATATCGCGAGAGATTAAAAAGTTTGAAAAAGATGAGAAATGGGTTAAATGCCGAAAAGAAGTGACAGTTAATCATATTTTTAAATGCATATCTTGTCGCTTTATAACACAAATGCAAGAATAATATATACACTGACACAGGAATATTTTTAGATCTGCCTTTTCGCTATTGATTTCTCATCTCTTTACAATTTTTTTGCTTACTTTCGTTAAAGGATTGTGATTTCCGTTCCTTCGTGCCATTTCACATCAGTAAAAGCAAATACCTGATTGAATAGAACTTTTTTATGTTATATTTGTTATTTCAGTCATTGAAGAAACTGACGAGTCACTGAAAAAAATAATAATCTTGAACCATACTGAGTTTTTTGGACGAAAGAAATTTCACTGTTACACTCACATATTTTATCAGCCGAAATTTAATAATAAAATTTCAATTAATTTCCAAATTTTTATGTATTAATTATTTAGTAGGGTAGAGTGGGGGCCGTGTAGAAATCACCATGCTATGTCTAAAATGATTATTGGCCCTAGTTTGGACCTAACTTGGCAACCCATTTTATATATCCTAGGCTGGTCCTAACTTGGTACTAGCTAGGAGATCCAGTTATGACTTATAACAATTTTTATGAAAATAAAGTGATTACATGTGGACCCGTGTAGAAATTGCCATTATAGCCCCTGACAATAATAGGGCGCTTATGTGGCCCGTAACAGTTTTCCTCAACAAAAAATTATATCGTGTTTCCTATCAGGTCTTAATACGGCCCGATTAATAAGACCGAATTATAGATTTTCGTATATAATATGGCACGCGAAATAAATCCCTTATAAGGGTCCCAGACAGAGCAAATATGGCCTCTAATATTTAATGTTTCATTAATTTCTTACTATTTTTCCTATTATTATACAGTTAATTTATTAGTTTCATTTTATTATTATAATTTTATTAGACTATTATTACATTATATTATTATATAATTATTAATTTATTAAATAAAACATTAAAAAACATCTGCTAGTAAAAATTTAGTTTATGTAAAAAATTTATTAAGAATGTGGCACGCGAAGAAAATCTCTTATGACGGTCTTATTCTGAGCAATAATGGTGATCCTAATATTAAATTTTTATTATATTATACTTATTATATGTATATATATACACTACCGGCAGAAATTGTCGGTACGAACGACGAGCAAGCTACGAAAAGTTGCTGCCGAAACTAAATTAACATATTTTATTATTGAAAAATGATAGGAACTTGGTTCTTGGATCGTTTCAAAGCCTATTAAATTCTGCGTCGTTTGATATATAAATGAAAATTATTTGATATTTTTGAGAGATTTGATCACCTAAAAGATTTTGAAAAAAATTGATTAATTTTTCTATTTTTGTGCACCATGTTTGAGTGGTTGCACATTCTAGAAAAATTTAGAGAAAAATTTTAAACTCTAGAAATATAATCTTAAAAGTCTCAGCTTTTCTTTGAGCCTTGAAAATCCGTTCAGTAGTTTTTGAAATATCTAAAAAAAATGTCCAATCATGTTGTTTTATAATTTAGGCGGTGATACACACTTATTGCACTCTCGCTGCTCACCTGGTTCGTTGCGGCAGGGCCGAATAAGCGGCATATAGAGTGGGGGTCATATTTAGAGCCGTTTTTAAGTTTTTTGTAATTTTAAATTTAATATTCATTGAAAATTTAATAATTGTTAAAGTTAATTATTATATATATATATAATTAAGTTATCATTTTACAAACTTTCATGATCAAATAGTCGTTTATTTTTGGAAAAAAGTTAGAAAAGTGAAAATTTGTAAGTAGAAATAAACGACTATTTGATCATGAAAGTTTGTAAAATGATAACTTATTTATGTATATAATAATTAACTTCAACAATTATTAAATTTTTAATGAATATTAAATCTAAATTTACAAAAAACTTAATAAGGGCTCTAAATATGACCCCCACTCTATATGCCGCTTATTCGACCCTGCCGCAACGAACCAGGTGAGCAGCGAGAGTGCAATAAGTGTGTATCACCGCCTAAATTATAAAACAACATGCTTGGACATTTTTTTTAGATATTTCAAAAAGTACTCAACGGATTTTCAATTTTCAAGGCTCAAATAAAAGCTGAGACTTTTAAGATTATATTTCTAGAGTTTAAAATTTTTCTCTAAATTTTTCTAGAATGTGCAACCACTCAAACATGGTGCACAAAAATAGAAAAATTAATCAATTTTTTTCAAAATCTTTTAGGTGATCAAATCTCTCAAAAATATCAAATAATTTTCATTTATATATCAAACGACGCAGAATTTAATTGGCTTTGAAACTATCCAAGAACCAAGTTCCTATCATTTTTCAATAATAAAATATGTTAATTTAGTTTCGGCAGCAACTTTTCGTAGCTTGCTCGTCGTTCGTACCGACAATTTCTGCCGGTAGTGTATATACATATTTGTAATAGGGTTTTTAACGATCACATTACTGAGACAGTTTCAAGAGCTTCTAAATCGTTGGGATTCATAATGAGAAATGCATCGGTTTTTCGTAATTTGATAACCATCAAAACCTTATACCTGACGCTTGTCAGAACGATTATTGAGTGTGCAAGTGTAATATGGTCGCCTTTCTATATCTTTCATATAATTAGAATTGAACGTGTCCAGAATAGACACATTCTGAGATTTGCTGCGAGGATGCTCAATACCCCCTTTGACATGCAAACACATGATTATGTAGAGTTAAGGGCTGCTCGGTGGGACGAAAAATACAGGCGTGGACAAATTAACATAGAGCCCACAAATATAATCCGGTTTTGATGTTTTTGACCTTGATTCAAAAATGATAAAATTCTGCACAACGCCTCTGATCGTGTTTAAAAATTTTTGTCAATTGTTTATTTAATGTTAAAGTTTAAAAAAAAAATTTTCACCTTAATATCAAGATAACTTTTTTAAAAAAGCGATTATTATAATAGCCAAAGCCAAAACTTTTAAGGTACTAACCTAGAAACAAATTCTAATTGTTAAGAATTTTTTTAAAACTAATCATAATTGTTATTAACAATTTAGGGGATTAATTATAAGTTGTTTGTTTTCTTTAACATTTAGTAATAAAAATCTACTTAATCTTTTGTATTTGAGACCCAAAATTAAATACCAGTTAAACTTATTATTGTTACTACTTATTTGTAATTGTTTAAACAATTTTTATAAACAATTTTAGTAATTTTAGTTCCTATTACCAAAAATTACGAATCAAAGGGTGCAATGTGCACTATTGTTGGTCAAAATAAACAACTATTACATATTAACAAATGAGTAGCGACGTTGTTTTTAGTTGTTTAAAGTTCATTTTTTTTAAATGTCGTTAAATGTGATACATTTTTTAAATATTTAATAAAATCAATTGATTAACAAAATGTTTTTAATTATTTGAAAAATAATAACCATTTTATAATTAAACTATATGTTTAAACTGTACTACAATAACACAATCATTTTAAATTAATCTATTTTTCTAATGTCTTACTCAAATTAAACAATTACCTACAGTAAATTTTTCACATCTCACCTGTGAGAAAGATCAAACATGGCGCACCCTACCGGACAAAGCAGCAACTACATAATATTGGCGCCAACTTTTGAATGTGTAAATGCTTTTTCTTTTAATATACACTTTCAGCATACTTTTACTATTATAGACGACAAGAAATATACTACAAAATAAATAAGTAAAAATAATAATAATACTAACTGTAGGTAATTGTTTAATTTAAGTAAGGCATTAGAAAAATAGATTAACTAAAAATGATTATATAAAAAAGCTAAAGTGTGAAGTCTAAAACCAACGTTTTTTTCAAATTTTTTAACTAACGTTGATTTCAATGTTATTAAAATTGATAATTAAATAAATGTAAAGTTGATCTTCACGTATGGATTCACTATGGTAAATAAAAAAGAGTATAGAAAAAACTGAAAGGATATGTTATTATAATACAGTTTGAACATATAGTTTGATTATAAAATTGTTATTAATTATAAAATAATTAAAATCATTTTGTTAATCAGTTGATTTTATTAAATATTAAAAAAATGTATCACATTTAACGACATTTAGAAAAAAATTAACTTTAAACAACTAAAAACAACGTCGCTACTCATTTGTTAATTAAGAATTGTTTAAACAATGCTTTGTGTAAATATTAACTATAATATGTAATAATTGTTTATTTTGACCAGCAATAGTGCACATTGCACCCTTTGATTCGTAATTGTTGGTAATAGGAACTAAAATCACTAAAATTGTTTATAAAAATTGTTTAAACAATTACAAATAAGTAGTAACAATTATAAGTTTAACTGGTATTTAATTTTGGGTCTGAAATACAAAAGATTAAGTGGATTTTTATTACTAAATGTTAAAGAAAACAAACAACTTATAATAAATCCACTAAATTGTTAATAACAATTATGATTAGTTTAAAAAAAATTATTAACAATTAAAATTTGTTTCTAGGTTAGTATTTTAAAAAATTTGGCTTTGGCTATTAAAATAATCGCTTTTTTAAAAAAGTTATCTTGATATTAAGGTGAAAAATGTTTTTTTAAACTTTAACATTAAATAAACAATTGCCAATTTTTTTTTAAAAATACGATCAGAGGCGTTGTGCTGAATTTTATCATCTTTGAATCAAGGCCAAGAACATCAAAATCGGATTATATTTGTGGGCTCTATGTTAATTTGTCCACGGCTGTGTTTTTCGTCCCACTGTGGGCTGCTTTAAAAATTCCCTTGTTGACTTCACAATTTTATTTTATTGATATGGCCTTCTTGTATAGACTTATGAATGGAGCTATCTTTTGTCCCTCACTCCTATCTATATTGAATCTGTCTGTTCCTAGAATTTTTTCTAAACGATATACATTATTTTCTGTAGCATTCCATAGAACTAATTATGGTAATAATTCCCTAATTACTCGGCTTAGTAGAGAAGCGAATATGATTTCAAACGAAATAAATTTTTTCGAAAGTAGCGTCATAAGGTTCACATCATCACTGCGTAACGTTGTGTTTAATAATAACCGAACTTGAATTAATATAGTAGCAACCTAGATTTAGTCGAAATATAATGTATTTTCTTCAGATTTAGGAATATTTTATGTTTAAAAGGGCATGCTCCGTTATGTTGATTAAATAAATAAATTATTATATAATTATTTTATTAATTTTATTTTATTAAACTAGTATATATTATTATATCATATAATTATGAATTAATTTTAATTTTTCTATTTATTTTTTTTTATTATTAATTATTAATTAATTTTTTTAATTAATATAATTAATAATTAATTTTTAATTATTTTTTTTTACAATTATTAATTAATTTTTTTAGTTTTTATTTTTATTAATTAATAATTAAAAAATGAACTGCTAAAAAAATGAGTTATTGTAAATTAGTAGTTAATGTGAACATGAATGTCCTCAAGTATTACGAAAGTCATCGTAGCGTGCGAGCGTGGTTAGGTGGTTAGGTTATCGGTTTGCGAATGTTAGGGTCGTGAGTTCAATTTTCGGCGTTTGGGAATTTTTTCTCTGTTAGGTATACCTATTTACATTAAATATATAAGGTATATAAAAACAAAAGTACACTGAAATCTGGATCGGTGAGCTCTGGATCGCTGAGACTCTGTTTACATAGTTTATAGGCGAGGAAAGGTAGAGGGCCGAGCGGGGACTCTAAAGTGGCGATCAGTGCCGTCCATAACTGTAGAGAAAAAAGGTTCGCAGTGCCCGATGCTATTAAAGCATTTACAGAAATACGAAAAATAAATCATTATTTAACAAATAAACAAAGATATGAAATCGCTACGAAGATTGAGGCACGAGAAACTAAAGAAAATAAATATTAATTAATATTAAAATATTATAATGAAATTTTAAAAGAAACGTGCACGCATAAAATACTTCGCACGGCCCTGTTTGTTTTGCTTTTCAGTCTCAACTGATCTTCTGGATCGGTGAGAAGCCATTCTCGATCAGTTTCACCGATCCAGATTCCAGTGTAGGTAGGGAAAAAGATTAAAAAATGAAATTAAACCATTATAAAACATAAATAAATATTAATTAATTAATTTAACTTTTTTTCAGTTATTTTAACTACGTTTTTATTACTGGCGCCTCTTGTAATTATGATAATTATTCACTCATCCTTTTAATTATTTACGCTTCCTGGAACTAGAGAAATAGTCAAAAAGTAGTAAAAACCAGGTTTTCTGTTTGCAGACGGTCATTAGAATTAGTAGGGCTTTAATAGGGGTACTTGTTTGGGGCCACATTAATTTCCCACTGACGGCCCCCATAAAATTTTGCGTAACGAAACTGGTGGGTCCCTAGCAATTTGCCCTATTTGGCCCCTAATGTTAAAAGGGTAAACTTCTACGGTCCCTCACAGTGGCACATATTGCAATTTCTACACGGGGAATTTGATAAATATTCTTAATTAATATTTATTAATTAAAGAAAGTGAATTTATCATTCGGTAATATTAATATTAAAGGTGAAAGAATTTAACAATTATTCCGAATCAAATCTCTCGAAAATAAACTTCTTGAGTAAGCACTAGATTTCATTATGAAAATACAATATATTTTTCATATGTATCGACAGCGCAGCTGTCCTAATACAGAAACCTGCTTTTTCTGAAAATCATTTTTTCGAAATTAATTAATAATTTCAAAATTATCAAAGAACTCAGAAAAAATTGGTCGTGGGCTCGTATCCCACCATGCTAACCAATTTTTTCTGAGTTCTTTGATAATTTTGAAATTATTAATTAATTTCGAAAAAATGATTTTCAGAAAAAGCAGGTTTCTGTATTAGGACAGCTGCGCTGTCGATACATATGAAAAATATATTGTATTTTCATAATGAAATCTAGTGCTTACTCAAGAAATTTATTTTCGAGAGATTTGATTCGGAATAATTGTTAAATTCTTTCACCTTTAATATTTATTAAATTAATTGTTAATCATAGTTGTTTAACCCGTGTAGAAAAATTGTTGGGTTCTAGTGTGGTGCTAGAAGGACAGTCTATTCTTTAACGGGCCACTGAAAAGACTGCCTGATCGTGAGCTAATCAGATCAGTGACGTTCGAACCACGTGTTGGTCCAGACTGGACGAGCTAATCAGGACTAATGAGCAGTGCTAATATTTAAAATTTTAGGTTTGATTTCAATATTTCAGTTAAATAAATTATACAATTTTTAAACTATAAAATTCTTAACTATAATAATTTTATTATTTATGAAAATAGTTGAATTATTGAGAAGAAATATATAAAAAATTTGTAAATACTTATTGAATTTTCATGAAAGGTTTTTTATTTATGAAAGTAATTAAATTTTTGCTTACATTTCATCAAAATTTTTGTTTAATAATTGAATTCTTTTAAAAAGTTTTATTAAAATAAAAGAACATTTTAGAAAATAATTTGAATTTTGCCAAGAATCTTAGTGAAAGTTTGGAAAAACATTGAATTTCAGAGATTGATTTTATTATTTATAAAAATAAATGAAATTTTAATGAGAATTTAAAAAAATTTATAAACATGATTTAATTTCTGCGTAGAATTTTGTTAATTTTGAAAATAATTAAATTTCTACAATAATCTATAACTTCTCCAACACTCAATTGTTTATAATGTTTTTAACTAAAATTCTTTTACAGATAAATTATTTTCAATAATTACTCAAATACAACATTTTAAAAAATTTATGTAACTTCAGGAGAATTTGAATTATTAGACATTATTAAAAAATCTAAGTTCTTTAAAATTTGTAATTAATTTCATTCAGAATTCAAACTTTATAAAATTTCAAATTAAAGTCTTGATTGTACTTAAAAAATGTTGAATTGTAGTGATGCCAATGAAGTCTCATATAGCACACAGTTAGACAGTCTATAGATTGGACCGTTCAGGTATATCCCATATAGCATAGGTGAGAGTGAGGCATACCGGACCCCTCTCAATATTTCCGAAATAGCGAAATTGGCAAAAGTGCAATTTAGAAATTTAAAACAACCATGTGTAGTATACCTTATTTTTTTTAATTTGCCATTTTTTACTTTTGTTTGTGCAACGCTGGGAGCAAAAGTTTTTTTTTTAGTTTTTTTCTACACTTTTACAAATTTTTTCTTAAGGAAATTCTGAGGAAATCCTGTAATATTTTCAAATATTAGGTCTTGGGTTTTGAAGGTACGCACCTCAGGAATATTTACCACCAAAAACTTTGATGAATTTGCAAAGCGTTTCTTTTTGACAAACATTTATTCTCAAAATGGGCTTGTGGGGCAAACCGGCCATAGGATATTTCCATTGAATTAAAGTTTCATAAAAATTATTTTTACATAAAATGTTTCTTTTATTAAAATATTTACTTACAAAGAAAAATAATTGTCTTCCAATGAGAATTGGACACTTTAATATTGTTTCTCTGATAATGACAAACGTCTTTATTTTTTTATTAAAAAAAAAATTTATTTAATTAATTAAAAATCCCGAATTATTATTTTCATTACTACAACCAGTGTTTACATGATTCTTTATGTTTTTTATTATTGTAGATTATGTAAATGCAATATTATAAATAAAAAACAAAACGGTCCGGTTTGACCATGGGAGATCCGGTTTACCCCAGGAGGTGGCTAAAAACGGACCATTTGCAAAATTTTTTTAAGTTAACACAGCAACTATGCAATAAAAGACAAAGTATTGGTGTCTCTGGGAAAAATTTGTGCAATTAAATGATCTTTCAAAAAAGCCATCGAAAAATGAAATCAATTGATTCCTTTAGTCACAAGAGTTAAAAAAACCATCAGTTAAACAGTCTAGATTAGACCGTCTAAGTGCGTCTAGTTGGGGCAATCACAAGACTTCAGGTTACCCTGAAATTTTTCTTCACGGGAAACAATTTGTTATTGTTAATTACTACTTTTTATATGGAGTACACCAACAGAGATGCAATTTTATCAAAATTTTGCAACTTACCTAGATGAATTTATTTATTTGTTATCTTAAGTCATAACGGTTTTGTTTATATTTACCATTTTGGTAATTGTTTAAAAAAATATTTGTTTTAAATTACTAACTCTTGACATAAACTATCTAGAAACTTGCAGTTTTTTCTAATTTTGCAATTAGAAAATTATACAAATAGTATGAAATAAAGTTAATTTATTAATTTATCATTTCAGCAATTGTTTAAATAAATAACTGCAAATTACTAACTTTCCCCACAAACCATCTAGAAAATTGCAGTTTCTTTCTAATTTTGCAATCAACTAAAACGAACATTATGCAATTCATTTATTATTTTTAAAAAGTATAAATTGAAGATAATTTATGATTTTAATAATTCAGAAATGGTTTGATCATTGTATTGTATTTTTCTGCATTGTATTCGTATAAGTATGCAATTTAATGAATATATATATATATATATATATATATATATATATATATATATATATATACCATTAAATAACACTTTTCGCCAAAATTTTGCTACAAGAATAAACGAAAGTGATTCTTACAGGATTTTTGACGTAGATCACGAATCTGTAAGTGAAATTATCTCATCACGTCTAAATTTTGATAAAAACGGGATCAATGTGTCGAAAAATGCCATTTTTGGCACTTTATGAACCTCTATAAATAAATAACTCGACATGATAAAAGTTTCTAATATGGCTTAAATGAGAGTTCGAACCCTCAACTTTAACATCCAAAAGCAAAAAAACCATGTCTCAAATTAATCAGCGAAACATATTAGGTCCGCGTTTTACATTTTTTATAATAATTGTTATAATAAATAATAATAACTTGCAGCAGGCGTCTTACCCACCCAGATGGGATATATGGCCAAATGCAGACCTTTTGTATTTTCGTTCTGATTCATTTATTATTTATTCTAGGCATTAGGTCCTTACATATGTTAATGATAAATAGTAAATAGTGTAGAAAAAAAGAATTGTCATTTAAAAATATCAATATTTATTGAATTTAGATGTAATTTTCTAATTGAGGGGCATCTATCCGCACTTAACCCTACTTTTGTACAATTTTTCATAGTGATCAATAAAAATGTGATTTTTTTGTTGTGCGGGGATGCGTCCCAAGGATCCACGCTGCGTGGTCGGTTCTGCCGACGCTGGGGCAGATTGTGCCGCATTAAATATTAAGTTGTTTAAATTACTGTAAATGATTTTATGCATAACCCACATAACACAATATTTCGCAGGGAGTTTGCAATGCAAAGTTCGGAAGTTCGCACAAACGAAATATGCAACAAAAAGATTTTTAAATTATCCTGCTTTCCTTTTGTCAACCAATAAAATCACATGTAACTTAAGAGAAAGATTTTCTTTTTGTTTCAGTAGTTGGTCGTTTAGCTCAGTTGGTTAGGTTGGTTGTTTTTTTTCGTTTTCGTCCGTCAAATGCGCGATCAATCCCCAGTCCTTCCAAATTGTTTTTCACAATAAAAAACTTTCTCAAAAATTCATAACTTACCAAAATTAATTAGAATAATAATGAAATAATAAAATAACCAAAATATAATTTTTTTCTTTTATTATAATATTATTTTTAATATTTAACAAATTATTATTTTTTTGAGCAAATTTACATCCATAACCTACTATCTAAAATTATCAGTGATAATTTTCGAACTTATCACGGATAACTACCAGATAATTCGCTGCGAATTAACATTTCATCTTTTCAGCGACTTCCCAGAGAATTCGCTCTGCGAACTCGCAAAAGGGCGGATATTTAGTTTTCGCCTGAAGTTCGCAGTGCGAACTTTTGAACTTCGCATTGCAAGCTCTCTGCGAAATGTTGTGTTATGTGGAAAGAAAAAGTAAAATAATTGACACATATTATATAGCGAGGTGTTGAAATAACACCAGAATAGATTAAAATAATCTGCAACATTTTAATCCAAATTTTTGAGTTACGAATTCAACATTTTTCGTTTTTTGAATGTAAATCCTTTTTGGGCCGTCCATTAACCACATGGACACATTTGGAGGGGAGGGGGGAGGGTGAATCAAAAGTCTAAGTTTGTCCACGAAGGGGTGGAGGGGTGTTAGAGCAAATGTCAGCGTTGACGTATAATCAAAGATATTTTCAAACTTAAGCTTAATCAGAATGATTATAAGTTTCAGTTAATCAATTTTCTTTTCAATATACTGACATTAAAATTAATTTTCCTGACAAAATTCTTTTTACAGAAAAATATGAATATTTACGGAAAATGACTAAAATTTATGATTTTAATTATTTTTTAAAATGACAATTATAACCCTTCCTGAATTCAATTATTTTCTACAATTTCCAACTAAACTTGAGGAGTTGTTTTGAAGAACTCGCTCGACGCTTGAACAAAAGGGATAATACCAGTCAGGCAGCAGAGAACGACCCAGAGGACCTTACTGCTGCCTGACTGGTATTATCTCTTTTGTTCGAGCGTCGAGCGAGTTCTTCGATACAACTCCTCACTTCGTCTCTAAATCAATTAATTGAAATAATTTTCTGAAAGTTCTTCTAAAATTCAGTTATATTTTAAAATTAGATTGATAAATTTTAATTAAAAATTTTAAACTTGGTTGTTTTCTCTAAATAGTTAAAAATAATTTTAGAATGTTATTTTTTGTATATATTTGAATTTTTGGAAATATGTAATTGAAAATATTGAATTTAAAAAATTAGAAGTTAATTTTCATTTTTAAATTTACCTTTAAAGATTTTTTATAATTCTTTAAAAATTGTAATAAAATACTTTAAATAAATTAATTATTTTTAATTAAATTTTACAAAATTTCAACTATTCAAAAAGATTTGTTTATAGTTATTTTTCACATTATATAAATCAAAATAATTTGTACTTTTTTTTACTAAAAATTGTGGTATTTTATGACAATTTTTTTTAAATGAGTCGAAAAGTCACAATTTTTTTAATTTTCCTGACAAAACATTTTTTCCTGACATTTCTTTTACTTTACTGACATTCTTGCTTTGAAATATGTTTGAAAATAATCTTTTTTATTTTTTAACATACAGGAGTACAAAAAAGACTTATTTTTTAAATGTCCAATATCCACTTTTAAAAAAAGATGTTGCATAGAACTTTCGAGTTAGTCTCAGAATTTTGATGGATTTAAATAAATAATTAATCTCCGAGTGCAGGTCGCTCTCACGTGATATATTGTGTACCCTAGGTCAAAAAACAGATCAAACAGACTGCGTCACAATTAGCCCCGAGCGAAAGAAACAATTAGCTCCATTAAGCCGTTTTTCACTTTTTATCAAATATGAAAAAATCAGTTGATTCTACAGTTAAGTATAATATACTATTTAATTCCTAATTGAATATGAATCATTTTAGTGAAAAAATCACATTGACAGCTTTAACAATTTAAAAAATAGACCAAAAGTTGCACACCTGAAAATTTATACTTACACTGTAAAAAGTAAATCTTAATTTAAGCTTAGTCTTAAATTCAGCATTGTCTGCTCTAATGTTAAATCATACAAAATTCATTGCTTAAATTCAGCATTGACTGTCTTAAAAATGTTGCGTCTTAATTTAAGACTGCCTTTCTGCCTTAAAATAAGACTTTCTTTTTACTGTGTACAGAGCGTCAAAGCACAAAGACACTAACAGCTGTTTATTTCGCTCAGCAAACGAAATGAAAATGCTTGCCAAAGGTGTGTAGGTGCAAAATAATACATCCCTCATTTCAATTTTTTAAAAACCTTTTTTCGTTTTTGAGATATAATTAACGGCATAACCTTCCCCCGTCACTTTCAACCCCGCTCTCCCCTACAAAACTTCTGTCTAAATGAGATTCGGGCAAAAGGTGATTGTGTCTAATAAAATTGTAACAACTGAAAATTCTCAAAAATGAGTTTAAGGGCCTACTCATGCGCCTCGCCCCGGGCAGTGATCCATTACGCTGCGGACTGAGGCGAAATGTTTCACAATTTTTTTCTAAACAATTGTTTTAGAAAAAAAGTATGAATGATATGAGGAAGTATTTTTTTAAATTAAAAACTGAGTTGTTGGGCTAAATTTTCCATGTTTTAAAATTTTAATTAAAGCATGAATTAGGAAGTTAAAAAACAAAAAGTGAAAAGTGAGCCATTACGACCGGGTCTCCCCTACACATGACAAACATAAGACTTAATTGCCGATAATTAACCAAACCAAAAAGAAAAAATGTCACTCAATCTAACATTTATCCTCCCGTATGGATATTTTGGCAAATGAAAAGTTTCTATTCAATTTAAATTTTGCAACCGTTACAATACCGCCACTTACTTGTAAATACATCCCTCATGTACTCTACATCCAAGCATTTGGCAATTTTCGACTTTTTCGCTCTCGTCTATCGGATACAAATTCATGGCAAATTTCCTCTCCTGATACTTAATTTTTAACTGCAATAATCCACAATATTGTCCACTAGCGCAATAGACAATATATTTTTCCCTTTAATAATAAATTTCGCTCTGCCTCTAAGTCGTGGCGTTCCCCACGTTGGGCGTTAATTTGCGACATCTCGAACACCACAACACCGAAAACGATAACAAACACTAGAATCAACTTCTCGAGTGAAATGATCCCCCCAATCTGAGAAATGATTTACCAACGACCCCAATCAATAATTTTCCTGGAAAGATTCACACACAACAGACAAAAAACTCCACGAAATAAAACTCAGTATTTACTTTACAATTTACACATCTTTTACTATATTAATCCACCAAAGAATTATAACAATTATTCACGACGAGAACTATACTTACCAAAATGTATCTCTTTGTAAATCAAAACCAAATTAATTAATTTTGAAAAAGTTATCCACTAATAGCTTTGCAAGTTTTTTATAACCCTTTTGGTGCTAAAATAATACCCCTGAATTTTCTGCGCCACTATCAAATAAATATTTACTTGCATCCAATACAATTTATTTGACTACAATAAAAGTTATTGGGTTGAAATAATAAATATTTATTTGGTGCATGTAAGTATATTTATTTCAACCAAATTAACTTTTCTTCATTCTTTCTTTCTTAAACTTAACTTCATGATTTCTGATCTTTTCAGATTTACTTTTATTTTCTATTTAGTTGCATATTACAATGCAAATCTTTTACGTAATACACGAGAAAGCTTGCGATAACGATTAATTCGTGCATACAAAGAAAACAAAAGTTAAATTAAATTGTTGCGTGACTAAAAGAAGTTTCATAGAATCATGATTTGTAGAAAATATATGAAATCAATTATTCTCCAAATAAGGTATTAAATGGTACAACCTGTTTAATTTCTTTCGATTTCTATAGAAATTTATTAATTGTGTAATGATCTTAAGGGGTTACACCTCTGTAGACATTTAAAAAAAAATTTTAATTTTTTTATTAGTTTAAAAAATTTTTTGAACCTTCTAGAATAAGAAAGAAAATGATTTATACATGTCTGAAATCGATTTCAATTTCAAGCTTTTTTACCGGAGAAGAATTTGAACTTACATAAAACATGCATTACAAAAATGGCTCCAGTGCGGACATTTTCAAATATTTATTAATTAAAATTTGTAATTTTTAAGTTGAATATATAAGTCAATAACTACTTAAAATATTTTTACTATATTTCCTTTCCTTACATTAAAAAAAATTATTGAACAAATGCTTCTTATAGCCCGCTGTAGTGGTGTTGCTCTTTTAACGCAATTTTCTCAAAACACAGTTTTTGAAATCTGCAAGCAGTATAACTCAAACAATTTTCAATATTTTTAATGGGGGGTTTTTATTACATTTTTAAAATTAAATTTTGAACAGAAATACGTAGGGGTTTTTTGATAAGTTAATTTACACAATTGTTATAGACAATTAAGTGTCGTTTTCTTTGCTCAAAAAATGAGTTTTTTCTTCAAATGCTTGCCAATTACACAAAAATCAATATTTTTAAAATCCCCTACCTATTTCTGTAGCTATTGTCATGTAGATTAAGAAAATTTTTTTTATTTGTTTCTAGACTGAAATTTACATTACTTATACTGCTTGCCGTAGAGCTCCTGGAAAAAAATATGCATTACTAAAAAACCATAAAAACCATAAAATTACAATAAAAAAAATCTGCCCGCCCTTCGGGGGGACACATTCTCATCCGCGCTTCGCGCGGAGGCTCGCTAGTTTCAGCGCGCCTCGGGGCGCGCGAATACCGGTCGTCGCGCTTCGACGACTATTTCGCACGTCGCGCTCCGCACGTTGTTGCGCGCTTCGCGCGCAGATGGCTCGCTTCGCTCGCAGTAGTTTTCGATTATTGTACATTATTTGCGTTCTTGATCTTCTTCCTTCTTGTATATAAAATATTATCTATATGTTTTAAAAAAATTCAGCTACAATATACTGACTCCTAGCCAATAAACATTTCGCTGTAGATCTAACTCAATCAACTAAGACTACGTATCAGACACGCTATATTTTTCTTGAGCCCCTAAATGATTTATTTGTCTTAAAGTTACTACGACTTTAAGGTATACATTCTCATTAAATGTGTGTTAATTTGAAGATTATCATGACATTAATTCTACTTTCATCGAAAGAAAAAAATTATATATATTTAATAAATCACCATACCCTATACGAAGAGAAAAATAAATAATAATAAATACAGATTCCTGCATTTCTAGTATAAACGGTACAAACAACATAAGCATTTTATAATCTTAGTACAACAACAAAAAGAACAATTCATGCAATAGAAATAATTTATTTTCTAGACATTTTGAAAAAATTTTTAAATTTGTATAATTTATGTCTTATTATAAATTGTCTGGTGGTCGAACTAAATTACTTTAAACTGAATTAGATCATGTACATTAACCGAATAAAGAAATAAACGTCCTTTCATAAAATTATATTAATTTGCTGAAATTAAAAAATTATAATCAATTAATATCTTATAAATCGGCCTTCAGTGACGTCCAATTTAATTTCAAACAAAAAACAATCAAATCGGTTGAAAATTTAAGGGTATACTTATTTCTGAATTGAAAATTATTGTTAAAAATTTTAAATAAATATTATTCCATAAACAAATTATTTTAAAAATGTCCAGATATATGCAATGCAAATAAATTTGGTAGAAATAAAAAGGACCCAAAATTCTATAAAAAATTTTATAATTTAACAATACTGAAAAATAAAAAAAATTGATCTGCATAACAATTACAGGAAAACATTTGAATCATGTTGGAAGTAAAAAAAAAACTTATAAAAAAAGTCTGGCCCAAAAACTTACAAAAACAGTCTGGCCCAAAAACTTAAAAAAAAAAAAAAAAAATTTTGAAAATTTAAAAATGTTGTATTTTTGTTGTTTTTTGTTGAAATGGGCTGTCCAACGAACTCAGGCTTCATTTTAGTGGACTAAAGAAATCCCCCAAATTGCAAGTCGATTCTTAAAAATTTACTCGAGTTATCGTCGAGACAAAAATTTCTACAGACAGACAGACAGACACTTTTCTAAAAACCATTTTTTTGGAATCAGGGGGTCATGAAACGTAAAGATTTATGAAAATTAGAAATTTCTCAAAATCGCACAAATCCAAGACTTTCTCATTTTTGATGAGAATGTAATATAAAAATAATAAAACTGACTCGATACAATGCAAAGAAAAATTAATAAAGAAAGAATTATAAAATTTAATTAAAAACTAAAATTTGAAATTTAAATTACAACTATTAAAAAATAAAATATTTAAACAAATGAAAATTTGATAATAACAAAAAGAAAAATTTGGCGCGTCCGCCATTTCACTTCTTCACACCCAAATCATTCCTCGTCATTCTCGTTTGGACTGTAATAAAATTTACTCCTTTTATTTTATAATAAAATTACAAAATCTATGACACCGAAAGTTACTGGGTTGATTCTAGAATTTAACCCCTAACTACGCGCGCGGACGGAAACTAGGGTCGTGCACGCTAGGTCGGAAATTATAAAATAACCGAAAAAAACTAGATATCGAACTACGGTCGATATTCATGCCCGTCGCGAAATTAGTGTATGTTTCATGTATGTTCTGGACATCCTGACCTGATTAGCTCCTCAAGGCCAAGTTGTCCAGGTGTATGTGTCTTATCTGTTGAACGATTAGCTACTCAGTTCAACAGGGGAATATTTGTAAATGTGTGTATAATAGAGGATGGTAAAAAATAACATGGATGTCTCAACGTCCCCGGTTAGCGCCCCACGTTCAGTTAAGACTAAAAGGGAAAGGGTACAGAGACTACACGGTGGAGCTCCACACGGTCTTCTCTGCACCAGGTAAAAAATTATAAGAACGATAACGAAGGGTGTTACCTGGATTCGTTAGCGCCCGAAGTCCTTGTACAACTCCTTCTAGGAATTGCAAGAGCTGGTGAACAGATTAGCTTCTCATGTTCACCTTCTCAAGCGAGGAAGATCTTCCCCTAGCCAGGATTAGCGCCTCTCTGGCCAGAAAATAGATCGAGGGTGAGAAATGAAAGTGAGCTGCTGTCGATCGGCCTCGGAGCAAGCACCGAGTCCGGTCGTAGGCAGACTGATGAAAACGAATGTGCAACCAAGTATTATAGATCGCTGGGCCCACAGAAGGTATAGCGTGAGGTGAGAGAGAACCCACGTGATGCGCGGCAATGGGTGCGCTATCGGCACTCTCTACCTGTCCGCCGAGCCCGTGTAGAAATTGCCATAACTAGGCCATAACATGGCATGAAACACCTTCCCAGATCTGGCCCAAGTCTGGCCAAACTTAGCCCCAATCTGGGAAGGTGTTTCATGCCATGATATGGCCTACACAATGATCAAAAGATATGGCCCCTATTTGGGCCACGGTTGAATTTCTACACGGGCAGTGAGCTCAGTAATATACATAGATATACTACACGTACAAAAATGAATGAATTTTACTCTTTCAGAAACTTTAAAATTCTCACGTCAAAAATAACGCGATATCATTACAATTGTTATTATAAATTAACCTACAACAATAGTGTGAGTAAAAGTATAATAGTAATTAAAAATAATAAAAGTATAATAGTAAAAGTAAAATAATACCCAAGTAGAAACCTAATACTGGTATAGTACTGGCTGCCAATATAGTAGAACTGAGCTAGTACTGGGAAAACCCTGACTGGCAACACTGTCCAGTACTGATTTTATACTGGCAGTCAGTACTAGGTCAGTATTGAAATCTTACTGGCATAATACCGCCTTATTACTGATTCGCAGGTAAAATTTAACAAATTTGGAAAATGCTGTAATGCGTTCTCGAAAACAAAACTTACTTTTATTAGCTTATTGAGACAGAAACATCTTAATTTAAGATACTTTAAAAAACTTACAGAAGTATCTTACTTTTTTAAGATAGAAAAAATATCTGAGACATATAAAGCATCTTAAAAATCTGTAAGATACTTTCGAAAACATCTTATTTTAAGATGTAAGATACCAGTTTTCCATCTTACATCTTATGTTAAGATATCAAATATGATACTTATTTTTGCAGTGTAAATAAACTTTTATGAGTATCAAAAAACATGTAAGTAATTGTTAGAATTGTTTTTATTGAAATAAGTTTATAAAAAAATATTTTTCTTATTTTCTTTCATTAATTTAGACATTCTAATTTATTTTAATTAATGACTAAATTATTATTGAATTGAAGAAAGTGAATTTATCATTCGGTAGTATTAATATTGAAGATGAAAGAATTTATCAATTATCCGAATCAAATCTCTCGAAAATAAATTTCTTGAGTAAGCACTAGATTTCGTTATGAAAATACAATATATTTTTCATATGTATCGACAGCGCAGCTGTCCTAATACAGAAACCTGCTTTTTCTGAAAATCATTTTTTCGAAATTAATTAATAATTTCAAAATTATCAAAGAACCTAGAAAAAATTGGTTAGCATAATGCAAGGAGGTATAGTATATATTAAGGAACTCGGAGAATCTTGGGGTGCATGTAGCTCAGTGGTCAGAGCAGTCTACCGGCAATAGAAGGGTCGTGGGCTCGTATCCCACTATGCTAACCAATTTTTTCTGAGTTCTTTGATAATTTTGAAATTATTAATTAATTTCAAAAAAATGATTTTCAGAAAAAGCAGGTTTCTGTATTAGGACAGCTGCGCTGTCGATACATATGAAAAATATATTGTATTTTCATAACGAAATCTAGTGCTTACTCAAGAAATTTATTTTCGAGAGATTTGATTCGGATAATTGATAAATTCTTTCATCTTCAATATTATTATTATTATTGTTAATAATTATTTAAACTTATCCTTTATGTAACACTATTAAGAATTATAAACAATCATTTATATATAAGACGGAAAAATATCGCACCCACGGGAGATTGAACCCAAGACCACGAGGACGTAAGCCGAATGCATATACCGCATAGCCACGCAAGGTTGGAAGCGATAACGCTTAAACTTTCTTTTGAATTATGGGACCGTTATATACAGTGCTATAATAACAATATAAATTGACTGTATCATATTTATTTAGAGAAAAATTATCGCAAATATATTGAATAAATAAATTAATTAATAAAAATAATTAATTATAATTTATTATATTATTATGATATACAAAATAATTAATAATAAATTTATTACATAATTAATGTCTTTGTTGATGGTCAATGTTTTTAAAAATCTTAGAAAATATTTTAATAATACTAGCGTCGTTGTCCTCGCTCGGAAGACATTGTACTTGTTTATTTCCACTTATATTTTATTAAATAACATCTCCATTGATAATAAATATGAAAAAAATTTTATTTAAATATATACATATGTATGTGTTGTGAATTTATGTGTATGTAAATACATACATACATACATGTGTATGTAAATAATAATTTTTTTTATTTTCTTTTTAAAAATTATTTGTTTGCTTTGAAATGTTTGTTATTTAACAGTTCTATTTGTTCATAAATTAAGATTTAATTATTTTAAACATTGATATTTTCTTTTGACCTACTTGTAGTTAATTTTAAAGTATTAATTTTCTAATTATAAAATAAAAATATTTCTACTTACATATATATACACGGAGAGAAATTCTGTTTTAATATTTCGTATTATTATATTAGTATTTAGTAAAACCGATTGCAATTTGGGGAAAACGTGCCTTTTTATTAATTAATATTACCATTTTTAAGAAAGTTTCTAATCAAATTATTACCTTGTATTATTCTGAAGTAACAGAAATTAGAATAGTCAGTAAGAAATTTTAATATTATAAGTAAGAAAGTCTACAATAGTAAAAAGTATTACTAGAGAATTATACTAAATACTATCGAAGTATTGCATAAATTGTAAATTTAGTAACGAATAGTGTTATCGACTATATTAAAAATTATGACCAGCCTAGTAGCAGGCTTTCGGCTGTCAAAGAGCGGTTACGAAACTGTCCGAGATTAGCCAAACATTTTAGTCGAGCAGTCCCGAAATTATCCGAGCCAAACTTCGTGGCATTTCAGACATTTAAGTTTAATTTCTTTTTCAATATAAATAAGTAAAAATTTACGACTAGATTAGTCGAAACTAACTATTTATTAGTAAAATCTGCTAATTCAAAAGCAAAAAGTCAGTTGCCAATTCAAATTAGTAAATATTTTTACTAATTAATTAAGAGAGTTTTCAATTATTATTTAAAATTTTAACTAAAATATTCATATTTAAATTAATTTTTATTAGAAAATTCTACGAAAATTCAATTATTTAAATACAAAAATAAATAATTTATTGAATAGTTGAATGATTCTTTTCCCTTGCTACTCGTGGGACTTCAAATGGAGAATCAATTTAACAAATTAAATTTGGGTGACCAAAGGGTTTCAGTGGCTGCGTCTACAACCTCCTCGGAGGCTGTGGATGTGACGGTCTTGAACCCTGAGGTCGTGGATCAGTCCTCCCCTTCCTCTTTGGCTGTTCCTTCGGGTCCTTCGGGTCCTTCGGGATCTGATGGTAATGTGGTCCTAGGTGAGGGTGGAGGCTCAGGGGCTGTAGAAAGGCCTCTAACCAAAAGGAAGCGCCTTAACGGTTCTGAAAAGAAACGGTTAAGGAAAGAATGGCTTAAAGCCGGTGTAACCAACTCTGTTTCCTCGGATGTTGCTACTGGCTCGAAGAGAAAGAGTGGTCAGGATGCGTCACCCCTGGAAAAAGAGGGGATAAGGAGACCAAAGTCGGTCCAGCAGAGTACCAGGAGAGAGGGGTACAATGTTGGGCTAACAATGGCTCAAAGGGCAAATCCTCTTACGATGGTGGTCTGTAGCGAGGGTTATCCAGACGTGGCGCTTACAGATGAGCAGTTTGGACTTCTTAGGAAGACCGTTGTGACGCTCACCTGCAAAGAGCCGGTCGAAAGGTGGCCGCGCTTTGAGGCTTCCTTCTGCAGAGGAGGAGTCTTTATATTCATCGCTTTCAACCCGGAGGCTAAGGAATGGCTGACGAAATGTGTGGCCGACCATGAGCCCTGGGAGGGAGCGAAGCTGAAGATTGGTGGGGTTGAAATGCTCCAAATAATGGTAAAGGCTACTGCGTGGTTCCCGGGAGAAACGGCGGACGCGCGGACGGTCTTGCAACATTTGGAGGCCTTCAACCCCACGTTGAAGACATCGACTTGGCGTATGCTGAATGTCGATGGGTCTCAGGTGGCTAATAGGGGTGACAAGAGTTTTCTTCTTATTGCTCAGGTCCCTGAAGGTCAGGCGAGGGCTTTAGAGGCCCTCGAATTTAGGCCTCACTATCACTTCGGGCGGATAACCTTTAAGGTCACTGTCCCTGATCGTGATGGCTCAAACAATGTAGAGGTGGGTGAAGAGCAAACATAATTCACTGTTTGTAAGCTTACCGCTACTCAGATTAACTTGCATCATAGCAAAGGCGCCTCAGCAGTACTGATGAGGGGCTTGGCTAAGATGCACACAGGCATCTCACTAATCCAAGAACCATGGTTAGTAAGAGGTGTCATTAGGGGGCTTGGTGGGGCTGGTGTAATCTGTTACAGGGACTGCAGAGCTGCCAAACCCAGGGCGTGCATTCTTACTAAGGGCGTTAACGCAACTCCACTATTGGACCTGTGCTCAGGGGACCTAATGGTGGTGGTAACTAACCTGGAGGGTATAGGTAAGACGGTCGTTGTATCGGCATATTTTCCGTATGATAATAAAAATAATCCGCCAATTGAAGTTTGTAGGTTGGTGGACTACTGTATGGAAAAGGGACTTCCTCTGCTGTTGGGCTGCGATGCAAACTCACAACATACGGTGTGAGGGAGCTCAAAGGACAATCAGAAAGGACAGGAGCTACTGGAATATTTAATAGGAACAGACCTAGATATTCTTAATAGGGGTTCGACCCCGACATTTAGCAATGCGATTAGGCAGGAAGTGATTGATATCACTATCTGCTCCAAAAGCATTGTAAATAAGGTAAGAAGATGGAGAGTTTCTAATGAACCTTCACTTTCTGACCATTCACAGATAGTCTTCGAGGTAGAGTCTGCGGTCCGATCCGAAACTAAGTGGATTCGTAATCCCAGAAAGACGGATTGGGCTAGCTACAACTCAGAACTTCGAAGGACACTTTCTGGTTTACCGGGTAAGATAAGAGATTGTCAAACCCTAGATGAGGCGGCCAATGATTATACAAAGGCTATTATGGCAGCTTATGAAGGTAGCTGCAAACCGACAAAAGTATTTTCAGGAAAAGAGGTGTGCTGGTGGAACGAGAGATTAGAATATCTCAGGAAAGAAACTAGGAGACTCTTTAAGCGTGCCAAGAAAAGGCGCACGACTAATGGTTGGTCTGACTTTACAAAAATGAGAGACGACTATAGAAATGAAATAAGGAAAGCAAAACAAGCCAGTTGGAATGCTTTCTCTTCCAGCATCGAAAAAGGGAAAGAGGCAGCCAGATTGGATAAGCTGCTTGCCAAGAACCCTGATGCAATTTTGGGCACTTTATTATTGCCGAATGGGACTTTCTCTGAGTCGGACGATGAGACCTTGGCTTATCTGGTCCAGGTACACTTTCCGGACTTTTCAAGGTCGGGAGAGGGCGGACATGACCCTGGGTCGCCAACAAACCTTCCACAGGCTGAGTATCGGCCGCGAAGGCAGCTGGCTAACAGGATCGTGAATGCCGAGAGGATCAGATGGGCCGCGGAATCTTTTAGTCCCTACAAGTCTCCCGGTCCTGATAGCGTCTACCCTGTTCTCTTGCAAAGAGCGATGGACGAGGCTGTTGGGCCATTGGTGAGGATTGCGAGAGCGAGTCTGACTCTGGGATATGTCCCGACAGCGTGGAGGGGTACGAAAGCCGTATTCATACCTAAAGCGGGCAAGAATGGGTATACCTCACCGAAGGATTTCCGTTCAATTAGCCTTACATCCTTTATTCTAAAACTAGTTGAAAGGTTGGTGGATAGATATATCCGCAGTGAGATTTTGGAGCGGTTCCCGCTACAAAAGGATCAATATGCGTATAGAGCAGGATGCTCTACGGAGACAGCTCTGTCGAGAGCAGTTGACCTAATTGATGGGCAACTGCAGAGTCAGGGTTTTGCTGTAGGTGTTTTTATGGACATAGAAGGGGCTTTTAGTCCCCCCAAAAGGCTTTAAACCAGGTAGACAAATGGTGTAAGAGGGTAGGTTTATCTGTAAATCCGGGGAAAACGGAAGCGGTTATCTTTACCAGACGGTATAAGTGGAATGCCTCGTGCTCACTTACGCTGTCCGGAAAAGAGATCCAATATACAGAGCAGGCAAAATATTTAGGAGTAATCCTGGATAGTAAACTGCTTTGGAAAAAGCACCTGGAGGAGAAGTGCAAGAAACTTACAGCTGCTCTGTGGCAATGTAGAAGGGCCATAGGCAGTAGCTGGGGTCTTAAACCGGATACACTATTGTGGATCTATGAAGCAATTCTGCTCCCTAGGCTGACGTATGCTTGCGTGGTCTGGTGGAGTAGAGTTGAATTAAAAACATCACAAGCAGAATTGGAAAGGTTAAGGGGGATGGTACTTAGAGGAATAACGGGGGCGGTGCGTACAGCTCCTACTGCTGCCCTTGGTGCCCTCTTGGGGCTAGAACCTAAGTATGATTAGGGACAGAACTGTCCCTTTGTACCTCTTCGACAAAAAGTATAAGAATTATATACCTAGTAGAGAAGATTGGATAAATGGACTGACAAATATTCCAGCTGACTGTGAAGTCTGGTACACAGATGGATCAAAAGGCGGGAATGGAGTTGGTGCAGGAATCTATCATGTAACCTCTCAAGTGGGACACTCTTTTAAGTTAGGGACCACTGTTACTGTGTTACAAGCCGAAATTGTGGCGATACTTTATGGTGCTGTTGAAGCCTTGAAAAATTGTCGCGACAAAGATATTTTTATTCTTTCGGATAGCAAGGCAGCTATTTTCTCCTTGAAACGATACGTATCAACATCACGGCTGGTCGGTGACTGTCATGAGGCACTTAACAAACTAGCTAAAACTAACCGCGTTACCCTTCTCTGGATCCCTGGTCACAGTGGATTCGCGGGAAACGATAGGGCGGATGAGCTAGCCAAAGAAGGGGCTAGAAAACAACTTATTGGGCCCGAACCGCCCATTGGTGTTTCCAATAAATGCCTGACACTGGGAATTAAACAGTGGATAGCTGCGGAACACCAAAGGGAGTGGCGGGCAACTAAGGGCTGTAGACAAGCCAAGGTACTCATGGGAACTAGTATTGACCCTATGAGGAAAGCGGAATTCCGCAAATTAAATAGGAAAGAGCCAAAGATCATAACAGGGCTATTAACTGGCCATGGTGATCTGCGCTATCATCGGCACAAAATGGGGATTGTAGACGACCCGAAGTGACGTAGGTGTGCAGAGGAACACGAAACCTCGATACACATGTTGTGCTACTGCCCCGCACTTGTGAAGGAGCGGGAACGCATTACGGGCTACTTCTTTCTGGGGGAGACCGTTATTGCTACCAGAAACCTGGCCGAAGTCCTCCTGCTGTGGAAAGGACTTCGGATATAGGGACTGTTATGGGGAACGTAAAGGGATTACCCAAGCGTTAGTGGTATGACCTGAAAGGTCATAGATTCACAACCCTCATTTCTTAATAAATTCTCAAATGTACTAATAGTATTGCTCCAAAATTTTATGGACTGCCGAAACTACACAAAAATAATATCCTTATGAGACCAATTACATCTTTTATAGGTAATCCAATATATAATATATCAAAACTTGTAGCAAAAATTTTTTAAAAATCTCCAAATACTGAAAATAAGCTTAATATTACAGACAGTTGGGAGTTTAGAAATAAATTTAATAATATTTTTATTCCTCCAAATTTTACCATCTTTTCACTTAATATTGTTTCCATGTAGGGTCATTTGAGGTAAACTGTAAACAAGGAGTAAATGTAAACAGTAGATGTTTCAGCTAAATTTACAAATTTAAAAATAAGTTCGACGTTAATTTTTGACAGTACTACTATCTTACAAATTGAAATAATAACTATATATATAAATAATGAATAAATAACTGGAAAAGGAAAAATTTAGAAATGTTTTATATTAAGAACAATACTAATAGTATAATAATTATAGAACATATATTGACAACTTAGATAAAATATACTATAATTTAATTACGTCTTTTAAAACATAATTTAAATAAGTATGATAACATAGATATCTGCTTCATCAACTATACCTGCACTCTACTATACAACCTAACCTTTCTGTCAAAACTCTCTAATCATAGAAGCACATTTCCAACAAATAATGTGTTTCTACAAAGCCTTTAAAATTAATTAAATTAAAAATAAAATTTAATTACGAGAAACTTAAAAAGTTTCTTGAATAATATAAAAAAACTTCTATTTTACATTTATAATGTTCTTTTAAAAGGTAAGAAGCTTTCAATTTCATAAATGAAAACTTAACCTATAAATTCAATTAAAATTAAAACAATTTTTTGTTTTCTCTTTTAGATCATTTAATTTTTGTTCAATCCTTTTTGAAATCTTATAAACTATGTCTGACGCTTGGATAATAAAATGTATTTCGAAACTAGTTGGGATATTAATAAATTTCGTTAAAAAACAAACCGTTTCTAGGCCTTCTCATTACTCAACAAATTAATTAATACGGTCAAACAAACAACAAAAATTACAAAAAATTTTAAAAGGTACACTACCGACAGAAATTGTCGGTACGAACGATGGGCGAGCTACGAAAAAATGCTGCCGAAATTAAATTAACATATTTTATTATTGAAAAATGATAGAAACTTGATTCTTGGATCCTTTGAAAGCCAATTAAATTCTGCGTCGTTTGATATATAAATGAAAATTATTTAATACTTTTGAGAAATTTGATCACCTAAAAGATTTTGAAAAAAAATGGATTAATTTTTCTATTTTTATGCACCATGTTTGAGTGGCTGCACATTTTAGAAAAATTTAGAGAAAAAATTTAAACTCTAGCAACATAATCTTTAAAGTCTCAGCTTTTATTTGAGCCTTGAAAATTGAAAATCCGTTCAGTAGTTTTTAAAATATCTAAAAAATGTCCAAGCATGTTGTTTTATAATTTAGGCGGTGATACACACTTATTGCACTCTCGCTGCTCACCTGGTTCGTTGCGGCAGTGCCGAATAAGCGGCATATAGAGTGGGGGTCATATTTGGAGCCCTTTTTAAGTCTTTTATAATTTAAGTTTTAATATTCATTAACAATTTAATAATTGTTAAAGTTAATTATTATATACATAAATAAGTTATCATTTTACAAACTTTCATGACCAAATAGTCGTTTATTTTGGGAAAAAAGTCACTCTCTAAATTTGAATCAGCGAAAATTCGCTGATTATGCAGCTATAAGTATGCAGCTAATTCAATCAGCGTATATAGGCTGAAATATCAGTGACTGTAAGTTAAAACTCTTCTCCGGTAAAAAAGCTTGAAATTTCAATGAAATCGATTTCAGACATGTATAAATCATTTTCTTTCTTATTCTAGAAGGTTCAAAAAATTTTTTAAGCTAATAAAAAAATTAAAATTTTTTTTAAATGTCTACAGTGGTGTAACCCCTTAAGTGTGTGTTTATATTTAAGTTATTCGCGAATATATATAGGTTAGTTCATAAGTGTTGATAAACGTCGAAAAGTGATACAACAATAATTGTTCTTTGTCTGTGTGATTAATTATCCAAATATGTGAATGAATGAGTGAATTTCAGAAAAATTGTGTGAACAAGTGGAAATTATTTTACAGAAATAGACAATTTTTTTGAAAGTCAATGAAAATCTCAAGCAAGGTACGTATCCAAAAATCAAATACCGAGTCAATAAAAATAACTCGTTATTTTTTTCCATGTTTTCAAAACTTCGAGTACATTCGTAACACAACGATGAGTAGGTGTATTGAAAGCAGGGACTTTCACGAAAAATATGTGTCGGGCCTTGGCACGACACAAATAACGCTTGGAAATTCGTGCCGTGCCTTGGCACGACACGAAGTTCGCTTGCGTACTCTCTAAATTTGAATCAGTTAAAAATAACTGATTTAAAAGCAAAAAGTCAGTCACTAATTCAAATAGTACACTGTTAAAAATTTTGGGAATTTTTCCAAACTTTTGCATGGGAATTTTCCTAAAACGTGTTTAGAAAAATTTTTTTCCCAAAAAAATGGTAATTTTCCTGAGCGTTTGGAAATTTTTATATACAAATTGAAATTTTTCTAAATTCTGTTAGGAATGACATTTTTCTTAATAGAAATGGTACTTTTTCTTATTTTTAAGAATTTTTTCGATAAGATGCAGAAATATTTTTTTCAGAGATATTGGAATTTTTTTGATAATTAGAAAAATTTCATGCTTCAATTTCAATGTTTAACAAAATATTTAATCAGATTCTAATTAAAAGTAAGAAATTATTAAATTTTTGAAAAATATTTATAAAAAAATGGAAATTTTTTTATTAGATTCAAATATCCAATTACTTGTCAATTACTAAATAGAGATTTTTTATATTATAAAATTATTTCAAATGTAAAATACAATGATAATTTGTTATCTGTAAATATTTGTTTATAATAATAATAATAATAATAATAATAATAATTAAGTATGGGTAAAAAATCAAAGATACTAGAAAATATTAAATTTTACACTTTGAAAAATTAATTTAATAAATAATCTTTGTAAAGAATATATAAGTTTTTAAAAAATTTAAAATACAGTCCGTAAAACCGTTTTTAAAGCAAAAAGAAGATGTTTAGAATATTGTTTCGGTTTGAAAGGTTAGTCACATCTGGCTTGTCTTGGGATGACCAGCTAAGGGTTTTTCGTTACTAAAGAAAGTCTATTTTATGAGTTTTTCTATACCCGTTTTTTTCTTATAGATTTATCTAACTTATAAATTTGTGAAATTTCTTGTAAAGAAATATTTTTAAAAAGTGTTTGGAAATTTTTTTATTTTTCAAAGAAATTTCACAAGGATAGCATTTTCAGCGTCAGTTGCTCTCAAGCATTTACCGAGATCAGTTTGAAAACGCCAGTGAAAAACTTATAAATCTCTTTAAAAGTGTATGTGCAAAATTTTAATAGTGAAAAATAGTGTTATGTAAAAAGCGTACATAAAGTAAATATTGATTATATTTTTATTAATTTATTAAAACATTTAATTTAAAAGTGATTATACAGATATATCAACAATTTCAATTAAATTTACATCTAAGTCAGACAATTTTTAAATGATTAACTCTCATTACTAATATTTATAAATAAAAAAGATAATTTCTTTTAATCTAAATTAGTCACTTTTAACTAATAAAATAAGACTTTACTAATTCTTTTTTAATAACCAATAACTGGTAATAGAAAATTAATAATAAATTTGTTGTTTTTATATTTTTCAGTATGCCGTTTGTTGTAAGTAAGCCGTTTTAAGGACACCAAAAATAGGACAACAACGTCAACGAGTTTTTTACAAAATACTTATTTTTTCTTATAAATGAATAAATAAATTATTTTTAATTTCAGATATGACAAAAGTTGTTTTATTCAAAAAATCCAAAAAAATTTTCTATTCTAATTAAGAGAATTTTTGTACCTGTTTAATGGGATTTTTGAAACCTTTTTATAACATTAAAAGGGGATTTTTCCAAACGTTAGAGGGAATATTTACAAATTTTTAGAAATTTTTCTATATTATTTTAAGAGAATTTCTAAATTTTTGGGATTTTTTCTATACTATTACATGAGAATTTTTCCAAATTCTCCGAAATTTTACCAAACTTTTGGGATTTTTTCTATACTATTACATGGGAATTTTTCCAAATGCTCAGAAATTTTCCCAAACTTTTGGGATTTTTTCTATACTATTTCATGGGAATTTTTTAAAATTTTTAAAGGAATTTTTCTAATTTTTTCAGAAAAATTCCCTTATTTATATTAGGAAATTTTTCTAAAAAGATTAGTGGAATTTGCTTCCTAAATTTTTTTGGGAAAATTTCCAAAATTTTTCTTACAGTGTAATATTTCTACTGACAATTAGTTAAAAATAACTGATGTTTCAGTAAATTTTTTTTGACTGATTCAATTAGTCAAGTTTAACTAATTTTTCAGTTATTTTTTAACTGAAAATCTGTTGTTTTTAACTGATTCAGAAGCAAAAAGTTAGTCACTGATTGTCAGTTAAAACTATGATTTTTAACTGATTCAAATTAAGAGAGTACTTTGTATCGTGCTTAGGCACGGCACGAATTTTAAATCGTTAATTGTGTCGTATCAAGGCACGACACGAATTTTCTTGTAAGTCCCTGATTGAAAGGAATTATATTTTTTTCACTTTCTTTAGTAAACTATTGATAATCTGTCATGGTTTCAAGATACGTACACAGTAAAAAGAAAGTCTTATTTTCAGCCGTGAAAGGAACCTGAATTTAAGATGCAACAATTTAAAGACAGCTTTGGTTTAATTTCAAATATTGTTTTTTTGTTAAATTTAATGATCAAAAGCTTTCTGTATATCAGCAAAAAATGTGCTGAATTTAAGGCAATCATGTTGAAAATCAACAGTTCTATATTTAATTAAAAGAAGTAGAACACAAAATACTAGAAACAGTCTAGTACTTTTGCATGAGAGTTTTAAAAGCGCAGTCAATAAAAATTTCTAGTACCTTGCTTGAGAATTTCATTGATATTAAAAAAAATTGTATATTTCTATAAAATAAAAAAATAATTTCCACTTGTTCACAGTTTTGCTGAAATTCACTCATTCATTCACATATTTGGATAATTAATCACACAAACAAAGAATAATTATTATTGTATCACTTTTCGACGTTTATCAATACTTATGAACTAACCTATATATATTGGCGAATAACTTAAATATAAACACACACTTATAACACTTAAAAGTACGTATCGAATTGTACATGGTGAAAAATTTGAATTGTTTACATGGTGAAATTTTTCACGACTTGAAAGACATGCTATTTCACTGAAAACTGAGAATTACATAATATTCTGTTTTGTGAGAAACACAACATAAAAAATATTTTTTTGAAAGTCAATTCTTGAAGACAAATATATGGGTGATTCTCCAAAAAACCTCATTTTGCATGTAGTCAAGATTTTCTAAATAATTATAATCATTTGGGAAAATACCAAGTCATATTTCTCTATTTTATCACTTTTTCTAAATGTTCTGCAAGAAAAAGTTGTAAAATTTTATTGTTTAATACATTTTTAAAATATTTTACCACCTTAAAATCGATTTTCTAACCTGTCATCTAAGTGATTTCATTTTTCCAAAACGTAAAACAATTATTTAAAACATGAAAATAGGTACTTTATCAATTTTTTCTAAAAGTTATGATATTTAAGGATAATTTTCTAAGATATGAATAAAATATGTCATGTAGTTTTTTTAAATATAAAAAATGATATTTGTCATGTAGTACCGCGTCATTCCTCTCACTCGTTGAATATTATCTAATATTTTTGCTGTGGGTAGAGATATTGATTAATTATTGTAATCAATATTTAAATTAACATCTCTAATATTAATTTCTTAAGTTACTTTTTAAAAGATGTAACTATTTTGCGTAAAAAAAATTAAAATTGAGACATAAGCAGAGATTCACAACCTAAAGTGATCGCAAACTTATTTCACATAAAGTTGTTCTTTATAAACATGCATGATAGGGCATTCTCAGCTGGAGGAAAATTATTTGTCAATTAAATAAAATTAAAAAATGTTGAAATTTTCATTCCTCTCACTCGTCATTCCTTTCACTTTTTTGAATAAAAATAAAAATTTGATATGATTGTCGATTGTTTACAAACTGCCAGTGAAAAGTGAACCTAAAATGTATCACTACAAAAAAATTTTTGACAATTGTTAAAAGAGATTTTTGATAACTGTAAGTATTTCAAAATCTATCAAATTTATAGATAATATTAATAAATTACAATTATTAAATAATTTTTTGTAAATAGAAAAATATATATAATAAAAAACGCCGGCGCCAAATTTTAACCTCTTAATTTTTTTGTAAATTTTAATTTAAAATATATACTTTAAAAGCTAAAAGCTAGCATGATCATGCTATAGAGGTGGTAGATTATTGTAAACTCAATATAATTGACTGCATTAATCCGTAAATAATAATTATTTTTCTTTTCTGTTTGTAACTCACAAAAAGGAGTATTTCGGGAGAATCACCCATATATTAATACTATTTGTTTTTCATAAAATAATAGTATATTCACATCTGAAATAACCACAAATGGAAACAGACGATCAGCTGTCATTTACCTTGGATAGAAACGCGCAACGCACACTGCGCATGCTCTACAGAATTTTCAAGCGCAGTCAACTAATCTTTCACGTACTTTATAAAACTGAAAAAATGACTTTTGTTTAAAATTTAAAAAACAATGCGGCCCATACTAGTACTAGAATAATTCTAGGGCTTTCTTATATTTTCAAATAAAAAGTATATGATTCCGCCTTGAATTTTGTGTCCTATCCAAAAGTCAAGCACTTTCAAGGAATGATTCACGTATTTTTTTCCGTGTATAAAAATAGTAGGTTAGTTGGCTTTTGTGTTTTTATAATACACCAAATTGGCAATCAATTCGCAATTTTGCGTGTAAATATATACCCTTTTCATGGTATCAATATGGGCATTTGATCTGACATGAAAACAGAAACGATTTAACTCATTCACGTGCTCATATATCGTGTGTATATATAATAATTACTTGTTTATCTCAATACAAATGAGAATACGTGTATCTATTTCGTTTGTCCCGTGACGATATACATATGTGCCCTCCTGGACTCTTTTTCATTTAAAAAGGATTCTTGCATTTTAATTGTTCTCTCTTTTCTGTTTAATTTTTTTCTACCATTGTCCTGATGAATTTAACATCAAGTATTAAAGAATGAGAGAGAAAAAAAGAAGAAATTCTTTTATTTCTTTTCGAAAAAAGTAGGTCATCATTTGATTGCTGACGAGGCAAATTTTTCGCAAGTAGGAAGAAAATTGGACCTGATCACAAAAATTTTTAGTTCTAATTTCCAGAATTTATTTTTTAAGTAAATCACAGTTTTAATGTTTATGTTTAATTTCCATAATAAACATTATAAATTAATGTAATTAATTATATTTACTTTGATTAGCTTTTAAAATCTGTAGTAAATGCTTTCATGTTTTAAAAGCAAATGTTTTAAAAAGCGAATAGCAGTCAATTTTTGTACAAGAATTTTCCAATCTGTAGCACAACCCCCTTATTTCATGCTTTTTAACACGTGTGTAATCTGGCAAGTGCAATAGCCTGTTTCTTGGAATTGTTAAGCGAGACATTACTTTCTTTTGGTGTACGAAACAACGTCGATAGATTCACCATGAAATTGAATAAAATAAAAAATTTGCAAGAAAATTACATTAGAAGCGGCTTTCGCTTTTCATTCAACGATGGATTTATTAATAAAATTCATTGTTCTTCGAAAGAGTATAAATTTAATTCAAGGACGGCAAAAAATAAAACCAAAAATTTTAAATTATTTAAATTTAAAAAATTAATTACATTTACAGAAAACTTCTCTTAAAGCATCTGCGAAATTTTTAGTTGTTTCAGGTGAAGATTTCTGTTTTTTTAGAAGTAACTTTTTCGTTACTTCTTAAACTCTCACTTAAAGAATTTTTCTTTTACTTTTTTTAAAAAACAAAAGAATAGAAATAGTTCAGAAGAAAAGGAATTCTGTTGCAAATGACGAACAATAACATTTTTTGTTGCCTAAGCAAACAATTTTGTTTAATATTTCTCATAAAAATTTTTAATTCACACATTGAAATGAATGAAAAGATTTTATTAACATCGTAAACAGATTGTTGAAAATAATAGAAAGTTTCTGTAGTAGCTAAAGTTCGTTATAGTTCTTATTAGCACCCAAAAACCAGTTTCTCAGAGAAGAATTCATTGTTAAATTAAAAGCGAAAACAGAGGCAAACTAAAAAAATTACTTTATAATATAAATAATAATTAAAGTTTCTTGTACAAAAAAATCTTTTGGAAGCATTTTACTCTCTAAATCTAAATAAATAGAAACTGTTAAACACCAAAAAAATAAGATCCATAAAACTTATTTTAAATATTGAATTAACAATCAAGTTAAACGAACAATTTTACACACACGCAGTAAAAGGAACAAGTTAAAAAATGTTCACAACATGAAATGCAGGAAATTTACAATTGCAAAGACATAGAAGATTAAAAAAATCTTTAACCATATCTGTCAGTCGGTCAATCTTGTCCCGCCAAAGCACAGCATTACGCCACCTGTACAGTGCAACAAGTGGCCTCGCTCAAGGAAAGAAGTGCACGTGTACTTATAACAAGGAACGTTGATTTATTGATCGAATAAATATATTTTCAAAAGAAATCCTTATCTTTGTATCATCAAAAGAAGCAAATTAGATATTTGAATCTCTTTGATGTTCGTAACTATAAAAAATAATTGAAAATAAATTCTATTCCTTCACAAATTTATTTGATCTGTAATTGAATTGTACTTCTTAAAAACCTATTAAACAATATTGTCATATTGGTTAAAACAAATAGGGTCTTTGATTCAAATAGAAGATGAATAAGAATCAATGATAATGAAAAAGAAAATGAAAATAAATAAATAATTGAATAGTTTGAATTCAATTTAATATTCTTTTTTTTATAATAAATATAAATACAAACTTATTTTTCACCTTTATTAGGAACTTTAATTTAAATTAACTATTGTTAAAATGGTATGAATATCAATTGAACATTAGCGAGAGAAAATTTCTGAATTTTCTAATTGTGGTCAATGTTACATAGGCGAATAAAAAGTGATTCAACATGTGTTCCAGGTGTACTCGATTATGATCAACGATTAGCGCAACCGTTTTCTAAAATTGGTAATCTTCCGAGACTTTGCAATTCAGACCGGAAGTAGATATATGATAGTTAATTACGTCTAACTGGTCTGCATTTAATGAACATTCTGCCACAAGTATAAATTCAAAAATCAATGAGAATAATAATAATAATAATACAAAGAAAATTTTCTTTTCAAAGGCATTCACCTTTTCATCACATTTTTATTATTCATAGACATGAAAATTTCCAAAGACTCGAGAAAATTCTAACCTCAATAAAAGAATAATTAATACCACCTAAAAATTGAAACTTTATGTTTCACACCTGATAGACAGATATCAAGCTTCAAAATTGGTAGAAAGAAAATAAAAGAAAACTTTTTTTCCAAGAGCCCTGTAAAGTGTTTTTAAGTGCTCGATAAGCCAAAAATTAGTAACATGATAATAATGGATGGTCGGGCCTAGAAAGTGAAGAGTTATAAAAATGAGTTGCGGAAGTGTACACACCCAATAAAACTGAAGAACTTCTACTGTATAATGGATCAATCCCGTAGAAGAATAAAAACACAAAAGTAATTTCATCTCGCTTTCTAACTAAATTCATCCAACGAACGTGTGTAACGGATTATAATAATAAAAAGAAAAAAAATTATCTGCTTTCAAATTTAGGTGTGCGAATGAGGATAATAAAGTGGAAGTGTTGACGCATACTTCTATTAAAACAAAGACAACAATTTCCGAAAGGTGGTCAACTATAATTAAGAAAGTAAATACAAAAAACGCGTCATCATATTTGAGGGACAAAACAAAATAAGTGCGTGAAACCATTAAACAATGAAAGAAGTGTAACGTGTGAAGCAAATTTGCAATTTTTTAAATTTAATCATAATTTGCAAATATTCCCAGAATATTTTTTACTCTTCAAATTTAATTCAGATAATAATTTCTTTTCTTATAATTTGATCCTATTAAACTATTAATCCTACTGAACTATTTAACTATTAACCGTACTGAATTATTAAACTGTAAATCGTATAGAGTAGAAGAGACGCATGAATATTTCTAAAATGACAAGTAACCCAACTGTCAATTAACCGAAATTCATGTAACAGACCTGTTATGTAACAGAATTATTGTCATTTCACAGACCTTTTATGTAACAGAATTGTCATTTGACTGACCTATTATGTAACAGAATTGTCACCTGACAGAACTATCAAGTAACAGAATTGTATTATAATAACCTTTTTCATATTTTGTATAAATTTCTCTAAATTCCTGTAAATTTTTAAGAACAGGGTTCTTATAAAACAGTTCCGTTACTTAACAGTTCTGTCACATGACAATTCTGTTATCATGTCAGGTCTGTTAAGTGACCATTCGGTTACAATGTTTTTGGAGAAATGCAAGGTGAGCGATTTCGCCTCGGGTCGAGGCGTAAACCCCAGGGCGTATTAGATCAGCAATGAAATTATAATTTTTATCATGAAATATTATTCAATATTGCCAATTTTCGTTTCTATTGTACATTTATAACAAAGAATATTGAAAATGAAACATATTTAATTTAAACTTTAAATATTTTCATGCAATTTTCAAATTTTAAAAAGTTGTAGTAAAATGCAAAATCCATTTACTTAAAGAATCTATTCTCCAAGTTATTTTTTTTATAAAGGATTATCATTGGTACTAACTTTATAGGATTATTTTATTAATATTTTTAATATAATACGGTTTTTCTTAATAAAATAAGCAAAGTGATCCATTTCTCCTTGGAGGAGTTTGTTGAAAATTTTGTTATTTTTTATCAATACCGTAAGTATTAAACGAAAACAGTCAATTGTTCTTTAAAAACAAATGTTTAAAGCTCAAAACCTGATATACAATAGTATATTGTGCATCTAGGGAGAAAAATGGGTGATTTCCACGAGTGTGAAGTTTGCAGTTCGAGGCGCAGCGAGCGCACGAGCCGAAGGTGAGTGCTTGCGAGCGAAGCCGAGAACTGTAAACACACGAGTTGGAAATAATTTTCTCTCCCGAGTTGCACATACTATTTTTTCTAACACACGTATACCGAAAGTACAAATATCTGATGAAAAATTGAATACATCTACGTAACGGTTGAATACAAATAAAAAAAGTTTGTTACGTAACTTACGTGAGTTACGTAACTGTTGAATGTAAATGAAAATTTAGTTACGTAAATTACGTAACTCACGTAAGTCGCGTAATGGTTGTATGTAAAAAAAGTTAATTGCGTAAGTTACGTAAATTACGCAAGTTAGGTAAGTAACTTAACAAACATCAGATACGTAAGTTACGTTACAAACATCACATACGACCGAGGGGGCACAATTTCGCGCCCGAGGCGAAGCCGAGGGAGCGAAAGTGTCCCCGAGGTCCCGAAATCTCGCCGGAGTCGGAATCACCTTTGCGCCTATAATTCGAACATAATTTTTTGTCCAAACTGCATGGAAAGCATGGCATTGAGGGCACGCACGATTAAACGCTCATTTTAGTTAAAAATTAAACTCTATATAAATGTTGACTCTTTGAAGTCTATAATGAATAACCTAGTGACACCTAGTGATTTACCTAGTGCAGGCTGTCTAGGTGTCAGGACGACAAGTCTCCTGAAAATGTGCCAGGACGTGATAATTTAGTTAGTTTAGTTTTGTGTCGACTCGAAACTAAATTCAGTTTGTTAATTTAGTTTCGTGTTGATTCAGAAACTGAAACGAAACTAAACTTTGGAGACGGTCCCTAGTTATATTATTTTCTATTTTCAGCAATAAGCTTTATTTTTATTAATTTCTACAGAAAAAAACAAAGAATTAACATGCGGGCGGAAAATACTTTACCGCCCGCTTGTGTGAGGTCAGCGGGCGGTAAAGTATTTTCCGCCTGCTTCCCCTACTCCCGGGCAGAATGTGCTACTTTGCGCCCGCCTTAAGTGCCCGAAATGACATTCTTTCCGTGCAGGTAGGACAAAAAGTACTTTTCCTCCCGCTCGCAGGAAAAGATCAACTTTTCTTCCGCTTGACAGGTAGGAAATGGTGTACTTTCGGTGCGTGTGTTGGAAAAAATTTTTTTACAAGTAATTTTGAAAACATATAACAAAAAAACAGACATCAAAAATTTACTTTCAAGTGTCAAAATCACTTTTTTCTAACACACGCACCCAAAGGACACTATTTCCTACCTGTCAAGCGGGACAAAAGTTGATCTTTTCCTGCAAGCGGGAGGAAAAGTACTTTTCCTTCAGCTGACGTCATAAGCAGGGAGAAAAAGTAACTTACCTTCTCGGTAATGTTATTATTAGGTGCGATGTATAAATCAAAGTATGACCATTAGTGAATAAGTGGCGTGAGTTACCTAACTTAAACGACTAGCCTAACTTACGTATCTGATGTTAGTTATGTAACTTACGTATGTGATGTTAGTTACGTAACTTACGTATGTGACATTAGTAACGTAACTCACGTATCTGATGTTAGTTAAGTTACTTACGTAAGTTACGTAACTATTTTTGTTTACATTCAACTGTTACGTAACTTACGTAACTAACTTTTTATTTGTATTCAATCGTGGCGTAAATGTATTTAATGTTTCAATGAAATTTGGTACAAACTTACAGTATGCCAAGTACATTATTTTGATCAAAAACCGAAATTACTTTGATTTACCACTTTTGAATAAACTGAAGTGATCCATTATGTCTCAGATCCATTACGCCCCGATCTCCCCTATATAGGCAATTCCACTTGAGATTTACCTACGGCCATTAAAATTCAGTTAAAAAATTTTTTTTAACCCGTGTGGAAATCTACCCAAAGTTGCCCACTCTTAGTTTGGGCGCCAATATGGCCCCAACTGGGCTTCCCAAAGTTCAAAAAATAAGAAAATAAAATAATTTAGGGTCAGTTGGGGTAAATCGGAACAGATTTGTTATGTTTCACCAAAAACATAAGTTTTTTCTTTTAAATCGGAATACTTTTGGTTTTTTTGTGTTTTTAAATGTTATTTCACTTCCGTGAAACAATTTTATGGTGTAGTAAGAAATATGGGTATTATCGAATCGTAATAATCAACTGTTCGTACTTACCCCTAAATTTTTCAACTTTCTAAAATTTAGGGGTAAATAGGAATATTAAATTTGAAAGAATTTATCAATTATCCGAATCAAATCTCTCGAAAACAAATCTCTTGAGTAAGCACTAGATTTCGTTATGAAAATACAATATTTTTCATTTGTATCGACAGCACAGCCGTCCTAATACAGAAACCTGCTTTTCTGAAAATTATTTTTTCGAAATTAATTATTAATTTCAAAATTATCAAAGAACTCAGAAAAAATTGGTTAGCATGGTGGGATACGAGCCCACGACCTTTCTATTGCCGGTAGACTGCTCTGACCACTGAGCTACATGCACCCAAAAATAATTTTCAGAAAAAGCAGGTTTCTGTATTAGGACGGCTGTGCTGTCGATACAAATGAAAAATATTGTATTTTCATAACGAAATCTAGTGCTTACTCAAAGAGATTTGTTTTCGAGAGATTTGATTCGGATAATTGATAAATTCTTTCACCTTTAATATTAATACTACCGAATGATAAATTCACTTCCTTCAGTAAATAGGAATAGTTGATTATTTCTTACGAAATTTGAGAAAAAATCAATTTCAAGTCTGGAAATATTAAGAGATATAAAGAATTAGATAAACAATGGTGTTAGTCATAAAATAATTCAAAATAAGAAATAATAATGCATATATAAGTTTAAAAGTATTCCATACCAAAAATTCTAACACATTACACAATTATAAAGGTTTCAACAGCTTTAAAAAATTTTAACAGATTGGTTTAACATAACTCTCGGTCTCTCTTAAACTCTCTCATTCCCTCTTATTCTCTATCATTCCCTCTTATTCTCTCTCATTCTCTCTTATTCTCTTTCAATCTCTCTCATTCTCACTCATTCTCTCTCATTCTCTCTCATTCTCTTTTATACTCTCTTGTTTCATTACACTTACCGGTTTTATGGTCACATATCCAAGTGAAATCTGAAATGTTACACACTTTGTGCTATGTAAGGAAGTAGCGTCTATTTGTTGTAATATAACAATTCTGTACTTGTTAAATACTATGTACAGATGTGATTATACATGAATACTATTTTCAATGCATTTTTATAATGCTGAAAATAGTGTTGAGGTTGATAGAACCAATTTTCTCTCTTTCTATTATAAGAAATACTGTTGAAATTTATGTTCTGATTTACCCCGAATTTCCAGTTTTAAGGGGTAAGTAGAAACGGTCTCCTATTTTTAAGAAAAATTTTTAAAATAAAAAAATCAAAGTTTTTTTTGTTGTAGTATTAATAAGAGATAATTATAAATTTTTATATGAATTTTTTGCTTATTTTTTTCAAATTCGAATCAAAAAAGTGAAAGGGTGTCTTCTTTGATTTTCAATTTTTTATGCAATAGGAAATATTTTTGTATATACTGCTGCTAATTGACAAACTGAAAATGGGAAAATACTTAGAACCTGTTGGGGGTGATCTAAGGTACAAGGTTTAAGGCCGTATTTATTTTAAAAAATTCTTATTTATCTAAAATAACTACTGTTCCGATTTATCCCTTGTTCCGATTTACCCCAACCAACCCTAGTTAATTAAATTATTATTAAAAAAATATGCTGGACAAATAAATAAAACAGCGCAACTGGAAAAAGCTTCAAAAAAATTTTTTTCTTTAGTGTACGATTATTTAATAAATCGTAAAATTAAACTAATTATAATAATAAATTATATAGTCGTTTTTCTAATTTGGTGTTTCTCACTTCGAACCCAATCTCAATAATTTTTTTCTTATTTTTATTCAATTTATTAATAATAATTGAACATAATTTTCTAATTTTGTATGTAAGAAATTATTAAATCATATTGAATAATATTTTTTACATCTTTCATTAAGTAATTATGTTTAAATGAAACTGAGAAATTTAAAAAATTAAAACTGAGAAAGTTAACTACACACACGCGTCATTAGCATAGTGGTTAGAGCGTTAGTCTATAAGTCCGTAGGTCGAAGGTTCGATTCCCCTCATGCACAGTTTTGTTTATTTGGCCTGTAATATCTAAAAAATAAATGCTTTAAACATCAATTTTAACCAAGCTTATCTTTTGACAACAGAAAAAAAAATTAAACGAAAAATGTATTTAGCACATTAATTTTTAGACATCAGGTACTAATGAAAATATTAGTACAAATTTTTTATGTGGTTTTACTTTCCAGAGGCTCAAATGTAACGTAATTTTCCAAATGATGGTACTGAAAGCATTCATAAGTTACATGTGTTTGAATTTTACTACACGTTTCTTACGATTTCTAAATGTTACTTAAAATTAAAAATTTTTAGTAAAAATCCTTAATGAGTATCGGAATTCTAACTTCAGCCAAGTAAAACTCAGTAACAACTTAAGGAAATTTAAGGAAATGTAACTGAAAATTTGGGAATGGTTTCAAATAGTGTAAAGAGTAACTAAAAATTACGAAACTGTAACAAAATTTTAAGACACCACAGCTGAATGAAGGTGCGCACACTTACTTTCGCGCAGGTTGGGTCTGTTGTTAGAAAGAACAAATTTTACTCCACATGTTTCTTAAAACTGATACTTTACAGCATATTCTCATAGCGTCTCTTGGTCGAGCGCGTTTAGGCGCGCTCCCAATGGTTGACGGCTCCATAAAAAAACCCTACGCTCAGACAGCACTATAACGCTGAGAGTTCAAATCGTGTTGATAGATAAATAGATACTTCCGTAAAAATGTTAATAATAATTTTTTTAAATTAATTTACATTTATTTTAATATATCAGAATATAATATAAACAGTTTAAATTTTTTACATAAATATTCAAATGATAGCAACGGAAGTTTTATGCTGTTACCCATTACTGAAAATTACGAAACGGTAACATTGGTGAATTGCACTGAATATTTGTTCAGTCCTATGTATCTGAAAATAATAAAACGTTTCTAAATTTTACGTAACATGTAACTGCATAAAACTTCCGTTGCTTGTTTCTGAAAAATCCTACGAAAATTTCTAACAGTGTAGGTTTGCGTTATTTCTAGAATTAAGTTGTAGAACGAACCAAAACTTGAAAATCTAATACTTTCACTTATATAATTGCCTATTATTTAATTTTTAAATTACATAAACATTTTTTTAATTTGCTAATTAAATCTATTGCTTCTTGTTCGTCGTCATTTTTAATACAGTTCAATTAAAAAGAAGATTAATAAATTTAAAAAAGCAACCTACATTTATTATCTACTCTTTTGTTGATAATAATATTAATAATTACACTGTAAAAAGAAAGTCATATATTTCAGCCATGAAAGGTATCTTAATTTAAGAAGCAATATTTTTTAGACAGCTTTTGTTTAATTTCAAATCTTATTTTTTTGCTAAATTTAAGGCAATCATGTTGAAAATCAGCATTTCTATACTAAATTTAAAAAATAGAAATGTAAATTCAGATTTCTTATCCTTATTTTCACGCAAGCCGAGCTTAAATTAAGACTGACATTACTTTGAGGACTTGTTTAATTTCAAACAGTATTTAAAATAAGATTTACTTTTTACTGTTTAACAATTATATATAACAATACACATTAACAATAAAATGATTCAATCTGGTCTTAACTGGTATTTCTTAACATTGGGCATTAATTGGTTTCAACATTACAAACCCAGTTTGGGTGTTGACTGGGTTGCCCACTTGGGAGATTGGAAACCCCAGTTGGGACCACATTGGAGCCTGACCGACTTTTCCACTCGGGTATGTATTTTAAATGTTATATTTGTTAATTTTCTGACATTCGTATTTACAAACAAATCGTGATTTGAAGACTGGTATGTTTTTGAGCCGTGCGTGTGCAGCTGTACCGATATTTTCCGATGGTGGTGTAGATTTAAAAATTTTCGAAGAAAGCATTTTCAATAAATATTAATAATAATTGATTTAATAAAGAAGAAATTTATTTAACGTTTATTGATAAATTAAGTAAAAATAAGAACTGTTTTGAATTTTTTTAATTAAAATTATATTTTATGAAAAGATAAATGTTTGAGGTTGTCAAATAGTATAAATAATTTGAATATTAGGTTTTCATTTTCTAACAAAAATTATTTATTCGCACATATTCATGAATTCATCGTTTGAGCGACCATTTACTATTTTTTTCGTTAGACCCCAGTGGGAAATACCAGTGTAGCACCGATATTCACCAATTATAAAAAAAGTTTATGAATGTTTACAAATATAAATTTATTGAAAAAAATTAATATTTTACTTTTCAGTTATTGATTTTTTATTTTTATTGAATTTAATAATAATTTAATGTAATTGTTTAATTTTAATAAATAATAAATTATTTAAACAAATTAAAATTGTAAACAAAATTTAAACTTCAATTTAAACAATAATTTGGTTATTAAAATACTATTATACTTTTTACTATAAATAAAAAATTATTAAAAAATTATCACTTGTAAAATGTTAAATGCAATAAGTAAAGTTATTTAATTCTATTATTAAAAATGACCCCGCACAAAATACATTGAAAAAAAATTTCGGTCAAATTTGTTCAAACTTCGAAGTTTTGTAGCTTATAACCTATTCTGAACAAAAAATGTTAGTGGGAAAACCCTCGAAAATCAATAGTTTTTAAGCTACATCATGTTGAGCCTCAACAAATGAGTAAAAAATAGCAAAGCTTGCTCATGGCTCAAGGCTCAAGACATAATGCAAAGGGTCGAAGCTTGTTGATGGTTATAGGCTTGATCAAAGTTTGATCTTGGCTCAAAGTTTGATCTTGGCTCAAGGCTTGATCTTGGCTCAAGGCTTGATTATGGCTCGAAGCTCTAATATGGATCAAGGCTAGAACATGGATCAAGCCTTGATCCATATTAGAGTTTTGAGCTAAGATTAATCGTTGAGCCATAATTAATCCTTGATCCATATTAGATCTTCGAGCCATAATCAAGCCTTAATTCAGATTACAGCTTCGAGCCATAATCAAGCTTTAATCCATATTAGAGCTTCAAGCCATAATCAAGCCTTGATCCATATTAGAGCTTGGAGCCATAATTAAGCCTTGATCCATAAGCGAGTTTCAAGCCGTGATTAAATGTTGAGCCATAATCAATCCTTGATCCATATTAGAGCTTCGAGCCATAATTAAGCCTTGATTTATATTAGAGCTTCGAGCCATAATCAAGCCTTGAGCCAACATCAAACTTTGACCCAAGATCAAACTTTGATCTATCCTATAACCATCAACAAGCTTCGACCCTTTGCATTAAGTATTGAGCCTTGAGCCATGAGCAAGCTTTGCTATTTTTCACTCATTTTTTGATTCTCAACATGATGAAGCTCAAAAACTATTGATTTTTGGGGGTTTTGGGTTTTTCATTAACATTTTTTGTTCAGAAGGTTATATGCTACAAAACTTCTAAGTTTAAAAAAATTTGATTGAAATTTTTTTTCAATGTATTTTGTGCGGGGTCCTTTAGTTTAATTTATTTTAATTCAATTTATTACTTCTAACGTATCCCTATTTTTTTCTCATTTTTGATTTAATAATTGTAAGTCTGAATGATTCTGAGATATTAAAACTTTACTGTACACGTGTGTCGTTAGCATAGTGGTTAGAGCGTTAGTCTGTAAATCCGTACGTCGTAGGTTCGATTCCCCTCGTGGGCATTTTTGTTTATTTTCATAGGTTTGCGAGATTTCAAGATTTCAATCGTAGGTACTGAATATGAAAATATATATGAATACTCAATATGAAAATCTAATGCACTTACTGTAATTGTCTATTTTTTAATTTTTAAATGTTATAAACAATTTTTTTGTACTTCATTTACTATATCCATTGTTAGTCTCTATCTTTAATACAATTTCTTCAAAAAGAGAAATATTTTATTAATAATGACTATTTATTAATATTATTTACCATTTTGTTATTAAATTATTTATAATTATTAATTTCCGACTAATTAATAACAATACGGCATTTATTGAGGCAATATTCTCAGTGCTATCTGGTAGCACTGGCAGGCAGTACTTCGCCAGAGTTACACAGTGTTATCTTCGCATCCCAGCGTTATGCCAGTGCTGCCAGACAGCATAGCTGACAGTGCTGGCGCAGTATTCCGCCAGTTGTAAATTTCCCATTGGGACATTGCTTAAGTTTCGATTAATTAAATATTTATTACCTGACTGAAATTAATGTTCGCCATAGTTTTATATACTCATTATGATTGTATATGAAATGAATATTGTAAATGATAATTCGTTTTTCCCCCTATTTTATTATAAAATTAAGAATTTATCAACTTGTACGTCAAAATAATATGTGTACTAGTGCCTGAACGTAATGTTTACCGACTGGGTTGGTTTATTATTTCTTTATGTCACAGTTCGGTAAGAATTCCTGAAGTGGTCCCCTTATTTTGTAGTACTAATAGATAGTAATTTTTCGTGAAAATATTTTTTTACTTAGTCCAATATTTTTCGAGGGGGAGGGGGTTAAATTTTTGGGTTTTTCAGTACAATGCTTATGTCGATAATTTTTTACTCTTAAATTATTAAACATAAAAATTTGGCAAGGTACTTTTTGAAAAGGTTTTTTCATGCTCTTTGGATTGAAAATAAGCATTTAAAGAAAAAAAAATTTTTAACCCAAAAAAATCAAAATTAAGAATAACTTTTAATTTTTTGGAAAAAAGGGCCCATTTTTTTTTAACGAAGGCTGAAGTTTTTTCCTAAAAGGACATATAAATGAAAAAGTGTGACAAGAATGTTTAAACATTGAAAAAATGAATTTTCTCGTAAACAGAGCTAAAAACCGGGTTTAGTGAGTAGAAATCTCTGTTTTTCAATGTTTAAACATTCTTGTCCCACTTTTTCATTTATATGTCCTTTTAGAAAAAAACCTCAGCTTTCGTTTTAAAAAATGGGACCTTTTTTCCAAAAAATTAAAATTTATTTTTAATTTTGATTTTTCTGGGTCAAAAAAAGTTTTTTTTTAAATGCTTATTTTCAATCGAAAGAGCACGAAAAAACCTTTCCAAATTTTTATGTTTAATAGTTTAAGAGTAAAAAACCGGACAAGTGCGAGTAGTACTCGTACTTAAACCGAGGGTTCCGTACCCTCCATAAAAACTTCTAATTTTTTTCTTACAAAAAAATTTGAGTTTTTCGCTGAAGAAATTTTTGAAGATCAAATCTAATCATGTTCGCTATATTTTTCTTGAAATCTACAAATGGAAATACATAAAATAAAAAAAGCAGTCCAATAGGCAAAGAATTGTGAAAACCAAGGGGGGTACACACTTTTTTTAAAAACGAAATTTTTTTTAGTTTTTCGCAAAGAAAAATATGAAGATGAATTCCAATAATTTTTTCTGTAAGTTTGTTGAAATCTGCACGAAAAAACAAATAAAAATGTATAACGCCAGTCCACTAGATTAAGAATTGAGAGAACCAGCAAGGGTTAAAGTATTTTCGACTTTGCAAAAAGAGATTTTAATTTTTCGATGAAAACACCATGAAAATAAATTCTAATCACTTCCGCTATATTTTTCCTGTAATCTACGCGTAAAAACGAATAAGTATGCCAATTTTCAGCTCTCCAGGTAAAAAAATGTAGGCGCCAGGGGGAGGGGGGAACATGGATTTTTTTCGAAATTTTCAAAATTTTTGACTTTTTCGATAAAAACAGAATGAAGATCAATACTAAATGTGTTCGCTATATTTTTCCTTTAATCCATTTTTGAAAATACATATGCATACCAATTTTCAACTTTCTAGGTAAAAAACTGTGAGCGCTAGGGGGGGGGGTACATGCCTTTTTTGCGAAAAATGGCCAAAATTTGATGTTTTTCATTGAAAACTCTATGAAGATCAATCCCAATCACGTTCGCTATATTTTTCCTGTAATCTACGCGTGAAAATACATAAGCGTACCAATTTTTAGCTCTCTAGATGAAAAACTGTGAGTTCTAGGAGGGGGTACATGGTCATTTTTGTAACCGTTCCAATAGGGTTCCTACCGGGGTACGGAACCCTAAAAATTATCGAAATTAGCATTACACCGTAAGACACCTGGATCACTTGACATGCAATGCCTCATATTCTTAAAATAAGCCTAAATTAAAATATAAATGTAAAAAAAAATTTTTTGGTAGAGAGGAACCAAAGTTAACTATTTGTTTACTAACATTGTTTATAACAAATAAAAAAATTGTATTTTTTATTTTTCATCTAGAGAACATATTACGTGAAATTCAATTGATTCTGGTCATCTGCAGAAATAGAATTAAAAATTCAACGTACTTTTTTAAAAATTGTGTTAATTCGTTAACTTTGATTAAAATAAATAATTATAAACAATTGAAAATTTGAAAAAATTTAGTTCTCTTCAATTTAAAAAAAACTCATATCGGTTAAAAATTATAAGCTCTAGACATTTTTGAACAGTAACTTGTAAAAAATCCCACTGTGACGTCGTACCGTGAGCATTAGATACTGAGAAAGCTCGCGCACGGCGAGACTAAAAATGATAGAACTTCTAAACTTTTAGAGAGTTCCGGTTTTTTATTTTTGCTATGGAATCATGAAAAGTCCCTCTTTATGATGCTATAAAAAAGTGACCAAAATCGACTGCGAACATTGTTTATTTATAACAATATAAATTAAATATATAATTTGTTTAAACAAATTAAACTTTTTATTCATATTATATTTTTTTCTGGATAGTACATTTTCTAATCTTTCTAACGATACAAGTTTCATTGAAATCGGTTTAGCCAATTTTGAGAAATTCATTTTTTTCTGAAACGGTGCAAAAAAGTTTAATTGTTTATAAAAATTACAAAAATTAAAATTTTGAAAAATCGTTTGGAGGTGTTATTAGTCACATCATGGAATATTAAAAAAAAAGTATCATTTATTTTCATTAACCAAAAGAAAATAAGGGGACCACTTCAGCAATTCTTACCCAGTTGCTACACGGTGAATACCAAACGAAAAAATGTAAGTATATATTTAATTTAAAGTTATAATTTATTGGCCACCCTTTCAAAAATCTATGTAAAAGAGAAGTGCAGATAAAATTGATGTCTAGCAGAGAAAGAAAGCGCGTCTAGAAAAGAAAAACCAACAAGAAATAACCAAGAGCCAATAAAAAATACCAAAAATAAATGTTAATTAACTGTTATTATTTCTAAAATATTGATTTATAGAAAAGATTATGTTTCAATTTGATTGGAATATTTGTTAACAATTTTGCGAGACCTTGTTTAAAAGAATTTGATTAATAAATAATTTTAATTAAAATTACTTTTCATTTTTAATACAACTTTTACCATAATTAATTTATTACTTACCTATTATTTATATTGATAATTAATTATTAACATTTAATTTCATAATTAAAAAAGTTATCGATAATAACATAATATTTTTAATTTATTCCGTCAAAATTTAATACATTATTTATACCCTGAATTGTCGTCAAATTTTGTTTAGCAACTAGGCCTGTACAACTGGGACAACACTAAATTTTCCGTTCAGGCACTGGGCCAAATAACATTGCTCTTTTATAATAAATTTTTCAAGCATTAAATAGATAAAAATGGTTTCCCAGCATTGCATTCTGCATCTTTCAAAATAATATATTTATTATCACCATACAATTAATTTTATATTTTAAAAAGTTGAAAACATCAAGAGTTAAACTTAGCCGTGCGGCGTTTAAGTCATTTACCTTAGTAATGTTTTTCCAATATTTTGATTTAAAAAATACAGTTTATTTTTCTTGAAAATTTAACGAATTCCCTTTAAGGCCAGGGAAAAAGTCAAAATTTTGGCAGGAAATCAGGGTAAACTCGGGGAAAACCAAACCTAAATATTTGTGTCAACCTTGTTTTAAAATAAGAATAAATTTGATATTGCCTATACAATTAAATTATCATCATCAACATTATTCTAATAGTCTCACCAAGTTGTAATATGTTTCTTTTATTCCCATTTTGATAACTCCAAAAATCCAGTTACACACACTTTCTTATTATTAATTATAGTCTCGTTAACATTACTTAAATGCAAGCCGGTTACAGTTAAACTCGTGTAAACTACATTGCATTTTGTTTTCCTGGTGTCGACGTAGATTAAAAGATAATCTCGTGACGTGATGCGCCTTCTGAATGGCTTTGATTATATCACTTTAGAGCATGGGTTCCATAACAGTACGTGATTCCATACACGAGCCAAAAAAGTGCTTTTAATCTGATTTGAGAAGCCTCGAGTTAAAGTCTCTAATGAAGAGAGAGAGAGATATCGCAAATATTTGCATAAAAAATTTTCAGTTACATAGCAAGATGAAAATAACCTCTTTAGTGACCCTATCATATGAATTCCGCCGATATTTTTCTTCTGATACAAATGAGACATTTTCATTAATGTTGGACAATTATTTTAAATTTCACAAGTTTTCTACTATTTCCAACTCTTTGTAAATTTTACTTCTTAATATAAATAATTAAGAAATTTTTATTTAAGAATTAAGAATAAAATAAAAATTGTCTCTTATTTTCAATTTCAAGTTATTTTATTTCTCTCGCTCTTCTTCATGTTAATAATTATTGTAGTACAATTTATAACACATAATTATAATATTAATTATTAACATAATTTTTTGTTTAAAGACCCGCGAAATAAAACAAATTAAGTTGAATCAAATTATCAATTACTATTAAAGGCAAAAATTCCTTAAAACAATTCACTATTGTTGATTGTAAATTAATTGCAATTAAACGTTCATTTTAAAAACGTCAAAAAGTTGGTGCATTAATGTCCCGTTAAGTGGGTGTATTTTAATGCTAATGGTTTACTCTATAATTGTAACTTCTTTCACTTTTCTCACGCATCACTCCTACCATACCAGACTTTTTAATTAATTGTCGTAATTATGTCACGAACAAAAGCAGTTTAGTTATTACACTTTTTCCCGTTGTGCGTAATCAAATATACACTCAGAGAATTTCTGATTGTAATTGTTAAATTAATGTACAAGTTTCGTTTATATTAATATACTAATTATAATCAAGATGTTTAACAAAAAAGTAAGATAATTATTTAACAAAAGGACACTGTTATTCTAAAAATATCGAAGTGATCCCAAAATGGATCAAAAGGATCCAAAAATTGAGATCAAATGATGATTTGATCCACTTTTTGAGATCAATTTGTTGCAATTTGAAACTTTTTAAGTAACAGTGGAAGAGTGTTTAAATATTTAATTTTACACAAAGTTAAATACACTTTAGTTATGGTGTATAATTCTCTCATGTTAGTAAATGTCAATTAATCAAGTTTTTTTATTTCTATTCACAGTTTTACTTCTCCTTGCTCAATATAAAATTGTAGAGACCGTTTTGCATATACGCGGAAAAATGTACTTGAATCCTTCCTTGAAAGTGCTTGACTTTTGGATAGGACACAAAATTCAAGGCGGAATCATATACTTTTTATTAGAAAATATAAGAAAGTCATAGAATTATTCTAGTACTAGTATGGGCCGCATTGTTTTTTAAATTTTAAACCAGAATTCTGGTTATATTAACTAGAATTCTGGATAACCTAACCAGAAATGTTCTGGATAGGGTATATTTAACATTCTAGTCAAAACTAAGATTTCTGGTAATTCCAACCAGAACTTTTTTCCAGAGTAAAATCTTTAAAATTGTCATATATCCCAAGTAGAAATGTCCGGAGGTAGAACGGAGTTCAACACTGACATAGTACTAACTTATAGCGAATTCGGTTATCTGCTCTAGAGTGCTCTGAGAGTGCTCCCCGAAGGATTAACCTATTCGATTTAACAGATTTGCTATAGTAAAACTTAAAGCATATAAGGAGTACTCTTAAACAAGAGCACTCCGAGAGCACTCTAGAGCAGATAACCGAATTCGCAATTAGTACTGACCTTAGGTACTGACTCTCGGAACTGGATTAGTACTGTGTCTTTACTGTTTCCTAAACCGAACCAGTACTATGTCGAAGTTAAAAAAGTATTAAAATCAATACTGGCAGAAAACATCATTCCAATTATTAACTATTACAATATTGTCCAAGATTTTTAAAAAATTTCATCAACAATAACATCAAACATTTAATTCACTTATTATTATTTATTAATAAATAATAATAATATATAATTATGTTACTTATAATAATAAATTATTATTAATTAATTATTTATACTATTATGTATTATTAAGAAGAAATTTTATACGAAATCAAAAATTATTATTATTCTTTTTCATTTAAAATTAAAAAAAAAATTTTTTTCTTTTATTGCTCGTTAAAATGAACACCACTATTTTTTCAAATTTTTTTATAAAGCGACTTAAAAGATACAGATTTTTGCAATATCACGTTTTCAAGTTTTTATTACAATTTCTAGTCGTAAATCGAAAATTTTTTTACTATATCTTTGAAGTGTTGAGTGCTTGAGTTTGTGCCTTGTTTTCTTTTTCTCGGCTTGATAAAATTGGTGATCGTTCATGTAAGTGTCTATCGAATAGTGATGTACATGAGCAAGAAATGTCTAAAATGATCAGAAATGAGAAGTGCTCTCGCCTTTTTTTTAACCTTGAGAGGGCCGGGGTGGCCACTATAGTGGCCACCATTTATTTTTACTTTTATTTTCATCGAATTGATTTTTTATTTAATTTTACTTAATAAAAAACTAGTAAATTTTATTTTAATTTTCCGGCCCTCTGAAGGTTAAATTTCTCGACTTGACTCATTTCAAAAGAACTAACATCTCAACTGATCGAGAATTGTTATTGGGTGGATTCCACGTCAGTTCAACACACTTATTTTCATGACTTCTTGAGATTTGGCTGTACTTTTGTAAATTTATTACTTTTATAGTGATAAACAACTCCACCAAATATTTTTTCAAAATTTTGAAAATTACGAAAAATATGGCATTTTCAAAATTTTTGTCTTTATTTTAAAAAAGTGCTATAACTTCGGTTCTAATTAACCGATTTTGGATTTTAAAAAAAAGATTTCTTTGGTTTTAAGTATACTTTAAGATGCAATTAATATAAAAAAGAAAAATTAAAAAAAATTTTTTTTTGAAATTTTGAAAAATTAAAAATCCGTTTTTGAAAAAACATCGTCTTCGATTTTTTTCAAAATTTTACTTAATGTTAGGGCAAATATGCTTTAAATGTCCTGTAAGTTTCATCTTGGGATCTCAAAGGGATTCGGAGTAAAAAAATAAAACGTAACCACAAATTACGAACATATGGGGCAAAATTCCTTAACTGCCCAGGTAAAAAAATGAATTTTCTCTAAACTTTGCTAAAATGTTACTTTTATTAGTGGAAATATAAATAATAATTTTTTTTTAATTTGATAAAATATTTTTTGAGTCATGGAGTTTCAAAATTTGGATTTTTTTGAAAATATCTTTTTTTCGATTTAATATATTGATAAGTAAATTTCTAATTTTTACAAGGCTTATATGAAAAAAAGTAAGCTTTCGATTGGGATAGGTTACGAAAAAAACACCGATTTTGAGATACAGTAGAACTTGGTTAATACAATTTTGTAGGACCCGTACTAAGAATGCGTCTTATGCGGGAAAACGTATTAAGTGGGATATAAAATGTATAATGTTTAATTGCAGAGACTACCATAAAAGAGCGTCTTAAGCGGGAAATCGTATTAAATGGGATCGTATTAATCTGGTTCTACTGTTTATTGAAATTAAGAATTTGACATTGAATTACAAGGTTAAAATGACAGAAAACAACTTTTTTTCATCACCAGCTTCTAGCCCGTGAAAACCCCTTTAAAAATCACTATTCATACTTTCAATTTGATTAATTTTACTTATCTATATATTAAATCGAAAAAAAGATATTTTCAAAAAAATCCAAATTTTGAAACTCCATGACTCAAAAAATATTTTATCAAAAAAAAAATTATTATTTATATTTCCACTAATAATAGTAACATTTTAGCAAAGTTTAGAGAAAATTCATTTTTTTACCTGGGCAGTTAAGGAATTTTGCCCCATATGTTCGTAATTTGTGGTTACGTTTTATTTTTTTACTCCGAATCCCTTTGAGATCCCAAGATGAAACTTACAGGACATTTAAAGCATATTTGCCCTAACATTAAGTAAAATTTTGAAAAAAATCGAAGACGATGTTTTTTCAAAAACGAATTTTTAATTTTTCAAAAATTTCAAAAAAAAAATTTTTTTAATTTTTCTTTTTCATATTAATTGTATCTTAAACTATACTTAAAACCAAAGAAATTCTTTTTTTAAAATCCAAAATCGGTTAATTAGAACCGAAGTTATAGCACTTTTTTAAAATAAAGACAAAAATTTTGAAAATGCCATATTTTTGGTAATTTTCAAAATTTTGAAAAAATATTTGGTGGAGTTGTTTATCACTATAAAAGTAATAAATTTACAAAAGTACAGCCAAATCACAAGAAGTCATGAAAATAAGTGTGTTGAACTGACGTGGAATCCACCATTGATAAACGTGACTACTGATTGTTTATTACGTTGATTCCATTTCACTTCAAACAGGCTAAAATGTGTAAGTCGAATAATAGTTTCCTATGGAAATATATTATTTTTCACACAATTTTAGACGACACGTATTTTGCCGTTTGGCCAAAAAAATTATTTAACGAAGTTAGGCGCATTTGAATTATTTAAACTGCGAAGTCTGATTTCAAGAAAATGACGTTAAAAATATTTAAATTGATGTATCTTTCTTGCAAGTGTCTATAATGTAGTAGGTTTTTTTGTTCCTAATTCCGGATTAAACGTTCTTTAAAGTCCCACAAGTTTAATTAAAAAATTTTTAAATTTAACAAAATGGCGAATATTTTTCGAAAAAAATTAAAATCAAATTTTCTCAAAAATCCCATCTGTTACGGTCTAATTTATTAAATAGACACAATTTACTTTTATTGCAAATACGTTTTGCAGCTTATGTCGAATATTTGAAACAATACAGGTGGGGATATATATTTTTGCTGACTATAACATCCCTCTCGCTAGATAGGGTTTAGTCCCTAAAACCTAAGTTTTACATTTTTATTTAAATAAGGTTTAAAATTTAATTCTGAGTTTCTATGTGGTTATCTTTCGTAGGATATAACGACGTGAACATTACTCATTTTATTGTTACACATATTAGACCTAATTTTTCAACTCAAAGATTTACATATTGTTTTAAACAATTAATTTAAAAGTATGACTGTCACTTCCATTTATGTCGAGTAGTAAATCGTACCCGTGTAGAAATTGCCATAACCAGGCCATAACATGGCATGAAACACCTTCCCAGATCTGGCCCAAGTCTGGACAGACTTGGGCCCGATCTGGGGCCCAAGTCATAGCTCATTGAGCCTACACAATGATCATAAGATCTGGCCCCTATTTGGGCCACGGTTGAATTTCTACACGGGTAGCTTACATTTTGTCTTCATTCTATCTAGTTTAGGAGTACAGTTGAGAGATACAATTTTGGTTTTTTTCTAACAGTGTATAACATTTAAAATCTTGTGCTTACCTAGTATGTATGATGTAATAGTATTATTTGTCTTCGTAAATACTGTCTTGCATTATTTGTCTGTAGCTTTAGTTAACCATTTTTCATGCTTCTCTTTCCATTGATAGATTTATTTTTTGGTACTTCAAAATTGGTGAAATCAGTTTCTTATCTATAACTTCTTTAACTCGATTTTCAAAATATTTTAACCAGTTTTCTTTTTTGAATTGGGGTAAATCTTTTGTTAGTCTTGTTTTGCATAATTTTCCTTGAGTGTTAGGTTTTATTGTAAGATGTATAGTTTCTTTATTCTTTTTCCATTCTACAAAATTTTGTGTTAGAACATCTGTTTCATCGTATTGTTTGGTTTTAATATAATTTTCATTATTTCTCGGCTGTGGAATGTCATCAAATCTCTGTATATCGGGTGACATGTATTCTTCTTATCAGGTGCATTGTTTAAACCAACAGGCATTCGGATAAATTGATAATGTCCTCTAGTTGTGCTGAATCCTGTATATTTTCGACTTTCTTTTTCCATTGGTATTTGGAGAAATCCTGATGACAAGTCAAATGCTGAAAAGAATTTTGCTTTTCCCAACTGTGAAAGAACGTCTTCAATCACTGGTAAGGAAAATACTTCTCGATCTGTATTCTTATTTAATTTTCTAAAGTCATTGATTATTTTTCCAGTCTTTAATACAATTTTGTTACTAGTCGAATTTGTGCAGGGAATTTCGTTGTCGTCTAGGGTAAAATTACTGTGATATTTTTCGATTATTCTCCAAAGATCTTCTTTTGTATTTTTATCTAAATGAGATAATCTTGTTTTATTTTTTAAATCAATTAATCGTTCAGATAGTTCTTCAGCTTTTAATTTTGTTTTATTTTTGAGCGTTTTATCGTTTGTGATGTCGTAATCAATTTTCTCTATATGTAGTTCTTCAATTTTGTTTAGTACTTTTAAAGGTTGATTATAATAATTATAAACAGGTGCTTTCATAATCCCGTTCTGTATTTTATAAAGTCCGGTGGGAATATTTGGGTGGTCTTCTATTAAAATATCACCATCTTCTTTATTCATTATGTTGCATATCCGCATTTTATTTTGTTCTACAAAATATTCATCTTCATGTAAGGGTATCTTCCATTTTTCTATGATAAGGAATTTTTGAGTAATAGCGTATTTTTCATATTGCTGTAAAAATGTCAATCCAATTATTCCATCCTCAGGTAATGGGAAGTTTTCGTCGACAATATGGAACAACTGTTTTTCGAAATAATTTAAATGGACAGCGTATTCGGATTGATATTTATCTTTACCCATACAAAAATTCTTTTTCACTTTAAAAGTCGTGTAATTGTTTTAAGGTATTTTATTTTCCTTTATTATGTTAACTGATGCTCCTGAGTCTATTAATAATCTGTATTGTTCTCCGTTATCAGCTCTTCCGTATACGGATTGTAATCGTCCACACAAGGTTGATATTCGACCTTTTCTTCGTATTGCTCGTGGTGATGTATTTCTTTCTCGGTCATTGACTGAAAGTCTGAAAATTCTTGGTCTTCGCGTGTCACTCTGATTAATTCCGGTGGTTTCTTTGGCAACCAGCCGTCGCGAAAATTTGCTGATTTAGTACATTGTTTTGTCATATGTCCCATCTTTCCACACTTGTAACATGATACCTGCTTTATCTGTAATGGAACTGGCACTGCAGGTGCATTTATATTATTTGACAACTTCTGATAATTTTCGAAAGGTTTAAGAATTCCTCTAAATGTAGGTGTGATTGGAAATCGTGGCAAAATTTTACTTGTTGATTCTGTTTTTAGTATTTCACTTTCTTGAAACCATAATTCTAGTTCGATGGCTTGCATTTGAGCTTCATTCAAGTTTAGCGGTCGTTGAGCCTTTATCTGCAATCCTATATCTCGACGAATGTTCATCATGTATCTTTTTAAAACTTCTTTTTCTTCGTTTTCAATTGCAACTTTTCGTGTAATAGGCTTTGTGTATTCTGATTGAATTGCATACTTTAATTCGTGACAAATTTTTCTATATCTATTGTTGAAACTTTGAATATCTTCAGTAACACTTTGCTTGCAATTTAATAATTTTGATCGAAGCATTGACACTGAACCGATTTGCGTTGAATTTGCACGTAAAGCATTGAAAAGTTTTGCATATCTGTCTAAATCTATATATCGTATTGCACTTTCTGCGTTTCCAGTAATTTTTTCAGAAATTATAAAATCTAATAATAGGACTGGTTGGTAACATTGTCCTTTTGCTCTTTTAACGTTTTTAATAAAATCTTCAACTCCACAATCGTCTTGTCCCGTTAAAGTTTTGATGGTTCTGATTATTTCTTTTGCTGCGATTTTTCCTAAATTTTGATTTTGTAACGTGTTTTGGTTGTTTATTCTATTTGTTTGTTGTTGAACATCAGATTGCGATTCGTTATCACCGAAATGACTTTCGTTATGGGATATACATTTTCTGATTCGTTATCCGTTTCTTCCATAGGATTTAACCCTAATTCTCTGCCTAATTTTACTATCTCATCTTTTCTGTTATTATTTTCATGAAATAAACTCGTAACTCCTACATTTAATCTTGAAAGTTGATCCACAATAGATGAAAGAATCTGCTCCGTGTTTGGCGTAGTTGATGTTCCATATTTAAACTCTCGTCAGTCGAGTCAGAGTTTCTGTCAGATGTATAGTTTATGTGTTTAAAATACCTATATGTGTAATATGTCTAAATGCTAAATTTTAATTTACTTTTGTCAGGTGTAAATAACTGTTTCGCGTAACAAAAGTTACGTGTTTTTAGTTTTCACTTGTTCAAGTGGCTACACACTTACAACAAGGTTATTCAGAGAAATAGTTTATTTTATTGAGGAAACTAAGACTTACTAACACGCGTAATCTAGTTACCATTTAATTAATCAAACATATCAAATGTAGTTTATTCGTTGAATAAATCTTACGTATTTCTGCTTCTTCTGGATCCTGGTGATGTGTTAAGAGTGGCCGTAGTCACTGCTGCAAAGCACCCCCAAGTAAGCGGCTGACGTATCTGTCTGGATCTCCAAATGGATGAAATTCCTCCAGAAGTCGTCTTCTTCTCATTGTCAGTCTTATTGTCCAGGTTGACAAGCTCAAGTAGTTAAAATTATATCACTTTCAAAATTCTCGAAGGTACCGTAGAGTACCCACGGAGACTTTTCTCCTTTGATTGAACTCGAATATTTTCCTCGAATATTTTCTGTTTTCCGTAGAAAAACAGGTTCACACTCGAAGGTAGCACAGTTTGACGAACTATTTTTACGTCGTTTGTTGCTATCCTGGCAGGATCACTAAAATGTTACGGTCTAATTTATTAAATAGACACAATTTACTTTTATCCACTTCAGAGAGTGACAATTTATTAATGATATTAATAATACACTTTAAAGGCAGAAATAAGACTGAGCTGCAAATACGTTTTGCAGCTCATTTCGAATATGAAACAATACAGGTGGGAATATATATTTTTGCTGACTATAACACATCGTCTTTTTATCAATTTTTTTATTACTTTCTAGAAGTCTAAAGATTATTTTCTATTAAAATTTACCGGGGTCCCGCATCTTAAAGAAGAATAACAAATTTTTTTGTTTTTTCAAAAATGAAAAATCAAAGTTTTTTCAACATCTTTACAATATACAACTAAATTTCAAAAAGAAAAAACATTTTTCTTGAAAAATTGAGTAAATATTTATTAGAATTGAAATTTCCACCATTGAAGGAATTTAAATTCTTATTATTATTATTTTATAATTAAATCAATAAAACTTGCATTTTAAAGTATATTAAACTTTTAATTCAGCATTTGAATGCAAAACACTTTTTATGTTACAAAAATTCAAAAACTGCATGAAATACAAAACAAAAAATTTTTGAAACAAACCCATATTTTCTTATTAGAAGAAATTTATTTTCTTGTGTCAAGTAATTTTGAACATTGGGCAAATCATTTTTTTAATTTTCTTTAACCCCTTAGCAGTGTACTCAAAACTATCTTTTCGTGCCACAAATGTGCATAATAATTCTGTTCTTTAAATTACTTGATATGATTCTATTTTATGTTTTCGGCGTCGCTGAATCCGAATATTTGATCAAATTTTAAAATGGCGGCTCCAAAATGGCGACCAAAAAATTCAAGAGTTTCTGGATTTTACTAAAGATAATCACTTAAGGGTCTTTGGGGTTGCTGATTTTGAATATCTGGTTAATATTTTAAAATTCAAAATGGCGACCGAAAAAATTTTTAAGTCTCCGAATTTGGCTAAAAATGCGCATTTGGAGGTTTTTGAAGTCACTGAATTAGAACATTTGTTAAAATTTTATAATTCAAAATGTTGACATCAAGATGTCAACTAAAAATTTAAAAGTTTACGAATGTGGTTATAAATAGTTATTTAAGACTTTTGGGGTTTTATATGTTTATATTTTTATATATTTATATAAATTATATTTTACATACTAATTTGAGAACTTTAAATTTTCTGTTCGACGTTTTGAATTTTTGACTAAATATTCGATCAAGGCTTGATTCATAATCGAGTTTCAAGCCACGATTAACTGTTGAGCCATAACCAAGCCTTAATCCATGATCAAGTCTTCATCCATAATCGAGTTTCAAGCCATGATTAACTGTTGTGCCACAATCAAGTCATGAGCCATATTAAAGCTTCGAGTCATTATCAAGCCTTAATCCATAATCAAGCCTTGATCCATATTAGAGCTTTGAGCCATAATCAAGCCTTAATCCATGATCAAGCCTTGATCCACTTAAAGTTTCAAACCATGATTAACTGTTGAGCCATAATCAAGCCTTGAGCCATGATCAAGCCTTGTGCAATTATCAAGCCTTGATCAAGCCTGGAGCCATCAACAAGCTTCCACCCTTTGCATTAAGTCTTGATCCATGAGCAAGCTTTGCTATTTTTCACTCATTTTTTGAGGCTCATCATAATGTAGCTAAAAATCTATTGATTTTCGGGGTTTTTGTCATTAACATTTTTGTTCAGGAAATATAAGCTACAAAAATTCGAATTTTGAACAAATTTGACCGAAACTTTCTTTTCAATGTATTTTGTGCAGCGTCCTTTATTTTTTGTTTTGTATTTCATGCAGTTTTTGAATTTTTGTAACATAAAAAGTGTTTTGCATTCAAATGCTGAATTAAAAGTTTAATATACTTTAAAATGCAAGTTTTATTGATTTAATTATAAAATAATAATAATAATTTAAATTCCCTTAATGTTGGAAATTTCATCATCGTCCAATCAGGTGAAATAAAATGTTGTGTTATGCAATAATACGATCTTCCTGTGATTGATGTCCAAACGTCGCATATTTAAATATTTATATTTTTATAATGTTCAGATAATTAATTTTTTATTAAATTTATTTATATTAATTATTTTTAATTAATTTTTTATTAAATTTATTTATATTAATTATTTTCAATTAATTTTTGATTTTTACCAATTTATAGAAAATTTAATTGAATTTAGCCGACCCTCGATTTTGTGCAAAAGTTTAATTGAAAACATTTAACACAAATGATTATGTTATTGCAAATTAAAGAACATTTTATCGCTTTATATTACATTGACAATTACTCACAATCGTTTTTTAAATAATTTCCAAATATGTACGTGTGTACATATATAATATTATTTATATTAGGGGAATAGGTTCGGTTGTTGGCATAATTTGTTGCCTTGTAGATATTAAGCAAGCATATGTATATGTAATTAAAGCTAGGGACCTTAGGTAACTACTCATGAAAAAAATAAATTGATTCCGTTGACTAGAAAAATTTTATTGAAAATTTAATGAAGTGGTCATTTTTTTAAAAAAGAAAATTTTGGTTTAGTTGTGGACACTTTTGAAAAATCTATTAAAAATGCAAAAAAATTAATTAAGTAACCATTCATTAACTACATAAGGATGATTTCTTCTAATTTTGACATTACATGCTCCCCATGTAAGGGCATATAAGATTTCTTACACTGAACCTGAACTATCAAGTTACTACAATAACTATAACTGCGAATGACGTACGGACATCAAGGTCTCATTATATTAATTTCCGTGTTGGACAACGAAACTTTTAAAATTCATAAAAAACATTAAATGTTGTAAGGAATTACTAATGATTATATCGACAACGATATTTCACGATTTATCAAAAATAAGAGTGGTGTCCAAAACCGAATCAATTTGGATGGCCACAACCAAACTTGACGATCATTTTAAAACATCATGAAAAAAATTTTGCTTGTGAACATTTTTGTGATACTTGGTATTGGATCATAAAATATAACATATTTACTGTGTAAATACCCTTTGAAGTTATCCTTTTAATTAATTCACTTCGATTTGTTGAACATTTACCAATGTTTAAAAATACATTTTTGTTATATTCAACATGTCGAAGATTAATGTATATATAGTAAAAAGTGCAGGCGTCTAATCACTTTTGTATCCGCATAGAAAACTACGGTAGGTCATAACACATACGTGATATTTGTTAGATTAGACAAATCTCATTTCTGTCAAAAGTTCTCTGTGGGTGTCCACAACTGAACCATGCCCACAACTGAATCTCTTCCCCTATAAAATAAAAATAGTAAAATTAAAATTTTCAGACTTATAAAAATGAACATTTAATTATCAAAACATTAATTATTTATTATTGTTTAATATAAATTATTTTCAGCTGAATTCATGGATATTTCGTAAAAATCTTCATATTCCTTCTGATGGAGTTGTTGCAGTGTCTTTTTATTCCGGTAGTGTTACCTGCTGTCATTTTAATAACACCGGCACACAACAAAAATTTATTGTATTATTTAAAAAAATGCTCTTATTTTCTTGAAAATCATTGCTCAGGGGTTTTCGGGGTTGCTAATTATGAATTTGAAGTCGGTTTTTAAATATTAAAAATGGCGGATCCAATATGTCGGACAAAAGAAAATTAAAAATTAATCAGATCCACATGAAAATCGTTTCTCTTGGGTTTTCGGGGTAGCTGAAAATGAATATGATGTCAGTTTTCAGAAATTCTAAATGTCAAATTTACAGTACTTTTAATCTTTGATTCTTGAATATCTTATCCTCTTTGATTTAAAGGATCTCCGAAGAGGAGCTCTTGTTTTCCTCTTTGAATTTTCGGCCTTTGGTATGTCTCTTTTTAGTCTTAAGTTCTTTTTTCGGTTCATTTCAGAAACAGAAAAAATTCTAATTTACAATTAGCGGTTTGAGAAAACACTTAAGCAACAAGAATCAGAAAATTATATGCAAAAATTTTAATCCTAAGTCATAATGAATATAATACTTAGAATTTTTAAAAACCAACATCATATTCTTTTTCAGATACCCCGAAAACCCAAGAAAATCAGTTTTCAAGTGGATCTGATTAATTTTTAATTTTCCTTTGTCAGCCATATGGGATTCGACATTTTGAATTTTTAAAAACCGACTTCAAATTCATAATTAGCGACCCCGAAAACCCCCAAGCAACAATTTTCAAGAAAATAAGAGGAATTTAAAAAAACCCGCCATTTTGGATCCGACATTTTAAACATTTTTTATGTATTCAATTTTTATGTAATTAGAGTCACTGAATTCAAATCAATAATAAAAATCGGACAAGTGCGAGTTGCACTCGCACTAAGATCGAGGGTTCCGTAAACAAATATTCAAACAAAATTTTTTTAAAATTATTTTAACAATTCTTTTAAAAATAAAAACAAATTAAACAAAATGGTAATATACCATAATAAGATTAGAATAAATATTTTTATTATTTTATTTTATTAATAAATTTTTATATTTCTCTGTAATTATACTTATGTTCACCAATCAGGTTCGCTATAATTTTCCTGTAATCTGCACGTAAAACTGAAGATCCCTACCGAATTTCAGCTCACCAGGTTGAGATTTGTAGAAGTTAAGGGGGGGACAAGGTCATTTTTAGCAATTTTTTTGACAAAATTTAACTTCTTTCCCTTCCCTTTCGCAAATATGTAGGCCAATTGGGTTCGCTATATTTTTCCTGTAATCTGCACGTAAAACTGAAGTTCCCTACCGAATTTCAGCTCACCAGGTTGAGATTTGTAGAAGTTAAGGGGGGGGGGACATCCCATTTTGCGTGGCTGGGACGGACACACGAGTGATTTCATAAGGGTTCCGTCAGTACACCTACGGTGTACGGAACCCTAAAAATATGCGAAAAGTCTGTTTAAAACATAAAAATTAGGTAAATCCTCATGCAAATCATTTTCTCAGACTTCACCACCTTACTAGGCGTGTAAAAAAAATACCAGCATATTTTGGTCCGGCTACTTTTTTCTCTTTAGATATACACCCCAAGGAAGAGAACCTACCATATGTCAGTCTTCGCACTCGAAAATTTTTTTGTGTGCTGGTGTAATAATTTCTTTCTGACTGTTTCCATAGCCTAATTTACATTTCAACATTTTTACATTCTCTTTGTAGAAAAAATCATAGTATTCGTCGAAAGTTTTTTCCTTTTTTCTCAATGAATGTTTATGGTAAACCTTTATTTTTACACATTCGATGACAGAGAAGCAATGAGATATCGATTGAACATAGGCATTCCTTTGTGCAATCGATATCTCATTGAAATGAGACGATAATAACAAAAAAATATTGAGAATTCTTCGTTCAAGATAACTTCAGAACTGATCAATTTTGACTGAAAAATTTGAGAATCTCGTCTCAATGTTCATCACTACTATCGAAGCCAGTTTTTCAAACAATACAAACATTTTTCATTATACTCTATGTGTAACCTTGAAGTATTTATACAGCGTTTGTAATAACAATGAGTGACGAAAGCCTTTCCGACAGAGAACTCTTAATTAAAATCAGCTCTAAATAATCAGCTCCTCTCTCGGTCGCTAAGGTCTTTAAATCGATTAATTTGGAGATTCCAGAATACGCTATCGAATCTGTTTGCAGATTCGGAAAATCTATAGGGAAAAGACTCTTAATGGTGCGCTTTGTTGCAGCGAGATGGAAGTCACTTCTATTTATAAGTTAAAGGACTTTCATGATTTGGGCTTAGCGATTTCCAACGACCTTACAGAAGAGGAACGAAAGGATCGTAAACTACTTTTACAATTTCAATCAAGATTGAGGAATAATGGTCATGAGTCACAGTTAAAAGGAAACTGCCTCATTTTTAATAAGAAATTATACTCTCTGACAGAACTAGAGAAAAATATCCACACTCTCGCTTCTTTGGATGGGGATGATTCAGAGGTTGATGATGAGGAATATCCATTGAAGGAAGCTTTAGAAACTAACCCGGATAAGAATTCAACATCTGGAAGAAAGCGTAAACTGAATGAACAAAAAGCAACAGCACTCAACACAGCATCAAAAAAGGACGTCCTGCAAGTTCACCTAAAACCATGACATCGGGAAGCATGAAACCCTTGACGTCTCTCATGAAACCCGAACGCGTCTCTCAATCAAATACCGCACTTAAGGAATAGCTATGGCCTTTCTGTTCCAGTAAAGATTCTACGACTCATGGAACCAAATTCCGAATTATTTTTTGGAACATGCACGGCTTCTCCAACATTGAGGATTTAATGTGACAATTATTTCATCAGGACATTTTATGTTTATGTAAAACGTGGCTGGAGGATGGTCGACTGATGGTTCCTAGACTTCCTGATAATATGGATTTATATAACGTTCCGTCGGTGAGAGATGCAACAAGAGACAGAGCAAAAGGAGATTTGATCATTGCCCTGAATAAATAAATATTTTCCTCCCACTTGATTATGTCAGAATCTGATTTTATTGTAATTAAATTTGTAATTAATGATTGCATATTTTTGCTGGTTCTAGATTATATATCTCCTTTAGCTGATATTAATATTTTTAAAAATAATTTGAACTGTAATCTTTTTAAGTTGCGCTGTTTGTTTCATGATACCCCAATTATTATTGGGGGAAACTTTAAGTGTCGTGTGGGGAATTTTAACGTCTACGATCCTTATGTAATTGCTGTCTTGTGTCTTGCAGAAGATTAAGTTGCATCATAGTAAATGCGCTTCATCAGTGTTGATGAGACTTATTTTAAAATATAATCGTAAATATGAAGTAATAAAGATTGGTATAATTTTCATTATCAGTGAATTTTCATTGACCATCTTTCATAGGCTGCAACTTTTTGAAAGGTCTTCAGAAAAATTTGACATTTCTACTCAATGAAAGCTTGTATTTTCAACTTTAAAATAAGAGTAAGAACACTTTAATCTATGGATTGGTCTTTAAATTATAAGTAAATTATTTCAACCATGCACAAAAAATTTTCAATGCAGTGATTCAACTGTTTGCTCGTCCGGCCACTGATCTCTATATATAACTGGATGGGCGACTGCTATATAAAAGTAGCTTCCGGTATGAAAATAATTGAAACCATCGACGCCATGTTTTAGATGCCGGTGAAACAGCGTAGAGCGACTTGATTGTGTGAGTTGCCGTGTAAGTGTGCTTTGTATATAGTGTGTGTTGTTCGATGTTTTGACACTTCTCTCGTACGTCTCAAGTAATTAAATTAAATAATTTGTAACTTTTTTAAATATATAAATACCAATATGGTTTTAATTTGTTTATTTTGTGGGGAAAAAGGAAGCGAAAGGTGTTTCTTTTCACAAACAGGTATAATGCTGAATAATTTCAGTTTCTTACCAAATTAAATTGAGAAGCAAGTATTTTTTGTGAAATGATTAATCTTACCAAGTGAAAAAAATTAAACGAAACTTAAATTCAACTTGTCAAATGTTTAATTATTTTTAAGTAAATTAAGTTCATTTTAATAATTTTTATTTATTTATTATTATTTATAGTTATTAATAATAATCAAATAATTTATTAATTATTAAAATAAGTTAAATATTTTTTTTTCATAGTTAAATGTATTTCAACCTCATTTGTAATTTTAAAATTCCCGCCTGCTTTTGTAAAGTGGGTATCTAAAATATGGCGCCTTCCGGGCTTCTAATTTTATCACAGTTTTAGACGTGTCGCCCATCCAGTTATAATAGAGAGTTCAGTTCGAGCAGTCATGCAATAAAGACGTGTTTAAACGTCGCTCTTGTTTCTCGACACATGTCAGTTTAAATTAGCTTAAATAAATAAAGTTGGTTTTGAATTTATTAAATTACAATTATATCTGTGAAAAGAAGTTATATCCACGGCTAAGACTAAAAGGAACTACAAACTTTATAAACAATAACTGTTTATTCCATATGGTGGGAGATTTTATAAAACTACATTTTCAAAGAGGCAAATTGGAACCGGTAATAAAAACAACTGATAACAGACTAAAATTTATCAAAGGACTGAAAAGCAACGATTGATTGTTAATCCTTCTATATCCACTCCATTTACAACCATACGATCCACCAATATTAAATAAAACCAAAGTAAAGAAGTTCAATATTACAAAATAATATAAAAGAAAATTTTAACCGGTAAGTCTCTTATTTGAATATAAACAAAGATAAAGGTCCAAACTGACCTTCAAATCAAAATAATTTAAATTGAAAGATTCATAAATATTTTATTTGAGCCAAACAGCTTATTTTTGAACAAAATCCAGAAAGTAAATTAGAAATAAAAAGAAATTTTATTTTATATTCGAAATGCATGAGTTAATATATTAGATTATAATCCTGCCGGTTACTAAATCATGTTGCGTTAATAGAATTGAAATACATGAATTGAAATATTTAGTTCATTTATGAAATGAAACAAAATATTTCCTTAAGCTAAGTAAATCGAAATTATATACTAAATAAATTTATGGTCCACAGGTGACAGGTCACAAAATTGGTAAAAATCCAGACCAAGAGAGTTTGCAACTACGAAGAGATGTTTGTTTATTCTCAATTTTTGTTTAAATTTAAGTCCCCATAAGTGATCAATATAGTAAAATTCTCTAAAAGAGATTACGAGGGTTCGGGCATTGTGAAAAAGCAGTACGAGTGTTGCAGGATAATTAAATATTAAAATTAAAATTATAAAAAGGAGGGTTATAAGGACTGTTGAAAGGGATCTCAATTGCATTCATTAATTCATTAATTTATATAAAATATTAATTTAGGGTAATAGACTTCAGTTCCAAATGTCATTGATACATGATCACAAAACCTCCAAACATTCAACCGGGTCTACGTCATTATCTCTAGATTCTAACATTTATTCGCTTTCTTTATTTTCTAATGATATTAAAATTACTTCAGAATTGAGTTTTTTAAAAAATACAAACAATATGAATTCACAAGAAGAAAATCCGCCGGAACAACAAAACTTATACCCAGACGAATTTCTAGTCTGGAATAATCCTACCTCGCGTCCTTCTCCGTCGTACGACGAAAAAGCTCTCCCGCCCTATATACTGCTGATGGAATGTCAAACCAACACGCTTAACATCGGGAAATTTAACCCAATAGCTATTGCGGATCTGATAGAGACTATCATTAAGGGAAAAAGAAAAATCCAACGCAGTGGTATAAACAGGGTCAAAATTACTTGTGATTTTCGTGAGGACGCGAATCGTCTGATTAACTCAACCGAACTTTCCTCCAGGTTCTACAAGGTTTATATACCGAATACTCTTCTATATTCAAAGTGCGTCATCAAGGATGTAGACTGTTCTTTATCAGTCGCGGACTTTATTACTAGATTGTCTCCAGATGTAGTTCAGGAAATCGAATCAGTTAGACGTAGGATCACCTTTAATAAGCACATGCTCGAATCATTAGAGATCAGATTCTTTGGTAAAGATCCTCCAACTAGTATTTTGGTTTCATCTTTTGAGTTTCCGGTTACCCCTATTACTAACAAACCTATTAGGTGTTTTTTTCTGCCAGCGATTTCGTCACGTCGAGTCCCAATGCAGATCTAGGTATCCGAGATGCTTATATTGTGAGGAATCACACGATGATCCTAACGAGTGCGATAATGGCTTGAGGAGAGCGGTTTGTTGCAACTGTCAAGGTAGACACCCCGCTTCCTCTACCATTTGTCCTATATATATTAGGGAATTTGAAATCCAGAAAATCAGGGCAGATTATGGTGTGGGTTATCAGGAGGCCGAAGAGATCCTACAATCTATTGAAAAAAACAAACCCAAATATAATCCTACTGAGACTAATCAAAGCATCTCGGATCATAGTTCTAAACTTAGTTCACTGGACCATAAATCGGAATTATGGAAGATTTAACAATTACTTTTAATCCACGAAACAATAAAATCTCTCAAACAACTGAAACAAGTTCCCCAATGGACACTTCACAAAATGAATGTCCTGAAAATGAAACACAGAAAGGTACACAAGCTTCATCATCAGTTTTATCAAGCTATGCCTCAAATTCGAGGCCCTTAAACAGTAATCAGGAAATAAATTGTCCAACTCTTTTCCCATTGCCTAAGAATCTCAATTCTTTAAAAGAAACTGTTTTTTACAGGATGCCTTCTGCTACGAGTTCTCCGGAAGAGATTAAAAACGAAATGAAAAGATTTAGAACTAAGTCACCTAGCATATGAATTTAAAGTCAAAGAGGTAATTCGTAAAATGTCTTCCTTTGTATATATATTCTCGTAAATTATAAGAAAAGCGTTTTTGTTTTATTAAATTGTATTTAATTTTATTGTTCGGGGTCACTCCACTCCCTCATAGGATTCTTCATATGAGCAGTGTGGTGTTAGATCCTGAGCAGACAAAAGTGTATATATTGATTAATTCCCTCTATTTCTAGGTTGGCTCTGGTGGGTGGAGCCAACTTCAGAATCAAAAAGGGAGTTTAGATAATAATTTGATATTGATCAACGTAAATAGATAACGTTAGATTCAAGTCAATTTTCTCAATTTAAAGTAATCAAGCACGGTCGATTGTAGGGAAGCACCCAATGTGTATTTTTCTCTCACTAATTTGAATTTCTAACTAAATAAGGACAAACTAATGGTCGATCTTAGAGAAGCAGCCATCCTTATAATAGTCTTAAATATGGGTCGAAATTAAACTACCTTTACCCATTACTTTAAAGAGAATAAAATTATGGTCGATCTCAGTGAAGCAGCCAAATTGTATTTAATTTAAAGTTTTTTCTTTTCATTCAAAATGTTATGTTTTTAGGAAGCAATGGTCTTTAATCCGGCAGGATTATCCACATACAACACTGATAAATAAAACACGATTTAAGGCAATAAAATTTTAAAATTCTAGAGATTAAACAAACTTTGAATAAAGCAAATATGACAGTAAACTCAATTAAAATTATTAATTGGAATGCCCATAGCGTCATTAACAAAAAGACTGACATTGAGACAATGATATTTCAAATACAACCTCATATATTCTGTATAACGGAAACTTGGCTCGGCCCAAATATTCCTTTTAACATTTACGGATATAACATTCACCCCAAAGATCGTGAAAGAGGTAGGGGGGAAGGAGTTCTAATAGGAGTAGATAGAAAAATTGTAACTTCTGCACTTGATATTTCAATTTGTGACTGGGGAGATATCCATGCCTCAGAAATATACGGATTAAATATTCATTTAGAGCAGGGTTCATTTGAAATTATTGCGGTATACTCACCTTCAAATTCTCTTCCTGAGGTTGACACTTGGAAAGAATTATTAATTTCATCACAGAATAATCACAGAATAGTTTGTGGAGACTTTAACGCACACTCTCCTACCTGGGGTTCTATTCATGCTAATCAAAAGGGAAACCGCGTCTCTCAAGCCATGGAGGATTGTGACGTTGTCTCAACTAATAATAGGAGATCTACATTTATTCCTAGATTAGGAGAAATTTCAAATAGTCTCGATCTTTTTCTAGTGCCGGTATCCTTAATTAATCGTACTCAAATTACGATAGAGGAGGATTCATATGGTTCCGACCACTTGCCGGTCATTTGTGAAGTATTAATCAGGCCTTCGGGTGTAAACTCAAATTCAACTCGTTATAATTTGCAAATGGTTGATTGATTTCTATTTCAACAATTAATGGAAAATGAGATAAATAAATTAAAAGAGGAATATGAACACAAGACTCCAGACTTGATCATAGAAAGTATGACTCAGACTATTCAGGATAATTTAATTCGAGCCGGTGCATATTCACCTACGAATAATCCGGGAAAAAGAAAACCCCAGCCCCTATGGTGGAATCATGATTCTATGGAATTAATTGAGGGTAGGAAACGTGTCTTGAGAATTTATTTGCAGGATCAAAATGAGCGGAATTTAATAGAATTTAAACGGGTCAACAATAAAATAAAAAGAGAATTACGGAAAATTAAAAGGGCTTCATTTGAAAAATTTTGTACAGATCTAAATTTTACAAAAGGTATGTCAAATATTTGGGGCACTGTTAAGGGACTTATGTCTAGAATGGGGGTAGTAATAAAAAACACACATACTTCAGAAGACACTGCTGAAATTGAAGGGTTAAAGGAGGGACTTATTCGAAGGGAAGTTCCAATTCGATCCCACAGCCTGAGGGAGGTTTTAGATATTAATAACCCGATGAACCAACCTTTTTCTGAATCCGAGTACGTATCCTCTTTATCATTTTGTAACATCAGGTCTTTCCCGGGTCTGGATAGGATCTCCTATGAAGTAATCAGGAAATCTCCCCAATCAATTCAGGACCTAATACTTAAAATTTTTATCAAAATGTATATTACAGGATCATTTCCTGAGACCTGGAGGAGAACTCTACTTAAATTTATTCCTAAAAGTAGTGGTGGATATAGGCCTATTTCCCTTACGTCATGCCTGTCAAAATTGTTTGAACGTTTGATTCAGGGTCGCTTGGAGTACTTATCAGAGACATTGGGATGGCTTCAGGACTTCCAATATGGCTTCCGAAGAGGAAGGTCGGTGGAGGATGCGGTTGCCTCCCTCGTCTCGGATATTACTGAGAACTTTTCCCGGAATAGATCTACGGTAATGCTTGCTCTCGATATTAAGGGAGCCTTTAGCTCAATTCTTCCAGATTTTATCATAGCTGAACTTTTGGCATTAGAAGCTCCTACCAGAATAGTAAACTTTGTTAGTTTCCTTATATCAGAAAAACAATTATTCTTTTCAATTGATCAGGAGGAACCAGACATCTCAGGGATAGGGGTCCCACAAGGTGGAGTTCTGTCACCTTTTTTGTTTAGTCTAGCACTCAGAAACATCAGGGAGGTAGTTGACGATATTCTTTTATACACATCCCGGGAAACTTTAGAAGATTCTATCAAGGGAATTGAAAGAGCCTTTAAGCGTGTCTCTACCTGGCTATTGGGCAGAGGATTGGAGATTTCGATTCCTAAAACCCAATTCATAGTACTTTCTAAAGAAAGAAGTATAATAAATTCAAATCACTCTATCAATCTAATGGGACCGAATCAAGTTCAGCCTCAAGTTTTAAACAATTTAAAGTCGATTAAACATTTGGGGGTTATTCTCGACCAGAAGTTATCTTGGTATCCTCACATAGATTACATAATACAGAAAGTGTCAAGGGCCAATAACGTAATTCGTACTATTTCTCGGGTAAATTGGGGACCATCACCTCTATCATTAATACATGTATGTAAAGGTCTGATAGAGGCAATTTCTAAGTGGGGATCATTGTTTGCTTGGAAGGTTAGCGATACTCATTTAAAAGACATTGACAGAGCCCTTTTTTCAGCTTACAGAGCGGCCCTTGGACTGCTGAGAACGGTTCCGATTCCGATTTTGTTGACGGAGGCTGGGATTCCTCATCCTGCTTACGCCAGGGCTGTAAGTTCACAGCAAGCATCTCTTAGAAGCTCAAGATGGTCCGAAAGTCCATGTATTAATAAACTCAAATCAATAGACCAAATATCTCGTATACTTCCTAAGAAAATCAACCCTGAAAAAATTGGCCTTCTGTCATCATTTCGTGCTACAGAGGGTATCAGAAGTTTGTTATTAACTACAAATAAACCCTCCTACTTCGATTAATCTTGGAAACAAATTTTAATGACCAAAAACACTGATGTTACTTTAGGACATGATTTACAAAACGAGTCACATCCAAATATAAATATTGAACTTCAGAACTATATCGAGAGTAATTATAATGATAGTATATGTATATTTACCGACGCCTCACACAACCCGACCACTCAAAGATCAGCTATTTCTTTTTATATTCCAACCATCAACTTGAGATATGGCGTTCGGGTTTCATCTTTTCATTCGATTCTGTCATTGGAGCTACTCGCTATTTCGTCGGCCTGACAATTTGCTTCTTCTCACAATATTAAGAATATAATTATTTTAACAGATTCCAAAAAATCGGTAAATTTGTTATCACGTCCTATATACGGACAACATAAATCATCGGTTCATATCCATTTAATAACCAAGTTAATCGATGAGTATATTAGTCTTGGACTCGGTAAAGTAACTTTTGTGTGGATACCAAGTCACTCTGAAATTTTAGGAAATGAGATCGCAGATGAATTGGCAAAGACTGCTACCGAATTCCCCTCGGCTCAAAGAAATAAAATTGCTTATGAGGATTTGAAAGCTATAGTAAAATTCGATCATGATTCCTGGGCTAAGTAATGTTGGCCTTTTGGCACAATATCTGGATCTACGAATATTTACTATCAAAATATTAATGTCAAATCTAAAAGGCTATGGTTTAAAGAGTACAGAAGTCTTGATAGAAGTTCAATTAACTTGATTACCTCTTTAAGGACCGGCCACACTCGTACTGCAGAACATTTTGCTAGGGTCAATTGGAATTGTTTAATTAATTGTAAATGCGGTTTTCGACAAATGACTATTCGACATCTCTTATGTGATTGCACACTTTTCTTCACAGGGAGACCGAGAATAATAGAATACTTGTCCCGATTCCCTTCAGACACTACAGATCCAGTAGTAAACCTCAGAAAAGCCACACTACTTTTGTGGGATGGCATGCATATTGAATTGATAAAATTTTTTAACCAATCAAAAATATCAATTTAAAATTCTAAAATACCTTTCTTCCTTTAATGTACAAAATCAATAGCAAAATAATAATTAATATAATTAGTAATGATTATTGAACTTCTTTAGGAACAAACCATAAACCCTGTACCTTACTATCCTTAAAGGAAAACAGAATATTTTCTAAAAACACTGCCAATTTATCCAATACCAACAAAACAATCAATAAATTACACCGAATCTCAGGAATTATTTACGCAAATATATAAATTTATTATGAAAGGAAATAATAAATCTAAAACGTTCACAGAAATTTTTTAAAAAATTTTTTTTCTGGCGACCATCTTCAAGAAAAGGACAAATATATTTTTAGCACCAATTCAGTCTTATCAAGAAATAAAATACGAAGTACAAGTCAACAGTATTAAAGGGAAGATTCTACAGTCTACAGCCTGCATTTAAAATCTCCCGCCAATTTATACAACTATATATCTGTCAGATATAAACTCAGTTCATACAGTAATGGCTATTTGACCCACGGGGACAACAGGCCAATAATCAAAACCAACCAACCAGTTATAATAGAGATCAGTGCGTCCGGCGCTCGTCTCTTAAAATGCTTTTTTAACAATTTTATAAAGTGTTGAATAAAATAAAAAATTCAAACAAATTAAGAAAATAAATTCATGAAATTTCATTAATAAAATTTGCAAATAAAATATTCTAAAGAATTAAAATTAACAGTAATTAAATAATTATTTGTCAAATTTTCAAATTGAAATAATAAATAACTAATAATTAATTATATTAAATATAATTAATATGAAATAAATAAAATTATTTATATTCAAAATAATTTAATTTAACAATAATTAAATAATTATTTGACATATTTTAAAATTAAAATTATAAGCAATTAATTATGTTAAATTAAATTAGTTATTAATAATCAATTAATTTTTTAATTTATTAAGATATGTTAAAAAAGTGTTAATTTTAATAATGTTAACAAATTTACAAAATATTATGAACCGAAAATATGAAAATTAATTATTTAGTTATTGTTAACGTAAGTTCTTCAGAATATGAGGTCCCTATCAAAGAACCGGTTATAACTTTTTTAAGCTCAAAATCATTGCCCTGTAAGTTTATAATTAGATTGTTTAAAATCCCAATTTTTTAAGAAACATTTTGATAATTTTTATACAAATGCAAAATGTTTTTAAAAAATTAAAATTTTAAATCCTTTTTTTATTTAGAGGCCGAGAATTTTGAGCTTAAAAAAGTTAAAACCAGTTCTTTGATAGGAATCCTAATATGTCTTATACAAAAAATAAAGTATAAAATTGCGTTTTTTCTAAAGTGCTAAATTTACATATTTTTATTAATAAATAAAAAACTGTATTAATTAATTTAATATAAAATTAGTTTCATTCTTTAACGACGAGGTGTGCTGCTTTTCAACATGAATTTCAATCTCTTACAATTATCAGAACAAATCCATAAAAGTTTTCAAAAGTCCATATCCTACTTTTTTTCAAAAATACTAAAAAAGTAAATACTAAGTAAATACTTAAAAGTTTTTTCAATGTAATTTTTTTAAAAGATTTTTTTTCTGTCATAACGCTTTTAAAATACAACAAAAAGTATTAGAAACGTGTTCCCGATAGTTGTACTTGGGAAATACCTATTTCTAATATTTATTTTTTTTATCTTGAATTTAAAATGGCGCTTGAAGTACAAAAAAGTTTCTTAATTTTTCGTAAGACAAAGATTTTTTTAAAATGGCTCAAATCTGATTTAAATTAGTTACTCAGGTGTTTTTGGGGTCGCTGATTCAAAAAATTCAAAATGGCGGATACAAAATGGAGGACTCATTTTCTAAAGTTTTCTTAGATTTACTTGAAATTTGTTACTCGGGTCTTTTTTGGTTCGCTGATTACGAATCTGATGTCAAATTCCAAAAATCCAATACGGTAGATCTAAAATGTCGAAATTATTATATTCTATTTGTTCTGTCTATACCAGTATCAACTAATCTACATTTTTTAATACATTTCGAATTTAATAAGGTAACGATTGGAACTGCGAATAGTACTTAATTTTTTTCTAAACCTTACATGAATATATTTGATAAACTGTTTCAGAACTGACCTACCATAACCTGTTTTGAATTTTTAAATCTAACTTTAGATTCGTAATTAGCCAACTCAAAAACCTTGGAAGAACAAATTTCAATTAGATTTGAATTTTAACAATTTTAGAAAAATTGTTTGCCATTTTGGATCCGTCATATTAAATTTTTGGAATTTGACTTCATATTCGTAATCAGCGACCCGAAAAACCCCCAAGTAATAAATTTGAAGCAAATTTAGAGGAGAGTGGGGCAAAATGGGGTACCTTTTTGTAATTGGCTGTTTACAGAGAACCAAATGAATAAATCGATTCAACTAATCATTAGAATTCTGCTTTGTACTTTTAGGTTTGAGAAAATTATGATCACAGCAGAGAAAAAAATGTTTGAAAGAACTTATATCCTTTTTTCTGAGAAGGTGCAAAAACCCCATTTTTCCCCATGGGTGGGGCAAAATGGGGTGGTATCAAATTACCATACAAAACATGGAATATTTTTTCAAAATTTGTTAAACTCTTGTCGTAAGAGATTATAAATACAAACAAAAAGTAAGATTCTTTATTATTATGAAATAAACAAGCAATATTTATTAGAATTTAACAAAAAACATCGATAATGGAAAAAATCGATATATTGATAGTGAAACATCGATAGCATAATACCCCAAAACAAAAATATTGACTTTTCTGCGGAAAGTTGTTAATATGCATAATATAATGTTTTTAAGTAGTTCAATGAATATTAAATACAACTTTGTATGGCACAGCACGTAAGTACCCCATTTTGTCCCGCAGTGCATATTACAACAAAATGTATTGTTTACAAATCGTTGTAAACAATTTAACAATCTATCCTATTGGAAATTACTTTAGAATAAGTGCTGAAAAAGATCCCACACTTGCCAAATTAAATAAATTATCCCAAAAGGTTTTATAAGCACTATAATTTCGCAAAAAATCGATATTTTTTTGGTCAAAACTTTAAAGTTGTATAACTTTCAAAAAAAAATTTTTTTCATGATGTCCTCATAATTAATAACATTTTCTTATCAATTTTTTTGTCCTTCAAGTGCCATTTGAAATTCAAGATCGAAAAAAAAATTAGGAATAGATATTTTTCAAGTACAACTATCGAAAACACGTTCCTGATAGTTTTTGTTGTATTTTAAAAGCGTTATGACCGAGAAAAAAATTCTTTGAAAAAAATAACGCTAAAAAACTTGACTTTTGTAGTATTTTTGAAAAAAATAAGGGTTAAATATTATTTTTTTAAAATATTGACAACGCCATTCGAAGAGCGACCCCAAAAATAGTACGATATGGACTTTTCAAAATTTTTATGGATTTGTTCTGATAATTGTAAGAGATAGAAATTCATGTTGAAAAGCAGCACGTCTCGTCGTTAAAAGGTTAAATAATAATAATAATTAAATAATTTTTACAGCTTTCACGATAACATATGTTTAAAAATATTTAAAATTTTGTAAAAAAGATAAATATCAAAATGTTACACCCAGGAAATAAATTTCTAAAACTACTCCCAAAAACAATTAATTTAAAAATTGATCAGATTCACCTAAAATGTATTACTTTTCGGGGTCGCTGATTACGAATATGATGTCAGGTTTTAAAATTTTTAAATGGGTTAAGAAGATCATTATAATTCTAGCTCTGACTTTATTTTTTTTTTGCCTTGTTGACCCCCACTTTTCTCAAAATCCTGACGTGATACGCAATTTTGGAGACCGGGATCGTATTTATATAGCGTCCAAAAAAGTTTGGAAATGATGCAATGATAATCTGATGTCAGATTCGAATTCTGCGAGTCAGAAAACCCCCAAAGCACAAGTTTTGAATGAATTCAATGAATTCTCGAAAAATTGTCCTCCATATTGGATCCGCCATTTTGAATTTTTAAAAACTAAAGTCATATTTGTAATTAGCAACCATTAAAACCCCCGAGTAACCATTTGTATAGAATTTTATTATATAAAAATAATAAATTAACATTTATCATTAACATCAGAATCCCTGGTAAAAATTTCGGACTAATTCCGGATTAAATACAGACAGATTAGTACGGATTAGTCCGAAAATTGTACTAAAAAGGTCCGAAAATGATCCGCGATAGTCTGATATCAATCCGAACGAAAACCTGAATCCGAAAACACTCCGGAGTAATCCTGAATGTCTACGAATTCAGTCCGTAATTAGTCCGCAAGAATCCGAATTTATTACCGTTGAAGAATTCTTCTAAAATAAGTACGGAATTATCCGATATCAATATGTAAAGAATATGGAATCAGAATCCGAGTTTAATCTAGTTAAAAAAACTTAATCCGCAAAATGTCCGGAGCAATCCGAACTCTGTAAGCAAGAAATCCGGTATTAGTCCGCAACAATTTGAAACTAAGTGTGGCAAAATCCTTTTCAGAAAGAAGTACAAAACAATCCGAAAACTGTATGATAAGAATCCGAAAATTGTCTGCAACAATCCGGATTTAATCCAACTAAAAGGTATAATCCGAAACAAATACGAAATAATCCAAAATCAGTATGTAAAGAATAGGAATTCAGTCTGCAATAATCCGAATTTAATCCAGTTGAAAGAATTTTAATCCGAAACAAGTATGGAACAATCCAAAATCTGTATGCAAAGAATCCGGTAATAGTCAGCGTCAATCCGAATAATATTCGATCAAAACACCCCAGTCCGAAAATAAGTCGTATTATTATAAGATTTTGTAAATATGTACAATCCACAGACAGTTCAAAACAATCCATATTCAATCCAATTCAAAGACTTAATCAGGAATGATTTTGGTATAATATTGAATTTGTATATTAAAAACAATTTGTATAAAATGCAGATAAATTCAAACTATAATTATAATTTCGTGTGACAAAAACCTGACCAAAACCAGATTAATTTCGGATTTAATAATTTCACATTTGCAAGTTGTGTATTATCAGACTAACTTCGGACTAGATCGAACTAATTCCGGATTCACTGGTTTTACACAAACTGCGTTGAGTTTGAATTTATCCGGACAAATTCCGAGCGACAAAAACCTGTCCATAAGCAGTCTGTTTCGGATTAGCTGCGGATTCACTGGTTAAACCAACCGGATTACTTCTGTATTTACTAGTTGCATATGATCTGACTATAACTGCAGACTAAACCGGACTAATTACGGATTCAATAGTTATAAAAAACGGTTTTGATTTCAAACTTAATTCATGGTGAAAAAACTCCACAATAAACCGTACTGATGCGGACAAATTCCGGATTAGTCTGAAATCGGTCCCATTTTTCATTCAGGGTATTTACTTAGGGTAAATAAAATATTTAATTCTGCAGTCAGTTTGATTTAATAAATTTACTAGTAGGTATTATTAGTTATCTTGTTTCAATATTAAAATTAACATTGATGTGTTAGTTTCTTGTAATTTCTTTTTGTGGCACTTCATAAATTCTATTATGAATTTGAACTTACATGCGAGCGTGGTATATAGTGGTTAGTGTATTCGATTTCGGTGCGTTATAATGTTAGATAGGTGTAGGTTCGAATCCCCAAGCGTTAGAAATTTTAAGTTAATGTAAATAAAATTGCGATAGGTAAATCGAAAAATATGATGAATGTAGCATAAAGTAATAATAATTAATATGTAAAACTTGTATAATTTTTTTATTAACATTCACTAAATTGTCCGGACTAACTTTTGACTGTTTCGGACTAATTCCGGATTCACTAGTTAAAATTAACTGATTAATTTCGGACTTCATCGGACCAACTCCGATTTCACTAGTTGTTCACAAACCGTATAGAATTCGGATTTTTCCCGATTAATTGCGGATGACAAAAACCTGACCATAAACCGCATTGTTTCGGACAAATTTCGGATTAGTCCGAAATCTGTCCGGTTCTTTAACCAGGGATGTTAAACAGATTTAGCACTCATGAATAACATTTACTTCCCAAAAGAACAGGAATAGAAAAGATTGTTAAAAGGACTAAATGAAGAGTTAATATACTCTCAATCATCAAGCTTGATAATTTAATGGCAGATTCGTATTTACTGGCCTGGAAAACTTACAAAGAACAAATTTTGTATCGATTTTTATGAATTCTTAAAATACTGTCACCCATATTGAATCATCCGCATGATTTCTTGATGATCTGATATCAGATTCGTATTCAGCGACCTGAGAAAACCCAAAAAGGACCAATTTTGAACGAATTCAATGAATTTTCGAAAAACTGCTCGCCATATTGGATTCTCCATTTTGAATTATGATGATCTGATGTCAGATTCGTATTCCGCGACGCAAAAAAACCCCAAAGGACAAGTTTTGAACGAACTAAAATCTAAATAATGAGCACAATTTTTTACATTTTTTAAATGAACAATATTATATATCTTAAGCAGGTATTTATTATTTAAGTGTTTTTTTTAATAAAATTATCATACACATAACCATAAACTTTTATTAAATGCTCATTTTTAAATATTTTTTTGAATTTTTTGTAAAGAACTTTATCAAGTTTTTATGCGTTGACTATACGTAAATTTTGATATTTAACCTAAAAATTAACGTAACGTGAATAATGCAAGTTTTGTATGAACATCTTTTAATTTTTAAAGGAATTTTTAATTACTTTCAAAATTTCCATAAATTATCGAAATAATAATCTTTTATTGAGACTCAGGCTACAATACTTATATAATTTACCCTAATAAGTTTTATAAATAACTGCCCAAACAGTGAATTTGTTAATTGTAATATTTGTTTACAAAAAATTTAAGTAATTTTTCAGTAATAATTTCCTTAGTAAACATAAATTAGAAATTAAAACGGATTTCTCTTTATAAAGTTTTTTTTCTAGACAACAAACCTCAGAAACTATTCTTTCAATGTTTTGTAGTTTTTTATATCTAGGGTAAAGCGGAGCTAGTTGAGCATAGGGGTAAGTTGAGCAACCGAAATATTTCAGGCTCTATAAATTGGCCACTAATTTTTTCAATGCCAGAAAGAAGCAGGCACAGGAGGGAACATAACTGCGCAAGTGCCTGCTTCTTTCTGGCATTGAAAAAATTTAGTGGACAATTTATAGAGCATGAAATATTTCGGTTGCTCAACTTACCCCTATGCTCAACTAGCCCCGCATAATATGTTTTTGGACAATCTTCTCTCGTAGAAAATATTATGTGAATGAAATATTAAATTTTAGAAATTTGTTGTCTAGTTTTTTAGATAAAGAATTATCTATATGTTTTTTGACATCTTAAAATAAGTTCGGTAGATTTCAAGAAAAGTGTCTGGGTAGTCTCTTCAAACCAGAGTCGCTCGCCGCAACATAGAAGTTGCAAAATAAATCACTTTAGTTATCTAGAAATTCTGACTAGAATCAGAGCTGGGTCTGGCCAGACAATCCAGAGCAAATAAAATAGCTACGGTCTAGCTTGCAGCTAAGCAGCACCAAAACTAGGTAAAACCAGATCTTCTTTCCAGAAGATTTTTCTTCACGAGCTAAAGAACATTTGTTTCATTGAAAGTTTTCTATCACTGAAATTTTCAGATAGACGAAAGTCTTGAACATTGAAAATAATAATTTGACACGGTAAAAAATTATATATAATTTAACGTTTTTTATTTATCAATTGATGTCTTAAGGGGTAGTGTACATAACATTGCGTTACGTGGGAGAAAAGGGGGGTCCAAATTTCCGAAAAATAGCGTTATGTATTTTTTGAACGGCCCCTAATGCTAATAATATTGCAATTATTTTAAAAATAATAATAATATAAAAAATTACTAAAAATTATTATGGAAAATATTTTAATAGTAGGGTCATTTGGGGTAAATGTAAACGGAATATCTATGTTTCACCAAAAACATTAGTTTTTTTTTTGTTAAAACGTAAAATGGACGGATTTTTTTGTCATGAACTTGTTATTTTACTTCCCTAGAAAAATTTTATGAAGTACAAAAAATATTCATGCACCTGAATCGCCTAAAACTGACTGTTTACATTTACCCCGAGATTTTGAAATTTTTCTAAAATTCGGGGTAAATGTAAACACCACTATAGTTAAGCGAGGTTTAAGAAACAAGTTATTTCAAGTATACTACTATTTTAAGGGATGGAAAAACTGAAAAAAAGTTCTTCGTAGATGTATAGAAAAATCAACCAGTTGATTGATAATCTATCATATAAATAAACAATCAACCATTACAAAATTAGTAATGTAAAACTTGAATAACTTGAACAAATTTTAATAGATTTTCATTCAACTTGGTAAAAAAAATATATAGTAATGATGCTATCACTCGGTCGATAAACTAATAAAAACGATGAAATAATCGATCACTCCGAGTCAGGATATAAAGAATAAAAGACAAATTCTTTTAACGTTTCAACAGCACGGCTGTCCTCTTCAGAAACTACAATTTATTAAACAAAATTTGATATAAGTTATAAACATTTTTAACAAAAACGATATTTTCAAAAAACATTATAAATTATTACCGTGAAAAAGTTTTTTAAAAAAATAATATAAGTCGCATATTACTTATATTGGACGAACGTCTTCATCCATGCGAGAACGATTAGACACATAATCGTCTAATCGTCTCGCATGGATGAAGACGTTCGTCCAATATAAGTAATATGCGACTTATATTATTTTTTTAAAAAACTTTTTCACGGTAATAATTTATAATGTTTTTTGAAAATATCGTTTTTGTTAAAAATGTTTATAACTTATATCAAATTTTGTTTAATAAATTGTAGTTTCTGAAGAGGACAGCCGTGCTGTTGAAACGTTAAAAGAATTTGTCTTTTATTCTTTATATCCTGACTCGGAGTGATCGATTATTTCATCGTTTTTATTAGTAAAAAAAAGTTTTTAAGCTTGCTGAATAAGAATCTAAAATATCGAATTTTTAAATTTCAAAATGGCAGATCCAATAATTTATTAAATTTTTTTTAATGTAGTTGATGTTCTGTTTACATTTACCCCGAGTTTTCGAATTCTTGGGGTAAATGTAAACACCTAATTATTTATTAACTAAATTGTCAAAAATCAAAAATCAAAGTCAATTTTTGTTACGGCATTAATAAGGAAGAATAAAAAATTTTAGTTTGATTTTTTAATTCATTTTTATGCAAACGCGAGACAAAATACTGAAACAGTAAAATTTTGATTTTCAATCTTTTTTGCATTAAAAGAGAACTTACACTATGTCATTGCCAATTGTCAAAATAAAATATTGGCAATACTCAGAACATCTTGAAGGTGAGCTGAGGTAAAAATATTGACGTCGAACTTATTTTTAAATTTGTAAATTTAGCAGAAACATCTACTGTTTACATTTACCCCAAATGACCCTAAATAATTTGTAAATATTAATATTTAATATAGATTTGAATTTATCACTCGGTGGTAATTATTAATAATGATGGGTTTACCGATCACTCCGAGTCATCTATAAAGCCATCATTATTATATTGATAGTTAATATTGTTAAATGCAAACGGTAATAAATAAACTGAATATTGAATCGAAGATGATTTAAGCATGAATAAAGATTAAATATTTGTGCACTGTAAAAAAAGGGAGTTAAATTTTAACTCCCCAGGGGATTCTATAAAAATCGCACCCATTGGAGAGTTAATGCCAGGGGAGTTAAATAAAGAGAGTTAAAATTTATTTATTTTATTTAACTTTTGAAAGTTCCTAGAGCTAATTATCCCTCCAAGGAACAGTACATAATATACAGATTTAAATGATATCGCAGGCCAACAAAATTTGAATAAAAAAAAAAAAATTTGAAATTTCCATGAATCAGACAATACTTTTCCGAAGGATTTCGACGTGCTGAATCCGAATCCAACCTCAAAAAGGACCCATCACGTCAGGTTTTCGAGATATTTTAACCTAAATGTGCAAAAAACCTTTTTTTTAGTTCTATTTGATGTCATGTAACACCAAGAGATATTTTTTTTTCTCTTAGAGGTCAATCTTGCTACTAAAAGTACTACTCTTCCCCTTCAATATCCATTTTGGAATTTTAAAAAATCTTCATTTTTTTTGAGTAATCGTTCATTGAATTTTCTGAGTTTGTCGAATTCTTCGAAAACTGAGTAGAAACAAAGAAATTTTGATAATAAAGCAGAATTTAACTACAAACATCTAAATTTTAAATAGTTCTGAGGATTTTTGATATAACTGAATACAAATTCAATATCAGATTCACAAAATTAAAAATGGCGTATACAATATGGCAGACGATTTATTTAAAATTGATTGTATTTCCCTAAGATATGTAATTTTTAATTCTGTCAATCTGATATCGAATTCGTATTCAGTTATATTGAAAATCTTCAAAACTATTTAAAATTTAGATGTTTGTAGTGAAATTTTGCTTCATTATCAAAGTTTGTTTGTTTCTACTCAGTTTTCGAAGAATTCGCCAAACTCAGAAAATTCAATGAACGATTACTCAGAGACAAATGAAGACTTTTTTAATTTTCAAAATGTATATTAAAGAAGAAGAGTAGCACTTTTAGTAGCATGATTGCCTCTAAGAGAAAAAATTATCTCTTCGTGTTGCATGACATCAAATATAACTAGAAACAGGTTTTTCGCACATTTAGGTTAAAATATCTCGAAAACCTGACGTGATGGGTCCTTTTTGAGGTCAGATTCGGATCCAGCACGTCGAAATCCTTCGGAAAAGTATTGTCTGATTCTTGGAAAGTAAATCTTGTCGGCCTGTGTATTCCAAGTAGAAATGTCCGGAGTCATGACGGAGTTAAACACCGGCATGGTACTGTCTTAGTACTGACCGTCGGTACTGACTTTCGGAACCCGATCAGTACTGGGAGTATACTGACTCCAAAACCGAATCAGTAATATGTCAGAGTTAAAAAAGTGTTCAAATCATTACTGACAGAAAACTGGCATAACACCAAATCAGTACTGCGAAGGAGTTATAAAAAACAAGCAAACTTTGTTATAATAACATTAAACCGGCCACTATTAATAATAACATCTTTTGATTTATTAACTATTTAAATATTTTCCATGATTTTTAAAAACATTATTTATCAACAATAACGCCAAACATTTAATTAACATGTTATTAATTATTAACTACTTTTATTATTATGTGTTATTAATAATAAAATTTTTTTTATTTTTTTTAAATGTAAAAATATATACATTTTTCTATTATTATTTAAATAAATAATTAAATAAATAATTTTTACCATATTTTTATGCTATACCTATTAATTAATATGTAATGTCTTGTTAAAATGTATATAAATATATAAAACATACATTTATAATAATTTTTCATGAAATAAATATATTATGCAGTGAATTCATTATTATAGCACTGTATATATCCTTCGTATAATTCAAAAGGAAGTTTAAAAAACTATACTTTCAAACTTGTGTGGCTGTGCGGTTAGTGTATTCGACTTGCGTCCTAGAGGTCTAGGGTTCGATCCCCAGTGCGTGCGATATTTTTCCGTCTTAATTCTAAGTGTTTAGTGTATAATTCTCAACAGTGTTACATAAAATATAAATTTAAATAATTATAAAGAATAATAATAATAATTTAGTAATTAATTTAAATAAATAAGATTGTCTAAATTAATGAAAAAAAATAAGAAAATTTTTTTTAAAAACTTATTTCAATAAAAGGAATTTTGCTAATTATTTACATTTTGATTGATTTTCATAAAAGTTTATTTACTACAGAAATATTAATAATAATTATTAGTACTCAATAAATTACTCCCTCTTCTTTAATAATCAAATATCAAATTAATATAAGCTTCTAAAGGTAAATTTTGTTTTAGAGAACGCGTTACTGCATTTTCCAAATTTGATAAATTTTAGCTGCGAATCAGTAATTAGGCGGTGTTCTGCCAGTGATATTTTAATACTTAGTACTGACTGCCGGTAAAAAATCAGTACTGGACAGCGTTACCAGCCAGGGATTTCCCAGTACTGATTTAGTACTGGAGTCAGTACTGCTATACTGCTAGTCAGTACTGGGTCAGTACAATGCCAGTATTACATTTCTACTTGGGATATTGTATCATAAAAGGAATATATATATATATATATATATTAGTAATATTAGAATAATGAGTATTAAAAATAAAAATAAATTAATCTTATTATATAATATGCTTTTAGCTTAGGGGAGAGTGGGGCAAACCGGACCCCCTAACGGTTTTTTGACTCATGTGACTAAACGAATCAACCGATTTTATTTTTTGAGGGCTTCTTTGAAAGATCATTTAATTGCGTAACTTTTTCCCAGAGACACTTATACTTCATCTTTTATTGTTTAGTTTCTGTGTTAACTTTAAAAAATTTTGCAAACGGTCCGGTTTGCCTCACCCCCTGGGGTAAACCGGACCCCTCATGGGGCAAACCGGACCGTTTGGTTTTTTATTTATAATATTGCATTTACATAATCTACAATAATAATGAAAATAATAATTCGGAATTGAATTTTAATTAAATAAATATTTTTTTTAATAAAAAAATGAAAATGTTTGTCATTATCAGAGAAACAATATTAAAGGGTTCAATTCTCTTTGGAAGACAATTATTTTTCATTGTAAGTCAATATTTTATTGAATGAAACATTTTGTTTAAAAATAATTTTTATAAAACTTTAATTCAATGGAAATATCCTATGGCCGGTTCACCCCACCAAAAACGGTCCGGTTTGCCCCTCAGGCCCATTTTGAGAATAAATGTTTGTCAAAAAGAAACGCTTTGCAAATTTATCAGAGGTTTTAGTGGTAAATATTCCTGAGGTGTGTACCTTCAAAACCCAAGACCTCATATTTGGAAATATTACACGATTTCCTCAGAATTCCTTTAAGAAAAAAATCGGAAAAGTGTAGAAAAAAACTAAAAAAAACTTTTGCTCCCAGCGTTGTACAAACAAAAGTAAAAAATGTCAAATTGAAAAAAATAAGGTACACTACACATGGTTGTTTCAAATTTCTGAATAGTACTTTTGACAATTTCGCCATTTCGGAAATATTGAGGGGGGTCCGGTTTACCCACCGGTCCGGTTTGCCCCACTCTCCCCTACATATATTGTTACTTTGGTTCAAGTTATTAACTGTGACAGTGTGCTTCACTCATAAAGATTGACCAAGTCTTTAAACGCACATGAAACGAGTATTGGTGTCCCATGTTGAACTAATATTGAATGCCAATGATGTAAAGACTGTTTGGTGTCGTTTTAACACTAGTATTGATGTAGTTAGTAATATAAACTAACACCGATTGTAGTGTTAAAATAATACCACTGGTGAAAAAGTGTTGAGTGCGTTTTAGCACCAAATTTGGTGATAAAACAACCTTAAATTTTTTTCTGTATACCTCCGGTAGTATAATTAAATTTCAAAAGGTTTATAAATTATTAAAATCTTTAAAAATGTTACTTGTTGAAAAACTGTAATAGTATTTAAATTTTTATTTTGAAATAATATAATTATATGTTTCAATAGATTAAACCATAGATATAATAGATTAAACATCACTGAAGAGGACACCAACGTTTGTATCAAGTATAACCCTGCTATTTTTTCAATATCATTATAGTTTAAAGTTAAAGATATATAGTAATTTCTCTGGCTTTGAATCATATTTAGTTCATTTTACTCTTCAAGGTATGCATTAAAATTCGGTTGACTTAATTACACTTCATGACAAATAACTCGCTGTCTCTTTGATTTACCATTTTATATTAACTTATCAGCAAGAAGTTTTATTTTATACAACTGTTTATTCAGTAATTACTTAATATGTGTGTAATTGCACTCAAACTTTCTTACTATCCATTTTTTCAAACAAATTTCGTCTCTGTAACTTTAAATTCGCTTAAAAGGTAAATTATTTAGATTTTCATGATAATTATAGAGGGAAAAAGTATAAACGATCTATTAATTCCAGTAAAATTGAAACGAACTCGCAAAGAAAGTTAAATTGAAAGTGAGAAAGTCTGTTTATGTTTCTTATATCCCTCGCTTTTGTTAATTTTTTTCCAATCTCATGTTTTAGAGATCGATCTTGGATTGGCAGTTGTGCCAACCCATATAGATAATTACTGACTGCTTGACTTACGCGCGAATAAAGTGCAATATAATGCAAACGTAAACTGATAACAAGCAACACATGTAAAACGTGTGTTGAGAAAAGTGCGTCGAGTAACTTTCCATTAAATAGTAGACAGGTATCTTTTATATTTGCGGTTAAATGCGTACTTAGCTCGTCGCTATAGATCCTCTAGATCCCATTTGTAAGCACGCAATCTCAACATTAGATCATCCTTGCTGCCTGCGTGTTGTTAACTGGGTTAAGAAGATTTTACCTACAAGTGTAAAAAGATAACGTTTATTGGATATCTATTACAAAAGTTTATTAACTTCTTCTTAAACTTCATAAAACATTGATAAGGTTAGTTATTTGTATATTCATTTATGCGAGATTTGTCTTGCAGGAAAGTAATATTGACAGAAACTTTCTTTATCTTTCTATACTATTCCAGTGTTGTGCGTTCAATTTCAATTTCCGTAAATTACCATCGAAAGTTATTTACACTTTACAATATTCAAGATTTTTATTAAATTCAATTTTTTATATAGAATTTATATCATAACTGTCCTAACTATTTTGAAAAAATTATTGCTTTTACGTATGTTGAAAATACAAAACAATACGATTGTTATATAATTTGAAATACTAATTGTTTAATATCAAAAATAAAAATTGTAAGAAAATTAAGAGAAAATTATGATTTGAAATTAGTTACAAAAATAAATGGGGAAAAGGAAGGGAAAATTATAAAAAAATCACGAATTTTATCATAATTTCTAATCCGAACGAACTTTACCTTATTTTTAAATGAAAAATTATACACGGAAAAAATAAGTACATGAAAGATTACTTGACAGTACTTGACTTTTGGATGGGAGAACTTTTCTGTAAATATTTCAAAGACAGTCCTAAAATTTTTCGTTGACTTATGTGAAATAATCACGAGCAGTGCTAGAATATTTAAAACATTCCATTGATTACTTTAAACATTCCAGCACTGTTGTGATAATTTCACGTAAGTCAATGAAAAATTCTAGGACTGCCTATGAAATATTTTCAGAAAGATTGTCCCATCCAAAAATCAAGTACTGTCAAGTAATCTTTCATGTACTTATTTTTTCCGTGTACTCAAATCAAAATTTGTTTTCTATAAATGTGGGATATTAAGCCTACAATTTAAATTATCGCTAGTAAAGAAAAAAATATTTTTTTACCTGAGAACCGGGAAAACTCAAGGAATTTTAAAATAGAAAAACTGTTTGAACCCTGTAATAGCTTGAATAATTTGAAATTTAAATCTATTAGTCTTTGAGTAAATAAAAATTTCTAGAAAATTTGATTTTCAATAGACGCGTCTTTTGATAAAAAGAATTTCGGTTTAATTAAACTAAAGATTTAATAAAGATTAGAATATTCTAAAATTGAATGAGTAAAAATGTTTACTTATTTTAATTAGTAACTGATTTTTAGTTGGGAATTAGTAAATTTTACTAATAAATTAGTATAGATATTACTATTTATAAGTAAAATAATTCTTTTATTTTACTAATGAATAGTAATTACTACTAATTTAGTAGTACAAATTACTAATTCAGATTAAAAATGTCAGTCACTAATTCGAAGTAGTAAATATTATTTCTAATTTAAATTTCGAGAGAATGAATTAAAATTTTTATTGATGACAATAATTTTAATCAATAAACATTTTAAATCAATAAACTATTTTTGTAAATTAAAACTTGAATAAATTGAATAATTTACAATAACAAAGAAATGTAAAAATCTATATTTTTGTCATCTTTTAATTAATTAAAACTATGGAAAGTTAAAAAAGTTTATTTTAAGTAGAATTTTTTTTTATAATTCTGAGCCTTTATATATGTATATAATATTTAACATTTTAAAAAATTAATTAATTTTAATATTTAATTTTATCGAGTCATGCAGAAGAAGAAGTAAAATGTAAGAAATGATCAAAATTGGTACAATAGGTGAGAAAATTATAAGTAGATGACAAAGTGAATCCGAGTGAAAATCTGTCCAAAGTAGCCCAGTTAAAAAGTAGAAGCCAATTGGGCCCCACCTGTACTTCCCACTTTTTAAAAATATTAACGGGTGATTCTCCAAAAAACCTCATTTTGCATGTAGTCAAGATTTTCTAAATAATTATAATCATTTGGGAAAATACCAAGTCATATTTCTCTATTTTATCACTTTTTCTAAATGTTTTGCAAGAAAAAATTGTAAAATTTTATTGTTTAATACATTTTAAAAATATTTTACCACCTCGAAATCGATTTTCTAACCTGTCATCTAAGTGATTTCATTTTTCCAATACGTAAAACAATTATTTAAAACATGAAAATAGGTACTTTATCAATTTTTTTTTTAAAAGTTATGATATTTAAGAATAATTTTCTAAGATATGAATAAAATATGTCATGTAGTTTTATTAAATATAAAAAATGAAATTTGTCATGTTGTACCGCGTCATTCCTCTCACTCGTTGAATATTATCCAATATTTTTGATGTGGGTAGAGATATTGGTTAATTATTGTGATCAATATTTAACCCTCACGGGCTCGAGCCGGGTCCCTCAGACCCGGAGGAAAGTTTTTTTTATCTACTTCCGATTATGAAAATATTATTAGAAAATCAAATTCGCATTAGACTTGAGGGCGTAAAAACACACATTTTTCACTTTTGTAAAAAATTTTTAATTCATAAAATACTCTGGAAAATTCTCTTTTAAGTCGAACATACGTAAAGACTCAAGCCGGGTCCGAGAGACCCGGGTTATAAATACGTATAAAATGTTAGCAATTTTTCTGCAATATTGCATTATTCTGTAATGTTTCAACATTACCTACTGTAATAAGTGTAAAAATATCCCATATAATTCCGGAAGTGACGTAGAGCGAAAAATATAGTGCGTTTTGTACGTTTTTTGGAAAATTCCATTCCCAAAAGTTAAAGAACAGAAAATCGATCAGATTTTCTTTAAAATCGGTACTCGGGGGTTTTTAGGGTCGCTGATTACAAATGTGATGTCAGAATTGAAAAATTTCAAAATGACGGATTCAATATGGCGGTCGTTAAAATTTTTTTTTGTTTTACGTCTAATTATAGATAATTATTCTAATGACTACAACTGCGACCATAAAATTAAGTTCATTGTCTAACTCATAGAAAACCTTCAGTAGAAAGTTTATAGACTAATAACATATGTCAAAAGTTTATTTATTTTTAATTCTGAATTTAAATAAATCATTGAGTTAAACGGTTGCCAAAGCACTGAAATATAAAAGGACACAACTATGTCTGATCATGAATTTGCACTTTCTCACTGTACGTCACAGGCGCCAGGGAACTGACATTTTATTTGACACCACGAGGCTAACTTTTAAACTAATCTAACTCCGCCAATTCTGCAAAACAATTATTTTCTTTAGGCAGATAATTTGTTTCTAATGTAATTTAAAAAAAATCGTAATAATTACAACAGAGAATGTTTAGATGAAAATAATAGCAATGCCACGGTACTGACCACTTTTTTGTAAACTTCACATTTTAAAAAAAATTGTTTTTAAGTGTAGAACTTCCAATTTTAAAACCTTTTATACTGATATTTTTTGCTAATGGATTTTATTTTAGATTGTAATTCTCAGATAATATTACTATGTGCCATAAACACTTAAATTATGAAGAAAAAATATTATTAAAAACCCGGGATCGTGTTTAGTGGACAAAATTACATAAAAGCATTTGCGATATCAAAAATAACAAGATCCTTCAGGCCTGTGTTATATGGCTACCTATTTACAGTAGGATCTTTGAATAGTGCTGTAGTCGGGAATATTGTGAACTGTTTGAAGAGCGCATAAACCAAAATATTTCAAGTCCGGATATTGTATTTGACGTCACAGATTCCCTTTGTCTCCCGGAACCGCTCGTCTACTTAACTCACTAATAACTGCACTGTTTAGAACTGCAGTATTGGAAGATTCAACTGTACGTAATAATGGATAAATAAGCTGTATCTCCGAAACAGTGCAACGTAAAAATTTATGTGTAGAAATTTTGTAAGTTTTTTAGTTCTACAATTGTTTTATTTACACCACAACGCAAAAACGGTTTTTATACGAAAAAAAGAAAACATTGGTTTTGTGCAATTTTGGTGTCCTCTAACTTTTGCACATTAATTTGTACAGTCGTAACCCAATGAGAAAAATTGTGGAGAAATTAGTTCTCTACAACTCTTGTTTAAGAAATTTTTAAGTACTACTTACGGTTTTCTTACAAAATCAAATACAAAAAAATTTTGAGTCCCCCCCTTTCTCCAAGGGGAGTAACCCAACTTTTTAGTTTTAAGCTAGTGACATGTGCCACTAACGATTTATGATATAATCTGGAGTTAGGTATTTTTTCAATAAAAAATGCCAGAATGATGGTACTATAAGCTTTAGATGATTTTAATAATATTTAAAGGTATCTCGAAGTTGATAAATTTTCTTACATGTAGTTTAAATTTAAGAACACACTGTTTCGTAGATTTACTATAAAACTGTTGAAAATCAATTTTTTTCGGAACTAATCTAACAGAAAAGTGGTAATTATGTTTTTCTGACTGTCAAAAGAAAGATTACTAATTAAATTATACTTATTAATGCTTTTTAGAATAACAATAATTTAATCACTGAATTAGGACTTTTATTTTTAAATTTTATTATTTGTTAATTGAATGTCATATTCAATTTAATTTTCTTTAAGTTATGAATTTGTGAACAAAAAAACTGTTAGGTTAGTACAATGGTTTTAACTCTGATCTTATCAAGTTTTAGGAGTTCGCTCGCTCGCCTCTTGTTGGGTACTAAACCCAACAGTCTTCGCTTGCCTGCCCACCCTAATGCCCGCACAATACTTCTCATGTTCCCTTTGATCCCATCTTTCAATGGCTCCCTTAACCAGACAACACAATTACTAATCATTTTGCCCCTTGTTCCTTTTTGAATGGACATTTGGGCACAAGTTAAAATCGCACACAACCCGGTCTGCCAAACAGTGGGATATTGATCTAGCGACTCAGCCACTCCGATGCAGCCAATTTTTCGATATATTCCAAAGCCAGCACCGCAATTTATCTTAGAGCCGTCCGTGTATCAGACCTCGTCCCCAAGTGGAAACCCCTTCTTCTAGTCTAATCTGGAAGGTATTATTATTATCTTGAATCGAGGTTTAAATTTCACCGTCTTGATCATCCTATCTTGCACCATACTTAATTATGAAATTGATAGGATTGAACGTGGAAGCTTGGTGTGTTTACCACTTGACATTCACTTTTCTTGCGCATTTAGCCTGCTTATAGTAAGGCCCTTTCGCAAAGCATACTGTCGATCCATTTAATTAGTGACTCGGGCACACCTCGCTTTCTCGCTGCCCAGCGAGAAAGCGCTGCCCACTTCTAGCTTCGCTAGAAGTGTTAGGGAAGACACCTTCAATATCAAGAAAGGAACCCACCGCATAGCAGATTGCCCATTAGATAATTTAATAATAGATAGTTTTGCCGAAGGGTCTTTAGCCAGAACCTTATGGAATCTTCATGCTTCTGGTACTCTTTCGATTCCTTCGCAAAAACTCCTCCAGCTAACACCCCGTGCTTTCTCTACCTCTTTCTTATAAGAATTACGAGCCGCATGGTAAGTATCCCATGCTTGCTGATTCTTACGTTTCTTGGCTTTATTAAAAAGCTTTCTTACTGTTTGCCTGTGACCCTCCAAACAGGAGCTCCACCACGTACTACTCATGTTTGCGTCCACTTTTTTGGCTACACTGTTTCTGTCAAAGGAGCCGACAATCGAATCTTGCAGATATTCCGCTGCCAGTTCTAACTCTTCGTGCGTCCTGCAAGAGGTGGGGAAGTGATCCATGGAGACCTTGAGGTCCTCAGTAAACAAGTAGCAGTTAGTATTTCTAGGGTCACGTCCCTGTTTATATTTGCGATATTTCGATTGAAGTCTAATTGTGATGAGTCTATGATCCGAGATCATTTATTTTATTTATCAGACACTATTCAGTCCCTCACACAACCCCACACAGATCTGGAGCATATCGTATTATCCAACACTTCTTTCCTGATAACAGTAACAAAGGTTGGCTCATCACCTTGATTTAAAATTTCTTAATCTGTATCCATTTGAAAATCTAGTAGATTATTATCGAAAAAAGACACTGCTGTTGACAATACTCCACCAACTTTTCCACATCTCTTGGTGGCGAATATTCTCCCTTGAAACCCGGAAAGTAAGCGGAAGCTACTACAACCTCCTCTCCCTAGGGGTTTCAAGACCTTGTTGTTGATATGAGGGCTTGAGAGTCTCTTTTTCCATCAGGAAGCTACTTCTCGATGTCTCTCGTGGTGATTGAGGGGGCAAGCCCTTCACAATGGGTCGGACGCTCAAGAATTTCGAGATGCTCGCCTTCTGAGCAAGAAGAAACCCTTCATGGTTCGTTTGGCTGTGCCATGGCGATTGAGGCGCGAGTCTTGCTACCCAATTCGTAATGAACTCGTGTCCATGGATGAATGATACCAAGGTAACCAAATCCTTCGGGTTCCTCCGGGGGGTGGGGTGGACGACCATCGCTGGGCATAACTTAGATCTGGTAGAGCTTAGGAACGATTGTGTTACAGGAGGGGCCCGTCTTCTGAACGCCTCGTTTGCCTGGTGGGGCTCCGAACGGAGGTATCTTAAACGAGACTGCAAGACACCAGGCGACCTCTTGGATGTAATTTAGCCTTATCCTTAGATCGAGGCTCTCTAAGGATTTATCCTTAAACCTTTCTTTCCTTTGCACTCGTGGGACCAAATATGGACACTACTAATCAAGATTTAAATTTAAAATTTGAGAACGGAAGTGTAGTAAATTTTGGAGGTTCGCAACACTGGAGTGCATGATACCTTTGTTGCTGGACCGTGGGAGACTCAACCGTGCAACAAGTGGACAGAGTTCGTCAACACTTGGAAGATCTTGCCCTTGGGGGTGAGAGACCAAGTGGAGCTGAAAAGAGAAGGAGAAGGCGAGCTCGAGCCAGGGCCTCTGCGAGGACCGGATCGAGCCTCGCTGGCCTTTCTCAGTGTGCTTTTGGGAGCATCTCGACCAGCTGAGGTTAGCTATTCATGGGGAGCTCAAACGGGACGAAGCAGGACCCTATCCTCGTTTTGGGGAAGTTTAGCTCACCAGAGGAGCTGTTTTCGTAGAGTGTCTGGATTTTGATTCTAGGAATGGCTGAACAGCCGTATACCTAGACTTGTACAGGCTGTGGGGGCCTCACCCTAAAGGTGGTGGATCCGTCCCAGCTCATCAAGCTGGTGAGAGTTGTTGCCTGGGTACCCGGTCCTAGAGTGAACCAGGCATCAATTTTTAGACACCTCGGATAGCAAAAAACCGGGGTGGATACATCCAATTGGAGGGCGTATTCGTGTGGCGAGAAAAGGACGCGACAGGCTTCGGCTGTGGGCTGGTTCAAAGGGCGTGTCTGATCTATAAAGGTCTAGATGCTTTCCCTTTGTTGGAATTGACAACTAGAGACTTGGCTGTTGTAAAGGCTTAGTATTCAGAGACAAACGGATATAAAAGGGAGATTATAGTAGCTTCCGCTTATTTTCCGGGATCGGAGGGAGAACCTGCGCTACCAAAAGAGGTGAGGTCTGATAAATAAAATAAATGATCTCGGATCATAGACTCATCACAATTAGACTGCAATCGAAATATCGCAAATATAAGCAGGGACGTGACCCTAGAAATACTAACTGCTACTTGTTTACTGAGGACCTCAAGGTCTCCATGGATCACTTTCCCACCTCTTGCAGGACGCACGAAGAGTTAGAACTGGCAGCGGAATATCTGCAAGATTCGATTGTCGGCTCCTTTGACAGAAACAGTGTAGCCAAAAAAGTGGACACCAACAGAAGTAATAGGTGGTGGAGCTCCTGTTTGGAGGGACACAGGCAAACAGTAAGAAAGCTTCTTAATGAAGCCAAGGAACGTAAGAATCAGCAAGCATGGGATGCTTACCATGCGGATCGTAATTATTATAAGAAAGAGGTAGAGAAAGCACGGGGTGTTAGCTGGAGGAGTTTTTGCGAAGGAATCGAAAGAGTACCAGAAGCATGAAGATTCCATAAGGTTCTGGCTAAAGACCCTTCGGCAAAACTATCTATTATTAAGTTATCTAATGGGCAATCTGCTATGCGGTGGGTTCCTTTCTTGATATTGAAGGTGTCTTCCCTAACACTTCTAGCGAAGCTAGAAGTGGGCAGCGAGAAAGCGAGGTGTGCCCGAGCCACTAATTAAATGGATCGACAGTATGCTTTGCGAAAGGGCCTTACTATAAGCAGGCTAAATGCGCAAGAAAAGTGAATGTCAAGTGGTAAACACACCAAGCTTCCACGTTCAATCCTATCAATTTCATAATTAAGTATGGTGCAAGATAGGATGATCAAGACCGTGAAATTTAAACCTCGATTCAAGATAATAATAATACCTTCCAGATTAGACTGGAAGAAGGGGTTTCCACTTGGGGACGAGGTCTGGTACACGGACGGCTCTAAGATAAATTGCGGTGCTGGCTTTGGAATATATCGGAAAATTGGCTGCATCGGAGTGGCTGAGTCGCTAGATCAATATCCCACTGTTTGGCAGACCGGGGTGTATGCGATTTTAACTTGTGCCCAAATGTCCATTCAAAAAGGAACAAGGGGCAAAATGATTAGTATTTGTGTGGATAGTCAGGCGGCTCTAAGGGCTCTAAAGAATTCCACAATAGAATTGAAGCTTGTCTAGGAATGCCGCAGCGTACTAAACGAGTTAGGTTCAGTAAATAATCTTTCGTTGATCTGGGTACCGGGCCTCTTGGGAATTAGGGGAATGAAAGGGTGGACGTTTTGTCAAAAATAGGTTCTGAAACGGTATTTTTAGATCCTGAACCAGCAGTGGCATCAATGCCGTGTCTGCTTAAGGGAGCCATTGAAAGATGGGGTCAAATTGTTCGACTCTTTACAGGACATGTGCTTTTGAATTATCATTAGTATAAAGTAGGAAATAAATTCTCACCTATGTGTAGACTGTGTGAGACGAGTGACGAGACGTCGTCTCACATATAATCTGAATGCCCGGCGTTAGCTAGGATTAGACTTTTTAGCTGGGGTCAAGCAATTATAGACCCTATGCAGGTAAGCAGGTTGCTCACCTGCATCACCCCTATCTATAGAAGAAATACTGGACTTCTGGAGAAGAACAGAACTCTAATGGGTTGTTGTAAACGAGCAAGCTGGAGCTTAGTACAATGGATTCTCTAATCTAGGTGCCAACTTTCCCTTTTGGTAATATCCAGCTTGATCTCGGTAACTGATTAGATTAGATTACTACAACCTCCCTTTTATTTCCGTTCATAATGGGTCAGCCGCTCAAGAACATCGAAATTTGTTTCCTGATGGAAAAAGAGACCCTCAAGCCCTCCCACCAACAACAAGGTCTTGAAACCCCTACGAAGAGCAGTAACAAAGTTATTAATAAATAAAAATCTAATGCAGCCTTGAATCTTAATAGATAAAAAATGTACATTATTAATCTTGAGAATAGAGAACAAAATAAATATATATATATATATATATATATATATATATATTTAATGGCTAGTTTGGGGACATTTTTTAATACGCAATGGCATCTTTGGGGACATTTGTGTACTTTGAGGACGGTCCTTAAAGTTTTTTGTACATAAAGGCTATATTGAGGACAGTCCTCAAAGTACCAATTGGTTTCTTCTGGGACTTATTTTTATTTTATAGCTAATGGCTTTATTGAGTACAGTCCCTAAAGTAACAAATAGTATATAATGAATACTTCGAGGACGGTCCTTAAAGTAACAATGTTTACAATAAATATTTTGAGGACATACAATATATCCGAGAATATATCTAAACCAACAAGTATATTAATTTTTCTAAAATGTTTTTAATTCGTATGTATAATTCAGTATTTATAATAATGAGTATAGTTTAGTTTATAATATACTTAAAATTAGTTTACATGTATACTTTTTAAATTTAAAATGAAGAAAAGTACACTATACTGATTGCAATAAGTAAATCTGCGCTGTGAATTAGTTTTTTACTGTGAAAGGAGGATTAAATACCGAAAATTTTATATTATGTTGGTGTTATGCTTTTATTTCACTGAATATTTATTGCATACATATTAAGTGACATGAAAACAACTTTTTATTAAATAAATTACACGAAATAGACAATTAAATTTATGTTTTTCTCTATGACTTCCCCACTAATTTTTATTATTGTTATATGCATACTTTTCATACTACAGATATTTGAATAAGTATTATATTAATGATGCAAGTGATATTGTATAGGCAAAATTTCATCTAGTTTTCAAATTTATATTGATAATCAGTATTGTTTTTATTTCTTAATAATAATATTAATTATTTAATAAAATTAAGGATTTATTGACTTTTAAATCAAATAAGTATTTCTGCTAGAAAAGTTGCAAAAATATCATTCATCGCTATTTGATAAATTAATGTTGGTAAACATTTTTGAAATATGTAAACAATATAACTTATAATCTTAATTTACTGTTTTTTGTTTAAAAAATAGTTATTAGCTTACAATGTAAAACTTAAACGAACCTAATATTGTACACTGAGAAAAATGGATATTGAGCTTTAATATCCAGATATTAACGGTCAATATCTGTGACAGTCAAATACATAAACATCTTAGATGTTTAAATTTAATATCCACAGATATTAGAAAACACATGTTCAAACATAACCTCAAATTTGCAGATTATATTTTTTAACATCTGAGATATTAAACCATAACATCTAGATATTACGCAATACAATCTTTTCTAGTATATTAAGATTTTTAATATCCACTTTTCTCAGTGTAGATGAGCAATTAGAACTAATATTTTGTTCAAATCGCTTGTCTTTATATCTACGTTACATTTAAATTTTAAAGTGCAAATAACTTATTTTCTTAACGAAACATTCATTTGCTATATATGAAAAAATTTAGCAACTTTTCTATAAAAAATCTCCATCCAGAATTCTCAAAACTTATTGTCACTTTAAGCTCCTGGACTCATTGTTATTTTAGAGACATATATAAATAAATACAAGTTAAAATATAGCACAATGGCTATTTTAAGGACACTAAAAAAGATTTATATCCCAAAAACAAATATGTGGTTACAGTTGAAACCTATTCTATTGAAATGACGAGGATTGTTTGTTAAATTAGCAATAATAGCAATGTTAACTTTAATAATGTAAACTTTTTAGAGATATTTATAGATAAAATAATAGTAACTCTAATAATGTAAACTTTTTAAAGACAATTGTAGATAAAATAATAGGTATTCACACTTGAAATGAAAATGATCATTATAAAGTCTAAAAAATTAGGCTAGATTGTTGTTTTACTATTTCTAGTTGGCACCTTACTAACATAGTAAAAATATTGATTTTTTTTAAATAGGAGGAAGTCATTTTTTTAATGCATTACAACAAGAGATTGTTAGGTTCCTAATAATAATTTTTACGATCACTTTTCCCTTTGAATATTTAATAAATTGAGCTGAAATTATCTAAGAAAGTCTAAAATATAATAAAGAAGGGCAGTAATGTGCAAACGATTTAATATTTTTAAAATTAATTATTACAAATTACTTTAAAATTATCAGTTGTCACCGTCGCTTCTAAGAGGCCGTACACAAACTGCGTAAGGCTTTAAGGGGGAGGGGGGGGGTCAAGTAAAATCTTACGTACAGCAGAAAAAATGGCTCTAACGTATAGAAAATGTTTTACGATGGGGGGAGGGGGAGGTCAAAATTTCTCAAAAATGCCTTACGTAGTTTGTGTACGGCCCCTAATCAATTTCTCGTCCATACTGATTTCAACGTGTTTTATTATAATTTTTTTTGAATTATTAAAACTTTTGCACATCACCGCCCTTCTTTATTATTTTTCAGACTCTCTTACAAAATTTCAGTTCAATTTATTAAATATTTAAAGAAAAAAGTGATCGGAAAAATTAACATTAAATTTTCAACAGTCACATGCTGTTAATAAAAAATAATATTCAGAATATGCAACAAAATAGTTGGTATCCTAATATAACGATGCAATTGAAAGTTTCACTGCAATAATCAGTCGAGTGCTTGTTTTTGTATTTATTATATTTTAAGTTTTCGTCCTATAAAAAAATCTCAAAGAAAAAAATGTGGGCCTTTTTATTTTCTACAAGGTTATATATCTTACAAACCAAATTTTAAATTATCACTTCTTTCATATTTTAAACGTCTGATTACACAGGCCGACAAAATTTCATTAACTGCATGTTGACTAAAATATTACAGCCAATTCTTACAGGATTTTGTCCGTAGAATACGAATCTGACCTTGAAAATATTGGATTGGCTCTAGTTTTTAATCAATTTACGTTTCAATATACAAAATACGCATTTTTGGCATTTCTTGAATAAATGTACAACAATACACAGAAATAGTAAATTTGTCCGCATAGCACCAAATGAAAGCTTAAACATTGCTCTTTATTATCCAAAAACAAAACATTTAATTTTTGTACACTTTGACCTATAATGTCAAAAGAGACATTCGCTGTTCCACAAACATATTGAAAACAACAGTACTTTTGACCATGTAAGGATATTTAAATAAAAATTAGACTCTCTAAGGGTTTTTATGGTTGCTGCTTACTGATCTGTATTCAGATTTTAATATTCAAAATGGCGGATCTAATATGGCAGAATTTTTTTAAAATTTTACATTTTTATCATAAAAGGCGTAAATTATCTTTAAAAATTCAGTCCGTCACTTGTATTTTTTATATTTCATAGCAGATTTGTAAGCAGCGATTATAAAAAACCCCAGAGACACTAATTTTTACTTGAATTACCTTACATGGTCAAAAGTAATGTTAATTTTAATACGTTTATGGAACAGCGTATATTTCTTTGGACATTATAGGTTAAAGTGTACATAAATTAAATTTTTTGATTTTGGATATTCAAGAGCAGTTTTTAAGCTTTCATTTGGTGCTATGCGGACAAATTTACTGTTTCTGTGTATTGTTGTACATTTAATCAAGAAATGCCAAAAATTCGTATTTTGTATAATGAAACGTAAATTGATTAAAAATTAGAGCCAATCCAATATTTTCAAGGTCAAATTCGTATTCTACGAACAAAATCCTATAAAAATCAGCTTCTATTAGTTAGTCCACAAAATTTTGTTGGCCTGTGTTATCTTTACAGCGACTAAATGGGCGATTGATTGATGATTGCAGCGAAACGCTCAATTAATAATTTTAAATAAAATTTTAATTATAAGAATTTAGATTATATTCTGAACATATAAAAAATACAATTACAAATATTTTCCCATTAAAGCTAAATATAAAAATCTTATCAACTTAGATACTCCTTAACGTAATTCTTATAATATGCTTTAATTGAGTTGTCAGTTACATGCAAATAAATGTATAACTCATTTTACTAAAACATTCTGAATTATAATGATTTGAAATTTCTGTTGTACATTGAGAAGATAAACACATTGTTTGTTCAGGGATAGTGAAATTTCATTCTAAAATGCAAAATTATTTTTGCACACAAATATTTTACGTTATAAATATGTTTTTAATGCACTAAATATTCAGTATATTATATATGAAATAAATTTCTCTATTTTTTAATAAGTATATTTAGTTTTACTAAAAACTATATTAAAATTAATTAAAAATCTATAATCTGTACTTTAAGTGCATTATTAAACAATATTAAATAAAATAAATGCTAAGATGTGCTAATTTATTCATCTAAAAAATCTAGGTTATTTCAAGGACCTATGCTTATTGTTATTTTGAGGACATATATACACATATGTATTTTTGTTGAAATATAATGTAATGTCTGGTTTAAGGACATTAAGTAATCTAATTAAATTATGTATTGAAGTTATCGATCAGTCCAAGTCAAAAAGTTTTGACTCAGAGTGATCGATAACTTCAAATACATAATTAATTTGAAAACTGAATGATAGAATCATTATATCATTAATCTGATTAAATATTTAGTCTACATCCTAAGCAAATAGTCTTGACTTAATAAGAATTCTTTTAAAGTAATTGCATATTTTTATATTTTTATTGTTATTGAACATTCAAAAGATTGCGGCTAAGATTAAAAAAATTGCACCAAAAATTTTACAAGCATATGACACTCAAATATTAAAAGAGTACTAATTAATAAAATTGCAATAAGAAAACAAGTTAGCATAAAAATAATGTAATTAGACCGATTATTGCAACAATATTCTTGAAAACTGGATTTTATTCTGGGCTAGTATTGCATTATTCATGTTATTTTATTAGTAAAGAAATTTCAAAATAATAGTTTAGTTCAGAAAACTATTTTATATGGTTATAATATAATATGACATATTTTATATAATTCAAAAAAAAGTATATGCTCTAAACTCTCTTGTTTTGAGGACGCATACTCCTTGTCACTTTGGGTACACATACGAATTGGTATTCATAATATGTTGTTTCTTATTTAATTATTTTTTTTAATTGCAAATTAAATCCATATCAACATAAGAAAGAACATCATGTCTTATCTTAATTTTTAAATAACTGGGATCTTCATTTGAATAAAATAAATGCTAAGATGTGCTAATTTATTTATCTAAAAATCTAGGTTACTTTAAGGACCTATACTTATTGTTATTTTGAGGACATACATACACACGGAGAAAATTTATTCCTGAAAATTTACCGAACTTTGTTCGGTAAAACTGGGATGAAGTGTCAAAACTGTAATTTTTAAGGAACAGGACTGTAAAAGCAATTGCATTGAAAAATAATGTAAAAAGAATAAATCTTACGATACATGAATTAGCCCTTCACTAACAGTTCGGTAAAACGTAGGGTAAGCATACACTATACTCAGTTTTATTGAAAGTTCGGTAAAACGTAAGGCATAGTGTTCGGTAAAACTTATATTTATTGCATAGTTCAGTAAAACGTAGGGTAAGTGTTCACTACACTTATTTTTATTGAAAGTTCAATAAAACGTAAGGTACAATGTTCGGTAAAATTTATATTCATTGAATTACTGAATAGTTCAGTAAAGCTTGAAGAATAAAAAATAAAAAATAATGTCATTGCAGTAGTTCTATAGCAATACTGCCGTAAATCTCACTCTACCTACTTCAATCACTACCTAAACCCCCTACAATTATTCACAAACAAATACTTATACATTACACCTGCCTACAGTACATTCTAAACGCATACATTAATACGTACATCGCACGCTTTACATTATTGCTTCAGAAAGTTTCAACTGTCCTTATATATGAAACTGAATTTTATTTCACCGCTTGTGAAGAAGATTCAAGTTAATAAACAATAGTTGTATAAAATAAAAGAATCATCCATATTAATTCCATGTTACTGAATAATTTCTTACTATATTTAAGGTCAATTTATGAAATAGTTTCAAATTATGTTTTTATTGTTATAAAGAAAAATGTTTAAATTTGTATTTTATGTAATAAAACAATAGTTTATTAAAATTAACGTGACAATTATAATAAACAAAAAGTCATCTCAATCACGAATACGATCCTGAAGATTTTATAACGGTATATTTTTATTCTTGAGGTTAAATTCTCTGAGAAATATGTAGACAAATTTCAAAAGATTTTACCGGGAATTTCTCGGGAGTAAGTACCGGGAATTTTCCGGTAGTGACTCTCGGGAATTTCCCGGGACCGATTCCCGAGAACATTTTCACGTGGGTTTGTAAGTGTAGAATCTGTATGTTAGTGGAAACGGCAACATTTTTTGATAATTTTAACTCCCCAGGGGATTCTATATAAAAGTCGCACCCAATGGGGAGTTAAATAAAGAAAGTTAAAACTTCACACCCAAATGCCAACTCCCCAAAGAAAAAATAACTCGCGCAGGTGTTGATGAAGGGAGTTAGTAAATGATCTCTCTTTTGGAGTTGATTTTTAACTCGAAAAATTTCACTCCCTACTCCCGAGTCCGTTAACTCACTAAATTTTTTACAGTGTAACACTTCTTATCCCCTAAAGTATCGCATGCATTATTAATGGGTGTTTTTATGTTAGAGATTGCGACTGTTATGACAGGTTTATAACAATTTTTTGTTTAAAACTTTTATTTTGAACAAACTTTAAGCTCTAAAGGAGCAGTTTTTCATAGTGATTATGCAAACATAAACATTTGTTTACAAGAATAATTTTTTTGTTACCTATGTAGCACGTTGTATCACCTGAGTATCATGGCGATATCTATCGGGGATATTTCTGTGATACTGAGGAAGTATCATAATGTATAAATATTTTACAATAATTTTCACACAAAAAAATTAAAAACTATTAACCAGACACAAGCGAAGTATAATGTACTTTAAAATTGTGACGTAGTAACAGTTTAAATGTATTTATCTGCTTTAAAAATTAACTTAAAAATTAAGTAGTTAACGGAAATATAAATTCAATTAATTAGCGATTAATAGAATGCTGGAATGCCTAATTTTGATACCTGTCAAGTTTATGTTAGTTTTGTTTTTTCTTCGTTGACCTGCTGACCCTAAGCTCAAATAGCGTTAACTTTAGCAGTATAATTTATAAGAGTGGAGTATAATAACAAAATGTGATAATAAATAGAACATAATAAATTATGGGCGGGGTAAGTACAGCAATAATGTTTATAACATATTTTTTAAATAAATTCAAAAGATTTGTTTTTATAAATAAATTTTAAGTATTACTTTTTAAGAAAGCTATGAAAGTATAGATAAATATAAAACCAGTAATTCACCTGGCCAACGTACAGAAACTTTAACCGGAACCGCAATTGTAAGCGGAAGAATGAGTTAAAGACGGATAAGTGTTTTGGTAATCCTTCTCTAAAGCTCAATCCAGAAGCATGTCTAGCAACAAATCGGTCTGTAATACGGACCTCCCACTATTATGTGCATCGGAGGGAAAATCTCAGTGAGATTTTAAAAAAAAGACAAAAATTTTGAAAATGCCATATTTTTGGTAATTTTCAAAATTTTTAAAAAATATTTGGTGGAGTTGTTTATCACTATAAAAGTAATAAATTTACAAAAGTACAGCCAAATCCCAACAAGTCATGATAATAAGTGTGTTGAACTGACGTGGAATCCACCCGTTTTTTCTTTGAAAGAGTAAAATCATTGAGTTCGAAATCTGAAATTCGAAGTAGATGTTAGAATTCTGACGAGTTTACTTATTAAACAGCATAACTAAGATTATCAAAATTTTCTATTTTTAATTTTAATCTTTTAATTTTTTAGATTTTAATCTCGTTTTTATGAATACATATAATATAGGCTAACAAAATTTAAAAATTTTTTTGGTGCGGCAAATGTCGGAGCTGTTTCTGATAGGTTTTTTCACGCTGATTAAAAATCTGTAAATAAAAATTAGCCATCAGCTCTGGTTTTCGAGAAAACCAATGTTAAAAATAAAAAAATCGCTTTTTTGTAAAAGTTTGAGAATCTGTAGCAACGAAACGAAAGGTCGTAGAAACTTCTACTTGGGCTCAAATTAAAGCTTAATCGTTTGTCTACAATCTCTGATAATCCTATTCCTGCGGTAATCAATTTTTGAATCGAGAAAACTATTTCTGTCGAATTTTGTTTGCTTTTTGTTTTAAAACTAAAGATAACAAAATTTTATGCCCAGACTTAGATTGAAATTTCAATTTTTGAATAAAAACACTGAGAATTAACTAACCTGAAATTAGTAACGTAAAATTTATTGTTAGAAATGTTTTGACTTCGTTGTAAGAAATAAATATTTTTCATCGGTTTTAATTTATTCTTAATTTTTTCGTTGCAATTAAGCTTTAATTTGAGACAAGTAGAAGTTTCTGCAACCTTTGGTTTCGTTGATAGAGATGCTCAAACTTTGCCAAAAACGGGATTTTTTACCTTTTAACCTTGTTTTTCTTGAAAACCAGAGCTGATGACTATAGTTCATTTACGGAATCTTAATCAGCGTCTAATTTAAATTTACGCTTCCCAGAATATTTACAATTTTAAGGGTACAAAATTTAAATGTATTACATTGACGCATTTTCATAATTAAACTAACGGTGTTTGATAGTCTCTTTTATTTTCAGATTCTATTTGAATATTAAGAATTCCAAAAATAACCATTCAAATGGTTCAATTCAAATTCAATTCAATTTATGCATGTCTGTTCATTATATTTATTTTATTAAGAAGTTAAGAATCATGAATTTGATGTACAAAAAATACAAATTTTCTAAAACCAATGAACGTGAATTTGCAAAAAAATTTTATATTGAAATTTTGAGGTTTAAAACAAAATTTTCTTATTTTTAAATTCTAGAAATGTTTTTGAAATGACTTCGAAAATAAATAACAAATTCCTGTTTATGAATAGAAAAATTTTCTTCTTAAATTTTAGAAATGTTTGAAGTATGTTGTTGCTCTCTAAAACTCTATACTGTCATTACGCAAAAACGGGTGAATCGAATCAGAAGTTCTGGTTAGTTTCCCTATTGAAAATCCGCACATGGAAATCCATATGGATTCCTATATCAAAAAGCATATAAAATTCCAATTCCATAAAGGTAATCATATGTATTTCCATGTAACATCGTAAGAATGTTATAGGATTTTATACCAACATATTTATTTGGTATAAAATCCTATATAAAAATTTTAATGAAATTCTATATCAAAACTTATTTGAAAGCCGATGTCAGATCTCATATAAAACTCTATGTGAAATTCCTTGTAAAATCCTATGTGGGGATTTCGAAAATTTGTACATGAAAAGTCAAATTAGATTTTGCATTGGATTTGATAGAAGATTTAATATGGAAATATTTTTTAAAAATATTAAACATTATGTTTGATGTAGGATTTGTCATGGGAAATATGTATTAAAAATGTGCTTAAAGAAATATAGGTTTTTTTATTAGGTTTATTTAAGGTTATGTTAATCAGTGGTCACGTGCCCCATCTATATATAGACAAATGTTTAAAATTTCCCAATTATATTTATTTCTAAAACCGTGTATCGCAATTTCCTATACGACTTTACATGGGAATTCAATACATGGTTTCCTGTATGAAACTGTGCTGGTTTCTTTATTAATTTTTTTTGAAAATTGCTTTTTACTTTAATTTTCATTGATGTAATATTTATGTAAACCAAAACGAGTCAAAATTTAAGCCTACAACATAGGTGTTATTTTAGATTTTAGCAGTCATGATGTAAGGTCTTCTTGCGTACACTTACACTACCGGTCAAAATTAAGAGACCACTCATTTTCAGGGGAATGAAAAAAATGTTAAAACATAAAATTTAAGAAAACTACAATTTTTTTCAGTATATATTTTAAAAGATGATAAAATTTGGAAAAGAATAAGACATTTCAGAAGTTATGTGGCCAATGTTTTTTCATTTTTTTTATTTCGGATAAAAGTTGTGGGCCCAGGACTTGCACGGCAATCATAAACTCCGAAGGAGGAGCTTTGTAAACAATCGTTCTCAAATTGGAAGATTTTTTACGTAAATACTTGACACAATATGAGTTTACAGTTAAATATATGAACAAAATGATGATAATGTTTCATTTCAATCAAAAAAATTCGTTAAAAACGTCTAAAAAACAGCGTTCTAATGTGGTTGCCCCCATTAAATAAATAAATAAATATGTTTGCTGATCCGACAAAACTCTCTTAACTTTATATGTTTAACATTTCTTATAGGTTTAATAATTTTCTCGCCGAATTCCATATTTTCTTAGGTCAAAAACATGTGTCCTCCTGAGAAATTTACTATAAGTTTATTTTCTTAATTTAATGCCATAATTGACTCATTTGTATGCAATCTTAATATTTACTTCAGCTAACTAAAATTTTCCTGATTGAATGAAATTTTTGTCAGAATATATGTGACCGCGCCTAATAAAAGGGTTTTTTATGACCAACAAAATATATTTCTGTATTTTTAATTTTTTTACACTTTGAGGTCTAAAAAATTAAATGCAATTAGGCTCAGAAAAATTTTTTTTGTCACAAGTCCCCTTTTCTTAGACGCGATCTAATATTATCACATAATATTGAAGAATTCAGTTTATTTAAAATTATTACATAATATTAAGATTTTAAATCTTCTGAATATAATTTTTCATGTCCTTGAAATAGTCATTGTGTTATATTAAAACATGTATACATATATCGTCGGCTGAAAATTATATTGAGTCATGTCCATTTTTTGAAATTTTTAATAATCTTGCTTTTGATTCAACAAGTCTCGTGGAATAAAAAGCACAAATTCTTAAAAAATTATCAAAAAATAGACATGACTCCGTATAATTCTCAATCGACGATATGTGTATATTTCCTTAAAATAAGAAGGGGATTAGGTACTTGGAATAACAAGCAGTTTTAAAAATATTTTATTCTAAATGAAATGAAATAAAATATCTCAATTTTAATTATTGACGAATTGAATTCTTAGTTATTTTTAAACAGGATAATAATTAATGCCGTCGTTTCTAAATGTTAGGCTTTCTCAAATTATTTGTCAAATGTTTTATTCCTTTTTAAAACGCATTGGACGCTGTCAATTGTTATGAATAAACATTTAGAGCCGGATCCATAACTTCTTTAAACCGGAACTTAGTCAATTTGGTTTAGTAATGTAGTTAGAAAAATTTGATCCTCTTAAAATATAATTAATACAGTTGTGAAACCGGTTCTTTAGATTTGCATGATGAATATTATTCAATTCGTTTGAGTTGACTACTTACAAACGTATATATCAATAAAAAACAAAAAATTTATATTTTTTTGTAAAAACCATGAATGATTCACACATTTAGAAAAATAGAAACCTGAATTCTTTTTATCGACTAAAACTTTATTATACACACTAAAAAAATCTTTATGGTATTATTAACTATATAACCAGGGTTAATTTTAACCTAGTAAAGTTAATTAGGATTCCCAGTAAATTCAACCAGTTCCCCTGATCAATTCCATAATTTCAAAAATTTGTAAAAGTAACTCTGCATTCCCTGGTTCAAATCAACTAGGATAATTAGTTATTTTGAAAATTTTCTGAACTGCGCATACGTCTATTTGTTTTTTGACAGTATTTAGCTCTGTGTCTTTTGTGATTCATGATTATTATTTCGTAAAACGATTTTTATATTCGTTAATCGTAGTTATTTTTTTTGAAAAAAATATCTTTTCTGTGTATTTCACATTTGCTGCTTTCATCGAGTAAATCGAAACAGATAATTAAAATTAAGCAATTATATATTGGATAATTTAATTTGTTCAAACTTTATAGATAACCTAAAAAGCCTGAAATTTTACACAAGTGGAATACAATTTTTTTAGTATTTTAATAACTATGTGCTTAAGTGTTGTACCGTTATAACAATGCTTGCATTTTATTGTTATAATTTATTGTTTGTTAATTTTATATGAATTACTAATAACATATAAATCTCATAAATAAATAAAAGTGAATAGTTCTTGACGAGCAAGTAAAATTGTATTTTTAAATAAATATAATATGTGATTAAATATTACATTTTGACTGGAAATTCTGATATCTGATAAAAAATTTAGTACAACACGTGCGTGTGTAGTGTAGTGGTTAGCGTTCCGGGTTTTCAATGTGCGTATGCGTTAGTGTTAGGTGTTCGCGTCCCCCAGTGTTAAATATCCATTTCATAAGTTTGTGTTAATTCTAAGACGTATACATATATGGTGAATTATGAATGTGTTCTAAACAATATTATTTTTTTATTTAATCTTTAATTTTTGTTTGTTATCGGATAATAAAAATTCGATTAAGAATTCTAGTCAATTTGACTATTTTTCTTGTCCACATTAACTAATTTTCTAGTCACTTTTACTATGCTTTACCTAAGTCTTTTAACTAGGTTGTCCTAGTGGATGCCTCTCATAACCATGCAAACTAGTCAATTCCTGGTATACGGATGCCAGAAATTTTTTTCAGTGCACTTAATACGATTGACATTATCGAACAAAAATAAGGAGTCCTCAAAATAACATACGTTCATGTCCCTGTAGTTATCAATCGATGCTAAAGTGTCTATATTTCAAATATTGATGGTCTTGTATTATTTATAATTGCATACATATGATTAGTTAATCAATGTATACCTATCTATAATTTAAATTATGATGTACATTTATGTCCCCAAAATGGCCATTGAATACTTCTTAGCAACATCATATATGTCCCCAAAGCTGCCAACAAAATTACGTGTCCTTGTAATGGACATTATAAGGTTAATTGCATATATAGTTAATAATAATGCACGTATTCAATTTTAAATTGCATACATGCTGTTAGTGAATTAATGTATATCGATATATACTGCAAAATAGGATATACAGCACTGTCCCCATAATAGCCAATAAACATATATATATATATATGTATATATATATATATATACTAGGGGGGCTCCGCCGCCCTGCGCGCTTCGCGCGCCAACCCCCCGTGATTTTTTATTTTAAATTCGTACTTAGTTTTTAGTATTATTAACCTTTTGAGGATTTTATGATTTTGGCAAATCTGAAAATTTTAATTATTATATATAGGAAAGATTATTTAACATCTTTTTAAATTTGGTTTTTAGCCAAATTCTTTAAAACTTTAATTAAAAAATTAATTTTTAAATTCAAAAATGGAGTTTTTTTGAGTATACATAAGTATACTTGAATTTTAAAGAATTTGGCTAAAAACCAAATTAAAAATATTTCTATTCATTTTCATTACATATGACAATTTAAAATTTCAGATTAGCTAATGTCATAAGATCGCATTTTTCCATCTTTGTCATCAATTTCGTAGTAACGTAACAGCCTTCAAGTAAAAAATTTGTCTTTGCCATAGGCGATTTGACGCTCCTCTTTGAGGGGGCAAGCTCTGACCTGTAGGTAAAAAACAGGTAATGTAATGGCCCACATTAAGGCCCCTTTTAAAACCAGTAGCTCAAAAAATAGGTAAAATTAAACATGAATTTTGACGTAATGTAAATGCCCACATGGAGACCACTTTTTAATTTATAGGTAAAAAAATAGGTCAAATTAAACATAGATTTTAACGTAATGTGAAGCCGTCATTTATCCTCTTTTTGACCTATAGGTCAAAAAATAGATCAATTTTGACATAAGTTTTGAGGGCCCCTTTGGGATAGGGCGCCCTTACAGAATCTTGAAACAGCGGCGGCGGCGGCGATATCTTTTTGTAATATAGGTAGATATATATATATATATATATATATATATATATATATATATATATATATATATATATATATATATATATATATATATTTAATGGCTAGTTTGGGGACATTTTTTAATACGCAATGGCATCTTTGGGGACATTTGTGTACTTTGAGGACGGTCCTTAAAGTTTTTTGTACATAAAGGCTATATTGAGGACAGTCCTCAAAGTACCAATTGGTTTCTTCTGGGACTTATTTTTATTTTATAGCTAATGGCTTTATTGAGTACAGTCCCTAAAGTAACAAATAGTATATAATGAATACTTCGAGGACGGTCCTTAAAGTAACAATGTTTACAATAAATATTTTGAGGACATACAATATATCCGAGAATATATCTAAACCAACAAGTATATTAATTTTTCTAAAATGTTTTTAATTCGTATGTATAATTCAGTATTTATAATAATGAGTATAGTTTAGTTTATAATATACTTAAAATTAGTTTACATGTATACTTTTTAAATTTAAAATGAAGAAAAGTACACTATACTGATTGCAATAAGTAAATCTGCGCTGTGAATTAGTTTTTTACTGTGAAAGGAGGATTAAATACCGAAAATTTTATATTATGTTGGTGTTATGCTTTTATTTCACTGAATATTTATTGCATACATATTAAGTGACATGAAAACAACTTTTTATTAAATAAATTACACGAAATAGACAATTAAATTTATGTTTTTCTCTATGACTTCCCCACTAATTTTTATTATTGTTATATGCATACTTTTCATACTACAGATATTTGAATAAGTATTATATTAATGATGCAAGTGATATTGTATAGGCAAAATTTCATCTAGTTTTCAAATTTATATTGATAATCAGTATTGTTTTTATTTCTTAATAATAATATTAATTATTTAATAAAATTAAGGATTTATTGACTTTTAAATCAAATAAGTATTTCTGCTAGAAAAGTTGCAAAAATATCATTCATCGCTATTTGATAAATTAATGTTGGTAAACATTTTTGAAATATGTAAACAATATAACTTATAATCTTAATTTACTGTTTTTTGTTTAAAAAATAGTTATTAGCTTACAATGTAAAACTTAAACGAACCTAATATTGTACACTGAGAAAAATGGATATTGAGCTTTAATATCCAGATATTAACGGTCAATATCTGTGACAGTCAAATACATAAACATCTTAGATGTTTAAATTTAATATCCACAGATATTAGAAAACACATGTTCAAACATAACCTCAAATTTGCAGATTATATTTTTTAACATCTGAGATATTAAACCATAACATCTAGATATTACGCAATACAATCTTTTCTAGTATATTAAGATTTTTAATATCCACTTTTCTCAGTGTAGATGAGCAATTAGAACTAATATTTTGTTCAAATCGCTTGTCTTTATATCTACGTTACATTTAAATTTTAAAGTGCAAATAACTTATTTTCTTAACGAAACATTCATTTGCTATATATGAAAAAATTTAGCAACTTTTCTATAAAAAATCTCCATCCAGAATTCTCAAAACTTATTGTCACTTTAAGCTCCTGGACTCATTGTTATTTTAGAGACATATATAAATAAATACAAGTTAAAATATAGCACAATGGCTATTTTAAGGACACTAAAAAAGATTTATATCCCAAAAACAAATATGTGGTTACAGTTGAAACCTATTCTATTGAAATGACGAGGATTGTTTGTTAAATTAGCAATAATAGCAATGTTAACTTTAATAATGTAAACTTTTTAGAGATATTTATAGATAAAATAATAGTAACTCTAATAATGTAAACTTTTTAAAGACAATTGTAGATAAAATAATAGGTATTCACACTTGAAATGAAAATGATCATTATAAAGTCTAAAAAATTAGGCTAGATTGTTGTTTTACTATTTCTAGTTGGCACCTTACTAACATAGTAAAAATATTGATTTTTTTTAAATAGGAGGAAGTCATTTTTTTAATGCATTACAACAAGAGATTGTTAGGTTCCTAATAATAATTTTTACGATCACTTTTCCCTTTGAATATTTAATAAATTGAGCTGAAATTATCTAAGAAAGTCTAAAATATAATAAAGAAGGGCAGTAATGTGCAAACGATTTAATATTTTTAAAATTAATTATTACAAATTACTTTAAAATTATCAGTTGTCACCGTCGCTTCTAAGAGGCCGTACACAAACTGCGTAAGGCTTTAAGGGGGAGGGGGGGGTCAAGTAAAATCTTACGAACAGCAGAAAAAATGGCTCTAACGTATAGAAAATGTTTTACGATGGGGGGAGGGGAGGTCAAAATTTCTCAAAAATGCCTTACGTAGTTTGTGTACGGCCCCTAATCAATTTCTCGTCCATACTGATTTCAACGTGTTTTATTATAATTTTTTTTGAATTATTAAAACTTTTGCACATCACCGCCCTTCTTTATTATTTTTCAGACTCTCTTACAAAATTTCAGTTCAATTTATTAAATATTTAAAGAAAAAAGTGATCGGAAAAATTAACATTAAATTTTCAACAGTCACATGCTGTTAATAAAAAATAATATTCAGAATATGCAACAAAATAGTTGGTATCCTAATATAACGATGCAATTGAAAGTTTCACTGCAATAATCAGTCGAGTGCTTGTTTTTGTATTTATTATATTTTAAGTTTTCGTCCTATAAAAAAATCTCAAAGAAAAAAATGTGGGCCTTTTTATTTTCTACAAGGTTATATATCTTACAAACCAAATTTTAAATTATCACTTCTTTCATATTTTAAACGTCTGATTACACAGGCCGACAAAATTTCATTAACTGCATGTTGACTAAAATATTACAGCCAATTCTTACAGGATTTTGTCCGTAGAATACGAATCTGACCTTGAAAATATTGGATTGGCTCTAGTTTTTAATCAATTTACGTTTCAATATACAAAATACGCATTTTTGGCATTTCTTGAATAAATGTACAACAATACACAGAAATAGTAAATTTGTCCGCATAGCACCAAATGAAAGCTTAAACATTGCTCTTTATTATCCAAAAACAAAACATTTAATTTTTGTACACTTTGACCTATAATGTCAAAAGAGACATTCGCTGTTCCACAAACATATTGAAAACAACAGTACTTTTGACCATGTAAGGATATTTAAATAAAAATTAGACTCTCTAAGGGTTTTTATGGTTGCTGCTTACTGATCTGTATTCAGATTTTAATATTCAAAATGGCGGATCTAATATGGCAGAATTTTTTTAAAATTTTACATTTTTATCATAAAAGGCGTAAATTATCTTTAAAAATTCAGTCCGTCACTTGTATTTTTTATATTTCATAGCAGATTTGTAAGCAGCGATTATAAAAAACCCCAGAGACACTAATTTTTACTTGAATTACCTTACATGGTCAAAAGTAATGTTAATTTTAATACGTTTATGGAACAGCGTATATTTCTTTGGACATTATAGGTTAAAGTGTACATAAATTAAATTTTTGATTTTGGATATACAAGAGCAGTTTTTAAGCTTTCATTTGGTGCTATGCGGACAAATTTACTGTTTCTGTGTATTGTTGTACATTTAATCAAGAAATGCCAAAAATTCGTATTTTGTATAATGAAACGTAAATTGATTAAAAATTAGAGCCAATCCAATATTTTCAAGGTCAAATTCGTATTCTACGAACAAAATCCTATAAAAATCAGCTTCTATTAGTTAGTCCACAAAATTTTGTTGGCCTGTGTTATCTTTACAGCGACTAAATGGGCGATTGATTGATGATTGCAGCGAAACGCTCAATTAATAATTTTAAATAAAATTTTAATTATAAGAATTTAGATTATATTCTGAACATATAAAAAATACAATTACAAATATTTTCCCATTAAAGCTAAATATAAAAATCTTATCAACTTAGATACTCCTTAACGTAATTCTTATAATATGCTTTAATTGAGTTGTCAGTTACATGCAAATAAATGTATAACTCATTTTACTAAAACATTCTGAATTATAATGATTTGAAATTTCTGTTGTACATTGAGAAGATAAACACATTGTTTGTTCAGGGATAGTGAAATTTCATTCTAAAATGCAAAATTATTTTTGCACACAAATATTTTACGTTATAAATATGTTTTTAATGCACTAAATATTCAGTATATTATATATGAAATAAATTTCTCTATTTTTTAATAAGTATATTTAGTTTTACTAAAAACTATATTAAAATTAATTAAAAATCTATAATCTGTACTTTAAGTGCATTATTAAACAATATTAAATAAAATAAATGCTAAGATGTGCTAATTTATTCATCTAAAAAATCTAGGTTATTTCAAGGACCTATGCTTATTGTTATTTTGAGGACATATATACACATATGTATTTTTGTTGAAATATAATGTAATGTCTGGTTTAAGGACATTAAGTAATCTAATTAAATTATGTATTGAAGTTATCGATCAGTCCAAGTCAAAAAGTTTTGACTCAGAGTGATCGATAACTTCAAATACATAATTAATTTGAAAACTGAATGATAGAATCATTATATCATTAATCTGATTAAATATTTAGTCTACATCCTAAGCAAATAGTCTTGACTTAATAAGAATTCTTTTAAAGTAATTGCATATTTTTATATTTTTATTGTTATTGAACATTCAAAAGATTGCGGCTAAGATTAAAAAAATTGCACCAAAAATTTTACAAGCATATGACACTCAAATATTAAAAGAGTACTAATTAATAAAATTGCAATAAGAAAACAAGTTAGCATAAAAATAATGTAATTAGACCGATTATTGCAACAATATTCTTGAAAACTGGATTTTATTCTGGGCTAGTATTGCATTATTCATGTTATTTTATTAGTAAAGAAATTTCAAAATAATAGTTTAGTTCAGAAAAACTATTTTATATGGTTATAATATAATATGACATATTTTATATAATTCAAAAAAAAGTATATGCTCTAAACTCTCTTGTTTTGAGGACGCATACTCCTTGTCACTTTGGGTACACATACGAATTGGTATTCATAATATGTTGTTTCTTATTTAATTATTTTTTTTAATTGCAAATTAAATCCATATCAACATAAGAAAGAACATCATGTCTTATCTTAATTTTTAAATAACTGGGATCTTCATTTGAATAAAATAAATGCTAAGATGTGCTAATTTATTTATCTAAAAATCTAGGTTACTTTAAGGACCTATACTTATTGTTATTTTGAGGACATACATACACACGGAGAAAATTTATTCCTGAAAATTTACCGAACTTTGTTCGGTAAAACTGGGATGAAGTGTCAAAACTGTAATTTTTAAGGAACAGGACTGTAAAAGCAATTGCATTGAAAAATAATGTAAAAAGAATAAATCTTACGATACATGAATTAGCCCTTCACTAACAGTTCGGTAAAACGTAGGGTAAGCATACACTATACTCAGTTTTATTGAAAGTTCGGTAAAACGTAAGGCATAGTGTTCGGTAAAACTTATATTTATTGCATAGTTCAGTAAAACGTAGGGTAAGTGTTCACTACACTTATTTTTATTGAAAGTTCAATAAAACGTAAGGTACAATGTTCGGTAAAATTTATATTCATTGAATTACTGAATAGTTCAGTAAAGCTTGAAGAATAAAAAATAAAAAATAATGTCATTGCAGTAGTTCTATAGCAATACTGCCGTAAATCTCACTCTACCTACTTCAATCACTACCTAAACCCCCTACAATTATTCACAAACAAATACTTATACATTACACCTGCCTACAGTACATTCTAAACGCATACATTAATACGTACATCGCACGCTTTACATTATTGCTTCAGAAAGTTTCAACTGTCCTTATATATGAAACTGAATTTTATTTCACCGCTTGTGAAGAAGATTCAAGTTAATAAACAATAGTTGTATAAAATAAAAGAATCATCCATATTAATTCCATGTTACTGAATAATTTCTTACTATATTTAAGGTCAATTTATGAAATAGTTTCAAATTATGTTTTTATTGTTATAAAGAAAAATGTTTAAATTTGTATTTTATGTAATAAAACAATAGTTTATTAAAATTAACGTGACAATTATAATAAACAAAAAGTCATCTCAATCACGAATACGATCCTGAAGATTTTATAACGGTATATTTTTATTCTTGAGGTTAAATTCTCTGAGAAATATGTAGACAAATTTCAAAAGATTTTACCGGGAATTTCTCGGGAGTAAGTACCGGGAATTTTCCGGTAGTGACTCTCGGGAATTTCCCGGGACCGATTCCCGAGAACATTTTCACGTGGGTTTGTAAGTGTAGAATCTGTATGTTAGTGGAAACGGCAACATTTTTTGATAATTTTAACTCCCCAGGGGATTCTATATAAAAGTCGCACCCAATGGGGAGTTAAATAAAGAAAGTTAAAACTTCACACCCAAATGCCAACTCCCCAAAGAAAAAATAACTCGCGCAGGTGTTGATGAAGGGAGTTAGTAAATGATCTCTCTTTTGGAGTTGATTTTTAACTCGAAAAATTTCACTCCCTACTCCCGAGTCCGTTAACTCACTAAATTTTTTACAGTGTAACACTTCTTATCCCCTAAAGTATCGCATGCATTATTAATGGGTGTTTTTATGTTAGAGATTGCGACTGTTATGACAGGTTTATAACAATTTTTTGTTTAAAACTTTTATTTTGAACAAACTTTAAGCTCTAAAGGAGCAGTTTTTCATAGTGATTATGCAAACATAAACATTTGTTTACAAGAATAATTTTTTTGTTACCTATGTAGCACGTTGTATCACCTGAGTATCATGGCGATATCTATCGGGGATATTTCTGTGATACTGAGGAAGTATCATAATGTATAAATATTTTACAATAATTTTCACACAAAAAAATTAAAAACTATTAACCAGACACAAGCGAAGTATAATGTACTTTAAAATTGTGACGTAGTAACAGTTTAAATGTATTTATCTGCTTTAAAAATTAACTTAAAAATTAAGTAGTTAACGGAAATATAAATTCAATTAATTAGCGATTAATAGAATGCTGGAATGCCTAATTTTGATACCTGTCAAGTTTATGTTAGTTTTGTTTTTTCTTCGTTGACCTGCTGACCCTAAGCTCAAATAGCGTTAACTTTAGCAGTATAATTTATAAGAGTGGAGTATAATAACAAAATGTGATAATAAATAGAACATAATAAATTATGGGCGGGGTAAGTACAGCAATAATGTTTATAACATATTTTTTAAATAAATTCAAAAGATTTGTTTTTATAAATAAATTTTAAGTATTACTTTTTAAGAAAGCTATGAAAGTATAGATAAATATAAAACCAGTAATTCACCTGGCCAACGTACAGAAACTTTAACCGGAACCGCAATTGTAAGCGGAAGAATGAGTTAAAGACGGATAAGTGTTTTGGTAATCCTTCTCTAAAGCTCAATCCAGAAGCATGTCTAGCAACAAATCGGTCTGTAATACGGACCTCCCACTATTATGTGCATCGGAGGGAAAATCTCAGTGAGATTTTAAAAAAAAGACAAAAATTTTGAAAATGCCATATTTTTGGTAATTTTCAAAATTTTTAAAAAATATTTGGTGGAGTTGTTTATCACTATAAAAGTAATAAATTTACAAAAGTACAGCCAAATCCCAACAAGTCATGATAATAAGTGTGTTGAACTGACGTGGAATCCACCCGTTTTTTCTTTGAAAGAGTAAAATCATTGAGTTCGAAATCTGAAATTCGAAGTAGATGTTAGAATTCTGACGAGTTTACTTATTAAACAGCATAACTAAGATTATCAAAATTTTCTATTTTTAATTTTAATCTTTTAATTTTTTAGATTTTAATCTCGTTTTTATGAATACATATAATATAGGCTAACAAAATTTAAAAATTTTTTTGGTGCGGCAAATGTCGGAGCTGTTTCTGATAGGTTTTTTCACGCTGATTAAAAATCTGTAAATAAAAATTAGCCATCAGCTCTGGTTTTCGAGAAAACCAATGTTAAAAATAAAAAAATCGCTTTTTTGTAAAAGTTTGAGAATCTGTAGCAACGAAACGAAAGGTCGTAGAAACTTCTACTTGGGCTCAAATTAAAGCTTAATCGTTTGTCTACAATCTCTGATAATCCTATTCCTGCGGTAATCAATTTTTGAATCGAGAAAACTATTTCTGTCGAATTTTGTTTGCTTTTTGTTTTAAAACTAAAGATAACAAAATTTTATGCCCAGACTTAGATTGAAATTTCAATTTTTGAATAAAAACACTGAGAATTAACTAACCTGAAATTAGTAACGTAAAATTTATTGTTAGAAATGTTTTGACTTCGTTGTAAGAAATAAATATTTTTCATCGGTTTTAATTTATTCTTAATTTTTTCGTTGCAATTAAGCTTTAATTTGAGACAAGTAGAAGTTTCTGCAACCTTTGGTTTCGTTGATAGAGATGCTCAAACTTTGCCAAAAACGGGATTTTTTTACCTTTTAACCTTGTTTTTCTTGAAAACCAGAGCTGATGACTATAGTTCATTTACGGAATCTTAATCAGCGTCTAATTTAAATTTACGCTTCCCAGAATATTTACAATTTTAAGGGTACAAAATTTAAATGTATTACATTGACGCATTTTCATAATTAAACTAACGGTGTTTGATAGTCTCTTTTATTTTCAGATTCTATTTGAATATTAAGAATTCCAAAAATAACCATTCAAATGGTTCAATTCAAATTCAATTCAATTTATGCATGTCTGTTCATTATATTTATTTTATTAAGAAGTTAAGAATCATGAATTTGATGTACAAAAAATACAAATTTTCTAAAACCAATGAACGTGAATTTGCAAAAAAATTTTATATTGAAATTTTGAGGTTTAAAACAAAATTTTCTTATTTTTAAATTCTAGAAATGTTTTTGAAATGACTTCGAAAATAAATAACAAATTCCTGTTTATGAATAGAAAAATTTTCTTCTTAAATTTTAGAAATGTTTGAAGTATGTTGTTGCTCTCTAAAACTCTATACTGTCATTACGCAAAAACGGGTGAATCGAATCAGAAGTTCTGGTTAGTTTCCCTATTGAAAATCCGCACATGGAAATCCATATGGATTCCTATATCAAAAAGCATATAAAATTCCAATTCCATAAAGGTAATCATATGTATTTCCATGTAACATCGTAAGAATGTTATAGGATTTTATACCAACATATTTATTTGGTATAAAATCCTATATAAAAATTTTAATGAAATTCTATATCAAAACTTATTTGAAAGCCGATGTCAGATCTCATATAAAACTCTATGTGAAATTCCTTGTAAAATCCTATGTGGGGATTTCGAAAATTTGTACATGAAAAGTCAAATTAGATTTTGCATTGGATTTGATAGAAGATTTAATATGGAAATATTTTTTAAAAATATTAAACATTATGTTTGATGTAGGATTTGTCATGGGAAATATGTATTAAAAATGTGCTTAAAGAAATATAGGTTTTTTTATTAGGTTTATTTAAGGTTATGTTAATCAGTGGTCACGTGCCCCATCTATATATAGACAAATGTTTAAAATTTCCCAATTATATTTATTTCTAAAACCGTGTATCGCAATTTCCTATACGACTTTACATGGGAATTCAATACATGGTTTCCTGTATGAAACTGTGCTGGTTTCTTTATTAATTTTTTTTGAAAATTGCTTTTTACTTTAATTTTCATTGATGTAATATTTATGTAAACCAAAACGAGTCAAAATTTAAGCCTACAACATAGGTGTTATTTTAGATTTTAGCAGTCATGATGTAAGGTCTTCTTGCGTACACTTACACTACCGGTCAAAATTAAGAGACCACTCATTTTCAGGGGAATGAAAAAAATGTTAAAACATAAAATTTAAGAAAACTACAATTTTTTTCAGTATATATTTTAAAAGATGATAAAATTTGGAAAAGAATAAGACATTTCAGAAGTTATGTGGCCAATGTTTTTTCATTTTTTTTATTTCGGATAAAAGTTGTGGGCCCAGGACTTGCACGGCAATCATAAACTCCGAAGGAGGAGCTTTGTAAACAATCGTTCTCAAATTGGAAGATTTTTTACGTAAATACTTGACACAATATGAGTTTACAGTTAAATATATGAACAAAATGATGATAATGTTTCATTTCAATCAAAAAAATTCGTTAAAAACGTCTAAAAAACAGCGTTCTAATGTGGTTGCCCCCATTAAATAAATAAATAAATATGTTTGCTGATCCGACAAAACTCTCTTAACTTTATATGTTTAACATTTCTTATAGGTTTAATAATTTTCTCGCCGAATTCCATATTTTCTTAGGTCAAAAACATGTGTCCTCCTGAGAAATTTACTATAAGTTTATTTTCTTAATTTAATGCCATAATTGACTCATTTGTATGCAATCTTAATATTTACTTCAGCTAACTAAAATTTTCCTGATTGAATGAAATTTTTGTCAGAATATATGTGACCGCGCCTAATAAAAGGGTTTTTATGACCAACAAAATATATTTCTGTATTTTTAATTTTTTTACACTTTGAGGTCTAAAAAATTAAATGCAATTAGGCTCAGAAAAATTTTTTTTGTCACAAGTCCCCTTTTCTTAGACGCGATCTAATATTATCACATAATATTGAAGAATTCAGTTTATTTAAAATTATTACATAATATTAAGATTTTAAATCTTCTGAATATAATTTTTCATGTCCTTGAAATAGTCATTGTGTTATATTAAAACATGTATACATATATCGTCGGCTGAAAATTATATTGAGTCATGTCCATTTTTTGAAATTTTTAATAATCTTGCTTTTGATTCAACAAGTCTCGTGGAATAAAAAGCACAAATTCTTAAAAAATTATCAAAAAATAGACATGACTCCGTATAATTCTCAATCGACGATATGTGTATATTTCCTTAAAATAAGAAGGGGATTAGGTACTTGGAATAACAAGCAGTTTTAAAAATATTTTATTCTAAATGAAATGAAATAAAATATCTCAATTTTAATTATTGACGAATTGAATTCTTAGTTATTTTTAAACAGGATAATAATTAATGCCGTCGTTTCTAAATGTTAGGCTTTCTCAAATTATTTGTCAAATGTTTTATTCCTTTTTAAAACGCATTGGACGCTGTCAATTGTTATGAATAAACATTTAGAGCCGGATCCATAACTTCTTTAAACCGGAACTTAGTCAATTTGGTTTAGTAATGTAGTTAGAAAAATTTGATCCTCTTAAAATATAATTAATACAGTTGTGAAACCGGTTCTTTAGATTTGCATGATGAATATTATTCAATTCGTTTGAGTTGACTACTTACAAACGTATATATCAATAAAAAACAAAAAATTTATATTTTTTTGTAAAAACCATGAATGATTCACACATTTAGAAAAATAGAAACCTGAATTCTTTTTATCGACTAAAACTTTATTATACACACTAAAAAAATCTTTATGGTATTATTAACTATATAACCAGGGTTAATTTTAACCTAGTAAAGTTAATTAGGATTCCCAGTAAATTCAACCAGTTCCCCTGATCAATTCCATAATTTCAAAAATTTGTAAAAGTAACTCTGCATTCCCTGGTTCAAATCAACTAGGATAATTAGTTATTTTGAAAATTTTCTGAACTGCGCATACGTCTATTTGTTTTTTGACAGTATTTAGCTCTGTGTCTTTTGTGATTCATGATTATTATTTCGTAAAACGATTTTTATATTCGTTAATCGTAGTTATTTTTTTTGAAAAAAATATCTTTTCTGTGTATTTCACATTTGCTGCTTTCATCGAGTAAATCGAAACAGATAATTAAAATTAAGCAATTATATATTGGATAATTTAATTTGTTCAAACTTTATAGATAACCTAAAAAGCCTGAAATTTTACACAAGTGGAATACAATTTTTTTAGTATTTTAATAACTATGTGCTTAAGTGTTGTACCGTTATAACAATGCTTGCATTTTATTGTTATAATTTATTGTTTGTTAATTTTATATGAATTACTAATAACATATAAATCTCATAAATAAATAAAAGTGAATAGTTCTTGACGAGCAAGTAAAATTGTATTTTTAAATAAATATAATATGTGATTAAATATTACATTTTGACTGGAAATTCTGATATCTGATAAAAAATTTAGTACAACACGTGCGTGTGTAGTGTAGTGGTTAGCGTTCCGGGTTTTCAATGTGCGTATGCGTTAGTGTTAGGTGTTCGCGTCCCCCAGTGTTAAATATCCATTTCATAAGTTTGTGTTAATTCTAAGACGTATACATATATGGTGAATTATGAATGTGTTCTAAACAATATTATTTTTTTATTTAATCTTTAATTTTTGTTTGTTATCGGATAATAAAAATTCGATTAAGAATTCTAGTCAATTTGACTATTTTTCTTGTCCACATTAACTAATTTTCTAGTCACTTTTACTATGCTTTACCTAAGTCTTTTAACTAGGTTGTCCTAGTGGATGCCTCTCATAACCATGCAAACTAGTCAATTCCTGGTATACGGATGCCAGAAATTTTTTTCAGTGCACTTAATACGATTGACATTATCGAACAAAAATAAGGAGTCCTCAAAATAACATACGTTCATGTCCCTGTAGTTATCAATCGATGCTAAAGTGTCTATATTTCAAATATTGATGGTCTTGTATTATTTATAATTGCATACATATGATTAGTTAATCAATGTATACCTATCTATAATTTAAATTATGATGTACATTTATGTCCCCAAAATGGCCATTGAATACTTCTTAGCAACATCATATATGTCCCCAAAGCTGCCAACAAAATTACGTGTCCTTGTAATGGACATTATAAGGTTAATTGCATATATAGTTAATAATAATGCACGTATTCAATTTTAAATTGCATACATGCTGTTAGTGAATTAATGTATATCGATATATACTGCAAAATAGGATATACAGCACTGTCCCCATAATAGCCAATAAACATATATATATATATATATATATATATATATATATATATATAATAAACTATTGAACAGAAAAACAGTAGTATCAACGGATAAGGTTGGCAACAAATCTAAATAAGATTTATCACTGTGAGATAGGTTTGAACCAATCTTGAGTCGTTGTACTAAATCTCTGATATTTTGACATCTTTTGCAAAAAATATCTTTTCTGTTGAGACGCAAGGCTTGAAAATCATTATCAATCTGCAACAGTAATAATAAGAAAAATAAAATAAATAATATTAATAAATTTAATAATAATATATTAATCAATTAAATAAATACCAAATTTGGTCCAAAGTTTTCTCTTAAAGCTTTAAAACGATGCATATATTCGTGAACTTTAACTTTTTCAACTTTAAGCGTCTTATCTCTTACATGTCGAGTATCTATCCGATTTTTTAAAACTTTTGTTTCATCTTCAGAATGACCATCCAAATGCATCAATTTTTCATTTGTAGATTCTGAAAACAGATAGAAGAAACGTGAAAAAAATTCTTCTAAATGCACTGACTTCTCCATGTTATAAAACTATTCTAACCTTCATTAAGAGTCAATGTCCGATTTCGTGACTGCGTTTTTGGTGCAGTTTTCTTTTTGGACAATAATATGTTATCATTTTTTAGTTTCAGTTTCACATATTTAAAATGATTGTAAAGTTTTCAAGTTTCTCCAAACCTATATCGTTTTTCAACCCTACAAATTAATTGTCTACATGTAGTATTATATTAAAATAGAATATTTCTCAGTTGCGTAAAAGATGAATGTTTTAAATTACAAAAAAAGTACTGTACGAGTGATAGAAACGAAAAAATCTTGTCAATGTTATTAAAAATACAAAATAATGTACTTACACCCAATCTTCAAATTGTTGTCCTACTTTAAATTTTGCCAATAGTTGGTTCTTTTTCTTTTCAATAAATGCATGAGTAATTATGGTTCTTACTCTTTCCGGCATTAAACCATTGTTTGTCGCGTAAGTATTACATGGTGGATTCCACGTCAGTTCAACACACTTATTTTCATGACTTCTTAGGATTTGACTGTACTTTTGTAAATTTATTACTTTTATAGTGATAAACAACTCCACCAAATATTTTTTCAAAATTTTGAAAATTACAATCAAAATTTTTGTCTTTTTTTTAAAAAAATGCTATAACTTCGGTTCTAATTAACCGATTTTTTATTTTAAAAAAAGGATTTCTTTGGTTTTAAGTATACTTTAAGATGCAATTAATATAAAAAAGAAAAATTCAAAAAAAATTTTTTTTTGAAATTTTGAAAAATTAAAAATCCGTTTTTGAAAAACATCGTCTTCGATTTTTTTCAAAATTTTACTTAATGTTAGGGCAAATGTGCTTTAAATGTCCTGTAAGTTTCATCTTGGGATCTCAAAGGGATTCAGAGTAAGAAAATAAAACGTAACCACAAATTACGAACATATGGGGCAAAATTCCTTAACTGCCCAGGTAAAAAATGAATTTTCTCTAAACTTTGCTAAAATGTTACTATTATTAGTGTAAATATAAATAATAATTTTTTTTAATTTGATAAAATATTTTTTGAGTCATGGAGTTTCAAAATTTGGATTTTTTTGAAAATATCTTTTTTTCGATTTAATATATTGATAAGTAAAATTAATCAATTTGAAAGTATGAATAGTGATTTTTAAAAGGGTTTTCACGGGCTAGAAGCTGGTGACCTTTTTTCTATAGGCCATGTAAAAATCAGAGTGGGACCATGAAAATTTTTGAGGAAAATAATAATTTATCATTAATTTACATAGAAAATGATGATTTATAATTAATTTCTTCAAAAAGTTCCAGTGTCCCAATCTAATTTTTACAAGGCTTATATGAAAAAAAGTAAGCTTTCGATTGGGATAGGTTACGAAAAAAACACCGATTTTGAGATACAGTAGAACTTGGTTAATACAATTTTGTAGGACCCGTACTAAGAATGCGTCTTATGCGGGAAAACGTATTAAGTGGGATATAAAATGTATAATGTTTAATTGCAGAGACTACAATAAACGAGCGTCTTAAGCGGGAAATCGTATTAAACGGGATCGTATTAACCGGGTTCTACTGTTTATTGAAATTAAGAATTTGACATTGAATTACAAGGTTAAAATGACAGAAAACAACTTTTTTTTCATCACCAGCTTCTAGCCCGTGAAAACCCCTTTAAAAATCACTATTTATACTTTCAATTTGATTAGTTTTACTTATCAATATATTAAATCGAAAAAAAGATATTTTCAAAAAAATCCAAATTTTGAAACTCCATAACTCAAAAAATATTTTATCAAATTAAAAAAAATTAATATTTATTGTATATTTCCACTAATAATAGTAACATTTTAGCAAAGTTTAGAGAAAATTCATTTTTTTTACCTGGGCAGTTAAGGAATTTTGCCCCATATGTTCGTAATTTGTGGTTACGTTTTATTTTTTTACTCTGAATTCTTTTGAGATCCCAAGATGAAACTTACAGGACATTTAAAGCACATTTGCCCTAACATTAAGTAAAATTTTGAAAAAAATCGATGACGATGTTTTTTCAAAAACGGATTTTTAATTTTTCAAAATTTCAAAAAAAAATTCTTTTTGAATTTTTCTTTTTTATATTAATTGCATCTTAGAGTATACTTAAAACCAAAGAAATCCTTTTTTTAAAATCCAAAATCGGGTAATTAGAACCGAAGTTATAGCACTTTTAAAAAAAGACTAAAATTTTGAAAATGCCATATTTTTGGTAATTTTCAAAATTTTTAAAAAATATTTGGTGGAGTTGTTTATCACTATAAAAGTAATAAATTTACAAAAGTACAGCCAAATCCCAAGAAGTCATGGAAATAAGTGTGTTGAACTGACGTGGAATCCACCACATATCAGCTTTGTCTGCGTCTCGCTGCCCACAAAATTTTTTAATATCTGCAAAGGTACAATTTTGTACAATTTTCCACAAAATAGTGAAAATTTCAAAAATATAATAAGGAAATTTGTATAAAATTTTAGGGAATTTTCCACATAATAGTAAGAAAATGTATTTTTATGAAAGCTGTGTGAATTTTTGATAAATAATATGTTATGATATAAATGTTATTCTTTAACAGTTTTAATAAAAAAAGTCTTATTTTGTATTTTTTCAATCAAGTAAATAAAGTTTTGTGCAAATGTTATTAAAATGTAAGTAATACACTTAGAAGCAATAAAAAAGTTTTAGAAGTACCTACAAGATCAAAAAAGTTCAAAACCAACTTTTAATAAAACTTTTTATTGAAAAAAACCATGATGAAAAATATTCATCAATTTTTTTTTATTCAGGTCTTATTTTATATGTAATTACTTATATTTACATATAAAAAATTTTTTAAGATGCATGTAGTTACAAAGCTTTAATTTGATTGGTTTGTAAACATTTACATGCCAATAATAATAACTCGAAAAAAGGATCAGCTAGGATTTTTATATCACCGAATTTTTTCTTCTGATATGATACAGAAACATCTCCAAAAACTAGATTTTGGATCCACATTTGTCAAACTTTTTTTTGGTTCAGGTATAGTTTTTTAATATATTCACAGAAAAAAAGGTGATATAAATTTTGTTGCGGGTAATTTTAACCAATGCTAAGTCACATAGAACAATCCCATCTTCAGGTGATGCTTTGTATCGTTCTGTCAAAAAGTAGGGTTAATGCCTTAGCTAATTTCAAAATGCATTTAAGTGGTTAAATTGTATTAATTCACACAAAATTTTTATATATTACTATAAAAAGTCTAACTTAAAATATGCAAAAATAATTATTTTTAAATGGAATAATTAATTTTAGTACCTTACTTTATTTTTTTATTCACATTACAATCTGTCAAATTAGAGATAGCCCGGTACAAAGCATCACCTGAAGATGGGACTGTTTGAAGTATTACCAGAAGATAGAACTGTATCACACTGAAGTATCGATTTAATTGAACGATCAAACGAACTTACCTGTTGTGAAGTTCGATCGTAATTATATAAAGAGTCTCGTTCGAAATGATTACTTGGTAGTACCGCTATTAAGCTCACGATGTCGCCACAAACTTCAGAAAAAAAAGGAAAAGTTGGCACTGCCACCACCCCGTTCCCTTCCATCACCCAACTCGTCATATAGTTTAAAGTTTTTTGCACTCTATGGGCTGGGTAAAATTTGACATAAGTAATTCTTTAATATAGTAAATTTTTTAGGGAGGGTCATAATCATTTCGAACGAGACTCTTTATATAATTACGATCGAACTTCACAACAGGTAAGTTCGTTTGATCGTTCAATTATATTCGAGTCTCGTTCTCATGATTACTTGGTAGATGTTTAGCTAACTTTTTCAAGACTTGTTTTAATTTAATTTGTTTATTTTATAAAAAGGAACACATTTTTCTTATTTAGATAACTGGAACATTTTTTGCTTAAATAGCTTAATGAGAACATAAAAATTAAGATATTCGACGACTTAAGACGTAATAACTCTTGCAAATTCGCTCCTATCTCTTTGAATAGGTCGATTATAAAAACGCGCAAACACTTTTGATTCTTTGGACCATCCAGCTGTACTCTTAATTATGTTTAAATCTATACCCTTCTTAAGAGCAGCCGAAGTACTTGCATGTCGGGTACTATGTGCCTTAAATTCTTTGTCAATACCGCATTGCGCTAGATACGCCCGAATCCATCTACTGATGGTCTGAGTTGTCGCGGCTTTATAAGGCTTTCTCGTCGTCAGTAACAAAGTATCGTTAGAACCTCGCAGAGGTTCAGTAACATTTATGTAACATTCTAACGTTTTCGCAATGCACAATTCTGGCTTTTCGGTAAATTCGGGTAACAATAATAATGGTTGACACGCTCCAGGACGAGAAGTCTTAGTCAACTCATCAATTTTAATCTCGTAGCCGTTAGAATTTTTCGAAATGTTATTAAGCTTTATCAGGGACAAAGTCTGGACCCTTTGAGCTGTCCCCAATGCTAGAAGTAGAACCAGTCGATTTGTGAGATCTACGAAATTTAGAGAATCTAGAGGATATAATTTCGCGATAGATTCTAATACTGGCTCTACATCCCATATTTTATCGTATCTTGCTTTTGGAGGTCTCGACCTGAAAATACCCTTAAAAAATCTCGATACGATTTTACTCCCAGAGACTTTTTTATCAATAATTAAGGAAATCGCTGCTCTGCAATTATTCAAAGTTCCATAAGAAGCACCGCACTTAAATAATTGTGTTAACCATGATAACAAGATTTTTTCATCTGCATTGAAATGATTACACTGTAATTCCGCACAATATTGAATCCATTCCCTTATTGGCTTAGAATATTGTTTCACAGTGCTTGAAGATAGTGAAGCGATGATGATATCTAAGGACTCTTCTGGCACTCCTTGAAGTCTGTAGGCCTCCCTGATAACTTGCCGACAATCAGAGACAACTTCCCGGCTAATGGATGCTTCACTGACCTATCAGGGGACAAAAGCAAGGTAGATGAAGGATTCAAAACTATGGGAGGTTCAATCAACAATGAATTGAATAACGGGTACCAGGGCTGTGTACTCCAATTTGGAACAATCAGTATTCCTTGCGCCTGATCCGACTCAATTTTTTTTAAAACCCTTAAAATTATGGAAAATGGCGGAAAGGCATAAAAATAGCAGACACTCCAATTTAGTGTAAAAGCATCAATACAATACGCTTCCGGATCTCGATGCCAAGAACAATACTTTTGACACTTAGTATTGCAACGCGTTGCAAACAAATCAATATCAAATGGTCCCCATTTATTAGAAATAACGGTAAACAATTCGTTTGACAGTTCCCACTCTGTGTCAATGTTTTTTATTCTTGACCCTCGATCGGCTTCAGTATTTTCTCTAGATGCAATATACGAGGCGAAAATCCAAATTCGTCTATTCTCGCACCACTGCCAGATTTCGCGGGCAATCTGGTTTAATTTAGGATACTGAATCCCTCCCATTCGATTTATATATGAAATCGCGGTGGTATTATCGATCCTTAACAAGATTTCACATTCAACTAAGTTTTTCGAAAAAACTTTTAACGCAAAAAAAGCTGCAGCTAATTCTAAATAATTTATATGAGAATCCCGTTCTGAATCCTTCCAAAATCCATTTACTAATTCATTCTCACAAAACGCTCCCCATCCAGACAAGGAAGCATCAGAAAAAATCTCTTTTTTGAAAACAAAAGTCCTAATCGAGTTGAATGTGTGTTTAATTTTTGATTCCCACCAAAGAAAATCACTTTGAAGATTTGTTTCCAATTTCATTTTAGCGTCATAATTATCATCATTAAACAACAAAGCCAAATATCTTTGACGTTCAAACTGTTTAGAATACACCCAACCGTATTCTACCGCAAGACAACAAGCCGATATGTTACCTACAAAGCTCGCGAAATCTCGAATCTTACAAAATTTTTTTTGCTTGAATTCTCGAATCAATTTTAATAATTTATTTCGTTTTTTATCTGGAAGCTCTATTCTAAAATCTAACGAATTTAAAACAAATCCCAAAAATTCGCACTTATTGTCCGGTTTTAACATACTTTTCTCGAGATTTAATATAAATCCCAAAGACTCTAGCAATTTAACCGTAATTGAAACGTTCTCACTGCATTTAGAAAAGTTCGACCCTAAACAAAGCCAATCGTCCAAATAGACCACTGAGAGCCAACCTCGTTCCCTTAACCAGTTAGTTAATGGTTTCATAATCTTCGTGAAAATGAAAGGAGCCGTACAAAGCCCAAACGGCATGCACAGGTATTCGTACAATTGACCTTTCCAACAAAGCCTTAAATATTTCCTACTTTCCGGATGAATGCTTATTAATAAATATGCATCCTGCAAGTCTAATTTAGCCATAAAGACACCTTTAGATAACAAACGGATCGCTGTACGAACATCCTCTAACTTAAAATGTTCTGTGGTCATAAATTTATTTAGACCTTTCAGATTAAAAACGAGACGTTTAGAACCATTGGACTTATCTACGAGGAAATAAGGCGATATAAATTGGTCTTTACATGGCGAGCATTTTCTAATTGCACCGATAACTAATAAACGACCGATTGCCTGTTCATAATCAACTATTTCTTCCGGGCTAAAAGACCTCTCCGGAAGGACATAAGATTGCTTGGGTTTGCTATCAAATTCTAATTTATAGCCTTTAATTACACTGAGTACAAATTTGTCCGATGTAATTTCGGACCAGGCGCTTAGAAACATTTTTAAACGCCCTGCTATCTTATTTACCTTTATGGTTTCTGCTGGCGATTCTGATGCTTCTCCGGAGATCGAGTTCGCTCTTGGAACTTCCGAGGATTCTGTTGTTTGAAATTCTGGCCTTTGAACGGACGTGACGAGCTGAACTTCGTTTTGTTTCCCATTTGTGATTGGCCTTGGTTTTTCGCAAATGGGGACCGCCAGTTTTCCGACGATTTACGTGACAAGGGCTGAAATTTCTTTGACGAATCTGATTTTAATGCTAAGCCTACTTTCTCCATAGACTTAGCCGTTTTTAATTTTTCCGAGAGATTAGCACCAAACAAATATTCATTTGTTTGTTCTTTTTCAAGCATAGCTTTGGCTTTTTTATCTAACCCCGGATAGATATAAGCCTTCCGAGTTTTCGTCAATTGATAATGCGTTTCGGACATCAATTTAAGAGCGTGAAGTTGATAAGTAATCAACTTATCACGATCTTCTTTAGTAAAATAATTTTTTAGTATTGTTAATTCAAGACTTGACCCAAGCGCTGATATCGCTGAGCCAACGATATTTTGATCGGACAAAAAATATTTGTCTCTCTTTTTTAGTGTGTCGCTTGTGGAAGCTTCAACCTCTGGATTAAGCTTCGGTGCTTCCAAATTCACACTACCTTGACGAGGGTATTGTGTTAACAAATCAGCTTTTACTTCTTTGCTTAAACCATCTTTCAGCCATTGAGTTACTCGAGAAGAAACTTCTGAATGCCAAGAAACCTTTTTCTCCTCTGCCACCGCCTTGTCACCTAACATTTTGATAGTTTCCTCGTCCAAATTTGACTCCTGAGCCTCCTTTCCTTCGGGTGGAGGATTTTCGCCATCTTTTTCATTTAACCCTCCTCCTGTGTCTGAAAGGGTGAACAAAGATGTTGCGAAAATGACACTCAGATTATCAAAATAGTAGGTTTCATATTCTAACCTATTGCACGGTAGTTAGCGCATGCGCCATCTTACCGCCAAGTAGTGTACGGTTTGTCCCCCCTCTCGTGAGGGCCCACCGCCAAGATGCACGGCCTGTCTCACCTCTCGTGTGAGCTCGCCGCCATTTGCAATTTAACCTTAATTGCAACTAATTTATCTTACCCATTGATTTGTTTCTTGATGATTCACCGGAATCAGAATCCGCACCAGAATCTCCAACGTCTCTTGGATCTGCTTCGTTGTCTCTATCGTATCTATGATCACTTTCCGAAAATGAAGTCAAACTACTCGACGAACTCGACGAGCGACGACGCCGTCGCGCCTTGGCCGCTTTCATCATTTTTCGAAAATACCTCTCCATTTTATCTTCGTCGTCTTGACTTCTCTTTCTCTTAGAATTTCTTCCCATCGTAAAAACGTAACTTATAAATATATTTCGTACTTTTATTCAGATTAATTTAAAAATACACTGAGAGAAGATGTGGCGTTCGCTTGCACAAAAAGCGTTATGACGAGTTGGGTGATGGAAGGGAACGGGGTGGTGGCAGTGCCAACTTTTCCTTTTTTTCTGAAGTTTGTGGCGACATCGTGAGCTTAATAGCGTTACTACCAAGTAATCATGAGAACGAGACTCGAATATAATTATTTTTAACAATTTATATAAATAATAAATTATTCGTAAATTATAATTATTTTAAAATGCAGCTACTATTAGAAAATAGTATTCTGACAAATAATTCTATTATTGAAAAGTCAATGATAAGCGAGAGATATCCGCGGCATTGAAGATATTCACTGATGCTCTGCTCTCGCGACAAATCTCTTGTTATTTATATACTTCATTCGTCGTGTCAACTGTGAGAAAGGTTACAGCGTCCCTCTTATGGCAGAGATTGGATTTTTCGCATGGTAAAGTGAAGTGTGATGTGTATATGAGCCGTCGATAACATTGTATTTTCTGCCGTAAGAGGGTGGCTGTAACCTTTCTCACAGTTGACACGACAAGTGAAGCATATTATAAGTATCGAGAGATTCGTCGTCGTTATCGCGAGTGCAGAGTTTCAGTGAATATTTTCAGTGCCGCGGATATTTCTCGTCTAGCATTGATTTTTCAATTAATTGATCCAATTATAGACTCTTTGCAATTTTTCACTACTCAAAAGTAGTAAGTTTTCATTGAAAATAGTATTATTATTACTAATTATTTTTTCGTGTACATTTTGATAATTATTTAAACAAAAAATGTTATTAATTAATAACTCTTGACACAAATTACCTAAAAACTTGCAATTTTTTTCTAATTTTATAATTATCTAATCTGAAAAGTATGAAAAGAAAATATTTTATGATTAAAACAATTCCGAAAGTCTTTAAACAAATAATTGTTTTTTATTTATTAACTTTTAATACAAACCACCTAAAAACTTGAAATTCTTTTTTTTTAACTATTTGCAACGCGACCTAGTAGAAATTTGTCACAGTATATAATTTAAAGGCACTGGACTACTAGAAAACTTGCTAAAAACTATAAAATGATGTCCCAAAAAATCAAAATTAAAAATAAATTTTAATTTTTGGGGGGAAGGATACAATTTTTTTATTAATCGAAAGCTGAGGTTTTTCACTAAAAGAACATACAGTCGACACTCGATAAATTGAATTTCAAGGGAATTTAAAAAAAGTTCAATTTATTGAGAGTTTTATTTATCGAAAGTTTTAATTATCACGAGAGAGAGTCAAGAAAAATTCTAATTAACGAGAGTTGTAATTATCTTGTAAAGATCGTGAAAATTTCGAATTAACAAAAGTTTTATCTTTATACAGGGTAAATAAAAACAGTCAAATGAACAAAAGATTGTTTATTGACACATTTATTGTTTATTTGCACATTTATTTTAAGATTGGTGCAAAAAAATCAGTTTTTTTTGTTCCACCACTTTCCACGATATCAATAATCTTCTTTTTTTTTCAAAATCGACGAACATTTGTGGGTTCTTGGAGACGTCATTTTAAATACGTACAAGAAGCGAGACTAGTATTGAACTGAATTTAACAGGGAATTGATAATTACACGACCAGAAATAAGTGACAACGAATGATTCGTTATTTTGATTTCAGAATGTACTGTAGCATAATACAATACAAATATCAATGTTTACAATAACTTTTATTTTGAAGAGAAATAAAAGTATATATTTCTATCTGTGAAAAAATTCAAATTAAAGAGAGTACAATTTAACTGAATTCAATTTATAAAGTAGTTAGAAAAAGTACATTTCTATATATAATAGAGAAAAATTCAAATTATAGGGGGTTCGGCTAGACGAATTCAATTTATAGAGGGAAAAGAGACAAGTTGCAGTAAAAAAAACTTTTAATTATAAAGGGACCCAAAACTATAGGATTTATTCAATTTATCAAGAGTTTTTGAAGGGACCTGAAAAACACTTTAATTTACCGAGAGATTCAATTGATCGAATGTTTAATTATCGAGTGTCGACTGTATATATGAAAAAGTAGGACTAAAATGTTTAAACATTGAACAAAAGAGTTTTCTAGTGACCGGAGCGCTCTAAACCCAGTTTTTAGCTATGTTTAGTAGAAAACTCTTTTTTTCAATGTTTAAACATTTTAGTCCCACTTTTTCATATATATGTCCTTTTAGTAAAAAAAACTTCAGCTTTCGTTTAAGAAAATCGTATCTTTCCCCGCCAAAAATTAAAATTTATTTTTAATTTTGATTTTTTTAAGTCAAAAATTTTTTTTTCAAAATTCTTATTTCCAATCGAAAGAGCATGAAAAAACCTTGCTAAAATGTACTTTGACAAATTTTTATGTTTAATTGTTTAAGAGTAAAATATTATTAAAAGAAACATTACACCAAAAGAACCCTTGATTATACTTGACGTGGAATCGCTCATATATAAAAAATTATAAAATAAATATAATTGCATAATTCCACTTTTTATTATATAGAAATACCTGTATTATATAAAATGTGGAAATATATAAAATAAAAAAACAATCAGAAAAACAATTTCTTTGTATTATATATATTTTAATAGAAGTTGATGTTTCGTTGTAACTTTATCATCACGATGATATCTTAACTATAAAAGAATTAAAATAAGTTTTGCCTATATATTTACTGCAAGATACATCTCGTGAATATATTATACTTTTTATACTTCAAAAAAAACTCTTTGAAAATTATGTATGCTGTGGAATTCCGAGAGATGAAATTGCGTGTAGGATAAATAGAATTAATAGAAAAAAATTTATTTCTCACTTGAGTATTATTCCCTTTTTGTATATTTAATGATTTCACGTCAAGTAATTTTGTTACATTTTATACATTTATCAGAACGGTGAGGCATGTTATGCCTATTGAGCGTGATACCTTTACATGATCTGTGTTCGATTATGATTTAGTTTCTTAACTTCATTAATCTTGATGTCATGCGTAAAATTTCACATTTATGCTTTTCATAAAATTATATTCTTTCTTTTAGGAAATTATTGATATAGAATTTGATATGAAGAGTATATTATTATTACTTATTATGATTACTATTAATACTATTTTTAGCACTATTTCTACTATTTCACTATTATGTTAATTTATTAAACAGTGTTAAAAAAATGAAAGGTTGTGTTTTTTTAAATAAATATTATTAAATAAATGGAATAAAATTGCGGTATGAATATATAGAGAATGTGTGTTGATTTCACCGTATAATGGAAAGAGTTAAGAAGGAAATATATATATATATATATATATATATATATATATATTGTAACAACGAAAAAATGGCATAAAGGAATTTGAAATTAGTGAAAGTAGATTAACAATAAGTAGAAGTTGATTTGAATTTTACTATACAGATAAATCCATCAAGTTGGTTATAAAATTTTACTAATGATAATGAATTGAGTGCAAGGAACGTCATTATAATCAGTGCATTTAGATTTAATTTTGATATGCAGAACTTGATAAGTGAAAATATCTTTCTTGCAAGCACATGCAGATCATCTATAACGATTGACAGGAGAGAACTGGTCAGTACTCTCAATAGCACTGCTGCAGTGTCGTGACTCACGAACGATAAGTGTTTTACGTTCTTTCTCCAATTTTTTTCTTTAATATTTTAAAGACAACTTTGACTATTTTCTTTTTTTCTGATTTAAAAAACTAATATTCTTTAAAGTCACGTAATTTCTTTATCAGGGGATGATTTTTTTATAAATGTTTAAGTTTTTTAATAATATTTAAGTTTGCTTCTCGGTGCAATATTTTTCCAGCAAATGTTTAAAATTAATTTTAAGAAAATTAGAGAATGTTTTTTTGTTTATTGTAAAAGTCTTGCTATGAAAAGATGGAAAACTATATTTTGTGTAAAATGATGGGTTATTAAGAATTATCAATCTTAGTTAATTAGATGCATTGTATATTTAATCTCAAAATTTGAATTAGTAAAAATGTTTACTACTTTGAATTATGGCTGGCTTTTTGCATTTGAATTTTAATAATATTTACTAATTCAAAATCAAAAGTCAATCGCACTAATTCAAATTAGTAAACATTTTTTATAGTTATTCATAAAGTAATATTTACTTGACCGTAACTGAATACTTGAATCATGAAAAACTTTTAAATAAAAGACAAATTTAATGTTTTATAGAAACAAAATTACAAAAAAAGAAATGTAACTTTTTTGCCTTAAAAATTATTTTTTAAATTAAAAATATTTAAAAAAATAAAAATGTTTAAAAGAAATATTTTTATAAAATAAATAAAAGCTTAACGACCATTTTTTTAAATGGTGAATAACAATTTTTTTCCTGTGATTTTATGAAAGTTATGCTAATCACTATTTGCTTGACGTATTTGAATAATGATTACACATCATGGTCTATGGCCGTGTGTCTTTCTGAAATGATTAAATCAAATCCTAAGACTATGTTATAATCATCGTGAAAATGTAAATATGAAATAAAATTGCAAACTTCAATTTAACCGAACAATGCTACTTGTAACAATTTTGAGACTTGTGCAAATATATATATCTATATATATTTCCAATGAGAAAATTGAGTTTTATGTCATGTAATAACTTCCTTGAAAACATCGCCGGAAAACAATCATTTTCAAAAGTAGAAGCAAATATACACTGAATTAGTGATGATAATTAGCAGCTATTATTAAGCTATACAAGGTGTTAATTTTCTCATTGTTTAAAATATATTCTTCTTCTTTTTATCTGTTCATCGGCGGAAAAATTCTTTTGTATTTTGCAAATTGAAAGAATTGAAGTAACGATATATAGAAAGTTAGAATGAAATATAATGAGAAAATGTGAAAATATTTATTAATTATACAAGTAAAATATATATCAATTGGAATTTGCTTCGTTTTCGCGGAATAAATTATTCAATCTTTTATATCGAGATTTACGGTTCAGGAATAAATTATTTTTTAACAGTTTTATTATATAGTAATTACACTATAAAAAATTATATTATAGGTTTATTATTGGTTATCCCCAATAGGTGCGACTTTTATAGAATTCCGTGGGGAGTTAAAATTTAACTCCTTTTTTTACAGTGTATGAGATTTAGGTTTCGAGTCCGGCTTACCCTCATGTGTGATATAGTTGTGAAAATAATTTTTTTTAATTAAACACACTATTTTATTTTTAAAAAATACAAAATTTAAATAATTTACATTTTTCTAAACCTTTTTAAATAATGATTTCACTAAACAAAATTTTTAATAATTTTTGGAAACTTCCAGGAAACTTACTTTGACAGCTTCCGAGAAGTTTCCACTGACAATTTGCAGGGAACTTTCAAGGGAAGTTTCGATGGGAAGCTTCTAACCTGCGGACATTATTGTATTTCCTAGAAATTTCCAGGAAGTTATCAAGGGATGTGCTATGTGGGATGTAAAGTTTGAACGAGTTTTATGACTGAAAGTAGAATTATAAATAAAATGCTAGTATAAAATAATAAATTCATGAATAAATAATATTGTATTAATATAAAAATTCATTTAGACGTGACCAATTAGTTAAAAAATTTATCACTGTGAGCGATGTAACCAGTAGGTAGAAAAAAACCGCACTACTCTCACCCTCTATTTTGGTGTCAACATTTTCCACTATATCCTAATGGGAAATTTACAACTGGCGGAGTACTACGCCAGCACTGTCAGTACTGGCAGCTACGCTGACAGACAGCACTGGCCTACCGCTGAAATGATAACGCTGCACAGCGCTGGCAAAGTACTGTCTGTCAATGCTACCAGACAGTACTGGCGCAGCACTAGGCCAGTGCTGGCTGATAATATAGCTACTGCAATAAATACCGTATATTATTATTTATAGCTGTCATTTAATAATTATAAATAATTTAACAGCAAAATGGTAAATAATATTGGTACATAGTTATTCATAAAATATTTCTCTTCTTGATTTAATTTGATTGAAAATGAAGACCTAGCAAAGGATATAGTAAAACAAGTAGTGAATTAGGATGTTCATTACATGAACATTTTGCTTCCTCTTTACGATAAGCAAACGATAATTCGAAGAGGTTTCAACGAATTCGACAGAAAATTGCTAGGCATATTTATCATAAAAATATCTCGAAATAGATTGATGGACATTAAAAAATCTATTAAAAATATTTTTTTAATTGAATATTGAAGTTAATATAGGGGAGAGTGGGGCAAACCGGACCCCCTAACGGTTTTTTGACTCTTGTGACAACGAATCAACTGATTTCATTTATTGAGGGCTTATTTGAAAGATCATTTAAATGCGCAACTTTTTCCCAGAGACACCTATACTTCATCTTTTATTGTTTAGTTGCTGTGTTAACTTTAAAAATTTTTGCAAACGGTCCGGTTTGCCCCACCCCCTGGGGTAAACCGGACCGTTTGGTTTTTTATTTATAATATTGCATTTACATAATCTACAATAATAAAAAACATAAAAATCATGTAAACAATGATTGTAGTAATGAAAATAATAATTCGGGATTGAATTTTAATTAAATAAATATTTTTTTTAATAAATGAATAAAAATGTTTGACATTATCAGAGAAACAATATTAAAGGGTTCAATTCTCGTTGGAAGACAATTATTTTTCATTGCGCTGAAAAAAAATTTATTTGAATCAAATAAAAATTATTTGATCCAAATAAATCATTTATTTGGATATAATCCAATAAATGTGTATTTGAACAAAATACATATTTATTTGACCTAAATATTTGATTTTATCGCATCAAATAACTATTTATTTCAATCAAATACAAATTATTCAATTCAAATAAATGGAATATTTCAAACTAATAAATAATCAATTATTTAAAATATTTAAATCAAATAAATGGAATATTTGAAACTAATAAATAATTATTTGAATCAATTACCAAAGTTATTTCATTTTGTATTTAATAAAAATTTTTTTTAACATTTAGTATTTTTTTTAATTCATTAATATATTATTATTATTATATGTATATATTATATATATATTAACTGATTTTTTAACAGACTTTTAACATTATTTATAAACATGTTCACACAGTTTTTATTCACAACACAACACACAATTTTATTATTTTATATAACGCTTAAAACGAAGAATGAAAAATATTCGCTCGCATGTGGAATCGAACTCACGTCCCGCAAGCCTACAAACGCACCTCTTTAAGCCACACCGCCACTGAGACTTGGCGAGAACTCGGGCTGATCTACTTTATGAATGCCAGTGTCATATATTCTGTATCCAAATAACACATTTACTTGTCGAAATATTTTTTATTTGTATTAAATAAATGAAATATTTAAGTGAAATAAATAAATGAACAGTTTCAAGTATTTCATTATTTTCGTTTCAAATAATTATTTAATTGATTGAAATAATTTATTATTTGTCTTGATAAAATAGTGTATTTGCTTAGAATAATGAATTATTCGGATTAAATAATTAAGTTTATTAGAATCAATAAAATAAATTTATTGTGTCAAATAATTTTTATTTGCATCAAATATATCAAAATAGTTTCAAGTAACTCATTATTAGTATTAAATAAATTCATTTATTCAATTCAAATAATTATTTAACTGAATCAAATACGATTTATTTGGTTCAAATAAGTGTGATTCAAATAATTCAAGTTATTTGAATCAAATACATATTTTTTTGAACCAAATAAAAAGTATTTGAATTATTTGAATTAAATAAATTTTTTTTCAATGTATAAGTAAATATTTGAATTAAAAAAACATTTTATTTAAAAATAATTTTTATGAAACTTTAATTCAATGGAAATATCCTACAGGCTCATTTTGAGAATAAATGTTTGTCAAGAAGAAACGCTTTGTAAATTCATCAAAGTTTTTGGAGGTAAAAATTCCTGAGGTGTGTACCTTCAAAACCCAAGACCTAATATTTGGAAATATTACACGATTTCCTCAGAATTTCTTTAAGAAAAAATTCGTAAAAGTGTAGAAAAAAACTAAAAAAAAACTTTTGCTCCCAGCGTTGGACAAAAAAAGTAAAAAAGGTTAAATTGAAAAAATAAGGTATACTACACATGGTTGTTTAAAATTTTTAAATAGCACTTTTGACAATTTCGCCATTTTGGAAATATTAATGATAGAACGTCCAAGCACCCGTCCTGCCGGAAGGATGTTCCGAAAATAAGGCTTTTAAAAAAAAGGAATTCAATTTTTTTTCCGAAACTCCTTGGGATTAAGGTAGACGAAAAGACGAAAAAATCCATATATTTGATTTTTTAAAATAATAATTAATATTAAACCATTTTTCAAAGCCCTCAAACTTGCTGTTTCTAAAAAGTAAAAAAAACATTTTTTCGTAAATTTAATGTAAAATTTACAAAAATCAATATATTTTGGCCGGTCTAGTCTCTTTTTCTTCAGAAACGTTCAAGGAATGAAACCTATTTGTTTAATTTAAAAAAATTTTATTTTTAATGTTAATCAACAAAATTGCAGCCAATTGAATAAAAACTCTCTTCAAATTTGCTCTATAAAATGAATATGGAAGCAGCTAATACAAAAACGAATATATCGTTGGAAAGGTAATGAAACAAGCTTTCCAATGATGTTAATATTAAGTTTCTAAATTTATATGCCTAGGCTTGGTAGCCTTTTAAACAAAGCGAAAAGTTCCATCTTTTTGTGACTAAAAATTATATGAATTTTTGAAAAATTCAACTTCTTTAAGCTACCCTGCTCTTCGGTTTGAACTTACAAGCTCGACATTTACATGCGCTGAAAGCTTGTTTCATCACCTTTCCAACGATATATATATTATTTTTTGTTTATGTTAATCTATGTTAGTTTTATTTAGCGATTTCGGACGGACTCACCTGAGTCTTTTTGGTCCTGCCGGAAGGACGTTGGACGTTCTATCATTAAGGGGGGTCCGGTTTACCCACCGGTCCGGTTTGCCCCACTTTCCCCTATAATAAAATCTTATTCTTTGCATCAAGATGAATCGATTGGTATATATAAAGTATAAATTGTACGAGAGTTTGTAGCGAGTTAATGACAATTAAAGCAGAAAAAGTACCTTTTTTTATCAAAAATTTAGTTCTTTCATCAAAATTATATTCCAGTACAATAAAATTTTACTCATTTTTTTCAATAATCTTATCCGTTGCATTAAAACGGATCGATTGGTATATATAAAAAGTATATTTTGTATTTGAATTTATAGAATTAAAAATAATTAAAACCAAAAATTCGCACTTTTATTAGAATTTTATTTCCTTCTTAAAAATCATGTTGCCTTATAATAAAATGTTACTCTTGACTTAAAAACCAACTAAAAATCTTCATTTCATCAAGACGAATCGATTGATGTACAAACATAATATATTTTATTAGCATTAATAGAATTAAATAAAATGAAAAAATTCACTTTATTATTAACATTTTTTTTATAAATTGTATTATTGTACAATAAAATTTTATTTTTTTATTTAAAAGAAATGAATTTGAATTTTGAAATGTTAGACTCTATTAGTTTGTTTTTAAGTCAAGAGTAGAATTTATAATAAGGCAACATGATTTTTAAGAAGGAAATAAATTTCTAATAAAAGTGCGAATTTTTGGTTTTAATTATTTTTAATTCTATAAATTCAAATACAAAATATACTTTATATATATACCAATCGATCCGTTTTAATGCAACGGATAAGATTATTGAAAAAAATGAGTAAAATTTTATTGTACTGGAATATAATTTTGATGAAAGAACTAAATTTTTGATAAAAAAAGGTAATTTTTCTGCTTTAATTGTCATTAACTCGCTACAAACTCTCGTACAATTTATACTTTATATATACCAATCGATTCGTCTTGATGCTTAATGATTTTTTTTAGATTTTTTAATGTCCATCAATCCATTTCGAGATATTTTTATGATAAATATGCCTAGCAATTTTCAGCCGAATTCGTTGAAACCTCTTCGAGTTATGGTGTTCACAAAAAACGGGATCCACACACTCACACATACATACATCTGGACAATTGTTCAGGGTCTTAAATAACATAGTCCTATATAGAAGAATACGATATAGGGTAAACCAGACAGTAGTCGGCCACTTAAGAAAATATTTTTAATGAATGTTGTTTAAAAATTACGATTAAAATTTTCCTAATGCTTCTAGAAAATTAGTATGCCAATCATGTTTACAAAAAAATTTTCTTATTCGTTAAAAAAATTAACAAAAAAAAGTTAGAATCCGACAGTAGTCGGCCACCTAAAAGCAATCTTTTTAATTAACGCTGTTTTAAAAGAGCAATTCATATTTTTTTCGAATTCTTTTATGTGATATTGTTCCTTACGATCACACAAAACTATTAAACCAATCATGTTCATGGAAAAAAATTTTTATTTGTCAAAAAAATTAGTAAATAAACAAGTAAGAATCAGACAGTAATCGGAAACTTTTAAAAGCTTTCAAAAACCGTCAAAAAAATTTTTTTTTTCTATTACCAAAGTTTACATTTGTTTATGATCACCTTAGAAATGATTAGTAACTTTGAACATATTTTTATCTCGTACAGTTTTATAGCTATTCAAACTTGAAAAGTGGCCGACTACTGTCTTGTTTACCCTATATTACGATTATTCTTATTCTGACTTTTGGGCAGAAATATTTTTATTTTATTATTTGTTTTGCTGGAGAAATTTATTAAGAAATTTATTATCGGTGTTGTCACCCATTTGTTTATTTGAAAGCTCCTGATTTTTTCAATTAAAAAAATGGAAATTTTCCAGGTTTTAAGTAAAATTCAACCATAAATCCATTATTTTTAATAATGAATGAAATATATTAAAAAATATAACAAATTTTATAAGAATTTGAATTATTAAATAATAATTGAAGCTATCATTTTGCAAATTTATAATAATAAAGTAGTAATTATCGATCACTCCGAATCAGGTTGAAAAAACATAACAATTTTTTAAACGTTTTTTTAACAGTTTTTTTAAACTCTAAGAAAATACAATATTTTATCTGTCCCCACTAATAACCATGATTTTAGTCACAATTTAATAAAAAAAGGCAAGGATAAAAATATAAAATCTGAAACAACCAATGTTGTTTATAAAATTCAATGTAAAAATTGTACCGCATCGTATGTTGGTGAAACTGAAAGGATGGTAGGGGTACGAATCAATGAACATAAAAATTCAAAAGTCGGTGTCACTGCAACTCATAAAAGTTCACTTAATCATAATTTTGACTATGAAAGATTTCATATACTTGACAAAGAAACTAATGAGAGCAAAGGCCTAATATCTGAAATGATTCATATTAATTAGCAAAAGTAGCCAATTGCAGACGAGATCGCATTTGTCCACTTTCCTCCCGCTATGTTAAGAAGATTCTTTCTTAGGGAGGAAAGTAAATAGAGACGTTCTGATTGGTTAAATGCATTCCAACCTATGTGTCCTCTGTAGTAGACAGATTTTACTAAAAACTAACCTCTGTTTTCACCGGCCGGCGTGTTTTGTAGTGAATATTTTTATTTTACAAAGTGCACAATGTCTCAATGTACACCTCCTGAATTATCTAAAGCAGTGCAAAATGCTGTCTCAGAATTATTACAGAGAAAATCCAAAGAACGATGTATGACAGCATAGAATGCTTTCAACGAATGGAAATTGAAAAATAAGGCTCAAACAATTTCTGAAAATGTCCTTTTAGCCTATTTTAGTGAATTTTCGAATAAATTAAAGCCGCCAACGCTCTGGAGTATTTATTCAATGCTCAAAACAACGCTAATGACTAACGACAATATCAACATTCATGCCTACGGTAAATTAATTGCTTTTTTAAAAAGAAAATCAGACGGCTACAAAAGCAAAAAATCTAAAATTTTAACGGCAGAACAAATTTCTTCTGAATGAAACTCCGGATTGTCAATATCTTATAATAAAGGTATGTAAAACATAATTTGTAGTAGTAAACAGACATTTAAATATGAAAAAGGAAAACAAAAATGCTGCTCTGCGTCCCAAAAAAGTCGGTTCAGATAGCTCCTTTTTAAATTTCCAGAAAAGAAAATGTACAAATTAGGTTGTAGGCAAAAATAAATTTGCTAAAATGCCGAAAAAAATTGCAGAATATCTCAATCTACCCGAAGCTGCTTCATATACTGGACATAGTTTCCGTCGAGGTTCTGCATCTCTTCTCGCGGATTCAGGTGCGGATATAAATACGATTATGCGCCATGGAGGATGGAAATCATCGGCTGTTGTAGAAGGTGGTATTAAATTTTTTTTCTAAAACTTCTCCATCAAAATAACAAGCAATTTTAAGAGGAAATATTATTTTTAACAGGATACATTGAAAATTCAGTAAAAAATAAGCGGAAAATAGGTCATCTTATAACCAGTTCAATCAGGCTACCTTCAAAGTCAAATGTCGAAGATAGACCTTCAACATCGAAATTACAAAAGATACATAGTCAAATCGATGAAAATGCCTCGACATCTTCTGAACAAAATCAAAATGAAAGTTTTGAAACATCACCATGTAACAACAAAATTTTATTGACGTGCGCATTTTATCACAAAGTTCTTAAAATTTGACAATCGAGAGTACATCAAAAAATGTCAACAACAACGCACAACTTTAATTTTAAACAATTTCAACATAAATATGATTAAAAAAAATTTAATTAATTATTTAATAAAATTATTTATAATAATATGTAAATTTTTCCCAGAATTTTTCACGAAATAATTGTCAACTCATTAGTAAGACCCTTCACTAAACGTGAAGCAGAAATCTACATTATCGACCAAGTTTGCGTGCCCCTAGGCACGCAATATACTATTTCTTAATGATAGGAAATATTTGTGATATACACTGTTTAATCGTACTGTGACATTTCCTATTTATTTTCGCTTATTGTAATTAGTTTAATGACCTTTCGATTACTTATCATTGACAGACTGTGTACTAGTTTTATATTTGATTAGTGTCAAGTAGCAACCCAATGGGCACAAAAACATAAAACGTTCTTTAAACGTCTGTAGAACGTTTAATGTCTGCCAATTTACGTTCTAAGAACGTCCGAACGTTCCAAAAATGTTTCGGAACGTTCGGACATTCTTAGAACGTAAATTGGCAGACATTAAACGTTCTACAGACGTTCAAAGAACGTTTTTTGTCTTTGTGCCCGCTGGGAATTTGCGTTGATCGGAACATTTGATAATTTACGCATTTTTAAATGTTGAATATTTTTATTATTTTTACTTAAAAAAATGTTTACGAGTAATTTATGAATTTTTATTTGTATTGTTTATTGAAAAACAATTTTTTATTTTGCTTATGTAATTTCTTTTAATAATTGTTTATAATAAAATTTTAGTTTCTGATAAGGACGGCCATGCTGTTGAAACGTTATAAAAATTGTTATGTTTTTTTCAACCTAACTCGGACTGATCGATAATTTCTACTTTAATATTGAATTATTAAATTAAAGATTTTCATAAACCTAAATTATCTTTAAAATTTCCAATGAAATTCATTGAAAATTTAAGTTTTATAAAATTCTAGTACACATCTGGGTAGCTCCATGCTAAAAAAAATCAAAGTTGTACCCTAGTTCTTCGATTTTGTTGAAACTGCGAAATTTGGAAGTGGAATACATGCTAGTAAAAAGCCTCAATTCGATTTTGAAAAATTTTGGATTTACGAGGTTTTTCATTTTTTTTTTTGAGATTTTGAAAATGGTATATTTCTAAGAAAAATAAATGAAATTTTCAGGGAATGCGTATTGTTTACAGACAATTTAAGAAAATATTTTAGAAAAAAAAATTTTTTAAAACAAATTATTTAAAAAATATAGCTTTTAAATAAATAATTTTTTGAAAAGTGCCATTTTTATTTTTTTTAATAATAATGATTCGATTCCCACTTATTTCACGAGTATTTTCCAAAAAAATATTGATGGAGGGCCTAAAGCTTTAGGAGATATTGAATTTTTTGTCCTCTTGTGCGCAACTGTAAAAAGCTCATTTTCCAGCTATACTCTACATACAAACATAATTAAAAATATTAATGAAACAAAAAAATTTTTTAAATCTAATAAAGATATTATTATAACCACTGCCAATAAATGTAATAAAACTGTCATTATAACAAAAAATGATTATATCTCGAAAACACTTAATCTTTTAACTGATACTAATACTTACAAAAAATTGAAATCTGATCCTACAATCTCAATTTAAAATTGTTTGCGAAATCTTTTAAAATCCTTATTAAATAAAAAATATTTTGAAAAAACTACATATAATTTTCTTAATTGCACAAATGGTGTTGCTTCAAAATTTTATGGACTACCAAAGTTACATAAAAATAACATTCCCATGAGACCAATTACATCTTCTGTAGGCAATCCAATATATAATTTATCAAAACTTTTAGCAAACATTTAAAAAAAATTTTTAAATGCTGATAATAACCACTATATTAAATATAGCTGGGATTTTAAAAATGAAATTAATAATATTTTTATTACACCAAATTTTACTATTTTTTCACTCGATGTTGTTTCCATGTATACAAACATATCCTGGACACTTATCAATAACACTTTTAAAAACAAATGGTCAGAAATTGAAAAACATACAAACCTCTCACAGGATGATTTTCTTGAAGCTTTAAATTTATGCTTAAATCCTGCATACTATCAATTTCAAGGAGAATTTTATAAACAAATATTTAGCTTACCAATGGGTTCCCCTATATCCTCAAGTGCAGCTAATATCGTCATAGAGGGTATTGAGGAAGAATTTTTAAGCAAAATTACAAATAAAATTTTTTTTACTTTCGATATATTGATGATATGTTAACTTGTGCACCTTCAAATAAGGTGGATGATATATTATGTAAATTTAACTCCATCGATAAATATTTAAAATTTGCTTTAGAGTTATCTAGTAATAATAAAATTAATTTTTTAGATCTTTCCCTCTCAATTGACAGTAATAACTTTATTATAACAAATTGGTTTCGTAAATCTATTTGGATCGGCAGATATATGAATTTCTATTCACATCACTCTCTTAGTTATAAAATTGGCATTATATACACTCTTGTTGATAGGGCTACAAAATTGGCAGATCAACAATTCCATCTTGAAAATCTTGATATTGTTAAAAAAAACTTTAATTCTTAACGGATATCCAATTGATATATTAAATAGAAAGATTTCATAGAGGTATAATGCTCTTACCAGTAACTCACATAAAAGAAAAATAAATAACAACAATCTTCCAATTGAAAGGATTATAAGCATTCCATATATTCAAAATTTTGATAAAATTCTTTTTAATGTTTTCAAACAACATGAGTTTAATTTAGTTTTTACTAATTCTAATAATTTAAAAAATAAAATTTTTCCAAAATTTAAAGATCCAACAGAGAAATTTCAGAAGGTTGGATACATATACAAAATTCAATGTAATGACTGTAATAGTTGTTATATCGGAGAAACTCTGACATCTTAATATTATAATAAAAGAGCATAAACGATACGTCACTCACAACCAAAATATTAACGCTTTAACTAATCACACTTTTAATAATAATCACTCTTTTGATTTTAACAATATAAATATTTTACATATTGAAACAAATAATTGGAAAAGAAAAAATCTAGAAATGTTTTTTATAAAAAATAATGCGAATAGTATTAATTATAGAACGGATATTGACAATTTAGATAAAGTATATTATAATTTAATTACTTCTTTTAAAACATAATTTAAAAAGTTTAATATAGATTTCTTCTCTGTCAAAACCTCTCTGTCAAATCTCTCTAATCATAGAAGCACATTTCTTTAAAAAAATGTGTTTCTACAAAAACCGTATAATAGGCCTTTTTCATTATCTTACAAATTACTATTACTATACAAACTAATGTTCAAAGTCACCTCTAAGTCGAAAATTTTAACCGAATTCGATTTTTCTTTTTGGGGAATGCCAGGCTATAAATTCGTAAGAATACTGTGCAATTTTTAAATTTATATTTGTTTAAAAAAATTATTATTATTGTTAATTACTAGAGATGTGCAAAAAGCTCAAATAGCATGGTCGAGCTCGAGCCAGGCTCGAGTTTTAGTTACTCAAAAATATATGAGTGCTCGAAAAATTCAAGTGCTCAAAATTATTTTAGGTTTAATACTGCACGTGTCGGATGGAATATGGTTAAAGTTCGGATTGATTCTGCTTAGCTCTGCTAGAAGAACTAAAAGCTTGAAATACTCGATCGAGCTTTTTGCACAACTCTAATTAATTACTAACTTTTTACATATTGTACCTAAATGTTTGTAATTACTAAAAAAAATTTTTAAAAAAACTTAGCTAAAAAATTGTTTAAAAAATTGTTAACAAAAATTATATTTAATATTAATTGTGTTACTTTCCTTTCTAAAAGTTTATTTTACTTAATTTGTAAACTGAATAAAATGTTCTTGTTTTTAATGTCACCAAAATATTTAAATTTCAAAAGCTTTCAATATAGGTAATTATATTAATTATAATTAATATAGGTATTTTGTTTTTTATTTAATATTTATAACCATGATAAACAAACAATTATAAAGTCGTTTTCACAATTTTCGTTTACATGTGTTCTGTGACAATTTCTCAATTGAAGAACTATAGGAAACAACTTTAATTTTTTTGGCATGGAGCTACCCAGATTAAAATTAAAAGAATAATTATAATTTAAACAATTTTTAAGTAAATTTTTATCCTTATTTTTGTTTCAAACATAATTTTATTTTTAATGTAAGTCTAAATATTAAAAAAGTTTTGTAATTTTGCATGTTTAGAAAAAACAGCATCTTTTAAGTATACTATTCTGTAAATAGTTAGTAATTAACAATAATAATTTGTTTAAATCTTGCTTAAACAATAACAATTATGTTTTAAATTTGCATTGGAATTTACGTTAGGTCTGGTAAATTGCAAAATTAAAAAAAATACACCTCTCTAGGTACAATATGTAAAAAGTTAGTAATTAACAATAATAATAATAATTTGTTTATTATTTTTTTTATTGTTTATACTCCTGCCCTATTGGCCTTACGCACTTCGACAAGAATCCCCGAGAAATACTTTTTTGGATTAAGCATAACCATTCTACATAAGTTTCTAAATATTAACCTAATTTGCGTCTACAGCCGGCTCTATTAGGAGTACTCGCATTTGCCTGGACCACCTGTTAATAAGGTTTTCTCGACAGAGGAGAGGGAAACTGTAGAAAACCTTTCTTGAGTACAACCGGTTTATCGACAACTAAGTTCTAATGGTGTGTACCGGACAATAATCGACAGTGCACATCATTATACCTTGACGTCAAACCTCCCGCTTGATAAATCACGAAAGTAGTGAGAAAAACAACGGGCTATAGCGGGCACCAAGGCGGTCACCCATCCAAGTACTAACTAACTAGCTTAACCCCGGTGATAGCAAGCCACAGAGTCTGCATAATAATTTGTTTAAACAAATATAAATTTAAAAATTGCACAGTAATCTTTCGAATTTATAGCCTGACATTCCTCAAAAAGAAAAATCGAATTCGGTTAAAATTTACTACTAATAGGTAACTATGAACGTTAGTTTGTATGTAGAGTATAGCCGGAAAATGAGCTTTTTACGGTTGCGCACAAGGACTTTAAAAAATTCAATATCTCCTAAAGCTTTAGGCCCTCCATCAATATTTTTTTGGAAAATACTCGTGAAATAAGTGGGAATCGAATCATTATTATTAAAAAAAAATAAAAATGGCACTTTTTAAAAAATTATTTATTTAAAAGCTATATTTTTTAAATAATTTGTTTTAAAAAAATTTTTTTTCTAAAATATTTTCTTAAATTGTCTGTAAACAATACGCATTCCCTGAAAATTTCATTAAATTTCCTTAAAGATATACCATTTTTAAATTTCAAAAAAAATTTTAAAAACCTCGCAAATCCAAAATTTTTCAAAATCGAATTGAGGCTTTTTACTGGCATGTATTCCACTTTAAAATTTCGAAGTTTCAACAAAATCGAAGAACTAGGGTACAACTTTGAGTTTTTAGGCATGGAGCTACCCATCTATTTATGTAAATATTGTACACACTACTCTTTGAAATTTTCAATTAATTTTAAACTCCATAATTAATAATAAATAAATCAATACTTTATCAGTGAAACAAAACATACACCAAAATTCACAATTTTCCTATGAATTCTAGAAATGGAATGTTTTCCCAGTACTTTTAAAGAAATTCCCGAACTTTTGTGAATTTCAATTATTAACTAAATTTATTTATTTTCGATTATTATTATTATTTGAGCTTCTATAAAAATATAAAAGCAATAAGTAGAAAATATCGAATTCCCCCTAAAATGTCTTACGTTAGCTAGTAAGTTTCCCAGCGGGCACAAAGGCAAAAAACGTTCTTTGAACGTCTGTAGAACGTTTAATGTCTGCCAATTTAAGTTTTAAGAACGTCCGAACGTTCCAAAAATGTTTCAGAACGTTCGGACATTCTTAGAATGTAAATTGGCAGACATTAAACGTTCTACGGACGTTCAAAGAACGTTTATTGCCTTTGTGCCCGGTGGGTTGTTATTATAACACCTAACGATTTTCTACGGTCAGTATAAATACCTTAAATTCGAAATTATCTACTTATTAATTATTTTTTTTAGTAATTCCTAAGCTCGAATTCAATCGAGTTATAAATTATTCGAGCTTTTTATGAGGCTCGACTCGGCTCGGTTCGAAAAATTAAAAGCTCGAAAATATTCCATCGAACTTCGACCTTTATACACACCTCTATTATATTTATAAAAAAAAATATAAACCAAAATTTTACAAAATTCATTTATTTTTTAAATTTTTAAATAAAAAATTATTCCAAAATAATTAATAAAAATCTATTAAATTCAATTGTTGTTAAAAATAGGAAAAGTTTGAAATAAATAAAATCTTTTCAATGTTGAGGAATATAACATTCAGAATTTCTTATGAATTTTCGAAATTAAATATTGTTTTAATACCTTTGACAAAATTTTCTGACTTTTTCCCGACTTTCCTGAATATATTTAGAAAAATAGTCATTTTTAGTAGAATTCTTCTGAATAATTGAATTTTTCAATGTTAATGAAACAAGAAACTTCACGCGCGTGTTATTTTAGCTAGTATTTTAAGAAGAACGAAATTATTGTTGAGATTATAATTTAATTTTTGTTAATAACTTTAATTTGTTTAAATAAATTATTATTCACAAAATTAGAGAATTATGTTAAATTATAATTATGATTAAAGTTAATAGACATAAAAAATAAAAAACTTAAAAGTAAAATATTAATTTTTTTAATAAATTTATATTTATAAACAATTATAAACTTTTTTATCATTTCTTTGAAGTTTGCGTAAAAAACAATGTTGGCAAAGAGCGTTGTGACAAATTTTTCTATACTCAGCCAGTATTTGCCGCCGAGGCTTGTTTAAGCTTTGGCGAAACAAGAATTCTGTACTGTGCCAGCACTATTTGTCGAGGCTCGGCTAGACTACGTACGAACAATTGTCTGAGTACTAAGCCAGTGGTGAGCATCGACACTACAATGGCATATTCCATTGGGATAATATAGGCGTTTCATCTCCTTATCCTCCTTCATGCATATTTAATGTATTTAATATTTAATTTATAGCTTAGGTTTCCATATTTATTCACTTTGAACAGGATAAGGAAGGGATTTATCAAGATGGTTAATTTGTCCCTCTATCTATAAACTCATTTTTCCTTCAGAGAAATGTCTCGAATATCTGTGAATTGTATAGTGTGGTAACTTTTTTCTAGGGAATTGAAAAGAAATTACCAAACGGTAGGTTGGGTTTTGAAACAATTTTTTTAGAACCTAAGGGACATTTCATACATTAAGACAGTTCACAACATTTAAACCAATGAAAATTAACAACTTACTGAAGTAACTAATTACAACGTGTTACTTAAATAGTATCAGAAGCCATGTTCAAAAAATTAAAGTGAGCACCACTGAAGTAATTTGGAGTATAATCTGAGCATTTGACAAAAACACCCAGTACATATGATTTTTTTAGAATTTTTTATTACATATTTTGTTCTTTAAAAAATAAAATAAATTTGCAATTTAACATGGGCTCTTATGGGAGCTTAGATGAATCTTAGAAAAAAATGAGAGAAAAATCTGTAATTTTGTGTACAGATAGACAATGTCAAAAAGTTAAACCTATAGGAAAGTTTAGAGAAAGTTTACCACATATGTAATGAATAAGTAGTTATTTTAATTTTAGTTTTTAAAGCAATCCCTGCCGGAAGAATAGACAGAGACATCATTGAAATTGCACTGGCCTCAGTACTATTTCAGTCTGTTTCATTTTTAATGTTTCGGTAGACATTTTTATAGTCCTTTAACAATAGTTTCAAATGTAGTTTATGTCAACAAACCATTGTTAACAGTCTAGAAGAGAAAATGAAAAAGGTTACCAAAATTTTCAATGAAATTCCCGTTAAATTTTAAAATTATATTGCAACCCCTCCTTCAACAATAGACCCGAAAGCCTATTGTTGTATGGGATTATAATTTTATGGCTTAAAAAGTTTACAATTTAAATAATGCAATGTTTAAAATAAAAAAATTTAAATCTTTGATGTTTTATACTTTTTCGTAATTTGCAAAATTTCCTTTTTTAAAACTTTTTCAAATTAATATAGAATGAAAAACTATTGTAATGTTTACACTTCGCACTAAAGGTTCATTATTCAAACAATTTTAAGTAGATGAGAAAAGTTTTTAAGTGACATTGAGGTATTTCGTTTTTTTAGATAAATTTTCAAGTTTTTTGTAAAATTTTCATAATCTTCTACAAAATATGTGCTTGAATGTTTCATTAAAATTTTAAGTCCCTACATTTGAGATATAAATAGTTTAGTAATCGTTCGCAATAGGAAGACTTATTTTTTAAAAAATTGATTTAGTTATTATTATCAATTAATTGAACTATCAAAATAAAGTAGTTATGTTAGAATCTTGGAAAAATTATTTTTTCCCTGTTTCAAACTCTATTTTTTCTACTTTTTTTCTATCCACGTTTTTCATTCTTAGCGAAATAATTTTAAAAGAAAATGTCGTCCTCGCAAAGCACGTATATAAAGGAGGAAAATTAATGACTTTGAGAATCAATTGCTATACTAACTGACCAACGAAAGTGTACCGTTTCAAGCTCATTTTCATGCCCAGACAAACTCAGAATGAACTGTGAGTTCTTCAGGTGAAGAGCAAGTGCTCTTGTCGCGTTTCTATATTGGTGGGGGCTGCACCATAAGTAAGAGACGGCCTTAAGAAAAACCTTCATTCTGATAGCAGACCGCGATCTACCAAGTTGGTGAACAAAATTTATATTTTAAAAAAACGTGATTAGTGGGGTGGTGTTCATATTTTTATACTACAAGAAAAAAAGAAGAAGGAAAAATAATAATCAACCGCCTCAAGTAATTCGAAAGGGATGATCAGTTCATAACTTATAACAAGCTACAAGGAGATTGAAAAAAATATCTATTTTATATAAGGATTACGAATTTTGTGATCTTAACAACGAATGAACGACATTTGGATTTATCCGTGTTAAGTGGTGGATTATTATTATTATTACTATTCTACAAAAAGAGAGAAAAAAGCAGAGAAAAATGAAAGGATTCACCTATAGGTGAAAAAGCTTTGGAGGCGCCTGGAGGTTCTTTATTATCATCGAGATCTGTAATTTTTAAAACTAAAGTGAAGATCATTTCTGTGGAATAATATCTTTGCTTACGAGTCTACTTAGGCTTAAAGAGGTAGGCAGGAAGAAAAAAAAGGTTTTATACTTAATTTTCGTCATTTTAGTAATTTTATTGTTAGTGGTGAAGCTCAATGACCGTGCAATTTACGTTTATATATATATATATAAATAGAAGCACGAGTCTTGCAAAGGTTTTATCTTTAGATTTCTTGGGGTAGTCGTTACTCGTGCGTGTAACAACTTACTTAATTGGTTTCAAAACAGGTAATCGAAGGGCCGACAAAGGTCGTTTTGCGAGTGTTTAAAAGTATTCGAACAAAAATTAGGGTAACAATTAAAAACATTTTTCTGATTAGCAAAAATGTTTTATATAGTTGAAAATTAAAATTCACTTTTGAGTTTAGTGAAATTCAATTTTATTTTCTCGCGATTCGAAAAAGGGTATACTTTCTAAATTTGAATTCGCGAATAGTTACTCTCTATTAAAAATTTAATTAAGTCAGTTTCACTACAGTCTATAATTTTACTCTTAATGTTCTAAAATTAAAAAAGAAAATTGCTAAAATCTAGCTGAAATTATTATTGTTTTTAAATTACTAAAAATTTTATTTATTTAAATTTAAAATGCATAAATATTTACAAAATTGGAGTAAATTTTATTTAATCTTCATTCTTATTATTAGTAAAATAAAATATCTTTTTATTTTGAAACTTATCTAAATTTGTTAAACTTATATTTTAATTAAAATTAAGTTTTTAATTTAAATTGCAAATTGAATAAACAAATACTATTATGCTTTATTTAATTATATCTTTTATTAATTTTATTAATTATTATATTTATCTAATTTAATTAAATTAGCGCTGATCGATAGAATATTAAAATATTTTTTGTTAGAAATAAAAAAGGGGAAAATATTTTGTAAACATTGTGCAATTTGTATTTTTTAAAAAGGCGATTCTCTTTTTTCTAAATGTCTCGTAATGACTATCATATAATGGACTATAAAAAGTAATTTGCAGTTAAAAATAGATATAATAACAATTAATTATAATTATATTTTTTTTGCATATTAGACATTAAATCATGATTAGACTCTTTTTTAATTAAAACTTTTCTATGAAATTACGCATTTTGTAATTTAGATGATTTAGAATATTGTGCGTAGAAAAATTGATGTTTACTGCATGCAATGAAATATTCTCTTTGAGCATAATTACTTTTTATATTATACTGAAAATGTGTTTACTATATTCATTTAATAGAACATTATATGAAGTGTAATTTTTTTTGTTAAATTTAATTTTTAGAAGAAAACATAAAAACACAGAGTCAAGTTTTAATTATTGATAATTTCATCAAGTTTAATAAAATTTCCATCTGGTAAAAATTCTTGTTGTTCACTTTGCTTGATTATTAAATTTAGCATAATTTATATTTTTAGAGAATTATTATTTTAGTGTTAGGCAATTTCGCTTCTTTTAGTTAATAATTAATTAACTGTTGATTAGGTAAAAAAATTGTACGACTAAAGAAAGAATGATTTTTAAATTAAAGAAATTGAGTAATATTTATTTGAAGGAAATAAATAATGCAGTTGGCTGGGGGTCAAATATATTTTTTTCTGGATGCACTGATACTTGGGAGAGGATTACTCTAAAATCAGTTATTTAAGATTTTTATATTTACTTGAAATAATTTTTTTTAAATGCAATAAATTGTATTTAGTTCAAATAAATTTAATTTAATTCAAATAAAGTTTATTCACTTACAACGAATGTTATTAGTTCTAATTATGATTTTATTTGCTCAAGAAATCATATTATTTGTACAAAATAATATTGAAAATTGATAAATATTTAATAATATTTGAATATTTAAAAAATAAATGAAACAAATAAGTGAGTTTGTAAACTTTCAAAAAAGTAAGATTTTATCACTAAAATTTTATTTGCTGCAAAAAAAATTTAAATTTAAATAAAAAATTTTCTCTGGGAAGACAATTGTCCCTAAAAATAATTATATACAGTTTTTTTAAGGATATAAAATTTAGACAAAAAACGTATCAAAATGTTCGTTTTTTGTTTCAATTTGATATCCTTAAAAAAACTTACTATAAGAGCAAATAAAAATTTATTTGGAAGATTGTAAAAAGCCAAAGAATAAAATTAGTATTGTTGCTAGAAAATTTATTAAATTAATATATCTATTTTTGCAAAATAAAGAAAATGAATGAATAAGTACCCCCGTAGCACCGAAACTTTCCTGAATCTTTACACAATTGTCACTAAACTTTTCAGTTAACTATGCCGAACATTGAAAATAAATATTTAATAAATTTTTAGGAAAGTTTCGATGCTGGGGGGGGGTATAGTAGCTAAAAAGATTAAAATGGGCAAGAAAAATAATATAGATACACTATGACATATTTCATTTATAGAGAAATATTAATTCATATTTAGAGAGTAACGTGTTGGAGATAAAGTAAAGGAATATAACTTTGATGATGATATATATATATATATATATATATATATATATATATATATATATATATATATATATATATATATATGATGATGATTATAATTATATAGTGACAAGGTTTGCATATTTGTTAGCTCTTTTTTTGACACTGATACACATACATAACTCTTCAGCGCGCATTATATGTATTTGCAAACGTAGGGGAGCTAGCAAGAGGAATGCAGCTTCGTGATCTATTAAATGATTAATCATTCTTGAATGGACATGGAAAGTCTACAAAGTAAAGATTATAGACTTCTTGTCTAATTCCGAACAAAATTATTATGACATTATCTGTCAAGTTGTCGCACACTGTTCGATGTCCTATATAAACTTGCGCCGCGAGCCTACACTACCACCAAACGGTAATGACTTAAAAGAGAGTTAAGCCCAAGGACAGAACTTCCTTGTCGACACAATGTCGTGCAGTTATATTCTGACACTGCACTCGACGCATCTTGCAAGTTGTGTATACGAATATCTCGAGTACTGCTTGTTACCTTTTGTACCACATTCACTTCCGCGCTATTCCTCGGAATCTTTAATGCTTCATCTACACGAAACACGATAATTTCACTATAATAAAGTCCTTTTTCCGCTCTTTCAAAGCTCGATTTTACTTTTGTCCTTTTAGTTTCTCTGCGCACTGTGCATTTCCTTTAATAGATTCTTTTATGGACTTGAAACAAAAACGGTGAAGAAATAAAAGTAAAGAAAGCGAGGGTGGAAGCCGCATGCAATATAATTTATAAATAGAGAGATCAAAACTGAATAAATTTGATCGAGGAGAAGTAAAATATTTTTTTTACTTTCTTTGTTGATATTACGAAGAGACAGTGACTTCTTTTTCAAGTTTAAATATACCGCTAGTGCTAAAGTGTGGAGAATTTTTCGAAACCCAAAAACCTAGTAGTCTTTATTTAGAAACCGGAATTCCTTCTGTTTCATAGTTTTTGTTAGACTGAAAAGTTACGTACGTGAATACATTTGGTCACGTGTTATACTCACTATGCTTATATATACTGTTATACATATTCTTCAGTAGCGAGTCTATTTTTTACGATTATACGGCAAGATTGCGTTGCCGTGAGAAAAATTCATTCGCGCAACTACTGATTTGAGCGCTAAAAGAATTTCTGATGAAAAAATGCGGAAGTAACAGGATTATCTCTCGTCGCGCGAGACAATTCGAGTAAATAACGTGTATACATATGCGAATTAACATGAACAATCGGCTCGTGTTAATCATCTTTTCTCTCCAAACTGCTATCCCAATTGTTTTCTTTTTCGCTCTTTAAAGTTTCTGAAGTTGACACTCAGGGTTGAAAGCTCTTATTTGAAGTTTTGCTTAATTCAACTTAGATAAAAAGGCCACTAATTTTATTTACCTAAAAACATTCGAAAGAATTATTTACTCTTTTCGGTTTCGTGAAAAAAATATTTTGCGACGTTTATCATTTGCAGTTGATTGATTTGCAAATGCAATTAAACACTGAAAAAATAATAATGTCAATTTTGACATACATGTATGGTTAGGATATATGGCTGAAACAGCAATACTGCATGTCAGTTCCATATCCACCAATATAATATTTGAGAATTGGCTGTATTTATGTCTGTACTGTTCATAAATATATTTTTTTCAGTGAAGTATTTGTAGAACCTGCAATTTTTTCTCAGGTCAGAATAAAAAAATTGTTGACCTACATCCCAGGTTGTTCGGGGTTCATTTTTGCTGCTGCTGTTTACGAATTTTTCAGATTTTCTATTTCAAATTTGAAAATTAATGTTCGTAGAACTTTTTTAAAAGTTATTAATATTAAAAATGTCTTTTGTTGTTTAAAAAAACTTGCAACGCTCTTCGAGTTTTGTACTGTAATTTCTAATTCCTCCTTTTCATTGTCAGTATATAAATAGAATTACTTGTGATTTGTGGTACTTACCATCACATCAATTTTCTTGCAGTTTCTTTTTCTCTTTTTTCCGAATGACTGATGTTTAATTTAAAAACAAGTGATAAAAAGAATTAGCAATAAAAAGTGATTTATCGTCTGCAGGACTTGTGAGCCAACAATTTCACTTTTTTCCATGAATTTAGAAAGAGATCAAATCGTGCGTTGATAATATAATAACAGAAATGGTAATAATACTGGTAGTATAGGCGTACTTTTTTATGAAAAATTAATAATTATAATAGTAATTGGCGTAGTTAATTATAAATTGTGGTCAATAATAAATTACAATAGTAATTGCTCAGTTCTTTTATAAATAATTAATAATAAATTATATATTAACAACTATCCTAGTTATTTGAGACAAATAACGTATCAAAACGTTGCTATTTTGATACGTTTTTTGTCTCAATTTGATATCCTTAGAAAAACTATGATAATGATAATAATAGTGGGTGAATATATAAATCACGTGGTATGTGGAAAACGCGAACAGCTAAGCAGACTAATTGAGAAAGTTATCCGAAAGGTTTTGCCCAGTACAGATGCTAAACTGCGGTAATGAAGGATGATTACCAACATGGTATTACGGAAATCGCTTCATGAACGTACCTATGTGTGCGCATTTATTATTATTATACAAGCGAATAGGGCTTTTAGAGCACTTAGAGTGAGAGAGAAGATCCTCTCAATTTATAGAGAGGGAACCGGAAACTTAGTATACATACGATCATTATTCAAATGTATTTTTCATTAATAGCCAATCAATGTTTACACCCATTACATTGAAAACATATCTCGCAGACTATTTTATCTATTAATTGGATATTTCGATTTTTCTCCCTTTAACAATTTCAATAAAAATAATTTAATTTTTATTTGACAACATATAAAGAAGAATTTTTTTGTAGTTAATGTTTTGTTTCCTGTAAGCGTTGTATTAATATAATTAGAAAAATGATGCCTTAGTTGAATAATGTGGTTATTATGTTGTACTGCGTGTATTAAACTCTCATCTTAAGATCAGAGAATTTCCTTCTCGTTGACCGGCAGCACAAGACAGACTACAGAGACTTGGTGATGATCGTGATTTAGAGATGCAACGACCTCGACCTGCAAAATTAGTTATACCTTTGTGAATATATATATATATATATATATATATATATATTATTTCTTCATCATCTCACTTAGCTCTTTCAATTTTCATTATTACTGAACTCAACACTTTCCCGCGTATATCATCATTTAATTTTGTGAAATCTAGACGTGCATTGTGAATATATATATGTATGTGACGCTCCACGGTGAAAGGGACCTTAGCTGTTTTTGACAGAACTAAAATTGGATGTACAAATAAATAAAAATGACTAATTTTCTTTACAAACTATTAATATTTAGTTCATTATTATATGCAATATTTTCAGAAAATATGCTTTTGATATTAAATAATCAATAATACATTTTTAATTAAGCTAAAACTACTCTAAACATAACCTAAAATTTTAAGCAGCTAAGGTCCCTTTCACCCTGGAGCGTCATATATATATATATATATATATATATATATATATATATATATATATATATAAGCTGTCGTACCCGTTTTCGACGGGTTTCAGTTTCTATACCTACTAATACATTTAAAAAGAGTGACTTTCAACCAGAAATTCAATTTGACTGTGAAAAACTAAGAATGAGTTACCATTAACCGTTTATTTCCCCGTGTAGAAAAATTTCGTGGAGCTAGGCTGGAACCACGTTAGTGTTCAATTGCACTGCAATGGTGCTACTAGCATTTCAAACACCTTTGTCGTCTCGCGCCGTCCTCGCAATCGGCTCGCAGTGCGAGATTGCAAACATAACCTCATCTGCCAAAACTTTTTCTTTCACGAATTTAGAAATTAACCATGTTATTTGATTTGAGAAGTTAAAAATGAATCGTCGAATATCAACGTAATGACGTTTATGCTTTATCAATTTTATTTCTATTTATTTATTCCATAATATTAACGAAAAAGAAATACGGCCAGCTGATTCGAGAAAATTTTTTTTTACAAAAAGTGTGTTTAAATTGTTTATATATGTGTAAAATAGAATAATATATTTCTACTATAAATGTAGAACATATTTATCGGTTTATTAATTAATCAATTAATTCAAGTAATTTTAAAGTTAACAATTTACAAAAAAATAGAATTTTTAAGTTTAGTTGATGCAGCAGAAAAAATTTTTTAACCAAAATTTTCTTTAGCTGAATTTAGTCTTAACTTTTTTTTATTGAACCGAATTTTTCTTTGGGTCAAATACGAATTGCATACAATTGTGATTTTTTACCACATAGGTATTCCTTGAAATTAGGAAATATAACAAATTCACGAATGAAATATGCTTATTATGTAATTGAGAAAAAGTAGAAGATGCATTAAAAAACAATATTGTGTTAAAACACAATTATTCACAATTTCACAAAACAGCGGGGATTTTTCACGTTTTGACACTTTATGCCGGAGAAATTGAAGGTTATGTTTCAATCTAGCGGAATCGTCTCGCTCCATGGATGGCGCTAGATGACTAACATTTCCAGGGGTGGAGCGAGGATGGATCCAAACTTCCACTATTAATTTCTACACGGGTCATTTGGAAAATATTTATATTTAAATTAGTAAATAATTTTTTTGGCAAATACTATTTTTAACAAATTCATATTAGGAGAACAATATTTGTCAAATTCATGTATTTTCTGCATTTGTAGTACTTTAATTATAATTCTTTAAAAATTAAACTTAAATTTCCACTAGTTTTTGGAGTTATGCAGATTGTAATTCGAACTAATTGTATCGCAAGAAGACCCTGCGTTACAACTTCTAAAATCTAAAATATCATTTATGTTGCAGGCTGAAAGTAGAACTTAAATTTTAACTCGGGTCTGTTTACATAAATATTATATCAATAAAAATTAAAGTAAAAGTCAATTTTTTAAAACGAATTAATATAAAACTTTTTTGATTGGTTTGATAAGAAAGTTTATATTTTGGAAATAATTTTATAAAAAATAAACAATATTCAACAAAAAAATTAATTAAAAATTTTGTCCAATTCAAAAATATGATTTTGGCTTAAAAATTCGAATTTATTATTTATATTTCGTTTTTATCGTGAAAATTAGTTGTACTTAAATTAAAATGTTTCTTCACAAAATGTGTTTGAGTTATTAACGAACAAAATATTGCGGACAGACAGACATACATAATTTTTTATTGTTATTTTTGGAATTCTTACTAATTAAGTAGATAAACTAAACATGAATTTATAAATTCTAAACAATGTACAGACAAAAGTCTGATTTTATTTATAAAGATATACATTCACAGAAAAAATTTGTCCAGGAAAAGTTCCCGAAGTGCACCTGAACGGTGGATATGAGAAAAAGTTGAGGTCTACTTCTGCATTACACTAAAGAAATTGACGAACTTTTCAGAATGCCTTAAATTTCGAGAATTGATCCTACTGTTCCATGCAAATTTCTGAAAAGTTCATGAATTTCCTCGGGGATTGTTTCTGAAACAATTTTTTCCGTGTTCTTTTAAGAACTATTAATTTTTCGCCATCAGATTTATTTCACAATTATCTAGTCTTATCTTTTTAGTTAATTATCCAATTAACGAATCTAATAAAATTAAACTATGGACTGTAATTTAGATTAATATACGAGAACTTGTATTGAAGAACTGCTACCTAACTGGTATATTATACGATAGTGTAAATAGAGAAAAAAGAATTATTAATATAGAACTAACTAATTTCATTTGTTGTTGTTACAACATTTTTTGTTATCTCAACAGATTTAATTTTAGTAAAAAAATTTAAATTGTAAGGACAACAAAATAAATTTGTTAGTTCTTTATTAACAATTAATGTGTCAACGTAAAAATCTTTTTTCTTCTTGTAGTAGGAAAGTAAAACACTTTATGAAAATCATCAAGATCTTAAAGTTCTCATCGAACAGTTTTCGAGTTTTTACTTTTACTGCTCTCATTCCCTTTATTGTTAGGGAATTTTAGGAGGATCCTGTAGAACAGTTTTTTGGTTCTTCTAACAACTCGAAATTGTTAGATGATATAATAATTAATTTGTTTAGAAAACAAAAAAAAAATTTGCATCAATAAATCAGATTTGTTAGTTGCTGTATTAACAATCTGTTAGTAGATTTAAAATTCCTTTTTCTCCGTGGCTATGTCCTTAAAAAAAGTACATATTTTGACGCTATAAGCGACAGTGCTAAATTCTCATCTCAAAGTGCATGGACTCTTTTGTTTTCTTTCTTTTCAGTTTAAACTGAAAATTATTACTATTCCATCACAAAATAAAAAGTAACAGGTGGTAAATCGAGAAAATAAAATAGAAAAATCCATTTACATTAGAATTACAGAAATGATAATAAATTTTCAGCTTATAAAATCAGCATTTCCATTTGAAGCTGTCACATATTTATTCTTTTGGTATTGAGATAAATTCTTGCACGCGCATGATGAATTTTATTATTTACACGTGAAGTAATATACACGGTTTATAATCGGTTTGGAATATTTTTAGTATTGTTCAAGTATACATAGAAAGAAAGAGAGATAGTGTAGCGGTTAGTTAATACTGGTAATTGGATCAGGTTTAATGACTACCATCTCAATTAACCGCAACGACACCTGAAAACGTATATATAGTGAAGCTCATTAGATTGTCTTTCAAGTCACTATAAATCACCATCGCCTCTTCTTTTGCGCCCTTGGGAGAAGACCCGAGTTCACTCAGTACTTTTTCTCCCACAAAACACAATGGGAAAATATTGAGACACTTGATTCTCTAAAGGTTAACTTCTTTTAGCAAAATTTTTTTCTCATTATCACTTAAGTAGACTCCTTCTGATTTATTGAGGGTAAGTTAGAAGTAGTAGAATAAAGTAATATTTAATTAAAAAAATAAAATTGGGGGAAAATTTAAATAAACGTACACCCAGAGAAAAATATTATTTAAACCAAATGTATTTTGTTTGACTTAAATAAACGTATATTTGTCTCAGAAGCAACTAGACTTTTTATTTGTTTTAAATAAAATTTTTATTTGAAATAAATAAAACATATATTTGAATTAAATAAAACTTTATTTAAACCAAATAAAATTTGTTTAAAACAAATAAAAAGTCTAGTTGGTTCTGAGACAAATACACCATTTCTCTGGGTAGAACAGACCGAATTTAGAACAAAATTTTTTATGTTTTTTTCTATTTCTTACAATAATAATTAAATTTTAGAAAATATGTAATGAAATTCATTTGGATAAAACCTTTTATCCACCAAAATTCCCTGTGAAGTATAGGGGAACTTGCGGGTAAAGGGAGCTTTTAAATATTACGTACTTACTTTTTAGCTGCATTACATACATAGCTGGGGTACCTTTTCGCATGGAAACAGTATCCAATAGTTCGATGTGCTAACCAATTAATTGGATGGCGCTATAGCAACTATTTAATTGGTTATGGCAGCCAACTCTTTTTCTGAGTGTAGTAAAGACGAGGGAAAATGTATTTTTTAAGTTTTTTTATTAAATGCAAAATATTTCCAAACATCACAATAAGTATAGTTAAACTCGTATTATTTAGTTAAGTTTTGTCATAGATGAATATATGTAGATATATAGATATATATACAAATCGAGGTAGTAATAAAATTTGTTTTTTTCTATTAGAAAATCTAAAATATTCCTAAGAAATAGAAATTAATTACATTTTTTTGAATTTTAAATGAAATGAAATAACGAAATGAGTAGAAAATGATGAAAACAATGTATTATTATAAAGATAAGTTGGTTTTTTAAAATAATTTTCCTTAAGAGGCTCCAATTCCCCCACGATCCCCTAAAACGAATCTCGAATTTTTAATTTCTGAATGTAATTTCGCAATATACTCCAGGAATTCCTACATATTTTATAATATTAGAGAAGCTTTTGTACTATATATGTTTTGTAGAAAAAATGGAGAAAAAAATTTGTAATGCAGAACGTGAACTTGAACGTTACGAGAATATATTAACAATTTTAAAAGTTGCGTTCAGGTAATTCGTTACTCTTTTTTCACGTACAAAAGTATACCGTTGCTATTAATCAGTTTGTCCAAATAAAACATCTTTATGGGACGTAGTGTAACGGATGTTTCTCCCAAAGGAAATTCTTTTCAATTGAATTATTGTTTTTCTAGAATATATTGTGTGACAATTTGATAATTGGATAAATCGATTGGTTCTCCATTATCAAATATTCTTGATAATAGACAACTAATTAATTTATTTTTAGCATAGTTACTTGATTCAAATATTTTAAAATATTAGTATCAAGTAACTTTACTTTGATGAAATAATTTTTACTTGAATCAAATAATACTTACTCGAATTGAATATCTTTTACTTAAATCGAATAATTTTTAATTAAATCAATAATTTCAGTATTTTAAATGCTCACTCTCTAAAACTGAATCAGTGGAATTTCACTGAAAATCAGTAAAGTACACTACCGTCGGGAAATATCGGTACAAGCCAATCTTTAAATCACGATTTGTTTGTAAATACAAATGTCAGAAAATTAACAAAGATACCATTCAAAAAATTATTAAATTCTGCGATTAATGATACATAAGTAGAAATTTTAATAATTTATGCAAAGATTACAGCAACCAACAAATTTGACAAAAAAATTGAAAAAATAAAATTTTTTTGAAATTTTTTCAACTCCTGCATATTTTTTAAAAATTGCAGAAAAAATTAAAAACTTACATAGGTGGAATCATTCAAGTCTCATCTTTAAATTAAGACCAAAAGAGTTTAAAAATCTTAATCGGTTTACGAGACATCATTTCCACTTATGTATCACTAATCGTAGAATTGAATAATCTTTTGAATGGTATTATATTTATGAATTTTCTGACAATTGTATTTACAAACAAATCGTGATTTAAAGATTGGTATGTTTTTGGGCTGTGCGTGCGCAGCTGTACCGATATTTCCCGACGAAAGTGCATGACTGAAATTTCATTTCTCTGAATCTGAATTAATAGAAAGTTACCAATGAAATGGTGAAAAGTCGTCCACTAAATGATTTCGTAATAATTCTACTAACAAATAGTAAAATTTTACTAATTGTTAGTAGAACTGTTCTATTAATAGTCTATAAAACAGTTTTACAAATTCGTTTAGTGAAAAAGTGACTTTCTATTAGTAGAATTCTACTAAAACATTAGTGGAATTTTATTAAAAATTAGTCATATTCTACTAATTAAAAAGGTGAAAAGTCGTTCATGAAAACTACTAAAAATTAGTAAAATTTTACTATTTCCTAGTAGAATTCTACTAATTCAGATTTAGAGAGATCATTTTTACCTGATATTCAGTAAAATTTCACTGATTCAAATCGCTAGAACGGAGTCACTAAAAGTAAGTCAAATTTCACTGATTCAGTTTTAGGGAGCAGTTTTTCTAAGAATATCAAATTAAAACAAAAAAATGTATGAAGACGTTGCTTCGCAAGTAGTTGGACAAAGTTGGATATTAAAAACCTTAATATAGGGGAGACCGGGGCGTAATGGATCACTTCAATTTATTCAAAAGTGGTAAATCAGAGGAATTTCCGTTTTCGATCAAAATAATGTACTTGGTGTACTTTAAGTTTGTACCAAGTTTCATTGTTATTTATTTATTGTTGTTAAAAATATGGTAGAAAAAGTGATTTTGACGCTAGAAAGTAAATTTTTAAACTCTTTGTTTTTTTGTTATATCTTTTTCAAAATTACTTGAAAGAAATTCTTGTTTATCAGGTTTTGAGCTTTGAACATTTGTTCTTAAAGAACAATTGACAATTTTTGTTTAATACTTACGGTACTGAAAACAAATAACAAAATTTTCAACAAAAACCTCCGGGGCGTAATGGATCACTTTTACCGAGGCGTATTGGTTTTTATATTTTATTATGAAAAACTTATTATACTTAAAATATGAGTAAAATCATAACCAATTTCAACCCTTTATAAAAAAATAACTAGAGAATAGATTTTTTTAAGTAAATGGATTTTGCATTTCGCTACAACTTTTTTAAATTTGAAAATTGCATGAAAATGTTTAAAGTTTAAATAAAATAATTATGTTCCATTTTCAACATTCTTTGTTATAAATATACAATAGAAACCAACATTGTCATTACCGTAATAATATTTGATGATCTAAATAATAATTTCATTGCTGATCCATTACGCCCCGGCCCGAGGCGAAATTTCTTACCTTGCATTTCTCCAAAAACATTGTTCTAGAAAAAAAGTATAAGTGATATTAGGGCGTACTTTTTTTAATTGAAAGATGAGATGTTAGGCTAAGTTTTCCACATGATATTGAAATTTTTATTAAAGCAAGAATGACGAAGTTAAGCATCAAAAAGTGAAAAGTGATCCATTACTCCCCGGTCTCCCCTACTATAGATATTAAGAAAAGATACTAATGCATATATCATCTAAATGTTGTGGTTTAATGTCTCAGATCTTAAAAAGTATAATCTGTAAATATGAGATTAGGTTTGACTTAAGAATTATTTGATACAAATAAATATTTATTTGATAATAGACAAATAATTATGTATTTGAATCAAATTATGTGGTATGAATAAATGTTTATTTAATAGTAGACAAGTAATTATGAATCAAATAAATTTTTTTTAAGTGTAAACGATAATGATAATTGGAGAAAATTGTTCCTCTTAAATGTATCTAGAGTAATTTTTGCTTTTTTGTCATATGATGTCTAACGGTTGTCAATGAATGTTTTGTAGTATTTCACATTCAATTGGGGTGTATTTCTCATGATGTAAGTGTTATGTGGCGGTCAATGAAATTCACAGTATGTAAGAAAAACCGCAAGTTCTCTAGTTTATTGACACAGTGAGAAGAATAATGCATTATTCTCAATAGTCTTTATTCACACAATAACATCACTACTATTTAGAATATTTGCGCTTTATTAAATGCTTTAGTAATAATATATAATTATTTTTTTACATTCATAATTAGTAGTATTAATAATTATATTACTAATTAATAATAATTTTTTATTATAACAGTAAAAACTAATAATATTAGTCAAAAAATATTAATCTTATAATGATTGTTATTAAATTATCATTTTTCTTATATTTTTAATTCTTATTATTTATAAATTATAATTTATTCATTTCATTTATTTAACGTTAAATTCCAACAGTCAAGTTGGACTGTAATTATTGTTTTATTTGCTTTTTCTGTTTTTTCGTCTCTCTAATTTCTCTTCCCTTATGTCGGCAACATTTTATTGATTAATCCGATTACGAGGGAGCTGATGAAATATATCAATTTTTAATATATGCTCTTGCAGTGAATGGAATATTTTGCATGTATGGAGTAATTTCAGAGTATTTGGGTTAATTTATTCTTTAAATCTTTGACTCAGTTTAGAAATGGATTCGGACTTGTGCTCAATATAATTATTAATTTAAGGATGTATATATTTATTCGATAAGTTTTTTATATATCTAATAGACAAAATATTATTGAAAAAAAATTTTTAATTAAATACTTTTATACGAAAAAACACTTTATACATGGGGCAAAATTTCTCAAGTGTGCCAATGTTAAAATTGCAAGTTGTTGGATCGGTCTAATATTTTCCCAGTATTTAGTACTATGCATAAGTACTTCAACCACCAAGTATTATGAAATTTTATAAAAAATTGTAAAGGGGGAAGGGGGTTGAAGATTTTGGATAAGTATGGACAGTGATTTGTCTAAAAAATCGTAGCTTGTATATAATGAAGTAAAAAAAATTTTGACCTATGTTTTTTGTAGGGTTTTTCCTGCTCTTTTAAATGGTGCAAAATTTTTTTTTTAAATTCAAAATTCAACCCTTTTTTGAAATTTAAAAATTTTTTTGAATTTTTTTTCAAAAAGGACCCTTTTTTCCTTTTTTTGTACGAAAAGAAAGCTTAACCACTTCACTGGCAGGGCGTTCCAAATGGCGTCCCATTCGCCGAGGCCCAGACTGGCAAAAACATATACGTATAATATTACCATTCATAATAATAATTATGAATGGTTTTTTGTTTTTTAGAAATGTTAATGTTAATAAATATTAAGCCTGGTTATAGAATTATGGAACACGACACGCATAAAAACGTTGAATGTTTTTTTCAAACTGTCAATTGTTGCAAATAAATGGAATACATTTTTTGCAAAATAGAATTGTATAAACATTTGTTTAAAAAAACTAACACTTTATCTTTATTTTTATAAATTATATTCATTTGTTAATTAATTTTTATAAATATTTATTTAAAAAACGTCAATTTATCCAAAATAGTTCATATTGGGCTTATTGGATGCGGATTTAGTAATGCTTTTCAGTAGTAACTTTAGAATTGCGTTAAATTTATTTTGTTGTAAAATATTTCAATTTTTATTCATTTTAATTAATTAATTAATTAATTAATAATTCGAAAACAAAAAAAAAGTCATTTTTTTCGTTTTAGTTATTGAAAGTACACATCTTAAGCTTTCTTTTCGTACAAAAAAAGGAAAAAAGGGTCCTTTTTGAAAAAAAAAATCAAAAAAATTTTTAATTTTCAAAAAAGGGTTGAATTTTGAATTTAAAAAAAAAAAATTTTGCACCATTTAAAAGAGCAGGAAAAACCCTACAAAAAACATATAGGTCAAAATTTTTTTTACTTCATTATATACAAGCTACGATTTTTTAGACAAATCACTGTCCATACTTATCCAAAATCTTCAACCCCCTTCTCCCTTTACAATTTTTTATAAAATTTCATAATACTTGGTGGTTGAAGTACTTATGCGTAGTACTAAATACTGGGAAAATACTAGTCCGATCCAACAACTTGCAATTTTGACATTGGTACACTTGAGAAATTTTGCCCCATATATATGGCAAATGAACTGTTATTATAATTAATATTAAGTAGAAAGTCATTTTAAATATTGTTCCATATATGTCGTCTTTTCAAGTATGTTTCTCTCTCTCTCTCTAAATTATAATTAAAAGGTATTTCTAAATTGAAAATTTCACGGTCTATTTTATAAAATTGCGAGATGAATACTTACTTGTGTGTAACAGTATGCGAACTGGTGTGTTTTTATAATATGAAGAAAAAACATTTTTAACATTGTCTGATGCATAGATTCATATATAGGAAATTATATATTTATTCTTTTGAAATCTTTCATTGAGGTGTTTATTTTCTCTTCTTGTTAATTTGCGAATCGTGTGAAATATATATGCGTGAAAGAGAAAGGAAGATTTTCAAATCCGTTTAAACTATTTTTACCGGACATATCGCTTCTCATTTAACAAGATTGAATAAAAAATGACCTCGTTTCCGCCTCAGAAAAAACGTACGCTAATGATTATATACTCTCTCATTTTTAAATCTTTTGCTTAATATCCAATTTTTTTATTGTATTCCATACTCCTGGTTTTGCGATTCACTTCTCTTTTTTCAAAAAAATTTATTTCGCACTTCATCCAATGCAATTCTTCTATAATCGACTTTAAAGTCTGAATTATTTGATTATTTTGATTAAAAATTAATGCAGTAGATATTTTCTATATATTGAGATTAAACTTACAAACTAATTCCAATTAAAATTAAAATCGTCTAACATTATTTTTGTGTTTCATTTAAGTATAATGTTTTCTCAGTGTAAGTGTATAGTTTTAAGAGAAAAATTAAAATCTTAGTAAATAATGACATTGATTATCCAATAAGTTTCCACAAAGCTTAGGTAATTTCGTTGGTATATATTTGCTCAGTTCTTGATTTCCAGTATAAGATGAGCGCTGTCGTCATTTATTTGAAAATTGTAAATCAGCATTTTTTTCGACTCGAGTTGAAATAAATCCAAGATGTCAATAAAACTCAATTTAAGTGTCACATGCTTGAAGACTTGAATTGTAATCTGCTATGTGAAATAGAACTTGAAAAGTGAAATCCTGATTTGCTGTAAATTTATTGTTATTACTTTATCAATAATTCTTATATATACAACTAGATTCCTATTCTCCTTTGTCCTCATTTAAAAGTGCTAATTTACAATTTTACTCTCTAAATTCGTATTGCGTGAAGAGTGAGACACTGTTTTTAATTATCATATCTGTAAACTAATTTATTTTCAATTATTACGGGTAGTGTAATTATTTTAACAGTACTGATTTTTGAATTTCTTTCTTACTTTTGTTTACCAGGCTACTACTTTTGGGATAAACTTGTAGCTTAGTCAGTCAAAGATAATTTTTAGTGTCAAAAAGGAAACTAGAATTTAATTAAAATAAAAATCTAAAATTAGAGGTACTTTTATATATCTCATGTTTAACGATAAATTACGTGTTCCACTCGATGCGCATCCATATAAGCGTGAAGATCTATCGTTTCAACAATAAACTTTTTCCCACAGCCTCTTGCCTGAACTCTACAAAGCGAATTTATTTAATTTTTTCTTTCTTTTCATACATTTTTTTGTATATTTTGGCCACATGGATGAACAAGTAGTATGTTTAAAGCATTTGCGAAAGTCTAATTCGTTTTCTGAAAATGATAAATAACTCTCTTAAACCTACTTCCTTCTGTATGAGCTATTTTATACACTCTTTTTTTAAAAGAACTATAATATTATTATTAAAATTCACTTGGCTATGTGATCACAGAATTTTTATTGCTTTGAAATTTTATTAGACAGAAAATTAACTTGAAGAAGAGATTTGAATTTTAGACAATTTTCTTCATTGCACAGCGTTAGTTTATCTTTTTCATTTGGCGAAATTCATAGTTATTGTTTTTATGTGATGAAGGTAGTTTTTTTGCTACCTCTAATGGATGCGAATGCCTCTGGTGGAGGACTACGAAGGAAAAGGAATCATGTTGAATAAACCACAGAAATAGAAGTTGTATATTCCTTATACACGAATATAATTTTTCATAATATGATCAGGGCAGGCCGAAAAAGAAAATGCGGTTATATCTATTTCAAACGTGCTTCATTTTGAATGTTTATATTATTATAAACGGTAATATCTACAAATGTGCTCTTCTTTTCACTAATTTCGGATTCAAAAGTTTGTGTATAAAAAAAGGAAAAATTTCGGGCGAATTGCTTTTCTTTTCAGAAAGATGCAACAATTCACTTACACACGGAGAAAAATAGTTAGCTATTTCAGCTAATTTTTAGCTACCTTAGCTAACCTTAATTGCTATTATATGGATAGCAATTATTGTTAGCTAATGCAGCTAATAATTAGCTAAAATAGCTAATTTATTTTGCTAAAACAGCTAATTATTAGTTGTAATAGCTAAAAATTCGCTATCCATATAACAGCAAACTCACTTTTCTCCGTGCAGGATTATACTTAATACTGTTAGAGGAATCGTCCTCTATCAAATTCTCAATTTGATATAGGAATTGCTTCAAATTCATTCCATATTGTAATTTAGAAATACAATGATTAAAGTTCTTATTTTGTCCTAGAGTTAGGAGCTAAACAATTTGCATATCATTGTTTTTTATTTTTATAATTGGAGGTAAATTATGTAGCTCTTTTTCATACACACACACATTTACACACACCACATATATATGTTCAACGTTCTTTTATATATATATATATATATATATATATATATATATATATATATATATATATATATATATAAGAGAAAAAAGGAAAATAAAAGAACGTTGACCTCTGGAAAGGATTGGTATTTTCATATTTTTCTTATATATTTCAAAGTAAACCTTGTTTCAAGTTTGACTTTTATATTGTTAGCTTAACAAGAGGAGATAAATTTTAAAGATATTATATGAATATGTGAATGTTTCAAGGTAAGGAGGACCGGAACAAATAACTTGACAAAAAAAGCATGGAAGAGGAAAATTCTAGAAAATATTAGTTCAAAATCTATAAAATGGAATTATGATTGAATAATTATCGTCTAAGTTAACGAAACAAAATCTTTTTTAAATTTTCTAACAGTTCTTGTATAAGCTTTATCAATGAAATTATATAGATAAGTTTTTCAAAAATTTAGTATTTTGATAATGATAACGGAATCAACAGAAATAACAATTTTGATTATAAAAGAATTAATTTAAACAAATTAAAAAAAATTGAACGAACGAAATCGGAACTTATAAGTTGTTAAACAGTTGCGTTTTGTTGATAAAGAAGATTTCTTAAATTGTTTCGAGTGAGTATTTCTTTTTACCTTCAGCGATAAACATGTTGTATTAGAACCGGTTGAGATATAAGTGGGAACTTTCTATATTTCAAGACAGATGGAGAACAAAATCACTTTTTCAATTATCGTTGAATTTTTTATTTATTAATATTGATTATGATTGATATTATGAAAGCATGATTTTAATAATATATCGTGATTGTAGTATTTTAATTTCTTTAATCAACTCTTTTCATAAGAAAATTTTCGCAAACAAAGTTTAATTTTTTATGCTCTTATAATTTGCATCTAATTATTAAACATGTTTTATTCATTTTTATAACAAATTTGTTAATACTCTCTTCATTTCTTTTCTACTACTATTATTATTAATATAATTACTATTATTGTTTAATCTATACGCAATTTGAAAAAATTTAATGTATTATCACAATTTTTTTGCAGATATCCAATTAAGACATAAACGAATAAAAAATGTTGTGAAGCAACAACATTTTCATTCGTTTTTTTGTCTTAATTTGATATCCGTTTTTGATACTTTTTCCTAAGGCAATTATTTACACCATAAACAAACTTAAACAAAAATAGTAAATATAGAAAATTGTAATAATTTTTGTGAAATATTATATCAGAAGTACTCATCAAGAGTGAAATTGAAATCAGTGGTCTCGATTTAAATATATATATATATATATATATATATATAAATATTCTACACATATATAAAATATAATACATAACAAGATAAAATAACCAAAGTAATATAATTGACTATAAATTATAAATGCATTACAATTTTTTTACAGTTTCCTTTTTTTCTAAGAAACATTTTATTCACTGCAAGTTTTCACGAGATGACTATCATTAACTGGCAATAAATGCCAGAGTAATATAAAACAATAAAAAAGTAGCTCTCGTCCTTGATGCAGGACGCCCTTTTTCTTTTCATTTTATGAAGCTCGTGCTCACGCGCAAGAGTGAATATATAGGTATCGCGTTTCGCACCGGAAATAAAAATCTGTAAAAGGGCCCTCGTCTTTGGTCCTGTCGATCGGTAATGAGGTTGTAATGGCTCGCTGTCGGCTTCGCACAGCCAATAAACGTCTTTGTGCCACGCGTATTATTGAGTGATTACTGACGTTGAAGAAAAAGAGATTTCTCCCTGTAACCTAAAGGTTTTTAGTTTCTATATAGCAAATATATATATATATATATATATATATATTGAAGAGAGATGGTTTCATGCGTCAGACACATTTGTAATAAAGGATGATGAACACCCCGGACGGAAACAAGAAAGATAACGCGATTCTCCTCGGGGATACTGGCAAAAACGAGTCATGGGGCCGTTAACAGCTGTCGATCGACGATAATCGTATACCCTGCTGATTCATTCAGAATTAATCCAGAACGAAATCAATTATTATAACGAGACAATAAAGTTTCATGTTCATGTGGATTACCACTTACTAACAATTTTTTATCATTTTCCCTTTTCGCTTTAAAGATATAAAATCATTTCTTCTACGCATTGCAAGGGAGAATATATTTTTAAGGTCTCTCTTGACCCAAAATTGCGACTTATTTTATTAGGTTAGAAAGAAGAAGAAGAAGAAGAGAAGCAGGAGGAGAAGAAGAAGAAAAAAAGTCGCGGTTTATTCATTCCGCTACAATTAGTTGTAGACGTAACACAACCTCCGAAGGTCTTCTGGAAGGCCCTTTCAAGAATGCGTGACTAGTCGAGTTTATAACCTGCTTTCAATTACCGATCGTTGTGCTTTTGTTCGCCACTAGGGTGTCTTGATGCTAAAAAGGGTTACAGGGGGCAACGCGTACAAAACGAAGGCGTGAACGCAATCTTATACTCTGTCGTGTACCTATAAGAGTGCGATTTATTAGACCACCATTGAAAAAGAAACGATCAACATCGTTCCCAATGGTCGTTCATGAAGTATAAAATAAAAACACGATGCATTTAATGTTCAATTGACCGTTGGCGTCACACAGACACACGAAACAAAAAAATTATAATCGAACTTATATGCTTCATATATTTATTCTCAAAAAACATATAAAAAACAACAACTATTTTTAACATTTTTTTATCTTACTCATTTGATTTACAAGATGAATTAATAGGATCGTTTAATTGGCGATAGTTTCGATTTTTATTCTCGAAGCGATGTAGATAAATATTTATATTCATATATTAATTAATAGAAGTAATTGCAATTTTTAATGAGGCCTTTTTTTCAGGCACGATGATGACATCATTGGTGTTACTAGTGCCAATTGTGGTTTCCGTGACAGTCGCAGCATCACAAATCTTGGACGATCGACTAATCAGTCGCAGTAAAGATACATTTACCGTTTCACCAGAAATGGAATTCGATTCTATCAAAATGGATTCCAAGAGATCATCGAGGAGGCATCTGACAAAGATAAATGAAGACGCAAAAGAGACAAAAACTAGTCAAGTTTTATTTGCTGATGGCATGTCAGAAAATCAATTATCATCAACCACACCATCGACATTTAAGGACATTGGCATATCAACATTTAAAAATGTCGATCGAAGGCCGATCACCACAATCAAAACCGATCATCACAATAGTAACAACAATAAATCTCCCACCGACTTTAGTAATATCGAGAAGGACAGGGATAAAGCGCCAAATGATGATAGAAACAAACTAGAAAGAAAAGCTTTAAAAATCTCAGAGAATGATGTCAACAATCTACAGATGGAGACAAATAATTTAGGTAACGATATCAGCAGAAATTTGCCAACGAATTTTCCTAGTGGGCAACATTCTACTAGGGGTACACAAAAGAATGAGAAAGGTGGATCAAGAAATGTGAAAAGTGCACCGAGGAATGTGAAAAGTGTTCAAAAAAACGTTAAAAATGGTCAAGGCAGTACGAAAAGTACGGGAAGTGGTGTTAAAAGTGGACAAAATATTAAAGCAACAAACAATGTCAGTGCAGAAAGTGTAAAAGCTAAATCGAATAATGTACAAACAGATGTACGAGATCATGATAGAGCTGCACAAAATAGTGGCAGGTCTGCACAAGATAATGTCAAAACTATACAAAGTAATGTAACAACTTCACAAAACAATGTCAAAAGTACTGGAAATGATGTTCGAAGTGTAGGGAATGTAAAAACTGGAAAAACGAACGTCAAAAATGCAGAGGACAATGTTAGAAGTGCGGAAAATGTGAGAGCTATATCAAACCATCTAAAAACTGGACAAACAAACGTGAGAAATGCAGAACATAGTTTTAGAAATGCAGAAAGTGTAAAAACACCAAATGTGAAGACAAAAATCGGCCAAAATAATGTTAAAAGTGGAGAAAACACGAAGAGGAACACAAATATGGATAATTTCCAAAAAACCAATGCAATATTAGCTGACAATGATGTTAGTAAATCGAAAACAAAGGACACAAAAAACATAAATCCTAGTCAAACAACCACAAACGTTAAATCAACATTAAGAGCATCATCAATTTTGGAAAATGACCAACCAGGAACGGATCATCACAGATATAAATTAGGAAAAAGAAATCGAAAAAATAAGGGTTTCTTCTTCCACTATCCGTATGTGCCCCAAATTCGTCATGATTATCCGCATTATGATTCAAATTTTGAAGACTGCAATTACAGTGGATCCGAGGAACGAACCCCTGGCGGGAAGAAAAAATATCAGGACAGCAATATTTATTATATTAAACTACCGCCCACTCCGTACATGTTCGTTCCAGGTTTGGGGTATGTTTCACAGCCGCCGAGATATTCGCCGCCGCCACAGCTACCACCCCTCAATCCCCCCATGGCAAATGTAAGGCCCTTTAGGCCCCCAAGGCCTCCGACGATTTATCAACCGCACGTTAACCCTTTCATAAAAGTGCCGATAGACTTTATTAGCAATGGCAAACCAACATCGGTTTATCAATGGCAAGACGAAAAGCCCCCATCGCGAAACGATAATCAAATAACGAATTTGGACAAGGGACCTTATATTTTTAATGGACGACCGAGTAGCATTTATCTTCTCAGGCCCGATGGGTCGCAGAGTATTCCTCAGCCTATTAGGTTCAATGATTATCAGAACAATGGTTACTATTCGAGTGCCAATTTTGATTAGAGAACCAAAATATTTGTAGTATTTTTTGTTGTTGTCGAGTTTTAGTGTGTGAATAGATTATTTTTATTTTGTTTTTCTGATTGTTTATTCTGAAAGCTTGTCCACTTTTTGGTTTCAGGAATTTTGTTCTTTTGAATTTTTAGAGAATCGAAATTTTTAATATCTTTGATCCAAATTGTCGTATAGTGGATATGTTTTGGGTACAGTCAATATTAAGGTGTCATATCCTGCACACGCTTTTTCATAGATTTTTTGAAAATTTTACCATACATTCTTATTGTCATTCTTAAAATATTTGCAAAAGTTTAAGAATTTTCAAAAACTGCAATATATAATACACGAATACATCTTGAAACAAAATTTATGACGTTATTTGTCTTATTTTGTACCCTCAACACTGTGATTTGGCACATGTGCAGTCATAGGTATACATGTATTTGTAGTATAGTAGATACAGGTTGAGCTAAATGTATGAGAACTTGAAGGGAAAAGTATAGTGCGTTAAATGTAGTATTACGATACTATCAAACTCTTGAAACCGATTACAGGGAATGTGATACCTTAAGGAAATTTTTTGTTCAGAAGAATTTTTCTGTGAATGAGATTAATAGAATTTAAATTTAATAAAAGGGAGCGTTCACAAATGATGTCACGCTTTTGGGGGTAGAAGGGGGAAGGGTTTCTCCCAAACGTGACACAATGTATTTTTCTCAAGTAAAATTGCAAAAATTGTAAAAATTGCGTGACATCATTTGTGAACGCAAATACGTATTTACAAAATACGCAAATACGTATTTTGAGAGTTTAAATTCTTTATAACAAAATTTATTTTACACTAAGAATACTGTTTGATTTCGGTACGAAATATTTAGTTGAGTTCTAACTGCATTTTCAATCGATTAATGTTCAACAACCAGAATTATAAAAATAATGGTTTATTTTGGTTGCTAGGACAATCAAAATTAAAAATATTTCTTTTAAAAAAATAATGAGAAATTTTTATAATGAATTTCTATTTGAAAAATTCTTCTGAATGGATTCAGTTTAACAGAAATTCATTAATTGAAAATTCATTTTTAATGAAATTACAATAATTTGTATTCAGTTATAAATGAAGCAGCAAAAATAAAAGAAAAATTATTATACCTATACTACTAATAGAATGTAGTCTTCAAATTTGGTAGTCTTATATAGTGTTGTAAAAATTGAGTTTTTGATTTTTTAAATTTCTAGTCTTGATTTTTAAGTCTCCTTTTTAACAATTATTTTTATAATTTTCTTTGACCAATATCTTTCTGTATTTATTTTCTAAAGATGATTTTATCTTAACTCAACATTATTAATTAAACTTCAATTGTTATGATTAATTTTAGTTTAAACTATTTAAAATTAAAAAAAACTAATTAATTAATAATTTTAAATCATTCCTTGATTTGAAATTACATCAGTGAATCGTAAATTATACAATAAGGAGGTAGTCTGGTGTTCAAGCCTGTTTTGAAAGCATATTTCGGGATTTCTTTTTTTCATTATAAAGTAAAATATAATCACTTCAGACCTTTTTACATCTTTTTATTATTATTATAAATTCTAAAGAAAGATTATTTTACTATTTTATACTTGATATTGTTATAGATATTTACAGTTAATGTTTACAACAAAAAAATAAAGCGGTGCAAGTGATTTAAAAAAATCTATTCTTTTTTTACTTTTTTCATCTTATTTTACATAACTATGACTATGGCCCGAACTAGAAACTTTCAATTTCAATCACAACTTTTTGTCAATAAAAATCAGTCTACCCACCAGCCACCTACTTTGTTTTTTTATAAACATTAACTGTAAATATCTATAACAATATCAAGTTTAATAAAATACTGTAATAATTTTTTTAACAATTTATAATAATAACTACCTGTCGTACCCGTCTTCGACAGGTTTTAGTTTCTACAGATACATTCAATAGTGTATCTACCAGTCTCGAAAAATAGGAAATAGTGGGAATTTAATTTGACCGGAGAAATATTAATTAGCTACCATTAACTATTTCATTATAAAAATATTACTATTTTAAAACAGTGATAGACTTTTTATCATCAAATAATTTATTTCTTATTAATTAAAATGCAGAAAACAATATTTGTCAATTATTTATAGAAATTTAATTATAGTAATATAAGTTAATCCAAAATCTCCACCACTTTTTAGAGTTATAGTAAAGTCAAATTCAAACTAATTGTAACATAATTGCTTAAATCTAAAATAAGACTATATTGCAAGCTGAATTCATAATTTTTCCAGATTAAATTGAATTCCTACATGTTTCCCGTTTTTTCCAGTTTACAATGCTCAAAACATCCATAATAGTTAACCTAGAATTAAAATAACAAAACTTTTTACTATCTAAGTTTTTCTCCAGTAGCATAATGCAAGTATCGTTTCACAGGTATTCTTGAAATTCTGTAGTATGAATTTTGTCATAAAAAATCTTCATTTTCAATACTTGAAAAATAATTTTAAAGCTATGAATTAATATTTTATAATATTGTTTACCATTTATCATTTACCATTTTTAATATTTTCGAAGTTTTGCAATTGAAAATTTTTTGATTAATTGGATAAACAAATTATTCTAAATTCCATTATTTTGACGTCAAAACATTAAAAAATACAAAAATTAGAAATTTTCTATTTTTAAAATTTTTTGAAAAAATTGAATACCTCCCGTTCTAATTAATATGTTTAAAAACTGTAAATTTATTGTTTATATATAAATATCTCACAAAAGACACATCTGATTAATTTACTGCAATCTATCAAAATGTAAAAATTGTTTTGCCAAAAATAATGTCCTATAACCAAGATGTAAGTATAAAAATGTTTTCAAAAAATTTAAAAAATCGAAAATTTTCAAATTTTATATTTTTTATGAATTGCATTTAAATGATCTATAATTCATTATTATATGTTATTTGGTCAAATTTTAGCATAATTTTTCCAAAAATTGTCTCTTATATAAATAGATAATTTTTTAATTTTTCGAAAACATTTTTATACTTACATCTGTAATATCGAATAGTATTTTTGACTAAATTATGCTAAAATGTGACTAAATAACATGTTATACTCAATTATAGATCATTTAAAAGCAATACATTAAAAAATCAAAACTTTTTAAATTTCGATTTTTTGAAAACATTTTTATCTTTACATCTTAGTTGTAGGTTACAATTTTAAAAAAAAATTATGCTAAAATTTTACCAATTAACATGTTACAATCAATTATAGATTATTTAAAAGCAATTCATTAAAAAATTGGGATAAAAAAATTTGGGATATTTGCGATTTTTAAAATTTTTTAAAAAACATGTTTATATTTACATCTTAGTTATTGTGGATTCCACGTCAGTTCAACACATTTATTTTCATGACTTGTTGGGATTTGGCTGCAATTTTGTAAATTTATTACTTTCATAGTTATAAACAACTCCACCAAATTTTTTTTCAAAATTTTGAAAATTACCAAAAATATGGCATTTTCAAAATTTTTGTCTTTTTTTTGAAAATGCTATAACTTGGGTTCTAATTAGCCGATTTTGGATTTTGAAAATGGGATTTCTTTGGTTTTAAGTATATATGAAGTTAAAAATAATATAAAAAAAAATTAAAAAAATTTTTTTTTTGAAATTTTGAAAAATTAAAAATCCGTTTTTGAAAAAACATCATATTCGAATTTTTTAAAAATTTTAGGGCAAATGTGCTTTACATGTCCTGTAAGTTTAATCTTGAGATCTCAAAGGGATTCGGAGAAAAAAAATAAAACGTAATCATTAGTATATGTAAAATTTTATCTATAACGCTTCTCTTGGAATATATTTTGAAAAATACTGTTTTTATTTAAAATTAATTTAATTAGAAGTTGTACTCTATTAGAAAACAAAATAATGAAACACTTTTTTATCATTTTTTTAAAAGTTAAAAAAATTTTTTTTTTGAATTATTTTTTTGGTAAACCTTTTTAATTATAATAACTGTATTAATTATTTACATATTTATTTACATATTTACAATAGACATAATCATATTAGGCCAGATGATTTCACAATAAATAAAATTTCTTCTACTGCATATTCTTCCTTCTTACAGAAATCTACCTCAATTTCTTTCATATGCATTTTGGCCCATTCGTACATTTTTTTAGCATCTGAAATTTGGTCCTCATACGGTCGTTGCAAACTTGCTTTAGCAGCAGAACGTTTCAATATACCGCCAATACCATCACACGGGCCTTTCCCATGTGATGTGGCATTAGACAATTAAAATTTTATCAATTATCTTAAAAAAAATTAATTAATTAAATTAATTTTTCTCCGAATCCCTTTGAGATCTCAAGATTAAACTTACAGGACATGTAAAGCACATTTGCCCTAAAATTTAATTAATTAATTTAATTTAATTTAATTATCTCAATTAGACAAAGTTTGAAAGCATTCTTTAAAAAAATGTAAAATTTGAAGATTTCTGATTTTTGAATTTTTTGAAAAAATTGAATATTTCCAGTTCTAATTAATATTTTTCTAATCTGTAACTTTATAAACCATCCTTGGCCCAAGGTCAAACATTCTGCAAAATTTGGTTTCATATGGTTCAGCCGTTTTTAAGTGATTCGCGAACAAAGATTCTGTAACATACGCGGACATACATATATACATACACGAAATTTTTTTTAATGGCATTTTTGGAATCCTGGATGCTCAAAACGAATAATTATGTGTAAAATTTTAAGTTCTGAGCAATGTACAGACAAAAATCTCATCTTATATATATATATATATATATATATATATATGACCCTCCACGGTGAAAGGGACCTTAGCTGCTTAAAATTTTAGGTTATGTTTAGAGTAGTTTTAGCTTTATTAAAAATGTATTATTGATTATTTAACATCAAAAACATATTTTTCTCAAAATATTGCATAATATAATAATATTGATAATGAACTAAATGTTTATAGTTTGTAAAGAAAAGTAGTCATTTTTATTTATTTGTACTTCCAATTTTAGTTCTGTCAAAAACAGCTAAGGTCACTTTCACACAAAGTTTTGCATGCAGACAGACAGAAGGACAGACAGACAGACATTTTTTTTACATTTTTCGAATTCTCATGTCTCAAGAAGAAAAAATATATAAGAATTTCCAAGATTGGAGCAATGTACAGACAGAAGTCTGGTTTTATTAATAAGGATAAAGAAAAATCCTGAAATATGCTTTCAAAACAGGCTCGAACACCAGACTACCTCCTTAATAAAAATAAGAATAAAAGTAATAATAAAAATAATAAGAATATAAATAAAAGTAATAAAAAAATAATAAAACGAAAAATAATAATACAAAATTTTACAACTATGTATTATTTTCATACATCATAAAAAGAATCATGTGAATTTCAAGATTAATGAAAATTTAAAAATTATAAAATTACTCTAAACACAGATAAATTTAAAGACGCTCATAAAATAATATGATGAGGATTTTATTGAATGTTGTATTTATTGCATGAAAAATAATTTTTGATATAGATATTGTATTTTTCGATAGATATTTATATTACAAAGATAAAACGTGTTCCTCATAATATTGTAAAATATTTTAAAAAAATAATTGGATAAATTGTGTGTTGTGTGCTTGCGTGCTTTGACTTGAATTGACGAAATTTAAAATTGAATTACTTAACTTTGAATTGGTATCCACTTATTAATAAATACGTAAAGTCATTTATTTCAGAAGTCGAAAGTAATTACTGTTGTCGATATTATACAACTCACAAAATTACTGATTTATATAGTTGAGAAATTATAATACGCTGCACTCAATTAAAAATAGTGCTTGTTTTCAATTAAAAAAATTAGTTTTTGAACAGGAAAGTGATGCAATCTGGATTTCAATAAAAGTATGTACAAGGAATCAATATTAATATTAATTAAAGCAGCTTTAAGATATGTACATTGTATATGTCGGATGAAGAAAATTTATTTCTTTATTCTTTTTATCAATGAAAAGGAAAAATTAATGTTTATAGTTATGTGTGGTCCTAAGGAATTTATATGCGACAAGCGTTTTTAAGAAGATCAAGATGTATGGGAAGTAAATGTGAGAAAAGAAATTTTTATATAAAAATAAAATATTTATAAATACCTGGGCAATATTTTTCAAGTGACAATATCAGAATATATGATATTGTGAACAGTAAAAAGTGTTAAAAATGTGAAAAAATTAAATAATAGTTTGAATGAATAATAAATTATTATCTATTTAATTATATGTAGATTATAAACACATAAGTTGTGATTTGCGTGAGACTCAGGTTTTAAACTGAGATTGTTAGAATTTCTACAGTAGAGTGGAAATATGTATCAATCTTTTTTATTGCAGGTATTAAGGGGATGTCAAAGTCGATGGGATTTTCCCATTGAAGCTCAATGCAAAAATCCAATCGACTTTGACACCGCCTTAAACATTTTTTTTACATTTTTCTCGAATTTTTAAAAAGTTGTACCTATGCAATAAAATGTTAAATAATTATTTACTCAAGAAAATAGATAATTATTAAAATTAAATTGTCTTTAAATAATAAATAATTATCTTTGTATAAGACAGTAATTTTCTAACATATTTTATAGGACAATAAATTTAATGAAAATTAACAAATTAATAATTTCAAGACTGATTTTTTCTATTATTTTTTTGTTCTCTTTATATAATTTATAATATACATATTTCCACGAAAATGTACTTCGATTGAATGTTAATTGCTCAAAAAAATGGGATGACATTTATTAATTTAATAACGAATTTTAAAAAAGTGTTTGTGTGTTTTGATAAATTTTTGTAATTATTAATTACGCAAACGACACTATAGAAATGAATGTGAAAAAATTATTTGTAATAAGACCAAAAAAAGTAGCTACACAATGGTAGCCTCATCTGTTCTTCTAGTTTTAAGAGTTTTTCTATTTTCTTACGCTATTTTGTAAATACTAGATGCTTTTCGAGATTAATTAAATCATGTATTTAATCCTCTTTTTCATAAAACCTTTTTGTAGAATAACCTCTTTCACCTAAAAATATTTTTAAAAGTTGATGACATTTACTTGAATCTGGCGTACCTGAATTTTATTTACCAATCGTGAAGATCCGTTTTCCTATATTTTAAGCACTATGCAATACTATGCAGGTATAGACCTGCAACTGACTAACACGAAGGAGGCATGCGAGATAAAATACTGAAACAGTAAAATTTTGATTTTCAATGTTTTTTGCATTAAAAGATAACTTACACTAGGACATTGCCAATTGTCAGAATAAAATATTGGCACTACTCAGAATATCTTGTAGGTGAATTAATTATGTATTGAAGTTATCGATCACTCCGAGTCTGGAGTCTCCGATTAACATCAATAAACGTGTTGTTAGATTTACCACTCAACTACAGTTTCTTCTGAAATGTCGGACATACGATAATGTTATAATAATGATTCTTCACCTATCTTGTAGGTGAGCTGAGGTAAAAATATTTACGTCGTACTTATTTTTAAATTTGTAAAATTAGCTGAAACATCTACTGTTTACATTTACCTCTTGTTTACATTTACCCCAAATGACCCTAATAGGTTTTTTTCAATAGATATAGGCCAAAGTGATCCATTACGCCCCGGAGGTGTTTGTTGAAACTTTTATTACTATTTTTCTATACCGTTAGTATTGAACAAAAATTGTCAATTGTTCATTGAGAACAAATGTTAAAAGCTAAAAATCTGATATACAAAAATTTTTTCTTCATACCTCGGTCGAAAGTACGTACTTCCCTTTGCGATTTTGCAGCAGAAAGTCAAACATTTGTGCTTTGGTTTGCTTTCACTCTCAACCTCTATTACAGCGGGAGTAAAAAAATTTTCTGTCGGTAAAAACACCACTGTCAGTAAGTGAGAAAATTTCGAGTTCAATGACAATGATGACAATTTAACGAGTAATTGTTATTGCAACATAAAATGAGAAAAAAATTATCAAGAAAACTTTATATACTTTATAAATTTTTATCCACAAGCTCTTAATATTAAAATAATAAAATTTTTCTGCTGATATAATTATTTTCAAAAATTATTTTAATAAACTTAAAAAACAAAAATAAAATAATTAAAAATTTTGTAATTTTTTTTAATACGTGCCAAAATGTTATAAAATTTTAATATTTTGAAAAAATAATTAAATTGTGTTCATTAGAACGTTTAGAATTTTAGAAATAGAAAATTAATTTTGTACCAACAGAATTTTTCTTTGAAAATATAATATTAATTTATCTATATCTTTCACATTTTTTTTCGTGCTTGCCCCCGACCAGAAGCACTCGCTTCGCTCGTGCATCAAATGTCGGGACAGGCGAATGTTTTTTGCAAGAAAGAGACAGAGAATAAACCAGAGCTTCACGAGTGTCCGATAGAGGCGTTGAAGCGAGGAGCAAAAGTAAATAAAGATGACCGGTTGTCAAATGAAACACGATTGCAATTTTCTTAAAACCTAAATTAGCAAGCGTATTTTCGACTAAGATATAAAAAAAGTATACACTAGACGCCAATTGAGTGCGCAAGCGCGCGCCAACGGCGTTTAAAGTTTGGCGATAAAAAATTAATTTTCAAAACATAATTAAGAAATCAAATAATTAAACACTATTTTTAAAATAGACATATTTATATAAAATAAATTACCATATTTTATTTATTATAAAAAAAATTATTATTTATAAAGCTTAAATATTCATTAATAATATCTTATTATATAAAATAATTATAATAATTTTTATAAGTATAATTTATTTAATATAAGATTTATAATTTATTTTAATAATAATTAATAATTTATTATTTTATTTATTATAAAAAACATGAAGTTATTCGAACAAAATAATCAAAAATTAGGCCTAATTTTAATTAAATTTACTCTCTTAATCAGAATCCATGAAATTCCTACTTAATATTAGTGAAATTTGATTAAGAATCAGTGACTTTATTCTCGCGATTTGAATCAGTGGAATTAAACTGAAAATTAGTTAAAAATGACGGAAACTGAAAGTCAGGAACTAAAACGAAACTAAAATTTCGAGACGGTTTTTGGTATTTATTAAAAAATAAATTTTATTTACTTATAAAATACATATATTTATTTTATAATTAATTCAGGGTGTCCTGCAAGTACTAAGAAAAAATTCCCTGACTTTCCCTTGACTCTTCCCTGCCTTTCCTTCCCTCTTCTTTATAACAAATCTTTAACAAAAAAAATTATATGAGCTGGTAAATATTAACTTCAAAAGCCGCGTTTCCATGAAATAATATTAAAATCATTTTCGCAAAGTTTTTTATTAAAATTCCCTGACTTCCCTGACCGCTTAACACCCTTATTAATATATTCATTATTTATATATTATTTATTATTAAACTTTTTCATAATATAAATATAATTTTATTTATAACAAAAATTATAGGATAGACAAAAAATTAACAATAAATAAATTTATAACGGGTGAGCTAAGGAAAATTGCTGCTGAAATTAAATTAACTGTTTATTATTACACTTCACTAAAAAAACATTATAATTAATTCAAATACAAAAATAGTTTAAGATGATTTTGTAATTGAAATTGGTTTATAAGTTTAATCCCAATATATAGAAAATATTTACTGCTTTTATTCAAAAGTCTTATTTATTTAAATAATAATTATATGTAATTATAATATATTTTCTGTTTTGGTTTAAACAAAAAATGTGTTTAAAAATAATATGTTTGAAAACCTATCAAATTCTGCGTCGACTGATATTTAAATAAATATTATTTTATATTTTTGAGAGATTTATCTCCTAAGACATTTAAAAAAAATTGATTAATTCTTCTAATTTCGGGCACCCTAAAAAAGTAATCTCATAGTTAGAGAAAAAATCCTCTTTTAATATCCTCTAAAGTCTTCCTCTCCAAAAGAAAATATTCCAATTAAATGTATATTTCACTCTAAAAAAAGTAATCATATAGTTAGAGGAAATATCCTCTTCTAATATCCTCTGACGTTTTCCTCTCATAACAAAAGTATTTAACTTGAATGTATATTATTTTTATTCTTTGGTGGTTATTAATAAAATAAAACAATTTTTCGAGGTTCAAACGTCAAAAACATTGAATTTAAATTAAATAAACAAGGGGAGAAATACTTTAATTAATGTAAGTAATTAACTATTAATAACTAATTATATTTATTTAATTAAAAACGCTTAACCACTTCACTGGCAGGGCGTTCCAAATGGCGTTTCACGCGCCGAGGCCCAGACTGGCAAAAACACCGAAATGGCGTTCCTAAAAAAACAGTTTTTAAAGAGTGTACACCACATTTAACTTTTGTAAAGGAATATTTCTATAGTTTAGACATCAGAGAACAAGATTATCACAATGAAAATTTAAGTTTTTGTGATTTTCAACATTTTTCCGAACGTTCAATACGCTATTTTTAACATTTTTCGACAAATGGCGTTCCACTTTCTTTCAATTTTTACACAATAAAACTTGAATTTTTATTGAAAAAAGATATTTACATACAATATTATAATATAATAATATAACTATTAATAATATATATATATATATATATATATATATATATATATATATAGATATATATATATATATATATATATATATATATAGATATGAATGTAGTGTTTGAGAAGCGCAGTCGTATCAGCGATAAGAAACAATAACACGCTCACGAACGCTCAATAAGGAGCAGAGTCGCGCACTGCACTGTGGCACAAATGCTTAAAATTAAGCAATTTAAAACTTCGTGCCATTTTTTTTCAACGGAATATTTTTTAGTGGTTTATTAAAAACATTTTAATAATTCTTTAAACTTAAAATATCATCCAGAACACTATTTATCTTTAATTGTTTATAAATAAACAATTGCATTTTGCACTAAAATTAAATATTTTTATTTGAAAATATTGTCAGTTATACTTCATTTCAAGACAAATAAAATGCAACTTAAAAAATTAAAATCGATCAATAAGTTTTTGAGAAATTCATTTTTCAATTAAACGCGTTCAAAATTTTCAATAGTTAATAACATTAACAAAAAAATTTTTTTTGCAAACTCCTTTGGTAGTATGATTTCTTATATAAAATACTATTAAAATAACCACATTAGTACGAAAAAATTAAAAGGTTGTGGGTGGCTCCTTTCAGGAATTCTAACTCTCTTTTGGGGTTTTTATAGGTCGCTAATTACAAATATGACCTTAATTTCTAAAAATTCAAAATGACGGATCCAATTTGGCTGTTGATTTCATTAAAAATTTATCAAATTTGTTTGAAAATTTCCTTTTAGGGTTTCTATATGTTGCTGAGTACTGATTCATGGGTTTCCTATTAATATACTAAAATACTAGAATAATATGTAGTCGAATTCAAAAATTTAAAATGAAATTAGAAAAATTAGAATTCAATCCAAAACGACAGAAAAGTTTAAGAAAAATTTAGCCAACTTAAACTGTTTTAACCCATTAACGCCTGAATGCACTGAATTTTTAGTCTGACTTCAATCTTAAATATTTTCTAATAAACATATTATTTTCTCTTCGATAAATAATTTTTTTTGCATTAAAGTGTCCTCTATCCGAATATGATATTAGAAAATTAATAAAAAATTGTTTAACAATATTTTTTTGCATATAATTAAAAAATTGCATGATTTTTTGAAGGTTTTTTATTACAAATTCTTAAATTTTTAAGTCAAAAAAATTTTTTTGACATCTAATATTTCCATAAATTGTGCACTCGATTGTTATACTTTCAAAAAATATATTGATTTTTTAAAATTAAACATTCGATTTTTCAAAATGGCGCCTAAAAACTAATTTATTTTTGGAAATTTGATGCTCGATATACATTTTTTTTAAACTGTGGCTTGAAAATGTTTAGTCGGGGGTTTTCGGGGTCTCTGATTACGATTTTGATATTAGTTTTTCAGAATTCAAAATGGCGGATCCAATATGGCTGACGAAAATTTCAAAAATTGGTTGGATTCTCATACAAATCCGCACATAGGGGTTTTTGGGGTCGCTGAATACGAATCTGATATTAGTTATCAAAAATTCAAAATGGCGGATTCAATATGGCAAACAAAAATTTCAAAATTTGGTTGGATTCTTTTATAAATCAGTATTCGGAGGTTTTTGGTGTCGCACGTCGTGAATCTGATATTATTTTTCCAAAATTCAAAATAGCGGATGTAATATTGTGAACAAAATTTTGAAAATTCTGTGGGATTTTTTTTAAATCCTTACTCCGGGATTTTTCGGCGTCGCTGATTAATTATAAAAAGGATTTCAGTTTTTTAAAAATCAAAATGGCGGATCTAATATTATGCAATTATTATATGATAATAATTATTACATTTTATTATATTTATTTAATAAAATATTTGAATTATAAAAAAATAATGAAAAAATTATAAAAGTAAATATAACAATAAAAATTAATAACTATTTATTAGTAACAAGGATTTTTTAATGTTAATGACGACAAATTAATTGTTTGATATTAATTAAATTTTTTTGTCTGCACTCTTTTACATGTAAAGTTTTTATCATTTTGAGAAATTCGCACATTTTTCGTTATAATTCTCTTTTCTTCTACCAGGTGGTAGAGATGTATTTCTCCCGCTATGTAAATGCGTTATGAAATACAAATGAGTAGAAATCTGTTGTTCTTCAAATCATACGAATTTTTCGTTTTTTCAAAGGTAAGTGGAATTTTCTTTTTTTTCCTAATATTAGATCCGCCATTTTTATTTTTAAAAAGCTAATATTAAATTCGTAATGAGCGACTCTAAAAACCCCCGAATACGGATTTGTAAAAGAATCCAACCAAATTTTGAAATTTTTGTCCGACATATTGGGTCCGCCATTTTAAATTTTGAAAAACTAATATCAAAATCGTAATCAGAGACCCCGAAAACCCCCGACTAAACATTTTCAAGCCACAGTTTAAAAAAAATGTATATCGAGCATCAAATTTCAAATTTTCAAAAATAAATTAGTTTTTAGGCGCCATTATGAAAAATCAAAAGTTTAAATTTAAAAAGTCAATATATTTTTTGAAAGTATAACAATCGAGTGCACGATTTATGGTAATATTAGATGTAAAAAAAAATTTTAGACTTAAAAATTTAAGAATTTGTAATAAAAAACATTTAAAAAATCATGCAATTTTTTAATTATATGCAAAAAAAAATATTGTTAAACAATTTTCTATTAATTTTCTAATATCATATTCGGATAGAGGACACTTTAATGCAAAAAGAAATTATTTGTCGGAAAAAAAAATAAGTTTCTTAGAAAATATTTAAGTTTGAAGTCAGACTAAAAATTCAGTGCATTCAGGCGTTAATGGGTTAAGGTACTCAAACGCAACCACACCTTTGAGCGTAAAGCATAATTATGGGGTTTAAAATTAATCAGACACTTTAAATTTCCTATTTTTAAATAAATATTTGTAAAAAGCAATCTTCAAAATCTTGAAAGACAAATTATAATCCAGTTTAGTATATTAATAGAAAACCCATGAATCAGTACTCAGCAACATATAAAAACACTAAAAGTAAATTTTCGAACAAATTTGATAAATTTTAATTAAATCAACAGCCATACTGGATCCGCCATTTTGAATTTTCAAAAACTAAGGTCATATTTGTAATCATCGACCTAAAAAACCCCCATAGGGCAAGTTTTGAACGAATTAAATGAATTTTCGAAAAATTGACTGCCATATTGTATCCGCCATTTTTAATTTTTAAAAACTTAGGTCATATTAGTAGTCAGCGACCTTGAAAACCCCCGAGTAACCATTTTTGAGCGATTTTAAAGAGTTTTAAAATTTGTCCACTATTTTGCTTCCGCCATTTAAAATTTTTTAATTCTAATCAAAATCTAACTTCGGGTTTGTATTAAGCGACCCCTGAAACGTTTAAAAAAGTTTCGTTTAATTTTTTTCCATGGATTTTGTAATTTTTATTAACGATATTATTTGTCGATTTGTGATTTTGTTAACTTTCTTCGCTTGTAATTAAGCCGCCATATTGGATTTTCAAAAACGCCCACCTGTTATTAAAAGTACACGAGTGTACGTATTTTTTAAACCCTTGAACGTCTTTTTTCATTGCGCCAATTTTTGGCCACATCTCTGTTTCTGTTGACGTGGAACGTCCCATATATACTTATGGTGACTGATAAAATGATCGAGGAACGACAATTCAGTATAATATTTCCTTATATTGATTGTGTTTAATTCATCAAATTAAGTTTAATTGTAATAAAGGATAAAAATTTGTTTTAATTAATATGTACATAATTAAAATTCATAAAATTCAAATAATTAAATGCTATTACTTTTCAGAAGTTGGTAGCAGTAAATAATATGGCGTTGCATCCAAGTACACAGTGCTTTACGTAAAGTTGTGTTTTACTGCGTTTCGTTAGCATTTTTTCAAAACTGATTTGCTTCTGCGTTTTTCTCGTATTTATTGATATTTTTTAAAATTATTTGATCCTTTTAAAGTTTATTTTTAACTTTTTCATTGCTCATTTTTAACTACTTCTTTGTTTATATTTCTCCGTTAACTTTTTTCTCAATATGAAACATGACATACTAATTCATTCCAGCGTTGTCAGTAACAGAAACAAGAACTATGGAATAGTCACTGTAAAATTATGGTATTTTCATCTACCATTATGGTACGCCTGCGCGTAATGCCATGTGCATAGAATAAGGAGAGATCGACTTACACAAAGCTTTATACACAGTGTAGGAACAAATTTTCACTGTATTTACCTTTAAAATTTGCGTCACTTAAATTGTATTTAAAAAAAATAAAAATAGTTATTAGTTACTTAATTATTTAAATTATGTGCTTATTAGTAAAATGCTAGTAGAATACAAATTTCTCTTTATTATAAATATGCCTTTTTAAAAAAAGTTTTTTCCCTTTTTGAGTTATATCTGTAAATAAATAATTAGTTTCTTTTATATTTTGCTATGATTATAATAATAATATTGAAAGATAAAAATGCATATCGCTTTTACGTGTACATATAAAATAGATAAATTAAAGGTTTTCGATATTGTAAGAATTTTTTATTACAATTTTAATTTGATGTAATAAAACATTTACAATAGTAGTTACAAAATACAGAAGTATATAACAAAGAATAATTCATATTATTTCAATCAAGTAACTGTTTTATATTATACTGTTTCTTTTTTATTATTTAGTTATTTAAATCAAACTCACTTTAGCTTTAAAGTTAACAATCACAGATAACATCATTATAACTTTTTAAATTAAATAAAACTCACTTTATCTTAAACGCTAATATTACAAACATGTGAGTCTTAACATATTTATATTCTTATACTTTTTACAAAACTTTTTAAAACTTTGTTTCTTTTTTCTCGATTTTTAAAATTAAATAAAACTCATTTCAGCTTCAAAACTGATATCACAATCGATATTTTCGTTTACGTCCAAAGATTCATTATCTCTAGCGAAACCGGTATCGTTTGTCTTAGTTTCTTTGGTGGTTACTTTAGGTCCATAAATATTAGAAGTAGTCATGCATTTCAGCATTTTTTCTGAAGGTTCGAAATTACTACATCCTACTCCACTAACGCATTCCGAAGCATATAATAGCCCTTGCAAAGTGCTAGAAATCATTTTATTTCTAGATTTTGTTTTTACTCTGTTTACTTTTGAAAATGTTCTTTCACACGACACATTTGAGTGAGGCAAAACTAAAGTGTCTAGGACAAACTGTCCTAACATTTTATATTCTTGTTCTCCCAGAAGATTTTTTGCTTCTCTTACATTGTACCAAAATATATCTGGAAATTCTGAAGAGAATTCTTTAAAAGCTGGTTCCAGTGGCAACTTTCGCCATTGATCATCTAAAATTTGTGTTAAATTTAAGTCATTCGAAGCAACAATTCGTGGAAGTTGTTCAATAAGTGGCTGAATACTATTAGGCCGCTGTACATTTGAAGTCATAGCTAAGTTTGAATTAAACCAACACAGTTTTAACAATAAATTATTTTCCGAAAAATCATAACGCTTTTATTTCAGAGCAAACTTTTATGAGCATTTGACGACATCGATACTTAAAATCAGTAACTTCATTCTTTTTGGATGTATATATAGGATCTTTCAGATTTGTCATGACTTTAACACCAAAGTATACATTATCCAAATGCATGAAATACCTTTCATTTGCTGGATCAAGAACATCAAGTTTAACAGTATTCAGTTTTTGTCTATCCATGTAAGCTTGCAGTAATTCTGTATATAAAAGTCTCATTTTAGAATCAAGACACGTTATCACAACTTTTTCGCTCTGAAAATATTCATTCGTTCCTACAATTTTGCTCAAAATCCACTCTAAGAAATAATAAAATAACTTTATAATAGGATCGTTAAGAGTATGATAAATGGATTCAGCTGTTTTCAAGCGTTCGTCATACCACTTTGCCGTAAAATACAAACGGAGAGCTTCCCATTGCTCTAAAATCCGCTTAACTACCTGTAAATTTATTAAAATATTTTAAATGTATTTTATGTATTATTAAATACTAGAAAACTATAGAATTCCAAATTTAGTAATTTCATATTTATTGAAATTTTTAAATTAATAATAATTAAAAAAACAAAATTATTATTATTAAATAAATTAAGTAATTTGTTAATAAAGTATATTTTTTATTTACTTGCAAGTGTGACAACCAGCGAGTCGTTGAAAGTCTTAAAATTTTACGTGGCTCAACTTCACAAAATATTTGGAATTCTTGAAATTGTGCCTGCCGTTTAGAACTGTGTTTAAAAAAGGTGAAAATATTTCGTGCTAAATCTTCACATGCTCTAGGTAGATTTTTGCATCCTTCACTGGCGCAAATTGAAAGTGAATGACAAATACATTTTAGTATTGTTAATCCGGGTAGAAGATTTTGTAATTTAGTTGCAACGCCATTATAATCCCCAAACATGGTATTGCATCCGTCGCTAGCAAATCCAATCAAATTTACGAGGGGGATGGAGTCGCCTTCTAAATTTTCAATTACTTTTTCAAAAATTCGTGCAGCAGTTGCACCTTTATTTGCTTCGTCGGGATCTTCACCAGAAAAAAGGTTAATTAATTTCCAAAAGCAAGACTTAACTTTTTGTTCTACTTCATCAAAATAACGGACACAACAACATAAATTTTTTATAGTTCCAATATCAGTAGATTCATCAATAATCAAGCTAAATTTCGATACTTTTAACAAAGAAGCGATATCTTCTGCGTGACATTTTCCAATAACATTTTTAATTATTCCTGTAGCATTTGTTCTATCCAACACGACATTCTTTGCTACAACGGAGTCTGGAAAAGCAGATTTACAGGTACCTACTAGATGATCAGCTGTCCTTAATGCCAAATTATATTCTGCTATGAAAGAACATATCTTTATTTCAGCTTTTTTAACATTTGTCTTAAATTCTTCTTCCTCTTTACTTTTAGCATTAGATACTTGTAAAATGTTTTAATAGAAACATTTGGCACTCCTAAAGAAGAATTAAGATCAAAGTTAAATAACTATAATTGCATAATAATAACACTACTCTTAATTTTAACAAGGCAATTCTTCATTTTAAAAACGATAAAAAATTTATATTTCTAATAATTAATAAACTTTTAATACCTTTAACAATGCTTAAATGTTTTTTTCCTTTTGCGTGTAATTTTATGATTGAAATATCGGCTTTAAACTCCGATTTGCAAAGAATACACTGTGCTTGTCCGGGTTTCCCGACAACTTGTCGCAGCCACTGAGAGAGGTTAGGATCTTTCTCCCAATCTTTTCTATAATTTTGTATTCTTTTTATTTGTTTACTCGCGGACTCATTTCTTATTTGCTTCTTTCTTTCAGGCGTTGAATCCCGTCGCCTTTTTAAAGTATTTTTTGACGTTGACATTTTTATTCATATCTCATAATCATAATCCAAACAATTTACTCTCTACTGATAGACACTAATATGAAAGAAAACACTTAACAAAGCTGTTTATAAACTTATTTGAGAATTCGTCTGCTTAAAGCAGTATGATTGGTGGATTCCAGTATTACCGTTAGAATCGACCAATTAACGAATATATGTAGCTTAACGCATTCGTAGTGCCCAAGGATGCGTAGGTATATACAGCACAGAATTGAAAACAAACTTATGGTGAAATCACATGAATCTATCAAATGCAGCTTTTGACGAATTCATGTGATTTCACTTTTAATTAAATTTGAAAAATGATAAGAAATTTCATCAATTAGCAAAATTATGGTACATTTAATGTCAATAGTAAATCAGCTATGGTACATGGTACAAAGCTCAAAATTATGGTACGAATAAATAGTTATGGTACGGGTTGGCAACGCTGATTCATACTAATTTTTGTGCAGAATTTTATAAAAAAAATTTAATTAATCCGTTCGCAATTCGTTCGAATTTGATATGAATTTCGTTTGAAAATCTGTCGATTAGTTCAAGAAGTTGAAAAACCAGACTTATTTATTACAATGACATGTAATCCAAAATGGCGTTAATTCTGAAATTTGTATTAAAAAATTTCTATAATTTTTGATTGGTCGATAGGGCAATTAAATTATCTAACGAAAAATCCTATGATGAGAATTTAAGTCTGATCCGTGATATCTTAAGAAAGAACAATTTTCACGTCAAATTTATGTATAAATATATTGAACTTAGATATCATTCTATTATGAATGCAAGGAGACCCATGCCGATTCCTAGTAGTTTTAATTTAAATACATTATTTAAATACATATTTAAAACAATAGTTTTGCCATATAGTAAAGGTGTATCATATTTTTTAAAGAATACGTTTGAAGAGTTTGATGTTAAGGTTTTTTGTACTTACCAGAAGGATCCATTTAAATGATATAGAAAAAATAAGGATCGTACTCCTTTTGAACTTCGTTCGCATGTTATATATAGTGTCCCGTGTGAGTGTGGTTGGGTATATATTGGTCAGACAGAGAGATTTATTAAAGATAGAAGAAGAGAACACAAGAATGACTGCGAAAATGACAAAAGAAAATCGGCTTTGGTGAAATCTCTCATGAGTTAGATCTAAGGTTAGATCATAATGTTAGAATTTTAGAAACTGAAAGAGGTTACCCACGTACAATTTTTAAAGAAATATTTCAAATATTACAAATATTTACAAAGTTGTACTTTTAAACACAAACTAACTAAACTAACTAAACTTTAAACTTTAAACTAAACTTTAACTACTTTATAATAGATTTTAAATGATTAATTCCATGTGAGTGTGGCGCTTTTTGTGTTTTCTTTTTTGAGACTTCTTTTTTGGGAGATTATCGTAAGGTGATCTATTATATGGACAAGGTAACCTCGAATTAAAAATGTGCAATGTCATAATAAACATGTGACCACAAAATGAGGGGAAGGTCTTGAAAACGCCTCTTCTATTTAATTATATTATTTTTGGTATTTGTTTTGTTGTAAATTTGTAAAAAGTCTTTTTTTATATTTGAATAAATTTTGGCATGATTGATGAGTTTTGAGGTTATCTTTTTATAGTGTGTGTGTGAAAGAATTTTATTTAATATGAATTTTTTTTCACAGTTGGTAATGCTCTGAGAAGGCTTTTCGTCGTGGAGTGAAAGTTTAGCGAATTGATGAAAATAAAAAACATCTGATCAGAAGAATAAAAAGTTTTAACATCTTTTTATTGTTACAAATTGACTGATAAACACTTATAACATATTTTATTTAAAAAAACTTGGAATATATGTTTCATTCCTAGCAATGGTTAATTGTAATTATGGTTTTTAATTTAAGGTTATGTAACTTGCGAATATTCTATTTCGAAATTTTTGTAACTTTTTAATTATGTACTATTTCACCTATCAACAGCAAGTTGTATGACATGTTTTTTAGGCTTTCATGGATTTATAGTTCGAAGATAATTAAACACAAATATATAGCTGTTCAAATTTTCAAACAGACAATTAATCGAAAATAAAGCTGTTCAAATTTTTCTCTTCTTCGCCTGTTGTATAATACTGTAGTAATAACAAAATAAAATGCAACCAGTCAACAAATCTAAACGTTTCTATAAATTTACAGAGCAACTTGGTGTGGAATATCGTAATATAGAAAAATTTTAAACGGATTCGCAAGTTATCTGTCAAACGTGTCAAAGCACCTTTTCCATTTCCTCAGGTGGAAAAAATGACATTGTCAGACACAATGCTTCAGATAAGCACAAAAATGCTCTAAAAGAATTGGCATCCAGTAATCAGGTAACAGATTACTTCAGAAAAAAGGACATTTTCGGGTCCAAAGGAAAGGAACTTACCCGGCAGAAGCTGTTTTTTGTGATCATACAGTCACTCACAATCATAGTTTTAGATCAATAGATTGTACCAGTAGAGTAATACAATTTCTTTTCGAAAAAAAATTTGCCTGTAAAAGAACAAAGACTGAAGCTATCATTGTAAACATTTTAGCACCTCATGCTGTAATGATTTAAAAAAAAAATTGTCGTCTGCTTCGTACATTTCTATTTACACTGACTCATCGAATCATTAAGATTTAAAACTTTTTTACCGGCAGTAGAACGAATTGTCAAAATATTTGACGCGTTAAAATCTTATTTTTTATCTTTAGACAAATGTCCAATTGTCAGGTATCGGTTACTCATGAGCAAATGGTGCGTACATTGAATCTTCAAATAAACGAAAATGATTTATTTGACGAAGTTTCTTATGCAGGAGAATATGCTTTAAACGAAGTTGATAAGTGGAACGAAGAAAAACTCGCTGTTGACCAAAGATGGGTTGAAATATTTCAACACTTTCAGACAAATCATGTGCCTTATTCAAATATTATTAAACTTATTGAATATTGTTTATGTCTTTCTGGAACAAATGCTCCAACTGAACGAGTTTTTTCTGGAATAAATAAAATCTGGACTTCAGAAAAATCTCAGTTAAACGTTAGCACGCTAAAAAATACGTTGTTGGTTAAATATAATTTAAATGGAAGCTGCGAAGAGTTTTACCAGTTTGTTAAAAGTAATGATGATCTTTAAAAAAAATCCAATTGTCTTAAAAATATGTTATGTAATGTCATAAATGAAGCATAATATAGACATGTAAATGCCATAAAACGCGCGCTGTTTCAATTCCACTCCAATTTACTCGTACAAATTCCCTGTAGTGGGATTATGCTTAACACTAGCACTATATAGAGAATTTTACTATTTAGAGCTTAAAACTAAAATTTAAATATTATTTTTTGTTGCTAATATAATTAATAATCATATTTATTTGCTATTTTCTAAGAAAATTATAAATACAAGTTGGAATATTAAAAATAAAACGAATATAACCCTCATAGTTAGCATTTTGACATGAAATTTTGTCAAAATGCTACGCTTTATAGACTAAATTTTTGCATAGCACTTAAAACAATTGAAAGATTAATTTTAAATAAAACTTTTATCTGGAAATCATATACACGGTGGTCATAAAAATAATTCTTATTTGCAAAATATTAATACATGTATGTTGATAATTTTGTCTCTTAAATAATTAATTTGAAGAAAAGAACTTTCTATTAAAATGTTAATTTTATCAAGAAAAACTATGTACTTACTTTGACTTCATCTATATATATATATATATATATATATACATATATATATGATACTTTTGTCTGTACATTGCTCAGAACTTAAAATTTAACACATACTTATTCATTTTGAGCATCCAGGATTCCAAAAATGCCTATAAAAAATTTCGTGTATGTATGTCCGTATGTAACAGAATCTTTGTTTGCGAATCACTTAAAAACGGCTCAACCGTTTGAAACCAAACTTGGCAGAATGTTGAATTTTAGGCCAAAGAAGGTTTTTAAATTTACATATTTGAAAATTATTAATTAGAACAGGAGATATTAAAATTTTTCAAAAAATCCAAAAATTTTCAAATTTTACCTTTTTTTAAAAAATGCTTTTAAACTTTGTATAATTGAGTATAACATGTTATTTAATCACATTCTAGAATAGATTTTAAAAAAAAATGTCCTATAACTAAGATGAAAGTATAAACATGATTTTAAAAAAATTCAAAAAATCGCAAATATCAAATTTTTATATTTTTTAATGAATTGCTTTTAAACGATCTGTAATTGATTGTTACATATCATTTGGTCAAATTTTAGCATAATTTTTCAAAAAATTGTGTCCTATAACTAAGATGTAAAGATAAAAACGTTTTCAAAAAATAGAAATTTTTTAAAATTTAGATTTTTTAATGTATTGCTTTTAAACGATCTATAATTGAGTATAACATGTTATTTAGTCACATTTTAGCACAATTTAGCAAAAAATACTATTCCATTTTTCAGATGTAAGTATAATAATGTTTCGGAAAATTAAAAAAAACGAAAGAATTATCTATACAATTTTTGGAAAAATTATGCCAAAATTTGACCAAATAACTTGTAACAATGAATTATTATAGATCATTTAAAAGCAATTCATTAAAAAATATAAAATTTGGAAAATTTCGATTTTTTAACTTTTTGAAAACATTTTTATACTTACATCTTGGTTATAGGACATTATTTTTGGCAAAAAATTTTTACATTTTGATAGATTGCAGTAAATTAATCAGTTATGACTTTTGTGAGATATATATAAACAATAAATTTACATATTTTAAACATATTAATTAGAACGGGAGGTATTCAATTTTTTCTAATCATTTAAAAAATGGAAAATTTTAAATTTTTTAATATATATCTTTTAAACTTTTGACGTCAAAATAATGGAATTTAGAAAGTAAAAAGTTTTGTTATTTTAATTCTAGGTTTAACTATTATGGATGTTTTGAGCATTGTAAATGCAAAAGTTAAACAGAGTGTCTATTATTATTTTTGTGTAACAAATTGTCCGGTTTTTCCCATCTTTGTCCAAATTTTTCCAGGTGTATATTTTCTCATAAAATATACATTTTTTTGATAAGAATAAACGATAAATAAAACTACAAATGGCTACAAAAATTCACATATTTTATGAAAATACTCTTCGACGGGTTTTTGTTTTTACAAATACTTTTAACAGGGGTTCTACCAACTGGGAAAAAACAAGAAATATGCAGGAATTTTATTTAATCGGGAAAAATTGTGAATAATTTAGCTTGCAATATAGGTCTTATTTTAGATTTAAGCAATTATGATACAATTAGTTCGAATTTGACTTTACTATAACTCCAAAAACTGGTCGAAATTTAGGATTAACTTATAATACTATAATTAAATTTCTACAAATAATTGACAACAATTGTTTTCTGCATTTTGATAAATAAAAAATTAATCATTTGATGGTAAAAAGTCAATCACTGTTTTAAAATAGTAACATTTTTATAATGAAATAGTTAATGGTAGCTAATCATAATTTCTCCAGTCAAATTAAATTACCCACTATTTCCTATTTTTCGAGACTGGTAGACACACTATTAAATGTATCTGTAGAAACTAAAACCCGTCGAAGACGGGTACGACAGCCAGTTTGAAATAAATCCATTGGCCTCCCTATTGATAAAAAAAATTTTTACGATGATGACTTCAATCAGATAGAATGAGTTAAAAAATAAATAATAATCTATCGTAAATTGTGATAAAGGTTTTGTGAAATATAAACTTTTAATTACCGTAAACTTTTCGATTTATTTAGTTAATAATTATAAAAAATGTTTTAATAAAATCCATTTATTTTATTATTATTTGTTTTATAGTGCTTAATATTTTCTAAATTTTAAAATGTTGTTAACGTTAGTTTTTAAATTATTTTAAAAATATTAAGTAATATTAATGGTTTAATAATTATTTTGTTTAAAAATTCTGAAAATTGGTGACAGCGAAAGAATATTGTCAAATCAAATCAATTAAAATCTATTAACAAAGAACTTAAATTTTATAATTGTATGTTTTCAAAAAATTTTGAAAATTGACGAAAAGAACGACTGATAGTAAATATGTTCGGTAATCGCCACTCAGATGAACGATCATTACCAGAAATATTGTAATTGTATTATATTATTTTTATTGGAGTGATTTTTTCACATTTATTTTTATTTTGTTGTATAAATCATTATTGTAATATTTAATAAAGAGTTTATGAAGTGTAAATAATTTTGAGTTCATTTATACTTATTTTCACCCTAGCAAAAAATTGTTATTATAATTCAATTTTTGCGTTGAACATAAACGTTTTTACAACTTTAAAAACATGTTTTCATTTAAATGTAAAATTTTAACAATCAACTTAAAACAAACTTTGTACTAAGAAATTATTTCGACAGAAAAAATTTCAAAAAAGTTTAAAAATACAAAAAATTTTGCAGAATTCTATAAAAATGTTTTTAATTTATTTATTTATTAACAATATAAACGGGATTTTTTTACAGAATGAACCTACAAGGTTGAATTTTTTTTCTAATTTAGACATTTTCGTAGTTTGTTAAAAAAGTATCTTCTATTTCTTTTACTTATATTAATTAGTATTTAAACAATTTTGTTTTTTTCAACAAATAAATATTTATTTTTTACTTAGGTTACCGTAATTTAACAATTTTCACACGTAATTTAGTAATATTTATACTGTGTACTGCACAAATTGGTTTCTTGCACTTCATGCAAAGTTTACGTGTACTCCTTTATCTGTAATAATAAAAGATTTAGTAAATTGCAAAATTAGGAAAAAACTGCAAATTTCTAGGTGTATTTTAGAAAAAGTTGGTAAATAACAACAATAGTTTGTTTAAAAATTGTTTAAACAATAGTTAAATTTTTATTCAACTTTTTTTCTTTATCAGTAATTATATAAGATTTAGTTAATTGTAAAATTAGGAAAAAACTGCAACTTTCTAGGTGCATTCTGGAAAAAGTTGGTAAATAACAACAATAGTTTGTTTAAAAATTGTTTAATCAATAGTAAAATTTTTATTCTTTATCAGTAATTATGTAAGATTTAGTTAATTGCAAAATTAGGAAAAAGTGCAACTTTCTAGATGTATTCTGGAAACAGTTGGTAAATAACAACAATAATTTGTTTAAAAATTGTTTAAACAATAGTTAAATTTTTATTCTTTATCAGTATTTATATAGGATTTATTTAATTGCAAATTTAGGAAAAAACTTCCACTTTCTAGGTGCATTCTGCGAAAAGTTGGTAAATAACATCAATGAATTGTTTAAAAAATAGTTTAATTTTTATTCAACTTTTATTCTTTATCTGTAATTATAAAAGATTTAGTAAATTGCAAAATTTGGAAAAAACTGCAACTTTCTAGGTGTATTTTGGAAAAAGTTGGTAAATAATAACAATAATTTGTTTAAATAATTTTTTAATAATAAAACATAAATGTTTTATGTTATAAATGTCATAAAACATTATTAAAATACAGTATTTGTATTAACACATAATTATATTCAAATTGTTTGATGGATTTTAATCGTTTTGGGAACATAATAGCAAAAAAGCGTTTGGACACCCCGGGTGGTCATTTGGTAGTCCGCGTATACAAAAATTATTGGTAGCGTGAAGGTTAACAAAATGTTATTTAAGATAATGAAAGTTTTATTTCTGAACTTTATAGGATATAAGGTTTAAGAAGTAAAATTAAATTAATTTAATTAAATTGTAATAAAATAATTTTAAAAATATTAAAATATCTAAAAGTTTAATTTAGCAGTCCCTTTTGTAGGGTATGAACCGAGGTGAGTTGTAACAAAGCCGATTTTTGAAGAGCTATGTTTTAAATTTTATTTTCATATGATAAAGAGTAACACATTAATAAAAATGTATTTTTCAAAAATTTATTAACAATCATAAATAAATAAGAATATACTTATAGCTTTTTTCATAGTTTTTCGGAAATTGCAATTTAACCGTCTTTTGTTTTTCTGTGAAAAAAATTCCGTAAGCAAAAGAACCGTGAATTGATACCGTACTGTAAATTAAAAATAGTGATAGTAGAATATCGTTATAAAATTCTTAATCATAGAAACGATATTCATTTATACCGTAAACTCGTGTTACTATCACTGGATAATATAACTTTTACGAAAAGTAAGTATAAGATGTATATTATTTGCAAAACTTAAATAAATTAGTTGTAGATATATATAAATTCAGTAAAAAAATTCTGTTTCTTCCATATAGTGTCCAAACAATTCGAAGATAAAAAAGATGTTCTCGCATGACGTGTAGTCAACATAAAATAATAGTGGTTACAAACATCACATACGTATGTTACGTTACTAACATCACATACGTAAGTTACATAACTAACATCACATGCATAAGTTACGTAACTAACATCAGATACGTAAGTTACGCCAGTCGTTTAAGTTACGTATCTCACGTAATTGATTCACTAATGGTCATGCTTTGATTTATACATCGCACCTAATAATAACATTACCGAGAAGGTAAGTTACTTTTCCTCCCTGCTAATGACGTCAGCGGGAGGAAAAAATCAACTTTTCTCCTGCTTGACAGGTAGAAAATGGTGTTCTTTCGGTGCGTGTGTTAGAAAAAATAGATTTTCAGGAGAAGCAAATTATAAAGAGTGGATCGAATTGACTAATTTATTGAATAAAGATAACCCTTGAAGTGCAAGAGAAGAAGAAAAATGTCATAAGGTTAAATTATTTGCTTAATTAATAAATATATTAGGTTGTCTCGAAAAAAAAATTTTCGAACTAAAAAATGTTTTTAATCGTATATACCTAATTAAAATTTCAATTTAAAATTTATGCATTTTTAAATTCATTTAAAATATTACACTTAGATTATAAAATTATTTATTACAATTAAAATTATAAAGTATAAAAATTATTAAATTATTTAGCATTTCTTTTTAAGTTAGAAACCTCAATTAAAATTTACCACCATAAGAGTAAATGTTTCAAAAATAATTTTTAATTGCAAATTAAATGTAATAACAAATTATAAAAAATACGAGGGGGTATTTACTTGTGTATTGGCGTGTACGTTTCTCACGTAATAGTCATGTAATAGTCACGTAATAGAGTGTAATAGATCATTATTACGTCAGTGTAATACCACATTATATAGAAGTAATATCATGTAATAATCGGTAATACCATGTAATAGTTGTGTAATAGCCTGTAATACGAGTAAAAGCTGGAAAATTTGGTGTATTAGAGTGTACACCTTTTTAACCAGTAATTACCCCCTCGAAAAAATAGTAACTAAAATAAGTATATTATTTAAAAATATGTATAATGATTATGTATGATTATGTTTGCGTTTAATTTTTTAATATTTAAGAAAGTGCTTTCTCTTATTATTTCTTTTTTAATATCAATTACTTTCTCTTTAAAATGTCACATTTCTTGTACTAAAAAATCAGTATGAAAAATTTTTAATAGTGTTTGCTGTCAATGTTGAAGAGAGCCAATGTTAAGAACTCGAAAAATTTGGAGCTAAATGGTTTTGAAAAACGGCTGTTATTCGTAATTGAAGCTAAAAAATAGAAGTTTTAAAAAAAAAGCTTTTGTAAGTAAATTATAACCAAAATAAATACAATTTATTTATTTAATAAATAAATATAAAATTCAAGAAAAGTTAAAATTTAAATTTACTTTCTTTTTCTTACAGATCAAATCTGAATGACAAAACAGGTTAAATTACCTTTTGTTCTTCGAATAAATTTATTTATTGTCGTCAAACAAATCCCTTACAATGTTGGAATATTAACCACTTCAGCGGCATGGCGTTCCAATTGGCGTCGCATGAGTTGGTGACAGAAGCGGCAAAAAAATGCGTAAATGGCGTTCCTATTTAAACTTAATTCCTAAATTCTGTAAACAAATTAAGTTTACCAAACCAAATGTTTGGTATTATTATTTGAGATTATGAATCTTAAATGGATTTTTAAAAATTCAAATAGGCGGATTCAAAATTGTGAACTATTTTGGGTGAATATTGGAACGCCATTCGTAAAAAGTATTAAAAATTGGCTACATTAAAACCTTTTTAAAACCATTTAAGATCTCTAAAAAATAATTTTTTCTTGTCCTATTCACCTTCATTTATCTCAAATAATAAATAACATTTGGTTTGGTAAACTTAATTTGTTTACAGAGTTTAGGAATCAAGTTTAAACAGGAACGCCATTTTCGCATTTTTTTGCCGCTTCTGCCACTTACTCATGGAACGCCAATTGGAACGCCATGCCGCCGAAGTGGTTAAGAATAACCCTAGGACGTTCTGAGAAAACCATTTGGACTCACTTCTTCTTTCTTGATCATTAGCATTTACTTTTATTAAAAAACAAATCATAATTATTTAATTTTTTTACATTCTTTCTTTTATATGACATTGAGGTAGATAAAAATTAATTAATCATATTGATGAAAGTTTTTAATATTGTTTTTCTCAATTTTATTAAAAGAAAAGAACATGTATTAGCTACTTCTCCACCACAAATATGCAGTAAAATTTCTACTCTGCTCTCTCCTAGTATTTAGTTCGTTTACATAAATTCGATGATTTTCAAATAATAAAATATTTACATGCAAAAATTGTTAAAACCTTCACAGGAATTCAATTTTTTAAATAATTCTTATAAAACTTGTTGTATAAATAAAATTATTCTCTCAAGTAAGAAAATCATTGACAGAATTTCTATTATTTTTAATAGAATTTTAAACAATTAATCGTTCCATAAATGATTTAATTTTTTTTAAATAATGGAAATCCTGTAGTACTTTTTAATAAGAATTACTCTTTTGAATAATTTTACTTAAGGAAGAATCCGACAAACATTCGGAATCAAAATTAGTCCAATGTCGTAGTTTCGTATTTAAAAAAGAAGTTAAATTCAATTTTAAATTCCTTTCGGCAGAATCTTCAGGAACTCTTATTAGAGTTTTTATGAATGATTTTAATTAAAAATTTGGAAAATAATTGAATTGTTGAGAACAGTTTAATTATTTATAAAGATAATTGAAATTTTTAGAATTCAAAAAACTTTTGAAACTTAATTACTTTTGAAAATAGTTTAATTGATTTTTAGAATTTTATAGAGATTTATAAAAATAATTGGATTCTTGTGAAGAATTTTTTTTAAAGTTAATATTCAAAAGAATTTAATAAATCTCAAGAATTTTGCTATATATGGAAATAATTGGATTCTTTCACCCACTTTTTTCAACAAATTAGTGAAAGAAAGCAAAAAAAAAAAATTTTTTACAATGATTCAATTATTTTTTAATGAAATTCTAATTAACTTACTCGATACTTTAATTTATTTGAATAATTCAAGAATTAAATAGATAACACAGCCCTACAAATCTAAACTTTTTTTGTCGAATGAATGGGACCAAGTGTTTCCAAAGGGAATTTTTGCCCTGAAGATTTCATAATTTAAGTACGTTTTTCCAAAAATTATTTGTAAATATGGAGTCAATATATTGTAAATATATTCTTAACTAGTTCGCTATTAATTTCAAACATAATGATGCCCAAACACACTTTTAAAATTAATTTAAATACATAATCTTAATTTTAAAATTGGAAAAAATTGTTAAATCAATAGTTAAGAGAAATTTATTAATTCTAATTAAGTACTTCCATTTTGTAATAATACTTTATTTTTTTGTTCAAAATAATTACCTCTTAGTATTTTAATTGTCAAAATGTTTAAACGGTTATGTTATGAAATTATTGTAACTTTTATATTTTAATACACCAAATTAAAACAAGACAGAAACCATGTATGGTTTCAATGTTTCGCATTTAAAATTTATTTTTTGTCACTGTCGGTTCTGATGGTACTTTCCACAGGGGCTGAAAGGTTTTTACAAATTGTAAAAAGCCTTCTAAAGCTTATAATAATACATTTTGCTTCCTCGTGAGGAAGCTTTGCAGTCGTTTAATTTACAAAATTTTTAAAAATCCTTTTGACAAATTTTCTTCTATATGGGACTATGTTATATAAGACCCTGAACAATTGTCCGGAAGTATGTATGTGTGTGGATCCCGATTTTTGTGAACACGATAACTCGAAGAGGTTTTAACGAATTTGGCTAAAATTTACCAGGTATATTTATCATAAAAATATCTCGAACTGGATTGATAGACTTTAAAAAATTCTCAGAAAAAATTTTTTTTTTTACTTTTTTCTAAAAAAAATTTTTTTTTTAAATTTTGGTTATTGAAGTTGGTTATTGAAGTTAATATATAATAAAATCTTATTCTTTGCATCAAGACGAATCGATTGGTATATAAAAAGTATATATTGTATTTAAATTTATAAAATTAAAACCAATTACAGACACAAAATTTGCATTTTTAATAAAAATTTATTTTTTCTTAAGAATCATGTTGCTGTACAATAAAATGTTATTATTTATTGAAAAATAAATCTAAAATCTTATTCCTTGCATCAAGACGAATCGATTGATGTATGTAAAATATATATTCTATTGAAAATTATAGTATTAATTACAATTAAAAATGAAAAATTCATTTTTTTATTAAAAATTTTATTTTGTTCATTTAGGATTAAAACAAATTTTATAAATATTTTTTCGATTTTATAAATATTAGATCGTATTAGAAATTACTTAAAAATTGAATATACTTAATATACTTAATTTTAATTATAATAAATATAATAAATTTTTAAAATTAATTTTTAATTAGATTTGAAGACAACAACATGGAAAATATGTCAATACGTGACAATAAGTTAGTGCTTCCTCCACGAGGAAGCAAATTTTTTTGCTGATCGTATAGAGGAAGCAAAATTCTCATGTAATGAACATCTGGATTTACAACTTGTTTAGAATAGTTGTTCACATAAGTCTCCACATAAAAAGTTTCAGTTTATTAGGTTATGTTTTATTTTAAAAAAATTTATTTTGTGACATAACATATTTATTTAAATAATTCACATTTCTAACTGAATTTGTTTTTAACAAACAAGTATGAGCACTTAAATGTATTGATTAATTCAGTTTTATTGAGACACCCGGTAATAACATTTACAAAACTGAACATAGCTGAAGGCGCTATATAGTGAAGCGCTATTTAGTGTAGGTGCTAACTGTAATCCCACTACAGTTCCTGTTTTCTTGTGGAAAATTACCTTTTTAGGGTTCCGTACATCTTCGGTGTACCGACGGAACCCTATTGGTGAGACTCTTGTGTCCGTAGCCAAATCGTGTCCCCCCCTTAGCGGCTAAACTATTTGACCTAGAGAGCTCAAATTCGGTACAGATACGTACTTTCGCGTGTAGATTACAGAAAAATATAGAGAATGTGATTGGAGGTGATGGCCATAGCGTTGTCAAGGAAATAACAAGATTTTTGGCCAAAAATGCACAAAGAGTAACCATTCCCCCCCTTAACTTCTAAAGTATTCAACGTGGAGGGCTAAAATTTGGCATACTGGTGTATTTTAACGCGAATATTATAAATTATTATAAATTCTAATTGTTAAGAATTTTTTTAAAACTAATCATAATTGTTATTAACAATTTAGTGGATTAATTATAAGTTGTTTGTTTTCTTTAACTTTTAGTAATAAAAATCCACTTAATCTTTTGTATTTGAGACCCAAAATTTAATACCAGTTAAACTTATTATTGTGACTACTTATTTGTAATTGTTTAAACAATTTTAGTGATTTTAGTTCCTGTTACCAAAAATTACGAATCAAAGGGTGCAATGTGCACTATTGCTGGTCAAAATAAACAACTATTACATATTATTGTTAATATTTACACAAAGCATTGTTTAACTCCTTCGCAGTCCAGCTAAAAATCGCTTGTGGTCCAAAAACGGTCCAAGAAAAAAAAGTTTCTAAAAACTGTGATTTCATTGTAATTAAGGTTTTTGGAGTCGCAAAATTCGAATTTGAAGTCAGTTTTTCAAAATTTAAAATGGCGGACCCAAAATGTCGAATTCGAAAATTTCAAATTTTATCAGATTTGCATGAAACTTGTTACTCGGGGGTTTTCGAGGTCTCTGATTACGAATCTAATGTCAGATTTTCAAAATTCAAAATGGCGCATTAAATATGGCGGTCGAGAAAATAAAAAATCCAACGGATTTGTTTAAAACTTGTTACTCGGGGGTTTTCGGGGTCGCTAATAACGAATCCGATGTCAGATTTTGAAATTCAAAATGGCGGACCTAAAATTCGATCAAATTGCATGAATCTTGAAATTATCCGCCATATTGGATTCACTATTTTAATTTTGTAAATCTGACATCATATTCGCAATCAGCGACCCCGAAAACCCCCAAGTAACGAGTTTCAAGCGTATTTGATAAATTTTTAAATCTTCATAGTCGCCATTTTAGGTCCACCATTTTGAATTTTGAAAATCTGATTTGAAATTCGGATTCAGTGACCCCAAAAACCTTAGTATGCACTTGGTCATTCAAATCGAATTATGTTTAGTATTTTATTTTTGAGATGGACATATATGGCCACAGACGTAAAGGTGGCACGACTTTTTGTGGCCACATATGGGCCATGGACTGTCAAGGGGTTAAACAATTCTTAATTAGTAATTCTTAATTAAGTGAGTAGCGACGTTGTTTTTAGTTGTTTAAAATTCGTTTTTTTCTAAATGTCGTTAAATGTGATACATTTTTTTAATATTTAATAAAATCAATTGATTAACAAAATGTTTTTAATTAGTTTATCAACGTTAGTTAACAAATTTGAAAAAACGTTGGTTTTAGACTTCGCACTTTAGCTTTTTTATATAATCATTTTTAGTTAATCTATTTTTCTAATGCCTTACTTAAATTAAACAATTACCTACAGTTTGTATTATTATTATTTTTACTTATTTATTTTGTAGTATATTTCTTGTCTTCTATAATAGTAAAAGTATGCTGAAAGTGTATTTTAAAAGAAAAAGCATGTATACATTCAAAAGTTGGCGCTAATATTATGTAGTTGCTGCTTTGTCCGGTAGGGTGCGCCATGTTTGATCTTTCTCACAGGTGAGATGTGTAAAAATTTACTGTAGGTAATTGTTTAATTTGAGTAAGACATTAGAAATTTGGTAATAGGAACTAAATCACTGAAATTGTTTTTAAAAATTGTTTAAACAATTACAAATAAGTAGTCACAATAATAAGTTTAACTGGTATTTAATTTTGGGTCTCAAATACAAAAGATTAAGTGGATTTTTATTACTAAAAGATTAAGAAAACAAACAACTTATAATTAATCCACTAAATTGTTAATAACAATTATGATTAGTTTTAAAAAAATTATTAACAATTAGAATTTGTTTCTAGGTTAGTATTTTAAAAATTTTGGCTTTGGCTGATATAATAATCGCTTTTTTAAAAAATATATTTATTTTTTTAAAAAGTTTTTTTAAAAGTTATATTATTAAGGTGAAAATTTTTTTTTAATTTTAACATTAAATAAACAATTGACAAAATTTAAAAAAAAAAAACATGATCAGAGGCGTTGTGCAGAATTTTATAATCTTTGAATCAAGGCCAAGAACATCAAAATCGGATTATATTTGTGGGCTCTATGTTAATTTGTCCACGGCTGTGTTTTTCGTCCCACTGTGCTATGTAATAATGGCCACAGCATTGTAAAGGAAAAACTAAAAAATTTTGAATTTTTTTTTACTAATTTCTACATTATTGGATCTAATTAATTAAAAATGGGTTTATTAGTATATTTTCACAGTCTGATCACAAAGATATATTAAACAAATGTAATAAAAAAATTTTTTTTAATTTTTTTAGGTAAAATTTTTTTTCTAATTTCTACATTATTTGATCTCCTTAACTAAAAATGGGTTTATTAGTATATTTTTACACTCTGATCGCAAAAAAAGTATTAAAAAATCTAAAAAAATTAGGAAAAAAAATTTTTTATTAAAAAATTTTTTCTTTCTAACTTTCACATTATTTGATCTATTAACTAAAAATGGGTTTATTAGTATATTTTTACAATCTGATCACAAAAAAAATATTAAAAAATCTAAAAAAGAATTTTAAATAAAATAAAAATATATTCGACAAGTGCGAGTTGAACTCGTACTGCAATGGCGGGTTCCGTACACAAATATTAAAACAATTGGATTCATAGGCAAATGGAAAAAAAATATATACCGATTTTTTATTTTTTATTTCCATTTGTTTAACAACAATTGTTTAAACAAATTAACAAAAATTGAAAAATTTTTGAAATTTCTCTCCAAGTCGTATTTTGTTTATTAAATTGTTATAAACAAATTAAGCTGCGTAAAGAGTGTTTCATCCCAAGCATAAACAAATGGAATTTAAGTAAAACTAAAAATTGGATTCATAGGCAAATGGAAAAAAAGATATACCTGTTTTTTGCTTTTAATTTATAATTGTTTAACAATAATTGTTTAAACAAATTAACAAAAATTTAAAATTTTTTGAAATTTTTTTAACGCTAATCGATTCTACGTGAAAAAATAAGAATATTTTGCATGGATCATTTTTCTCTCCAAGTAGTATTTTGTTTATAAAATTGTTATTAAAAAATTAAGCTGGGTAAATAATTGTTGTTAAACAATTTGAAATTAAAAACAAAAAAACAGGTATATCTTTTTTTCCATTTGGTTATGAATCCAATTTTTAGTTTTACTTAAAATCTATTTGTTTATGCTTGGGATGAAACACCCTTTACGCAGCTTAATTTGTTTATAACAATTTTATAAACAAAATACGACATGGAGAGAAAAATGCCCTATGCAAAATATTCTTATTTTTTTACGTAGATTCGATTGGCGTTAACAAATTTCAAAAAATTTTAAATTTTTGTTAATTCGTTTAAACAATTGTTGTTAAACAAATGGAAATTAAAAACAAAAAAACAGGTATATATTTTTTTCCATTTGCCTATGAATCCAATTGTTAGTTTTTTAATACAACGGCAGTTTCTTCATGGGACTTAATGGGTTAATATATTTTTTTATTTGTTTATTTTAATTCTACCATTTACCGATGAATGTTGCAAGTATTGTTTTAATATTTGTGTACGGAACCTATCATTGCAGTGCGAGTTCAACTCGCACTTGTCCAATTTTTATTTTTGCTTAATCATATAAATCAACGAGCGTCCCGAATTGACACTATTTCCATATGGTCACTTTGGACATGATGCATCAAGTACATAATCAACTACTTTTTCTTTACGAATTCTTTTTCAAGAGACAAATTCAAGAGATTTTGTTACCCGTGTTTAATGCTCTGTTATTTCAAAATAATCATACTTTTAATCATTACTATCTCGTTGGTTAAGTTTAAAATAATCCAGAAGTTTTGTATTTTTTTAAATTGAAAGGAATGCTGTTACTATCTTTTCCTTCTGGAATAATAACATTCTGTTCATTTGGCAAATATATGGGTAAGCGATTAACGCTATGAATCTTTTTCCCTAAAGGTTTACTTAGATTTTTCGAAACTTCCTCAACTGGACCAACATATCTATTTTCTTCATAATGATGTATTTCTTTATGAATAACAGTATTATCACCATTCGCAATTATGATAACAATAGATACAGCATCATGCCCTTTGAGAATATATTTATATAAATATTTAACAGAATTGATACTTGAAACTATTTCTACATTAATATGGCAATTAAATATTTCTGAAAGTTTAGGGCAATACGGAACACCATTAGAAATATCAACAATAAATCCATTTGGTCGTTCATACGCTTTATTATTATTTTTTCGACGACAATGGACATAGCAATATTCTTAAATTGTAGTTTCTTCTTGGTAACATTTTGAATTTTTAAAAATATTTCTCATGAATTAAACACCAATCTCCAGAAGGTCCGTGAATATTATTTTGCATTATTATTTTATATAAAATAAGATTAATATTTTCATCAGGAATTTCTGCAGAAATATAACCATTAACACTTTCAACTATTAATATTTTGGAATTTTCTTTCAATATAACTAACACATGAATGTGTGGCAATCCTCGGTTTTGAAATTCAATAACATAAACATAAGATTTGACCTCTCCAGATAATTTGTTGTCAACAATAAGTTTAAGTAGATGTTTTACTTTTAATGCGAGAACCCTAGTTACTATATCAGGTCTATCAGTAGCAGTTTGATAGGGGAATAAATGTTTCTGTGTCTCTTTCCAATTTAGGTTACCCGTCATTCTAATAAATAAATCTGGTCTACCATGACGCGCAACAATAGCCTTCGAATTCTGATATTGTTGCATCATATTGCTAGGTGATCCTATAAAAGTAGAAGGCAATATAAGCGTTCTTCCGACGTGAACATCATTTTTCAACTTATAAATGTGTAAATAATCAATCAGTCCTTTATAAGTTTTACTTATTGAGCTTGATTACTTGCAAAAAATCTTAATCTATGTTTTTCTATTTTTACATAATTGTCAACCACCCATTGTTGAAACAATCTATCTCCATATAAAAATTGATTTAATTCCTTATCTCTTACAGCAATTTTGTATTTAATTTAGGCAGACCTAAAAATAGTATGATTTCTACTTCTGTAATTACTATCACTATGAATCATATTAATATTATAACCCTTATTTCCTAATGGATAAAAAATGTGATAAATCCATGGTTCAACATTCGGATCTATATTGGGTAAGACTCCGTCAGAAAATATGCGATTTGCATGGGGTCTTTGGATAAGGCTGTAATTTGGTAAAATTGTAGTATTAGATACTAGAAACAAATGTGCTAAAAATTTTTTGAAAATTTTGAACTTTGTTGAAGTTACGACATTTTGAATTTTTTTGTTATAATTTTTTTAAATCTTAATATTTCCGAAAGTTTTCGATGAAATTTAATAAAATTTGGAAGGCTTATACTTGACATTATGTTTCTTCTGACTATCACATAAATAAAACAAAAAAAAATTTTTTGCCCAAAAAGAGTTAAAAAAAAAATTTTTTGAAACCGTTTTGCCCGAGCGGGACCGATTTTTGAGTTTTCTTGTCAATTAATAAAATATTCCTTATTCACCTTTCATTTAAAAAAAATCGATGGAGACTCAAATAGTTTTCGAGATATTGCAATTTTTGTTAAAGCGCGACCACGTTTCAGTGACAGCGATGTGTGAATGCCCGGGACGCTTCGCACAGTAGGATTCTTACACTTTACTGTTCCAAATTGTCAAGAGCCTACAAATTTTATCCGATTTTGATGTTCTTGGTCTTAAATGAAAGGAGATAAATTTTCTAAGAGTTTTCCCGATACTGTTGTTTCAATTATTAATTGTTTATATATTTTTTTGTTACTCAAAGTAAACAATTTACAAGAATTTTGAAAAAAATCGTGTTTATTTTTTTATTTTTCCATTCCTCATGATCGAAATCAATTTAAATTAGTCTAGTATGACCACCTGATAAATAATAATGCATAATTCAATTTATTTAAATAATTTCGTTAATTAACAAATAGATAACTCTGGTCCTTCTTAAAAAACTTTTATTTTATACAGATAAATTTATGTTTATTTAAGTAATTTATGTCTACAAAATAATTTCTTCTACAAAATAATCTTTATGTTACAAAATAATTTTAAAGTTAATAATTATCATTGCTATTAACAATTATTAAAAAAAATTGTACCTTTTAGAGACAAATTTATGCTTATATAAATAAAGATATGAGTAAGTAATAAAAAAATGATTAATTAATTTTTAATTTATATTTTATATAAATATAATTGTTAATAACAATGATAATTATTAACTTTGAAATTATTTTGTAACAAAATTGACATAAATTACTTAAATAAACATAAATTTATCTGTAAAAAATACAATTTTTTAAAGAAGGACCACAGTTATCTATTTGTTAATTAACGAAATTATTTAAATAAATTAAATTATGCATTATTATTTATCAGGTGGTCATACTAGACTAATTTAAATTGATTTCGATCATGATGAATGGAAAAATAAAAAATAAACACGATTTTTTTCAAAATTCTTGTAAATTGTTTACTTTGAGTAACAAAAAAATATATAAACAATTAATAATTGAAACAACAGTTTCGGGAAAACTCTTAGAAAATTTATCTCCTTTTATTTAAGACCAAGAACATCAAAAACGGATAAAATTTGTAGGCTCTTGACAATTTGGAACAGTAAAGTGTAAGAATCCTACTGTGCGAAGCGTCCCGGGCACTCACACATCGCTGTCACTGAAACGTGGTCGCGCTTCCACAAAAATTGCAATATTTCGAAAACTATTTGAGTCTCCATCGATTTTCTTTTTTTAAATGAAAGGTGAAATTATAAGGAATATTTTATTAATTGACAAGAAAACTCAAAAATCGGTCCCGCTCGGGCAAAACGGTTTCAAAAAATTTTTTTTTTGACTCTTTTTGGGCAAAAAATTTTTTTTTGTTTTATTTATGTGATAGTCAGAAGAAACATAATGTCAAGTATAAGCCTTTCAAATTTTATTAAATTTCATCGAAAACTTTCGGAAATATTAAGATTTAAAAAAATTATAACAAAAAAATTCAAAATGTCGTAACTTCAACAAAGTTCAAAATTAAAAAAAAAATTTTAGCACACTTGTTTCTAGTATCCAGTACTACAATTTCACCAAATTACAGCCTAATCCAAAGACCCCATGCAAATCGCATATTTTCTGACGGAGTCTTACCCTATTACTAACCAATTTTAATTCCTTTGTAGATTTATTATAAACCGTTGCATAAGATTTTGCTATTTCTCCTTCAGAGTTTGTATTAAAAATTTAGCAACTTCATTAAAACTTTGAAAATTGTATCTATTTTTATCAAAACATTTATTTTTTATTTATTTCAAAACATTACATTTTCAGCGTGATCAGAATGGTCCTTTTCTTCTGCTATTAACATTAATTACATTAGCATTGAAAGAGACAAAAAATAATTATTATACAATCTTATATTCTTTAGAAATAACCAGATTTTTAATGAAGCCCATCTAAAAAAATTTTTAAATCAAGATATTGTATTGAATTTAACCAAAGACCTCCACGACTACAGCAGCAATTAAAACTAACTTGTTTACCAGCAACTTTTTCATCTTTAAAATATTTATCTTGACAATAAGTGCAGTAATAATTCATCGCACCTAATAATTTTCAATATTCAATTCATTTTGAATTTGTTGCTTTAATAGTCCTTCACAATAATATCTTTGACATCGAGTATTCTTTTTTTGACAAACTACTTGTATCACTATTTATACTTTTAAAATTAAGGTTTGCAGCATATTTTATTTTGGATTCGACTTAACGTTTTTTCTTAGCTAAAGTGTGTTTTTCACTTAAATAATTTACGTTATCAATTTTACGTTTTAATTTTTGCCTCTTACGATAATTTTTGAGAATTTCAACTCTACTTAGTTGAAGTGTGTTTGATGCAATATATCCTTCATTTATTTCATTTGGTTATTCTCGGGAAAGAAATCGAAGTGTGTATTTTATTTAAATAATTTTCATTATAAATTTTATGTTTTAATTTTTGCTCTCACGATAATTTTTTTTTCAATTTCAACCCTACTTTGTTTAACTGTTGTTGATGCAATATTTCATTTATTTATTTTATTCACTATTCTTGAGAAAGAAATGGAAGTGTGTTCTTTACTTAAATAATTTACGTTCTCAATTTTACATGTTAATTTTTTCGTCTTACGATAATTGCTTTGAATTTCAGCCCTACTTTGTTTAAGTTTTGTTGATGCAATACTTCCTTTATTTATTTTATTTATTATTCTCGGGAAATAAATTTTATTCTTAATCGAGTTTTTAAAAAAATTTGATTCTGCATACTAAATTTAAATATCTTTTTCATTTAAAAGGCAATTCCAGCCATACACAACTATGCAAGATCTACTATTAGAAAGTTGTTTAGAGGGGAATTTACTTAAACTATTGCTTTTAAACATTAACATTAAATGATTTCTCATATTACAATAATAGTAAAAAATGACGACGTTGCGAAAGCAATTGCATGTACTCCACAAGAAAGACTGTATTCTGGTTGTTGTTCAACAGATGTGAAACCAATGGTGGTTCAAAAGAATATAATCTAATTACATAATTTCTTTGAGCATGATTTAAACATTTTTTATTTAGACTATCAAAAATGAAAAGGCTTTTTCCATCATAATAAGTACAAATCAAATGACCAGACTTATAAGATCCACTAAAAAGTATTTGAATGTACTGCTTACTTTTCTCGATTGGAACTATTAAAACAAGTGTTTGTAAAAACAAAATATTTTGCATATCATAAAAAAATTTGATTGTCTTTTCGATAGCTTTTGAAACTCATACATATGATCATTATTTAGTATTGCACCTTCAGTGACAACAATACTTAAATCATAAGTAGTCAAATCGACAGTTTCTCCTTTGTTAGACATTATTCTTTTATTTTATAAAACTTACTTACATCAAGGAATTAAAATTTAAGGAATAGTAACAGTATATTAGAATTTTAACATTAAGTTTTATACATTTAATTATAAATCTTATTTTATAAATTTCTTTTGTCTAATGTTTCCTAATTTTACCTCTGATAGAAAATAATATTGAATTTACCTATTCCCTCCTTATTCATAACTTTAAAAATTTCCCTTCTACCCAATAAAATCAATGTCCAATTTTGTTTCTTATCCAATATAACCAAATTGCAATTTTTCTTCTTATCCAATTTAACCAATTTTGAATTTTATTCAAAATATGTGACACTGTAGATTTTGAGTTCCTCTTTCACGTACAAAATTCAAAAATACTTTTTACTTGTAGATTTTTTTTATAAATGTGCAGACATGAGCATAATTTGAACCAATCAGGAAAACACAGCTTCTAATACTTTTCCCGTAGAATTCATATTCAGGAGCTAAGGCACGTTTTCTTGTGGACTGTCACATATAACCAATTTCCAATTTTACCTTTTATCCAATATATAACTAAATTCCAATTGTGTCTTTTATCTAATATATAACCAATTTCCAATTCTGCATTTTATCCAATACTAGCTGTCGTACCCGTCTTCGACGGGTTTTAGTTTCTACAGATACATTTAATAGTGTGTCTACCAGTCTCGAAAAATAGGAAATAGTGGGAAATTTAATTTGACTGGAGAAATTATGATTAGCTACCATTAACTATTTCATTATAAAAATGTTACTATTTTAAAACAGTGATTGACTTTTTACCATCAAATGATTAATTTTTTATTTATCAAAATGCAGAAAACAATGGTTGTCAATTATTTGTAGAAATTTAATTATAGTATTATAAGTTAATCTCAAATTTCGACCAGTTTTTGGAGTTATAGTAAAGTCAAATTCGAACTAATTGTATCATAATTGCTTAAATCTAAAATAAGACCTATATTGCAAGCTAAATTCACAATTTTTCCCGATTAAATAAAATTCCTGCATATTTCTTGTTTTTTCCCAGTTGGTAGAACCCCTGTTAAAAGTATTTGTAAAAACAAAAACCCGTCGAAGAGTATTTTCATAAAATATGTGAATTTTTGTAGCCATTTGTAGTTTTATTTATCGTTTATTCTTATCAAAAAAATGTATATTTGATGAGAAAATATACACCTGGAAAAATTTGGACAAAGATGGGAAAAACCGGACAATTTGTTACACAAAAATAATAATAGACACTCTGTTTAACTTTTGCATTTACAATGCTCAAAACATCCATAACACAGGCACACAAAAAAAAGTTGTCTGTTCATTGAACCAGACATACATATCTTATCGTAATTTTGCCCGCTGAAAACGAATCTGAAGTCAGAATTGCTCCATCACCCTCAGTTTTTTTTTAAATCGACAAAACTACCCTTAAATTCAAATTTTATGTAACAAAAATTGAATAACAGATTTCTCTCTAAAACAAAACAATAAATTTATTTACTTTTGCTACAACAAGTCAGAAACAATGTCAACATTGCTTAACCACCCTTTGTTTTTCATTAAATCGAAAAACCTACCCCTAAAATGTAAAAATTCAAAATTATAATATTTAAAGTAAAAACCCGCATTGGTTATCAAAACAACAAAATAAATTTATGAACTTCTCTTTCAAAATTTCAAAAGCAATATCAAAATTACTTTATCACCCCCTGTGTTTTTAAATTGAAAAAACCACCCCTAATATGTAAAAATTCTAAATGTATAATAAAAAAAATTAAAAACCACATTGTTTTTTAAAATAGAACAATAAATTTATGTACTTCTCTTTCGACAACTTAAAAGCAATGTCAAAATTACTCCATCCCTCTCTGTTTTTTTTTTATTTGAAAAACCTACCCTTAAATTCACAAAATAAAAGTTTAAAGTAAAAAAATTAAAAACCACATTGTTTTTCAAAATAGAACAATAAATTTATTTACTTCTCTTTCGACAACTCAAAAGCAATGTCAAAATTGCTCCATCACCCTCTGTTTTTTTAGATTGTAATAACTACCCCTAATATGTACACTGAAAGAAAATGTATATTAAATTTTGTAAAAGTATTTTACAATTTGGAGAAAAAGTGCAACAAACCGAAATTTTGATATAAAAAATACTAAACTTTAAAAAAATATATGTAGAATTTAGTATAGTTATATTAATATATTTAAAATTGAATTTAAATTCTTCATATTTGTTATAATTATACTAAATTCGATATAATCTTTTTTAAAGTTTAATATTTTTATATCAATATATCGGTTTGTTGCACTTTTTCCCCAAATTGTAAAATACTTTTACAAAATTTAATATACAGTTTCTTTCAGTGTACATATTAGGGGTAGTTATTTCAATTTGAAAAAACAAAGGGTGATGGAGCAATTTTGACAATGCTTTTGAGTTGTTAAAGGAGAAACACATAAATTTCTTGTTCTGTTTTGAAAAACAATGTTGCTTTTAATTTTTTTACTTTAAAATTTTATTTTGTCAATTTAAGGGTTGGTTTTTAAATTTAAAAAAAAACAGAGGGTGATGAAGCAATTTTGCTATTGTTTTTGAGTAATCGAAAGAGAAGTACATAAATTTATTGTTCTATTTTGAAAAACAATGTGGTTTTTCATTTTTTTAGTTTAAATTTTTATTTTGTGATTTTGTTTTTTCTTGATTTTACTTTATTAATTAATTTAGTTATTGTTGTATTAATTTTATGAATTATTATAAATTTAATTTTAAGTAAATTTGTAGTTTTAATAATTGAAAGGCAAGAAATTGAAATTATTTGAACTATTATTCCTATTGTAACTTTAATTATTTTAGGAATTCCTTCGATAAAAATTTTATATATATTGGATGAGGTTTATTTTTCATTTTAAAAAAACAGAGGGTGATGGAGAAGTTTTGACATTGTTTTTGAGTTGTCGAAAGAGAAGTACATAAATTTATTGTTCTATTTTAAAAAAACAATGTGGTTTTTAATTTTTTTTATTATACATTTTGAATTTTTACATATTAGGGGTGGTTTTTTCAATTTAAAAACACAGGGGGTGATAAAGTAATTTTTATATTGCTTTTGAAATTTTAAAGAGAAGTACATAAATTTCTTGTTCTGTTTTAAAAAACAATGTGGGTTTTTCTATTATAATTTTGAATTTTTACATTTTAGGGGTAGTTTTTTCGATTTAATAAAAAACAAAGGGTGTTTAAGCAATGTTGACATTGTTTTTCAGTTGTTGTAGCAAAGTAGATAAATTTAATTTTTTTGTTTTAGAGAGAAATCTGTTATTCAATTTTTTTTACTTTAAAATTTGAATTTAAGGGTAGTTTTGTCAATTTAAAAAAACTGAGGGTGATGGAGCAATTCTGACTTCAGATTCGTTTTCAGCGGGCAAAATTACTATAAGATATGTATGTCTGGTTCAATGAACAGACAACTTTTTTTTTTGCGTGCCTGTGTAATAGTTAAACCTAGAATTAAAATAACAAAACTTTTTACTTTCTAAGTTTTTCCCCAGTAGCATAATGCAAGTATCGTTTCACAGGTATTCTTGAATTTCTGTAGTATGTATTTTATTATAAAAAATCTCCATTTTCAATCTCCTTTAAAAATAATTTCAAAGCTATAAATTAATATTTTTTCACATTGTTTACCATTTATCGTTTACCATTTTTAATATTTTCGAAGTTTTGTAATTGAAATTTTTTTGATTAATTGGATAAACAAATTATTCTAAATTCCATTATTTTGACGTCAAAAGTTTAAAAGATATATATTAAAAAACAAAAAAATTAAAAAATTTCCATTTTTTAAATGATTAGAAAAAATTGAATACCTCCCGTTCTAATTAATGTTTAAAATCTGTAAATTTATTGTTTATATGGGCATATTTCTAGAACTTTTAAACTTTCAGGTATTGGAAAACTTAATTTTTCTTTTCAAGGCACAATCTTGAAATGAATTTTATTGTTTTGTGCATTGATAAAATATGAGAAAAAACCTTGCGATACTCATTTCTACACATTGTTAACCCCCCTGTGTATAAATTTAACTCCAAGAAAATGTTTCTTAATGCATTGATTTTTCATAAAGTTGGATTTTTACATCAATCGGTATCTTGGGATTTTTAGGGTAGCTGATTATGAATATGATGTTAATTTTTCAAAATTCAAAATGGTGGCTTCAATATAGCGGACGAAATTTAAAAAAAATTAATGGAATTCGACAGCATTGGATATTTAGGGGTTTTTGGGGTCGCTGATTATGATTCTGTAGTCGGATTTCGAAAATTCCAAATGGCGTATCCAATATGTCGGATAAAAATTTAAAAAATAATTTAATTTGCACAAAAGTAGGTATGAAGGGGTTTTTGGGGTCGCTAATTCTTATAAATCTGAATTTAGTTTTTTAAAAATTTTAAAAGTGGCTTCAAAATGTCCTAAAAATTATTGATATTTTAAATACGGTTTTTAAAATATGTTGGGATTAATTATAATTAAAAAGCAATAGAAGTAAATAAATAAATAACCACGAGATATAATTATTTTAATATTCTAAAAAAATTTCTAGTTTTATTTTATGTTAAAAGTACAAACAGTATGAACAAAAATGAATAACATTTAATTGAAAGTTTTACTTCTCTTTCTTTATCCATAATTAATATTATTTAAATAAAATACATAATATCTACATTCGTCAATCAAAACATTTTAACACATTAAAAATAATATTACCATGGAAACTTAGAAAAAATTAAGTTTACAATTCTAAAAACAGAATAAAATTTAAATAATAAATTAAATGAATAATTTTAAATTAAATTAAGCTCATAAAAATAAAATGAAATTTAAAATTGATTAATTCTTGTTATCTTTAAAATTCTTTAATACTGTTAAAATTTCCAAAATTTTAAGTCCTTTTATCTATAAAAGTCTAGTAAAATTTTTTTTAAAACTTCTTGAATTCCATTCAAATCATTATAGGTTGAATCCATTTCAAATCAGGCAAGCCGAATACCTTTAAGTCGTAAAATTATCTTTTGATGAAATATGTTATTTTATATGAAAAATAAAGAGACATGTAATTTTTTATTTTTTGTAAAAATATTTTTTACCGAAGTTAAAAAAAAATTCTTCTACAAATATCGTTTAGCTCGCTTAAAACTCATGTAATTTCTTCTTTATATTAATATGAAGTCACTCTAAAAATTTGAGCAAAAAAGGTGGTGTTTTCAAGAAAATTAAGTTATTTTTTTTAATCTGCCGCAATTTTTTTAATTTTGAAGTTTTGTATACATTTTAAACAGGGTTTGGAAGAGAAGAAGACCCCCAATAAGAATCAAGAAGAAAAATTTATTAACACACAGTAGAAAAAAAATTACAAGCAAAACCATTTTTTTCACCGTTTTTAGGGTTTCACCGCTCAAAGTTCAAATGTGGATCTTTATTTTTCATATAAAATAACATATTTCATCAACAGATAATTTTACGACTTGAAGTTATTCGGCTTGCCTGATTTGAAATGGATTCAACCTATATAACAACCAGAAGTTCAAAAAAAATCCTGCAAAAAGATTTGATTTTTCAGAAATGTATCCACCATATTACATTCTCTATTTTAAATTTTTTAAAAATTATTTTAAATTCGTAATCAGCAAAACAGAAAACTCTTGAATGTCAAAAGATATTAAAATCTGATAATTTTTCTAAAATTTCGTCCGTTATTTTGGATTTGCCATTAAAAATTTTTTTTAACTAACCTCAGATTTGTAATCAGAGGACCCCAGAAACCTATAAAGGATAAATTTTAGGCAAACTTACGAGTTTAATGCTTTCTTTTTCCATGAAGCAAAGATTATGACCGTAGAAGCTCATATTATTTCTTAGATAAATTCTTTGTAGGAATAGTGTAGAGGTTAACGATTTTTTTGCGAGGGGAAATTCACTAGAGAAGTCAGAAATCGCTAGTAGCAGTCGTTGTAAGATTCTCATATTGATTTTTAAAACTTCTTGAGATTTCTACGCGACTACCTGCGATTTCTATAGGGACTGCCGGTGACTGCTTACATACTCGCGCGCAATATATCGAAATGTAGCTTCGGATGAGCGTGAGCTAGGTTTGGTGATTTTAATTTTTTATAACTTATTGAATATTAATTGTCATTAGAATACACGTTAAGAATTGAATTAATAAAAATTATTTGCTACAACATAAAAATGAACCATTTGCTGATCTTTTAAGTAAATTTGAAATTAAGATTAAAAAAAGATTTATATAAATGGGTCATTCTCCACGAAACCGACAATTTCATGTCCCTAGTGTTTTTTAAGAAACAGATTGCACATATGGTAATGAATCCAACTTAAAAAAGTAACTCTGATGATTACAAACAAAAACCTATAGCCACTTTAATTTCTAAGATTAAATGTTTTTTTAAATGCAAATTTAAGAGCCAAATCGTAATGGTGAAGCCTGTCGCAAGGGTCAGTTACAAAACAAAAATAAATATTTTTAGTCAAATTCTCAAATAAAAAAAATGATTGATAAGATTTTTTTAATGTCTAAGTGTGTAAAATTGAAAAAATTAAATTGGTTGTAAAAAAATTATTTTTTAATGTTTTTTTCTGATATTATTTCATGTCCCCAGTTTTGTACGTCATGGTGAAGCCTTTTTAAAAAATTGAAATATTTCATAAAAATAAAATCAGAATTTCGGTATTCATTAGTACAAGCAACAATTTAGTTCCCTCAATAGTGTTTCACTACGAAAGAAAAAAATGTTATACTTTTTGTCAATTTTTTTTACGTTTTAAGCGTCAACTTTGTACAGGGAATCATAGAATCGTCATGGTGAAGCCTTCACGTATTTTATAATAAATAAAAAAAAATTATTTTTTTAGCAAATAATGTATAGTCGTATTATTTCAGTGAATATAAAAGACAGGAATATGAAACCGATTGAAAATTGCTAATAATTTATTTTAAAAAACAGTATTTATTTTGCGTCATGGTGAAGCCTTTGTTGTCTTTCATTGAACTTGTGGTTTAAACAAGTGTATAATTACAACAATTTTTGTAATTGTTTCCAAATAAAATTAAACAAATAAAAGTTACCTTGTTTAAACTATAATTTTAGTAAGTTGTGACATTTATTAGTTTATAAATTTTAATAAATTAACGTACAAATTTCTGAAAGTTGCCAAGAATTTATTTTAATTTAAATTATGTTAATAAATTACGATAAATGATTTAAAATAATTTATAAAATTACAACATATATTTCCATAAATTTTCATACATTACAACATAAATTTCCATAAATTTTAAAAAATAGTTTTAAAAATTTTCTTTTATTTACTCAAAAAAATTTATTTAGGTACCTCAAAAATTTATAAATTACTATAAATTTCCTGCATTAGTCTTTCTAAACTTGAATTATGTTTTGTAATAATATTATGAATTACCTCACAATTTTTATAAATGACTATAAATTACCATAAATTTCTATAAATTACCTTAAATTACTGCATAAATTTCCTGATGTAGATTTTTAAATCCTGAACTAAACAAAAAAACAATTTCTATCAGTTCATGTTCAACTATCAATTTTGGTAACATAAGAAAACTATGGCAACTAATTATGCTACATGGATGCGTGAACAGTTACTTTATTTAAAAAAATACAAAAATTACAAACAATTTGTCCGGCCCGGAACAGATATTTCATTCTTGACTATCATACTTAAATTTTACATTGTGATTTTTATTTTTATGGAAAAAAAATAATAAAAATAACAATAACCAAATTGTCGGTTTCATGGAGAATCACACAAATGAATTTTTTTCAATATTAAAAATTTTAAAAAATGTGATTTCTCAAAATCAAAGGTGCTATATTTTTACAAAGGAAATTGTTTTTATACATTTTCTAAACAGTCTAACTAAAATTGTGATAATAAGAGGTTGTAAAAGTACTGATTATTTATTTATTTATGTTTATCGAGAAAAGTAATGGATTTAAATATAATTTAACGTTCTTTCTTTAATGAAAATTATAAAAATATTTTCAATTTTTTTGCTACTTACGATTGATTAATACTTCATTGTAAACATAAAACATAACCTTTAACGAAACTACGAGATCATTTGTCAATAAACACTTCGGGGACACTCGGGCTCATACGGCAGTTTTTGGCTGACGACCACTCTGTGAGTATAGACTTCGGTTGAGATTCTCTACAATTTCTCCTGTGACTCCCTACGATTTCGATTGAGAATACCAATGATTTCTATAGACTGCTAAAATTTCTTGAATATTTTCTGACTTCGAAAACAAGGAAATCGTGATTTCTTAAGTGAATTTCCGCTCGGCGCACTCAACTTTAAACATTTACCAATTTGTTACTAATTGTTCAATTGTAATATAACTTTTCAAAAAACTTCTTTGTACTATAATAAACAAACTTTCTCACTGAAAGATTGTTGCTGTTTGGAATTCCCCCCACAGCACTGAAACTTTCCTAAAAATTTATTAAATATTTACTTGCTATATTCGGAATATTCAATTGCAATGTTTATTGAAAGTTGTGTAAAGATTTAAATGTCCCGATTAAATAACGAAATTTTCCTGAACATTTCAATAAAATCTTCGCCTAATTATAATTATAATTAGGCGAAAATCTTCAGGAAATGTTCACACTAAACACTTTTTTAATTGAGACATATAAATCTTTACACAATTTTTATTAAACTTTTCAGTTAAATATGCCGAATATTACAAGTAAATATTTAATAAATATTTAGAAAAATTTCGGTGCCGTGGGGGTCGCTGGTTAAAGGAAGCTCGTGAAGATTGTATTTCACGATTTTTGTAACTATTTAGAAAAAATTAATAACAATTTCATTTTTAACTAGAAGAATTTTTTCCTTACTGTTCACAGAATATTTCAACAAGCAATTTAGTTTTTTATTAAAAACTATACGAAATTGACTAAAATATCTCGAGTTGAAGTGAAAGATTTAATTAAATTTTATCCCTGTCGGCACAAAACATCAGAGACGGTTTTAGAAAGTTTCATGTCTGGTAATTCTGACTTTTGTTTCGTGTTTAGCGACCCCGAAATCCCCCGAGTAGTTGAATTTATTTAATTTTTAAAAATTAATCCGCTATCTTGGATCCGTCATTTTGATTTTTTTACTTCGGACCATATATTTGTATTGTGTGAGCTCACAATTATGAAAAATAGTTGTTTTCAATAATTAAAATAAAAAAAAGCTTTTTTCACGTCACATTTCAGCCTATGGTGGCCGCCATTTTAAAAATTTCAAAATTAGCTACTCGAAATTCGATTCTACATAAAAATGCTAAATTTTAAGTACACAGAAAAAAACCAATCTCAAAATGAATCGCATATGAGACTCATTTTGAACTGTAACAAAAATGATACCCCTTCGACTCATTCTGAGTTTCTAGGGAAAAGACTCAAAATGAGTTTAAAGAGGTTACATACATATAATAACATAGGAAAAACTAAGAATAATTCATAAAAATATTAATTAAAATAATTTTTTATAGTTAGCAAACACGTTGCACTTGTCAAAATATTAATACTTGTAGTTGATTTATTGCATTTATAAGAAATGAAAAAATATTTTTAGGTTAGACACACATGTAAATTGACAGACAGGGATGGGCAGACAATTTCATTTAATATGAGCTTTGATTGAAATTTTCTCACCGAAATTTAAGGTAATTCTTCTCATCTTGTTTGAAACATTGACTTAGATGCACACAGGATATAGGCAACTTCCTGTAACCTATGATTAAAAATGCCTCTCATGATTATCCTAGGTCTTGTTCTCATATAAGGAACCTGTTTTAACTCCTTTCGCAGTGAATGAATTAATTCCATAATGAAGCAGCGAATATTCTTATAAGGATTAATCGATCGATAAAATAATTCAAGCAATGAGATTTATAGAATTTTTTTTCAACAAAGGAATAAAATTAAAGTTCTTTTTTGCAAAAATAACTCACCGCAGAATAAAAAAATGTAATCTTTTATTCAATTTCTTGGTGGTGCATGAGACAAAAAAATGAGAGAAGTTGGTGTAGAAAATTGAAATCTCATTTTAAGATGCAGTTGAAAGGATTGGACAAGATCGAAGATCGATTTCAGACATTATAACCGCGCGTATTATAAAAGTGAAATATTGAGCAATTGTGGTTTATAAATGTAATTATTGAGATGACTTTAACACCTTTGGTTATATCATCTTCGAATCGTTGATATCAATATATAGAGGCGACGATTCGCTTATATGGCTATAATATTATTTTTTTCAATGTTACAATCATGTCTGTATTCTTTTTTCTTTTTATTAGTAAGTTATGCATCTTGAAGCGAATTGCATATCGTGTTCTTATCGATTCAAATTACTAGGTACACGAGTTGATCGGTTCATTCAAATCGATTATATGAGCTTCTTGCCGGATGAAGTCGCTTCAAATGACTAACAATACTATTTTTTTACATTCATTTCGTTGCTTGTCTAAAAATATCCGCAATGTGTGCTATTTGAAGTGAAAAATAATAGTTTACTTTTCCATACAGATATAAAATTAATTAATTTATAATTTACTTTATAATTTCCCATCAGAATGTCTGCTATTTCAACTAAAAAATAATACTCTAAAAAAAGTTTTGGTGGCAATTACCAGAAATCCTAGTTTGAACTAGAATTTCATGTTAAATATGCCCTAACCAGAACTTTTCTGGTAGATTAACTAGAATTCTGGTCGTTTGAACTAGAATGGCGGGTTAAATATGCTCTAATTAGAACATGTTTTCAGTGTATTTTTTTGTTAGATATAAATATAGAAAATTCATTAATTTGAATTAATTTTTTATAAAAAAATTGAATTCCAAAATGTTTCAAATGAAAATTCTGTAAATTTTTAATTTTGAAGAAACTAGTTTTCGAAAAATTTGTAATCAAATTGTTTAGATTTTTAGTAAAATTAAATTGTGAACAAGTTGTTTTCAGTACTATTTTTAATGAATTTTCTTTTTTTCTTTGAATAATTGAATTCTTAAACAAGTTGTGAACAACTTGTTGAATGAAATGAATTTCATAAATCATGTATCAAAAGATAAAAAAATTTTTTTTTCAAATTTTGAAAAAGGTTTAAAAAAATTTTGTAGATATATTCAGAAATCCTTGTGTCAGATTTTAGGTATTAATAATTGCAATAAACCTGCAAAATTTCAGCACAATCCATTAAAATTTATCTGAGATATTTTGGACACAATATTTTATGACATACACACACATACATCTGGACATTTGCTCAAAATTAAATATAAATATGTTCTAGATGAAAATGTTCCATATAACCTTCTTTTAAAAAATCGAACATAATCAGGAATGCAAAGCTTTCTCATGAGGAAACAAAATTATTAAAAATTAATTGATTTGAGAAAGAATTTTGGTTAAACATTCAAAAAATTTTGGAATTTTAGAAAAATTGGTTGTTTATAAACAATATTAAATTTCAAAGCATATTATTTTTTTAGAAAATAATTAAATTGAAATTTTTAAAATAGTTTTAAAGATATTATAGTAACAGTTTAAAATTAAAATTTTTTTAAATAATAGATATAATTCATATAGAATAGTAATGATTAAATGTTTATTAAAATAAAATATTATGGATGTTTAGAATAATTTTACAGTTAAAGATATTCACAAATATATGTATTTAAAATCCTTTCTTTTTATTTCTGATGAGTTTTAGAATATTCATTTATAGATTAAATAAAAATTGCAGCAAAAAGAGTAAAAAAGTTTTGCAAATAAATAATAATAAATAAGGAATAAATTTTTATCTTTTGTATTATCGCAGTAAGGGAAGAATATTTTTTTCAAATATATTCCTTTTTTGAGACTATAGTGTCAAAAAAAGAGTAATTTTCAACGTCTTTTAATGAAAATCTCGAAAATAATTACCAATTAGATAGTAATTAAATTATTATTCTAGATAATAAATTCAGATGCGAATCCTGATTGCAGAGATAATTATAGAAATAAAAGAAGTTTTTCACGTTAGTGCCTCCCAAGTTTGAAATAAGTTGACATGTTGGTTACTAACTGATTTTCCTGATATGATCTATAACCAATGGTTGGAGATGAAACTCTCGTTCAATATTATAATAAAAAAAAATTTATAAGATCCTTTTCATTTTATAATCCTTCTTCTTATTATTATTATTATTATTTTTTGACTTGCACTTGCAATTAACAAAAAATGCGGATCTCTTGAGATTTTATCTGCTAAATGCTTGTGCAGTGGTTCTCAAATATTTTTTGATGAAAATTTAAAAAAAATTGAATGAAATATTCATTATCCTTTAGGCACAATTGATTATTATAAATAGTTTATTATATTGCTGCGACAAAGTGTGTCTTTTACAATATAGATGTTATAATACTTATGATTATTCTATAAGAATAAAAGCTACTTAACATGCCCGTATACACAAATATATACGTGTCTTACACACAATTATAGATCTTATTTTTTATTTTATTTTCTTTATATTATATAGTAAAAAAATTGTCCAAAAAGTATAAAACTTGTTATACATACATACATACATATTTCGCGTGAAAATATTGTCCAGTCTTCCAAAAATCACGAGACGTCTACGCCTACGTCAATATTTATATGATTCATCGGCTGTAGTTTTACGCTTGTTTTTTTATTTCTTCATTTTTTTATTATTTTGATTTTCATATTTTTATTTAAACATTTACTTATATAATTTCAGATAATATAATTTTAATTTTAAAAAACTTCAAATAATTTTTAGCTACTCTTTAAAGAAGGATTAATTTGTAAAGTAAATTTGTTTCTTTTATATTTTTAACTAAATTTTAAATTTAATTATTTCATTTTACTTATTTAATTGTATAATTGAATTGAATTAAATAAATGTTATTAAGATATTAAATATTATGAAAGTATAAAATTCATTGATATTCAGTCGTTTATGGGGATTTTTTTAAATTTAAAGATCATTTTTACAGCTGACGATTCATATTATTATTGAAGTGATAAATATAGAAAAACTTATATATTTTAAAAATATATTCTACAACATGCTGGCTTGGCAAGGAACGTTAAGTAAACGCTATTTAAACGTTTGTACCACTTGTGAGAAAAATCTCGCATTCTTGTATAAACTAAGCGTAATCTTATGGTCAACCAGGTATACAGGAATATGTTGACAACTGGTTTGTTTTTTATATAAAAGTAGGTATATAAATAACTATTTTCAAGTATAAGGCAGTTGCATCATTTTCTAATCGTCATTCACATTAAACATTTTATATTCTCATGTTTTAAAGTTGTAAAAACAAAAGAGAGAAAAAAATGTAAACCAAATATTAAAGTTCACTACACATAAATCTTCAATTGTAATTAAATTACTATTATATAAATTTTCGATTAAAATTAAATTATTTGCATTAAAAATTATGCAACAAATGCAAAATAAATTAAAACTAGTGTAAGAATTCCTAAAGTGGACCCTTATTTTCTTTTGGTTAATAAAAATAAATGATACTTATGTATTTTGATAGTCCATTATGTCACTAATAATACCTCCAAATGATTTTTCAAAATTTTAATTTTTGTAACTTTTATAAACAATTAAACTTTGTTGCACCGTTTTAGAAAAAATTGAATTTCTCGAAATTGGCTAAACCGATTTCAATGAAACTTGTAACGTTAGAAAGATTAGAAAATGTACTATCCAAAAAAATATAATATGAAAAAAAAATTTAATTTGTTTAAACAAATTATATATTTAATTTTTATTGTTATAAATAAACATTTGTTATAAACAATGTTAATTAACAAATAGTTAACTTTGGTTCCTCTCGACCAAAAAAATTTTTTTTTACATTTATATTTTAATTTAGGCTTATTTTAAGAATATGAGGCATTCCATGTCAAGTGATCCAGGTGTCTTACAGTGTAATGCTAATTTCGATAATTTTTTACTCTTAAACTATTAAACATAAAAATTTGTAAAGGTTTTTTCTTCCTCTTTCGATTGAAAATAAGCATTTAAAAAAAAATTTTTTTGACCCAGAAAAATCAAAATTAAAAATAAATTTTAATTTTTTGGAAAAAAGGTCCCATTTTTTTTAACCGAAAGCTGAGGTTTTTTTCTAAAAGGACATATAAATGAAAAAGTGGGACAAGAATGTTTAAACATTGAAAAACAGAGATTTCTACTCACTAAACCCGGTTTTTAGCTCTGTTTACGAGAAAATTCATTTTTTCAATGTTTAAACATTCTTGTCCCACTTTTTCATTTATATGTTCTTTTAGGAAAAAACCTCAGCTTTCATTAAAAAAAAATGGGACCTTTTTTCCAAAAAATTAAAATTTATTCTTAATTTTGATTTTTTTGGGTTAAAATTTTTTTTTTCTTTAAATGCTTATTTTCAATCCAAAGAGCATGAAAAAACCTTTCCAAAAAGTACCTTGCCAAATTTTTATGTTTAATAATTTACGAGTAAAAAATTATCGAAATAAGCATTGTATTGAAAAACCCAAAAATTTAACCCCCTCCCCCTCGGAAAATATTGGACTAGGTAAAAAAAAGTTTTCACGAAAAATTACTATCTATTAGTACTACAAAAGCCCCAAGTTTTGCTACGATTGGAGAAAAATTTTTCTCCTCCTGGATCACTTGACATGGAATGCCTCATATACCTATATCCTTTTTGATAAGCAAATTATTTTAATTGTTATAAACAATATTAGTTAACAGATTATTAATTTAGGATTCTCTCAACAAAAAATTTTTTTTTCTCACATTTATCTTTTAATTAAGGTACATTTAAAGTACGTATGACCTTTTTGTTTAATAATTAAATTATTTACTTGTTAACTTTGATTAAAGTACATATGTTCTTTTTGTTTAATAAATAAATTATTTTAATTGTTATAAACAATATTAGTTAACAAATAGTTAACTTTGGTTCCTCTCAACCAAAATTTTTTTTTCACATTTATATTTTTTAATGTAGGCTCATTTTAAGAATATATGCCCTTTTTTAATAAGCAAATTATTTCAATTGTTATAAACAAATAAGCCTAAATTGAAATATAAATGTGAAAAAAATTTTTTTGGTGGACAGGAACCAAAGTTAACTATTTGTTAACTGACATTGTTTATAACAAATGAAAAAAAAAATTTGTATTCTTTATTTTTCATCTATAGAGAACATATTACATGATTTTTAATTGATTCTGGTCATCTGCAGTAATAGAATTAAAAATTCAACGTACTTTTTTAAAAATTGTGTTAATTTGTTAACTTTGACTAAAATAAATAATTATAAACAATTAAAAATTTGAAAAAATTTAGTTCTCTTCAATTTAAAAAAAACTCAAATCGGTTAAAAATTGTAAGCGCTAGACATTTTTGAACAGTAAATTGTAAAAAATCCCACTGTGGCGTCGTATCGCACCGTGAGCATTATATATATCGAGAAAGCTCGCGCACGGTGAGACTAAAAATGATAAAACTTCTAAACATTTAGAGAGTTCCGGTTTTTTATTTTTGCTATGGAATCATGAAAAGTCCCTCTTTATGATGCTATAAAAAAGTGACCAAAATCGACTGCGAACATTGTTTATTTATAACAATAAAAATTAAATATATAATTTGTTTGAACAAATTAAATTTTTTATTCATATTATATTTTTTTCTGGATAGTACATTTTCTAATCTTTCTAACGATACAAGTTTCATTGAAATCGGTTTAGCCAATTTTAAGAAATTCAATTTTTTCTAAAACGGTGCAACAAAGTTTAATTGTTTATAAAAGTTACAAAAATTAAAATTTTGAAAAATCATTTGGAGGTATTATTAGTGACATCATGGACTATCAAAATACATAAGTATCATTTATTTTCATTAACCAAAAGAAAATAAGGGGACCACTTCCGGAATTCTTACCCACTAGAAAAATTCGTGATTTTAAGCGCTATGGAATAAAATTACACAGGTTTTTTTTAAAGAACTAATTATAATTAATATACGATGCTTATAAAATTCGATAAAAGACGTTTTACAATATATTGTTTGACAAACTGCCAAGCCATTCAACTTTGAATTTTTTTTAGAAAATTCTATTATGATCTTAATTATTAAGCTTAATCAGAGTCGTGGAAAAACACTAATAACATTTTTTTAAATGTAAAAACACCCTGAGGAAAAGTTAATTTAAAGCTTATTTTATTTTTTTTAATGGGACACAAATGGAAATTTGCGAAAAATATAGTCTCTTCCTCTCTTTTTGTATTTTTAAATATGCAAAAATGTACGTTTCTTGCAAAAAGCTCAAGCATTTTCCACTTTATATTCAACTCCAGAAAAATGAATTTTCTTTAAAGTTTTCTCCCTAATATTTAAAATTTCTTTTTCTAAAATTATTAGAGTCAAAATACGTGAAGTGTACCAGCAAATTTGAAATTTACTGAATTGTATTGAAAACACATAAAATGCAAGCTTCATTATGAGTTTATTAAACAATTCAAAGGATTTTTTTAAAAAATTAAAATTTCTCTGAGTTAAAAATAATTAAAGTTTTTACAATGCTTAATTAAAAAATTCATATCTCGTGATAGAATCAATGGGTTTTAATGAACGTTGCATTTTTGTAAACCTTAAATATTATAGATTTATTTGAAAAAATAAAAAAACTTATTGTTAAAAATTACTAAATGTTATTGCAAAATTAATTGTTTAATTGCATAATAAACAATGTTCTCAACGTTTTAGAAAGTTCGTTCAAATTCTATTGGAAAGAGAATTTTATAAAGATTCAATACGCATTTCCAAATTTTGTGAGCCGCAATTAGGAAAGAAGTAATTACATTTTTTTAAAATTGTATTAATTTGTTAACTTTGATCAAATAAAAAATTATAAACAATTAAAAACTGAAAAATTAGCCTCGAGAGATGTCTTAAGAATTTATTCCCCTTTAATTTAAAACAAAGAACACTAAAATCGGTTGAAAATTGTAGTCTGTAGACAATTTTGAACAGTAAATTGTAAAAGCACTGTGACACTGTGGACGCGCTGTCAGTTAACGTGCCGCGCAGTAAAAAAACGTACTGCCCGCCAGAAAAAATGTAGCTACTTCTTTCCTAATTGCGGCTCATGAAATTTGGAATCGGGTATTAAATCTTTATAAAATTCTTTTTCCAATAGAATTTGAAAGAACTTTCTAAACCGTTGAGAACATTGTTTATTTTGTGCTGGTACACTTCACGTATTTTGACTCATTATCGACCTTGTTTTTTTTAAATATATTTTTTTGCGATTTAAAATCAATTTTCGATCGAATTATTCATGGTAATTTATTAGCAATTTAATTAATTCTTAATATTAGAAAAAAAATTTTTACATAGAAAATTTGTTATTTATGAATTTAAAGATTTCTCTTTGGCTCAACCAAGTATTTCATGGAGTGAATGAAAATTTAAAACATCACTGACCCTGACGACTTTTTATTTGATTATTATGCTTAGAATCTCTATAATTTATTCTTATTAACTTGTGAAAATAATTTTTTTTCTAACGAGATGAAAAAGATAGTTTTCATTATTTTTATTAAATCTAAAATTGTTTTCACATAGGATCTCAATTGTTATTATATATGTTACAATTTTTTATATCAGTGATTATTATTTTTTTGTTTTTTGAAAATTTAACACATTTGAAAAAATATATACAGATTGTGTTATATTATTAGTTTTAGCAATATTCACTGATGATAAAAAGATTTATTACTCGAACGAGGGAGAAAAGAAAGAAAGATACAAAAATTCTTTCTTTAAATCATTTTCTTAATTGTAATAATCGAAATTATTACGTTATTATATTGAAAGTTGGAATTTAGTAAATTTTAGATATTTTTAGTGTTTAAATAATTTTTTAATACTTGAGAATTGGATATTTTTCAGTAACAAATTATATGGATTTGAAGTGAAATTTTAAAATGTAGAGTTATTTTTATTACAGTTTTTCTAAGAATAGCAAATTAAGACAAAAACGGTATCAAAACGTTGCTTCGCAACTATTTGAATACGTTTTTTGTCTCAATTTGTTATTTTTATAAAAACTGTGTAAAAAAAGAAAAAGTATTTGTTTGGAAATAGAATTTTTTCACAGATGGAGATTGAAATCATTCATTGGAACTTTACCGGAAACAAAAAATTCAGTCTAGAATGAAAATCTTATTTTGATGGGAAACTTGTGCTGCATTAATTGGTCTTAATTTAAGTTTGCAATTTTTTTAAGATAGTTGTAACTATTTTTCTCAAAGTTAATTTTATATGATTTTTAGCAGTATTGTTCTTTGTATATAACGTAAAAATGTTGGAATCATGAATGTATTTCACTATTATTACAATGAACTTTTCAGTTGTTAAACCAATTTATTATTGTTAATATTTATAAATATTCTTAAAACAAAATAGAAAAAGAAAATTTCAGTACATTTGGCAGCCTATATTAGTATTATTTAATGTTAAATAAATTAAATAAAATATTAAATTAAATTTGATAAAGTTATTACTTAACATTGTTTAAACATTTAGTTGTTGTTATTTATTAACTTTTTATCCATTGCACCTAGAAAAATGCAGGGTTTCCTATTTTTTCAATTTTCGGACCTACTTTTAATAACCGATAAATAAATAAATTTCATATCACTATTTTAATAATTATTTAAATAAATAATTGTTATTATTTATAAAAAAAGTGATTTGACATTTAATATTTCTTAATTATTATATAAGTAAGTCCAAAAATTGCAAAATTAGAAAAAACTCAGCCCTTTTAGGAATAATTTAATAAAATCCTAATAAATAACAACAATTAATTGTTTAAACAATATTAAATAATAACTATCCCGTGATATCCCGCGTCGGATACATGTCAACAAAGGCGCAATATCGATTGATCATGATTTGCAACTATTTACAGTTAACAGTTTGTTTATTGTTTTCAATTGTCACTAAGTGAATTAAAATTTTGGTAACATATTTTAATAGTTTTCAATCGTATTATTATTATTTAATTTTCAGATTAACAATAAATAACGATTAATTCAAATTTTTATTGTAACTACATTCTAAACAAATACTGGATAATCTTATAGAGCACACGTCGATCTTCCTATCTTCTCTCGTGGTATATCCCGCGCGAGTTTTCTTATGGGATGGAAATTTGGTTATCTCTGGGATATCCTGTTGCTCAGAAGGTAATATTTTATTTAATTATTTAGTTTTAAAAAATGACAATGTAAGCTGAGAAATTTTTGAGAAAATTTGCTTATCTCTATTTTGTTTTTGCAATTGTCATAAATTAGCAATAATAAATTGTTTAAACAAATGAAAAATTTATCGAAACATTAATAAATTTAATTACAAGGCAACGTAAAATAATTTCTATAATTTCAAGGTTTTTTTAAATATACAAATGGAAAATCATTACAGGGTAAAAATTTCCTACCTTACGCACGGTGTTAAAAGATTACTTTGCCGAGTTAAGATTACTATGCTGCCTCAAAATAACACTTTCATTTTACTGTGTTCGCTTCTAAAAAAACCATATATTTTCTAAGGATATCAAATTGTGACAAAAGACGTATCAGCGTTACGTTTTTGACTCATTGATATCCTTAGAAAAAATATGATGATGTCCAAAGAAAATAGTGAAAATTTATTTTCGTTTTTCGGTATGTAGAAGTTTGCAGTAAATTAATTTCTAATTATTTGATCATTAAAAAATTTGGCGGAGACGGGAAGAGATTTAAGTGAAGAGTTGATGATAATAAATAGGTTTGCGACTTTTTTCCATGACATAAAAGGCCTTTGGTTTCCCGTTGCCAGGGAAGTTCTTGTGGATGCTGGTCGAGCCAGACTTTGGACTGAGAGGTGCGTAGTAGGACATGGCCGCCTTCTTCCGGTGCTTCTTCGGCTTCTGTTCGTCGGGCGTGTTCCTCGAACCATGAAGTTCATTGGACAGATTATTCCAAGCCAAGAAGCGATTGTTGGCGTTGACTCCCACTCGGTACGTTGCCGAATCCGCCAACCTGAACATCTTATTGGTGCTATTCTTCGTTTTGTAGCCCTCCGCTTCCTTGATCTTCTTTGAGCCCACCTCGAAACTTATTGGATAACTTAATCTTTTGTCATTGTTCCGACTGTGCTTCTGTAGACTAATCGATGGTTTTGAGCTATACATTAATCTATTGTCGTTTGTGTGGAAATATTTACCGTTGTTGAAATTCTGTTTACGGTCAATATCATTGATGTTGGTTTTAACGTTGCTTATCGCTTGAATTGCATTGATATCGTTTCTGTTGATCTTAATTATTTCGCTGTCGGTTTTAATTTTTTCGTTCTCCATTTGCATCTTTTCCTTGAATTGGTCCATTTTTATTTGGGATTGGTAGCGTTTCTTTTCGGCGATTTTCATCATGAGTGGAAGATTCCAGTGGTAGATTTTGCCCGGCTTGCCATTGCTGTGAAAACCGACAGAACTCGCGACGTTCCTTTGAATTTTGTTGTCATCCTTCACTGACTTATGTGGCTTAGTAAAGGTGTAATAAGGCGGACTCGCCGGTAGTTTAACGATGTAAACGTGACTGTCACGATGTCCATGACGTCGACTGTAAGGCTGGTGGATGCGGGATTGAGCGCCAAAAGCGGGTGGCTCAGGGCCGGCTAGCCTCTTCTTGTGATGACCATCTGGAATTTCCAGCGGTACAAGACCCAGTCGATTTAATATGGCGGCATTACTATTGCGAACCGTCTTGAAGACGGATGAGTCCTCGTTACCGGAAACAACAGCGATTCCGCTGATCAAAGTCATTCCGAGAAGGCACAACCTGAAATACAAACAAGGACAATAATCAGATAGTTTCATCACGGCGAATAAGGATTCATTAAAATTAATTAACGCAAAACGGTTTATGTGTGTCGAGTGCGCGAGAAACACAATTAAATTCAAATCTACATACTCGTTTTATTTATTTACTTTTATTAATTTTTTTTCTATTATTCTTGTTGTTCTTGTTCTTATTAAAAATTTGTCTCAAGTGAAAGTGACAAAAGAGAAGTAAGAAGATGATAGGAGCAATTTTACATCAGCCCACATTCACCGGAAATTAGCGTTGAAACTCTTTTTCTTTTTTCTGTTATCTGTGCATTGCAGTTAGCAATTTTTTCATTTGTTTTTCTTCATTCGCAATAGATGAACGTTTACAGGGTTTCCACAGGTCAGGCGTATAAGAAAATTCAGAAAAATTAAATTATACAGAAAAGAAGTTTCTCTAAAAATGGGGAAATTAATAATAAATAGTTAAATAATATTCAAAAATTAAAAATATTCAAAAATAATTCAATTTTTGTAAAGATTTTTGATATTTGAAGACCTCCACTGAATAATGATCTGTGGCACATTTTGACATGATTGGAATTATAATGAAAAAATCTGCACATATTACAGAATTAAATAAATAGAGAATACAATTTATTTGTACCATAGATTATTATTCCGTGAAGGCCTTCATTTATCAAGATCATTCCTTGACAACTTTTTCATAAATAACATTATTCATCACAAAAATAAAATTATTTAAAATTTTAATTAAATTCTTTGCTTAATTTCAATTAATTCTTAAAGTTTTTCCCAATTCAATGATTTTTAATAATTAGTATTTTTAGAAAATTTATCAAGTAGTTTAATTAATTGAAAAAAACATAAAATATTTTTTTCAATTTTTGGAAGATGTTTAAAGGTGAAAGAAAAGACACCAACTCTCACTTTTTCAATAAAATTGACAACGTTTCGGTGGTCAGATTCGCCACCATTATCAGGTCACTAGTTAAAATCAACAAACAAACATTACTTTAGTAAATTAAAATAGATTAAATAAATAATTAAATAAAAATTAAAATATTTAAATTTTATTTAATTATTTATAAATAAATTATTTATTTAATGTATTTTAATTTACTAAAGTAATGTTTGTTTGTTGATTTTAACTAGTGACCTGATAATGGTGGCGAATCTGACCACCGAAACGTTGGCAATTTTATTGAAAAAGTGAGAGTTAGTGTCTTTTCTTTCACCTTTAAACATTTTCCAAAAATCGAAAAAAATATTTTATGAAATTGTGGAAGAATTTACTAAATATTAATTAATTGAATAAAACCTTCTGATACAATTCTACGAGAACATTCAATTAATTACATAAATAATAAAATTTCATTTAGGAATTCAATTATTTTCATTACAGAATTTCAAAAATGTTTATACAATTTTAAATACATTTTTCGAAAAATGTAATTATTATTATTATTCGTCACAAAAAATCAATTATAGTCAAAAATTTTAATAAATTTCTTAGCAAAATTTCAATTATTTAAGTAAAATTTAATATAATTCTTCGCATGAATTCAGTTTACATATTGATAAATTACACTGGTCGACAAAAAATAACTTTTTTCTGGTTCAAAATTCAGACTAGGATATTTTTATACACTCAGAAAAAGAGTTAGCTGCCATAACCAATTAAATAGTTGCTATAGCGCGATCCAATTAATTGGTTAGCACATCCAACTATTGGATACTGTTTCCATGCGAAAAGGTACCCCAGCTATGTATGTAATGCAGCTAAAAAGTTGGATGTATCAACCAAGAAATAGTTGCCCCATCCAATTAATTGGATCGCGCTATAGCAACTGTTTAATTGGCTATAGCAGCCAACTCTTTTTCTGAGTGTAGGATTTTCATTGCCGAACACGCAAATATGACTTCAAAAATTGTCTCAAAGTCTCAAAAACCCTGTTTTTGACCATTTTCGATTAAATATTTTAATATTGACCTAAAATTCGTAATCAGCAACCTCAAAAACTCTCAAATATCAAATTTAAGAGATTTTCAGTTGGGAAGAGTCGGGTAAGTTCGTGTAAAAAAGTTTAATTAAAAAAATAAGTTATATAATGCTAGTTTGTAAGAAAACAAAGCTTTTTTTTTTACTAAAACGACAACCTTTGCAAATAAAATTAGATAGTTCTTTGAATTATTTATTAATAAAAACGTCGTTTAATACATAATTAAAATATTTATGGCAAATTTGTCGAAGTGGTCTGTGGTGCAAGTAAGTTCGACAGCGTTGAAGGGTAAGTTTGTTTTTTCCATAAAATAGGTATAAATAAAAATAAAAGACGCTTCAGCGAGTGAAAATATTTATAAAACTAGAATGTACATTTTTGAATGCAATTAAATTATTATTTAAAAAATCAGTGAAAAATGCTTGGTAGAAGTTTGATAAACGATGAAAGTTTTGACTTCTGTATACAGATATGTACCCGATAATCTTAGTTCAGATATTAAGAAACATATTTTTCATTTTATAGATTTCTTTCAATATTTAAAACACAGTTTTTATACAAAAGGAATGTTACATAATTCTAATAAAAAAATTAAAATCTATAAATGATAAGCATTGTTTTTCAAAAATTCAAAATTGAAAAAATTATCGATTGGAATAATCTTTTTCACAATATTGTTCAATATTTTCGTTAATAACCAACCAATTTACCGTGTAGAAATTTCCCTACTATGGCCATATTAGGGAGTGAAACACACGGCCCGACCTGGGCCAGACAGGGGCGACACTCAAATGTGGATTTCCTGATCAGGGCCATATCGGGCCGTGTGTTTCATTCCCTAATAGGGAAGACCCGATTCGTCCCTGATCCGGACCATAGCGAAATTTCTACACGGGTTAACCCCTTAGCAGTGTAGTCAAAATTAGCTTTTCGTACCACAAATCTGCAAGAAAATTTTGTTTTTTAAATTATTTGATATGATTCTATTTTATGTTTTCGGGGTCGCTGAATCCGAACATTTGATCGAAATTTAAAAATTCAAAATGGCGGCTCCAAAATGGCAACCAAAAAAATTTTTAATTTTCCTGATTTGACTAAAAATGCGCATTTGGGGGTTTTTGAAGTCACTGAATTAGAATATTTGGTTAAAATTTTATAATTCTAAATGTTGACATCAAGATGTCAACTAAAAGTTTAAAAGTTTACGAATGTGGTTATAAATAGTTATTTGAGACTTTCAGTCTTAAGAACTGATTTGAGCACTTTAAATTTTCTGGTCGATGTTTTGTAGCCGCCATTCTGAATTTTTTACTAAATATTTGGATTTCGAAACTTAAAAAACCTCCCAATGAGCACTTTCAGCCAAATTCGTAAACTTAAAAAAGTTTTGGTCGCCATTTTGAAGCCGCCATTTTGAATTAAAAATTTTCAATAACTGATTCGAATTCAGCGACCCCGAAAACCCACTAGTGAAGATTTTTGGTCAAATCCATAAACATTAAACATTTTTTTTTCGCCATTTTGGAGCCGCCATTTTGAATTTTGGACTAAATATTCAAATTCAGAAACCCTAAAAACCCCCAAGTTTTTTCAGTGACCTCAAAAACAGTAAATAACAGTAAATAGAGCAAATACAATTAATAAGTATGTGTGCCTTTGTGTATAACGCTCTATGATTGCAAGTAGAGTGCACGAACAACAAAAATCCAAATCAAATGGGAGATAAAATATTGAACCAATCTTACATTGATTGATAACTTTTTTGTACTTATCGACAATTTTAATTATCTTGTCGCCAATTGTCAAAATAAAAACTTGGTAATATTCAAAATCTCTTATAAGGAATTAATTTTTAACTTGTAAATTAAGCTCCAACACCTCTTTTCTATACAATTACCCTCTGTCCGGATTTACCCTGACTGACTCCATAGCATTGACTTTTAGAAATAATTGAATTTTTAAAAGGTTTCAAATCAAAATCATTGAAAATTTGAATTTTTCGTACTTTTTATTAACAATTCTGCAGAATTAATTTTTTTTGTTAAAGTTTAATTGGATTTCTTTTTGATATATGGATAGCTCTACAAAAGAGGGAATATATGAAATTCAATGTCCTTTTTTAACATTAAATTTGAAGCAAATAAAATTATTTTTAATTGGAACTGCAGAACTTAATGATTTCTATTATGCTACAAAACGTTACGCGGTTTTAAAAAAATATATTTTGCAAAAAATAAGCCTTTCAGACTTAAATTCTCAGTTTCCTGGCATGCCTCATTGTGAAAATAAAAGTTAATAAACTATACAAATATTATTTTTAAGCGTTTAAATACAAATTTACGCTTGAATAATAATTGAGGCTCCCAATTCAAGAACCGGTCGGACGCTCGGACGACACGCGCAACTGCCAGTCAGTGAGCAGTGAGCTCCTCTGGGCCACTCTCTCCTATCCGACTGGTACTAGCGCGTGTCATCCGAGCGTCTGACCGGTTCTTGAATTCGGAGCCACAAAGATCTTAAGTCATTGAATTTTTAATCATAAATTGTCGTATCTTTGACAAATATTAATCAATTCACGTCGTATTTAGAATTTAAACGCATTAGGGTCTATAGAAGACGATAAAATCATAAACATTTAAAAAATCATTCATTTTTAAACAAATTTTAATTATTAATAATGCCTTGACATACCTTGACATACGCGTCATTCGAAAAATTTTATTAGAAAAAATAAAAATTTTACAGTTTTAATCTAAGGAAAGCTTAACTTCTTGCTTAGGTAACTTTTGTTGTAGAAGCTGAAATTCAACGTTTTTTGTATTTATATAGCTTCAGTATATCTTTATTTAAGTGATCTGATTGTTACTTTGGACTAACAATTAAAGCTCGTAGGTTAAGTTCTTGTTGTAAACAATGCCTCGTAACTATAAAATTGAATAACGAATCGTTACGCAGATAGAAATCGACGATAGGTATATTACTGGTTCAGTACGGAAAAATGACAACCAGTACTGACTGTCATACTGGCCTATTACATATCCAACATTGGGAGGAACGCCTCTGGCTTGGGCTTAGTACTGAAAATCAGTAATGTAATAGTACGGATTTTCTGTTCGGACCAGTAGTAGGCCAGTAATAAAGCAATGCTGCGCTGTAGAAACATAACACCTAAACATTCACTATATAATAACGAAATCTCAAATTTGGAATGAAAAATTATAAATATACAAATTAGGAAATTGGAATTTTATTTTGAAATAAGAAATAAAATTTACTTTAAAGGGTTTAGTCTGTAATTTGATATTAGTTAACAAGAAAAATTATGTATTCACATGAATTTGAAATTTGTTAGAATAAATAGTTCTGTTTTACTTTTTTTCATACAAGTTCGTGTTAATCCATTTATTTTGTAATTTATATATTTTTTAATTAATAATTTATCAGAATATCTGGAAACGGTAATAGGTAGTAAAAATTGTCTATCAAATCAAATTTACAGATAACCTAAATTCTACTCTATGATGGGATAAGAAAAACATTAATACATTTAAATAATTGAATATAAAATGTTATTAAATAATAGATTAAAGTTATAGTAAAATTATTTCTATTATATGTAATTATATCAACGGCTGTATTAGTAGGTTAACCTCAAAAATGTCATAATAGCAGCTTTGATACCCACGCATTGGACGTCCTGAGCCAGTAAAATGCCAAAGTTCCTAATAGTACAAGTTACACGGAAAATCAGTACTGTCAAACAGTATTATATTAGTAGTGGATCGGACGTTAACTACGGCTGTTTACGAAAATTTCTGCCTGGGTATGGGTGGTAAAAAGAATTTCTAACCTATATAAGCATATTTTAAATTGATACACTGTAATCCCTTCAATTTAGTCTCTTTTTCCAATAATTGGGGTAACTGATAATAATAATCCTACGAATCATCTCAGTTTCTTGGCACGTCCCCTTGTGAAAATGAAAGTTAATAAATTAAATTAATAATATTTTTAAGCGTTTAAATACAAATTTACAATTGGATAATAATTTCAAACAGTTGTACTTTACAAAGATTTAAATAATTGTTACATTACTTTATATTTTATTTAAAAAATATTACCTATATATTATATATGGGCAATTCCACGTGAGATTTACCTATGACCTCTTAAAATCGGCCAAAAATATTCTTTCTCTATTCTGTTTTGAAAAAAACAGATATGTATTATTTTATTTTTTTGAGACCAAATTTTTGAGTTATTAATTTTCGAAATTTTGGATTTGGAAACGTAGACCTACTTTCAGTAGCTTATAAATCTGAAAATATTGAGTTTAGAAAAAAAGGCAAAGAATAAAAGTTTTAGTTTTCTTAAAACTTTTAAAAAATGTTCAAAATTTTTTTTTTGTAAATAAATTAATGTTTTTATTTTTGGACCCGATTTTTTTTATTTTTTTAAAATTTATTTGTGCAACGCCTGTATGAAAAACATTACTTTGCATGCTTGTAAAGTAGGCGCAAAACAGTACTGACAGTACTGATGCATTTATTGAGTTAAACATTTTTTCAGAAATTACGTGCATGTTTCACAGTGGGATTTTTTTACAATTAATATTTCAAAAATATCTACAGCCTATAATTTTTAATGGGTTTAAGTGTTTTTGTTTCTAGTTCAAGAGAAATAATTTTGCAACATTCCTCTCCATGAAAACCTGAGAATATTCAATTGTTTATCATTTTTTTAAAATCAAAGTTAACAAATTAATTGTGTATATTTTACTTTAAAAATAAACTTTCTTTTTTTTATTCCGTTACTACTCATGTCTTAAACCAGGTTAAATTGTTATAAACAATATTAGTTAACAAATAGTTAATTTTGGTTCCTCTGTATAAAAAAAGATGTTCTTTCATTAAATATATTATACTTTCGATTCATTAAAAGCTTATAACTTTTTATATTTTAAATTTCAAATTGTTATAAACAGAATGTCAAACAGATATTTTTGGCCGATTTTAAGAGATCATAGGTAAATCTCAAGTGGAATTGAAATATATATTGTAACTGTTTTTTCTACACTTTATAGGGAAATTGGATATGGAAGATTATTAATAACCAATTATTCCTAAATCAATAATAGTTCTAAAGCTGCAGTTTTAAACTTACTGCAACTGAACTTAGACACGATTTTACATAACCAAAATTTAAATTTAACGGAATTTTAAAACCTAACTAAAGAAAACGTTACCTGTGGAATCTAGTTTCTTATAGTTTGCGTAAGCGATCCTCGGTAGGGTGCCAGTCAATTTTTGTATCGCCGGTATTGTCAACCGGACTAAAACATTACTAACTAAAAAATCTTAAGACTAAACAATATTCAAAGCTTAATTAAGACCGATTAAACAAACATCATTATTAACTAGATTCTCTTACACGTGCAGGTACTAGTCAGCTATGCTGGTCATGGAGAGAGGGGTGAGTTTCGAATTTAAAAAAGATAAGGTTGTTTAAAACACAGTGACGGAATTATAAATAAATTAACAATCAATTAGATAATAATAATTAAGTATATTGTACCAACGAAATTCGATTAACAAATTACAAAATTAGCAATTAAAATAATAAAATACCATAAGCAGAACTAATTTAGTGTTCTGAATTATTTGTATTATATATTATATAATACAAATAACGTACAGATTCGGTGTCGATGATAAGTTGACTGTGATAGGGATCATGATTTTGTCTTACACATCGATGGCAAGAGAGAGATTCAAAAAGCTTTTTCAGAATACAAAATGGGTTTTTTGTCCTACCTTGCTTCTCCCAGAATTCTGAATTACTATCAATAAGATACTTAAACTAACCCGACTTTTCCTATGGCAAGATTGCAACCTTCTTGACCATAGGTACCTGTCAATTAACCCAAAAGGGGAGTTTCTTTGCCAAACGAAGTTGCTTTCGTTTGACAAAGCCTGCCAACTAATTAAAACTAAACTAATTTGTCAAAAATTCTTAGTGTAGAGCGCCAACATTTCAAGTGGACTTTTGCTAAGGATAGAATACTTACCTGTACAAATACTAAACAAAACACAATAACAAATTTACTTTAACAAAGACGAATAATATTATCAAAATTTAGATATTAGAAAATATCCTTAGATTAGTTCTATTGTGACGTAAAATCGTAAAAATACATTTTTGTGCGACTGACTGGCTTGGAACCGTGTAGCTAAGCGTACGACCGATTATTGCATCGACACGCTCAACAAAGTAAATATTGAGAAATTTAAAAAAAATTACTAATTACGTGTTATAAATTCATTAAACTTTTTATTTTTTCGCCTTTGCATCATGAGAATATTTTGGAAATTATTTTTTATTGGATAATAAAGTATTATACTCTAAAAAAATCTTCTCCTTTAAACGCATAAGTTTTACGAGGCTTACAAAGAAAACGATTGAGAAAGAATAAAACTTGTACCGTGACATAATGCTATGTATTTACCAGTCTGTAAAATTATCTCATAATCCATGGTAGAAAATAAACTGTAATTAGTAACTTTTTTCGTGCGCACAGTCTCTCAATACGCATTTTCAAAGTATGTATACTCCACTTTCAGCACAAAAGATCTTTAAATGATTTATTACTCAAAATATATTTCTTCGTTTATTACTTTATTACGTTCGGTTTTTCTTTTCGGACAAGGTCCCAATTTTTTCGCTTAATTTTTAGAGAATCAAAGTGGACGATAAATTTGAAAATGTTTAGGGGAAAAATAGAAGTTTTTAAATTATATTTTCTATCGATGTGATGAATTAGTTAAAAAAAATTTTTTATCATTTTATATCTTTTAATTTTTATCCATTTAGATTTATGTTGAAATTCTTTCTTATCCACTTCTATCTGAAGAAAAGTTGTCTTGTTTTATTAAAGTACAGGAATAATGTTACTATATTATCACTAGAACACTAATCAAACACTAGAACACAATACACTGCAAGACTTTTTGTTTCAAAATTTAATATGATCATTTCAAACAGATACCTCTCACTCAATATTTTTTAAATTTTACTTCAAAATATATTATTTTAAGGAAGATAAATGTTTGTTGCTTCTTAAAATATAAATTTTGACAATAATCGTTAAATCGTTACATCTACATATTTTAATAAATGTTAAATTTCTTGATACAACAGAAAGACTACAAATTAATTAACTTCCTTTCTTACTCGTGTTAAACTAAATGCGGGATAAAACATGGTTCTTCGAGCCGGATTCATTTCCACTGCTTGTCAAAGTGAAAATGATGTAACAAAAACATTAATAGTGCAATTTTGTGAGAAATCTTGTGTATGAAATTATAATGAACATTGTAGACATTAAATCAAGTGTGATAGCTATCAGTGAACTGAACTGTACATGAACAACTGTACATGATTAATTTGATACTTTGTTGTAGTGCAAGTGAATTAAAAACATTATACAGTGACTCCAAATTGACTGTCTATGTATGAGCATATAAAAAAAACAATCACTTTTAATTGATTTAATTTGAATAATAATTTCGTGGTACCATACTTTAATCAAGCAGATTGAAGCAGAATCAACTGATAGCGAATTGCAGTAACCAAATCATATATCGATCAACTTGTTGGGAGCAACACCTTTTCAGAATCGTAAGGATTTGGAACCAACAGTACAAGTCAATTTTTCGATAAAGGGCAAGTCATTACAAAACACCAATTTATCCTTCTATTTTACTACTTTCCTTCTCTCAATTTTAATTGTCTACTTCGGTTATTTGCCTCATTCGTTTATTAAACATTTAGTAAATTGGTTTAAATTATTCATATTAAAAAAAAATAACTTAAATAATCATTACGATGTCGGAAGCAGAAATTAAGGTTTTTAAAGCTCAAAGAAAAAATGCAAAACGGTGATTAACAAATTATAAAACTAATATTAAAAAATTTAATCCTGCAAAGGATTATCCTGTTTTAGAGAAAAGAATTAAAGAAATTGAACGCGAAATATTTGATAAATTTCAAGCAGAGTTACATATTTTAGAGGAAGATGAAACCCTTGACGATCAGAGTGACAAGATTGAATAAAAATATTATGCCGTTTTAAGTGTAGCTTCCGCTCGACTACGCAAATTAGAAATTCTAACGTCAAGATCTACAACAGTAGAGTCAAGTCGAACAACGATTGGGATAGAACCCCGTATCTAAAGAAAATTACCAACTTTAAAGCTACCCGTATTTATCGGAAGTTTTGAGACGTGGCTTGGGTTTCATGATCTTTTTAAATCGTTAATTGACAGCACAGGCCGACAAAATTTCATCAACTGCATGTTGACTAAAATGTTACAGCCGATTCTTACAGGATTTTGTCCGTAGAATACGAATCTGACCTTGAAAATATTGGATTGGCTCTAGTTTTTAATCAATTTACGTTTCAATATACAAAATACGCATTTTTGGCATTTTTTGAATGAATTTAAAACAATACACAGAAACAGTAAATTTGTCCGCATAGCACCAAATGAAAGCTTAAACATTGCTCTTCAATACCCAAAAACAAAAAAATTTAATTTTTGAACACTTTAACCTATAATGTCAAAAGAGACATTCGCTGTTCCACAAACATATTGAAAACAACAGTACTTTTGACCATGTAAGGCAATTTAAATAAAAATTAGTCTCTTTTGGGGTTTTTATGGTCGCTGCTTACTGATCTGTATTCAGATTTTAATATTCAAAATGGCGGATCCAATATGGCAGAATTTTTTTTAAATTTTACATTTTTATCATAAAAGGCGTAAATTACCTTTAAAAATTTGGCCCGCCACTTGTACTTTTTATATTTCATAGCAGATTTGTAAGCAGCGATTATAAAAAACCCCAGAGACACTAATTTTTACTTCAATTACCTTACATGGTCAGAAGTAATGTTAATTCTAATACGTTTATGGAACAGCGTATGTTTCTTTGGTCATTATAGGTTAAAGTGTACATAAATTACATTTTTTGTTTTTGGATATTCAAGAGCAGTGTTTAAGCTTTCATTTGGTGCTATGCAGACAAATTTACTGTTTCTGTGTATTGTTTTACATTCATTCAAAAAATGCCAAAAATGCGTATTTTATATAATGAAACGCAAATTGATAAAAAACTAGAGCCAATCCAATATTTTCAAGGTCAAATTCGTATTCTACGGACAAAATCCTATAAAAATCAGCTTCTATTAGTTAGTCCACAAAATTTTGTTGGCCTGTGCAGTAATACTAATATCACAGATATTGAAAAATTGTATCATTTAAAGGGTTGTTTACGTGATGAATCAGCAGAGGTTATCTCTTCTCTAGAACTATCTTCTGATAATTATAAGGTAGCATAGGAATTATTAAAAGGTAAGTATGATAATCGCAAGGTAATTAGACAAGGTCACACAAAAGCTCGTTTGAATTTCACATCTGTTTCAAGAGAATTCTTGGTTCACTGTCCCTTAAATCGTGGGATTCGTTGTTGATAGGAATTATTTTGCAAAAATCAAATAAAAATTTTCGAGAAAAATGGGAAGAATTAAGTTATAATTCTTCATAACCCACTTATTCGGAATTAACCTAGCTTTTACAGCGTTGCGCTCGATTTTAAGATGCTTAGAATTATCAAAAAATTGATAAAAGTCAAACAAGTAATGACAAGAAAGGTGCTTCAAATTGCACTCGTGCTCCCAGTAAGAAATGTAATAAAAACACTATATTTATTTGCATTTTGAAACTCAATCAATTGAATCTACTACAGCTATTGTATATTTCGTTAATGATCAGGGAATATCAAAAACATGTCGCGTGTTTTTAGATGCAGTTTTTTTAGACCTGTTCTGTTTTAAGACAGTGTCGGGTACAATTAAATCGAAATTTAGTAACTATCAAAAACGACTTCAATTCTTAGTGTTGGATTAAATTACCAAATTCATTCCCTCGCCTCGGTAGCAATTGATATCTTATCACTAGAAATACCAAAAAACATAGTTTTGGCGGATCCTGACATTTATAACCCAGGTCCTATTGATATTTTCATAGAAGTTTAATTATTTTTCGAACGACGTTAATTGTACAAAATAACAAATTTCAATGCACGTTTGTAAAGAAAATTACACAAGTTGACTCAAGTTTATCAAAATTTTGTGAAATTGAAGAATTACCTACCTCAAAATCACACTCAATAAAAGATAAAAAATTATCTTTTAACGAAAAAAGGATAATTTGGGTGAATCGCAATCAATTTGGAATTTGGTTTTTATTTGACACATAATGTAATATTTCAAAAAGATAGCACTACAACAAACACTCGCGTAGTATTTGATGGTTTTTCCGAAATTGATTCAGGTATATCATTAAATAATTCATTGATGACAAGTCCGCCGTCACATCTTGGATATTTTTTGTTTATTAGGGGCTCCATGTATACTCCAGAGTGACAATGGTCGTGAATTTTCTAATGACATAATTAAAAATGTAATTGAAATGTGGCTAGGGATGAAACTTGTTCACGGCAAATTGCTACACTCTCAGAGCTAAGGTTCAGTTGAACGGTCGAACCAAGATGTTCGAGATATGCTTGTTACATGGATGGCTGATAACAATTCAGAAAGATGGTCAGAGGGCCTCCGATTTATACAAAGCAAAAAAAACCGTGTCATTCATTCAGTAATAAAGAGAAGTCCTTATGAGGCTATGTTTGGATTTGCGCAAAAAATCGGATTGGCGGATTCAACACTTACAAGTGACGTATATGATGGTATAGAAACAGAGGAACAATTGGAAGAACTTCTTTCGTCCTTAAAAAAAGCAACCATATGTGAAAATGAAACCACGGAATCTACAAATTGCTCAGAGTGTCATAAATTTATTCATGTCAATAGTGGAAATATTGATGACAACGATCAAAGCTTGGGCGAAAGGATTATTTGTAAGATCTGCTTGAGGAGAAAAAATATAACTTCTGAGAGAGAAGGTGCTAAATTTTGGCAGGAGAAACAGGCACAAAAAATCGTTTCTTTCTCCAACTCCAAATTTTCGGAGGCTGAAATTAGAACCAACGTTGCAATAAGAGCCACAGAAAAAAGGATGGTTATTATAAAGGGCAATGGGTAAAAATGACTTGGATAAAGGTTAAAAATTACGAAGGATAAAATTACAGAGAGTAAAACACTTACCTGAATATGTCACTAAAACAAATTAAAAGTTTTTTTCTTCTAATTATATTAGGAAGGTTAAATATTAAATTATTTTGATTAGAACTAGTTTGAATTAAACACAACTTAATACTTTTTTAACCTAAATTAATAAACAATTATATTTTCCAATTTGAATTGTTAAATTAATCACTTTTAAACTCTCCATTTTATGGTTATGACTTTGTAAACAAACAAGAGTTATAAAACAATATAATAAAATGTCACGCAAAGCAGTACATTTTTAATATAAATTTTTATTTTATTAAACATTTTTTTTCTTTTCTATAAAAAATGTATAATTGTAAATCATAATACATAATTATGATAAATAAATTTCATGTCTTTCAAAATCATAATTTATAAATAATTATAATGAAAAAGCAAATATTCATCTCACTGTTTTGTTTGCTTGTTTAAGTGTTAAAGTAACTAATGTTAACTAATTTATTTAAAACCAAAAAACTAAAACATCTTTAATTTATAAAATTTACTTAAAATATTATAATGGTGTAATTTACAAAAAAATATGTATCTAAATTGAAAACAAGAATTGTTTTAAACAAATGTGATTAATAATTCCGCATTAACCAAAATTTTCTTCCTTATTAAAAAAAATTTTTAAGGAAATTTAAAAATGTATAATTTGAAAATTTCCTATGAGCAAATTTATTCTTTTTTAAAAAAAATTATAATTTTTACGGAAAAATGCTACTGGAACATAAATATTATATTTTTTCAATTTTTACTTGGAAAAATTAGAATTCTTTAACAAGCTTATGATTAAAAATAAAATATTTACAATAATTTCTTTGCTTAAAAAACATTAGAAATTGGTTTTAAAAATGATAATTTTTACAATTAATTATGACTGCAATACAAATATTTTGCTTATATTTTTCTTAATAACAATTAAACTTAAAAAAACATTCTATTATTCAATAAATTAATTACTTTTGTAGTTAAATAGTTTTGAAAAGGTTTCAGATTAAAATATTGTTGAAAAATTTGAATTTTCTATACTTTTAACTGGTAATTTTGAAAAATTATTGTTTTGAAAAAGTTTAATTTAATTTTTTTTAAATAATTTGAAGTTACGTGCAGTTACGTGAAAATTTTTTCAAATTGTATTTTTCCTGTATTCCTGTTTGTTTTCCTGTATTTTCATGAAGAAATTTTCGTAAACGTTTAAGAGATTTTTTTCAAACTTTTCGTAATTCATAGAAAGTTTTCTATAATTTTTAAGAAAAACTCTTTTATCTATGTTAATAAATTTTAAAACAAATGTATGTGGAAATTCTTAAAGAACTTTTTAAACAATTATTGAAAATATTTATTGAAATAATAAAAATAATTTTTTGAATTTGACATATTTAAACCTTTTAATTCCTGTGGAACAAAATTAAAATTACTTTTTTTAAAAATATTCAATTTCTTTATAAATTAAAATTTGCAATTAACAAATAATGTTTATTTATATTTCTTTTCTTTATTTTTAAAAAACTTTAAATTTTATTAGAGCAATTATAAGTAATAATAACATTTATGATAAGAAAATCTTTTTTTAATAAAAAAAATTAAAAAACACAGTAAGTATTTGCTTTATTATAATTATAAATTATGATTAAAAAAATAAAATTTGTTTACCATATTTATGTATTATTAATTAAAATTAGACATTTTTTAAATAAAGGAAAAAACTCGTTAACAAAAATAATAATTTATATTAAAAATTTTCTGCCTTTCGTGACTTTTTATTATATTATTTCCCAACTCTTGTTTGTTTACAAAATCATAACCATAAAATGGTGAATTTGAAAGTGACTCAATAAACAAGTTTAATTGAAAATAAAATTATTTATTAATTTAAGTAATAAAATTATTTAATTATTATTAATTCGAACTGGTTCTATTAAGAATAATTCAATATTTAACCTTTTTAATATAATTAGTAAAGAAACAGCAAAGTTGTTTCACTGACACATTTAAGTAAGTGTTTAACCTTCTGTAATATTACCCGTCGTAATTTTTACCCTTTACCATTCGTAATATTACCACCCTTTTTTCTGTCACCCTTTTTTCAGGCACTAGTGCCTGACGTTGGTAGAGGACGAGTTGCTCCAAGAAACGTGTTAGCAACTGTTTTGGAGGCCAACTCTTCCGGGCTCTATAAGTTAGGTGCAAAAGAAGGTGTTATTGGCCGTCTTTATGCACGGAATAAATTTGTACAAGCTGATAACGAATTCATAAACGTAAAAGATGTTTCTTCATCTTCGATAACTCTCCGTTCAGCATCAATGTTGTCATCAGGATGAAAGCAAGGATTTGTAAGCTGTACTTGCAAAAGGTACTGCATTGATAAGAAATGCAGATGTCGAGCTAGAAACATTAAATATAATTCTAAATGCCTCAGTAACAGTTCAAGTAAAAATAAGTAATCAATAATAAAAATGACGAATTTAATCTGAATTAAATATTGAATAAATAAAAATGAAATGTGCCTAAAAGTTTCGTTTCATTACTCACCCATTTATTACATTCCACTTGAATATAATTAATTAATAATTTTAAAAATTTTATAATTTTTTTTTGGAATTAACGTCTTTAAATGCAGAGGAATGCATCGTGGTGGCATTAATATAAACGCCCACAACGCGATGTGGCATTTTCTTATTGCCACAACGCGAAGTGGTCCAATATGAGAAGATAAATAGAGCGAAATTTGCTTTTTGACCGTTTCGAGTTTGCCACAACGTGTTATGGCCGTTTTTGATAGTGCCACGATACGAATTTCGGGTATTTGATACATTGAAGGGTCCAGAACGCATTGTGATCGATTTTTTTGCTCAATGAGCGTGTTCAGGATTTGAGCCTTACATAGATACTTAATTGTGTCTTTAAATGTGCTGTCTTGTAAATTCAGCAAGATCCTAAACCTTTTATTACTTTTTTGTAAATTGTCACATCTGTGGGACAGATGAGTTTTTGTAGATTGTGGTCTCCGAAGCGAACTTTTCGCAGGTAATTTTCGGAAATGACCACCTCCGTATTTTATAACTAATTAAAATAGTTAATTTTCCTCCATAACATATTGTACACCCCGAAACTCAGAACGTTAAGTACATTTTTGAAATGTATTAACTTTTTCATTTATTAATATTTTCAAAAAAATACGCTTCTGACATTAAAGCAAATCGACTGATGTATATAAAGTATATATTTCAACAAAATGTATAAAAGTAATCGCTATTTATGTTTTTCAAAAAAGTACAATTTTTAATTTCTTGAGATTGTTAAAATTTTACTTTAAAATAATTACTATTTAATAAAATATTAAACAATTGGTGCATATTAAATTGAGGAAGCTAAATGTTCGTGGAATAAACAACTTGCTTTTTATTGTTACTTGTCACAATTAATTGATAAAATAAAAAATAGAAAAATCCCGTGTAGAAATACCGTACTAGGGCCATAGTAGGGGATGGAACGCCGCGCCTGATCAGGGCCAGATCGGGGCGTCAAGAAAGTGTGGATTTCCCGATCAGGGCCACATCGGGCGCGGCGTTTCATTACCTAATAGGTCGGCCTTATCCGGCTCTGATCATGGCGCCAGCGAAATTTCTACACGGGATTAGGTTATTTTAGAAAAAAAATTCAAAACATGTATTTTTAAAATATTATTTGCATTTTTTACAGTACAATCATGAAATAATATAATGATTAACAATTTTATTCCTTATTTTGTGCTTTTAATTTAATTTTTACTAGATAAAAAAGTGACGTCTTTCGTATCATAAACATTTTTTTAACATGGAATAACTAAAAAATAAATAAATATTTTGTAAAATTCCATAAAATATTTTACTAATAAAATTTAAATAAATTCTAAAACCATGATTTTTTCGAATAACACTTTTCAAAATATTTCAGGAGTATTTCCGGAAGAATTCCTTCCACATGAGTAACCATTAGAAACAATCATAATAGATAGATTTGGATACCATAACGTTTAAAAGTCAAAGGTATATTTGATTCCAGACAAGTATAATTAAATAAAAATTAGTGCTGCCCACGAGACGAGACGACACGAGATTTTATGTAGTATCGTCTCGGTCTCGTTAAATATTTTTAATTGAATGTGGATTGGAGATTGCTTTTGGATACGCCTGATATAAACGATGCTGTTGATATTTTTTATACACATATTTACACTGCTTTAGATTTTTTCGTTCCAATCAAGGTTGTTCGCGGGTCAAGCTTCCCCCCATGGTTCACTTATGAACTGAAAAGGAAAACTTTTCTTAAAAAAATTGCTCATATTAAGTATAAGCGTTCTAATAATTTTAGAGATTACCAAAATTTTTCACGATTAAGAGCAGAATGTAAACAACTTTCGAAATGTTGCTATAAAAATCATATTTCTAAAGTGGAGAACTCAATTGTTAATAATCCAAAGGACTTTTGGAATTATGTAAACTCTCTACGTAATGATAATCGAATCCCAAATACTATGAATTACAATAATCAATCAATAGAAAATGATCATGACATCGCTGACGCATTCGCCACTTTTTTTAAAAATGTTTATACTTCCCCTACGATGAATCCCAATATTATTATAGATAACAAATATGACTCATTTCATTTAAATACTTTTCACATAGACAGACATAACATTTTGAGGAAGCTTAAAGAACTGAATGTAAAAAAGAGCACGGGACCAGATGATATTCCGCCATCCCTCATGAAGTCGTGTCGCTTAGCATTTTTAGAGCCACTTTACATATTATTTAATAAATCATTATCTCTTGGGGTTTTTCCAGACAAATGGAAAAAGGGAATCATTGTACCTATTTATAAGGATCATTCTAAAATTGAGGTAACTAACTATCGACCTGTGACTCTACTCAGCATAATTCCTAAAATTTTTGAAAGCTTAGTTTATGACGTTGTTTATTTTCAAATATCAAATTTTTTAATAGAAGAGCAGCACGGCTTCGTGAGAGGAAGATCTGTGGAGACGAACTTATCATTGTACACCGATTTTATTTATCAAAATCTAGAGCAAGGATTACAAGTGGATGCCGTCTACACTGACTTCTCGAAAGCTTTTGATAAAGTAGACCATGGCATCCTTGTGGCAAAGTTAGAGGGAATGGGATTTGCATCTGAATTAATTTCTTGGTTTAAATCTTACTTAGAAAACCGTAACTTACATATAAGAATAAGAAATGAATTTTCTTTTAGTTTTACTCCCACTTCAGGTGTACCCCAGGGTTCGAACTTAGGTCCTCTACTGTTTCTTTTATTTATCAATGACATAAGCTCTATCTAGACATAGCTTTTTTTCATTGTATGCAGATGATATGAAAATTTTCAAAGTGGTGATAACATTAGAGGACTCTATTGATCTTCAATCAGATATTGATCGATTGGAGAAGTGGTCGGTTTCAAATAACTTATTATTAAATGTTAAAAAATGTTGCATTATTTCTTTTACCAAATCATTATCCCCTAAATATTTTACTTATAAATTTGGAAGCGACTTCTTGCATCGAGAAACAATGGTTCGTGACCTTGGGGTCACCCTACAAAATAATTTCTCTTTTCACACTCACATAAGTAACATTATAAATGACGCATTAAAGGTTTTAGGATTTATTACCAGAAATGCTTCAAATTTTACAAATTTGCATACAATAAGAACCCTTTATTTATCTCTAGTAAGAACTATTTTATTGTTTGCCTCTGTCATCTGGTTCCCTCTGACTTCTGCTGATATCTCAAGGTTGGAGAAGGTACAAAACAGATTTTTGCGTTTTATTGCGTGGAGATCAGGAACACCTCACAATTACTTTCGCCACGATTATACTGAACTCAGAAAATTGTTCAAAATTAGTGAGTTGTCCCTGTCATTCCATTATAACGATTTGTTTTTTTTATATAAAGTCATAAATGGAATATTTATCTGTTCTGAACTGCTTTCTTCAATAAATTTTTACGCTCCTTGCAGAACATTTAGAGGTGTGCCAATGTTTAGGTTGGATTTCCACAGAACGCAGTATGGCGAAAATTCTCTAATAAATAGAATATGTAAAAAAGCAAATAATTTGGGAAACTCTTTAAACTTCTTCGAAACATCAATATATAAATTTAAAGCGAATTTGAGAAAGCACATCTTCGACACTAGTAGTGATAACAATAATAATGAAACTTAAAATTTTGAAGGCCTAACGCCCTTGATCTGCTTTCTGTTGTTAATTTAGTATTAATTAGTATTAAGTTTTTTTGTTAAGTACATTGTACGAAAGGGTCTAGAGCCCGTTTATGATGAAATAAATAAATAAATATTGTAATTTTAAGTATCGGTATCGCCAAATATAGTCTCGATATCTTCTCGCTGTCTCGCGAGACTTCAGTTAAGTCGATGTACATGCATTGAAAAATCGAAATCAAATTGTTTAGTTTTTTATTTTATAGATAAACTATCGAAAACAAAACAAATTTTTATTTATAGAATTATAAAATATAAAACAAATTTATAAATAAATTATTATCTACGTAATATTTTTCATAATTTAAAAAATCTAATTTTCAGTTCCTTAAAAATCTCGTCGAGAGTCTCGCTCTCGTGACACATAGTATCGGTATCGTTTGGATTCATCCAAAACTAGTTATCGTCTCGGTATCGTCTCGAAAAACCGAGACAATAAGATACGAGACCGAGACTAGTCTTGGTATCGTGGGCAGCACTATATTTCAATTACGGAAATCTATTAAAAATTATACGTTAAGTATTCCTTATTTTTAAATTTTTCATTCAACCTAACTACTGAGGTAAAATCAACATTCGATTTCTCCAAACTTGACAGAAATACTTAAGGGGAGGTTCTCATTGCGGGAGTCAAAAAAATTGATTTTCTTTTTATGTCATTTTTTAAAAGCTATATATTTGTAGAATATGTGGGTAGAGCGATTTTTTGGTTCGAACAAAAAAAAATGTTTCCAAAACTTTAAACACGTTTTTCTCGAAACAAGTTTTTTGAAACGTAGCGTCTCAACTATTTAATCAATCATATTCAGGTTTGTGGGTAGTTAAAGGTAACTAAATTCTACTGGAGTTATACGTATAATATGGTATAATTGTTAACGATAAGGATTTTTTACAAGAGACTAAACATGAAAAAATAATGCAAAATGTTGTTTTATAAAAAAAGTATACATCATTTTGTCATTTCTTTAATATACGGCCAGGGCCGTAATATTTAAAATTAACTTCTAATTACATACACACATTAGAATATTAATTTAGAAAATTCTTATAGAGATTTAATATAAAAGTCAAAAAGTGACATGCGAAAATTATAAGCCGCGCCACCGCTCAACAACACGTCGCACTTGAAGAGAGATCGTGTCGGAAACACTTTACCAGGAAATAGATTAAGAGAATATATAAAAGGGCAATTGGTGCGGTGTTTATAAATACCAAAAACTGAAGTATCACGCGGTAAATGACAGAATAATTAAATACAATTCGGTTTATTCATATAGTAAATATAGAGAAGGATGCTTCTCCTAATGTTCGCCTACATGTATAAACGTCTATCACGCGATGCCATATATAAATTAATATGCCAGTCCAAAGACTTTCTTCTTTTTTTATGTTATGTGAAAATTATCCCTTCCTTTCGTATGGTGACTCTGCCGTCATTCTTGTTCGAGCTTACAGTGTATGTAGACGAGAATATAGGTATAAAGAGACGTGGAAAGGAAGGAGAAATGAATAAAACAAGTAGCATATTCCCTTCGGCACCTTATTTCTGTTGGGCACTTTTTCTTCGCTATAACCATCAATCATCCCTTTGATCGACGAAGTATTTATTATTATAAAATTGCAAAACAAATGTCCCTGTCAATCTGCGGGTAAAGAATGTCAATGAAAATTAAAGAAGCCCTTATGAATTCACAAGATATAATTTAGTTTTCGATTCAGGAGTGTCTTTTTTGGTATAATTTAATTCTAAAAAATTTATTTATTATTTAATTCACCCATTGGGAAATGCCAGTGTAGTGCCGATATTAACCACTGACTTAGTTCTAAGCTGATTGTTCAGCCATGTTTAGCCGTAGTTTCCCTAAAGCTCAGACAAGCCTCGGCGGCAAGTGCTGGCTGAATATAGAAAAATTTTTCACAACGCTCTTTGCTAAAATTGCTTTTTATTACATGAACTTGAAATAAATGATAAAACAAGTTTATAAATGTTTATAAACATTGAAGAAAACTAATATATTACTTTTCAGTTATTCATTTTTTTTTCTTAAATTTAATAATAATAACAATTTAACATAATTGTCTAACTTTTGTAAATAATAAATTATTTAAACAAATACAAATTATAAACAAAATTTATAGTTTGATCTTAACACAAATTTTGTTATTATTAAAATACTATAGGAGAGAGTGGGGCAAACCGGACCCCCTAACGGTCCATTGAGGCTTGGATGGCATAGTGGTAACGGTACAGCTTCTGATGCGCGCAACCCGGGTTCAATTCCTCCGACCGAGGAAAATTTTCTTTCAAGGTATATTTGATGTATTTGTGTTAAGTATTAATTAAATGTAAATATATATGTAAAATAACAATTATTTAATTAAAAAATTAAAATGTTAATTAAATAATAAAAATGTTTGACCTAAGTATTAGAAATGATGGGGTAAGGGGGGGGGGAGAATTTAAGTAAATAATTTACTTGAATTGAGTAAATATTTTTTTTTATTGAAATTTATCATTTTCTCAAATCAAGAAAATATTTTCTTGATTTAATTCACAAATGTTCTTGAATTAATATAATCTGCATTTCTTTCGTGAAACTTAATTTCTTGACTGGATTCCATATTTTCTTGGATCAAGAACATATACTCTCCTACCAAGTATACTATGTCAAGAAAATCGTTTTCTTGAATCAATACTATAATACTCTTGGCCGTATTCAATCCCACCATTTGCTTCAACCAAGAAAAATTTTTTTTACAAAATTTAAATAAATTATTTATTACATGTAAAAGAAATTTTTCAAATAAATGCCATAGTTATTTTAATAGTATATACTAAAAAAGCCTTCTTTTTACCTGTTTTAAACTGGAATGTCCCCTTAAGAACATTGGTTTTTGTGATGAGATGTGCATTTGTGTTTCGTTTCCCGTGTAAAATTTTCCAGAGATAGGCCCAAGTAAGGACCATATCAACCAATCAACCAGGGCCACATCAAGCTTTGTGCTTCATTCTTTAAGGGGCACACCTAGTGTGAGTGACTGAAAAAACGGTTATTTTCAGGAATTTTTTTCAGGGAAATTATTGCATCTAATTTTTTAAAAGTTTTGTACATGTATATTTGTATAAGTAGTGAACATTTTGTAATTTTTTCAAATAAAAATATCTTTTTTTTAAAGAATTATTCGCTATACATAAAAATTAGTTTTCCCACTACTGCAGTGATTGCGGCCTTCTGAGTGACTGAAATAAAAAAACCAAAAAGATTATTAAACAAGAAGATATTTGCCGTACTATGAGGATCCAGTTTTTTTATTGAATGAAAAATAAAATTTTTGGATGCAAAGAACCCTCGGATTTTTTTGGCGAAATTTAAAAGCTTTTTTCAAAACTCCGCCATTTTGTTGCAATTTAATATTTTTTGACATCCGAGGGTCATAGTACGACAAATAACTTCTAGTTTAATAATCTTTTTTGTTTTTTTTATTTTAGTCACTGAGAAGGTCGCAATCACTGCAGCAGTGGGAGAACTTTTTTTTAGATATTCAGGAGATAGCAATAACTCTTTAAAAAAAGATATTTTTCTTTGAAAAAATTACAAAATGTTCATTACTTATACAAATATACACTCTCTAAATTTGAATCAGCGAAAAGTCGCTGATTCACCAGCCCAGAGTATGCAGCTGAGTCAATCAGCGAATATACACTGATGAAACAGCGTATATGCATATAATCAGTGCATGCACTGATTTTCCAGCGTATATACGCTGCTTGATCAGCTGCATACTCTGGGCTGGTTAGAGTTAGAGTTAGAGAGCATGTATAAGACTTTAAAAAAACTAAATGCAATAATTTCCCTGAAAAAAATTCCTGAAAATCACCGTTTTTTTCAGTCACTCACACTAGGTGTGCCCCTTAATAGGGAAGGCCTGATCCGGTCCCAATCCGGGCAGTAGCGAAATTTCTACACGAATTCTTTTCATAGAGCGAACTAAGTTAATAACACTATGTTTAATAGGATTGGCAGAGAAGCAAATTTAAGGGGTCTTGTAACTTTTTCAGTTCTAAAATCGGAAGTTTTTAAAACATTTTTATATTCTAAGATAACAATATATTTCAATTCTTAACTTTAAATGTTGCCTTTTCAAAGTACATGTTCTAGATCGTCATTTTAAATGAATGTACAAAATATTTACTCCGGACAAAGTTCAGAAAATCCCTATCTCGAAATCGATCAATATGAATATAATGACTAATAGATATAGGCATATAACATTTTGCTCATAAATTTTGAAATATAAATGACTAAAAGAAAAGTTTTTACATGTTATTGTGTATATTAGGAAATCTTTAAAAAAAATTCAGACTTGAAAAATATAGGTATCTTCATCCTACAGAGTGCGCTTTGTCTAATGGTGAAAATTATTTTCAATTGCGGTTGTCATTGTAGCACATCGGGAATCGTCTAAAATAAATAAGTAAAATATAATTTCAAAATAGAAGAGTTAAAATAGGACCTGAACCTCGCAATACTCAAAAGCATAAAAAAATTAAGAAAATGGCAAGCTTTTAAATAAAAAATTGTAAAAAATAGAATTTTATTTACTATAAATGATTCCCAAAAAATATATCTTGATAAGGTAATAAATTGACGAAATATCAATTCTACTTTCCAATTTACTTAATTTACGATTAAATAATTGGGTTAATTTACAAAATTAGTTTATTATAATTCATAATAATAAAATTATAAAGTAAATGACAATAAGATAAGAAAAAAGTAAAACATTATGAAATATGTAAAATACTAGCGACTCATTTTATAAAATAAAGAATGTAGTTGTATAATGCAAGTTACAGTAAAGATGAAACGCTGGTAAAACTTGGATATATAGATCATCAGTTATTGCTCAATTATTTCTGTCGACGATAATTATTGTGGTTACCGGTTTTCAGTACATGTTTCCACTCTGCAAATCAATATATACATTCAATTTTCTGAACCCTAAACAGAGTAAAATTAATAACAGTAAAAAATGTTTATTTAAAACTGTACAGCGTTCAATGTACCGTAATACGACAAGTTCAATTAAAGCGATAATATTAATCCGATGGCATCAGAATTCCCTATATTGCTAATCGTGAAAAGAAATGTTTTTAATTATTCTCGTAAAAATACCAATAATACTAAACATGTCAATTGAAAAATGTACTTATAATTGTGGACAATATGTTTAACCCTCCTGTGCATACGTTTTTACCCACTAAGTCGCTTGCAAATGCATACATTTTTCAGAATGTTTACGAATCCGGGGTCAGAATTCCCAAATTTAAAATAGAAAAAAAATTCTAATCGTTCCGTCTATCGCTATCTAGGGGTTTTTGAGGTCACTGATTACGAATGTAAAGTCTAAAATTCAAAAATGGCGGACCCAATATGGCAGACGACAATTTCGAAGAAGTTTTCAAATCGACCTATCTATCGCTATCTAGGAATTTTTGAGGTCACTGATTACGAATATAAAGTCAAAAATTATATCAGCGACCTTAAAAACCCCTAGATGGGGACAGACGGGATGATTAGAACATTTTCTTAAAATCGTTGTCCGCCATATTTTTACAAGTAATTTTTAAAAAGATGTAACAAAAAACAAAAATTTCAAAAATTTACTTTTGAGAGACAAAATCACATTTTCTACCATATTTTTTACAATAATAAATTAATAACAGTGAAACTTGATATAAACTTACAGTATGCCAAGTAAATTATTTTGATCAAAAACCGAAATTACTCTGATTAACCACTTTTGAATAAATTGAAGTGATCCAGTTCGCCCCGGTCTCCCCTAATAATTAAAAATTATAAATATTATATATTTAGTAGTAATTTATTCGAATAGTTGAGGCTGGGTAAAAGATAAATCGAGAAAAGGAACGCACAACTCGAAGACCCAAGCTAAACTGTTTTTACAAATGATGACAAAAATCCATTTTTTCACAAAAAGATAATAGAGAATAATTTTTAAAAATTATCTGGTTTACTCTCTAAATCTGAATCAGCGATAAGTATGACACTATTCCAATTAGCAAATATGCACAGTGAATTGGTATTTCAATAGTCAAAATTAAAATTGGTAAAAAGTAGACAAATAAAAGTAAATTTTAAATTATAAAATAATTATTTTGTAGAAATGAAAAACACATGATTATTTTAAAAATAAGAAATATAATTTCAGTTAAATTTAAAGTAAAATAAATTCAATATAAGGTCAACCGAAAACAAATGTACTTTTGCACACTTACACACAAAAAAGCACATTCAATGTTAATTTTCTATTTAAAATGTATATTTGGTTTTATATAAATAATATTAATTTTATTAATTAAATTATTTAATTATAAATTGTTAGAATAAATAAATTAATAATAAAATTTATATCAATAAATAAAAATTAATAGATATTGTTAACAAACTATAAAATAATTATAAGTTTATTATTTATAGAATTATTTAAATTTAAAGAAATAGAATAAATTCATAGAGAAAAAGTGATTGACAGCTATACAATGGCATTGTTTTCGGGAAGTCGTTAAATACGTTGGTGACCAGAAAGAGAGAGAGAGAGAAAATATATCTCTATTTTCATTTTTGAAACTTAAATACTATTCGTGAGAAAAATTAGACGCTTTCCAAAAAGCAAAGAGAGGGATAAAATTGGCGGTAAGAAATGCATGGCAAAAATAAGCGTCCCTGAAGGGTAGGGGAAAGTTTTGAATTTTAGTCAATCAAAGGAAAGAGTTTTACGTAAACTAATATATTTTTTGAATTTTGCACAAAAATTGTAAATGTGGGGGTTGAGCAAGACTATATAAGCTCTGAAAATGGATATATTGCTTTCTCTTCTTTCTATTCTGACATTTGAAAAAGGTAAGCATATACACTTATCATATATATACACTGAACAATATTATATACTTATAATATTTAGGAGTTCGTTGTTCCCCAACTTACAACCTGTTATTATGAGATATATTTAAACAATTATATATACAATATTATAATCTGTAAATATTCAGGAGTTCGTTGTTTTGCACCTTATAACCTGTTATTGAAAGTTACAATTATTAACATTTAACATTTATACACAAAAATTATTCAGGAGCTTATTGCATTTGCAATTTACAACCTGATAATTTAAAACTATTACATATAACACACAAACACTAACAAATCGTAAGAATTATTCAAGAATTAATTGTTTTATAACTTATAACTTTTTAATTCAAAAATAATCTTCAAAGTCAAGTCCTGGATAATAAATTTGAGGAACTCGTTGAATTCTTTTTAACTTTTAACCTGAGTTTTGATTCCTAAAGGGGTAACAAAAGCAAATCGTAAGTTTATTGAATATTCATATAAGCTGCGTTCATATAGTAATAGGCTATATCGATGTGGGAGTTTGAAAGATTCAATAAATACTGAACCTCACCCACCAAAAATATTATTTACAATAGAAAATAATTAATTTACTTAAATCAATTATTTAGTCAATTTTATAGAGAAATAAAAAGATTTTATTATGTGAATTGAACAAATTTTTATCATTTTTTGATATTATAATTTTATCATATCCAAAATAAATCAAAATTTAGAAAATTTATAATTTTAAAGAATATTTATTTATTAATATAATAGTTCATTTAGGGTTTAGGGAAAACTTAACCTTGTTTATTAGTCAGGATTAAAAAGAATTAAATACTAAAATTTTATTTAAAATTTGTTTATAGAATATCTAAACGGACAATATAACCGAAAAAATTATAGCGTGTAAATTTATACACAATCTCAAGGTGAATGATTTTTATTTATTTTTATTTTATTTATTGCTGAGTCAATTCATATAGACCATAGCAACCGAATTGACAAAAGTATTAATTTACATAAACTATATCATAAGAAAAGATTTCTTTATAGTTAAAATAAATTGTGTCAATTTAATTTTAATTTATTAATTTATATTTTATAGTTTTATCCAACGAAAGAAAGATAACAAAATTATCTTATTAAATAGTGGATAATTTAGAATGAATAAAAGCTGAATTACCGAATAATTATTGGAGCAGATTCCTCTAATTTGGTTACAAAGCAACAAATTTTCTCAAAACTAAAATATAATACTGAAAAGAGATTTAAATTATATAATTTCATTAATATAAGCTATTACTATATGTTGTCAAAACAAAATCTTATCTGTTGATATAGTTTGGCGCGTACCTCATTGTAAGAGGATCTTTAAATTTTGAAAACAATGTCCCTTTAAATTTAGACAAAAACATTCTTTCTATTTACATTACATAATAATGAGAAATATTTAATACACATTTATAAGATATTTCTCTTGTTAGAAACACGTGGGTTTTTTAGAAGTTTACCGTGCAGTGGGCTTTTAAATCAAAATAAAGGAAAAATATATAGACTTCCCTCGGTCTGTTAACCAATACACGAATGTTTCACTAAGAGTTTAAAAATTGTTTAAAAACAAAATAAATTTTATACACAATTTGTTTAAAATTTAATATATTATTAATTTTTCACTTAAAATTGCATATTTTGTTTTATGTAAGTGGTATTAATTTTAATAATTAAATTTATATTGTTAATTATTAAAATTAGTTGGAATAAATAAAGTAGTAGCAAAAGTTATATGGATAAATAGATAAAAATTAGCATATATTATTACAAAAAACTAGATTGTTAAAAATGTATTATTTAAAGATTTATTTAAATTAAAAGAAATAAAATTAATTCTGAGAGAAAATGATTGACAGCTAAACAATGGCATTGTTCTCGGAAAACGTTAGACACATTAGAGACTAGAGAGAGAAAAAGTATACCTCTGTTCTTATGTAGGAAATTTAAATATTATTGGTGAAAAGAAGATGACTCGTAATGAATTTCCGTGAGTAGGGAGAAAGATAGCCTTGCGAAACGGAAATGACCATGCTTTACGGGAAGTGAATAAGGACCAATAATAGTTATATAAACTTCTAGAAGATTCGGGAAGTTTTTTTAGCGTCTTTAAAAGAGTATAAATTGATCCTAAATTACCAAAAATATTATTCACAACAGGAAATAATTAATTTCCTAAAATTAATTATTTGGTCAATTTTTCAGAGAAGTAAATAGATTTTATTATATGAATTGGATTAATTTTGATTATTTTTTGATATTATAAATTTATCATATCCAAAATAAATCAAAATGGCGAAAAATTTACAATCTTAAAGAATTTTTATTTAATAATAGAACAGTTAATTTAGGGTTTAGGGAAAACTTGACCTTCTTTATTAGGCAGGATTTGTAAGAATTAAATACTAAAATTTTATTAAAATTTTGTTTATAGAATATCTTAAAGGACAAATCTAACTGAAAAATTCAAGCGTGACAATTTATATGAGTGATTCTCCACGAAACCGACAATTTCATGTCTCTAGTGTTTTTTTAAAAACAAATTGCACATATGATAATAAATCCAACGTAAAAAAGTAACTTTGGTGATTACAAACAAAAACCTACAGCCACTTTAATTTCTAAGAATAAATGTTTTTTTTAAATGCAAATTTAAGAGTTGAATCGTCATGGTGAAGCCTGTCGCAAGGGTCAGTTACAAAACAAAAATTAATATTTTTAGTCAAATTCTCAAATAAAAAAAAATGATTGAAAACATTTTTTGAATGTCTAAGTGTGTAAAATTGAAAAAATTAAATTGGTTGTAAAAAAAATTATTTTTTAATGTTCTTTTTCTGATATTATTTCCTGTCCCCAGTTTTGTGCGTCATGATGAAGCCTTTTTAAAAAATTGAAATATTTCATAAAAATAAAATCAGAATTTCAGTATTCTTTAGTACAAGCAACAAGTTAGTTCCCTCAATAGTGTTTCACTACGAAAGAAAGAAATGTTAAACTTTTTTTCAATTTTTTTTACGTTTTAAGCGTTAAGTTTGTACATGAAATTACAGAATCGTCATGGTAAAGCCTTCACATATTTTATAATAAATCAAAAAAAAATTTTTTAGCAAATAATGTATAATCGTATTATTTCAGTGAATATAAAAGGCAGGAATATGAAACCGATTGAAAATTGCTAATAATTTATTTTAAAAAACAGTATTTATTTTGCGTCATGGTGAAGCCTTTGTTGTCTTTCATTGAACTTGTGGTATGAACAAGTGTATAATTACACCAATTTTTGTAATTGTTTCCAAATATAATTAAACAAATAAAAGTTACCTTGTTTAAACTATAATTTTAGTCAGTTCATATAGATATTGAAAACCGAACCTACGAACTTATTTTATAAATTATTAAAATTGTATCATAGAAAAGATTTAATAATTATTTAATTTTAATTTAAACTTTAATTTGTTATTTATTGTATTTTTGAACAATTATCCTACGAAAGAAAGATAACTAAATTATCTAATTTATTAGTGGATAATTTAGAAAGAATAAAAAGCTCAATTACCGAATAATTATTGGAACAATTTCTTCTAATTTGGTAACAAAGCAACAAATTTTCTACAAAAGAAAATATAATATTAAATTGAAGGGAAAATAAGATCATTTTAATTCATTCATAAATTTAATGTATTGTCAAAATATAATCTTATCAGTTGATACAGTTTGACGCCTACCTCATTGTTAAAGGATCTTTAAATTTTGAAAAGAATGTCCCTTTAAATTTAAACAAAAACATTCTTTCTATTCATAAACTATTCTATTCTATTACATAAGAATGAGAAATATTTAATACTCATATATAAAATATTTCTCTTGTTAGAAACACGTAGGTTTTCAGAAGTTTACCGTACAGTGGACTTTTAAATCAAAATGAAGGAATAAAAAATATATATATATATACTTCCCTCGGCCTGTTAACCAATACACGAATGTTTCAACTGTGAATTAGTGAATTTTCACTGAATAATCAGAGAAATTTCACTGATTAATTACCGTATATACGCTGATTGAAATTAGTGGCATACTTATCGCTGAAAATCAGTAAAATTTCGCTTATTCAGATTTAGAGAGTAAGATGTGGAGATGTTTTCGTAAAGAGTTTTTAGTAATAAGACCCTAAAGTAAAAATGAGTGAAACATCTGCAGAGTTAAATAAAAATAGAAAATTTTAGGAAAAGAAGATTAAAAAGATTGAAATTTAGAACTAAAAACTTAAATAAATAAATGGTTGAAACCTCATTCATTCTTTATTAGTATAAATAATTAAAATTATTGTTTACAAATAATTCATAATTTGTACTCACTCTATTATCATTTGTATTTATTATTTATAAATATTATTATAATTAATAAATAAAAATAATAATAATTTAATACTTTAAATTGGAATAAAGTTAAATATTTTTGGCCTAAAAACTTAAATAAATAAATGGTTGAAACCTCATTCATTCTTTATTAGTATAAATAATTAAAATTATTTATTTAAAGATGTATTTTAAAGATGTGCAATAATTAAAATTATTGTTTACAAATAATTCATAATTTGTACTCACTCTATTATCATTTGTATTTATTATTTATAAATATTATTATAATTAATAAATAAAAATAATAATAATTTAATACTTTAAATTGGAATAAAGTTAAATATTTTTGGCAAAGTGGTTGTTGCCCTCTAAAAAATTACACGACGATGATGTTAATCATTGCATTTTTTTATCGAAAGCGGATGTTTGGCAGATTGAAAAGAATGCGGAAAGGCAAACGATGACCTGACTGGTGATGTCTGCGACCCAAAGAATTAAAAAAGGGGGAAAGATATATATATGAGAGATTTAAGCGGAAGAAGTAGTAGAAGAAGAATTGAAGAAATGATTATGCCAAAGAAAGATGAACGCACGCTGTAGCTGAAAGAGATTGCTCATATATTGCTCGCAGATCAGGAAGGAATGTAAATACATCTAGTGTCAAGTATTAAAAAAATAGCAGGATTATATTATGTGTATTGAATAACTAGAAAATTGAGTCACGTCTCTAATTTCTTACTCAAGATCAATATACTTGAGCCTCTCTCAAAACTCGCTTATCCGGTTTTTAATACACATTGATATAATAATTAACATCTGCATATATTGATGATAATATTACTCCATATTATGCATAAATTGTCAATTCACCAAAACAACTATTTGCAATTTTGTCACATTATTTTTTATGTTGAAGGAAAATATGGAAATAACTACTGTTTATGATATCCTTTGACCGTTGTTAGTTCAATGTTAATTTTAAAATGGCAAAGGTGTCATGGATCTTAGAGAATTGTCAGCGAAAATTAAATTAAAGATTAAAAGCTTCGTACTTCTGAAAATTCACAATTAAGTAGTTGGAATAATAAATATTTACAAAAATTTAAATAAAATACTTTTAAACGTTTGAAATATTTTTAAAATCTATAATATAGTATGCTAAAAAAAGTGAGGATCAATTTTTCAAACCATGATAAATCCATATTTTTTTATTTTAAGAAATTAGTTATATATATCGACGCCTCCCGTTCATATAAGGCTTATTAAAAAACGAATGCAAGATGATTCTTATTCACTTTTTGGTGCAAGACAATGCTTATTCGATTTTCCGTGCAATAAAATGCTTATTCAAAATTGTGTGCAAAACAATTGCCACTGACAGAACAATAAATGTAACCCTAAATCTTCCTATTAATATTAAATTGCAATTAAATATCTGAGAATTTCAGTACGTGTCTATTGTTATAAGAAACTTTAAACACGGATCCTATCACACGTATTAATAAATATTTTTTAATCAATTGCAATTATAAATTATACTGAATTGAAAATTTTATAAAAATCATAGAATAAGCTAATTTCAGAATATACATTTTCGCATAGAATTTTGAATAAGCATTTTATTGCACGGAAAATCGAATAAGCATTGTCTTGCACTAAAAGGTGAATAAGAATCATCTTGCATTCGTTTTTCAATAAGCAATATATGAACGGGATGCTTCGATATATCTATATATATTATAAAAAGATATCGCCGCCGCCGCTGTTTCAAGATTCTGTAAGGGCGCTCTATCCCAAAGAGGCCGTCAAAACTTATGTCAAAATTGACCTATTTTTTGACCTATAGGTCAAAAAGAGGATAAATAACGGCCTCGCATTACGTTAAAATCTATGTCAAAATTGACCTATTTTTTGATCTATAGGTTTAAAAGAGAATAAATAAAGGCCTCACATTACGTCAAAATCTATTTCTAATTTGATCTATTTTTTGACCTATAGGTCAAAAGGAGGATAAATGACGGCCTAACATTACGTTAAAATCTATGTCAAAATTGACCTATTTTTTGACCTATAGGTTTAAAAGGAGGATAAATAACTGCCTCACATTAGGTCAAAATCTATGTCTAATTTGACCTATTTTTTGACCTATAGGTCAAAAAGGGTATAAATAACGGCCTCACATTAACTCAAAACCTGTGTCTAATTTGACTTATTTTTTGACCTATAGGTCAAAAAGGGTATAAATAACGGCCTCACATTAGGTCAAAATCTATGTCTAATTTGACCTATTTTTTGACCTATAGGTCAAAAAGGGGATAAATGACTGCCTCATATTACATCAAAACCTGTTTCTAATTTGACCTATTTTTTCACCTATAGGGCAAAAACATAAATCAAAATATATGTCAAAATTGACCTATTTTTTGACCTATGTCAAAAAGAGGATAAATAACGAATAAAAATGCATGTTTAATTTTACTAATTTTTTTGAGCTACGGGTTTTAAAAAGGGCCTTAATGTGAGCCTTCACATTACGTTAAAATTCAATCTGTGTTTTACCAACAGGTCAGAGCTTGCCCCCTCAAATAGAAGCGCGAAATAGGACGTCAAAGCCTATCCAAAAGAAATTTTTTTTACTTGCAGGCTGGTATGTTACTTCAAAATTGATGACAAAGATTGAAAATTTGAGAATGGCTAATATCATAAGATCGCATTTTACAATCTTTATATTATCCATAAATAGAAGTAAATATAAAATCTGGGGGTTGGCGCGCGAAGCGCGCAGGGGGCGGGGCCCCCCTAGTATATATATATTATTTATATATTTTATATATATTCTTATATTTGGGTGCCCGACTAAATTCGGGTTCTCGAAATTTTCGGGTATACTCAGAACATTGAAAAATTCGAATTTATAGAGTTTGAAAACATTCAAGTTCTTAAGTTCGCCATAAAAAGTTTATAAATATACATAATCACAAATTGTCGAAGAATCACGTAATGAGAAATTCCACGCCAAGTGATCATAAGAATTTTGGATGCTTTTAGCAACATTAAAAATACTTTCTGAATTTGTTCTTTTATATGCATGGAATAAAAATGTATAACAGTATTTTCATAATTTTTTGAGTGAAGTGGTTAAATTCTGAGCACAGAAGTTTTGCAGAGCTTCCTTTGGAGGATCGTAGCACCAGAGTGCGTGATACGCTTGTTGCTGGTGAGAGGACCGTAGGGGACTCAACCTTGCAACAAGTGGACAGGGTTCGGCAACACCTGGGGATCTTGCCTTTGAGGGTGAGAGACAAAGTGGAGCTGAAAGGAGAAGGCGAGTTCGAGCCAGGGCCTTTGAGAGGACAGGATCGAACCTCGCTGGCTCTTCTTAGGGTTCTTCTGGGAGCGGGGGGTCTCGTCTGGGGCTTTGACGTCTACACGGAAAAACCTTTGAGAAGTCTGTCTCTCCACTGTTACAGTATTTCGCTTCTTACTGCATGGAAAGTCTGATCGCCCGCCACTGGGTGCGTAGCGTTACCGTTTTCGATAGATAAACTTCCCAAAAAGTTTAGAAAATAATAATTGGGTACGTGAGTCACCCAGTTTGGGAGTGCAGATGAACAAGTTTAGTGGTGGCACTGACGCGTAAGTTTTGGGTGAGCAGGTTGCTTAAAGGCTTTTCCGTGTAAAAGGCGTCAGGACTCCGTAGAGGCTTTCCCTGCCCGGAGCATGCCTGAGAAAAAGTTGAAGGTTGTGAGGAGACCGTGAATCAGCCTTTAAAATGGCTGGTTCCGGGATTCAGTGTATGCAGATCAATTTGCATCATTGTAAAGGCGCTTCGGTGATTTTAGCCAAGAACTTGACAAAGATGTAGACAGCTTTAGCCTTTGTTCAAGAACCTTGGGTTTTCAAGAGGAGAACCACAGGTCTAAATGGATGCGGAGAGCTGGTTTGCTCACCATATAAACCGGTTCCAAGGGCGTGTCTGATCTATAAAGGTCTATAAAGGCTATAAAGATCTATAAAGGCGTGTCTGAAGCTTTCCCTTTGTTGGAATTAACAACTAGGGACTTAGCTGTCATGAAGGCTAAGTACTCGGAGACGAACGGAAATATAAGGAGGTTGTAGTAGCTTCCGCTTATTTTTCGGGCTCGGAGGGAGATCCTGCGTCACCAAGAGAGGTGGAAAAGTTGGTGGAATATTGTCAAGAACAGAGTCCCCCTTTGATAAAAGGTTGCGATGCCAATGCACACCACGTAGAGGCAGAAATCTTTAGGTCTGTGTGAGGTGGTGTGAGGGACTGGAGAGTGTCAGATGAAGAATCACTCTCGGACCATAGACTTATCACATTCAAACTGGAATCGAAAGATCGGGAACATAAGTGGAGACGTGACCCTAGAAGTACTAACTGGGACTCATTAAAGGCATAAGAACAACTGCTTCGCTAATGTCGTTTGCGAACGCAAAGCATGAATTAGAAAAGGACACAACTATATCTCTGTCATGCGAATCAATTGTGTCTTTACTGAGGACCTCAAAGCCTCCATGGGTCACTTCTACACCTCTTACTGGATTAAGTTATCTAATGGGAAATATGCTCAGGATAAAAAGGACTGCCTTAAGTATCTGATGGAAACTAATTTCACGGAATTTAAAGAAAGACAGATTCATGATTTTGGCGTGGGTCCAGGTAGGGTCCGAAGAAATCGGGAATACTGGAAACTTGCCGCCAGAGTTGTGACTCCGGACTCCTATTGATTGGGCAATAGGTACATATCCGGTCCTTTTACAAAGAAGATTGGATTGTATTAGATTACCCTGTGTAAAATTATGAGAGTGTGTATTGCTCTTGGTTATACACCAGAGTCCTGGAAAAGGACGAGAGTGGTGTTTATCCCGAAGGATTGTCGCACAGGGTATACTGCTGTAAAGGACTTCAGACCAATCAGTCTAACCTCCTTTATATTAAAGGCGTTAGAGAAACTAGTGGATAATTTTATCAGACAGTAGTGTCTGAGGGATTATCCCTTGCACTCGGGAGAACATGCGTATAGAGCAGGTTTCTCAGTAGAATCCACTCTGCAGTTGGTAGAATAGAGGATCAAATTGGCAGTGGTGGTTATGCGGTGGGTACCTTTCTTGATATTAAAGGTCCCTTCCCTAACACCTCTAGCGAAGCTATCTACAAGGCATCCAGAAAGTGAGGCGTGCCCGAGACACTAATTAAAGGGATCGACAGCATGCTTCGCGAAAGGGTCCTCGAAGCACAAGTACGATGAGGCTAGGTTAACAGGCGTTGTCTCAAAAGGATGCACACAAAGAGGAGTTGTTTCTTCTCTATTGTGGTGCTTAGGGACAGACGAGTTGATTAGGAAACTCAATAATCAGGGATATTATACGCAAAGCTATGCGGATGATTTTCTTATAATTATAAGAGGGCACTCAATTGAGACCCTTTTAGAGCTTACGGAAAGTGCACTCAAGATTGTCAAGAATTGGTGCAGTCAAACTGGACTTTCTGTTAACCTAGAGGAAACGAATATAGTAGTTTCCACTAGGAAATACAAGATACCGAGCTTAAAGAAGCAGGTATTTTATGGACAAAAGATTTCTTTTTCCGAATCGGCTAAATACTTAGGAGTAATCCTGGATAAAAATCTGAGTTGGAAGGAACATTTCGAGTATCAGTATAGGAAATTCTGAACTGCGTTCTGGGCGTGTAGAAGGGCGATAGGGTCATCGTAGGGACTAAGATCCAATATGGTCAACTGGCTCCATCAGATGATTTTAAAACCCAGGTTTCTTCACGCGGTGGTGGTTTGGTGGTCTAGGATTCAACTAATCACGGTTAAAGAGAAACTAAACCAACTCCAAGCAATGGTTTTTAGAGGTATTACAGGGGCCATGAGCACCACGCCTACAGCAGGGAAGGTGGAAATCAAGTGGTAAACACACCAAGCTTCCACGTTCAATCCTATCGATTCTATAATTAAGTATGCTGCAAGATAGGATCATCAAGAGGGTGAAATTTAAACCCCGTTTTAAGATACTAATACCTTCCAGATTGAACTGGAAGAAGGGTTTTTCACTTGAAGACGGGGTCTGGTACACGGACGGCTACAAGATGGATTGCAGTGCAGGCTTCGGAATATATCGAAAAACTGCCTATATTAAAGTAGTTTAGTCGCTAGGACAATATGCTACGGTTTGATAGACCGAGGTCTGTACGATTTTAACTTGTGCCCAAATGTCCATTCAAAAATGGACAAGGGGCAAAAGGATTAGTATTTGTGTGAATAGTCAGGCAACCCTAGGGGCTCTAAAGAATCCCACAATAGAGTCGAAGCTTGTCTAGGAATGCCGCAGCGTACTAAACGAGTTAGGTTCAGTAAATAATCTTTCGTTGATCTGGGTACCGCGTCACTCGGGAATCAAAGGCAATGAAAGGGTGGACGTTTTGGCAAAAATATGTTCTAAAATGGTATCCTTAGGTCCTGAACCAGCAGTGGCATTAATGGCGTGTCTGGTTAAGGGAGCGATTAAAATATGGAATCAAAAGGAACATGAAAAGTATTGGGTGGGCATTTGGATGGGAAGGCAAACGAAGACTTTGTTGGGTTTAGTACTTACATGGGCTTTTGAATTATCATCAGTTTAAATAGGAAATAAAGACTCACTATATGTAGACTGTGTGAGACGAGTGAAGAGACGTCGCCTCACATATTATCTGAATGCCCGGCGTTAGCTAGAATCAGACTTTCCAGCTGGAGTCAAGCAATTATATACCCTATGCAAGTGAGCAACCTATTTATAGTAGAACTCTAATGGGATGTTTTAAACGAGCAAACTGGAGCTTGGTACAATGGATTCTCTAATCTAGGTGCCAACTTTCCCTTTTTGGGAATATCTAGCTTGATCTCGGCAATTGATTAGATTAGAAAGATTATAACTATTAAATTCAGTGAATTATTTAGAAATTCACTACAGCCCAAGTAGAAATGTCCGGACCTACACGGAAAAAAAAGTTCCCAAATATTTCAGGAATTATTTCCTAATTTTTGGATACTGTGTAACAACACTGAATTAGCAACGAACATTCAGTGGTAATGAATGAATGTTTAAAAGAAATTCAGGAACTGTATTAAAAAAAAGCTATAAATAGTCCAATAGTCTTTTTTTCATTACTTTCTCATGTAAAGTTCATGGCACTGTTCGCAACTGTTTCTGAAAGTTTCGATAACTCATCAAGGAATCTTGTGCGCAAAAACCCAATGCACACCAGTCTCAGTTGGGTAAAACGCCGGACTTCCATCTTTGGGTTCTCGAATTTTGTTCTAGCCGCCGTCGATTTTTCTCTAATATGATTTTTTGTATTTCACAAATTTATTAAAAATTATATGTGACCTTCAAGGATAAAAGTGTGTGTGTGTGTGTGTGTGTGTGTGCACGTGTCAAGGAAGGGAAGCAAAATAGTTTTTTTCTTGCATTCGTCTAACTTTTCGGTTTTCACAAACAGTTCCCGACATTTTTAAGAACAGTTTGCCGAGAAGTGGTGAAATAGTAAATGACATATTTAATCAAGGCAACGTTTAGTTCTCTGGGATCTACCCGTCGTAACCAAGAGTTACGAACGAAGTTCCCGAATAATCGGCGAACTTTTTTACCGTGTAAGACGGAGTTCAACACCGGCATGGTATAGATTTAGTACTGACCGACGGTACTGACTGTCGGAATTGATCAGTACTGGGACTTTACTGACTCTAAAACCGAATCAATACTATGTCGGAATTAAAAAAATATTAAAATCAGTACTGTCAGAAAACTACGTTAACACTAAATCAGTACTATGTCGGAGGGGTTGAAAAACAATTAAAATTTGTTATAATGGCATTAATTAACGGGTAAAATAAAATAGTGCTAGAGAAGAGAATTTATGAGCTTCAATGCCCAAAAAAAGAGTGCCTTATTGCGGGTGGATTGAATATACATATATAAACTAACGTCGTTCTTGGTTTAACGACGAACATTTCCGTTGAATTTACGCTCCATGTTAACGTGCGACTTGTAACTCTCCTTCTGGGAAATCCTCTGCGATTCCTAGCACGTACGTTGGTGAATACAGGTAAGGAGACTACAGAAGCAACGACTGTCGGAATTTTTCCTTCTTCTAAAGCTCTCTCATCCACAAATCTGTTGGTAACATTTCCTATCATCACTAAATCTTACGCCTATAAATCACATTCTTTCTATGAATTGTACAATTTTTAAATTCTCCCCCATATATTTAAATTTATTTCATTATATTTTTCATATTTACAACGCAATATCTATAATTTTCAATCATTCATTATGTCAAGGAGTTAACGGTTTTCCTATACGCTTTCAACTAATTATGATTTAGTTTCTTCTTCCGACATTTTAAATTTTCCAATTTCGACTGCCCAGATAGCATGCAAGCTTGCTGCAAACGTGCACTGCATGTTTTGCAAGATTGCAGTGCAAGCTTTCTGCAAGTTTGCAGCAAGCTTGAAATGTCTGGACTGCTGCAAACTTGCATGTAAGTTTGTGGAAAGTTTGCACAGCAAGCTTGCTGCAATCTTGATGCAAAATATTGATGCTACATACTTGCTGCAAGCTTTCAGTAGTCCAGACATTTCAAGTTTGCTGCAAACTTGCAGAAAGCTTGCACTGAAATCTTGCAAAACTTGCAGTGCAAGTTTGCAGCAAGCCTGCGTGCTATCTAGGTGGCAAGTCTGAAAACCCTTTTAGATATCGCACGTAGAAAAAAAACGGAAAAAAATGTTCATCTAAAGTGGAGATGATAATTACTATAATAGTTAAGCGTTTCGTTGATTTGGCTCCATCAATAATCCATTTTCGCTGATCTAGAGGAAATTATATGTCTTGTGTTGCTTTTTGAAAACAAACACAACCCCAAAAAATTACTTAAATGAAAATATTTTTAAATTAATGTTCAAGGTGTATATTTACATTCTGTTAATTATATCTCTTATAATATGACTAATAATATGTAAAATTAGTAAATTAGTACGTATTTAGAGCTAAGAAATGTAAATTTGACATTTGTGATTTTAGAGGAGTCGGTATCAAAACTACACAACATTTTTCATAAAAATGTTACATTTTACAAAAACAAAATAATGTTATTTTAACATTTAACTTTTTTGAAGGAGTTTGTTTAAACATTTATTTTTTATAAGATATAATTTTTTACATTAATAAAAGAAATGTATAATTTAAATGTTATTTTGTACAAAATAAATTTGTGTTATTTTATTCATGTTATTTTTTACAAAATTTTTTGTTATATTGTACAAAAAAATTTTGTTATTTTTTACATTTAAGAAAAAAAATTCTCATTTGTTATTATGTAGAAATCTTAAGAAGTCAAAATTTCTAAATGGCTGAGTCTCACACAAAACCCTCTAATTTTATCTTTAGCTGTAATGGGGTTATTTTAATAGCGCATTTAATGTAAGATATTGTAATTCTAAGAGATATTACTGAAAAAAGTTTTTGATAATGTTATTAATTATTGAAAATATTGAAATTTTTTACTTAAAACGTTTATTTTCTCAGAAATTTATTAAATGATTTCAATGTATCAAGAGATATTTGATTTCACTAAAAAAAGTTATTCACTGAAAAATAGTTCTGGTTAGGGTATATTTAACACATATTCTAGTTATATATATTCTAGTTATACATATTCTGGTTGTTTTAACTAGAATATGTGTTAAATATACCCTAACCAGAACTTTTTTTTCAGTGTGGTTAGGGTATATTTAACACGATATTCTAGTTAAAACTGGGATTTCCGGTAATTCCAAAAAGAATTTTTTTATCAGTAAATAAATTTTTTTAGTGAAATCAAATATCTCTTGATACATTGAAATCATTTAATAAGTTTCTGAGAAAATAAACTTTTTAAGTAAAAAATTTCAATATTTTCAATAATTAATAACATTATGAAAAACTTTTTTCAGTAATATCTCTTAGAATTACAATATCTTACATTAAATGCGCTATTAAAATAACCCCATTACAGCTAAAAATAAAATTAGAGGGTTTTGTGTGAGACTCAGCCATTTAGAAATTTTGGCTCCTAAAGATTTATACATAATAACAAATGAGAAATTTTTTTCTTAAATGTAAAAAATAACAAAATTTTTTTGTACAATATAACAAAAAATTTTGTAAAAATATCATGAATAAAATAACACAAATTTATTTTGTACAAAATAACATTTAAATTTTACATTTTTTTTATTAATGTAAAAAATTATATCTTATAAAAAATAAATGTTTAAACAAACTCCTTCAAAAAAGTTAAATGTGAAAATAACATTATTTTGTTTTTATAAAATGTAACATTTTTTTTGAAAAATGTTGTGTAGTTTTGATACCGACTCGAAACTATAAGGTAAATCTAACAATCTCTTGTCATGTTCAGTGTAACTATAGGGACCGTAAGACGACAACTCCGGTTGTGTTCGGGAAAATTTCTGGGTGCATGCAAAAAAAAAATTCAGATTTTTGAAAAGAATCAGAGCTGAAGGAGGATACAGAATGTGTTATCCCTCATAACAAAGAGATATTCAGCACATCCCTGAAACGTCCTAGAGATATCTTTTTGCTTGCGGCGGTTTGGATAATCCGGGGATATCCTTGAGATAGGCATGGATCTTCTTGGGATATCCCAGAGATATCCAAACAGCCGAAAAACGGAAGATATCCCTTTGAAAACACAGGGACATCCTTAAATATCCGGTGTTGTAAGAGACAGCAACATTTCCGAGCAGCATCGCGAATATTACAAAATATAACATGGTAATGTATCAAAAATTGCATGGTAATATTACTAATACTGCTCGGCAATACACTGCAAAAATAAGTATCTTATTTGATATCTTAACATAAGATGTAAGATGGAAAAATAGTATCTTACAGATTTTTAAGATGCTTTATACGTCTTAGATATTTTTTCTATCTTAAAAAAGTAAGATACTTCTGTAAGTTTTTTCAAGTATCTTAAATTAAGATGTTTCTGTCTCAATAAGATGTTTAGCGATAAGTTACTTGTGAATTGTAAGATGCGAAAAAAATTTAAGTTACTAAAACCTAAGATGCACAAAATATCTTACATATAAGCCCATAGTTAACCTCAAAACTTTTTCCCCCAAAAATATAGTGGAAAGTGTGTACGAAGATACTTTAAACATCCTAAATTAAGATATTTTTAATGACTAAAAAGTGACTACAATAACATCTTAGAAATGACTACCAAAACATCTTAATTAAGATACTTCTTTTTGCAGTGTATCAGAGACCTCAAAAACGTTTGCCTATAAAGTGAAACAAAAAAAAAATGCATTTCGATTAGATGAAATTCTCTCAAAATACAGTTTGTTACTTTTACCTTCAAATTTTTCTAGCGGGCAAACGAACCCGGAAAGGGGGGGGGGGGTATGAACCTGAGAGGTTTTGTTTAGAATCACTTGAACTTCTTTTTACCAAAGTTTCAAACAACTTGTCCGAAAGGGATTTTTAATATTTTTGTGCGGGGTCCTTTACAAAAGTACAGCCAAATTCCAACAAGTCATGAAAATAAGTGTGTTGAACTGACGTGGAATCCACCAAATATAACCTATACTAGTAAACATAATATACGTATACGCTCGTAACTACACGTTTATCGAAATATCACACGCACGCGCTACACGAAGATCGCTGTAAACCAGTGATTTAGAATATTCTTTTATACTAACGTCTAGAATATTTCACCACTTTTGGATTGCTTTATTGTTTTGTAAATAACAAGATAAATTTTAAAAATAATTTGTTTCTAAAAAGAAGAAATTTTTTTTAAATATTAAGGTCAGTTTTTAAAGAAGATTTTATTACGAAATATTTCGAATTTAATTTTCAATTTAATTTACCTATAATTAGGTACTAAAAAATATAGATAATCGAAATTAATTATGATTACAAGTTGATTATAATAAATGACTGTAATAAAAACAATACTAATTATTATATTATATACATCTTGAGTACAAATTATATTGACATAAATCCACATTTTACAGCCACGCTTTTGAAATGTAAAATTTTTGAATAGATTAAAATTAAATTTAGAATAAATTGAAACTTAGATAATTTAAACTTAAAAGTTAATTATAAATATATTAAAATCAACCACAACTGATGTTTGAATGACAAACCGCGAATTTTTAAACTGAATTAAAAAAAGATTTTATTATTTTAATTTGTTTTTAAAAAATCGCTTTTTATTTCAATTTTTATAGATAATTATTTATACTGTTCTCTAAATTTGAATTAGTTACAAATTATTAATTAGATTGTAAAAACTCAGTCACTGATTCAAATATAGCATGTAAATAAATTTCAAAAAGGGTTATTGTCTTAATAGAAATTATGTAAAATTCTACTGAAAATAATTAAATTTGTTGAAAAATTTTATTAAAAACTTTTTAACAAATCGAATTTTTAAAGTATTTTGACTTAATAATTGATTAATAATTATATATTATAAAAAATCACTTTATAAGGTATTGATGTTTCTTAGTGCGAAGATTAATAATTAAAATTTTTATTAGTTAATTTAAAAAAATATACACACTCAAATTTTTTTAACAAAAATTGAATTTTCGCAAAGTTTTTATGAAAATTCTGAAAAATAAGATTTCTGAAATTTTTCAATTCTATTGTTTAAAAATAATTGAATTTTTATTAACAAATAATATATTTTCAAAATTGTCAGTACCTAACTGATAAATGTTGTAACTGAAACTCTCTATATTTTAAACTTGTTGAATATATTCTGCGCGAAGTGACCGTTGCGCACTCCAACTTCCGTTTAGAGTTCGGGAATTTTTCAGACATAACAAGCAGTGATTCTTGCTGTTTGGCAATACTAGAAATTTTTTTTAATACAATGTGATTTTCTCGAAAGTTCAAGAACCATTATTAATGTTTTCAAACTCTGTCTTGATCTTACCATTGATATATCCTGTTTATACTATAGTATAAACATAATTACTATAGTAATTTATACTATAGTATAAACCTAATTACTACAGTAATTTATACTATAGTATAGTAACTAATTTAAATCTTTCCTTTTGAGGTCAGGAATAATCCTAAAATGTTTTCAAGTGTTTCACTGAAAGTAAAAGAATTATTGTCGACTTTTTCTCATATCCACCATTCTTGAACTAATTCAGGAATGTTTCCTGAATACATTTTTTCTGTGTTTTTGAATCTTTATAATGTAATAAGATTTCGAAAGAATAGATGTGACGGTCCACGACAACACGTGCCTTAGCTCCCAAAAAATTAATGTCGGCTTTGAATAGTACTTTATAGATTTTGAGTTCCTCTTTCAGGTACAAAAGTCAATAATACTTTTTACTTACAGCTTTTTTTGTTATAAATATTCAAACATGAGCATAATTTGAACCAATCAGGAATGCGCAGCTTTTAATACGTTTCCCATAACATTCACATTTAGGAGCTAAGGGACGTTTTCTCGTGGACTGTCACAGATTTAAAAATCAAGATATTAAAGTTAGTTTTTTTCAAGTAAAAGGGGAGGGAAAGGGAAATTTAATCAGTGACTGATTAATCTAATGGACAAAGTACTTAAAACTGTTAGTACTTTCTAATGTTTTTCCTCATAGCCATTCATAGTTTCACTATATCAATGGTGTGCATCTCAATTTGTATCATTACCTAACAATTTTCCGAGACTCGTTTCGGTGATTGTAATAAAGATGAAAATTCCTTTCGACGATAGGGGTCATATTCGTACTATACAGTGAAAATTATACCTCCTTCTATATGGGTGCACCTATTAAAATAATAACTTCGGTCACAGCTGTGGAGCCTATATATATGTATATGTATATATAAAGTATATCCAGTGGTAGTAAAAGTTACTATGCATGTATATACGCACAAGATGCGCCTTGTAAAACGTTGAAAGTATGCATATACATTATATGATGCAAACATAGGAGTGTTATTATCACGCATTTTATACCATCCATTCGTGCGCTTCTAATCTCTAACTAACAACATTTACGCAAAAGAAAAGGAGAAGGGGAGGGAAGAGATGATAGCCCCTCTTGTAAAGTCACTGAATTAATATTAAAGGAGTGCCTTGGGTAGTAGACCTTGTCATACGGAAATGAGACTGAGGAATGTGGCGCCGGTTTTCATAATACAAATATATCCTTCAAAAATATTGTCAATCTTCATTTTATCAACTTTGTTTATTTGAACTTTTAATAGGGGAGAGCGGGGTTGAACGTGCCGGGGGTAAAAAGTTCCGTTTAATTATATCTTAAAAACAAAAAAGATTTTAATAAAATTCAATTAAGGAAAGCGTAAACAATAGCCTAAACAATACTTCCCTCATTTGAATTTCATTAAAATCTTTTTTTGTTTTTGAGATATAATTAAACGGAACTTTTTACCCCCGGCGCGTTCAACCCCGCTCTCCCCTAATAGAAAGAAAAGTCCATATTTGGGGTCATATAATCGTGGCTTTTGTGTTAAGTACATTTAAGACGCAAATGCTGAGAATTTCAAGTGTGAACGTTTGCAAATTTGCATGTGGGTGGGGCAAACTATGCGAATAGAAAAGAAATTATTAGTTTTTTTACCAAATCATATGCGGGGTATTCTCTAAATCTGAATAAGTGAATTTTCACTTATTCCGCATGTTTCAAAATACTCTTATACGTAGAATAAGTGAATTATATTCACTTATAAAATAAGTGAATACTCACACATTAAGAAGAGAAATAATAAGGATCAATATTATATAGAAAAATAATTATTTACTATCAACTATTTAATACTCCTTTCTCTTCTCATTATCAAACTGAAACTTATAAACATATAAATGTTAACCATTTTTTAAACTAAATCCCCAAACGGTCACCCTTCCTAATATTAACCGCAGACAATGTCGCTTAACTTTGATGATCAACGAGAAACATCACAATAATACTTACTATGTTGCCTTATACTCATAGAAAATTATTAGGTGCTACTTATAAATATTTAGTTTATTGTGTTCTATTTTAACATTTTGTTCAAGATTTCTCCTATAATTATTATTCTCTAAGTAAATAAAAAGTTGGTTAATAGATTTCTGTTAATATAATACTAGCGTCGTTATCCTCGCTCGGAAGACATTTTGCTTGTTTATTTCCACTTATATAAATTTATTTAATAATATCTCTATTGATAATGTATATAATAAATAAATTTTAATTGATATATATATATATATATATATAAAATTGATTTATACATGAGTATGTGTTGTGTATTTATGTGTGAATATAAATTTGTATGTAAATAATAAATAAAGTTTTTTTTATTTTCTTTTTAAAATTTTTTAGGAGTATTTGGGGTAAATGTAGGGTAAATGCACCAGTGAATGAACAGTTAGTGATTTTCCTAACTTTGTCTATTTTTTACTTTTAAATATTGGTTCCATTGTACTGAAGAACAGTATTTTTATATTCTAGAATACTTTAATTTATTGATAAAATTTTTCTTTTTTTTAATAAAATAACTAACAATTAGTAATAAATAAAAATATAAATTATTAGTGAAAACACCAGTGAATGAACACTTAAGCCAGTAATGAACACAGTGCTCCAGTGAATGAACAACTTTCTTTTTTAAATCATTAAGCACCTAACCTCAAATTACTAATTCGATAAGAAACTATTAAGCACTATATTATTAAAACAATATAGAGTAATTAAATTAATATATGAGACTATATTATAATTTTATAATAGGTATAGAATTTACATTACATATGTATTGTACTCTCTAAATATGAATCAGCGAAATTTCACTGATTCTCAGCGATAAGTATGCCACTAATTTCAATCAGCGTATATGCGCTAATTAATCAGTGAAATTTCACTGATTATTCAGTGAAATAATTCACTAATTCACAGTGCATATACGCTAATTGAAATAGTGGCATACTTATCGCTAATTCAGATTTAGAGAGTACACTAATTATGCAAAGAGTAAGGGAGACCGGGGCTAAACCGGACACGGGGCTAAACCGGACAAGTCAAATATTTCCGAAACCGTGAAGAATTTCAAATCGTGTAAATAACCTATGAACGCGCAATTTCGTGATGCTGCATGAGGTTTTAGGGACGTGTCATTTTTCTTGTAATAATAGTTGCCGTTTATATGTAAAAATGTCATTTTTTGAGGTAAAAGTAAAAAAATTTTTTCTTCATTTTTTTGGGTTTTTATCGTTAAAATTAAAGTGCAAATATCATACGGACATTTTTCTTTTAGCTCAAGGTGTACTGAGTTTAGTAGAAAAAAAGTTTAATGGAAAACATTAAGAAGAAAAAATATATTGCAGGTTAATTATTAGATGACGGTGTGGGGCTGAATCGGACATCGTGATTAAAAACAACCAAATCTTTAATTTCTTTAATTTATTTTATATTAATTAACTATTTTATATTATATTCTTTGCTTAGAACCACTTTATAAATAAATAAATAAAGAATTTATTTTAAAACTCGAATTCGCAAGCGAGTTGCTACAAACAGACAATCCTGAAAACTGTAATTCATTTTATATTATTATTATTATTATTAATGATTTTACATATTATATTATATTCATTGTATAGAACTATCTACAAATAAATAAAAGAAGAATTGATTTGACTTTTTTACCAAAAAAAAAGAAAATTTGTATCTCATTCTTTAATTAATTGGTCGTGTCCGATTTAGCCCCATGGGGTGTTCGGTTTAGATCCACCAATTTTCGGATTTTCGTTTTTGAGGTAGTCACCTTCGAAGCAATATACCTCTAAAGCTATTGTACTTTTTTTAAATTGAACAAGTGCGATTTGTAGGTGAAAGTACAAGCTTCGAAACGGTATATTACACTTTAGCAAAAAATATGTTTTTGTATGAGTTTTCTGGTCGAAGACCAAATCCGTCCGGTTTAGTCCCGGTCTCCCCTATTAAATAAAATTCTTTGTCTTTCTTTTTGAAAATATCACATTTTTTACGTTACATATTTTCCTTAAATATATGTGGACTAGCACCATAATTATGAATCTTTTGAGATAATTGCACAACTTGTTCTTATTAAGATTATATTATTCTAACCTTAAATTTACTGTGACAGATGTTTTTAATTTTGCGCCTGCGCGTCGTCTAGTTGAAATGAGTGTTCATTCACTGGAGCAGCAGTTTGAAACTGGTGACACCAATAAATGAACACTGTCTTTTTACTGGAACATTGACATAAAAATTTACCAGTGATTGAGCAGCTTAAAACTTTTAATTATATCAATATTTTGTTGTAAAAAATTTTTAAAATAAAACTTTGAAGGTTCAAAATTTTTTTGATACCATATTTTGGATGTTTTATTAAATAATTTTATCTAAAATATACGTTTTAATTTTTGATGCACTTTCTATCATATAATTAAAATTCTTTCCCTAGATCACAAAAACAGCAAGTTCTTTAAAATTTATTTTATTATAAAAAATTGTAATATAACTTTTCATAATTTCTGCATAACTTGATAAAAGGAATCATTTAAATTATTAATTTCCAATTTTTATATTAGACAATAGTTTTTAACCTTAGTTATTTATCTTTTTCGCCAAGTGTTCAATCACTGGGGCATTCACCCTAAATGGAATATCTATTTTTCACTAAAAACATTAGTTTTTTTTATTAAAAGGTAAAATGGACTGATTTTTTTGCATGAACTTGTTACTTTACTTTCATAGAAAAATTTTATGAGGTGCAAAAAATATAAATGCACCTGAATTGACTAAAACTGTTTGTTTACATTTACCTCAACATTCTCAAATTTTCCTAAAATTCGGGGTAAATGTATCCAGGAAACAAAAACCTATTCACTTGTTTTCAATCGGTCAAAAGCTCTCGTGAATCCGCATTCTTAAAAGGCGAAGGCAGATTAAATCTGATTATTTGCACTACTTATTGAATAGGACGTCAGTAATTTGGATCGGGATAACAAACTTTTTATTATCCAACTCACAATGTGACATGAATCGGAGGTGGCGTCGAATGAAAATAGTACGATAAAAATATGTTTACAGATAATAATTACATTATTTTTCAAAATAAATTAACGAATAATAATCATTTTTAAAATAACGTTTTATTAAATGAAGCAGTTTGTGCAGAAACCGCACAAGTCCAAAAGTAAATTATTTATTTAAACCATATATTAATTAAAAATAAAATTAATCATACTTCATTTTTTAACTTATAGGTTAGTAGAATATAATGGAAAAGGCAAAATTAAAAAAGAATCCCGCATTTAAAAGAAAAACAGTTTTTATTGATTCCTGAACAATTTCGATTTATGGACTTGTGCGGTTTCTGCACAAACTGCTTCAAATATTTACAAGAAAAATATGAAAAGTATTATGAAATCGAAAACTTTTTCACACTAATATACAAACGCACTAATATTCAACAAATCAAAATCTTTAAATATTTTATTAAGCTGGCTTAATTTTCATTAACTTAAGTACTCGATAACATAATTGTCCACTATTCCACATTATTTATTATAATATTAACCGTATTACAAAAAACGCCACAAACCGAAGCCACATGGAACGCATTGATATAATATAAAGAGAGACGCATCACGTTAGGTTAGGTATGGATTTCAAAAGTTCTATTCAATAATATTTAACACGATTCAGTCAGTATCGCAACTTTCTTAATAAACTTTATATTTTCATAGTGCCTTTTGATAAATAATTTTACTCATTCGCTTTATTATGCTGTTAATTGGAAGATGCTTATTGAAAAAATTTGAGGTTAGCTTCTCCTACGTAGATTATTCAGGTGTATAAAATTGACGAATTAGTCAATGGGAAAACACAGATTCAAAAATGTCTGAAAAATATTCCGATTCAAATTTCCCGAAACCGAATCAAAGCAAGTCGCTTAAATCCGCATTCTTAAAATGTCTGATTCACTAGAAGGCCTGATTAATAGGTTTTTTTTTCCTGGGTAAACACCACTGTAGTCAAGCGAGATTTAAGAAACAACCCAGGCGGAAAAGTCGGACGAATGTCGGAGTTTACAACCGGCTGGGATCCGCGCCCGTACAGACCGCAAGTACCGACGGTCTGTACCGATTCGGATCTGAAAACGCAACCGGCGCGGTACAGATTATGCTCCGACTGTCGGAACCGTCTTCCCACTATCGTCAGTACGGGCTCGGTACTGAATTTATTCCGCCCGCGAATCTTATTCTTCTGCGGCGTCGGAAGAATGACGGATAAGTTAAGTCCGTACTGGCTCGGTGCTGGGCCGCATCCGACTGCGGATCTTGTCATTTATTGTCACATCATAAATCACATTATGAATTTATTTTTAATAAATGTGTCATAACTAAATAACTATTACAATAATTAATTGCATTATTTTAGAAAATAGTGATTAATTAATAAATAAATTTAATCAATATATTAAGTAATTACTTATTAAGACTTTTTTTCAAATTAAACAATTAAAAAAATTTGTCTTACACTTTCACTTTATAATTATTATAAATAAATTTATATTATTAATATAAATTTATTATTATTGAGATATTATTAATGAATATAATATATTATTAATTAGTATTAATATTATTGAGAATTAATAATAAATTATTAATATTAATATTTGTGTTAATTAATAATATCTCAATAATAATAAATTTATTACTATTGAGATATTAATTAAAATTATTAATATTATTATTTTTAATATTGTTATATTGAGAAACAATTATTTAATATATTATGTAATAATAAAAATATAGCTGTAGCATTGACACGTAGTAATTCTACAAGTTTTATTTCAGCTCGTGACACTTGAGAGTATTTAAGATTTGAGAGTCCCATGCGAGCGTAGCATAGTGGTTAGCGTGCGAGATTTCGGTGCGGAAATATTCGGTTAGGCGTAGGTTCGTACCCCCAAGCGTTAGGATTTTTCAAATGTCTATGTAATAAAAAATTGCGTTTAAGTGTATAAACAAATAAAGAAATGTGTAAAGTGAACTGTCAATGAATTGTCATCAGTATTTTTATTTTTTGCAATTAATTATTATTTTTTTAATTGATATTTGTTAAAATTATCATTTGGATCCGATCCGGTTGTCAGGCGGTAGAATGCCAGCTATTGAATTGAAAATCCCCAGTGGGTAAAGTGCCAGGTCCCAGCCGGTTGAATTATACACGGAACGGCTTCTCCCGGCCGGTAGGAATGCCAGTTCCGAGCCGGTTGCCAGCGCGCTCCTGGCCTAGTCACTATTCGGTAGAATGCCCGTTCACATCCGGTTGGCAGGCAGTTCCGAGCCAGTACAGTTACACCGGCGTCAGTACTGGCTAGGGTCCGCGCCGGTTGGAAATTTCCGCCTGGGAAGTTATTTCAAGTATACTAGGGGAGACCGGGGCAATTCGTGACAACACGAAAAATTTGAAATGACCGACAGTCAAATTTATGTTCCTCGAAAAATCTGAATAAATTCCTGAAGGTTACGCTAGTGGGCACCTAGCTGATAACAAAGATTGATAAGCATGTCTACAGTGCTATGTTATTAGTGACAGTAAATGTGTTTTCATAACGAAAAAGTAAAAATCGAAAATTTTCGTTTTTTTGTTTTCACGACGAATTTATCAAGCAGAAAAACCTTGCGGTAAGTAAAATTTATTCTCTAGATTGTTATGAACATATTATATAATATATTACAGTGTCACGTATTGACCCATACTCTGTCACGATTTACCCTGGTATCGAGGTAATTCGTGACAACAGACATTATCAGTCGATTCAGGTTCTATCTAAGATTAATGTGATAGAAAAGACATCATAATAATTTTTTTACACACTAGACACTTTTATTATTGAAGAAAGTGTTATTAATTTTTTTTATATATAACAGTGTGCTAAAAAACTTTTTCAAATTCAAAACGTCACGATTTGCCCCGGTCTCCCCTAGTGTTTTCAGGGATGGAAAAACTGAAATAAAGTTAGTTACACTTAAAGATGTATAGAAAAATCAACCAGTTGACTGATAATGTATCATATAAAGTAGTTGATTAACTATTACAGAATTAGTAATGTAAAAACTTGAATAACTTGAAAAAATTTTAATAGATTTTCATTCAACTTGGTAAAAAAAAGTTTTTAAGGTTGCTGAATAAGAATGTAAAATCGAATTTAAAAATTTCAAAATGGTGGATCCAATATGGAACCATTTTCCTATATTCTAAACGTGTAAATGCACTAAGCAATACTGAGTAACACGAAGGAGGTATAAATGAAAACTTAATTTCCTTTTAATGTAATTGCCAAAGTAATGAAATTGTAAAATAGAAGCAAATTTATTCAATTATTTTCTTTAACCACTTCTCTGGCAGGGCGTTCCAAATGGAGTTCTACGCGCTAAGGCCCAGACTGGCAAAAACATATAACAATATATATATATATATATATATATATAATTCCAAATTATATATATATATATATATATTTATATATATTATTATTATTAATAGTTATATTATTATATTATAATATTGTATGTAAATATCTTTTTCCAATAAAAATGCAAGTTTTATTGTGTAAAAATTGAAAGAAAGTAGAACGCCATTTGTTGAAAAATATTAAAAATAGCCGATTTGAACGTTCGGAAAAACGTTGAAAATCACAAAAACTTAAATTTTTATTGTGATAATCTTGTTCTCTGATGTCTAAACTATAGAAATATTTCTCTACAACAGTAAAATGTGGTGTACACGCTTTAAAAACAGAGTTCTTTTAGGAACGCCATTTCTGTGTTTTTGCCAGTCTTGGCCTCGGCGCGTGGAACGCCCTGCCAGTGAAGTGGTTAAAATGTAGTTGAAGATCTGTTTACATTTACTCCGAGTTTTCGAATTCTCGAGGTAAATGTAACCACTTAATTATTTATTAACTAAATTGATGAAAATCAAAGTCAATTTTTGTTAAGGTAGTACGCTCGCGACAGTCACTCTCAAAAGTAAATTTTAATAAAATGCTATAGTATGGTGCAGTTACTGTAGCATATTTTGGCTTGGACTGTACTGAATACATAGTCAGCCCTATGTACAGACACACTCACACACAAGTATACTAGTCAGGTTAGAATATTATATTATATTATATCTTTTAACTGAAACGGTTAATATTGTTAAATCTTTTTGTTATAAATTTCTCAAACATTCATTTATAATATATTAGTTTTTTAAAACAATCTATAGAAAATTTTAGAAGTTATTAGAAGAAATGTGCCGTTTACATGCACTTTTCATAGGTTAAACATGTTAAATAACAAACTTTGAACTTAAATATCTTGTTTTAGAAACGGTCAATTTTTTTAATATTTTGCAAATACATAGATCTTGTTATTAACTATTCTGATTTCAAATTTCATGAAATTCTATACAAAAGTGCGATCACGAGCGTACTACCTTAAGGCATTAATAAGGAAGAATTAGAAATTGTAGTTTGATTTTTTAATTTATTTTTATGCAATTGTTTACATTTACCCCAAATGACCCTATATTTGTTTTGAAATATTTTTTATTCACCATTTATATTTGTTCATAAATTAAGATTGAATTATTTTAAATATTGACATTTTTACACTGCAAAAAGAAGTATCTTAATTAAAGATGTTTTGGTAGTCATTTCTATGAGATGTTTTGGTATACACTTTTTAGTTACATGAAACATCTTAATTTAAGATGTTTAAAGTATCTTCGTACAGATTGTCTGTGGTATTTTTGGAGCAAAAAAAATATTTTTTTTCTATTCTGTATCGGAAAAAAACAAATACGTATTTTTTATTTTTGTTTAATTGTAAATATTTTTTAGTCATGAATTTTCGAAATTTTTGACTTTTAATTGCAGACCTACATTAAGAAGTAGCTTATAAGTACGAAAATATTAAGTTTAGGAAAAAGTTATCAAAGATTGAAAGTTTTAGTTTTCTTTCGACTTTTAAGAAATGTAAACAAAAAAATTTTTTTTTAATTATGAGACGGATTTTTTTTAATTTTTTTTTAATTTATTTATACCTTATAATATAGAGAAGATTTTAAAAAAAGTCCCGAAATGGGCCTGATGTGTTAAATAAGTTTTAAAACATTTTCAAAAATCCTTTGCAAGCATGACAGTGGGATTTTTGAAAGTGTTTTAAAAATCATTCAACACGTCAGGCCCATTTCGGGTCTTTTTGAAAACTCTTATCTATATTATAAGGTATAAATAAATAAAAAAAAAATTTTTTAATCCGGCCCATAGTTAAAAAAAAATTTATTCATAAAAATTTTTTTTAATAAAAAATTTAAAAAAAAATTTTTTTGTTTACATTTCTTAAAAGTCGAAAGAAAACTAAAACTTTCAATCTTTGTTAACTTTTTCCTAAACTCAATATTTTCGGACTTATAAGCTACTGAATATAGGTCTACAATTATAAAAGTCAAAAACTTCGAAAATTCATAACTCGAAAATTTGGACAATTAAACAAAAATAAAAAAATACGTATCTGTCTTTTTCAATACAAAATAGAAAAAAAATATTTTTGACCGATTTTAAGAGGTAGACTTAAATCTCACGTGGAATTGCCCATATTTTAAATAAAAATTACTATTTTTCTTCAACAAAAAATTATTTGGATGACATAACCTCCAATCTGACAAACGTTTTTATCAATAGGAGGATTCCATTCTTCTTATTTTAAATATTATTTTAATTGTTTAAAATATATTAAAAATTGGAATGTTTTGAATAATTTATTTAACAATTTTATCAATGGATTCAATTTTTTGCAAATAACCTTTTTACAATGTTTAAAATGTTAAAAATTTAAATCCGTTTAGTAATTAATTTAGTAGTGTTGATAATAAACGAAGTTTATTTTTAGTAATTTTTGGTTGTTTGACCGTATGATATATTTTGTTTAATAATGATAAGGCCTAAATACGGCCTTATTTTAAATACGGCCTTTTATTTAAAAATAAAAATAAGTTTATTTTTACTTCTCTTTTTCTTGGGGCAACCCGGCCTGGCCACGACCGGGGCCATTAAAATTTACTGCCCCTGGGCCAGACCAGAAAATCCGACCGGGGCCAGGTCGGAAATCGGGAGCAAGGGTGGAAATTTCTGCACGGGGACATGTGTATGTATTGAGGGTATATGTGTGACTAAACATGTGTACGTATTGAGTGTAGATGTGTTAGAATACATGTGTACGTATTGAGTGTATATGTGTGAGTATACATGTGTATGTATTGCGTGTATATTTATTTATTTATACACTCGTCTTTTGCCTTAATACTAGCGTTACAAGTGTTCCCCGTGGAATTTTTCTTACATACTATACTTATACTAAATTTTTGCGTCTATGAAAAATTCATCGGATTTGCTTGGAACTCGTTACACAGGGGTTGTAAGGGTCGCTGATAACGAATCTGATATCAATTTTTTAAAATTCAAAATGGCGGATTCAATATGGAGGACACTTTTTTGAACGGAGGGGAGATTTTATTGTGTCGATGAACACTGGCACACTAAAGATCCATTTAAAACTGATTGTTTCCTTTTTATTTCATTATTTTATGCAATAACCATAAATGTACTTACACTAAAAAGAGTTTTGATGTATTTATTTCTATGTTATTGTTTTTGTTTATATTTTAAAATTTTATTTGTGAACGATAATGGAGGGGTGTTTTATTTATGCACAAAACTAATTTAATTCTAGGAAAAAATATCTAACAAATATTTTACTTTATTCTTGATTAATTAGAAATAATAAAATAAGCAAAATTAATTTTTGTATTTATTTAAAAAAATATTTTCAATATTTAATAAATATTTGTTTTATTTTATTAAGCAAATTTATATCCAAAACCTTTATAAAAATTACTAGTGACAATTGAAGGCTTGGCTGCAATAAGGGGACGTACGCTCTCTCCACGTATATTCAAGTCAGTCAAGCTCCTAAAATTTCGAAAAAAATGAATTTCAAAGTTTTAAAAAGTTCTACCTTATAGAAAATAAGAAGGCGCATCTTTTTTTCCTTAAAAATTTTTTTCTAAAATAAATATTTTTCATAATAAACTTGAAAAACTGAAAAATTTTGCTAATAAAAAATCATTCAATTTTAAAACATAAATCATCATATCTTGAGCAAATATTGATGAATTTAATTTAAAAAAAATTGTGTACACTCATTTGAGTTCATAGTAGACGATGACATAATAAAAATTTCAAAAAATGAAAATTTGTTTAAACAGTTTTAATTGTAAATAGAGCTTTTTCACCAAAGATGTTTTCTTAACTTTGACAACAAAAAGTCTGCGAGGAATTTTAAGTTTGAACAAACTCATATAACAAAGTTTTCTGTAAATTTTCAATACGAATGTATAACGTACGTCTTCTTATTGCAGCCAAGCCTTCAATTTCTTAATTTATGACGGATAACTTCCAGATAATTCGCTGCTAATTAACCTTTCAACTTTTCAGCGAGTTCACATTTAAAGTTTTCAGCTAATTTGCTTTTCAATTTCGCAACGAATTCGCACTGTAACTCCCCAGCGAGTTCTCGCAAACAGGCGGACATTTGGTTGTCGCCTGAAGTTTTTTGTCAATTTCAAAATTTTTCCAATAATCGCTAAATCAGTAAATCTTTTTTCTCACTAGACGTTTCAAGAGTCACTTAAAAATATAGAAAACTTAAAGTTTCTAATAATTTACTCCGTTAGAAATTTATTTTTGCCTAATACGAAATTCTGAATTCGAGTTTGGACATGTTCCAAATCTACAAAGTAGAATAGACTATTCAAGTCAATAAATGTTTAGTACCTCTTGCGAATCTTCTTTTTCGTGGTCATCCATTACCTTTAAGGTATAATACATAATAATACCTTTTCTACTTTTCAAAATGAGGATAATTTTTTAGTTCAAGTTTTTCCTGATGTGCACCCTCCTTATTGGATGCAATAGCATTCGCTTCATGAGTGAACAATTGACGTTTTTGTCCCTCTGGTGATTCTTAGCCAAGTTGGCATCTCTCTCCTTGTGGATTTAATGAGTCGTAAGGGAAGGTTGTGCCGTATATGGCGAGACTTTGAGAGAAAGAAAATCGATGGTGCAACTTGTCCATGAGGGCGGCTTCTCGGTCCATTAATCACTAGAGTCGATCGGGTCAGTGCACGTATATAAATGTCTATGTATAAACAACACAGTGTGAGCAACACGGTGCAAGTTGCATTCGAGATAACGATAATAATAATGAAGTCGAAGGTGGCACGCCTTGGCGCGCACGGCGAATTACATGTCGCCGGTTTTTGATGCCAACCGTTTCACGTATCGAATACTCCTCCTTATTGCGGTGTGTGCGGTTTGCTCCTGCTCACACGCGATGAATGATCCTCTTCTTGTTCTTCCTTTTTTTTGTTTTTGTAATTGCTACCATTAATGACCGACAGGAGAATTGCCTTTCTTCGTAGCCCATTTTCCAAGCATTTGCGCCCATCCCCCTCTGCGCATATTGTGCATATTCTTCAAACCGGTTCGCGAGCAGTACCATTCTCATCATTTTTCTAGTAAAGCTCCGGCAACTTAACAAGTACCTTTACTCAAGAAGGGATGAACTTTTGGCACACTTTGCTAGACACTGATTACCGACAGAGGTGACATGTATTATTTTTATTTCTTCATTGGCAAGCAGTAGAGCATAAAATATTTTGTGGATGTTATGCAAATTTGTATAAACCCGTGTGGAAATCTACCCAAAGTCGCCCAAACTGAGATTGGGCTTCCCAAAGTTTAAAAAATGAGATAATAAAATAATTTAGTTAATTAAATTATTATTTAAATGGTAAATGTTTTCACCCAGGACATAATGAATAAATTCTGTTCTACTCTAATTCTCTATGATTTCATCTGAACTTATTAGAAAAATAATGTGTTCTTGTGGTTGTTAAAAAGGAATATTTTTAGTGTGAGTTTAAATTACTTTTAGAAACAAAATATTTAATTTAATTTCTCAGAAAGAAACCGATGGATGATTTTGTTTTTCCCTAGAAATATCTTTCTTTTTGTTCAAGAAAACATCCAAAAAAAGAAATCATGGTTGTTTTAAATATTCATATTAATCAGTTTAAACTCACCGTGATTATTCAATCTGGTCTCAACTGAGATTTCCTAACATTGGGTAACATTGGGAATTAATTAGTTTTAACGTTACAAACCCAGTTTGGGAACCCCAGTTTGAACCACATTGTAACCCAACTGATTTTTCCACACGAGAATAAGTAGAAAAAAAATGTATGTAAATTTGTTAATTAATTTCTCAACATTGTTTTTATTTCTTTTCTTTTGAGAAAGAAAATAATATTTTAATAGGAAAAGAGAATTTTGTCAGGGAAGTATCCAAGATTTCGTATTATTACGCCATTAACATGAAGTCTTGTGAATCTACTGCTACTCAACGAAGCATAAAGTATTTTCGACATGAGCTCAGTAAAGAGTCCTTTCCTTCTGACAAGAAATCTTGAACTTGAACCTTGACCGTGGCCAATAGTTCCAAAGTATGTCAAAAGTTCAATGCTCTTGTACACGATCTACCCATGACGAACCAAAGACTATAAACATCTTCATTATAATTTTAAATGACATAAGAAGTATGCTATAATATACCGTTGCTTGTGATGCAATACCACCTTCAAGCGATCACCTCTTTCTGTCTCTTTCTCACTCTTCCTCCCTCTCTTGCCATTGTAAATCAGAGTTAACTCTCCGATAAGGATGCCAACTTACATGTGTTCCAATCGCACACATGAATTAATTCCCAATTGAAATTGCAAGTGTTACTCTCAGTAATTGAACCGTTTAAAAGAAATGCCATTCAATTAGTAATAAAATAAAAAGTAATAGTTATCAATATTTCTCATCGGTTGAGTATTTTTACCAATAATGTTTAATACTAATTAATTATTAACTAGTATAATAATCGTCGTATTCATTCTTTCATTCTGTCCACACCTGAAGTTAGTCATGATTATTCTTTTGTTTTTTTATATGTTTTGATAGATAATATTTTAGGACTAGATAATTAATCTTTATATTTTTTTTTAAATTAAAAAACAGTTGGGAATTTAAAGTTAAAAAATATTTTGCACATTTTTTGCTTTTCAATGACAATTTATAAATAATGTACAAGTTTTAAATAAAAAAAAGTTATCAATCAAATTTTTTTTAAGAAATTTGAAATTTATTTTGAATAAAATATTTACAGAATTTCGGTTTTTAAAAAACTATATTATCGAAATAATAATAAAAAAATAAATAAATAAAACAATTTTTGGGGTACCTCAATTTTTAATAATATTTTCAGTTATTCTCAAATAATTTAAATATATTACGATTATTCTTATTCTGACTTTTGGGCAGAAATATTTTTCTTTTATTACTTATTTTGCTTGAGAAATTTATTGAACACTTGATCAGGGTTGTCACGCATTTTTTCATTTGAAAGTTCCTGATTTTTTCAGTTTCAAAAATGGAAATTGTCCAGGTTTTTAAAATAACATTTACTTGTTACCACATTAATAATACAAAATAATTGATTTCGTTCAACGATTTTTAATGTTATTTTTAAGAAGAAAAAAATTTATAAAAAAATTGGTAAGTAATAGAATTTATATGTATCTGAGATTTGAGATAATATTTGACAAAAATTAAGGTCCTAAAAACATTCTAAGTTATTAAAAGTTTTTTAAATAATTGAATTTTGCCAAAAGTTTTGTTAACAATTTTTAAAATATTAATGTGAAAGAATTTATCAATTATCCGAATCAATCAAAATAATTCTTATTAAGCTCTTGAGTTTCATATGTATCGACAGCACAGCCATCCTGAATACAGAAACCTGCTTTTTCAGAAAATATTTTTTCAAAATCAATTAATAATTTAAAATTATCAAAGAACTAAGAAAATATTGGTTAGCATGGTGGGATACGAGCCCACGACCTTTCTATTGCCGGTAGACCAATTAACCAATTTTTTCTGAGTTCTTTGATAATTTTAAATTATTAATTGATTTTGAAAAAATATTTTCTGAAAAAGTAGGTTTCTGTATTCAGGATGGCTGTGCTGTCGATACATATGAAACTCAAGAGCTTAATAAGAATTATTTTGAGATTGATTCGGATAATTGATAAATTCTTTCACATTAATATTAATAATTTCCGAATGATAGATTCACTCCCTTAACTATAATTTTTAAAATAGTTAATGTTAGAATTTATTCGCTGATTGAAAATTTGAAATATGAAGATTTCGACTATATCAGCAGATAGTGACATCTATTAGATGTCATTTGAACTCTTTGGTTTAGAGTTAGGTGTTACATATGATAATTACTTTGATATGGTTGTCGATAAGTAATTAATTTTTAAATTAATTTTTGATCTGAAAAAATAAGCTGCGTGAACGAATGCACTGTGCATCTGTGAGGACTCGAACCCCAGTTCATAGCTGCCTGTCGCGGGACCTACGCCTATCAATGCCTATCATACGCCTATCATACGCTTGATCTGAGAATATAAGAACTCTCTAAATCTGAATTAGTAGAAAGTTACTAATGAAATGGTGAAAAGTCGTCCACTAAATGATTTAGTAATAATTCTACTAACAATTAGTAAAATTTTACTAATTTATGTACTTCTTTTTTAACAACTCAAAAGCATTATCAAAATTGCTCCATCACCCTTTGCTTCTTCAAATTGAAATAACTACCCCTAATATGTTCACTGAAAGAAAATATATATTAAATTTTGTAAAAGTATTTTACAATTTTGGATAAAAAGTGCATCAAACCGAAATTTTGATATAAAAAATACTAAACTTTAAAAAAATATATTTGTAAATTTAGGGGTAGGTTTTTTAAATTAAAAAAAAACAAAGGGTAATAGAGCAATTTTGATAATGCTTTTGAGATATTAAAAGAGAAATACATAAATTTCTTGTTCTGTTTTGAAAAACAATGTTGCTTTTAATTTTTTTTACTTTAAAATTTTATTTTGTAAATTTAAGGGTAGGTTTTTCAAAAAAAAATCAGAGGGGGATGGAGTAATTTTGTCATTGCTTATAAATGATTGAAAGAGAAGTACATAAATATATTTTGTTGTTTTAAAAACCAATGTGGGTTTTTTGTCCTTTATTATTATAATTTTTACATTTTAGGGGTATAGTTTTTTCGATTTAATAAAAAACAAAGGGTGGTTAAGCAATGTTGACATTGTTTCTGAGTTGTTGTAGCAAAAGTAAATAAATGTATTGTTTTGTTTTAGAGAGAAATTTGTTATTCAATTTTTGTTACATAAAATTTGAATTTAAGGGTAGTTTTGTCGATTTAAAAAAAACTGAGGGTGATGGAGCAATTCTGACTTCAGATTCGTTTTCAGCGGGCAAAATTACTATAAGATATGTATGTCTGGTTCAATGAACAGACAACTTTTTTTTGTGTGCCTGTGTAATTGATAAAAATCTGAAAAAGTTTGAAATATATAAAATCTTTTCAATGATGAGAAATAAGGTAAATGCGTTAGTGCTCGTCAGTGCTTTAGTCGTCGGCAGGTTGTCACAACTTAACCAAAAAATAAGACACACAGTCATTTTATGCATGAATAAACAATATTTTTGGTAAGTTTCAATATCGCGACATCGACATCGACGACCGATTACTGACACAGTCAGTTTTCGTACCTACCGATTACTAACGCATTTGCATATTTTCGACTTAAAATGCAAATAAATATTACATAGTATTTGATTTCTTAAAAAGTGATGTTAATTACTCTTCTTTATAATCCCCTTTAATCAATAAAATTTGTTTCATTTGAAAAAATTGTCTTTGAAACAGCTAATTAGTCATTTTAAAATTGAAAAATTCCTTAAGCTAGCTGCCGAGCACTGACGCATTTACCTTATAACATTTAGAATTTTCTTATTAATTTTCGAAATTGAATATTGTTTCAGTACCTTTGCCAAATTTTCTGACTTTTTCCCGACTTTCCTGAATATATTTAGAAAAATAGTGATTTTGAGTAGAATTCTTCTGAATAATTGAATCTTTCAATGTTTATGAATCAAGAAACTTGACTCGCGCTTTAGCGCGCGCGTTATTTAAGCTTATTCAAAAATAATTTTCTGAAAATACTTTTTTAACAGGATATTTATTGCCTTCTGAAAGCATTGTAATTTCGTGTTAACATTTTTGTGAGAATCTTATTTATTATGGAGTGAGAGGAATCTGAAATAATAAGAGAAAAAGTCAATTCGATTGAAACAAAAGGAAGGATATAATTAGGAAACAAGAGGTCAATACTGTTGGTTATAAATTAATATAAGTTGCATTAAGATTTATTACTCCCTGTCTGATTCGACTGAGCTCCTACGCTTAAGGTGACTTAGCCAAGCATGGTGCGATGAACACAGATAACGACACTAATATTCTTAACTTAATGCCTATCTCCCCCTGGCATTCACCAAATCTATCAACTCCTTAATTATAACACAGCAATCGCATACGAAGTTAAATTATATTAAACCCTGAATGAAAAAATAAGTATCTCTATTTTCCTCTTTTGAACTTAATTTACCGACTACAGTCATAAATAATTCTACACTTAATCTTGTTGAAAATCTAAAACGTGGATTAGTGTTTGAAAAAAATGGAACATTTTTCAAAGGAACTCCAGTGTTAATCCCTTTAACTGACATGGCAAAGATTTTGACTGTCAAATACTTTGCCATTGCAGTTAAGGGGTTAATATCTAGATTTAGGATTATTGAAAATACCAAACAGCAAAGTAATAGCATAAAAAAATTCTAAATACCAAAAAGAAATATTGGAATACATTGCAGGTTTGATTTTCGTGCCGATTGCCAATACAGAGGTTGATAGCTATCTATCAATTTCACGAAGGAATCAATTATTGCAATCACATTGTCATCGGAATGGTCTTAATAAATAGTAATCGATACATCAACGATTACATAAGATGATACTGCCAACCTTTAATCGAAGTAAAACCTTTTTCAAAATTCAATGAATTACAAGCAGCAAGTTGTGGGCCCGATGGTAAATAGCAGGTTGAATACAACTTTACTTTATATCTACAGGGAGGAATTCATATCGCGTGGGCATGAAATCACGCCACTTCCGAGTTTATTCTCATAAAGAATAAGAGGAGCTGTGTAGCAGTGCCTTCTATAATTATCAACTACAAGATCTAATCAACATTTTAATTATTTCACAATTTCTCATATAATACAGCAGCATGCACACACAACATCCTGAAAACAGTTACGTTAAATAACAATGCAACGGTCAATAAAATTACATACTCTCTTGTATATGAAGATGTTTTTTCAATAATTGAATAAGTAGACATTGCTGTGTATCTACTTCTCAGACCATTCTAGATAAATTTATTAACTTTTACTGGGAAATAATTACCGTAAATTGCTACTATATTTGATGCATTAAAATTATTAGATATTAAACAATCCACATCATGCTGTTTGAAAATAATACTTCAATCAGTGTGTAATTTAAAATCAATAAAACGAAATTTTTTCAAATTAAGAAGTAATTTTTCAAATTTTAAGAAACTTTTTGTATACTTTACGCTGAAAACTTAATTCATTTCTGTTTGGTAAAATTTTTCAAATAATTCAAAGGGTTATTTGGTTTGACAAATATTTTCCCAGTGTCCTTAAAAATGAAGAGAAGGAAAATTAAAAAACTGCTGGTTCTGTTTGTATTATTGAGTATTGTGGAATGATGAGATATGGTTAGTGAGACCTCATGTGGATGTGAGAGGTTGTAGTTTTGTTGCTGCCAGGCAACTTATATAGTGTTTGCCTGGTCAGATCGTGTTCACCTGGCAAGGTGAACAAACTCAAAGTCGAGAGAGGACGACGGACCACCTTCACGACGTTGGTGTGTATGCTTAAGAGCTCGACAGAATACACATATAGGCCACTTTCGACTTTTTCGATAGATAACACAATATGGGCGTCGCCTGAGAAAATAATAACGGAAATCGTTTTACCAATCAACCGTAACTAAAGTCGTGAGAATAAATGTAAAATATCGGAGAATGTCGCGCTGCGCTAATCAATGTTCAATGCTGTTTTGGTTTTGTACAAAAAACAATTAAGTTGGCAAAATTCGACAACTAAATCTAATCTGCAATTGATTAATTATTAAATTACTTTTTGCGTGTAATAATAATAACAGGGTTGCCACAGGTCAGGGAATTTTGGGAAAAGTAAGGGAAAGTAGAATTTGTCAGAGAAAAGTAAGGGACTTTTATTAAAAGTGCTGTAAAAAATTTAATTAAAATTCAAAAATAATAAAACTCACGCAGAATTTTTATTATTTTTAATAGGGTAAGTATGCTAATTATTGTTGCGGATGCTTTAATTGATGCGTGTTTATAAAATGTGTAATTATTTATCACTTAAGAAAATATTAGTGTGTAAAAAATGTTGAAAAAATTGTTTTGAACAATACTTGATACAATTGTCTATAAGATAAACATTTATAAAAAAATTATTTTAACTAGCGACATTTTCCTCGCTCGCTTGGTTGACATTTTACTTATTTATTTATACCTACATAAATATTTTTCATTACACATTATAATAAAGTTTTACCCAACTATTCCTTAAACGTTAGTGTACATCAAGGAGGTATTCTAAATGATTTAAAATGCTGCATTTATAAAGTAATATATAATAATTTTTAAATTATTTTTTCAGCAATAATATTCAAAATTTAATGTCGTATAGGTATCTGTATTCCTTACAAGCTAGAACTGTAAAAGGTAAAACAAAATTGAAATTGAACATTTAATATAAATTAAATTAAATTTTAGCATTCATTTTAAATACCTCCTTGATGTACACTAACGTTCCAGGAATAGTTCGGTAAAACTTCCTTAACTTGCCTGAAGTGTCAGTTTTCAGAACGTAAATACTTTTTAAGTACCCCGTAGTCAAATAAAAAACTTTGACATTAATAGTTAGTTTTTTGCAACTTATTTGTACTAATTAATTAATAATTATTTTATTAATTATACAATTAAAATTCAATTAATTAACTATAATTAAGCAAACAATTTGGTAAACAAATAAACAAGAACAGAATTATAAAGTAAATAAGCAGGAAGAAGATAAGCAAGTAAGAAAGTAAGTAAAGAAGTAAGCAAGTAAGTAAGCAAGAAGGAAGTAATTTGCTTACTTACATGATTGTTTTCTTACTTGCTTAAATCATTACTTACTTTTTTTTTGCTTCCCTACTTTATTATTTGCTAACTTTCTTATTTGTTTATTTTTTTTCATCTTTGCTTACTTGATTAATTGCTTAGTTTTTACTTGCTTGCTAACTTTTTTCCTTATTTCCGTTTTGTTTACTTCCTTGCTTACTTACTTACTCACATGATAATTTATTGTATCTGGTAAAACTGAGTTTGGTGAATTTTGACAAATCATTAACATGCTTCTATTTTAAAGTAAAATCTCATTTATAGTAACAATAACACTAAAATGAATTATTTTAATCTTTTCTGGTGTCAAGCTAATTAACAACGCTTTTTAATACCACAAAATTTACTGTAATAAAAATTTGGGAATAATAAGATTTTAATAAATTATTATTTTATTGTATGAAGTACAAATTTAAACATTTTTCTTTATAACAATAAAAACATAATTTAAAACTATTTCATAAATTGACCTTAAACATAGTTAGAAATTATTCATTAATATAGACGATTTTTTAAATTTGTACACCTATTGTTTATTAATTTGAATCTTTCTCACAAGCGGTGAAATAAAATTCAGATTCTTATATAAGGACAGTTTAAACATTCTGAAACAGTAATGCAAAGCGTACGTGCAATGTACTGTAGACAGGTGTAATAAATAAATTCATGAACAATTGTAGAGGGTTATTTTTATTTTTGTTCTTCAAGTTTTGCCGAACTATTCAGTAAATGTAAATATAGTGAACAATTATTTTACGTTTCACCAAACTATTCAATAAATATAAATTTTACCTTACGTTTTACCGAACTTTCAATAAAGTTCGTGAGCACTTACCCTATGTTTTACCGAACTGTAAGTGAAACGTTAACACTAAAAAAATGGGTCTCTTTTTCGACATCTTAATATAAGATGCAATATTGAAAAAATATATTTTCCATCTTAAAATAAGATGTTTTCTAAAGTAGCTTACTGATGTCTATAATGTTTTATATCTTTTAGCAGTGATCAAGATATTTATTCTATCTTAGAAGAGTAAGATACTTCTTTAAGCTTTTTAAGGTATATTAAATTAAGATTCTTCTGGTGCAACAAGATGTTTAACCATAAAGTCACTTGAAAATCGTAAGATGCGACAAAAATTTAAGTTACTAAAAACTAATATGTATAAGGTGTTTTTCATATGAGCCCATAGTTAACCTTAATTTCAGAAATAAATTTTCTCCGTGCATGAATTTTCTACAAAATGCATATATTAAATTAATCATTTTAAAGAAATTATTAAAATTAGTGTTGTCGCGAGACGAGACGATTCTTGATGAATAATAGAATAATAGAAGCATTACTCCACCAGTAGGGAAGGGTGAGGCAAGACGAGGTTGCGGGTAAGACGGGGTACCGGCCTTATTTATCAAATTAATTAACCAATTGCGATTATATTTTACATAATACTGCACCTAGACGATAGTTTCTTATTTACAAAACCTAAAAGACATGAGAACAAATCAATTATCTGTTTTACTAAAAAAACTGGTTTCCACGATTTTCTTGTGATTTTTTCACTGATTTAAGGAGGTGTTTATTATTTAACAATAACAGTTATTGTAAATTGTAGTAATTAATCGTTTTATTCAATTTCGTTGGTGTGGGAAAGATAGGGTAGGGGAGAGTAGGGCAAGATGGGGTTCACAACTTATGCAAAAAAAGAGAAGTTAAGAAAACTACTCAAATCAAGACTGAATAAAATAAGAGTGACCAAAAAAAGCTTGTCATAGGTTAAATCATGAATAAGCGATTGTAAAGAGGAAAATACACCTTGTCTCTGTTGTAATGGTTATTATTTAGACTCAAATGAAGGCTGTGCTGCTTTTTCTATCTGCATCCAATGGGTTCACTGCAGTCACTGAACTCGGATCACAACACTGCCTAAATCTGCAAGCTTGCAGAATTGGCTTGGCAAAAGTCAAGTGCAATAAACTTATCATACGATTTCCCCATTAATCGTCTGACAATAAAATTGATGGACATAAGAAAATCTGGGCAGTTTAGTCTAGGCCGAGTAACCGGCAGCTGACCCAGGCAATTGGGCCTGCAGTTCTCTTTTCAGGCAATAGAATCCTGAAGTTTAAGTTCAGCAAGTTAGCCGCAGAGATCGTGCAGATCTAATTGTAGTTTTCTTCCCTGATCAAGGTATTCTTGAAGATTTAAGAGTTTTTAAAAAGTTTGATTTGAGAAATGTGAATAGTTGAAAGATTTAATAAAAATTGATAAATAATAAAAGGTTGAATTTAAAAAAATATAATTTGTGAATATAAAGATTGATTGAAAATGCAATAGAAATTGAAAAAAGCAAAAAGAATCATAAGAGAAAAATATTTAAAAAATAAAAGAATTGAAATTAAAAGTGCAATAAAGTTAAAATAAAGATAAAAGTAAATGTCAGCCAAAAGGAAAATAGATTCATAAAAAAGAATAATAAATTAAATTTACCTAGAATTTACAAGATTCAAAGGAATATTTAGGAGTCAAGTATTGTTTAGTCTAATCACCCTAGAATTGGAATTTCCCAAATTCGTTCATAATTTTGTCGTGAAATATAGTTAAAGAAACAGAAATTGAATTAAAGTGACGAATATACGGAATTACCGAGTAGTGAGTATTATATTTCTATGTTATAGTTTAGACACATTACATTTTTCATTCACACGTATATAAGTACTCTACTTCAAACATACACTGTTTACAAAAAAATTTTTTAACATTAGAACAAGTTTTAAAAGAAAGTAAAATTATTCACCTTTCAAAATCAAAATCGCTGATTACAAAGCTGCTGTCGGATTTTCGAAATTCAAAATAGCAGATCAAATATGGCGAATATATTTTTCAAATATATTATGGTTTTGCTTGAAACTCTTTACTCGGGGGTTTCCAAGGTTGCTTATTACGAATCCGATGTCAGATTTTCGAAATTCAAAATGGCGTAAATATTTTTTGAAAATGTAACGGAATTGCTTGAAACTCTTTACTCGAGGGTTTTTGAGTTCGCTTATTGCGACTCTGATATCACATTTTCGAAATTTAAAATTGCGGATCTAATATGGTAGTACTCTACAAAAATTTATCTAAATAGCTTATAATTCGTTTTAAACTTTTACACGTTGTTCTTTAAAGGATCAGAAGAAAATTTTACCGTAAGTGGTTCATATTAAGTTAAGAATCATGAAGCAATTAAAAGGATTCTCGATTTTACTAACATACAATACCATATCAGATCGGTAATTTAAAATTTTTTAAATTTGGTATCAGAATCGTAATAATCGTCCTCAAAAACCCTCAAGTTAAGAGTTTCAAGTGATTCCGTTAAATTTTTAAAAAATATATCCGCCATATTAGATCCGACATGTTGAATTTCGAAAATCTGACTTCGGATTCGTAATTAGCGACCTCAAAAACCCGTGTAGAAAAATCTTCTGGAACGTCTAGAGTCAAGCCTGGCGCAAACCAGAAAGCGTCTAGCCTCGCAAGTCTGGAAGATCTGGTTTGGCCCAGTTCTGGTGCTGCTCAGCTACAAGTCAGACCGTAGCTATTTTGTATGTTCTGGATTGTCTAGCCAGACCCAGCTCTGATTCTAGTCAGAATTTCTAGATGACTAAAATTTTTTATTTTGACACTTCTGGGCTGCGGCGAGCGATGCTAGTCTGGAAGGTCTGGCCAAACCCAGCTCTGATTCTAGTCAGAATTTCTAGAGGACTAAAATGTTTTTTTTGCAACTTCTAGGCTGCGGCGTGCGATGCTGGTTTGACAGGTCTGACCAGACCCAGTTCTGATTCTAGTCAGAATGTCTATATAACTAAAATTATTTATTTTGCAACTTCTATAGGCTGCAGAGAGCGGTACTGGTCTGAAGAGAAGAGACTAGTCGATTTTAAGATATCAAAAGCCATCTAATTCTTTATCTAAAAAACTAGACAAGTCTCTAAAATTTAATATTTCTTCCACATAATATTTTCTACGGGAGAAGATTCTCCAAAATCACAACATTTTTCGACTTTTTAAGATCAATGTGTAGGTATAAAAAGTTGTAAAACATTCAAAAAAATAGTTTTTAAAGAGAATTTTAAAATTTTTTTATAAAAGAGAATCCCGTTTGAATTTTTAATTTACGTTTACTAATGGAACCAGAAGCTTCCTCGCAGAATTATTACTGAAAAATGAATTAAATTTGTTGTTAACAACTATAACAATTTTGCGGTAATTTATAGAAATTTTCGCAATAAATCATAAAAATATGTTCCACATAAATTAAAATGAAAATTTTTATTTTAGCAATTTATGGAAAATTTTAGCAGTAATTTATGGGAACTTTCTAGTAATTTTAGGGATACTTCATAAAGCAAAAAAATTATCATTAAAATTTTAGATTTCACCATTTATGGAAATTTTCGAGGTAATTTATAAACATTTTGACGGTAATTTATGAAACTATGTAAAACAAAAACGAGAAACTAAAAAATTTAACGTCGGTAATTTATGGTAATTTTCTTGGTAATTTATAGAAATTTTTGAGATAATTTATAAAACTATGTTAAACGCAAAGGAGAACTAAAAAATTGGATGTCGGTAATTTATGGTAATTTATGGAAATTTCCGCGGTAATTTATAAACGTTTTGACGATAATTTATAAAACTATGTAGGAAATAAACGAGAACTAAAAAATTGAACGTCGGTAATTTTTGGTAATTTATGGAAATTTCCGCGGTAATTTATAAACTTTTTGACGATAATTTATTAAACTATGTAAAACAAAAACGAGAACTAAAAAATTTAACGTCGGTAATCTATAATAATTTATGGATATTTTAGAGGTAATTTAATTTATGGAAATTTATTAGGTAAATTACGGTAAATTTACTATGATGAGTTCAAATCAAGTTTTGTTATTTTTCTTTATGTACCATAACACGAAAACTTGCAGTAGTTTCGTGATTACACAGTTAAACACTCTTTATTAATTGTAAGTGCGTAAAAAAGGTGTCGGAAATAAAAATTTTATTTTCTTGTAGCTTCGATAGAGTAGTGGTTAGAGTGTTTAGGCTAGAAGTCCGTAGGTCATAGGTTCGATTCCCCGCAATGACAAATTTTATTTGGTTATAGGTTTGCGTTTATTCTGTGTCGTAAACATTAATTTGATTGAAAGTTAAAAGTTGATGATTATTACTTGTTTGCAAATACAAATTAATTTTTTTTATTATATTAACATTTAATTTAAATGAAAATTTCTCATATGTTTTGTTTAATAAACGATGATGGAGGACTGCTTTATTATATTTAGAAAACAGTAAATATCTATCTTGCGGTTGACTAGAGCCTGGCTAGACTGTCTGAATAGCCTGTCTATTCAGCGGCTGACCGTTTCTAGCGTTACACTTTTGGCCAGCCACAGGCCAGAGTTACAGGTCAGCCACTAGTCTGGAAAATAGACGGTCTGGTCTGACTCAGGCCAGCGCCAGAAGATTTTTCTACACGGGAAACTCCGAGTAAAGAGTTTCAAGTGATTCAGTTAAATTTAAAAAAATTATATTATTATAAATTGCTGCCCAGTACAATGCTGGAATTCAACAACCATAAAAAAGAGTAAAAAATAAAAAAAATTATAAATTTATATATTAATTAGTTAATTTATGTTATGCCGGAAATTACTGTTATTAATATTATTACCGGTTTTTATTAATTTTTCTTAAATTTATAATATTAAAGAATCAGGTAACGGGCTAGTTTTAAATTAAGATTAATTTTCCAAATTGTATTCAATTTATTTTACATTCTAATTACTGCAGTGCATGAAAAGGTCTTTAAATTTTCAATTTATGACGAATTGTAATTTAATGAAACCTCAGCCGTTCATGAGATTCTCTCTGTCTCGTTGAATTGCAATTTATGAAAATCAATTTTCAAAAGTTTATAGAAGGTTAAGGATGGAAACCGTATATACTTTCTATATAGGTATTTTATGTGACGAGGAAAGTTCAGAAACCCCCGAAGATCGAGTTGGAAAGTTGATGAACATTCCTATAGGGAAAGGTTGTATGTTATATATATATATATATATATATATATATATATATGGATTCGTAGGAGTCAAGGAAACGACAAATCTATAATATGGCTTCTCTCAAGCTGCTTCTTCTTCAAAGACGCACGCGGTCCCGCTCACTTTCAAGAAAAGCAAAGCAAAATACAAATACGCTCACTGAATAGTGATTTCCGTTCTCGTTTCTCTAACGTGAATATTTTATCAGAAACCTCAGTTTACATCGAACAATACGTCGCGAATGCTGAAAACGCTTTGTTTCAGTCACGTAGACCTGTCAACCCCTTCCCACTTGTGTTCACTTGTATGCCTGGACTACATTTTTACTCTCAAAAAGGGTAGAGAGGACAAACCTTTCGTACATCGACCTTATGTGATGATCCGTAAATACAGATTCCCTCATCCAACTTATACAGAGAGAATTACAAGTCGATAAAAAAATATTTAGCCAAATATTACCACAAATAATAATTACACTTTGTTTTTCCTAACTATTTTTTGATTTTTTCTTCTAAGAATTCACTCTGAAAATTATTAGTTACAAATAGTGAAAACACGTATTTAGATTCGATGTTTGCTTCTTAATTTGTAATACTCTTCCTGTTCTATAAATATTCCATTCCTGAATTAAAAAACACTTTTTTAATATATATATATATATATATATGCGCAGAAACCAGTTTTTTCGTTACTAGATAAGTAAAAATAATCCTGTGGCAGTCATTACATTTTGCAACAAATTTAAATTTACCTTTAAGTCAGTGAAAAAAATTCTCCCAGATTATATGCTAAAGAAGCTGAGAAAAAAATAGTTAGGTCCATAAAGTGTGAATTTCTCGCACACACTTTTATAAAACTCTCTTGTTCTCATTAATCATCACTAACGAGCGACGTATACATACACATGCGTAATATTGCACTGATCATTGTACATGTTCCTTTAACCATTGATAACAGACATCTGGATCTTTGAATTATACACCTTGTAAATTGTAATAATGATTGATGACATATCCATTAAAAAAATAAAAAACAAAAATTATTCCCTAAAGTGTGATCCTTTATAATCAATACTGTCATGATTAATCTATTCTATACGGATATTAATTAATTGCGTACGCACTGCTTTCACGAATGGACAAGTTAATAAACATTGTTATTAACTTTATGTCCCGTCTGGTTTAGACTTTCATAAATCATTTACGTTTTGCGCATTTTCAACGAGAAATGGATAAGTAAATAAAATATAATGATGATTTTCTTGAAAAATGAAAGTTTATGTGATTGGACATTATTACTGGGTTGCCCCGACAAATTAATTTCGTTTTCCCCGATTTGCAGACAAAGTTTTGACTTTTTCCCTTACCCTATAAAGAATATTCTTATTCACTCTACAAATGATTAGATAGGGGAGACTGGGACAAAATGTTAAATAGTTAAAAATTCATTATCTTTTTATCGAAAATAGAGCATTAGAACATTGTCACTATAAATAAATGTCCGCAGTTATGTAAAGTGTATGTTTTTCAATATAGCTCCTCAATTTTCGCCTTTACCGGGTTTATTTGTTTAAAAATTGTGACGCGCTCCGAAGAAAGGTACCTAAGAAGCAAACGAATTATAAGTTAGATTCTTGTTAGATTATTCATGATTAAAAGTTTATTTTTAATTATTTGAATTTGAAATCAATTTTTATTCAATATTTTGGATACAATGAAGACTTGAAGATGAATAATTTTTAATTAATAATTGATTTTCTTTCTCCATTTTTACTTGAAAATTAAAAACATAACCTCATATTTTTTGCTTCTTAGGTACCTTTCTTCGGAGCGTGACACAATTATTTATTAGACATTAGGCAAGTACTCTGTCAAACCTTCTCTACTGCTTACGTGAAAGAAACATTAATTGAAAGAGAAATTTTGAAAAAAAGATAAAACATATGTATAATGCAAAAATATAAGAAACTTTTTTATTGAAATATGTTGAAGATAAATTGACCAACAATATTGATCTATACATATTTGCACCTAGAATCTGGGAAGCCCAACTAGGACCCACCTCACTTTTCCAACCGGGATAAGATGTTAACGATATAAATATTACTCACGAATTGTAAGATACGACAAAAATGTAAGTTACTAAAAAATAAGAAGCATAAGTGTTGTATATAGCTGTTTTTGGCGTTCACCCCGAGTTAACTCCACATGTTCATTGTGATTGATAGATGTAACAGAATGTTCTAGATGATATAGGACTAGGATTGTGAGCCAAGAATAATTTAATACAAGATTGAAATAGAATTGTGAACAAATAAATTTAAAAATTCTAAATAATAAATTTTTCTAAAATTATTAAAAATAATTAATATAAAGAAAAATTTTAAACCTAAGAATACAGATACAAAAATCACTATTCAAATTGAAATTACAATTTTGATAAATTATTAATGCAAACTTCCCACTGAGACTACAATACAAGCAGACTGTGAAAAGGTCGTAGAGCTCTCTAAAAAAGGTCAACATCTCTTTTGTAACTTGTTCCTTCGTCTACTTCTTCTTCTTCTTCTTCCTCTGAAGGTCGATAAGCTTCTATCTCGCCTGTATATATGTGTTGTGCGTTCGTGGTACATACACAAGCACGTAATATTCACATGTAGCGTGAAAACCGATGTAATGGCGATAAAAACGGGATACACGCGCTAAGCACAAGGACGAACTTCAATTTCTATAGCATGACGAGTTCCTTCCGTAATTTGTTTGCGCCGTAAGAATGTTACGAACTTTTTGTCTAAAGTGACTAAACCAGAATAATAAATTTATATAAACTCACACATTTTATGGTAGTTGCGGCTTTAATTTCAGTTTCTTTAATACAATATCATTAAAATACTGTTCTAACTTTACAGAAGGGAAAAACCTTGTTTGAATTTATGTCGAAATCACGAACTGGATTTGTCCGAATTTTCTATTTTTGTGTTTTCCTTTTTATTTCTCAATGGGGAATGTCAGTGCAGTGCCGATCCTCACCACTGGCTTAGTTCTAAGACGATTGTTCGGCCGTAGTCTAGCCAACCCTCGACAATTAGTGCTGGCGCAGCACAGAAGTCTTGTTTCGACAAAGCTTAGTCAAGCCTCGACGGCAAGTACTGGTCGAGTATAGAAAAATTGGTTACAACGCTCTTTGCCAACATTACTTTTTTAAATAAATGTGAAAGAAATGATTAAAAAAAAGTTTATGAATGTTTATAAATGTAAATTTATTGAAAAAAATTAATATTTCACTTTTTAGTTGATCATTTTTTATCACAGTTTTCTTGAATGTATCAAGTTGATACTAAAGAAGATCAAATTGATGCCAAAAAAATGGATCAATTTTTATGTTAATCCACCTTTTTAGTATTAATTCGTTCCAATTTGATACTTTTAAGTTTACAGTGATTTCTATTTTTAATAATAATAATAATTTAACATAATTGTCTGATTTTGTGAAAAATAATTTGTTTAAACAAATTAAATTTATTATCAAAATTTAAATTTTAATCTTAACAATAATTTGGTTCTTATTAAAATATTATTATACTTATTATTGTGAATAAAAGATTATTTAACAATTACAAATAGTTAAATGAAATAAGTAGTTATTTAATTTAATAATTAAGAAATCAGTGTAATTTATTTTGTTTCAATTTATTATTTCTAACATATCCGTATTTTTTCATCTCTGATTTAATAATTGTAATGCTGAATGATACTGAGAAATTAAAACTCTACTGCACACACGCGTCGTTAACATAGTGATTAGAGCGTTAATTTATAAGTCCGTAGGTCGTAGGTTCTATTCCCCTCGTGAGCCATTTTGTTTATTTTCATAGGTTTGCGACATTTCTAGATTCCAATCATTAGGTACTAAAATATGAAAATCTAATCCACACTTACTGTAGTGGTCTATTATTTAATTTTTAAATGTTATAAACAATTTTTTTCTTATTTATCTACTACATCCATTGCTACGTCTTCATTTTTAATATAGAGCATTTCCACGCCAAGTGATCATAAGAATTTTGGATGATACTTTCTGAATTTGTTCCTTTATATGAATAAAATAAAAATGTAGAAAAGTTTTTTTTTAATTTTTTGAGTTACCTCTTACTCAAAATTTTGGTCAATTTTTCAAAAAAGGCACATAACTTTTTTTCTTATTGACCGATTAAGATGATTTTTTGCAAAATACTCATAATAAGAAGTACTTTTAAGAAAAAAATAAAAGGAAAAAAGATTTCAAAAAATTTTTTAAATTCAAATTTTGAAAAAAAATATACCTTCGATTTAAAAATTTTTATTTGTAGATATTCTCAATAATGTAGAGAATACTTCCTGCAAATTTATTTATGAAACAGCAATAACTTTACGAGAAAAAAAAAATAAAATGTCCAGCACGGCGTGGTGGAACTTGTACAGTATTCGCTTAAAAAGGCGCAAGTTTTGTTTCAAATTACTCTACAGGTAACAATATTCTTCACCAAAACGCTTTTTCTTTTTATGAAATCTTCGTTATTAAATTCTCTATCGATATTTCGAGCCCTTCTTTTGAATTTTTGTTATTAAACATTTTTTAAATGACAATAAGTTTTAAAAAATCGTAAAATATATATTGTTGTCATATTTATTAATTATAAAAATTAATTAAAAACCTGTTAAAAAATTACAAATAATCAATTTAACATTGTTTGAAAAATTAATTATTGTTACCTAAAGAAAAATTCTCAAATTGTGAAATTTTTTATGTTTAATAGTTGTACTGATGATAAAAAAAATTGGCTGCTGTATTTAATTCGTTGGACTCTGGAGTGAGATCCAATAAATTGGTTAACACGTCCAACTTTTGGATACTGTATCTAAGCGAAAAGGCACCTCAGCTATCGCAAAGATAATGCAGCTAAAAAGTTGGATGTATCTAATGAAAAATAGTTGCTCCATCCAATTAATTGGATCGCGCTCCATACTGGTAATAAAAAATTATTTATTAAAACACTGTTTAAACAATTAATTGCCAAAATAAACGGTTATAATTTTTGTCATAAACTGTACATAGGGTTAGTAATTTATACTTTTACTGTATTGTGCATTTTTTGTAATTAAACCCAGGCGGAAATTTACCACTGTCATAATACCGCACCTGTACAAACGTCGGCAAGACTGTACTGACATTCGTCCGCGAGACAACCGGATCGGTGCAGGTATTCTACTGGAACATGACTATGTGCTGTACACTGTTAAAAATATGCTTCTAACTTTACACTAAAAAGATTGAAATGTTGTGAACGATTGAATTTCATTGGCTTAAAGATTTTTAGTAAATCCAATCAAATGAAAGTACTCACACTTCTTGACATTGAAAGTATGTAATTTTCAATCGGTCCCGGGAGTTGCTCCCGAGAATCTCCCGGGAGACTCCGGGAACTTTTCCACGTGGGTATATTATGTAAATAAATCTAGTGTTTTAAAACAATATTTTAAAATTTTTAGTTTTTCAATTATTCTATTATTATTATTATTATTATTATTATTTTTTTTATTATTAATTTTTTTATATAAATTTATAAATAATTAGATGTATACTTTATTTATAAATATTAAAGAAATTTGAATGTAACAAAAAAATTTAATTCTTTAATTTAATAATAATTAATAATAATTTAATAAGAATAATTTAATTCTTTAATAATTAAAAAATATAATTAAAACTTATTTTTCAAATTCGTTAATTTTTACAATTAAATTTTATATTCTTGTATTGTTCATTCTTTTTTTAATATTTAAACTTTAAACAATTCTCCTACAAAAATGTTTTACAACATAATGGAGGTTATGTTTTTAATTTTTTAAGTATAAAAACAAAAAGAAGATGAATTATTAATTTAAAATTATTGATCTTCAAGTCTTCATTATATCCAAAATATTCAATAAAAATTAGTTTCAAATTCAAATAATAAATAAAAACTTTTAATCAAGAGAAATCTAAGACGACTCTAACCTATAATCCGTTTGCTTCTTAGGTACCTTTCTTCAAAGCGCGTCACAATTATTATTTTATTTATTTTAATTTATTAATTTTTATTGAAAACAATAAGAATATAGCTAAATTTTTGCATGGTAAACATGCTATTTCTGAAGATTCTAAATAATGTGTTAATTTAAAAAAATAATTATTTTAGAAAACGAATGCCAGTACAACGCCGGTTGTTCGGCGGTATGAAATCTGTACCGAGCCGGACGCACAACCACTACAACACAGTATAAATTTTGATCCGACGGTCGGATCCGTCTTTGTACCGCGCCAGCAGACATTAACATCCGAATCGGTACAGACTGTACCGGCATTGACTCTCCAATTTAATTGGCGCGGATCCTTGACGGTTGGATGATCCGGCATTCGTCCGACTTTTCCGCCTGGGAATTTTTAGATATAAAGATAAACTAAAAATTAATTATTTAACCATTGTTTAAAACATTTTTGTTTTTAGTTTTTCAAATGATTATATTTAGAAAAACGAAGTGGTTATATTTCGCCCGTCAACGCTCGAAATAAGAAAAATAGTTTATTTCGCCCGTTAGTGAAAATGCTTGGAAAAAAGACGGATGAAATAAATGAAATAGTTTATTTCGACTGTCAGTGAAAATAGGTATATGATTTACTAATTAAAAATATCTGTAATTTTTTTTTCTTTTTTATTTGAAGGAGGAAGGAGTCATCCACCTTAGGGTGGAAATGTTTTTTTATTAGTAAGTGATATTTTTCTAATTTTACAAAATGCAAGGTAGATGACTCCTTCCTCTTCCAAACAAAAAAAGAAAGAAAATATTATTTACTAATGAAAAATATTTGTAAATTTTTCTTTTCTTTTTTATTTGGAGGAGGAAGGAGTCACCCACTTTGGGTTGGAAATATGTTTTTTATTAGTGAGTGATATTTAATTCTAAAAAATTCAAGGAAGATGACTCCTTCCTCCTTCAAATAAAAAAAGGAAAGAAAATTGTCACACCGGTGTAATTTAAATAATCAACTTTGTTGAATTACGTGCTCTAATTGTAATAATTTTATTGTTTCTAAACTAAATGCTAAACAGGCCGAGCAAATTTTAACGGTGAGAGAAAATCTACAAAGACTGAGATTCAAATTTGTATGTTATAATTGTCTCTGATTTTTTCTATTATTTCCGACTTTTTTATGTTTATACTTTTGACCTACACTGGCTAAATTTGTCCAAAAACTTTAACTGTCTAGTTGAATAAAAAGTAGTTACAGTCATATGAAATAATCTTCTTCGAAGAAAAATTGAAACGGATTATATAGCGGAGAGGGCCCTGAGGTATGGTCACCCATCTTTTGAACGACTGTACGTAAATTCACTAAAAAAGTTATAAATAAATGTAAGAAACGTATTATTAAGTTGTTTATTTAATATTAATTATTTTTCAGGATCACAGAAACATATTACATATTTTTTTGTTCACTTTGTCCTTTCGTCAAAAATAATACTTTTTGTGTATGTATTAGACAGGTAAAATTTTGAAAATAATTCTATTTCATTAGTATTCATTATAAAACTTAAAAATTTATAAAATTCAAATTCACAGTGATAAATGTTGATAAATATAGCGTATAAACACATTTTCATAAAAAATCAAAAGTGACCACCTTGTGGCCAAAGAAGTGTCCACCTTAGGGCCAAGACACAATGTTTTAAACGTTAATAAAAATTTTTTTTAAAGCACAATATTAATTATATTCATTTGGAATATTATTGTACGATAAATAAAGATAATCATAACGATTTTTATTAATTTAAAATAGTTAATTTCGAAGGTTTTAACACCCTGAAAAAAAATTTCTCAGTCATTCAAAAACAGAAATTTTACAACGTTCACGTTACAAAGAGACTCATACGACTATTTACCTCAAAACTTTACTAAAATTTTTGTCTTCTCAAATAATAACAATAACAGAAAACATTTGAAGATACTAAATAATATACAAAAATTTTCTTAGGGTGACCACCTTAGGGCCCTGACCACCTTGGGGCCCTCTCCCCAATATGTCATATATATACTATCGACGAAATATTTTACTTCGAAATGAAATAAATAATCAAAAAGACTCAGAAGTGAAACGTAACTATATTGTTAACATTTTGACAAGATTTTTCACTAACGTGGTTGACATGAGAGCCACTGATGCCCGTTACTTGAAGCAGAAGAAGATACTTCCTTACCAGGACCGAGCCAATTACGGACCTGTGCTCAAGATGCTTGTTTCTGCGTGTACGGATATTAAATGAACCGTGTTTATGGCACGTGGTTATAGTACTTCTGAATTTCAATATACGTATATAACTTTTGATTCAAATTGAATCAAGTTGACGTTTGGTGTACTCTCATTCACCGTTATAGTTTCGAAAATATATCTCATCAGGCGCAATAATATATATATATATATATACTACTATTACTATACTATCGCTGAAATCAATAGTAAGAGTATCATTTACTTTCTTTAATGAAATTCACCAGTTAATTATCAATCACAACACAATGAGTGCCTCCATGTATATCGTAGTTCAGAGATTTACAGACGCATCTATTTTATATATTTAAATTTATTGTAGTTAAAATGACTAATGAATTAGTTTGAATGACAATTTGCTTTTGTAAAACTCACAACTAATCGTTGCAACTGCATTAACAAGTATCGTTTCCAATGTACTAATGAATTTACCAGATAAAATAAATTAGCGCTAGAAAACTCATACAGGTTTGCCAAAAAATTTTATTTTTTATTTCCCTGACATTTCACTGCGATTTACAGATAAAATTTTGACTTTTTCTCTGACTATAAAGAAAAATGTATATTACATTTATTTACGAATTTCTAAATTCGAAAAATCATTCCAAGATAGTAATGCCTTTTTTAAAAATAAATATTTTATCATTATTATTTTTCAATAGGAATTAAAATTTTTCAAAAAATTCAAATTCAAACCTTTTTCAAATTCAACAACTTATGAGATTATTACCTGTTACTGACCAGGATAATATAGGATGGATACAGAGGGAATTGATAAGAGATATGGGTGTAAATGAAAGATTATAACAATTTAATTGAATTGAATAAATAAATTAAGAAAATAATTTCACTGTCAGCCCTAGGCTATTCGTTTCGACCTTTTCAACCTAAGTAAGGCCCACTGCGATTAATGACCTTTTCTTGTCAGATCTCGATCGTTACTGACTCGAGCAATTAAAATTTTCTTATCGATCCGTCCCTCTCCTTTCCCTTTTTCCTCAATCTATATTGTCCTCGTCAGCAACATCTTCCCCTTCGATACGGAAACAATGTGATTCCGTACTCAAATCTATGGGTACTAGCACGATTATTTTGTTAACCCATCCTAATTTAGTAAGTGATGCTACAGTATGGAATTTCGAGCTATGACGCATTTGAGTAGCAGTAATTAAATCCCAGTGATCCTGACCGATAAGAAGCGATGGTCTCGCGTCAGTGTAATACTCTATTGGAAGTGATTCCAAATGTTTGTATCCTTTTATGCCCTCTTCCGTTAAAGATTGTGAGAAGAGATTTAGGTCCTTTGCAGTCGATGCTCGCGTTATTTTGTGAATATCATTACTATGTAACGCTCTTATTCCAAAATTTACTATTTGACTATAGTTCTAGTATACTAGAATCGAGCGTTTTGATAGCTCTTATTCCAGTTAATCCCAATTAAATACGCGAACCTTCGATACCCAATGTTTTTGCTGTTTCGACATCGATGAGTGTCACTATCGATCCTTCGTCCATGAACGCAATGATCGTAATACTTTTTGTGGGTCCGTAGATTTTGACTGGGTTTGCCTTTAATAGGATGCACGTAGTTTTCTTTCGTCACATTTCTTCGTTATCCCAATCGTCTACCCTTGTTTTTGAATTTGACAAGTTTTTTGACTCGACTCGCGAATGTCTCTTGTCCTTTCCCTGGTGTCTGTGAAGCAATTAGTGGTGTTTCTTCGAACAATCATCAAATGTACAGGACGATTCCGAACACGTATTTTGTTGATGGTTGGTGGCCTTTAGACATTTGAAACATATTTTGTTTTCCCTCGCCCATGTCCAACGATTCGGTATTGATAGGTTGCGAAACCGTTCGCAGCCCTTAATATTATGCGAATCCACATCACAATAATAGTAAGCATCATTGATCTTCGTTCTTTTTATCTCTGGTCTATTCCTTTCGACGTCCTCAATTGTTGACGTCAATTGTTCCGTGTGTCCTTTTTTGTCGTAATAATGATCGTTTGGCCCCTCGGCGATTTTCCTGTCGATTTCCCGAATTGCGATCTCTCGAACGATTGGTGTTGTCGCGTTTCCTTTGAGGTTCATCATAGCTTAAGTCGAACGTCCCGGCTTTGCATGTGATTTCCGCCTCATAAAAAAAATTTGACAATGTTACTAAAGCAGATTCACCCGATTTTCCGTGTTCACTTAAATACCGATTGTAGTTGTAGACCATAGCATGTGGCAATTTTTGAGTTATTTCTTTAATTAGATCATTGCTATGTAAATAACCGGTGTGGTTGGCAGCTTCTAACGCGGCCACGCAATTCTCTACCCTTGTGGCGAATACGACTATATCACCGTTATTGTGAAAAATTTTAAGCAGTGATTTGATGTCATAAATAAGTCGGACAGCTATGGCGTTTGCGTTTCCGAATCGCAATTCCAGTAGATCCATAATTTGCTTTGAACTTCGCGATGTTACCATGAGGGATGACACGGCTTCTTTCGCGGTAACCTTCAAGCTCTCGTAAAGACGCATCAAGTTCTCCTCTTCCGAAAACCCTCCAGCTCTGGAAGTCTCGTTAAATGCGCGTTTGAAACACGGCCATTCTAATAATTTTCTATATTAAAACTTATTTTTTTTTATTTTAGACAAATTTTAAAGGCTAAAACAAATACAAATTATAATTAAGAGTAGGGGAGACCGGGGCGTAATGGATCACTTATCACTTTTTCATTTTCACTTTTTTCATTCTTGCTTTAATAAAAATTTCATCATGTGGAAAAATTTATCCTAACATCTCAGCTTTCAATTAAAAAAATACGCCCTAATATCACTTATACTTTTTTCTAGAATAATGTTTTTGGAAAAATGCAAGGTGAGCAATTTCGCCTTGGCCCAGGGCGTACTGGATCACTACCCGGGCGTATTTTATCAGCAATGAAATTATAATTTTCATCATGAAATATTATTTAATATTGAGAATTTTTGTTTCTATTGTACATTAATAACGAAGAATATTGAAACTGGAACACATTTAATTTAAACTTTAAACATTTTCATGCATTTTAAAAATTTTAAAAAGTTATAGCGAAATACAAAATCTATTACTGTACTTTAAAAACAAATATTTAATATTCCCCTGTTCAAAATATGAGAATTTTTTTATATGTATTTTTGGTGTATTAAGTTTGTTTTTGACGATTAATATTTTTATTATTATATTCAAAAACTTTAATTATCACAAAAACATCATAGAATTTAATAAAAATCAATATTTAGTAAATTCTTCACAATTATTCAATAAATAATTTGTTGTTAAATTATTTAATGAATATTTATATAATTCTTTGTATAAAATATCCTTCCACAAAAATTAATAAAAATATAAAGATAAAAAAACAAACACCAAAAATGCTTTTAAAAAAATAATAAATTCCCAAACAATTTCGTTGATTTAAATAAAAATTTGGTTCATTCTAATAAATACGTAAAATTTTTTTGGTTATCCGAAAGAAATTTTTTATTTGAAGTGTTTGTTTAATTTAAAAAAATTAGTGTTTTGAATAGAGTTTGACATGACACACAAATTTGTTTCATTCAACCAAATCATTTTATTTGAGTCAAAAACAAAAATATTTGCTTGTCTCAAAAAGTACATGTGAGAATTTAAAAATGTCGGTCTCACTTGTCTACAGTCCGCGTTCGCGTCAAATTCATTAGTTAAATCGGTAAATCGATAAAAGAAAATAAGTATCAGTTAAATAATTGCATTGCGTTTATTGCAAGACTTAGTGCATATTTTATTTGTACCAGTGAGAAGGAAATTTCCAATTCGATTTTGTCAAGTTTTTAGTTGGTTGTTTCAAATAAACGTTTTTCTAGTATATACATATTATTGGTTAATTTATAATTTATAAATAATTATATATTAAATTATAAATTAACGAATAATACACTACCGTCCGAAATTGTGCGAGCGCTAACATCTCGAGCTATTAAAAAACATACCCGCACAGAAACAGTGATAACTCGGTTAAAAATGAAGCTAAATGCTTTTTTTAAATTGCATTGGAAAGCTTATTAAATTTCCAATGAAATGTCACTATTTTAAGTTGTATTGCATAAATAGGAAGCGAGATATCATGTTATGAAGACAAAAAAATAATTCTATTTTTTTCGGAATTTCTTACTCTGACTTTGACTCTTGGCACAGTTTAGCAAAGTTTATGAAAAAAATTGTTTTTTTCTCTAATTCGCCGTTGAGTCAATTACTTGTCTGTGAAAAAAGTGTCGAAAATTAATTTTACCAAGTACCAAGTTTCAATTTTGTTAAAAAAATTTGAGTGTGTATATTTTTTTAAATTAACTAATAAAAATTTAAATTATTATTCTTCGCACTAAGAAACATGAATACATTATAATGTTATTCTTTATTATATACCATTATTTATCAATTATTTAAACATTTTTTTAAAATTTATTTACGTGCTATATTTGAATCAGTGACTGAGTTTTTACAATCTAATTAATAATTTGTAACTAATTCAAATTTAGAGAACAGTATAAATAATTATCTATAAAAATTGAAATAAAAAGCGATTTTTTAAAAACAAATTAAAATAATAAAAACTTTTTTTAATTCAGTTTAAAAATTCGCGGTTTGTTATTCAAACATCAGTTGTGGTTGATTTTAATATATTTATAATTAACTTTTAAGTTTAAATTATCTAAGTTTCAATTTATTCTAAATTTAATTTTAATCTATTCAAAAATTTTACATTTCAAAAGTGTGGCTGTAAAATGTGGATTTATGTCAATATAATTTGTACTCAAGATGTATATAATATAATAATTAGTATTGGTTTTATTACAGTCATTTATTGTAATCAACTTGTAATCATAATTAATTTCGATTATCTATATTTTTTAGTACCTAATTATAGGTAAATTAAATTGAAAATTAAATTCGAAATATTTCGTAATAAAATCTTCTTTAAAAACTGACCTTAATATTTAAAAAAAATTTCTTCTTTTTAGAAACAAATTATTTTTAAAATTTATCTTGTTATTTACAAAACAATAAAGCAATCCAAAAGTGGTGAAATTCTAGACGTTAGTATAGAAGAATATTCTAAATTACTCGTTTACAGCGATCTTCGTGTAGCGCGTGCGTGTGATATTTCGATAAACGTGTAGTTACGAGCGTATACGTATATTCTGATAACCAGTATAGGTTATATGTATAACCATAGTTTGTGTTTATATGTGTATTAAATGTGTTATGTTTACAGTGTATGTTGTTTTAATGTATGTTGGTTTGTGTTTGTGAATGAAATGCTCTGATTCACTGAAAAAAATGATAATGTTAATTTTGACATACAAGTATGGTTAGGATGTATAGCTGAAACAGCAATACCGTATTGCTGTTCTTAAAATGCAGTATTCGTGTTCTCCGCATACATATTATTGTATCTCAAATACATATTGCTGTTCTACACTGCGTATGGATAAAACAGCATTACTGTATGGCAGTATCATATCTACCAATATAATATGTCAGAATTGGCTATATTTATGTCAGTACCATAAATATATTTTTTTCAGTGTTCTTTTCAAATACCAGAATTTTTTTTCTTGCATGCACCCAGAAAACCCGAACACAACCTGAGTTCTTGTCTTACGGTCCCTATAGTTTCACTGAACATGACAAGAGATGGTTAGATTTACCTTATAGTTTCTACTGGCTACAGTATTAGCGAAATATTCAATCTATTACTTTAGAGTCTCTCTTGAATTATTAAAGAATTTTCACAGAAATTTACTTATTCTTTCTTGAAATGTGTACATGATATTTTAAAAATAGTTGATTCGTAAATCTTAGCGATTTTTTCTCATATCCACCGTTTTTGAACTAATTCAGGAATACTCCCTGAAAAAATTTTTTCCGTGTAAACTAACATATATAACTCAGTGTTTATGTTCACCGAACAGGACAAGAGATTGTTAGATTTACCTTATAGTTTCAACATGAAATGAGTGTTCAGTGTTCATGTTCATGCATCTTAGTTTTTAGTAACTTACATTTTTGTGGCATCTTATACGATTTACAAGTTTCTTAATGGCTAAACATCTTTTTGCGCCACAAATATTTTAATTTACATAAAGTACTTTAAAAAACTTACAGAAGTATTTTAATTTTTTAAGATAAACGAAATATTTTAATCACTGCTAAAACATATAAAACATCTTAGATATTAGTATAAGATGCTTTAGCAAATATTTTATTTCAAGGTGTAAGATACAATTTTTCTATCTTACGTCTTATTTTAAGATTTTTAAAAAGATGCCTATAATTTTGCGGTGTAACCGGAAATAAACCAGGCATTTTATGCCAATTCGTAAATTTGTTTACCAAATTAAAAAAAGTTTTTTTATTAGAATTATGTAACATAACTTCGAATTTTATAATTTATATTTTTTTATTTTTTAAATAGAATTTTCAAAGTATTTTATTTAATTGATAAAACGAAAACATTTTGATTGACGAATGCTAATTTTAATTTTTGTTATTGGCGAATGTTGAGTCTATATTTCTTTGTGTATTATTTTATTTTTGTATATTATTTTTATATTTTGTTGCTGCTACTACTACTTGCTACTAATTTGTAAAAACTATTTGTACGAATGTTTTCGTTTTATTCTCCTTCACTGCGAATTTTATAAAGATTCACATTCTAATGTATTCATGCTTCTTAGTGCGAAGCAAGAAGGCTAGAAACAGGAGGTAAAACTTCGGTAGTGGGAGTATGGCAATGCTGAGTCGCTAAGCTGCTTTGTGGTTAGGCGTTTTCTTCATGAAGAAGTATAATGGAACGGTCACAGCTCGGCTGCCTGCCTGCAGGTCGTTATGGCAATACATAAGAGTAAGAGAGTCAGACAATTTAAATTATTCGTCTCCTCTCTTTTACTCTCGTGGCAGCCGAGGTGTGACCATGCTATAAGGAGACGTATCTCCAATGGAAAAATTGCCTTATATTGACTGTATTTCTCTGCAGTAAAATCGACAGGCACGCGAAAAGTAATAGCTTTATGTTCACTGATAACAGCGCCGCCGAACGGGAGAAATAAGTGCAATTTTACATTTTAAGTATTTTTATCTTTGACAGATGATTGATATTTAAGGTTAGACGATACTCTGAGTCTTGTATTGTAATATAAATCAACACAATTAAATTGTTTTATACTTTATATAAATAAAAAGGACTCCAAATGAACAACCAAAAATTCTTTGCATTAAATTCATAAATGTCTGTTGGTAAAAGTATAAAAGCTTTTACCCTAAAAAAATAGTATATTAAATAAACTTACCATTCTTGGTGCTTTGTAAAAACACTTTTTTCAAAAGCGTTTTTATTTGCTTTACAACCTGACATGCAATTTTTTATAAAACAATTAAGTTACTATTATCTTATTGTTATTATCAACTTGGTACATAACCAAAAAACTACGTAAATAAAACTTTTATCATGGACAGCATGGAGGGTTTTTTCCTGTAGGAGCGCAAATATCGGTGAACAAATTTCCGGTATGCCAATTTGCGTGCATGGCGATTTTCCGCAGTCAACTACAGTCAACAGGGATGCATATACATACTCCTCCTTATACTCCTTCATGGTTTTAAGAAATAGTGGTGTGAAAAGTTTCACCATGTGCCCTATTAAATATTTTAATCAAGCCTTGACTAGAATGCCTACAGTTAAATTCACACATTCTGCTGATTTTCCACTCAGGCACTGACAGGGCGATCTAGTTAGAGCCTCTCTATTACTTAGTTAAGTCACTTTGTCGCTAGAGGCGACATTCACACAATGGATCGGCGAAAATATACTCAGTATTTACCAAGTACGGCAGTATAAATTCAGAGACTTACTCAATCCTATTTTCAATTTCCACACGGGTTAAGATGAAAAATCAAAAGGTTTTAAATTTTTTCGGCCCTCCATTTTAAAACAGAAACAACTTTTGAAAAAGACCGACAAAGTAGTTTCTTTTTATATTCTTGTCGAACAAATAAATAAACAACTTAAAATATCAATAAATTAATGAAAAATGCATGATTCGACGTGTAGGACCCTATAGATTATTACATTACTGTCAAGAATTTTAATAAATTTTTTCACATGCATTGAATTATTTATATAAATAATACTATCCCATTGAGAAGTGTTAGTGTAGTGTCACCACTAGCTTAGTACTTAGACGATTGTTCGGCCCTAGTCTAGTCAAGCCTCGACAAATATAGTGCTGGCGCACTACATAATTCTTGTTTCACCAAAGCTTATGAATGTTTTAATATAAATTTATTGAAAGAAATTAATATTTTACTTTTCTGCTGTTAATTTTTTATTTCTATTTTTAATTATAATAATAATTTAATATAAGTGTTCAATTTTGTGAATAATAAGCTGCAAAAACCCGAAAAGCACATTACTTTTGACGTATTTTTGTGACGTTACGTCACTAGCGGACTTCATCTAACCGAAAATGCTCTTGCACACTATGGAGAATTTGTAGGGGGTACTACTGAATAAAAAAAAATTAGACTGTATTTTCGCTAATTTATTAAAAAGATATTAGCGTTGTTACTTTCCTCCTCGGTCTCCCCTACTTAAACAATGGGATTTGCTCATTAGTCATTGTTTTTCAGCTTTAAGAAGCTTGGCAGTTGGATGATCTAGAACTGCACTTGACTTGTATTATCCTTTAACCATACCTGGGCAGCCTGAAAACTTACTTCTCAATAGTTTAATATCTTTGAGCGCCATACTTTCATTTTCACGCGGGTCAGCACCAATATTATCGGAATAATTCCACAATTTGAATTCCAGCACCTTTACTACCAATTTTGCCCTTTTTGAACCCGACATTATATACTGGACCAATTCCGGTAGCTCGTACTTTTTCCTACTCATTTTATATTTCGCACACTTAGGGAAAAAATGATTTATTCACATGGCGAAAAACTCTTGCATGCGATGCGCGAGAAAAATATCACCGTCTCGCTCATTCCGTTTTCATTGTCGACACTTCCGCTTTCACACCATGCTTCACACACCTGTATTTGTGTGTGTTGACATGCGCATATATGTATTCTTGACCTTGGCGTGCAAAAGAGAAGAACAAACATATTGAAAAGGTAAGAGGGAGTACAAATCCAGAACAACGACCTTTACTTCTTCGAAAACCCATATTACTTTGTTACTGCTAATCAAGTCTTTCAAATTATTATTGATCTACTTGCCCTTACTGGTTAATATTCCGTTTGCATATTTTTTATGTGTATTAAATTTGATCCATAATGTAAACCATTAGACCCATACTCCCGAAAATTGGACAAAATCTGAAATAGTTTACTACTATTGTTTTTTCAACACAGTAAAAAGAATGTCTTATTTTAAGGCATAAAGGGTACCTTAATTTAAGATGCAACATTTTTAAGACAGCCTACGCTTAATTTTAAATCATATTCTTTGCCGAATTTAAAAATACAAGCAAGCTGATTATCAGCACAGAATGTGTTGAATTTATAACAATCATTATTATGTTAAAATATCAGCAGTTGCACACTTTTTCCATCTAAATATTAAAGATTCTATTAGGTATATATAGTTACTTATTTTCTAAAATTTATTTATACTACTTTGCATTAAACATATTATCCATAAAGATTTTTAAATATTTATTATTACATGTAACAAAATTTGACACTTTGAGAATAACCTCAAAGTGTCAAATTTTGTTTTTATTGTAAGCGCTCGGACTATTTTATGGCCAGTTTCGAAATTACTGTTTATTCGTATTTTAGTCGATTTACAATAAAATTTATTTTTTCGGTAGCGTTCGACTGTCGGTACAGAAAATTCAATATTTAGACGTTTCTGAAAATGACCACATGAATTGTATTTTTGCGTGTTTAGGTATTTATCAGCAATATAAAAATGTGAGAAAAGTAAAGAATACAACTTTAGTGATGAAAGGTGCATCAATAAATAAATCTGATAGATTAAGAAATTGATTTTATATTTAAAAATATGTTTTGGGAATTATGCATGTGCTCTGGACGGAAGCGTAAAAAGTACTGACTCTACACAATTACAGAAAAGGTGTGCGATTCCATGGGAGATTTTAGTCGTTTCGCAGTAAGTAAACCAATTGCAATGAAATTCAAGAATTTTAATCTACACATAAAAAGATATGTTTTCACCAAATATTACGTCAAAATATTCAGTAGTTATTGAGATGTCAAAATTTTGGAATAAAATTTTGAAAGTGTTATATCTCCTTTCTATTTTAACCAAATCACTTGATTTTTTTTGGAAAAAATTCAGCTTAAAAAAACGAAAAATTGTTTACAGGAGCCGTTCGCTCGAAAAACGACCTAAATCGACTTAGGTTTTTGACAAAAAAATTGAATTGAAGATTCACAATCGAATTACTCATATAATTTGCTTATTAATTGTATCACTAATTTTTTCTATTAAAAAGAAATCACCGAAGATTACCTTTATATAAAAAAGGTCCAATATAATATGTTTAGCTAATTTAAAAATATTATTTTTTAACAAATCACTTAGGTCGTTTTTCCGGCGAACTACTAAAAATGATATAAAAATAAGTATTTTTAAGAAAGAATATTTTTATTTCAATAAGTTAATACTCTTCTTTATATTAGAACTTTTTGAACAGTTTTACGACATATTTTACCGCAATATTTAACTAAATATTAACAGCACAATGCACAATTCTCAGGTAAAAATTAGGAAAAATTACTCGCTACATTATTATAGCGAGTAATTTTTCCTTGTTTTTACTATCATCCTAAGCTGTCGTTACACTCTGATGTTGTCATAGTAGTTAAACTGTCCATTTTCAATGAAAAATTGTTAATCAAAAGGAAAAGTACCGAGAGAAAAAAACTATCTGACAGCGTGCAGACAGATACTGTCATAACCTATAGTGTGGTGCAGCGCCAAGCATGAACGCGCGCTTGCGTATAAACATAAATTTTGGGGCCTGGGAGGTTCATACCTCCCATAAAATTATAAATAGTGAACTAAAACTTCGGAAACATCATAAATACATTCAATAGGTCTTGTAGAGAACACTGATAACAAAATTTTAAAAAACGACCTAAGTCGACTTAGGTCGTTTTTGGAGCGAACGGCTCACATTATGTTTACATAAAATTTTTATAAACAAAAAAGTTATTAAATAATAATTGAACATCTTTTGGAATGCACCACGAAATTGGCGGTTTTCGAGATGCAAATTAATTCATGTATTTTATTACACTTAGGGCAAAAAGGAATTGCAATATGCAGAATATTGCAATTATAATCTTGCCTCGCAACTTATGGGCCTATTGGTATCTCTATATACCTAATAGCATCACTATTGATTTAACAAAAAAAAATTTATTTCAATTTTATGAATACGAAAACTACCGTTATATTTTTACAGCTATTTCATTAAATCGCACTTCAACTTTATTCATTAACCTGAACACTATTTCAAGAAATTAAATGCTTTCTTCGGTAATTTCAAAATCTATGCTAAAATAATTTTCATTTATAAACATTATATTAAAAAAAATTATTTGATTCGAATAAATTAATTCTTAATTTACAGACTATTTGTACTCAATAATTAATTATAAAAAAATAGCAAAAGTATCTCTCAAGTTAAAAAAAGTAGCTAACGAATTTATGGAAGAAGGTGTCATTCACATATTACATGATAGATATTTTAGGTATTTTAGACCCCCTCCACCCCCCGCGTGATAAGGTAAATGCGTTAGTGCTCGGCAGCATAAGGAAATTTTCAATTTTAAAATGACTAATTAGCAGTTTCAAAGACAATTTTTTCAAATGAAACAAATTTTATTGTTTAAAGGGGATTATAAAGAAGAGTAATTGACATCACTTTTTAAGAAATCAAATACTATGTAATATTTATTATTTAGTAATCGGCAGGTACGAAAACTGACTGTGTCAGTAATCGGCAGCTGTTTGCGTTAGTTACCGGCAGTGCGCTCTGATTGGTTGTTTCAGTGGTCGTCACTTCTGTGCCTTAGTTACCGTCAGTTATATTATAATGCTGTTTTGTCAAACAGTTTTTATCTGCCGAACACTAAAACATTAGTCTTTTTTATTCAATTGCTTCAGTTATCGACAGCAAATTTAAATATAGTTTATTTTTATTTATCAATGAGATTTTGCCTGACGAATACTAAAGTCAAAACAATTGTTGTTATCCAATGTCGCGATATTGAAACTTACCAGAAATATTGTTTATTCATGCATAAAATGACTGTGTGTCTTATTTTTTGGTGAAGTTGTGACAACCTGCCGACGACTAAAGCACTGACGAGCACTGACGCATTTACCTTACTTTTTCTATTGTTTAGTATAGAACATTTGTTAAAGCGTGATACTTTGCTTAACCCCCTCCCACCCCTTAATGTATCACTTAATACGTGAATGGCCCCAGAATTTTAATATTTATAAAAATAATTTAATAACTACGAAGAATTTTTAAAAAATTTGGAAATTTTATGAAAATAGTATATATATATATTGAAAATAACTTACATGCAAAAACTTTTTAAAAATAATTAAATTTTACAAAGAATTCTATTAAAATTTTTGATAATAATTAAATGTCTGTGTAGGATTTTATCAAATTTTTTTTTAAATAATTGAATTCCTGAAAAGCATTTTATTATTTATGAAAATAATTAAATTCCTGCGAAAGATTTTATTAGAATTTTTAAAAATAATTGATTTTTCAAGAAGAAATTAGAAATTGAATTCTTTTGATGAATAGGGGATTGTGTATAGTTGTGAGACACTCGATTTTTTAAATACGTAATATTAAAAAGCCGATTGCGTTTAGGTTGATTGTGTGATATTACTACGTGTGCCCCATTCACTACGAATTTCATTAAAAATATTAAAATAAAACTTTATTTGACAGATAATACACTATAAAATATCTATAGTAAAACTTTAATTTATATTAATTTTTATTTTTAATGAAAAATTCTAAAAAAATGTATTTTAATATATTTTATTTAACTTTGAAAATCACTAGTTTAGATGAGAGCACAAAAAGTTGCATTGTGAGTTGAGAGTGCTTTTATAAAGATAAATGTATTTATGCGATTTGTGAACAAATATTTAATGTTAAGTTATTTTTAAATAAACCAATAACATTAGTTTTAATAAATCGACGCGTCCCGTTCATATAATGCTTATTGAAAAACGAATGCAAGATGATTCTTATTCACTTTTTGGTGCAAGACAATGCTTATTCGATTTTCCGTGCAATAAAATGCTTATTCAAAATTCTATGCGAAAATGTACATTCTGAAATTAGCTTATTCTATGATTTTTATAAAATTTTCAATTCAGTATAATTTATAATTGCAATTGATTAAAAAATATTTCTTAATACTTGTGATAGGATCCGTGTTTAAAGTTTCTTATAACAATAGACACGTACTGAAATTCTCAGATATTTAATTGCAATTTAATATTAATAGAAAGATTTAGGGTTACATTTATTGTTCGCTCGCATGTGGGATCGAACACCCTGACGCATACCCGAACACCCCTATAAACGTACCTATTTAAACCGCACGGCCAATGGAGGTTGGAAGGGATCCTGCTTAATCAAGTATATGAATGCCAGAGCATGGTAACTCAACATTGATTCAGCATTGGACACCAATGTTCCATGCTCGATTCAAGACTCAGTCAATCTTCGTGAGCGAAAATACAATATTCACTATTTCTTTATTACCGTGTGCACTAAACAATATTATATACAAATTATTTAATATTACAATTTTTTTTTTGATAATATGTTTAATTTTATTATATATTATTTTTTTCTTGCACAGTATCAAATTATTATTTTTAACTATCAAGAGTTTCATTTGTGCAAAAAATTTTCAGTGATCAAAAACTTACAGTGTAAAAATTGTTCATTAGGGTGTAATAAATGTTTATGCCAAGTATTTTTACACTAGGATTAACCGTTTAGTAAATATTATCAAAATAATATTTTTTTGTCAAACGCGTGTGACCTTGCGACTCAGCGTAGCCAACTCAACACATACGTTAAACTCTTGAGTTGGCTACGCTGAGTCGCAAGGTCACACGCGTTTGACAAAAAAATATTATTTTGATAATATTTACTAAACGGTTAATCCTAGTGTAAAAATACTTGGCATAAACATTTATTACACCCTAATGAACAATTTTTACACTATAAGTTTTTGATCACTAAAAATTTTTTGCACAAATGAAAGGGAAACTCTTGAAATTTGTAAATAATAATTCGACACTGTGCAAGAAAAAAATTATATAAGATTTAACTTTATTTATAATATAATATTATTAATGTAAATATTATACACTAAATATTTATCAATATTTATTTACCATTGATATCTTAATATTATAATTATAGTATTATTATTTTAAATAATAATAATAATTAAAAATAATAATAATACTTATCATATTATATTCACTGAAAAAAAGTTCTGGTTGGAATAACCAGAAATCCTAATTTTAACTAAAATTTCGTGTTAAATATACCCTTACCAGAATATTTCTGGTTAGGTTAACCAGAATTCTAGTTAATATAACCAGAATTCTGGTTGTTTTAAGTAGAATATCGTGTTAAATATATCCTATCCAGAACTTTTTTTCAGTGTTATTATAGAATTATTATAGTATTTAATAATAATAATCATTTTTAAATAATATAAAAAATTATCTAAATTAATAAATAATTATTAAATATTAAATAATTATTTATTAATTTAATTAATTTTTTATATTATTTAAAAATGATTGATGAACAATATATTGTTCAGTGCATACGGTAATAAATAAGCTGAATATTGTATCATGGTTGATTCAAGCTTGAATAACACAGGTCAACAAAAAAAGGAATACTTTTTTTATGAGATATGATAGTGGTATCCGAAGTATTTTTTGACGCTGAACACGATCCCGGGTCCAAAAATTGGCCATCACGTCAAGATTTTGAGAAAAGTGGGGGTAAAGACCCCAAAAAACGTGTTTTTGAGGGTTTTCAATATTTTTTTTCTCCTAAACCTGACGTGCCAGAAACTTCTACATAGACTTAAATTGAAGCTTGAATTGTCCACTACAAGATCCATATCCGTAAGACCAAAAAAAATTAAAATTTTCTTCAAAAAATTAGGTTGAAGTTACCAAAAATGTGTATTTTTGGGTTGCTTTAATGGATTTTTTAAAATTGTTTTGGATTCGTTTGAAAATTGTTATTTGGAAGTTTTTAGGGTCGTTGATTCTGAAGCCGATATTAGTTTTCAAAAATTCAAAACTAATATCGGATTCGTAATCAGCGACCACAAAAACACCCGAGTAACAATTTTCAAGCGAATCCGATCAATTATAAATTTTGACATCCGCCATCTTGGATCCGCCATTTTTTATTTTTTAAAACTAATATCGGATTCGTAATCAGCGACCCCAAAAACTCCCGAGTAACAATTTTCAAATGAATCCAAAACAATTTTAAAAAATCCATTAAAACAACCCAAAAATACACATTTTTGGTGATTTCAATCTAATTTTTTGAAAAAAATTTTAATTTTTTTCTGGTCTTACGGATATGGGTCTTGTAGTGGACGATTCAAGCTTCAATTTAAGTCTATGTAGAAGTTTCTGGCACGTCAGGTTTAGGAGAAAAAAAATATTGAAAACCATCAAAAACACGTTTTTTGGGGTCTTTACCCCCACTTTTCTCAAAATCCTGACGTGATGGCCAATTTTGTGACCCGGGATCGTGTTCAGCATCTTTAATGGACACTATGATATCTCATAAAAATGTAAGACTATTTTTATTAACCTGTGTTATTAATAATTTTAGCTCAAAAGCCCTATTGTTTGCTATATTATATGGATATAAAAATTTAAAAATTTGAAATAAATAGATCCCATCGTTTGCCCACAATCAAACAACGCCTAAAAGTTGTTAATTTAGTTCTAGTTTCTTTCAAAAAATTTTGAAAAAAATCGATCCATACATACATTTTTAAAAATAAAATTTTATTTTAAAAATTAAAAAAAAAATTCGTAAATTTAAAAAATAAATTTTTGTATATTTTTATCAAAAACTACGTGTAAAAACAAATATTTTCATTCATAGAACGTTCAATTTGGTCAATTTTTGACCGAGTTATAACAATTTCAAATTAACATTTTCGTAAAAAACGTGATTTTTCAAAAACCTGTATCTCTTGAACGGCTTGATGAAAAATTTGAAAAAAATCATGGTAGCTTATTTCAATGAGCACTAAAAGAAAAAAATATTTGAAAAAAATCTGAGATGCAAAAGTCAAATACTGTCCGATTTCGCGTGGAACGCCCAATATATATATATACCATACCAATATATATATATATATATATATATATATATATATATATACACCAACCATCCATATATATATGTTCTTGTTCGATTCCATCACTTTGTGTGATAATTGACTAAAAAACGTTTTTTCAATAAATGCAAAGTACTATTTTCCTACTTTCCGGGCACTGTCAGTCAGGCATACGTGGTATGAACTGCTTTTCCCCACCATTTTTTTGTTTTAGGGTCAGAATTTCCCCAACGGATCACCTAAAACTAAAAAATTTTCTTTTTAAACCAAAATATTTTTTTGTAGGCTTTAGACAATTATGAACAGCAAATTGTAAAAAATGACAATCTGCGCAGCCCAAGTTCAACGCCATGAACGTATTTTAATATTTATATCCGTCAACTGGAACTTGAGAAAAAAATTATTTCATTAAGCAGTACTAAAAATTTTAATTGTTAATAACTTTAACAAAAAAATTTATTTTGTTTAATATTTTTAGGGATTCTATTTTTTTTATTTTTAAATTTTTCAATCATATTAGGAGTTAAAAAATAATATGTTGGTTTAAAAAGAAAATTTTTTAGTTTTAGGTGATTCATTTGGGAAATTCTGACCCTTTATTTTTTTATTCGTTTTAAAGAATTTTAATATAACTTTTGAAAACAATTGAAGCGTTGGGTGCAAGAATGTTTTAGGCGTTAGTGAAATTTGAATTTCAAACTCACGATAACTTTAACTTATAAATATTTCTAGATATACTTTGTGATTTTCTTTATTTCTAAAAAATAATTAAGCCTTAAATCATTTTTAATTCTAAAAAAATGGACATTTTTAATGAAAATTTTTTTAACCAAATTTTTTTAATGAAGTGTCGATTAACGAACCTCTTTACGGCGGAATCGTCTAATTGCTTTCCGCCGTATAGAGGTTTGCCTGTATGTTTTCCCCCATAAAATGCACAAGTGAAAAATTGAAAAAATTTTAATCTTTTTACTGAGATATGTCACACTCATATTTAACAAATCTTTATGCTTCGTTTCCGTATCAAATTGAAAATAATGTTTGAAATAACTGTTTTTAAAATACAATTTTACTATATCCTGTAACAATTTTATTATATGAAGAAAATATGTAAATGCTTTTTATCAGCTAATAAAATAGTAAAACATGATCAGTAATAAAATATCAAATATATATTCTACATCCAAAACGATTTTTATCTAATCAAATAAAATTTTTTTGCGCACTCTTAATCATTCGCATTTTCAAAATTTTTAAGTAGAAATACTATCTTTAACTTTGCAAAATGAATAAATATACTCAAATTGCATCCATCTTTTTTTATTTTTCATACAGTAAATCCAAATATATTTTTATTCTCTTTTTAGTTCGTTTTTTAAATTATGAACAATATTAGATGATGTTAAATTTTGGAAAGTCAATTTGAATTATTTACTACGATTCTTTAATAAGTAAAGAGAAAAAAGATAATACGAAAAATATAGAAACGAAAAAAAATATATGATAAAAGATTCAGAATTTGAACTGAAACCTCTGCAGCTACCCGTAACCGAAACATCCGCTATTTTTTCAGGCCTGTTATTTGTCTGAAGGGATCTTTTGAATCTTGTTCTTCAATTTTATTTCCTTTTTCTCTTTTCTTCAGCCTCCATTACCGGGTCTTATAAGACTCCCGTTTTATTCAAGCACGTGTTTTAGATAACTTCGCCGAGAAAAGAGTTTAATGTCATGTACACGGAAAAAAAAAGTCCATCAACCATTAATGGATTAGTATATTACTTTGAGACGGGACTCTTTTTCCGTTGATGGTTACTTAACTTCACTTAACAATTGAAAAACTTCATCAAAGTGTAAAAAACGAGTAATGGATTGATTAGAATGCCAGTATGTGACCAATTGTTTTAGATTTAATGGTGAATTATTATGTCAATGGATGTTTGAATGTTTACGAATCATTAGTAAAGTTTGTGAAACGTTAGTTGACTCGTAGTCTAAATCGGTGCTCTTCACCAGCGCATTGTTGCGCAGTGTACCGATGCGCATTTCTTCCGGTTTCTCTATAGTCCATGTGTTTTTGCTGTCTGCTATACAAATCTCTATATACTATTATGTGTAATGTGAATATTTAACTTAACTAATAATTTGCAGTTTAATTGCGTCTAGAAATCGACCTCGATGAAAATATATTTTCTTTTATATTTCTCGCTAATTAAAAAGTAGTTATTAGTGCAAAATCATTTCTCACAAGTTGTGAAAAATTTTGTTATTTGGTATATAAGAACAGTTCGCTTCTAAACTTAAAGTGTTATAAGTGTGCGTTTCTACGTGTAGTTATTATAAGTGCGAAAATGTATTGGTCTAAAGCGTCTAAGAGTGTAAATAAAATATCGGAACTGTGCAACGAAAAAATGTGTTTATTCTGTACCAAATAGTGTCTAAAATTAGGGATAATTCTGAAAGAATAAGTTGAATTTTTTGAATGCTTTTGATAGTCATGGAAAATTTAATAGACAGTTTTCTAAATTTTAGTGAACGAGTTTTATATATTGTGACTCCAAGTATGTTATCCATTCAATGATTTTGTGTCCCGTCTCAAAGTAATATACTAGTCTATTAATGATTGATGGACTTTTTTTTTCCGTGTACCTGACGATATTATAACTTTTATTGTTCTAGTTTGGAATATTTCGCTACCATTTCTCGAAAAATTAAATAATAATTATTATTTATTATTATTGTTATTATTATTATTATTATCAAAATTATTATTCCTTTTACTTTGTACATGAAGGAAAAATACTCATTTGCAAAGGAAAAAATGGTAAATTGCCTGGAAAATTGAGATTAGTGCGGTTGTATTCAAACTAATATTTAAAGTAGTTAAAAAAGGAGTATTGAAGATGTACAATGTATTTCATGTTTTCAAGGCCGTCTTTTAGAGCACGTTTCAAGGTCATTAGATGGTTGCTATTCTTCATTCCACTCAACCTGCGATTTTCATGCTTAATGGTTCTTATAAAATCTCCACTGTGTGTGAAGAAACAAGTGAAAGGAAATATTGTAAAGCTAACATCTCTTTACAGTTATTAGGGTGGAAGAGAAAATTTCTATTCATTGTCATTAACACTTGACGAAAAAGAAAAATTTCCATACTTTCAAAGTTTGGCAAATTTTGAAAATTATTACTACATATGTTACAAAATGTATTTAAGTACCTACACAAAAATTAAATAATACAGAAAATTAATTAATTCGCTCTCAAACATATAATTTTATACATTTTGTATTTTGAGTAAAAAAAATTAATGATACCAAAAATAAATACGACACGCGAGAAAGATAAATATTAAAGATATTAAAGGGATCTAAAAGCGATGATATATTTTCGATTAAAAAGAAAAGAAACAGGAAATTTACTTTCGTGAGAGCTTTTTCAGACTACATATCGAACGGTTTTCTTATTTTAGTCGCGGGGTTACCAACCATAAACATAGGTTTATAACCAATCTCGTAATATGGTAAAATGCACGCGAGGGCGATTACGAATCCAAAATTGCCGCAATGTTATTCATTCAATCTCGAATTGTTTCATTCCTCGCACCATTTGAACGTTGAAAATTTTATTACTCAATGCAATAAAGTACCTACATAGTTTGTGTTTCTAATACAAGTAGATGGTTCTCTCTCTCTTCCTCTCCTTTCCACAATCCTCTTTTGAGAATATACCTATACAGTTAACTTGACTCGGAAACTCAACACTTAAAGTAATTTTTTGTTTTGTTAATTGTGAAATGTCGACAAGGTCGTTACAGTTGCTTAACTATAATGACTCTGTTTAAAGAATAAAACCTGTTTCTTTTAAACAAATCGTACATTTCTGTCTGGATTTGTGAAGGAGCGTGATTCGAATTAATTTGTCTATAATATTGCTATGAGCGATTGTTTGTATTTCAATTAACAGGGATTGACTGCATTCACTGTTCCTGTACGTAGAAATGTGTGTGTACGGTATACTAGTGTACACAAGACACTTTTTTCTTGACTTTGATAACTTAAATAGCATGGCCATCTTACACCGACAAAACATGGCCATCTCACCCGATAATATATGTTAAAAGTAAACATTAATGATTAAATAAATAAAATAATTTGGTCTTTGATTTTTAAGTTATATCAAAAAGTGCGTTATGTTCTTCTTGAGAAATCTTGAATTTTAGAAATATGTTAAAAAATAAGAATGTAACAATGAGAAACATGAACTTCTTGATTAAATAAAGAAGGTTTACAATCACTTTATCATTCTTTTTTAACAATTTTTTGTTTATGTTTACTTTCTGTCACGAAATGCGCAAGAATAACCCAAAATAACCGACATCTGCTAGCAAATTCTGTAAAATATTTGAATTGGCCATCTCTCCCGTATGGCCATCTCCCCCGGACTTACCCAATATATATATGAGGCATTTTACGTGTAATGTCTTAAGTTGAAATTTCAACTTCTTGAGAAAAATTAAAACTTGGGGAATTTGTTGTTCTATCAAGTAAAAATGTGCCCCAACAAATATTTTTGACTTTTTCGAAAATTTGAAGGGGGTAGAGGGGGGCCAATTTGACCAATTTTGCTAACACCGGCTACTTTGTGAATTTTTTTTGAACATACTTTTAATAGGAAAAATTTTTTAGAATATGTTTCGGAAAGGTTTTTTTGTCCTCTTTTCAACGGTGAATTTTATTTTTTAATATTTTAAAAATTTATCCCAATTTTTGATAATTAATATTTCAATTTCAATTTCCCAAAAAAGGGTCCGTTTTATTTAAAAATAAATTATTGCAAACGAAAGCTGAGGTTTTTTCCTATGCGCATGTAAATTTTCAGAATGCTCTTTTTTTGTTTTTGAGTTATTAAATTTCAAAGAATGAATTGCTGCGCGCTGCGTCGCGGGCACCTCGCATCACACTGGGTACAGGTTACAGTTTTTTTAACATATTAATTAGAACGGGAGATATTAAATTTTATCAAAAAATTTACAAAATAGAAAATTTCCAGACTTTTATATTCTTGAATGTATAACTTTTAAACTTTCTGTAATTAAATATTACATGTTATTTAGTCATATTTTAGCATAATTTTGAAAAAATACTGTCCTATAACTATATCTATAAGATGAAGGTAAGTATAAAAATGTTTTTAATATAAAAAAATTAAAAAATTATAATTGACAGACCAATTACTATCAAGCTTAATTCAGTAGTATTTTTGGGGTCTCTGATAAACTTTTGACGTGAAAATAATGGAATCTAGAATTATTTGTTTATCTAATTAATAAAAAAAATTTTTATTGCAAAACTTTGAAAATATTAAAAATGGTAAATGATATTAAAAAATATTAATTCACAGCATAAAAATTATTTTTCAATTATTATAAATGGAGACCTGTGTGATACGATACTTGCATTATGCTACTGGGAAGAAACTTTGGTAGTAAAATGTTTTGTTATTTTAATTTCAGATTTAACCTTTAGGGATGTTTTAAGCATTGTAAAGGCAAAAGTTAAACAGGGTGTCTATTATTATTTTTGTTCAACAAACTATCCGGTTCTTCCCAGCTTTGTCAAAATTTTTCCAGGTGGAAATGGCTACAAAAATTAACTTATTTCATGAAAATACTCAAAAATGAATATGCACTAATTATTACACAGAAAAAAAGGTGGTATAAATTTTGTTGCGGATAATTTTAACCAATGCTAAGTCACATAGACAGTGGCGCCCTCACCTAGGTAAAATTTTGTTGCAGCGAATTTTTACCCCAAAATCAGGTTAAAATTTAAACTTTTTTTTTCTTGTGTAAATGCGTGTATGAATTATTTTAATTAAGCTTAAGACGAATCTGAATATTTTTGATAAATTTAACAATAAAATATTATTTAAAAACTTGATATCTTCTGAAGCACTGATAAAATACTAATTTTGTAATATGTTAAATAATATATCTTAATATTAAACATTGTAATTACAAATAATAATAATCTTAATAAAAACACATTAAATAATGATGTGATAAAATAACAGAATAAGTAATAGAAATTAATAATACATATAATAATTAGTAGTATTTATTTAATACTGCTAAAACAGCGGGCGGAAAAACTTACTTTCCGCCCGCTATGCATGCTCGGAAAGTCGAGTTTATCGCGCATGTAGGACAAAAATGAAGTTTCAGGGTATATAATGATTTTCCTAGCAGTTATTAATAATTAGCTTCTTTAATGATCTATTTCTTCTCGAGCGACTGATTCTTGGTAATTATTCATCAGTCGAGAGCAATTATTAACAAAATAATTATTATTTTTACCAAAAGAAGAAAGAACCTCTAATATGCGCTTTTTTCACCACTTTTATTCGTACCGTAAACATTTTTTGTTTACTTAAATGATGGAGATATTTTTATTTGATACATTTTTAATAAGTTCTCATCAATAATATTTTTCTAAAAATCACTTTTGAGAAATGATAATCTTGACTATTCAATTAATCTTTAAAAAAATTAATTTTTTACATTTTTAATTTCTTTTTTTCAATATTATCGCTCATGTTACATTACTTTGAGTCTGTTGATAACTTATAGAGTGTACAGAGAAGAAAACACTGGTTTACAACGTTGGAACTCAATAAATGTGTACACTTATCATAAGATTTTATGAATGGGGTGTTCCACCTCATTAAATAATTTTCTTTCACCGTTCTACTATGTATATTTAATCGCGTTCATCTATAAATTATTCGACTATGAAAGATTTATTTTACTTCTCGAGAATCAGTCATTTTTGAATTAGAAAAAAAACGCGGATCAAAAATATAAAATTAATTAAAGAAAATATATAATGGAAATTCCAAATTTATCAAACAAGAGCCAAAATCAATTTGTAATGAAATTCTTCTTACTAATTAGTTTTACAATTACAAGCAGGGGAGACCGAGGAGGAAAGTAACAACGGCAATATCTTTTAAACAAAATTAGCGAAAATACAAAGTCTAAATTTTTTTTAAGTCAGTAGTAATCCCAACAACTTCTTCATAGTGTTAGGTGAAGTCCGCTAGTGACGTGACGTTACAAAAATACGTCAAAAGTAAGTTTTCGTTTCAATTTTTAAAACCTTATATTTTTGTAATTACACAGTTTTATAAAATGTGCTTTTCGGGGTTTTGTACCTTAATTATCTATCTTTAAATTGCAATAGTGTATTTCTAAAATACGTGTAATACTTTTGTGTAATTTTAACTTTTTTGTTGAGAAGGAGAGTGAGGAAGAAAGTAACACACGTTGTTACTTTTCTCCTCGTTTCAATATATTGTGCAATGAGTGCAATGCAAATGAGTCAAGTAAATCATATTTAAAGTTACAGATTAACTTTTGTTCGTTAAATGTAATGAATCAAAAGTAAATTGACTTTCGTTTTGACATATTAACATAACCTAAAAATGGTTTATTGAACAAGGTAAGTTTTAATTCTGTGTTCTTATTTTGTTTTATTCTTTGTTTGCCATAATTGTTAATTTTTATTTTAAACTTTAGATAAAGCTATTTTTCATGTTTTAAAAGTATAACCGGTCACCTTATTTTACAATAGTCCTGTTGTATAGTCTACGATAGTCTATATCACTGATTCTCTTAGACTGTTGCAAATGTGAATAAAATCTAAGATTTCCTTTTAACATAGACTATTGTAATCATAACAAGACTCTGCGTGAATGAGTACAGTCCCCTTTCTGAACCTGTACATCTAAATTATTAATAGATCCAAAAAATAAATTTCAACACGATTAAGACAGTGTTTGGATTAATTAAAGTAACTATAGTACACGGAGAGAGATTTTGTATTAATATTTGTTAAAATTGGTAATACCCAAGTAGCACGTAACATTACTGGAATGTTGCAGCAATGTTACATGTAATGTTAGTAACATTGCAGTGTAATACTGTAGTAACATTCCAGTAATATTAAAATGTCCGCCCCAAGGCAATATTACATGTAATATTCCAGCAACATTACATGGTAATGTTACTGCAAAGTTACAGTAATGTTACTGCTATGTTGCATGAATATTGCATGAATGTTATAAAGAAAATTTAGAAAATTATTATTATAAGGAATTTTGCGATCTTTCTTTGTAACATTCATGCAATATTGCAGTAACATTACCATGTAATGTTGCTGGAATATTACATGTAATATTGCCTTGAGGCGGACATTTTAATATTACTGGAATGTTACTGCAATGTTACACTGCAATATTACTAACATTACATGTAACATTGCTGCATCATTCCAGTAATGTTACGTGCTACTTGGGTAGAATTTAATATATTCTTTTTTAATTTAGGGAAATCGTGTTTTATATTAAAAATTAATATTGTCCATATTAGTAGGCAGCTCTTAATATATTTTAGAAAAATTAGTAAAAGAATTATAATCTTTAAAATTGACTATATTAAAATCATAGTCCGGGAAAGTATTGAAAGAATACCTTTAATATAGCCAATACTAAAAATTATAAGTGAGTCGAAAAGGATAGAAAATAAAAAGACGTAAGAAGGAGAAGGATATAATTAGCGTTTCGAGAGTATTTCACACACACATACACACAATTGAGTCAACGCAAGCATTATACTATATACATATAAACACAAACTATATACAATTTCGGATATATATATTAAAACCTAAATACGCATACATATAAACTTAACCGATACAAATAAACGCAATGTCGCACGCACGCTGTACATTGGGAGATACAATTCTCAACTTCCTTATATACTAAACACGAGAAATTTTCTGAACTTGCGAGAAAGTAATATTTTCTCAATATTTTGTTTAACAAAGTTCTTAATTTATTTTAAGTTATAAATAAATAATGTATGCTGGGTCAAAATTTTATTGAGAAATGTTTCTCATAATATTGTTTTTAAAATTGTTTGTTTCTGGAAACTGATTTCTATTAAAGTTACATCCAATTTTACGTTATTTAAAAAAACTCATCATTTAATTTATTGGCATAAGAATTTTTATGCATTTTATATAAAATGCAGCATTTCTTAAATCATTTTTTAATATCTTCCAATGAACTAGTTTAGTTAATAACTCTAAAAGAAATTGAATTTTGAAGAAGTTACAAATGATTATTTGTAACTTCTTTGTAAAAGAAACCAGAACGCCTTGTGGCATTTCTTAATTACCACAATGCGTTGTGGCTGAAAATCATAGTAGCCATAAAGCGAATTTCGCGTTGTAGCCCATGTTAAATTTCCACAACGCGTTTTTGACTTTTTTTGTCATGTCACAACACGAATTTCGCGTTGTGGACAAATTGAAGGAGCCACAACGCATTGTGGTCGAGATTTTCGCTCAATGAGCGTTTTCGGTCTTTGAGCCTAACATATATATCATGTGTTCTTTCTCATACGTCCTAGCCAAAAATTAAAAGTCTTAGGATTGGATTGATACTTTAGGACTATAACTATACTTTGTACAGTTTGAGCATTAACAAATGTGTTTTTCAGAATTCTAAAAAATTATCTGCAAGATATTAATAATAAGAAACAAGTTGTGAATTAAGATGTTCATTACATGAACATTTTGCTTCCTCTTTACGATAAGCAAAAAATTTGATTCCTCATGGAGGAAGCATTAATCATAAAAAAATGTTTTAAACATATTCCATATTGTTGTCCTAAAATCTAATTTAAAATTAGATTAAAATTTTTAATTAAAATTTAATTTTCCATTAATTAATTTTTTAATTTTCCATCCATTAAAATTTAATTTAATTGTATAATAATACAATTTAAAAAAAGAAAAAAATTTTAATAATAAAGTGAATTTTTTCATTTTATTTAATTCTATTAATGCTAATAAAATATATTATTTTTATCCATCAATCGATTCGTCTTGATGAAATGAAGATTTTTAGTTTTTTTTCAGTCAAGAGTAACATTTTATTATAAGGCAACATGATTTTTAAGAAGGAAATAAATTTCTAATAAAAGTGCGAATTTTTGGTTTTAATTATGTTTAATTCTATAAATTCAAGTACAATATATACTTTATATATACCAATCGATCCGTTTTAATACAACGGATAAAATTATTGAAAAAAATGAGTAAAATTTTATTGTACTGGAATATAATTTTGATGAAAAACTAAAGTTTTGATAAAAAAAGGTCATTTTTCTGCTTTAATTGTCATTAACTCTATAAACTCTCATACAATTTATTCTTTTTATATACCAATCGATTCGTCTTGATGCAAAGAATAAGATTTTATTATATATTAACTTCAATAACCAACTTAAAAAAAAATTTTTGAAAAAAAATTTTTTTTAGAAAAACGTCAAAAAAAAATTTTTTTCTGAGAATTTTTTAAAGTCTATCAATCCAGTTTGAGATATTTTTATGATAAATATACCTGGTAAATTTTAGCCAAATTCGTTAAAAGCTCTTCGAGTTATCGTGTTCACAAGAATCGGGATCCACACACACACACACATACACACACACACATACATACATCCGGACAATTGTTCAGGGTCTTATATAACATAGTCCCATATAGAAGAAAATTTGTCAAAAGGATTTTTAAAAATTTTGTAAATTAAACGACTACAAAGCTTCCTCACGAGGAAGCAAAAGAAATGACTACACAAGTTTCTTAACAAAAAAAGAGTAAAATATTAAAAAATAATTGAATAACACGGGAATAAAATTTAAAACAACTTTTCTATATTCAAACCTGAGTTAATAATAAATTAATAATAATAACGCAGGGTGTTAAAAATTGTTAAAAAAAGTTTCCAAAATTACACAGATAAATTTTTATTTCGATTGTATTAGAAAAATATTTTATTTTTAAGCATAAAATTTTCTTTTTCAAAGTAAATTATTAAAAAAAATAATTATATAAGGTTTTGAAAATAATAGTGTTACTTAAAATGTCAAAACTTTACCTCCCACTACTTTCTCCAATTCTTTTAAAATTGCTGATACTTTACAAATTTATTACTTTCATATAGGACAACATTTTCCTAAATTATCAAGCGAATTTTAAGGCTTTTAATTTATGTTGGGATGTTTGAGAAAGAACGCATCATATACAAATACTATCATTCATTCTGAAGAAACAATTTGTTTTACACCAATTGTATATTTTTTTAAATTGCTAAAAAAAATTTTTCACTGCTTTTCTAAATTAGAAATTTCGTTTTTGTTTAGTATTAAAGAAAAAAATTTTCATTTTTTGCTAAAAAAAATTTTTTTTTAAATAAAAATTTTAAAATATTGTATTGTTTTTATCGATTTTTAACGAAAAATTACAAAAAACTTAAAGAGGGCCTTAAATATGACCCCCACTCTATATGCGGCTTATTCGGCCCTGCCGCAACGAACCAGGTGAGCAGCGAGTGTGCAATAAGTGTGTATCACCGCCTAAATTATAAAACAACATGCTTAGACATTTTTTTTTTATATTTCAAAAACTACTAAGCGGATTTTTAATTTTCAAAGCTCAATTAAATGCTGAGACTTTAAAGATTATGTTACTAGAGTTTAAAATTTTTCTCTAAATTCTTCTAGAATGTCGACTTGCGCGAGAGCGAATGCTTTCCAGGAATAATAAATTTTCACTTGGACAGTTTTCGCGCACTAGACCGTGTCCGTCTGCTTCCACATGCTATATCAATCGAAAGCAACTTGTAGTATGTCAGAAGAGATGTATTATTATCTCTTTAACGTCAAAGCATATAGCTTTTATGATCTGTTAAGCCACACACAATGTGAAGTATGAAATCTGATTTCTTTACATTGTGACTTAAAGTAAATTATCAATTATTTATTGAGAAATGGAAATTTTCTTATTGCTGATAATTTCTCTTTCAATCAGATATTACCACTGTTACCTAAAAAGTATCAAATTGCAACGAATTGATCTCAAAAAGTGAATCAAATCGTCATTTGATCTTAATTTTTGGATCATTTCGATCCACTTGGGAATTATTTTGACATTTTTAGAAAAACAGTGACGATGATAATTGAAATAGAAATTCTTTACTTTCTTCAACAAGCAAAATTTCTCTTTCTTAGTAAATAATTGTCAACTGAATAATTAAAACAATTTGGTATCACCAATTATGACAATTAAAATCGATTTTGGATCCTAAAATTCTAAAAAATGTATTTGAATTAACATAATGCTTAAAAACCGCTTTGACTCTAATATGCGTTATGTTCTAATTTACAAATTTTTTTTTACTAGTAATAATTTTTCATTTGTAATACTACAGTAGTACTTTGTACCATTGATGAAAGTACTTTTAACTAACTGTAAAATCGCAACTACAACGACTGTAGTTGCTGAAAATAAATTTGGATGTAATTTCCAATTATGGAATCAAATTATTGATAGTTTTAACTGATGTTATGTTCATTGTTGCGTGGCAACCCTTTTTATTTTTTATTTCAATTTGATATTCTTAGAGAAACTATTAAGAAAATATTTTTAATAACAAATAGTTTGTTCCTTTGAAAATTCCAAACTTAATTAATGAAAAAGCTTAAAAAATTAAAAAAAGATGAAAATTTTTTTAAAAATTTACACGTCGCGGCATTTTTATTTTCAGCAATACATATTAGGGTGACCGTTATTTTGCAAAAGTTGGAATTTCTTAGGTCGCCGGGCAAAATTTGCTTTAGAATGTAAAAAAATGAGCTATGCACAAGAAAAACCCAATCGATCAATATTAACCCGTACCACCGAAGGGTTAAAGTTTAAATGGAGTTTAACATATAGGATTAGTGCACTTTTTTGTATTTTGTATGAGAACTTTATTTTAAAATTATGTTTTGCCTTGGCGACATACATATTTATGATTTTTGATGTGCTGAACACGAATCCGATGTCAAAAATAAATTTTCACAGCTTCCAGCTGTCAAAAAAGCTGTCAATCTAATTAAAACAACAGTGTTTTGTGTTTAATTTAGTAAATCAAACCAAATTTTGCTCATATAAAAATATTTTAAGGACAACAAGGTCAAACTAAATTGAAATATGTAATATTGACAGTTGACAGCTGTCAATTAAATTGTCAAACTTTTAAAAACAAGTTTTTGACAGTTTTTACATTAAATTACTCAGTAAAAATATTTTTAGGGTATTGAGGTAAACGTGAGTAGAATTATGTAAATTTAATAGTTGACAACAGTCAATTAAGATGTCAAACTTTTGAAACGGAGACCTTTTAAATTAAACTACTTGCATACAAGTGTTTTTAAGCACACCGAGATTAATCTAATTAGCGACATGTTTTTTCACAATTGGCAACTGTCAAAAAATTAATAAGAGAATTTTACTTTTTAACCATAAAAATTTAATTTTTAAGTAAGTACCTTTTTCCATAAATTTGTTAATTTACATTAGTTTTTGTACTACACTGAAAAAATATTTATTTGAATCAAATAAAAATTATTTGATCCAAATAAATCATTTATTTGGATATAATCCAATGAATGTGTATTTGAACCAAATACATATTTATTTGACCTAAATATTTGATTTTATCCCATTAAATAATTATTTATTTGAATCAAATACAAATTATTCAATTCAAATAAATGGAATATTTCAAACTAATAAATAATTAATTGAATCAATTATTTAAAATATTTAAATCAAATAAATGGAATATTTGAAACTAATAAATAATTATTTGAATCAAATATGAAAATTATTTTATTCTATATTTAATACAAAAATTTTTTAAAAATATGTAGTATTTTTTAATTCATTAATATATTATTATATTATATACGTATATATTATATATATTAACTGATTTTTTAACAGACTTTTAACATTATTTATAAACATATTCACACAATTTTTATTTACAACACAACACACAATTTTATATAACGCTTAAAACGAAGAATGAAAAATATTCGCTCGCATGTGGAATCGAACTCACGTCCCGCAAGCCTATAAACGCACCTGTTTAAGCCACACGGCCACTAAGACTTGGTGAGAACTCGGGCTGATCTACTTTATGAATGCCAGTGTCGTATATTCTGTATCCAAATAACACATTTATTTGTCGAAATATTTTTTATTTGTATTAAATAAATGAAATATTTAAGTGATATAAATAAATGAACAGTTTCAAGTATTTCATTATTTTTGTTTCAAATAATTATTTAATTGATTGAAATATTTTTTATTTGTCTTGATAAAATAGTGTATTTGCTTTGAATAATGAATTATTCGGATTAAATAATTAAGTTTATTAGAATCAGTAAAATATATTTATTGTGTCAAATAATTTTTATTTGCATCAAATATACGAAGTATTTGATGCAAATAAATAAAAGATTAGTTTCAAGTAACTCACTATTAGTATTAAATGAATTCATTTATTCAATTCAAATAACTATTTAATTAAATCAAATACGATTTATTTGGTTCAAATAAGTGTGATTCAAATAATTTAAGTTATTTGAATCAAATGCATATTTTTTTGATTCAACTAAAAAGTATTTGAATCAATTAAATATTTTTCAAATAATTTGAATTATTTGAATCAAATAAATTTTTCTTTCAGTGTAGGATTTCAAAAGTTTGACCTCTTAATCGACAGTTGTCAACTGTCAAATTTACGTACTTCTATTTAGGTTTACCTCAATATCCTGAAAATATTTTTATCATGAGTATTTTAATGTAAAAACTGTCAAAAACTCTCGTTTTTAAAAGTTTGACAATTTAATTGACAGCTGTCAACTGTCAAGATTACATATTGCTATTTAGTTTGACCTAGTTGATTTTTAAATATTTTTGTATGAACAAAAATTGGTTTGATTTATTAAATTAAACATAAAATATATCTAAATTGCCACAAAAACTGTTGTTTTAAAAAGATTGACAGCTTTTTTGACATCTGGAAGCTGTGAAAACTTATTTTTGACATCGGATTCGTGTTCAGCACATCAAAAACCATAAATATGAATGTCGCCAAGGCAAAACATAATTTTAAAATAAAGTTCTCATACAAAATACAAAAAAGTGCACTAATCCTATATGTTAAACTCCATTTAAACTTTAACCCTTCGGTGGTACGGGTTAATATTGATCGATTGGGTTTTTCTTGTGCATAGCTCATTTTTAGGGTTTCGTGGCCAAGGGCCAAAACCCTTATAGCGAGACTTCGGTGTCCGTCCGTAGTGTTTACGTCTTAAGTCTTAAGTCTTAAGTCTTAAGTTCTTATGTCCTAAGACTTAAGACTTAACTTCGGTATAAGAAGGTCTTAAGTCCTAAGTCTTAAGTCTTACGTCTTAACAACCGTTGCCATGGCAACTTCGGTATAAGAAGGTCTTAAGTCCTAAGTCTAAGTCCTAAGTTTTACGTCTTAACAGCCGTTGCCAAGGCAACCGTTGCTATGTTAATGGTTGTCATAACAGCCGTTGCCATGGCAACCGTTGCTATGTTAATGGTTGTCATAACAGCCGTTGCCATGGCAACCATTGCTATGTTAATGTTTGCCATAACAACTGTTGCCATGGCAACCGTTGCTATGGTATACCAATTACTTCATTAAAATTTTAAAACAATTAATTTTAAAAAAAAATTTCTAAATAAATTATTATTTATTTTTTTTTATTCATTCATTATCATTATCAACATTTTTGTCATTTTAGGCCACGAAACCCTATGATGTAGGCGCGTTGCGCCTGCTTCTCTGCCTGATTTTTTTCAAATTCTAAAGCAAATTTTGCCCAGCGACCTAAGAAATTCCAACTTTTGCAAAATAATGGTCACCCTAATGCATATTATAGTATATGTATTTTAAAGTAGTGCAGCCGTAAGGTATATCGTATTTGCTGACCATTAAAGGGGGAGCCCACTTTACATGGTAAAAATCGATTTTTTTTGTTTGCTTAAATCTTTAGAAAATACATCCAAGAATATGTACCTAAAGTTTTAGAGGCCAATCTAAATTATTTTTCAAGTTTTTCGTTGATTTTTGTCGAGTGTAAAAAGTTAAGTTAAAAATCATTGAAGGTTACAACCAATTGTTGAATTGTTATAAATAAACTAGAGGAAATGTAAAAAAAAAAATTTATTTTTTTATTTTTCAAAAGTAGATAAAATTTTGTTCAGTGACTTAAAATCGCGATTTTTTTATGCAAAATTCGAGCAGATTTATAATATTAATAATTGCTTGGCCACCCGCCGGGTGGCCCGTCGGTAGCGCGAAAGTTAAAGCGCGTTTTCTCGAATTTCACTTTTTACGAAATTTACTAACTCGTGGGCAGGATTGACAGAAAACGCCTGGACCGATTTTAATGAATGACGGCTTGTTTTACTCAGTATTAATCCCTCTTCTACTTGAACTAAAAAAAATTTGAAAACATTTTTTTTAACAATTTTGAGAACCAGTTAAAATCATTATTTTTTTTCAAAAAAATGATTTTTCTGTTTTTATCACTAAAAATTATCGAATTTCACTATTTCTTTGGATTTTTTTAGTTCAAATAGAAACTACATATGTAAACTTTCAAATTTTTCTTTATTTTTATGTTTCAAACAAGAATTGCGGTCTCTATCGTGCCCGCCGTTTTTTAAGTCCAGATGGGCACTGCCAACTATAATTAATTTTAACTTATCTATTTTTTAATATTTCATGTCAAAAATTTTTTCACAAATGCTTTAAATATGTACAAAAACATCTCAAAAAGCCCGAAGGTCTAAGTTATTTTTCTCCTTCCTAAAAAAATCTTTAAAAAAGCGCTATTTTTAAGCCTTCTAAAGTATTGCTCCCCCCTTAATTAGACTTTTGCTGGACCTGAAAGACTGGGGCTCTACTCTCTAAATTTTAATCAGCGAAAAATCGCTGATTATACAGCTATAAGTATGCAGCTGATTCAATCAGCGTATATAGGCTGAAATATTAGTGACTGTTCGCTGTTTCATTAGTGTATATACGCTGATTGAATCAGCTGCATACTTATAGCTGCATAATCAGCGATTTTTCGCTGATTCAAATTTAGAGAGTAACTTCTTCTTTTTTTGTCTGATTCCTATCTACTTGGATGCACGCTAAAAACAGAATGGAAGTTTGAATGAAACACGTTAGTCTCTATATGTCAAAGAAATACTAAAAAAATGTAAACTGACTGCGTTTACTAATCACATAAGATACTACAATTATCATTTATACTTTGCAAAAATGATAGAGTATTATTTTATATATATATATATATATATATATATATATATATATATATATATATATATATATATATATATATATATATATATATATATATATATGTGACACGGGCAGTTAAAAGGGACCTACGACCCGAAAAAAAAATTTCGAGAAAAACGACTTCGAAGTTTACCAAGTTAGTTTTTTTGCACTGTTTTTTTGTCAAAGAACCTAAATTTGAAGTGAAATTGTGAGAAAACTAATTCAGCTGGAAAGCTGCAGTTTATTGCGTTGGAAAGAGCGGCTTATTTTCTATAAGAATAAATAAAAAAGTGAAAATCGATTTTTTCGGATCGTAGGTCCCTTTTAACTGTCCGTGTCACATATATATATATATATATATATATATATATATATATATATATATATATATATGGGACATTCCATTTCAAAACGAACCACCTTATAAACAATTGCCATTGTAAGGCAATTTTCAAAAAATTATTTCTCCCATTTATTAAAGCCAAACTTTATTTACTATTAGTGATTTTAAAATAAAAATTTCTCAATTTCATGATGGTAAAAAAATTTTTTTTTTTTAATAATAGAATTTATAGAAAAAATTAAGTTTGAAAGATAACCTTTTGAATATCTCAAAACATGTCGTGTCCGATTTTCTTAAAATTTATGTCAAAATATAGCTTAAAAATTCTAGTTTTATTCTATGTAAACATTATAATGGGCAATTCGCGGAAATTTGAGAAATTAATTAAATTTTACAAGAATTTCTAAGGTTATAATGTATGTACCGAGAGGAATTTGTTTTTTTCAAATTTTTACACTGTTTAACCTTTGACTGCTTCATAAAATTTAATTGGTTCTTAATTTCAACCGAATTGCCCATTGTAATGTTTACATAAAATGAAACTAGAATTTTTAAGCTTCATTTTGACATAAATTTTAAGAAAATCGGACACGACATGTTTTGAGATATTCAAAAGGTTATCTTTCAAACTTAATTTTTTCTATAAATTCTATTATTAAAAAAAAAATTTTTTACCATCATGAAATTGGGAAATTTTTATTTTAAAATCACTAATAGTAAATAATGTTTGGCTTTAATAAATGGGAGAAATAATTTTTTGAAAATTGCCTTACAATGGCAATTGTTTATAAGGTGGTTCCTTTTGAAATGGAATGTCCCATATATATATATATATTTCCGTCACTCATAAGTGTAGAGATTTATGAAATTAGAGAAAATATTATAATTAATTAGTATAAAGGATATGTCGAGTTTTTTTTCTGATATTAATTAAATATATTTTTTCCAAGAGTCATTGTACTTTAACTAAAAAAATGTAAGCGTCTGTTTAATATGATTGTGAGCAAACGCAGCAAAGTGATGAAGTGTTTTATGCACGCGCGTGGAAAATCCAATTAGACGGTAATTGAAACCAGGAAACGAAATAGGTGTATATAGGTGTATAGTTCGAAAAGCAAGTGGCGTTCTCACGCATCCAGGAGTGACCGATTCCGAAGCGCCTTTATTGCGGTACCCTATACTCGATTTCGAATATACAGTGACATAATAGGCAAAGTTCCAGGATGCACCGTTACGCAAAGTGTTTCTAGGGTCATGGAGGAAGACAGACGTTGTCGGAGACAAGGATGCATTCATATATATTAAACCATGTACCGCAAATAACCATTGGCATGCAACTTATATCCAAGTCCGCTTTTCTCGAAAGCATTGTATACACTTGTGTTTATCACTGAATACCTAACATCTATTAAACGCGTACTTTTTCTGGTGATCAAATACACACGTCTTCTGTATTTTTTCTGTTACCCATACATTATATGAGTTTGAAGAGGGAACAATGAATAGTTTGCTTAACAATTGGAAACGGAATTTTAAATTAAAGAAGAGAATATGGGTGATTCTCCTAAAAGGGACCACTTCACGTGTCTCCAACGTGAGACTCAATACTTGCATTAACTTTTTATTGATATTTTGTTGAGAATAAATTTCAAAAAAAATTTATCCATAATCTACGAAACATTATTTATCTTCACATAATCTTGTAATGTTAAAATTTAAAGTTTATATTAGTAAAAAAATTTATTTAATTTTGTCTTTTGATTTTGGTTAAATATGATGCATATTTTTAATTATTTTTTAATATAATTAAAGATTTTGTAATATATTCTTAATATATATCAAATTGAAGCTCAGATTCTCCCTTTTATGTTTTCACTTATATTTAGTTTAAAGAAAACAAAAGAAATATTTTAAATAATTAATTAAAAATTACTGGCAATGGGAGTAAAATTTCAAATTCATCTCCGAAACCTCATTTTTCAGTTAAAAATATCTTATTTTTAAACTGTTTTTTAGTTATACGTATAATCTATATATAAATATTTGAAGTTGTAACCCAACAATTTTGTTAAATTATGTTTCCATATTTTCAAATTTAATAAAAACGTGAATTTCTTATTTGACAAACTTTTCATCTGCGAAGCCTTTTTCATATTTAGTAAGTGTTATTGTTTTTTTAAAGTATTATTTTTAATTACCTAACCCTTGAATTATAAAAAAAATTTCCGTTTTATTTAAAATAAAACATTTTTAATTTTTTAAAATATAATATATTAAGTAGTAAGTTAAATAAATAATAAAATTATAATAAAAAATAAAATTTTTTTACAGAAATTATCACTTTTGAACTAAAAATGATAAATTATAAATTAAAAAATTCATTACAATTTTTTTCCGATCAATATAAAAAAATATAAATTTGTTGTTTTTTAAAAGATAAAATAGTTAAAAATGAACTATTAACCACACAATTCATTAAATTATAAATGAAGAATGTTTAAAGTTAAATAAATTAAAGAAATTAAATTTAAAAGGAATTTTTTACAAAAACCCCAATATTGATTACAGTATATTTAACCTTCAAAACACTTAATATTAAAATAATGCTGGAAGGCTTATTTTTTAAATTTAATTTTGCGCAACTCAGATTTTTATCTTTAAACGTATTTAAAACCCACCTATGACAAAAAATTTCAGAAAATGTTAAAATTAATTTTTTTTAGTTTTTGGAAAAAATCAGGAGCCTTTCAGTAGAATCACCCATATAGAACGAGTACCACAACAGCCATTAACAGAAAATTTTTGGTTACTGATAATTAAAATTACCTTTGGTTGCAATTCGAATCATTAGTAGCAATCATCAATTAACAAATTAAAAATTAATCATCAAACGAAACTAATTAATCAAACCACCAATAATTATTGACGATGAATTTTAGTAGCTTAATCCCCCATTTACTGAATCTAGCATCCAATAGGGACTACCAGTTGAAACTATTCTACACTGAAAAAAGGGTTCGGTCCCATCAACAAAAATTGTTATTCGCAATAGATATTAGACCTCTCCCTAGGGGTTTCAGGACCTTGTTGTTGGTGGAAGGGCTTGAGGGTCGGCCACTCAAGAATTTCGAGAGGTTATCGGGAGAGACGGGATGAACAGAGGCTTAACCGCGGGTTCATTCTGAAGATTTCCTGTTGGAGGGAGTCTGACCAAGAAGAAACCCTTCCATGGCTCGTTTGGCTGTGCCATGGTGATTGAGGCGCGAGTATCGCCACCCAATCCGTGATGAACTTGTGCTCATGGATGAATGATACCAGAGTCATCAAATCCCTCGAGTTCCTCCAGGGGGCGTGGTGGACGACCATCGCTGGGCATAACTTAGCTCTCGTAAAGCTCGGGAGCGGTTGTGTTACAGGGGGGCCCGTCTTCTGGACGCCCCGTCCCCATAGGGGGGGGGGTTCTGAATGGAGGTATCGTAAACGAGACTCCAAGATACCAGGCGACCTCTTGGATGTAACTAGCCTTATCCTTAGATTGAGGCTCTCTAAGGATGGACCTTTTTTCCTCTGTACTCGTGGGACCAAATATGTATACTACTAATCAAGATTTTAATTTAAATTCTGAGCACGAAAGTGTTGCAGAGCTTCCTTTGGAGGATCGCAACACTGGAGTGCGTGATTCGCTTGTTGCTGGCAAGAGGACCATAGGGGACTCAACCGTGCAACAGGTGGACAGGGTTCGGCAACACTTAGGAGATCTTGCCCTTGGGGGTGAGGGACCAAGTGGAGCTGAAAAGAGAAGAAAAAGGCGAGCTCGAGCCAGGGACTCTCAGAGGACCGGATCGGACCTCGCTGGCACTTTTCAGAGTGCTTCTGGGAGCGGAGGGGTCTCGTCTGGGGCTTTGACGTCTAAAAGGCGGCAGCACTCGGAGGAGTCTTCCCCTAACCAGATCATGCCAAAGAAAAGGATGAGGGGACCACATGTGGGGACCTCATCTTTTTCGCAGATTGCAAGTTCGTCACTTTCTGGGGCGATCATTGCGGAAGGATATCCGAGGGTTGTGATGACAACAGAGCATCTTGACCAGCTGAGGATAGCTATTCATGGGGAGATTGAAGGGGACGAAGGACCCTATCCTCGTTTTGGGGAAGTTCGGCTCACCAGAAGAGCTGTCTTCGTGGAGTGTCTGGATTCTGATTCTAGGGAATGGCTGAATAGCCGTATACCGAGACTTGGACAAGCGGTGGGGGCCTCACCCTAAAGGTGGTGGACCCGTCCCAGCTAATCAAGCTGGTGAGAGTTGTTGCCTGGGTACCCGGTCCAAGGGTGAACCAGGCCTCAATTCATAGAAACCTCGGAAGACAAAATACCGGGGTGGATATATCCAATTGGAGGGTGTATTCGTGTGGCGAGGGAAGGATGGACCAAGCTTCGGCTGGAGCCTGGACTCTCGCGTTAAGAGTACCGGAGAGCGACAAAGGGGTTCTCCAGGCTCGGCAGTGTAAACTGTGCTTTGGACTTGGCCAAATCACTCTAAGAGTGCCGAGGCTAGGGACAGACGCAGCTACTGAGCAAAGTGCTCAGGGTAGGGACGCGGCTGAGGAGACCGTGAATCAGCCTTAAAATGGCTGCTTCCGGGATTCAATGTATGCAGATCAATTTGCATCATTATGAAAGGCGTTTTGGCGATTTTAGCCAAGAGCTTGACAAAGATGCAGACAGCTTTAGCCTTTGTTCAAGAACCTTGGGTTTTCATGGGGAGAGGTCTAAATGGATGCGGAGAGCTAGTTTGCTCACCACATGAACCGGTTCCAAGGGCGTGTCTGATCTATGAAGGTCTAGACGCTTTCCCTTTGTTGGAATTGACAACTAGAGACTTGGCTGTTGTAAAGGCTAGGTATTCAGAGACGAACGGAATTAAAAGGGAGATTATAGTAGCTTCCGCTCATTTTCCGGGTTCGGAGGGAGAACCTGCGCCACCAAAAGAGGTGGAAAAGTTGGTAGAATTTTGTCAACAGCAACGTCTCCCTTTGATAATAGGTTGTGATGCCAATGCGCACCATTAAGTTTGGGGTAGCACTGATATTAACGTCAGGGGCAGAAATCTACTAGATTTTCTGATAGATACAGATTTAAAAATTTTAAATCAGGGAAATGAGCCAACCTTCGTTACTGTTAATAGGAGGAAGGTATTGAATATTACGATCTGCTCCAAGTCTGTGTGGGGTGGTGTGAGGGACTGGAGAGTATCTGACGAAGATTCACTCTTGGACCACAGACTTATCACATTCAGACTGAAATCGAAAGATCCGGAACATAAGTGGAGACGTGACCCTAGGAGTACTAATTGGGACTCATTTACTGAGGACCTCAAGGTCTCCATGGGTCACTTCCCACCTCGTACGGAACGTACGAAGAATTAGAACTCGCAGCGGAATATCTGCAAGGTTCGGTTGTCGGCTCCTTTGAGAGAAACTGTGTAGCCAAAAAGGTGGATACCAACAGGAGTAATACGTGGTGGAGCTCCTGTTTGGAGGGTCACAGGCAAACAGTAAGAAAGCTTTTTAATAAAGCCAAGAAACGTAAGAATCAGCAAGCATGGGATAATTACCATGCAGCTCGTAATTCTTATAAGAAAGAGGTAGATAAAGCACGGGGTGTTAGCTGGAGGAGTTTTTGCGAAGGAATCGAAAGAGTACCTGAAGCATTAAGACTCCATAAAGTTCTGGCTAAAAACCCATTGGCAAAACTATCTACCATTAAGTTATCTAATGGGCAATATGCTCAGGATAAAAAAGACTGCTTAAAGTATCTGATGGAAGCTAACTTCCCGGACTTTGAGGAGAGAACGTTACATGACTTTGGCGGGGGTCCACGTAGAGCCCGAAGAAACCGGGAACACTGGAAACTTGCAGCCAGAGTTGTGACTCCAGAGGGTATTGATCTTTCAAACCTTTTAAAGCCTCAGGGGGGGACAGTATATATCCGGTCCTTTTACAAAGAGGATTGGATTGTATTAGATTACCCCTGTGTAAAATCATGAGAGCATGTATTGCTCTTGGTTATACACCTGAGTCCTGGAAATGGACGAGGGTGGTATTTATCCCGAAGGTCGGTCGCACAGAGTATACTGCTGTAAAGGACTTCAGACCAATTAGTCTAACCTCCTTTATATTAAAGGCGTTAGAAAAACTGGTGGATAATTTTATCAGACAGGAATGTCTGAGGAATTATCCCTTGCACTCGGGACAACATGCGTATAGAGCAGGTTTCTCAGTAGAATCCACTCTGCAGTTGGTAGAATAGAGGATCAAATTGGCAGTGGTGGTTATGCGGTGGGTACCTTTCTTGATATTAAAGGTCCCTTCCCTAACACCTCTAGCGAAGCTATCTACAAGGCATCCAGAAAGTGAGGCGTGCCCGAGACACTAATTAAATGGATCGACCTCTATATATTACTGCGGTGAAAAAGGCGGCCCTTACTATGACCAGGCTAAACGCGCAGGAAAAGTGGAAGTCAAGTGGTAAACACACCAAGCTCCCACGTTCAATCCTATCAATTCCAGAATTAAGTATGGTGCAAGATAGGATGATCAAGAGGGTGAAATTTAAACCTCGCTTCAAGATAATAATACCTTCCAGATTAGACTGGAAGAAGGGGTTTCCACTTGGGGACGAGGTATGGTACACGGATTGCGGTGCAGGCTTCGGAATATATCGAAAAACTGGCTGCATTAAAGTGGCTGAGTCACTAGGACAATATGCCTCGGTTTGGCAGACCGAGGTCTGCGCGATTTTAACTTGTGCCCAAATGTTCATTCAAAAAGGGACAAGGGGCAAAAGCATTAGTATTTGTGTGGATAGTCAGGCGGCCCTAAGGGCTCTAAAGAATCCCACAATAAAAAAACTTGTCTGGGAATGCCGCAGCGTACTAAACGAGTTAGGTTCAGTAAATAAACTTTCGTTGATCTGGGTACCGGGCCACTTGGGAATCAGGGGCAATAAAAGGGTGGACGTTTTGGCAAAAATAGGTTCTGAAACGGTATTTTTAGGTCCTGAACCAGCAGTGGCATTAATACCGTGTCTGGTTAAGGGAGCCATTGAAAGATGGGGTCAAAGGGAACATGACAAGTATTGGGCGGGCATTGGGGTGGGAAGGCAAGCGAAGGCTCTGTTGGGTTTAGTGCCCAACAAGAGGCGAGCGAGCGATCTCCTAAAACTCGATAAGATCAGAGTTAAAACCATTGTTTGCCTCTTTACAGGACATGGGCTTTTGAATTATCATCAGCATAAAATAGGAAAAAAGTCTCACCTATGTGCAGACTATGTGAGACGAATGACGAGACGTCATCTCACATATTATCTGAATGCCCGGTATTAGCTAGGATCATACTTTCTAGCTGGGGTCAAGCAATCATAGACCCTATGCAGGTGACCAACCTATCTATAGAGGAAATACTGGACTTCTGGAGAAGAACAGGACTCTAATGGGTTGTTGTAAACGAGCAAGCTGGAGCTTGGTACAATGGATTCTCTAATATAAGTGCCAACTTTCCCTTTTGGGAATATCCAGCTTGATCTCGGTAATTGATTAGATTAGATTAGATTAGATTAGATTAGATTAGATTAGATTAGATTAGATTAGATATTCGACTCCAAAAATTGTAATAAATAAATTTACATGACCAGCATAGTTTTTCAAGATAAACATTTTTTCTAAATCGTAAATAAATTCTAAAACAAGTTATGAGTATCTCCGTGTTTCGGAAAAAGCTCTTCTTCAATAAAAACTTTTCAATCCCAATACCCAATTTCCTTATAATCTCCTTCAAAAATATTGTTAAAAAAATTGTTAAGACTAGCATCGTTTTTCAAGAGACTAATTTTTTTATCGGAAATAAATTCTAACAAAGTTCTGAGTACCTTCGTGTTTCGAAAAAAACTCTTCTTTAATAAAAAACTCTAATTTTATGAAAAAAATACCAAATTTTATAATCGCTTCCAAAATTGTTAAAAAAAATTGTCAAGACCAGCCTCGTTTTTGAAAACACAAACAAAAATTAAAAACTTCAATTTTTACATTTAGAAACTTTTAAATTGATTTTCTTCAAAACTATCGCATAATTATTATAATACAAGTTTAATTTGAAGAAAGAAAGATAAGGTGGAAATTTTTTTCAATTCGTACAATAAGTGCAAAAAACAAAGTATGCTCTCCAAATCTAAATCAATGAAATTCCACTAAAGATCAGTAAAATTTCACTGATTCAATTTTAGAAAGTGATAGATAAAAACTTTAATTTTTTCAGAGTATAAAATTTTGAAAATAAACAACAATAATTTTTTTAAAATTTCAATACTAAAAAATAAATTTAGATTTAAAATAATGCAAGGAAGAAAATCATCCCTTAATTTTGTTTTACTTTGTGTAACAAAATAATTTTTATTTATAATAATATTAATATATTAGCAGCATTTTATTTATAATTAATTAATAAATATTTATTTATTCTCTTAATTTGGATTCGCAAGAATGTTTATTTCTTTAAATTAGTGACTGATTTTTTGTTTTTAAATAATTAAATGTTGCTCATAAATTAGTAGAAACTACTATTTATTAGTAAAATTTACTAATTAAAAAGCAAAAAGTCGATCACTAATTCAAATTAGTAAACATTTTTTCAAATTTAAATGTAGACATAGAAAATTGCCTGTTAATCTTTGGAATAATTAATTATTAAATTAATTTATAATTTTTTATAATTGCTAATTAAATTGATAAATTTCATATTAATTATTTTCTCTCAATATACAAAATTATTGGTTTTGAATAGAATTCAATTAATTAAATAAATTTAATAGAATAATAATAAATCATGTGAAAATTAGTTTCTTCAAGTGAATATTTTTTTTGTCTAGTCAAATAATAGATTTTTTGATTCAGATAAATTTTTCTTCAGTGCAATATAAAAGTTTTTAATATCTCAAAGTTTTTATAATCAAGAGAAAAGAGAATGAATACGTAGAAATCTTTATGAATCACATTCCTAAGATTCTTTGAAGTTTAATCTTCAAGTTAAACTAGTATTTATCCATTTCATTTACAAATCGTTGATCATATCATGCGGTAAAAGATCATGTAAAATATATGGAAACGAGAATAATCATTATAAAAATGTGTTAAAACTAAAAATGTTGTTTTCCATTTCAAAAACGTGAAATTCTAAATAAGAAATCTTGTCAAATCATTGAATCTTCCCCTGCGGTGTATACGCATATACATATAAAATAAAGACTCTCGGTCAAATGATGATCAAGTCACGCGTGATACACAAATTGATGTCGTCTAATTGCTCTTAATAACAAGTTATCATGGCGCTTGTTGCATAGACGGACGCAGAAAAAAGTGACTGTCTTTCAAGATAGAATGAGTGTCGTAGAATTTGTTCATTTTTTTGCTTATTGGAGCGAAACAACGAGTTCTCCCTTTCTTATGGAAAGTACTTGGAATATTCTGAGAATGCCAGTGAAGCATCGAGTTGAACGATGCCCATGTGCCCGCGGTATTTTAAGTATGCCTACGCCAACAACGATCGAGATGAAAAGGTTCGCGATTTTCGCTCTACACATTTCATCAGGTTGTAAATTTTCAAGAGTTATGTAATGGAAGGAAGGGCGAGAAAAAATACACACACACATATATATATATATATGGAACAAGTCTTGCATAGTTCATAGTTGTCCGCCTACAATATCTAATTTAACGAGAAAATCTCCAACGAAATTTGCGGAGCCTTCAGTTATTTAATCAGGAAATTGCGATCGGAATTTGAAAAAGGAATTCAATTTGTCTAGATTGCATGTTGAAGTAGAAAAAAAGAAGTAGCGGAAAACAAATTCTTTTTATTTTGTTTTTTACTTTTTAACCATTTTTTGTAGTTCCAGGAGGCGTAAATTATTAGGAGGATGAGTAGAAAATTTTTATAGTTCCAGGAGGCGCCAATAAAAAAACCTATTTGAAACAACTATTAAAAACTATTAAATTAATTATCTAAATTTAACTAACTAACCACGCTCGCACGCTGCAATGATTTTGTTAGTACTTGAGGACATTCATGTTCATATTAAATATTAATTTACAATAACTCATTTTTCTAGCAGTTGTTTTTTAATTGTTTAATTTATATGTAATAATAATAAGTTAATTAATAAATTAGAAAATGTAACATTATTATTAATATTATTTTTAATCTAGTACATGTTTTTCAATTTTTGAATTAATAAATTAATAATAATTATAACTAATTAATAATTATTTGATGATATTATATTATAATAATGAATTTATTTAATATTAAGGACCGTATTTGCTCTGTTTCGATTTTTTCAAGCCCTTATAAGGGACTTACTTAGCATGCCACATTATATACGAAAATTTGTAATTCAGTTTCCTCAATCGGACCGTATTAGGACCTGATATAGAACCCGATATAATTTTTTGTTGAAGAAAACAGTTACGGGCCACATAAGCGCCCTATTATTATTGACATTTTCGTCAACTTTTAATATTTTCAGAATTTTAGATTTTTTGGATTAAAATCTTTTCTAAGGTCATTATTTATTAGAAATGATATTAGATAATTTAATTAATTTAAAATGATTTTATTTTATGCAATATTAATTAAGTAAGTTAAATAGTAATTACTTATTATTACTAATGTATTAATATGATTTCTTAATTCTTTTTAATTTCGCGCCAAAATAGTCCATGAAAGTGCCGCCTAGTTGGCATGAAAATTCTCACACAATTGAAACAAAGCTAATAGAGTTTAATTTTATTTTGTCCCACATTTCAGTTGATGAAAAAAAAATTGAAAAAAACATTTCAAAAATAAAATTTTTTGACTTAAGTAAATTTAAAAAAAAAGAATATAGTAAAGACAACAAATAAATTGACTGAAATGCGATGATGAAGAGTGAAAATTTACGCGAAAGAAAATTTATACAAACTGGTGGTTAAATCAGTGGTATGCGTTTGATAGTGGTTTAATGGTGAAATGTCTTTCTGCAAATGGTGCGATCCATACGCATCGCTTATGGAAGGCAAGAGTCCATTTGTTAGCGGAGGCCTCTTGAGAAAACAGAAGCTAAGGGGTGCCACTATGGATTATGGCTATTCTGCAGATATCCTTAACATTGCTTTGATAATAATATGTGCAAATATACATTCCATCTTTTGCGGTGAGTTTTTTTTCTTCCTTCTGCACCAGAACAAAAAAAAGAAATATTCGCAGGAATTCGTGTTTATACTCCAGTTATTTTTGAATTATTACTTACATGTTCGACTCATTAACATAGAAAACCTGCCCAATATGTTTTTAGAGTATTTTTTGCATTTATTAATTAATAATAGTCATAAATTTATATTATTTATTTAATATACTGGACAATAATCCTTATTACAAAATAATTTTAAAAACGGTTTTAACAAACAGCAAATAAAAATAAGCGAACTCTAAAACTGTAACGTCATAATGGTTTAAATCCCCTTAATGTAAGTAATATAATTATAATTAATATATAAATAATGATTGTTCTTCAAAGAATTTTTTTAGTAAAGACTCTTTCTGCAATAATAACAATAATTTTTACCAAGTAATTTTGCGCACGTTTTTAAATATTTTATAAACAAATTAATTATTATTATTATTATTATTATTACCAAAAATGTCTCTACTAAACTATTTTTCAAGAACAATTTTATTAGCAAATTATTGCCAATTTCTTCCGCCATTATATATCTTTGTCGATCCATTCGACTTTTTCGACGAAATCGCAGTGACACGTACGTGCAACCATTTTTTTTCTTTTTTATTTGCTTCGTTTTCTTTCTTTTTTTTTTTGCTTCGTATTCTTTCTTTTTTTGTCCCGTGGCAGCAGTGGAAGTCTTTCACCCCCAGTACAGTACGGATGACTAACACTGTAGACAATGTGGGGACCTTACTTGTTTGATATGCTCACATATATGAGAAAATTTAATATATATAGTGGTGGATGTGTATATTGGTGATGTATTACCGGTTTACGTGGGCGAGCCCTTCGTGTTTCGAACCGTCGAAAAAGAAAGTGTACAACGACAAATAATGCGCGGGAAAAAATGCGTTCTTTAAATAAAGGAAAAAACAAATATTTATTAATTTACATTGTGGAAATTTATCAATGTTTCTTCTTTTTAGGTCATTTTTATATTTTATTGAATGATAAAAAGAAAAATTCCTGACTATTCTTATAAATAATAAAAATAACATTTTTCTACTAGGAATTTCCACTACTTTAAATTATTTAATACCAGAACCCAAAAAACTATTCTCAAAAATTGAAATCAAATTGTTTAAAACGATAATTGAATTGTTTTAAAAAAATATTCGAAATTCAATTATTTTCCATAGGGAAGAGTGAAGCAAACCGGACCTCCCTCAATATTTCCGAAATGGCGAAATTGGCAAAAGTGCTATTTAGAAATTTGAAACAACCATGTGTAATATGCCTTATTTTTTTCAATTTGACATTTTTTACTTTTGTTTGTGCAACGCTGGGAGCAAAAGTTTCTTTTTTAGTTTTTTTCTACACTTTTACGAATTTTGTCTTAAGGAAATTTTGTGGAAATCGTGTAATATTTCCAAATATTAGGTCTTGGGTTTTGAAGGTACACACCTCAGGAATATTTACCACCAAAAACTTTCATGAATTTGCAAAGCGTTTCTTTTTGACAAACATTTATTCTCAAAATGGGCCTGTGGGGCAAACCGGACCGTTTTCGGTGGGCAAACCGGCCATAGGATATTTCCATTGGAATAAAGTTTCATAAAAATTATTTTTAAATAAAATGTTTCTTTCATAAAAATATTTACTTACAATGAAAAATAATTGTCTTCCAATGATAATTGGACCCTTTAATATTGTTTCTCTGATAATAACAAACATTTTTATTTTTTTATTAAAAAAATATTTATTTAATTAAAATTCAATCCCGAATTATTATTTTCATTACTACAACCATTGTTTACATGATTCTTTACGTTTTTTATTATTGTAGATTATGTAAATGCAATATTATAAATAAAAAACCAAACGGTCCGGTTTGCCCCATGGGGGTCCGATTTACCCCAGGGGGTGGGGCAAACCGGACCGTTTACAAAAATTTTTAAAGTTAACACAGCAACTAAACAATAAAAGATGAAGTATAGGTGTCTCTGGGAAAAAGTTGCGCAATTAAATGATCTTTCAAACAAGACCTCAAAAAATAAAATCGGTTGATTCGTTGAAATACCCTAACTGTTGGGCTGTTTCTATTCCAGCAATACTATATGGGTAATACAACCTAAATTTTGCCTGTACCTTCTATTTTTTTCTTTCAGTGTGGACGTCCACTTGAAAAGGGTCTATTTTAACGGTTCTACATCATTCACTTTACGTACAATGTACTTATGTTTAAAAACCATTTTGGAAGTTACCTATCTTCCACATTTGTTTTAGAAATCACTGTAATTTAAAGGATTGTTTGGGTAACTACGTATCTTTCTGTATTCTACTTCTACGTATTATTATTTTTATTATTATTATTATTATTAAAAATATAGATTTTAATGCATCAGTTTTCAAAAAAATTCACTTCACAACAAAATATTAACTTTAAAATAATAGTAATAATAATAAAAAGCAGAGCTTCTAAAGCGACTGTCCGAGTTACGTACTTTTTACATCGTTAAAAAATTTTAAATAAGTTTAATGCCTATTCTTTTTCTTCATGCGATATGATAAAATTATTCCTAATAATTAACCTTGTAAAAGAATGGTTTATTAATAAAAAACCGCCCTTTTTAGAAATACATTTTATCGATTTTGCATATTTTAAAATTAAGGGGGGAGGGGGGTGGTTTTAAAAGTTTAAAACGTATTGGTTTTTTATCTATAAGGTGCCCTGGACTGCAAACAATTTTTATCTGAATAACTTCCCAGAAGAAGCAGAGATATAACAATTAATTGGTATTGTAATTTTTAATTCCGTTTTTCTCGAAATGAGGGTTTTTGTATTCTAAACTTTGAAATTCTGTAACTCAGCGAATTTTTAATCAAAAATGTTGTAAGACAACTCAAAACTTTTTAAATTTTGCAAGAAATACGCCTATATAGATAAGTCTTTTGACTAATTTGATGTAAATTCGACAATCAAAAATTTTTGATGAAAATTAAGAAAAAGTCAGGAAAACAAAAAATATAGAATGGAATTCTTGTGAGTTTTGTTAAGTTTCTATAATAGCCAGTTTAAACTAATTATTGAGTGTGAAGATTGATTTATATTATCATTACCAGAAAACCAAGATCCAAAAAAAATTGATTTAAATAAGAAAAAATCCGTTTTAAAAAAATCTTAATTTTTAACAACTTGGACTTTTATAAAAAAATGTTATGAGAAATTTTTATGAAAGAAAAGGAAATTGTGTAAAAGACCTGATGTTTGAGGGTGAAGTGAATGCGCTTGCAAAGTGAGACAAGTCTGTGATTTGAGATATTATTCTATTTGAGAGATTTGATGCGAGCTCTCAAGTGATGTAGTACGCAGAGGTATTACTGTAATCGGTAAATTTTATCATGCGCGCGGTCACAGTTACGGGTGCTAAAGAGGCTTATATGCCCAGTTTTATACACCTATATATATGTAGTGTAGAGTGTACAACGTATGGTAGTGTATATGGTATATAAGCACTATACATACACTTTACAGTCAACGTGAATCACGTAACGGCTTTGCTACGAATCAAGGAAATTTATTACCCTCCACCGCCAGATATAGAGTCAATATTGACAAAATTGCTATGGTAACTTTATTCTCATCCAAGATAAATTCCAACGAGATGATAAAAAAATATTTACAAAATGAATATTTTGCATTAGATTTGCAAAAGTTCACAAAAGTCATTTATATTTTCAATTCCATTCTCCCATTAGACAAATTTTGTCCTAAACAAACTTATAAACGACTGCATGTCCTAAAGTCATAACTCAAATATCTATAATACAAATTCTACGAGACAAAAAATGTCGTAACTATTTTATTTCGTTCAGAAATCTATAGAAAACCTAAAAAGCATTGCAAAAATAGGTGTCTTTTTTTATATCTTAAAGTAAGATGTAAGTTGGAAGAACAGTTTCTTACATCTTAAAATAAGATGTTTTCTAAAGCATCTTACTGATATTTTAGATGCTTTATGCGTTTTAGCAGTGATGAAGATATTTCTTCCATCTTATAAAAGTAAGATACTTTTGTAAGTTCTTTAAAGTATCTTAAATTAAGATGTTTCTGTTACAATAAGATGTTTAGCGATTAGTTACTTGAGAATCGTAAGATGCGCCATAAGTGTAAGTTACTAAACACCAAGATACATAAAGTGTTTTCCATAAGAGCTCATAGTTAACCTCAAAACTTTTTGCTCCAAAAATACCACAGACAATCTGTACGAAGATACTTTTAACATCTTAAATTAAGATGTTTCATGTAACTAAAAAGTGTATACCAAAACATCTTAAATTAAGATACTTCTTTTTGCAGTGAGGAGCTAATCAATGAAATTAATTATTTCTTTTATAAATAATTATTCTTTAAACATTTTCCTTAATCAGCATTTAAAAAAAAATTAATTTTTCCGAATATCAACTGTCTTATTACTATTATTTCTCTCTAAATCTAAATTAGTAATATTCTACTAATTGAAATAGTGAAAAGTCGTCCACCTACAATTAGTAGAAAACTACTAATTCAAATAGTCATTTTGCCCTTACTTATTGAATTAGTAAAAGGATAAAAGCAAAAGGTACACGTTTGCGCATGTGCATATTGGCGCCATATTAGCTATTATTACTAATTGAATTAGTAGCATTATTATTATTAGAAATCTCGAACAATATTTAGTATTATTTATTTTTTAAAGACACATTAATCTACAAGAACAAAATAGAGAATAAATTGATAACATTAAATTTTAAACAAAAATTTTGTTCAATTTAAAATATAGATATAATAATATTATCATACATAATAATATTGTCAAACGGACATAACCAAAAAAATGCACAAAATTGTATTATTAGCAAAGTTCTGGAATGAATGAAAATTTCTCTAGACTATCACTTGCAAGATCAAAACAATTTTATCAAATTCAGCACAACAATCTTTTTCTAGCACTTGATTTGAATTAGTAATAGGCATTACGTAGGAATTCTACTAATTCATTAGTAAAAGTTGATAATTCTACTAATTTATTAGTAAAATATTAAACTACTAATTGAAAAAGTAAAATTTCTACTAATTCAGGTTTAGAGAGTTCTTTTTTATATAAAAATTATTAATAAAAATTATGAATTAATTTATAGTTTAAATTCAATTTAAAAAATTATTTACCTTAAAATAGTAAAATCTAATTTATAGTTTCTATTTATGTACAAATAAATAATAATAATAACAATAACAACAATAATAATAAATGAAATTAATAAAAATAATAAATAATATAAAAGACATAATAAAGAAAGCATAAATGGTCACTATAATAATTGGAGTAAAAATAAATATTCTAGTCTCGTTATCAAGAGACATTAATGCCGAACAAATGCAGCACTATTCCAAATGATATTTGTAGTGACAAACGCAGAATATTGTGGAAGAAAAAAAGCCGGCCTATTTAAAATGGTTTCAAAAATTTCATTATCATTGTAATTTAAAAAATATCAAAACGTGAATGGAATCCGTATGCAAATGAAACATTTGATGTCTTCTCTTCGCCATGAAAAATAAAGTAAAAAAACGAAAAACTGAATATAAAATTCGTCAACTCTGTAGAGATTATTTTTAAATTAAATATTTTTTCATCTACATTATTAATATAGATTTATAAAACTTAATTAAATATAATTAAGAATAATAATTACGCACATTCCAGAAGAATATCATGTATACGCAACATTAAAATTCGTTTGCTAACGTAAAAAGTAATTTTACTGTATTATTGTAAACGTACCATAATTCTGTTAAGAAATGTTTGAATTAATTAAAAATTATTTAGTTATTAATTAAATAAATTTTTCTAATTATTTTCAAATTGAATATAATGACACTTTATTCTATTAAATAATAATATACGTTTATTACTATTTAGTTAACAATTTATATGGGCTTACAAAAATAATAACAATTAATAGCCTATAAATAAATAATAATAATAAGAAAAATAATATTGATAAAATCATACAAATAAAATACTTGTTATTTAAATTATTCAAATATTATTAATAATAACGTTTGTCACCATTTAATTGTAGAATAAAGTGTTAATAGGAATATAAAGAAAAAAATTTCTAGTGAAAGAATAAAGATAAGAGAAAAAGAGTGGAACTTTACCTTAGGGAATTGTGCATTTTGAAAAATTTTACTCTCAACTGCCAGTCTTGATTAAAATTCACCTCTTCCGCCACGTGTAGTTAAACTAAAAACACGAAACACGTTTTACAAAAGATCAGCCATACGTCCGCTCAGATTGAATGCGCGTTAACAACTGAGCGCTGAGTGTATGCTTTCGAGTTAAGAAGACTGAAACTTCCGACGAAGATTCCCGAACTCGATTACAGTATAAATCGTTTTCAAATTTATTTTCATTGATTAACAATCATTATTTATTGCTTAATAATTATTCACTTTTACAACTGTATATATATATATATATATATATATATATATATATATATATATATATATATATATATATATATATATATATATATATATATATAAAAGTGTTATGCTCTCCTAAAATAAATAAGGGAAGCATAAAATTTTTTTTCCTATAAACATAAAATGTTCTCAATTTCTAATTATAATATAAAATTATTTATGCCACAACACCTCTTAAATTGAAATTATGATTACCATATTTTTTAAAGAAATTAATTAAAATTTACATTAGATGTAGTAAATTTTATTTTAAATATATAGTAAAATATTCTCGAAATTCGTAGAATTCAAAGTGAATTTAATAGTAGAGATTAAGTTAAATTTATTTAGAAAAAATTTTCTAGAAACGCATAAGAATTAAAACAAACTTTTAGCGGAAATGAGTCAAATTTACATTAAACGTAGTAAAATTTAGTTAAACAATTATTATAAAATTTCTCATAAAATTGGAAATATTTTAGCAAAAATTAAGTAAAACTTACTCTGAAAGGAGTAAAATTTACTCAGAAAATAGTAAACATTTTTCTTAAATGCATAGAAATTTTAAGTAAATTTTATCGGAAATTTAGTTCAATTTAGGGGCCGTTCATTAACTACGTGCCGCCTTAGAGAGGGAGGGGGGGATGGAATTAATTTCTGGTGACTTCGAAAAAAGTAAAATTTTATGAAAAATGTTCGCAAATTTCCAGTTTTAGTATTGTAATTTTATAATAGTAAAAAATACTGTTTAATTTTTTCCGTTCATATTTCATTCTAAAACCTATTTTACACAGTAAAAATGTTCTTTAACTTTAAAAATTTAAACTTCCATTTATTCACTGAAAAAACAATATATTCTAAATTCAAGAATATATACTACAAAGGAGTGGGTCAAAATGAGGTACCTTCTTTCAGAGAAAGTGTATCAAATAACTATACCAAACGTAGAATTTTTTTTTCAAAATTTATTGTGCGATTCCATGGGAAATTTTAGTCTCTTCAGAGTAAGTAAACTAATTGCAATGAAGTTCAAGAATTTAAATCTACACATAAAAAGAAACGTTTCCACAAATATTACGTCAAAATATTCAGTAATTTTTGAGATGTCAAATTTTTTGTCTGCGCGCGTACCTAAATTTGCACGCCAAGTAGCAGGAGCTTCTAATGTTTACTTTCCAAAGAGAATAAAAATATTAATATATTATATAATGACATTTGAACTGTACTCTTTTTCTTTTGGAATATTAACCCATTTAGTCCCAAATGTCCGTTTTTTTAGTACAAGCTCCAGCTTCCCGTTCTACGAGTTCCGGTTTTAAAAAAAATCGGGACAAAGGTTTTCTTATGGATTTGAGTGTCCTCTTTCAGAATCTGGAAAAAAATTTCAATTTCGACTTATTGATAAAAAGTTATAATTGTTTAAACAAAAAAAACCCCGTTTTTTTAGTGTTTTTTTTCTTTAAATGCAGATTATTTAATTAAAATCGGTTTGGGAAAAATCTGGAACATCAAAATATCGCGTTCAAAATGTTAGGACTATCAAATAGTCATACTGACAAAAACAATTTTTTACAAATTTCAAAATGTCGCCTCAATAATGGCCGCCAAAATATGCAAATTTGGAAAAATAATTTTAAAAAATTTTAACTCTACATTTTTTTTACTTTTATACTTCATTTAAGTAAAATAATGCTGCTTCAATAAAAAATATTGTTATTTGATGTTATTTAACAATATTATAAACAAATATTATAAACAATTTGAAAACTATGAGTCAAAGTGGATGTAAAAAATTTATTTTCATCAATTCTCTTTTTTGGCAGAGGTAAAAATGGATATTGAAAGTAAAAAATTTAATTCAAAATTATTTTGCAATGTTTAAGAATGTTATAAACAATTTTTATAAACAATTTTGCAAAAAATGAAATAGAATAGTAGAAATTTTATTTGTTTAATTTTATTATGCTCTCTGGTTATCAAAATGTTGCATAAGGATTTAACTTCCATTTAACATTATTTAGCAATATTTAAAAATGTTATAAACAATTTTTATAAACAACTTTTATAAAAAAAGATGTTCAGAGTTGACAAAAATATTCTTTTCTTCACTACTAACTTTCTTTTGTCATTAAAAGTGTAAACTAAAGTATCTATTGTTTATAAAAAATTTGTAAACAATGTATAAAAATGTTGTAAACAATTCTTATATACAATTTGCTAAATATGAAGTACCATCATGGAAAAAAAGCATTTTTTTATTATATAATACCTTCTTGTAATCAAATTCTTTGTTATAGGTATAATCTTTTATTTAACATTATTCAGCAATTTTTAACAATCTTATAAACAATTTTTATAAACAATTGTCATAGAAAAATCAGTTTAGGGTGGAAAAAAAATTTTTGATTTTCTTTATTTGTTTGTTCGTCATTAGAATAGATATTTAAATGACAAATCTTTGTCTGTAATTATTTAAAAAAATTTTACTATGTTATAAACAATTTTTATAAAAAAAGATGTTTAGAGAAGAAACAGGTTTTTTCTTTACTGCTAACTTATTCTAACATTAAAATGAAAACTGATGATTCAACCGTTTATCCAAAATTTATATCCAATTTTTAAAATTATTTATAAAAATTGTTTATAATATTTTTAAAAATTGCTGAATAATGTTAAATGAAAGATTATATCTATAACAAAGAATTTGATTACTGGAAGGTATTATATAATAAAAAAATGCTTTTTTTCCATGATGGTACATCATATTTAGCAAATTGTTTATAAGAATTGTTTACAACATTTTTAAACATTGTTTACAAATTTTTTATAAACAATAGATACTTTAGTTTCCACTTTTAATGACAAAAGAAAGTTAGTAGTGAAGAAAAGAATATTTTTGTTCACTCTGAACATCTTTTTTTATAAAAGTTATTTATAAAAATTGTTTATAACATTGTAAAAAAATCTTAAATAATTACAGACAAAAATTTGTCTTTTAAATATCTATTCTAATGACAAACCAAGTGAATTGTGAAAAAAAATATTTCTTTTCACTCCAAACTTCTTTTTCTATGAAAATTGTTTATAAAAATTGTTTATAACATTGTTAAAAATTGCTGAATAATGTTAAATGGAAGTTTAATCCTTATGCAATATTTTGATAACCAGAGAGCATAATAAAATTAAACAAATAAAATTTCTACTATTCTATTTCATTTTTTGCAAAATTGTTTATAAAAATTGCTTATAACATTTTTAAACATTGCAAAATAATTTTGAATTAAATTTTTTACTTTCAATATCCATTTTTACCTCTGCCAAAAAAGAGAATTGATGAAAATAAATTTTTTACATCCACTTTGACTCATAGTTTTCAAATTGTTTATAATATTTGTTTATAATATTGTTAAATAACATCAAATAACAATATTTTTTATTGAAGCAGCATTATTTTACTTAAATGAAGCATAAAAGTAAAAAAAATGTAGAGTTAAAATTTTTTAAAATTATTTTTCCAAATTTGCATATTTTGGCGGCCATTATTGAGGCGCCATTTTGAAATTTGTAAAAAATTGTTTTTGGCAGTATGACTAGGGGAGAATGGGGAGTTATGAAGCACGCTTTGTTTATGAGTTGTAACTTCAAAAAGAAATTTTTATTTCAAATTTTCTCCACTTGAATCTCTAGACGGTCTTCAAATATGCTTACTGGTTGAAGAATTTGCATGAAATAAAATAAAATCGACAATTTTTTTCAGTTGGACTAAAAAGCTGCTTTTTCAAGTTTTTAAAAATCATGGGGAGTTGTGAAACACTACTAAAAATCGCTAAAAATTATATTTTTTGGTAAATATTCTTTATTGCGATTTTGCATAAATCGTTTTAAATTTCGAGAACCTAATCATTGCTGGGTATTATATGGGTGAACTTATCTTTTTGATTTGTTCGCGAATTTTGTAAGAATTCTGCAAAATGGAGCACACAAAAAAACTTTATAAACGAAAAATTGAACACATTGTCTTGAAAGATATGCAAAATATCTTCTATCGGAATGAATCCAATTACAAAACGAAGATATTAGGTGAAAAAATATTCAGAGTAAGTGACATCTATCAAAACAATTACTATGCGAGATCTATGGCCGTGCTTCACAACTCCCCATGCTTCATAACTCCCCATTCTCCCCTATTTGATAGTCCTAACATTTTGGACGCGATATTTTGATGTTCCAGATTTTTCCCAAGCCGATTTCAATTAAATAATCTGCATTTAAAGAAAAAAAAAACACTAAAAGAACGGTTTTTTTTTGTTTAAACAATTATAACTTTTTATCATTAAGTCGAAATTGAAATTTTTTTCCAGATTCTGAAAGAGGACACTCAAATCCATAAGAAAACCTTTGTCCCGATTTTTTTTAAAACCGGAACTCGTAGAACGGGAAGCTCGAACTTGTACTAAAAAACGGACATTTGGGACTAAATGGGTTAAAGAAATCACTGATCACTGCACGGAGAAAAATGAAAATTCAGATTTCGGACTGAATATAAAACAATTTGAATGATTTGTATTATCGTAGAAAGAAATATTAAATTTTGGTTCTTTATCCCAAAAAGTTTGGTAATGATTTTCAATTAAGATCAATGCTAAATATTATCTTAATAAACGCTAATAGTCTTCTTTCAACAAGTGCAATCAGATTCCGTAAGTAATTCATAGATGAAAAGAAACAATTATTATTATTTGCATTTATTTTAATTCAGCTACTCAATTGTTACAAACTTTGCATCGACGTTCACTTCAACGCGGACTGTTCTGTGCGAGAGTCCTCAAGGAGAGTCCAGAATGGAGTTGAACGCGCTGACACTAAAGCAGAGTCTACAATGGGAGAAGGTGCGCATCGACTTCCATAGCTATAGTTATACTAAAGTATGCTGTGGTATACCTATAGCTATGAACTATAGCCTTGTCTCATTGTAGACTCTACTTAACGCGCTCCTCCTATCCCGTGCAGAAATTGCCCCATTTTTCCCTATTTAAAGTAGGGCGTTGTGAGGGTACTGTCTAGAACATTCTGACTAGATAAGTCGAATTCGATTCTAATTGAAAACTAAACAGTTTTTCTGAATAATTTTACTATTCACCTCTGGCGAGAGACTGGTTTTTAGTTTAAAGAGGCCCTAATGAAACCCTCAACAGAAATCGCGCATGCGTGATAAGACATTAAATGACGTGAAAATCATATAACCTAAAAATGTCAACTTGCTCGTCGTTCGTATTATAAATAATGTTGTTGTAAACAACGTTAGCAATAATTTTGACAATAATGGATGATATAAGTGAAAAAATAAAAAGAAGACGTTAATGAGGACGAAGGAGAACTAGAATTTGTCGAGACCTAAAAAAATGAAAACATTCTAATGTCAATGAAAATTCCATTGATTTTTTGGAAGGTAAATATATGTTTCTAACTATTCGTATATATCAACACACTTTTTAATCAGTATTTAATTTATATACTGTAAATGAAGCAAATGTAATTTGCTCAATTTTAGTATTTTCGGTACAATCAGTAAATAAACTTTAAAATTAAGCTCAAAGTTTACATAAATTTTAACTTATTCATTTTATCAATTTTTACTTTATTTTGTCCACTAAAGTTAAATATAATTTTACAATTCTATTAAATCGCTGGAAAGTATAATGTTATATTATATAAAATGAATTGAATAAGGTTATATTAACTTTTGTATAAATTTATTGCAGATTCAAAAATTCCAAAATTTATAGGTATATTAAATTATATTGTTTATTAACATCTTTATACTAATTTTCTATAATTAAATTATTAAATAAAAAATAAAATTACTTCGAGATAAGATAAATTCTAATTTTGTTAAACAATAAAAAACATTTATTTCAAACGTAAAAATCGAATCAAATTTAAAAAAAACATTAGACAAAAAACGTTAATTACATTTTTCAAGTAATAAATTATATTCCTCGTAATAATAAAATTGTTTATATGATTTTAATGAAAGTTTTTATTGTTCAGATTCATTAAAATTATTTTACAATGTATTATAGTGATGAAATAGTTTTATTACATGAAAAATGTAAAAAATATTTTTATTCAAAGAGGTTAAGCTAATCACGCATGCGCGCAGCGTCACCAGCCTTCTAGAACAACTAGCGGGTTCTATAAGGCAATAGCGAGGTTCTAGACAGGGCCTTAGCTATTGCCTCGTCAGATCGTTCTGTTCAGAACCTGATGTTCCAAGCGTTACCGAATTAGACAGGCACCTACTAATTTGCCCCATCAGAACCCTATCAACAATAAGACAAACTGGCTATTACCCTACTACTCCCCAAGTCCAATTTCTGCACGGGATGTATTCCATATAGACGAGCACGTTACTATCAGCGCGTTCATACCGACGTCGACTCTATTCAGGACTCTCCTTTAGATTCATTCCCAAACAGTTTCTTCGTTTTTTATATACACGAAAGTCTCAGTGTAGTCCGTAGTGTGCGTCGTGCCGTATTAATGGTTTCAATTAATAAAAATTTTAATTTTAAATATAATAGTGAGTGCAGTTTTGTGATAAAGTTCTGGTGTTACAAATGAATTTAGAAGAATATCTAAGTGAAATGTTTAATCTCATTTTGCGGTTAGGTGTGTGTTTATTTTGTTTTTAGCCGATTATGTAATACCTAATTGTTATCATATTTTATTGGAATATTCCATTTGGGCAACTAAATGTAAAGTCTAAAATGAAATAATATGTAAAAAATAGAGAATACTTTTAATTTTTAAAATCTTCGCATTGGGATTTTTGTTTAATCTGTAGATATTTAAATATAATCTCTTTCTTTAAACATTTTAAAACAAATCATTTTAGTAAAAATGGCAAAGGACTATTATTTAATTTTTAAAGAGATTCGACGTTTAAATATCTAAAGAATAATAAAAATCCCAGTGAGAAGTTTTATATAATTCAAAGTATTCTAATATTTTCAGTTGTTTCATTTTCAGAGTTTATATTCAGTTTTAAATTGAATATTCCAATAAAAGTAAATATTTTGACAAATAAAAATAATAATGTAGGTCACTAGAAAATCTGCTCACATTATTGTCAGTATGGGACTCGGCACTAGACTTGCTTTGGACTCTGCCCAGAAGCGCCTATCAATGTGTTCAGTCTGCTTTGTTCCGCTTATAAGTGTGCATATTATTATTATTAACTATTAGGGTTGCAGCCGCTTGGCAGCCGCTGACGCTTGGATAATCCCTTTACGTCCCCAAGGTCCTACTAAACCGCCTGACCTAAGCCCAAAGCCCCTTCCATAGAAACAGGACCGCGGCCAGTTCTTTAGTAGCGATTGCTGTTTCCTCAAGGAAGTAACAACCTGTGATCTGATATCGTTCCCTCACCAAGGCAGGGCATCGACACAGAATGTGAGCTGAGGTTTCGTTTTCCTCACCACATCTACGGCATTTGGGATCCTCGACGATACCCATCTTATGCCTGTGATAGCGTAAATCTCCATGGCCTGTTAACAAGCCTGTTATGATTTTCGCCTCTTTCCTATTAAGCCTGCGGAAATCCGCCGCTCTTTTAGGATTTAAGTTTTCCCCAATGAGTGCTTTGGCCTGTCTACAACCTGCAACTGCCCGCCACTCTTTTTGGTGCTCTAGTGTCCGCCATTGTTTAAATTCCAAAGTCAGACACTTGTTGGAGACACCAACTATTGGTTCTGGTCCGATAAATCGTTTCCTAGCACCTTCTTTGGCTAGTTCATCCGCTACGTTATTACCCTTAATTCCACAGTGTCCTGGGACCCAGATGAGGGTAACACGGTTAATTCCAGCTAGCCTGTTGAGCGCCTCGTGGCACTCTCCGACCAGTTGGGATGTCGTAACATATCGTTTCAAAGCGCAAATAGCTGCCTTGCTGTCCGAAGCAATATAGATATTTCTATCTTGGCAGCGCTCTAGAGCCTCAGAAGCACCGTAGAGAATCGCTACAATTTCGGATTGTAAAACAGTAGTGATGGTTCCCAAACTATATGCGAGAGCCACCCCCACTGCTTCTTGATAGACACCTGCGCCCGCGCCAATTCTTCCCTTCGATCCGTCCGTATACCAGACAATAGCATCTCTGGGAAGAAGGGCAGGCCCATCATGCCAATCCTCTCTATCAGGTATACTTATTCTATACTTCTTGTCAAAGAGGTAAAGTGGAGTCACCTTATCTCTAATCATATTGAGAATGGGTTTTTCCACCAATTTGCTGGGGAGACGCCATCTGCCAACTTCCCTACGGCCTCTATCCCCACCTAATCTCAGGGCAGCTTTCGCTGCCTCTGCTTTAATAATCAGGGGTAAAGGTTCCAGTCCCAGAAGAGCACCAAGGGCCATCGTGGGCGTAGTGCGCACAGCACCAGTGATGCTCCTTAGGACCAGCCTCCTTACGCCCTCCAACCGGTCTTTTGCCGTTTTAAGTTCAACTCTGCTCCACCAGACCACAGACGCATAGGTCAGCCTAGGAAGCAGAATCGATTCGTAGATCCACAAAAGTGTATCCGGTTTAAGACCCCAGCTACATCCTATAGCTCTCCTACATTGCCATAGAGTAGCTGTGAGTTTATTACACTTCTCATCCAAGTGTTCTTTCCAAAGAAGCTTACTATCCAAGATGACTCCTAGGTACTTCGCTTTCTCTGTGAATTGGAGTTCTTTTCCAGCCAGTTTTAGCATACATGTGGCTTTCCACTTGTATCGTCTGGTGAAAATAACAACTTCCGTTTTTGCTGGATTGACTGACAAACCAGTTTGTCCGCACCATCCATCTACCATATTTAACGCCTGCTGCACCACACCTAGTAATACATCCAGATGAGGACCGCGAGCGATTAATAAGATATCGTCCGCATAACCAATCGCATGATATCCCTTCTCACTGAGGAGTCTTAGCAGTTCATCCACTACCAGACACCAAAGTAAGGGCGATAGAACTCCTCCCTGAGGACATCCAGAATTAACTGTTCCTCGAAGGGTTGAGCTCCCTTTAGTTGTTAATAGGTTCCTGTTACCCAACATGTGACAGGTCCAGTCAACAATGGTTGTGAGAATACCATGAGAGATCATGGCTTCCTTTATAATCTCCGAGGAGGTATAATTGAAAGCTCCCTCTATATCCATGAAAACACCCACTGCGAAACCCTTATCCTGTAGCTGTCCATCTATTAAGTTAACAGCTCTGGCAAGGGCTGATTCTGTAGAACATCCCGTTCTATAGGCATGCTGATCTCTATGCAAAGGATTTTGCTTTAAGATCTCACTGCGGATGTATCTATCCACTAATCTTTCAACCAACTTCAGAATGAAAGATGTTAGGCTAATTGGACGAAAATCCTTTGGTGAGGTATATCCGTTCCTGCCAGCCTTTGGTATGAAGACGACTTTAGTGCCCCTCCACGCTTTTGGGACATATCCAAGAGTTAGACTTGCCCTGATAAGCCTTACCAACGGTCCGACCGCCTGATCCATTGCCCTTTGCAAAAGGACGGGGAAAACGCCGTCTGGTCCGGGAGACTTATAAGGGCTAAAGGATTCCACGGCCCACCTGACCTTCTCGGCAGTCACGATTCCATTAGCCAACTGTCTCCGCGGCCTATATTCAGCCTGCGGTAGTTTACTCAGAGGCCGAGAATCGGGACCGCCCTTCTCAGATCTAGAAAAGCCTGGGAAATGGGTCTGGACCAGGTGAGCCAAAGTCTCCTCGTCCGACTCGGCAAATCCTCCGTTAGGCAGTCTTAAGGTGCCTAAAATTGCATCTGGGTTTTTTTGAAAGCAGTTTGTCTAACCGCGCTGCCTCTTTGCCCTTATCGATGCTGGAACAGAAGGCAGTCCAGCTATCCTGTTGTGCCTTCCTTATTTCATTTCTATAGTTGTCCCTCATTTTTGCATATGTGGACCAACTGTCAGCCGTGCGGTATTTTTTAGCACGTTTAAATAACTTCCTGGTCTCTTTTCTGAGGTTTTCTAGCCTCTCATTCCACCAGTAGGTCTCTTTTGCCGAACGAACTTTCGTTGGTTTGCAGCTGTTCTCAAAAGCTGTTATTATGGCTGTTGTAAAAGTACCAGCCACCTCATCCAGGGTTTCATGATCTCTAATCCTGCCTGGTAATACAGAAAGTGTCTCCTTCAGCTCTGCGCTGTATTTAGCCCAATCCGTTTTCCTGGGATTACGAATCCACTTGGTTTCCGAAGGGACCACAGCGTCCAGCTCGAAGACTATCTGTAAATGATCAGAAAGTGAAGGTTCATTAGATACTCTCCATCTTCTTACCTTGTGTGCAATACTGCACGAGCAGAGGGTGATATCAATCACCTCCTCCCTGACAGCATTACTGAATGTCGGTACCTTACCCGTGTTTAGAATATCCAGTCCTGTTCCCAATAGATATTCCAATAGGTCCTGTCTCCTTTGGTTGTTCTTTGAGCTCCCCCACACCCTGTGTTGCGAGTTAGCATCACAGCCCAACAAAAGGGGCAGTCCCCTCTCTGCACAGTAATCCACCAATTTACATACCTCATTTGGAGGATTAACTTTGCTATCGTACGGAAAGTAAGCCGATCCAATGACCATCCTTCCGATACCCTCGAAGTCGGTCAATACCGCCATCAGGTCTCCAGTGCACAGGTCCAGCAAAGGTACAACATTAATGCCCTTCGTAAGGATGCACGCTCTTGGTTTGGTAGCCTTGGGATCCCTGTAAACATTAAAGCCAGCCCCCCCAAGTCCCCTAATAGCACCTCGAACTAACCATGGTTCCTGAATTAGTGATATGCCTGTGTGCATCCTTGTCATGCCCCTCATCAAAACTGCTGAGGCGCCTTTACTGTGATGCAAGTTAATTTGTTTAAGGGTAAGCTTACGGGCAGCCATTATGGTTGCTGTTCACTTGCCCCTTTTTCTTCAGACCCATCCTGACCAAGGCTAGCAACCCTAAAGGTTACCCGACCGAAGTCATAGAAGGGTCTGAAGTCGAGAGCAGCAAGAGCTCTCGCTTGACTCTCAGGGACCTGTATAACCAAGAGAAAGTTCCTCTCAGCCATACTAGCCGCCTGAGGTCCGTCAATATTGACATGGCGCCAAGTTGACGTTTTCAGTGAGGGGTTGTACGCCTCAAGAGTCTTAAAGACCACTTGCACGTCCTCCGGTTCACCCGGGATCCGCACCGTAGCCTTCAGCATCCTTTGGAGCACCTCCACCCCACTGACTTTTAATCGCGCTCCTTCCCAGGGCCTTAGCTCGGCCACGGTTTTTGTAAGCCAAGCTTTAGCCTCCGGGTTGGATGCGATGAAAATGAAGACTCCTCCTCTAAAGAAGGAGGCCTCAAACCTCGGCAGCCGGTCCGCCGGCTCGTTGCGAACGAGCGGCGTTAAAGCCCTCCTGAAAAGCCAAAATTGCTCCTCAGAAAGGACCTCCTCCGGGTAGCCGACGTCGGAGACCACCATCGTCAGAGGATTAGTCTTCTGTGCCAAAGTTAGCCCAGCCCCTCCACCATCTTTCCTGGTTTCATGATGGACCGACTTTGGTCTTTTATGGTCCGACTTATCCGTCGGTGGGGAGTCCTTTTGGTCGTTTTTTCTTTTCGACCCGGTCTCGACCACTTTCGAAGAAGTGGGATCATTATTGCCGGCCTCTAGCCGTTGTTTCCTCAACCGTTTCTTTGCAGAACCGGTGAGGTTTTTCCTTTTTTTATTCTGGGGCCCTTCAGTCGAGCCAGATCCAACCTGCTCCATGACCGTTGGTCCGTCAGCCCGCAATGGGACCGTAGGGCCAGCCGATGGAGGCGGTTGGCTCACCACCTCGGGAACAGGGGCCGTCATGTCTTTAGCCTCTGAGGAGACCTCAGACGCAGCCGCCTCGTCTCCTTGGCGTGTGTCAATTTTTAGGTTCTTAAAATGAGATTCCATATAAGTCCCACGAGTAGCTAGGGAAAACAAAATGTCCACTCCTGCAGAGCCCCGCATGTAGGAGTAAGGAGTCAAATTAGTACAGGGAGGTCTCCCGGTATCCCTGACCGCCGTTTGCGACACCACCATCCACAGCGCCCCGGACAGATCGACCGTCCACCAGCCAGAGCCCCAACCGGACCGATCCCCCGAGCTTTACGGGTTCACAGCCCGGCCAGTACAGCCCAGACCAACGTCCGGCCGATTCGCCCGTGACACGCGGCGGCTTTGGTAACCCTGGTGCCATCCATCCATCGACACGTATCCGTACGTCTTAGATTGGGGGCAGAGCTCGCGCTCAATACTCTAGTTCCTTTGCCACGGAAACCAGAGGGACCGTTTCTTAGTTAAGGCCCCGCAGGCAACAGTCTCCTCCGCTTCCAGTGGTGGTCATTACTTCCCACCAATGGTCGCTTCCTCACCTTTCTACTCCCTCTGCTGCCCAGACGGTCCCTCCTTTACGGGGAGTGGGCCCTCACCGACAGACTACGAGAGAGAGAAAGGGGTCCAGAGACGTTGCCCGATTAGGCCCGTAAGCTTCTCCACCAACAACAAGGTCTTACGATCCCTAGGAGAAGTAAGTGTGCATAAGAACGAAAACATGTTAAGCCTACTGACGCGACCTAAATATTTTACCATTCATTTCCCTGTTTGTTATCCTGGAGCGGCAAAGGTAGACAAGTTTGGGAATGAAATCTAAATTACTACTATACTGAACTCTAAAATTTTCAATCGAATTTTTCTGCGTGTAGTAAGATTATTTTAGTGTTTGTTTCATTCAATTTCGTGGTACATTTCAAAAGTTATTCAATTATTACTTAATAACTTTTTTGTTTATAAAAATTTTGTGTACACAGGAAAAAAAAAGTGTTATTTTAACACTAAAAGTAGTGTTAAAACTACACGCAACACACGCTGTGTGGTTTTAACACTACATTGGTGTTAAAATAACAATAGAGACTGTTAAATTAACACTGGAGGGAGTTAAATTAATATACATTTTAAATGGAGTTAAAATAACACTAAAATTGTGTTAAAACAACATAATCTGAAAACTACACGCAACACATTTAACACTTATTTTTTTCTGTGTAAACATAATGTAAACAATTTTTCGTTTTTTATGCTGAATTATTTCCAAAAAGAATCAAGTGATTTGGTTCAAATGAAAAGGAGATATAACGATTTCAAAATTTTTCCAAAATTTTGACGTCTCAAAAACTACTGAATATTTTGACGTAATATTTTGTGGAAACATTTCTTTTTATGTGTAGATTAAAATTCCTGAATTTCATTGCAATTGGTTTACTAACTGTAAAGACTAAAATCTCCCATATAAAATGGCACTATTAAATTTTTGTTGTATGGGATTATAAATACAAACAAGAAGTATGATTCTTTACACGGAAAAAAACTATAACTGGAACAGCGATTACTTTCGCTAAAATAGCGAAAGTATTCGTTGCTATAACTAAAAATTTCGCTAATGTATAGTGAATTTTGTAGTCGTTCCAGGTGAAGATGTTTTTTCGTGTATTATTATGAAAAAATAAGTAACATTTATTGAAATTGAAAAACATCTATAATGCAAAATATCGATATATCGATAGTAAAACATCGATAGTATAAATGACTGGAAATGGAAATATCGATTCTTTCGCGGGAAATATGCATATTATATTGTTTTTAAATAGTTTAATGAAACGACGTAGCATCCGTTATGCCCCACACTTTAATACCCCATTCTTCCCCACACTGAATATTAACAATGGCGCTAATGTATAGACAATATTTTACGGTTGGGGAGGGGGGGTTAAAATTTCTTGAAATATGCCTTACGTAGTTTGTGTATGGCGGCCCCTTATAAAGATTGGCCGAGCAATAAATATTATTATGTTTTTTTTGTATCCATACACGGAGAAAAATAGAGTATTCAATAACTAACTATCTAGACGGACAAACAGTCTATATTTGAGGTTAAGTTTATCGTAACTATCTCGGAGGGTTAAATAGACACTACGATGATCAATTTGACTAACTCGGAGAGAAAAGTTAACTATTTAGAGAATCAGGCTCAACACACAAAACCTAACCCTCTAAGTTTGATTATTCAGTTTTCTCAGTGTATTATATGAGTGTATCATGAAGTAGGATAAGGAGATGAAACGGCCTATATTTATTGGCCCCCAAATAAGGGGGTCAGAGTAGTGAAGTTTTTATCTCCCTACTGTCTCGAGCGCCCCTTGAGGAAAAATACAAAATTATAATGTATCGTCTGCTACACGGTTGTTTATGACATTGAGGTTAAGTCCACAATAGGCACTTTTCTTAAAGCGATGCATACCCTCTACATCGATTTCTATTGTTCGAACAATAGAAACCGATGTAGAGAGTATGTATCGCTTTAAGAAAAGTGCCTATTGTGGACTCAACCTTATGAGATGACAGCTGAATGAATCGGGTTATATTTAAGGCTTGAACGAGTTTTATGACTGAAATTGTAAATAAAAATGAAAAGTTAGTATAAAATAATAAATTTATGAGTAAATAATATTATGTTAATATTAAAATTCATTCTTGCTGTCATTTCACTACAAAAACATTGAGGTTATATTTATGTTTTTCTCCTTAGATCACGTGACATAATAGTTCAAAAAATTACCACTGTGAACGCTGTAACCAGTAGGGAGAGAAAAACCGCACTACTCTGACCCCACATTTTGGTGTCAACTTTTTCTGCAATATACTGCTAGCGTTTCATCTCCTTATCCTCCTTCATGGAGTGTATAAATCTAATGCCAATAAGGCTATTTAAGTTGGGTGGGGAAAAATTCAAGATGGACGTTTACTGGTGCACAAAATTGTATAGAAAGTGTATGGGATAGAGTCTAATTTTTTAAATATCTCGCTTAAACGAAATTTTTAACCATAAGTTTATTAGGATTTTATGTTTCATTTTTAAAGAACTATTTTTTGCAATAATATAATTTCCTAAAAATTACAATAGTAGATAAAAAATAACACTACTTATTATTATAATAAGAACTATCATCATCGTACGTCGATTATCCCTAAATTCTTACGTTTTATTAGAAATATCGAAATACAATAAAGTAATTTTTGTAACTAAAAGTCTCTCCGTGTACTGATTTTCAACATGATTGCCTCAAATTCAGCACATTTTTTGTTTATATTCAGCAAACTTTTGCTCTTTAAATTCAGTAACAAAATACGATTTGAAATTAAACAAAAGCTGCCTTAAAAATATTGCATCTTAAATTAAGGTACCTTTCATTTATCTAAAGAATTTTCAGTGATCAAAAAGTTATAGTGTAAAAAATGTTTATTAGGGTGTAATAAATATTTATGCCCAGTGTTTTTACACTAGGATTAAGCGTTTTGTAAATATTATCAAAATACTATTTTTTGTCAAACGTGCACGACCTTGCGACTGAGCATTGCCAACTCAAGAGTTTAACGTATGTGATCAGTTGGCAATGTTAAGTCGCATGGTCGTATACGTTTGACAAAAAATAGTTTCTTGATAATATTTACAAAACGCTTAATCCTAGTGTAAAAACACTTAGCATAAATATTTATTACACTCTAATAAAGATTTTTTACACTATAAGTTTTTGATCATTAAAAATTTTTCAGATAAATAAAACTCTTAAACTTTGTAAATAATAATTTGACACTGTGCAAGAAAAGAATAATATATGATTTAACTTTACTTACATAAATCTTCACACACGAAAAAATTACTTTAGAATAAGTGCTAAACAAGATCCCATACTTGCCAAATTAAATGCATTGTCCCAAAAAGGAAGTTTCCAAAAATTATTTAAAATTTTTTTAGTGAAATTATTATTTGAAAAGGTTTAAAAAATTTAAATGATTCAAATTTTGCATTCTTTCAAAATAAAAGAGTGAGTTTAATTTTAAAAAAATGATCGTCACAACTACAACAGACATGAGGGTAAAGCGGACTCGAACCTCCATATGGCTCAAAAGTGTGCTGCTGGAATATCGCTTTATACACTCAACCAAATTGACACTTTACTTTACAGGATTAATTTATATATTATATATTTTATTATATATATTTATATTATATTATATATATTTCAATTACATTTTTCTAAGAACTTTATAAATATTAAAAAATGTATTACTGATTAATAACACAAGCACACAAAAAAAAGTTTTTTGGCCGAGACACTACAATAGTATATTCCCATGTATTTTGGCCCGCTGAATCCGAATCCGAAGTCAGAATTGCCAAATTGTTTCTTTTTTTTAGTCATACTCAAAAAACGACTCCAAAATCAAATCAAAATAAAAAAAAATTAAATTTTTTTATGACACTACAGTAGTATTTTTACATCCATTTTTTCATGATGAATCCAAATTTGACGTCAGAATTAACAGATTTGCTCAAAATTGTGAGATAAACTCAAAAAACGACTCAATAAACCCAATTAAAATTTTTCAAAAATTTGATTTTAACACTACAGTAGTATATTTCTATGTAGTTTTTCCCGCTGAATCCGAATTTGATATTAAAATTAAGAGAATTGCTCAAAATTTTGAGATAATTTCAAAAACTGAGGAAAAATCGATTTAAAATGAAGAAAGGAAATTTTTTGCTATAACACTATACTAATGTATTCTCATGTAGTATTTCACATTAATTTCGAAGTCACATTCTCAAAATGGATCAAAATGTTGAGTTCAATTTGTTTTTCTTAGTATGATTTTTTTGAATATGTCGATTTTTGAGCCATTTTGGAATTTCTGATTTTAAATTCGGATTCAGCGGAAAAATATATAGTAGAAATATTGATGTGATAATTATGTAATTTTTTTATAGCACTGCTATTAAATCAAAAAATTACTTCTTTAATTCAATAGCGATGTTATAAAATGAACTACATTTCGCATTAAGTTGATCACATCTGCTTTTGAACGTATGTAAATATGTGTGCTATAGATTTAATAGCATTTTTTTCTCAGTGTGGAAAAATACTACGATAGTGTCATATAAAAAAAATTTTATTTTTTTTCAGTGATTTCAATCGCACTTATAATATGTCCTCTGGCGTTTAACAAAACAAATCCAAGGAAAGAAAGTTTCGATGAGAAGCATCTAACCTGCGGACATTGTTGTATTTCCTGGAAATTTCCTAGAAGTTACCAAGGGTACCTTCTGAAGGTTGCCACGGGAAACTTCCTGGAAGTTTTTGTGCTATGTGGGAAGTTTTATAAAATGTGTTTTTCTGTTTTTTTTAGCTTAATTATCTGTCTTTAAGTTAATTTTAACTTTTTTGTTGAGAAGGAGAGTGAGAAGGAAAGTAACACGTTGTTACTTTTCTCCTCATTTCAATATATTGTGCATACTTTATGAATTCAGTCAAGTAAATCATACTTAAAGTTACAGATTAACTTTTGTACGTTAAATGTAATGAATTATAAGTAAATTGACTTTCGTTTTAACATATTAACATATCCTAAAAATGGTTTATTGAACGAGGCAAGTTTGAATTTTGTGTTCTTATTTTGTTTTATTCTATGTTTGACATAAACCATTTAAATAAAGTTATTTTCATGTTTTAAAAGATTAATGTTTTATTTTTAATATTTTATATGACAAAAATATGAAACATATGAAAAATATACCAATTTTTCTTAAGGGCATCCGGGAAATAATAGTGAATTAGTGATCGACGTTTTATTTAAAAAGAAAAGAATATTTTGAGTCGGAAATTTTCGGTAAATGTAGATGAACGTTCTGGGACTAGCGGTCCTCTCGAAATTAAGCAAAATTTTGATAAATAATTATTTTAAAAAATTGTTTAAACATACGGAAAAATGGGGTTTTTACCGGTTTGGTATCTCCGTCTCATTTTGAGAAGATGAAATATTTCTGGTTCATATTTGGTTCGGTGATAGCAGAAGACTCACTGAGAAGCGGTCCTCTCCGTTTTTGCAATAATTTTGCGAGGAAATTACACAGGCCAACAAAATTTGATTCAATTTACTTTCCATGAATCAGATAATACTTTTCCGAAGGATTTCGACGTGCTGAATCCGAATCCAACCTCAAAAAAAACCTATCTCGTCAGGTTTTCGAGATGTTTTAACCTAAAAGTGCAAAAAACTTGTTTTTAGTTCTATTTGATGTCATGTAACATCAAGAAATAATTTTTTTCTCTGAAAGGTCAATATTGAACCTGAAAGTACTACTCTTCCCAGCTTAAAATCCCCGTACAGGATCCTTAAAGGATCCTTTTGGGATCCTGTACAGGTCCTGTGCAGGATTCATGCAGGAACCTTAGTTATCAAAGATTTCTGTAAAGGTTCCTGTACAGAAACACTTGCAGGATCCTGGACAGGAAATTTAAAAAAATTTTTTTATGTTAAGCAACATTTGACATATATAGAATTCATATTTTAATTCACATTTTAATTGAGGAAACCGTGTAGGATCCTTTAAGGGTTCCTCACAGGATCCTTTACACTTAAATACCTGCAGTTTACAAAACTACAAAGGTTCCTATACAGGATCCTGCAAGTGTTCCTGTACAGAAACCTTTACAGAAATCGTTGATAACTAAGGTTCTTGCATCGGAACCTGCACAGGAACCCTGTCCCAAAATCCCGTACGGGATCCTCTACAGGACCAGTATATGGGATCCTGCGCAGGACCTGTACAGGATCCCAAGAGGATCCTTTAAGGATCCTGTACGGGGATTTTAAGCTGCCCAGGTGCGAATTTAGGTTGGCCGCCAGAGTTTGAAGGTTGTCCCACGGTTGGCCTAACTTTGGCAAGCGAAGTTTTGGTTGCCAGAGTTTGCCCAACTTTGGCAAGTACTAGTGCCCACAGTTGGCCCGACTTTGCAAGCCAACCATTACATGCAGAGTATAACCAACCGTCGGGCCAACTTTGGCGACAAAGGTCGACACAACTATGGGGAACGTATCTCATATGACTTACAAATTTAGGTTGGCCAAACTCTGGGCCACGGTTGGCCCGACGGTTGGCAAAACTTTGTGAAAAACAGTTTAAATGACTTAAACTTTCTTGGTCGGCCAAACTCTGGGCCACGGTTGGCCCGACTGTTGCAGCTTTAATATACATTTAACGGTATGGACTCCCATGTGAGCGTAGCGTAGTGGTCAGTGTATAAGTCTTCGGCGCATTAGGTTAGGGGTTCGATCCCAGCAAGCGGTAGATATTTTCGAAAATGTATGTATGAGATTGTGTTTAGTAATAATAGGTAAAGGTTATATCTGATGTTCTTGCTAATAATAACGTGTTAATTGTTTAAATAATTTAGTTTTTTAATAATTTTTTACCTTTGGCTGTTAAAGTTGGCCAAACTTACGCATTTAAAGTCGTGCCAACTTTGGCGTCAGTTTTTGGACCAACCATTGAAATGTATAGCTGGCACAACATATGCATTTTAAGTTGGGCCAACTTCCTTATGACTTGTCGGGCCAACCATCGTCGCCATTAGACGGCCAACCGTTATCATCTGTATGGTTGGCCCAACCTCTGGCACGAGAAGTTGGACCGACCTTGTAAAAGTTGGCCCAACTATGGGCCAACCGAAAATTCGCACCTGGGTGGGTTTCCCTTTAATATTCATTTTGGAAATTAAAAAAATCTCCATTTGTTTCTGAGTAATCGTTCATTGAATTTTCTGAGTTTAGTGAATTCTTCGAAAACTGAGTAGAAACAAAGAAATTTTGATAATAAAGCAGAATTTAACTACTCTCTAAATCTGAATCAGCAATAAGTATGACACTATTTCAATTAGCGTATATGCACTGTGAATTAGTGAAATTTCACTGAATAATCAGTGAAATTTCACTGATTAATTAGCGCATATACGCTGATTGAAATTAGTGGCATACTTATCGCTGAGAATCAGTGAAATTTCGCTGATTCAGATTTAGAGAGTACAAACATCTAAATTTTAAATAGTTCTGAGGATTTACGATATAACTGAATACGAATACAATATCAGATTCACAAAATCAAAAATGGCGTATACAATATGGCAGACGATTTATTTAAAATTGATTGTACTTCCCTAAGATACGTAATTTTTAATTCTGTCAATGTGATATCGAATTCGTATTCAGTTATATTGAAAATCTTCAAAACTATTTAAAATTTAGATGTTTGTAGTTAAATTCTGCTTTATTATCAAAATTTCTTTGTTTCTACTCAGTTTTCGAAGAATTCACTAAACTCAGAAAATTCAATGAACGATTACTCAGAAACAAATGGAGATTTTTTTAATTTTCAAAATGTTTAAAGGAGAAGAGTAGCACTTTTAGTAGCAAGATTGACCTCTAAGAGAAAAAAAATATCTCTTGGTGTTACATGACATCAAATATAACTAAAAACATGTTTTTCGCACATTTAGGTTAAAATATCTCGAAAACCTGAAGTCATGGGTCCTTTTTGAGGTCGGATTCGGATTCAGCACGTCGAAATCTTTCGGAAAAGTATTGTCTGATTCTTGGAATGTAAATCTTGTCGGCCTGTGTTATTTTATTAACGATTGAAATTGAAGTAATTTGAGGTTGGAGACGTTTTCGTAGTTCAAGTCGCGGCTACTACCGAAAATTGGCGCTACCTCCTTGACCACTGACACATAGATCCACTTGTCTGTGTGCTCGCCGCCATATTGTCTCCAACTTTTGCCAAAAATACAACTTTTATAATTACGTTTTTCAATATTTATTACAAAAATTACTTGCAAAATTCGAGAATATTCCTTATAATATTCCTCATAATATTTATAATATAATATTATTAATAATAATGAATAATAATAATTATAAATATTATTAATATTATTTATTTATAATATTAATTTTTTTATATTCTTTATAATATTCTTTATCAGGACGAATTCCCCTAATTATCCTAATGAATCCGAACGAGATATTTCTAACTGCTCAGAAGTGAGACGACAGGCGGGAAAACACTTTTTGTAAACAATTTTTCCCGAATGCCCTTAAGGGGCGAAATTTAACTTAAAATATAAAAATAGTACTTTTGTTTCACATTTTAATAATTTAATATTTTAAATACGCTATGTTTAAAAATTAAATGTTACATCTGTGATATAGGTAAGATGATAATATCGATGAGAAATTAATGTGCCAAAATGTGTTGAATATGTATTAAATAAAGTATCAAATATGTATAATTTGTACTTTGAGTATCCTTGTATTTTTCTAAGTTGATAATAAAAATATTTTAAATTAATAATAATCTTAAAATTATATAATATTAACCATATTCTATAATGTTACTTTTCCTCTAAGGTGCTGTTACTTTCCTCCTCGGGGGTAAGGAGGAATGTAACAAATGCAGAAGTCGTGAAACAGTCATGCTGTTTACTGGTTATTTGATCTAAACATTTAATTCAATTTTTATTTAACAAGTGAAAGTCCAAGCTTTTAATTAACGTATTAACAAAAATTATTCCTTACATAGTTTGAACGCTAAAATAAAAAAACTGATTTTTGTTACTTTCCTCCTCGGTCTTCCCTACGAATACATTATTTAATAGGGATTGTTTTATCTTTCCCGTTAGTAATAAACAAGATAATGAATCCAATTTGCATTGTTGCATTGTTGGCATGGAAAGTGCTCATCAGAATAAAAAGAGGAAAAAAGTAATCCTCATAGCTTATACCATTAAATTAATGAAATCATTTTTTATGCGCATTTATAGAAGTTTATCGAACTGTAAAGTAATAGTAGACTGAGAATAATAGTATAAAATTATTCCTACAAAATAAATCTTGAAGGATAATTCTAAGAAGGGTATATAAAATAAAAGGGAAGGGTATATTATATAAATTTTTTCACATCGGAACCATTCACTGAAAAAAATGTAATTTAACCAAGTAAATGCATTTACTTGACAGAATTTACTTGAATCAATCCCATATTTATTTGAAGAGAGAAATTTATTTTCTTGTGCCAAGTAATTATGAGCATTGGGTATAGTTCTTATATTAATAATTCAATATTTGGTGTAAGTAAATATGTTATTATTACAATCAAATATTTTACTTATCCGAAGTACCAAAAAGGATTGAATCAAGAATATTATGTTCTTAAGCGAAATAGTAAAGTATTGTCTAGAGAATTCGTGTTTCTTAAATCAAATCATTTCATTCATTTGCTTTGAAACTTTTTTTACTTAACACAATGACGGTGTTATTGATCCAAAAAAATATTTTTCTTCAAATGGATGTGCCACTTAAATAGCAGTTTTTGAAAACTATCCATTAAGGCTTGGATGGCATAGTGGCAACGGTACGGCTTCTGACGCGTGCAACCCGGGTTCGATTCCTCCGACCGTGGAAAATTTTCTTTCAAGGTATATTTGTTGTATTTGTGATAAGTATTAATTAAATGTAAATATTATGTAAAATAACAATTGTTTAATTTTTTAAATAAAAAATATAAATGTTAATTAATTAAATAATGAAAATGTTTGATCTAAGTATTAGAAATCATGGGATGGGGCAAGGGGGGGGATTCAAGTAAATAATTTACTTGAATTGAGAAAATATTTTTTTGATTAAAATCTATAATTTTCTTAAATCAAGAAAATATTTTCTCAATACAATAAACCATTTACTTAATTTGATACACAAATGATATTGAATTAATATATTCTGAATTTCTTACAAGTTACTTAATTTCTTGATCGAATTCCATATTTTCTTGGATTAAGAACATATGCTCTCAAACCAAGTATACTATGTCAAGAAAATCATTTTTTTGAGCCAATCGCATAATTGGATTGACCCTATGCAATCCCGATATTTACTTGAACCAATTCAAATTTTCTTGATTCAATTAAATTTTTTTTCAGTGTTCTTTATCTCATTTGTATGTATTTCTTCTGTTTGATTTGTAATTAAAAATATATACCTAATCGATGCAGGTGTGCAATAAAAGATGACATGTCTAATTATTCGTCACCGGATTGAAATCATGTTCCAGTGTCCTAGTTTTACGATCTCAACACTCGAACAATCAAGAAACTAACTCGAAGGTTACATTATTGTAGACGGAGAGAAGAGGTGCTGCGTCAATTTGACTGAACGCGTTTAGTAAAACATTTACTACGCCAATAGTAACGCCAACTGAACGTTTATTAAAATCAGCCCATAGATTCTCTTGAGTTAAAAGTGTGTTGAATGTTGACTGAAAACTGTAGAGGCACTGGATGCCATCTAGGCCAAAATTAAAAATAATGCATGTGAAATTTTTAAAAACATATTTTCCTGGATTGAATAACTACTTGTCTACATATATTCTAATTTTACGTCAGACTGTAAAACTTGTAGCAATTTTTAAAAACATTATATTAATGAGAAACATTGTTGAATTCCACTTTTTGACAAAAATAGAATTTTTAACATAACCTCCAAATACATTACAGAACTCATTGCACAGACTCGGGGTAGTCGATTTTTTATTTCGATATAATTTTCGAGTCTACGCAGTGAGTTTTTTATATATTAATATATTTTGGGGCTGGTAAAATACACTACCTAACCTCTCTGTTTAGTGGAATATACTGTTTGCTCTGTATATCTTACTATCTTTCTAAACAGTGCAGTAAATGTCACTGGCTGTACCGTCCAGCGTTGCCAGAGCGTACCATAATTATGTAATTGTACAATAATTTTGACTCGTGAACAATGTACAATCCGCTGCATACAATATTGTCTAAAGGAGCATTCAGACCTCTGCAGGCTGTCTGCCTGCGCAGCCAAAAGCAATAAGAGTAAGGGAGATGGTGTAATAAATTTGAATTTCCTTACTCTTTTACGTTACTATGGCAACCTGCAGACAGACAGACAGACTGCAGAGGTCTGAACGCTCCATAAAAGTACTATAATTTTCATCTGTCATTAAAAAAATAAGCCAGAAAGATAATTTCTTAACCTTTTAGCTGCGGGAAAATTTCAGTGCAAATTGACCAGTTATAAAATTCAAAATTTATACACAAAGTTATTGGAATATCAGGTAGAGTCCCCGATCTGGTGTCTGGTCGATATATCGACCACCCCCGCAGCCAAAAGGTTAACAAAATTCATATTTTCCTGTAAAAAGTAATTGACCAATGGAATGTCACCTTTGCGATAGAATAAGGATTGAATAAATTTTATGTGTGGTTTTACTTTCCAGAGGCTCTGGTAGCAAGATTCCATGTTGAACAGATTTCGAGGTAATTGAGTCGGAATATCGATTTTATGCCAAAAAAATTAAAAAAGAGCAAAATTTTTGGATATTTTGAGTTCTCTTTTGTTCATAATTTCTTATATTTACCTAAATTTGTCATCTAAAAAACATAAAGTTTTGATATATGTTTTTAATGTTTCTTCATGTTTCATGTTTCTTCACTCACTATAAATCTCTATTTTTTGCACTTTTTTGATAAAAATATTCATAACTTTTTTGTTTTTTGTTGTACAAAAAAGTGACTAAAGGAATAAATGTTTGCTCTTGAACAAAATTTAAGAAAAAATTAAAAAAATTTGTTTTTAAAATTGTGAAAAACCAAAAATTTTGAAAATTAAAAATTTTTTCAAAAATTCATAACTTTTTTGTTTTTTGTTGTACAAAAAAGTGTTAAAAGGAAAAGTTGTCTGTTTTTGCTTATATTTGAAGGAAAAAAATAGAAAAAAATAATTTTTTGAAAATTGTAAAAAACAGAAATTTTTTAAAAGTTAAAAATTTTGTATTTTTGTTGTTTTTTGACGAAATGGGCTGCCCAACGAACTCGAGTTTCATTTTTATGGACTAAAAAAATTCCCCAAATTGCAAGTTGATTTATAAAAATTTACTCGAGTTATCGTCGAGACAAAAATTTCTACAGACAGACAGACGACTGACAGACACTTCTCTAAAAACCATTTTTTTGGAATTAGGGGGTCATGAAACGTGAAGATTTATGAAAATTAGAAAATTCTCAAAATCGCACAAATCCAATACTTTCTCATTTTTGACGAGAATGTATAAACTAATGCAGTTTTAAATTTTTGTACGTACTAATTTGAATTTCCCGCCGCGCATGACTGTATGGGCCCGTACCATAATTGTACAATAATTTTATGGTGCAAATACATAGTTCGTGTCACAGTGTCTGGCAACGCTGGTACCGTCAGTCCAAAACTAACGATTCTGTTTACTAGATTTAACTGCCATGTCAGTCGAATCTACTACGCTATTCTCTCCGTGTACGGCAATTACCATAAGTGATTATTCCGTACATCGTGAAAATAAATTTATGGAATATTTAAAGGCGACTGAAAAAATTCTTTCGAAGAGACGTAAAAAAGCGGAAATAAAATTCTGATAAAAATGTAAGGTCAATGTCCCTATTTGTGCACGTTATTTGACAGGTTTACGTTTTACAGTTTATCAGAGCAAAATAAACTAAAGTTTTATAAATTAAAGTCAATATTTATGAGATTTGATATTAATTTACTTTTTTAAACAGCTAATGTATAAAAATATATAAAAATGAGTGTATCGGAGCGTATTCATGAAAAATACTAATCAGTTCACAAATTGGTACATTAACCTTTTTTCATAAAAACACAATCATTTACTATATTTTGACAATAAAAAATAGATTTAAAGTCATATTTGCTTTCAAAATTAATATATCTTCTTATCGTAAAAAAAGATTTTTAATAAAAGAAACGTAAAGGTAATTTTTTCACTTTTGAGTGTAGTGGAAATTTAAGTAGTCCACAAATAGGGACATTTACCTTAAGTTTTTCTAGTTTTTTTTGAGAAAACGATATACGTATATATACACACAAATATACTCATTTACGTAATATTTTTTCGGAGTAAAATGCTTGGTTTTATTTTGTTTCTGCTTCCTTTGAGATCAGTGGTGGAAAGATGAAAGACACCCCTGTTATGTGATACACGATCGTCGGACGTTTCAAAGTTTCTCTGCTTTCAGGTTCGTTGATATATCCTACCGTGCGCACTTATTTAGGAGAAATTTGTTCGAGCCGACAGCTGATCAAAGGACTTCAATAAATGCAACAAACCCATCGCCCTCCTTCCCATTTCGCATTGATCGCGTAATCACTTTTTGCCAGCCTTGGCACAGGTTCACTATTATATATATATATATATATATATATATATATATATATATATGAGCGATTCCATGTTAAGTGATCAAGGTGGAGAAAAATTTTTCTCCAATCGTAGCAAAACTTGGGGCTTTTGTAGTACTAATAGATAGTAATTTTTCGTAAAAATATTTTTTACCTAAGTCCAATATTTTCCGAGGGGGAGGGGGTTAAATTTTTGGGTTTTTCAGTACAATGCTTATTTCGATAATTTTTTACTCTTAAACAATTAAACATTCTAGTCCCACTTTTTCATATATATGTTCTTTTAGGAAAAAACTCAGCTTTCGTTAAAAAAAATCGTACCTCTCCCCCCCAAAAATTGAAATTTATTTTTAATTTTGATTTTTTTGGGTAAAAAAATTTTTTTTTAAAATACTTATTTCCAATCGAAAGAGCATGAAAAACCTTTCCAAATGTACTTTGTCAAATTTGTATGTTTAATTGTTTAAGAGTAAAAAATTATTAAAGTAAACATTACACCGTAAGATCCCTTGATCACTTGACGTGGAATCGCTCATATATATATATATATATATATATATATATATATATATATATATGTGTGACGTTCCACGCTAAAAGGGACCTTAGCTGTTTTTGACAGAACTAAAATTGGAAGTTTAAATAAATAAAAATGACTAACTTTGTTTACAAACAATTAATATTTAATTCATTATTATATGCAATATTTTCAGAAAAATATACTTTTGATGTTGAATAATCAATAATATATTTTTAATGAAGCTAAAATTACTCTAAACATAACCTAAAATTTTAATCAGCTAAGGTCCCTTTCACCGTAGAACGTTATATATATATATATATATATATATATATAATAGTAACCTGTGCCAAGGCTGTCAAAAAGTATATATATGACATATCCAATGCGCAGGTTGTACCTGTTATTCAAGAAATTGATCCTCTTCTGCATTCAAAGCAAATCCTATTTTTTCATTTACCTCACTATATCTCTATATTTTTCATTTAATTTCTTTTTATTCTCTTTCTTCTTTTGTTCAATTTTACAAATATTAAGTATATGAAATTGTACAATTTTCTTATGTACAATTTAAAACGTTTTCTTATATTGTTTCTTGGGGACTCTGCAAGTAGATTGAAAATTGAGATGATTTTTAGAATTTCATAATTATAGAAAAACGATAATCTAATTTCAAGAAGCACTACTTAAATAGGCCCGTGTGGAAAATGAAAATTGGTCCTAGCATGGTCCTACCTATTTTGCCCTGTTAATAGCTTGGACCTAAGTAGGCAGTGTAGTTTGGACCAACAATGGCTGGTAACGCGATTTTAGCCTGGTCCTAACTTGGGAGCCTAGTTAGGACCAGTTTGTGGGTCCATTTTTGGACCTAGAAAGGACCATCTCAGACAGTATTTTCTATTTCATTATAATTTTAATTAGTTCATAATATTTGTTAAAGAAATAACCTAAATTTATAATAATAAGTATTAGTTTTAATTAATTATTATTTTTTTCAATTAAATGATGACCAAAAGCGAATTCATAAATAATGTTAGTACTTATATGCAGAGATTAATATATATTCCTCTAATATATACATTAAAAACTATAAAAAAATAAGAAATTTGTTAATTAAATTATTTTACATTATATATAATCTTTAAATTGCATACTTATACGAATATAATGCAGAAAAATCGGAATAAACGCAAACCTAAGAAGCAAGTAAAATCTAACGCACGCGGGAATCGAACCTATGACCTACAGACTACCAGACTAACACCCTAACCACTATGCTAATGAAACTAGTTGAGATTAAAATTTTTATTGTCAGTGACTTGTTGACTTGCTTTTGATGATTCAATATAGTATTTATTGACACTAATACACCATAATAAATAAAAAAATAGTTTAACAACAACAATAATAATAAAAAAATAATGTTCAAATATAAAAATTCAAAAATTAATATTTTTATATTATATCAAGAAAAAAATATCTATACATTTTCGTTAAAAACAGGTTTTTCATTGTTCTCAATCATTTTTAACATTAATTTGTTGGTCTAAAAAAATATTCGTCTTTTGGACTTTGAAATTTTTGCTAATTAATTAAGTGGGTGATCCACTTTTTAAAAAAATGTCAAAAATGTATGTTAAAAACACGTTTTTCATTGTTCCAAATCATTTTAAACATTAATTTTTTGTTGCCAAAAATTTTTTAAATTTGGACTTAGAAATTTTTGCTAATGAAACTAGGAAGTCTAGGTAGGTCCTGGGTTGGACCTGGGTGGGTCAGCCCACATTCAAACTGCAATATCTTTTAGTGTTTAGCACCAACTTAAACGAAACTTAAAATCTGCAAACGAAATTAAAGATATATATTACTAATGTTTTAATAAATAAATAAATGTTAATGTTTTATTAACTTTTGTTACAAATTACTTAGAAATTTGCATTTTGTTTTTCTAATTTCCCGATTAGTAAAATATGAAGATAATTTATCATTTTAACAATTCATTTATTTGTTTAAACAAATAAATGTTATTTATTAACTCTTGATACAAAGTACGTAGAAACTTGCAGTTTTTCCTAATTTTGCAATAAACTAATTTAAAAAGTATGAAATAGAGATATTTTATAATTTTAACAATTCAGCATTTGTTTAAACAAAAAATTGTTGTTATTTATTAACTCTTAAGACAATAAAGCTTCTAGACACTTGTAGTCTTTTAAAATTTTGCAATTACCTAATCTGAGTATTTACTTATTGCAAAATTAGAAAAAACTACTAGTTTCTAAGTTGATTGTGTGAAAAGTTAGTAAATAACAATTATTTGTTTAAAGTTTTAAACAATTGCTGAATTAATAAATTAATAAATTAACTTTATTTTATAATATTTTTATAATTTTCTGATTTATGTCAAACAATAAATTGTTTAAAAAAATATGATTAGCAATTAATTTTATAAATATTAATTGAGAATAATATTTATCAAGTTTTACATGTTTTTCCTGTATCAATTTTGACACTTTATTTTCCTAAAAAATTTTCTAAGTCACAACTGGATCTCCTAGTTAGTACCAAGTTAGGACCAGCCTAGGATATATAAAAAGGGGTTGCCAAGTTAGGTCCAAGCTAGGGCCAATAATCATTTTAGGCATAACATGGTGATTTCTACACGGGGGAGCCAAGAGTTTACAATAAAAATATCAATCTTATTATAAGAGTATTTTCCACTTAACTTAAGTGTAGAATATTCTTGCCTCCTATTCAAGTAGTGCTTCTTTAAATTATATTATCGATTTTTCTGTGATGTTATACACATTTACCTACTGTGAGGATCATAATTTTTATTAATAAATATAATATTATTAGTAAATTTTTTGATATAGTTTATTATCAACATCGAGAGAAGACACTTTCACCACCTAGAGGTGAAAGTCTAGGAGCGACAGTAATCTTTAACATTATTAAGGAAACTATGTGGAATACCACGTAGTATTCCATGTGGATTCCTAAATGGGGATTTGCATAGGATTTTACTTAGGAATTCATTTGGGAATTTATTTCAACGTAAACTCCTAACTAAAAGCCCATGTAAATCCCGACATAGAAAACCACATGAATCCTACGTGGTATTCCACATGGTTTCCTTAGTAATTACTTACACGGAAAAAAATTTCAGGACGCGAACGAGCAATATTGGGAATATAATTAAAATAAAGAACAACATAACCAACGTTGTGAATTAAACTTAACTACATTAGACAAAAGTTTAGCCAATTCAGTGATAGTGAGCTTTGGTTGAGTGCAATTCGTCAGCCATATTGGAATTTCTGACAGCATAAACATCAACTTTTGAGTTTTCAGTTTTAAAACATAGTATTAATTTCAATAATATACTTTAAAATTTTTGTAATTTGAAACATACGATTGAAAAAAATTAAAATGAGCATTTAATTTTACTTTTTACGCAATTAAAATTGGTTCTGTCATAAGTTGTTTTCAAGTAAAATTCAATATCGCCATTCTAACGATAATGCCAATATCGCTCGCTCGTTTTTGACGAAATGTTTGGCTGTTATAGCGAAAAATTTCTCCATTTCAGTTGTACTTTTTTTCCGTGTAGGAATTTACGTTGAAATAAATTCCCAAATGAATTCCTAAGTAAAATACTATGTAAATCCTCATTTCGGAAACCACATGGAATACTACGTGGTATTCCACATGGTTTCCTTAATAATGTTAAAGATATAAGATTTGCTTTTAAAAATCACTTTTTAGTTTGAGGTTATGTCAAGCGATTGACACTCCTGAATCAAAAAAATCTGGAAAAAGTCGATTGGCCGCATTTTTTCACAAAAAAATCGCACAATCCGAGTCCTGTAATATGGACTTTGTATTGTTATATTATTATATTATATTTATAATTTAAATATAAATATATAAATATATATATATATACACGGAAAGACATTTGGTAAAATAATATCATTTGAGAAACTGATAGAGTTTTAGGATCAATAGACCAATAGAATTTAACCATCTAACGCGACTAATATTAATATGAAAACATGAATATATTCTAAAAGAGCTTCAAAAAGAAATAAAGCAAAAGCCAATAGTAAAATTTCCATCTATTTTATGTGAAAAATGCTCGTAGGACCTTTTTATTTTTCTTATCAAATAGATGGAAATTTTACTACTGGCTTTAGCTTTATTTCTTTTTGAAGCTCTTTTAGAATATTTTCATGTTTTCATATTAATATTAGTCGCGTTAGATGGTTAAATTCTATTGGCCTATTGATCCTAAAACTCTATCAGTTTCTCAAATGATATTATTTTACCAGATTTCTTTCCGTGAAGTATATACACTGAAAAAATATCTTTATGGTACTGACATAAATATAGCCAATTCTGACATATTATATTGGTAGATATGATACTGCCATATAAGTGTTTTTAGCCATACGCAGTGTAGAACAGCAATATGTATTTGAGAGACAATAATATGTATGCGGAGAACACGAATACTGTATTTTAAGAACAGCAATACGGTATTGCTGTTTCAACTATACATCCTAACCATACTTTTATGTCAAAATTAACATTATCATTTTTTTCAGTGTACATGAATTAGTAAACTTTTAGAAATCCATGTTCATTTAAAAACTTCAGCTATATATGCGGTCGTTGCGCGCTATACGAGAAGATTCAGAACTATGAACTTCCGACATGAAAATGGTTGATTTCATACACACTACATTGGCCTCGTCCCTGTTTAAACTTATCACTAAATTACTAAATAATGTGAAATTTAATATCTTTGAATGAAATTAAATTGGAATTTTGTTTCAAAAACTTGGCTATCAAAATAATAATAAACCCCCAAATTATTTCTTTTATTTTCTTTTATTCATAAACGCACAGTTTTTCTAAGAATATCAAATTGAGACAAAAAAGTATCGAGAATTTGCAGTGTTAAAGAAACTATAAATCTCGGAATCAAAAGGGTTATAAAGAAACAGAGAAAAGATGGATAAGATCGTCTTTAAGGTTTATATCTCCACACATTGGCATGTTGTAACTTAACTTTGGTTATTTTTAATCGAAAGCTTTGTTCGCACGATTCAGTGGGATAGGCGTGTGTAACACGTATAGCTTTGGGATTCCAGCAGCGAAAGACCCTTTTCGACAAGTCGCTATAAAGATCAGATAAACCTTGCACGAGACTGTATAATCGTGAGGTTTCTATCTTAGCACTTCCCCTATACGAAAAACCAATACTATTCGTATTTTTATTTCCCTTGACTTCCTCAGTAATATCACATTTTCCCAGAAAGAGATTTTTGAAATTTTTCTTGTTTATAGGATCAGTAGCTTGAAATTCTATATTAAAATAATTTTTATGATAATTATTGAACGCAATAGTAATTTATATTTTCATTTGGTTCGGTTCTGAATTTTTTTGAATTTTAGTTTCGCGCTATTATAATTCAGTTTCTGTCCAGAGGGCATGAAAACTCTCTCGTAAACGATGTGTTCTGGAAGATAATTGAATCATTTACAAAGTAAATTAGTTAAAGGCGCTTAAAGACCTACAAATTTTTCAGTATTTCTCTCATTTTTATTGGCTATTTCGATAGAGAAAGTCTGCAACTTCCAATTTTTAGGGTTTCTTGACAAGGGCCAAAACCCTTATAGCGAGACTTTGGTGTTCGTTCGTAGTTTTTAAGTCTAAAGTCTTATAGCGAGACTTTGGTATAAGGTCTTAAGTACCAAGTAAGACTTAATGTATTGAGTCTTAAGTCTTATAGTGAGACTTTGGGATAAGGGTACAGTCACACGATCTCATGCAAAACTTATGCATGCAGGTTGCCATGGTGGCTTCTAAAGCTATAGCTGTTTTCAAAATAGTTTCGCGCAATACCTGGGGTGTTTTGCCCTTACTATCACTAACAGTCTACAGAAATCTTATAAGAGCGATACTTGATTGTAGTTCCCCACTTTTAGCAAACTAATCTTTAACTACTTTGAAAATACTGGATAGAGTTCAGTTGGCGGCGATTAGAACGGCTCTGGGGTGTATGAAGTCGACTCTTATCCCTGTTACATATACTTCATGAAAAGATTAAAACAACAAATTGCAAATTAAATACGAATAAATTACCTTTGATTACTGCTTATGCGCTGATGAAATCTATATTGAAGAATAGCTACAGAACAATAAAACCTCACACATTCGACTGGCCTTGGTCCTCTGTCACGAAGACTTCGCTCTGTGACACCACACCTGGTATTCTTCTCAAGGACCATTTGACTTCTGAATCTTGCTTCAGAGAAATCCTAAGTAGTGACTATGAGGGATACTGCACTATATATACAGATGCTACCTTAAACCCTAACTCAGGTTTTCGCGGCTGCCGCTTTCTATGATGAAGGAACTCGGTATATCCAGGGCACTTCACTTCAATCGTTTACAACTATTTTGACGGCAGAATTGTACGACATTTTCTCGGCGGTCAATTACGTAGTCAATAGTCGCAGGCCTCATTCATTGATAACACAGCCCCACAAAAAAACTGTGTCCTGCGCGGCAGACCAGACTTGTCATTTCCTATGTATTTTGACGCGCTGAACACGAATCCAAAGTCCGTTTTGCTCCATCACATCCGGATTTTTTCCTAACCTCCAAAAACCTATCGGATCCAAAAACCTATAGCCCACCTATCAAATAGGTAGGATTTTCTTTTAAATTGATGGATTTATTTCAAACTTGGTAACTAGAGGTTTTTTGGGTCGCTGATGACGAATCAGAAGTTAGATTTTCAAAATTCAAAATTGCGGTTTCAATATGGCGGAAGAATTTTTTAAAAATTGATAGATTTGCTTCAAACTTGGTATCTAGGGGTTTTTTTGGGTCGCTGATTACGAATTTGAAGTTAGATTTTCAAAATTTAAAATGTTGGCTCTAATATGGGGGACGAATTTTTTAACTATTGATGGATTTAATTCAAAGTTGGTATCTAGGGGTTTTTTGGGTCACTGATTCCGAATTTATAGTCAGACTTTCACATTTTGAACCCCCTGCACGGAAAAAATTTCCGTGCACCTGTGTCACCTCCAGTACAGTTGATGTACTATAAGTTAGGGATGAATGTAGCACGAGAATAAGTACAGTATTCAATCCGAAATATGGGACGTATATTGTCCCTAATGCGCAGTATAGCATTTTGCACGAGACTCACCTGCGTTCGGGCCAGGATCCCTAACGTGCAGATTTTCACATAAATCATGGCTTCTCAAAATCAAGACAATAATAAAACTCCAAAGGCTTCAAAACTTAATTTTGCAGTAACAACGTCGGAACACTTATGCGACAGTAATGCAGATGCATTTTGTTACATATGTGGACAATTCGATGTACCCAAAAATCGTAAATCAATAAATGAAAATATCAAACATATCTACAAAGATTGTTTTGATCTTCAGATAGCCAATAAGGATAAAAATTTTGTTCCACACAAAATTTGCAGTTCCTGTTACACAATATTAACTCGTTGAAATCATAAAAAAGAGAATAAACTAAAGTTTATAAAGCCAACATATTGTATGCTATTGTCCTCACTGTAAAAAACCAGAAATTTCATGCAATTGACCTTCTTCTCCCAAAACCCTAGAAATTGACAGTTCAACTGAAGATGTTCTAGATTTTGAAAATAAAGACATAAGATCCGATGATGAAGACGACTATTACCATCCGTATGATTCCGTATGAAAGAAAACTATTAATATATGAAACTAGTTTTGGATAAAATTAAATACCAAGAACACAACTGACAAATTTGTGGAGATTTTAAGATTTTAAGCATACTACTTGGACAACAATCAGGTTTTACAAAAACACCATGTTTCCTGTGTTTGGGGGACAGTAGAGATCGATCAAATCACTACATTAAAAACAATGGCCAAAAATGAATTCTTTCGAACCAGATTCAAAAAATAAAATAGAAAATTCCCTAATCGACCCTTCAAAGGTGATAATTCCATTTTTACACATGAAACTAGGAGGAATGAAACAATTTGTCAAAGCCTTAGATAAAGAAGGAAACTGTTTTAAATACCTGGAACAAAAGTTTCCAGAAATATCTGATGCGAAACTAAAAGAAGGGGTTTTCGACGAATTACAAATTCGCAAATTGTTAAAAGATGAGCAATTTATCACCAAGATGAATAAAAAGAAGAAAGCCGCATGGCTTAGTTTCAAAGCAGTTGTCGAAAATTTTCTGGGTAATCACAAGAGTAAAAATTGGGAGCAAATAGTTAGTGATATGATTAAAAAATTTTGTAAGTTAGAATGTTCAATGAGCATAAAGATGCATTACTTAGACTCGCATCGGGATCGATTCCCTAAAAATTTAGGAGATTACAGTGAAGAACAAGGAGAGCGATTTCATCAAGATCTTAAAGAATTTGAGCGTCGTTATCAATGAAGATGGGATGTAAATACGATGTCCGACTACTGTTGGATGCTGAAAAGGGATATTGTACCTGGAGGCACTAATTTGAAACGAAAATCATTACACAGCTCCTTTGGGGACAAAAAAGTGCGCTACCATAAAAGGACGTGAATACCTTACTTATGTATATAAGAATTTCCATTTCGAGTTTTAAAAATCTAACTTGAAATTCGTAATGAGCGACGCAAAAAACCCCTAGATACCAAGTTTGAAGTAAATCCATCAATTTTTAAAAAATTCGTCCGCCATATTGGAGCCGCCATTTTTAATTTTGAAAATCTAACTTCAGATTCGTCATCAGCGACCCAAAAAACCCTAGCTACCAATTTTGAAGTAAATCCATCAATTTTTTAAACAAATAGCCCACCTATTCGATAGGTGGGCTATAGGTTTTTGGATCCGATAGGTTTTTGGAGGTTAGAAAAAAATCCTAACGTGATGGAGCAAAACTGACTTGGGATTCGTGTTCAGCGCGTCAAAATACATAGGAAATGACTAGTCTGGTCTGCCGCGCATGACACTTTTTTTGTGGGGCTGTGTAATCACCGACTGTCTCTACTCCCTTAAACGACTCGAGAATTGCCTACTTTATAACGACAACTCACATCTGATTTATGAAATACTCCACATCATGAATAATACATTACAAAATAATCCCTCCTTGCTCATTAAGTTCCTATGGATTCTTTTTACACAATAATATCGAAGGTAACGAATATATTGATACAATCTGTAAAGAAATAAATACTATCAAAAATAGAGTGTATATAGATATTCCTCTTGACGACATAAGATCCACATTATGTGTTCCGGACAAAGAAGCCTGGTTTTCACGATCTGGCCTTACTCAGACCAATTGGTATTCTCTCCAAATGAACTGGCGGTCAGAGAGTTGGCTGTCTTTCTACACTGTAAAAAAGGGAGTTAAATTCTAACTCCCCAGGGGATTCTATAAAAGTCGCACCCATTGGGAGTTAATGCCAGGGGAGTTAAATAAAGAGAGTTAAAATTTAACACCCAAATGCTAACTCCCCATGGAAAAATAACTCGCATGGGTGTTGATGAAGGGAGTTATTAAATTAACTCTCTTTTGGAGTTGATTTTTAACTCGAAAAATTTAACTTCTAACTCCCGAGTCCGTTAACTCCCTAAATTTTTTACAGTGTAACTCACAATAGTCATTATATATAAAGTACAACTTTCCTAAACACAGCTTAACTCCTTTCAAGTTTCCCTCCCTAAACGATTTATATAAAAATTAGACGTCATTTACTTGCGGCCGAAGCTTAAAATGTCTACCTCCAACACAATTGGTCTGCTCTCTGCTTCATCACATTCAATCACATAACTTGGATTTACATACATTATCAACTGCCAAACTGATTCTCTCCTTTTCTTTTACGTTTATAGTTCTGACAGTCGGCAATGCCACAAGTCATTTAAGAAGAAGAAGTAAAATAAGATGATCGGTAGCCTTGCCTTCTTATTTTACTACAGTTCTTTGTAAAGACTACTATTGCTACAGTTCTGATTACAAATGACTGTTGTAAAGTAAAAAAAGAAAATTTTTAACTAAATAAAATTTTTTTCTAGTTCATGACTTCTAATCATATATTGCACATTAATTTCACTTTTCCAAGACTCCCAAAATCAAGATTAATTATATTATTAACCTAGCCAATTTTACTAAACCCTAAGTATATAAATCTAACTTAAATTGGCGATTCAAACAATTGAAGTAGCGTCACTGTTGGAATTAATTTAAGCAGGACAGCTGGTCTATGCTTCTGTTTGTTTACTTAAACTTTGTAATGATTTGATTAAAATAATTTATTTAATTGTATAATATACAGTTTATTTATTGAAATAATTATAAAGTTTAAATAAACAAACAGAAACATAGACCAGGTGTCCTGCTTATATTAGTTACAACAGTGACGCTGCTTAAACTGTTTCAATCGTCAATACACATATTTATACATGACTTAAACTTCCTTATATGAGCGATTCCCCGTCATGTGATCAAGGCGTCTTACGGTGTAATGTTTATTTTAATAATTTTTTACTCTTAAACAATTAAACATACAAAATTGACAAATTACATTTGGAAAGGTTTTTCGCCGCCGCTGTTTCAGAAAGTTCTAAGGGCGCCCTTTCCCAAGGGGCCGTCTAAACTTATGTCCAAATTTAGGTCAATTTTGAGGGAAGTTTTGACCTAAACGTCAAAATTTTACAAGCAATTTTCGCTACCCTTAAAATTTAGGTCAATTTTGAGGGCATTTTTGACCTAGACGTCAAAATTTAGGTAAATTTATAGGGCAGTTTTGACTTAAACGTCAAAATTTGACAAACAATTCCCGCAACTTAAAAATTTAGGTCAACTTTGAGGGCAGTTTTGATCTACGGGTAAAAATAGGCCTACAAACGTCTGTTACATTACGTCAAAGTAATTAAGGTTACTTTAGGTCAAATTTAGGGCAGTTTTGACCTAAATGTCAAAAATTGTCAAAGAATTTCTGCTACCCTCAAAATATAGGTCAATTTTACAGCAGTTTTGTCCTACGGGTAAAAAGAGGTCTACAAACGTCTGTTACATTACGTCGAAATCTACATGTAATTTTACATTCTTCATTTACCTACATGTCATAAACGACCAAATAATGGCTCTTAATTTATGTCAAAATTTATGTCAGATTTGATTTATTGTTGAAGCAGCAAGTAAAAAGGGTCGTAATAATGACATTGATGATACTGCAAAATCTATGCAAAATTTAACCAATTTTTTACCTTTAGGTATAAAGAAGTTTCTCTAAGGGCATTATAAGATGTCCGAATAGATCATGTCCGTAAAGTAAAATTCTTTTTATGTTCTTTTTTTTAGTATCACCTGATATAATTTACTGTAGCTTAGGGAACGTTCATAAACTATGTAGACCAATTTTTTGGAAATTTTAACTCCTCCCTCTCCCCACGTAAACGCAATTACATGTATTAGCGCCATTTTTTCCTCTTATGGTAGACCCCTCTTATGCTTGACCCCCCTCCCCCTAAACGTGCTACGTAGTTTATGAACGTTCCCTTATTAGTATGCATTCATATTAAGAGAACATAATTTGAAATTAAAAATTAAAATTTATGTTCTTATAAAATATATGTTCTTTCAGGAAAAAACTTAGCTTTCGTTAAAAAAATCGTACCTCTCCCCCATAAAAATTTAAATTTATTTTTAATTTTGATTTTTTGGGTCAAAATTTTTTTTCAAAATGCTTATTTTCAATCGAAAGAGCATGAAAAAACCTTTCCAAAATATACTTTGACAAATTTTTATGTTTTATTGTTAAAGAGTAAAAAATTATTAAAGTAAACATTGTACTGAAAAACACAAAAATTTATCCCTTCCCCCTCGGAAAATATTGGACTAGGAAAAAAGAAATTTTCACGAAAAATTACTATGTATTAGTACTACAAAAGCCCCAAGTTTTGGTACGATTGGAGAAAAATTTTCCTCCACCTTGATCAATTGACATGGAATCGCTTATATACTAACTGCTATGAAAATTCACCGCTTGCGAGAAAGACTAATACACTTTAAATGTAAATTAAATAAATTTTTGTCATTTGAGGCCACGAAAACCCATAAAGTAGGCGCCTTGCGCCTACTTCTCTGCCTGGTTTTTTTTCTTTATGAGCTTAGCCAATCAACAACAATGCTTTTGTTTTTACTTAAAATCGCGACGTCTGATTCGTGCAATTTTCTTTTGGTTGCGAGGTTGCACTTGTAGTGAGTGGACGCGGGCAATATCTATGCAACCGGCCGCCTGACACAACTGTGTAAAACTTACTGCGGATCTACTTTTTACCGAATTAGTCCGGGCAATATCTATGCAACCGATAATTCGATAATTAGTTTTGATCGCACTCGTGGGCCACCGATATTTGAGATCTATGCAACCAGCCGGTTATAAATAACGAGATTTCAGAATTATTAATTATATTAATAATTTCAGAATCTCTCCAAAATCAGCCCGCACTGGACTCCACCGGCTCGGAGAATTTGAAAATTTTAACGTCTGCCCTAAATCATGCAATTCGGGTTCCGGGTTGCGGACGGGCCTTTTTCACGAAATTTCTCTGTCTCAAAACACTTGCTGGGTTAGACCCAGGAGAGGTGTCTTCGAGAAGAAGCGAGAATTCGTACTGCAATAATTAAGATTTCGCGACAAGCCTACAACCCTTACCTTTAGTGCAAAAAGTGGGGAAGACGGAAAATTTTAGGTAGTAGGAGTAGGAGAAAATCGTGGGTCCATTGGTCTATGCATTTTGCTGACGTTTTAGATCTCATGGTAGGTCCGTGAGAACGAAAAAAGTCTGTTAATATGATACTATTCAAGACATTATTTTTGAAATAACTTAGAGTTTAAATAATAATTATATTGTTTTATTAATAAAATTATTATTTATCTCAGTTATTATAATTTATTTATTGTAGTTATATGTTCCTACTTTTTATAGTTTGTTTGCATATGTAGTATAACTAGTGTCTTAATATTGTTGTTAATATTTGAGAAATTACTATTAATTTTATTACTCTAAATGAGGTTATTTTATTTTAAAAAATTATTTTATTTTAATTTTATTTTTTATTTTAATTGCCCGACGCCAGAGATATTTTATGGAAAAATATTCAAACCTATAATTTAATGAATTATACGCTAGCTCAATCTTTTCAAGGAGAGCGCGGGGAAAGAAAAATCACAAGTTCGTTTTTGATTTTTGATTTAATCACAAGAAATTACAGGTGCAGGCGGGACCTGTTCAGAAGTACACAAATGATATGTCGCGAAACAATGCAAATTGACACATGTAAAATTTTAATTGATTGTTCATCAGGAGACAACACTTTTAATTATTCAGAGACTCACCGGAGATACGCCGACGTCTCCTCATAGTCCCACGGCTCATCTCGACCAGGAAAAAGGGCACAATAATGTAATTTTTATTAATTTGTATGATAAGGCGGTCTACTGCGACTTGTCACGAAGACGCCAAAATGAGAATCCTCAAAATGGTCGACAGGGACGCCGAAATCCACGCGCATCTCCGCTTCATCGCGAGTCTCACGCGCACTTGTTACATAAATTTTCCGATCATTGTTATTAACAATTATATTTATATAAAATATAAATTAAAAATTAATTAATCAATTTTTTATTACTTACTTATATCCTTATTTATATAAGCATAAATTTGTCTCTAAAAAATACAATTTTTTTAATAATTGTTAATAACAATGATAATTATTAACTTTATAACTATTTTGTAACAGAATAGACATAAATTCCTTAAATAAACATAAATTTATCTGTAAAAAATACAATTTGTTTTAAGAAGGACCAGAGTTATCTATTTGTTAATTAACGAAATTATTTAAATAAATTGAATTATGCATTATTATTTATTGGGTGGTTATACCAGACTAATTTAAATTAATTTCGATCATGAGAAATGGAAAAACAAAAAATAAACACAATTTTTTTTTAAATTCTGGTAAATTGTTTACTTTGAGTAACAAAAAAATATATAAACAATTAATAATTAAAATAACATTTTAGGGGAAACTCTTAGAAAATTTATCTCCTTTTATTTAAGACCAAGAACATCAAAATCGGATAAAATTTGTAGGCTCTAGACAATTTTAAACAGTAAAGTGTAAGAATTAGGATTCCCGGGCGCTTACACATCGCTGGCACTGAAACGTGGTCGCGCTTTCACAAAAATTGCAATATCTCGAAAACTATTTGAGTCTCCATCGATTTTCTCTTTTTAAATGAAAGGTGAAATTATAAGGAATATTTTATTAACTGACAAGAAAACTCAAAAATCGGTCCCGCTTGGGCAAAACAGATTCAAAAATTTTTTTTTGACTTTTTTTGGGCAAAAAAATTATTTTGTTTTTTTTTATAGTCAGAAGAAACATGATGTCATGTATAAGCCTTTAAAATTTTATTAAATTTTATCGAAAACTTTCGGAAATATTAAAATTTTTAAAAATTATAACAAAAAAATTCAAAATGGCGAAACTTTAACAAATTTCAAAATTTTCAAAAAAATTTTGGCACTTTTTTTCTAGTATCCAATACTACAATTTCACCAAATTACAGCCTAATCCAAAGACCCCATGCAAATCGCATATTTTCTAACGGAGTCTTACCCATATCTTAGGGAAATACAATCAATTTTAAATAAATCGTCTGACATATTGTAAACGCCATTTTTAATTCTGTGAATCTGATATTGAATTCGTATTCAGTTATTTAGAAAATCCTCAGAACTATTTAAAATTTAGATGTTTGTAGTTATATTCTGCTTTATTATTAAAGTTTTTTGTTTCTACTCAGTTTTCGAAGAATTCGCCAAACTCAGAAAATTCAATGAACGATTACTCAGAGACAAATAAAGATATTTTTAATTTTCAAAATGTATATTAAACGAGAAGAGTAGCACTTTTAGCAGCAAGATTGACCTCTAAGAGAAAAAATTATCTCTTGGTGTTACATGACATCAAATATAACTAAAAGCAGGTTTTTCGCACTTTTAGGTTAAAATATCTCGAAAACCTTATGTAATAGGTCCTTTTTGAGGTCGGATTGAGATTCAGCACGTCGAAATCCTTCGGAAAAGTATTGTCTGATTCTTGGAAAGTAAATTGAATCAAATTTTGTTAGCCTGTGTTATTAATAAATTTAATTCTAAAGTAGGGTATTTCCTCACCCTACAAGGGCTAATACAATAAATTTTAATTTGCCGAATGGTTCGGGTAATTTGTCGTTGGTCTCTGTTCAAAGGGACGTGGATAAGAGAGGTAACCATGACCTGGCTGGTGTCATTTACCACAAATGCCCCGACGAGCCTCATCTAATCCCCGGTATTTGGGTTTATTAATCCTGGGGTAAGTTGGATTTTGGGCCAGCGATTTCTTCAAATCTGGCTGGGGCCCGTCAAGTGAAGGTCCAGCTTCTGGCAAATTATTTGGGGTTGATTGAGGCTTTAAGGCCCAATTTCACGAAGGGCTGGTTCTGGACTCTCAACCCTGGGTAAGAAGATTTCCTTCTCCGGTGACAGGCGGATAGGTACAGCCTGGCCGATGGAGCGGCGAATTTCCTCCAAATCGCTTTCAGAAAACAAGGAAGCCTGATATAGGAAACGTCCTCGTGTGAGCAAATGGCAAGCTGTCACCAAACAATCCACCTTCTCCTCCTTTTGGCAGAACGAGATTATGCCGAGACGAGTTAAATTAGTAAGAATAGGACCGATTACGTAATTTACGCCGGTGAACGCGGTCCTCTTCCAATGCAGGTTTCGCGTCTATGATCGGATCAACCACGGGGTCTGGCTGGTCAGACTCAGATTCAGTATCGAACCAATTAATTTCTAACAGTTCACGATTGGAAATACGTTCTTCCTCCAAATCCTCAGATTCGCTGCTTAAGTCCTCAGCATGATAGGGATGCAAGTGTGAAGCGTGATATCTAGCAACATTGTATCTTTGCAAAAAGAAAAGAAGGACACCAGAAAATTCTGGTGCCCCTCTTATAGGTCGTTTCTTCTGCACCTATGCGGGTACGTGGGTCCATAGGGACTATAACCCGAAGATTTTCAATATCTGAAATTCCTATAACCATCTGCTAGGTACGTCGGGATTAGAAAAACGCTTCAGATAGCATTGAATTCCTTTAACCGGCTCTGCAAGAGAAGGGGTCTCTCAACGAGCCGCGGCAAGCCTAGGCGAAAGATAGACATTGCCCTGAATGCAAGAAGACTGGTTCCCAATGAAATGGAGAAGCAGTTAGTTGCATTCGTATTGGCCCCGATAATACCCCAACAGAAGTGGGAGTGAATTAGCGAGGACAAGCCTCGTGCACTACCAGCGGGGACCACGCGGAGGTTCTGCTTCCAGACCGTAGTCTCACCATGCTTGCACTAGACAGGCGTATTGCGTTCAAATGAAAAAATAAAAATAAAATATCACGTTAGTCGCCTCTTACGACATGCTCTGTGACTTGCTGGATTAGCTATTTTCTGATGCCGGCCCAACCACGGCGCTGCCCTCAGCGTGTCCTATTCGAATCGACGACACTGAGAACAGTCATTCAAGACTGAGGTATCCCGGGTTCGTCACACCCGCAGGACCGAGGTCCCCCTGTCGGATAGTCCTCGATATTAGACTTGCCGCAGACCATATGTCACTGCCAGCTAGGGCTCCGGGACTTGCCAACCCCCGTAGAGTGAATAAATTCTCTCTCCCCTGGAGAAGTCAGGTAGCACCGGGTTTCTCAGGCCCGTAGGAACTAACCCCTCTGTGATGCGTCCGCTTATAATCCCAACGGACGGGGTTGACTCGGGTGACGCCGGGGTCGTCACTGCCCGTAGGACCAAGGTCCTCCCTGAGGTGTCTCGGGACCCTGGGTTCGCCATGCCCATCGCAGGAATCCTGCGTCCCTGGGGGGCGTGATATCTAGCAGCGAGACGACTTTCTACTGACGCCAATTCATAGATATTACGAGAAATAATTTTGGTTATCATAAAGGGGCCATGAAAAGCTAGGGCCAATTTACTTGCTATGTTATCGCGTTTACTGGTAAGGACATGAAGTGGTTTCTTGACCAAATCTCCGATTTCAAAACACTATAATGACGATTATAATATTTGGCTTGGCGAAGAAAAGCCTTGTCTTGATTTAACGTTATTTTCTCTCTTAGGTCATTCAATCTGGTCATTCGAGTTGTCCATTCATTGACATCAGGAGGAGGCAACTCGACCTCCCCCTCCAAAAGGCGTCGGAACGATCGTAAAGGAACTGGTTCCCTTCCAAAATTTAAGAAGGCAGGGGTGACTCGATTGGTGCTATAAAGCGCCGTGATATATGCGAAACGAAAATCGCCGATATAAATGTCCCAGTTTCGATGGTTATCGTTAACGAAAGATCGAATCATTGTCTTGAGGATCCTATTGGTCTTCTCGACAAGGTTAATTCTTTTATCGCGTTATTGTTATATTCCGTACCACTGTCACTATGAAGCACTTGAGGAGTGCCCTAGCGGTTTATCACGAGTTCACGGAATGAGTTAATTACTGTATCGGCGTTGGTTGTTCTCAATGGGGCCACCTCAACCCATTTGGTAAAGAGCTCCTGGAATACTATTAGGTATTCGAAGCCTCTTGCACTCCTAGGAAAAGGACCCATAACATTAGTGGCCACCACACTCCATGGTTCGTGAACAACTCGTTGTGTCATTAAGCCACGCGGTTTAGCTTGTTCGGTTTTATTTAATTGGCAGACAATGCATTTACTTACAAAGTTTTTTATATCTTTTAGCATGCCAGGCCAATAGTAACGGATTGATGCGCGATCGTAGGTCTTTTGACCACCTAAGTGACCAGCCTTAGTATTCTCATGGGCTTCTCGCATGATGGTTAAGCGGTCTCCTTCGGGGACTACTAATTTCCAGGCTGAAAGATCTTCTACGAGATCTTCCAAAAGAGGGTTACTACGATAGTAATAAAGTCGATCGTCAGTCACTTTCCAATTGTGGCACTTACGCGGATTGGCAATTACGTCTTGTTTACGTCTATCGTACCAGTCATCGGTGGTTAATTGAAGTAATGCGATTTTGTCTTCAGTCTCGTCTTCGAACATACGGGACAATGCATCCGAGACAAGGTGCATTGACCCTTTTCTATGTAAAATTTTGTAGTTGTATTCTAATAATTCAAGAGACCAGCGGGCTAAGCGGCCAGTCGGGTTACGAAGGTTGTCCAACCATTTAAGGCAACTGTGGTCAGTTATCACTTTAAAGTGATAACCTTCCAAGTAGCATCGAAACTTTCTTATTGCTCATATGACAGCCAAACACTCTCTCTCCGTCACGGAATAATTCCGTTCAGCATTTGAGAGTATTCGACTGGCATAAGCGATTACTCTTTCTTTATCGTCTTGAATTTGAGTTAATACAACACCTAACCCGCAATTACTCGCGTCAGTTTGAACGTTAAATGTAAGGTTAAAATCAGGATTACTTAAAATCGGGGCAGAAGTTAAGGCTTTCTTTAGAATAGAAAATGCACTTTCTTGCTCGTTAGTCCAACTAAATGGCTGGTCTTTCTTTAAAAGACGAGTTAAGGGTTCGCAGATTTTCGCGAAATCGTGGATGAAACGACAGTACCACGAAGTTGCGCATATGAAACGACGTAATTGTCGAACATTCATAGGTTGAGGATATTCTAGAACTGGGCGCAGTTTGTCATCATTAATGGATAACCCATTTTTATTAACTTTGAAGCCAAGATTTCTGACTTCGGGAACACAAAATTTGCTTTTCTTGGGTTTGATTGTGAAACCGGCTTTTAAAAGTTTATCGATTACGAGTTCAAGCTATTTTAAATGTTCTTTAAAATTTTTGTTGACTATTATTATGTCATCCAAGTATGCGAATACATGGGGTTTTAAATCATCGGTTATAACTTTATCCATTAACCGTTGAATGGTGGCTGGTGCTCCACAAAGCCCGAATGGCATTCTAGTGTATTGCATCAGCCCCTTCCTCGGTACAACAAAGGCAGTTTTTGCTTTACTTTCTGCACTGAGAGGGATCTGGTGATATGCCAGTTTGAGATCTATAGTCGAGATATAATGGGCAGCATTTAACTTGTCAAGAATTTCGACCATGAACGGTATGGGATACGCGTCTTTTACTGTGACGTCATTCAATTTACGAACATCCAGACATTGCCGATAAGTTCCGTCCGGCTGTTTAGCCATGCAGACTGGATTACACCAGTCCCCATGAGGATGTACTAATCTATTAATTAACGAGTCTAATTCCTCTTGTTCACTAAGAGAAAGTGTCATTAAGTCTGAACATTTTTCAAGGTTAATTGGTTTGCTAGATTTACAAAACACGATTCTAATAATCGGTTCTTCAACTAACCAAAGCCGTTGAACACTTGCGTCAATTACTACGCCAAATTTTGTTAAGAAATCTATCGCTAACACGCAGTGATTAGTTAACTCTGGGATAACTTTAATTGTTAAATCGCGAGTCACTCCCGCGATAGTGTCAGACAAGATTGCCTCACCAATTATTGTCTCCATCGTACCATTGGTCAACATTACGTGACCCGATTCAAGTTCATTTATTTTATTACTTTTAGATTCAACAATTGATCTACCAATAGAATTCAAGTAACTTCTAGTCAAGCCCGTGTCAACCAGTGCTTGTACTTCAGTACCACCAATAAACAGTTTAATGTATGGTCTCGATTGAAAACCGATTCCACACAGTTTATCAAGGTTGATATAAGGTTCAGGGCCCATTATTGGGTCCGAATCTAGAGTTAAGTTATTTTTAATTTTCTCCTAAACACTTACTGTGTCAGTTGAGATTTTACGAGTTACTTCTGAATCGGTCAAACTTGATTCAGATTTATTTACTGCTGGCTCAACCAGAGACTTACCAAAATTAATTTTTTTCATCATCTATTTTCATTTTAGATTTATTTGTTAAATAATTTATTTTATTTTCAATTACTACATTACTTGAATGGGGCGATGGTAATGCTGATTCTACGTTAAGAGTTAAATTCATATCCGATTTCTTGTTAGTCAGGGTCTTAGGTAACGAACAAGGAGAAACATCGACACTAGCGCTGCTCTCCTCAACTAGTTTCCCTGACAGTAATCTGAATTACAGTCATATTTGGTGAATTCTGGTTTACCGCAAATGTGGTAGAATTTTTTCCAAGCTAGTTTAAAATTATTCCACGAATGGTCATTAGCTTGATAATTAAAGCACGGAGGTTGTTGAACCGCTTCCCGAAATTCTTTACGCGTAGGTTTAACTTTATCGTTTCTTGCCTGGTGAGACTTAGACTTGTTATTTACTTGATTCGGTTTACCCGAGTTATTTTGTTTCATAAAATTTGACTCTGAAGGGGAATTTTTGTTTCCTCTCGAGATTTTGTTAATTTGTTCAGTCATTGCGCTGAACATCTTTACTAATTTATCGATTGACGAGTCTGAGTCTTTAGTATTATTCGAAGCTACTGAATTTTCTTTACCCGAAAAGGTAAATTCTGGGAAGAACGAATCTTCCAGTTTTTAAAGCTTTCTCTCAACCGCGAGTGAGCTGTACATACGTTCAACGTCAGACGCAATGAGAGACAACTCTTCTAAATTATTAAATTCGCGACGTTTACTACATTGTTTTAATCTCCGCAACATGTTCATGTAAATTCTATCCAACATTTCCGAACTCGTAACGGCACGGTTAAATTTACAATACAATCCTTGCATGCAGGTGAGATAATTCGCAGTGGATTCACCCGGGCCTTGGATTCTATTAGTCACCTGATCTTCGAGTCGCCATTGATCATTTACGTCACCGAACCGAGCGCGACAGGCAGCTTTAAATTGGTCCCAAGAGAACCATTTTAATTTATTTTGCCTGTATCATTGAAGTGCGATTCCATCAAGCAAAATTACCGCGGCGCGACGGACTTCTTCACTGGTGACTGAGGAAATTTCCATGACGTCATCGACACGCTCAAGAAATTCCTCAACGCTAACCTTACTAACTCCCGAAAATTTTATACCCCATTTCCGAACGATAGAATCTAGGGGCTTCCTAGATGGGGCCACAATACGTTCACGAGCGAGGTTCGAAGCTGAGCAGTCTACCTGGTTATTGTGTAATCGATTTTCATTCCACTGTATATGATTAAAATTCAATGTCGCGTTACTTACGCGCTGGTTGCTGATTAGTCTAAAAAGGTTAGAATTATCTGGGTAATTTACTTTTATTTCACGATTGTCTACAGGCGAGTCAACATCAACGGTAGTTGAGATGCCGCTGTGCTTTGGTTTATGTGAAAATTTCGATTCTAGTTCAATTAGGCTTGAACTAGATTCAGCCCGCTCTACAAGCTGGTTAAAACCGGGCCCTTGTCTGTGGCTATATAGCGCTATCATTGGGCCAGGCTTCGAACTGGCTGGATACTGGCAAAAGGTTTCGCCAGGATTGGACCAGTTAACAGTCGAGACTATAGGAATAGTCCCAACCGATCGATTTGTAGTCAATGGGGGTTCGAAAGGCTGACTTGTCATGTGAAAAATCGTCAATCAATTGTTTAATTACGTCAATGTGTAAAGGTGTCAAAAACTCTAAACCCGATTGTGTTACGCAGACGTCGCTAGAAGCGCCACTTATTTTCGCGGTCAAATTTTCATAAAATTTTGGCAACGAAAAATCAAATTTTGGTTTTTCAATAGTCGCTGTCATTACTCCCGGTTTGTAAAATTGGAGTAATCCTAAAGGTGGAGCTACTTGAGTGGTTATTCCTAATAGGCCTGGACTTTCGGAGACTCGTGAATAAGAAATCGAATTTGCAACGGTTGACCCAACTGTCACAAAAGAATTAATTGAACTAGTCGTTGTTATTGTGGGAAAAAGCGTATTCTGGATACTCAAAACCGTAGTTGAAAAATCTATTGCGTTTTCTTCAGGGACATGATTTTTAATTATTTCATGTGTTTGTTCTGATGAATCAGAACCTGTGTCTACAGGGCTTAATTCAAATTGAATTTCATCTGAGGGAAGCCACTCCACCGATCTATTGCCGGAGGAAAAGCGCATTAAACGCGAAGCACGATCTCTAAGTGTTTCAAGTGTTCCGTGTGAATTAACCTTAGACGATTCCAAAACAGCTTTTAATTGATCGATTGACCAATTGTCAAATAATTTTGACCTAATATTTTGTGGAGAATCCATTTTTAAATTTATTTATCAATTAAATTATGAAATTGTTATTATTAAATTGGTATTTATGGATAGGACTTGGATCGCGACGTTTTGCCAAAAAGCTTAGACCAATTTTATTACAAGTCAATTTAAGAAAATATTATTTTCAATTACTTCATTGATGTGATGTAAAAACAAAATTTTTACATGACCGTGATATTAATTTACAATAAACAAAAAAATAATACTTATTAGAATTCTTATTATAATTCTTATTCGTATATTCAAGAAAAATTACAAAAATAAAATTTCTAATCAATACTTAACTCATTACAAAACTGCAGGGCAGTCGGACCACACAAGGAAAATTTTCAAGGAATTTTTCGTTACACTAGAAAATAATCAGATCATAATATTTCAGCATAATAGAAAACATAATAAATAAATAATTGTCACTAATATTATAAAAAAATTAATTTTTATTTTTATTAATTTATTCTATTTTAGTTTAATTTGAAATTTAATTTTTAATTCAATTTATCAATTTATTCATTTAAGAAAAATTATTTATAGAAAAAAAATTTTTTCTTTTCCCAATGATTCTCAATTTTGTGATCATACAGTGAATTTACCAAGAATTAATATAGTACACTGGGCCATGTTGTTGGCCTGGTGACGCACTAATTTTTGTTTACTTTATTTGTCCTTGAGAGACAAATTTTTAATTTACAAACATGACAAAGAAATATTTTTAACAATTTAATTTACATTTATTTAATTTAATTTAATAATTTATTTAGTTTCAAAATATCAATTCTTAGTTTTAACATTTGACATTTTTCACGATTCAGAAATTTTTACTTTGTTTCACGAATATCATGGTGATTTCCTCGCGCGCTGCGTTTTTCGCAATTTATAACGGGTGTCTTAGTATTGTTGTTAATATTTGAGAAATTTCTATTAATTTTATTACTCTGAATAAAGTTATTTTATTTTAAGAAATTATTTTTATTTACTTCCGAATCAACAAATTAAATAAAAACACACGTTACTTTGTTATAGAATTAATTGCCCGACGCCAGAGATATTTTATGGAAAAATATACAAACCTATAATTTAATTAATTACACGCTAGCTCAATATTTTCAAAGAGAGTGCGGGGTAAGAGAAATCACAAGTTCGTTTTTGATTTTTGATTTAATCACAAGAAATTACAGGTCCAGGCGGGACCTGTTCAGAAGTACACAAATGATATGTCGCGAAACAAAGAAAATTGACACATATAAAATTTTAATCGATTGTTCATCAGGAGACAACACTTTTAATTATTCAGAGACTTACTGGGGATACGCCGACGTCTAATCATGGTCCCACGGCTCATCTCGACCAGGAAAAGGGGCATATTAATGTAATTTTTATTAATTTTTATGATAAGGCGGTCTACTGCGACCTGTCACGAAGACGCCAAAATGAGAATCCTCAAAATGGCCGACGGGGACGCCGTAATCCACGCGCATCTCCGCTTCATGGTGAGTCTCACGCGCACTTGTTACATAGATTTTCCGATGGTAATCGATGCGCGCCAGTCAGTAATTAGGTAAATTACCGACTGTCCAGAAGAGTTCATGAAAGTTCATTTAGTCTCCGCGAGGGGCACTGCGCGACGACGTCCGGTTAGCAAGATGGCTGCAGCCAGTGTTATGACAGCTGATGTCCTCGCCGATGGACTTCCTCTTTCTGTCACTTCGTATGACCGGTATTTATTTCCAGTTATAAATACAAGCAAACATATTACTTGTCGGACTAATAAGAAGTAATCTTTCAGCAGTAATCCCGATGTTTGGTAATTCCGAAACTCGCAATGACATGAAATGATAAATCGAGTATCAACTTCTATTGTTTAATTATCATTGTGTTGACGAGTCATCTGACAGTTTGCTATTTTACAGGTTTGATACAATACATTAAACAAAAGTAGATTAATAAAAGAATATTTCTCAGAAGGAGAAAATAAGGGTCGATTCTCAATTTGACGTGAATAATAAAAAGGTTAAAAGTCAATTAAGACAAGAATTATTAATTTGTACGCGGCAAATAAAATGCCGCGTTACAATAGTTACATATTGAGTAATGCGTATACACATATACACACAACCTAATGTCCTCCGGCATTTGGTTGTAACGAAAATGTTACAACAAAATGTTTAACTATCGTCAAGTTGTTGTATGTGCATCTAGTTGGATGCATAGGTTTTAATAGCATAAGTCCAAATAGCATTAGGCTATTTTTTATCGTGGCTTTGAGTCTGCTGTAACGCACGTGCGTTTGCTTTGGAGCTGTAGTCTACAGCTTATGGGCCCTGAGGGGAGAGGAAAGTTCAACACACAACAAGGTAGCAGTTGGAGGTAAGCATAGCACGCTTGTGTTGATGCCCGTAGCATGGAGACTGTCAAGGTATTAGTGCTATAGCCTGGGAGTCAGCGAGTGTGTTAGTGTGTATAGACGGCGGTTACCCAGCTGTGTGTTGCCGCCGACCATTCTTGCACACGCACAACCTCACAACGCATTTCCTGTTAGTATTTAAAATAACCTGCGTTTATTGTCTTCAATTGTTTATACAAAATTTTTATACGATTATCATACAATATTATTATTTGTATTTTGCCTGCAATTTTGCGCCTTTTTTATGTTTTACAGAATTGATATTTGGAGTTGTTTGGGTAACATTGTCGCAAGATTCAATGTAGGCAGCATTGATGGCGCCGATACAATTATTACTAACTATTAGTCACATTTGTTATTTAATAGAAAAAGAAGAGAAATAATAATTTCTTTTGTTCTTCTAGTTGTTATTATAAGCATTTCTAAATTAAAGGCATTCTCAAAACACTTATCAGAGTGTCAAATATCCCAAGCATGACGTTACTGCGTCGCGACGCTTTATATCCTTGGGCTGAATTAGAATTGAAATTAAATTTACATGGTTGCCTAATTACCAAATTTTAATACTACGATCTTAACAAGTGCATGGCCCTTTTCGATTTATTTAAAACTTTAAGAGAGGCTTTATATTTAAAAAATAAAATTATAATTACAGTGTCTAACTTCACTTGATTATTAACAAAAAATTTAAATTAAAGTCTAAAAGAATTTAATTACTTTAAATAAAATGTAAAAAAATTTAATATTTTAAAAATTTTCAATTTTTTGAAAAATTTTCAATTTTTTGAAAAATTTTCAATTTTTTTAAAAATTTTCAATTTTTTTAAAAATTTTCAATTTTTTTAAAAATTTTCAATTTTTTTAAAAAATTGTTAATGATGGAATCTGCAATACCGACTGTGGGTTGGTAACAGACGCAGCGTTGTTGGCTGCAGATTTTTATACCTAACTCACAGATTCACACATAGCAAATTTATTCGGTTATAATCCAATAAATGTGTATTTGAACAAAATACATATTTATTTGGCCTAAATAATTATTTGAATCAATTACCAAAATTATTTCATTTCGTATTTAATACACAATTTTTTTTTATCTAGTATTTTTTTTAATTCGTTAATATATTATTATATTATATGTATATATTATATATATTAACTGATTTTTTACAGACTTTTAACATTATTTATAAACATGTTCTCACAGTTTTTATTCACAACATACAATTTTATAATTTAACAAGACGCTTAAAACGAAGAATAATGAATTATTCGGATTAAATAATTAAGTTTATTAAAATTAATAAAATAAATTTATTGTTTAAAATAATTTTTATTTGCATCAAATATACGGTGTATGTGAGTAAAATAAATAAAAGAATAATTTCAATTAACTCTTTATTTGTATTAAATAAATTCATTAATTCAATTCAATTAATTATTTAATTGAATCAAATACGATTTATTTGGTTCAAATAAATGAGATTTAAATAATTTAAATTATTTGAATCAAATACATTTTTTTTTTGATCCAACTAAAAAGTATTTAAATCATTCAAATATTTTTAAAATAATTTGAATTATTTGAATCAAATAAATTTTTTTTCGGTATGAAAAAGCATGAAACTTCTGCAATCGTAGCACGCTTGTGTCACCTACGTTTCTCGCGTAGCCTTTTCCTGCGCCATCTATGAACGGTGATTGTAGTATCCACAAACAGAAACAGGAGGTCTAACTCCGGTATTAGGGGTACGTAATGGTTTGTATCATAAAATCGTAAAATATATATTTTTGTCATATTTATTAATTATGAAAATTAATCAAAAAACCTGTTGAAAAATTAAAAATAATTAATTTAACATTGTTTGAACAATTAATTATTATTGTTATCTAAAAAATAATATAAGTTAATTCAACTGCAAGTTGAGTAAAATGCAAGTGATATCAGATTTAGTAAACCGCAAGGTTTACTTTTACCTTTACTAAGCACTGTGAAAAATAGTGACCCACGCGGAAAAAATTATAAGTTCCTGATAACCAAACTGAGTATGGTTGATGCTACCCATGTGGAAGAATTTCCGAAAAGTTTTTATAAATAATTTCCGGAAATTATTTAAAATGATTGAGAAATACTCCTGAAATATTCTGAAAAGTGTTATTAGAGAAAATCATAGTTTTAGAATTTATTTAATTTTTATTAGTCAAATATTTTTTGGAATTTTATTTATTTAAGAAACATAACGGGACATGCCCTTTCGTACAAAAGTACTCCTAAACCTAATATAAACAATGAATCTATTTTACTTAAATCTAGGTTGAAACTTTATTATGTATGATTAATCTCAGTTTCTAGTAAACAGTATGTTATACAATGCCGATGTGAACCTTATGGCATTATTATCAAAAAAGTTCATTTCGCTAGAAATCAAATTAGCTTCTCTAGTGATTCGATCAATTAATGAATTATTACCGTAGTTTGTTCTATGAAATACCACTGAGAACAACGTATAACGTCTAGTATGCATTCTAGGAACAGATAAATTCACCATTGACAAAAGCGATGGACAATTGATAGCTCCGTTCATAAGTAAGTACAAAAAAGTCATAACAGAGAAAAGAAATCTAGATTTTGAAAAAGGAATATTCATTAGAGTTCTCAAATTTTCATAATCATGCGTTTGATAATCAAATGGAATATTTAATATTCTAGCAGCAAATCTCAGTATTTTATTTTAAACGCGTTTAATTCTGATTATGTGGAAGACATAAAAAGGAGACTAAATTATACATGCGTATTCAATCATTGATCTGACAAGCGTAAACTACAATATTTTAATGGTTGCAAGACCACGAAATAGCGAAGCACATCTCATTATAAACCCCAAAGATTTAGAGGCTCTTGAGACAATATTAGGAACATGATCATTGAAACTAAGATCACTAGTGAATAATACACCTAAAACACGCACCCTAGTTACTCTTTCCAAGTTCTGACTATCAATAGTGTAATTATATGAACTGACTTTGTCTTTAGAAAATGAAACAACTTTTTTTTATATTTATACATGAATGATTTTTGTCACACCATTTCTGCAACCTCTTTGAGATCCTTTTGGAGATCTGAATGGTCATTTTCTGAAGAAATTGGATTAATTACTTTATAAGAATACCTGAATGTAGGTCTTATATCATTCATATATATAACGAACATTAGGGGACCAAGACGCGATCCCAGAAAAACCCCAGAGCTCGCTAGAAAAGGCTCACTATATTCACCATTAACCCTTACAACTTGATACCTGTCAGACAAGTAACTTTAAAAAAAACAATATTATCAAAAATACCTAATGAATATAATTTGCTTAACAGTATATGATGATCCACCTTATCAAATGCCTTCGACACATCAGCATAAACAGTATCAATTTGAAATCCCTTTTCAATATCATTAATAAAAAAGTAGTAAAAATCCCAACATTCGTTAATGTGGGTTTTTCCTTTGCATACTGTTCGTCAATTATAATTCCTGATACCGCTGCATAAAATTTGTCAAATATTAGATCTGTGCAAAAAGCTCGAAAAGCCGAGCCGAGCTTCAATTTTTTCAAGCCGAGCTCGAGCTTGACTCGATGTATCGAGTACTCGAATTTTTCGATCACTCGATTAGAATCGAGTACTCGAAACTTTCAAGTACTTGAGTGATATCAAGTACTCGATATTTTCGAGTACTCTATTGCATTCGAGCACTCGTTTTCAATCGAGTACCCGAAAAATTCGAGCTTTTTATGAGGCTCGACTCGGCTCGAACTGATTAGGCTCGGCTCGAAAAATGAAAAGCTCGAAAATACTCGATCGAGCTTCAAGCTTTTTGCACAGCTCTATCAAATATGATACATTCAAAAATTTTAGCAAATGAGCTTAAAATTGTTATAGGTCTATAATTTTGAGTGTTGTTCTTATCATCAGACTTATAAACAGGATCAATCACACCCTTTTTCCACTCAGTAGGGAAAACGCAAGATTTTAAGGATTTATTAAAAATGATGAACAATGGTTCAGTAAGTAAGAAACCACATGACTTTATAATAGGGGGAGGAACTTTATCCGCCCCTGGACCCTTACTTATATCTAAATTTTTTATTTTTTCAAATATATCGTTCCTAGTAACCGTTATGAAATTTTGGCACACATCTGCATTGCGATTAAAAGACAAATCTGGGATTTCTGACGACGGCAAAGTATAAACAGATTTGAAATGTTTAGCAAAAAGATTTGATATTTCAACAAGACTGTCTCTAAATTCATCCTTATAGTACATATTCGTTGGAATATTGTGTTCACGACGAGTAGATTTTTTTTCTTAATTCAGAAAATTGTGTATAATTGAATTGACTTTGTTTTAATATAATTCACATGAGCAGTTTTTTTAGAGTAAACAAGTTGTTTTAATTCAATAGTAAACCAAGGTGGGAATTTCGATGAATTAAAATACTTCAATGGCATGCATTTTTCAAAAATATTGCATAAAAGATCATAAAAAGCAAAAACATCATTGTCAACATTCTCATTAGATAACAATATATTCCAATCAATTGGATTTAACAGTGAAACAATAACAGCGATATCAGCGTTTTTGAAATCATATACCATATTAAAATCTTGCGAGCAATCATAAATAGGAATATTTAGACTATTAGAAAGAAATTTAATAAGTAGTGAAAGATGATAATTATCCACTGGTAGTATATTATCATTCAACAGTCGAGATGTAAAATAATCATTATTACAAAAAATTAGGTCCAAAATAGAGCCATGAATATTAATAATTTTTTTATTTGCGATAAGCCGACAAAGTCCATTGTATCCAACAATAATGAAGCAATTTGTATCTGAGTATTTGTCAATAAAGCCTAATTCCTGAAAACGAATACCGCCATTTAACCAAGTCTTAGACATAATGTATATAGTATATTTAAAGATGGAAACACATTGACAGATCTCGTGAATTTTGGTGCGTAAACCTCTGACATTCTGATAATACACTTGAATGAAAGAATACGAATCAGAAGAGGGGACATCAATCGACACTTGTTGGGGAGGAGTCACTGCTGAATCACAGACGGCCCAACCACCACTTGCATAGTTAAAGTTGTTATACCACGGGCCCAGACGGGTTTTCCCCAAAGTGGCGCCGTCTTGAAAAACGCATTACGTGAATGAAAACCACCTCATTCACGTAATACAGAGCTATTGTGATGGCCTATATTGTGTCATCACTCAACACCATAGCTCTTTCTCTCTCTTACCAACGTCGCGCCACTCGGACCCTCCGGTACAATAAACGACCTTCGCAACTTTGACATAAAACTAGTTGCGTCTCTTTCTCTCTCATGTCTTTCTCTCTCGCACCAATGTGAAGGGGAAACAACCACAATTTCCACCTACACACTTTCTCCGGTTTTAAGCATCCTAAGGAATGACCAAGGGAAAGATTTCCTGGATGAAATTAGATTTAATATCTTTTCCATTTTATTTTTTTTTCTCTTTCGCCTATTATTAATAACATTATACTGACAATAACTTAATTGGTGTTAATGCTGATAATATTATTAATATTTTTATCAATATTATCGAACTAATTAATGTATTCCCATTACTAATGTTATAACTATTATTAATATTATTAACCTTAGTATTATGTTTATTATTGTAATTAAAAAAAAAATATTATCATTTTTTTATTATTATTAAAACGATTATTATCATTAGTAATATTAGTAAAACTTTTATTATCAGCGTTTTTATTAATTATTAGGAACTTTATCAATACTTTTTTGTTACTAACATTATTATTATAATTTTCCTTCAGAAAAATATCATTATCATTAATAGTTTCCAATTTAGTCCTAACTTGCTTTGTTACTTAAAAAAAAATAATAATAAATAAATAAATAAATATATGAATAAAATCACCATAATTGTTAACATAATTAGTTTTAAGAACATTGTGTATTAATTTAAGAAGAAAACGGAAAAATCCAGGCGAATCGATGGTGATGCGCAAAGTAGGAAAATTCTATCCCTTCCATGGGGCGCCAAAAACATGGCGACCTTTCGGGTATAAAAGGGGCTGCGTTTTCACCATAGAGTCAGTCATCAGTCATCGATCTCCATCGATTTTCCGGTTCTCTCGTTGTGACACAAATAAAGTGAAGTACAGTACATCTCTGTGGTTTTAAATCTTCCTTTTGACACGGTAAGCAATATCGCATTTCATCCTTACGCTTTTACACACACACAAGATACAGATCATAGGTCGAGTTCTTTGAACTTAACGCATGGTCGAACACTTTTACACTTTTACACCTGCACAAATAATAGGTTAAGCTCTGCTTAACGCATGATTGTGCGGACGTTTCACTCACGAACGATCTCAGGTTGGGCCAAGCCCGGCGCAAGACCGTTCCGAAAACATTTACAAACACATTTACACTTTTACACCTGCACAAATCATAGGTTAAGCTCTGCTTAACGCATGATTGTGCGGACGTTTCACTCACGAACGATCTCAGGTTGGGCCAAGCCCGGTGCAAGACCGTTCCGAAAACATTTACAAACACATTTACACTTTTACACCTGCACAAATCATAGGTTAAGCTCTGCTTAACGCATGATTGTGCGGACGCTGCACTTCTACCACAATAGACGGCCTTAGGTCGGGCTTAGCCTGGCACAAAGCCATCTGAACGCTACGCCCGCCTGAATAATGGACTCCGCAACTAGCCCTAATTTACTGCCATTAATAGATGGGACAACACCGAAGTGAGAGGCAGTTACTAAAAAATCGGGCCCGCGGCTGGAAAACCCAGGCGTACAAAAGGCAGCAGAAGTTACTCCGCCGATTAGGGAAGGCCTCCGACTCTGTGGCCTCAATCACCGGCTTCAAGGGGTATTTCACCGACCAGGGAGCACCAGTCACCAGTCCCACGGTCCCCACTCAGGTCGTCCAAAAGTACCTGACGAACCTGGGATCGTCATCGTCAGAGCCAGCTCTCAATCCCCTGGCCCCAATCGAGGTCGTCGAAGGATACGCTGCCAAAAGGGGAGCGCCATTTCCAGAACCAGCCTCCAATCCCTCGACTCTCATCGAAGTTGACCAGGGGACCCCGACTACCAACCCGGGAGGATCCTCTTGGGGACCAATAGTCGAGACTCCCGCCGTCCTCCAGGAACTCGAGGCCCTGCTGCAGGAACTTGACAAGCAGCCTTACATAGCTCCATCCCCGTTACTGAGGTTAACACCAGAGAAGAGGCAAACGGTAACGGTACGACCGCACCGACCTCCGCACCGCCCCCCGCTCATCGCTCCACGCCCTGACAAGAATATCAGGGAAAGGGCCCTCGACGTGCCCCACCTTGGTCCTCCAGCGACTCCAGGCGCACCATCCATCCGAGGGCTGCCCCAGATCCGGAGCATCGAAACAAGACCTGCCCAGGGCCGGGTTACTCTCGTCAAGGGACCCCCGAATATCTCACTACCATCGCCGGCCCCCTCTACGCCGGCTCCACCTGTAAGATCGACGGGACACCCCGTGACGAAGACCCCTGCCACCGGACCTCCAGAGAACTTAGGCCAGACGTCCGTCAGGGAGATTCCCCGGATCGAGAATATCGGGGTAAGGCCTCCCCGGAGCACGATTACACCCGTCGGAGGACTTCCGAGCGTTCCACCTCCACCACCGGTTCCACGAACATTTACCCCGCTCGTGAGTCTAGCTGTGGATCTAGCCCTGTCGTCCGACAGCGATGACGACATAATCAGGTTGGACCTCGGCTCGCTAATCAGGCGATCACCATCTCCGAAAATAGTGGAGTTGGCATGCTTCCCGTGTGTCTCCAGGATCTTGCCGTCTTCGATCCCTAAACGGCCCCTAGATCTGTCCATCTTGGTGGATGAAAAGACCGACAAGGAGAATCGGCAACCTCGGCCCTTGTCAGGATACACCATTCCGAAGAAGACCGACTCCCTCCGGCCGACCGACGGTCCCTCCGCTTTCTCCCGACTTGGACCATCACCAACGCCGAAACCGGTTCGGGACTTGCCCGTCTTACTGGATGACTCTGAGCCCAGGTAACGAAGCAGGCCCACCGCCCAGCGAATAACCCACTCCGCTCCCGTGCAGAAAAACGCCTCCTTCGAACGCTTAAAAAGGCTTGCCGGACGGGCCCACCGGCGCGATCAAGGGCGACTCAACGTCGGCCCCGTCATTGACTCCAAAATTCATAAAATCATATAAAAAAAAGAATCTTGTGTAAGGGGAACTTTGAAGGGGGTTGACAGAATATATGTTTTCATTGTTTAACTGCTCACCATTTGACTACCCCCGAGGTCTGACCACCTGCTCCTCCCACCTTTGTCCTTCCTTTTGTTTCATTTTCTATCCAAACTAACCACGGCACTACGAGTTTGGCTCTTTGATTCGTCGCCCTTCCTTTTAAGGGACATCAATAGACACGGACCTCGATCCCGTACTGATACCGCGGCTCCCTCTGTGGGCTTAATTGATTCACCTGTTCAACGGAGGATTCTTATTTTACTCTTATTCGCCTGCCGACGCGCGTCAGAAGTTAAAGTAAAACACACAATTTACCCCCCCCCACTCATTCAAATTCTCTCCCACCACGCCGGCCTATGCCCGGGAAGAAACATTTTTCCATCGTCACTAATTTTCGGCTCACCACTCGCCCTTTTGGATAGTCATCCTTCCGAGATGTTGGATAACACCATACGGCACACGACGAAGAGTCCGTGATTCACTCTATCTCTCGGACTCGACTTAATTCACGCGTCTTTCTCGCTCCTCGCTCGCGAAGTTTCCTTGACGTTTTCTTTTCTTTCGCCCTTTCACTTTCGTTCGGTATTCTAACTATCGCGTACGATCTTTCATTAAGACCCTTATCACTGGTCCGAACATTCGTTAGACCTTCCCTACCCCACGACTGTTTGGTTTGCATGTTAAAATAATGCACAAAGCGACTTGTAGCATTGATTAGTCGCCCCCCCCCACCACCGATGGGGGCTTCGATATTCCATTTCTCCCTCGGGAAGACACTAGAGGTTACCAACCTCGGCCAGCTCCCACGAGTAATACACCCCCCACTGACTTCGATTAGATTCTCCGCCGCCCCAATTGGACACTAGGAAGAGTAAATTGTCCCAACGAGGGTTTCGTTCATTCCTTCGGTGTCATCTTCCTTCTCCCTATTACTGCGACTTACCGGTTCGACCGGCCTTGTCCAGTCCCTGTCTAGTTTTTCCCTCTTTCTCAACCGAGAAGACTTCCATCTTCCCGTCGATCCATTGACACCCTAAAGAAAACAACACCATCGGGAGGAGCCTCTCCCGTGCTCACTCACACTGCCCCCCATCGGGGAAAGTAACAAAGTCGCCGTGCGTCTTCAGGGGGAATCTTGATTATAGTGGGGCACCACAAGGATATATCATCGTTACATTTGTTTCTCCCTCCTGTCGTCGCACTGCTAGCTGTTCTTGCACGTCCCGAATTTCCTCTCTATGCCTGACTGTTATGTCCCGTGTCATAGACAAATTTTTAACTTCAAGGACTGAACTGGATCTCGCTTTGCTATTACAAAGGCCTTTAGCATATCCTGTGCCTTCTCCTCCGTCACCCAGACAATCTTTACAGGTCGGGGCTTGTGAGAGACCTGCGCATTTGAACCTAGTCTAAATACTCCACAACCATCCATTATCGAAATTCCAGTGCAGTCTTTCAGTTTATTAACTACTAGTAATCATAAATTATCAGAGGATACTTTGTCAGCGTTGTCGGTGTTGTTTTCCGGTAAACCAAACAGAACAATATTTTTTCTTTCAAATCCATCATTAATTTCGGTAATTGTTTACTTATGCGGCTTTTCCCAATTTTGCAAATTTTCTGGTAATTCTTTTTGGAAAAGCTTTCATTTAGCTAGAAAATAAAAAATTCATTGGGGTAAGATAAAAAAGTTAATAACCGGAAGTCAGGAATGGGAAACAAAGTCAAATTGACATTCTAGTTGGTACTAGAAGGCAGTGGTACCAGACGGCGGACGCAAACGGCCCCCACTCTCGCGGCAAACTTACTCCTTCCAAATGACCACTCACACAAATGCACGCCACGTTTTAGCTCTCGTTGGTGAGACTTATTTTCGTTTTTCTCTATTTACACTGATTGCGCGAGAGACTATGCGTACGTTTACCGACAGTAGGCTAAGAATGCGGCGCGAAATTTTAAATTCGCATAAAATAAAAAAGAGTTACTTATTAATTAAATATGTGTTTTTTATGGTCTGTAAATTTAAAAAATTTATATAATTCATTTATTTAATAATGTATTATTAAATAATTGTATTTATGGTTTTTTTCTTATTCTCATTAAAAGTAATAAATAATTAAAATCAGTTAACTTGATTTTAACGATATTTTCACAATTCTTATTTCACTCGTACACTAAAAATACAAATTACACAGTTTTATGATAAATTTGCTTTAATAAAACTCTTTAATATTAATAAATATTAATGCCAATATAAATTATATTAATATTGCAATTAAAAATAATAATTATTTTAATTGAATAAAAGCAATTAATTTCGAAAAAAATTAATTGACAATTCATCATTAATTTATAATTATTATTAAAACTGAAAAAATAGTACAAAATATTTATTATGCATTATTAAACTCCTTTTATTATTTACTATATTAATATCGTAATTATAAATACAAATATATTTTAATAAAATAAAAGCAATTAATTTTAAAATAAATAAATTAATAATTCATAATGTTTTTCACAAAATTTTTTTTAAAAAAATTTTTTTGAGTAATTTTTTAAAATTTTATTGTCTAGTTAAATTAATTGGGAAAACATAGTCATGACAAAAAAGAATTTTTTGGTTTATTTAAACAATAGTTATTTTTTAATTGCTAGAAATACCATTCTTATTTTGATTAATTTTAATATTACTATTATTATTATTGTAAATTTTTTTTAAACTCATATTTATAGTATATAATTCTAAAAATAGGAAAAATTTATAGCCAAAGCTACGCATTATAGTAATTCTACTCTACGAGTATGCATTCACCTATATTTGCACTCATATGATTTGCACGAACCGCCGGCCGGCGTTTGTTTTGGCCTTTGAAAAAGAAACAGACGGAAAGCGATCGCAATTGAAAATTGATATTTATCTGTTGACAGAATTGATATTTTAAACGTTTATTCGATTTAAAATTCTTCTAGAATTTTTGAGTGTTATTAGGTGTAAAATTTGTCGTGATAATTTCTGATTTGATAGTGTTTTTGTATGCGTGAAGACTAGTGTTGTGTTGAGCTGCCATTTTTCCTGGTTTCTTAGAAATTTAGCAGGTCATTCCATGTAGTGTTGTCTTTTTTTAGGTAAGTTTTGAAATATATTTCCAATTGTTATCGTTAATTTTCCACATTAAAATATGGATTTTAATGAGACGCGCGGCGTCACAGATCGTGACACTTTGCCGCAAAATGAAGGAGAGCTGCCAAAAAAATCAAGAAACCACCCACGTGTTTTCAGGAATCTTGGTTTGACGAATTTCCTTCATGGCGAGAATGGTTAATTAGAGTAGCCGATGAAACAAAATTTCAGGGTAAAGTTTGTAATAAGACAATGATTTGTGGAAAATCACAAATTATAAGACATGAATCTTCTTTCTCTCATCAAAAAGGTTTGAAATTATTTAAAAAATCGAAATATTTCGGTATTGATTTAAATGAAAATGAGTCGGCAACTGTAACTAATCATTGTGAGGTTGAGGAAAATGTTGCAGTAACTGATCAGAAAAATTCAGATTTAGTAATAAATGAAAATTCGCAGATATCAGAAAGTACCGCCATTAAAAATTCTTCTACCTCCTTGACTTTTGATGAAAAAGTAAAAATGTCTGAAATTAGAATCACAGCTCTATTTGTAGAGCATAATATTCCATTTAATGTGTCTTCGGAAATAATTCAACTTTTTAAGGACATAGATCCAATTGTTTTACAGTCAGTTAAATTAGGTCGGACAAAAATGACAGCGATCGCAAACAACGTTCTTTCCACAGTTGAAGAAAATCGAATTGTGGGTTTAGCAACTGACAACGCATCGGTCATGACGGGTCAATATAATTCATTTCAAAGTAGATTAAAATATAAAAGTCCTTCTTCTAAATTTCTTCCTTGCGTTGACCATTCAGTTAACCTTGTTGCTCAACATTCAAGTTCTAAGATTCCTGTTGTTGATAAATTACTTTTAGCGCTACCAGCCTTTCTGAACACGAGTTCAAAAAGAACAGCGATTTATCGAGAAATTGTAGAAGAATTAGGAGAAAAGTTTCAAAAAATCCCCAGTCATTCAGATACTCGGTGGCTTGTTCGACATCAGTGTATTGTAGTTATTTTAAAAAATTGGGATCTTATTGTTAATTTTTTTATGGTTGTAGAGTTAGAAGATAATACTCAGAAAGCCAAAAGTTTGAGAGAACTGATGCAAGATCCGCTGACTTTGGTTTATTTTCTGTTCTTGAAGTTCTCGTTAAATATTTTCAATGTGTATAATGCTACTTTTCGAAAGCGCGAAACAATGACTCAAGAACTGCAACCTCAATCAGCCGGTCTTTTATTCTGGGTATTAGAAAAGTATTTGAAAAGGGGATTTCTTCAAACTGATTTTCTATTCTTTCAGACAGCGAGGGGTACAAAGTTTGAAAAGTCTTGCAATCAAAGGGCAGTCGAAAGTATTGACATAGGTGCTGAGACGCGCGAGTTTTTAAATTTACAAATTGCAAATGGAGTAGTGCAAGAGGCACAGATTAATGAGTTTTATGCGAAAGTTTTAGATTTTTATGTAACTGCAAGTTACGAAACTAAAAAGCGACTGCCTTTTGAAGATACGTTTCTTTCTTGCGTGTCAGTTTTCAGGGCACAAGAGTCACTTCATAGTGACAGAGGTGAAACGTTTGCAAAAGTTTTAAAAGTTTGTACAGATCTAAAAATTCAGTTAGACATGAATGAATTATACATGGAGTGGAAAAATGATGGCAAAATTAAATTCCCAAATTTGACAACTGTTTTGAGTTTAGTTCGGACGCTTCCTCACTCAAATGCTGAAGCTGAAAGGTCTTTCTCCATGTTAAAAGATGCGAAAACAACCAAGCGCAATCGTCTAGAGAACGCGACTCTCAATTCCATTTTAGTTATTCGATCTGCATTGAAATCTCGGAATGAAACAGCAAGAACAATGGAGGTATCGAAGACTCATTTGGCATTGATGAAACAAGACATTTATAAACTTAAAACAGTCATTGCTCGACAAGAAAAAGTTCAGTTATTCGCGGCTACGGAGGAATAGTTATTAGGTTTTTCTTCATCTAACTTTGTTAGACATCCAAAGCCAAAACAAACGGCCGAAAATGGTTTAATAATTGTTTTATTTTCAATAATTTATTTAATTTTATATTAAATAGCTTTTTTAATTTTTAAGTTATTTGATTTGAAATAATTTGCTTCTTTGTTTCTAAATTATAAGAAACTTTTTATTACAAATTTGTTAAAAAATTACAAGTTTATTTAATTACTTGACTTAAGACTGACTATAAAAATATATATTACTATTTGTTGAAAAGTTATAAGTTTATTTAAAATAACTTATTTAATTTTACATTATATAAAAATTTTATTGCATGCTTGTTTGAAAACTACTGTTTATCATTTTAAATATTTTATGTAACATAAAATTTTTTGGGTGGAAAAGCAAAAACAAAAAAGCAAAAAAAGTGCAAGTGCAAGTGCTTTATATGAAGACGCCTGTAATTTTAAAGACATTTAATAGTTTTTTTACAGTTTACTTTAAAATTTTGTATTTTAATATTAAGAATGTATTTCGTATTTTAGAGACAAAAAAATTATTTTTAACGTTCAGAAAATCTGTCTTCGACTAAAACATTTTTCAGTGTAGCACGCTTTTGTAGTGATTGGGGAAACCACGACCACAGGAAAAACAGTGTCTTGACTTTAGTTATTTTTTCTAACTAAGATTTTCTTTAAGTTCAATAATAATAGCTGGTATTTACGCTATATTAATTCAAGACATCGTTTGAAATGTGCTCTTTCATAGTTAATATGTTTCTGCTATACTCCTTTTAAAAGAGTTGTTTCGCTTGAAAGACAAAACTTTTTTAAGGGCTGAGTGTCATTTTAATCAAATTTTTAAACGTTTGCTTGATTTCATTAATAATGGTATATATTTAAATATCTATGTAATTTTGAAAAAACATGTTTTCAAGTTTCCTTAGTCCTTAAAAGGTTAAAAACGCGCCGTAAACTCTACCTCTTGGTGGTGCGGAAACGAGTTTAATAATGCATAATAAATATTTTGTACTATTTTTTCAGTTTTAATAATAATTATAAATTAATGATGAATTGTCAATTAATTTTTTTCTAAATTAATTGCTTTTATTCAATTAAAATAAGTATTATTTTTAATTGCAATATTAATATAATTTATATTGGCATTAATATATATTAATATTAAAGAGTTTTATTAAAGCGAATTTATCATAAAATTGTGTAATTTGTATTTTTAGTGTACGAGTGAAATAAGAATTGTGAAAATATCGTTAAAATCAAGTTAACTGATTTTAATTATTTATTACTTTTAATGAGAATAAGGAAAAAACCATAAATACAATTATTTAATAATACATTATTAAATAAATGAATTATATAAATTTTTTAAATGTACAGACCATAAAAAACACATATTTAATTAATAAGTAACTCTTTTTTATTTTATGCGAATTTAAAATTTCGCGCCGCATTCTTAGCCTACTGTCGGTAAACGTACGCATAGTCTCTCGCGCGATCAGTGTAAATCGAGAAAAACGAAAATTAGTCTCACCGACGAGAGCTAAAACGTGGCGTGCGTTTGACTGAGTGGTCATTTGAAAGGAGTAAGTTCGCGTCTGGGTTCAGTACCTTCTAGTACCAACTAGAATGTCAATTTGACTCTCTTTCTGAATTAGAAAAGGAATGAAAACAAACTGCGTCGGGCTCCTCCCGCCTTTGTTGTGGTCTCTCCTTAAGGCACCTTAAAAAAGGCTTTTTTGGCGACACGTTGGAGGGGGGTTGGGTCTGGGTTCAGTACCTTTTAGTACTAACTTGAAGGTCAATTTGACTCTCTTTCTGCATTAGAAAAGGAAAGGAAATAAGCTGCGGCGGGCTCCGCCCGCCTTTGTTGCGGTCTCGAATTGAGGCACCTTAAAAAAGGCCTTGCTTTGGCAACACAGTGGAGGAGGGTTGGGTCTGGGCCTTTTTTTGGTCTCTCCTTGAGGCACCTTAAAAAAGGCTTTTTTGGCGACATGTTGGAGGGGGGTCGGGTCTGGGTTCAGTTCCTTCTAGTACCAACTAGAATTCGACAAACTAGTCACCCTATCTTCGATATTTCTAAGCTTTCCTAGAGCATCATCCAATTTGGTGTTTACATCAAAAAAATTTCCTTCCATACTAACTCTCATGGTATTCAAGATAGCCATAACAGCATCAAAGCCAGACGTAGATTGAGAGTTCTGTGAGCTCCCTGATAGAGATGTTGATCTGGGCTTACAGCATCTCACAAAAGAACCATTAGCTAAAGTAGGCAACCGTATTGTACAGCCAGGACGGTAAGGCAGGTTACATCCAACACAATGAGTAGGAGCAACACGTGCAATTTCCTTGTTGCGCATTGCACATTTCTGAGAATTCATTTCAACGAATATTACACAGATAACACCAAAATGTTAATAAAATGTACAATTTTCTCAAAACAACTTCACTAAAGACACTAAATGCTCTCAAAGTTCATCAAATGAAGTAAGGTTAGTTAACACAGCGTCTAGAAGTCAACAGTGTATGTGCAAAAAATAGCAAAAAGAAGTTCAAAATACAAATCGAAAGCCAAAAAGACACTCTGATTATGAACAATCCTTTTTTTGTCAAAAAACTGATTTAATACACTAAAAAGCCGAATAATAAATACAGGTAAACGTATAAACGTGTGCACAAAGTAGCCACCTAGCGGCAATTCTGCCAAATATATGAATATTTGTCAATTTTGCCAAATATTCATTTATTTTTTAGTTATTCCATGTAAAAAAAATTTTATGATACCATAGATGTCACTTTTTTATCTAGCAAAAATTAAACTAAAAAATACTAAATAAGTTATGAAAGTGTTAATCATTATATTATTTAATGATTATACTGTCAAAAAATTTAAATAATGTTTAAAAAATACGTTTTGAAATTTTTTTCTAAAATAACATAATTTCCATAATTTTTATTTTATCCATTAATTATAATATGTGAAAATCAAAAATTAAATAAAAAGTCACATAATCTAAAGTAATTGCGATAAAATTCTAAATTTTAACACATTTTTTAACCCGTTGACTGTTGCTGACATATATATGCGCAAAACTAAGATTAGTCAAAATGACGCATATATGCGCAATTTAAAAAATGTTATTAAAACATTCTTAAATATTCCTGCAACCGGTTGCTCGGAGGTTTGCGAGGTCGCTGATTACGAATATGATATTCGTTTTCCAAAACGCAAAATGGCGGATCCAATATGGCGGACGACAAAATAAAAAAACTGGATAAGTGCGAGTTGCATTCGCACTGAATTGGCGGTTTCCGTACGCAAATAAAAGAACAATACTTGTGATATTGTAACAACAATTAGTAGACTTTTTTTTTACTTTTGTGTTATTTTGGCAAGTTTTTCAACACTAAGTTAAAAATAAATAACAAAGAAAAATTGAAGTATTACATAGTTTATATTATAAGCAATAAGCCCAGAGGAAACAATTTGGGAACAAATTTTAAAAATTGGTTCCTCTACTTATTGCTTATAATATAAAACATCCAATGCTTCAATTTTTCTTCACTATTACCATTATTACATAACAAGTTCTATATATTTGTCATGTAATATTCGCGTTAAAATACACCAGTATGCCATATTGTAGCTCTCCTTGTTGAATAGTTTACAAGTTAAGGAAGGGGTAATAATAATTTTTTATGCATTTATGGCCAAAAATCTTGTTATTTCCTTGACAACGATACGATCATCACCTCCAATTACATTCTCTATATTTTCCTGTAATCTACGTGTAAAAATACATATCTGTACCAAATTTGAGCTCTTTAGGTCAAATAGTTTAGTCGCTAGGGGGCACGATTTAGCGCTACGGACGTCAGAGTCTTACCAATAGGGTTCCGTTAGTACTCCGTAGGTGTACGGAACACTAAATATTGATTGGATTGACTTGAAACTGACTAATCAGGGATTTTTGAGGTCGCTGATTACGAATGTGACATTAGTTTTTAAAATTCAAAATGGCGGATCCAATATGGCGAAAATTTTTTTAAATTAATTGAATTTGTTTGAAAGTGGTTAGTTGTGGGTTTCTTAGGCATCTAATTACGAATGCTACATAAGTATGATAACTTTTGGTAAAATCAAATGTGGTTAAATACCCTGACATCAGCTAGTGAATTCAATTTTTATAGTTTATTACATTTCTTTAATGCACGATCCTAGAATATACTGCCATAGGAATTTACATTTCACATTTTTCTTAATATTTTAAGTTTATATATATTTTAAAAATTTTTTATATTTTTGAATTTATTTGCCATATACAAACGTGTCGTCGTTTGCAAGTACGTAATACTAAGACCCCCAAGTAGCTTTCGAACAAATTCAATTAATTTTTTATTTTGTATCCGCCATTTAAAATTTTGAAAAACTAATGTCAGATTCGTAATCAGCAACCCTGAGAACTCCCGAGTAACTTGCTTCAAGCGAATTCTTTCAATTTTGAAAACAATGCCGCCATATTGGATCCGCCATTTTGAATTTAAAAGAGCTGATATCAGATTCGTAATCAGCGACCCCGAAAACCTTAAGATACTAAGTTTCATAAAAATCCATTGAAATAAATTATATTTATTAACCAGAAAAAATAAAACTAGTTCATTCTATGAACATTTCTAAATTTTTGTGAAAAATAAAAATATTGATTAACTTTATACAAATTGATAGACTATATACTTTATGTACATAAATCGATTTGTTTACAAGCCAGAAATACGATTTTAATAAGCATTAATGAAAATTTTGATAGAGACAAAAGATCTTTCAAAAAATACAAAAACCGATTTTTTTGAAATAAAAAACAGGTAACAAAGTGTTTGTTGATATTTTTGAAAATCCTTCGGTCTGATTTTAGATATAATTCTAGGTATAACAAAACGAGTCAAACGCCCGATTTTCTCAAATATTAAATCATTTTTATAGTTAACCTATGTGAAAAAGTTCTCGAAATAATTTTTTTAACAAATGTAATTTTTTATGGATCAAGTCGTTTGTGGCTTCTAGGGGTAAAAAATTTATCGGATTCGCTTAAAACTTGTTACTCTGGGGTTTGTGGGGCCGCTAATTACAAATCTGATGTCAGTTTTTTAAAATTCAAAATGGCGGATCCAATATGTTGGACAACTTTTTAAAAAAATGATTTTCCTAATCAATTGCCGAGATCAAGCTGGATATTCTCAAAAGGGAAGGTTGGCACCTAGATTAACAACCTATTAGAGTCCTGTTCTTCTCCAGAAGTCCAGTATTTCCTCTATAGATAGGTTGCTCACCTGCATAGGGTGTATAATTGCTTGACCCCAGCTGGAAAGTCTGATCCTAGCTAACGCCGGGCATTCAAATAATATGTGAGACGACGTCTCGTCACTCGTCTCACACAGTCTACATAGTATAGATGAGGCATTTTACGTGTAATGTCCTAAGTTGAAATTTCAACTTCTTGAGAAAAATTGAAACTCGGGGAATTTGTTGTTCTATCAAGTAAAAATGTGCCCCAACAAATATTTTTGACTTTTTCGAAAATTTAAAGGGGGTAGAGGGGGGCCAATTTGACCAATTTTGCTAACACCGGCTACTTTGTGAATTTTTTTTAACATACTTTTAATGGGAAAATTTTTTTAGAATATGTTTCGGAAAGGTTTTTTCGTCCTATTTTCAATGGTGAATTTTATTTATTAATATTTTTAAAATTTATCCCAATTTTTGATAATTACTATTTCAATTTCAATTTTCCAAAAAAGGGTCCGTTTTATTTAAAAATAAATTATTGCAAACGAAAGCTGAGGTTTTTTCCTATGTGCATGTAATTTTCAGAATGCCCTTTTTTTGTTTTTGAGTTATTAAATTTCAAAGAATAAATTGCTGCGTCGCGGGCACCACGAATCACGATGGGTACCACGCGGCTCAGTGCCACCGCGACGCAGCACGCAGCAATTTATTCTTTGAAATTTAATAACTCAAAAACAAAAAAAGGGCATTCTGAAAATTTACATGCGCATAGGAAAAAACCTCAGCTTTCGTTTGCAATAATTTATTTTTAAATAAAACGGACCCTTTTTTGGGAAATTGAAATATTAATTATCAAAAATTTGGATAAATTTTAAAAATATTAATAAATAAAATTCACCATTGAAAAGAGGACGAAAAAACCTTTCCGAAACATAATCTAACAAATTTTTCCTATTAAAAGTATGTTAAAAAAAATTCACAAAGTAGATAGCCGGTGTTAGCAAAATTGGTCAAATTGGCCCCCCTCTACCCCCTTCAAATTTTCGAAAAAGTCAAAAATATTTGTTGGGGCACATTTCTACTTGGTAGAACAACAAATTCCTAGAGTTACAATTTTTTTCAAGAAGTTGAAATTTCAACTTAGGACATTACACGTAAAATGCCTCAGATGAGACTTTATTTCCTATTTTATTCTGATGATAATTCAAAAGCCTGTGTTCTGTAAAGAGTTTAACCAGACACGGCATTAATGCCACTGCTGGTTGAGGACCTAAAAATACGGTTTCAGAACCTATTTTTGCCAAAACGTCGACCCATTCATTGCCCTGGATTTCCGAGTGACCCAGCTTGGTGTGTTTACCACTTAACTTCCACTTTCCCTTCGCGTTTAGCCTGCACATAGTAAGGGTCGCCTTTTTCACCGCAGCAATATATATAGGTACTTCGGACAGTATGAATTCCAACGCCGCTGTAACCGTGGTCCTCACTGTCCTTGTAATACCTCTAAAAACCATTGCTTGGAGTTGGTTTAGTTTCTCTTTGACTGTGATCAGTTGAGTTATTATTATTTTTTTTTATTTATTGGTTTATACACCTGTCTTCAGCCTTACATACTTGGCTATACAAGTGTTTTCTTACAATTTCATGTTTTCACAAATTTTTTTTCTTATATACACAATTCTTAATACTAAGTTTGCGCCTACAGAACGTCTTTCGAAAATTAGGAGCACTCGCATTAGCCTGGACTACCCGTCTAATGGATTTTCTCGACAGAGGAGAGGGAAACTGTAGAAAACCTTCTCCTGAGTACAACCGGTTTATCGACAGACGAGTTCTAATGGTGTGTACCGGACAATAATCGACAGTGCACATCATTATACCTCGACGTCAAACCTCCCGCTCAGATTATCTCACATGCCGGAAAAATCCAAGCCAAATGGGCGCGAACCAAGTACCCTTGGTCCTAGAACGTCCGCCAAGCGAGGCATCTTATCCGACCGAGCTAATCTGTTGGTTTGATCAGTTGAGTTCTAGGCCACCAAACTACTACCGCGTGAAGAAACCTGGGTTTTAAAATCATCTGATAGAGCCAGTTAACCATATTGGGTCTTAGTACCCACGATGACCCTATCGTCATACTACACGCCCAGAACGCAGTACAAAATTTCCTATACTGATATTCGAAATGTTCTTTCAAACTCAGCTTTTTATCCAGGATTACTCTTAAGGGGGTCCCATAGTCGATTGGATTTTTGCATTGAGCTTCAAAGGGAAATTCGCATCGACTTTGACACCGCCTTAAGTATTTAGCCGATCCGGAAAAAATCTCTTTTTCATAAAATACCGGCTTCTTTAAGGGGATCCCACTTATCGACAATACAGATCTAAATTGATAAAAAGAACTGCAACCGCCTTTTCTTGAAAAATATAAAATACCATGCCATATCCATTCGGGAATCTCATTTTATATCAAAAATACACAGGATGAATATTTCTTTTTTTGCAATTGTTACAAAAAAATAAAGGTTTTTAAATTTTAAATTTCCTTACAAACAACAAAACAAACTTAAGTTTTACTTGGAAAATTAAATATATCTGCAAAATTGTCTTATTTTATATATTTTTCACCATTAATCAATTTTCTCTTGCAAACAAGACATTATATTAAATTGTTTTTAATTTAAAATTAAAAATAATCAACAATTTATCATTTCTGGTACATTTGGCGCCATCTATTGGTTCCATTGCAAAATAATGTACCACCAAACAGCTGTTAAATGTGGTTATGGTGGTTTGGACTATTGGAAACTGCTCATATTTAATTTTTGAAAAATAATTTTTTCTAATAATTACAACAAATAAAATATTCATCCTATGTATTTATGATAGAAAATGAGTTTCCAAAATTGATAGGGCATAATATTATACAATTTTCAAGAAAAGGCGGTTGCAGAGTTTTTATCAATTTAGATCTGCATTGTTGATATGTGGGATCCCCTTAAGCTCGGTATCTTGTATTTCCTAGTGAAAACTACTATATTCGTTTTTTCTGGGTTCACAGAAAGTCCAGTCTGACTACACCAATTCTTGACAATCTTGAGTACAACCAAGAGCAATACACACTCTCAAAATTTTACACAGGGGTAATATAATACAATCCAATCCTATTTGTAAAAGGACCGGATATATAGCGTCCCCCTTGAGGCCTTAAACGGTTTGAAAGAGCCTATTGCCCAATCAATACCTTTCAGAGTCACAACTCTGGCTGCTAGTTTTCAGTGTTCTCGGTTTCTTCGGGCCCTATTTGGACCGTCGCCAAAGTCATGAATCGGTCTTTCTTTAAAGTCCAGGAAATTAGTTTCCATCTGATACTTTAAGCAGTCCTTTTTATCCTGAGCATATTAACCATTAGATAACCTAATGGTAGATAGTTTTTCCAAAGGGTCTTTAGCCAGAACCTTATGGGATTGATGGTTCTGGTACTCTTTCGACGCCTTCGCAAAAACTCCTCCAGCTAGCACCCCGTGCTTTCTGTACCTCGTTCTTATAAGAATTACAAGCTGCATGGTAAGCATCCCATGCTTGTTGATTTTTACGTTTCTTGGCTTTATTAAAAAGCTTTCTTATTGTTTGCCTGTGTCCCTCCAAACAGGAGCTCCACCACCTATTACTCCTGTTGGTGTCCACCTTTTTGGCTACACAGTTTCTCTCAAAAGAGCTGACAACCGAATCTCGCAGATATTTCGCTGCGAGTTCTAACTCTTCGTGCGTACTCCTAGGGTCACGTCTCCACATATGTTCCCGATCTTTCAATTCCAGTCTGAATGTGATAAGTCTGTGGTCCGAGAGTGAATCTTCGTCAGATACTCTCCAGTCCCTCACACCACCCCACACAGATTTGGAGCAGATCGTAATATCCAAGACCTCCTTCCTATTAACAGTAACGAAGGTTGGCTCATTACCCTGATTTAAAATTTCAAAATCTGTACCATTAAAAAAATTTAATAGATTTCTGCCTTTGTCGTTAATGTCAGTGTTACCCCAAACTACGTGATGCGCATTGGCATCGCAACCTATTATCAAAGGGAGACTCTGCTGTCGACAAAATTCCACCAACTTTTCCACCTCTCTTGGTGGCGCAGGTTCTCCCTCCGATCCCGGAAAATAAGCGAAAGCTACTACAATCTCCTTTTAATTTTCGTTCGTCTCTGAATACTTAGCTTTCACGATAGCCAAGCCTCTAGTTGTCAATTCCAATAAAGGGAAAGCGTCTAGACCTTTGTAGATCAGACACGCCCTTGGAATCGGTTCATGTAGTGAGCAAACTAGCTCTCCACATCCATTTAGACTTCTGAATCTCCTCTTGAAAACCTAAGGTTCTTGAACAAAGGCTAAAGATGTCTGCATCTTTGTCAAGCTCTTGTCTAAAATCGCTGAAGCGCCTTTACAATGGTGCAAATTGATCTGCGTACAATGAATCTTGGAAGCAGCAATTTTAAAGCTGATTCACGGTCTCCTCAGACGCGTCCCCCCTGCGCACTTTGCTCGGTAGCTGCGTCTGTCCCTGGCCTCGGCACTCTTAGAGTGATTTGGCCTAGTCCAAAGCGCACTTTGTACCGCCAAGCCTGGAGAGCTCCTATGTCGCTCTCCGGTAGTCCAAGCGCGAGAGTCCAGCCCATAGCCGAATCCTAGGGGGGCTATTCTCTAATTTCACTTCACTTTCACTTCATTTTTACTCCACTTTCACTCCACTTTCACTACGCTTTCACTTCACTTTCACTTTTACCTCACTTTAATCCACGTTAACTTTATTTTCATTCTACATAATTTACACTTTCACTAAACTGAAGTGAAAGTGAAGTGAAAGTTGAGTAAAAGTTAAGTGAAGTTACAAAATAGCACCTCTGGTCCGTCCTTTCCTCGCCGCACGAATACACCCTCCAATTGGATGTATTATCCACCTCGGTGTTTTGTCTCCTGAAGTTTCGAAAAATTAAGGCCTGGTTTACCCTTGGACCGGGTACCCAGGCACACATTTCAATTAAATTCCAACGAAAAACAATCAAATAAAATCGACGCCTCCCGTTCATATAATGCTTATTAAAAAACGAATGCAATTTAATATTAATAGGAAGATTTAGGGTTACATTTATTGTTCTGTCAATAGCAATTGTTTTGCACACAATTTTGAATAAGCATTTTATTGCTTTCAGTTTTATTCTGTCAGTAGCAATTGTTTTGCACACAATTTTCAATAAGCATTATATGAACGGGAAGCGTCGAAATTTTATAGTTTTATAGTTTTTTTATTTATAACTTTTTAGTGACAATAAAATTGTCACTAAAAAAAGATTTTTAATGAAAATAAGAGTTCAAAAATTGAATGTCAAATTTGGAGGAAAGACAAACCATTGTACACATATCCTTCAAATTCAGAAATTTTTAATATACGGAAATTGCATCACCTTCCAATGAGAGACTTTAAAATCTGTCTAATTACAGCAATACTACAAAAAGATGTAAAGCTGCAATTATCATTTACAGAAAGTAAATCACAAAAAGTGTATGTTGTTCCTCTACTTCATTGAATACAATAATACAAAATAGATATGCAAATATATTATATAAAACACGCCTTCCGTTCTCGATATATCAATATCTTTATTTTTTACGGACGTAATAAATTATTATTGATGCGTTTGAACTATAAATATTGGTTCATATAAATGTAGGTTTCTTCTAAAAAAACATAATAAATTGTTAATTTGCATTTTGGATGAAAATATTAATAAATACTGAAAATACACATTCAAACTAAAACCTTTAATGTAAGATAAAAATACTTATATCATTGTTAAAACAATAATTGCATAAACTGCATTAAGGGGTCGACGAACATGTAGTTCATAAAATATATTAGTATTAGTAATTCTTAATAAAAACGATTAAATTTTTTGAGTAATAGTTACATTCGTACAATATAATTTTTTAATGAATATTCCCACATAGCACAAAACTTACAGGAAGTTTTCCGTGGCAACCTTCGGAAGTTACCCTTGGTAACTTCCTGGAAATTTTCAGGAAATACAATAATGTCCGTAGGTTATAAGCTTCCCATGGAAACTCCCTGGTAAATTCCTGGAAGCTTCACATAGAAACTTCCCTTGGAAGTTTCCTGGAAATTTTCAGTGGAAACTTCTCGGATGCTGCCAAATTAAGTTTCCTGGAAGTAACCAGGAAGTTTCCAAAAATTATTTAAAAAATTTTTTAGTGAAATTATTATTTAAAAAGGTTTAAAAAAATTTAAACGATTCAAATTTTGCATTCTTTTAAAATAAAAAAGTGGGTTTAATTTAAAAAATGATTTTTACAAATACAACAAACATGAGGGTAAGGCCGACTCGAACCACCATAGGCCTCAAAAGTGTGCTGCTGGGATAGCGCTTTATATGCTCAACCAACTTGACACTTGATATTACAGGGTTTATTCATACATTATTGTAATTCATTATATCTTTGAGGAAACTAATTTCTACTTAAGATAAATTATTTTGAATTAAATTCTACGATACTTCGATAATTCGAACATTTTTCAATTAAATAACAAATTCAAAAATTGAATTAATATTTTATTTCACCTAAATTCGTTGCGGCCTACTTTTAGAAAAATCTCATAATTTGTACAAATAACACAGGCACACAAAAAAAGTTGTCTGTTTATTGAACCAGACATACATATCTTATCGTATTTTTGCCCTCTGAAAACAAATCTGAAGTCAGAATTGCTCCATCACCCTCTGTTTTTTTTAATCGAGAAAACTACCCTTAACTTCAAAGTTTAAAGTAAAAATAATTGAATAAAAGATTTCTCTTCAAAACAAAACTATAAAATCTACATCTGCTACAAGTCAGAAACAATGTCAACATTGCTTAATCACTCTTAGTTTTTTTTAAATCGAAAAAACTACCCCTAAAATGTAAAAATTGAAACTTTATAATAGTAAAGGTTACAACCCACATTGTTTTTCAAAACAAAACAATAATTTTCTATGCTTCTTTTTTAACAACTCAAAAGCAATTTCAAAATTGCAGTATCACCATCCGTCCTTTTAAATCCAACAAACTACCCCTAATATGTAAAAATGCAAACTTTACAGTATTAAAGGTGAAACCCATATTGTTTTTCAAAATAGAACAATAAATTTATGTACTTCTCTTTCAACAACTGAAAAGCAATGTCAAAATTGACCCATCACCCTCTATTTCTTTTAAATTGAAATAAATAACCTTACACTACCGGTCAAAATTGAGAGACCATCCATTTTCAGACGAATGAAATCGTTTCAAAACATAAAATTTATGGAAACTAAAATTTTTTTCTTTTTATATTTTGAAAAATGATAAAATTTTGAAAAGAACAAGATATTTTAGAAGTCATTTAGCCAATATTTAATTTAGATATTTTTAAAAAATCGTCATTTTCAATGTTTTACAAAAATTTGAATAACTTCAAAAATAATGAACGCTTTTAATTGATCCTGGACTTATTTTAAAGGTCATTTACTACACTACAAGACTTACTTATAAGCATTAACGTGTAATTTTTTTCTTAGAAAATGCAAACCGTCAAAGATGAAACAAAAAAATTCAAAAAATTAGAATCAATTTTCCGGTACTAAAAACTATTCTAAAAAATATATAAAACATAATATAATGTAGATTTTTCCAAAGAATATAATTAAAAAAATATGTTTGAATTTTAAACATTATTTCTATTGAAAAGATTGTTCCAAATTTTTAGAATTTTTTTGTTCCATCTTTGACGGTTTGCATTTTCTAAGAAAAAAAATTACACGTTAATGCTTATAAGTAAGTCTTGTAGTGTAGTAAATGACCTTTTAAATAAGTCCAGGATCAATTAAAAGCGTTCATTATTTTTGAAGTTATTCAAATTTTTTTAAACATTGAAAATGACGATTTTTTAAAAATATCTAAATTAAATATGGGCTAAATGACTTCTAAAATATCTTGTTCTTTTCAAAATTTTATCATCTTTCAAAATATAAAAAGAAAAAAATTTAGTTTCTATAAATTTTATGTTATGAAACGTTTTTCAATCGCCTGAAAATGGGTGGTCTCTCAATTTGGACCGGTTGTGTAAATGTACAAAATGTGTGAGCGTGTGTCACCGATTATTGTGGACATATTTTCTCTTTCACGCTTTGACGGATTTTGATAACATTTTGTGGTCTATTACGGTCATAAATATTTAGAATCAGACAGAAAAGTTATTAAAAAAATTTATAAAAATTTTTTTTAGTAATTTTTAAATTTTTGAAAAAATTGATTTTTTTGTTTTTTTAAATATTTTTTTTTATCAAAATGTGCATTAATTCTTGTCAAAGTTGTATTTTTGGCATGAAAATAAAATCGATTTATGTCTATAAAGAAGGGGCCGCCACCGACACCATACGATACGAAAATCAGCATCGTGTCGACGCCCGACACGATGCATCGTGTCGAGAAAAGTATCGTGTTGCGACACGATACGAAATTAACGTGTTGCACATGTTATATTAAAAAATGCTTTTTATCAGCACATGACGCATATACGGCCATCTTGGAAAACCTAAAATATATATATTTTAAGTTGCGCAGTGTACTACCACCACACTTGGACATGCGCAGTAGTCTAATTTAGTATTAATTGATGCGCAGTAGTGTAATTTGGTATTTATTGCTGCTCAGTAGTGTAATTAAGTATTGATTGATGCGCAGTAGTCTACTTTAGTATGAATTGATGCGCAGTAGTGTAATTTGGTATTTATTGCCGCGCAGTAGTCTAATTTAGTATTAATCGATTCCGTGTAGAAATTGCCTTAAGTAAATTTTATTTGTGGTTTGGCCCTGATCAGGATTTACTTATCACAACAATTCTTCAGGCCCTGATCAGGACCTTATCAGGTTCCAGACTACTTCGAAAAAGCCACATTCAATTATTTAAAATTCCTTTTACGTCAGTTTCAACAAAAAAGAAGCAGTTCGAGTGAAAATAAATAATAATTAATTAAAATGAATTCGAAGAAACGATCCAAAATGTTCCAAATTCTGATGAATCTAAAAATATGTTTTTTCTGAATCTTAAGGTACGGATATAATATTCTAATTCTAAACAATAAAAAAATATAACTTGACATTTTGTTGAAAAATTGTAATTAATTAAAAAAATTATTTTTTTCCTTTTTCAAAAAAATTTAGTATGTTTTACAAAATTATTATTTGAAAATAGAAATGATGCAAATAATTTTCTTTTTTTTACTAAAATTTGCATAATTTTCTATATTTCTTTAGAAAAAAAGAGAACAAAATCTGCATAATTTCGATTTGTCAATCATTTTAATTTTTTAACAAAATTTTAGTTTTTTATTGAAAAGAAATAAAATAATTTGTATATTAATATTTACCTTCCATTTTCACATGAAATGACAGAAATAAATTTTACTGCAGATAAAATAAGCTAATTTATTATAAGTATACTTATGAAATACCAAATCAGGTTGCGTATTTTTGAAACACCACTTCTGGACCTGATCAGAAAAAGTGTTTTATTTCCAAATCAGGGCTCTATTTAACCTGATCAGGGCAGGATAACTACCACGTTTCAATTTATACACGAGATGCGCAGTAGTGTAATTTGGTAATAATTGCTGCGCAGTTCATTAAACCTGCATACTGCGCAGTAATAATACAAAAATTACACTATTGCGCAGCACTTAATACTAGATTAGACTACTGCGCAGCAATTAATACTAAATTATGTTACTGCGCAGCAATAAAAACCAAGTTACACTACTGTGCATGTCCAAGAGTAACAGTAGGCTGCTGCGCAGCAGTAAGTACTAATTTGCACTACTGCGCATGTCCAAGTGTAGTGATAGGCTACATGAATAGGAGGGGGGGGGGGGTAAATTAAAAAAATTATCTTATGTAATTTGTATGGATTACCCCCAATATTATTTACTAATTTTGTATAATATGATTGTCCATATGTCATTTAATTGATTCGGCTATTTATGTAATGCGACACGATACGAAAATCTGATCGTGTCGGCATCGTGTCGCGACACGATACTTTTCTCCGTGGCTAAATCGTATCGTGTAGCGACAAGATACCGATACGATACCTTTGCTTCGTGACGGTCCCTGCTATAAAGTATATATTTTATCAATATTTATCAAATAAATTGATATTTTTATTTTTGGAAAAAATAAATATTTTACATTTTTACACTGAGAAAAAAATGCTATTGAATCTATAGCACGCATATTCACATACGTTCAAAAGCAGATGTTATTAATTCAATGTGAAATGTAATTCATTTTATTGCATCGCTATTGTATAAAAGAAGTCATTTTTTGATTTAAAAGCAGTGCTATAAAATAAACTACATATCACATCAAGTTAATAACATCTGGATTTAAACGTATGTAAATATGCGTGCTATACATTCAATAGCATTTTTTTCTTAGTGTAATTTTAATTTTTATTTATTTTTTTTATTTTGCACTTTTAAAAAATTTTATCTTAACTTTTAAAACTAATTATTCTAAAATAAATCAATACTTTTATTGTTCACAAAAAATTGTAGTTTTGTATTTTTTTACTTTACCTTGCTTTTTTGAAAGAACACAAATACAAAAAACATATGCTCCATTAAAAAGTTAATTTTTTTATGTTAAGTTGAAGTTCATCCTCTTTAGTTTTCTTTAATTTCATTTAAAAAATTAAGCTATTTTTAAGTTATGAAAAAGAAGTACATAAATTTCATCAACTAACCGATTATTATTTGACTATTATCAAATAAATATTTACTTAAATCAAATAATTTTTATTTGAATCAATTAAATAGTATTTGCTTCAAATACTGAAATATTTTATTCAAATACAATTTATTTTATTGAAATAAAAATTATTTGATTCAAGTAAATATTTATTTGATAATAGTCAAATAATAATCGGCTATTTGAGTCAAATAAAATTTTTTTCAGTGTACATTTTGAATTTTTACATATTATTATATTATTTTGACAATGCTTTTGAAATGTTGAAAGAAAAATACATAAATTTATTGTTTTGTTTTGAAAAACAATGTGGGTTTTAACCTTTACTATTATAAAGTTTCAATTTTTACATTTTAGGGCTAGTTTTTTCGATTTAAAAAAACCAAGAGTGATTAAGCCAAGGGGAAATTCACTTAAGAAATCACGATTTCCTTGTTTTCAAAGTCAGAAAACATTCAAGAAATTTTAGCAGTCTATAGAAATCATTGGTATTCTCAATCGAAATCGTAGGGAGTCACAGGAGAAATTGTAGAGAGTCTCAACCGAAGTCTATACTCACAGAGTGGTAGGCTCGTTAGCCGAAAACTGCCGTATGAGCCCGAGTGTCCCCGAAGTGTTTATTGACAAATGATCTCGTGTTTTCGTTAAAGATTATGTTTTATGTTTACAATGAAGTATTAATCAATCGTAAGTAGCAAAAAAATTGAAAATATTTTTATAATTTTCATAAAAGAAAGAACGTTAAATTATATTTAAATCTATTACTTTTCTCGATAAACATAAATAAATAAATAATCAGTACTTTTACAACCTCTTATTATCACAATTTTAGATAGACTGTTTAGAAAATGTATAAAAACAATTTCCTTTGTAAAAATATAGCACCTTTGATTTTGAGAAATCACATTTTTAAAAAATTTTTAATATTGAAAAAAATTCATTTGGGTGATTCTCCATGAAACCGACAATTTGGTTATCGTTATTTTTATTATTTTTTTTCCATAAAAATAAAAATCATAATGTAAATTTTAAGTATGATAGTCAAGAATGACATATCTGTTCCGGGCCGGACAAATTGTTTGTAATTTTTGTATTTTTTAAACAAAGTAACTGTTCCCGCATCCATGTAGCATAATTAGTTGCCATAGTTTTGTTATGTTATCAAAATTGATAGTTGAACTGATAGAAATTGTTTTTTTGTTTAGTTCAGGATTTAAAAATCTACATCAGGAAATTTATGCAGTAATTTATGGTAATTTGTAGAAATTTATGGTAATTTATACAGTCATTTATAAAAATTGTGAGGTAATTCATAATATTATTACAAAACATGATTCAAGATTAGAAAGACTAATGCAGGAAATTTATAGTAATTTATAAATTTTTGAGGTACCTAAATAAATTTTTTTGAGTAAATAAAAGAAAATTTTAAAAACTATTTTTTTAAATTTATGGAAATTTATAGGGTAATTTATGGGAATTTATGTTGTAATGTATGAAAATTTATGGAAATATATGTTGTAATTTTATAAATTATTTTAAATCATTTATCGTAATTTATAAACATAATTTAAATGAAAATAAATTCTTGTCAACTTTCAGAAATTTGTACGTTAATTTATTAAAATTTAAAAACTAATTAATGTCACAACTTACTAAAATTATAGTTTAAACAAGGTAACTTTTATTTGTTTAATTTTATTTGGAAACAATTACAAAAATTGTTGTAATGTTGTAATTATACACTTGTTTAAACCACAAGTTTAATGAAAGACAACAAAGGCTTCACCATGACGCAAAATAAATACTGTTTTTTAAAATAAATTATTAGCAATTTTTAATCGGTTTCATATTCCTGTCTTTTATATTCACTGAAATAATACGACTATACATTATTAGCTAAAAAAATTTTTTTTTATTTATTATAAAATATGTGAAGGCTTGACCATGACGATTCTGTGATTCCCTGTACAAAGTTGATGCTTAAAACGTAAAAAAATGAAAAAAAGTATAACAATTTTTTTCTATCATAGTGAAACACTATTGAGGGAACTAAATTATTGCTTGTACTAAAGAATACCGAAATTCTGATTTTATTTTTATGAAATATTTCAATTTTTTAAAAAGGCTTCACCATGATGCACAAAACTGGGGACAAGAAATAATATCAGAAAAAAATATTAAAAAATAATTTTTTTACAACCAATTTAATTTTTTCAATTAAATTGGGTTTTCAATTACACACTTAGACATTAACAAAATGTTATCAATCATTTTTTTTATTTGAGAATTGGACTAAAAATATTTTTGTTTTGTAACTGACCCTTGCGACAGGCTTCACCATTACGATTTGGCTCTTAAATTTGCATTTAAGGGGTTACACCACTGTAAATGCCTCAAAAACAAGGTTTTTTCAGGGATTTTTTTTAATGGAAGGAAAGAATATATAGTTATAATGTTTTAGGAAGTTGTTGACTGTATATTCAAGTAAAAAATTACAAATTTTTATTAATAAATATTCCAAAATGTAAATTGAGGAGGTCAATCAAATAACTCGATTTACGCTTGGCTGAAATGTTGTGAAGCCAGTTAGTCGGGTCAAAAGGGAGAAAAATAAAAACTCAAAATTTTGGTTTTTAAAGAACGGCATCTTGTAGATAATAAAAAAATACATCTTTTTTTCAATGAATTTTTTTTGTAGAGCAAATATTTCTCATATTAAAAAATAAAAACCAAAAAATTTGTGTTTAGAAATTTAATTAAGTTTTAAAATGCAAACGGTCTTTTCAGTGCCGGCTTTAGGGTAGTGCGCGCCTGTGCGGTCGCACAGGGGCGCCACGCTGTAGGGGGCGCCGCTACTTTGAAGGCGCTTTTAAGAAAAAATTTTTTATGTTTTTTATTTACTGAGAGAGCATTTACACCTTCGCCTTTGGTAAAAATTTGCAGAACGAAAAATTTTTCATTGAAAAAATATATATGTGTATAAATAATTATAATAAATTGCAATATTTAATTCATTATATTGTTTTTCGTTTGTTAATAATGATATTAAAATTTTCAAAAAAACTGAATTATCCAAAAATTAGACAAAACCTCGCCTTACAAGGGGCGCTTTCAAAATTTCGCACAAGGGCGATAAAACGGCTAAGGCCGGCACTGGGTCTTTTTGCATGCAAAATGTTAATGAATTCGCTCGGAATGTTTTGTACATACTCATTTGGGTCTGCTGAAAAAGAAAAAGTCATAAAACATTTCAAAATTATTTTTTGTTTAATTGTTTTTTATTATAAACAATGACCTGTCAGCAATAAGGTTATCTTATTTTCGATGAGAAAAAGTATCGAGGGAAGTTTTGAGTTGAACAAACTTCCAGTGAGAAAGTTGTTCTATATTATTCGACGAAGTTTTTCTAAAAATTTCAAATAAATTTGTTTAAAAATAACAAAGTTATTCAATTTTTAAAAACTTCCTGCCGCGTCACGCATACGCCACAAGAGACAGCGCCAAGGACAGCTATGTACCAATAAAAAATATTATCTTAATATTTATTACATAATTATAATGTTATATTAGAACTATTGACAAACACTAAAAATGCTATAAAAAATATTGTGAAGAACCTTTAAAGGTTGTTGTAAAATAAAAACATAAGTAGAAACGAAAATAGTATAATTATTGTATTATTTACTGTAATATTAATAATGATAATGTTTATTTAACTAATTACATAAAAAGGGAAAATAAAAAATAATGAAATAACCATGTTTGCATAAAAAAAAATTGTTAAAATAAATTAACAACATAGCTGTTGCTAGTAGATTGCTACCACATTGCCTAAGTTAAGGCGCTGTCTCTTGTGGCGTATGCGTGACGCGGCAGGAAGTTTTTAAAAATTGAATAACTTTGTTATTTTTAAACAAATTTATTTGAAATTTTTAGAAAAACTTCGTTGAATAATATACAGGGTATCCCAGTCGAGGGTGTACATATTAAAGGGGCATAATCAACTGAAAAAACTGAGACGAAAAGTCCTTTGCACTTTTTAAAAATTTTCAGTAGTTTTTCCGTTAATCGCAATTAAAAAATCAAAAACTACGCTTTGCTATTGGACGTAAAAGCTGAGTAAGGCGGTAGGCGGGGCGTATTATTGCAGCGTTTGCTTGCCTCGACGTGTACCATCAGCTCGCGTAGAATAAATTTTTGACGATAATTTCTTGTTTATAATTTTAAACAGTGTTATTTTAACACAAACCTGGTGTTAATTAAACACCCAATAATAATAAGTATTAAATTGACCCACTACGCGCGCTGCTGGTACACGCCCAGGCAAGCAAACGCTGCAATAGTACGCCCCGCCTACCGTCTCACTGAGCTTTTGCGTCCAATGGCAAAGCGTACACGGAAAGAAAAAGTTCACGAATCTCTCGTGAACTAGTATATCACTTTTGGATGGGACACAAAATTCTTCAAAATCTATAAACACAGTTCATCAATATTTCATCAACTCCTTCACTAGAAACGTAGTACGGTTTCTGAACTTTTCGTCAAAGTTGACGAAAAATTCGTGAACTTTTAAAAAATGTTAAAAACAAAAAAAAATAATTTCTAGACACTACTTTTTTGATAGTATTTCACTTAATTTGATAACTTGACGCCTATACGCAACCAACTACACAGAATACACAATTTTATCGCCATTAAAATTCGCAACTCGCTTCACGGGATTCGAACCTAGTACCCTAATAATATTCCTAACAACTAACCGACACGGCTAAATCTATATACACTGACAGTACTCCTGCAAACGACACGATTAGCTTTGTCTGCTGTTGTCTGCTATAAAACTCAGGACCGTGCAAAGTATAAAACGATCCTTGTCGTAACTTCTAATTTATTTTATGAATTATTTGTTTCACAAAAGAAATTAGCACACAAAAATATTCAATGAATAATAAAAACATTGATTCTAAATAATAAATTTAATCAAACAAAGAATTTGTCCGAGTGTAAACACTGATGACACCGACTGAATTATGACAGATGAATTCTTGATCAGCCATATTTGATGCGCATTGCGAACTGCGCATACTACTGAGACTCGCGAGTTCACGACTTTTTCGTCAACTTGTACCTCTACTTTTGACGAACTACTCATCCTTAACACGTTCATCAAAAATTCATTAACTTTGTTTCAGTTTTTCGTTGACGTTCGCCATTTCTAATCAAAAGTGAATGAAAATTTTGAAATTGTGTGTCCCATCCAAAAGTGATATACTAGTTCACGAGAGATTCGTGAACTATTTTTTTCCGTGTAGTTTTCGATTTTTTAATTGAGATTTACGGAAAAACTACTGAAAATTTTTAAAAAGTGCAAAGGACTTTTCGTCTCAGTTTTTTCAGTAGATTATGCCCCTTTAATATGTACACCCTTGACTGGGACACCCTATAGAACAACTTTCTCACTGAAAGTTTGTTCAACTCAAAACTACCCTCGATACTTTTTCTCATCGAAAATAAGATAACCTTATTGCTGACAGGTCATTGTTTATAATAAAAAACAATTAAACAAAAAATAATTTTGAAATGTTTTATGACTTTTTCTTTTTCAGCAGACCCAAATGAGTATGTAAAAAAAATTCCGAGCGAATTCATTAACATTTTGCATGCAAAAAGACCGTTTGCATTTTAAAACTTAATTAAATTTCTAAACACAAATTTTTTGGTTTTTATTTTTTAATATGAGAAATATTTGCTCTACAAAAAAAATTCATTGAAAAAAAGATGTATTTTTTTATTATCTACAAGATGCCGTTCTTTAAAAACCAAAATTTTGAGTTTTTATTTTTCTCCCTTTTGACCCGACTAACTGGCTTCACAACATTTCAGCCAAGCGTAAATCGAGTTATTTGATTGACCTCCTCAATTTCAGTCTAGAATCAAATAAAAAAATTTTTCTTAATCTACATGAGAATAGCTACAGAAGTACGTAGGGGATTTCAAAAATATTGATTTTTGTGTAATTGGCAAGCATTTGAAGAAAAAACTCATTTTTTGAGCAAAGAAAACGGCACTTAATTGTTTATAACAATTGTGTAAATTAACTTATCCAAAAACCCCTACGTATTTCTGTTTAAAATTTAATTTTAAAAATGTAATAAAAAAAACCCGATTAAAAATATTGAAAATTGTTTGAGTTATACTGCTTGCAGATTTCAAAAACTGTGTTTTGAGAAAAACGCGTTAAAAGAGCAACACCACTACAGCGGGCTATAAGAAGCATTTCTTTAATAATTTTTTTTTAATGTAAGGAAAGGAAATATAGTAAAAATATTTTAAGTAGTTATTAACTTACATATTCAACTTAAAAATTACAAATTTTAATTAATAAATATTCGAAAATGTCCGCACTGGAGCCATTTTTTTAATGCATGTTTTATGTAAGTTAAAATTCTTCTCCGGTAAAAAAGCTTGAAATTTCAATGAAATCGATTTCAGGCATGTAAAAATCCTTTTCTTCCTTATTCTAGAAAGTTCAAACAATTTTTTAAGCTAATAAAAAAATTAAAATTTTTTTTAAATGTCTACAGTGGTGTAACCCCTTAAAAAACATTTAATCTTAGAAATTAAAGTGGCTATAGATTTTTGTTTGTAATCACCAGAGTTACTTTTTTACGTTGGATTCATTATTATATGTGCAATCTGTTTCTTAAAAAACACTAGGGACATGAAATTGTCGGTTTCGTGGAGAATGACCCATTTATATAAATCTTTTTTTAATCTTAATTTCAAATTTACTTAAAAGAGCAGTAAATGGTTCATTTTTATTTTGTAGCAAATAATTTTTATTAATTCAATTCTTAACGTTTATTCTAATGACAATTAATATTCAATAAGTTATGAAAAATTAAAATCACCAAACATTGTTTATTTAAATGTGAATTTTTTTGTGATTTCCAAAAACTGATTTTTACCTAGCTCATGCTCATCCGAAGCTACATTTCGATATATTGCGCGCGAGTATGTAAGCAGTCACCGGCAGTCCCTAGAAATCGCAGGTAGTCGCGTAGAAATCTCAAAAAGTTTTAAAAATCAATATGAAAATCTTACAACAACTGCTACTAGCGATTTCTGACTTCTCTAGTGAATTTCCCCTCGGATTAAGCAGTGTTGACATTGTTTCTGACTTGTTGTAGCAGAAGTAGATTTTATTGTTTTGTTTTGAAGAGAAATCTTTTATTCAATTTTTTTTACTTTAAACTTTGAAGTTAAGGGTAGTTTTCTCGATTAAAAAAACAGAGGGTGATGGAGCAATTCTGACATCAGATTTGTTTTTAGCGGGCAAAAAAACGATAAGATATGTATGTCTGGTTCAATAAACAGACAACTTTTTTGTGTGCCTGTGTTATTTAACAATTTTTTTCATATTCTTATTAAAAACTACGTGTGAAAACAAAAATTTTCGTTGTGAAATTTGATCAATTTTTGTCGAGTTATGAGCATTTGAAAATAAAATTTACGTAAAAAACGTGATACTTCAAAAATCTGTATCTCATAAGTCGCTTTATAAAAAAATTTGAAAAAATCATGGTAACATACTGATGTGGTACTTGAAAACAATAATAGTAAGGAATTCTAAGTATTTATATATTTGTAATTTTTATTAAATTTAAATATAAATTAATAGTGTATTATAAATTTACTTCTTGATCATTCGTTAATTTATGTACTTATTCATAAAAGAATTCTTAATATGTAAATGACTTTATTAACCTCTAAGAAAATTTTTAAATATATTTAAGTTATGAATCTGACGATTTATCACCAAGAATAACAATAAATACTTTTTATTAATCAAACATACTATTAATTCCTACATTCGAAATAGAAAACATAACCCCAAACTGGATTATTGTTTTCTTTATTTTTAATTAACCTGACAGAAGAGTCTTATCAATTTTAAATAGAAACTTAACTTTTACAATTAAACTATTAGTGATTTTTTACTCATAATTTAGATTTAGAGAGATAATTTTTATAAACTAATAATATGTATAAATATAATTCCACAAGTTTAACAAGTATGTTGTAAAAATTAAATTAGAGTTTGGGTTAACCATCTTTTTTACTTCAATATCTTTTATATTTAAGTAAGAATTAACGTTTTTTAATTACATATATTTTCATCTGTTGAGTAAACATTAATTTATTGTTTTGACATAACCTAAAATGGTCAACTTTTACTTATTTCAAAAGCGATAAAACCGAAATAATACATCGTTTTTTTAGATTTTTTCTTAATGACTAGGAAAGTTTTTAAATGTATTATTCCTGTATCCTGTAAAATCATGAAATTGTGACTTAAGTCATTTCGTCTTTCCACCCTTCATATAAGAATAACTTTTTGATTCACGAGATAAAGTTTTGGCAGGTGAGGTTATGTCCATTCTAACACGCGAGCAGAATGCGAGGAAGGCGCTAGAGTACAAAGTGTTTCAAATGCTCTTAGCACCACTCTTGCACAATGGAACGCGAGAGTGGCACCATGCTAGCGCCACCAAATTTTTCTACTAGGGATATTATGCCCCATATATATACAGTAGGAAAAGATATACGTCAGTCACCGCCCATGAGTGCGAGTGAGGCAGACTTATGCGATTCCCATACTTTCCTACACTGAAAAAATTTTGTGTGGCTGCCGCATGTGTGGTGATGGCGCTACATTATCTTGCCTCGAGTGCTCTGCCCTTCGGTTTTCGGATGCGTCAACAAATCTCGAGAGCAGGTAGCCTTCCCGAATAGACGGAAGGCTGTCATACCGATATTTCGAGATTGGTGCAACCTCGTACCAGTGTTGTAGGCTTCTCTCGCGGTGAGGTAGTGTTCCCTCGAGAGCTAATCTCCCTTACGAAATCGGGATAGTACTTACCATCTGATTTGTGTGATTTGTGTTATATATGTATATATATATATATATAGTACGGTCACGCTAATCCGACATTTGCTTTGCACGAAAATGTCGAATTAGCGATTTGTCCGGATTACCGAGTACTTAAACAAACCTCTGTAGTTCGGACAAATTTTTCAACATATACTCTGTAATTCGACATTTAGACATTAAGGTATTCCGTCGCGCCCCCCACTTATCTTAGGTGGGGGGAAAACGGTCATCTTCATCGATGTCGGATTACAAGGAGTGTCGGATTAACCAGGTGTCGGATTAGCGCGACCTAGGGTTTTTTTAGTTGGACATGTACTCTTTTTACACCTTGCGGGTTTTTGCGGGCGGTTTTTTTTAAATGCCCAGCTTTTGTACGGCTTTTTTACTCTTTGACTTAACTATAGTACTTCAGCTATTATATACACTCTTTATACAAATTAAGGGTACGGTCCCATGATGCCCTGTTAAAAATTCCTGTAAAGTATCTTATACAGGATCCTGTTCCACGAATATTCGTAAGATCCTTTGCAAGTTCGTACATAAGAACGCAATAGCGTTCTTATGTACCTAGGGTTCCCTAATGAACCTTAATAAGATCAAGCGTGTTATCCTTTGTACCGAAACAAACAACAACATAGCATTCTGGACAGTTTCCTTTGTAAAATCATTTGCAAGATCTTGCATTATCAATCTGGTAGTAAAAAACTCAACTTAAAATCCCCGTACATGATCCTCTAGGGATCCTGTGCAGGTTCCGATGCAGGAACTTTAGCTATTAAAGTTTCATGTAAAGGTTTCTGTACCGGAACACTTGTACACAGAAAAAAAGTAGTATAAATTTTGTTGCGGGTAATTTTAACCAATGCTAACTCACATAGACAGTGGCGCCCTCATCTAGGTGAAATTTTGTTGCAGTGAATTTTTACCCCAAAATCAGGTTAAAATTTATACTTTGTTGTATAAGAAACTTTGTAGAGGTTCCTGTACAGGAACCTTTGCAGTTTTGTAAACTGCAGGTACTTAAGTGTAAATGATCCTGTAAGGGACCCGTAAAAGGTCCTATACGGTTTCTTCAATTAATTAATTTATATTTTTAACTCCTGCGCAGTAGTTTTCTATGAGTTTTTCGAATGCGCAAACCATTTTTTTGTCTAACAGTGTTATACGGGCCTAACATATTAAAGTATAAAGTTTATGTCTGTCAAATGCTGCGTAACACAAAAAAACATGTAAAACTTAACATTTAGAAAATTAAAAAGTTTCCTGTAGAGGATTCTGCAAGTGTTCCTGTACAGTACCCTTGCAGGAACATTTAATAGCTAAAGTTCCTACATCAGAACCTGCACAGGATCCCTAGAGGATCATGTACGGGGATTTTAAGCTGAGTTTTTTACTTCCAGATTATTGTTAATGCAAGATTTTACAAATGATTTTACAAAGGAAACTGCCCAAGATGCTATATGTTGTTGTTTGTTTCGGTACAAAGGATAACACGCTTGATCTTATTAAGGTTCATTAGGGAACACTGGGCAGTAGCGTTCTTATATACGAACTTGCAAAGGATCTTACGAATATTTCTGGAATAGGATCCTGTATAAGATCCTTCGCAAGGATTTTTAACAGGGTGAGCAGAAAACAGAATGCAAAGCAAAATTTCGTGAGTGCAAGAGAGATAGTCAGATATCACTATCCTTTCGACTCTCACGAAATTCTGCTTTGCTTAAGTATGATGCACCTTAAGGCGGTGTCAAAGTCGATTGGATTTTTGCATTGAGCTTCAATGGGAAAATCACATCGACATTGACATCCCCTTAAAAACGTGTGTCTTAAAAGAGTTACAAAGGGACCTAAATAAAGACATTTTCTTCGTGTTAGATTCGTCCCGTATTTTTAAAAGTGTACTATTTCTGACTGATTTTAAATTAAAAGTATTGTTAATAAGAAAATATAATTGTGTTTATATTATTTGAATAAAAGACATAGATTCAAATCTCCTACTTTTGTACTCTTTATTTATAATCGTTTTTCTTCTTTTTGGTTAATAATGTCCTCCTTTTCTTGAATATCGTCTGGTAACCCTAGCGGGACCGTAATATGTAAATGTATATATATATATATATATATATATATATATATATATATATATATATATATATATATATATATATATATATCTACCTATATTACAAAAAGATATCGCCGCCGCCGTCGCCGCTGTTTCAAGATTCTGTAAGGGCGCCCTATCCCAAAGGGGCCCTCAAAACTTATGTCAAAATTGACCTATTTTTTGACCTATAGGTCAAAAAGAGGATAAATGACGGCCTCACATTACGTTAAAATCTATGTCAAAATTGACCAATTTTTTTACCTATAGGTCAAAAGGAGGATAAATGACGGCCTAACATTACGTTAAAATCTATGTCAAAATTGACCTATTTTTTTTACCTATAGGTCAAAAAGAGGATAAATAATGGCCTCACATTACGTTATCTAATTTGACCTATTTTTTTACCTATAGGTCAAAAAGAGGATAAATAACGGCCTCATATTAGGTTAAAATCTATGTTTAATTTGACCTATTTTTTTACCTATAAATTAAAAAGTGGTCTCCATGTGGGCATTTGCATTACGTCAAAATTCATGTTTAATTTTACCTATTTTTTGAGCTACTGGTTTTAAAAAGGGCCTTAATGTGGGCCATTACATTACCTGTTTTTTACCTACAGGTCAGAGCTTGCCCCCTCAAAGAGGAGCGTCAAATCGCCTGTGGCAAAGACAAATTTTTTACTTGAAGGCTGTTACGTTACTACGAAATTGATGACAAAGATGGAAAAATGCGATCTTATGACATTAGCCAATCTGAAATTTTAAATTGTCATATGTAATGAAAATGAATAGAAATATTTTTAATTTGGTTTTTAGCCAAATTCTTTAAAATTCAAGTATACTTATGTATACTCAAAAAAACTCAATTTTTGAATTTAAAAATTAATTTTTTAATTAAAGTTTTAAAGAATTTGGCTAAAAACCAAATTTAAAAAGATGTTAAATAATCTTTCCTATATAATATAATAATTAAAATTTTCAGATTTGCCAAAATCATAAAATCCTCAAAAGGTTAATAATACTAAAAACTAAGTACGAATTTTAAATAAAAAATCACGAGGGGTTGGCGCGCGAAGCGCGCAGGGGGGCGGAGCCCCCCTAGTATATATATATATATATATATATATATATATATATATATATATATATATATATATATATATAAGTAAAGTTGTTCACGGCCTAATTTGAATTATTGCAAACCGTCAATAATGTCTGAATAAATCCACTCGCAAGTACTCCCAAGTGAGAATTTATTGTTGCTGATATGTAAATTAATTGTATCTCTTTTTGTGTGGTATATAATAAGCCCTAACGATATATGTTAGATAAGCCGCTGCTGATGGCAAATAAGCAACGAATAAGTTTTTCGTTCTGATGATTGCGGCATTCAAAATTAATCACAGAATGGTCAATATTATAGAGAAAATTTTTTAAATTATGTGACGCTTAAATTTTTTTCTTAACTTCAATATTCATACACATTATTAATTTTATTAATATATTTATAATAATTATTTTTCTTACTTTTTCTTATTTACTTTTATTATTTCTAATATGAATAATGAGGGAAAAATTAATTAAAAAAAAAGCAGTTTGGAAAAATGTCGATGATGATAAAATATATTGTGTTAAGAATATTGCGGTCTATAGTGCAATAAACTTCCCAGCGGGCACAAAGACAAAAAACGTTCTTTGAACGTCTGTAGAACGTTTAATGTCTACCAATTTAAGTTTTAAGAACGTCCGAACGTTCCAAAAATGTTTCAGAACGTTCGGACATTCTTAGAACGTAAATTGGCAGACATTAAACGTTCTACAGACGTTCAAAGAACGTTTTTTGCCTTTGTGCCCGCTGGGTTATAATTTGTGAATACAGATATAGTTATGTAGACGCTATTTGATGCATGTGTACTTGTAGTTGTTGACCATTACTGTCACGTTTGTGTCTAATTATTCACTCATCTTCCTCGAGGGCAATATACCCACAACTTTATTACATATTTTCATTCGGCAATGGTGTCCTCTAAAAATCGATAAACATTTTTCGCAAAACTTCTTCCAATTATTTTGTTCCTTAAATTTTTGTCAAATTTACCGGATATTTGAGAAGAATTATTTTTTTAATTCTTCTTTTTCTTCTTCTTAAGTGACATTTGGCTGACAATGAGTTGCGTTACACCGACTGTTGGTATCTTAAATTATATATTTATAATTTTTGTCTTTAATATAGTAGTTTTTAATAATTTGCGGAAATGCAGCCTAGAAGACAAATGTTCGCAAAAAAGGACAATTATCGTGCGCAATAAATTTTTTAATTATAAACTTTTATATAATACTGAAAGACCATCATAAAAGCAATTGCTTCTAGTAATTGCTATTTAAATATGCCGCCCTATACAAGTGTAGTTAAGGCAAAGAAGAAGAAAAAATTCTCCACAGTAAATACAGCATTGCGAGCTTGAATTTGTTTATTTATGAAAATCAGTCGTAACGCCATTCGTTACTCGCAAATGAGGCGCGCACGTGCACTTGACAACTAATACTATACGTAAATATATCCTTTCTAAAGAGAGGATACTGAACGATGGGTTATTATATCGGTTTACTTGTAATTTCTTACTTTCATATATACCCTTAACCATCACAGATATTTATTGTAATTTATTCATCGAAATTGCTTTCAAATTATCTAAATTCATCAATAATCTACAATTACTCATGGTATGCATATGCACATACTCATATTTTTACAAATCAGTTTTTTAAATTTCGATTATTATCGTTTATAATGTAATTTTTATTAATAATTCCGAATCGTAATTAAAATTATTTCTTTGATAAAATAGTGCTTCTCTAATATTTTTCCCACCTTTTCAAAGTTATGTTGGAAAGTTATTAGAGCAATTCCATTATTAGTGATAATAGAAATTTCCTTCCTATGGGATTTAGATGAAACTGCGCTTTATTGTTCTCTTGGATACCACTAAAAAAAATAGTGAAATTTTTTTGGAAAAATATTCTTAAACAAAGGAGATATGGGTGATTCTCCATGAAACCGACAATTTTGTTATTGTTATTTTTATTATTTTTTTTTTAATAAAAATAAAAATCATAATGTAAATTTTAAGTATGTTATAGTCAAGAATGAAATATCTGTTCCGGGCCGGACAAATTGTTTGTAAATTTTGTATTTTTAGGGTTTAGTGGCCAAGGGCCAAAACCCTTATAGCGAGACTCCGGTGTCCGTCCGTAGTTATTGGCAGCGTTGCCAAATCAACGGTTGCCATGGCAACCGTTATCATAGCAACCGTTGCTATGGCAACATTGCCATATCAACCGTTGCCATAGCAAGCGTTGTCATAGCAACCGTTGCTATGTTAATGTTTGTCATAATAGCCGTTGTCTTGGAAGCCATTACTATGTTGATGTTTACCATAACAACCGTTGCCATAGCAACCGTTACTATGGTAATGGTTGTTTTTTATTCATTCATTATCATTAACATCATTTTTGTCATTTTAGGCCACGAAACCCTATGATGTAGGCGCATTGCGCCTGCTTCTCTGCCTGATTTTTTAAACAAAGTAACTGTTCACGCATCCATGTAGCATAATTAGTTGCCATAGTCTTGTTATGTTAACAAAATTGATAGTTGAACTGATAGAAATTGTTTTTTTGTTTAGTTCAGGATTTAAAAATCTACATCAGGAAATTTATGCAGTAATTTATGGTAATTTATAGAAATTTATAGTAATTTATACAGTCATTTATAAAAATTGTGAGGTAATTCATAATATTATTACAAAACATAATTCAAGATTAGAAAGACTATAGCAGGAAATTTATAGTAATTTATAAATTTTTGAGGTACCTAAATAAATTTTTTTGAGTAAATAAAATAAAATTTTTAAAACTATTTTTTAAAATTTATGGAAATTTATAGGGTAATTTATGGGAATTTATGTTGTAATGTATGAAAATTTATGGAAATATATGTTGTAATTTTATAAATTATTTTAAATCATTTATCGTAATTTATAAACATAATTTAAATGAAAATAAATTCTTGTCAACTTTCAGAAATTTGTACGTTAATTTATTAAAATTTATAAACTAATAAATGTCACAACTTACTAAAATTATAGTTTAAACAAGGTAACTTTTATTTGTTTAATTTTATTTAGAAACAATTACAAAAATTGTTGTAATTATACACTTGTTTAAACCACAAGTTCAATGAAAGACAACAAAGGCTTCACCATGACGCTGAGGCTTTACCATGACGCAAAATAAATACTGTTTTTTAAAATAAATTTTTAGCAATTTTCAATCGGTTTCATATTCCTGTCTTTTATATTCACTGAAACAATACGACTATACATTATTTGCTAAAAAAATAATTTTTTTTTATTTATTATAAAATACGTGAAGGCTTCAACATGACGATTCTGTGATTCCCTGTACAAAGTTGATGCTTAAAACGTAAAAAAATGAAAAAAAGTATAACAATTTTTTTCTATCGTAGTGAAACACTATTGAGGGAACTAAATTGTTGCTTGTACTAACGAATACCGAAATTCTGATTTTATTTTTATGAAATATTTCAATTTTTTTAAAAGGCTTCACCATGACGCACAAAACTGCGGGGACAAGAAATAACATCAGAACAAAAATTTAAAAAAAAAATTTTTTTTCACTAATTTAATTTTTTCAATTTTACTCACTTAGACATTAAAAAAATGTTATCAATCATTATTTTTATTTGAGAATTTGACTAAAAATATTTATTTTTGTTTTGTAACTGACTCTTGGGACAGGCTTCACCATGACGATTTGGCTCTTAAATTTGCATTTAAAAAAACATTTAATCTTAGAAATTAAAATGGCTTTAAGTTTTTGTTTGTAATCATCAGAGTTACTTTTTTACGTTGGATTCATTACCATATGTGCAATCTGTTTCTTAAAAAACACTAGGGACATGAAATTGTCGGTTTCGTGGAGAATCACCCATATACATCATTGAAATTTTTTAGCTTTTTTTCTTTAAAACCGCATAACTTTTTCTTGGTAAAAGAAATTGCGGTTAATTACTTTTTAAATTATCAATATAAAGACACACTTTCAACTAAAAAAATTTTAGAAGAAAATTTATTCGATACTTTGTTAATATTGAAGAAACCGAATTTTATTTTCGATTTTTGAAAAAAGTCCACTTTTATTTTGGTTAATTTTTGTTGTGGTGCTAGTACATACTTACCTCTAAGTGCTCCCAGTAAAAAAAGTATTTGGTGGAGCGTTTTGGAATTGAGAGAAGCTCTAAGCCAATCGTATATTCTACAAAAAAACATGTGGCTTTCACAAAAAAAATTATTCAGTGTGTACATGCCCCTACGAAAAAAATTATGAGGAATCATGACAAAATCTCAGACATTCTGATTATTCTGCAGATTTTTTTATGCTTTATGACTGATGATTTGTGATTTTTTGTTTATTTATGACAGAATTTTATGGTATGGATATTAATTTTTGTGAGAACTCTATCAACTTCTCACTTCACTGAAAAAAATGATAATGTTAATTTTGACATACAAATATGGTTAGGATGTATAGCTGAAACAGCAATACCGTATTGCTTTTCTTAAAATACAGTATTCGTGTTCTCCGCATACATATTATTGTCTCTCAAATACATATTGCTGTTCTACACTGCGTATGGCTGAAACAGCAATACTGTATGGCAGTATCATATCTACCAATATAATATGAATTGGCTATATTTATGGCAGTACCATAAATATATTTTTTTCAGTGTTCATTTCACAAACCAGGGAAACCATTTTTTTGAAGGGTATATTTTAATATTTTCAAAATAAATTTTAGATATTTGGAATCTTCTGATTTTCTATTGATTTTAGTGATGCATTTGAGCGAGATATACGAGCAATGAGAAAATATCCCATTGTTTTGTTTTAAATCTCGTCTCATCTTATCTAATACAATCGGGATTCTCAAAAGATCGTAAATTTCGATCATCTTTTTAATATTTATGTTAGTGTCAAAATTTACGAATTGACAAAAATGTTGAAGTTAATCCTTACATCACCATAAATGATTAAAACATAGTTAAGATTTACTAAATAATCGTAATAAATCTGAATTAGTAGAATTCTACTAAGGATTAGTAAAATTTTACTAATTTTTAGTAGTCTTCATGGACGACTTTTCACTTTTTTAATTAGTAGAATGTTACTAATTTTTAGTAAAATTTTACTAATGTTTTAGTAGAATTCTACTAATTGAAAGTCACTTTTTCACTAGATGAATTAGTGAAACTGTTTTATCGACTATTAATAAAACAGTTGTACTAATTGTTAGTAAAATTCTACTAATCAATTAGTAACGCTCTACTAACAATTAGTAAAATTTTACTAATACTACTACTATTTTGCTATTATTACTAAATCACTTACTGGACGACCCTTCACTATTTCATTAGTAAGTTTCTACTAATTCAGATTTAGAGAGAAGGTATTGTCGTTTTTACAGTGTTTGTAACAAAAAATGTGTTTTTTAATTCAAATCTATCTATCTATATTAATGAAATCAGACTTTTGTCTGTACATTGCACGAAATTAATTTTTTCTAGCATATTTTATTTATTTGAGCAACGGAGATTCCAAAAATGGTAATAGAAAATTTCCTGTCTGTATGTATGTATGTGTGCAAAATTTTGTTCGCTTATAACTTGAAATCGTCTTGACCGAATAAAGTCAAATTTGGCAATCTTTTAGGTATTGGTCTAACTTAAAATATCATGTAGCTATATTTGATGAAAAAATATTGAGCTGAACAAAAGTTATAAATTTTTCAAAAAATTCAAAAAACAATTTCAATTTTTTCAGATTGGGATAAATTTTTTAATTTATTAATAATATAAATGTTTTTAAGGTTATATAATATATATACACTGGAGACTCCATACAGAGTGACTCTATAGAGAGTAAAAATTTGGTCCCGGCGTGGCAGGGGGACAGGAGTGAAGAGATAGGCGTTAACGAAATTAAAAAAGTCGAAACAGGACCGTACATTTTGAGGGTTTCTTTGATAAATATTCGTTACATTTAATTGTTATAGTTTTATTATTGTTGGTTTTTTTAATAAAAGCTATTAATTATTATCCGACATTTTCGAGATGTATAGAAAAGTAAAATATATTACAATTTATATTGAAAATATGCATTATACAAAAAGCCACATTTTTATCATTAAATGTACGATCCTGAGTGTTTACAGTTTTCGACGCCAGAGGTGGCGTCAAGGACAAACTCCATAGAGAGGGCTAAGACTCAGACTGCCCTCTCTATGGAGTCTCCAGTGTAATAATTAACAAATTTTTTAATTAAAAAATAATACTAATATGAAAGAAATTATGAATTTTTCAAAAAAAAGAATTTTTTTTTAAATTTTGACAGATTGCAGTAAATTAATCAGTTATGACTTTTGTAATACACACAAACACACACACACACACACATATATATATAAAAACAGTAAATTGATACAGTTTATATCATATTAATTAGAACGGGAGATATCAAGTGTATTCAAAAAATTTAAAATTTCCAAATTTTATACTCTTAAATGTAACTTTATAACTTCCTGTAATTAAATGTTACATGTTATTTAGTTATATTTTAGCATAATTTTGAAAAAATACTGTCCAATAACTATATTATAACTATACCAATTACTGTCAAGTAGAGGTGTGCATTTAATCGAGTCGATTCGAAAATTATTCGACTCGACAACAGAAAACTCGAGTCGGGAATAATTCGAATCGAACTAGCCAATTCGAAACTTCGAATTCGAATTTCGAATTGGCCGATTCGAATCGAAAGTAAATTCGAATCGAGCTAGCTAATTCGAAACTTCGAATTCGAATTTCGAATTGGCCGATTCGAATTTCGAATTGGCCGATTCGAATCGAAAGGAAATTCGAATCGAACAAGCTAATTCGAAACTCCGAGTTCGAATTTCGAATTGGCCGATTTGAAAATCGGAGTTTCGAATTGTACAACTTAACTCGGTTATTTAATTCGCACAATCATTTTGACAGAAATCCTAACCTAAAATTAGTAGGCTGGTATTCATAATACATCTATCTAGCACTTAGTAACTTTTTCTTAAAAATGTCAATATATTTTTTATTAATTCTATAATTTTAATATATAATTAACATACCAAAAGAAATTATATTATTTGTAAAAAGAATTGTAACATACCAATAATGTGTTGAACGTGAACAGGGTTCGAACCAGTGAAAGTTTTTAAAAATACGGACTTAACGGACCAATTATTAACAAAAATATAACCAGTCCGAGTCAAATAAGAGAACATTTTACTTTAAACTATAAATTCAATTTTTCATATCATAACCGATCACTCCGAGTATTATATAGCCTTATATCACTTGGAGTGATCAATATCTTCAAGTTTTCTAATAATTAAAAATAACCGAGTGATACAATCATTATCAATTCAATTATTATTTGCAAGAATTTTTAAATAAAATTCTTCTTTAAATCGATTATTCTTAACAATTTTCGAAAAAGTTCTTTGAGAATTTTCAAATCCATTAGTTTACAATACTCAATTTTACGAAATTTCAAATATTCCTAAATTCTCCAATTAAATAAATATTAAAAAATAAAAACTTAAAATAATATTTGCAAAATTCAATTAAACTTTTTCAAAATTGAATTATTTTTAAAAATTCACGCTACATTGCTTTTAATATTTAATTGTAATCTAAAATTTTAACTGAAATTCATTTTTAAATTAATTTTTATAAAATAATTCTAATAGGTAAAATTTTAAGAATAATGACATTTTTTGAGAAATTCGATTAAAATTGTATTAAAAATAATTCAATTTTTGCAAAGAATTTTACTGTTTATAAATAAAATTATTTCAATGGATTTATTAAAATTTTAGAAGATAACTGAATTCTTATGAGATATACTCTATAACGAATTAAAAAATGAATTTTTTCGTTGAATTTTTTGAAAATAATTGAATTTTTTTCAAAAATTTTGCAATTTAAGAAAATAATTGAATTTTTTTGAAGTATTTATTAAAATTTTAGAAAATAATTGTATTTATTCGTAAAATTTTATTAAAATTTTGTTTAAAAATAATTGAATTCTTGCAAAGAATTTAATTATTTTCAATATGCTCGATATTCAATATTTTCAATATTTCAAAAAATTCAAATACATACACAAACAAGATTCAGAATTATAAATTAAAATTCCTCAAAAAATGATTTTTTTAAATTATCCAAAAATTCTTCAATTGTTCTTGAAACATTAAATTTATTTATTTACTAAAAATTGTGTAAAAGATTTGCAAAATAAGTTTTTTTTCCTTATGTAATACAAACAATAAGCGAAATATTTCCTTCACTTTCAACAAGTTTCTAAGTACTAGATAGCTGTATTATAAATACCAGCCTTCTAATTTTAGGTTAGGATTTCTGTCAAAATAATTGTGCGAATTAAATAACCGAGTTAAGTTGTGCAATTCGAAACTCCAAATTCGAATTTCGAATTGGCCGACTCGACTCGATTTACTTTCGATTCGAATCGGCCAATTCGAACTCGGAGTTTCGAATTAGCTTATTCGATTCGAATCGGCCAATTCGAAATTCGAAACTTCGAATTGGCTCGTTCGATTCGAATTATTCCCGATTCGAATTTTGCACACCTCTACTGTCAAGCTAATTCATTTTATCTAATTAATAAAAAAAATTTTAATTGCAAAACTTTGAAAATATTAAAAATGGTAAATGATATTAAAAAATATTTATTTACAGCATTAAAATTATTTTTCAATTATTAAAAATGGAGACCTGTGTGATACGATACTTGCATTATGCTTCTGGGAAGAAACTTTGGTTGTAAAATGTTTTGTTATTTTAATTTCAGATTTAACTTTTAGGGATGTTTTGAGCATTAGAAAGGCAAAAGTTAAACAGGGTGTCTATTATTATTTTTGTTTTACAGACTATCCGATTTTTCCCAGCTTTGTCAAAATTGTTTTAGGTGTATCTTTTTTTATCAAATATAAATTTTCTTCATAAGCATTAACGATAAACAGAACTTCAAATGGATACATAAGCATTAACGATAAACAGAACTTCAAATGGATACAACAATTTATTTATTTTATGAAAATACTCTTCGACGGGTTTTTGTAAATTTCTCGTTATAAGTGATTTAAGGGGTTACACCACCCTGAACGCCTGAAAATTGGAAGGTATTTCAAAAATAAATTTTGACAAAACTATTAAAAATACAATTTTTTACTAATTATAGTATAAAAATACATATATTTAACTGTGAAAAAAATTTTGAAAATGAATAAATAATCAAAAATGGCGAAGATATGGCGTTTTTTCGAAATCACATTTTTCGGAACGGTGTACATGATTTCTCAAAAACTACTCAACCGATTCTCTTCAAATTTTGTACACAACTGCCCAATAACATTCTCTAGAGCACTTAAAAAAAAAGTCTAAAATTTTTGGAACAAAAAAAATTTCTTTAAAAATTTATAACTTTTTTAAAAAAAAATCATATAAAAAAATCCTACGTCATGCTCTAGAGAATGTTATTGAGCAGTTGTGTACAAAATTTAAAGAGAATCGGTTGAGTAGTTTTTGAGAAATCATGTACACCGTTCCGAAAAATGTAGTTTCGAAAAAACGCCATATCTTCGCCATTTTTGAATATTTTTTCATTTTTCAAAATTTTTTTTACAGTTGAATATATGTATTTTTATACTATAATTAGTGAAAAATTGTATTTTTAATAGTTTTGTCAAAATTTATTTTTGAAATACCTTCCAATTTTCAGGCGTTCAGGGTGGTGTAACCCCTTAATGATAAGTGTTGATTATGATTAATCTAATGCAATAATACCACTATTTTATTATTGTTTTTCATAACTGTTTATTATTGTATGTAAAAAATTATTTTGTACTAAAACATATTTTAAAAAATAAAAAAAATTTTAAATTGTAAATGAAAAATTAATAATTCCACTGCATCACTTAAGTATTGAGCCTTCCAATTCTATAACTCGCACGACGGTCGAATGCACGCGCTAATGTCAGTTGGGTAGCAGTGAGCGCCTCTGGGCCTGTAACTGCTACCCGACTGGCATTAGTGAGTGCATTTGAGAGTCGGGCGAGTTATAGAATTGGAAGGCTCATTTTCTCAAAATGATCAGATAAAATGTTCAGAAATTTTGAATATTTTTCCTAAAATTTAATGTGTATTTTTACACATAAAATTGAGTTAAAGTACAAAAATTTGTGTAATTTTACCTAAAAATTGTTGGGTATTTTTTCCAAAACATTAGTAAAAGAGACCAAAAAGTTTGTATTTTTACCGAAGAACTTTCAGGTATTTCTTCTAAAATGTTTGTATAAAATCACTAAAAATCTTGTGTATTTTTACCTAAAAAATTATAGGATTTTTTTCAAAAAGTTTTGGGAAAAACTACCAAAAACTTTGTGTATTTTTACCAACAAATTCTTGGTGTAAATTACTTCCAAAACATTTTTGGTAAAACTACCCCAAAAATTTTTTACAGTGTATATTTTAGTCAGTTATTTTCTAAATTTTAAATAATTAAAACTAGTCTATAATTATTTCAATGAAATATAAACTAATAATAACAATAATTTAATTATTGTTAATATAAAATAAAATAAAAAAATTGTCAACATTAAATAAGGTAAATGCACCATTTATCGGCACCTTAAGGGAAAATCTAAATTTGAAATGATTAAAAAGAGTTATACATTCAAAAAATGGTAAGGAAATGAGTTTATCTGAAAGAGGGAACATTTTTTAACATTATTGTAACATTCTTTGCATTGAATATTGTAATTAAAAATATTATAGTAGGTTTAAAGTTGAAAAAACGTCAATGCATGGGTTATCGGTACTTCGATAATCTAGTTGCTCTAGTAATCGGCACATGCTTGTGTCAGTAATCGACACTATGGTATCTACAGGAAAAATAAATTTTTTTGAATATCTGTCACGTTCTATCAAATTTTGAAGGTGTTTCAATCACATAAAAACATTTCTCTACATTTTATTCATGTAAAAACTCTGGTTTCGAAAATTGACAGTTTACAAACGGCAATGACTACGAAGTGTCAAACTTTCTTCACTGTCGATCACTAAAGCAACGTATCCTAATGGAATGCTGCAGTAATCGGCAGCAAGAATTTTGTTATATTTTTCAGCTCAGATGTATTATTTATCTGCCGAATACTGAACCTAATGCGAATTTATGTTTAAGAAATCCAATATTCGCCTTTTCGACAGTTTACGAAAAAAGTTTTAATTTTTAAACTATTTAGGGTGGATCTATTATCAGATTGACAAGTTTTTCCGTATAAAAAGTAAAGGAATTTGATAATTTCTATAAATATTATGTAATTAAAGCATTGAAGTGCATATTAAAAAAAATTTAGTAATTACAAACATAATCTTGTTTAAAGTATAAATTTGAAAAATCTGCTGATAACCGGTGCATTGACGATAACTAGTGCATTTACCTTAATATTTCATTATCTAAATTATGAGTGATCCGTTCCGCCCTGGCCCGAAGCGCAATGGCTCACCTTGAATTTCTCCAAAAAAATTGTTCTAGAAAAAAGTATAAGTGATATGACGTATTTTTTTAAATTGAAAACTGAGATGTTGGTGTAAGTTTTCCATGTTAAAAAGTTTTTAATAATGCAAGAATGACGAAGTTAAATAATAAAAAGTGAAAAGTGAGCCATTAAGCCCCGGTCAACTCACACTCGCACAGCGTCAACTCTAACTTCCGGAGTGCAAAAGTTTAGTCTTTAGTCTATAATAATCGAAATAATTTTTCGGCTAAAGAAAAACCCTTTTATTTTCGTTTGCAAGAAACTTGAATACCAATTATTTGAAAATCAAACCAAATTTGAAAATTGAAATATTTTTTCCTAAAATTTTTTTTTTTTAAAGATTCTTTAAATCGCAATTTTGAAGAAGCAGGAAATAGAAAGAAATTCGTATAATAAATACCTTGGTACAATTTAAAGATCTCTCAGTTCATTGTCATGGTGAGGGACAAAAAACTTTAGTCACGAGAATTTGTTAGAGAGAGAGATTTTGTTTTTTTTATTCTTTTCCCTCAAAATCCCCTGATTCATTTATCAAGGGGATTTTTTAATTTATAATCCCACGTGACGGATTGGTACGATTGAGAATTTATTGAAGGAGAAATTTAATCCGGAAGCAACGAAATTGACCCCGATGGGGTTAAAATGAGAAAACGGAGTAAATATTGTCAGAATGATTTCAAGGAAATGTTCTCTCTCTCTCTCTGTAGGAGGAACCGAATAACTTTTGCTACTAATACAAAGCTTTAATTAAGACCGAAGCTGTCGTTAAGCTTTATAATTAGCTTCATTCCCTTCAAATAGTGAATAATTCCGTTCGCCAAAAAACCCCTTGATCATTTTCGTCAAAAACGAACGAACTCTAAAAATTTAATTTTTGTTCATAAAGTATTGATGGGGATTTATATTTTTTCTCTTGTAGGAGTTTTGGAATTTTTCTTTGTAGGATAAAATCGAAATTATTTATCATTTTCGAAGTAGAAAATTTAGAAAATAGTTTTTTATGTTTTTGCCTAGTTGGCAAATTAATTAGCTTTCTTTCATAAGTCAATAAGCGTCAAGGAGAAACAAAGGGACATTGGGATTATTGCAAATTCGTTGGTTACGAGAGAGTGCGACGAGTGCGCATCGGCAGATTATCGATTTCTTCTTTCACTTGTAGCAAGAGAATATGCTTTTCATACATTTTTAACGAAGTTGTCAATCGGATTTTCAATTCCCACTTGATTCATTTATATACAGTTTTCTTTCTGAATTATTAAAATCCCTAACCTTTACAAAACATTCATTCTTTACTTTTAAAAACTTTTACATTACACTTTTTCCTCTACAATAAGCGAATTAATTTTAAAGAACATTTAGTGTTCCAAAAATTTCTATATATAAAGGAAATAATTTTCATTTTTTTAATTCAAAAATATTAAAAATACCATAAGATATTGAATTGGTGTTTTGATTAAAATAAAATTCAAAAGATTCAAGTGAAAACACCGCATTTATTTCTGACTACACATAAATATAAAATTTTGCAGCACGAATAATTTCGTGGAGCTTCTTCATTATTTGTGTTCCCGCGTGTGAAGCATTCCGATGAATATCAGTCAATTATATTAAAAACAACGAAAAATATGAAAAAATACGAAGCTGTCATTTCGCATCTGATATTAATAAACTTCATCGTTCTCGATGCTTACATTTTAGGTACACGTTCACAGATTTTGCTATTTACAAATAAACGGTATCCAACACCGGTAGAAACATTTCCCTCCAAAGTTCTTCTCAATGAACTATCGACGAAAATAAAGAAATAGTTTCCAAAGTATTTGAACCGGAAGAAAAAATAAATTGAAAAAAAGAAAACACACAATTCCATCAACTATTGTTGAAACGTAATTTTTCTACGTTTATAAAAACGTTAGTTTTTTTTCCTTCCTTCTTCCGGGAAGTGGAGAAATTTGATATTCTTTCTTTTCAAGTAAATACTATTTGATTAGTATCTTTTTTGTATAAGCTCTTATTCTTCTCCTCTACATATTTTGTCTTCTATTTTTTTGTTTTTTTATGTTTAATTCTGGAGCTGAAATTTGACTAGCTCCCATTTAAATGAGATTTGCGAACCCTTCCCTAGGTTTTTTTCCACGAATAGTACATTTCTAATGGTCGATTTACTCGCCAAAATTTGTCGTTTACTTGCCGCAACGTCTGTGAACCACTTAAAACCACAAGTTGTCCGGGTGATGGAGCAATGTATATGCAGAAATTCAAAAGCCTGTCTGATTCGGATAATTCCGTGTCTAAATCCAGTGTTAATCGCATTGCCAAATATTTGCTGAGATGGTCCACTGAAAATTTAATTCAAACTTTTAAAAAATAGATATTTAATTAAACAATTTATCGCGTGGGTAAAGTTTGCAACATTGATAATGAACGATTAGGAGGAAAAAAATATTTTTCACCTCAAAAACAGTATTTTTTAATACGAATTGTAATTTTTTTAAAATTATTAATCTGATCATTATGAGATCGAAAGTTTAAAATTTTGTTTAGATTAAAACAAGAAATTTGTTAGCTTTGGGTCCCAATCCCAAATTTACAATTTATAAGAAAATTGTCTGGAAAAAACTGCTGTATTTCCTGCGGCGTCCTTTGAAGTAAAAAATACTTTTTTTCCAAATTGTTGATAATAAGCGTTCTGATCTTAACGGACAATTTCTGCTTTTTTACATTTTTCTAAAATTTTGGACGTTTAAATGAATTAAATGGAAATTTTTCACTAGTTTTAATTCGTATCTTCTAAAACAGGATGGTCACAAGTTTCAGTTCAACAATTTCCTTGGCATTTTTCTGACAATTTACTGACATTAAAATTATTTTCTCTGACAAAATTCTTTTCACAAGAAAATATGAAAGTTTACGAAAAATAAGTCAAACTTATGAAATTTAACAGTTACTAAAAATCACAATTATAATCCTTCTTGAATTGTGGAATAAAAATTTGAAGACTAATATTTTGAGTATTTGATAAATAGTTGCGAATATAAAATTTATACCAGTTGCATTCGCAGTCGTCTTGATGTACCGAATACTATTTTCCTTTAATGCTTTTATTAACGAATTATCTCCCGCCATTTCCGTAGGATGTGGTTTAAAAACAAGTTCAATTTCATTGAGCATTAGAGGCTCACTTGGCCCTTCTCCTTCCGTATCGACCATTGAATCACCACCTCCAGTTTCCGCTTCTGCACTCGATGAGTCATTTTCTGAATTTTGAAGACTTTTCTGTCGTTTCGCGGGCTTTGGTATTTGATTAGCTGGATTTGGTGATGGAGTAGTCGAATTCCTCGAAGTGGATCCTGTAATTTTTTAAATGATTAGAAATTTTTCTGAATTATAATTTTACTATTTGAGCGAAAAAATGCAAAATATTTTCGTAAAGTTGTTTTTTAAAGAAGGTTTAGAAAATTTAATTTCCTTTGAAAGTGGATAATTTAGAAAAGAAGAAATTGGAATAAATATTAGAAAAAAAAATTTTTAGAGTATTTTTTAAAATAAATTGTATTTCAAAAATATAAACTCCTTCAAAAAAAGTTAAATAGATATTTACACTTTGTCTAAAAAAATTTGTATAAAGAAAAAATATTTTTATTTTAAGAATATGTCGGAAAATTAAATTTCTTTTAAAATTTCTTTTTCGCAAAGCAGAGATTGTGAAATAAAATTTACCTGAAACGGCAGGACTACTGGCGGGTTGTGATGCACTGTTTGAATTTGAATTGTTCGTATTTGTGGGACCAGTTGCACTTTGTGAGGAATCACTTTGATTTGCTGCGGTCACTGCTGGATTTGGGGTCGTTGGTGCACTGACATTTGGCGTATTATTATAAGATGCTGTACCACTCGTATTTTCCGATTCGTTAATATTCTTTCGTGAACGTTGCGGCCTGTTTTGACTTTGTAATTTTATACCTTCGGTAATTGAATTAACGAGGGCGGCTTGTGAATGCGATTTATTGAGTTTTGCCAAAACACGTTCCTGATGTGCCTCATACTCATCTCTACTGGGATAAATTTTCGAAATTAACAAATCAAAATTTGGATCTGGCCTCAGGGAACGTTTTGATACAAGTTTCTTTCGACATGTAGGACATTCCTGAAATTCCAAGAGAAAATTCACTTTAGTATCAATTTTTAATTATTACTTATTATTAATTATTATTATTTTAATTTTAAATTATTAATTAGTTTAAAAAATTTTTTAATTATATTTGTATTATAATTACTATACATTCAGAAAATAATTCAATGCCGATCAATTTATATTAAATTTATTAAATACAGACTTGCAATAGAATAAATGAAATCTAAAAACAGGTTATGTAAAACCGTGTTTTAGGTTAATGAAATATAACTTAATTTTTAAATCTATTTTACCGAAAATATATAAAAAGAAGTACTCAATAAATTAACAATAACAATTTTCACATAAAAATAACCAATGAACATAACCTTTTCATATAACCAATTTACCAAAAACAAATAATATGAATTTTTGTCAAATCATACATAACCTCCTTATGTTTAAAAATAAAAAATTAAAATTACAGAAATACAATTTTTTTAAATCACCCAAAAAGAAAAAATGAAATTTTTTTGACACTTGAATAACGCCAAATAACGTCAATTTTGATAGTAAACAACAAAATTTTTGCAGGGAATAAACATTGATAACTGAACGAATTTTTCTCGAAATAAGTAAATAATAAAACGAGAAATTATAATGTGAATTCCTTTTTTAAGAGTTAAGTTAAGTTTAAAGTTGAAGATAAATACCTTGTTTCCACTTCGTAGTGCAGTGATAATGCAATCGGAGCAGAAACGATGTAGACACTCCTTTGTCGTCATTGTTTTTTTAAGCATATCTAGACATATTGGACACATAAGTTCACTGTGCAAACTCCGCGGACTAACCGCAATCTCTGTATTATCCGTAATTGCATCCTGAGGTGTCCGATGTAGCTCATAAAGCGATAATTCCCAAGTTTTATTAAGACCAACCTGTTCCGCGGAGGCCATTTTTGTCGCTTCAACACAAGCCGTCAACTACAATACAAATGACTACGTCAGCAATTACTACCAACCTCAGAGCGGTGGAACTCGTAGTCTCGTACAGGTTAGCCAATATATAGAAAATTGCGCGCGGAAAACTGCAGATTAAATATTTTGAATCAGTATAATCAATTGATAAAGCAGAAATGTATTAGTTTTTTAAACAATTCTCGAAGAAAGATAAACCACAGCACCGAGACATTCCTAAGAATTTATTAAATATTTACTTGCAATATTCGGAATATTTAATTGCAATGTTTATTGAAAGTTGTGTAAAAATTTAAATGTCCCACTTGAATAAATGTTCAGGAAAGTTTCACACTAAACATTTATTCAATCGGGACATTTAAATCTTTATACAATTTTCACTAAACTTTTCAGTTAAATATGCCGAATATTGCAAGTAAATAATTAATAAATTTTTAGGAAAGTTTCGGTGCTTTTGGAGAAAATTAGTTGTAGTTGTTAATTTTAATAAATTTATATTATAAGAATTTTTATTTTATTTATTATAAAATAATAATGCTAATTAAATGATTATTCTTATCTTTAAGATTGGAATTATAGTTTAAATTGAATTACTAATATAAAATAGTAATGTACATTGATACGAGATTCTCAGATGTCTCTTCGATCTCCATAGATTATGAAGTATTCTCATAATAAAAAAAATCTTGTCTTTTATTAATAATTCTGGTCTCATTTCGTCTCATTTCTTGTTTGTTTCTCGTTTAAAGTTAACATGAACTGCCAATTACAAAGGTTATTATTTTTAAAAAAAATATTAATTTGAAATTCAAATAAAACTTCAAAAATTTTGTTCTTTTTTGAAATTTAAAATAAATTATATTTACCTTTGTATTGAATTATTTGCTGTTCAATAAGTTAATATTAATAAACATAGTATTTTAAATTAAATAAATTATTTAGAATCGTTATTTTAAAAAAAAATGTTTAAAAAGTTATAGGTTTAAATACAATTTATTTAATATCAATAAAAATATTTGATTTAAGTAAATATTTATTTAAAAATAGACAAATAATGGCGGTTATTTAATTCAAATAAATTTATTGTTCAAGGAAACAAACATAATTTTTTTCTACATGTGCTGAACAGTTTTATTTTCTTTCAATTTATTTGCAAAATAATATAAATTAATTCCTAAAATAGCAAAGGAAATGTAAACATTCTAATTTTAAAAAATGTATTAAACAAAAAAAATAAAATTATATTTTTGTTTACATTTTAGATACATTTTAATTAAAAGAATAAAAAAATTTTCTATTTAAGAAAATATTTTTTACTTTATTTTTTAAAGTATCGCAATTAATAAAAGTAGTAGGCCAGTAACAAAACAATGCTGCGTTGAAGAAACATAACCCCTAAACATTCACTATATATTTTCGAAATCTAAAGTTTGAAAAGAAAAATTTGAAATAGACAAATTAGTAAATTGAAATTTTATTTTGAAATGAGAAATAAAATTTACTTTAGCAAACCTTGTACCATTCCACACAGCACCAAAACTTTCCTGAAAATTTATTAAAGATTTACTTGCAAACTTCGAAAAATTTACTTGCAAAGTTTAGTGGAAATTGTATATAGTTTCAAATGTCCCACTTAAATAAATGTTTATAGTCAAATTTTCTTAAAAATTTAACTTAAAACTTTCCTGAACATTTAAATTAAATTTTCTACTTCTCTCTTATAAGCGCTTTGTGTGGCTTAAAACTTTCCTGAAAATTTAAATTAAGTTTTCGCCTATATACAGTAGGCGAAATTTTTTTTTAAATTTTCAGAAAAGTTTCACGCTAAACATTTATTGAAGTGGGACATTTAAATCTTTACAAAATTTTCACTAAACTTTTCAAGTAAATACTTCGAAGTTTGCAAGTAAATCTTTAATAAATTTTTAGGAAAGTTTCGATGCTGAGTGAGATGAATAGCTTTTTATTCAATTGAAACTATTTCTTTTTAATTAAACAAATTCCGCAATTAATTATTGTTATAAACATTCAAAACGAAAAATAATATTTTAATAGTTTAACCTTAGATAAATATACTAGATGCGGCGAGGGTCGGTGGTGGGGAATACCGATATACATATATATGTGTGACACGGACAGTTAAAAGGGACCTACGATCCGAAAAAATCGATTTTCACTTTTTTATTTATTCTTATAGTAAATAAGCCGCTCTTTCCAACGCAATAAACCGCAGCTTTCTAGCTGCATTAGTTTTCTCACAATTTCACTTCAAATTTAGGTACTTCGACAAAAAACAGTGCAAAAAAACTAACTTGGTAAACTTCGAAGTCGTTTTTCTCGAAATCTTTTTTTCGGGTCGTAGGTCCCTTTTAACTGTCCGTGTCACACACACACACACACACACATATATATATATATATATATATATATATATATATATATATATATATATATATATATATATATATATATATATATATATATATATATATATATATATATATATATATATATATATATATATATATATACAGTGGGACCTCGATTATCCGAACTAACCTAGGCAAGGCCTGATTCGGATAATCGAAAATTCGGATAATAGAGGTTTTAATGTTTTTCATAATTAAAGTAAAAAAATTGGATAGTTGAACTATATGTATTTAATTTAAAACATTTTTAAAAAATTTATAAGTACAGTGGAACCTCGATTATCCGAACCTCTGTTATCCAAAACCACTATTATCCGAACCGAAAATCATTTTATCCGAATTTCTATTATCCGAACTTTTTTTTGACTATCCGAATTTTAAAATTTATTTTCTCTATTTATTTTATTATTTATGTTTATGTTTATGCCAGAAAGGTTTTAAAAAAATCATATATTCTGTGTTTTATTAATATATTATTATAAATTAATATATATTTACATATGTATACTTATATATCTTTAAAAAATGTATTAAATTAAATGCTTATAGTTCAACTGTCCAATTTTTTTTACTTTAATTATGAAAAACATTAAAACCTCTATTTCCGAATTTTCGATTATCCGAATCAGGCCTTGCCTAGGTTAGTTCGGATAATCGAGGTTCCACTGTATATATATGTAAATATATATTAATTTATAATAATGTATTAATAAAACACAGAATATATGTTTTTTAAGACTTTTTTGGCATAAACATAAACATAAATAATAAAAAAAATTTTATTTTTAAAAATGTATGTATCGATCCAATTTTTTTCCAAATTTTTTGTAAGAAACTAGAACAAAATTAACAACTTTTAGGCGTTGTCTGATTGTGGGCAAACGGTGGGATCTATTTATTTCGAATTTTTTAATTTTTATAACCATATAATATAGCAAACAATAGGGCTTTTGAGCTAAAATTATTAATAACACAGGTCAACAAAAAAAGTCTTACTTTTTTTATGAGATTTCATAGTGTCTATTAAAGACGCTGAACACGATCCCGGGTCACAAAATTGGCCTTCACGTCAGGATTTTGAGAAAAGTGGGGGTAAAGACCCCAAAAAACGTGTTTTTGAGGGTTTTCAAAATTTTTTTATCCTAAACCTGACGCGCCAGAAACTTCTACATAGACTTAAATTGAAGATTGAATTGTCCATGTCCGTAAAACCAAAAAAGATTAAATTTTTTTCAAAAAATGGGGTCGAAGTTACCAAAAATGTGTTTTTTGGGTTGCTTTAATGGACTTTTAAAATTGTTTTAGATTCGCTTGAAAATTGTTACTCAAGGGTGTTTGAGGTCGCAGATTGTAATCTGACGTGCCAGAAACTTATAAAATGTTATAATCTGATGATTATAATCAGCGACCCTAAAAATCACATTTTAGTAATTGAGCGGCTGGATTCCATAAGGGCACGTAAATTTTTCTCGGCCGAAATCGAAGTCCCCTGGACACTCAAAATTCAACTTCTGAATTTAAATGTTTAAAATATATATCCTTATAGGAAATTTCATTGCGCATCTTTTTTTCTTTTAAATTTTTATTGTATCTGTTACCGTTTTCAAAATATAAGGAAAAAACTGTTTTTTTAAAGAGTGAAATTTTTATTGTTTTTTTCACTTCAACTCGCGATTACTCAGTCAATTTTACGAATTTTTTAATGAAACAAAAACGAAAATACGCGTTGTTTTATCCTACGAGTGACTAAAAAAGAAAAATGTTGTTTTAATTATAAATAAAAAAGTTATTAATTTTTTATTAAGATATTGCAAAATTCGTAAACTGAAATTTTCACTAAGCGGGGAAGTTGAGCAAATTTTGAGCAACAAAAAACTTCCAGCGAGAAAGTTATTCATTTAGGTCTAAAAAAGTTTTTCCCGAAAGTTACAGTTCAATTAAACAATTAGTTAACAAATGGCGAATGTTAAAAGTCGTTGGCGACTGAACGCCCAGCGCGCGTATCTCACTTAATAGTAAGCTGGAGAGTTTTATTCTGTGTATACATAATACGGGTGAGATACGCACGCTGGGCGTTCAGCCGCCAACGACTTTTAACATTCGCCATTTGTTAACTAATTGTTTAATTGAACTGTAACTTTCGGGAAAAACTTTTTTAGACCTAAATGAACAACTTTCTCGCTGGAAGTTTTTTGTTGCTCAAAATTTGCTCAACTTCCCCGCTTAGTGAAAATTTCAGTTTACGAATTTTGCAATATCTTAATAAAAAATTAATAACTTTTTTATTTATAATTAAAACAACATTTTTCTTTTTTAGTCACTCGTAGGATAAAACAACGCGTATTTTCGTTTTTGTTTCATTAAAAAATTCGTAAAATTGACTGAGTAATCGCGAGTTGAAGTGAAAAAAACAATAAAAATTTCACTCTTTAAAAAAACAGTTTTTTCCTTATATTTTGAAAACGGTAACAGATACAATAAAAATTTAAAAGAAAAAAAGATGCGCAATGAAATTTCCTATAAGGATATATATTTTAAACATTTAAATTCAGAAGTTGAATTTTGAGTGTCCAGGGGACTTCGATTTCGGCCGAGAAAAATTTACGTGCCCTTATGGAATCCAGCCGCTCAATTTCAACCCCATGTTTTGAAAAAATTTTAATCTTTTTTGGTTTTACGGACTTGGGTCTTGTAGTGGACAATTCAAGCTTCAATTTTAATCTATGTAGAAGTTTCTGGCGCGTCAGGTTTAGGATAAAAAAAATTTTGAAAACCTTCAATGACACGTTTTTTAGGGTCTTTACCTCCACTTTTCTCAAAATCCTGATGTGATGGCCTATTTTGTGACCCGGGATCGTGTTCAGCGTCTTTAATGGACACTATGGTATCTCATAAAAAAGTAAGACTTTTTTTGTTGACCTGTATTATTAATAATTTTAGCTCAAAAGCCCTATATTATATGGTTATAAAAATTAAAAAATTCGAAATAAATAGATCCCATCGTTTGCCCACAATCAGACAACGCCTAAAAGTTGTTAATTTAGTTCTAGTTTCTTACAAAAAATTTTGAAAAAAATCGATCGATACATACATTCTTAAAAATAAAATTTTTTTTTAAAATTAAAAAAAAAAATTCGTAAATTTAAAAAATAAATTTTTTTATATTTTTATCAACAAACTACGTATAAAAACAAAAATTTTCATATATAGAACGTCAAATTTGGTCAATTTTTGACCGAGTTCAAAGTTCAGAGTTTTGACCATTTCAAAAAAACATTTTCGTAAAAAACGTCCTTTTTCGTCAAAAATGATACTTTTTGTGTATGTATTAAACATGTAAAATTTTGAAAATAATTCTATTTCATTATTATTCATCATAAAAACTTAAAAATTGTTAAAATTCACATTCACAGTGATAAATGTTGATAAATATAGCGTATAAACACATTTTCATAAAAAATCAAAAGTAACCACCTTGTGGCAAAAAAGTGTCCACCTTAGGGCCAAGACACAATTTTTTAAACGATAATGAAAATATTTTTTAAAGCACAATATTAGGGGAGAATGGGGAGTTATGAAGCACGCTTTGTTTATGAGTTGTAACTTCAAAAAGAAATTTTTATTTCAAATTTTCTCCACTTGAATCTCTAGAGGGTCTTCAAATATGCTTACTGGTTGAAGAATTTGCATGAAATAAAATAAAATCGACAATTTTTTTCAGTTGGACTAAAAAGCTGCTTTTTCAAGTTTTTAAAAATCATGGGGAGTTGTGAAGCACTACTAAAAATCGCTAAAAATTATATTTTTTGGTAAATATTCTTTATTGCGATTTTGCATAAATCGTTTTAAATTTCGAGAACCTAATCATTGCTGGGTATTATATGGGTGAACTTATCTTTTTGATTTGTTCGCGAATTTTGTAAGAATTCTGCAAAATGGAGCACACAAAAAAACTTTATAAACGAAAAATTGAACACATTGTCTTGAAAGATATGCAAAATATCTTCTATCGGAATGAATCCAATTACAAAACAAAGATATTAGGTGAAAAAATATTCAGAGTAAGTGACATCTATCAAAACAATTACTATGCGAGATCTATGGCCGTGCTTCACAACTCCCCATGCTTCATAACTCCCCATTCTCCCCTAATTATATTCATTTGATATATTATTGTACGTTATATAAAGATGATTATAATGATTTTTACTAATTTAAAATAGTTAATTTCGATGATTTTAACACCCTTAGAAAAAAATTTCTCGATCATTCAAAAACAGAAATTTTACAACCTTCACGTTACAAAGAGACTCATACGACTATTTACCTCAAAACTTTACTAAAATCGTTGTCTTCTTAAAGAATAACAATAACAGAAAACATTTGAAGATACTAACTAATATACAAAAGGGCCTTAGGGCCCTCTCCCGGGACGCATGATTATACCCAAATGTCATTTTTCCGAAATGTCATTTTACCGAACTGCACTTTTGCGAATAGTCATTTTTGCGAAAAGCCATTTTTGCGAAATGTCATTTTTACGAATAGTCATTTTTGCGAAGAGTCATTTTTGCGAATAGTAATTTTTGCGAAAAGTCATTTTTATGAATTTTCATTTTTGCGAATTGTCATTTTTGCTAATCGTAATTTTAAGAATTGTCACTTTTGCGAATCGCTATTTTTAAAAATCGACATTTTTACGAATTGTCACTTTTGCGAATCGACATTTTTACGAAATGCCATTTATGCGAATAGCCATTTTTGCGAAAAGTAATTTTTACGAATTGTCGTGTTTGCGAATTGTCATTTTTGCGAAATTTCATTTTTCAAGAAATGTCATTATTCGAATTGTCACTTTTGCGTATCGCCATTTTTATGAATTGTCACTTTTCCGAAAAGCCATTTTTGCGAATTGTCATTTTTGCGAAAAATACAATAGTAAATCTATATATACCTACAAGTTTACTATTATATTTTTCGCAAAAATGACAATTCGCAAAAATGGCGATTCGCAAAAATGACAATTCGTAAAAAATGACGATTCGCAAAAATGACAATTCGCAAAAATGAAAATTCGTAAAAATGACTTTTCGCAAAAATTACTATTCGCAAAAATGGCGATTCACAAAAATGACAATTCGCAAAAATTACTATTCGCAAAAATGGCTTTTCGCAAAAATGAAAATTCGTAAAAATGACATTTCGAAAAAATGGCTTTTCGCAAAAATGACATTTCGCAAAAATGGCTTTTCGCAAAAATGACTATTCGCAAAAGTGCAGTTCGGTAAAATGATATTTCGGAAAAATGACATTTGGGAAATAATCATGCGTCCCCCCTCACCCCTATAAGTGTAGTATATAAGAAAAATTTCCACGGGAAACACTTGTAACGCTAGTATTAAGGCAAAAGACGAGTGTATAAATAAATAAAAAAAAATAATAATAAAATAATTCATTCTTAATAAAATCTAAAAATTTTTTTACGTTTTTATAATAAATGATGTTTTCTTTAATATTTTCTAATAGATGAAAATGTGACAGTTTTTACGACTTCATATACTTTAGATGCTTATTTTACAATAAATATAAAAAATATTTAAAAAATTCGTTTTGTTCGGTAATCCTAATATATTTAAAATCATTCCTGCAAAATATTACAATTTTTTAAAATTAGTCGGCAGAGACTAAACAAGAAAGTTTTACTATTGGAAAAAAATACCTTACGATTTAATAGTTTCCAAATTCGGAATATATATTTGAAAATAACATTTCTTAGAATTGTCATAAATCAAGTGGAAAATAGCGAAAGAAAATGTAATCTCTAGTTGCTTAAGAAGTCATAAAACCAAAAACCCTTGAAAGAATATAAAAAATATCTCAAGCGTCCTTTTCCACAGGACAATGGAACATGTGTTTACCATACTTGTGACCACAGAAATGGCTTCAAAGTCACGTACACATAGACTTTTATTATGCGACGAACTCTATTTATTAATTATATAATATGAACACTATTAACAATTATCAACAATATCATATTGTATTGTTAATTATATTGTATGAATGTATAATTTAGAAATGATATTATTGTTTATATTTAAATATATGATGAGTGCAGAATGTAAGATTTATCATTACTCAGTAATAACTATATAATTAGTATGAATGCAAAAGGGTTATGTTCACTTGTTGTTGATATATGTTTTGAATATATAGAGTATGTTTATTTGAGTATTAGTGCAGTGCAGTGTTAGTGTTGTGATTCCGAATATACCAACTGTAATAGTAAATTATATAATAAATGTATTGGGTTTACTCATGAAGTTAGTTGGATTAATAATTTAATTGATATTATTAATTATTAATTAATCCATCTTATTCATAAGGTTTTTCCCTCCGGAAAAATTTAAAAAAGAAAGAAAGATTTAAAATAAAACAATTTATTTTAAATCTTTCCGCCTTCCTTTTCAAAGGATTAAGATTGAACAGATTGAACATCGAATCAAATCGCGGATATTACGCTTGCGCGTAAATTACGCAACTCCGCACGTAACAAGTGTACGTTAGTGCCGCCCTCTTCAACTTTTCGCCGTTTCCAAGGTTACCGCTTGGAAATCGTATTATTTCAGTCAAAAAGGCTAGAATTTCATTTCTCCCCAATATCACTACTTTTCTTTTTATTTTGAAAACAGCGTGTTTTTGTGATAACAATAGAAACTAATAAAAAAATTTTTTAATATAAAGTTTTAAAAAATAATAAAAGCTAATTATTATTTTTAATTAATTTCTTTTATAATTAAAATTAATAATTTTTTTTAAATTATTAGAACAAATTTTTTTAATTAGTAATTAAAAAAAAATTTTAATTAAAATAAAATATTTTTATCACAATATTTGATTAATTATGAATTTTAATTAAAAAATTGTGTTTAACAGAATGGGAATGTGGTTTGAGTAATATTTTTTCAATTTTATTATTGTACAAAGTTAATGTTAAATTAACCTTCATCTGAAAAAAGTTGTTATGTCACACATCAAAAAATAAATCTGCAGGGTTTCTACAAATTTCTCCTTATAAAATTCCATGATTTTTTCATTATTTCCAGGTGATAAATTATAAACCCATGACACATTAAAACCAAATTTTTGTCAGTTAAATCAGGTAAATGTCATGAAAAAAATTTGTTGCCAGGGAAATTAAGTAAATTAAGACTTTTCCGACTTTTTTCCAAATATTGCAACAAAATACCACAATTTTTAGTAAAAAAAAGTGTAGCTTATTTTGATTTTTATAATGCAAAAATGAACTATAAACAAATTTTTAAAAAATTGTTTTTGAATAGTTAAAATTTTGTAAAATTTAATTAAAAATAATTATTTTATTTCAAGCATTTTGTTACAATTTTTTAAAAACAACTATTAAAAAATTTTAATTGCACATTTTGAAAATAATTGAGTTATCAAAACTTTTAAATAAAAAGTCTATAAGGTAAATTTAAAAATAAAAATCAGCTTCTAATTTAAATTAGAATTTCGTAAAATCTTTTAAAAATGATTGACTTTTTTGAAACGTTGTATTATTGTATTAGTGTAATTATTTTTCGAAAATAATTATATTTTTTAAAAGAATTTTTGTTTAAGAAACTAATAAATTTTTTGATGAATTTTAATTAAAAACTTGGAACATTATTTTTTACTCCAAAATGTTAAAAATAATTCTAAAATATTATTTTTAGAAATATGTAATTAAAAATATTAAAAATATTGAATTTTAAAAATTTTTTAAAAAATTTTTAATATTTTTAATTACATATTTCCAAAAATAATATTTTAGAATTATTTTTAACATTTTGGAGTAAAAAATAATGTTCCAAGTTTTTAATTAAAATTCATCAAAAAATTTATTAGTTTCTTAACCCTTTAACGCCGGGAAGGACACATATTTTACTCAACTTTTAGAGCCATCGTTCTAAACGATTTCGTAAGTTAAAAATTTGGTATGAATCCATCCCTATAGAGTTTTTATCGCTCTTTCAGAATCTGAAGTTTAAATTTTAAAAAAATTTAATTTGAGAAAGTTGTGAACATCTTTCCGACAAAAAACTGAAAATTTTTCTTTTTTTTTTGGAAAAATGAATTTTTTTTTAAGGTAGCAAGTAAGAATGCATGCGTAAAACCTACAAATATCGCGTCCGCAAATACCAACCTTCAATATGGCGAAATGTACATTTAAAAATTTCAAAATGGCGGCTTCAAAATGGCGATAGAAGATATTTTTTTTAAATAAACATCAAAGTCTAGTGTACGAATTTAAAAAAAAATTTGGATAATCATGTCAGTTTGTATGTAGGGGTTTTTGAGGTTGCTGATTACGAATCTGATATCAAATTTCAAAAATTCAAAATGGCGGATCCAATATGGCGGAATATATTTTTTAAATTTGACAAAATATGTTTGAAACCTCCTACTCAGGGGTTTTCGGGGTCGCTGATTACGAATCTGATATTAGTTTTTCGAAATTTAAAATGGCGGATCCAATATGGCGATCGTAAATTTAAAAAAACGTTGGATTTTATTGAAACCTCCTACTCAGGGGTTTTCGGGGTCGCTGATTACGAATCTGATATTAGTTTTTCGAAATTAAAAATGGTGGATCCAATATGGCGATCGTAAATTTAAGAAATCGTTAAATTTTGTTGAAACTTGCTACTTGGGGGTTTTCGCAATCGCCTGATACGAATCTGGCATCAAATTTCGAAAATACAAATTGGCGGATCCAATATGGCGATCGAAAATTTAAAAATTGTTGCAATTTGGTGAAATTTGTAACTCGGGGTTTTTTAGTCGTCTAGCACGAATCTGTTGTTAGATTTCAAAACTCAAAATATATTGATTCCAATATTACGGATGATTTCTTTGTAGATGGACAAACTTTATCTGAAACTTATAATGCATATATTTGACAATATCATCGAAAAATGTGTTTGACTACAACAAAAATCATCAAGAATTGTACAAACAGAATCCTGTCAACTCTTTGAGAAATACACTCACATTGATTTATTACTTTACACAAATTTATAATTTTTAAAATGTCCTTCTCCAGTGACATGAAGAACTCTTCATATATTGATTCATCGTCCCAAAACTTTCAACAAATCAGAAATAAATTATTGGTTAAATAGTTATTTGTTTATATATTTTAATGTTAGACGAACTATTAATCTTGGCCGATTTTTACAAGTAATACACAAAATAAAAATTCAAGTGATATAGCGCGTCGAACTCGAGTCGTTAAAAAAAACATCAACATTTTTTGTGGATTAAGAAAGTGAGACTTTTTGATATGATCTTGACACAAAAATAATATATAATATTTAGAAACTTTTAGTTTGAAGACAATCCTATCAAATATAGATTTTATCAAAAACCAAGTTTTGTTTGTCATATTAATTCCACCATTTTAAATTTAGAATGTTTCACATCAGATTCTAAGTCAGCGACCCCAAAAACTCCCGAGTAAGGAGTTTTAAGTATACTCAGTCAAATTTTAAAAAAAACCATCCTCCATATTGGATACGCCAATTTGTATTTTCGAAATTTGATGCCAGATTCGTAATCAGCGATTGCGAAAACCCCCAAGTAGCAAAGTTTCAACAAAATCCAACGATTTCTTAAATTTACGATCGCCATATTGGATCCACCATTTTTAATTTCGAAAAAAACTAATATCAGATTCGTAATCAGCGACCCCGAAAACCCCTGAGTAGGAGGTTTCAATAAAATCCAACGTTTTTTTAAATTTACGATCGCCATATTGGATCCGCCATTTTAAATTTCGAAAAAACTAATATCAGATTCGTAATCAGCGACCCCGAAAACCCCTGAGTAGGAGGTTTCAAAACATATTTTGTCAAATTTAAAAAATATATTCCGCCATATTGGATCCGCCATTTTGAGTTTTTGAAATTTGATATCAGATTCGTAATCAGCAACCTCAAAAACCCCTACATACAAACTGACATGATTATCCAAATTTTTTTTTAAATTCGTACACTAGACTTTGATGTTTATTTAAAAAAAATATCTTCTATCGCCATTTTGAAGCCGCCATTTTGAAATTTTTAAATGTACATTTCGCCATATTGAAGGTTGGTATTTGCGGACGCGATATTTGTAGGTTTTACGCATGCATTCTTACTTGCTACCTTAAAAAAAAATTCATTTTTCCAAAAAAAAAAGAAAAATTTTCAGTTTTTTGTCGGAAAGATGTTCACAACTTTCTCAAATTAAATTTTTTTAAAATTTAAACTTCAGATTCTGAAAGAGCGATAAAAACTCTATAGGGATGGATTCATACCAAATTTTTAACTTACGAAATCGTTTAGAACGATGGCTCTAAAAGTTGAGTAAAATATGTGTCCTTCCCGGCGTTAAAGGGTTAAACAAAAATTCTTTTAAAAAATATAATTATTTTCGAAAAATAATTACACTAATACAATAATACAATAATGTTTCAAAAAAGTCAATCATTTTTAAAAGATTTTACGAAATTTTAATTGCTTAGAAATTTTTCAAAATTGAAAAACTATTATTGTTCAAAAATTGATTTAAAATATTTTAAAAATTTAATGGTTAGAATTTCTTAATGATAATTTTTTGAAAATATTATACCTTAATAATTTATGAAAAAAATATTGAGTCACAAATATTATAAAAATTGAGTTTGTGTAATTAAATAATTGAATTCTAGAAGAACTTTTACAAAATTATTTAAATTAATTGATTCAGAGATGAAGTTTAGATCAAAATTGTAGAAAATAATTAAATTCAGAAAGGGTTATAATTGTAGTTTTTAGAAATTTTTGAAATTTATAAATTATTTTAATAGTTTAAAATAATTATTTTAAAATAAAAAATTAAAAAATTTTATATATTATATTGAGAAAGCTCAATGATCATGAAATGAACAACTTATTTTTAAATATTTTAGTAATCTTTAAATATACTAATTGCGTTATTTTTTATTGTAAAATACTTATTTTGAACCGTTAAGATATATTTAGAAAAAATTAAAAACTTGAATTTTCTGTTTAAAATACAAATATTGATTAATTTTATAAATATTGATAAAATATACTTTATGTATACATCAATCAATTCGTTATTGTGCCAGGAATATAATTTTCCCAAGAATTGATGGAAATTTCAATAAATGAAAAAATTATTTAAAAGAATACAAAAATGTATTGTTTTTGATTTAAAAAATTGCAAAAACAAATTTTTTTAGATATTTTTTATATCTAAAATTTTTTATTTTTGTTTTCTTCTGAATGATTTTTGGTATTCGTAACCGTAAAGAAAAATTTATTTGAGTTAAATAACCAATTAATTGACTATATTATCCATTAAATATTTACTTGAATCAAATAGTATTTATTGGAGCGTCAATTAAATGGTATTTGAACCAATAATTTCAGTATTTGATGCAAATACCATTTAATTAACTCTAATAATAATAAATAATAAATAATTTTCAGAAAAAGCAGGTTTCTGTATTAGGATGGCTGTGCTGTCGATACATATGAAAAATATATTGTATTTTCATAACGAAATCTAGTGCTTACTCAAGAGATTTATTTTCGAGAGATTTGATTCGGATAATTGATAAATTCTTTCACCTTTAATATTAATACTACCCAATGATAAATTCACTTTCTTAAATCTAATAATTGAGGGGCTGGATGCTATAAGGGGATACGCGTGAACACACGGCCAGTCAGTTCGGACGTAGAGATAAAATTTTGAAGTTGTTCAAAATGAATTTAAAATTATTGTTTCTTGTTCAGAATTTCAAGGCGAAACTTTTTTTCTAATAAAATTTTTTTATATAATTTTTTGTTTTTAAGTAAATTGAGAAAAAAGTGATTTTTTAACCTAAGAAATTTTAATTAATTTTTGACTTCAACTCGTGATTACTTCGTTAAATATTAATATTTTTCCACGAAATTTACACACAATATTCTTCAAACTATACCAAAAGTGAAACAATATTTAGTATTTTTTCAAAAAATTCTGTGTCTAAGTAAATAATTATTTAAATAATTTTGCCAGAAAAATGATTCTCCTATTTTCAATTGAAAAAGTTGAGTGACGAATTTTCGTTTTCAGAAAACTTCCAGTGACAAAAATGTTCATCAATATGTTAGGAAGTGTGTTCACGCGTATCCCCTTATAGCATCCAGCCCCTCAATTATTATTTTGTTTAATTAAATATTTAATTGATAATAGTCAATTAATTGGTTATTTGAATCAAATAAATTTTTTTTTCAGTGTCACCTATCAAAATTTAGCGAAATCCTTCAAAACGTGTAAGAGAAAATTTGTCCACAAGAATCAAAATACTGAATCAACAATTAAAAAATAAAGAAGTCAAAATAATTGAATCTGCAAAGTGCGGAAATCAAAATCACAATAAGGCTTTCTTTAAGAGTAAGCAATAATTATTATTAATACTATTCCCAAGTAGCACGCTGTATCACCTGAATGCCATAGCGATATCTATGGGGGATATTCCTGTGATATTGAGGAAGTATCATAATGTCCGCTTTTTTAATATCCCTGTGACATTCCTGCGATATTGAGGGGATATTCCACAGAATTTTTTCTATAAGTTCAAATTTGATATTATAGCGAAAATTCTGTGGAATATCCCCTCAATATCGCAGCAATATTCCCTCAATATCACAGCAATATTCCGCCTCAATATCGCTGCAGTATCTTCTCGAAGTCACAGCAATATCCCCTCAATATCGCAGGAATGTCACAGGGATATTAAAAAAAAGCGGACATTATGATACTTCCTCAATATCACAGGAATATTCCTAATAGATATCGCCATGACATTCAGGTGATACAGCGTGCTACTTGGGTTCATTTGTAAGATAATGAAAAACGCCTATTTTACGGTTTTTGAAGATGACATTTATTATTTTAATCCCAACTACTTTCAAGCCATATATGTGACGTGCCGTGAAAAAAGGGACCTTAGCTGCTTAGAATTTTAGGTTATGTTTAGAGTACTTTTAACTATATTAAAAATTTATTATTGATTATTTAACATCTAAAGCATATTTTTCTGAAAATATTGCGCATAATAATGAATGAAATATTAATAGTTTGTAAAGAAAATTGGTCATTTTTATTTATTTATACTTCTAATTTTAGTTCTGTCAAAAACAGCTAAGGTCCCTTTTGTCGCGGCACGTCACATTATTAAGATATTTTTCATTATCTCACAAATGAATATTTAACACGGTCAAAAAAACAAAAATGACTATTAATATTATTATTGAAAAAAATTATTAATAAATAAATTAATTTATTATTATTATTATTTATTATTTATTTACTATTTATTTTTTATTTAGTTTTTATTTATTAATTTATTATTATTAATTATTAATATTATTATTTCAGTTTGTTTAAGATATAAATACAATTTGCTTTCTTAAAATTAAATTCAAAATTATAAAAATGTTACCATATTTAGAAATATACGAATTTTCGGATATGCATAGGATGTCTTACAGGATATTCAGAATATCTAGTATTTTGTAATCCAAAACTGAGAAAAAAGTATTTATCATCATCTTCCTGTAAATTTTTCTTTTGAAATTTGTTTATCAAGAAATGTTTAAAAATATTATATATATTAATCGGCTGGGGTCGAATTGCGTAAAATGGTCAAATATTTTCCGAATTGCGGAAAGGGTCTTCTTTTATTTTTCCGAGTTGCGTAAAATGGTCAAATCTCAAGCCCTTCTCCCACTCTTTTGCCATGACTGTAGAAGGAGGGGCTGCCGAGAAGGAGGAGTGATCGACTAATGAGTTCATTAGGTCACACCTCTACCCCCAGTACATCTAATTTTTGCTAATAACACAGCGGTACATAGTTGCATCTAGACGGCCAGACATTTCTCACGGATCGGGCTCGTAGTAAACACCGGCCTCTGAGTGGTCTCTTCAAGGGACACCTGTCAAATTTTTTTTCTTTGTTGTAAGGGGGATTGGTTCTGGGTTCTAAGTACCTTCTAGTACCAACTAGAAAGTCAATTTGACTCCCTTTCTACATAGAAAAGCAAGAGGACTTCTCTCTAAACGTGAAGCGGAACTAGGTGCGGCGGGCTTCGCCCGCCTCTGAGTGGTCTCTTCAAGGGACACCTGTCAAAATTTTTTTTTTTTTGTTGTAAGGGGGATTGGTTCTGGGTTCTAAGTACCTTCTAGTACCAACTAGAAAGTCAATTTGACTCCCTTTCTACATAGAAAAGCAAGAGGACTTCTCTCTAAACGTGAAGCGGAACTAGGTGCGGCGGGCTTCGCCCGCCTCTGAGTGGTCTCTTCAAGGGACACCTGTCAAAATTTTTTTTTTTTTGTTGTAAGGGGGATTGGTTCTGGGTTCTAAGTACCTTCTAGTACCAACTAGAAAGTCAATATTTGTATATAACATTTTTTGAAATTTTTGCGTTTTTTACGAGTTAAATGCAAAAAATCAGACTTTTATGGTGTTTTTTATGGTTTTTACTATGAAGCTGAACTATTCGACTATTTTTACTATGATTTTCGTAATTACGCACCAAAAAACATTATAAGACTTTATTTTTTTATAATTAGATGTCCTTTTAGGTGAGAGTATATTTTAACCACATTTTATGGAATTTCATGGTTTTTTGCATTTTTCTCGAAAACTATCAATTTTAGAAAAAAATGGTGAATACAAAAAATGTATATATATATATATATATATTTATTATACATAAATATACATAGATTTACTGTATACACCCATTTTTTTAAACACGTAAGCTAATTAATATGAATTGCTAATTTCGGTCAAATGCTGACAGTCCTAAGCCTGTACAAAGTGTGAAGGAAAAAGTGTGAGACAGGGAAACCCCTTTCTCAATCGTCTATACTTGAGGGAAAACCGCTGTATCGTCCCGCCTTTCTAGCAACTCCTGAAACCGACTGCAGAGTAGAAGGGGAAAGAAGGAACGGAGGAGTAATGGGGCCCTTTAACTTACCGCCTTCCGCAATTCGGAAAATTTTCGGTCCTCTTTTGACCGCCTTACGCAATTCGACCACGCCGTATTAATCTCCGTATTCTTTCATTCATTCTGTCCGCAAGAATTCCGTCCGCCCTCCTGCTGTGCTTTTGATCACAGAGAAGAGTTGGAGAGAGAAGTTTGTCAGAGTATATAAGAGAGAAATCATGATACAGAGAAGGAGTGGGAAGTATCGTCTTTTCTTTCAGTTTAGAGTAGAAGCGAGAGAGAGAGACGAACAGTTAAGAAAGTAACGCCTACTTTTTTTGGTTTGAGCATCATGGTTTTCTGTATTCTCAGTGACAGATATTAGAATAAATAAATGAAATGAATTCAATATAATTTTTTTTTAATTGAGATATTAAATATTATCAATCTATCCAAGTCAGGTTCGAATAGAAAACAATCTGTTTACGTTTCAACGACACAGTCGTCCTCTTCAGAAACGAAAAAAATGTCACAAAATTTGTTCAATCAAATGAACGTGTACATTGCTGGACGAAGACAAGATTGATAATATTTCATCTCTCAATTAAACAATTTTAACCAAGTGATAAATTCAACATCTTTATAAATTTTTTTTATTTCATAACCATATTTTTAAAGGAATATAATTTGATAATAACTGCAAAAATAGTAAATTATATATTTCTTGATTACAATTTTAAACAAGTTTTTTTAAATGTAAAAATATGTGTGCAAATTTCGAATATTCTATCCTTTCAATGAGAATTAATATGAAGGAATGATTTGATTCCAATTTCGAGTTTACGCAAAATTGAAGTATCTGCAAAACTCTAATTTATACATTTTCTCCTTTTTCTTACCTTATTTTTGATAAATAATTTACATTTTATTCCCAAAAAAGTGTATTTTTGAGTTTCATTTCCAAATTTAAAAATATATAATTTCCAATATTTTTTATTTATTAATTTAATATTTTAAGTCGAGTGTATTTTTTATTTATTTTTTTAAATTACTATATTTTGAAATTACATTTTAAACTTTAACATAAATTGATTCCATGTAACTTCATTGTGTATAGATTTTTAGGTCTTAAAACAATAAACAATATTATTATATTTTCATGCTTATTTACTTATAATTGATTTTTATTTCTCGTGAAAAAGCTATGTAGTCCTTTAAATAATAATATTTTCTAAAATGTATTAAACAATTTGTGTATTGTTTATAGATCTTGCTTTCGTGTGAACATGATACCTTCCATAGATTTTCTTGAATTCGGATGAAATTTTAAGGGGTTATTTATCACATTAATCTTTCAAAATGGACAAAAGGAATATAGAATATATCCCACACAAAAAATTTTACAGTTGTTTTTTTCAAAAACTTGTTCAAGTAAAAAAAATTTTTTTAGCAAAATCTAAATTCATATATAATAAAATTGAAATTTTTATGTCAAGACGAATCGATAAGTATATACAAAGTATAAATATTTTTAAATAAGCTTAGGACCATTTAAAAGCGTTTATTTGTCAACCCTCACGGGCTCGAGCCGGGTCCCTCGGACCCGGAGAAAAGTTTTTTTTTCTACTTCCGGTTAAGAAAATATTATTAGAAAATCAACTTCACATTAGACTTAAGGGCGTAAAAACACACATTTTTCACTTTTGTGTAGAATTTTTAATTCATAAAATACTCTGGAAAATTCCCTTTTAAGTCGAACTTACGTAAAGACTCAAGCCGGGTCCGAGGGACCCGGGTTATAATTGCGTATAAAAAGTTAGTAATTTTTCTGCAATATTGCATTATTTTGTAATGTTTCAACATCACCTACTGTAATAAGTGTAAACATATCCCAAATAATTCCGGAAGTGACGTGGTGCGAAAAATATAGTGCGTGTTGTACGTTTTTTGGAAAATTCCATTCCTAAAAGTTAAAGAACAGAAAATCGATCAGATTTTCTTTAAAATCGGTACTCGGGGGTTTTTAGGGTCGCTGATTACAAATTTGATGTCAGAATTAAAAAATTCAATATGGCGGTCGTTAAAAATTTTTTTTTGGTTTTACGTTTAAATAAAGATAATTATTATTAAGTAATTTAGCTAAAGATTTTTTCAGATGTTTTATATTTCTACCATTATTTTATATTACTATTTTTTAAACTATTATATATATATTATATATTATATAATATTATATATATATACACATATATATATATAATATTATATATTATATAATTATTTATACATTATACGGTGATTTGTCTGAAAATATTTTTTTGTTCTTTATATTTTTTATTTTATTTTTTTATAATAAATAATGTTGTTTTTAAAACTATTTTTTAAAATAATTTCTCTAAAATGATACAACTATATGTTAGATAAAAAATATTAACAATTTTGCTATCAAATTTTTTATTTCTATCGATTTTAAATACCGGGTCCCTGAGGCCCGGCTTGTACGCGCAGGCGGAAAAACGAACTCGAGCCAGTTAGGGTTAATAATTTATTCAAATTTTTGTTAAACGTTAGAAATGAGGTTTCTATCAAAATATCTGAATAAAATGTTAGCCAAATCACTTCTATAAGAACTTATTCTTTCCACAATTTTTAAATTTTTTAATAATTAAATAAAAAAAATTCAATTTTTATAAATTTTTTTTGTTTTCCATTCACCAAAAAATTGATAGTTTCTCACTTCTGACCGTGTTAAGTATATGTTTTATCCAAAATTATTAGAACTTTTCTTAAGGAAAAATCAAACAGACAGTCGGAACCAAATTTAGTCCGATTACGTATTATTATAGGGGAGACCTTGGATAAACCGGACAAGTCAAATATTTCCGAAACCGTAAAGAATTTCAAACCGTGTAAATAACCTATGTACGCACAATTTCTTGATGCAAATGCTGCATGAGGTTTTAGGGACGTATCATTTTTCTTGTAATAATAGTTGCCGTTAATATATGAAAATGTCATTTTTTTAGGTAAAAGTAAAAAAAAATTTTCTCATTTTTTAGGGTTTTTATCGTTAAAATTAAAGTCCAAATATCACACAGCAATTTTTCTTTTAGCTCATGGTGTACTGAGTTTAGTAGAAAAAGAGTTTAATGAAAAACGTTAAGAAGAAAAAATATATTGCAGTTTAATTATTAGATGACGGTGTGGGGCTGAATCGGACATCGTGATAAAAAACAACCAAATCTTTGAATACTTTAATTTATTTTATATTAATTAACTATTTTATATTATAATCTTTGCATAGAACCACTTTAAAACTAAATAAATAAAGAATTTATTTTAAAACTTGAATTTGCAAGCGAGTTGCTGCAAATAGACAAGTCTGAAAACTGTAATTCATTTTATATTATATTAATTACCGATTTTACATTTTATATTATATTCTTTGTATAGAACTACCTACATTTAAATAAGAGAAGAATTGATTTGACTTTTCTACAAAAAAAACGAAAATTTGTGTCTTATTCTTTAATTAATTAGCCGTGTCTGATTTATCCCCATGGGGTGTCCGGTTTAGCCCCGCCAATTTTCGGATTTTTGATTTTGAGGTAGTCATCTTCGAAGCAACATATCTCAAAAGCTACTGTAGTTTTTCTACATCGAACAAGTGCGATTTGTAGGTGAAGGTACAAGCTTCAAGACGGTATATTACTCTTTAGCAAAAAAAAAATTTTTTGTATGAGTTTTTCGGCTAAAGAACAAATCCGTCCAGTTTAGCCCCGGTCTCCCCTATTTTTAAAGAAAAAGCCCAATAAACACGTTCTATAATTATTCTATAACAAGAAAAGAATATAGGTCTTGAAAATTTGTACCAATAAATAATACACAATCTTATTTTAACAATTATTATAAAGCATATTTTGTTATCAATATAAATAATATTTTATGCGAAAAGTAAATTTATATTTATTTAATAATTCTTTAAATAATTTTATGTGGTTTGGTAAAGTAATAATTAGTTGTAACTGTTTTTATGCAACAACAAAAATCTCTATTCTAGATCTGTGTTTCGAGACGCCTAATAGATCTTTCATTTCTGACTGGATTTAGAAGCAAGAGATTTTTACTTGTCCAAATGTAAAGAAACTTCACGCGCGCCAAGGCGCGCGTAGACAGCTAGTTTGTCTGAAATAAAATTCTCAACCCTTATGAAAAAAGAGTACTGGAATGAGTATTGGAAAAGTACTGGAATGAGTACTGGTTTGAGTATTGGAAATCCAGTACTTTTTTCGCCTTATGGAAAATCTGTTACGAATAACGTATGTAGCAGATATTGTGATCCTTTGTTAAAATTTTAGCATTAAAGAATTTTTGGAAAAAGTACGTGAAAAGTTTTAAGCATTAATTCTAACAGATTTCTTTCCGCACACTAATAAAAAAAATTTCAGAAAGTTATAAACATTATTAAACTTTTTTGCGGTTTGTGCAATTAAATAAATTGGTGTAAAGTAATTAATATAATTTATTATTAATTAAAATTATTAACTATAATAATCTTCGTAGTATTTCGTTCATTCATTCTGTCCGCAGTTTGAAGTTATAGTTATTCTTTTGTTTTTTATACGTTTTGATATGAAAATAGAAATATACATATATACATTATAATAATCGTAAGTTTCCTTTCCGTTAGCAAATTATCTGTATTCATTTGTTATTTTTTGAAAATTCATTTTTGTGGGTTATTGTCATTTTTTTAATGTCAAAAAGAAACAAAAAAAACTCGTTTTATTCACTTCACAAAATTGACAAAAATTCCATTACATATTTTTTATTTTCCTGACTTTTTCCTAATTTTCATCAAAAATATTTACTTTTTTCTTATCCTCCTAATCAATTGAATTTATGCTACGAATTTTATTATTCATGAAACAACCCTGTAAAAAAAAGTATTGGGAGGTACGGGATACCGCATTGCAAGTGCCTACCTTCCAATGCGGTATTCGCGAAATACCGCATTGGGTGTCGTGGTGAATGCGGTATTCAAGGGGTCCCAATGCGGTGCCAGTTTTAAGCTTTAAAAAAAAGAAAATGCGTGACAGGAGTGAATAATTAATGTCAGTGAATCAAAATACGAGTTAAAGGAATGAAAAATACTAATAGTGAGTGTGAAAATGAAGTTTAAAGAAAATAAGGTAAGATTAACTGTTAAATGTAAGTCCAATGCGGCATAGGCTTTTTTCAATGCGGCGCATAATCGGTATACAGTTCGCGCAGTGCAGCGGCGCTCTCTTCTTTACCTAAAGCGGATTCTTTCTATTCAAATGGTAATTTTGAAAATAATGAAAAATAATATTAACTAAAAGTTGATAATGTATTTCAATCAATAAAAAAATGTTAAGAGCGTTCGACGGTCTCTAAAATTTGTAGGTTATTTGCGACTTACAGTTATCGCCAAAGAAAAACGATGACACTGACTGTTTGAAATTACGTGAAATTAGTAAACAACCGTTTTCGAACTAGTGTTTCTCTGCACACAAGCACTTTTTACAAAATCTGACAACGTCCATTGGTCAAAAATGTTTTTAATTATCTGGATTGAAAAGATTTTGTCAATCCATACAGAAACACGGTTGCAGCATTGGAATTACAAAAGTAATGTAATGACAGGCGGCAAGGCGTGTGTTACTGCCATTTTGCCAGTAGAGGGCAGAAGCAAGCAGGGAGCGTAAAGGATCAGCTGTCAAAATGATTCGCATTACATTGCTATGGTAATTCCAATGCTGCAACCGTGTTTCTGTATGGATTAACAAAATCTTTTCAATTCAGATAATTAAAAACATTTTTGACCAATGGACGTTGTCAGATTTTGTAAAAAGTGCTTGTGTGCAGAGAAACACTAGTTCGAAAACGGTTGTTTACTAATTTCACGTAATTTCAAACAGTCAGTGTCATCGTTTTTCTTTGGCGATAACTGTAAGTCGCAAATAACCTACAAATTTTAGAGACCGTTGAACACTCTTAACATTTTTTTATTGATTGAAATACATTATCAACTTTTAGTTAATATTATTTTTCATTATTTTCAAAATTACCATTTGAATAGAAAGAATCCGCTTTAGGTAAAGAAGAGAGCGCCGCTGCACTGCGCGAACTGTATACCGATTATGCGCCGCATTGAAAACAGCCTATGCCGCATTGGACTCATATGTAACAGTTGATCTTACCTTATTTTCTTTAAACTTCATTTTCACACTCACTATTAGTATTTTTTCATTCCTTTAACTCGTATTTTGATTCACTGACACTAATTATTCACTCCTGTCACGTATTTTCTTTTTTTTTAAAGCTTAAAACTGGCACCGCATTGGGACCCCTTGAATACCGCATTCACCACGACACCCAATGCGGTATTTCGCGAATACCGCATTGGAAGGTAGGCACTTGCAATGCGGTATCCCGTACCTCCCAATACTTTTTTTTTTACAGGGAATTTTAAATAATTCAATTCTTGCGAAGAATTTTTTTAAAAATTTTGAAAGTAATTAAAATTTTTTTGAAGAATTTTATAAATTTTAAGAAAAATTGACTTTTTTGAAGAATTTCATAATTTCCCGTGTAGAAATCGCCAAGGTTTGCCAATTTTGATTATTGGTCCTATAATGGTCCTAGCTTGGAATATACCTTAACCTGGGCCTAGCTTGGTTATAGTTAGAACTTCTTGTTTGATTATAGGTTATGAATATGTTTCAAAATTTACTTAAAAATTATGTATCAGTAATTGTTTATGTGTAATTTGAAGTAATATTTAAATATCACATGGCAAGATTGAGACAATATTGAACTGAAAGTTTTACTCTCTAACTTTAAATCGGTAAAATTTGACACCCAGGTGCGAATTTAGGTTGGCCGCCAGAGTTTGAAGGTTGGCCCACGGTTGGCCTAACTTTGGCAAGCGAAGTTTTGGTTGCCAGAGTTTGCCCAACTTTGGCAAGTACTAGTGCCCACAGTTGGCCCGACTTTGCAAGCCAACCATTACATGCAGAGTATAACCAACCGTCGGGCCAACTTTGGCGACAAAGGTCGACACAACTATGGGGAACGTATCTCATATGACTTACAAATTTAGGTTGGCCAAACTCTGGGCCACGGTTGGCCCGACGGTTGGCAAAACTTTGTGAAAAACAGTTTAAATGACTTAAACTTTCTCGGTTGGCCTAACTCTGGGCCGCGGTTGGCCCGACGGTTGGTAAAACTTTGTGAAAAACAGTTTAAATGACTTAAACTTTCTCGGTTGGCCTAACTCTGGGCCACGGTTGGCCCGACTGTTGGCAAAACTTTGTGAAAAACAGTTTAAATGACTTAAACTTTCTCGGTTGGCCTAACTCTGGGCCACGGTTGGCACGACGGTTGGCAAAACTTTGTGAAAAACAGTTTAAATGACTTAAACTTTCTCGGTTGGCCTAACTCTGGGCCGCGGTTGGCCCGACGGTTGGTAAAACTTTGTGAAAAACAGTTTAAATGACTTAAACTTTCTCGGTTGGCCTAACTCTGGGCCACGGTTGGCCCGACTGTTGGCAAAACTTTGTGAAAAACAGTTTAAATGACTTAAACTTTCTCGGTTGGCCTAACTCTGGGCCACGGTTGGCACGACTGTTGCAGCTTTAATATACATTTAACGGTATGGACTCCCATGTGAGCGTAGCGTAGTGGTCAGTGTATAAGTCTTCGGCGCGTTAGGTTAGGGGTTCGATCCCAGCAAGCGGTAGATATTTTCGAAAATGTATGTATGAGATTGTGTTTAATAATAATAGGTAAAGGTTATATCTGATGTTCTTGCTAATAATAACGTGTTAATTATTTAAATAATTTAGTTTTTTAATAATTTTTTACTTTTGGCTGTTAAAGTTGGCCAAACTTACGCATTTAAAGTCGTGCCAACTTTGGCGTCAGTTTTTGGACCAACCATTGAAATGTATAGCTGGCACAACATATGCATTTTAAGTTGGGCCAACTTCCTTATGACTTGTCGGGCCAACCATCGTCGCCATTAGACGGCCAACCGTTATCATCTGTATGGTTGGCCCAACCTCTGGCACGAGAAGTTGGACCGACCTTGTAAAAGTTGGCCCAACTATGGGCCAACCGAAAATTCGCACCTGGGCAATAATTATTTGCAGAATTTTACTAATTACTATTACCACAATTAAGTTACAGGTAATTAATAGAAAGTTACTGATTCAATTAGTAAAATACAGGTTACTGATGATTCAATTTGTTGTACAAAAATATTGCATTCATCATCAAATTTACCAAGTTATCAGTTAACCTTAAAGGTTATGTGGGTTTTTCCTTGGCTACCAGCACATTTAAAAATTGTATCAGTAATTTTGTAAAAATTAACTTATTTATTAGTTGAATCTAAATGTACTGATGGACTTAATAACAATTCTACTAATTTAAATAAAGTTTTAAAGTCAACATGAAAATGAAAACAAATCTTAAAATGTTAGCAGTTTTTTAATGTTAGACGCACAAGTTAACTAAACCATGACATAAAAGTTTTCTATTTTTTTAACTTTTAAAAATTTCTAAATTTTTGAAAAACTTTTTTAATTTTCTTTAAATTCTCTCTTTTTGTAAAAAAAATTCATTTCATTTGTTAAAATTCAGTTATTGGATCTTAATATAATTCTTGTTTTATAGTTTAGGCCAAAGAATCCAAATTTTTCTTTAAAAAATTTTGAAGACAATTTTTAAGTTTGCCAATATATTTATTATCAATATAATTGTCTACCATCGAAACGTCGAGACAATTATATTTATAATATATTAAAAAACTTAAAAATTGTCTTTAAAATTTTGTAAAGAAAAATTTGGATTCTTTGGTCTAAACTATAAAACAAAAATTCATTTAAATTTAAAAGAAATTTTAACTTTCATGAAATGTTCATTTAACTTTTGCATCCAACCTTGAAAAACTGTGTATATTTAAAGATTTATTTAAAGTTTTATGATTTTCTGGATTAAATATTCAGTGAATTAATTCAATAAAAATTTTAGTTAACGATATGACTGTCAAGTTAATTTTTTAGTGAAATGAGATAAAAACTTAGATTTTTTCCGTAACTATTGTCTTTTCCTCCCCAATCGCATTAAAAATCTGTTAAGGAATAAGGAAACTCCAGTTTTATAGTAAAGTTAATATGACCTGAAGTATAATGCAACTCCTCGTATCGTGTGAGCGTGGTTAGGTGGTTAGGTTATCGGTCTACGAATGTCAGGGTCGTGCGTTCAACTCCCAACGTTTGGGGATTTTTTCTCTGTTAGTATATTAGGAATTAATTATTGTGAATTACATGTGATCAAAAATAGGTAAAAAAGGTGAAAAAAATAAACCTCAGTAATAATAGGTGAGAATAAATAATTTTTTTTAAATAGTTAATTAAACTGTTCTTTTTATTGGGCCCAAATAGATTCTCTAGGTAGGGCCAAGTTAGAAGAGCGTGACGTGCCAATGTAGGCCCTACAAAAATGTACAAGTTAGGCCCTAGTTAATAAATTGGAAATCTAGGTAGGACCAATAAAGGGCCACTACACAATTTCCACACGGGTTATGAAAATAGTTAAATTTTTTTGGTATATTTTTTATTTTTATAAAAATAATTGAATTCTTGCGAAGAATTTTTTTTTTTTAATTTGGAAAATAATTGAATTTTTGCGAAGAATTTTTTTTAAATTTGGAAGATAATTGAATTCTTGGGAAGAATTTTAAATGAAATTTGGAAAATAATTGAATTTTTCTGAAAAATTTTATAAATTTTGAAAAAAATTGAATTTTTTGAAGAATTACATTTTTTCTAAGGATTCTGTAATTTATGAAAATAATTGAATTCTTTCGAGAAATTTTATTAATAAATGTTGAAAAAATAATTTAATTACTTTCGAAGAATTTTATTATTTATAAAAATAATTTAATTTTTGTAAAGAATTTTATTAATTAGGTAAATGATTAAATTCTTGCGGCGAATTTTATTAAAATTGATGAAAATAATTGAATTTTTTCCTAGAATAATTAGTTATTTTATAAAAATAGTAGATATTGAAAATCATTGAAATGTGAAAAGTTTTTAAAGATAATTTAATTTTACAAAGAATTCTTTAAAAAAATTTGGTAATAATTGAATGTCGGTGGGAAATTTTATTAAATTTTTTTGAAAATAATTGGATTTTCCAAAAAAACCTTTTATAATTTATGAAAATAATTGAATTCTTGTGAACGATTTATTAGAATTTTATAAAATAATGTAATTTCCAAGAAGAAATTTATTATTTTTAATAATAATTGATTTATTGTGATGAATATTGTTATTTATGAAAATAAATGAATTTTGAAAAGAATTTTATTGAAATACCCCAAAATAATTGAATTTTTGGGAGTAATTTTTTTATTTATCGACATAATTATGTCGATAAATAAAAAAATTATTTAAAAAATTTATTTATTATTTAAAAATATTGTATTAAAATTATATTTAAAACAATTAATTTCTTTCGAATAATTTTATTAAATTTTCGAAAATAATTGAATTATTGCGGAAAAGTTTACTAAAATGTTTAAAAAGAATTAAATTTCTGTTGAAAATTTTATTACTTTTGAAAGGAATTGAAATCTTCATAAGAATTTTAAGAATATTGTTTTAAATAATGAATTTTTAAATTTTATGACAATTTTATTAGTTTAAATAATTGAATTCTTGTCAAAAACTTTATTTGTGAAAGTAACTGAATTTTACGATTGTGAAAATAATTAAATTCATGCTTAGAATTTAATCAAAATTTTTTTTTGAAAAAATGGAATTTACATGAAAAATTTTATAATTATTAAAAGTAATTGAATTATTGGGATAAATAAATTGCATAAAATTTTGTTAAATAAAATTGAATTTTTTTAATATTAGGGAATTAAAAGTAGTGGAAATTCTCTAAAAAAATATTGTTTATATTCTTTGTTCGGAAAGTTAAATTAAAATTTTGGTAATGAAGTTTTTTTTAATTCAGGTATCAGATAACAATTTTTGTGAAACTCAATTTTCCTCGTACAAGAAAGTTTAATTATTTTTAATTTTGAAAATGTGATGCCAAATTTGAAATTAGTATCGAAATTTGTTAAAATTTTTTTCATATACTTTAAAGTTTAAAAATATAATACATTTTGAAAATTTAATTCTAATTAGTTTTTCAGTTATGTGTCATAATAAGTATTTCTTTAAAAATTACTTAAATTAAAATGACTTGAAATTGTTTACAATAAACTTTGGAGCACAACATGCCCGCGCGCTTGCGCGCGGATAATTTTGCTAGTGAGAATAATACTGCCGTCCTTTTTAAAAAAGGCACTATCTACATTTTTTAAGAAAAATGAGTTTTTTATATGGCTGGATTAGTTACAAAATTCAAAAATTATCTGTGCAATCAAAAATTATAAATTTTAATTAGTTAAAATGTTAATTAGATTTTAATTGTAAAAATTAGCTAATTATCCATTTTTGTTGTAGATAGTGACGCTTTTAAAAGGAAAACATCTCCATCTGATTGTAAAGTACTGATTTTTTAGCCGCCAAAAATGTGCACTATGTACATAGGCCGCCGCCATATGTATTTCCTTTAATTTTTAGTTTAAAATTTTGCACTATCTACTGTTTTGCATATTATTATTTAAAATTATAAATTTATTTTTGCACCAATGAAAAGAGCGGGTCCGATTTAGTTAAGAACAATAGTTGATTTACAAAATGTTATTTTTGTTAAGAGATATAAATGCAAACGTGTTTAGTTAAATATCTCGGTTCGAGTTAAAATGTAGATAGTGCCTTTTTTAAAAAGGACGGCAGAATATTAGACGAAAGTACATATGAACTGTTTTCATCTATACATTTTATTTTTTTTCCTTGACGGTAATGCCTGCACCGGCAAGTCCGCCCTTGGTACCGGCCCGGTACCAAGCCGGTCGTTGATTTCTGCCTGGGAAGTATTAATTAAATGTAAATATTATGTAAAATAACAATTGTTTAATTATTTAAATATAAAATATAAATGTTAATTAATTAAATAATAAACATGTTTTACCTAAGTATTAGAAATCATGGGATGGGGAAAGGCGGGGGGGTGGATTCATGGAAATAATTTACTTGAATTGAGAAAATATTTTTTTGATTAAAATCTATAATTTTCTTAAATCAAGAAAATATTTTCTCAATACAAGTAAACTATTTACTTGATTTGAAACACAAATGATATTGAATTAATATATTCTGCATTTCTTACAAGTTACTTAATTTCTTGATCGAATTCCATATTTTCTTGGATCAAGAACATATGCTCTCCAACCAAGTATACTATGTCAAGAAAATCATTTCCTTGAGCCAATCGGATAATTGGATTGACCCTATGCAATCCCGATATTGACTTGAACCAATTCAAATTTTCTTGATTTCTTGATTCTTGATTCCAGATTAGTAGACAAACTGTTATATGTATTGGTATAGAAACTAAAACCCGTTAAAGACGGATACGACAACTAGTTTTAAATAAATGTGACGTCCACGAAGAAACGTTCCTTATAGCTCCTGAATATGAATTCTATCTGCAATTCAGCCTGACCACACATTAAACATTGACATTTATTCGTTAAGCGCGAAGTGTGCGAATCGTACGTATATAACCAGTGTTGTAATAGTGGAAATTGAAAGAGCTGTTTTTCTGATAATCGGAAGTAAACACGCATCATATTTAATTTATGGTCATGTTTGAAAATTAATAACGAAAAAATCTATAATTAAAAAGTATTTTTGACTTTTATACTTGAAAAAGGAACTCAAAATCTATGAAGTGCTATTATAACTCGAAATTAATTTTTGTAGAGGTAAGGCACGTTTTGTCTTGGACCGTCACAAATACTTATTTAATAACTTGAACTTTGTTGTTTGTTTAAAAGTTTCTTTGAATCGTGATTGAGAGACAATAAAATACCAAGAAGTTACAACTTGTCTGTTCGTTAAGCGTTAGTCAGAGCGTTAGCCTATAAGTCCGTAGGTCGTAGGTAAAATTTCCCCTATGTGTAGGTATTTATTTATATTAGGTCTGTTCTCGTTGCCTGCACTTCTTAGACTTTAACACCTAACCTGCACTATGCTGTTCTCTTTGACGGATGAGACGCAATTTTACCATACATTTCGCTACACTTTCTGCACCTACTCTTGAGGTGGTATAAAAGTTACACTTAGTGCAGGCAACGAAAACAGACCTATTCTAGATTTGCGTTTTCTGAAGTTTTAAATATTAATTCAATCAGAATTCGAAATTCTGAATTTCAAGTATTTTAATAGTTGCTTATTATTATTTTTTTATTTATGTAATTTACACTACCGGTCAAAATTGAGAGACCACCCATTTTCAGGCGATTGAAAAACGTTTCAAAACATAAAATTTATGGAAACTAAAATTTTTTTCTTTTTATATTATGAATGATGATAAAATTTTGAAAAGAACAAGATATTTTAGAATTCATTTAGCCAATATTTAATTTAGATATTTTTAAAAAATCGTCATTTTCAATGTTTTACAAAAATTTGAATAACTTCAAAAATAATGAACTCTTTTAATTGATCCTAGACTTATTTTAAAGGTCATTTACTGCACTACAAGACTTACTTATAAGCATTAACGTGTAATTTTTTTCTTAGAAAATGCAAACCGTCAAAGATGAAACAAAAAAATTCAAAAAATTACTTGGTTCAACAAATTTTTGTTTCAGTGTGGCTGTTCCATATCCATTAATACAATCCCGTGTAGAAATTTACCGTGGAAGTGTATGAGAAACTGTCCAGCTGTGCTAGATTCAATTTAGCAACTAGATAGGAAAAATGGACAGTTTTGAACTTGGGATGTAACTCTAACAACTTCAAAAATCTGTAAAATTATTTTGTCTAGTCTTGTCTAGTAAAATAAATCATTCCTAGCCAGTTTCTTGATATTAAAAACTGCATAAATATAAAAAATATTAAAATAAGCAGTTTCTACTTACTCGGAATAATTGTTAGGTTTATAAATAATAAAAAAATATTTTTCAAGTTTTTCAATATCTTTCAAATTTATTTAACATTTAAACAAAAAAAAGAGTAATATAAAAGTAATTGTTATAATCACAATTCCTCTTACAATTATTTTTGAAATTAATTGTAACATATTTTTCTACATTGGATTTCTTTTTTAAAACACATTCACATTAATTGTATATTATGTTATTACAATCACAAAAAATTCACTTAAAATTACAAAAGTTTTATTATTTATTATAAACATTGTAATATGAGAAACAATCTAAGAGTATTCAAAAATGGAAAACTGAAAACTTTTCACCAGATTTATTTTTGATTTTATCTTTACAACAAGATAAGTTACAATTGTAGACTTTTGGTTTCTTTTTATTAAGCACTACGTCAAAAACTGATTTCTGGGCCAGAACTGTTTTTTCAGAATAATTTTTCACGACAAATGCTATCTTGCTGTAGTCTATTTATAGGAAAGCCACAAGAAATTTCTGCACGGGATATGTGAAAATTGGACATATTTATACGAGGGGGTAAATACTTGTTAAAAAGGTGTACACTCTAATACACCAAATTTTCCAGCTATTGCATGTATTATGGCACGGTCACACCTCGGCTGCCTGCCTGCCTGCCTGCAGGTCGTCATGGCAATACATAAGAGTAAGAGAGTCAGACAATTTAAATTATTCGTCTCCTCTCTCCCACTCTCGTGGCGGCTGCCTGCGCAGGCAGGCAGGCAGCTGAGGTGTGACCGTGCCATTACAGGCTATTTCATAACTATTACATGGTATTACCGATTATTACATGATATTACTTTTATATTATGTGGTATTACATTGACGTAATAATGATCTATTACACTCTATTACGTGACTATTACATGACTATTACGTGAAAAACGTTCACGCCAATACACAAGTAAATACCCCCCTCTTATTTATAGCAGTACCAATAATATATTTTGTTCAGTGCGGTCCTTCTAGCTTCATATTAGAGCCCCACAATTTTTCTGCACGGAGAGAATTAAGAAAAAATCAGGGAAAAACAAAATTATTTTTTGCAGCAACCCCCTAGTAGAAAAATTTAATGGAAATCTAGATACATGCTAGCGCCACCAGTGGAATTTGCATGGCAGTCTATCGCGCTGACGTCTTCTAGCGCCTTGAATGGCGCGAGCACTTCCCGCTAGAATGCAACATAACCTCAAATTTCTGTTGCATAAGGCTGCGGTTACACCTCTGCAGGCAGCCTGCCTGCCTGCAGGTTGTCATGGTAGCGTACAAGAGTAAGAGAGTCAGTGACTTCAAACATCTCCCTTACTCTCGTTGCTCCTGCCTGCGCAGACAGGCAGCCTGCAGAGGTGTAGCCGCAGCTTTAACTGTCAACGGTGTATGTACTGTGTGCTTTATACTGATGTGGTACTTGAAAACAATAATAGTAAGGAATTGGAAGTATTTATATATTTGTAATTTTTGTTAAATTTAAATATAAATTAATAGTGTATTATAAATTTACTTCTTGATCATTCGTTAATTTATGTACTTATTTATAAAAGAATTCTTAATATGTAAATGACTTTTTTAACCTCTAAGAAAATTTTTAAATATATTTAAGTTATGAATCTGACGATTTATCACCAAGAATAACAATAAATACTTTTTATGAATCAAACATACTATTAATTCCTACATTCGAAATAGAAAACATAACCCCAAACTGGATTATTGTTTTCTTTATTTTTAATTAACCTGACAGAAGAGTTTTATCAATTTTAAATAGGAACTTAACTTTTGCAATTAAATTATTAGTGATTTTTTACTCATAATTTAGATTTAGAGAGATAATTTTTATAAACTAATAATATGTAAAATAAAATATAATTTTACAAGTTTAACAAATATGTTGTAAAAATTAAATTAGAGTTTGGGTTAACCATTTTTTTACTTAAATGTCTTTTATATTTAAGTAAGAATTAACGGTTTTTAATTACGTATATTTTCATCTGTTGAGTAAACATTAATTTATTGTTTTGACATAACCTAAAATTGTCAACTTTTACTTATTTTAAAAGCGAAATAGTACATCGTTTTTTTAGATTTTTTCTTAATGACTAGGAAAGTTTTTTAATGTATTATTCCTGTATCCTGTAAAATCATAAAATTGTGACTTAATAGTCATTTCGTCTTTCCACCCTTCATATAAGAATAACTTTTTAATTCATGAGATAAAGTTTTGACAGGTGAGGTTATGTCCATTCTAACGCGCGAGCAGAATGCGAGGAAGGCGCTAGAGTACAAAAGTGTTTCAAATGCTCTTAGCACCACTCTTGCACAATGGAACGCGAGAGTGCCACCATGCTAGCGCCATCAAATTTTTCTACTACACTGAGAAAATGTTTTGTACAAACTTTAGTCAAAAGTTGAGTAAAATGGCTACACATGCGCTTTTAAATAAAGTTTAACCAACTGTAGTTCAAAATAAATTTTTGGTAGGTGAAAATAAAATTGGTCAGTTTTTAAATTAAATTTCATAGAATTTCAACAATACTTTGTAAAGAAAAGAAAAGTGTTGGAATAAAGCCTAGTTTACGTTTGAACACAATATAAACAAAAAAATGAGAGAACGTATTCAACACATTTCAGAGAGTGATCTATGGAAACTTAAATTTCAGTCAAAAGTTGAGTAAAATGTGAACAAGCTATTGGTAAAATGTGGGGAAGGAAATTTGGTGGGGAGACTAGTAAAATCATCATTCCTACATACCGACGGTTGATTCCTAAGACTAATTCCTGTATTACCAACATTTTTAAAGCGATAAAAAAAATTAATTATCGATTGTTGATTTTTATATGTTGTACGAATTTCTGCATTACCTAAACATTTTGCATTAAACAATATCTCTATTTCACTCATACACCTTATAAATACTCAAACACAAATACAACACTCAACATATAACATAACCTAACCTAATATACACATATAACGTAAGACTAAGTTCGCACACATTTACATATAAATGAATGATTTGAACTGTCCTTATATAGTAAGTGACAGAGTTGATTCACAACTTGCGAGAAACGGATTAAAAATGAATAACTAATTAATTACTTGTTATTTTAGTTTTATTATTTTATTATGGGTTTTAAATTAAATAAAACAATTCGTGATAAATTAATAAAGTGTTATTATTTATAAATTAAAAATTTCTTTGGATTTTTCAACTTATCTTTACAAATATAAATAAAACATTAATCTATTTAAAAAGTTAAAATAAATATTTATCCGAATAAGTCTTATTTTATTTTAAAATAAATAACTAATTAAAAGATAAAATAATTTTAAATTTATATATTAACAGATTTTTTCACGTATATATATTTCTCTATTTACATATTATATTATTATATTCTTTATTTACATATTTTTCTTTCATAAATTTATACAGACACAAAAGCAAATAAGAAATAAAGAAAATAGTTTAATTTAACATCATAATCTATAATATCTTTATTTCATGTAAATTATAACTTTTAAATAATTAAAATAATAAATTATTGATAATTAATATCTTTGATCTTTCTAAACTATTTTGTTAAAAGTAAATGTTAGTAATTAAGGTTTGATAGATTTTAAAATACAAAATAAATATTTATAAATATTGTTAAAAGGACAAATTTCCTAAGGGCTCATAGAATTTCACATTCAGTCCTGATAGTATAGTTGCGTGGTGGGGCTTTCATTTTACCCAACTTCTGGACAAATTGTGACACACGTAGGTAAATATCTACCAAAGTACAGCATAAAGTATTAAAAATAGTAAATCAGTTTATGATCAAATGCATACCAAAATTTAATCTAATGTCTGTTTTAATCTTTAAATTACTTTTTGAAAATTCTTTGGAAAATGCATTTTTATAACCATACAAGAGAATTTTAAACATTATTAAAATGCCTATGTGTAGCCATTTTAACCAACTTTTGACTAAACTTTATGCAAAATATTTTCGCAGTGTAGAGCCCTGATCAAATAAATTTTTTTTCAATATATCAATTAATGATTTAATAGAAGATTTTATTAAATCTTTTGTTATTCACAATTAGATGGAATTTTTTTCTCTCTATAATATATTGTGTTCGTCAAACTTTCATAAATAGACTTTCCATCCATCAAGTGTCTGTAATTAACCGCAACTTTATAATTAATAATGTAAGATGATAAGCAAGTAGTTTATCCTCAAGTCCTCGGTCATTAATTCAACTTAACTTTACCATATAATTAGAAGCTAATCCCATTTCTACTTTATGTCTCGTTTGTTGTATGCAGATTTTTTTCTCCTCTTCTCTGATTTAAATGAAGTTTGCTCCTATATGATGATTATATAGATAGAAACGTAATAATGAATTATTTCATGTATTTAAAAGGAGATTTTCAATTTTATTCCGCATTACTTTATTTGTCTTTTTATAATGTTACTTGCAAAAAAAGATATTTTTTCGATCTCAAAAGCAAATATTTTTGAGTAAGAATATTGAAGTTGAAACTTTATGTTTCTTACTCAGAATTTTTGACGTGAAACTAAATATTTTCAACTGTAAGAATACTTGATTTAAAAAAATATATTTTCGTTTATAAGAATATTTGATTTTATACTAAATATTTTCGACGAAAACGAAATATTTAGTTGCCCTAAATAAATATTTAATGGTTTAAATCAATTTACTTAATTCCAAATTTAAATTTAAAAAGATTTTTTTAATATTTACTATATAAATAAAATATAAAAAATATTCGAATCAATTTTTTCTGAATTATCTGAAAATAAAGAGATGATTAAATACTTGTTTTTAGTACAGAAAATCAGAATTTCTCTAAATTTAAACAAAGAAAATAAATAACAAATAAATTATTTATGAATTTTCTTGGTCAGAAAGTACTTGTTTTCAAAACAAAAAATCACAAATTTGTCAGATTAAAATTAAAAGAAATAAATGACCAATAAAATCTATAAAAATTTTGTAGGTCAGAAAATATTTGTTTTTATTACGAAAAGTCGTAAATTTATTAAATTTAAATAAAGAAAATAAAGAACTAAATGTATATCCAATTGTTGGTTCATTAAAAACTTGTTTTCAGTATGAAAACAACTAAGAATTTAAGAATTTAATTTTTTTGTCTGGTGAAATGAAAGAGAACGAAGAAAATCCAATAGAAAACGTTCATAAAAACCATTTGGAAAAAAAGATCAGCAAATGATTGCTAGAGTAATTTGAAGAAACGTTAATATGCTTCATTTTCCGAAATGTCATGCTGACAAATTGACTTTGTACTAGCCGGAAAGAAAAAGGGGATTAACCGCAGTTTATATAGCGGATCTTCAAGCCGCTGCGAATATCTCGTTTTTACTTGGAAAACAAAACTTATGGGTCACTCGGTGCAGAATATAGGCCTTTTGGTTTTACAGCTTTGGTACATTGCTTCAAGCGGAATATCTTGTCTTGACAACTTTTTTCTTCCTTTCTTTTTCCAACTAACCGTCGTCGTCTTTACTAACTTTACTTTGTATCTATAGAGATCTGAGCGTAAATTAACAATCTATAGATCCTAATCGTTTCCACTCTTCAGCTTTGCGCAAAGTTTTCTAATGGGTCCATTAATTAAATACAATTTGCAATTTCATCTCTCGAGAGTAAATTAATATGCTCTTAATTTAAGAATAGGGGAGAGTGGGGCAAAATGGGGTACCTTTTTTTAATTGGCTGTTTACAAAGAACCAAATGAATAAATCGATTCAACTAATCATTAGAATTATTCTTTGTACTCTTAGGTTTGAGAAAATTATAATCACAGCAGAGAAAAAAATGTTTGAAAGAACTTATATCCTATTTTCTGAGAAGGTGCAAAAACCCCATTTTGCCCCATGGGTGGGGCAAAATGAGGTGGTATCAAATTACCATACAATACATGGAATATTTTTTCAAAATTTGTTAAACTCTTGTTGTAAGAGATTATAAATACAAACAAAAAGTAAGATTCTTTATTATTATGAAAAAAACAAGCAATATTTATTAGAATTTAACAAAAAAACATCGATAATGAAAAAAATCGATATATCGATAGTGAAACATCGATAGCATAATACCCCGAAACAAAAATATTGACTTTTCTGCGGAAAGTTGTTAATATGCATAATATAATATTTTTAAGTAGTTCAATGAATATTAAATACAACTTTGTATGACACAGCACGTAGGTACCCCATTTTGCCCCGCAGTGCATATTACAACAAAATGTAATGTTTACAAATTGTTGTAAACAATTTAACAATCTATCCTATTGGAAATTACTCCAGAATAAGTGCTGAAAAAGATCCCACACTTGCCAAATTAAATAAATTATCCCAAAATGTTTTATAAACACTATAATTTCGCAAAAAATCGATATTTTTTTGGTCAAAACTTTAAAGTTGTATAACTTTAAAAAAAAAAAATTTTTTATGATGTCCTCATAATTAATAACATTTTCTTATCAATATGAATAATATATATCGAGGATAAAAAAATTAAAAATACCCATCATGGAGAAACAGAGGTATCCCATTTGACCCCCCTACCCCATTTTGCCCCACTCTCCCCTAAATCACTTTTCTCTATTTAGATTTTTATCGGGGCACAAAATTTGCAAATTTAAAATATCTTTCTTTGCGCCTTTGTACTTGATTTTTTAAATAAATATTTAAATATATTTGTGACGCGCTCTGAAGAAAAGTCTTATGAAGCAAAAAAATTGAGGTTATCTTTTTAATTTTTCAAGTAAAAATAAAGAAAGGAAATCAATTATTAATTTAAAATTATTGATCTTCAAGTCTTTATTACATTCAAAATATTCAATAAAAATTAGTTTCAAATTCAAACAATTAAAAATAAACTTTTAATCAAGAGAAATCTAACACAACCCTAACCTATAATTCGTTTGCTTCTTAGGTACCTTTCTTCGGAGCACGTCACATTTATTTTTCATTTAGTTTCGCATTCGGAATCCAAAAGAATACATTTATGATTACTAGCAACTAATACTTGCGAACTCCGCGAGCCCTTTATTTTTTTACTGTAAAAAAATATTTTAACATCAAGGAGTTTCTAACATTACTCTAATGTTGAAATAATTTACGTTACAAACATTTATTTTTTCATATCTTTTATCAAGTTTGCAGTAGGATTGTTAAAGCTCAAAATGTTTAGGTAAATCTATCATAACCCTTTAAGATCGGGACGGACACATTTGAGAGACCTTTTTATGACAATTTTCTCGTCGAGTAGGCAAATGAATAGATATTCTGTTAAATGTTTGCCCTTGATATTTTATTCTGAATTGTCTTCTTTTAAAAGTAGACGGATGTTTGTAAACCGAATGATAAATTCACTTTCTGTGAATTAATTACTAATAAGCATTATAACAGAATTAATTCTTAAATGCGATAATTCATGTGGTGGCAAAAAAGGTTGAGAGACAGTGTTCAAATATTATGTCAAGAATACCAATCACAATGTTTAATAGAATATAATATATATTTTTCATAACGCGGTGCAAAAAAGGGCACTTTTTGCACATTGTTATGAAAAATATCGTTCGTAACTTGTGCTAGCAGTTGTTACGAAATATACTATTTTAAATATATTTTTTCACCATTACTGTCTAAGAGACGCACCACTCTCTTATTAATCATCATAACCTTGACGTTTCTAGGTGCTGAAAATCCTCACCCCAACAACTAATGAAATATATTCTGTTGTATGAACTAACAATACGCTTTAGCACAAAATCTAAATTTACTTTTTTCTATTTATATATCATTTTTAACGACCCAATAAAGACGTACCAAAATTTTTCCAAATTTAACAAGGAATTAGACTATATATATGTGACGCTCCACGGTGAAAGGGACCTTAGCTGCAATAGACAAATTTTACAGAAAAGGCATTTAAAGTAGAACCACTCTGATTGGTCAAGGCGTTCCAATGAAATTCAGCCCCACTACTCATTACACATTGATAGTTGTCCGTGTTACACGAAGTGCACGAATTGTACAGTAGAATTCATGAATGCCTTCTCTTCGAGAAGGCACTAGTTTGGCGAAGTTTGATTCCACTCTATGTTGTTTCTGTGGCGTAAAGATTAATGCAGAGGAATGTGAAATTGAACTGTCAATTCGAAACGTAGGCTATGTTGTTGTTTTGATTTTGCCTAATGACGAGAAAAATGTTAATAAATATTTAATAGTAAGTTTTAATAATAAGCTGTAAATACTAATTAATAACCGCAGGAAATAGAGAGAACATAATGAAATATTTTCTATAAAATGCTAGGTATGTTAACATGTTTTTCTTTATATTTAGATTTGTTTTCATTTATATATTTATATTTTGCTTGTCTTTATATTTGTTAAAAGAATATTTTGTTGATTGATAAGTATATTTTATCATTTTCGTTTAAGTTATTTAATATAAATAATAAATAAACAATATAAAAACTTTTAATTCTAAATTTATGTAAAATAGTGTGGTTATGTGATTAAAATTGGTAAACTACTCGTATGTAACTAAAGGAATCAATTAATATCATAAGTAGTAAGCGATAAATTGATAGTTTATTTTCTGAAATCATTTTTTAAAAATTGGTTGTCTTATAAGTTTATTTGCAATATTTGAAATAAATTTTTGCAGTTGAGATGAGCGTAAGTACTCTCTCATTTAGTTTTTTCATTTCTTATATTATATCTTGCAAATTTAATTTTAATTTCTTGTTAATAATTTTTAGAAATAAGTGTTCATTTTTTCTGATATACTCAATTTTAAAATTGAATTTCTTTATTAATTTTGTAATTTAGAAGATGAGAATAATTTCTGTTTTTAAAGGACAAAACTCTTTGTCTGTTTTTAAGATGAATAGTTTGTTATATTTTGTTGCAAACCATATTTTTCCTTTCTTTAAATTTTTTCCAAATTTTTCATTGTCTACTGCTTTGTCTATTGCTTTTCTATCAAATTATCATGTTAGAAAATAAAAAACATTGGTTTGGCGTGTAGTAGAAGGAGAATTTTGAAATAAAGATGCGATCTCTTGAACTAATTATACATGAATATTTTGTTTCAGATTAAAAAATAGTTATAAGTATTTTTACTTTTATTTTATAGGCCAAGAAATCATTGAACAAATAAAAATAGCAGAATACTAGGATAAACAGATGATTTCAAATTTAACATTTTTTGAGTTCGCATGTTGTATACAAGGTTTGGTAAAAATAAATACTTCTTCAAGTTGAATTTGTTTTATTTTCTTTTTTTTAATATGTTGAAAATGTTTAATTTATTTTTTGTCAATATATTTCAGAAATCTGTATCAAAACCAATGACTCATAGCTTTTGACATCATAAAGGATTAAAAATTTTCAATATCGAACAACTAATTATCGCGCCCAAGGTGGACGGACTGAAGAAACACTAAGTAATAGTAATGATTAAAGTATATAAAAATAATTTTTAAATTATTTTCTGGTATATAAGTAACCACTGCAGGTTCGGTTATTGTCGGGATAGTCGGAAAATCCGCGGAATACTTAAAGAAATTACAAAAAATTGTATAAGAAGGGAATAAGTTTAGTGTAAAGCAAGACTATAAAAGATTAAGCCCAAAAAAGTATTGAATACAATCATATCTTATGATCATATCTTGATCTCATCTTGATATTTAGTAGATCACGGCGAGTCGATAAAGTTCAACCCAAAAGTCTTACCACTAAAAATTTTTTTGCAGATGATGCCTAGAATGAAAATCATCTGTCGAGGGTTTTTAAAATTAATTTAATTTTGCTCGTTTTTTTGTAGGTTAATTGCTATTATTTCTTTAAAAATTGAGATATTTAATTTATTTTTTTTTGTTTTTCTCGTTTAGGTCCCGTGAATAATTTCCCATAGATTAAGATTTATTTTTGTTGTTAATCGTGGTTAAATTTAAAAAAATTTATAAAATATATTTTTTTTGCGATTTTTGATATATATTTCTTAAAATAATTGTAGAAACTGGTTCGCTATTGTAATGTGTTTTGAAGTACGATTCCTATCTTCAAAACAAAAAAATTTATTAAATTTACTTCAAATGTTCAATTACCGGATTCAAAATATTATAGAATAAATTTTAATCTCACTGTTGAGTTTCGGCATCTTGAAGTGTGCGAAATAATTTCTTTTATTGCTTTTATAATTTATAAATTGTATTTATAGGAAGAAAATGTAAATAATAAGGGTACAATGGTTTGCTCTCTTAATCCGAATTAGTAGAAAATTACTAATAGTAGTCATTAGTAAAATTCTGCTTATTCAGATTTAGAAAGTTCATTCGTTTTAATACATTTAATTTAAATTTTTATTATGAATATATTAGTATAGATTTCTTGAATCTTTTTTTTTCGTTTAATATTTAATAGACTTTGACAAAATAATAAAATATTTAGACTCTCCAAACATATTTAAGTATGTCTACTTGTTTTTCAAGAAACAACTTTGATTCTTCAATTTTACTGCTTAAAAATACTGTAACTATTGAACATTTGAATTAAATTTTATTTTTTTTTCTTTGAAGATAGGAATCGTACTTCAAAACACATTATAATACCGAACCAGTTTCTACAATTATTTTAAGAAATCTAACACATAAATCGCAAAAAAACAAGATATTTTGAAAATTTTATGAAATTTAACCACTATTAACAACAAAAATAAATCTTATTCTATGGAAAATTGTTTACGAGACCTCAAAGGAGAAAAACAAAAAAAATAAATTCAATATCTCAATTTTTAATGAAATAATAGCAAATTAACCTCCAAAAAAACGAGAAAAATCAAGCTAATTTTAAAAACCCTCGTCAAATGATTTTCATTATAGACGAAAAATAGTCTAATTTCATGACTCTATAAATATCTGTAAAAAATTTTTAGTGGTAAGACTTTTGGGTTGAACTTTATCGATATTCACCGTGAGATGTTGAGAGAATGTATCAACAGCAGCAAAAACACCATAAAATATCAAAATAATAAAAAAATATGTTGAAATTATTTTAGAAAGGACAGAAGTTAATGAAACTCGTTTTTAAATTATTTTCTAATTGTCTGGAAAATCTTGGGGAATTTGTAAAAATTGCAAAACTTTGTGATTAAATTTGTGCAATTTTCGTAAGATTCAGGAAATTTAAAATAACAATTAATAATAAGAAATATAATTATATGTGTCCTGACGCGGTGAAAGGGACCTTACGCCCCAAAAAATTAATTTTTAGTTATTAATGCCATTATATCGATTGAAAAAATCTGAATAGAATGGTATCAATAACTTAAAGTTAATTTTTTTGGACGTGAGGTCCCTTTCACCGCGTCAGGGCACATATTATCAGGGTTTCAAAAGTAGCAGAAGTAAATAAATCTCAATTCTAAATTCTTCTGATTATTTAACCAATTTTTTTGCAATTCCAACTAGTTTTCACTGCATTTAGATTTTTCGAATTTCCCGATAATAAAAATACTGTCAAGACTATTTAAACTTTTTCCTGTATTTTCAAAGATTTTAAAACTTTTTTCGTCATCTGGGGAAAGTCTAAGTATGAATATAAATTCAGAAACACTTTACAATTAACTTAAATTAGCTGTGCTCTAACTGCAAAAAGAATTTGATAATTTATGCACAATTTAGTGTCATTTTTACGAATTTTCTATTGGTTTTCAAAATTTTTTGATAATCAAAAAATCCTTTACACTTATTTCTGGATGAAGAAATAATTTAAAAATAAAATTGTCTCTTTTAAACATTTTCTTAATACTTCAGTGCAGTTCATGTAGTTTGTACGAATTTCCAGTGGATTTTTTAGGTTTACCGGCAATTACTAAATGTGTAGCTGCTAATTCCTGATTAGAAAATAATTTTGAAACGAATTTGATTTACTTCTATGCATTTTTAAAAATTTTAATATTTTTTAATAAATATGTATTTTGACATTTCCAGAGTTTTTAGAGATTTTTATATATTTCTCTAACATCTGGAAAAAATATTGATAAGATTATACCTCCAATGCTTTTCTGGAACAAAGCTGTCAGCCTTGCTTAAAACAAAATTGATTTTTACAAGAAATGCACAATTTAGTGCAATTTTCTTAAGTTTTCCATGGATTTTCCGACTTTTTGGGTAATAACAAAGACAAGTTGGGAGCTATTGTTTACAGAGCTCCTCTGATGGAGTTGTTGATTGCCGTGCAGTCCTGCGCCCACAAATTTTATCGGAAAACAAAAAATCAATTATTTTACATTTTATAAATATTTTATTATTAAATGAACTAACTTTTAAGTGAAAATGTTGAAAATTAAAGAAATTGACACTACTTTTTAAAAAGTATTCGATTTTTTGCCTAGTTTTTTGCATCTTTTTTAATTTAAAAAAAAGCAATAAACAATTTTTTTCCTTTTGCAGTTTAGTTCACTTAATAGGGGAGAATGGGGAGTTGTGAAGCACGGCTATAGATCTCGCATAGTAATTGTTTTGATAGATGTTACTTACTGTCAACATTTTTTCTCCTAATATCTTCGTTTTGGAATTTGATTCATTCCGATAGCAGATATTTGGCACATCTTTCAAGACAGTTTGTTCAACCTTTCGTTTATAAAGTTTTTTTGAGTGTTCCTTGTGTTCATTGCAAATCGGCATGATAAACAATTTTTCACATTTTATAAATAAAAGTTTCTATTACATAATAAATATAATAATTCGTTATTTTCTTCGATCTCATTAAAGAATATTTACCAAAAAATATAATTTTCTGCGATTTTTAGTAGTGCTTCACAACTCCCCATGATTTTTAAAAACTTGACAAAACAGCTTTTTGGTCCAATTGATAAAAATTGTCGATTATATTCTATTTCATGCAAATCCTTCAACCGGTAAGCATATTTGAAGACCCTATAGAGATTCAAGTGGAGAAAATTTGAAAAAAAAATTTTTTTTTGATGTTACAACTAATAAACAAAGCGTGCTTCATAACTCCCCATTCTCCCCTAATAAATTTAATAACGAACAATATCCAATTTATCGTTTTGAAATAGGTCAATAAATTTTTGAACTTCACTGCACGGCAATTTCAAATATCCTGTTTTGAGAAAAACGAGTTCAAAGAAAAAGTATCAAAAAATTGAAATTTATAAAAAAAAATTATTTAATGTGCTTAAATATAGATCGACTATTCCTGCATCATATATAAACCTTTTCTCTTCTTCATAAGCGTAATTTAAGGCTAATAACTACTCTTTTTATGCCATTTTGCTCTCCTTAGTCTCTAAAGCGCTACGCCTATTCTACTAATCTGCGATAACCGGGAGCGAGCTTCTTTCATCACCAGTACAATCAGGACGTCGAATTTTACTCCGAAAACTTTTTCAGCTTATTTTTGAATACCTTAACTAACAATTTATGCACAGAAAGAAAATTTAATTTTTCAACCGTCTAATGTGGTTGCCCCCCCTAATAGACAAAAAATGATTTTGACATGCTTTTATCTTTTATTAAAATCCAATTTCATTCTTATTATATCGAGTTTTTATTCTCATTTTTATCATACACCATACACTAATGTTTTAGTGTAGTTGTTTTGCAGTAGAATGCAATAAGAATATAAAAGGTTGAAACCCAAATTTTGCACAATTTAAAAAAATTCAAGTTTTGATATATCTTAAAGAAGTATTTGAGTCCAATGATTTGTAAAAGAGTTTGAAATGACTATTAATTATTTTCAAATTTTTATTTAAGAAAAAACATTTCTTAAAAAAATTAATATTTTAAATTTTTTATGGTTAGTAATTCCTTTTGTCTACTTCACAACTTTCAATAATTTAATAAAGAATAGATAGAAAATTTATCATATTAATTTTTTGTGTGACACCAATTCTATAAAAATTATCAATTTAAAAAAATTAATAAAATCAATCTAGATAAGTACACAATATACAACATTATTATTATTCATTATTTTTTTCTTTTTAAATAAAATTAATAACCTTCATAATTTTTGCAGATGTTAGAGAAAGCGGAAACTAGGGAGTCCTTAAAAGCAACAAAATACACAAATATTTTACAAAAATGTTGTATGTAAATTATTTATTTAATTTAAAAAATGTTACATTTTTATTATTTGAGATAAAGAAATCATGCGCTTCCTTGAAACTTTAAAATTTACAAATTTTTTCTAAGCATGGACTTTTATCTTACACTATTTTTTGTAAAAATAAAATTCGTTAATAAAATCCTCATTGAATTTATCGAGTGGCTTTCTCATTCTCATTATTCTTTGGTATTTAGTTTTTGCTGACTTCCACAATTTTTCAACGGTATAGGCTGAAAAAATTAATAATTTAAGGAATAATATTTATAATATTCTGGTTAAAAATTTAGTTGATTAAAAATTATTCACATAAAAAATGATTTTATTTACCTGTTATATAAAAATATTTATATTCATTTTCAATAACGCGAGTTGCAATTATTGTATAGGCATCGATATACTCTTGTCTTCCCTTTGCATTTCTTCTTTTTATGATATTATTTTTGTAAAGAAATGGAAAATATTTCATTTCTTGAAGAATAAGCCTGAGCAGTTTCATATCCATTTTTAAATTTTATTTTAGGTTAAATATTAAACATAAAAGACAATTTAATCTAATTTTCAGTTGTTTGATAAACTACTGATTTGTTTTGAATTTTGTTTTTAGAAATTTTTCATAACCTATTAAATCACTTAAATTTGCAAAAAATTTCCATCTAACAAAACTGAAGGTGACAAATTTTAATATTTCCTTATCGTTTTCTTTACTGATAAGTAAATTCAAAACATTTATAAATGGAAGAGCGGCATCGATTTGCTAATTTATCCGGTAAATATAATTATCAATAATTTCTTTTATAATGAATCGCTATTAATTAAAAATAAATTGTAACCTTTTTCTTTATTGAATTTTTGAAATTGAAATTAATTATGTAAGAATTGTTTCTCTTAAATACGATATATCATACATATTTTATTTATTATGTTCTTTATTTATAAAATTTTTATGAAAAGTAATAATTTAAACACGATTAAAATAATTCTTTTTATTTATTTATAGGATTATAAATGTAAAAATAAGAATATGTTTTTGTTGGGGTGCATGATTATTCCCCAAATGTCATTTTTGCGAAATGTCATTTTACCGAACTGCATTTTTGCGAATAGTCATTTTTGCGAAATGACAATTTTGCGAAATGACAATTTTGCGAAATGTCACTTTTGCGAAATGTCACTTTCGCGAATTGTCATTTTTGCGAATGGCAATTTTTGAGAAATGTCATTTTTGTGAAAATCCATTTTTGCGAAAAGTCATTTTTACGAATTGCCATTTTTACGAATTGTCATTTTTGAGAAATGTCATTTTTGCGAAAATTCCTAAAGTGAATCTATATATGCATACAAGTTTACTATAGGAATTTTTGCAAAAATGACAATTCGCAAAAATGAATTTTCGAAAATTGACAATTCGTAAAAATGGCGATTCGCAAAAATGACAATTCGCAAAAATGTCAATTCGTAAAAATGACTTTTTGCAAAAATGGCTTTTCACAAAAATGACACTTTTCAAAAATTTCTTTTCGTAAAAATGACTTTTCGGAAAATTGACAATTCGTAAAAATAGCGATTCACAAAAATGACTTTTCGGAAAATTGACAATTTATAAAAATGTCCATTCGCAAAAATGACAATTCACAAAAGTGACATTTCGCAAAATTGGCTTTTCGCAAAAATGACTATTCGCAAAACTGCAGTTCGGTAAAATGACATTTCGGAAAAATGATATTTGGGGAATAGTCATGCGTCCCGTTTTTGTTGATTATGGTCAACAATGTCTTTCTATTAATTTTTAACTATGGTAATAATATGATTTTGTTGTGCATCAGATTTCAAGAGAAAAAGAACATTATTACAAAAATTCAGATAATTTAACTTTTTTATTAAATAAGATTCGATGAAATTTTAAAAGTCATATTTTTTTAGAGGCTGCACGGAGTAGAATCGTCACATTACACGAGACTGGTCAAAATTTTGCTCAAATTGCTGCGAATGTTCAATGTTCAATTAAAACCGTTCGTCATTGGGTGCGTTGTTATCAGCAGGCAGGTCTCGCATCGTTAAAAGATCATCGTCGCGGAAATCATGGACGTAGAAAAACTACTGCAGAAGAAGATAACTCAATAAGAGATTACGTATGGAACGTAAATCCCTTCAGTTCATCTGAAACTTTAAAGAATGATCTTTTCTTAAATATTTCTCCCGTAACTATAAGACGACGCCTTTTGGATATTGGTATTCATTCATGCAGGCCGGAAAAAAAACTGCATTAACTGTTGAGCATAAAGAGAATAGAATGGGTTATGCTTTACAGTATTTTGCTGAACCTGAAGATTTTTGGACTAATGTGGTCTGTATGGATGAAAAATCGTTTTCTTCTGCAGAAGACGGACGTTTATTAGTTTGGAGGCCTCGAGGAGAACGTTTGAATCCTGATTTTGTTGCACAAAGACAATATAGTGGTCGTATCACATGCATGTTTTGGGGGTTCATTTCAACCTTTGGAGTTGGGGATATTGTTCAAGTTATTGGCAGGATGAATGCCCAACAGTATGTTTATATCTTGGAAAATCATTTTCTTCCAAGCGTTAGGCGCATATTTCCACGGAATGAATACGAAGAAATTAAAATAATTCAGGACAATAGTTCCGTTCATACGGCTCATTTGACACAAGCGTGGTATGAAGCTCATCCATTTTTAACACTTTTGCCGCATCCAGCAAAATCTCCTGATTTGAATGGCATCGAAAACATGTGGGGCTACATGATTCGCACATGGCGTTCGGGTGAGGATCGTACGAGACAGGCGTTAATAGATCACGTCCATCAGTCGTGGAATGATTTGAGACAGAGGCCTCAAATTGTGGCTAATTGTATATATTCGATGCCACAAAGATTAAATGCCGTAATAGAAAATAATGGTTCTTGGACGAAATATTAATTTTACTGTTGCAGCGCCCTATGAGTATTTTTTTTAATTTTCAATTAAAGCTTCCTATCTAACTCATTATTTTTATTGTTATTTAAAATAACTTTATTATAAAAACCAATTTTCGTTTATTACAAAAAATTAGCATCCCAAAAGTTAATCTTTCCAGATTGTTAGAAATTTTTTTATTTTAAGAGAAAAATCTGTCGGTAAATAAAATGGTTTCGATGTAAAAACATTACTTCTTTAAAACTTATTCTTCAATAGAACACATAAATCGATTGAAATAAATTATTAACATTTTTTAAATTGAAACTCACTTGCAATTACTAAATCTTAATTTTATTTAAATTTGAAAAATGAAAGTAAAGGGGATTTAAAATATATAGAATATAAAATAATGAAACTCTGTTATCCATAGCTCAAACAATCTAAGGACTCTTTCTTCAGTTTATAATATTTATAAATAAACCGGTTTCAACATAACTTTTAATATAATATATCGATTTGTTAAAAATTATTAATTAGATAATTACAAAATGTCCGTAGCAAAGTTTGAACGTTACGAATTTTATAGTTAAATTTAATGCAATAATAAAAGCAGAAGGCACAATATTGTACTCTCGATTGAACTCATCTTCAATTTCTGAATCGTTTTCCATTAGAAATTCATTTATTAAAGCTGAAACTCCTAGATTAAATAACTCCACCACTTTTTTCACAAGGAATAATTTTTTTTGTAACTCATGAAAAGTACAAATAAATTTAACAAAAAGTAAATATTGTTTAATTCGGGGTGTCTAACGGTCAGGGAAGAGTCAGAATTTCTTTTCAGAAAAAAGTCATGAAATGTTATTGAAAGTCAAAAAAATGTCTATTTTGCACGAAAATTAACTTTTTTAATTTAACAAATCTTAGATGATTTTTATTAGCGTTTTTTAATAGGAACAAACGGCAATGGATATTAATCACTATAAATAATTAAATACATCTCGAAGAATTTATACTTTAAAAAATTGCAATAAATTCTTGATATTTTTTGCAACTTTTAAAAAAAATTCACTTATCTGATTCAAAAGGAATCAGAAATAACTTTTTTTCAATCAAATTTTGATGGAGAGCGTCTAAAATGGGGGGAATTAATGTCATGCGATAGCCGCTCGATGCAGAATTAAATTTGAGCGCTTGTTACTCAGCATCTCAAATTCAGTATTCTACTTTTTCCAATCCAATCATCGGAAAAATAATTTTTTTACAAAAATGACTGATAAAAAAGGTTAATTTTTTCACTGTAAACAATTAAATATATCTCGGAGAATTTATATTTTAGAAAATCGGGATAAATTCTTGCTATTTTTTTGCAACTTTTAGCAAAAATTTACTGATCTAGCCCAAAAAGAATCAGAAATAACTTTTTTTCAATCAAATCCTGACAATTTGTTTATCAACATTTTTCATTTTTTTCTAAATTAATTTCATAACATAATTTTCTTAAGTTACAGCAACTTTTGCGAATGTGAGCGCTTGATTTCAATTCTAACGCAAGCAGCAATCGCGTGACACTGGGTTTTCCCATTTTGCGCTCACCATAAAGATAAATTCTCACCTCGACTTTAATTTATTCTTTTAATAATTAATAATAAATGGATAAATATAACAATTTTCTAAAAAAAACTATAGATTTTAATCTTACAATGTCGACAAGTGAAATAATACACGTTGATAAAGAAATCGTCAGGATTTGATTGAAAAAAGAAATTATTTCTGATTCCTTTTGGGCAACATCAATGAATTTTTTATACAAATTGAAAAAAATATCAAAAATTTATTCCTATTTTCGAAAGTATAAATTCTTTCAGATATATTTAATTGTTTATAGGGAAAAAATTGACCTTTTTATCAGTCATTTAAAAAAAATTTGTAATTGTGCAATACATGATATTGATAATATAGATCTTTAGAAGTAAAATTAAACGTTATAAAAATTGTTTTTCTTATGATCCAAAAAAGTGTCATTCAATTTAAAAAAATTATCCTTAGTTAACAATTAGATTATTGTAAAACCGCTAATCCGATTTGATTCAAAATTAAGTATTCCTAGAACAGTAATGTCACCGATTTTCAGATTGATTAATTGAAAATTAATCATGAGAATAAAAATTTAAAAAGTGTTCAATTTTTATCGTTTTCATTCACTAACTCGTAAACAAATGAGTAAAAAATATCGTTTGACCTTTCATTTTGCAGATCATTTTAAGCTCTACAATTTTGAATAAAAACATTGTTTCCAAAATTTCCCTGAAAGCAACAATCGTCAGAAAATCTAAAAAATTCGATTTTGTCATCTTAAATGTTTTTCAACAAAAAACAGGCTTGGTCTCAGCTTTATTTTTCATGACGCTTTAAGTTTTTTAATAAACTCGTTAAGAAGCAGGGAATTAAAAAGAACTGAAAATTTCAAACTTTTCACAGAAAGCGTTAAATTATGAATTCTTTTGAATTTTGCTTGTGTTCAATTCCTATTTATTCTTTTGAGAAAATAAGATTTTCTAAAAGTAAATATTGTTAAACAAAAAATTCTTTAAGCAAAATAAGAAATTTTTGTTCGCAAAGAAAAACACAACATTAATAAAATCAAACAAATTTTTCTCAAGCAGAAAACAAAAATCTTTTATTTAGAAAAATAAATTAAAAATGTATTCAAAATAAAAAATAAGAGTGTAATATTTAGTGACAAATTCTATTTTCTTTTCTTATGAAAAATATAAATATTTTATATATTTGACAAATTATTGTTTTTGCTTCTTTCAATTACCTCTTTAACAGAAGCTGATTAATTTTTATCTGTTTTCTTTCTTTCATTACGTAAAAAAGTCATTCCTCTGACTAAAATTAAAAATATTTAAAATTGAAATAGAAATAAGGATCATTTAAAACCATTTTGAATTTAATAAAATGTTGGTATTAAATCAAATTGAAAAATGTCGATTCATTTTCTTTAAAATTACAATTTATCATCATTCAGTTATAGAGTTAATGAATCTTTCGAAACTTAATCTGATTAAATAATTTTGAGCTTAAATTAATTTTTTATTTACAAGTTACGAAAATTAATCTCTCTAAGAAATTACCCACACACACACATTCAAATCATTGGAATTTATTTAGTTGTAAAAGAAACAAATGATAAACATTAAAGACACGTATACTGAAAATTATTTTATACGGAATTTGACGTTGTTGAATTTTCTTATTAGAAGCATTAAAATCCTTGTAAGTAATCATAAATGGTTCATTAATAATATAATAAGAATAATAATTAAACAGATTTGTATATTTTATAACAAAGACTGAATTAAATGTTTAATATTGATATTATTTTATAGAATTTTTTTTCATGACATTTAAATTATAACCCAAAATATTTGAATAACCATAAAATATGTTTTTTCACAAATAATTGGGATGAAAAAAAGTTTGTTTCAAAATTATAGAACAATCTTAGTAAAAATAAAACATTTGTAGTTATTCCAGATCTCGCAGTCGGTAATTAATTTTTAAAAAGTAGTAAAATGAAAAAAAGAAAAAATTGATTGAATCGTAGTATTTTCGAAGAAATAAAAAATTTTGAAATAAAGTGGTTAGCATCTTTAAATTTTTGTCAATTTTAGACCCCGGCGATTTAAAAGTATAATTTGCAGTATATTTTTACGAGCCAATTTTGAGAAAATTGTAGAAAACCGGATTCAGATTGATTAAAAAGTAAAAAAAAAACTTTTATTACATTGAAAATAATTAAAATCCTGTGACGAATTTTTCATATTTATAAAAATACATGAGAAGTAAATTTTCAAAAGCCGATAAATCCATTTTTCAAAAAAATTGTGATAAGCATAAATTTAATATTTTGAGGACCTCAAAAAATTGATCTAACACAGTTAAATTGAAGAAAAAAATTTTATTAACAACGAATTTTTAATTTAAAAACTTTTTGACATAACCAAGGTGACTTATAATTTTTATGCTTTTTATTAGAAAAAATTACCAAAATCTTTAATTATAATAATGTTTAATTAATAACAGAATGTCTTAAATATAAAAAAATTGTTATAAAAATAAATTAATAACAATTTTTTACATTAAAATCAACTCTAGTGGGTATGTGAGAAAAGTAATTTGTTTCATTTTCTCAAAATAAGAAATTATGGATTTATCAAGTTTTGAAAACTTATAACAATTTTTTTTAATAATTGAATTCCCGTAAGAATTTTATTGCTTGCAAAAATAATTGAATTCTTCTACAAAATTTTATTGCATTTTTTTAAACAAGTGATTTTCATAAAAAATTCACTAAAATTGCATTTTAAATTTAATAAATTGACGAAAATTGTAATTCAAATAACTTATTTGTTATGAAAATTATAATATTAATGAAAATTAATTATAAAAAAATTGTCTTCAAAAAAAATTTTTTTTAATTTTTTACAATTCTAGTCTAAATAATTGAATCGTTGTAAAAAATTTTAAAATTTATGAAAAAATTGAATGTTCGCGAAAAATTTTATAAAATTTTTTTTAAATGCTTCAATTCTTTTGGGAACTTTTACTAAAATGTTGAAAATAATTGAATTTTAAAAATTTTTTCAAATAATTGAACCCTTTCAAAATATATTTAGAAGTAATGATTTTTTAAGGAAAACAAAATTATCTGAAAAATATATGCATCAGCCAAATTAAAAATTAGGCTTATTAAGATGTTGAATAAAAAAATGAATTAAAATTAATTAATCTATCAGATAAAAAATAAACAACTTTTGTTAAAGTTATGTTTATTTTTCAGGAATTGAACAATTAGTATCACATGTTCTGACGAAATCAGTGACTTCTATGTTAGAAGTGTGATGGAATTTGCCCAATTAGGAGATGTAGGTTTAATAAATGATTTCATAATGGAAAATAATATAAAAATTGATGACGAATATAACATTGTGACTACGGCAATATATTATGGCATAAAATTTAATTTTCCAGTTGCTTACGTTACAACATTACTTAACACATTTTTCAGCGACATCGGAATTTGTGTTAATGGTTATACTTTGTTGCATACGATGATCATTTGTAACAAATCAAAGGAATACATTAAAACTGCAGTTGATGCTGGTTTATTCATAAATGGGTATTCCATATTAACCGAAGAAAAAGTGGTTACTTTAGTTTGCGAAAAGATATTAAACAGGGAAATTAACAAAAATGATTTTGAAAATTGCCTTGACGTCTTGGACTATCTGCTAACGACAAAAATTGATTTGTCTATTAAAGACATGCTACATGTAGCTTTCGTGTCTTTTATCTTTGAAGAATTTATGCCAGGGCGTAATATAAAGAGAGAAATACAAAAATTTCAAGAAAAATCTGATTTTTTTAAAATCAAATCAATGGAATTGGAAACTTTTGGGAATGGTATTTTACTTGAGGATAGTAAGCATACTCTGTGTTCGCTTTGGAAGTTAAATCCAAGAGGCGTGGCAAAAATCTTAGAAAATAATGATTTGAAGAATTCTCTGAACGATAACCTTTTTCCACTTAAATGTTTTGGAAGAATATTAAATAACCACTTTGCAAAGGCCAATTTCTTTCTCTCAGCATGGAGGACTGTCTATGATTTTTTGAAAAAATTCACCTGTCTGAATGACGATTGTGTCAATGAAATTGTTAATTATTTCTCAATAGAGGAGCTTACAGGTAATTTAAATTTATTAAACAAATAATTTGTCTCATTAAAAATTTTTTTACAAATATTTATTTCTCAAGAATGAAATATTTATATAAATTTTAATGGGATAAAAAAGTTTTAAAAATATTTTCCGACTACTTTTTTACGCATTTTGTATAAAAGTCAGGCAAATTTCTAACGAAATTTTTAACTTTTTTGTAAAAATGCTACTAAAAATCCTGTAATAATTCCATTCTTATTAATTGTTAAAAATTTTTTTTAAATAACCTTTGATCATTTTTCCGAATAAATAATAATGTTATATTATACAGAAAAATACAGAATTTTACACTAAAATTAAAGAAATTTCACTAAAAAACAAAATTAAATGCTCTTGTCACCCTTATGTTTGATTCCTTAATAATGCATCCTTTTGTTTTTTTACAGAATTGGAGAACTTGAAAGAGCTGTAACATAGTAAACATTCGTTATATTAATTACTTCATTTAAAATTTCAAATATGGGAAGAGTGTAAAATTCAAGCGCTTCTTTCAATTTTATTAACGACTTTCTTAATTTTAAAGATCTTTATATGTTAAAAAATTTATAATTACAAGTGTGATTCTATATTTTCGTTAAATTTGAAATTTATATTTTTAGAAATAAATAAATGCAACTTATTCTCTTTCTACTAACATTTTAATAAATTTTCTTTTTTAATTTAGTTTTCAATTTTTCCATTTCATTCTGTTTCTATTTTATCATTTCATTCTTATTATAATAATTGCTTTTCACATCTATTTTAAATTATTTTTTTATCTGCCCATTTTTTTATCTGAAACTAACTGAAAAATTATTTTCTTTTCATTTCCTTTTTTTTAAATCTCCTCATTTTGAGTTTTTATGTAACCAGCTTCATTCTTTATTCATTTGTGTCCATTCTTCTCTCTACTGTTTGGTATAACTTTTTTCTACTTAAAAATAATTCTTCACTTCATGTTGTTGTTCGATATTGAAATTTTTTGATCCTTTATGATGTCCAAAAGCTACGAGTCATTGGTTTTGATACAGATTTCTGCAATATATTATCAAAAAATAAATTAAACATTTTCAACGTATTAAAGAAAAATTCAATTTGAAGAAAGTATTAATTTTTACCAAACATTGTATACAACATGCGAACTCAAAAAATGTTAAATTTGAAATCATCTGCTTATCCTAGTATTCTGATATTTTTAAATGTTCAACGATTTCTTGACCTATAACAAGAATCACAGTGTCATTTCCAGTTGCAAATAGGAAAAAAGGAGATTTTTAAAAACGCAATAAAAAATGTTTTGTTATAATATACACGGTTTATTTTAAAAAATTTTATTATTCCTTCTATTTACAGCTTTTTGGGATTAAATCTGACTTTTTTTGCTCTATTTTTTAAAAATAATTTAAGAAAAAAATAGACAGTATCTCTTTTTTCTTTTTACGATATAATATGAAGTTTTTCTAAGGTTTGTATTATGTTGCGCGCTATTTAAACATTTTACAAAAATAAAATCAGTGTACACTGAAAAAGAAATTTATTTGATTCAAATAACCCTTTAATTGACTATTGTAAATTAAATGTTTACTTGAATCAATGAATATTTATTGGAGTTAATTAAATGGTATTTGAGTCAATAATTATTCCGAAGAATTTTATTATTTATGAAAAGAATTGAATTCCTTCAAATATTTTTGTTTGAGTATTTAATCATTTTTAGAGTGAAACAATATTTTTTAGGATCAGGAGAAGTGTGAAAATTTTCTCTGAAAATTTTTTTTGTCTAAAAAATTAATTTTTGTGAAGAATTTTATAAAAATTTTCAAAATAATACATTTCTCTCGACTAATTTTATGCAAATTCTAATTTAAATAATAGAGTTTCTATTAAATTTTTATTAAATTCATTAAAAGAATTTCATTCTTAGGATGATTTTTACAAAAAAAATTTTTTAATAATTGAATTCTGTTCGGAAATTTTATAAAAATAGTAGAATATTAAAAATCATTGTATTGTTTAAAAATTTTTTAAAATAATTTAATTCTGCAAAGAATTCTATTAAAATTTTGTAGAATAATTCAATTCTTTCGAGCGTTTTTATTAAAATTTATTCACATAATTGAAATTACAAGCAGAAATTTATTACTTTTTCGAAATTTAATAAATATTATGAAAATTTTATTTTATATAATTGAATTCTTGTGGAAAACTTTATATACATGTGTGAAAATAATTGAATTTTTCTATTAATTAATTTAAAATAGTATTAAAAATAACATTGATTTGAATTTATCACTCGGTGGCATTTAATAATATTGATGGCTTTATGGATCACTCCGAGGCATTAATGACTCGGAGTGATCGATTAAAGCCATCAATATTATTAGTATTAAAAATAATTGAAATTTTTCAATAAGTTTTATTATTTATAAAAATATTTGAATATTCTTTTTTTTTGAAATAATTAAATCGTTTTAAAGAATTTTATTATGTAGGTGAGTGCGAAGCACTCATCACAAAAAATTTTAACTGTTTAATTTTATAAACATGTCCCTGACTTCTCTGAATGCTGAACACCCTGTAAATTTTTTTAAAAAATTATTAAAACATAATTTTTACTTTTCAAAAAAAAAATTACTGAAAAAAGGGGAATAGGGAAGAAAATATTTGAATTAAGGGGATTTAACTTTATGTAAGGGGAAAAATAGGGGAATAGGGGAAAAAGATAACGCACTGTGATCCCTGGTATAAAAGAAAGTAAAAATACTAATAACTATTTTTTAATCTGAAACAAAATATTCATGTATAATTAGTTCAAGAGATCGCATCTTTATTTCAAAATTCTCCTTCTACTACACGCCAAACCAATGTTTTTTATTTTCTAACATGATAATTTGATAGAAAAGCAATAGACAAAGCAGTAGACAATGAAAAATTTGGAAAAAATTTAAAGAAAGGAAAAATATGGTTTGCAACAAAATATAACAAACTATTCATCTTAAAAACAGACAAAGAGTTTTGTCCTTTAAAAACAGAAATTATTCTCATCTTCTAAATTACAAAATTAATAAAGAAATTCAATTTTAAAATTGAGTATATCAGAAAAAATGAACACTTATTTCTAAAAATTATTAACAAGAAATTAAAATTAAATTTGCAAGATATAATATAAGAAATGAAAAAACTAAATGAGAGAGTACTTACGCTCATCTCAACTGCAAAAATTTATTTCAAATATTGCAAATAAACTTATAAGACAACCAATTTTTAAAAAATGATTTCAGAAAATAAACTATCAATTTATCGCTTACTACTTATGATATTAATTGATTCCTTTAGTTACATACGAGTAGTTTACCAATTTTAATCACATAACCACACTATTTTACATAAATTTAGAATTAAAAGTTTTTATATTGTTTATTTATTATTTATATTAAATAACTTAAACGAAAATGATAAAATATACTTATCAATCAACAAAATATTCTTTTAACAAATATAAAGACAAGCAAAATATAAATATATAAATGAAAACAAATCTAAATATAAAGAAAAACATGTTAACATACCTAGCATTTTATAGAAAATATTTCATTATGTTCTCTCTATTTCCTGCGGTTATTAATTAGTATTTACAGCTTATTATTAAAACTTACTATTAAATATTTATTAACATTTTTCTCGTCATTAGGCAAAATCAAAACAACAACATAGCCTACGTTTCGAATTGACAGTTCAATTTCACATTCCTCTGCATTAATCTTTACGCCACAGAAACAACATAGAGTGGAATCAAACTTCGCCAAACTAGTGCCTTCTCGAAGAGAAGGCATTCATGAATTCTACTGTACGTGCATGGCCAGTGTAGTAGTATTAGTAAGTAGAGGGGCAAAATAGGTGTAGGTCCTGATAGATATTTGTAGTTGGAAATATTGTGATTAAAACGCAAAAAGTACTATTTGATTTGGTAAAGTTGTTTTTAAATGAGATAAAATTGAAAATTTGCATTTCTGAACCAATCAGAGAGTCTCCATATTGGCGGCCAAAAAATGTTTATTAGAAAAAAACGAAAAGTGAGAAGACAATAACGTAGTTTCCGGCAGCCAACTTCTGATTGAAGCGGATTAAACAAGCGTGTCTAAAGTCACGTCAAAACATCCCTATGTTTTGACACTTGAGTAATAAATGTAAACAAACAATATTAAAATCATTTTTATTACTCAAAATGTGTAAATCATTTTTGAAAAGTGTTGAAAAATAAAAAAGTGTGAAGAAATAAAAAGCGAAGGTAAGAATTGAAAAATAGTTAGTAAAAAAAATTTATTAAATTGAGAAAAATGCATGCAAAAAGTAGAGGTTAAATAAGATGATTCCAACAATTTTATAACCATTCAATAATAATTAAAAAAATAAATTTAATTACATAAATTATGTATTGTAAATAAATAAAAAATAACAGTAGAAAATTAAGTAGTTGAAAAATATTGAAGGAAATAATAAAAAATTTAGAGGTTAAATAAAATAATTAATTTTTGATTAATTAATATTGGTCAATTTTAATAATTATCATTAGTTAATTTATTGAATTATTATCAATTAATTTAATAAATTATTATTAATTAAACTAAAGCAATAAATTAATATAAATTTACAGAATAAATCCAACCAAAGGAAATTCAGATTAAAGACACATTGGTCCACGAATAATTTCCATGGCGAATGCTAAAGCAAGCACCAATGGTTGCTGCGTGGAAGAGGAAGTTTGGGCGAAATCCAGCAAAGTATTGGAAAGTTTTTTAGTATTTTTTGTCAAAAATGAAAAATTTCAATTTCTGGAGTTTGGCAAAAGTTGGGAAAAGTCGGCAATATATTTAGTTATTTTCCTATAGAAAATAAAAAATTTATTATTTTTTTCACATTTTTTGGAAAATTAAAAATCTCAATTTCTGGAGTTAGGCAAAGTTCGGCAAAATATGGGAAAATAAAAAATTTATTATTTTTTTCACATTTTTTGGAAAATTAAAAATCTCAATTTCTGGAGTTAGGCAAAGTTCGGCAAAATATGGGAGAATGAAGTAAAACGTTTTTCTTAAAATTTTTTGTCAAAAATTAAAATTTTCAATTCCTGGAGTTTGGCAAAAATTGGAAAAAGTCGGCAAATTATGCGGAAATAAAAAAATCGATTTTTTAAATATTGTTTGTCAAAAATTAAAAATCTTAATTTCTGGAATTTGTCAAAAATCGGAAAAAGTCGGCAAAGTATGGGAGAATAAAAAATGGATTTTTAAAATATTTTTTTTCAAAGATTAAAAATTTTAATTTCTGGAGTTTGACAAAAGTTGGGAAAAGTCGGCAAAGTATGGAAGAATAAAAAATTTATTATTTTTTTCATATTTTTTGGAAAATTAAAAATCTCAATTTCTAGAGTTTGGCAAAGTTCGGCAAAGAATGAAATATTTATCATTTTTTTCATATTTGTTTGGAAACCTAAAAATATAAATTTCTGGATTTTGCGGAAGTACTATTTTCCTACCTAGATGCACAATATAATATTTTTCATTCTCCTATATTTTGCCGACTTTTCCCGACTTTCGCCAAACTCCAAAAATTGAGATTTTTAATTTTCAAAGAAAATATTTTTACAAAAATCATTTTTTTATTCTCCCATACTATAACGAACTTTGCCAAACTTCAGAAAGTTAAAATTTTTTATTTTCCGGAAAAATGTGAAAAAACAATAAATTTTTTTGCCAAACTTTAGATATTGAAATTTTTTATTTATGACAAAAAATAATAAAAAACAATTTTTTCATTCTCCAATACTTTGCCGACTATTGCCAAACTTCAGAAATTGAGAATTTTAATTTTCCAACAAAATAAAAAAAATAATACATTTTTTTCTCTTATACTTTGCCGTATTTTTCGAACTTTGCCAAACTCTAGAAATTGAGATTTTTAATTGTCGACACAAAATGCAAAAAAAAATATTTTTTTACTTTGTCGACTTTTCCTGATTCCTGAACAATTCATTGTTTTTGTCGTCGACGATAAAGATGTTGTGAAAAAATTGGATAGAAATGGAATTCTAGACGGAAATAAAATGGAAAAATGAGAAACAAGAATAAAAACATCTTCTATTGGCCTGAATGAATCCGTCAGTTAGCCAACTGACTAGGCAGTTAGCTAACCGCCTAAGACGTTTTAGGCCAATAGATGAAATTCAAACTCACGAAATATTATGAAAAAATAAAATAATTTAATTGATATTTAATTTATTAAATTAATATATTTAATTTAATGAATTAATGACTATTAAATTATTTGATTAATAAATTTAATTATTTAATTAATATTGTAAATTATTTCCTTTATATTTAATTTTAATTTTGTTTATTGGAATAGAACAATTATATTGTATATTGCAAACTCACGAAAGTTTTGATTTTCAGTCTTTTATTTTATGTTATTTTTTTCTCTCTCCAAAACTATTTGTTCTCTCTGTTTTTGCGTCGATATTGTTTACTTTAATCAATTGTCTAATTCGAATACTAGATTTGATTATGAGTATCGTTAGTTTTCATTGCACGATCGCTGAGAATTGACGCATTATTAATTTAATTTGACAAAATAATATTGTAGCGAATTTGAATAAATTTGTTGATTTTGTAAAAAATGACCGAGTGCTGTGTAAATCGTGTTGAATTCGATGACAAATTCAAAAGTGTATATAGTGAGCCAAAAAGCAATAGAACCGTGTGGAACAAGAAACGTTTAGAAACTGTTAAAGAAGTTTTAAAAGAGTTCGAGGGACAATCGTCAAAAAAAGTTCTTCTTTTTATCACCATTCGAAATTATATGAACTCGTCAAATTAGGTGGTGATTATCATGTAATTTTGAAGCGAAAAAGCGAAAATGATCCTTTAATTTATATTATTGCGGCAGAGGATTACTATGAAAAGTTATTAGAAGCTCATGTTCAAACTGGTCATGGGGGGAGAGACAAGATGCGGTATTACATAAAAAATAAGTGGAAAATTTCAAAGCAAGCCTGTGAAATATTTGTTCAGTGTTGTCAAACTTGCAACCGCAAAAAAGCACTACCAAAAAAAGGTGTACAAAGTGCAGCTTACGAGTACACATAAATTGTACGGAATTGGATCTAAATACCGAAGACGAACTCATTTGTTCTTTATGCATCAGAGGTAAAAAGATAGTCCAAGTTCAGGATGAATGTTTTGAAAGACAGTCTGTTGCAGCAGAAAAAATGAAGAACTTTTCGGAAGAGCAGTTTCCAGTTTTAAACGAAGGTGACTGCATAACCTTATCAGTTCCAGCAGTAGATATAGAGGGCCACTCGACTTTAACAATATTTTTAGAATCGTCATTAGTATTCAAAACGGTGTGTATCAAATAGGCACCAAAGACGGTGTAATTAAGGGTTGGTTTCCTCGAACAGAGCTTATAAAATCGGAAACTAAATCAATCAAAATTTCTGACGTTTGTGCCTCTACAATACTGAGTTTGAGAGAAGCAGCAGCTAAACAATCCCTTACTGGTGGCCAAGGATTTCGAAAATGTAATTGTAAAGCGTCGAAAGTACAATGCAAGACAAAAAATGCATTTGCTTTAAATTCGGTCTAAATTGTAATTCTCGATGGCATCAAAGTCTGCCTTGCTTCAATAAATAAACTATGTATGTATGTAATTAAATTAAATATAAAGGAAATAATTTACAATATTAATTAATTAATTAAATTTATTAATCAAATAATTTAATAGTCATTAATTCATTAAATTAAATATATTAATTTAATGAATTAAATATTAATTAAATTATTTTATTTTTTCATAATATTTCGTGATTTTGAATTTCATCTATTGGCCTAAAACGTCTTAGGCGGTTAGCTAACTGCCTAGTCAGTTGGCTAACTGACGGATTCGTTCAGGCCAATAGAAGAATATGAGCAACTTTATGTTCATTTGTCTATTGGGCGCCGGTTAGCTAACCGCCTAGGCGTTTAGCTAAACGGCGGATTTTTCTATTCGGCTACGACATATATATATATATATATATGTCGTAGACAAGTAGGGAAACTAGGCAAGTAGCTTAATACCTAGGAATTAAGCTAAATTTTGGCAAATAGAAGAATGGACGTGTCGATTTAAAGACAAGTTTTATGAACATTATTTATTAATTGTCAACGTTACTTAGAATTCTGTTTCATTTGTTGCAACAAGATTCAGATTGGTGACATGGAAAATTTCATTTTAATTTTAATTTAAAACAGGAACACCGATTATTTTGACATTGGTTAGAAGCTGCTTTGCAGTTACATTTTTGTAACCTTGTTCTCCACACATACTTAAAGGCTACTTTTTTAATTACATTATTTTCAATTATAATTATTTTAATTTTTATTATCAATTAAAATTATCATTAATTAAATTCTTTTTACATTAAAATTTTATTATTAATTAAAAAAATTAAATTTTAAATTATTAAAAGTCATTTTATAACATAATTTTACAATTACATTTAATTTTTTATTAAAGGCTGGATTCCAAGAACAAATATTAAAAATCTGGAACTGTTAAGATTGTTCCCAAAGATAAAATTTTAACTTTAAGAGAGGCAGCATCTTGGCAATCCTTGTGTGGAGAACAAGGTTACAAAAAATGTAACTGCAAAGCAGCTTCTAACCAATGTCAAAATAATCGGTGTTCCTGTTTTAAATTAAAATTAAAATGCAATTTTCGATATTACCAATCTACATCTTGTTGCAACAATTAAAACAAAATTCTAATTAACGTTGACAATTAATAAATAATGTTTACCTCACATCCATTCTTCTATTTGCCAAAATTTAGCTTAATTCCTAGGCATTAAGATACTTGCCTAGTTTCTCTATTTTCCTACGACATATATAAATCTAATAGTGCCAAAGTGGTTCCTTCTCATGCGGATGTCCATATTATGATCTTTTTCAAAATTTCAAATGTAAAAATATCAAAACTCACTTTTCTCGAAAAATCCTGGGCGGATTATTTTAGTTTTTAAATATTTTTAATCAGGGAATACCACTGATTTAAAATGCAAATGAAAGTTTGAACTCTACAATTTTGCGACTGGCTACAAAACACTTAAATTCTGTCCTCAAAGTTGTCGAAATATCGTCCTATATCGCTGCGGCCTTGTCAAACGAAGGAAATTCATCATTATTAATGATATTAAACTACACTACCGTCGGGAATTATCGGTACGATTGACTTGCTGGCAGTGAAAAGTCAGCGCTGACTTTAAATCAAGATATTTAATTGTAGGGGAAAGATAGAGATTTCAGACCTAGACTAGACTGTTTTAAAGCTTATTAAATTCTGCGTCTAATGACATTTAATTTGAATTTTTCTAAACATTTGAACAAATAATATGATATGAAATGTTACGGAAAAAAATTCAATAATTTTCCCATTTTCGTACATCAAGTTTGAACCCCTGCACATTTTTTAATAATGTATTGAAAATTTTGAAATTTTAACGGCATAATCCTTCAATCCTCAGCTTCAATTTAAGCTTTTGAAAGTTAAAAAATATTAACTAGTTCATGAAATATCTTAAAAAATGTGAGAGCATGTTTTTCTATTAGTCAATCATTGATGAACATCTCTCGTTCTCTCGCCTCCCTACTCTTTCGTTTCTCCAGGGCCGAAATGTCAGTTGAGCGGGACCTTTTTTAAAACTTGAAATAATATTAAAGATTTATTATTTTTATTATTATTTTTTCATTACTAATAACATTCTTCAAGAAAATTTAATTATTTTTATAAATAGTAATTAATTAAATTCATTGTTCCTAAAATCCAATTACTTTTAATTTTTTTAAACAAAAATTATGAAAGAAACTCTATTGTATTTAAAAAAAATTTCAAAAGAATTCAATTATTTTCATGAGTAATAAAATAATTTAATAATTTTCAATAAATTAATTTTAAAATTGAAAATATTTGAGAAGAAAAATTATTTAAAAAATGAAATCCTCATTAATTATTTCCTTAATAATAATTCTTTAATGTTTTATATTCACTTTTAATTTAATAATAACAAAAATAATATTAATAATAATAAAAATAATATCAATAATAATAATAATAATGAAAATAATAAAAATAATAACAATAAAAATAATAATAATAAAAATAATAAATCTTTAATATTATTTCAAGTTTTAAAAAAGGTCCCGCTCAACTGACATTTCGGCCCTGGAGAAACGAAAGAGTAGAGAGGCGAGAGAACGAGAGATGTTCATCAATGATTGACTAATAGAAAAACATGCTCTCACATTTTTTAAGATATTTCATGAACCAGTTAATATTTTTTAACTTTCAAAAGCTTAAATTGAAGCTGAGGATTGAAGGATTATGCTGTTAAAATTTCAAAATTTTCAATACATTATTAAAAAATGTGCAGGGGTTCAAACTTGATGTACGAAAATGGGAAAATTATTGAATTTTTTTCCGTAACATTTCATATCATATTATTTGTTCAAATGTTTAGAAAAATTCAAATTAAATGTCATTAGACGCAGAATTTAATAAGCTTTAAAACAGTCTAGGTCTGAAATCTCTATCTTTCTCCTACAATTAAATATCTTGATTTAAAGTCAGCGCTGACTTTTCACTGCCAGCAAGTCAATCGTACCGATAATTCCCGACGGTAGTGTAGATGGAAATTACTGAGATAGACGCAAAACTAGTTAAATGACAGAATAGGCGTAGTGCTTTGCTTTTTTTTAAGAAGAATTGCTTATGTATGGTGCCGGAATAGGCGATTAAAATGTAAGTACTTTAAATAATTTTTTTTCTAAGTAAACTTTTCCACCTGCTATGCATGCACGGAAAGTCGAGTTTATCGCGCATGTCGGACAAAAAATAAATTATAGTTAATAATATGTATAATATGATGGCAATGTTTTATTTCGTTCAAAAAAAATTTTTCTTACAAAATATTTCCGTAAAACGGCTAAAGAACAGCGTTATCTGCAATAGTAATTACCAAAGCGTAGAATAAATTTTTATTTTATGAAAGAATCCAGTGAATCATTTCTATTTACAAAAATATAATTAGATAAATTTATTTTTTATGAAACTTAAATAATACATGTATTTAGTGCCTTATGTATTCTTTTTTAATAAAAGTAAATTTACATTTTAAGATAAAAAAATTTTTTATTAAAGATATTACATTTATTTAAAACAAATATTAATATTATGTTGATATAAATAAATTTTCATGAATTCAGACGTATTTCGATAAAAGATTTTAAATTTATTCTATTTAACTTTTATCTGAACATTATACATGAAAATTTTTTTTTACAATTTATGAAACTAAAAATGCATTTAAAATAAATGAACAGGCAAATCAAATAAACAATATAACCTACTTCTCGTCATTGTATTGCCAACCTAAAAAACAAAAAAATTGCGTAACTGAAAAGGCATTTTCTTTATAATTCGTCTGAAAAGGCACTTTCCTCATCTTGCGCCCTAAAAGGCACTTTTTCACGGATCGAGTGATACCGCATCTTTTTCGATGTTAACCTGAAATGGCATAGTCTTCCCCCAAGAGACGATAGTCCGGGAGCTAGCGACCAAAACAACTATTTCATTTCATACCGGCTGAAAATTTAAGTATAGATTACTGAAGACATGTAAATAACAGAAACCCACGTCTGGCAGGCAGGTCCTGGGACAGGGGGGCGAATAGGTGAAAAATAATGTAAAAATTTCTCATTTTATACCGGTTAAAACCTTTAGAAATTGATAGTTGACATTTACACGAGTGTGAAAATGTGCGTCTGGCAGTTCTGGGGTGGGACAAAGTACGATTGGCAAAGGGGTAAGCATATAAAAAAATCGAAAAATTTTTATCATTTCATACCGATTAAAACCTTTAGAAATCCGAAGTCTACATGCAAGCAAGTCTAAAAATGCGCATCTGGCAGTTCTGGAGTGGGACAAAGTACGTCTGTCAGCCCTTCGAAAATGCTCTCTCATAAAGACAATGAAAAAAATAAGTTATTTTTATTAATTTTTAACATTTCTAAAAATCGGTTATGTGAATTTATATAATTATTTCAGAACTTTCCTTTCAGTCTAATAGTATTTTAATTCTGTACGAAAGAAAATAATGTGTATAAATTAATTTTAATTAAAATTGAAATATGAACATGAATAGTAAACATTAAAAAATTTTCTCTTACAAAGAAATGTTTAAAAATAGTAATGTGCCTATTTTACATTATTGCTTCAGTTTTGAGGTTATGGTTAGATCACGTCAAAACACGAGCTCTGTCATACTTTACCCTAACCCAGAACTGACAGACGCACATTTTTACAATCGTGTAGATGTCAACTTTCGATTTCTAAAGGTTTTTATGGGTATGAAAAAAGACCAAATTTTCGATTCTTTTACATGTTTAACCCTTTGCCAGACGTACTTTGTCCCAGCCCAGAACTGCCAGACGCGCATTTTTAGACTTGTTTGAATGTAGACTTTTAATTTCTAAAGGTTTTAATCGGTATGAAATCAGAAAAAATTTTCAATTTTTCTACGTGTTTACCCCTTTGCCAGATCGTCGCTTGGGGGCAGCAACATGCCGACTTAGCTAAACGGTGAAAAAGATGCCGTTTCAAAAAGAAAAGTGAAAAACATGCCATTTCGCGAAAGCGCTGAGAAACATACCTTCTTCAAACGAACGGTAAAGAACATGCCTTTTCAAGCGTTAATATTTAATATTCATATTATATTAATTATAAATAATTGATAATATTATATTTATTATAAACAACTAATGATTAATTAACTAATTTAATTAATTGATTAATTTATAATTATTAATATTATTATATTAATTATTTATTTATTTAATAATATATTTAATATTAACGGTTGAAAAGGCATGTTCTTCACCGTTCGTTTGAAGAAGGTATGTTTCTCAGCGCTTTCGCGAAATGGCATGTTTTTCACTTTTCTTTTTGAAACGGCATCTTTTTCACCGTTTAGATGAGTCGGCATGTTGCTGCTCCCAAGCGACGAGATGTACTTTGTCCCACTCCAGAACTGCTAGACGCACATTTTTACACTCGTGTAAATGCCAACTTTCAATTTCTAAAGGTTTTAACCGGTATGAAATAAGAAATTTTTACATTATTTTTCACCTATTCACACCTGTCGCCGCCCTCTGTCCCAGCACCGGCCTGCCAGACGTGGGTTTCTGTTATTTACATGTCTTCCGTAATCTATACCCAAAAGAAAAAATGGATAAAATATCCCTTTTTGATCAATAAAAAAATAAACAAACTCTTCCTACTTTCAAAATCAATTTTTATATTTGTTGGCTGAGTTAAACAAAATGGAGGTTGGAATTATAATTTTTATTTTTCAAATATAATTTTTTTCTCCATTTTGTTTAACTCAACCAACAAATAGAAAAATTAAGTTTGAAAGTAGGAAGAGTAAAAAATAAACAATTTTTTTATTGGTCTAAAATATCCATTTATTCTTTTGGGGGTTATAATTATGTTTTATTTTTTAAATATAATTTTTTTTTCATTTTGAGTAACTTAACCAACAAATAAGAAAATAGCTTTCTTTATGAATGAGGAGTTTCAACTTTATTTCTATTGGTCTAAAATATCCATTTTTTCATTTGAGGGTTGGAATTACATATATGTTTTATTTTTTAAATATAAATTTTTTTTCATTTTGTGTAACTTAATCAACAAACAAACAAATAGTTTCTTCATGAAAGAGGAGTTTCAACTTTACTTTTATTGGTCTAAGTCATTCATTTTTCCTTTGTGGGGTTGGAATTATAATTTTTATTTTTCAAATATACAAATTACACACACATACACATAAGTCTCACGTTAGAACTGACATCTCCAACTTTAGTTATTATTTATTCAATAACTAAATATTAACTTGTCCTAATATGTAAGAAATAAATTCTTTAATTGTTACTTTTGTCAAATTAAACAAGTTTTCCTAATTTTTTTTTCTTTATTCACTTAATATGCTTCTTAAAAAGCACTATATATTTACTGGATAGTACTATGTCACTTTACATATCAATCATTTATTTATAATTGTTTGAATAACATAAAATACTTCAAAAGTTTAATCTCACGTGTAGAAATCTGCCCAAGTTAGCCCAGTTAGTTAGTGGGGTCCAGCTGGTCCCCACCTATGCTTCCCATTTTTTAAAAATATTAGTATTATAATAAAAAACTCTTAAAAATAAATATAATTATTGATATTAAATCATTCTACAATTAATTCATAACAATAATAATCATTATTTATTTAAACAATTTATTGTTGTTAACAATTGTAAACTTTTATTGTAGTACACTAACTGACATTTAGTTTTACTGTAATTTTAAAGTTTAACCAGCTGAATTTATTTATTTAATAATTAACTCATCAAGGTATAACGGTTTTAATATATTTTGAAAATTATTTAAACAAATAATTGTTGTTAATTAATAACTGTTGACACAAACTACCTAGAAAGTTGCAGTTTTTTCTAATTTTACAATTAACTAATACGAATGACATAAAATAAAGATAATTTATGGTTTTCACAATTCAGAAATTATTACAACGAACAATTGTTATTCAGTTACTTTTCATATACATAACTTAGTAACTTGCAGTTTTTTTCCTAATTTTGCAATTAACTAATCTAAGTAGTAAATCATTCAGGTGTTTTATAATTTCAAGAATTCATCAAATGTTTAAACAAATAATTGTTGTTATTTACTAATTCTTAAAACATATAATGATCTAGAAAGATGCAGTTTTTCTTATTTTTAATTAGCTAATAATAATCAGAGTAGTGGCAGTAATTGTAAAATTGGAAAAAAATGCAAGTTTCTAGGTTGTTTGTATCAAAAGTTAGAAAAAAAATTATTTGTTTAAACAATTTCTGAACTGATAAATCATAATATATTTTTATTTCATATTTTTCAGATTAGGTAAATGCAAAATTGAAATGAAACTGCATGTTTTTAGGTGCTTTGTGTCAGAAGTTAGTTTCTAAGTATTTTGTTTCAAGAGTTATTAATTAACAACAATTACTTATTTAAACATATAAAGACTGCAATATAACATTAGTAAATTTTATTATATATAATAACAAAAATTATTTACAATAAAAATTTTTAATTTCTTTACTTTTTCTTCAACATTTAATAAGAAAACTCAGATATAACCGTGGTCATCTTCGTACATGACTTGACAATTGTTATAAATTGTAACGAAGTGTTTCGTTACTTACTCTCTCTATTTTGTCTTGTGTGGGAAAAGCATTTTCAGTGTATAGAGAGTCGTTTCTTTGGCTCGTTCTTATCATATGTCTGTCTCGTTCCACTTGTGAATCACTTGTGCTGTGGATTAGCGTCTTCATCTGTGTGTATAATTTCCAGTGTATGGAGTTTGAGATAAAATAATATTTCGAGATTGAAGTATATGTAGCATCTCTCGTTCTTAGAAAACCAGAAATAAGAAGAAAAAACCAGTTTTTCTTCTGTTTTCAGCTTTCCCTTTTTGAAGGACAAATTCCTGGTCCTTTGTCACCCTTGGGTATGGCAAAGGAAATGGCAGTTAGTTAGAAACAAGCTTACGAGCCTGCCGGTTGTAATCTCTGTCTACGGGCATAACTTACACCCTATCTTACTCAAATAAATATTAACTAAAAAATATAAATAAATTGTATTATTTAATTAGACCTGTCACATTTTTGGCGATCCTGCCAGGATATCTCGAATACGATTACGATCAGAAATCAGCTATCTTTGTGCAAACCAATGTTATAAACAAGTTTTGTGAAAATTTTTTTATACAAATATCGAATACGATTACGATCTAAATTCGATTATTTGTGCGTGAATTAGTGTTATAAAAATATAAGTTTTGTGAAAATTATATATACATATTTGTGACTGTGACGGATTATACGGTGATATTTTCACTGGGAATCACCGGAAAACACGTACTCGAGCCGAATCAAGTAAGTTCGACAGTGATTCCGTGAGTTTATAAGTCCTAGAAAAGGCGAGACGCCACCCAACAAAGTTGGCAACGCAGGAGTAAATTTCTACGAGATCTCCAGATTGACTGTTCAACCTTTCAGCATCATTATCACCATCCATTGTATTACGGATATTATCGACGTCAAACTTTTCAAGAATCTATAGTAAGTTTATAGTTATTAATTTTAATACTATAATCGTTTTGCCATTTTTGATTTTACATCCAAATACATTTGTATATCTTGCAAAACCCTGTTGCGATATAACATCCTTTTTTTATTTTTTTGAATTATTGAAAAAAACAAACAAAAAACAAAATGTCGGAACCAACTGAAACAAGTAATAAAAATATCACAGAAACTGCGATTTTATCCCAGATCCTTGATAGGTTATCCCTTATAGAGAAAAATCAGGGTAGTTTGCAAATCGGAATAAGTCAATTAAATAAAGAAAATATAAAAAGAGTAGATGAAATCAAACGCCTTGCACGAAAGGAAAGAAATTTAATGACAGAAGACGACGATAGCAGTGGAGAAACTTCAGAAGATTATGAGACCGATGCGGCACAAAAACACAATACACAACACAATACCCCTTCAAACACAACGCAAACAACGGCTACGTTTCCCTTAAGCAACCCTGCTAATTTTTCAGCTTTCTCGAACAATAACGGTCCCAATCTCAGGACGGACGCCTTCCTATCTGCTAAAGAAATAATTCGTACAGTGGAAACACTTAACGGGCGTGACGACGTTGGTACACAAGAGTTCATCCGATCCGTAAAACGCGCTCGCGCACGGTGCTCCCAACCAGATTTTTTGCTTGATTTTATTCTGACTGAAAAAATTGTAGATAATGCCAAACGATCAATTAGACACGTGTCAATAAATAATTACGAAGATTTATTTCAAGTACTTCGAACAAATTTAGGTTCTGGTACTTCCGTAGAACTTTGTAGAGCAAACCTCGAATCATGCAGGCAAGGTGCCGATAATGTACAAGTTTATAATCAACGCTTCGGGAAATGTTTAAATGATCTATATTATGCTATCCAATCAGAACATAGTTCAAATGTCGAGAGAATGGTTGCTCTGCAAATAGAAGAAAAAGCCGTCATAAAACGTTATATTATGAATCTTAAAGACGACCTCGGTGTACAAGTTAGACCTTTAAAGCCAAAGTCAATTAATGACACACAAGAAGAAGCGTTAGAAGCTGAAGTTTGGCTCCGCGAAAAATCAAAATTAAAAATGCACTTAACCATGAAGGTTACACAAAACAATGCGGTTTCCACACGGACTGTTCCTCGAGACTTTACGACGAATCAAAATAATAAACCTCATAATCATAACATGCCACTTTCTCAAAGAATACAAATGCAGTGCAATTTTTGTAAAAAATTAGGGCACACCGAAGCACAATGTTTTTCAAAGAATGGAAAAACACAAAATTTTCAGTTAGTAGCGAAACCCGGGAAACCACCCTCCAGAGTACACCTAACATAAGAAGAGAGCATAGAAGTGGAAAATCCCGAAGAAGATCTCCAGACAGAATCTCTTACGTATCAGGAAGACTCCAGTCAGTTAACTTACGACCATCAGGATTTCAACGACATATACATATACATATAGTTGACATATACATATAGTTGTTAGTTGACTCAGATTCTTCTATGAACCTTTTAAAAAAACCCTTCGTGCCGAATGATGCTAAACAAGAATCCCAAACTAAACAATTCAAAATGGGAAACGAAACCCATACTTCTGATTTTAAAATAGAATTTCAATACCTTGATATTAACCATGTCTTTCATATAGTCCCTGATGATTTCCCTATGCTTGAAGATGGGATCATGGGTCTATGTTTCCTTCAACAATACAATTACAACCTTTCTAATACTGATTTGAAACTTAATAATGAAACACATAAATTAATTGATGACGGTATTTTGATTCCTCCGAACCAGATTAAGCTAATCGAATTACCAGTTCGACAATCGCGTGGTCATGTGGGATTTATAGACAATCCTTACATTCCTGATTCTATATTTCGTGTTGTTGACTATAAAATTAGAGTACCTTTAGTTAATGATTCACCACAACCACAATTAATTACATCAAAGGAGCTTCAATACGTGCCTCTCAAAATCGTACCTCAAGAACAGAAAATTTGTTACATTTCCGAAAAAGAATTATCAGCTCGATTAAAACTTCTAACTGAGAATTCCAGACTTGACCACATTGAACCAAAAGTTCGAAACAATATTCATAAAATTATTCAGTCTTATCATGACATATTTGCATTTGCCGATGATCCCTTGCCTAGTAGTGAATTAACTTCACACCGTATCGTTCTGAAGGAAGATAAAATAATTAACAACAAATTATACAGACCACCAGAATGCCATCGAGGGGAAGTTAATTCTCAAACTTCTAACATGTTAAAAAGGAATATTATTCGACATTCCGATTCTCCTTTTAATTCTCCCTTATGGGTTGTTCCAAAAAAATTGGATGCATCGGGAATACGTAAATGGCGTATTGTTATAGATTTTCGTAAAATAAACGAGCTCACAGATCAGGATGCTTATCCCCTCCCGATAATCGAGGATATTTTACAAAGCTTGGGCAATGCGAAATTCTTCTCAGCATTTGATTTGACCAACGGGTTTCACCAAATTCCCATGGAAGAGTCGTCGAAAAAATATACAGCTTTTTCTACTCCCGAAGGAGAAGGACATTTTGAGTTTGAAAGAATGCCTTTTGGACTAAGAAACGCACCCGCGACTTTTCAGCGTATGATGGATCAAGCTCTAATCGGTTTAATTGGAAAAATCTGTTTCGTTTATCTCGATGATATCGTTGTTTTCGGCTCAACCATTGAAGAACACAATCAAGACCTGACATTGCTTTCCGAACGACTCAGACACACTGGACTAAAGCTTCAACCCGATAAGTGTGAATACTTACGACCAGAGTTAGAATATCTTGGGCACATTATCACAGCTGAGAGAGTAAAACCTAACACTGCTAAGTTGTCCGCAGTTTCTGAATTTAAACGTCCTTCATCAGTTAAGGAAGTAAAATCCTTCCTGGGTCTGTCGGGATACTACCGTAAATTCATCGAAAATTACTCCACGAGAGCGAAACCCTTGACTGAATTGACAAAATCTTCTAACGACTTCATTTGAACAATGGAGTGTCAAACATCATTCGAAGACTTAAAGAATGCTTTATGCCAAGCACCTGTTTTGCGTTATCCCGACTACGAAAAAGAATTTACTTTAACTACTGATGCATCAAATGTAGGACTTGGAGCAATTTTATCTCAAGATGGACATCCATGTTGTTACATTTCAAGGGTTCTCAACAAAGCAGAATTAAATTATACGACTACAGAGAAGGAATTGTTGGCAATAGTTTGGGCGGTTAAACGATTACGACAGTATCTTTTAGGCCGAAAATTCAAAATTTTGACTGACCACCAAGCTCTTACATGGTTATTTAAAATGAATGATCCCTGCTCTAGATTAATGCGTTGGAGACTTAGATTAGAAGACTACAACTATGAAGTAGAGTACAAAAAAGGCTCAGAGAACACAGCCGCTGATGCCTTATCTCGCGTCTTTCCAATTAACAGCAACATAAGTCAACCACAACCTTCTTGTTCAACGTTAGACTTAGAAGCCGAGCTTCCGAATATAGAAATCATAGGTGAATCACCGGAACGCGACCTGCAAACGCCAGAACCTTGCGAGACTGCTCCAATTAGACCAGAAAACATAAGTCCTTTTGAACCTCTGAAATTTAAAACGAATAACGAAGATGACTTTTCTCAAGAACTTCAAGAAATCCCGGAGGACAGAACAGCACCATTGATCAAAGATTATTATAAATGGTTCCCGCAACGAACCGAAACGCGTGAAATTGAGAAACCAAATGCACCGGGAAAACTTTGGAAAAAAATTTCGAAACTACGTCCAATAATGAGTGAAAATTCAATAATATTGCCGGAATATAACGAAAAATTATGGCTGCAAGTATTAGATAAAATCACACGAGAAACAATTGAAAAAAAAATTGTCATACTGCGATTGCATTTTGACGACCCAACAATAACCTCAACCGAACGAATCAAATTAAAAATCCTCATTTCTTTTATAAGCTACAAATATCCAACCCTTAAAATCCATACGTGTTTCAACGCAACATCAGAATTAACTCAAGCAGAACGAGAGCAAATTATAAAAGAATGTCACGGCTCTGTAATGTCTCAACATTTCGGAGAAAACAAATCGATTACACGAGCAAGAGAATTAGGAAGCTGGCCCAATATGGAACTAGAAATTATTGACTATATCAAGAAATGTCATGTATGTCAAATTCACAAATTGCAGCGAATTAGACCCAAAGCGGAAGCTATTATTCCCGATACCCCAACTAATCCTAATGACAAAATTTCTATGGACATCTTTGGACCACTCACTGTTACCGCTCGAGGAAATGAATATATTCTGTCTATTCAGGATATGTTAACAAAATATCTAATTTTGGTACCATTAAAAAATACTACTTCGGAAACTATTATTGAAGGACTCTTTGATTACTATATTTACATGTTTGGATCACCGAAACATATTCTTACCGACCAAGGGCAAAATTTTGTTTCAGAACTAATACAAAATTTTGAAAATTTATTTCGTATTAAACATGTTAGAACCATTACCTTTCACCCTCAAAGCAATGGGGCATTAGAAAGAGCGCATGCGACTATAAAGGATTTAATTCGAACTAATATGGCTGATAACATGATTGAATGGGATAATACACTAAAGTTTGTATGTATGGCATACAATACAATGGTTCATGAAGGTACCGGATTCTGCCCGTTCCAGCTAACTTTCGGTCGCGACGCAAATCTACCTTCTTTACTAGCAACAACGCCGTGTCTCAAATATTCCGAACTAATTAGACTTTGGAAGGAAAGACACGAAAAATATATAAAACAAGCACAAGAAAAAATTAGAATCTCGAAAGAAAAATATAAGCGGATACAAGACGCGAGAATTGTCATACCACAAAAGCTATTCGACGTAGGCGATTTAGTATTAATCGAAAATGTGAAATCTAATAAATTGTGCCCTGATTGGAAAGGACCCGGTACTGTTGTAAGCGTTAGAAACAATAATAATTATGAAATATTGTACAACAATAACAGACAACTGATTCACTCCAATAGATTAAAACCATATTATCAATAGTTACAGAATATCATGAAGATCATTTTTTGGGCCGCTTTGGTAACCACAATACAGGCAGACGTCCACCTAAAGGATCTAGAAGGGACAACTATCTATGCGGAAAACTTAGGGACAACTAAATTATATTATGAGACTTGGAAATTAATCTTGAAGATACATACATCAAACTTCGAAACGCGACTATCAGAAATTATAAACTTATATTCACATTCTTCAACTTTGTGTAGTGATTGTCCTCAAAAGTATGAGTTAACTCTACTCAGGAAACGACTCGGACGACTAGAAACATCAAAAACAATTTTACAACATATTTTAGGTCAGTCCCGGATTCACAGAGGATTCTTAAATTTCATAGGATCAATCTCTAAGACACTATTTGGAACATTAGATGACCAGGATTTACAAATAATTAATAACGAATTTGATACTATATATAAAGACAGTAATTTTATGGCCTAATCTATAGATAATCAGACTAGAATCATTAGAACTCTTTTAAATAGTGCTTCCCATAACCTTAAAACTCTAAATGATCAAACTCAAACCAGAATTGATCAATTAAACCAAATAATAAATTCAACCAACCAAAATGAAAAAGAAATACTCATCACTAATCTCATCTCTAGTACAGAAATTGCTATAGCCGAATATAGCGAAGATTTAAATTTAATAATAGATGCAATAAACGACGGAAAACATGAAATAGTGCACCCCCAAATTCTGACACCAGAAATTTTAATACGAAAATTGCGTCATATTGAAGAATCAAATAATCAGAAATACCCTATAAAATTAACCGGTAATAACTACCAACAAATTGTTGATATTTCGGAGATAACAATTAGCATTGTCAATAGAAGCCTTGTGTACATAGTAAAGGTTCCTGTTCTAGAATATGAAGATTTGCAAACTTTCCATCTGATCCCTATTCCTATTTCCCATGGAAACAGTTTTATAGCACCTATTCCATCTCATGGAATTATGTTAACAAATTTAAAAAAAAAATATGTACGTACCTTCGGACATCGAAGCTTTAAAATTATGTAAATAAATCGACGAACTTCGCATTTGTAAAAGAACACAACCCACTTATCTTATTAGCGAAACTAACTCATGTGAAACAAATATCATTAGACGTCAGAGCAAGCATATTAACGAACAGGTTTGTCAATTTTCTGCATTTAGAATTTTGGAGTTAGTCTTTATTCCATTAAAAAATCCCAATCAATATATATTGGTTCCTGAGACACCTTTTGAGTTAAATGTATGGTGCGGAACGCAGGTACAAACAATTAAACTTAATTCTCCAAGTTTACTTTTTAGCGACAATGACTGTACAATTCAAACACCAAAGTCCATTCTAAAATTACGAAAATCAAAAAGTAGAAATAGTGATATATTTTTCAGAAAAATGTAACTTATAAATTAAATGCTGCCGACATCAGTCTATTGAGTAATCAATTGCCATTAATTCAAGAATCACTGAGACACGAAAATTTTAAAGAGTTAAGCAAAGTTTAACTGTAATGGAAAATTCTTTACAATCAATAAAATCAAATCGAAGAACACGAACTTGGATAGAAACAAGTACTGACGTGTTAACGTATTTAGGATACATATCTTTAGTAATAATCACTACATATAGTTTACACAAGATTGGAATCTTTGATTGTATCAAACGTTTAATACCTAAAAATTTATGTATAAAACTTTTCTGTGTGTCCACATCTGTAATTGCAACACCTACTGTTCATTATACGCCTGTAGCAACAGCCCCTACTGATAATTGTAATATACCACTACAATGTAATAATGAAATAAATGTTTCGTCAAAAAGAGTCAAGATAAGAACTTAAGGGACTAAGTTTTCTCTAAACTGAGGGGTGTAACATCTCTCGTTTTTAGAAAGCCAGAAATAAGAAGAAAAAACCAGTTTTTCTTCTGTTTTCAGCTTTCCCTTTTTGAAGGACAAATTCCTGGTCCTTTGCCACCCTTGGGTATGGCAAAAGAAATGACAGTTAGTTAGAAACAAGCTTACGAGCTTATTATTATTAATCATAATTCTTCTGTTTAGTGAAAAGGGAATTTGAGTTTTCTTTATGATAGTCATTTTCCCCTCAGAATTATGTGTTGCGTAAAGAAATAATTATTCTCGATAATTATCTGTCTGTAGAAATTGGGGAGTTATTGCATTATAATTAATTTCCTTGATTTGTTTGTATTCCGGGAACTTTAAGTAATTCAAAATTTGTTGAGTTGTTATGAGTAGAGTTAGTGTTCTTGAATTGTTGGACCTGATTTTGGAAATGTGAATAGTGAAGCATTCTTTAAAAAATAAAATATTTGGAAGAGAATGTCAACTTCCTGAGTTTGGTGAAACCAAAATAGAGATTATTTCTTTAGTTTTCATGTTTGTTACTGGTTTTTCAGTAAGTGTTCCACTCACGAGCGATCACCGGGACAGAAAGAATATTATCTGTCAGGAAAAAAAATGTTCACAATAATCAAAATCAGCGTCTTGTGGAGAGAGTTCTCTTAGGGGTATAAAGAGTTTTTGTGTAAAATTGGCCCGATCGTGGTTCACAAAAGAAAGACAGTTGTGTAGTACTGAGAGTGGTAAGGGTTATGTGGTCTTTGAGTAGAGTCTAATCTTTATGTCATTAAATTTTCATGAATCCGAGTGTGACTCTTTTAGGAAATTTTTAATTTGTTGACAATTCTTTTTCTTTTGCTTAGTAGAAAATGAGATTTTCGATCAGCGGTTCTGTGAGAACTTATAAAGATTAAGAAAATTGATACTTCTCCCCCCAAAATATCAGCATAAAGTGTTGTGTTGTTTTATAAGTGGGTGTCCACTAGTGGTTGAATAAAATTAGTTAACGAGTGTTAACTATTTGCTATTTCAAGTAGGAGGGAGGGAGATATTTTGGTTTTTATGGAGTGTTCCAATCACCATGAGAAGAACTCAGTGTGGGTAATGACCAAATTATGTTGTTGTAAAGTGAATGTTGGAGAAAATTTCGAGTTGTGGGGACTCACTCTAATATTATCATGAGGATAATGAGAGGAGATTTAAGTGAGATTACCAACTCCTAATAAGTGTGATGTAAATGTGAAGAGTCAATATGGATTTGGTGAGAAAATTCAATGTGAAGAATCATGTCCTGTCTTTTAATTTGTGTTACGATCAGCGTCGGGTGATTAGTTCCCTAAGAGAGTGATCAGCGTCTGTGAGTTGTAATTTTTGCAGAGAGAGAGAGAGAGATTAAGTTATTTTGGAGGTGTGAAAAATAATTTGAGAGAGCGAGACAAAGACAAGTTGTGTTGAGGTTTTTGAAAGTGATTAATAGAAGAGATTTGATTGTGTTTATTATTGAGAAAAGATCAGAGTTATTTCCAATCAAAGTAAGTTACATTGAAGGAAACTGAAAATCAATTTTAAGAAAAATTCTGTTTTTCGAAAAGAGGGTATAAAAATTTGTGTTTAGCTTATTTTTGTATGGGGTTCAGAGAAAATTATTTTTGAGTTGACCAATATGTTGTGTGATATATCCAGAAGTTAAAACCTGTAATTAAAGAGAGTTGTGTTAATTGCGATTACATGTTTATTGTTCTTATACAATATTTTCGTTTTGATCAGCAATATTACTTGTTGTAATATTGGCCTAGGGAGGGGTATTATAACGAAGTGTTTCGTTACTTACTCTGTCTATTTTGTCTTGTGCGGGAAAAGTATTTTCAGTGTATAGAGAGTCGTTTATTTGGCTCGTTCTTATCATAGGTCTGTCTCTTTCTTGTCAAGTCTCTTGTATTTTTCTTTCGTATCAGCGCCGTGTGAGGAGCTGTGGTTTTCGTGAAATCAGAGTTTGAATGATTTTGCGCATGATTAACTGTCAGCGTACGTCACATGGTCAGCGACCCTTTCCAGTTTCTTTCAGGTGCCGTTTCGTAGGGATAAGGAAAAAGGGTTCTTCCGAAAATTGTGAAGGAAAAACATGGAAACGATTTAATAATGAGAAAGCCTACAGGGGACATTCAGATGGTTCGATACTTGCTTGCGGGTTTCCGAGCAGTCAAGACGCGTTGTTGACGAGTATCAAAATTGAGAGAGTTATAGAGATTTATTATTTTGTAGTTTGTTAATTTGATTTGAGTTGTTTTATTAATAAATAGTTGTTTTTATTAATTTCGTGTTTTAATGTGTTTTGCGTGTATTGTAGACCGGAGGAGAGTATCAGCGAGTAGAGAAAAGTGGTAGCGTCTCAACGGTCGTGTTTGAAAAGTTCGTTTGGTTGTTCGTTGTCCAGAGGACCGTTTTCCATCACAGCATCGTCTTGGAGGAACTCTCTGATGAGATTGTGTGGATTTTTGAGAAAAAAGATAATAGAGTATTTGAGCGGCTCAAAATTCAACTTCTGAATTTAAATGTTTAAAATATATATCTTTATAGGAAATTTCATTGCGCATCTTTTTTTCTTATGAAATTTTTTTGTATATATTACCGTTTTCGAAATATAAGGGAAAAACTGCTTTTTTAAAAACGGAAATTTTAATTTTTTTTTCACTTCAACTCGCGATTATTCAGTAAATTTTACGAATTTTTTAATGAAACAAAAACGAAAATACGCGTTATTTTATCCTACGAGTGACTAAAAAAGAAAAATGATGTTTTAATTATAAATAAAAAAGTTATTAATTTTTTATTAAGATATTGCAAGATTCGTAAACTAGAATTTTCACTAAGCGGGGAAGTTGAGCAAATTTTGAGCAACAAAATACTTCTAGCGAGAAAGTTGTTCATTAAGGTCCAAATAAGTTTTCCCGAATGTTACAGTTCAATTAAACAATTAGTTAACAAATGGCGAATGTTAAAAGTCTTCTGCGGCTGAATGCCCAGCGCGCGTTTTTCACCCATATTATGTATTCGCAGAATAAAACTCCAGCTTACTATAAGGTGAGATACGCGCACTGGGCGTTCAGCCGCCAACGACTTTTAACATTCGCCATTTGTTAACTAATTGTTTAATTGAACTGTAACTTTCGGGAAAAACTTGTTTAGACCTTAATAAACAACTTTCTCGCTGGAAGTATTTTGTTTCTCAAAATTTGCTAAACTTCCCCGCTTAGTGAAAATTTCAGTTTACGCATTTTGCAATATCTCAATAAAAGATTAATAACTTTTTTTTTATAATTAAAACATCATTTTTCTTTTTTAGTCACTCGTAGGATAAAATAACGCGTATTTTCGTTTTGTTTCATTAAAAAATTCGTAAAATTTACTGAATAATCGCGAGTTGAAGTGAAAAAAAAATTAAAATTTCGTTTTTTAAAAAACAGTTTTCCCTTATATTTCGAAAACGGTAATAGATACAATAAAAATTTTAAAGAATAAAAGATGCGCAATGAAATTTCCTATAAGGATATATATTTTAAACATTTAAATTCAGAAGTTGAATTTTGAGTGTCCAGGGGACTTCGATTTCCGCCGAGAAAAATTTACGTGCCCTTATGGAATCCAGCCGCTCACACAGAAAAAAACTGAACTCATTTTTGTTGCAACTCATTATGAGTTCGGTATCAAAATGAGTAAACGACTAACATCAAGTTACTCATAATGAGTCTCACTCGGATGAAATATCAGGTTATGTTAGTTTTCATAGAAATTGAAAATTTAAGAAATGTTATGTTGGCAGCAACTAAAGATTATGTATTTAGCGCAATTAAAAGGATGATTCAAACAACAATAATAGAATAACTTTATAATTTAATTTAATAATAAAATTACAAATTTGATAATAACTAAAATATACAATAACGAAAATAAAAAATATGTACATGTAATGAATTTAACAAATTAATAGTTATTAGAATGTTATTAAATGATTTTAAAAACTTTATATTTGGGTTTTTGAAATTTGCTACGTAGGAAAAGTAAATAAAGTACACAAAATCTATATTTTTAATTTAAAAATTAATGTATTAAATACTATTACTATTAAACTTTTATTAAAATTATTTATTGAACATTAACTTCTTTTAAATAATTTCATTTGAATTTTTATATATAATTAAACTTTTTTGAAGAATTTTTTAAGTTCTTTTTTAAAACATGTATTTTTTAAAAATAATTTTAAATGAAAAATTTTAAAACTAATTGAATTAAACAAAAAATTGTTTTCAACTTTATAAAAATATCGTATCTGGTAATAATGAACTGTTCCTTGTGGGCTTCCATATAGCCCTAGGTCCTTTGATAATTATAAATAAATTAATTAATAATTGTAATTAAATATTTGATTATTCACACGTTTATTAAAATTAAATTGAAAATAATCAAAAATAATTAATTAGTAAATTAGTTAAACGTTGAATTTTTTGAAAGTTTGAATTTTCATTTTTTTCTGTAACTGCCTGAGATTTTAAAAAATAAGTATCATTTATTGTAATATTTTTCTTTTATATTAAATATACCATTTTATTATATGAAAATTAAAAAATGAGAAATGTATTAAAATTTATTGAATATAAAAATGAAAATATTATTACTAATTCAAATATTAATTAGTAATAATATCGCAGTTATTAGAAGTTATTAGAAGCATAATATTTTTCATTTAACAATTGAACTAAATTTAACAATCTAACGTGAAAATTTATATTTATTATTTTTAATTTTTATAAAATGTGTAATTATAAATAATCAAGATTTAAAAAAATAATTTACATTATCGTCTGATCTCAAAAATTTTTTTTAGGGATGATGTTTCGATGTTTAATTTTTAATAAAGACAATAATTAATATTTGTTACTAAAGTTTACATTATTTTTTATTACAAACAAAAAATAGAACAATATGTATTTTATGTTGTTCTCGAATAAAAAATTTTAGTTTTTTAAAACTATAAAAATTACAATAGTGGATTCGGATTAAGACAATATCAAGTGTATCGTAAGTTTACAAATATTCCAGAGTTGTAATAACTGCATCAATGCAATTCGCCCCATAATTGTTTAACTATGATGAATTTTCTTTCTTGTAATTTATGACAGTGCAATACTTTGTGAAAAACTAGATATCTTAGTGAATGAAGAACGAAATTTTCTGTTGTCTTTATTTCATACGCCATAAGTTGCATGTTGTGCTTAACAGTTTGCACATTTTTGCAAACGAATAAAGGATCACCATTCATCCAAACAATTTTGTACAGCTCGGCAAATACAGGAAGTCTGTTCTCGTACCCCACTCCAATATAGCACTGGTGGGCAACAAATTTAATTCCATTAAATGCAATCCACTTTACTATCCATAGCCTCTCATCATCGGAAAAGAGTGCCCTGAAATATAATTATGAATTCATTTTTTAAACATTGTACACATTCAAAAAGTAATTGAAAACCTATTTTCTACCTGAAAGGAAACACAGATTTTGCAACAAATTTTTTCGGTCCACTTTCAATTTTTTTTTCCAGTTACGCATAGATTGGACTATCCTTTTAAAGTACTGGTGCTTCGCCTCAAATCTCATCGTCCAGAAATTAATTAAAGGACCAAAGATTTTAATACACCTTGGATAGTGCAACAGAAAGTGTTGCTTCGGTGTAAATTTAATTTGTTTTCCTGAATCAGATTTATAAATGTTAGCATACGTTACCAAGTACAAACGAATGAGGGATTCCAAGTAACTAAGTGACTGCATTGATATTTTTGTGAACAAACAATTGCTATTATTTCTAGCAACTGAATGAGATTTTCTAAATGATGAGAATTTTCATTGTTTATTTTATCAAACACAATAAATGGCGTAATAACAGCCAACGTCCACATCTGTGATGCTGTTTGCTTAATCTTTTTTTTCCTGTTAAATGATCAGGTTTAATTGGGGATGGTTTGGAAGATTTCTCGCTGAATCGATAGTCGAAATTAGCCATTCTTGTGTTAAAGTCCTTTAAAGTCAAATATTCTTTTTTAAGACAAAAGTGTTTCAGGAATTGTTTTAGATGTAGGGGTACAACACCCAAAAACAAATCGTGACCAATGTCAGGTGGTGACGTTGTTGTTGGATGACATCCGCTCTATTTGACTTAGTGGGGTTCTCTTATTAATTCCATATGCTTGACTTAATTCTTTTCTTTCATTTTCATTTGCCGCTGCTTCAATTTGTGTTAGTTGTTCATCGTGAGTACTTGGTGATCGTAATCGCTGGTTGTCTTCCACTGTCATGATTTGAATTTCTCGCAATGGTACTAGGCAATACTGACATGGGTATTCGGCCGAGTAAGATTCTTTATAACCCCAAATCCATTTCATCGCCTGGTTATCTCCCGTTATTGCTGAAACTCCTCCATAAATTTTTTGTCCACTTGGCAATTCGATTCCTTTTTCTATTTCTTTTAGGTCTTCAACAAGCATTTCAGCAAGTGGATCAAAATGATACTTTTTTAAAGTTAAATATTCAACAATTGATACTAAATTTATCGAAGATAAAGTTGCTTGACAATTTGCAGGCCGATTCCCATATTGAAAATAAACAAATCCTAATTTTTGTTTTCTTCCCGCTCTTGTGCCCAGTCCGTCGCACATTTCGGCTTCATCATAGTACAACTTTATGTCGACTGCTTTTTTATGCAGGGAGAAGATTGGATGGGTTTTGTATCTCGTTCCATCTCTGAAGGAACTGAGAAAACTTTCTTCATATTCGCAAGTGAAATCTAAACTATTAAGAAAAGATTCTTGACAAAGATTCTTGTAGAGTATGTCGCGGATGGGAATGTAAATAATTCTATCTGATTTTATTTTTATATTTCGATTTCCGATTGTGCGTTGTTCTCCAACTTGGCGAAAGTAAGAAGAAATATCTTTGTAAATTGGTTGAACGACATTAAATTTTTCAATAAAGAAGGCATTTTGTTTGTAAATAGTGTCCAATCCATGAACCGTATCAATGCTGTTTATCTCTTGATTAATGTCAATATAATCATTAAGATTGCAAACATTAGCGTCACTAAATATTTTGTGTGTTTTTAGAATACTGTCGTGCACATAACTTTTAACGACAGCATCTAATCCTTTAATGACGTTCAAAACTACATCGTTAGTTACATGACATTGTGATCGCATGCTCAAAAACATAAGACCAAGGGTTGTCTTTTGAAGATCACGGTGAATTAAATCGTCATTAACAGGATCCTCAAAAATTTCATTATTTTCATCCCCATTAATGGAATTAATTGAATTATTATCATCCGAGTTTGAATAGTCGTTGTCTTCGGAGTGATTGGATTCAATGTCGTAATCAGAGTTTGAATAGTCGTTGTCTTCGGAGAGATTGGATTCAACGTCGTAATCAGAGTTTGAATAGTTGTTGTCTTCGGAGTTCGAATGGTCGTTGTCTTCAGAGTTCGAATGGTCGTTGTCTTCAGAGTGATTGGAGTCATCGTTGACAATGGGGTTTCTCAAATCATCGTTGTAATCGGAGTTCAAATTGTCGTTTTCTTCGGATTGATTGAAGTCATCGTTGGCACTGGAGTTTCTTATATCGTCGTTGTAATCGGAGTTCGAATGGTCGTTGTCTTCAGAAGGATTGGAGTCATGGTTGACAATGGGGTTTCTCAAATCATCGTTGTCATTCAAATCGTCGTTACATTACAAAATTGGCACTGCACGTTTCTGCACTCCATTTTGAAAGAATCTTTTCGAAGAATTAATCAAATTTCTGCAAGAATCAGAAATGAATTTCTTTAAATGAAAACTAATGTTTTTATGTGAATAGTATAGTCCAAATAATAATGTGAATAAACTTAAGATCAATCTAAAAAATTTATTTTTTGTTTTATTTTGAAATTAGTTAACATTTGAAGGCATTTTAAAATTACGTAAATTAAGATTGATTTCTTTTTAAAAAATAGTAACTTATTTATAGGTATATCTTCCTGACTATTGTGTCTCCAACCCAATATTCTATAATAAAATACCATTTTTTATATTTAAAATTAATAATAAAAAATCTTAAAATTTATTGAAGTTAAGTATAAAGTGTATTCAATGAGCAGCATTTTTAATTTCCAAGAAGTATTAAACTTTTTTCCATATTTTTACATACTTCTAATAATACAAATTGAAATTTAAGGTTATAATCCTTATTTATTTATTTTGTAAAACTATGGCTTATAATATACTTTCATATACAATTTAAAAATTACTTACCAACCTTAAATATTTAGTTTTCATTGTATTTTAATACGTCGTAATTTATTGTAGCTTTTTTAAACATCCGTCAAATGAAATACTTCTTACACTTATCGTCTTCTGATTTTCGGTGACCTTGGGCTAATCTAAAAAATTTAGTGCAGAAATATCCTGCATTAAAAAATCATATCTTGGTAATATTTATTATTAGTATTATTTAATATTTATAAATATTTAACATTTTTAATACTTTTTCATCTATTAATTTCAGTCGTCGTGTTTTATTAATATGTATAATTTTTATTTCACTAACAACTTCATATTTAAATTATAAGTAATGAATTAATGCAATATCTATTCTTAAAAGTCTTTGCTAGTTACCTTTAATTATTCTAATATTTTTCAAGAACAGATTCTACAATGATTAAAGAACTTTTCTCATAATATAATATTAATTTCTCAATTGAAAAAAGTTCACAGAAAACTAATTAATAAATATATTTAAAAATAATATATGGTGTCAAACTTTTATCTTATAATATTCATTTCTTCATTTTTTATTAGATCTTATGGGAATTTGGTAAACTTGTAAATATGGATGTTTCTAAAATAAAAGAGAATTGGTTAGATGGACTAAAGAGAATAACCAATTTATTGGTAGAAGACGAAGAATTTGAAAATGTAAATTCAAATGAGCAGGCGCTTATACTCCTTGAATATTTGCCGAAACTGCTTCCAAGTAAGAAGTTGACCGACAAGACCATCTTTAAGGTGTGTGAGGTATTCTACAATTAATATTTTTATTTTTTTAGCTTAAATTAAATTTTTTTAGAATTATATTTGAGACTAACTTTAATAATTTAACAAAGTCTTCTTATACTGTTTAATTTGTGTTAAAATTAACATTCTTATTGATTTCATTTATTTTAGCGTGGTACTGCAATTGAAGAAACAATTCCACCTGCAGATTGCGAGCCTTATCTTATAGGAATTGGGAACCCAGAAGAAACAGACATTGTTCTAATGTCATATTCTGATGGAGAGCCAATTTTTGCGGTAACTGCATCAGAAGCCGTGACACTTTTATTAGCAAGCTTTTGGGTTTTCAACATTACATTTCCGCATGATATATAAAGGCAATTCTCCTTATTATCAATAATAATATTTAGAGAAAAATCAACAAAGCTACTAACAAAAGAAATGTTATCTTATACAACAGTAAAAAATTTACTTGAAAAAGCTGGACTTAGAAAGCCAAGTGAGACGAACTCAAAATTACTGTTGGTACATTTACATTTATGTTTTCTCAAAACAATGTGCCTTAAGTATTGTTATTTTTTCCTACGTAAATTTCTCTTTTTCTTGTAATTAAATTTTTTTTTACGTTTTTCTCTTTGAGAGATTTCACATTAAAACTGAATTAATCTATATTATTAAAACGTCACTTTATTATAATTTTTTAAAATAATTTATTAGTTCTTATAAAGCCTGAAAGTATTATTATTATTAAAACAATGTAATGTCATAATTCTAGTTAGTAGTGAAATATAACTAATACATTGTAACTAAGTTTTTATTTGTTATAACAAGCATAATATATTTCAGAATATTTATTAGTTTGACTGTTATAAGAATTATTAAGATATAAGTTGTATAAACTCTTTGGTTAATAAAGATGTTCGATTTAAACATACAAGTATTTCATTAAAATATTTTCAGTGTATAGGAGAAATTAATATGAAATTATAATTTTAAAAATCTTTTAAATATATATATATATATATATATATATATATATATATATATATATTTCTTTTTAAGAATATAAAACTGTAATTGCATTTTACTTAAATTTTCCATAGCTCAGGTTTTTCTATAATAAGTATTTATTATAATGTTTACTTCATACTAAATTTTAATTATTTTCATTTTAAACTTAGCGCCATTATCTTTGGTTTTCAGACAGTGGCGCCATTAAAATTTTTGTATTTTATGTTGCATGGTTGGTATTTGTGGGTATAAATTCACAAGTTCTAACCTAAAAATATTTTTTTCAATTCTTTATAAATTCAATGAATCGGATTCGAGAACCAAATTTTTTTCATGTGAAATATGTTTGTTTATTAAAAACAATAATTTTAATTAATATTTCGTTGATAAAATGATTATTATTCAACTGTAATTGACAATTTATATTGAACTCAAAATGAGTCGGATCCAACTCATTTTGATACTTTTTGCCTGAAACTCAAAATGAGTTGATCGGGATTATTTTTGTTGCGACTCATAATGAGTAACTTTTCCTACTCATTTTGAGTTCAGTTTTTTTCTGTGTAGTACGGTCTGGTCACTTTTTGACTTGTGCCCATAACTTCCATTCTAGGCCGAATTTCACGTTTTCTGACATATGGTTGGAAAGATCTTCTAAAGTGGAATGTTTCTTCTGTACATCAGAAAATGTTTGGACAAAAATTGGAAAAGTTATAAACATTTAAAAAAAATGTCGTCACGGTCGGAACAGGTCTTTACGGTCGGTTCACTGTAGAAAATCAATGTGATATGAAGGAATATTTCTAAAATTGGCCCGTAAATTACACAAGAATGCTGAAATACACTTAAAAATGGAAAAAGGAAATAAAAAATTCATATAAAAATTAACCTAAAACATTCTCAGTACACGAAACGTTTACAATACGTTATCGAAGGAGATGTGAAATGAGACTTTTTAAAATGTTTTACGAACGTTTTTCGAACATGAATATATTTTTTTCACTGTAAAATGACGTTCTTCACACATCTCTACCTTAAACAAATGAATTTCCAATGTCAGAACGCACCATAATTATAAAATAATGCGTCCCAACATGCAAGATATAAAGTGACCCAACAGTAAGATTCGCGTCGTTTTTATTTTTTTAGCACACACACATAAACGCACAATATAAAAACCAAATAACATACCAAAGTATTAAAGCACTCTCTAATGAATAAATTTCATCAATATAATTTATTGTTTGCATCTTCCATTTTGTTTAATTAATCTTTTTCGACACTAAGTAAAAGTTTTGCTTAAAAAATTCACCACACATTTACGTTTTACGTGTATACTGCTCGCGAACTTCATTGGAACTTAATGAAAGTGACATGAAAAGTTTTCTACCATTACTAAGAAGTATTAACATGCAATAGTAAAAGGCACCAGTTTGTTACAACTGAGAAACCTGAGGTGACCCAACCGTAAAGGTGTCTCGACCGTAGTGACTCTCCCCTAAAAATTTGAATTTCATTATTTTCGAAATTTTGGGAGCGGAGCTTGACTGACTTGAACATACGTGGATTATTTAACTATTTACCTTTACGTACGCTCTGTACGTCCCCTTTTTGCAGCCAAGCCTTCAATTTTCAATTTATAAATAAAAGGATATATATTAATTCCCATATGTATGCTAACATTATTTATGAATTTAATTTTGTTCACAATTTAATTAAAACAATGTATAAATCAAAATAATAATGTTATTTATTTATAATTTGACTTATATGTTATTAATAAATAATTTATTCATTAATTTTAATGAAAACTAAATCTAAGGGCATTAACAGGGATGCCCACCTGGGCCCAGGTGAGATTTCCCTACGTGGGCTGTGGCTGGATTCACCGTTACCAGCCCAGGAATCACCCACCTGGGACCCACCGTGGGCCCAACTCACATTTCTACACAGGCTACAACTGTTCCTTTATTATTTTTAATAGTTTATTTTATAATATTTCTTTAAATATAAGCAATTTTTGTGTCTACTCAAAACCTACCTTAAATCTACGATAACTATAGGGATAGACTTACGGCAGCCCCATTCGCCTGGGTTGGTACAGTTTTCCACCAAACCGACGATTTACTGTTCGACATTTTGGATCCGCCATTTAAAAATTTTGAATACTGACTTCAGATTCGTAATTGCGCCATATTAAATTAACTATTTTGAACTACTTAAAACTGATTTCAGATTTCCTATCGCAACCCAAAAAACGTTTTAATACCTTGTTTCATTAAAATCCATTAACTTTTAAAACTTTCTGTTTGACATATTGCATCCGCCGTTTTGAATTTTTAAAACTGAATTTAGATTTGTAATCAGCTGGACAAAAAGCTCATAATACTAGCAGCTAAACTTGCTTTTATATTAATTAGTAACTATTTACCTTTATTTTTGTAATGGGTAGAAAGCAGAGAACCATAGAGGAAAAAACTTATTGAAATATTACAATAAAATAATTTATCGCCTGTATCCATCTTATCTGAAGTTTCGAAGGAATTAAAAGATATTATCCTAAACAATTAAATGGACCTATAATAGAAATTCTTGAAGTTTATATTTCTAAGAACTATTTCTATATTATACAAGTACTCTTCATTTATCATGTTATTCTCTGGAAAGAAATTTATTTTTTAATAGATTCTTTAGAAAACTTTTTTAACCCCTTAACTGGGATGAAAAAGATTTGACTGACAAAATCTTTGTTTTACGCAGTTAAGGGTTTAAGTGTTTTAAGCTTTGTTGATACAATATTTGCTTCATTTATCTTATTTGTTATTCTCGAGATAAAAATTTTAATTTTTTCTTTTTTAATAGTCTCTAAGAAACTACTGTCTGGTTCACAGAAATAATTTTAAGTCGTTGGCTGTACTGGTTCCGAATCAACCAGTTTCCTTTCAACTAGCACGTCAGACGTCCTTTTTCTGCGCATGCGTTGTTCTGTGTACTAAAGAAACAGCTACCAGTGGACACAAAAATCACCTTACGTATTAAGGACGATCCTGAAACGTTTTTAGAGCGTTTCATGTCCCTTACCAGACATGAAACGTTTAAAAAACGTTCTTGATGTTCTGTGCCGACAGGGTATCGGTCATGTACCAGGTCATGGTCCGATAAACATGACACAGCGCCAATATAACGGCCAACGTTAAAACTTAAAACTAACTAAAACTAACAGCTATCGGCACGGCGGCGGTTGAATAGAAAAAGTATGTCTACTGTCTATAAAAAGGACGTCTACTGTGCTGGTCAGAAGGAAAACACTTGTACCGCTGTTCTAGGGAAACTAGTATAGCCAAAGGTCTGAAATTTTTTCAGTGTTGTTGATCAACAGTTGTGAAATATATTAGTAGTTTAAAATGATGTAACTGTAACTGCAAAAGAATACAACTTTTTAACCAATTTAACGAATTCCATCTTTGACTTTTATAATATTTAACCCTCCGTCACACACCTAGGGAGGGATTCCCTCTAAAGTTTCAGTATTTTTTAAATAACTTTTGTTTTCCTCATTCTGAAATAAAATCAGCTTTTATACCTTTCGACAATTTTTTCCTGAATAAATTTCTAAAAAAAAATTAGTTTAAACATAATTAATCTTCAATTATGAGGCTTCAAAGACATAAATAACTGGAAAAAGTGAGGTTATGTTAAGTTAAAAAATCAAGTTTTCAAAACATTTTTTGTTCCACTGTTGGTTAATGACAAAATTATATTATAAATATAATTAAAATGAATTATTTAATAATTTTTTTGCTTATTTGTTAATGTTACATTTTTTTACATGTAAAATAGAATTCTTTCGAAGATGTGCATTCGTGTAATTAATTTTTATTTTTGAGACCGAAAATTAATTTTATTAATTTTGAATAATTTACTACACATTTGTAAGTTTGTGTTAAAATTAAATATTTGTGTTGAGGGATTCCCTCCAAATGTGTGTATAATCGTCCCTCTGGGCACGGAAACGTCTTTATTCTAGGAACGTTCCTAAAACGTTTTTAGAACGTTTCATGTCTACTACATAACGGCTTAAGAACGTCCAATGTTCTAAAAACGTTTTTAGAACATAAAACGTTTTAAAGACATTATGTAGAGGACATGAAACGTTTTAAAAACGTTTTAGGAACGTTTCTAGAACAAACACGTTTCCGTGCCCAGAGGGGTATAATTAATTCTACACTCACAAAAATGATCTATTAACCATAAAACTAATTTCCTTTTAAATCATGTCCTTTAACTATTAGCAGAAATAGTTTTATTGTAAAAGGAATCTTTTAAATACAAAAAGGTTAGAAGTTTATTGGAAAAAAGAAAGTTGTTTAAATATTTACTGATTTCTCTTACTTTTTAAATGAAATCTTTTTATGTCAAAAGAATAATTTCAAGTTATTTGACATTTGTAAACATGTCAAAATAATAATAAAAAAATTTAATTACTCGTCAAATAAAGCAAATGTAATCTGCACAATTTTTACAATAATTATTTATTTATAAAACAACAGTGGATACATTTAATAATTAATAATATGTAATAATAATAATACTAAATATTTCTAATGAAATAAACAATGTAAAAAATTGAAATAAAATATTAACAATTTCGGGTAATTATAATAATTTTATTTATATATTCGAAAAATATAATTAAAAATGTAGAATGTAATAAGTCATAACTTTTTTAAATTAAAAAAAATGTTAAAATTATGATGAAATAAATTTAGTTATTTTAATATATTTTTTTCTGCCTATCAATATATTATTATTATTATTATTTACAGGCTTGTGTTATTGTTATTTTTTTAAATTTAATTTAAAATATTTTATAATTTTAAGTCAAAAAGAAATATATTATTATTTTAATTAAATAAATATAAATTAATGAGTTACTGATAAGACGAATAAATAAAACTACTGATAAAATTTTTCTTTTTAATAGTTAATAAAAATCATTTAATAATTAAAGGATATAATTAAAAGGAATTTCCTTTTAATAGAAAAAGAATTCCTCTTAGACAAATATTAAAAGGAAAATCCGCTTATGGTAAAAGGATTCCTTTTTACTTAAATAGACTGTTTTGTGAGTGTAAGGTGTGTGATATAGGGTTAACCAATTTCCAACTTTGTCTTTTATTCATTAAATCCAATTTTAAATATATTTTATTTACTTTATTGAATATATCCAACTTTACGGTTTGTCTATTTGTATAAACACGAAGCACATGAAAAGGAACATAAACGATTACGAATTCGCGTGCAAACATATTTATCTCGTTAATTAATACTTTTTAAATATACTCGCAGAGGGATTAGTAGTAATTCAGTGTGTGATGACTTTGCAAGAATATACAAGTACTAAACTCAAACATAAAATTCTCCTTTGAAAGATACACACATGAAGATTTCGAAAGAATCGCAATTACTCACACATGATTTCTTTTAAATTTTACTTTCTTTCCGAACAAGTGTTCAATTATGTTAATTTCACGTCATATTTTTGTTTCGCTATTTGCAATAAAACTGCTTGTTTAGTTTCAAATTAAACAATCACTCATTGTTGACATAATTATTTAATATAGAAATAAAAAATGTTTCTCTTATTGTTAAACTTATTTTACATGTAGTAGCCATTTAACAAAAAAAAGTAATAAAGGCGATCAAATTTACTTTCGCGAATATCAAAAAATGTTTCCGTATCTATAGAAAGTAATGATGGAAAGAAAAACCTTTTAAAAAGATGCTTTATTTTGCCATGGCATGGCGCAAATTATTTTTATGAACAATAATAAACAGATACTTCAAGAATTTCAATAGCATACACTCTTCCTGAAAAAGATTGCTACCTGGTTTCTCGTACCTTTACATTTTCTCGTATTATCACTTATTTACAGTTCCCATTAGAAAACGAGTTTCGCTTACACTTCATATAAAATATGCTACCATAAATAACGAAGCCATAAAATACGATACAACATTTATAGTATACACAATTTTCTTTCATTTTCATAGTTATATCCGTTCACAGATCTTGGTGTTAAACTGCAATTATCGCAAGCTATCTTCCTTATATAAACTACTAGGCGCATTCGCATTGTGTCTTTTTGGAAAAATACTTCCCTTATGATACGAGATACAATTAACAAATCAGATTAACATTATCCACGAAGTAGTATAAGGAGACATATCGCTGTATATAAAAGATGGCCCCGTTTTCGGTAGTCACGGTTCTCAAATGTTCACTAACCTAAGTACACTTGCGCCAACTGCGGAAAATTTTGATATTGAAAATTATAGTCTGCTATACACTCAGATGCATTAATGCTGTCCTTCCGGTTTAAAGGAATTTTGAAAAGTCGTGTCATTTCTATCAAATATTCTTAGTTCGTGACATACGAATGTTCTCATATGTCATGAACTAAAAACATTTTGATAGAAATCATACGACTTTGCAAAATACCGTCAAACCGGAAGGACAGCATTAATGCATCTGAGTGTATTTCATGACATTTTCCAAATGTATGTGACTCGCACTAAAAAATGTATGGAATTCAAATTAAAATAATATTAATGGAATTGAATATTTAATTGAAAGTAAGTATAAACATAATGATTACATATTATTTATGAAACGTGATTATTAAAGTGAATTCCTCAATTTGTGAAATTTAATTTATATTATTATTATTATATAAAATTAAAGTAGTAATTAATATGCACATGTTTCAGGTTATGTTACAAATCATAACATCTCCAAAACAAAACTGCCATGCTTATTTACACTTTATTTGAAACATCTATCATTTTATAAAAAAAACACGTTAAACAAAGCATTCCAAACGGTTTTTTGCAAGCGAGATATAGGTTATATTCATAACCGGTAGAAAAACATGTAACCACGTGATTTTAATACCAAATTTTCCCGCGGTTGGCACATGTGTACTTAAGTTGGTGAAAATTTGAGATCCGCGACTACCCAAAACGGGCCACTTTTCCGTTAAAGCCGCCGGTAGATCATATGTCTCCTTATACTACTTCGTGACATTATCATAATAATTATAACATGTACCTATTCAATGTTGTTAAAAATAACGAAGTGGCTATTTCGCCCGTCAACGGTCGAAATAAGAGAAATAGTTTATTTCGACCGTCAGGGAAAATGCATGGGAAAAAGACGGGCGAATTAAATAATGGTGACACATTAAAAACTATATTCTTATACTAAAATAGGTGCCAAGGATATTCCCCACTTAAATCAAGTGGAAAATATTACTCTTATATAAATATATTCTTATTGTAAGAATATTTCCCACTTTATTTAAGTGGTAAACATCCTTGGCACCTAATTTTATAGTATAATAGGGGAGGATGGGACAAGATGGAGTACATAAGGTGTAATGGCCAAAAAACGAAAATTATTGACTATGTACTTTATTATTATTTTTTTAATAATTATAAGCTTTCTTAAGAAAGCTTTTAATTAATAAAATAGAAAAATTGCGAATCTTTCCAACTTGACCCACAGGGGGGCAAGATGGGGTACTAAAAGAAAGCTATTTCTGTCGACAAATTTCACAAGTAAAGGTTGCATCTTCATCCTCGTCATCGACAACACCACAATTGCAATGAACTCTTTGGCTGCAGACAGAACAAGCAGCACAGCCTTCATTTGAGTCTAAATAATAACAATTATAATAGTGACAAGGTATTTAAGTAGTTTTCTTAACTTCTCTTATTTCTCTTTTCTTTTGTTCAATTTGTGAACCCCGTCTTGCCCCACTTTCCCGTACCCCATCTTGCCCCCACCTACGAAATTGAGAAATTGAAGAAAAAGAATAATTACTACAATTTACGATTCAACAAAGAAAAAAACATATGCTTCCCTTCTCCTGTAACCCTTGCCAGTTGGGAAAAAATTTATGCAGTTCATTAACCGTTATTATTAAGTAATAAACACCTATTTAAAAAAGTAGGAAAATAATGAGAAAATCGTCGAAAACAATTTTTTAGTAAAAAAGATAAAAGATTTGTTCTCATAGCTTTTAAATTTTGTAAACAAGAAACTATCGTCTCGGTGCAGAATTATGTAAAAAATAGTTGCGATTGGTTAATTCGTTTGTTAAATAAGGCCGGTACCCGGAGTATCCTTATTTTAATTGAGCGTTAAATCGTTAGTTTTATTCAGCAAAGTATTACCTGAGTCCTCAATAACAAATGTCCTATTATACAAAGGGTTTGTATTGCTGTCCATATTGTATTTATGGTACGTTCCATGTCAACCGTATCAAAGCTCTGTGCATAATTCTATGAGCTCAATTATAACGCGTAAGGTCTTAAAATGTTTGTGTTAAAGTACTCTATTAATTACGATCTGGCCTTTTCAAAAATTCAAAATGACGGATAAGTTATGACACATTATATGGCTGAAAAGTAGAAAATGTCTAATTCAAACATTATTTAGGAAGAAAAAAACGTTCCAATTGGCATTACATTTATCACCAACAGTGTTGGAGGTTTGAAATATAAAAATATGTTGAAGTTTTACAAAATTTTAAGAAATACCAAATAGCGGACCCAATATGGCGGACTATTTTTGTTTAAATGGCCCAATTTACTCGAAACTTGTTACTCGGGTGTTTTTTGGGGTCGCTGATTACATATATGAACAAGATTTTCAAAAATACAAAATGGCGGACGCAATACGGTGAACTGCATTTTTTTTAAAATGACACAACTCGAAACTTGTTACTCGAGGGTTTTTGGGGTCGTTGATTACAAATCAGAACTCAATTTTCAAAAATACAAAATGGCGAACCCAATATGGCGGACTATTTTTTTTGTTTAAATGGACATATTGGGTCCGCTGTACAAAGAATTGACAAAACAGTTAAAAAATTAAATAGTTAATAAAACAATGAGTTTTCATAAATTGAACGAAGCCGGACAAGGAAAAAATTTTCTTTCAAAAAAGAAATTAAGTGAGCTGAATGTTAATGAAGTGTATACTCTTTCTAACCTGAATCAAGTTAAAACTAGATTTGATTATAGAATTGTAGCAGATATTGAAGATAAATTCGCAGTATTTTTGCCAAAAAGAATTTTTGATGTGATTAATGAAGATGAAAGTCTATTAACACATTTAAGAGAATTAACGATAAAAAATAAATTGGGTCTGAAATATCTTGGAGGAACCTATAATTATATCGAATTTGTAGAATTGTGAATACTTCAATGGCTTATTTACTAAAAATTATGTCCTTCTTGCAAGTACATTTAATTTAAATTCATCATTTACAAAACAAGTTATAATAAGAGTAGAATTTGGAACTAACGAAGAATTGTGCAGTGTTGTAAAATTTGCATCCAGCTATCCACGATGTAATATTTCTCGCAACTTCCAAGATTGGTTAACTTTGAAAAATTTTATGAAGAGTATTGCAGCTTACTTCAATAAAAATAAAACACCAAGTTCAGAAGTTATTGAATGTGGGAATTTTAGAATACGTTTTGGAATATTTTTAAAAGAAAATACAGTGATATTAGAAGATACAAGAAATGAAAAAAAAATCTTATGTCCATTTATAATGAAAGAAAGATCTTTCAATATTTTGGAGAACCTTATTTTTTGTATCGATCAACGATATGAATATTTATCTTCAATTCGTTTAAACAGAGTATATGATTTAATCTTACAATCTATTGTCGAAATTCTGTGGACTAAAAATTATTTAAAGGAAACAGAAATTGAAGATTTTGTAAAAAAAATTATAAAAAGTTAATGCTGATAATTGGAAAGAAATGTGATTTTTTTGTCGATTTTAGAATTTAATATACTATTTATCGATATTGTTAATTTTAATTTGAAACATTTATCTAAAAAATTGTGTAGGGGAGACCGGAGCTAAACCGGACACGGGGCTAAACCGGACAAGTCAAATATTTCCGAAACTGTGAAGAATTTTAAATCATGTAAATAACCTATGAACGCGCAATTTCGTGATGCATATGCTGCATGAGGTTTTAGGGTTAGCCCCACCAATTTTCGTATTTTCGTTTTCGAGGTAGTCACCTTCGAAGCAATATATCTCCAAAGCTACTGTAGTTTTTTTAAAATCGAACAAGTGCGGTTTGTAGGTGAAGGTGCAAGCTTCAAAACGGTATATTACTCTTTAGCAAAAAATATGTTCTTGTATGAGTTTTCTGGTCAAAGACCAAATCCGTCCGGTTTAGCCCCGGTCTCCCCTAAAATGATTCCTGAAATATGTAATATTGGAACTAGTTTAACATAAGCACAATGTATTTTGATAAAAAATAAATGTTTTATTACAATTCAGATTTGTTTACCCAAGAATTATGTGTAGTATCAAATCCTAACCATTTTACAAATACTTTAGAACCTTGCTTTTTAAGAATTTTTTCAACCAAATATACATTAGGATACTTCGCTTTAGAAAGTTCTTCCTCATAAAAGCATCCACTAATTGGATTTTTCAAATAATCGCTTAAAAGATATGTTACTGGATTTGTGTTGTTTACGTGGCTTATAGTAAATATTTCTGTTGTCCAATTTGGTGTATAACCTTTTTCAAATACATGTTTGAATTTACTTATTCGAACTTTATCTCCAATTTGGAATTTATTAAGTTGTCCATCAACAATATTATTTTTCTTAAATAAATAATCTCCAATTTGGAATTTATTAAGTTGTCCATCAACAATATTATTTTTCTTAAAAATATTTGACAATAAATATTTTTCATTTTGATTATTTACATCTCTTGGTTTCATTTTAATAGTTCTATGTTTAGAATTATTGTACGTAGATATTAAATCACTTAAAATGTCTGACCATTTAGGGGCTTTCCATAAACCACGTGGTCCTCTTTTTCCAACTTTTTGACCCCTCCCTCCCCCTGCGTGTCCAAGAGTGGTTTTACACTGAACCCCCCCCCCCACCCTATTGTGCCACGTGGCTCAAACGTTTAATTTTACTTTTTCATAACGCGGTGCAAAAAAGGGCACTTTTTTACACCTTGTTATGAAAAATATCGTTCGTAACTAGTGCTAGTAGTTATCAATTTTTGCACGAGTACTTTTTTTGGAACAAACTGTAGGAGAAGCGAAGCAACAATGCGCATGAGCGCAATTTTTCGGAGTTCGGTTCGTTCCGTCGTTTAGTTTGCGTTCGACATAGCCTGCATAAATTCGAAAAGAGATGTAAAATAAAGCCACGTGTCATGAAGAGGAACCCCCCCTCTCTCGTGGTCAAGAGTAGCATTTTGCTGACACCCCCCCTCCCCCTAAATGGGCCACGTGGTTTATGGAAGACCCCTTATCAACCTGTAAATTTTGTGGAACACGTCCTTTAATAAAAATAGATTTCATTGCTGCAGTTACATCTTCTCCTTTTTTAGACTTTACAGGTATAGCCCAGGCAAACTTAGAAAATACATCAATCACTGTTAACATGTATTTATAACCTTTATTTTCTCGTGCATAAGGTTGCATTTCAACTAGATCAGTTTGCCATGTTTTGTCAATACTTCGAATATCTACATTTCTTCGTTTATAATTTCTTCTTGCTGGTTTGTGTAATTCCTTAACCAACTGCAGTTTTTGTACTACCATTTTCTAATCTTTTTTAGTTTCAGGTGCGATCAGGTTACCGTCTAATTGAGAAATAATCTTTTTTATAGTATTTTCCAATGTTGTAATTTTTACATTATTGGTTGTTCTCATTGATTCTATTGTATTATAGATGGCGTCTGATTCCGTTTTCACAATTTTATTAACAATATTTAAATTAACTGCGTCTCTTTCGTCCTGAGGATCAGCGAAATTACAAAGTTTTTTATTTTCAATGTTAAAATCTCCTTGTAATGTAAACTTAAAACCGAGTCCTGGAGGGCCTCGATTTGAAATTTCTGAACTCTTAAAATTACGACCAAATATGTCAATACTCATATTGCAAATGATGTCTTAATCATGAAACCTTAGTTAATAAATTATATTTGCTTCACGCAATTCTTCAGTTATAGACATAATTTCATTGTTATGATTAGAATTTCCAGCACACTGAGACGCTAAAAGCAATCGTAATCTGTCAACTAATTCGTTTAGATCATCCCAATAAATATAATCAAAATTTGTTTTTTCTCTATTAATCATATATTTAGGAATTAGTCCTTGACCACGCTTTTTTCTTTCAGATTTTGGAGAAGATAAATTTTTTGCTATAAAGTTTTGAAATTTTAAACTTTTTTGTTCACGAACATTTTCATCAAATTTATAATATTTCTTATGTGCATTTGTTGAGATGACAATATTTGCATAATTTTCTTTATCATGGAGACTTATAAAATTTTCTTCAGGTGATTTTTAAAATAAAAGTTCAAGTAATCCTTTCGTTGCTGGATATATTACATTGTTTATAGTTATTATATTTTCGTCAAAACTTATTGGTGATTTACCAATCATTAATCCTTTATTTAATTTTCTAACACCGTATACCTTGTCTAGGTCTTTTTTCTTTTTATCTAATAAGGGGTCTTCCATAAACCACGTGGCCCATTTAGGGGGAGAGGGGGGGGTCAGCAAAATGCTACTCTTGACCACGAGAGAGGGGGGGGTTCTTCTTCATGACACGTGGCTTTATTTTACATCTCTTTTCGAATTTATGCAGGCTATGTCGAACGCAAACTAAACGACGGAACGAACCGAACTCCGAAAAATTGCGCTCATGCGCATTGTTGCTTCGCTTCTCCTACAGTTTGTTCCAAAAAAAGTACTCGTGCAAAAATTGACAACTACTAGCACTAGTTACGAACGATATTTTTCATAACAAGGTGTAAAAAAGTGCCCTTTTTTGTACCGCGTTATGAAAAAGTAAAATTAAACGTTTGAGCCACGTGGCACAATAGGGTGGGGGGGGGGTTCAGTGTAAAACCACTCTTGGACACGCAGGGGGAGGGAGGGGTCAAAAAGTTGGAAAAAGAGGACCACGTGGTTTATGGAAAGCCCCTAATTGTAAATAATCATTTATAATTTTTTTTCTAAAGGATAAGATAAATCATGCATTTCTGAATCTTTCTTTTTATTAAACTATCATTTAACGATGCAGTTCTAAATGACATTTCATCATCTTTTTCTTTTATTTGTGAATTTTCGTAATAACTGTTAGTAGGATCAAAAATTTCTTCTTTCAATTCTTGTTCATTTTTTATTTGCATTTTATTCGGTTGAATACTTCTTACAATTTCAATTTCATCTGTTAATTTCTTAATTGGTGTTACTACTGGTTTAAATGTGTCATTTAACGATTGTTCAATTTGTTCTTTGCCTAATTTCATTAATCTATGTTTCCAACAAATTGCTTCACTTGCTTTAGCTATTTCACCCAGAATATTTTTTTGCTTTCGCAAATTTTCAACTTGTAAAGTTCAATGTCAATGAAGTCAATGAATAAAATGATACTGTGATTTGAATGCATTAGTCCTCTAATTTTATGAAGCAATCAAAACATTTTCTATATCTGCCATTATTAATCTCAGAGTCTTTATCAATTACTAAAAAATAGTGCTTATTTTACTAACGAGAATTACATATTTCCTTAAATTTTGTGAATGACATATCTGTATTAACATGATCGTCATATAAATGCTTGAGATTCATTTCATCTTGCCTAAAAAGAATTAATAAATTTACATTGACTCGTAATAAATGTTTTCGAATACGAGCATATGTCTGACAAAAGTAAAAACAATCGACGGCCTTGTGTCGACCCACAGCAGTAAAAGCTTTTATGTTATCTTGCTTCTCGCACGCGACATCATCAAAAATAAATATTGAGTTAGGTCGTGCTTCACTTGGAGAAACAACACTTGCATGTTCATTAAATTGGAAATATTCTACACCATCTATTGGTTGTAAAACATTTTCTAAAAACTTATATTTTGATTGATTTAAAGATTTTGAAAAAACATATATTTTCAAATCTTAATCCATTTGGATGTATAAGAAGTGCAAGCAATGCATTTGTTTTCCCGCAGTTAGAAGGTCCACAAAATATTGCTCGTACACTATTCGGTAATAGATTTCCATGACGCTGTTTCTTTTTACTTTTTTGTACTACCGTATCGAAATTAATAACGGGTAATTTGATAGGTTGTGCATTAAACTCCATTCTATTTTAAACTGAAGAAAAATGTATAAATACTCTGTTTATAAGTATAAATTTGTTAGTTGGTCTCCAATTTTGGAACGATATGATTGTGCACGCTAATAAAAGAGTCAGTTGTAAGAAAATCGTGAATGGGATAAGACGTGGAAAAGGCTTTTTAAATAAAATCATAAATAATTTACCATTTGAATTACATGTTCCTGGCTATCAGTATTGTGGTCCAGGAACTAAATTAGCTAAGCGACTTGTTCGTGGTGACCAAGGAATTAATCCTTTGGATGCAGCGTGTAAAGAACACGACATTTCTTATTTAAGAAATAAGGAAAATACTGAAGCTAGAAACGTTGCAGATAAGGTACTCGCGGAAAAAGCTTGGAGCCGTGTTACTGCAAAAGACGCTAGTATTGGGGAAAAACTTGCTGCTTACGCGATAACAAATACAATAAAAGCAAAATATAAATTAGGCATGTGTCTAAATAAGACAAAAAAAGATCTTCTCTTTCTAATACTTCTACGTTAAGAAAAATTATTTCAGCAGCGAAAAAACTATGAATCCAAGTGATAACATCAATTCTGTTATTAAATCTGCCTTACTTGGAGCACGCGTGGCTGTAAAAAAGCTGGTGGAAAAGGAAAAAACCTCGCATTTTACCAGTTTCTAATAAAGTGGGGGGAATTTTACCCTTCCTTATTCCTATTTTCGCGGGCTAAGTGCAACAGGAGCCATTGCAGGTGGAGCAGCTGGTATTGCAAAAGCTGCAAACGATGCAGATGCTGCAAAAAAGCAACTGGATGAAAGTAAACGTCATAACGAAGCAATGGAAGCTATTTCATTGGGCAAAGGAATGTATTTAAAACCTTACAAGGAAGGAGTAGGACTTCACTTAAAACCACACATTCAGGGACGTGAATTAAAAAAAAAGAAAAATTCACAACAAAAATCCAAAGTGAAGTTACCGCACCGTGCTTTAACAAACATCGATTTACTTAAATTAGCAAAGCGTTTAAAAATTCCACATTTTCGTGGAGTTTTTATGCGCAATGAATTACCATTTAATGATCCTAAACAAAATGAGTCAGGAATAATAAATTTGGATAACAAAGATGGTCCAGGGACTCATTGGTGTGCTTATAAAAATATTAAAGATAAAATTATTTATTTTGATAGTTTTGGTAATCTTCGTCCACCTTTCGATCTTATTCGTTATTTTGGCCTTAATTATATAATGTATAATCGTGAAAATTATCAAAATTTTAATACGTTTGTTTGTGGGCATTTGTGTCTTAAATTTTTATGTAAACAACTAAACATCTCTGACATGTATTCCGTATATATAAATAAATGAAATTTTTAATTTTAAACTCAGTTATTTATTTGACATCAACATAAACGATTCAATTATATTAACGTTATCGGGAAATTCTTCCAACATGTAAACAACTAAACATCTCTGACATGTATTCTGTATATGTGACGCCCCACGGTGAAAGGGACCTTAGCTGCAAAAAAATTAATTTTGAGTTACTTATGTCATTCTATAGTTTTTGAGTTGTTCTTTCATATGCAAAAGTAAAAAATAATTTTTACTTACAGGTTTTTTTGTTATTAATGTTTAAAAATGAGCTTGTTCAATGTTTACACGTGGTTATTCAGAAAATTTGCCCCTCTACTTACTAATACTACTACACTGGCCATGCACGTACAATTCGTGCACTTCGTGTAACACGGACAACTATCAATGTGTAATGAGTAGTGGGGCTGAATTTCATTGGAACGCCTTGACCAATCAGAGTGGTTCTACTTTAAATGCCTTTTCTGTAAAATTTGTCTATTGCAGCTAAGGTCCCTTTCACCGTGGAGCGTCACATATATAAATAAATGAAATTTTTAATTTTAAACTCAGTTATTTATTTGACATCAACATGAACGATTCAATTATATTAACGTTATCGGGAAATTCTTTCCACCAATCAAATTATCGCCTTATAAAAATTATGTTCTTGGGCTTATTGAATTTCTCTCATATCATTCGATTCCTAATGTTGATATTGGTAAAAATAAATTTCACGTGGGTGATACTGTTTATGAAATGGTAACAGGAAGTTACGAAATAAGTGATATCAATAGGGATTTGCAAAAGATTTAAAAAAGTCGCGGTTGTAATATTAGTATTCAACCTAATAATATTATTTAAAAATGCATTATTTATTGTGACAAAGAAATTAATTTTGAACCTAATGATTCTATTGGTAGTTTATTAAGATTTTCTCATCGCAAATTAAAAGCTAAAGAGTATCATGTATCGGATAAACTCGTGTCAATTATTAAAATATATTCTATAAGAATAGAATGTAATATAACTACAGGAGCATATATAAATGGTAAAAAAGTACATACCATTCATAAATTTTTTCCTGTTGTTCCACCAGGATATAAAATAGTTGAAGTACCAAATCACGTTATTTACTTGCCAGTCTCGGTCAGAACAATAGATTACATATAAACTGAACATAGATTACAGAACATACATTACATTCATTTAAAGATGTATTTTGGTGTTGACCAGAATAAATTGTAGTGAGAAGATGTAAAATAGTGTTTGTTTTCGCTGGTCTCTATTTATACAATTTCAAAATTCGAGCTTTCGTCTTTCCATGAAAGACCTCATCAGGTTATATCAAATCAATCTAAAAAATTTTTTACAAATTAAAAAAGAAAACAAATAAGAAATAACATATAAAATAAAATAAAAAAGAAAACAAGTTCAAAACATAATCATTTTCTCTTTATAAAGAGATCACAAAAAGAATTCTCACCATGTCAACATACAACAAAAAAGTCACAGACACACAAAAATAAAACATAATGTCAAAAATACATATAAAAAACACATACATAAGCCAGCATTAGACAGTACTGTGGTCTACATTTTTTAAAGATTATTATTTACTAAAAAACAATAATTCTCGTCAGCTGTCAAAAAAACGTTATAACCTCAAAACCATGAGTGTTCGTTTACAATGCCTAAATTCTACAGTGTCATTCACATGTCGTCGAAACTTAAAGTTCTATTCACATTACAGCGAAATCACAAATATTTAACCATATATCATAAAAAAAAAAACTTTTTTTTACTAATTTAAAAAAACAATTACAAGGACATATCGGATATTAAATTAAAATATAAATCACTAAGGTTATTTATGTCGGTTCGTTTGTTTACAGAATTACTAAATTTAACAATATAAAACATTTCCTTAAAAAGTCGCTTCTTGAGATTCGACTCATTACAAATAATTTTGGTGTTATTAAAATTGAAGATGTGGTCATATTCATGGGAATGTGCAACTAGAGAAGAAGCTCTTTTATCATTTTTGCAATCTCTCTTATGGGTGCTGACCCTGTCCTTTATATAGTTCATAGTCTGATATTATATAATTTTATAATTTTATAATTTTGTTGTATGTTGACATGGTGAGAATTCTTTTTGTGATCTCTTTATAAAGAGAAAATGATTATGTTTTGAACTTGTTTTCTTTTTTATTTTATTTTATATGTTATTTCTTATTTGTTTTCTTTTTTAATTTGTAAAACAATTTTTTAGATTGATTTGATATAACCTGATAAGGTCTTTCATGGAAAGACGAAAGCTCGAATTTTGAAATTGTATAAATAAAGACCAGCGAAAACAAACACTATTTTACATCTTCTCACTATAGATTACATTCAATTGCGAATTGTCGATCAAGATGGACGTTTAGTTAATTTTAGAGGAGAAACTATAACCATCAGATTACACATTAAAGCTGTAGAATAATGGGAATAGTTTTCAACAATCGAAATAAGATTGGATTTAGTTATAAAACGGGAACACCATGCCAAAAAGGAATCAGTCAATGACAAATCTTCAAAAGATTAACACCTTAAAATCTCAGGTTCCTGTAAAAACTGGGTCTAAAAGTTGTAAAAAGAAAAAGTTAAAACGAGTTGCAGTATTTTGTACTTGTATTTGTGCATTTGTATGTCGGTCGGTTATAGTTTGTTATGGAAGAGGAAATGTTAAATATTTAAAGGCCAATAATTTTTTATGAGTCTATTGCGCAATATGAAGTTCATGCGCAACAACCATATGCCTCATCAACCCACAATAACAGTGATGAAAATCGAATCACAGTTTAATATCAGGACCAATGTTTACTTCCCAGTAAGAGTTCAATTTACATAAGTGGACACAGTAAAAACAAAGTCTTAATTTTAAGAAAGGCTGATTTTAAACTTTGCCTTAATTTAAGCTACTTCTTTAAATTAAGTCAAAAAAGGATTTGAATGAAAGCACTTAGAGTCTTCAACGAATAAATATCCATTATTATGGATGAAATTAAACATGCAGGTCTTAAAAGAGGTCTAAAATTTGCTGAGAAATGGAAAAATCTTATAATCTGAAAAGAATAAACTTGTCCAACGGATTTTCAGACTTCGAGATCTGAAAGTTAAAGTAACGTCTGTCTTCTTAATATGGCGTCATCTATTTACCGAAGTGAAGTGTCTGTTAAAATTTGCTGTCGACAATAAGTGTTTTACGAAAATAATAAGTGCATATATTGTTTAATTTTGGGAACAAATACAAGTGAAAATAAAAAGTAATATTCCCAATAATTTTAACAAGTGTTTTAATTAGTTATGTCTCAAGATCAACCCGTTATTGAAACAATTACTTATATATATAGTGCTTATTATAAGTTTTTAATCCCTATTGATTCATGAAAATATTAATTAAAATAAATAATTTATATTGTTAAAAAATCCAAATATTCTCCAAGTGTTGTAAAAGAAATTTTTTTTTATGTGTAAAGTCATGAAAATAAAGTTAGTTGTGTTAAGTGAATTTATTGTTGTGAAATTTTCACCTCCTGCTATATAATATATATTTTATGAATTCAGGTACGACTATAGTTTATTTGAAAACGATTTTGAGACTGAATTTCAGCCCATATAGAGATTCATGAAATAATCAGCTCAATCAACAGTTAAAATTCAGCCTATCTGTCGTCTGATAGTTACTTTTCAGCACACGTAGCTGCTTATTTCCAGAATTGTGCTTAGATTGTTTTAAAGTTTATTTCCCATACTGAAATTAATCGCATTTGGTCTACTTTCATTTACATCTAGAAAGAAGGCAAATCTTGAGATTAAAGGAAGACTTTGTTTTTACTGTGGAAGACTTTTAAAAATGGATGGAACACTTGTAGCACATACATCTCTAGTTTCCAATGGAATCAGTCATTTATTTGAAGAAGCAAAAGTACGAGCTTAATGGTATAGAGATTGACAAAAACAAAAATGTCGGTCTTACAAGTTTAATGAAAAATTAAGTTTCTCTTGACGCAAGTCAGAGTAAATTTCTTGAAAATGTTGGTTAATTGGAATATACTAATAATCCAACATTAACTTATGCACAAGGTTATTTTGATGTTTGTATACCTTTAAACATGCTCTTTGGTTTTGCTGAAAAATATCAAAAAGTTCTTGTTAACGCTAAACATGAACTTATTCTTATAAGATCAAGAAACGATTCTAATGCTGTTTTACAAACTGCTCCTCTCGAAGAATTTAAAATTGTTATTTAAAGAATTGAATGTCTATTACCGTACATTAAGTTATCAGATGCACGAAAATTTAAATTGTTAAAGAACATAGAAAAAGATCCCTCTATTCCTATTAGTTTTAGAACTTGGGAATTATACGAATATCCTCTCTTACCACTAACTCAAAAGCACATCTGGAGTGTAAAAACATCAACGCAATTGGAAAAGCGTAGATTCATTGTATTGGGATTTCAAGAAAATAGAAAAAATAATACAGCACTTAACTCTAGTTATTTTGATCATTGTAATATATCCAATGTAAAATTATTTTTAAATTCAGAAAGCTATCCATACGGTAATATTCTACTCTGCATGAAATGTATACTAATTTTCCAGCTGTATACTATGGAAAAGATTCTCAACCTCATTTATCGCAAAAAGAATTTTTAAGATTCCCCTTTAATAAAATTGACAAAATAAAAATTAAATATTATAATAATTATAAATAATTATTTATTATTAATATAATTAAAAAAAATAATTAAAAATAGAAATGATAATTATTAATAATGTATAAGTTAATAATAATTATTAATTAATAATAATAAATATTTTGTATTTTCAAGTAAATAAAAATTAGGGTAAAGTTGTATTAATATTCTGAATATAATGTATGATTACATGAGAAAAAAAATTCTATCGTGCTATAATACAGGGTAATTTGATATATGTTTGTCACAGAATATTTATATACTTGGGAAAGAATTCTGAGATAGCCTATTTTTGAATTTTTTCAAAAAGCTTAAAAAACACTAAAATCAACCAAATTGAATCAAATTACTTATAGGCTTTAATGATTATTTTTAGTTTAAAATTTCTCAATTTTAACTTCTCAATTTCAGCTTTGCCAGATGATTGTTTTAATTGTATTTTAAATTTGATTTTAGATTATGCACTAAAAAGGGCCATTTCATCGTTGTTCTTTGCCTGTTTTAAAAAAAACTTCATGTTTACAAAAAATATTGTCTAAAGAAAATTAAACTTCGGTCTAAAACATCATTGCTACTCTTGATAGTTAAAAATGTAATTCAAAAAGATCAAAGAAAAAAGAAAAATTTCAAGACGAACAACACAAATTAATTGAATTTAAACAAATGTTTTGAAGAATGATTGTATTTTTTTTAAATTATGAAAATAAAAAGCCAAAAAATTACTAATTAGATTTTTATAAAGTTTTTTATACCTTAATTAGTAATTACAGTGTAATTGTCTTGAATAAGTTTAAATAACATTTTGAAATAATTAGAAAAAGAAATTTAACACGAAATAAAGTTTTGGACTTTTGAATTTGTATTACGTTTTAATGATAATACATCAAATATTAAAATTTAATTTTTATTAAATTTTCCATTATCTTGAAATTTTTATAGGGATTTTCAAAACTATTCTTGTTTAATATTAATCTTGGGATATTTTAATACAATTTATATTGATTATAAATTACTATAATAAAAAATAAAAAAAATTGAACTAATGAAGTGGCCATAAACCTTCAGTTAGACGAATTTCAAAAGCTAATGTTGAGAATTTGAGATTTTTTCGAGGGTTGGGACTGTCAATAATCACAAAACATGAAAATCAACATGAAAAATATTTTATTGAAAGTCAATTTTTAAACAAAAATTTTCATTTCTCTTGTCCCCATTGTTTGCAAGTCTTTGTACATAGTTAAGAAGATTATAAATATTTTATAAAAAATTGATTTTAAAGCAAAAATTTTATTTTTTTGTTTCTATTGTTCACAAATCTTCGACACTAGTTGAAAACATTAAAAATATTTTATCAAAAATTAATTTTCAAGCAACACTTTTAATTTTTCTTGTGCCCAATGTTTGCAAGTCTTCGTCCATGGTTCGGATATTTAAAAATATTTTATCGCAAATTAATTTTCGAGCAAAAATTTTTATTTTTCTTGTGCCCATTGTTCGCAAGTCTTCGCCCATGGTTCGTATCTTTAAAAAGATTTTATTAGAAATTAATTTTTAAGCAAAAATTTTTCTTGTGTCCATTGTTCGAAAGTCTTTGCACATGGTTCGAATCTTTAAAAATATTTTATTAGAAATTAATTTGGAAGCAAAAATTTTTATTTTCTTTCTGCCCATTGTTCGCAAGTATCGCCTATGGTTCGGATCTTTAAAAATATTTTATCACAAATTAATTTCAAAGCAACATTTTTTATTTTTCTTGTGCCCAATGTTCGCAAGTCGTGGCTCATGGTTCGGATCTTTAAAAATATTATATTAGAAATTCATTTCAAAGCAATATTTTTTATTTTTCTTGTGCCCAATGTTCGCATGTCTTCGCCCATGGTTCGTATCTTTAAAAAGATTTTATTAGAAATTAATTTCCAACAAAAATTTTTCTTGTGTCCATTGTTCGAAAGTCTTCACCCATGGTTCGAATCATTCAAAAAAAATTTTTTTATTTTCTCAGTATATTTATTACTTTTAAAATAAATTAAAAAAAAAATTTTTATTAAAAATTGAAAATTTTCAAAAAAAATTTTGTTTTAGTTTTTGAAAAACACCCCCCCTTCGAGTTTTTTATTTTTTTTTATAGTGATAGCCAAAAGTAACAAGAATTTTTTCCAAAAAGTTTTATAGTGGGATCGCGATAACTTTTTGAGAAATCAATAAAAAATTCTATGCCGGCCCGTTAAGACTGACGCGCTGACGCACGTCGCGCATGCGCTGTGTTCCGTAAGTGTGATTTAATGTACATAGAAATAAGAGAAGCGCATTTCTGACTATTTGTCAACTTAGTAGCTGAAAGCTCCGAGCACTGGATTAAATTCCATTTTTATTTCACATCTTTCTTCAGATGTACATTTTTTTCCCTTAAATCTTAGGCCATAAAAATTTACAACAGCGTATTCCTAAAAAGGACTGATTGGAATTTTAATCATAGGCCTTAAAAATTTACATCAGCGTAGTCCTAAAAGGACTGATTGAAATTTTAACTTTATACATTTTAACAATTTACATCAGCGTAGTCCTAAAAAGGACTGATTGGTATTTAAATTTTTGTTTTAAAAAATTTACATAAAAATAGTTCTAAAAAGAACTCATGAAAATTGAATGCTTTAACAATTGACAAATTTATAAATAAGACAGAAGTCGGTTAACTGTATAAGTACTCTTTTTGAATGATTGATAGTAAACAACTTTTTATTAAATCATTATATTTGCTACTCTTGAGGTATCATCAAAATTAGAAAATGTTTTGGCAATTATTTCCTTTTTTGAAATAGGGATAAACGCATGGAATTGATGAGTTCCCTGTATAGTGATTGCTTGCCGAAAACGCGCTTGACGCAATCGTTCTTCTTCTATATACTCGTTTTGGGAACAAAATGCGACTTTAATTTTTTCGAATTTTTTAGCAAATTCGTATAAATCGTATGGAGTTACGATTTGATTCTCAAAAGGTCGTTGCAAACTTGCATTAGCAGCTGATCTTTTAAGGCTTCCTCCTACTGCATCACAAGGGCCTTTACCATGGGAGGTAGCAAAAAAATGCCATTCTGCTTGGCAGCCAAAATCATGCTCGTGATGTGTCAAATTTAAGAAATTTTTCCTGTTTTTATATTGAGCTGCACATCCATCTGAAAAGTAAATTAGTTTTCTAAGCTCTTTACCCGTGGTTTCTTTCACGAAACTTATCAATTTTTTCTGAAACAAAACTAAGGTGGTCAATTACATTTTGTGAATTTTTTAAATAAATTACAAATGGATGAACAGTGGCTTGACTATTTGTCCAGTAATAGCTTTGCGCAGCATCTTGAACCACAAAAGAATAGTTTTCTGCAAAGTCACAAATGACAACAAATTCTCCATCTTTTAAACCACTTTTTTGCTTCTTCAAGGAATTTACTCTGCTCTTTAGCTACAAAGCTATGAGAAATTAATTTTTCTAGTTTTTGACTAAGAGAGTCGGTAAATTCTTCTGCAGATTTGGTTAAAGTTTCTAAATTTGAGCGATCTACTTGAATCCGCTTAAACGTAATCGTTTCTACTTGGTTCTTATCAAAGGCTTCTTTTAAATCATTTTTTAATTTTTCGCTTCCTGGACAAACAGAACAATTTCCAAAATGACATTCCACCGTCGCAGGATTGCACATCGATTTGGCTATCCAGTGTTTATATGTAGGTATTTCCAAGTTTTCACTTTTTGACAAAGCCTTTATTTTTCCTCCGGTAAACATTAATTTAACATTCTGGTGAAGTGCACATATGTACACATATTGTATGCGTACCACTAGCACCAGCTAAAATGCACTCTTTTGGTCTTAGTTCAGCAAACTTGAAAAATCTAATTTTTTTATCAGGAAACGAATCTTTGAAAGTTTCGTACAATTCTTTAATACTGCACAATATTAGTCGCTTCTGCATTTTCTCTTTATTTCCATTTTCATTCAAAATTGTTACAAAATCTTTTTTTCCAGGCATTATCCGACTATTTCTATCATTTTTATAAAAAATCTGTACACACTCTTATGTTTCTATGGGAAGAGAATTTCCTTTTTTTGCCTTAGTTGAAGCTAAGAATCCTTCTTCTTCTATAATCTGTTTGGCACTTCGAGCCATATGATTTGAGCAGCCAAAAGTGTTTGTAATCTTTCTTACAGGCCAATCTACAGGGAGAATAGTTAAAATTTTCATTTGCAGATTTTTATTTTTTTCTGCTAATTTAAATTTCTCTTTTAAATGATCAATAACTTCTTCTCCATCATTTTTGCAGTCATCAAGACTGAAAAGTTTTGTTTTTAGCACAGAAATTACGCTTTTAAAACTTTCATTCTTTTCTGCTTTCGATTCATTTTGCTAAACTTGTACAGGCGATGCATTTAAAATCTCTAAGCACTGATTTAAATGTGAAAAAGCTAATTTTATATCTACATCAGCAAAAATTTCCAGCTCATCATTAGCATCATTATCAAGCACTTCAACATCATTAGAATAAAATTCTTGATTTTCAAACTACTGATTTTCAAATTCTATACTAATTTCTTTATTTTCAACAAAAATTGGTATTTTTTCTCTGCTTAAAGCTTTTCTGCATGCATCGCAAATATAATTTTCACGAGAAACTTCTGGATAAAGTTCGTGAAGAGTTTTTGAAACATTTCGAACGTTTTTTTTAAATTTTTTGATGATATAGTCTTTTTAAAGGATTGCAACAAACCTTATCATACATTTTAGATAAAACTGTTTTAAATATGACGAAAAAATACGTTGCTGATTTTTAAAACGAAAAGACTTAAAATCTAAATACTTAATATCTATGAAAAACTTACCTCCTACAAAAAATTATTTTAAAAATATCTAAAAAGAAAAATATATATTAAACGTCAGATGACATTTAAAAATAAAAAAAATTCGTTGATGACCTACGAGATATAAAAATTAAATTTAATCCAGTGCTCGGAGCTTTCAGCTACTAAGTTGACAAATAGTCAGAAATGCGCTTCTTTTATTTCTATGTACACTAAATCACACTTACGGAACACAGCGCATGCGCGACGTGCGTCAGCGCGTCAGCCTTAACGGGCCGGCATAGACTTTTTTATTGATTTCTCGAAAAGTTATCGCGATCCCACTATAAAACTTTTCGGAAAAAATGCTTGTTACTTTTGGCTATCACTATAAAAAAATTAAAAAAATCGAAGGGGGGGTGTTTTTCAAAAACTAAAAAAAAAATTTTTTTTTTGAAAATTTTCAATTTTTAATAAAAAAAATTTTTTGAAATTTATTTTAAAAGTACTAAATATACTGAGAAAATGAAAAAATTTTTTTTGAAAAATATTGAAAATAACCGGAGTTATCTTATTTTCAAAAAAAAAAAATACATAAATTTTAAAATATGTGTATTTTCAAAATTATTTCGAAATTTTCAAAATCATCTTCACTTTATTATTTCTTATCTTTAAAACTGCAAGGAAAAAAATTTGCAAGAAAATTGCTAACAATACAGAAAAATCGTTGATCGTTTCAGATGGAATTGCTCAAATATTTTATTATAAATTAATTTTCAAGCAAAAATTGTTCTTGTGCCCATTGTTCGCAAGTCTTTGCACATGGTTCAAATCATTAAAAATATTTTATTAAAAATTAATTTTCAAGCAAAAATTTTTCTTGTGTCCATTGTTCGCAAGTCTTTGCACATGGTTCGAATCATTAAAAATATTTTATTAGAAATTCATTTGGAAGCAATATTTTTTATTTTTCTTGTGCCCAATGTTCGCATGTCTTCGCCCATGATTCGTATCTTTAAAAAGATTTTATTAGAAATTAATTTTTAAGCAAAATTTTTTCTTGTGTCCATTGTTCGCAAGTCTTTGCAAATGGTTCGAATCGTTAAAAATATTTTATTAGAAATTCATTTCAAAGCAATATTTTTTATTTTTCTTGTGCCCAATGTTCGCAAGTCTTCGCCCATGGTTCGTATCTTTAAAAATATTTTATTAGAAAATAATTTTCAAGCAAAAATTTTTCTTGTGTCCATTGTTCGAAAGTCTTTGCACATGGTTCGAATCTTTAAAAATATTTTATTAGAAATTAATTTGGAAGCAATATTTTTTATATTTCTTGTGCCCAATGTTCGCATGTCTTCGCCCATGGTTCGTATCTTTATAAAGATTTTATTAGAAATTAATTTTCAAGCAAAAATTTTTCTTGTGCCCATTGCTCGCAAGTCTTTGCACATGGTTCGAATCATTAAAAATATTTTATTAGAAATTCATTTGGAAGCAATATTTTTTATTTTTCTTGTGCCCAATGTTCGCATGTCTTCGCCCATGGTTCGTATCTTTAAAAATATTTTATTAGAAATTAATTTTCAAGCAAAAATTTTTCTTTTGTCCATTGTTCGCAAGTCTTTGCACATGGTTCGAATCTTTAAAAATATTTTATTAGAACTTAATTTTCAAGCAAACATTTTAATTTTTTTTGTGCCCATGATTTTTAAAGCAATAATTTTAATTTATCTGGTGCCCATGGCTGGCAAGTCTTTGTCTATAGTTCAGAAGTTTAAAATATTTTATTAAAAATTAATTTTGGAGCCAAAAATTTAGTTTTTTGTGTTTATGTGGCGCAAGACTTAGCTCATAGTTTACATGTTTTTAATATTTTGTTAAAAATTAATTAAAATGCAAAATATTGGTTTTTATTGTGCCTAAAGTTTTCCAGAATTTGCCTATTGTCGAGAAGCTTTTAAGTATTTTGTTAAAAATTAATAATGTCGGAAAATTATAAATATCTTTATACATATTATTGAATTAAATAGTTATTGGTTTTTTTATAAACTAGAACAATTAATTATATTTCACAATAATCATATTTTTTAATTTTTTTTCGTATTTTATGATGGCGAAGTGTCCCACAAAGATTGTTTATGACGGTTGTCAGTTCTTCCCTCGAGAATTCAACTTCCTTGTTTTGTGATTTTCGATATAAGCTGTGCAAAGTATATAATTTTTTTTATGATTAGTGGGAATGCTTGTTTATTAAATTGTTTTCACTATTTATATTTTTGTACATAAAATAAAATATTTTAGAGTAAGAAAAAAATTATTTTTTATGGAAGTTGTGAAAGTCAGAAATTAGTTTATATTTGGGCTACACGGAGAAAAAGGTTAGCTATTTCAGTTAATTTTAAGCTATCTTAGTTAACCTTAATTGCTATTATATGGATAGCAATTATTGTTAGGTAATGCAGCTAATAATTAGCTGAAATAACTTGTTTTGCTGAAACAGTTAATCATTATCTGCAGCAACTAAAAATTAGCTATCCATGTAATATCAAACTCATTTTTATCCGTGTGACTGTATTTTGTGGAATATGAAAAAGAACCTTTTCCCTTCCCCAGTTTTCAATGGAAGCCTCTTTTTTGCTCGATTTATGTACGGAATTCGTTTAAAATTCTGTCAGAAATCGGGTTGAATGCCGATAGGTTGTCGTGTGGCGTTTTAAAACGTTTTTCTGGCGAATTCCGGCGGAATAAACGTTACAAAATTAATAAAAATTACATTCCACACAGAACTCCTAACGGAACTTATATCAAATTCCGCACGAAATGTCAGCTAAAAATTTATTTTTTAAATTTTCGGTCAAATTTCTATAGGGAATTCTTACGAAATTTGAGTGAATTCATTTTGGAAAATTTTTAAAAAAATTCTGTTTTGAAAGTCGTATGAAATTCCACACAAAATGTCAGCTATTTGTTTTCAAAAATTTTTGTTTAAATTTGTATACAAAATTTGAGTGAGATACTAACGATTTTTTTATAATACGTTTTTAAAAAATTTTGCCCGGAAATTCATATAAAATTCTGCACGAAGTGTTAACTAAAAATTTTCGTTCAAATTTCTATAACAAATTCCAGTGAATTTGTTCTGTATCGTGTCCGATATAATTTAAATAAAATTTTGAACAATTATTTTGTGCGACATTGTGCGAGTGGATTTCGAGCGAAATATAAAAAAAATTGAAGAAAAAACGTTAGGAATTTGTCTAAATTTCGTGTATAATTGAGCGTTTCGGTGCAATAATCGGTCTTACGCGTGACCGAAACGCTCAATTTGTATGGAATAGTGGTCGGATATTATTTAAAAAATATTTTCAGCAGTAGTTCCGTTCCGAATTACGAGAGGATTTCGAGCAGATTTTTTACTAAAAATTTAGGAATAAAGCGTTAGAAATTCGCTCGGAATGCAGAATTTATTTGGAAAAATAGTCGGATATTATTTTTAAAAAAATTGTAGCAATTATTTCATGCAGAATTGCGACAAGATTTCGAGCGGAATTTTTTCGAGAGATTACCCATAGATTTTAAGGCCAGAATTCCGTAACGATTTCTGTGTGGAACGTAATTTTGATTAATTTTGTATCCTTTTTCCGCCTGAAAAACTCTTCAAAACGCCACACGAATTTCTATCGGCATTTAACCCGAATTCCGAACGAATTCTTAACGAGTTCCGTACATAATTCGAACAAATTTCGTACGAATCATTTTTACCTGGGGAGTTATAATTTATAAGAAATTTTAAACTATTTTTATTTTACCACAAATTATTTTAACTTACTAAATATCGCTTCTTGAATATCTTCAGGAACTCCTTTTTTCTCGGTCCTGCCTTTTGCCGTCATTGTTTTCAAATCTTCCTCTGAAGATTTTTACAAATTATTTTTACAAATTTTGATCAGATTTTTGTATCAACATTAAGCTGAAATACTCCTTTAGTTAATATACACGTTACAAACACAAATTATTATGATTAAATAATTAAATTTAATTTTTTTCTAACAACCCGTGCAGAAATTGCCCCATTTGTCCCTATTTAAAGTAGGGCGTTGTGAGGGTACTGTCTAGAACATTCTGACTAGATAAGTCGAATTCGATTCTAATTGAAAACTGAACAGTTTTTCTGAATAATTTTACTATTCACCTCTGGTGAGGGACTGGTTTTTAGTTTAAAGAGGCCCTAATGAAACCCTCAACAGAAATCGCGCATGCGTGATGAGACATTAAATGACGTGAAAATAATATAACCTAAAAATGTCAACTTGCTCGTCGTTCGTATTATAAACTGTTGTAAGCAACGTTAGCAATAATTTTGACAATAATGGATGATATAAGTGAAAAAATAAAAAGAAGACGTGAATTAGGACGAAGGAGAACTAGAATTTGTCGAGACCTAAAAAAATTAAAACATTCTAATATCAATGAAAATTCCATTGATTTTTTGGAAGGTAAATATATGTTTGTAACTATTCGTATATATCAACACACTTTTTAATCAGTATTTAATTTATATACTGTAAATGAAGCAAATGTAATCTTACGTCAGATGAATCAAAAGATGTGATCAAACATCTCTCGACGTAAAAAAACATAATTTGCTCAATTTTAGTATTTTCGGTACAATCAGTAAATAAACTTTAAAATTAACCTCAAAGTTTACATAAATTTCAACTTATTCATTTTATCAATTTTTACTTTATTTTGTCCACTAAAGTTAAAGATAATTTTACAATTTTATTAAATCGCTAGAAAGTATAATGTTATATTATATAAAATGAATTGAATAAGGTTATATTAACTTTTGTATAAATTTATTGCAGATTCAAAAATTCCAAAATTTATAGGTATATTAAATTATATTGTTTATTAACATCTTTATACTAATTTTCTATAACTAAATTATTAAATGAAAAATAAAAGTACTTCGACATAAGATAAATTCTAATTTTTTTAATCAATAAAAAACATTTATTTCAAACGTAAAAATCGTATCAAATTTAAAAAAAATATTAGACAAAAAACGTTAATTACATTTTTCAAGTAATAAATTATATTCATCGTAATAATAAAATTGTTTATATGATTTTAATGAAAATTTTTATTGTTCAGTTTCATTAAAATTATTTTACAATGTATTATAGTGATGAAAATAGTTTTATTACATGAAAAATGTAAAAAATATTTTTATTCAAAGAGGTTAAGCTAATCACGCATGCGCGCAGCGTCACCAGCCTTCTAGAACAACTGGCGGGTTCTATAAGGCAATAGCGAGGTTCTAGACAGGGCCTTAGCTATTGCCTCATCAGATCGTTCTGTTCAGAACCTGATATTTCAAGCGTTACCGAATTAGACAGGCACCTACTAATTTGCCCCATCAGAACCCTATCAACAATAAGGCAAACTGGCTATTACCCTACTACTCCCCAAGTCCAATTTCTGCACGGGAAGTTACACTTTTCTTATTTTGAAGAATCTGTGTCTACATTGAACCACCTTTAATAAAACACTACAATTTACTTCAAAAATAATATTTCCACTTACACATTGTAAAAAATATTATTTTTCACTCAAAAAAATAGAAAATTGTTGTTAAAAAGTTATTATTTGTTAATATAGGAGATTAATATATTTTGATGTCAGGTTAGGTAGGTAAAGTGACAGTTTGAGTATATCTCGTTTACAATTGTGATGAAAGCATGTCTTCTAGTATTTTTCTTACTAATTAGTAGAGCAGACAACTTTACCACTCTTAAAATTGAAAATTCTTTCCTTTTTCGGGTGGTTCAATGATGCCGCACTCACTGCATCCACATGACATTCACAACAAAAATTGTTTATAATAAATTTATGTAAGGCTTAAAATTCTTTATCACATCGGAATATTGAAGTTGACACCCTAAGCGACATAAATCACAAGTTTACTAATTTTTAAAACTTCCTATTTCAATAAAAAAAATTCATTATATTTCCACAAAATTTTTTGTTTTGTATGTGAAAAACAGTTTTTTTCGTTTTTCTTTGTAAATAATAAACCTACGTGCTCGAAATTTTTGGACGTAGTCGCTTTCGGTAATACTAATTTATATATTAAATAAGAAAAAACTCCACTCAGTCATTTCTTAGAAAATTAAAGTGGTTCACTGTTGACGCTGGTTCAATGTAGTCTACTCTCCCCTACAGAAAATGAAAAGAATGACAAATTAAATAAATTTTGTTTTTATATAGCATTGACTGCAGTTCAAAACAAAGAAAAATACATTACGACAATATAGCATTGGATATAATTTTTTTTATTTAACACTGAATGCCGAATTAATAAAATTTACAAAATGTAAAAAATTTTCTTGGATTGATTTATTATATTTCATTCTGACTATTTTAAAAAAAACCGTACAATTCATTTTTGACAATTGTTTTTAAAAGTTCTTTGAATTTAAACTGTATTTTTAATTTAGAAGTTGAGTTGTACGGAGAAAAGGTTGGTTTGACAGTTGTAAATGTTTAATAAAAAATAAAGGAAATAATTTAGATTGTATTAATTTTTTCTATGATATTTGTTCAAAGTGGGCTGATTCACTTGTATAAATAGATAATTATGTAAATATGGACAGAATAAGAGTTAAATATTGAATTGAAGAAAGTGAATTTATCATTCGGTAGTATTAATATTGAAGATGAAAGAATTTATCAATTATCCGAATCAATCAAATCTCTCGAAAATAAATTTCTTGAGTAAGCACTAGATTTCGTTATGAAAATACAATATATTTTTCATATGTATCGACAGCGCAGCTGTCCTAATACAGAAACCTGCTTTTTTTGAAAATCATTTTTTCGAAATTAATTAATAATTTCAAAATTATCAAAGAACTCAGAAAAAATTGGTTAGCATGGTGGGATACGAGCCCACGACCTTTCTATTGCCGGTAGACTGCTCTGACCACTGAGCTACATGCACCCCAAGATTCTCCGAGTTCCTTAATATATACTATATTATATATTATATTTGCCTATGAATTGAAAATAAGGCTTTACCATCTTCAAGAAACTCCCTACATTATCATGAAATAATGCAGGGAGGTATAGTATATATTAAGGAACTCGGAGAATCTTGGGGTGCATGTAGCTCAGTGGTCAGAGCAGTCTACCGGCAATAGAAAGGTCGTGGGCTCGTATCCCACCATGCTAACCAATTTTTTCTGAGTTCTTTGATAATTTTGAAATTATTAATTAATTTCGAAAAAATGATTTTCAAAAAAAGCAGGTTTCTGTATTAGGACAGCTGCGCTGTCGATACATATGAAAAATATATTGTATTTTCATAACGAAATCTAGTGCTTACTCAAGAAATTTATTTTCGAGAGATTTGATTGATTCGGATAATTGATAAATTCTTTCATCTTCAATAGTTAAATATTGATTTGAAAACTCACCTAAGAAAGGTTAAGAGTCACCACAATTTAATTACATTTTTATATAGTTAATAAATATTACAAAAAATTATTACTACTAATATTAAGTGCTTTCAATATAGTTTCGTACAATATACTGACTTTAATTTTATAATAGAGATGTGATAAATTCTACCTTTAATATTGAGTCCTTCAGGATTTTCGGTGATTTGAATCACTTATATCTCCTCAAATGCAAAACAAAATAATCTAATTTTTGTCTTAATAATTAAGTTTGACATTATTTTCTATCCTATCAAATTTTGATAATGTAGATCAAGATATTTTTTAGTTTTATTCTACTTAGAAAAATCGGCTTCTAAAAATGTATTTGTTGGTTAAAATGCAAGTGCTTTAAGACTACTTGCATTTTAATCCTCAAATTCGTTTCTGGGAGAAGATTCTGTAATCCAAAATAAAACTAAATAGAAGCTCGTTCTCCATTGCCAAAGTTTGATAGGATGGAAAAAAAATTATTCCGAAAAACTTAATATTAAAGAGAGAACTTTTCACATACTTTTACATTAGAAAATTAAAAAATCAGCGCAAAAAATAAAAATGCATTGGAACTAGTCAATAGTAAGTAGTAATAAATTTTAAATATTCACGAACTTTTTAGAAAGATAGAATTAATAATTGATGACTTTTGACATTTCATAGGTAATTTTAAAAATTAATTTTCATAGATTATTTTAGGTATGTTTACTTAATAATCTTTAAGTATAATCAATTTAGCTCATTTTTAACAAATAAAAATCAAAATATTTATATTATCAAAATTATTTCCATGTTTTTTATACATTTTCACAGTTATCAAATTACCATTTTCAAAAAGAATTTAAATCAAAAACAATTTTACCAAATATTATCAAGAATCTTGTTAAAAAACAATACAAGATCAAGATTTGAATTGAAAGTCGAGATAAATTCTTGTGCTTGACGTTTTCTTGCTTGGTCTCGCTTGAATGCAGCTCTACTCAAGACTTAATGCAAAGGGTGGGAGCTTGTTGATGGCTATATAGGCTTGATCGATGATTGATCTTGGCTCAAGGCTTGATTATGGATTAACGCTTGATCATGACTCTACTCTCTAAATTTGAATTAGTAAAAATGTTTACTAATTGGAATTAGTGACTAACTTTTTGCTTTTGAATTAGTAAACTTCACTAATAAATAGTAGTTTCTACTAATTTATTAGTAAAATTTACTAATTTAGAAGCAAGAAGTCAGTCAGTAATTCGAATTAGTAAAAATGTTTTCCAATTAGTAAACATTTTTACTAATTCAATATTAGAGAGAAGGCTTGATCATGTATCGAACCTCAATTATAGCTCAACGCTGGATAATTGCTCATGGCTTGATTATGGCTCGAAACTCAAATATGGATTAGGGCTTGATTATTATGGCTCAATGATTAATCTTGGCTCGAAACTCTAATATGGATCAAGGCTTGATTATGACTCAACGATTAATTATGACTCAAAACTTGAATATGGATCAAGACTTGAACGCTTGATAGTGACTCAAGGCTTGATTTATATTACTGAAAATAAATATAATACTTTTTATTGAGTTACGAAACACTGAGTTAGATTATTTGGCTATAAATCTTAAATTGAGGAAGAAACAAAATGGTAAAGCAAAAATAGGCAGAAAACTTTCGAAACACTTTCGACAGCACGGCTGACCTGTTACCAAACAGATATGCTTTGAACAAATAATCGAGTCTTGAGCAGTTAATTCAACCTAAAACCATGACAAATGCTTAATCCATAATCGAACCTTGATCCACAATCAAAACATTGGTCAATAATCGAGCCGTAACCCATAATCGACTTTCAAGCAATGATTAATCGTTAAGCCATAATCAAGCCTTGATCCATATTCGAGTTTCGAGCCATAATCATTTTTTGAGGCTCAACATAATGTAGCTAAAAATCTATTGATTTTCGGGGTTTTTGTCATTAACATTTTTTGGTTTCAGGAAATTCGAAGTTTTGTAGCTTATAAGCTACAAAACTTCGAATTTTGAACAAATTTGACCGAAACTTTTTCTCAGTGTATTTTGTGCGGGGTCCATTAGTCAAAAAAATGAATGTTTTAAAGGACCTAGCGGAGTAAGTATACATATATATGAGCGATTCCATCTCAAGTGATCAAGGTGGGAAAATTTTTTTCTCCAATCGTGCCTAAACTTAAGGCTTTTGTAGTACTAATAGATAGTAATTTTTCGTGAAAATATTTTTTTTACCTAGTCCAATATTTTTCGAGGGGGAGGGGGTTAAATTTTTGTGTTTTTCAGTACAATGCTTATTTCGATAATTTTTTACTCTTAAACAATTAAACATACAAATTTGACAAAGTACATTTTGGAAAGGTTTTTTATGCTCTTTCGATTGGAAATAAGCATTTTGAAAAAACAATTTTTGACCCAAAAAAATAAAAATTAAAAATATATTTCAATTTTTGGGGGGGAAGGTACGATTTTTTTTAACGAAAACTGAGGTTTTTCTTAAAAGGACATATACATGAAAAAGTGTGACTAGAATGTTTAAACATTGAAAAAAAGAATTTTCTTCTAAACGGAGCTAAAAACCGGGTTTAGAGCGATCCGGTGGGTAGAAGACTCTTTTTTCAATGTCTAAACATTCTAGTTCCACTTTTTCATGTATATGTCCTTTTAGAAAAAAACCTCAGCCTTCGTTTAAAAAAAGCGTACCTCTCCCCCCCCCACAAATTGAAAATTATTTATTAAAATAAAATCAACATTACACCGTAAGACCCCTTGATCACTTGACGTGAATTGCTTATATATATAATCTGCCCCACTCAAAAAAAGTTGCAATTCAAGTTACATATTGTCAGCATAAAGATAACATTTTACACAAAATATTTTTTGCAACACTAACCTGTAAAATTGAATTTTACACACTGAAAACTGTATGTAAAGTACTTCTTTTTATAACACACATTCTTGTGACTGTTTGATAAGAAACGATTAAATAAAGCTTTAAAACAACAATTTACAATCACATTTCTTTATTTCAGTTTCAAGAAAATTTCATTTAACAGTTCTCCCACTACACCCAAACGTTCAGTAATATTGTGCTGCAAGTTTAGTTGTTCTAGTTGGCAAAAAATGTTGTATGACACTCGTGCATAAAGTTGATTATACTCGTGTGATTTGCATCACTCACATTCGGCTCGTGCTGCAAATGTCACACTCGTAAAATCTCTCACTTTACGCACTTGTATCATAAATAACTATTATAAAAATGGATGTTTGTAAGAGGTATGGAGGGGGAAAGAAAAATACATTTAATATTTTTGAAATGTAATATTTTTCAATGGGATATGACTAAGATTTTAAGTTAGACTAATACATAAGAGATCGCCAAGTTTCAGTTTTCAGTAAAAATTTCAAAGTAGTATCTCTAAAATAAGACAAAAAAAATTTTTCCGGAATTTTTGTGGTCAAATTTTCTGCAAATTTGTGGCAAGATATCAAAGCCAAATTCGAAAACTTACCTGGCAAATTTGCAGCACACTTGTGGCAAATACCAAAATGCCCGTTTGGTGGCAATTTTGCAGAGCAAATTTCAAGAAAACTTGCAGATAATTTTGTAGAAAACTTGAGGAAAATTTGAAGCAAACTTTCAAAAAACCTAAAAATTAAAAAAAATCTTTTCGTTTTTAAAATGTGTGTATTTTGATAAACGCTGTCTCCCGACAGCGACATAAATGTAGTGCGCAGCTCTAGATGTCATAGAAAACTACTGCGCATGCATTTAACATTTACTTTGCCATGCAAATTTGCTCTGCAAACTTGCTACCAAACGGACATTTTAGTATTTACCACAAGTCTGCTGCAAATTTGCCAGGTAAGTTTTCGAATTTGGCTTTGATAACTTGCCGCAAATTTGCAGAAAATTATCGTGCTATGTGGGTTATTTGTTCACTACGGCCAAGTTATTTAAGACCTTATATACATTATTGCACACTCTTTTGCGCAATATAACCCCATAATATGTTGGCATTATATAAAATGTGGGGAATTTTATTTGCCGCATACTCTAAAATATGTATTCGCATACGGAAGTAGAGGAAAGGTTGTAGGAAAGAAAAAAAGCAGAAAAAGAAGAGTTAAAGTTAAAAGAAAGAAAAAAAGAACGGCAGCGGGCGACGGCAAAAAATTAAATCTACCGAGCGTATCTGTGAGTTCATTCACCTGATTCCTTTAATGGTTATTCTCGATGCAGCATGAACCTGAGTTTGATGCTGCAGGCATGCGTTGTGTGAACGTTCAAAGTGGGTACAAGATTACAAGTCTCTCTACAGGGTCAAGCATGATTCTGACCTAATATACCCAACTCCTTTTGCCAATATTGATGCCACACAAGTTCTAATGTGGCACCCATAACTTTTGCTATATTGCGATAAAATTCTTATTTGTCATTAAATTAAGTTGGATATGAAATCTTTATTTCTTCTTCATGTCAGTAACATTCGTCTCAAACCTTCAATTTCTTTTATCTTCACTTTACGGAGTACGGAGTAAAAAACAAGTTAACCAAAAGTTTTTTTTTATACTAGAAGATCCTTTTTTATTTTTTTTTATTTTACAACAAGAATTCTATTCATACTTACGTAGGTATTATGTATAATACCACTACTTTCCGGTACGGTAAAAACATAAAGAGGAACACCGATCCAAACTGCAGAAGAACTATATGTTACTTAACTGCAGGTAATCGTTTAAATCGCAGTCACTGCGGTACTATAAAGACATAATACGAAACAGTGAACAATCAAATTCAACAAAACTTTAACAGTGGAATCATAATTGTACTTATGGCATTTAACAGAACGGAAAGTTCCAGGTCTTAGGTTTTTTCTAGAATATAGTATAACATTTCTCCTTCTTTAAAACCGTACTATTTATTAAGAGAATTGTCTTCCATTAAAAAGGGAAAATGATAGGATGTAAATATTCCTACTGCTGAAATAAAAGGTTTTTACTTTTCATTTTCCAATACCGAAAGACATAATTCTTTTGTCAAAGGAGGAGAAACATTAGTTTCTATTTGAAACAAAAAACTATTCAATTAATACCAATTTTGTATTACCTAATGTTCATGTTTTTTACTCAATAACGCCAAATGCGTATATGAATTTTCTTCACTATTGTCTGATAATAATTAAAAACGAATAATTTATATTTTAAGAAAATGATTGTTGAAATACATGAAACATACAAAAAGCATTTTTTTCTCTGTATCCAAAGTGAATGATAAGGAAATTTCTATAAAAATTAGTTTTATCAGTAATTAGTTTTATGTTTAAAAATGTAGTAGAGTAAAAACTAGCAACATCCGGTAATAAGTAAGTAGTACTTAACAACAGAACGTGAAATTTTTGCAAAGCTGAATTATTAGCGTAATTAGCGTGTAGAATCGTCAATGGATAGATTTATAGAAAACGATCTTTTAATCTCATCCTTAAAAGAATCCTTAAAGGATAGTATGTCTAATTCATCCCACTCGTTTCACACGTACCGTGAGTGCGTGAATTGGACATTAGTAGTGGACGACGAGAAGAGGAGATTGTTGCATTTGACGCAAGTCAAAGTGTGCTCTAGTGGAAAAGCGTAGGTCGTGGTTTGACCCAGAGTCTGCTGGAAGCCAACCACGAGACATCATAGTCGAGAGAGAGAGAGAGAGAGAGAGAGCAAAACGTTAACACACGTGCACCTTGAAGACACTCACGAGGAGAGAACCAGTCAACGTTTGAAATCCACCATCATCACTTGTATCGCAAACCTCTTCAAACACACTATTTTCACTAAATAAATCCGTATTAAATCTCTTCAAAATGGGATTTCTTGTTTCATCTTCTCCAGAAGGAAGCAAAATTACCCCTTTACAAGAAAATGCTGTCAACAATTTGTAAATTGAAATAAGTTTCAAAGTTGTAGTTGTAAGCAGTTTAAAAATTATAGTTTAATCAAATTAAAAAAACTAGTTGTAGTGATTTTCTTAAAAAGAAAATTTTGTTGTGTGCAAAACTTAAAGAAAACAATTTTTAAAATTGTAATTTTAACGATTTGTAAAACACAATTTTTTGAGTGCAAAAATTATGGGAACAAGTGTAATAATGTGAAGTAGGACAAAGTTAAGGGACAAAAACACAGTTGAGAAGAAATCATCAATCAAGAATTCAGGAGTAATCAAGCATAGGAGAAAATTCTATTAAGAGAGAAAGAGAAAAAAAATCAAGACAACAATCAACCTGTTAATAATCGAAGTTGTTCCAGACATCAGATGACAAATAGGAAACTAATAAACAATAATTGGATAAAGACTACTTAGAAATTGGTTTAAAGTTCTTCAAGGAATATTTTTTTGACGATGAACATTAGGAAAAAGGAAAAATTTACTACGTATGACAATTAACAGATGTTCTAAAGTACCTTCTTATCTTTGATGAAAATAAAAAGAGGAGAAGCAATGAGAAAAATTTGCAAAAGGGAACCAAATAATCAACTGATGATACAAAAAATTAAATCAATTAAGAAGAACGTAAAAAGTAACTGAAAAAAACTTGAAACCGACGAAAATAGTAATGTTGAAATATGGTCGAAACTAACCTGAAATCTAAAGTCAAAACCCTAAATGAGTGAAGCAAGATTAAAAGTTAAAAGACAGAAGATGATCAAGATAATCGAAGAGAGCAGATGATATATTTAAGCGAAAGATATTTATTTGATTAATTAGATTAATCAAAGGGTTTGCAATAATTTTTTTGTAGAATGTCAATCATACCAAATGAAATTTGCATAACATACCTTCCAGATGTTAATCACCTGCAGCATTTTTCACAAAATATTTTCTAGAATATGTCATAAAAGATTTCGCAGAGGATAGTTTTTTATAGAAACCGCAACTACTATAAAAGACTTTGCACAATATATTTATTAGATGTCTTATAAACTATTTTAAGCAAGAAAATCTTGAGCTGATTGTACAAAAATTCCGACAGACAATATTTTTTTACGAATATGAGAAAATTCATAATTTTTTTCAAACTTTTTTTCTAAAAGTTCTAGTTATTCTAAAAAATGCAGATGATCTAAGAGATGAAGAAGATACTGCAGTAAACTTAAAACAAATCTGCTATTTATCAAGAATCAACGGAATAAAATTGAATAATTTCCAGAAAGCAAGAAAAGCAGTCTAAACAAATCTGGAACTAATCGAGAATAAAAAACGTAGAAAAAAATTCTCTAAAACAGAGAAGAAAACTAATGATGTATATTTAGCACATATTAATTGATAAATCAACAATAATGACTGAATAAATTACCAATACATATAAATTACGCATATGAATATGCGATGAAGAAACGGATGTATGAAAATGTTTTTACGCAACATTGTAAATATAAGAAGTAAAGGAGGCAAAAGTAAGTGATTTGCGTTGAGTGGTATGTGCATAATGAATTTTTGAGTCATTAAAATACCGTTGAATCTGGATTGAGTATCTCTCTCTCTCTCTCTCAGTGCATCCAAGATACAGTTTGGAATATTACCGGATCAACATTACCGGTGCGCAAAGACGGTAATTATGCAGGAGTGGTATCAGTGCTTGCTGAACCAAAAACTAAAACAAATCAAGTAGACACTTTGCGGAAAGTCTTTGTTCTATGACGACTGTATTACTTTATGGAATATAGTGTAAATTAATTGTGTGTAAGTATATATATGTGTGTGAGTGCGTCCAAGAGTAAGTGTCTTGTGTTTAATCATATAGTGCAAAGTGACTTTCATTGTGAATAATAATTGTTACACATTTTGCAACAATTCACTTGCGAAAGAGAAATTACAAGGTGTGAAATGAAAACATTTTCATTTCATTACTTTTTTATGTTTGTTAATAGTGGAGTTGATTTTTGTGTGGGGTTTTTGTTTCGTAACATATTTGAATTTTGTTCAACAATTTCGAATTTCTAGTGGAATTTTTAGAAAATTTAGACAACAGATTTTTTAGTTTAAATTTATTTGAATTCGAAAATCAAGTTTGTTCTTTAAATTGTATGGATTTTTAGAGTGAAACTTACTGGGCAACACTGGGGATTATTAATTCGGAATTCGAAAATCAAGTTTCAATTTTATTTTTCAAAATGGTATATTTTGAACGGATACAATGTTTCGTTAATAATGTGATCGTAAATTGTTTAAATTTTCACGTGATTAATAAAAGAATAGAAAATTTTTCAACATGGAAGAATCTTTAGCAGAAAATAAATTTTCATTGTGGTACATTTTTGTTGAATGATTCATTTTTTGTTTAAATTCAAAATTTACGAGAACTTGTGAGAAGATATATTTACGAGTGGAGAGAAAAGAAGTTTGTAATTAAAAGATAATAAAGATCATCTTCGAGGATAAAATTTCTATTGTTTTACTGAGTTATTTTCGAGTGGAACAAAGCTTATCTCAAATTAGTCTTCACTAAAATCATCTTCACCTCCAAAGGAAGTTCCTCATTAATACAGAGGATCATTTATTCTCCGAAATAAAAAAGCACCTTCTAATAGTGAAACACATATTTTTCCAGTGAAGCACTGGTTCATAAATTGAATCGTACACTTATAGATTGAATCACGTTTTTATATAGTTGAACTCTGATAATTAAAAACTTTATCATTTGAAATATAAACAAGAAGACAAATAAGAAAAACGACTTAAAAGAGGAATAAGAAGAAGAAAAATAAATATAAGAAAGGTGAAGAAAGAATAGAAGAAGCGGAAAAAAGAAGAAAAATTATTAAGAATAATGTGTTCCAATAACACTAAAAGTAATGAAACAAAATAAAGAAAATAACGACATAATTTTGAAATATTAATTAACATTACCGAACACTATTGGAATAATAAGGAAACAGTAAAATAAATAGAAATATTTGCACAAAAAAAGAGTAAAAATGTTGAAGAAAAAGTGTAAAATTGTCATTTGTTGTGTAATTATGTAATAAAAATAAAGAACGTCTAATTCGATACGCTCGGTTACAGTGAATAGTTTCGAATGTGACAGGATGTCAATTTTTCGAAGTAAATAAATCTCTTTAAAATTGGGCTTCCTTCTTTACGCGCACGTTAACCAAGTTAGAGAATACACGCGAATCTAATGGAATTTTCTTCAAGGTAAAATAGAGACATTAAAAAAATTTTCACAAAGGGACTATTAAATGAAGTTCGGAAAAAATTGAAAACAATGAAGACCATTTGAAAGAAAAGAGATAAATCTCATTTATCTATAAATCTGATAAAAATCCAAATGTGTCTCAATTGTTAATTAACATTAATTAGCGGTTACTAATAGCATTATCTAATAGCCATTAAGAACAATTTTCTAATTAGTCGTTTGATTGTCTAATTAACTAAATATTAATTAAAATCGATAAAGAAAAATAAAAAATTTTAAATTTTAAATTAATTTAATTTTTTTCAAAAATTTTCTTGACAACGCTATGTAATTTACATTGTAGAAAGAAAAAGAAAGCGTGAAGGTCGTTGTAAATAAAAAACATTAGAATGTAAAGTGATTTTTTATTTTCGTGAAAAATATGGAAAGTCTCGGTAGTAATAATAATCATCTAAAAGATTATAAACTTTCAGTTAAACAATGAGGAAATATAATCTCGTGAAAATCAGACCGTAGAATATACAACTTAGCGATTCGTTATTCTTAAAGGAATCGTAAAGGAGAATAGAATTGGAAACAAATTTTACATAAGAGCTGTCGATTGTGTGATTAAGTTTACCAACTTTCCGGGAGTTTAAGGCACATGTTAGTTTTTCCTCTCCTTAAGCCAAATATTTTTTTCTCTCTCTTCTACATAAATTCACATAACCCTATTCTACGTTCCAGGAAGTGTGTACCGGTCAGGCTACAAAACGCTACTTTCCAGACTCACATGTGACCTGTATTTACGGGAGTGTAAACACGGTTGGCTAGAACCATCCTTTAAATATTCAATTCTAAATAATTCTTTTTATAATTTTACAAATGTTTTCAAAAGTGGTTTAATTAAACAAGAGTGTTTTTAAAAAAAGTATCAGTGAGAATTAATAAAAATTAGTAAATACAAAAAATGATAATAATGAGATAAAATTAATTACAGATGTGGAGAGCACGGGTCACGTGATACAGTGGAAATGTGTAATTTTACAAGAATGTTGTATACTCGTTCACGTTGTGCTTTAAAAAGAAACTCGTAGATGATGTTGATGATGAACCGTTAATTTCGTGAGTGTAACGATTGATCTAAGTGCGAAAATAAGAATAAAAAAGTTACAGGGTGAGGATAAAATGGGAAATTCAAGATCACAGCCGAATAGAAAGAGTAAATCGCAGAGTTTACTTTACTTTATTCAGCGCACGTGGAGTGCAGTGATCGATTCCCAGGGTAGAAAGCATCAATACGAGAACAGCGATCGAGACACTAATTTATCATCAAGATGCAGTGGATGCAAGGAGTGTGGATATCAACAAGACAGTTTCATTTTCGACAGGTAAGAGACTTGATAAATTTATTACTGCTTGTTGGTAATGTAGAAAACTCGATATAATGTCGAGAGAAGTTATTCTCACGTTTAAAGGGAAAAATTATAAGTAATTTAAGGGAGAAAGGAAAGTAGAATTTCTACAATAAAACATCAGTTTATAGATTACCACTGAGAGAAAGATTCCTTATCGGTAATAACGATTTTCCTCTGAGACAATCGTTATTATCGATATGAAATATTTTCTTCTTTAATGGTAAAGTAGAAAATCGTTACTGTAATCTTGAAAACAAATACTTAATGTAAAATACCCCTTGTTGGTAAAATGGAAAGTATGATTGATCGGATGAGGTAGTTAACTACTTAATTGACAATCAAAACTCATTTGAAAGGATAAGGTAGAAATCTGATAGATTGACGTTTGATTATGTTTTGATTATCTTTTGAACGACTGTAGATTTCAAATGGAATTATATATAAAGGTCAATAAGACGGCGTTTGAAGCTTTGTTATATTACCTAACTTCCCATCATAAAGTTTTTTCATTTCATTAATAATAAAAAAGTTATGTCACTTTTTAAAAAAAGTTGAAAATTCGACTTTTAAAAAAGTGGCCCCAAGGTGGTCACCATACTAAAATTCACTGAAAAAGTTATTAAAAAATTTAAAAAACGTATTGTTAAGTTGTTTATTTAATATTAATTATTTTTCAGGATCACAGAAACATATTACATATTTTTTTTGCACTTTGTCCTTTTGTCAAAAATGATACTTTTTGTGTATGCATTAGACACGTAAAACTTTAAAAATAATTTTATTTCATTATTATTCATCATAAAACTTAAATAAAAATTGATAAAATTCACATTCACAGTGATAAATGTTGATAAATATAGTGTATAAACACATTTTCATAAAAAATCAAAAGTGACCACCTTGTGGACAAAAAAGTGTCCACCCTAGGGCCAAGACACAATTTTTTAAACGATAATAAAAAAAATTTTTAAAGCACAATATTAATTATATTCATTTGGAATATTATTGTACGATATATAAAGATAATTATAACGATTTTTACTAATTTAAAATGGTTAATTTCGATGATTTTAACACCCTGAGAAAAAAATTTCTCGATCATTTAAAAACAGAAATTTTACAACGTTCACGTTACAAAGAGACTCATGCGACTATTTGCCTCAAAACTTTACTAAAATCTTTGTCTTCTCAAATAATAACATTAACAGAAAATATTTGAAGATACTAACTAATATTCAAAAATTTTCTTAGGGTGACCACCTTAGGGTCCTGACCACCTTGGGGCCCTCTCCTATATATATATACTCTCTAAATTTGAGTAAGTGAAATTTTCACTTATTTCATGTGTGAAACTTTTTATCACTTATTAATAAGTAGAATCTACTTATACATAAGTGAAATATTCACTTTTTTATGTGTGAACTTGTTTTCACTTATCAATAAGTGAAATCCGCACTTATGTATAAGTGAAATATTTAGATAAAAAGAAATCCATCTGCGCATTATATTACAATTTATTATTTATATCTACTTTTAAATATTTAAAAGCAATGTTTTTATCATTTCAGTTAATATATTAGAAATTTTTTATTTTATTTATTTATAAAAATTGTCATTTAAAATTTAATAAAATTTTTTTAAAATATTCAGTTAAATATTATATTAACAGTAATCTAATAACTAACTTTTTATTTACTAAGTATTTTTATACATATATAATAAGAGAAATCTTGAACAAAACGTTAAAGTAGAACACAATAAACTAACTCTTCATAAGTATCACCCAATAACTTTCTATGAGTATAAGGCAGTTTATTAAGTGGCATTGTAGTGTTTCTCGTTGATCATCAAAGTTAAGCGACATTGCTTGCGGTTAATATTAGGATGGGTGACCGTTTGGGAATTTAGCTTAAAAAAGTTAAAAAATTGATATGTTTATAAGTTTCGGACTGATAATGAGAAGAGAAGAGAGTGTTATATAGTTGATAGTAAATAAATACTTTTTTATATAATATTGATCCTGATTATTTATTTACATTCACTTCTTAATGTCTGAGTATTCACTTATCTCATAATTGAATATTCACTTATTCATAAGTGAATGCAATTCACTTATTTATAAGTGAATGTAATTCACTTATTCATAAGTGAATATAATTCACTTATTTCATGTGTGAATATTCACTTATTTCATGTGTGAATATTCACTTATTCTACGTGGAAGAGTTTTGAAACATGGAATAAGTGAATATTCACTTAAAATAAGTGAAATTTCACTTATTCAGATTTAGAGAGTATACAAATTTATTACACTCAAATTTTAAGGGGAGACTCTAAGACGCAATTTTTAGCTATATGCAAACATTAACTTAAAAAACGACCAAAACAATTCTAATAGTAACTTTTGGGGAGAAATTCAAAGTCCATAAAAGAAATTGGGACAAAATTTTTTTTTACCAAGCGATCAAAATTTTTTATTTTTCGTAAAAAATTAAATATTTTTTTAAACCCATTTGTAAATTTGCAAAAAATATGTTTATTTATGTCAAAAAAAAATTTGCACCTCATAATTTTAATATTAAAGGGAGAGTCTTCCGTTGGTCGTAGGCAACAAGACTATCCCAATGGCAAATGTTAGTGTAGTACCGATGTTCACCACTAGCTTAGTACTCAGACGATTGTTCGGCCGTAGTCTAGCCGAACCTCGACAATTAATGCTGGCACAGTACAGAATTTTTGTTTCGCCAAAGCTTGGACAAGCCACGGCTGCAAGTGCTGGCTGAGTATAAAAAAATTGTTCACAACGCTTGTTGCCAACATTGCTTTTTTTACATAAACTTGAAAAAATTATAAAAAAATTGTATAAATGTTTAAAAATATAAATTTATTGAAAAAAATTAATATTTTACTTTTCAGTTATTCATTTTTTATTTTCATTAAATTTAATAATAATTTAACATAATTGTTTAATTTTAATAAATAATAAATTTTTAAACAAATTAAAATTATAAACAAAATTTAAACTTCAATTTAAACAATAATTTGGTCATAAAAATACTATTATACTCCTTACTATGAATAAAAAAATATTAAAAAATTACCACTTGTAAAATGTTAAATGTAATAATCCAGGCGGAAATTTACCACTGTCATTGTATCGCGCCTGTACAGACGTCAATAAGACTGTACTGATATTCGTTCGCGAGACAACCCGATCGGTGTAGGCATTCTGCTGAAACATGACCACGTGTTGTAGTGGCTGCGCGTCCGGCTCGGTACAGATTTGATGCCGCTGAACAACCGGCGTTGTACCGGCATTCGTCCGCTCTAGCAACCGCCGCGGGCCAAATATTCTTTCAAAAGACGACTCGCTTCAGCGGACCGGCGTTCTACTGGCATTCGTCCGTCTAGCCAGACTGAATTATATTTTCTATTGAAAAATAAAATCAAAAAATATTTAATTAACTATGCATGATGCATGTTAATTAATATTTATTTATAGATTATTTTAAGCATTTTTAACACATTCTACATTTTTTTTCACATTAAAATTCTAAATCCTCGCAAGAAGGATACGAAGCCCAAGCTATTCCTAATCTAAGCACCGAAGTTTAATACGTTAACCACTATGCTATTCGCTCGCATGCAGATGTGAGCATGGCTCCATGCCTAAAAAATCAAAGTTGTACCCTAGTTCTTCAATTTTATTGAAACTTCGAAATTTTGAAGTGGAATACATGCCAGTAAAGAGCCTCAATTCGATTTTAAAAAATTTTGAAAAATTTTGGATTTACGAGGTTTTAAAATTTTTTTTTGATATTTTGATAATGGTATATCTCTAAGGAAAATGAATGAAATTTAATTAAATTTTAAGGGAATGCTTATTGTTTACAGACAATTTAAGAAAATATTTAAAAATTTTTTTTTTTAAAAACAAATTATTAAAAAAATAATTTTTAAATAAACAATTTTTTGAAAAGTGACATTTTTATTTTTTTTAATAATAATGATTAGATTCCCGCTTATTTCACGAGTATTTTCCAAAATGAAAATTGATGGAGGGTCTGAAACTTTAGGAGATATTGAATTTTTTGTCTTTGCGCACAACCGTAAAAAGCCCATTTTCCGGCTATACTCTACATACAAACTAACGTTCAAAGTCACCTCTAAGTCGTAAATTTAAACCGAATTCGATTTTTCTTTTTGGAGAATGTCTAGCTATAAATTCGTAAGAATACTGTGCAATTTTTAAATTTATATTTGTTTAAACAAATTATTATTATTATTGTTAATTACTAACTTTTTACATATTGTATCTAGAAAGGTATATTTTTTTCTAATTTTGCAATTCAACGGACCTAACACAAAAACCAATGCAAATTTAAAACATAATTATTATTGTTTAATCAAGATTTAAACAAATTATTATTGTTAATTACTAACTATTTACAGAATAGTATACTTAAAAGATGCAGTTTTTTCTAAACATGCAAATTTATCAAACTTTTTTGATATGCAGATTTACATTAAAAATAAAATTTTATTTTAAACAAAAATAAGAATAATAATTTATTTAAAAATTAATTGTATTTTATTTGTTCTTTTAATTTTAATCTGGGTAGCTTCATGCCATAAAAATTAAAGTTGTTTCCTAGTCCTTTGATTAAGAAATTGACACAGAACACATGCAAATGAAAATTGTGAAAACGACTTTATAATAATTTGTTTATCATGGTTATAAATATTAAATAAAAAACAAATTGCATTTATTGAAAGCTTTTGAAATTTGAATATTTTGGAGACATTAAAAACAAGAACACTTTATTGAGCTCACAAAATTAAGTGAAATAAACTTTTAAAAAGGGAAGTAACACAATTAATATTAAATATAATTGTTGTTAACAATTATTTAAACTATTTTTTAGCTTAGTTTTTTTAAAATTTTTTTTAGTAATTACAAAAATTTTATTTTTTTGGAAGAAAAATAATATAATATAATTAGGAAAAACCATACTAACCCTAATTAAAAGTTATTTACTTTTTAAATAAATTATTATTCTTATTTTTGTTTAAAATATAATTTTATTTTTAATGTAAATCTGCATATCAAAAAAGTTTGATAAATTTGCATGTCTAGAAAAAACTGCATCTTTTAAGTATACTATTCTGTAAATAGTTAGTAATTAACAATAATAATTTGTTTAAATCTTGATTAAACAATAATAATTATGTTTTAAATTTGCATTGGTATTTGTGTTAGGTCCGGTAAATTTCAAAATTAGAAAAAAATACACCTTTCTAGGTACAATATGTATAAAGTTAGTAATTAACAATAATGATAATAATTTGTTTAAACAAATATAAATTTAAAAATTGCAGAGTACTCTTACAAATTTATAGCCAGACATTCTTCAAAAAGAAAAATCGAATTCGGTTTAAATTTACGACTTATAGGTAACAATGAACGTTAGTTTGTATGTAGAGTATAGCCGGAAAATGAGCTTTTTACGGTTGCGCACAAGGACTTTAAAAAATTCAATATCTCCTAAAGCTTTAGGCCATCCATCAATATTTTTTTGAAAAATACTCGTGAAATAAGTGGGAATCTAATTATTATTATTAAAAAAAAATAAAAATGTCACTTTTCAAAAAATTGTTTATTTAAAAATTATTTTTTTAATAATTTGATTAAAAAAAAATTTTTTTTAAATATTTTCTTAAATTGTCTGTAAACAATAAGCATTCCCTGAAAATTTAATTAAATTTCATTCATTTTCCTTAGAGATATACCATTTTCAAAATATCAAAAAAAATTTTTAAAACCTCGTAAATCCAAAATTTTTAAAAATCGAATTGAGGCTCTTTACTGGCATGTATTCCACTTCAAAATTTCGAAGTTTCAATAAAATTGAAGAAATAGGGTACAACTTTGATTTTTTAGGCAAGGAGCTACCCGCATAATAATGTCGATATGGAATACCGCTACGAAGCAAACAATAATTAATAATTTTACAAATTCTTTGGAATATTTTAGCATTTTATGAATATTATGTAAATAAATCTAGTGTTTTAAACAATATTTTAAAATTTTAATTTTTTCAAGTATTCTATTATTATTATTATTATATTTATTTATTATTTTTAATATTAATTTTTTTAATTTATAAATAATTACCTGTATACTTTATTTATAAATATTAAAGAAATTTGAATATAACAAAAAAATGTAATTCTTTAGTTTATTTGTTAATTAATAAATAAAAAATATAATTAAAACCTATTTGTCAAATTCATTAATTTTTACAATTAAATTTTATATTCTTGTATTGTTAATTCTATTTTTGATATTTAAACTTTAAACAATTCTTCTACAAAAAATTCTTACAACATATTAGATTAAAACATTTTATTATTATGATTATTATTTTATATATTTTAATTTATTAATTTTTAATTTTGATTTTTTTGGGTCAAAAAATTTTTTTTCAAAATGCTTATTTTCAATTAAAAGAACGTGAAAAAACCTTTCCAAAATATACTTTGTCAAATTTTTATGTTTAATAGTTTAAGAGTAAAAAATTGTCAAAATAAGCATTGTTCTAAAAAACCCAAAAATTTAAACCCCTCCCCTTCGGAAAATATTGGACTAGGTAGAAAAATATTTTTACGAAAAATTACTATCTATTAGTACTACAAAAGCCCCAAGTTTTGCTACGATTGGAGAAAAATTATTATTATTAAAAAATAAATTTTGTGTATTGATCTGATAAATATTGGTACAGAATTCGTAAAATTTTCCCTAATAATAAAAAGTATATTTTTTGAATCGAAATGCTGAAAAAACATTTCTATTTAACTTTACGAATGTGTTTTCCAAAAAACAGAAATAAAAATATTTTTTTATAAAAGTTACGACAAAATGAATGTTTTGCAAGTTTTTAAAAAAAATTTATTTTTATTAATTATTATTTTTATTATTTATTATGCTCGCTAATTAAGCGGGCATATAAAGGAGATAAAATATACTTTCGTTTAGCTTATTTTTGAATAATTACACTGTCCGACAAAAATAATTTTTTTTCTGACCCTTCAATAATTATGTTTACTTTCGATAGAGTTTTTCAAGCTGATTACGAATCTGAAAAGAAAAATGCTGCAGCACGTCCAGTTTTTGAGAAAATTAGTGTTAAAAATTGAAAAAAGCATGTTTTTTGCTATATTTGATTATATATGATTAATAGAAAAATAATAGATGATATAATTTTGTTTTTGGTATCAAATGAAAGCTTGAATCAAAACTAACAATTTTCTTGAGGAAGCATTCGAAAGCATTTCCAATAAGGCAATTAAAAATGATTTTTTCTTTTGCATAACATTTTGTTATTAATCAAATTTTAATAGCACCATGTATAACCTCAGCATTATGAAACAAGTGATAAATAAATGAACTCTTTAGCATTTAAATTCATAACATTTCATATTATTTTCAGGTCACTTATATTTTATTCCAAAAAAATGTTTAGCAATCTTGACGTGTATACTCAACAAAATAAATAAATAATTTAAACATACACTCAGAAAAAGAGTTGCCTGCTATAGCCTATTAAATAGTTGCTATAGCGCGATCCAATTAATTGGATGGGGTAACTATTTCTTGGTTGATACATCCAACTTTTTAGCTGCATTACCTGCATAGCATATTACTGCATTACATACATAGCTGGGGTACCTTTTCGCATGGAAACAGTGTCCAATAGTAGGATGTGCTAACCAATTAATTGGATCACGCTATAGCAAATATTTAATTGGTTATGGCAGCCAACTCTTTTTCTGAGTGTATAATTGATGTCCTTGAAATAAAGTATTCCTGTGAATTTAACGTTTTGTTTTTCCCAGGGACTTTCACGAAAAACTCATGTCGTGCCCGTGTCGTGCCTAGGCACGACACAAAGAATGCTTGTTAATTCGTGTCGTGCCAAAACAATTTGGTAAATTTGCATGTTTAGAAAAAACTGCATCTTTTAAGTAGGGGAGAGTCACTACGGTCGGGACACCTTTACGGTTGGGTTACCTCAGGTTTCTCAGTTGTAACAAACTGGTGTCATTTACCATTGCATGTAAATACTTGTTAGTGATGGTGGAAAACTTTTCACGCCAGTTTCATTAAGTTCAAATAAAGTACGCGTGCAGTACAAACGTAAAACGTAAATGCGTGGTGAATTTTTAAAGCAAAACTTTTACTTAGTGTCGAAAAAGATTAATTAAACAAAATGGAAGATGCAAACAATAAATTAAGATGATGAAATTTATTCATAAGGGAGAGATTAATACTTTGGTATGTTATTTGGTTTTTATATCGTACGTTTATATCTGTGTGCTAAAAAAATAAAAACGACGCGAAACTTACGGTCGGGTCACTTTATATCGTGCAAGTTGGGACGCATTATTATACAATTATGGTGCGTTCTGACATCGGAAATTCATTTGTTAAAGGTAGAGATGTGTGAAGAACGTCATTTTACAGTGAAAAAAATTTATTCATGCGTTCAAAAAACGTCGTAAAACATTTTAAAAAGTCTCATTTCACATCTCCTTCGATAACGTATTGTAAACGTTTCTTGTACTGAGAACGTTTTTAGGTTAATTTTTATATGAATTTTATATTTCCTTTTTCCATTTTCAAGTGTATTTCAGCATTCCTGTGTAATTTACGGGCCTATTTTAGAAATATTCCTTCATATCACATTGATTTCCTACAGTGAACCGACCGTAAAGACCTGTTCCGACCGTAACGACATTTTTTTTAAAAATGTTTATAACTTTTCCAATTTTTGTCCAAACATTTTCTGATGTACAGAAGAAACATTCCACTTTAGAAGATCTTTCCAACCTCTTATTTTTCTTTTAATCATAATCAAATATAGCCAAAAACATGCTTTTTTCACTTTTTAACACTAATTTTCTCAAAAATTCGACATGCTGGCGTCTTTTTCTTTTCCGAATCGTAATCAGAGTGAAAAAATCGGTAATTCTATTGTTTACTTATGCAACTTTTCCCTATTTTAATAATTTTTTGATAATTCTTTCTGGAAAAGCTTTCAATCAGCTAGAAAATGAAAAATTTGTTGGGGGAGGACGAAAGAGTTCATTACCGGAATAAGAAATCAAAATTCGTTGAGAATACTTATGAGCGACAATTTTTTAAAAGTTGCAATTAAAATTATATTGCAGCGGAGATGCAAGTTTGATTTTTTCTGAATTAAAACATTATTTGCATCTACGAAATAAACAAAATACTATCAAGTTAACATTTATAATGCCATATTTATCAAAAACTAAGTACAACTAAGTACGTTGTTGCACTGTACATTTTAATTTCTAATAGTTTTTATTATGTTAAAATTTAATTCAAATTTTTCAAAGGCGCGGAAAATTGAAAAAAAAATTGTTCATAACAAATTTATCAAATAATTATTCAAAAATAAACTCTTTAAAAAGTCTCTAATTCTGAATATCTATATCTATATTCTGTATCTTTTTCCCTTAATATTCAAACTTGATTCATTTCAATCGGTTCATTCATTTGGGAGAAATAAAATTTTGTTTAAAAAGTTGCAAAAAAATTCATTTTGCAATAACTTTTATAAAAAAATAAAATAGAATAACATTTTCACTGACAAAACAATATATTTGAATGAAACATATTTAACTTTGTCATACAGTCAACCAAAAATTATGTTTGATTTAAACGTAATAATTTTGATTCAATGCATAGTAAATTTTGTTCGATAAAAATTAAAATTAATTCAATAATAAAATATATATAAATTTAACATATATTTTTGGTTCAAAAAGTTTTTTGATTTTTTCTCAGTATTTGGACGGGGTCAGATACATGAATTCATTTATTTGGTTAAACAATTAAACAAAATGAATATATAAATTAAGTTTGTTGTTGAGACTTTTTGAATTTAGCGCCAAACGCTATTTATAATTGCTCAATTGACTCTAGATGTAGGGAGCTCCGCTCTCTCTAAGTTTCTTTTTACTGTGACTTCCTCCCGGTCTTGCTTCTTTGTACTATTTAGAAAAGCTAACGAGTGTGTTCTCACGTTACAGAATAAAGTGTTCGATTTAATATAAAGTCAAACTTGTCTATTATTCAAAACACCCATAAAACAATAATAGAAACTCAACAGGCTATGGGTCCTAGCATTTTTTCCACTGTGTTGTGCCGTTTTTATTTTTCGTTGGACTGGTGAACGTTTTTAGTGAAAAGCATTTCTCTCGCAAAATGGCTACGTGAGTGTACAAAAAAAGGGAAGCAGAATCCTTTTTTATTTCAAAAATTTGACCAAGTGAAAATAAGTGTTTATTTAATTGTTTTAAATAAGTTACAAACAAGTTAATTTAATTAGAATAAGATTTAAGTTCATTTTAACAAAATGACTACATTAGTGAAGACAAGTGTACTTTCGCAGTTGGTCGAACGATGCCGAAATGCACTTCAAATAGAAATGATGCAGAACTTATTAGTTTGTGCAAAAATTGACGGAGAGAATTTTTAAATTAACTTTTCATCTAGACAATTAGCTACTCTAAGTATGCCTGTTTAAATAATCCTATATTTACGAGTTTATAACGAAGTTTGAATTAAAATTCACCATTAACGAATGTAATGAGTTTTTTTACGGATTTTTTTTCAAGTAAACGAAACTAACTAGTTAATTAATTAATAATTAAAACAAAAAATAAATAAATGAAATTAATTTCGAATTAGTCTCGAAAATATTTGAAATTAACAAATAAATGGTTTTACTTAAGTTTTGTATCGAGGAACAGACTCAGAATATTAAATATTCTCTGCACAAATAAGACACACTAAACCACTGTTTGGGTTGTTAAAGTCGGAAAAATTGTGTGCATTTCAGACGACTTTAATGACTAGATTTTCTTTTAAATATACTTAATAGTAATAAGCACGAGAAAGAAAATCAGTTCTAAATCATCTTGATTTGTGTTCGATCAGGTGATTTAAGAGCAAGTCTCCGTTCAGTTCAAAATTTAAAAAAAATAAATATATAAATAAATAAGGGGGCATTTTCCTTCCTTCCTTTTATGTATTAGACTTCATTAAATTTTTTATTTAAGGTCGAAATTCGCTGAAAAACGTTTGGGAAACTTTGCGTGCAGAGATTTTTGAACTTGAACGGAAACACAAATCAATCGGTGGCGACGCTGAAAACCATTTAGTAACGCCTTTATCGACTATGGAAGACGAAAATGCTGACAGTATTTACGAAGCCGAAAATAACGAGGGTACAGGTGCTGTTGATCATGGAACCAACGACGTATCGGAAGAAATACAATCTTTAGATTATAGTCTTCAAATGGTACGGAGTCCAAAAAAACTAAACGATGTTGTAAACCGAGGTAAACAAAAATTTATTTCCATGACATCTTTTGACCCTATAACGAAAACGATGTTTAATAACGAAGGTACGACTGTTGTCGTCGACGACAAAAAGGAAGTAATAACGAATATTTTTTCGGTAGGTGTGTTACCGCACATAGATGAAACGAGTTCCGGAAGTGGCGAGGGTCAAAAGAATCACAGTAACGACAGTGCGAAATCGAAGGAACAGAAAAATACATACAAATCATATAGGGACTATCGATGATATTAAAAACGACTGTTCTCATTTCGAAGACATACTAACGCAGTTCCACACGAAATTCAACAATCAAATCCAAGCGATGGAACAAATGTTATCAGTAACAATAAGTCTTCACTCAAAAATGCAGGACAATTTAAAGCTATGGCTACGACAGCGCGAGTTGGGTGAGAAAAGAGCTAAAAAACCTAAAATAATATCAGATGAACAGCTTTCAACCGATTTAGAAGTCCCCGTAACAAAAACATTAAAACAATCTGAAATAAACATGCATTTAAAAATAGAGAAAAAACGACGTTTCCCGAACAAGTCAAACTTATAAATAATTCCTCCGTATCGAATACAGACCTAAACGAACATCAAACAATTGCAAACCGCGTTAAAGAGACAATAAGGGTAGAGTTAATAGGGAAAGAAAACGTAAAACATGACTATAAATTAGAGTCACGCGGTAAATTTGATCATTTTTATGAATTCTTGACCTCAGAAATGATAGTTTGAAAGAAAAACACAAATTCAAAGTACGCGACATCCTTATTAACCGAATTGATAAAAACTATTATAGCCAAATTCTTCATATTAAAGATCCTGTCGAAATTCTCGAAAAAGTAAAAGAAATAAAGCGCTGTGAAGTCAATGTGACTAGTGTCAGCGTTCGCAAACAATTGTATGCAATGCAATATAACGCGAGTCGGGAAACAGCAAATGCCTTTCTAAATAGATTTGAGGAATTAGTTCATAATTATGAAACAATTTCTGATTCAACTCCACTATCCGATGATGAAAAGCGCGATGCCCTATATAATTCAATAATGAGTCAAGTTCGGAAATCCAATCAATAGAATTTATCACGAAAAGCCAAACAGGTAAAAGTTTAACGTACAACCTTTTAAAATCTTTTATAATGCAAGCCGAAGCAAATAAATTGCAATCCAATACTACCACTCATCCAAATTCGAAAGTAATTACAGTAGCATCCGCGTCCTTCATAAATTCAAATCTGTCAAACGAGAGATGTTTTGAATGTGGCGATAGTGACCACATGAGAAACGAGTATCCAATAAAAGGACAAGGCTTAAAAAAATGCTACGAATGTAGCAGTTCACTACCCACATTGCTGCTGAATGTCCCCAAAGACTAGCCAAAAATGAAAAAAGTTTTAATAAAACAAATAAAGATCAACAATATAAAAACAATTATAAATACGAAAATCGAATGCAGGCGAATAATAAGCGCTCTTTTAAGGCAAAAGACCTTCGAAGTAAAAACAGCTCAAACTCAAAACCAACTTGCGACGGGGCCAATAGACAATTTAAACAAAAAGGAAATAAAACTAGCCAACACCAATCTCGAACATGGAAGAACGAAAAGCTCTAGGTGCAACAAAACAATAAAGGTACGTATGAAAACTCTTTTATATTACAAACGAAATTAAAATCTCAATTTGATAAAAGAAAACAGTCGTTATTATCAACACATTACTTACAAAAAACAAATAATAAAGGTTCTTTAAAAAATACTCAGAGCAATAAAAACTATGTCTCTTTCATTGTCGATTCCAGAGCAACTGAACATTTAACGAACTCTTCAGAAATTTTCAGTGACCTTCAAATGTCGAAATCTAGCGTAATTAAGTGTGCTAATAAAAACAGTGAAGCTGACTTAGTTGATGAGAGTCAAGGCACAGTAAACATTATTTCAAACTCAGATAACAAAAAGTCGCTCGTCTTGGACAACACTATCTACACAAACTCATTATCCGAAAATTTGCTTTCTTTAAGAAAATTTGCGGAAGCTGGACTATCAACCTATTTCGATAAAGAGCGAGTTAAAATTTACGATACAAAAACGACCGAAGTATATGCTACAGGAATATACGATAAACCCTACTGAGATATGAAATTTAACCCTTTAATGGCCAGTGGTACACATACGTACCACCTACTTCAAAAAATCATAACTTTCTTAAAACTTAATGGATCAACTCCGCTAAGGTCTCATTTTGAAGGGGTGAACAAGAGTAATAAATACATATGCTTGCCATTTTCCAAAAAACTACCCTTTTTCAAATACATCCCTTTAAAAACGCGAAAAATGACAAAAATTGAAAAAAGGTATAAATTTCAGAAAACATTTTTTTCGGCTTACGCAGTAACAAATGTTTAAAAATATTGTAAACTTTGTAAAAAAAATTAATAACAAAAACTTTCCTCAGGGTAAAAATAAAATTAATGAAAACTACCCCCAAGAAACAAACAATTTATAAATCTACCGAATTTGCCTAAAATTTATTACTCAGGGATTTTCGAGGTCGCTGATTACGAATCTGATGTCAGTTTTCAAAAATTCAAAATGGCGGATCCAATATGGCGGCCAATAAATTAAAAATTCATCATATGCGCCTAAAACTTGTTATTCAGGGGTTTTCGGGGTCGCTGATTACGAATATGATGTCAGTTTTCAAAAATTCAAAATGGCGGATCCAATATGGTGGACGATAAATTGAAAATTTATCAGATTCGACTCAAACTTGTTGCACGGGGGTTTTCGGGGTCTTTGATTACGAAACCGATCAATAGAAAATTCATAAAAATTGCATTAGGTGGCCCTGAAATGGGCCGATTGATATGCTGGTTAATGTATTTCCATTAGTCTAGAAATAACTATTGTAAGTTTTCTAACGTAAAGAAAAGTAAATTTTTTAATGGAATAATTTAAATAGGGGTGAGTTCTGAGGATGCTGTTAACCCTTTAACGACGAGATGTGCTGCTTTTCAACATGATTTTCAAACGCCTACAATTAGTAGAAAGAAGCCATAAAATTGTTCAAAAGACCATCTCCTACTATTTTAGGGATCGCTCTTTCGAATGGCGTGGTCAAAATTTTCAAACAATCATTTATACCCTTCTTTTTTTAAAAAATACTTGAAAATGTCAGTTTTTTTATTGCAATTTTTTAAAAAAGAATTTTTTTCTTCGCCATAACATTTTTTAAATAGAACAAAAAGTATCGGAAACGTGTTCCCAATAGTTGTACTTGAAAAATATCTATTTCTAATGTTTATTTATTTCGATTTTGAATTTAAAATGGCGCTTGAAGGGCAAAAAAATTTCATAATTTTATGTAAGGTTACCAACTTTTTCAAAATTGCTCAAATATAATCGAAATTTGTTACTCGGGGGTTTTAGGGGTCGCTAATTATGAATCTGAAGCCAGATTCAAAAAATTCAATTGGCGGTTCCAATATGGCGGTCAAATTTTGTGAAACTCATTCAATTTAGTTGAAACTCGTTACTCGGAGGTTTTTGGGGTCGCTGATCACGAATCTGAAGTCAGATTCATAAAATTCTATATGGCGAATCCAAAATGGCGGCTAAATTTTTCAAAATTACTTAGATTTGCTTGACATTTGTTACTCCGGGTTTTTTAGGTGCTGATTACAAATATGAAGTCAGATCGAAAAATTCAAAATGGCGGATCCAAAATGGCAGAGTAATTTTCCAACATTACTAAGATTTGCATGAAATTTGTTACCCTGGGGTTTTCGGGGTCGCTGATTTTGAATATGAAGTCGCTTTTAGCCTTTTAATAATTAATGTTGCCCGATTATTACCACAAGGAGGTAGGCGATATGGAAAACAATTTTTTTTACTTTTTCAGTGACTTTTAATTTTTTTGTTTTTTCAATTTTTTAAATTACTTCTTTTAACTTTTTATTAAAAACTATTTATTTTTATTATGCGCTTTTTTGAAGCAATTGTCACAGTAATACAACTTGCATGTATTGCAGTATTTCTTTGTTCGGAAAAAGAAAGTACAACATTTTTGGCTATGAGCATCAGCAAAGATTATTTGAACAAAGTAAGAACTGAAAAAGTAAATTAAAATGATTCTCTATATCGTCTACCTCCTCGTGGTAAGAATCGGGCAACTTTAATTATTTAAAGGCTAAAGGCGACTTCATATACAAAATCAGCGACCCCGAAAACCTCAGTGTAACAAATTTCATGCAAATCTCAGTAATTTTGGAAAATTAAGCCGCCATTTTAAATTTTTTGAATCTGACTTCATATTTGTAATCAGCACCTAAAAAACCCCAGAGTAACAAATGTCAAGCAAATCTAAGTAATTTTGAAAAATTAAGCCGACATTTTGGATTCGCCATATAGAATTTTATGAATCTGACTTCAGATTCGTGATCAGCGACCCCAAAAACCTTCGAGTAACGAGTTTCAACTAAATTGAATGAGTTTCACAAAATTTGACCGCCATATTGGATCCGCCATTTTGAATTTTTTAAATCTGGCTTCAGATTCGTAATCAGCGACCCCTAAAACCCCCGAGTAACAAATTTCGATTATATTTGAGCAATTTTGAAAAAGTTGGTAACCTTACGTAAAATTAGGAAATTTTTTTGCCCTTCAAGCGCCATTTTAAATTCAAAATCGAAAAAAATAAAAATTAGAAATGGATATTTTTCAAGTACAATTATTGGGAACAAGTTTCCGATACTTTTTGTTCTATTTAAAAAATGTTATGGCGAAGAAAAAAATTCTTTTTTAAAAAATTGCAATAAAAAAACTGACATTTTCAAGTATTTTTTAAAAAAAGAAGGGTATAAATGATTGTTTAAAAATTTTGACCACGCCATTCGAAAGAGCGATCCCTAAAATAGTAAGAGATGGTCTTTTGAACAATTTTATGGCTTCTTTCTACTAATTGTAGGCGTTTGAAAATCATGTTGAAAAGCAGCACATCTCGTCGTTAAAGGGTTAATTATCATTTTCATCTATAACTGTGTAACTCTGAAAAATATTTTTTCATATTTTCGAAATGTATAGAATCAATGAAAATGATTTTTTTAATTTTTCAAAACTATTGACAGTATGTAAGAATAATTATTAAATAGGGGTGAGTTCCAAAGGTGGGTGATTAACATTATTATCTATACCTGTGTCACTTAGAAACATTTTTTGTAACTTAGATGCATTTAGAATCTATAGAATTTTTTTAATATTCACAAAAATCAATATTATCAAGGGGTGATTATTTGATTTTGAGGGTGGTGTTTAAGTAATTATTTATAATTATTTTTCATTTTTTAACAACCAGAGAATATTTAAAAATAATTTTAAAGCTGACAGGAGCTAAAAAATTTTTAATTTATCACTTAGATTAATTATCAATTTTTTAGGGTAATAATATACGTTAGGGATGGTTTTAAGGGGTGAAACATGTTTAAAAAATTTTTTTTTCATATTGAATTATAGAATAATCGAATTTACTAAACATTATACATTTATAATAACGGCAAAAAACTCGGCCATTAAAGGGTTAAGATTGACAATGAAAAGATCCAACAAAAACGATTGAACTCTTCTGATGTATTTGTTTTTGAAACTACTGTAGAATCGAAGGTAGAAGAAGAAAATGTTGATGCTACGACAGAAACAAACGAAGTGAAAGTTAATGATAATAACGAAAACGAGCAGCCCCCAAGTAATGTTAATAAGAAAACGAGCGAAAATACTGACAATAATATAAAGACTGTTGATTTAAAAATAGATCAAATTAATGATAACGAGTGCAAAACGATTACAAAAGAAGGTAATACGAGTGATCTCTGTGCTTTTACAGATTTTGATACTCAAATCACAAATAGAAAAATAGCGAATTTGGATGATCTACCGTCAGTAGATCTACTAGAGGATGACTTTGTTTTAAATAAGTTATATACCGAATCTATAAAGAAAAGTAAAGCTATGTTGTGGCATGTAAGAATGGGCCATGCTTCGGTTGACTATCTCCGTAAACTTCAGGATTTATGGAAAGATAATAAAGAATTACAAGGCGTAATTTTTTAGAAAAGCATACGAGAGTGTGAAATTTGTGCCCTCACAAAATTATCGAAATTACCGTTTCGAAATCAAAGGAGTAGAGCAACTAGGCCTCTACAAATTATACATTCAGATGTAATGGGGAAAATTGCACCTCTTATCCATCCATTTGGTTACCAATACATCTCAGTATTCATTGACGATTTTTTACGAATGGCCTTAGCGTACCCCATGAAGGCGAAGGATGCTACAAGTCATTGTTTAGAACTATTCATCAAATCCGCGCGAATCCTACTAGGCTCAAATGAAAAGATTTTTTATCTTAGAACAGACTAATGTACGGAGTACATGGGAGGTTATACCCAAGAAGTTTTAATTCGTGAAGGAATCGAAATCCAACCAGCTTGCCCAGATACTCCTCAGCATAATGGAACCTCCGAACGATTTAATCAAACATTGCAAAAGAAGATCAGGTCCATTATGTTTGATTCAAATCTCCCTCAAACTATGTGGGACCTTCCTTTAGGTGCAGCCGTTTACGTTTACAACCGAACTCCCCATCGCACGAATGAATTTAAATCACCACTCGAGATATTTGCACCAAACTTGCATTACGACGTGAACCAAATTAAACGTTTTGGATGTCTGGCTTATTGGTCTATTCAAAGAAAACCCGATACAAACGACTGTAATTTTTTAGGTTCGGAGGGAGAAGCGAAGAGAAAACGTGGGAGACCACGCAAGCAACAATCAGAAACGGAGGGAGAGGATGAAAATGATAAAATTAAACGACAAAAAGTAACATCGCAATCAGTGAAAGAGCCTTATAACACTCGCAGTCGTAAAATCGTTGACACAAGCTTTGTGAATTTTATAGATGTCCAATCTAGATAAGAAAAATTCGAATTTCCTTCTATAGAAGAAGAGTTTCAGAATACGTGAGATAAAGCAAGTGACCAAATCTTGCATTGCTTACATGCAAGCATAAACAACGATCCTCAAACATTCAAACAAGCTTCAGAGTCGAAATATAAAAACGAGTGGACTCATGCGATAAATGACGAGCTAGATTCCTTAAAGAGAAATAAAGTATGGTCTCTAGTAGATCGCCCCAAATTCAGCAAACATGGTAAGAAACCTAATATCATCGACTCAAAATGGGTTTTTAAACAAAAGGAAGACGGTAGCGGTGTTACAAGGTTGAAAGCGAGATTAGTCATACGAGGGTACAAAGATTCACATTTATATGACCTCAAGGAAACGTATGCGCTGGTTTCCAGACTATCTCTTGTTCGGTCTGTTTTGGCTATGATAAACTTTTATGACCTAGAAGTCTGTCAACTAGACGTCAAATCAGCTTTCCTCAATGGAATAATCGAAGACGAAGTCTACATTGAAATTCCCGAGGGAATGGAAGTGTCCAAAGAAGATAGACAAACAAAAGTGTGTAAGATTCAAAAAGCTCTTTATGGATTAAGAATTAGTCCTAAAGATGGAACGAGAGATTCACTGAGGTTGCAAATTCTATGGCACTGACGAGTGACCAATGGGATCCATGTCTTTTCACATGTAACTCAGGCAATACGAAGGTTATTTTGCTAATATATGTAGATGACATTTTATTAGCGAGTATTATTATTAAGAAATGAGGGTTGTGAATCTATGGCCGTTCAGGTCATACCACTAACGCTTGGATAATCCCTTTATGTTCCCTATAACAGCCCTTATATCCAAAGTCCTTTCCACAGCAGGATGACTTCGGCAGGTATCTGGTAGCAATAACGGTCTGCTCTAGAAAGAAGTAGCCCGTAATGTGTTCCCGCTCCTTCACAAGTGCGGGGCAGTGACACAACATGTGTACCGAGGTTTCGTGTTCCTCTACGCACCTACGGCACTTCGGGTCGTCTACAATCCCCATTTTGTGCCTATGATAGCGCAGATCACCATGGCCAGCTAATAGCCCTGTTATATAGCCCCTTTGCCTCTTTCCTATTTAATTTGCGGAATTCCGCTTTCCTCATAGAAAAATTTGCTTTTCCTCACCTTGGCTTGTCTACAGCCCTTAGTTGCGCGACACTCCCTTTGGTGTTCCGCAGCTATCCACTGTTTTATTCCCAGTGTCAGGCATTTATTGGAAACACCAATGGGCGGTTCGGGCCAAATAAGTTTTTTTCTAGCCCCTTCTTTGGCTAGCTCATCCACCCTATCGTTTCCTCCGAATCCACTGTGACCAGGAATCCATAGAAGGGTAACGCGGTTAGTTTCAGCTAGTTTGTTAAGTGCCTCATGACAGTCACCGACCAGCCTTGATGTTGATACGTATCGTTTCTAGGAGAAAATAGCTGCTTTGCTATCTGAAAGAATAAAAATATCTTTGTCGTGACAATTTTTCAAGGCTTCAACAGCACCATAAAGTATCGTCACAATTTCGGCTTATAACACAGTAGCAGTGGTCCCTAACTTAAAAGAGTGTCCCACTTGAGAGGTTACATGATAGATTCCTGCACCAACTCCATTCCCGCCTTTTGATCCATCTGTGTACCAGACTTCACAGTCAGCTGGAATATTTGTCAGTCCATTTATCCAATCTTCTCTACTAGGTATATTAATCTTATACTTTTTGTCAAAGAGGTACAAAGGGACAGTTCTGTCCCTAATCATACTTAGGAGGGGGCTTCTTACCAATTTCTTTGAGAGACGCCATCTACCCACCTCCCTGCAGCCCACACCTACAGGACCGCTCAACCTCAGGGCAGCCTTAAACGCCGCTGCTTTAATTGTAAGATGTAAGGGTTCTAGACCCAAGAGGGCACCAAGGGCAGCAGTAGGAGTTGTACGCACTGCCCCCGTTATTCCTCTTAGTGCAATCCCCCTTATCCTTTACAATTCTGCTTGTGATGTTTTTAATTCAACTCTACTCCACCAGACCACACAGGCATAGGTCAGCCTAGGGAGCAGAATTGCTTCATAGATCCACAATAGTGTATTCGGTTTAAGACCCCAGCTACTACCTATGGCCCTTCTACATTGCCACAGAGCAGCTGTAAGTTTCCTGCACTTCTCCTTCAGGTACTTTTTCCAAAGCAGTTTACTATCCAGGATTACTCCTAAATATTTTGCCTGCTCTGTATATTGGATCTCTTTTGTGGACAGCGTAAGTATGCACAAGGCTTTCCACTTATACCGTCTGGTAAAGATAACCGCTTCCGTTTTCCCCGGATTTACAGATAAACCCACCCTCTTACACCATTCGTCTACCTGGTTTAAAGCCTTTTGGGCCACTTCGAGTACAACGTCGAGATGGGGACCGCGGACGATTAACAAAATGTCATCCGCATACCCAATCGCATGGTATCCTGCTTCGGTCAGAGTTCTCAGTAGTTCATCCACCACCAAGGACCAGAGCAAGGGTGAAAGATCACCCCTTTGAGGGCATCCAGAGTTAACTGTCCCTTTCAGGACTGAGTCTCCTTTAGTTGATAAGAGGTTTCTGTTTTTTAACATGTGACAGGTCCAATCAACCACTCCTGTAGGAATATTAAAAGCTGTCATAGCTCTACTTATGGATTCCGGAGAGGCCTGACTAAAAGCTCGTTCTATGTCCATAAAAACACCTACAGCAAAACCCTGACTCTGCCGTTGCCCATCAATTAGGTCAACTGCTCTCGCCAGAGCTGTCTCCGTAGAGCATCCTGCTCTATACGCGTATTGATCCTTTTGTAGCGGGAACCGCTCCAAAATCTCACTGCGGATATATCTATCCACCAACCTTTCAACTAGTTTTAGAATAAAGGATGTAAGGCTAATGGGACGGAAATCCTTCGGTGAGGTATACCCGTTCTTGCCCGCTTTAGGTATGAATACGACTTTCGTACCCCTCCACGCTGTCGGGACATATCCCAGAGTCAGACTCGCTCTCGCAAGCCTTACCAATGGCCCAACAGTCTCGTCCATCGCTCTTTGCAAGAAGACAGGGTGGACGCCATCAGGACCGGGAGACTTGTAAGGACTAAAAGATTCCGCGGCCCATGTGATCCTCTCAGCATTCACGATCCTGTTAGCCAGCTGCCTTCGCGGCCGATAATCAGCTTGTGGAAGGTTTGTTAGCGACCCAGGGTCATGTCCGCCCTCCCCCGACCTTAAAAAGCCCGGAAAGTGTACCTGGACCAGATAAGCCAAGGTTTAATCGTCCGACTCACAGAAAGTCAGAATATTAGCGAGTAACGACAGTAAAAAACTTACAGATATAAAAACCAAGTTAATGAATTTTTTTGAAATGAGTGACCTAGGAAAACTTAAATTCTTCTTAGGCATGAACATCCAAAGAAATAGGCAAACGAGAGTGATGACAATTATTTAAGAAAGATTCACTGATAAAATCTTGGTTAAATTCGGCTTTAACAATGAATTTCCTCAAAACACACCAATGATCACACGGCAAGTAGCTAATCGTGAAAGACGACAACGTGAAGAAGAGAGTAAAATCATTGACGAGCAATCTTTAAATATTCTGTACAGAGAGGCAGTCGGTAGCCTTCTATTCCTAGCCAGTGCTACTCGGCCAGACATTGCCTTCACTGTGAACGTGCTAAGTAGACATCAAATAAACCCAACCGAGAACGAGAGGGACATGGTAAAAAGGGTTTTCAAACACTTAAAGGAACGAAGTCTTTGGGATTAAAATATCTCGGAAGACAAAATGGTTTGTTGGCCTACTCTGACGCTAGTTTTGCAGATTGTAAATCGTCAGTTTCTACTTGCAGTTTTATAATCAAACTTTTCAGGGACACAATAGCCTGGCGTGTTACTAAACAGAGTTATGTTGCTCTGTCTACTTGTGAAGCTGAGTATGTGGCCATGAGCCAAGCCTGTCAGGAGCTTATTGACATTAATAAGTCTCTAATACGTGTATACAACGACAGCTTACTTCCAGCTACCGTTTGATGCGACAACAAAGCAGCAACAATATGTGCTCAAACGAGTAGTGGAAATAGGTTACGACACATGACAGAAGTCCATATGGACTATGTTCAGGAATGTGTAAAATTTAATCGAGTAATTATTGAATGTGTCCCATCAAGAAAGCAAGTAGCTGACATAATGACTAAACCTCTAGTTTTTGAATCTCACACTGCCCTACGAGACAAAATTCTAAATTATGATGTTCTTTAAATAGTTGTTTTTATTAACAAAAGACGACTGTTTTCTGAACTAATCTTTAAAAAATAATTTATTTATTAATTTCTAATCTAAATTTTCTTTAATATTCTAGGAAACCAATAACTGGAATCTTTCTTGGATCTACCCAATCTCGAAGAGAATTAATTACTTATTTTATTATTAAATTCGCTTGTTAAGAATCATACTTTTGTGCAACTTATGTACCTCAAACAAAAATATGTAACAATAAGTTAACTAAAATGTTATGTAACGGAGTCAATCAAGGGAGGGAGTGTTGAGACTATTTAAATTTAGCGCCAAACTCTATTTATAATTGCTCAATTGACTCCAGATGTAGGAAGTTCCGCTCTCTTTAAGTTACTTATTACTGCGACTTTCACCCGGTCTTGCTTCTTTGTACTAATTAGAAAAGCTAACGAGTGTGTTCTCATGTTACAGAATAAAGTGTTCGATTTAATATAAAGTCAAACTTGTCTATTATTCAAAACACCTATAAAACAATAATAGAAACTCAGCATTCGTACTAAAAAAAATAATTTAAGTAAACTTCATTTTTAAATATTGTTAAAAATCTCAGCTTTTAATTGCAATAATTTATTTTCAATTAAAGCAGACTGATTTTTTGGGAAATTGAAAATTAAATATTAATTTTTAAAAATTAATATCAATTTTTGAAATATAAAAAAATTAAATTGACCATTGTATAAAGCATAATGTTTGGAAACGTAAATACAGGTTGATCAATCCTTGATTGATTACAACATTGAATTTTGATTTAACTGATATTTATTTCATGGACCAAGACTTACATTTATACACAGCGAAAACAGAACGAAAAGTGAATAATAAAATGAGCGGCGTTCCGGAAGACAGGAAAAAAGTAAGGCTGTTATTCGCAGTCGCACTATTATGTTTCAAAAACTCAAGTTCCGGTCACCCGTCAATATTTGAATATTATAATAAAATACATGAATCGTAAACAGACCGCCGACTTTGAATTTATTAAAAATTAAATACAAATTAAATTTGCGCTTTAGATTACTTTTAATATTTCCATTAAATCTAAAATAAACAAAATTACAGAACTTATTCCACTTGTTTCATTGTTGTAACGAGTGAAGGTAATCAAAAGACCAACGCTTCCAAAACGTTTCCACCAATAATTGCATCTGTTGCCAGCGATTTAAACAATTTTGATTCAAATTCACAAGAGCATGTTCAGGAATAGCAGTAAATGAGCTTCCAATGAGGAAATGTCCGGGAGTTAAAACTTCAAATCATCAACATGATGATTAATAGGCATTAATGGTCGTGAGTTCATGATAGCCGAAATCTGATAGACGGCCGTGACTAATTCCTCATAAGTTGGTGTATGACTTCCTAAATGTTTTACCAAACGAATCTTCATAACTTTTACTGCGGACTCCCACAATCCGCCAAAGTGTGGAGCCGCTAGTGGATTAAAATTCCAGTCAATGCGATCATTTGCAAGCATATTTTGAAAGTCTGATGATTTAATTGATTTTTGAAACGCGCGACGGAGTTCTTGATCGGCACCTTTAAAATTTGTACCGCAATCACTAAAAAGTCTTCGAGGTTTACCTCGGATGAATGAGAATCTTTTGAATGCGGCAATAAATGCATCTGAGGTATATACTGCGTAACGACTTCGAGATAAAGAGCTTTAACAGCACAGCAAACGAAAACAGCAATGTAACATGATTGTGAAGGATAACCTCGACCGCCGACCATGCGAACTTTCATAAGCCCAGCATAATCGATTCCACAATCGATAAAAGCTCTATCAGGTTCAACAACTCGATGCTTGGGTAAATTGACCATTAATTGATTGATTCTTTTTGCTCGATTACGTTTACAAATTAGGCAACGATGAATGATAGACTTAATTATTGATCGTGGATGAATAATCCAAATTGATTGTCTCATTATACTCAAGGTAAGTTGTAACCCAGAATGAAATGATTTTTTGTGGATTTCTTTCCCGATCAATTTGACAACATGATGAGACTCTAAAATAATCGGATGTTGTGATTCAAATGATAGTTCTGTTTTGCAAAATACCACCTACGCGAATAAGTCCGTTATTATTCAAAAATTGAAAATTGAAACCCTTGTAAAATTCGAAACCAAACAAATTGGGCTTCATTTAATTCTTGAGCAGAAATAATTTTGGAGATCAGATTAAGAGTTCTAAGCCACTTTACGAATCGACGTAAAATGACTGTGGTTCGCAAAAGTTTAGTCTAGGATGAGTATCTAGTAGATAAATCATGGATATAATCCTTCTGAGTATCACTTGTAACATGAACATGATTCTTACAGTCAACGTCAGTAAAAAGCTGATTCTGTGATAAGGTTTTTGGCGATTCCATTTGATCAGATCGCAACCATTTTGGACCACCATAATGTAGAATTTATTAAATTTTCCGGTTCAATTCCACGAGACGCAAGATCTGCAGGGTTTTCTGCTGATGGGACATGACGCCACATGCATTTGGGTAAAAGCCAATTAATTTCAGACATTCTGTTGGCTACGAATGTCTTCCAATTAGATGCATGTTTTTTTAGTCAAGACAGGACAATACTCGAGTCGGTCCAACAATGAATTGAATCATAACTTAATGAATTCGCATTCTGACATTGAGCAATCAATTGAGCAAGCAAGACAAATCCTTGCAGTTTGACTTTCACTTCGAAAAATAAGATGATGTGGAGAATATACCACTTGAGAATTTAGAGATTTTGAAATCGGAGCAATTCGCATGTCATTCAATTTTTCATACAGTTGTATGAAATCGCTATACAATTGTTTATGTTCTGAGTTTTTATTTAGTCTAATCTCTAATCGTTTTAGGGATCTTTCAGCTATGTGGCGTGTTGATCCTATATTAATATGGTTTTTCAGTGGTAAAAGGAAGTTGAACCTTATTTTGCCCTTCAGAGGTCCGGGTATGAGTCTTGCGAAAATGTTCTTCACATAATTCTTCATCGATGGAAAGAACCTTCTTTGATGGTAACTCCTCTATTTCCCAAAATTGTCGAAGAGAATCATCAAGAGTTTTAGTACTCATACAATGATGAATTTGGAGATGTGGGACATTGTTAAGTTGTGGTTCATTACATTTTCTCGATAACACCCAACCGAAAATTGAATTTAAAGCAATGGGCTCATTCGATTGTCCTTTTTTAATCCCGTCAAGAATAATTGCGCTGTATGTTTCACCGCCAATTAATAGATAAATCGAATCATTATTAAAAGGATCGTCGGCCAGTTTCAATCCTTTCAAATGTGACCATTCGTTGAAATTTATTCACTGGTCTGGTATGTAATTACTTACACTTGGTATGGTTAACGCATTAGTTTTAATCATCGAATTATCATTTAATTCTGGAGATATACCGATCTCCATAACTAAATTAGCTGTTCCTATCGAGACACCTGTGGTAACTGATATTGATACGGAAACCAACTCGGATTTTGAATTTATGAGCTTTGCTAAGTCATATGAAATAAAGGAGCACGTGAAATTACCCACACTCGAGCTGTGGCAAGCAATACTGATTTTGGTTTTACTGAATTAGAATTAGAGTAATGTGATTGAACTAACAAGGAATCGACGACTTGAAAACCTGAAGTTTTTTGCGTAGTATCAGTTTTAACCTCAACTTCAAAATGATTGTCGTTAGATGCTTCTCGGTGAAGCAAGGTATGGTGCCTCTTTTTACACTTGAAACAAAAAAATTTACTTTTACAATCATTTAATTTGTGTTGCGATTGAAGGCAATTTGTACAAAGTTTATTAATTTTAGCGAAATTGTACTTTTCAGCGACTGATTTTTTTTTAAATAAAACAATTGTAAAAAAAATGACTACCTTTGCTAACAACTCGTCGCTTGGGGGGAAAACTATGCCATTTCAAGCTAACATCGGAAAAGATGCCGTTTCACGCGATCCGTTAAAAAAGTGCCTTTTCGGGTAAGAGATGAAAAAAGTGCCTTTTCAGACGAATTATGAAAAAATGCTTTCTCAGTAACGCAATTTTTTTGTTTTTTTAAGGTGGCAATACAACGACGAGAAGTAGGTTATATTGTGTATTTGATTTGCTTGTTTATTTATTTTAAAAGCATTTTTATTTTCATAAATTGTAAAAAAAAAATTTGTGTGCAAAACAATTGCTACTGACAGAACAATAAATGTAACCCTAAATCTTCCTATTAATATTAAATTGCAATTAAATATCTGAGAATTTCAGTAAGTGTCTATTGTTATAAGAAACTTTAAACACGGATCCTATCACACGTATTAAGAAATATTTTTTAAGCAATTGCAATTATAAATTATACTGAATTGAAAATTTTATAAAAATCATAGAATAAGCTAATTTCAGAATGTACATTTTCGCATGGAATTTTGAATAAGCATTTTATTGCACGGAAAATCGAATAAGCATTGTCTTGCACCAAAAAGTGAATAAGAATCATCTTGCATTCGTTTTTTAATAAGCATTATATGAACGGGAGGCGTCGAATTCTTTTAATTTATTTAAATTTTATCGACGTATAAACATTTTTCATAATAATAATTTAATAATTAAATTAAACATAACGACGCCTCCCGTTCATATAATTCTTATTAAAATGACAGTGCAAGATAATTCCAAAACAAAAATACGTGCAAAACCATGCCTACTGAAGGTAGCGAACAATATGATTCTTATTCAATTGTCAATGCAAAATAATTCTTATTCAGATTTCAGTGCAAGATAATTCTTATTCAAAATTTCGTGCAAAATAATTCCTATTCGAGATTCCCTGTAATATTCTTTTCAATTACAGGTTACTTATCAACAATATAATTGTTGATCCACATTAGTTAAATAAAATGAAGGTTAAATTAATAGATATATTAAATAAATGAATCAAAATGTAAATAATAACTAAATTTTAATTTGCAATTATTTTTATTACATTTATTTTTATTAAAATTTAAATGTATTTAAGGTTAATTAGAGGAGGTAAAACCACTAAATTGCAAAACTAAATGTAATCTAAATAGAAATATTTATTTGTGGCTTTTATTTTTAATAACAATTATTTATATATTGTTATAATGGTATTACAAAATGTATTATTTAAAAAAATTAACAGACTACAAATTTTAAAAACTCATTTAAAGAAAAGTAACAAATGTACAATTTTTATTTTAAATTTTATTTTATACTTGATTTAAAAATAATCAGTAATTTTGATTAATAATACATAATTAATTAATTTATAATTAATTAATTTTTAATTAATAATACATACATATACATACATACATGCAATAGTCGAGGTAACTGTCCATATAATACATTCTGTCCGAACCTGAAGTTGAATTTTAATTGCGTTTGATCTTGTTAAATTTTGATTCGATAAAAATATTAATTTTTATGTTTTTACCAATAAAAATAAAATTGAATAAAGCTAAAATTGTTTAAAATTTTTATAGAATTAAAATTAATTGACTACAATATTAAAATAAAATAAAACTTGAATATTTTAATACTTGGGTAAATTGGAATTTATTTAATTTTATTAAGTTTCGATGGATTGAATTTGAGTTTAATTAGACTCAAAATCAATTAGATAAATTGAAAAATTTTAATTAAACGTTTAAATTTGAAATATCTACTTCTGAATGGATGGAGTTTTTTGCTAATTAATAATAATGATAATTTTAAATACACTAAAAAAAGCATTCAGTTAAAATAACCGAAATTCCGGTTAATTCCAGATGCCCATAATTTTGGTTAAAGTAACCAAAAAGTCATTTTAAATAGGGTGTATCCAAAATTCTAGTTATTTTATTAAACTTTAAAATATTTATTTACTTTATTTTCATTTTTTTATTGTAATAATAATTTGAATTAAAACAATAGCAACTTTCATTTACCTTTATTTATGCATTTTAAACATCTTAAACAAATTTGAAATTATAAAAACAATAACAGTGGTAATTATTACACAAAAATAGTAAAATGAGCTTTGCAAAATAATATTAATTCCCCTAAATCTTTTTTAATCTTCATCTTCGTCATTCGTGTTTACTTTCTGTTGAAACGAGTCATAATACTCATGATATTCTGATGGAATAATGTTTGTTCGGCATAAAGTTTTTAAGTCTTTCAATTTAGCGGAAGGAAGTCCCTGACGACTTGAATAAGCGCTTTTAAGAATATGCTTTTTAACATTTACGTTGTTTTTTTCAACTCTTGTAACGTGCGTTTCAAAATCCATTTCAAATGAAGTTCGGTATTCTAATTGGTTACACATCTTACTTGAGACTGACACTTGCTTAACTTTTGAAATTGGCAACGGAATTTTTTGCTTCTTCTTCTTTTGCATAGCAGTTATTGACCAGTTCATTAGTGATGACAAATTTTTGAAGTCAAATATCATGTCATAAGTAATATTTACGACTTGATATATCGGTTTTGACAATTTCGCTCCACTAATTATGGTGCCCCACTCATTCAAAGTGTAAATCTTACGGTTTTTTGCGTGTCTCTCAATAGCTGCATGTACAGAATCGCCCTCATTTTGTGTATGTCCAGTTTCTAAGAATGAATGTTTAATACTTTAGCCTTCATTTTATCCAGTTCCTTTATTTTCCTAGCCGTCTCTTTATTTTCGATATGAACTTTGTATTTATTAGCTAAAGATTCTTTTTCATTATCTGGTGCATTTTTAAATCCTTCGCAAGTGTTACAAAGATCTTTTTTCGGTTTAAAAAATCCAATGTTAAATTTCGTATTAAAAATGTCGTAATAGTAATGTTTCGTGGCCATTGGTTTTTTCTTCTCCGTCATCCAAGTAACGTACATCTCAAACATTTTGCTCAAAGTTAAACTTTCCTCCAAGTATTCGCGGTTCGAATCTTTTCTTACATAATGAGATTCAATTCTCGGAAACATATTTATATGCTCCATTACACTCGCAGTTATATCTTCATTAACTGCCCTTGGTCTTGATTTTGCTGTACCTCTTTTATCAATTAAGACTGGATCATTATTTTGGATTTTTTTCAAGGCCGTTTTCACAGTTTGCTTGCTTATGTTTAGAGTGTTTAAAAACATTGTCTCACAGACATTAATTTTTTTATCCCGGTCGTTAATCGTAAAAGTTTTGCGGTGCATTCTGCTATTTTCACTTAATTTTTCCTGTTTACAAGTTTCGGAGACATATCTAGAAATAAAATCATATTTTCTTGAATGGTCCGAAATACTCCAATAATCTTGAAAGAAAACACTCCTTGCTGCCTCAGAAATCCTATTCTCACATTTAAACTTGCAACCTGGACCACAAGTTCTCTGCATAGAGCGAGCTGCAACAATTTTATTTGAGGATAGTGATGAATATTCTTGTCCCGTGTTTACTGCGTTTTTTCTAACATTTCTTTTCCATTTTTCAAAGTTACACAATCTTTTTCTCGTTAATAAATTATCTGTTTCTTCGCTTTTTCTTTTCTCTTTATTATCCATAGGTATTGATTCTCTTAAATCTCTTCTTTTATCAAAATCAATAATATTTTCCTGGTTTTCAGACTCCTGAGATAATTCTATTTCTTCATCTGATGAAAGAAAAACTTCGTCACGTACGACAGATAGGTCGTTCGAAAAATCTATATTATTTTCCCTATTAGAATCAACGCATTTTTCAGAAATTATAATAGGAATATCATTTAAAAGGTCATTGTCATTGTTCGAACATAATAATTCGAATTCACCATTGTTCAAAAATGATTGATTCATATTTTTCGAAAGTACGCCTTTATTATCTTTTGTAGACAGGTTTTCAGGTGAGAGATTAGTATTGGTTACAGCGCATCCTGTTTCTGAATTAGTATCAAAGTTCGTCTCTCCGGATAAATCTAAATCGATAAATAATTACCTATGATTATTCTTTTTGTTGAAAAATAATTTCCAGAAAAATTTAATTTAGAGTAAAATTATGTAAAATTTCTAGAATTTAATTTACAGAATTTCATCGGATATAATTATCATTTTTCTAATCCATTTTTATTTTCCGAATTTGTTTTCAATTAAATATAAAGAAATCTAAATTTTTACTAAACAGAATTTGTAGGTTATTAAATTTTTGTTTTGAAAAATAACAATTTTATTTATTTAAATTCAATTAAAAACAATAAATTAAAATTATTTATCAACGTCTTGCTAAATAATTGAATCGACTTAAGCAAAGAAAATCCTTATAATTTATTGAAAAACATTTTTTAGTAAAGTTACATGTCGTCCAAGATTCTATAAAAACCAATATTTTGAAAGTCAAATTAATTTTTATTTCTAAACATGAATAGACTGTCTGTCTTTAAATTAATTTGATCATCAAGTTGTGTTTTTGTGACGCAATTTTCTACATCATAGTAATTGTTAGCATTAGAAATTATTAGCAAAATAGTGAATGAATATTTCTTTAGAATAATAATAATAAATTTAGGTTATCAAAATACTGACAAATTTTTAATTACTAATTTTTTTTATATCACAAACTCTTATTTTAAATAATTACCGTTTGAAGTGGATGCTCCAAAGACCGATTTAAATCAGAATCAGAAATCTGCATTAGAAATTGTAATAGTTAAGTTATACTCTATTTAATTATTTTTAATAATTAACAGTCATTTTTATTATATTCAATTTTATAAATTAAATTTATTTGAATGAAAAAATAGATTATAATATGAATTATATAATAGTAATTTTATTATATTAATAATAATATTATTATACTTGATTTAAACCTTATCTTAAAAAAATACAGAATATTTTAGTAAAATTTCACTTTAAATTTTATTTTAAATACTTACCACTTAAATTAAAATGATGAAAGATCCATAATAAACATTATCCACAATAAATCTTATTAATGAATTTGTATTTTTAAACTGATCTACTTTGAAAGAGAAAATGCAAAAAATTACGAATTATTATTTTTTGATCTGTTTTGATCTGTCATTTGAGAAATACTTTATCTTTCATTTGTTATTTAATTAATAACAAATAAAATTTTTAAGTAATCTTTTAAATTATTTTGAAAATTATTCACCCGTTTTTTCTTTAAATATTAATCTAACATACTTAAATTAATTTTATTATTAGAACTAATTTTTTGGAGGATGTTTGCATTTTTTTCCATTCTCATATCAGTATGAGAGTGCATTTTTAGTAATAATATTCCAAAAGTTTATTTCCTTTCCTTTTTTTGTTAAACAGTTAGAGAATCAAAAACATCCAGCAAATTTTTTTCATGTTGTCAAAACAACAAAAAAAACATTTAAATATTAGTTATATAAAAAATAAATAATTGCAAATTAAAATTAAGTTATTATTTACATTTTGATTCATTTATTTAATATATCTATTAATTTAACCTTCATTTTATTTAACTAATGTGGATCAACAATTATATTGTTGATAAGTAACCTGTAATTGAAAAGAATATTACAGGGAATCTCGAATAGGAATTATTTTGCACGAAATTTTGAATAAGAATTATCTTGCACTGAAATCTGAATAAGAATTATTTTGCATTGACAATTGAATAAGAATCATATTGTTCGCTACCTTCAGTGGGCATGGTTTTGCACGTATTTTTGTTTAGGAATTATCTTGCACTGTCATTTTAATAAGAATTATATGAAAGGGAGGCGTCGATAATAATAATAATTAATTAATATAATAATTATTATTATATATAATATAATTAATTTATATAATTTATTAATTAATTAATAATAATTAATTATAATTAAACATTTTTCACAATAATAATTTAATAATTAAATTATTATTATGAAAAATGTTTATACGTCGAGAAAATTTAAAGAAATTAGAAAGAATTATTTATTCTTTAAATTAACAGAAAATTTAATTATTAGTAACATTGCATTTGTAAATCTTATCTGCAATAGTGATTACCAAAGCGTAGAATAAATTTTTATTTTATGAAAGAATCCAGGGAATAATTTTTATTTGCAAAAATATAATTAGATAAATTTATTATTTATGAAACTTAAATAATACATGTATTTAGTGCGTTATGTATTCTTTTTTAATTAAAGTAAATTTACATTTTAAGATAAAAGAATTTTTTTATTAAAGACATTACATTTATTTAAAACAAATATTAATATTAATATTATGTTAATAGAAATAAATTTTCATTAATTTAGTCGTATTTTGATAAAAGATTTTAAATTTATTCTATTTAACTTTTGTCTGAACATTATACATAACATTTTTTTTACAATTTATGTAACTAAAAATGCTTTTAAAATAAATGAAAAAGCAAATCAAATAAACAATATAACCTACTTCTCGTCATTGTATTGCCAACCTAAAAAAAACAAAAAAAAATTGCGTAACTGAAAAGGCATTTTCTTCATAATTCGTCTGAAGAGGCACTTTCTTCATCTTTTGCCCGAAAAGGCACTTTTTTCACGGATCACAAGGTGGTCACAAGATGACATTATATTTATCACTCAAAGCAGTAACAAAATGTCATAACCAAGAAGTAACATTTAGTTGTCTCGGGTGTCCCAATTAAGTAACGTTCAGCAATGTTTTAATAACAGATAACCTCAAAAAATTTAAGTGCATGAGTTTGTTATTCGTTAAATAAATTACTGTTTTAGTAAAGAAATGAACTATATATAGAGTATGGTGGGGCATTACTATTCGCGGGGCGTAACTATTCTTTAGTCCTGGAGAAAAAACTATTCATCCGATTAAAGTTTTTTTTACAGTGTATACTTGTCATGTGAAATAAACATTGTATGCCAAATTTGAGCTTTTGGCGCCATCTATCATAGGAGTTAGGTACCCAAATGTGATTTTGACACACTAGCTTACTTGTTTTCACTCATTTAGTCTGCCATTATTAATAGTGATAAACGGTGGGAAAAAATTTCGGGTGTTTTCTAAAGTAAAATTTAGTGCTGAACACGAATATCATAATGGATTTTCGATATTCTATTGTTCAAAAATATTACAACTGTTTTTTCAAAAAATGGTCGGGTGGGGCGTAACTATTCTTTCACTGATGACAGCGAAAACTACAAAACAGTGTATGTTTTTTGTGTGTTTGTTTTTAGGTTTTTAGGCACACGTTACATGTTCAAGAATTGAGTTAAACTGGGCTTGCGTCAATTGTGTTTTAAGCGACGAAGAAATGAACATATAAGAATTTTTTTTAAACATTTTATGTTTTCTTATTTCTTGATATATTTTATACAATAATAAAGTTTATTACTGTTGGTAGTAGTTTTTAATATATTGTATAACTACAGATAAAAATTTGATATAATTTGGATAATAAAAACAATATTTATTGTATTTTTTTAGTATTATATCATTAATAGCTGAAAGAATAGTTACGCCCCCCGTTTTCTTCGACATCAAAAATTTTTTTTTTCGTAAAATCGCTGTAGTTCGGAACAGAATTGAGCTTCCGCAAAATAATACATGGCAAAATTGTAGCTAAGAAGTCAAGCTTTCAAACGGTTCTACTCATAATTTTTTTTTTAAATAAATTTTGTAGGCTCAAAAATCCAAACAAGAATAGTAATGCCCCACCCTACCCTAGTAAAATAATGTATTACATCTCATCTCAATTTAATATAACTTGAAATTAATATATAAAAAGTCATACGAAAGCAAGAGTATGGTATAATATGATTACCCTGAATTCACAATTACAATATTCAATTCAACATTTATTCGAGTTTCAAATATTTGCAGAGAGAATAAATTTTTGACACTTGAATATAAAATAGATAAAAATAAATAATAACTTTAACAAAATAAGTAATGATAACAAATCAATGTTGAAATGACAATTTTTATTTCCTTTACAATTAAAAAACAACAAAAATTTCTTAACCTTGCTTCAACATGCTTCGTAAAGGTATAATTTTATTTTATAATTATTAATTATAATTGTCATAATATTTCATTTTCATTAAGAAAATTTGAATTTGTATAACTTTTGGTCTGTAAAACCTTATCTAATGTATAAAAATTAGATTTGTACACATTTCCAAAATTCGACTCTTCATAAGAATTAATATGGGCTTGATTTGAATTTTGAGTCCATTTTAAACTTAATTTTACATTTAAGACTTAATATAAATATTTTTTATATGAAAACAAGTTATGAAATAATAATTTAAGCAATAGTTAAAATATAGGAAATATATTTAAAAAATTATTTCCATCATATTTTATCAGATACGGAGATTATTCGCAAAAACTTTTAAATGCGGTTGGGATATAAATAAGTATTTGCTATATGAATAAAAGAATTAATGAATTTAAATAATGTAAAACTGTATTATATATTATATTATTATAATTATATTTTTTCCTTTTTTCTAAATTGGTAAGATGTCAAGATATGTAACAACAAAAAGTTAAACTCAAGTGCACAAACTTTTACTGATTTTAAGATAACTAATTTTAGTTACTAGTATGTTACAAGTTTAACATACCAGTAACTGGGATACTGGTAACCTGTGATCAATGAGGAAATTGTCTAACAAGTAACTGTGTGCCTGAGAAACATTTTAATGTTATAGAGATAGAGAAGAAGAAGAGAAAATTATTTATTTCTGAAACACGGCTATAAGTTATTATTATAATTAGTTTAGTTTTATAAATTATTAACTAAGAACCTTACATTAAATTTATTTATCTATGAAACATATTATTTATAAAGACTGTCATTTGTGAAAATTTCCATACAGATTATTAATTTAGTATTAACGTAACTACACTGAGAAAAAATGTTATTGAATTTATGGCACGCATATTCACATTTGTTCAAAAGCAAATGTTATTAACTTGATGTGATATGTAGTTGATTTTATAGCAGTGCTTTTAAATCAAAAAATGACTTCTTTGATACAATAGCGATGCTATAAAATGAATTACATTTCACATTAAGTTAATAACATCTGCTTTTAAACGTATGTGAATATGTGTGCTATAGATTCAATAGCATTTTTTTCTCAGTGTATAACTAAAGTTTTACTTTTCATATTTTATCATAAAATTTTCAATGATTTAAAACATATACCATAATTAAATTTCAGTTTGACAATACTTTAAAAAATTTCAGTTATCCGTGATCAGTGGATAACAGTTAAAAATTGTTAACGTCGGACAGACACGTTGATATTATCATTTAAAATAATATAGTGAAGAGCCTGTTTAGGGAACTTATACTCTACGCGAAGCAAGTCGTGCGCGAGCGAGGTATTTCTTGCCATCTAGCAAGAAATTCGAAAACTAATAGAACTTTTTCTTATAATTCTCTAACTCCCTGGTAGATGGCGAGAAACACCTTTCTCGCGCACAACTTATCTCCCGTAGAGTACACGCCCACATAGCACAATAGTATGAGGTAAGGTTATGTTGAGTACTAATCGTATGGCTCGTAAGGTTACGCGATAAAGCTGTGGTAGATCTGAGGTGAACTAAAAATTTCCGCCATGGAGGTAAGGTTGCATGTAAAAGGTGTGGTAAGTATATATGATAAGGCCATGGTAACCTTATACGTAAAGGTTGAGGTAAGGCTACACTTAAAGGTTGAGGTAAGGTTACACGTAAAGGTTGAGGTAAGGTTACACGTTAAGGTTGAGGTAAGGTTACACGTTCAGGTTGAGGTAAGGTTACTCGTTAATGTTGAGGTAAGGTTACGAGTTAAGGTTGAGGTAATGTTATTATTAAGTTGTAAGGTTGAGGTAAGGTTGTGGTAAGTTTACAAAATATGAAAAATAATGAATAATCTAATTAAAAAATAAATATTAAAAAAAATAAGTTTGTTGCTCTTCTATATTTTGGAAACCTAACATGAAACAGAAATTTTTGAAAACAAATTTGGGGGCACTGGGATTCGAACCCGGGATCGACGCGCATAAACCTAACACCCTAACTAACTGAGCTAAGTGGGGAACTGAGGAAGAGAAAATTAGTTTTGCTTTTAAGGTGTACCAAGAATATAGCTAACTGCTTAAAAGCAAAATTAATTTTTTCTTCTTCAATTCCCCACTTAGCTCAGTTAGTTTGGGTGTTAGGTTTATGTGCGTCGATCCCGGGTTCCAATCCCAGTGCCCCCAAATTTGTTTTCAAAATTTTCTGTTTCATGTTAGGTTTCCAAAATACAGAAGAGCAACAAACTTAATTTTTTTAATATTTATTTTTTAATTAGATTATTCATTATTTTTCATATTCTGTAAACTTACCACAACCTTACCTCAACCTTACAACTTAATAATAACCTTACCTCAACCTTAACTCGTAACCTTACCTCAACCTTAACGTGTAACCTTACCTCAACCTTTACGTGTAACCTTACCTCAACCTGAACGTGTAACCTTACCTCAACCTTTACGTGTAAGGTTACCATGGCCTTTTCATATATACTTACCACACCTTTTACATGCAACCTTACCTCCATGGCGGAAATTTTTAGTTCACCTCAGGTTTACCACAGCTTTATCGCGTAACCTTACGAGTTATACGATTAGTACTCAACATAACCTTACCTCACACTATTGTGCTATGTGGGCGGAAAGAAGGTTTCACCTATAAACACGGTGTGTGACACATAGAAATAGGCTGCTAAGATTGCAGATTCTTTTTCAACGCCTTTTACCACTCTTTGACAGTGCATGCCTGAAATTTTTCGGTGCGCGCATCGAAATTTTCGGTGCGTGCAACGAAAAATCCCGTGCCAACCACTCCAATTCTTTGGGGAAATTAAAAATCATTTTCATTACAATAAAAATAAGTGTTATAATTTCATGTATAATATTAAATAAAAGTTGAATGTTAAATAATTTATTTAACAGTATATAATTAAATATTTGCTTTGAAGACAACCTTACTGCAAGCTTGCACTACAACCTTGCAAAATTTAGGACATATTAGTACTTGCTATGAATTTGTCACAAGCTTATGTGCTGATTGGGCCGTTTTTTAATAATTCAACCCCACATTTCAGGGGTTTGAATAAATTAAAAAAATTTTTTTTGATATTTTTTTTATTACTGACACCCAAACTTTCAATAAACACAAAAATTTTGAAATAAACACAACATGACCTTTTTTGTTACCCAGTAAAATAAATAATTTACTCAATGATAAAAATTATCTCTATTCTTCTATATCATTGAGACTATTGTTTCAGAAGACAATCATGAATATAATTGCAATTCATGTTATATATTTTTTTTCTCATATAATGAGGAGTATCTTCATCATATATATTATACATTTGCGAGTAATGAAGGAGAATGGATTAATTTTATGTACTTTCACGTGTATATATGATGTTAAATTAATTTCATCTGTATATTTATGATCGGGGGTCTCATTTCAGCTTGTAATAATACACATACTATATAGTGTGAATAAAAATTGCTAATTCAATTCTTCTTTTTATTTTATATTTCTATTTTTAATTGCGCTTTTCCGAATGTTCTCATCACTTTCTTTTTATATAAATTCAAACTACAGATAGAATTAAAAACAGTGCTATAGAAATATTATTTTCCTATCATCTAATTGTGATCTATATAAAAATTTGAAAAAATTGGGTGTATTAAATTTCTCTAGTTTCAAATCGAATTTAAAGTTTGCTCTATATACTATTTAAATTCAGTTTCATTTGGATTTTTTGTTTAACATAAACAGTTTTCTTCATATTCTTTGTTTACTATGCGTGGACGCATGTAAAATGCCTTCGTAGAAAATGATTAAAATCGCTGTTATTTTTTGTGGGAAAACGGTAATGAACTTTACGAACCATAGGAAAAGTATTTTTGCCTAAGAAGTTGAGTATCTTTAATTCATGCATTTAACTTTGAAAAGAAAGAAATATAACGTTTGTGACTTCTTGTTTCTCAAGTCATAATTTTTGTTTCATTTAAAATGAAGTAATTAACACGTGTTCTTTTTTTCTTTTATTACCAAAATTTTTTACACCTTTCTTTTATTAAAACACCGCCGATTTTAATAGAATAAAGAGCATGATAGTTATATAAAGTATAAATACTCGCCGATATTTAAGCGACTAATCGAAGACTCTCAGATATGAACAAATAATTATAGAGTTTTATAAATACTCCTCGATATTCGCAAAAATTCTCTAAAAAGTTGATGAATTATTGTAACACTTTGTCGTAAAGCAATAAACGCAGTGGAACACTGTTCATTCTACCGTTTGCAATGAGCACGAAAAAAATCTTCACCTGGAACAACTACAAACTTCACTATATTATCGAAATTTTTAGTTATTGTAGCGAATACTTTTGCTATCTTAGCGAAAGTTATCGCTGTTCCAGTTAAAAGTTTTTTTTCGTATGTGTTGATATTAGGGTAGTTCTACAAATGAAGGAAGAAAATGAAAAAAAGTTTTGGCACAACATTTTTTTTTTACTTTTGGTTTTAAGTAGTTGGTTAAATTCAAGTTAAAAGTATTATCAAAGTTACCTAAAAGTGGCTAGTCAAAAAAATACAAATGGTAAATTTTACAGATTAAGCACATGTGTATTTTGTCAGAAAATTCCAGGAAACTGAGAACCAGATAACTGAGGATTTGGTCATTTTTCATCTAAAAAATTGAAAAACAACGACGTTTAATACAAAATTTAGCATACTAGTCAACGGAGATTAAGGTTCAAATACACATAGAGCAACAAACGTATTATGACATAAAATATTTTTTTTTAATTATGCATGCCTATTGGGAAACTTACAACTGGCGGAGTGCTGCGCCAGCACTGTCAGCTACGCTGACAGACAGTATTGGCCGAACGCTGAATTGATTACGCTGGCAAATTACTTTTTGTCAGTGCTACCAGTACCAGTACCAGTGCTACGGTATAAATTGTTATTTATTTATTTATAGCAGTAAATTAATAATTATTAATAATTTAACAACAAAATGGTGAATAATATTGATAAGTAGTTATTATTCATAAAATATTCCTCTTCTTGATTTAATTGTATTGTATTTAAAAATTAAATAATAGGCAATTACAGTAAATGTGCGTGTTTTCATTTCTCAGTATCATTCAGACGTCTACAATTATTGAATGAAAGATTAGAAAAAAGTAGGAGTAGGGAAGACTGGCGGGTAATGGATCACTTTTTACTTTTTGTTGCTTAACTTCATCATTTTTGCTTTAATAAAAATTTCATCATGTGTAACACTTAGCCTAACATCTCAGCTTTCAATTAAAAAAAGTACGCCCTAATATCACTTATACTTTTTATTCTAGAACAATGTTTTTAGAAAAATGCAAAGGTGAGGGGTTATTATTGGTTATCATTTTATTAATATTTTAAATATAGTAGGTTTTTCTTAATAAAATATGAGAGCCAATACGCCCCTGCCAAAGTGATCCATTACGCCCTGAGGGTTTTTGTTTAAAATTTTGTTATTTGTTATCAATACCGCACTGAAAGAAAAATATGGAAGGTAAGGCATAATTTAGGTTATATTACCTATGTAGTATTATTGCTGGAATAGAAACAGCTCAACAGTTAGGGTATTTCAACCATACCATTAGAACTAGACGAAAATTTCTAAAGCGCACTAACCTCTTAACCAGATTTCACATTAGTTTCGTTCGCTCACAAAAGAGGTGCGTGTGATTCAGGGAGGAAGAGATGTGATTCTGACATATATTACAAATTATAGGTTAAGTACTCCTCATTTTTAAATTTCTCATTTAACCTAACTATTGAGGTAAAATCAACATTTGGTTTCTCAAAACTTGACAGAAATTCATAACAAAGACTTGAAAAATTTACTTTCGAGCGTCAATATCACTTTTTCTACCATATTTTTAAGAATAATAAATGAATAACCATGAAACTTGGTTCAAACTTACAGTATAGCAAGTACATTATTTTGATCAAAAACCGAAATTACTTTGATTTACCACTTTTGAATAAATTGAAGTGATCCATTACGCCCCGGTCTCCCCTACTTTAGAAATAGTTAATCCTTAACCAGTTTCTTTTTTTGTTTATAACTTTTAAAATACAAAAATTTAGAATTTTATATTCTCAATACCTTTTACAAAACTCTTCTTCTTAATTTTAAATCAATTTTTGTGTTTTTATTTATTTTAATTTTTTTGTAATTAAATTTTTAAGCAGCAAATATCACGCATTTTTGACGCAAAGTGAGGAAACTTCTCACCGTTCGACTGACCGCGTATATTTGATTTCATTTGTCATTAAATTATTAACTATATTAATTTGAATGTTCTTTCATTCACTTTTTCTGTCCCTCACGCTCTGAAGTTGTTTTTTGTTTATACTTTTGTTTTTTGTTAACTTTAGATAGAGAATAGAAATCATCAGAATTTTTTTTACTTCTTTTCCATTAAAAGACTAAAATTTTGTTAAATATTATGTTTTGTCAAATTGAAATTATTTTTGTTCTTTACTTCTAAAAAAATTATTAAACAACTGGGATTAAGAAATAGAAAATTTATTTATTTTCCATTATTTTCTTTTTGAATCACAATTTTTTAAAGAAAATTATCGTTTTGTTTTAGAAAAAGAAGAAAAATTTTAAGTAAATTACTATTTTCTAGAATTTAAAATTATTTTTTATGAAAATAATAATTGAATTCCTTAAAAAGCTTTTTTAATTTATATAAAAATAATTGAATTCCTTGTGAAATTTTAATTATTTTATGAATATAATTAAATGTTTGCGCAGAATTTCAATAAAATTTTTTATAATTGAATTCTTTTGAAAAATTTTAGTAGATATCATAAAAATCATTGAATTGAGGAAAATTTTTGAAAATAATTGAAATTTTTGCCGTGAATTTTTTTGAAAATTATTTAAAATAATTGAATTGATTCGAAGAATTTTTTCAAACTTTTTTAAAATAATTGAATTTTTGCAATGAATTTTATTAAAATTTTTGTTAAATAATTGAATTATTGCGAAAAAATTTATAAAACATTTGCAAATGATTGAATTCTTGCAAAGAATTTCATCACAAAATTTTATAATCATTGAATTTTTTCGGAAGAATTTTATTTTTTATGAAAACAAGTGATTTATTGTGAAAAAAAATTGCAAATCATTGAGTTCTTGCAAAGAATTTTATCAAAAAATTTGATACTAATTGAATTTCTTTGAAGAATTTTATTGTTTATGAAAATAATTGAATTTGGGAAGAATTTTATTAAAATTCTACATAATTTTTATTAAATTCGTTTGAAGAATTTCTTTAAGTTTCTTTAAAATAATGGACTTTCTTTAATCATTTTAATTACAAGTTTTCAAAGTAATTAAATTGTATATGAATAGTTTCTTTCAAGTTTTTATAATAATCCTCTTTCTTAATAATTGAAATTAAGCATTTAATTATAGAATTTTATTATTAAATCGAATTGTTATAAAATATTTCATTAAAATCTTTGAAAATTAATTTTAATAATATTTACATTTTTCGAGAAATCCCATTAACATTGTACCAAAAATAATTGAAATTTTGTGATGATTTTTATTGTTTATAAAAATAATTGAATTCCCGCTTAAAAAAATGTTATTCTTCATTAAAATAATTGAATTATTCAGAAGAAATTTATAAAAAAATTTGTAAATAGTAGAATTCCTCTGAAATTTTTATTATTTAATTCATTCATTCAAAATTGTCATTTTCTAAAATTTCAAATTAAAATTTTTTTTAAATAATTGAATTCGTTTTGGCAAATATTTTATTAAAATCGTAGATATTAAAAATTATTAAAATTAGAAAAATTTCTGAAAATAATTCAACTTTGGAGAAGAATTTTGTCATTTATAAAGATAATTGGGAATGTTTGCAATTATTTTTAAATACTACAAAATTGAATTTTTTTAGTATTTTCAACAAGAATTTGAATTAGAAAATTTTCAAATTTTACTATTTTTAAAATTGCTAATTTTATTTAAAAAGTTAGTAAGAAGTTAGCCGCACGCTTTAGCGCGCGATTTGTTGCTAGTTTTTATTTAAATAATTAACAAAAATGAAAGTTAATTTTACTTGCAATAGGTTGTTTGGAAATTATAATGAACATTCTAAAAAAACTTTGTCATTTTATAACGATTTTGGATTAATTTACGATGGATAAGAAGTTTCCTCACCTGCGACGGATCGCGTTACAAAAAAATATGCGACGGATGGAGGGTTAATAGAAAAACAGCTAATTTTTCTTGCTGGGTTTAGATGGTGACGGTCGCGATTAGTTGAAATGCCATGATGGCGGTCGCTATTGGTTGAAAATATGATGGTGACTGTCGCGATCGGTTGAAATACAATAATGACGGTCGTTATTGCCTGAAAAAGGTATTATGACTGTCGATATTGGTCAGGAATCGTAGCAATGACGCTCTCTATTGATTTATTTTTTGTGTTCACAGGAGCTTTAAGAGTATTACAGTATATTACAGAATATTAAAGAAAATTGCAAAAAATAAAAGTGAAAAATAAAAAAACGTGTTATTATAAATTAAATTAAATATACTTAAATACTCTTAATTATTATAATTAACATAATATTAAAAAATGCCTAAAAAATTAGAAGTCAAAAAAATTTTGTGATTAAAAATAAGGATAAGAAATATCTAGGTAAGTTTTTAAAAACTGTATAAAATATAGGGGAAAGTGGGGCAAACCGGGCCCCCTAACGGTTTTTTGACTCTTGTGACTAAACGAATCAACCAATTTTATTTGTTGAGGGCTTGTTTGAAAGATCATTTAATTGCGCAACTTTTCCCCAGAGACACCTATACCTTATCTTTTATTGCTTAGTTGCTGTGTTAACTTTAAAAAATTTTGCAAACGGTCCGGTTTGCCCCACCCCCTGGGGTAAACCGGACCCCCCATGGGGCAAACCGGACCGTTTGGTTTTTTATTTATAATATTGCATTTACATCATCTACAATAATAAAAAACATAAAGAATCATGTAAACACTGGTTGTAGTAATGAAAATAATAATTCGGAATTGAATTTTAATTAAATAAATATTTTTTTTAATAAATGAATTAAAATGTTTGTCATTATCAGAGAAACAATATTAAAGGGTCCAATTCTCATTGGAAGACAATTGTTATTCGTTGTAAGTAAATATTTTAATGAAAGAAACATTTTATTTAAAAATAAATTTTATAAAACTTTAATTCAACGGAAACGGTATGGTTTGCCCCACAGTCTCATTTTAAGAATAAATTCTTGTCAAAAAGAAACGCTTTGCAAATTCATGAAAGTTTTTGGTGGTAAATATTCCTAAGGTGTGTACCTTCAAAACCCAAGACCTAATATTTGGAAATATTACACGATTTCCTCAGAATTTCCTTAAGAAGAAATTCGTAAAAGTGTAGAAAAAAAGTAAAAAAAAAACTTTTGCTCCCAGCGTTGTACAAACAAAAGTAAAAAATGGCAAATTGAAAAAAATAAGGTATACTACACAGGGTTGTTTTAAATTTCTAAATAGCACTTTTGACAATTTCGCCATTTCGGAAATATTGAGGGGGGTCCGGTTTACCCAACGGTCCGGTTTGCCCCACTCTCCCCTACTGATACATATTTTAAAGTTCTGAGCAATGTACAAACAACCTTTGAATTTTTTTATAGGCTTGAAAATTTGATCCAAAGGAAGGTATAGATAAAATAACAACAATTATGTCAGTATTTTATTTAACAAAAAACGAAGTTTCGATGGCATAGGTTCGTCATCCTCTTCAGGTTCACTAAATTATAAATAAGTTACATAGTAACATGTTAAAAGTATAAGTATTTGGTTAGTATCGTTATTCTAATCTGAACGACAAGACATAGTCTTTAATTGAACCCACGAATAAAAAATAACTTCTATTAAGAGGGAGGAGTTTAAAATATAATTTAATTGGTCTTAAACATCTATTTTATCTTTTGGGGGTTGGGACTAAATTTTAAATTTTGTAAATATGTATTTAATATTTTTTCCATGTTGTTCTATTGAAACCACAAATAGAAAATAAGTTTCTTTAAGGGGACGTTTCCAGTTCAAAATGTCAAAAAATCGATTATTTTTTGTTTTTAATTTCGGATTTCTTATAGTATCATGAATACTCTCCTAAAATATTATTGCAAAATTCGAAGTAAAACAAAAGTTATACCTTTTTATTCTTCGCCATGCCAAAGCTGTTTTTGTATGCGGATAAGCAATCGAATGGTTAAATGTTTTCTCATTTGCATTTTTTAAAACTGAGTGTCTATTTGGCCCGTAAGCGGGTCAATAATAAGTTACTTTTACCCGTGTGGAAAAATTTTATGGAAGTCTCGTGTCTACAAAGAGACTAGACAGTTATAGTGTAGCCCGTCTAATACAGCCTGTCTTGCCATCGGCTAGAGAGCAGCTTAATAGACCTCGTTGAGTCCGTCTATCTAGACGGTCTTTTCAAACTCAGAGCAGTGACATGCAAGACGCAATAAGTTATGACAGTTTACAGTCGGCGTGCGTAACATTCAGTTGCTATTGCACATGGTCGAATTTTAACAAAATTTTATAAATTATATTATATAAATTAAATTAAAGTTAGAATACATAATTATTTTTAAAACTTCACAATTCAATTATGTTGTAAATTTCTTTGTTTTTAAATAGTGGAGGTAAGTATCGTATTGTAATTACAAAACATAACCTAGAAAAAAAACAGCTGCTCGACAAGACCGTCTGTCCTTGGTCTAAAAAGACGTTAGGCGGTCTCTTAAGCGCTTGGTCAGCGCCCTAAAATTTTTTCACACGGGTCTATTAATGCTAATTAAATATATTGTTTTTATACATCAATCGATTCATCTTGATGAAATGAAGATTTTTAGTTTGTTTTTAAGTCAAGAGTAACATTTTAGTATAAGGCAACATGATTTTTAAGAAGGAAGTAAATTTCTAATAAAAGTGCGAATTTTTGGTTTTAATTATTTTTAATTCTATAAATTCAAATACAATATATACTTTATATATACCAATCGATCCGTTTTAATACAACGGATATGATTATTGAAAAAATGAGTAAAATTTTATTGTACTGGAATATAATTTTGATGAAAGAACTAAATTTTTGATAAAAAAGGTAATTTTTCTGCTTTAATTGTCATTAACTCTATAAACTCTCATATAATTTATACTTTATATATACCAATCGATTCGTCTTGATGCAAAGAATAAGATTGTATTATATAATAACTTCAATATTCAATTAAAAATTTTTTTTTTTAAAAAGTAAAAAAAAAATTTTTATAGATTTTTTAATGTCTATCAATCTATTTCGAGATATTTGTATGATAAATATGCCTAGCAATTTTCAGCCAAATTCGTTGAAAACCCTTCGAGTTATAGTGTTTACAAAAAACGGGATCCACACACTCACACATACACTTACATACATCCGGACAATTGTTGAGGGTCTTAAATAACAGAGTCCTATACTACCGTCCTTTTTAAAAAAGGCACTATCTACATTTTTTATGAAAAATGAGTTTTTTATATGGCTGGATTCGTTACAAAATTCAAAAATTATCTGTGCAAGCGAAAATTATAAATTTTAATTAGTTTAAATGTAAATTCGATTTTAATTGTAAAAATTAGCTAATTATCCATTTTTGTTGTAGATAGTGATGCTTTTAAAAGGAAAACATCTCCATCTGATTGTAAAATACTGATTTTTTAGCCGCCAAAAATGTGCACTATGTACATAGGCCGCCGCCATATGTATTTCCTTCAATTTTTAATTTAAAATTTTGCACTATCTACTGTTTTGCATATTATTATTTAAAATTATAAATTTATTTTTGCACCAATGAAAAGAGCGGGTTCGAGTTAGTTAAGAACAATAGATTGATTTGCAAAATTTTATTTTTGTTAAGAGATATAAATGCAAACGCGTTTAGTTAAATATCTCGGTTCGAGTTAAAATGTAGATAGTGCCTTTTTTAAAAAGGATGGCAGCATTGTCCAATATTTTTGCATTTTCCAGTCAAAATCATAATTAAAATTTAAGCAATGTCGATAGACTACGAGTTTGTAATGATCATTTTGTCTCGCCAATATAAGTTGCTGGGCAGTCTTTGCAATCAAACTTATATACAACATTCGTTTTGTCCCATTTTTTGGTTTTATCTTTTCCCAATTTTATGATGGAACTAGAGTTTTTATTTATGATGGGAACAGAAATACAATTAAAATCTTTAAGAACCTTTGACAACTTGAAGAAATATTTTTCATTGAAGGGCAAAGACACCTTGGGGATTTGACTATTCATATTGATTCATTCATTCATTAATTTTATTCAATTTCGTAGGTGCGGGCAAGATTGGGTAGGGGAGAGTGGGGCAACACGGGATACACAAATAAAGCAAAAGAAAAGAGAAATAAGAGAAGTTAAGAAAACAACTTACATCAAGACGGAATAAAATAAGAGTGACCAAAAGAGAAAAATGCTTGTAAGGTTAAATCTTCAACAATTAGCGATGGTAAAGTTGAAAATACTTTATATACTGTACTTGGTGTACTGTAAGTTTGTACCAAATTTCATTGTTATTCATTTATTATTGTTAAAAACATGGTAAAAAGTAATTTTGACGCTCGAAAGTAAATTTTTGAAATCTTTGTTTTTTTGTTATATTTTTTTAAAATTACTTGTAAAAAACTTTAATTTTTTAGGTTTTGAGCTTTAAACATTTGTTCTTAAAGAACAATGAAAATTTTTGTTTAATACTTACGGTATTGATAACAAATAACAACATTTTCAACAAAAACCTCCGGGGCGTAATGGATCACATTAGCAGGAGCCTATTGGCTTGCATATTTTATTAAGAAAAACCAATTACATTTAAAATATGAATAAAATGATAATTAATTTTAACCCCTTATAAAAAAAATAACTAGAGAATAGATTTTTTTAAGTAAATGCATATTGCATTTCGCTACAACTTTTTAAAATTTGAAAATTGCAAGAAAATGTTCAAAGTTTAAATTAAATATGTTCCATTTTCAATATTCTTTGTTATAAATGTACAATAGAATCCAAAATTGTTAATTTTAAATAATATTTCTTGATTAAAATTATAATTTAATTGCTGGTTCAATACGTCCCGGGTAGTGATCCATTACGCCTTGACCCGAGGCTAAATTACTCACCGTGCATTTCTCCAAAAACATTGTTCTAGAAAAAAAGTATAATTGATATTAGGGCATACATTTTTAATTGAAAGCTGATATGTTAGGCTAAGTTTTCTACGTGATGAAATCCTTTCCTAAAAACGAGATGAGTAACATCGACTAACTTCAAGTGTAGAACTTTTTCTTGATTGGCTGTTTTTCAAAATCCTTTATTTTGATTGGATAATCGTGACGACATTTTACATACTGGAGTCAAAGCAGATAACTTCAAGTGTAAAACTTTTTCCTTATTGGCTGAAATTAGAATGAAATTTAAAATGAGTGATCCCCATAGGCTGAATTTTGTAATGATGGTGTCCTAACACTTTTTAAATTTTCGTTTTTTAACAAAATTAAAAAATTATAATTAATAAAAAAATTCAAGTAATGAAACGTCAAAAAAGCTGCTTATTAAAAAAAGTTTTGACAAAAAAATGAAGAGAACAATACATATAATTCTTAACCCTCATTCATTCCAAACAAAGGACATTATTATTACAGTGTCAAAATCAAATATAACTTTAAAAAAATACTCTGCAACTGCTACTACATCTTTAGCAACAGATAATGTAACTGTTACAGCTTTATCAAATACTAATATCTCTGGTCATCAAAATAATGCAGCTTATCAAAGAACTCATCGGCAAAAAAGCGGACCTCAAAAATCAGGAGGAATCAAAATTCCTCTGGCAGTATTTCAGTATCATATCGCTTGCTGGGTGTAAAAACATGATACCTCGAATTTGACTTGAAAAACATGACATATCGTCGTTTGAGTTGAAGAACATGACACTTCGAAAACGAAAATTTTTTATTCAAATTTCGGTTGGTACCACTGATCGCGAATCTTAAAATGTCTCAAATCAACATAAACTGTATACAGATTGTTGACAGTTATGTCAAAATAGGAATGTTACGAAATTTTGTAATTAAAGTATTTAGCAAAATATTTTTTTGCAATACAAAATTAGTAGGAATATTAATGCTAAACAGAATTTTGATAGGTAAATTCATTTCCCTCCAATAAAACTAAGAAAATGACCAACCATTTCCTGCTTATAAAGTAGTCATTACCCCTTAAGTTAAAAGAAATCTTTTATTCGTTATGTTATAACATTATGAAATTTAACTATTGTTAAATACGAAAATTGATTAACAATAAGATTGATAATCTTATTATAAAAATGATAGAATAACTTTAAACTTTCTTTTCTTCTCATAAAAACATTATAATAAATAACATTTGCTTTTAAAAACTGATTTCATTTTTATGTTATATTAACATAATCAATTAAAATGACAAAATATACAGTTGAATTAACTTTTATTAAGATTATGAATCCAAATTAAATATATTTATTTTGATTTGATTCTATATATAAAAAATGTAAAATAACATTTAGTTCTTCTGCATTACTGAGGTGAAAAAAATTAAGTTAGAAATATGAAAATATCAAAGCAAGAATGACGAAGTTAAGCAACAAAAATTAAAAAGTGATCCATTACGTCCCGGTCTCCTCTACTCCATCTTGCCCGCCGGTGGGTCAAGATGGGGAGATTTGCAATTTTTTCCATATTAATTATTTTATGCTTTTTAAGAAACAGATAGCCTTTGTTCGCCTTTATTACGTACACTGTAAAAAATTTAGGGAGTTAACGGACTCTGGAGTTAAATTTTTCGAGTTAAAAATCAACTCCAAAAGAGAGCTAATTTCTAACTCACTTCATTCAACACCTGCGCGAGTTATTTTTTCCATGGGGAGTTAGCATTTGGTTGTTAAATTTTAACTCCCCTGGCATTAACTCCCCAATGAGTTCGACTTTTATAGAATCCCCTGGAGAGTTAAAATTTAACTCCCTTTTTTAACAGTGTAGGACTGATTTTTTTTAAGACGGCTTTTGTTTAATTTCAAATCTTATTTTTTTGCAGGATTTAAAGAGCGCATCTGAGTGCAGATCGAGTTATTGCCCGCGGGAGCTCAATTTCGAATTATTATCGCATGGACTTTCTCATTCTTTTTTCCATGGAATCTGTATACGAAAGTTACAATAGATGGTGTGAAAATCGAATGGCCTTTTAGCAACTGGGGTACATTCATGTAACTCTCATTCTCACTTTTCACTCTTACTTTCACTCAAAAAATTCTCACTATCACTAAAAAAAATTCTCACTCTCATTTTCACGCAAAAAAATTCTCACTTTCACTTAAAAAATTCTCACATTCACTCAAAAATTCTCACTTTTCACTCTCACTTTCACTTATAAAATTCTCACTCTCACTTTCACTTAAAAATTCTCACTTTCACTTGAAAAATTCTCACTTTTCAATAAAAAGTGGAAATTTTTTGAGTGAAAGTGAGGGTGTGAAGTGAGAATTTTTAAGTGAAAGTGAGAGTGAAAGTGACAGTAAAAGAAAGAATTTTTTAGTTAAAGTTAACTGTAAGAATTTTTTAAGTGAAAGTAAGAGTGAAAAGTGAGAATTTTTGAGTGAAAGTGAAATGTAAGTATCTTTTAAGTGAAAGTGAGAATTTTTCATGCGAAAGTGAGAGTAAAAGTGAAAGTAAGAATTTTTTGAGTGAAAGTGAGAATGAGAGTTACATGAACGCGAGGGGAAATTCACTTAAGAAATCACGATTTCCTTGTTTTCGAAGTCAGAAAATATTCAAGAAATTTTAGCAGTCTATAGAAATCATTGGTATTCTCAATCGAAATCGTAGGGAGTCACAGGAGAAATTGTAGAGAGTCTCAACCGAAGTCTATACTCACAGAGTGGTAGGCTCGTCAGCCGAAAACTGCCGTATGAGCCCGAGTGTCCCCGAAGTGTTTATTGACAAATGATCTCGTGTTTTCATTAAAGGTTATGTTTTATGTTTACAATGAAATATTAATCAATCGTAAGCAGCAAAAAAATTAAAAATATTTTTATAATTTTTATTAAAGAAAGAACGTTACATTATATTTAAATCCATTACTTTTCTCGATAAACATAAATAAATAAATAATCAGTACTTTTACAACCTCTTATTATCACAATTTTAGATAGACTGTTTAGAAAATGTATAAAAACAATTTCCTTTGTAAAAATATAGCACCTTTCATTTTGAGAAATCACATTTTTAAAAAATTTTCAATATTGGAAAAAATTCATTTGGGTGATTCTCCATGAAACCGACAATTTGGTTATTGTTATTTTTATTATTTTTTTCCATAAAAATAAAAATCATAATGTAAATTTTAAGTATGATAGTCAAGAATGAAATATCTGTTCCGGGCCGGACAAATTGTTTGTAATTTTTGTATTTTTTAAACAAAGTAACTGTTCACGCATCCATGTAGCATAATTAGTTGCCATAGTTTTGTTATGTTAACAAAATTGATAGTTGAACTGATAGAAATTGTTTTTTTGTTTCGTTCAGGATTTAAAAATCTACATCAGGAAATTTATGCAGTAATTTATAGAAATTTATGGTAATTTATACAGTCATTTATAAAAATTGTGAGGTAATTCATAATATTATTACAAAAAAAAATTCAAGATTAGAAAGACTAATGCAAGAAATTTATAGTAATTTATCAATTTTAGAGGTACCTAAATAAATTTTTTTGAGTAAATAAAAGAAAATTTTAAAAACTATTTTTTAAAATTTTTGGAAATTTATGGAAATATATGTTTTAATTTTATAAATTATTTTAAATCATTTATCGTAATTTATTAACGTAATTTAAATGAAAATAAATTCTTGGCAACTTTCAGAAATTTGTACGTTAATTTATTAAAATTTATAAACTAATTAATGTCACAACTTACTAAAATTATAGTTTAAACAAGGTAACTTTTATTTGTTTAATTTTATTTGGAAACAATTAAAAAATTGTTGTAATTATACACTTGTTTAAACCACAAGTTCAATGACAGACAACAAAGGCTTCACCATGACGCTGAGGCTTCACCATGACGCAAAATAAATACTGTTTTTTAAAATAAATTATTAGCAATTTTCAATCGGTTTCATATTCCTTTCTTTTATATTCACTGAAATAATACGACTATACATTATTTGCTAAAAAAGTAATTTTTTTTTATTTATTATAAAATACGTGAAGGCTTCAACATGACGATTCTGTGATTCCCTGTACAAAGTTGACGCTTAAAACGTAAAAAAAAATTGAAAAAAAGTATAACATTTTTTTCTTTCGTAGTGAAACACTATTGAAGGAACTAAATTGTTGCTTGTACTAAAGAATACCGAAATTCTGATTTTATTTTTATGAAATATTTCAATTTTTTAAAAAGGCTTCACCATGACGCACAAAACTGGTGACAAGAAATAATATCAGAAAAAAACATTAAAAATAATTTTTTTACAACCAATTTAATTTTTTCAATTTTACACACTTAGACATTAAAAAAATGTTATCAATAATTTTTTTTATTTGAGAATTTGACTAAAAATGTTTATTTTTGTTTTGTAACTGACCCTTGCGACAGGCTTCACCATTACGATTTGGCTCTTAAATTTGCATTAAAAAAAACATTTAATCTTAGAAATTAAAGTGGCTATAGGTTTTTGTTTGTAATCATCAGAGTTACTTTTTTAAGTTGGATTCATTACCATATGTGCAACCTGTTTCTTAAAAAACACTAGGGACATGAAATTGTCGGTTTCGTGGAGAATCACCCATTTATATTAATCTTTTTTTAATTTTAATTTCAAATTTATTTAAAAGAGCAGCAAATGGTTCATTTTTATTTTGTAGCAAATAATTTTTATTAATTCAATTCTTAACGTTTATTCTAATGACAATTAATATTCAATAAGTTATGAAAAATTAAAATCACCAAACATTGTTTATTTAAATGTGAATTTTTTTGTGATTTCCAAAAACCGATTTTTACCTAGCTCATGCTCATCCGAAGCTACATTTCTATATATTGCGCGCGAGTATGTAAGCAGTCACCGGCAGTCCCTAGAAATTGCAGGTAGTCGCGTAGAAATCTCAATAAGTTTTAAAAATTAATATGAGAATCTTACAACGACTGCTACTAGCGATTTCTGACTTCTCTAGTGAATTTCCCCTCGCATGAACGCACCCCTGATGTATTTTGTACATGTACCCATGTGATATTTGCATGGATTATATAATATTTTTCTTGTAATCTATATGTGAGAATATGTATATGAATTTCAGCTCAATAGGTCCCGTATAGAAATTTACACACTAGGGCCGACGAGTAAATGAATATTTCTGACCAGCGCCACATCGCTGCCGTGCGTTTCATTTCCTAAAGTTTTTTATACAATGGGTGCGTTCGTATGTAGCCGCGGACGTGCCACGATCCACGTCCACGTCGATCGTGCTCATCCCTGTAAAAAACGAAGAATTGGGTAGTCCGGGATTTCGAATTGGGAATTTCTGAATTCAGAAATGTATGGTTCCGCGATCAACCCAATTCGACAAATATTTTAAAGATGAAAAAAAAAGTTTTACACTTCACTGGACTTTGATTTTTGAACAGTAGTTAATTGAGACGGTGCACGTTATTCACGTAGGTGAATACATTTCTTTTAGCAATAATGTTAATTTTCAATAAAGTAGAGAGAATTAAAAATTTGATGTGACCTTTGTTTACAATAGAAAAAGTTTTCTACTTTTAGGATTATTAAAACAGCTTACTTACCGACAGCTGAGAAGTATTATGATAACAAATCAAATGATGATTTCTATATGAAAGTATCTTTTACGTCGGTAATTGAATATTAATAAATTAATTTTTAAGTTTTGTTTTTTAAATGTATTTAAAAGTAAATTATAGATTCTTGGGCATTTTTTTCGGAAGATTCCCAGCAACATTTTCGGGAGTAATTTTGTGAATTTTTGTAAAAATTCACTTAAGAATGCCAAAAATTGTATAAATATATTATATTTACATAACTTTCATATTTATGTAATAAAATAATATCTTGTAACGTTTCAACAAGTTTAAGAAATAAATTTACATTTAAATTTAAAGGGTAGAAAAATTTTTTTTGTACACGAAAAAACGTGTTACCTGAAACAGCGAAAGTATTAATTAAAATAACTAAAAATTTAGCTTATTTAATAGAGTTATAATTGTGCCATAAAAGCTGTTTTTGTTTAGGTAAACATTTTTTTTATATCCTTTTTGATAATACTTTTAGACACAATAAGGAAGATATAATATGTGTTTCCAAACAACAACAACATGTATTTGTAACTAGAGTATTATATCTGTATATGGGTGATTCTCCACGAAAACGACAATTTCATGTCCCTAGTGTTTTATAAGAAACAGGTTGCACATATGGTAATGAATCCAACTTAAAAAAGTAACTCTGATGATTACAAACAAAAACCTATAGCCACTTTAATTTCTAAGATTAAATATTTCTTTTAAATGCAAATTTAAGAGCCAAATCGTCATGGTGAATGACGAGGGTCATTCCCAAGGGTCAGTTACAAAACAAAAATAATTATTTTTAGTCAAATTCTCAAATAAAAATAATGATTGATAACATTTTTTTAATGTTTAAGTGTGTAAAATTGAAAAAATTAAATTGGTTGTAAAAAAATTATTTTTAAATTTTTTTCTGATGTTATTTCTTGTCCTCAGTTTTGTGAGTCATGGTGAAGCGTTTTTAAAAAATTGAAATATTTCATAAAAATAAAATCAGAATTTCGGTATTCTTTAGTACAAGCAACAATTCAGTTCCCTCAATAGTGTTTCACTACGAAAGAAAAAAATGTTATACTTTTTTTCAATTTTTTTATGTTTTAAGCGTCAACTTTGTACAGGGAATCATAGAATCGTCATGGTGAAGCTTAACATATTTTATAATAAATAAAAAAAAATAATTTTTTTAGCAAATAATGTATAGTCGTATTATTTCAGTGAATATAAAAGAAAGGAATATGAAACCGATTGAAAATTGCTAATAATTTATTTTAAAAAACAGTATTTATTTTGGGTCATGGTGAAGCCTCAGCGTCATGGTGAAGCCTTTGTTGTCTTTCATTGAACTTGTGGTTTAAACAAGTGTATAATTACAACAATTTTTGTAATTGTTTCGAAATAAAATTACACAAATAAAAGTTACCTTGCTTAAACTATAATTTTAGGAAGTTGTGACATTAAGTACTTTATAAATTTTCATAAATTAACGTACTAATTTCTGAAAATTGCCAAGAATGAATTTTCATTTAAATTATGTTAATAAATTACGATAAATGATTTAAAATAATTTATAAAATTACAACATATATTTCCATAAATTTTAAAAAATAGTTTTTAAAATTTTCTTTTATTTACTCAAAAAAATTTATTTAGGTACCTCAAAAATTTATAAATTACTATAAATTTCCTGCATTAGTCTTTCTAATCTTGAATTATGTTTTGTAATAATATTATGAACTACCTCACAATTTTTATAAATGACTGTATAAATTACCATAAATTTCTATAAATTACCATAAATTACTGCATAAGTTTCCCAAAGTAGATTTTTAAATCCTGAATTAAACAAAAAAAAATTTCTATCAGTTCAACTATCAATTTTGTTAACATAACAAAATTATGGCAACTAATTATGCTAGATGAATGCGTGAACAGTTACTTTGTTTAAAAAATACAAAAATTATAAACAATTTGTCCGGCCCGAAACAAATATTTTATTTTTGACTATCATACTTAAAATTTACATTATGGTTTTTATATTTATTGAAAAAAAATAATAAAAATAACAATAACCAAAATTGTCGGTTTAATGGAGAATCACCCATATGTATTATATAAATAGTTAATTAACATTTAATTTAATTAATAATTAACAATATGTATCTTATTCAACTTTTTACAATGTTTAGCAAAAACATTGCCTTTTTTCTGAACATTGTAAAAAAGTTGAATCAAAAGTGTGATTAAACGAAATAAACGCGATTATCCAATTTTGACCACCTATCCAACACGCTGACCACTCTCCCCTATTGTGTCTAAAAGTATTATCAAAAAGGATATAATAAAAATGTTTACCTAAACAAGAACAGCTTTTATGGCACAATTATAACTCTATTGAATAAGCTAAATTTTTAGTTATTTTGTGACGTTGTGGATTGTCGTCTCCTGTGGTTCGACAATCTGAATCGTCATGTCATCTGTCGGATTTATCCCCGAATCGTAATCGTTAATTGGTATGATAATTTAGAAAGTCGGAACTGCCGAGTGACCCACCGTCAGTGGTGAATGTGTGTCGCGGGGCTAGTTAGTAGGAAAGTGACAGAGGGCAGAGCCGAAGTGAGTAGTAAGAGACAGAGAGAGGAGAGCCAGTGGAAAGAGAGATGAAGAAGACGAGCACGTGGAAAAAGGGCCAAGAGACAACAAGTGTAATATTGTCGCCGCCATTTCCTTTTCATTATTTGTTGTTGAAGGCGTCAGATTTTGCTTGACGTAAGCAGAAATTTTGAGCAATAATTCCAATTGTTCAAAATCATACGTCACAAAATTTAGCGCCCAACGTGGGGCCAAGCTCGAACCGAGACGCGACTGAGAAATTATTATTGTACCTTGTGTGACATAAAGTGTTGTTAGAATTCTGAATTTTCGAGAGCCAGAGCCAGACAAAAATTAATATTTTTTTGTTAAGAAGAGTCGAAAAATTCAGAATTCTATTGTAAGAGCCAGCCAAAAATTTTGACTTTCCTGTTTGCTAACGCCAGACATAAAATTTATGTTAGCAGCTTACAGAAATTTCAGAATTTAAATTGCCAGATGCCGGAGTATTAGAATCTGTGTTGTCCTTGCCATCGTGTGTGTAATAGGAAAAGTTAGAGTGCCTTTGCTATTGAAATTTTGAAATTTAAACTTGTAAAAATTTCCCGCCGTGTTTAAAATTTAATTGACAAATTTTAAAATTTTCTCATAAATTGCCGAAAGCCAGGCCGTGGAAATTTCAAATAAAAATTTCTCAGTGAATTTGTGCCAGAAATAAAAATTAAATTGTTTTTTTTGTCGACCACATGTTAGACCGGAAACAAAATTGAAAATTAGTCACGTGTCTATAAATAGTGCGCCGGTCAGTCAAGAGGAACGCCGCGCCGGGATATTTAAAATTTCGTCAGCCAAGAGAAAGTTCGGGCGCGCCAGGAAAAGTGGCTCAGTTGTAGTGGCTTTAGAGAGCGAGAGAGAGCGAACGAGAAGGAGAGATAGAGGGAGAGTCGAGTCACAAGTCAGACAGGAAAAGAACAATTTAATAAGGGGCCCCGGTCGAGTGAGTACGTCTTTGCACTTGAAGTAGTACAGGGCCGTATATACAAATTGTGCGACCCCTTGAAATTTGTTAAATTTTAAATTTAGAAAATTTATTCAATTTTCTTATAAAATGGCAAAGGCGATTTGCGATATGAAGGACTATAAGAGACGCATGCGCGAATTAATTAAAATTCCCAACGTCAGACAAGCATGGGAGGTAATTAATTCCATGCAAGTCGGACAAGTAGTGACGAGCCTGCTGAGACACCAATTGTGTATCAGTGTCACCTCACAAGTGCTTCGAGAGAGATTATTGAGGGCCGAAATGAGGTTGGCCCTACCGGAGGAAGTCGACGTGCCATTTGCGGAGAGGTACGATCTGGGGCAATCTGACAAGATTTTCTTGTTAGAAGCATACCCCGAGCCAGAGAGTAGCCCGTTTCCAAACGTCACGCGGAAAAGGGGCGGTAGGATTTCGTCCGCGAACGATGAGGAGGCAAGTAGTGGGAAAAATAGGGCCAGTGATCGGGAAGTTGCCGAATTAGTGCCGGAGGAGGGGGGAAAACGACAACAAAACGAAACAACGTACAGCAGACGTAGTCCGACCAACGCTGTTTTGACCCCGCGATTCACATCCCCACCACCAGTCATGTCGACAGCCAGCATGACCACGACTTCCCCCACCACCACTAGTGCTCACATGATAGTGACAACGAGCACTATCATGACAGCCCCCCACACCATACAGTCGGCAACAATGGCGCCGAATGCGCAAAACATGCTCGACACAGTTGCGCGGTTGAGCCTGACCCCCGAGATAGAGCGTTTAGCGGGTTGCACCGAAAGATTAGAGAGCCTTTATAGAGGGGGGATGGGATTGGCAACAGAGCCAGAGCCGGACAGCCGTGGGAAATGGGTTCCAGATTACCCATCACCAGGAGTCGCGGATCATTTCGCCTCACGGACCTGGGAAAACTGTCGAAAACCCACACACACCCCAGCCCCCCGAAACCCATCAAGTCGGAGTAGCATGAGGGAAGTCAATGTCACTCAGAATAGAGTGCCAGCGAATGGAGAGCCGGCCAGTGAGTTTAAGAGAAAAGAAAGCGCGAAAGAAGTAGGCAAGAGTAATAAAAAGAAAGTGGGTAGGAAAATCGAGTATAGTGAGGGCGAAGAGAGTCCAACGAGTTGTCGGTGCACTTGCGGCAGTAGGAGCGACGACGTTATTAGTGTGAAAAGTCGGGAAGTTAACACTAAAGAGCCGAAGTCAAGAAAAGAACGGAAGGAGAGCCGAAGATCGATCTTAGATGACTCGACGAGTGAGTCTGAATCTGAGAGCGATCATAGCCAAGACGCGAAGAGTGGGGGGGAACCGAAGAAATTAAGTCCGACCGGAGGTCCAAGGTGATTAAAACACTCAAGTACTGGGACTTAAAATTCTTCGGGGACGAAGACAACGCCGAGGAATTTTTGGAACAGTTAGAGGACTGCAAGGCCTGTTCGGAATTTTCCGACCGAGAAATCTTACAGGCACTGCCAATTATTCTGCAGAAAACAGCCAGCAGTTGGTTCAGATCACTACGCCGTGAGATAACGTCGTGGAGGTCGTTCCAGAGGGCATTCAAAAATGAATACTTGGTGACAGTTGACGACGATGACGTCATAGACGAACTTCGTGCCAGGACACAAGGCAAAGGGGAGAAAATTTTCCCATATTTGACTAGTTATCGACTTATCTTGGGTCACATGAAACGACCACTGAGCCAGAAACTGTAAGTCAAACTTGCCTACCAAGTCCTGACTCCAATCTGTCGTCGTCAATTGGAAAGACTCCATTTCGAATCGTTGAGTCAGATGGAGAAGATTCTGAGGGATTACGAAAGGGACAAGGATTTAGACGAGCTATATGCTCCACCCCCATCAAAAGGGAGGATGCGTTTTCCACTAGCAGCCGTGAAAGAGAAGAAGAGTGGCCAGAAACAGGTGAAAAGCGAGAAGGTTGCAGCCATAGAAGAGGAGTCCGAGTCGAGTGGGAGCGATCATTCCACGAAGACAGAAAAGCCAAAGAAAAAGAAGAAGAAGAACAAGAAAAAGGTGAGATCAGAAGCAGCGACGTCAGAGGAGGAGTCAGAGTCGAGTGGTGGTGACCACTCTACCAAGGAGAGTAGAGAGACGAAGGAGGACAAAAGAAGGAAGAAGCCAGAAAGTGTATGTGTAGACGCCATGACATTTATGACAACAGCCCAAAATCCATCAAACAAGAGCCAAGTAGTCAGTTCACCCCCACCACAAATCTGGCCAGGACCTATGCAAATTGCATATCCAGCCATGTATCCAGGAATGGTGTCGGGAGAAGCCAAAACAGTTGCTTTGCCAAATGTGGAACAAAATGGTTCACAAGCGGCAACAAAGCAATTTATGGGAGTTTGTTTTCAGTGTCAGTCTATAGGACATAGGGCCAGAGATTGTCCTAAGAGAATCTGTTTTCAATGCCAGCAACAGGGACATTATGCCAAACAATGCCCTCTGAGACAAACTCAAGTGGAGTCATGCCTAGTGTGCAAAACACCAGGAGTAAACTTTTTGAGATGCCAGAATTGTGTAGAAATACGGAGAATTTTGGAAAGCGGGGCCTGGAGGACATAGAGATGCCCTGTACATGTGGGCCACGACAGCAGGAAAAGAAGAGTCGAGAAAGAGAACTGTGCCAGAAACGATCGAGTAAAGAGAGCTTACTCTGTCAAAGTGTAGATGAGAACAATGCCGACGAGTGTGGGACTAAAGGTACGGATGTGATCCCAGTACCTATAGTCCAGGGAGGGGAGTGGCTGTGAGAGTCACAGCTGACCCAACTCTAAGAAAAAAATTTTTTTTCTTTGAGATCAGAGATGTTAGAAAGCATTGTAGACAGAAAATTTGAGAAGAGAGCAGAGTTGTGTAAGATGTGTGTAAGGTAAAAAGGAGAGCTGAGTTTCGTGAGCCGTAGAGAGGAGAGTCGAAAGCAATGAGCCGTGTGAGGTAAAGAGGAGAGCCTAATTTCGTGAGCCGAGTGATGTAAAGAGGAGAGCCGAACTTTTGCGAGCCGAGTGACGTAGAGAGGAGAGCCGTGAAATAGCCAAAGAGAGAGTAGGAGAGCCAGAAGTAATGCCAAGATTTTCATTGTTATGACGGTCCTATGTAAATTAGTACCGGTCATGGGGAGGGGATTGTGACGTTGTGGATTGTCGTCTCCTGTGGTTCGACAATCTGAATCGTCATGTCATCTGTCGGATTTATCCCCGAACCCTGATCGTTAATTGGTATGATAATTTAGAAAGTCGGAACTGCCGAGTGACCCACTATCAGTGGTGAATGTGTGTCGCGGGGCTAGTTAGTAGGAGAGAAAGTGACAGAGGGCAGAGCCGAAGTGAGTAGTAAGAGACAGAGAGAGGAGAGCCAGTGGAAAGAGAGAGAAGAAGAGATGAAGAAGACGAGCATGTGGAAAAAGGGCCAAGAGACAACAAGTGTAATATTGTCGCCGCCATGGAAAGATAGTGTAAAATGTTGTCTTGAGAGTTGTGATAAGAGACGTGTCAAAAGATAGGGTGTGAAGACATAGAGTCAGAAAGGTGTGTTATAGTCGGTCGAGTTGAGTGTTCGATAAACTAGAGTTTTGTGTTGACAGAAGAATTAATAAAGAGTGTGAATAGAAGTAAAGTGGTTTTTCTTGGATTATTCCCTCAGTTATCCCTGAAGGAATTAGCCGCCAAGGAACCAGCCAGAAAGAGAGACATCGAGAAACGTCATTGGGTGAGTCAGTATCGAGCCTGTGTTGTGCCAGTCATGTCTCGCCGTTGGCTTTTCTGCTGCCAATTTTGTTTGGGCAGAATCTCCTCTGAGCGAGAGAGAAACTCGGAGGTTTGAGAGTTTTGAGTTTTTTGGACCGAGTCGAGAATAAGTTTATTAATTAATCTTTAAAAATTAATTGGCGCCTGACGGCGAAGTTTATTAAATTAAATTTCCTTTTCATTATTTGTTGTTGAATGCGTCAGATTTTGCTTGACGTAAGCGGAAATTTTGAGCAATAATTCCAATTGTTCAAAATCATATGTCACAATTTTAATTAATACTTTCGCTGTTTCAGGTAACACGTTTTTTCGTGTACAAACACAATTTTTCTACCCTTTAAATTTAAATGTAAATTTATTTCTTAAACTTGTTGAAACGTTACAAGATATTATTTTATTACATAAATATGAAAGGTATGTAAATATAATATATTTATACAATTTTTGGCATTCTTAAGTGAATTTTTACAAAAATTCACAAAATTACTCCCGGAAATGTTGCTGGGAATCTTCCGAAAAAAATTCTTAAGAATCTCCCCGAATTGTTGCTGGGAATCTTCTGAAAAAATTCCCGGGAGACTCCAGGAACTTTTCCACGTGGGATTAATGTTACAATTTTATTAATTTTGCAATGTTATTAATAAATGTGTAAAATTATATTAGTCACCAATTTTTATTTACATATTTTTTCAAAAGAAGACAAAAAATATGTGAATTAATTTATAATTAGAAATAAAGAATTCGGGAACTTTGTTCGTATCTCTTGGATACGACGGGTAGTTCCCAGAAAACTAAACGTTGCCTTGTTTAAATATGTCATTTACTATTTCACCACTTCTCGGCGAACTGTTCTTGAAAAAGTTGGCAACTGTTCAAGAAAATCGAAAAGTTAGTCGAATGCAAGAAAAAACTATTCTGCTTCTCTTCTTTGACACACGTGAGCGCGAGCACACACATATACACTTTTATCCTTGAAGGTCACATACAATTTATATTAAATTTCTGAAATAGAAAAAACCATATTAGAGAAAAATCGACGGTGGCTGGAACAGAACTCTTGTACCCAAGGATGGAAGTCCGGCGTCTTACCCAACTGAGCTAAACAGGCGAATTAAACACCTCAGCATTAACCCCTTAGCAGTCCATGGCCCATATGTGGCCACAAAAAGTCGTGCCACCTTTACGTCTGTGGCCATATATGTCCATCTCAAAAATAAAATACTAAACATAATTCGATTTTAATGACCAAGTGCATACCAAGGTTTTTGGGGTCGCTGAATCCGAATTTCAAATCAGATTTTCCAAATTCAAAATGGTGGACCTAAAATGGCGACTATGAAGACTTAAAAATTTATCAAATACGCTTGAAACTCGTTACTTGGGGATTTTCGGGGTCGCTGATTACGAATATGATGTCAAATTTCCAAAATTAAAATGGTGAATCCAATATGGCGGATAATTTCAAGATTCATGCAATTTAATCGAATTTTAGGTCCGCCATTTTGGATTTCAAAATCTGATATCGGATTCGTAATCAGCGACCCCGAAAACCCGACGAGTAACAAGTTTTAAACAAATCCGTTGGATTTTTTATTTCTCGACCGACATACAGAGACCCCGAAAACCCCCGAGTAACAAGTTTCAAGCAAATTTGATAAAATTTAAAATTTTCGAATTCGCCATTATGGATCTGCCATTTTTAATTTTGAAAAACTGACTTCAAATTCGAAGTTTGCGACTCCAAAAACCTTAATTACAATGAAATCACATTTTTTTGAAACTTTTTTTTCTCGGACCGTTTTTGGACCACAAGCGATTTTTAGCTTGACTGCGAAGGGTTTAAATAAATCTTCTTCTTCTTCGTTTGTTTTAATGGCCTCTTGTATAAACAAATAGCCAGTACGTTGTAGTGTTCAGTTAAGAACGTAAGAAATCCTATATATTCGTAGAGTTGATTGTAAGTTAGGTTGGTGAGTAGTTATCATTGATGATGCTCAAACTTCAAGGCGATGCTTCAAAATTGGCGTGAATTTTGAACAGTTCCTCTTTTACAGGTGGTCACAAATGGAATGATGAAATTGTGAGAGCACGTTCCAGAACTGCATGGATATTTAGGGTTGGAAATTATGAAAGGGCTTTAGGCAGGATGAATAGCTAAGATTAAAATGGACACATTATATTTAGTAATTTGATTTAAAGCAACCTCACATATATATAAATCTGTATGGCAATGATAGAATCCAAGCATTCATAAAAATATTAACAATTCAGATAATAACTGAGAATGAGAACACGAAATATATGTTCATTCGTTTCAACCAGAACAAAACAAAGATAGTTCAGTTAGGAACGAAAATCATAAAGAAAATCGTAAATGTCATTAGTTATAATTCAATTAATTAATTAGCTTAGTATTAGAACTATATGAAGCTCCTGACAATAACATAAACAATAGATACGATTCAAGGGCGGCAATTGTACTTAGGTATCATATTTTCGAGGGATTAACAAAAATATATATCAGGGCACATCGCTCTAAAAATCTCAGCATTTTTATGCATTATCGAAGAGGTTACACTAAGTAAATTATATTTATTAATAAAACCTTTAGAGAAAAAAGAGCAACGAATAAACAGTCCTAAGCCTGAAAGTATTAGCTTGCAGAGTCTTCAATAATTTTATCACTGAGTTTGTTTATTATTTATGTATACAAGTCTTTGAAGGTGTGTAAATAAGTTAAAGGTTGAATGATCAAATTGTTTTTTTTAAGGTCAAAATTAAATTATTGTGTTTAGATTCGTTGTTTACCTTTATAGAATCAAGCGATACAGAAGATAAAGAGAAAAATTAATTTATTATCAAGAGTTTAAATAAATACTTAATTTAAGTTAATAAAATTTTTAAAAATTGTACGGATAAGATCACTAAAATATGTCCATTTTACCTTTCATGATTTAGGATTAGGTTCAGAAGAAATAGGGATGTAAGAGGAATGCAGTCACGCATTATAAGATGTGAACCAGCTACATTTATTAGTTTCCTCGCTTCAAAATTGGCGTTCCCACGTGGTGATTGTATTCACGGAAAAAGACGATAAAGTAATACGAATTTATAACCCGAAATTTATGGAACAATCGTAAGGAATAAATCTTCCTCAAAACAACACAAGATATATAAAGTTAGTTACACTTAATTAAACATAGTTCAATACAAATTTACACTTAAAGCGGGACTCAATCAAAATACGTGTTACCCGCTCAACATACAAAATCGGAGTCCATTAAATAAATTTAAAAAGCCCACAAGTCTTACTGGCTGTGAGACTTGTTGAGACTGGTGCGCACTGCGTTTCTGCGCACAGGATTCCTTAACGAGTTCCCGAAACTTTCAGAAACAGTTGCGGTCAGTGCCATGAACTTTACATGAGAAAGTAATGAAAAAAGACTATTGGACTATTTATAGCTTTTTCTAATACAGTTCCCGAATTTCTGTCAAACATTCATTGATTACCATTGAATGTTCATTGCTAATTCAGTGTTGTTACACCGTATCCAAGAATTAGGAAATAATTCCTGAAATATCTGGGAACCTTTTTTTTGTAAAGAAATGTTAAATTAAATATAAATTTCTCTTTAGTTCAAATGGAGCAAATTACAATAATTGTATCGTGAAAATAAATGAGGCTAAAGCAGAATTATTTTTCTTTTCTCTTTATTTCTCATTGTGAATATTTACATTTAGGAATCATCTATATTAAGTATATTTAAGAGAGCATCATTGTTGTCATCGAAATGTATTAAAATAAAATATTTTTTTCATACTGAATAAAATTTAATTTTAGAAATCTTCAGTATTACAGGAACCAGAAGGAGAAAATTTATGAATTAAACATTTTATCCAGAAATTTTTTTAAAATTTATATAAAAACGTTATTTTAATCGTTTAACAAGATTTTAAATAAAAGAAATATTTTAAAATTATTTACTAATACTTAATTTAATCCTAATTTATAAAATTGAATAAATAATTTAAAAACGTTTAACTTATGAAAATGAAGAAAAGAAATGATTTTTTTTGTTGATTCAAATAAATTGTTTTAAAATTATTATTTTTATAACAAAAATATAATTATATTTTGAACAAAATATTAATCACAGTAATTATTGTAAATTTTTTTTAAATATTCTTAATAAAAAAATTTTAATCCATTTAAAAATTAAAAATTAATTTATTAATATTCATTTACCGACGTAAATGATACTTTCGTATAGAAATCATTATTTGATTTGTTATCATAATACTTCTCAGCTGTCGGTAAGTAAGCTGTTTTAATAACCCTAAAAGTAGAAAACTTTTTCTATTGTAAACAAAGGCCACATCAAATTTTTAATTCTATTTTATTGTAAATTAACATTATTGCTTAAAGAAATGCATTCACCTACGTAAATAACGTGCACCGTCTCAATTAACTACTGTTCAAAGTCCAGTAAAGTGTAAAACTCTTTATTTTTATCTTCTCTCTAAATCTGAATCAGCGGAATTTCACTGATTCTCAGCGATAAGTATGCCACTAATTTCAATCAGCGTATATGCGCTAATTAATCAGTGAAATTTCACTGAATATTCAGTGAAATTTCACTAATTCACAGTGCATATACGCTAATTGAAATAGTGGCATACTTATCGCTGATTCAGATTTAGAGAGTTTAAAATAGCTGTCGAATTGGTCGCGGAACCATACATTTCTGAATTCAGAAATCAGTTTAATTCGAAAAAGTCGTTTCCTCGAATTCAAGAAACGACATCCCAATTCGAAATCCCGGACCACTCAATTCTTTTTTTACAGGGATTGTCATATGTCATTTACTTTTTCACCACTTCTCGGTAAATTGTTCTTGAAAAAGTCGAGAACTGCTCAATAAAATCGAAAAGTTAGACGAATGCAAGAACCCTAGTAGAAAAATTTAATGGAAATCTAGATACATGCTAGCGCCACCAGTGGAATTTGCATAGCAGTCTATCGCGCTGACGTCTTCTAGCGCCTTGCATTGCGCGAGCACTTTCCGCTAGAATGCAACATAACCTAAAATTTCTGTTGCATAAACTGTCAACGATGTATGTACTGTGTGCTTTATACTGATGTGGTACTTAAAAACAATAATAGTAAGGAATTGGAAGTATTTACACTACCGGCAGAAATTGTCGGTACGAACGACGGGCGAGCTACGAAAAGTTGCTGCCGAAATTAAATTAACATATTTTATTATGGAAAAATGATAAGAACTTGGATCTTGGATCGTTTCAAAGCCAATTAAATTCTGCGTCGTTTGATATATAAATGAAAATTATTTGATATTTTTGATAAATTTGATCACCTAAAAGATTTTGAAAAAAATTGATTAATTTTTCTATTTTTGTGCACCATGTTTGAGTGGCTGCACATTTTAGAAAAATTTAGATAAAAATTTTAAACTCTAGCAACATAATCTTTAAAGTCTCAGCTTTTATTTGAGCCTTGAAAATTGAAAATCCGTTCAGTAGTTTTTGAAATATCTAAAAAAATTTCCAAGAATGTTGTTTTATAATTTAGGCGGTGATACACACTTATTGCACTCTAGCTGCTCACCTGGTTCGTTGCGGCAGAGCCGAATAAGCGGCATATATGGTGGGGGTCATATTTGGAGCCCTTTTTAAGTTTTTTGTAATTTTAGATTTAATATTAATTGAAAATTTAATAATTGTTAAAGTTAATTATTATATATATATATATATATATATATATATATATAATAATTACCTTTAACAATTATTAAATTTTCAATGAATATTAAATCTAAAATTACAAAAAACTTAAAAAGAGCTCCCACTCTATATGCAGCTTATTCAGCCCTGCCGCAACGAACCAGGTGAGCAGCGAGAGTGCAATAAGTGTGTATCACCGCCTAAATTATAAAACAACATGCTAGGATATTTTTTTAGATATTTCAAAAACTACTGAACGGATTTTCAATTTTCAAGGCTCAAATAAAAGCTGAGACTTTAAAGATTATGTTTCTAGAGTTTAAAATTTTTCTCTAAATTTTTCTAGAATGTGCAGCCTCTCAAACATGGTGCACAAAAATAGAAAAATTAATCAATTTTTTTTCAAAATCTTTTAGGTGATAAAATCTCTCAAAAATATTAAATAATTTTCATTTATATATCAAACGACGCAGAATTTAATTGGCTTTGAAACGATCCAAGAACCAAGTTCCTATCATTTTTCAATAATAAAATATGTTAATTTAATTTTGGCAGCAACTTTTCGTAGCTTGCTCGTCGTTCGTACCGACAATTTCTGCCGGTAGTGTATATATTTGTAATTTTTATTAAATTTAAATATAAATTAATAGTGTATTATAAATTTATTTCTTGATTATTCGTTAATTTATGTACTTATTTATAAAAGAATTCTTAATATGTGAATGTCTTTTTTAACCTCTAAGAAAATTTTTAAATATATTTAAGTTATGAATCTGACGATTTATCACCAAGAATAACAATAAATAATAATTTTCATGAATCAAACATACCATTAATTTCTACATTCGAAATAGAAAACATAACCCTAAACTGGATTATTGTTTTCTTTATTTTTAATTAACCTGACGGAAGAGTTTTATTAATTTTAAATAGGAACTTAACTTTTGCAATTAAATTATTAGTGATTTTTTACTCATAATTTAGATTTAGAGAGATAATTTTTATAAACTAATAATATGTATAAATATAATTCCACAAGTTTAACAATTATGTTGTAAAAATTAAATTAGAGTTTGGGTTAACCATTTTTTTACTTAAATGTCTTTTATATTTAAGTAAGAATTGTTTTTTAATTACGTATATTTTCATCTGTTGAGTAAACATTAATTTATTGTTTTGATATAACCTAAAATTGTCAACTTTTACTTATTTTAAAAGCGATAAAGCGAAATAGTACATCGTTTTTTTATATTTTTTCTTAATGACTAGGAAAGTTTTTAAATGTATTATTCCTGTATCCTGTAAAATCATGAAATTGTGACTTAACTCATTTCGTCTTTCCACCCTTCATATAAGAATAACTTTTTGATTCATGAGATAAAGTTTTGGCAGGTGAGGTTATGTCCATTCTAACGCGCGAGCAGAATGCGAGGAAGGCGCTAAAGTACAAAAGTGTTTCAAATGCTCTTAGCGCCACTCTTGCACAATGGAACGCGAGAGTGGCACCATGCTAGCGCCATCAAATTTTTCTACTAGGGAAAAAAACTATTCTGCTTCACCTCGTTGACGCACATGCACACACACGCACATACATTTTTATCCTTGAAGGTCACATACAATTTGAATTAAATTTCTGAAATAGAAAAACCATATTAGAGAAAAATCGACGCCGCCTGAAACAGAACTCTCTTACCCAAGGATGGAAGTCCAGCGTCTTACCCTACTAAGCTAAACAGGCGAATTAAATACCTATCAGCATTAAATAAATCTAAAAGGCACACAAGTCTTACTGGCTGTTAGACTTGTTGAGTCTGGTGCGCACAAGATTCCTTGACGGGTTCCCGAAACTTTCAGAAACACTTGTGGCCAGTGCCATGAACTTTATTAACTTACATGAGAAAGTAATGAAAAAAGACTATTGGACTATTTATAGCTTTTTTTAATACAGTTCCCGAATATCTTTCAAAAATTCATTGATTACCATTGAATGCAGCGAGCTGCCAGGTACCTTCACCAAACGCAAATGCACATGCCTTGCGCTTCTATTTTAATTGGTGGACATTTGTGTTCTTATTTATAATGCCTTGTAAACTAAAACTTCCAAAATTTCCACAAATTAAAATTAGAGACACGAGGCATGCGCATTTGCGCTTGGTGAAGTTACCTAGCAGCTCTGATTGAATGTTCGTTGCTAATTCAGTGTTGTTACACCGTATCCAAGAATAAGGAAATAATTCCTGAAATATGTGGGAACTTTTTTTTTCCGCGTATATGTATATACATATATATTTAAAAGAGGGAGGTTATTGTTATGTTTTTGAATTTTTTATTATTTATTTATTTATACACTCTTCTTTTTGTCTTAATACTAGCGTTACAAGTGTTTCCCATGGAAATTTTTCTTATATACTACACCTATACTAAATTTTTGCGTCTACAGAACGGCTTGAAATTAAGAGTACTCGCGCATTTGCCTGGACTACCCGTCTAATGGGTTTTCTCGCCAGTGGAAAGGGAAACTGTAGAAAACCTCTCCGAGTACAACCGGTTTATCGACAGTCGAATTCTAATGGTGTGTACCGGACAATAATCGATGGTGCACATCATTATACTTCGACGTCAAACCTCCCGCTCAGATTATCTCACGTGCCGGAAAAATCCCAGGCTAATGGGCGCGAACCAAGTACTCTCTTCGTCCTAAGCGTCCGCCAAGCCAGGCATTTATCCGACCGAGCTAATCTGTCGGTTGAATTTTTTATTATAAAAGTCCATTTCTTTCTTTTTTAATTAGTACACTGCAAAAAAATGGCGTCTGAAAATAAGACGTTTAGACGTTTATAAACGTCTTAAGTGAATAAGCGTTTTATTTGAGCGTCTTAAATGAAAAACATAACCTCCAAATACATGCATTTTAGAAGGCAAATAAGACGCTTATAAACGTCTAAAAAGTGACCACGTAAACGTCTTAAACCAAGACGCTCTTTTTTACAGTGTATTTATTACTTTTAATCAATTATCTTTCTCCTCCATATATCTTTGTATAAAAATGGAGTTTAATGTTGATGTGCGGAACCCTGGATTTTAGTGCGAGTGTAATTCTCACTTATCTGATTTTTTAAAATACTTTTCTTTTTTTATAATTTAAAATTTTTTCTATATTTTGAATAATGTTTTTTACTATAAAAGTTATTTTTTAAAAATGCGGAACTTTCAAATGAACAAAATATTTCTCCTTATATAAATATTTTCAGAAATAAAATAAATCAACAAACAAATAAAATAAAAAAACAAAATAGAATGAAATGAGAGTGAATAAATATAAATAAATGAAAATGAATTGGATTGAAAGAAGAAGAAGAAGAATTGTTTTTGTAATACAATGTTTTTTTTCACTTTAAATTTAAATCGTCGGAATTACGCTGATTTGAATTTTGAAGAGTTGAATCAAAAAATTCTTCTTGAAATAAAATAAAGAGGTGATAAATAACACTTTTCGTTTTAATTTGTTTCGCTCTTTTAATTTTTATCTCTTTATTTTCAATTTACAAAAAACAAAAATATGTTGAGAATGTGAAAATAATGATTGAAAGTATTTTTAATAAAATATCTTTTTTTTATAGAATCAAACATAATTATGCGGTTTATCAGTCATTTAAAAACTATTTTAGAGATAAAGAATGTAATCTGGAAAAAATGAAATTGGATGAGTAATGAATCACGTTACGCGATGTTCGCTGGCATATAAAATATAAGTGTAGGTTTGTGTCCATGTTATCCTTTCTCCCCACCATGCATGACGCATCTCAGGTAAACTCAGGTAACATTACAAGCAGGTGGCTACAGCGGTACTCGGTTGTCAGTAAACCTCGGGCTATCTCGAGAAGCGGTTTGCTTCAAAGTGGCTTCCGTGAAATTCCAAAACCTATATAGACTCGCGAAGATGAAGTGATATACGCGCTTAACGGGAAAAAGGTGAATTTGAAAAAAAAGAAAACACATTTTTTTTCTGTGACTCGTGATACGAATGGGACATTTTTAAATTTCTGGAATTTTTCCAAGACTTTAGTTTATTCAGGTATTGTCTTTATTTCAATTGTTATGAATTATGTATGGTTGCAGTTCTTTTTTATTTTTTTTTGCTCTTGAAAAAAATGAGAAATTAATTGAATATTAAATTAAATAATTTTTTTATTGGATAATTTTTATTTACCCGTCAATAAGGAAAGTAGGTTTTTATTCTAATTTTTAGTGGAAAAATATTCAGTAAATTTATGTTTCGTTCATGATCCTCAACTTTTGAACGTTTAGATGAACGAAATTTTTTTTTCTTCAAAACAAATTTTTATGGCAATAATTTTGCGTCACATATAAAATCTTTGTTTTTAATTTTCATTGCGATCAGTGATTTATAAAAATCTTTTTGGTAAAAAACATTTAGTTTATATGCACATTCAAAACTTGTGGATATATTTCGAATATTTTCATTTTGTAAAAATTATGGAAATTAATAATTATTAATTAATAATAATTAAAATGAAAATTATAGTTAAAATTGTTTAATTTTGATACCAAATAAAACATAAATTTTAATGCAAGTAATTAAAATTATTTACTTTTATATTTTTATGCTTATGGAGTTAAACAATAAATTTTTAAGTGATTGCGAAATTCTTACTTCAAGTTGAAATTTTAGTTACAAAACTTTAGTTTCCAATAAGTTGACGATCTTTTAAAGATTCAGTTATAAATTTTTATTTTCGGTACTGCCATAAATATGGCCAATTCTCAGATATTATATTGGTGGAGTGTAGAATACTGTATTTCAAGAACAGCAATAGAGTATTGTTGTTTCAGCTATACTTCCTAACCATACTCGTATGTCAGAATTGACAATATCATTTTTTGCAGTGTGTAAATTTTCGTTTGATTCATTCAATTTTTATCTTGTTGGCTGTTGAATTCTTCTTTATTTTTAAGTATGATTTGAAAAAAGTCATAAGTTATTATTGGTTATTTCAATCAAATAAATTTTCTTCTACTATGTATATATTTAAATATATAAAAAATAAAATATTTTATAATATATATTTTTCTAAAAATTTAAAATCGTTTAATCTTTAGTTATTGAACGAATGGCAACGTAGAAAAGTACAAGTTAAACTTTTGAACGCACATCAAGTCTAGTTGAACAGAAAATGCAGTGATAAATTTAAACACAAATCATTATAAACTTGATATATTCTAAAAAATTAATTTAATTGTCCTCCAACTAAGAGATCATAATGTGTATATGGATTTATTTAATGCCTTAAAAAATTACCAACAATTTTGACAAATTGCGATATGGCACCGTAGGGAAAAAATAAGCTTTTATAAGTAAATTTTATACATAGAATATTATATACATATGGATACATATATCTTTGGTTTGAACGTGTTTTTATAAACCCAAAAAATTAAAAATAATCACACATTTTAACATTGATCTCCTTGAGATTAATTACATCAATTTCAATTCAGGTTTTCTATTTTCCAATTACCTGCGAAACTCAAATCAAATTACATATATCCAGAAGCAGTGATTAATCAATGTCATGGACACTTATAATATTTCTTTTATTTTTCTCATTTGTTTTCCTTTGCTCTCAATAAATATTTGTTTGAGGAAATATGTCTCAGTCATATATATTTGTGTTATCGCGAGAGGGATAAATTCAAATATCGATATAAATATTAAAATGAAAATGTCTAATTGCGTGAAGATGCAAATTTGAAATCATTGAGACAGAAAGTTTTGTATCATCATTGCGCGAGAAGAGGAGATGAAATTTGATTAAATCCGTATAATTATTGCGGTACATTAAAACGGTTTCTTGAGACGTGCGTCGTTTTCCTTTGCACGAACACACCGGAAGTAATGGTCACTCGTTGTTTTTCCGTGAATCAAGTTAATGAGTCCGATACACAGGTGCTGTATATCTAAATTTTTATCATAGCCAATCGCAATTAGTTGTATGTGAAATCTGGAAAAATGTGTGCATTTATATATATATATATATATATATATATATATATATATATATATATATATATATATATATATATATATATATATATGCAAATATCAATAAGGCGCCAAATTGATTAATTACCATCAACACATGATTCTTATTCATCAAATTACAAGAGCGCGTATGCACACAGATACGCACAGCTTTTATGATTGTAACGGAATTTTTTATTTTCCAATAACATGCTTTTTAAAGACGGAGGAAAAATGATGAAATTCAAATTAGCCACTCTAATGATGTGAAAATTAATTTTCAAGTAAATTTATTTATACACTCGCCTTTTTGCTTTAATACATGTACCAACCGCACTGAATGTTGCTTAACCTCGATGATCGCACGCCATAGTGTTTAACCACTGTCATTTACCAACGGTTAATTTTCAAGTAAAATATTGTATGTAAATTTTTATTGAAGAAAAGTAGTTATTTTTTTAATATCTTATTTGTTAGCTAAAAATAAATTCGTAATTAAATTATTAACTGTTTCAAACCAAGGTGGTAAATTTAGAAATTGAAATGTCTATTCAGTGGTAATGTCGATTTATTGTTTTAAATATTTATATATTCTTTTTATTGTTATGATTTGAATTTCGCGCCATTATAGTTCCGTAAATTTCCGCCTAGATGTCATGAAAACTTTTTTTCAACGAGATGGAATGTGCGGATTGAAACAAAAAAAGAATCGAAACGTTGCTTCATATCACTTTTCACGGAAAAAGATTTCTTGTTAATTTCGATTGGTAGACGCTTTTCCTAATTGACGTTTCCCAATGACTTTTTCCCAATGAACATATTTCCCAAAAAAGGGTCAATTTTCCCAATGTACATTTTTCGATATTTCTAATTTGCCAAAGCTGCCCCGAATTTTGGGTCAATAATGGCGCATTAAAGGTCCAAATAACGAACCAGTAATGGCAAATTATTATTCCCAATGCTGTGATGAAAGTCGTTCGATTACTTAGCCACAATATTGGCACCGATCTTTAATTATTCCAGATTTTATAACGGCAAATTAATACTGCCAATGACGAGACGTGTTTCGGCTCATTAATGGGCCAATGATGGAGCCAAATATCTTGCCGTTTACGGCAAAGTTGATCAATTTTTAATAGCAAAATGCAATTGTTAGTGATGTGACGAAGATCGACCTAGGGACGGTCTAGTAATAGCACATTAATGACTAAAATGTTGTATCTAAGATGACAAATTATAATTGTAATTATTGAAGAGTATCTCTACCCAGTAATGGCTAAAATGTTGTCTCTAAAATAGCAAATTATAATGGCCAATATTAGGATGTAGCTAGTAGCAGTAATATCTCAGTAGTAGCACATTAATGGCTAAACTGTTGTATCAATTACGGTAAATTATAGGGTAGAGTGGGGTAAAAAACCACTTTTTTACTTTTGGTATTATAAAATCGAAATTTGAATTTCTTTTTTCAAATTTCAAATTGTTACTGAAAGTTTAGTTATTAAGCTTCAAAATCCTTGTAGAACATTTTTTTGTATTCCGTGAAAGGACAAAGTTATAAAAGTTTTACGAAAGTTCTGCATATGGCTTTTTTGCACCACTTAGTGAGGTGAAGAAGCCATTTGGTGATTTCATCATAATATTTTGTTATGAAATTTTGTAATATTATATTTTTCTTTTATCTGTATAACAAATAAATAATTTAGAAAAGTTTTTAGCTTCCAAAATTGTATTTTATGTTAAGTTTACCTGCTTTCTATTCACAGCCATCGAAAAAAATCGAAACATTGAAGTTAAAAAATACAAATTACAATAACAACTATAATATAATTGATACAACAGCCAAACTAGAATCAAGAGTTAAGTTTTACTTAATTAAACTTATATTTCAAACGGCTGGTAAAATAGTTCAATAGTTTAAAAAAAAGCCAAATGGCTTTTTTGCACCATTGGCTTTATTACCCCACTCTACTCTAATTACCAATAATAATATGACGTAGATCTGCCCTATAATGGCTCATTATTGACCAGTAGTATATATAGCTCATAAGGGGATGTACACAAATTACGTAAAGTATAATTTGAGAAATTTTGACCCCCTCCCCCCACTGTAAGACATTATCTGTACATTCGCGCCATTTTTTCTGATGTTGGTAAAATTTAACTTGACCCCCTCGCTCCTTAAAGCTTTACATAGTTTGTGTATAGCCCCTAAGAACCTTTTGGCTCTCTCGACTTCAGGTTAGCGTAGCATAGTGTTAGGCTGTGGTCATCAGGTTGTGGTATTGATCCCCGAGAATGGATGGCATCCAATATTGGGCCATTAATGTCTGTCGAATGTTGTCCAACACTTAAGAACGAACATTGGACGAGGAAACGGCACCAATATTTGTCCAATAATGGCTGCCGGTTGTTGGCCGCCGACGTCCAACCGTGGTTAACACCCGAAAAGTCGGTGCAAAGTCGGACCAATATTGTTTGACAAGACTCGATACCAGCTTTGCCAATACTGGGCCAGTTTTGGCCCGCGTTGGTTTTCGCACTTGGGATAACAAGTTTTAGAAAAAATGACCATTGGGAAGTATATTCATTGGGGAAAAAGATCATTAGGAAAACTGTCCCCCTATCGTTAAATTCACAGGATTTCCTGTTCGATCTATGAACGGTGGTTATAGTATCCACAAACGGCTGAGTTTAAGAAATACACAGACCAGCCCGGTTTGTGTGCTATAAACTTTAGCAGAACACTTTAATTTTTTGGTGATATTACAGATTGGTTGTAACATGCATCATGCATAGTTAATTAAATATTTTTTTATTTTATTTTTCAATAGAAAATATAATTTAGTCTTTTAATTAAAGTTTGCAAAATGGAAAAATCAAAGTTGATTTTTAGTTATTTTTTTCTTTATTGCGAGTCAAAAAAGTGAAAGGAGGTTTTCTTTGATTTTCAATTTTTTATGCAGTTGGGAATATTTTTGTATATATAGGTACTACTGCTGCTAATTGACAAAGAAAAAATGCTTAGAACCTGTTGAGGTGATCTAAAGTAAGGTTTAAGGCCGCTCAATGAGAAATTTACAACTGGCGGAGTACTGCGCCAGCACTGGCATAACGCTGGGATGATAACGCTGTGTAACTCTGGCAAAGTACTGCCTGTTAGTGCTGCCAGACAGCGCTGGCGCAGCACTGGACCAGTGCTGGCTGAGAATATTGCCACAATAATTGCCGTATTGTTATTAATTAGTCGGAAATTAATAATTATAAATAATTTTATAACAAAATAGTAAATAATATTAATAAATAGTCATTATTCATGAAATATTTCTCTTTTTAATGAAATTGTATTAAAGGTGGAGACTAACAATAGATATAGTAAATGAAGTAGAAAAAAATTGTTTATAATATTTAAAAATTAAATAATAGACAATTACAGTAAGTGTGCATTAGATTTTTATATTTTAGTACCTAACGATTGAAATCTGGAAATATCGCAAACCTATGAAAATAAACAAAATTGCTCACGAGGGGAATCGAACCTACGACATACGGATTTACAGACTAACGCTCTAATTGTAAAAAATTTATATTTGAATTGTAATTGTGATTTTAATTTGAACAGAAATTATTCAATACGTGAAAAACATTCAGTTACAAATAAAATCAAAATCAATAAGGAACTAAAAATAATGCAATAGGGAAGCGAATTAATTGTGCATGAAGAAAAAAATTACTCAATAAAAAACAATAAACACAAATACTTGCGAGAAAAAAAACAAAAATAAAAGTTGATTTATAAAATTCCAAACAAATTTACTAATCTTTAAAATAGCATTTCCACATCGTTCTGTCTTTTTGATTCCATTTAACTAATATCAGAATTTTTTCTCAAAGTCTATACATAGAAATAGCGAGAATTGTTTAGCTGTGTTTTTTAAATTTATATTTAGAGAAGTATTTCTTAAATGGTGGAAGACGCTCTTTTATAGTTATAAATGTTATATATATATATATATATATATATATATATATATATATATATATATATATTGAACTTAAAGAAATTCTTTTAGTTTCCATTTCAAGAACAATGGTAAACTCTTGACTATTCACGTTGGAACGCAATTAACGCAAACGCACTAAGGGCAATCATATATGAACGAGAGAAGACACAAGGCTGATTTTCTGCTAAAATGGCATTTTTGTTGTGGAATATGTATAGATAATTGCATGAAAGCCGTCAGAAGTCACGATTTATAGTAACTTATAAAACGCATTCCCATAAGACTATTTATATCGAGAATATAAAAATTACCATATCATAAAAAAGAACTCTTATTAATTAACATTCTTCTTACATGTAAATATTTTTTATTTCTTTCGAAATTTCAATTTTTTTTTTTAAATTAATTGATAAAATATATATTTTATGTGGTGTTGTGCAATTTTCAATTTATGATATATATCAAATAGATATTCACTTGGATCAAGTAATTTTTATTTAAATCAAATAACTTTTATTTAAAACAAGTATAGTAGGGTCAGATGGGGTAAATAGAAACAAGGGGTAAAGATGATTGTTCGGCCGTAGTCTAGCCGAGCCTCGATAATTAATGCTGGTGCAGTAGTGACATTAAGGGCACGCACGATTAAACGCTCATTTGAGTTAAAAATTAAACTCTATAAAAATGTTGACTCTTTGAAGTCTATAATGATAAGCCTAGTGACACCTAGTGATTTACCTATTACAGGCTGTCTAGGTGTCAGGATGACAAGTCTCCTGAAAAAGGAGACAATGAAACTTGGTACAAACTTGCAGTATACCAAGCAGAGCTGCCAGGTACCCTCACCAAACGCTAGTGCGCATGCCTTGCGCTTATATTTTAATTGGTGGACATTTGTGTTCTTATTTAAAATGCCTTGTAAATTAAAACTTCCAAAATTTCCACCAATTAAAACTAGAGGCACGAGGCATGCGCATTTGCGCTTGGTGAGGGTACCTGGCAGCTCTGATACCAAATACATTATTTTGATCAATCACCGAAATTATTCTAATTTACCACTTTTGAATAAATTGAAGTGATCCATTACGCCCCGGTCTCCTCTATACATCCTTTTACTTATAAATTTAAAATTTATAAAAAAATTAGACTTTTGTTAATTAAATTATTTAATGGCATATATAATTATTTAAATTCATACTTATACGTATACAATGCAGAAAAATCGAAATAGTCGCGAACCTACGAAACAAATAAAATCTAAGACGAACGCGGGAATCGAACCTATGACCTACAGACTACCAGACTAAAACCCTAACCGCTATGCTACGGAACCACGAAGTAGTATAAGGAGACGTATCACAGTATATATAAAAGATGGCCCCGTTTTCGGTATTCACGGTTCTCAGTTTTCACTAACCTAAGAACACTTGCGCCAACTGCGGGAAAGTGTGGTATTAAAAATTATCGTCTGCTATATATGGCTGGAAATCTAGTCTGCTCCTTGACACTTGACAATGTAAGGATAATTTTAATAATTATATTAATTCAATATAAAGTAATTATATGTAATAATGAATTTCATGACATTACCCAAATTGTATGTGACTCGCACTTAAAAATTTATGTAATAAGATGAAAAGAATATTAATGGAATTGAATGTTTAATTGAAAGTAAGTATACACATAATGGTTACATATTATTTATGAAACGTGAGTACCCGTGTGGAAATTGCCCGACTTCGCCTTATTTGAAGAAGGGTATTGATGAAGATTTAGTGAGGCCAACCACATCAATATTGTCTAGATAGGTGATAATAGGGCACTGACTAGAATGCCTTCTTTTTCTGAATAGGAAAATCTAGCTGGATCTATTTATGCCCCTATTAAATATTTCAATCAGGCTCTGACTAGAATGCCCTTTTTTCTAAACAGGGAAATCTATCTGGTATCTATTTATGCCCCTATTAGGTATTGTAATTAATGTACAATTTCATTGACAAATCACAATTTCTAAATAATAATTAATGAAATTAATCAAAAAAATAGTTCTAAACGCATATTAAAATACCATTTAAATATAAAAACTATTTGAGCAAAAATTATTGCTATTTTTAAGTTTCAAAATATTGCACTTTTTCTCACAAGCGGTGATCTAGTTAGAACCTCTCTATTTTTCCACATCATCACCTGATATTTTAAGCGTGACGAAATTATAAGGGTCCTGACTAATTTTCCTAGTTTGCGCGTCACTAAACAAAAGGGCGTCTATTGAGGGCCTTACTAATTCCTACTTTCAATTTCTACACGGGTATTAAAGGGAATTCCTCAATTTATGAAATTTTATTTATATTATTATTATTATAATTATATAAATTTAAAGTAGTAATTAATGCGCACATGTTTCAGGTTATGTTACAAATCACAGCCTTTCACAAAACAAACTGCCATTTTTACATTTTATTTGAAATAATCTAATATTTATTTTATAAAAAACACGTTACACAAAGCGTAGAATAAAGCCAAATGGTTTTTGCGTGCGAGATATAGGTTATATTCATAACCGGCAAAAAACATGTAACCACGTGATTTTAATACCAAATTTTTCCGCGGTTGGCGCAAGTGTACTTAAGTTTGTGGAAACTTGAGAACCGTGAATACCGAAAACGGAGCCACTTTCCGTTATAGCCGCTCATAGGTGATACGTCTCCTTATACTACTTCGTGTACGGAACCTAACTGAACACTAACGTTTTATTGTCAGTGACTTGTTGATTTGCTTTAATGATTCAATAAAGCACTTATTGACACCACTACACCGTAATAAATAAATAATTTAATAATAATAACAATATTAGTAATGTTATAATAAACGATAAATATTCGTTAATTACACTCACAAAAAGAGTTGGCTGCCATAGCCATTTAAATAGTTGCTATAGCGCAATCCAATTAATTGGATGGGGCAACTATTTCTTGGTTGATACGTCCAACTTTTTAGCTGCGTTACATACATAGCTGGGGTACCTTTTTGCAAGGAAACAGTATCGAATAGTTGGATGTGCTAACCAATTCATTGGATCGCGCTATAGTTTGGACTTAGAAATTTTTGCTCATATAATTTTTATTGGTGTGGGTCCCTAAAAACTGGGACCGTGGGATTCACCTTTGGTGAATCAATAGACAAATCTAAAATACTTCCGAAAAATGTTAACAATTATTTTTTTTATTGTTTATTGTTTATTTATAACAATTGTCAATTCATGTACGAAGATGACCACGGTTATATCAAAGTTTCATTATTAAATATTAAAGAAAAATTAAACTAATTAATCATTTTCACTGTAAGTGATTTTTGTTATTGATAAATTTTACTAATGTTATATTGCAGTCTTTATTTGATTAAATAAATAATTATTGTTAATTAATAACTTGTGACACAAAATACCTAGAAACTTGCAGTTTTTTTACTAATTTTCCAATTAACTAATACGAACCGCATTAAATAAAAATAATTTATGGTTTTAACAATTCAAAAATTATTTAAACAAATGATTGTTGTTACTTACTACACTTAAACAAAAATTTATTTGATTCAAATAACCGATTATTTGTCCTCTCTAAATCTGAATCAGCGATAAGTATGCCACTATTTCAATTAGCGTATATGCACTGTGAATTAGTGAAATTTCACTGAATAATCAGTGAAATTTCACTGATTCATAAGCGCATATACGCTGATTGAAATTAGTGGCATACTTATCGCTGAGAATCAGTGAAATTTCGCTGATTCAGATTTAGAGAGTCTATAATCAAATAAATATTTACTTGAATCAAATAATTTTTATTTGAATCAATTAATTAGTATTTGCTTCAAATACTGAAATATTTGATTCAAATACAATTTATTTGATCCAAATAAAAATTATTTGATGCAAGTAAATATTTATTTGATTATAGACAAATAATCGGTTATTTGAATCAAAATAATTTTTTTTTTCAGTGTAACTTCTAACACAAAGCACCTAAAAACATGCAATTTCTATTTAATTTTGCATTTAACTAATCTGAAAAGTATGAAATAAAAATATTTTATGATTTAAACAGTTCAGAAATTGTATAAACAAATAATTGTTATTGTTCATTAACTTTTGATACAAACAACCTAGAAACTTACAGTTTTTTTCTAATTTTACAATTACTACCACTACTCTGCCTTACTGATGAAGAATGTCACTATCTACATTTCAATTCAAACGGAGATATTGAATAAAACGCGTTTGTATCAGTTCCTTTAAATGTTTAATATTTTTTTAACAAAAAATAACGCCTCTTAGCTAATATGGGCTATCTGATAGCCAAGTCCTATGTGCATAGGACCAATATTGCGGAACCTCGAGCGCTGACTTTCAGGATGAAAAGTCACTATCTACAGAGACCATAGATTTTACTATATCTACATGTTTTTTAAAATATGAAATTTATATTATTATTTAATTAATTTAATTACAGGGTCTACTATAATTTTGGTTCAACGAAATTCCTGGCTTTGTCCTAATTGAGCTGCCGGAATCAAAGAAGGCCACATAAACTCGCCGCGCTGAAAAATGTTGGCCCCTGGCTACTTGAAATTCAACTTTTGATTTAAAATATTTATTTTTCATATCCTTACAGAAAATTTGATTGCGCATCTTTTTTTCTTATAAAATTTTTTTCTATTTATTAACGTTTTCGAAATAATGAAGAAAAGCCATTTTTTTGAAAAGATGAAATTTAATTAAATTTTTCACTTCAACTCGAGATATTTTAGTCAATTTTGGATATTTTTTAATGATACAATAACTAAATTACTCGGTGAAATATTCTGTGAATGATAAAAGAAGATGAAAACTGTTTTAATTAAAAACCAAATTGTTATTAATTTTTTTTTAAACAATTGCGAAAACCGTGAAGTGTAATTTCCACTAGCCTCGTTTAACGGTTGAATTTTAATAATTATAAAGTAAAAGTGTACAACAAATTTTTTTAATTGTTTAATTTTAAAAAGAGTCTCAATAAATAATTACTTAATATATTGATTAAATTTATTTATTAATTAATTATTATTTTATAAAATAATTCAATTAATTATTGTAATAGTTATTTAGTTATGACACATTTATTAAAAATAAATTCATAATGTGATTTATAATGTGACGAGATCAGGAGTCGGATCCGGCCCAGCACCGCGCCAGTACGGACTTAACTTATCCGTCATTCTTCCGACGGCGCAAAAGAATAAGATCCACGGGCGGAAGAAATCCAGTACCGAGCCCGTACTGACGATAGTGGGAAGACGGTTCCGACAGTCGGAGCATAATCTGTACCCCGCCGGTTGCGTTTTCAGATCCGAATCTGTACAGACCGTCGGTACTTGCGGTCTGTACGGGCGTCGATCCCAGCCGGTTGTAAACTCCGACATTTGTCCGACTCTTCCGCCTGGGTTTTTGCAATTGTTTACTAATTTTACTAATTACAAAAGTAATTTAAATTTTGAGGAGAATTCAAAAATTTTATTACTCTTTAAAATAATTGAATTGTTAAAATTCCTGGCTTATACAAAGTAAAAAATTTGTTTTTTATTACCAAGAATAAAAAGATAGGTACTTGTACTATATTTCCAAGCTAACAATTTATTTTATTACAATAATTTTTTTTGGGTACAATAAATTTAATGTAAAAGAGTAAGAATAAAATTTTATTCCTTAATGAATAATATTTATGTATTAAATTCCTTTTATATATAAATTAATTTATAATAATAATTATAATAAATTAATAATAAATTAATAATTATTAATAATAATAATTAGTTATTATTATTATTACTATCAGTACTATTATTGTAATAAAGTATAATATAATAATAATAATAACTATTATCATTATTATTATAAACGTTTAAATAATTTATAGATAATTATATGGATAATTATATTGTAAGTATTATATATATTTTTTTTAAAATTTTAAACGACTTAATTTATTAATTAATAAAAAATATTACTGTTTTAAAAGAAAAAATTAGTAATAAAATATTTTATTAATTGAGCAATAAATTAAGCTAATCCCGGTAATTTTGAAATTGTTATAAATAATTTAAATATAAATATATTATATAAAGGTGATTTGTAGGTAGGACTTTTATCAAGAAATTCAAGTGAAACTGAGTTAAAATTAGTGCGAAGAAAGTCACTATGTACATAGGACTTTCTTCGTCAGTATTTCCCCAAAATTGCTGTAGATAGGCTAGTTAAGGTCTAATTATCTTCAAAACTAATTAGTATTTTTAATTGTGGATTGTACAATTAAATTCTAATTTTTTATTACGAATCCAATGGTATAAAAAACTCATTTTTCGTCAAAAATATAGATAGTGACTTTCTTCGTCAGTACGACAGACTCTTATTAGCTAATTGCAAAATAAGAAAAAACTGCTTCTTTCTAAAGCATGCTATATGTCAAAGAGTAAATATCAACAATTATTTGTTTAAACATTTGATGAATTGTTGAAGTTATAAAACATCTGAATGATTTACTACTGAGATTAGCTAATTGCAAAATTAGGGAAAAACTGCTCGTTTCTAAGCTATGAATATCAAAAGTTAATAAATAAAGACAATTGTTTGTTGTAAAAATTTCTGAACTGTTAAAACCATAAATTATCTTTATTTGATGTCATTCGTATTAGTTAATTGCAAAATTAGAAAAAACTGCAAGTTTCTAGGTAGTTTGTGTCAAGAGTTATTAATTAACAATTATTTGTTTAAATGATTATCAACATGTATTAAAACCCGTTATACCTTGATGAATTAATTGTAGAACGATTTATTATCAATAATTATATTTAATTAAAAATTAATTATTATTATTATTAATTATTTTTAATTATTTTTAATTATTTTTAATTTTAAGACTTTTTTATTATATTATTATTTAAAAATAAATGGGAAGCCCAGGTGGCGACAAGCTGGCCCCCACTTTTTAACTGTGCTAACTTGGGAAGATTTCCACACGGGTGGAAACCTGAATGAAATTGTAATATGATTGGAAATTTTTGCATAAAATTTTGTTAAATTCCTGTGGCAAAAGAGGCGTCAGTAGTGATATATTTATTCGAGAGACGATAGCTACTAATTTATATGTTAATAGAGTAATATAAGAAAAAAGCAATTTGCTTTATTGAAGTTTTCTGTTTGATGAAAATAAAATACGAACTTTTGCGGCTTAAGGGTAACTGGTCTCCTCACTTGTATGTACTAATTTACGTTGTACATGATGTAAGAAGCGATTTAGCGTCTTCCGATGCTAATAAACTATTTCCGGTTATGTGTGTTCGTGTTATGATGTGGCATAGTGAGATTCTGATCAGGTTCCCACTTTGTCGATGTCGATAATTAATTAGTGAGTTCTCATATATATACTTTCTGTTATAAACTCTTTTGCATCAGGATGGCTAACAAGTGCTGCTAAAATCAACCATAATCGTCTATTAAAATCTTTCCTGGAACGAATTGCCGTTCTTTTTCTTCTTTCTCTTTTTTTTATTAATAATATTAAAAACAACATGTAGATTTTCCGGATAAGATTTCTTGGGAATAATGCGTATAAAACAAATGACTATAATTATTGATCAATTTCAAATTTGTGAATTTTAGATTTGTTAAAATTTTTTTAATTTATTTGAACAACTTTAAACTGTGATTAGCTTAATATGCAAATCTATAATCTGTTAAATTTAGTCTATATTATTATTATCGTAATTATCGCCACAGTTCAAAATTATTATTTTCTATAACTTCTATTAGCATATTGTTTTAAAGATTAGTAGGGGAATAGGTTCGGTTGTGGGCATAGTTTTGTTTTTTACTCATAATTTGTGTCCTTGTAGATATTAAGCAAACATTAGTATATGTATTTAAAGCTAGGGATCTTAGCTAACTACTCGTGAAGAAAATAAATTGATTCCATTGACTGGAAAAATTTTATTAAAAATTCAATAAATTGGTCATTTTTCAAGAAAAGAAAATTTTGGTTCGGTTGTGGGCACTTTTGAAAAATCTATTAGAAATGCCAAAACATTAATTAAGTAACCATTCATTAACTACATAAGGATGATTTCTTCTAATTCTGACATTAAATGCTCCCCATGTACGTATGGACATCAAAGTCTCATTATATTAATTTCCGTGCTGGACCACGAAACTCTTAAAATTCATAAAACACTATTAAATGTTGTAAGGAATTACATATGATTATATTGATAACGATATTTCACGATTTATCGAAAATAAGAGTGGTGTCCACAACCGACTCAATTTGGATGCCCATAACCAAACTTTACGGTCATTTTAAAACATCATGAAGACAATTTTGCTTGTGAACATTTTTGTGATACTTGGTATTGGATCATAAAATATAACATATTCACTGTGTATATACGCTTTGACCTTATCACTTTATTTAATTCCCTTGGATTTGTTGAACATTTAACAATGTTTAAAAATACATTTTTGTTATATTCAACTTGTCGAAAAATTAATTTATATATAGTAAAAAGCGCAGTTGTCTAGTCACTTTTGTATTCGCATAGAAAACTACGTTAGGTCATAACATATACGTGATATTTGCCAGATTAGACTAATCTCATATCTGTCAAAAGTTTTGCATGGGTGTTTTTTCACTACAATAAATCCTTTGCTAATGGTCAATAATTAAAGATCAAAAGGGTATAAAAGGTTTTCGACATTCAAGTGTTTTGTGACCGTAAAATCGTAAACCGTTAGCGCTGTTATTTACTTCCTTTAATTTCGTCGTTCACCGGATATTCCTTGGACTTAAATTTTACGTTCCAAATATTCAAGATTTTCTCAGTGTGTTGATGGTGAAAAAAGAGAGAAAAAACTAGAGTCAATGATTAGAATTAGAAGAGTTGGAAAATTGAAAAAAAGAGTTAGAAATGATGATCGTGGTTTGTGATGGAAGTATTCAGAGCAGAACGATGATGATGATGATGATCGTAATGATGATGTTTCTAGTGAAGCTTCTCAAAGATATGACACATAACAGACTTTATGCGGACCTGAGGATGCGCTTGTTGATAGGTTTGTTGCTTGAAAATTCACCACATGTGTAGTTATTGTGTTAAAAATTTTATTAAGAAAAGGATCAATAGTAATTTTCTCAATTATATAAACGCTGGGCACGTGGCATTCTATCAATATTATCAACAAGATCGTTTAAAGAGTTTCTAATCTTCAATATATGGACCACCCACAGTATTACAAACTTACGTATATATTGAACATTGTACGCATATATCTGATACGTGTAATTATTATATTGTATATCGTCCATGCTAAATACATACTTTCTATATAGCATAATGTAATCGATATGTTCTATGCTCTTTAGTTTTGTGAATTAAGAATTTTTTAATTTTTCCACTTTTTCATGTTTTAATTATTTTTCAATTTCTCGATTACTTTATTTTTACGTCAAAAATATTTTCATTCTGCCCCCATGCTTAAATTCTTGAAAAACAGTTGCAAAAATTTTTAGAGAGATATACATGTATTTTAAAAAGAAAATAAAAGAAACGTTTTGTTTGAAATTTATCTCTTAATTTTCGAGGAAGCTTGCTGCAGCTCGTAAAAATCTGAATTAATCTTCTTTTAATATCTAGTTTATAAGGCATATTTTTTCTTTTATCGTTTTATAATGAGAAGAGTAAAATAAAAGCGAAAATTAAAATATCTCGCTAGGAGAAGGCGTTCAAATATTTTATTTCTTTTCTTGTTATTCAAATGAAGATAAATATTTTTCTTCATATCTTCGATTCAGCAATTACGTTCACCTTTCGTTTCGATATAAAGTGTACTTTGTGGTTTTAATCAAAATCACATTTTAGCATCGTCAGAAAATAATTAGATGAGAAGCAGTCTATTTAAAAAGCTTATCATCGTCTCTCGGTTTTTGCTCTTTTAGAAAATAAGTCCGTCTGCAATGTTGCGATAAAAATAATAGAACAGGAGCGATTATTAATTTTGTCTGTAACTTTTTTCTAATTAATTAAAATCACAGTAAAATTAAAGAACAATAAGAGCGTTATCAGGAGTTACGGAAAAAATTGGCTATAGGGTAAGGGGAACTTTTTGTCAATCAGGCACTAATTTTAATTCATTTCATATTTACTTGAAATTAAAATGTTTGAAAATTTTCATTTTTCATATTTATTACTAATTTAATATAATAATTGTTGGTAATTTAAATTGCAAAAAATCTTCATATTCCAACGTTGAAAATTGCAGAGTCATAAAATTTCAAAACGCTGATGTATTATTAAAGAGAACAAAAATGAATTTTTTTCCATAAAGGATAATTGAAAATTGTTTTTAGAAGACAAAATAATAATTTCCAAACCTCCATATATACATGCAAGTATACAAAATAATATATGTATACCTTCCGAAGAAGCCTCCGCGGAGACACAATGAGACCGAAGGTGGTCCGGAATATTAAAAGCCCCCGAGGTTGGCTCGATGTACCGTCTCGGGATCGATAAATCTCGTGGACCACCTTCGCGGTCCGTGAGGCGAACGTGGGTGTAAACACTCGCGTAATAATGCACATCGCATGGAAAACAGGCGAAACATACAAGACGAGACCAGAATTCTTGATCTAAGGCGAATTCTGCGACGACTACGGCTTCCATGCTATTCCTTGCATTCCTTGCTTGTTGCACACAGATACTTGCATTCCTTATGCCCCTAGGGCTTATCTCATACACACACAAGCGACGATTCTCCAACTTTACTTTTCTCGTGTGCACGGAAGAACGAGATCTTATATAGCGGTGGTTAATTTCACGATTTTGCTACCTGAACAACATCCTGACTAAATTATTTATTACAATCTTAGATGATTACTCATCACATTCGCGTTAAATCATTTTCTTGCTTTCCTTTTTGTTTCTTGGATATGTGTGTGTGTGAGAGAAAGAGAGAGAAAAAGGGAAAAAATTACTCTTAATGAATCGCTCTCGTTCCGGAGTATATAACTTGTTTATATGTACATATATGGAGTAATAAGAGTCTTGGCGCTTATCAGTTTTGTGTTTATCGCATCTTTGGCTTTCAAATGGAAGACGACGCTAGTCTTATTCACTTTGTTCTTGACGAATGTAAGAAAATACCATTTTTCAATTTAGTTTTGCTTGAAAAAAACTTTATCTTATCCCTGTGAATCTTAATCAGTGAAAGTTTTATCGTTTTCAATTCAGTTAGCAACTTTTCTTTTTATAAAACTTGGGAATTCTACAGATTTTCAAAACAAATTTTTTATTTATTTCAATTTTTCAAAGATCCTTTAATTAACCAATAGTTTTTACCAACTAAAATTAGTTAACAATTAATTGCTAACCAAACAAATCAAATTTATACCAATTACAGCAAATCCAAATGAAATTGAGTCTCGTTTATACTTATTTGAATTCAAGGAGTTACTTCACCCTGACCGCATTTACATTGGACAGTTTTTTAAGAATTTTTTTAAAGAAAATATTTAAGATAAAACATTTTTATTTTTATTGTGTCTTAATACATTATTGTAAGCTATGAAAATACAAAATAGTTTTAAAAAAAAATTAAAAATGGCGGACATGCATGCACTCCAATGCAACTGTACATTTTTTAAAGTGGACATAATTGGCATTTCAATTTTAATCTGACACAATTAAAAAAAAAATTTCTCTAAAAAATGATAACTTTTTTAACAAAGTAATGTAGTCGTTTAAAAAAAATTTTTTACTTAAAAATTTAAATTTTTTGAAAAATAAAATCTAACTTTAATTTTTTTCAAAACCGCTATTGTTAAAAAAATTATTACTTTTCAGAAAAAATGTTTCTTATTTATTTCAGACAAAAATTGAAATGCCAATCATGCCCACCACAAAAAAATGTACTACTGAACTGGAATGCAACGCCATTTTTAATTTTTTTAAAAAACTACCCAGGCGGAAATTTACCACTGTCATTGTACCGCGCCTGTACAGACGTCGGTTAGACTGTACTGACATTCGTCCGCGAGACAACCGGATCGGTGCAGGCATTCAACTGGAACACATAGTTATGTGTTGTAGTGGCTGCGCGTCCGGCTCGGTACAGATTTGATGCCGCCGAACAACCGGCGTTGTACCGACATTCGTCCGACTGGCAACCGCCGCGGGCCAAATATTGTTTCAAAAAACGACTCGCTTCAGCGGACCGGCGTTCTGCTGGCATTCGTCCGTCTAGCCAGACTAAATTATATTTTCTATTGAAAAATAAAATAAAAAAATATTTAATTAACTATGCATGATGCATTAATGTTACTATTTCAAATGAAATTTATTGTTAGTAATAATATATTATTTATGTAGAAATAATATATGATTATAATAGAAGTAACTTATTGTCATTAAATTTATACACGCATATAATATGGATAAAAATAATAACAATAATATTTATTATTATTATTATATTTTGTTGTATGAAGTGTCAATTAGATATTTTTATCATTCGACTTTTTGTCCATTCGACGTTTTTTCCATTCGGCTACTTAAATTTTCGTCTGCTGGACAATTCGAGCAGATGGCGTTTCGACTATTTAACCATTCTTACAAATAATTATTGCGCCACTTTAAGATTACAATAGAGGACGTTTCGGCTGCTTTCTTTTTGGCTCAAATTAAATTCACCCACAAAAATTTTCGACCAAATTAGCTTTCGGATAATTAGGAATTCGCTTACATAAATTACATTTCGGTAATTTAAAGTATCGATTAAAATTAATTCGAAATAATAATATTCGATTAAATAATAATTCGAACACTTTTAATTTCTATAGAATAAGGAATATGTAATATTGCTTTTCAGTTCAGTTACATTTAGGTTAGTTATAAATTCGACTATCATATATTTCATTAATATTCACATTATATTGAACGACGATTCGACAAAATAAAAATAGGTTTAATTAAATTTCGATTTTTTAACTTTCGACAAAAAAATAAATCGACCATTTTTAAATTCTGGCAATTATTGTTTAGTGAAAATAGAAATTACGTCAAATATTAATTCGAGAAAATAATTTTCTTGAATTTTGTATTCGATAAAAATTATTTCGTAAAGTTACAGATTCTATGTTTGTGAATTCGACATAATAGCCATTATGCTTTTTTCATTCTGATACAAATGGGTGCAACCCCATTGGACACCAATGTTCCATGCTCGATTCAAGACTCAGTCAATCTTCGTGAGCGAAAATACAATATTCACTATTTCTTTATTACCGTGTGCACTGAACAATATTAAATACAAATTATTTAATATTACAATTTTCTTTTTGATAATATGTTTAATTTTATTATATATTATTTTTTTCTTGCACAGTATCAAATTATTATTTTTAAATATCAAGAGTTTCATTTGTGCAAAAAATTTTCAGTGATCAAAAACTTACAGTTTAAAAATTGTTCATTAGGGTGTAATAAATATTTATGCCAAGTATTTATTACACCTTAATAAACAATATTTACACTGGATGATATTGATCACTAAATTTTTTTTGCACAAATGAAAGGGAAACTCTTGAAATTTGTAAATAATAATTTGACACTGTGCAAGAAAAAAATAATATAAGATTTAACTTTATTTATAATATAATATCATTATTGTAAATATTATACACTAAATAATTATCAATATTTATTTACCATTGACATCTTAATATTATAATTATACTATTATTATTTTAAATAATAATAATAATTAAAAATAATAATAATACTTATTATATTATATTATTATATAATTATTATAGTATTTAATAATAATAATTTCTAAATAGTATAAAAAATTATTTAGTTATTTATTAATATTTACATTTAATATATTAAATGTAAATATTTAGAAATTATTTAATATTTAACAATTATTTATTAATGTAGATAATTTTTTATATTATTTAAAAATAATTGATGAACAATATATTGTTCAGTGCATACGGTAGGGGAGAGCGGGGTTGAACGTGCCGGGGGTAAAAAGTTCCGTTTAATTATATCTCAAAAACAAAAAAAGATTTTAATGAAATTCAAATGAGGGAATTTTATTGTTTTGGCTATTGTTTACGCTTTCTTTATTTGAATTGTATTAAAATCTTTTTTGTTTTTAAGATGTAATTAAACGGAACTTTTTACCCCCGGCACGTTCAACCCCGCTCTCCCCTAATAAATAAACTGAATATTGTATCATGGTTGATTCAAGCTTGAATAAAGATTGGATATTCAAGCTTCACACACGAAGATTGAACGAGTCTTGAATCGAGCATGGGACGAACATTGGTCTCCAATGTTGAACCAACATTGAGTGACAGTGTTTTAAAGACTGCTTCAAGTCTGGGTTACCCACGCTGGGCGCTCAAGGCTCGATCAAGCTTCAACCCATCGCATCGTCAGCATTGGTTTTTCGCGCCTGGGACGGCGTTGGTTCCAGTGACAATTTTAAATTTATACTTATGATTAGTCATTATATCTATTTAGTTGGTAACGGTTTCCAACGAGTTGGATGTAGCAGCCAACTGAAATTTGTAAGTCCCGATTCCTATGATGCGCTTGCGCTGTCAATAAGTTACTACTCGATTCCGACAATTTCGTGCGTGAACGTGAACTGTCAAGACGAAAATACTATAATGGACGAAAAGACGATAAATTTTTTGAAAATAATCGCGCCAACAAACTGTGAACATTTAATAACATTGTTAAACGAAAGTCATTAAGTGAAAGTTGAAGTGTCAAATAATAAAGTAGCAAAATTGATATCAAAGTTTGTGAAATTCTGCCTTCGCTTTTACAGATAACCTTAAAGATTATGAAACACTTATCTCTTAAAGAGAATATGATTTTGATAAAATGATTTATTTGTGACGCTCCACGATGAGGAATTCCTAACGCAGAAATTTTTTTTAGATTATGTGTGTTAATTTTAAAGTAAAAAAATCATAAAGAGAATTAATTTTCATTGATAACTAATGATATTTAAATCTTAATTATATCTAAAACATTCAATAAGAATTACTTTTGGTTTTACAAAATACAAAAATGCTTTTTAATCAAGATAAAATGATCACAATTACTACCTGAAGTTTTTTCCGCGTTAGGCGTCTTTCACCGTGGAGCGTCACATTTATAGATTAATGTAACATAAAGAAGGTAAAATTAAATAAACAAATAATTTTATTAATATTCATGTGTAAATTTAATTAAATATGTAAAATATAAATAGTTATTTCACTATTAGAAAATAATTGCATTATCTAACTTAAAAGTAGTGATAATAAAAAAATAGACAGTTCACAAAACAAATTGACCCCCTATCCAACAGAATATTGGATAGTACATCCAACATCTAAGAATCCAATTAAATTGGTTGTCCTGCCTAACTAAATAGATCGCGCTCCAGACACTATCAAAAACAGCTGGAGTATCCAACACATAGTATACTATATCCAACTACTTTTCTGCGTGCAAAGAATATTGAAAATATACCAGCAACCCAGGCAGAAATCAACGACCGGCTTGGTACCGGGCCGGTACCAAGGGCGGACTTGCCGGTGCCGGCGTGAGACCGGCATTACCGCCGGACCGGAGCCGGTCCAGTCAACAATGATAACCCGGGAAATATCCGCCCCGGTGCCGGTAAACCACCGGCTCGATACCGGGCCGGTAGTAAAAAAAAAAAAATTATTTTGTTACTTTTCTGCCGGCTTTATGCTGGCACGGTGTCAGATTAGTATATTTTATCAACAACACATTTTTACATATATTAAACGTTAAACAATATTATTTATTAATTAATTTAATTGTAAACACTAAATAGAATGCTGAAACATATGAATTATTATTAATTGTTAACGAAAACTCTGAAGACATGAGGAATTGAACTCCGGACCCTCAGGCTGCAAAGTCGACGCCGCATCCGCTAACTTAAACCTGCTTATGAAAAGTGAATTGAAAGTTTATATATGAAGTGTGACACCAGGACTAATTACAAAATGTTCTAAATTAATAGAAAAAACCTATTCTAAAAGACAGTTTGAATAATGTAATGTCAAAGTTAATAATTATAAAACATTTGTTAATGTCATTATACGTTGGGACTAAGGCTAAAGAAAAAACGCTGGCATGGTACCGGCCCGGTACCGGCTTTATAGAAGCAACTTGCAGAAACTTAGTATAATGAAATTAATATAATACCTTGTTAGATTATCAAAATTTTATAACAATAAATCAAATAAAACCTGACCAAAATTATTTTAAACGAACAAAGTTATTATAGGGTGTCTAGTAATTCAGCAGTAACAAATTCCCGGATTTTTGAGTGATTTTCCCAGACAATTTAAAGCTGAATTAATAGAGTTTAATGAAATGTAATTTTTCCAACTATGTAAAAAAAGATTTTAAAAAACATTTGATTTCGAGAGATTTGATTTTCCTATTCTTCCGAAAAGTGTAAAAAAATTTCAAAAAATTAAAAACTTAGACTTTTTAAGACACAAAAATATTATGCCGGCAAAACTACGTCTTCGGTGTAAAAACGGTAGCGAATGCCGGAACCGGGCCGGTGCCGGGCCGGTACTAATTTTGATGCCGGCAAAGCTCCGTCGCCGGTGAAAAAACGGTATCAAGTAATGGTACCGGTTATTGTTCGACGTTACTACCGAGCCGGTGCCGGGCCGGTTGTCTTTTAGAAACCGGCCCGGTACCACAAAGCCGGCACCGGTTATTGTCCGACTTTACCACCGGGCCGGTGTCGAACCGGTCGTAGGCATCGGCACACCACCGACTTTTCTGCCTGGGAAGTATTTTAACTAACTTGAAGTTGGTTTGCTACTTTCGATAAAAGTAAAATACTAAAGGAAAGACTTTTTTTATTTAAAAGAAATTTAAAATTATATTTATGTGAATTTAAATATATTTATTTGAATTAAACTTTATTAATAAAAGTAATTAATTAATTAAAACGAAATGAAACTTTTTTTTTATTTAAAAAAAAATTTAAATTATATTTATCGTGAGTTTAAATATATTCATTTAAATTAAATTTTATTAACAAAATTAAAAAAATTAATTAATTGATTTTACTTAATTAATTAAATTTTTAAAATATTTAATATAAATAAAATGAAACAAAAATATTTTTGTAAAAGTGGTTTTAAAATGATCTTTTCGTGAATTTAAATATATTTATTGCAATTAAATTTTATTAACAAAAATAATAAAAGTAATTAATTAAATTTCATTAAATAAACTTTCTATATCTATATATGTTTGAATTAAATTAATAAAAGTAAATAATTAATTGTTTTTAATTACTAGAGTTGTGCGAAAAGCTCGATCGAGTATTTCAAGCTTTTTGTTTTTCTAGCAGAGCTGAGCAGAATCAATCCGAACTTGAACCAAATTCCATCCGACACGTGCAGTATTAAACCTAAAATAATTTTGAGCACTTGGATTTTTCGAGCACTCAAATATTTTTGTGTAACTAAAACTCGAGCCCGGCTCGAGCTCGACCATGCTATTCGAGCTTTTTGCACACCTCTATTAATTACGTAAAGTTACAATACAAAAAATTGTAAATTTTTAATAATGTATTAAAATTTAACTTATTAGTTACAAGAAATAATTTAAATATTTAGAAGATAATATTAACTAAAATTAATTAATTTTATTGATTTTGTTAATAAAATTTAATTTAAATAAATATATTTAAACTCACAATAAATATAATTTAAAATTTTTTTTAATTAAAAAAAATAGTTTCATGTCGTTTAAATTAATTAATTACTTTTATTTATAAAGTTTAATTTAAAAAAATGTATTTAAACTCACATAAATATAATATTAAATTTCCTTTAAATGGAAAAAAATCGTTTCATTTTGAATTTGAATTTTATCGCAAGTAGCAAACCAACTTCAAGTTATTTAAAATACTTGTCGGTAACCTTCAAAATAAACACTTATTTTGAATTAATTTCTTTCCAAGACTAGTGCAGAACCCAACGCGAAATTTTTGCAGCAAGAAGATATTGCTTCAATCAACATGCTCCAAAAATTTTGTATAAATCGATTTTTCTCCAAGGAAGTTACAAAACATTCCAAATCGGGATAAAATGAAGAATGGTTAGTTTTTAACCCTTTGCGTCACAGTGTTACGTATAAGTAACACCTGTAACAGACCAGTATATTTATTATAATTAAAGTAATTTAAGATATTATTTGTAAATTTTCACATTTTCCTACATAGCAGGCATGTATCTAACGATCAAAGTTATTATTACAGTTTAATTATGCATAAATAAATAATTATAAACAAATAAAGTAAAAAAAATGCTGATTTTATAAAAAAAATCGTTTGTGAAAAATTTAGATTATTAACAGCTTTCAATTACTTATGTAATCGATGTTTTTGGGATCACTGATTAAAAGATTCCCGTCCTTTTTCCCGACAAACCATTTCCCGACAACCTATATCCCGACAGTTACTTTTCCTGAATCCAATTTCCCGACAACCATGTTCCCGAAAGTACAAGTCCCGACAGTTAAATAATAATATTAAATAATTAAAGGAACTTTATTTATCAAAATAAATGGAGTCAATCATAGAGCAATGTTGTGTGCCAATAATGTTAAATATGAGGAAACAGTGCCAGAATTTTTGTATTCTTCATATTGTAATACAATGGACCGTAAGCGATTTTGGACTTCAATCCATTTCTTTTTGGGACCTGTTTTTACTGATCGCCCCCAAACTAAGTTCGGCTATCATATTTTCTGAATCCGCCTGTTCTTTTTGGAATTCTTTTAATTTTTCGTTAATAATTAATAATAATTCATATGTTTCAGCATTCTATTTAGTGTTTATAATTAAATTAATTAATAAATAATATTGTTTAACGTTTAATATATGTAAAAATGTATAATAATAATAATTAATAATTTTTTTTAATACCGGCCCGGTATCGAGCCGGTAGTTTACCGGCACTGGGAATTTTATGGTTTTTTGCATTTTTCTCGAAAACTAATTATTTTTGGGAAAAAATGTATAGAACATAAAATATTTATTTTGTTAAGACCTACAACTTTTGTATGAAACATTTTTTAAAATTTTGCATTTTTTGCGAGTTAAATGCAAAAAACCATATTTTTATGGTGTTTTTTATGGTTTTTACCATGAAGATGACCTAGTCGCTAATTTTCACTATGATTTTCGGAACTGCACGCGTCGATTTAAGGGGACATTCCAGTTCAAAATGTTGAAAAAATCGATTTTTTTATTTTATTTTCGGATTTCTTATAGTGTCAAGAATGCTCTCTTAAAATATTATTGCAAAATTCGAAGTAAAACAAAAGTTATACATTTTTATTCTTCGTCGTGTCAAATATGTTTTTGTATGCAGATAAGCAATCGAATGATTTAAATGTTTTCTCATTTGCATTTTTTAAAAAAGACATGCAAAAATGTATTTGGTGTTGCTGATCACAAATTAAATATCAAATTTTCAAAATTCAAAATGGCGGATCCAATATGTTGAAAAAGAAAATTTTTTTATTTTAATTATTTTATCTTCGTCTACTATATTGCATCCGCTATTTTTAATTTTGAAAAAATGATGTCATATTCGTAATCAGCGACCCCAAAAACCCCCCTGTAACGATTTTCAAGAAAATCAAATGATTTTGAAAAATAAAATGTCAAAACTTATGAACAAAATCTTTAAATGCATTTTTCTCAAAATACCTTTTTTGATCTGGTAAGACTGATATCTCGAGTTCTTCTGAAGCGATTTTAAAAAATCAAACGGCATTTGATTCTGCGTCATCATGCCTATAAGTGGAGCCTCAAAAACTGGAAAATTTCCATCTCCCTTTTTTTATAAGAGAAATTCTGAATAAAAGCACCATTTTTTGCATATTTTGGGGAAAAAGTACTTTAAAAAAAGGGGGGGAGGAATTTCCACTTTTTTGAGGTTCCACACCTAAAGAAATATCTAACAAAAAGAATGTCACTTCGTTTTTGGTTTTATCTATTTTAGAAAGTTTGAAATCGATCTTACTAGCAAAAATAGTGTATATCGGCTCCATTTTGAAATAAAATTGAAAATTTTTTTTTACAAATTCTTAAATAAATTATTTATTACATGTAAAAGAATTTTTTAAAATAAATATCATAGTTATTTTAATAATATATACTAAAAGCCTTCTTTTTGCCTGTTTTGAACTGGAATGTCCCCTTAATGCATTTATAAGAAATGAAAAAAAATTTTAAGTTAGACACACATGTGAATTGACAGACAGGGATGCGCAACCATGTAACACAAAACATGCGAAACACAAGAAAAGTAACTAGAACATTGTCATTTTACTCATTTTGAGTCACTTGAAGCTGTCGATTTGAGACCGACTTCCAAATGAGTTGCAACAAAAATAAGTCGGATTTTTTTCTGTGAAGCGATTTTGGAGGGATCCACGTGAGTCTTTTTTGTCCTGTCGGAAGGACGTTGGACACTATGGTTAACTCTCAAATGGGTTTGTCTTTAATGGAATCCAAAGAGGAGTTAATAACTCCTTTAACTTCCTTTTTTAAAGTGTATGTGCATATTTTTCACCACAGGGAAGGAACAGAAATTTGCTGTGAATAATTACTAGACGCACATTGGTTTTAGAGTCTTATGATGGCAAATTACTGTCGTGTATTATAATTATAATATATAGTATGCATAATATTATTATTATTACTGTACGGGCATATTCTTTTCAAGAGATGAGAAATGTTTCGGTCACGACGTAACATTAGGAAATTCGTCATAAAATTACATGCAGTAATTAATCTTCACCAAGAAGAGAAAAGACGATGTTCCACGCACAAAAGGGAAATCACCTTTATAAATTAATGAGAGTAACTGTAAATTATAGTGATTGAAATTTCCCTTTCTTATATATGAGAATTTCTATTCTATTCCTATTTTGCCTTTCGTAATGTTATTCGCATTTATAGGTTCTACGAATTATAGAGACTATTAATTAAAAAAATTATTAAGCAAAATCGATTAACAATTAATATCACTATTAATTAGGAGAGGTGGGGGCGAAGCGACGAAGTAAACATTTTTCGAGAACTATAACATTCAATTTTTAAAAAAATATGTCATTAATTGCATCTTTTTAACCTTCTTAAATGAACGACATAATAAAAACGTTTTAAAAACGTTCTTAAACTTTCCTGATGTTCTGTGTCTTCAGGAAGCGTTTGACAATAAATAATATATTTTTGACATCTGGGTATTACGTTTTTCGTGATTTGATTTCTTATAGTTTTAAGTGTATGTAGATATTTTAAAAAAAATTTTTAAAGGCGTAGAACATTTAAAAAAATTAATTGTTTATAAAAAATTTATTAAATAATTATTAAAATATTAACTTTTTTAAAATTTTCTAATTCTAAACGAGAGTATTTTTATTCCCTTTATATTCCCGCTTGGTTCACTTAAATCGGTTCATTCATTTAGGAGAAATGACATTTTGTTTAAAAAGTTGCAAAAAAATTAATTTTGCAATAACTTTTATAAAAAATAATATTTTTTTCTGTTCTTTGGTGGACACATTCCTAAGACCAAACAGAAATGTTTTTTCACCATTTTAAATTTAAAAAAATACTTTTTGTTTTCTGTGAAAATTTCAAGAATTCTGACCCATTTATTATTTGTATGACCTAATGAGACACACAGAAAATATATAGCAAACATAACCTCAAATATTTTCAGTATTTTCGCATTAATTTTCTACAAAAAAAATAGTTTTACAATTATTTAAAAAACCAGAATATGTTTATTGTACTTTATTCTTTATAATTAATAATCAAATTATTGAGATAAGTTAATAGAATTTTAATTACTTATTGAATTAAATAAGTGTCTCATAATAGGGGCATTTATTATGGGACACCCGTACATCAGGAAATCATTGTCTCATAATTAGTGCAGTGCAGAGTTTCAGAATGTAATTAATATTATTTTTATTTTATAAAATATAACCATTTTAGAGCCCAAATATTATTCCTAACATACAAATCTTTCCATCTATACCATAACATTCGCCATTTGTTAACTAATTATTTAATTAAACTGTAACTTTCGGGAAAAAATTATTTAGACCTTGATGAACAACTTTCCGGCTGGAAGTTTTTTGTTGCTCAAAATTTGCTCAACTTCCCCGCTTAGTGAAAATTTCAGTTTACGAATTTTGCAATATCTCAATAAAAAATTAATAACTTTTTTATTTATAATTGAAACATCATTTTTCTTTTTTAGTCACTCGTATGATAAAATAACGCGTATTTTCGTTTTTGTTTCTTTAAAAAATATGTAAAATTGACTGAGTAATCGCGAGTTGAAGTGAAAAAAACAATAAAAATTTCGCTCTTTAAAAAAACAGTTTTTCCCTTATATTTTGAAAACGGTAATAGATACAATAAAATTTTAAAAGAAAAAAGATGCGCAATGAAATTTCCTATAAGGATATATATTTTAAACATTTAAATTCAGAAGTTGAATTTTGAGTGTCCAGGGGACCTCGATTTCGTCCGAGAAAAATTTACGCGCCCTTATGGAATCCAGCCTCTCAATTTTTTTGAAAATCTACCCCAGACTTACCATATCTGGAATCTAAAAGAGCAAAGTCTATAATTTTCAAAGATACCTTATTTTATTAAACACCCAAAAGAAGATTTATTTGAAAAAACAAAATCGTCCTGATAAAAATTTTTTAACAATTCGGAAAAGATAACACAGTCCTACAAAATTTAAGATTTTGTCAGACCTAGAAACCGGACAAGTCATTTCCGATGTATTTTCTCACTCTGAATCTAAAACTGACAGCGAAATTGCTTTATCACGCCAGGATTCCGAGATATTCTAACCTAAAAGAGTGAAAAAGGCCTTCTTTAGGAACATTCGTCTCTTAATAAAATTTACAAAATTTTGTTTTACTATTCGAACGAATTTTAAAAGAAAGTAAAATTATTCTCCTTTCAAAATTTTCTAGACCCGATCCGACTTTTTTTCTCTAAGATACAACAATTTAAAGTTTTGGGTTACATGACCTACCAATTCTCAAAGAACAGAGAAATAATTGGAAAGAACTTTATCTTTAGCATTATATTCTTGAAGTCTTTTAGCTCGCTAATTACGAAACCGTTGTCAGATTTTTGAAATTCAAAATGGCGGATCAAATATGGCGGACATATTTTTTAAAAATTCAACTAATTCGCTTGAAGCTTTTTCCTCGGAGGTTTTTGAGGTCTCTCATTACTACATAGACTATTTTATTGATATTTTTATTATTATACCTGTAATGTTACACAAATCAAAAAGCAATCATAAACATGATTAGAAGGTTTAGGCTATAATAATTGTTTCAATAACAGATTTTGTGACACTTTTTTATCAAAACGATTAAGCATAACATCACCAGAGTCTCAATAAGGGATCTCAAAAACCCTCGAGTTTCAAGCAATTACGTTAGATTTTTAAAAAATATATCCGCAATACTAGATCCGCCATTTTAAATTTCAAAAATCTGACATCGGCTTTGTAATTAATGACTTCAAAAACCCCCGAGTAAAAAGTTTCAAGTGATTCGGTTAAATTTTTAAAAAATATTTCCGCCATATTTGATCCGCCATTTTGAATTTCGAAAATCTGACATCGGCTTTGTAATCAGCGATCTGAAAAACATTAAGAATCAGGTGCTTAAAGTTAAAGTACTAAATCCTATTCATGTGTATTAAATATTTCTCATTCTTATGTAATATGAATAGAAAGAATGCTTTTGTATAAATTTAAAGGGATATTATTTCCAAAATTTAAAGATCCTCTAACAATGAGGCACGCGCCAAACTATATCAACTGATAAGATCTTGTTTTGACACCATATAGTAATAGATTTTATGAATGAAATTATGTAATTTAAATTTCTCTTTAATACTATATTTTATTTTTTAGAAAATTTGTCGCTTTGTAACCAAATTAGAGGAATTTGCTCCAATAATTATTCGGTAATTTAGCTTTTTATTCATTATAAATTATACGCTACTAAATAAGATAATTTTGTTATCTTTCTTTCTTTGGATAAAAATATAAAATATAAATTAATAAATTAAAATAAAATTAACACAATTTTTTTTAACTATAAAGAAATCTTTTCTTATGATACAGTGTTTATAAATAAATAATTTTGTAAGTTCGTTTGCTGTTGTCTACATGAATTGATTCAGTATTAACAAAATAAATAATAAAGTTCATTCACCTTTGAAAGTATTCTTCCTTCACTAAATAATAGAAATAATTGCAATATGTAAATTTTTCCGATTTGACAAATCTACAAACAAAAATTAAATACAATTTAATAATAAAATTTTATATATCCTGCCAACAAAAGGTCAAGTTTCCCTATTCCCTAAATTAATTATTTTCTGCGCAAATAAATATTTTTGAAAAATACAAATTTTTCAATTTTTGATTTATTCTAGATATTATAAATTATATAATATCAAAAAATGATCAATATTACTTTTATTTATGTAATGAAATTTATTTATTTCTCTGAAAATTTAACTAAATAATTAATTTAAATGAATTAATTATTACCTATTGTAAATAGTAATTTGGTGGTCTGGGATCAATATATATTGAATCTTTCAAACTGCTACATCGATATAGCCTTTTACTATATGAACGTAGCTCATAAATATATTCAATAAACTTACGATTTGCTTTTGTTACCCCTTAAGGTTTTAGATTATGAGGTAGTAAACCAATTTCTTGGTAAATTCCCCAACACTTCTACCAGAGCTTGACTTAGTAGATAACTTTTGTTTAATTACCAGGTAATAAGTTGTAACACAACGAATTCCTGAGTAATTTTTACGATTTGTAAATGTGTGTAAATGTATGTCAAATATTGTAAGGTTTAGGTCGTAAGTTGTAAAACAACGAATTCCTGTGTTATACAATATTATAACTATGTCAGTATTATTGTTTAAATTGAGTGTATATATTGTAATTAATATTTCTAACACCAGGTAGTAAGTTGTAAAACAACGAATTCCTGGGTGTCACAAGTAAGAAGTAAGAGTATATACGCACGTACCTTTGTGAATAGAGTAATCGAAATAAGAAAGCGAGACCTTCAATTTCACTTTTATATACCCTTTTGAAGACGCTATAGAATCTTCTAGGAGTCTCTAGAATTTTCTATAATAATATTCGCCCTTATTCTCTTCCGGTTAAGCGTGGTCATTTCCGTTTCGCGAGGCTAACTTTCTCCCTACTCACGGAAATTCGTATCGCCTCATATTCTTTCCAGCAATAATATTTAAATTTTTCCCGAAAGGACAGAGATATATTTTCTCTTTCTCTTGTCTCAAAATTATCTACCGTTTTATATACTTTTATCAATTTAACTTTTTGTTATAATATATGTTAATTTTTTTACTATTTATCAATATAAATTTTATTAGTACTTTATTTGTTAAAACCTATTTAAATAATTAATAACATAATTATAATTACTAAAATTCATAGGACTTAAATAAAATAAAATATGCAATTCTATTTGAAAAATTATCAGTGCATTGAACTTTATATAAATTGTGCAAAAAATTTATCTTGTCTTTAAATGATTTCTCAATTCTCCAAGTATGAAAATTTCTTATCTTTTTCTTAACCTTGGTCTTAAATCACCTGTGCTGTTTCCATGGGTTTTCAAATATCCCAGTACATTTGTATTCTATTGACCTTATTTTGAATTTCTCACTTTTAATTTAGCTGAAATTTCATTTCTTATTCTCTCAATCTTATTCTATTTTTAATTTCTATTCAATATTAATTTATAAATTCACAATTTATTTTTATATAAATAATTTTTATCCATATTAATTTTGACTATTGAAATACCGTTTCAGTACTTTCCAATTATTTTGTCTTACTTTTCCCAGTTTTCAGGTCGTTTAACCCGAACTTTAAATTGTTGTATGTTAGAGAAAGAAGGTCTGATAGGATCGGGTCTAGAAAATTTTGAAAGGTGAATAATTTTACTTTCTTTTAAAACTCGTTCGAATATTAAAACAAAATTTTGTAAATTTTATTAAGAGACAAATGTTTCTAAAAATAGCCTTTTTCACTCTTTTAGGTTAGAATATCTCAGAATCCTGACGTGATAGAGCAATTTCGCTGCCAGTTTTAGATTCAGAGTGAGAAAATACATCAGAAATGACTTGTCCGGTTTCTGAGTATGACAAAATCTTAAATTTTGTAGGCCTGTGTTATCGCTGTTTAGTTCGACTAATGTTTATTTATACTACCACAGTAGCAAGTAATATTACAGCAATATTGAGAGAACTTCCGTAACATTACCAGTATTGCCTCATTGTTACCCATGGTTCTAGAATACTGTTGTAATGTTCGTATTATTACGTGCTACTGGGGTAGGGACAGAAAAATAGCAAGACTACAAGAAACTTTTAAGCTGAAATGTTCCTGAAGAACGACAATTATTTTAATGATAAATCAAATTTTAATAATTTTAATAATTTGTAGAAATGTCCAGAGCTACGACTGAGTTTAACACTGGCAAGGTATTGACTCAGTCCAGTCAAAAAAGTTCTATAGAATGATTTTAGAGTATTCTATAGCGAATGTTATAGAATATTCTATAGAACATTTTGTAGAATTTATCTAAAAAATGTTAAATTTCTGTACGAATTCTATAGAATTTGACTAGAAATACTGGGAGTAAACTGACTAATAAATAATTTGATTTATTAACTATTAAAATATTTTCCAAGATTTTTAATATCAACAAAAACATCAAACATTTAATTATTTTTTTATTTTTGTTCTCCATTTGTATACCTTTTTGGGTTTTTATAATTTTTAACCCTAATACATTTTATTCCCCCCTAAACTTTTACTCAGGTCCCAAATATCTCCCTACTTTTGCGATCTCTAGCCGACTTTTAATAGAAATAGGGGAGACCTGGGCGTAATGGATCACTTTTCACTTTTTGTTGCTTAACTTTGTCATTCTTACTTTAATAAAAATTTCATAGTTTGGAAAACATAACCTAACATCTTAGCTTTCAATTAAAAAAGTATGCCCTAATATCACTAATACTTTTTTATGAACAATGTTTTTTTGGAAAAATGCTAGCTGAGAAATTTCGCCACGGGCTGGGGCGTAATGGATCAGCAATGAAATTGTAATTTAAATCATCAAATATTATTATGGTATTGACAATTTTGGTTTCTATTGTATATTTATAACAAAGAATATTGAAAATGAAACATATTTTATTTAAACTTTAAACATTTTCATGCGATTTTCAAATTTTAAAAAGTTGTATCGAAATGAAAAATCTATTTACTTAAAAAAATCTATTCTCCAGTTATTTTCTTTATAAAGGGTAAAAATTGGTTATCATTTTATTAATATTTTAAATATAATAGATTTTTCTTAATAAAATATGCTAGCCAATACGCCCTGGCCAAAGTGATCCTTTACGCCCCGGAGGTTTTTGTTGAAAATTTTATTATTTGTTATCAATACCGTAAGTATTAAACAAAAATTGTCAATTGTTCTTTTAGAACAAATGTTTGAAGCTCAAAACCTGATAAAATTCAGTACGCATGCTCATCTTCAAGTGCAGATTACAGGGAAAATATAGCGAACCTGATTGGTGGACATATTTTTGAACTAGGAGGAACTAGTCAAGCCTCGACAATTAGTTTTGGCGCAGTACAGAATTCTTGTTTTACCAAAGCTTAGACAAGCATCGGCGGCAAGTACTGGCTAAGTACAAAAATATTGGTCACAACGCTCCTTGACAACATTGATTTTTTTACATAAACTTCAAAAAACTGATAAAGAAATGTTTATGAATGTTTATTAACATTGAAAAAAATTAATATTTTAATTTCAGGTATTCATTCTTTTTTATTTTTAAATTTAATAATAATAATTTAAAATAATTGTCAAATATTGTAAATAATAAATTGTTTAAACAAATTAAAATTATTAACAAAATTTAAATTTTATTATCAATAATAATATATTTTTTATTAAAATAATGTTATACTTCTTACTGTAAAAAATATTATTTAAAAATTAGGACTGGCAAAAAGTTAATACGACCTAATTGCCATCGTAGTGGCGGAAGATTATTGCCTTTAATTATCACTATTTGACCAACTCGCGCAGAATTATTTTGTCATCGCCATTTCGCTCTCGACTGCAACTGCATGACGTACTCGAACGACCACCTCTTCCAAAATGATTATTGAATTTGGCTAGTCAATTGAAAACGATTTAATCGATTTACATTAACGTCCTGAATGTCCTCCTCCAGAACAGAATTCAGCGCTGTGCCAATCAGAAAGTGACCTGGAGTAAGGACACTCAGATCTTGCCCATCCGAAGAAAAAGGACACAAAGGTCTTGAATTTAAAATTGCCTCGATTTGAGTGATAACCGTGAAAAATTCCTCAAAGGTCAGAGGTGTGTCGCCGAGCACAGTCTCCAAGTGAGATTTGGCAGATTTCACTGCTGCCTCACATAATCCTCCCATGTGAGAAGCCTGCGGTGGAATAAACTTCTACTTTATCGAATTAGTCGCCACGAAGTCAAGAATTTTGGAGCTGCTTCCAGACTCTAAAAACAATGCTTGAACGATCCTATGTAATTTATTACTTGCCCCTACGAAATGTTTGCCGTCATACGATGAGAAGGAAATGCATTTTCCGCGACGTGCAACAAACCTCTTTAATGCATTTAGAAATTAATTCGTCGTCAGGTCCAGAACCAGCTCCAAATGTACCGCCTTCGTAGCCATGCATACAAACAAACAGAGCTATGTTTTACTCGTCTTGTTTCTGGAGATTTTAATCGCAAACGGTCTTGCATAATCTAAGCCTCTTCCATGATAATGTCATTTTGTGGCCATTCTTGTTCATTTTTGAACAACCATGAAGGACCACTCCACCATAACTCCGAAAGTTATAGATTACCAGCATCCATTCCCCTAAAGATTAAGTCTGCTGGGTGTTGCTCTGAAGCGACATGTTTCCATTTTTCCTCTGGTGTTGATAGTTGGATTTCTGACACCATGTTGCCCACAAACGTATGCTATCTTGCTGCATCCCCCTGAATCCATGCCAATGCTATTGTCGAATCACTCCAGAATCGCGAATCCTCAATTTCCATGCTAAGAGCCTTCTTAACTTTTCATAACGGTTTGCTAACAGCAATGCTCCGAAAGCTCAAAGCAAGGAAGACTGACCGACTTGATTGGGGCCACTCGTGACCTTGCGCAAAGTAAACGTGATTGTACCTCTCCATTGCTTCCCACCGATCGCACGTACAAACAGGCCCCATATGCTGCCTCTGATGCATCACTGAATCCATGAAGTTGAATACTTACTGGATCAAAGGCCACAACGTGTCGAGGAATCTGTAACTGATTAATTCTCTGGATTTGCTTACCATAAAGATCCCATTTTATGCTTAAATTAGATGAAATGGAAGTGTCCCATTCAATTTTTAGCTTCCAAAGAAGTTGCAGCAAAATCTTCGATCTAACCGTGAGTGGTCCAATCAATCCAAGCGGATCAAAGATATGAGCTATGACTGATAACAATTCTCGTTTTGTCAAATTCGACGAGTTGATCTCACAGCCGGCATGATAATTCTGTTGATCAGTTTTTGGATTCCAACGCAGTCCCAAGGTTTTGATCTCCGTCAAATCTTGCTCTCCATCTTCCTTATTTAAGTTTTTGATGTTAGAATATGATTTCTGCAGCTCGAATCCTGCCACTCGTAAAATGTTAGTTACTTCGCTTTTGATTTGGTAAATCTCTTCCTCTGTTTCACTCCCAGTTAGTAGGTCATCGACATAAAAATCCTCTTCAATGACTCGTGATGCCAATGGATGTGATTCCTTCGTTTCCAATGCCAGTTGTTTTAGTCATCTTGTAGCCAAATATGGCGATGAAGCCACTTCAAAGGTGACAGTGTTCAGACGATTCGTTTCCATGATCTGGAGTTTTCCTCCACAATATGTACCGCAGGTTACGCTGATCAGGATTTAGCTAAATCTGACGGTACATTTTGATTACATCCCCAGTGAGTGAAGCGGTGCTGTCTGAAACGAAAGATTATCTCAGTCAACTCGTGCTTCACAATTGATCCTGCCATGACACAATCATTTAGGTACAACCCTGATCCTGTTTTTTTATGCATTAAGAACCACCCTACATTTTGTTGTTGTGCTGGACTCTTTGAAGACAGCATGGTGCGGCAAATAATTCCGTATGCATTCCAACATATTCAATTCTTCTTCAGTGAGATGAGACATGTGGCCCAAAGTCAGATACTCGACCATAATACCAGGATTCTTTGCAAAACGGCGTTCCATAGATAGCAAGCTCCTTTTCGCGCCAGTCAATGATTCTCCGAGTTCTGGACTGGTTTCAAACAGTCCCTGAAAATGGTCGTACCCAAAAGGAGATCGACAGGTTGAGGAATATGATAGTCAGGATCGGCCAACAAAATATGATCTGTAATACAAATATCATTTTTATTAACTCGTTTCATTGGAATACATTGCGATATGTCATTAGTTACTAAGAAATCAGTTTTTATTTTATACGTATTTTGTGTTGAGCCTATAATTGTTGCAGTGCGCGCAGTTATAGTGGTTTGTGTTAGATCTACCCCCGAAATAGTATGAGATGTTGCATATTCTTTTAGATTAAGTTTTTTACATAAGTTTTTAGTTATAAAATTCGACATCGATCTGTTATCAAGAAGTGCTCTAGCTTTAATCAGTTCGCCGGAATTATTTTATATATACTTCTGCCGTTGACAATAATTTTTCGCTCCGATCACGATAGGCAAACATCGTCAGTGATATTAGTGGCACTTCGCGTTCTACATTCCTTTTATCGTCGCACGTGTTTCGATTACTGCCACACGTACTTATTGTTCCCGAATGATTGATATGTAAAATCGAGTGGTGTTTTCCTGAGCAACCGAGTAGAGTTACATTCTTGCGCAGTGTGCCTCACTCCTAAACAATTGAAACATAATTTTAATTCCTTCACTTTGCCTCTTTTTTACTCAACCGACAAACCTTGAAATTTTATACAAGTAAAACAGCTAACGCGTCCCCTGCCGCTAAATAAGTCAACGATCTCGACTCCTTTTTTACGTTCTGATTTAATCTCAATCCTCCAGAATTAGAAACCCAACCCAAACTCGCTGATACCGCCTCCAACATTTGGCACCTGGTTCCAATGAACTCAATAAATTGAGATAATTTTTCAAATTTTTCTGTAACCACTTTAAACTTCCAATCGGGTTTCGTAACATTGTCTAATCGCGAAGAAGCTAAGTAAATTAAAAGTGTGTCCCATTTATCAACAGGTTCCTTCAACTGTTCTAACACTCGCGTGTGTTTTTGCAATCCGTCAGACAACATTCGCAGCAAATTCACAGACTCTCGTGTCACTTGTGGCAAATTGAATAGCTGCTGAACATGATGACTGATCACCAATCTAGAATTATGATATCTTTTTTTAATAAATCGACGCCTCCCGTTCATATAATGCTTATTGAAAAACGAATGCAAGATGATTCGTATTCACTTTTTGGTGCAAGACAATGCTTATTCGATTTTCCGTGCAATAAAATGCTTATTCAAAATTGTGTGCAAAACAATTGCCACTGACAGAACAAACAATGTAACCCTGAATCTTCCTATTAATATTAAATTTCAATTAAATATCTGAGAATTTCAGTACGTGTCTATTGTTATAAGAAACTTTAAACACGGATCCTATTAAACGTATTAATAAATATTTTTTAAGCAATTACAATTATAAATTTTACTGAATTGAAAATTTTATAAAATTCATAGAATAAGCTAATTTCAGAAAGTACATTTTCGCACAGAATTTTGAATAAGCATTTTATTGCACGAAAAATCGAATAAGCATTTTCTTGCACCAAAAAGTATTACAGCCATCGCTAATGGTTCACTTACACACATAGCCCTTTTCATCTTCGCTGCACTTAACGTTGAAAAGAAGGCATTTTCAAATGACTCGCGTTCTCCTAGTTCCAGTTCAAACAACAACGCGTTAATCTCATCCTGAATATAATCGAATTTCTACCAAAATCCATTAAATTTTTCGATCCGTGCTTCGATTTCGAAAACCGTGTCCGCATGAGATACATATTTGTCAATGTAAGTTTTAAAACGTGTTGCTTTCGCTCTCACAGATGCGTGTTTTCTCCTTAGCCCTGAGAGATCGGCCATTTGAAAATATATTTATACACGAAGACAAATACAGTGAATAAGCATAAACAAGCTTACCGTGATCGATGCTTTACTTAACAAGTTGAGGTAAACGGTACAATTCTCCTGAGATGAAATTCGCTTCCAGCGTTCAGTCGATGCGATGAATGAAAATTTTCCTCCTTCTACGATGTTTTCTAAGATATCCGTGTTGTTCCCTTTGAACAATGAATCCGCTTCCAATGAGACTATCAGTCTCGATAATGTTTCTTAATATTTCCATTTTTGATAATAAAGCTGTTGAATGTTGAGCAGTTAACTCACAATAACTTTTATTTTCTCACATGAAGATGTGATAAAATAATTAATTGATTAAAATCTAATTTTAAAAAATAGATATTTATTTGGTTAAAACGTCGTTATCGTTACATGGTTTGGTGGAGACTAAACCCCCCTTTCTAATCATTCCCCCATAATAGTTTCCCGTGATACGTTTTCGTCACGTGGTTTTTGCCACGAAATTATTCTGAATTCAAACAAATGTTGTAAACAATTTGTTCCTACTTTATTTATTACTATATCCATTGCTTTAGCAATAGTCTTCATCTTTAAAACAATTGAATCAAGAAGAAGAATATTTTATAAATAAGAACTATTTATCAATATTATATAACATTTTGTTGTTAAATTATTTATAATTATTAATTTACAGCAATAAATAACAATATGGCATTTATTGCGGCCATATTCTCAGCCAGCACTGACAGACAGTATCGCCAGCATTGCACAGCGTTATCATTTCAGCATTAAGCCAGTGCTGTCTGTCAGCGTAGCTGTTAGTAATGACAGTGCTGACACAGTACTCCGCCAGTGGTAAACTTCCCAAGGGGTATTTATAAGTCAAGATTATAAATTTTGAAATTATCTTTTCTTCCCGGTGTTGATAAAAAAATGATAAAATAAGAATTTTGAAATAGAAAAGTGATAGAAACCTATTGTTGAATTGTATTTGATATACATATATATGTATATATTTTTTTTTTTGAGGGGCCCCATATTTTGATATACATCTGGGCATTTCTACGCGAAATTTTTCTATGACATTTTATAATCGGTGAAAAATATTTTTTTCTCATTCCTTACAGAAAAATATTAAATACTTTTTTTATTTTTCCATAATTGACAAAATTTTTAAGTTATGATTTTTCAAAATTTTGGATTTTTAAAAGTAGACCTTTTTTCAATAGCTTATAACTTTGAAAATATTGAGTTTCGAAAAAAGTTGTCAAAGAAAAAAAGTTTTGTTTTTTCTTCCACTTTTAAACGATTTAAAAAAAATTATTTTTTTAAATTTTTAATAAAAAAATTATTCTTTTATAAACAAATTAATTTTTTTTAATATGGGCGCAATTAATTTTTATTTTTTTCTTATTTATTTATACCTGCCGATATACAGATGATTTTTTAAAAAGATCCGTGATGGGCAGACTCATAGTTTTCGTTCTATAATTTTTTTAAATAATTTGTTTATTAAAAAAAATGTTATATCTTCAAAACTTTTTAAAAAAATTTTATTTACACAAATTTAAAACCAAATTTTTTTAATTACTTAAAAGTTAAAAAAACAAAATTTTCTTTCTTTGACAACTTTTCTATAAACTTAAAAATTTTTAAATTATAAGCTATTAGGTTTACTAATTCATAGTTTTCGTTCTAAAAAAATTTATAGAACGAAAACTATGAGTCGGACCATCTCGGGTCTTTTTAAAAAATCTTTTATTTATTGGCAAAATTAAAAATAAATGCATTTGTTTATAAAAAAATAATTTTTTTTTTCTAAAAAATTTTTAAAAATAATTTTTTTTAAATCTTTTAAAAAATCATTTTTCTTAAATCTTTCAAAAGTTGAAGAAAAACCAAAACTTTCTTTCTTTGACAACTTTTTTGAAATTCAATACTTTCAAAGTTTTAAGCTATTAAAATAGGTCTGCTTTTAAAAATCTAAAATTTCGAAAATTTTGGCAATTATGGAGAAATAAAAAATACGTTTTTAATATTTTTTTATAAGGAACGAGAAAAAAACATGTTTAACCGATTCTAAAATGTCTTAGAAAAATTTCACGTAGAAATGCCCAGATGTATATATATATATATATATATATGAGGGGCTGGATGCTATAAGGGGATACGCGTGAACACACGGCCAGTCAGTTCGGACGTAGAGATAAAATTTTAAAATTGTTCAAAATGAATTTAAAATTATTGTTTCTTGTTCAGAATTTCAAGGCGAAACTTTTTTTCTAATAAAATTTTTTTATATAATTTTTTGTTTTTAAGTAAATTGAGAAAAAAGTGATTTTTTAACCTAAGAAATTTTAATGAATTTTTGACTTCAACTCGTGATTACTTCGTTAAATATTAATATTTTTCCACGAAATTTACACACAATATTCTTCAAACTATACCAAAAGTGAAACAATATTTAGTTTTTTTTCAAAAAATTCTGCGTCTAAGTAAATAATTATTTAAACAATTTTGCCGGAAAAATGATTCTCCTATTTTCAATTGAAAAAGTTGAGTGACGAATTTTCGTTTTCAGAAAACTTCCAGTGACAAAAATGTTCATCAATATGTTAGGAAGTTTTTCGGAAATTTTTTCGACATTTGATAATAAATTAAAGAAAATAGAGCAATTTTAACAGCGTCGCGCTATGCTGTAAACGTAAACAATGTCTAACTGTATACATTGGTCTTGTAATGGCGGCCATTCTACACGTGCGCGGCCACGCCGTAATTTTACAGCATAGCGCGACGCTGTTAAAATTGCTCTATTTTCTTTAATTTATTATCAAATGACGAAAAATTTTCCGAAAAACTTCCTAACATATTGATGAACATTTTTGTCACTGGAAGTTTTCTGTAAACGAAAATTCGTCACTCAACTTTTTCAATTGAAAATAGGAGAATCATTTTTCCGGCAAAATTGTTTAAATAATTATTTACTTAGACGCAGAATTTTTTGAAAAAAAACTAAATATTGTTTCACTTTTGGTATAGTTTGAAGAATATTGTGTGTAAATTTCGTGGAAAAATATTAATATTTAACGAAGTAATCACGAGTTGAAGTCAAAAATTCATTAAAATTTCTTAGGTTAAAAAATCACTTTTTTCTCAATTTACTTAAAAACAAAAAATTATATAAAAAAATGTTATTAGAAAAAAAGTTTCGCCTTGAAATTCTGAACAAGAAACAATAATTTTAAATTCATTTTGAACAACTTCAAAATTTTATCTCTACGTCCGAACTGACTGGCCGTGTGTTCACGCGTATCCCCTTATAGCATCCAGCCCCTCATATATATATATATATATATATATATATATATATATATATATATATATATATATATACTGTTAACCGTTATTTATCTCTATGACTTGACTATTTGGGGAAGCGAAGCTTAATCCTGGGAGACAATCTGATTTATGGAGACTGCGCGGAATTTGTAGACCGAGATCCATACGATTCATAACGGCGATCGTAATTCTAACAGAATGTCACTGCAGGAGATCTGGTCACGGTCTCTCTCTCTCTCTCTCTCTCTCTCTCTCTGGTATACATATATAACAGTGTGAAATCAATGACAGCCGATAAACCGTTACAGAGCGCTTAATTTGCTCTCGCGAGTTGCAAAGAAGATATTCGCGAAAAATAAATTTCTAAAATTAGCCTATAAAAACTATAACTATCCATTCGCCTATTCAATTATCACAGCAATTTATTCATTTTTGATAAGGGGAAAAAATTGCATTCTTAAAAAAATTATCGTATTGTAGTCTCAGAATTAATTTATTATAAATTAAATACTATTGATACTGTACTAAGATTACCAATACTACTTAATTTAATAAATCGGTTTTTAAATAATAGTTGTTAAAGTTATTTTTAGTAGTCAAAGTCAATTTCTGTCAGACAAAAGGATTTTTTATTCAATGAAAGTCTGTTTTAAATGTTATCAAAAGTATTTTCACCCAATGAAAAATTTCCGTATCAGTACCATTGCTGACCAGGCGCCTCACAGTGGAGAAAGATGTACTTTTTCTGTTCAAATCACTCTACAAGTCACAATTTTTTACCAAAATCGTTGCTAAATTTTCTTTTATTTTAAAATTATCTAAGTACTGGTGCAAATACCTTAAGTGGTAGTTTTCTATTTTAATTTGCGCATAAATAAATTTATTTCAAAATTAATTTGTTAGTTTTTTCGAATCAGTATATATATTTCTAAAAAATTATTGTGTTCTTTTTTATTTTTCTGTTTACAGTGCTTTTTTGGTTGGTTGGTGTTCTTTTCAACTGTTCACAGTTTTCTTATAGAAATTAATATTTCTATAAAAGACAGTGAATGGGCGCATGTTTTGATATATTCTAACCAAAAAACTAGTTCAGTCTTTTTAGATCATATGAAAAGCCACTATGGAATTGAGACGCAAGTGCATCAGTCAGTTGAATTAAAATTGAATTAACACTTTTGAAAAAATGGAACAATTCTCTTCATGGAAGAGAGAAAAATTAATAAAGAATTTAGAAAAATAGAAATTTCCAGTTTTAATTACAATAAATTTACAAAGTTAATAAAACAAATTGTTTAAACAATGTTCAAATCATTAATATTTTGTTTCTCTCTTATATGTATTTAAATATTTCTGTAACACAACGTTGCACAATACACAAAAAATAAAAATTTCTTTTCTACATACAGTTTAAGGACAAATGTTAACAATACATTATATAAACCATGTTTAATTAACCCTTTAACGACGAGATGTGCTGCTTTTCAACATGAATTTCAAACGCCTACAATTAGTAGAAAGAAGCCATAAAATTGTTCAAAAGTCCATATCCTACTATTTTTGGGGTCGCTCTTTCGAATGGCGTAGTCAAAATTTTCAAAAAATGATATTACACCCTTCTTTTTTCAAAAATACTTAAAAATGTCAGTTTTTTTAATGCAATTTTTAAACAAAAAAAATTTTTTCTCTGACATAATATTTTTAAATAGCACAAAAAGTATCAGAAACGTGTTCCCGATAGTTGTACTTGGAAAATATCCATTTCTAATCATTATTTTTTTCGATTTTAAATTTAAAATGGCGCTTGAAGAACAAAAATATTTCCTTATTTTACGTAAGGTTACAAACTTTTTCAAAATTGCTCAAATCTAATTGAAATTTGTTACTCGGAGGTTTTTGGGGTCGCTGATCACAAATCTGAACTCACATTCAAAAAATTCAAAATGGTAGATCCAATATGGCGGTCGAATTTTGTGAAACTCATTCAATTTAGTTGAAACTCGTTACTCGGAGGTTTTTGGGGTCGCTGATTTTAAATATGAAGTCGCCTTTAGCCTTTAAATAATTAAAGTGGCGCGATTCTCACCACGAGGAGGTAGACGATATAGAGAATCATTTTTTTTACTTTTTCAGTTCTTACTTTGTTCAAATAATTTTTACTGATGCACAAAGCCAAAAATTTTTGTACTTTCTTTTTCCGAACAAGGAAACACGGCAAAACATGCAAGATATATTACTGTGAGAATGGCTTCAAAAAAGCGCATAATATAAATTAATAGTTTTTAATAAAAATTTCAAAGATGTAAATTAAAAAATTGAAAAAACAAAAAAAAAACAAAAAAATTAAAAGTCACTGAAAAAGTAAAAAAAATGATTCTCCATATCGCCTGCCTCCTCCTGGTGAGAATCGGGCAACTTTAATTATTTAAAGGCTAAAAGCGACTTCATATTCAAAATCAGCGACCCTGAAAACCCCAGAGTAACAAATTTCATGCAAATCTCAGTAATTTTGGAAAATTAAACTGCTATTCTGGATCCGCCAGTTTGATTTTTCTAATCTGACTTCATATATGTAATCAGCGACCCCAAAAACCTTGGAGTAACGAGTTTCAACTAAATTGAATGAGTTTCACAAAATTCGACCGCCATATTGGATCTTCCATTTTGAATTTTTTGAATGTGAGTTCAGATTTGTGATCAGCGACCCCAAAAACCTCCGAGTAACAAATTTCAATTAGATTTGAGCAGTTTTGAAAAAGTTTGTAATCTTACGTAAAATAAGGAAATATTTTTGTTCTTCAAGCGCCATTTTAAATTTAAAATCGAAAAAAATAATGATTAGAAATGGATATTTTCCAAGTACAACTATCGGGAATACGTTTCTGATACTTTTTGTGCTATTTAAAAATATTATGTCAGAGAAAAAATTTTTTTGTTTAAAAATTGCATTAAAAAAACTGACATTTTTAAGTATTTTTGAAAAAAGAAGGGTTTAATATCATTTTTTTGAAAATTTTGACCACGCCATTTGAAAGAGCGACCCCTAAAATAGTAGGATATGGACTTTTAAACAATTTTATGGCTTCTTTCTACTAATTGCAGGCGTTTGAAATTCATGTTAAGAAGCAGCACATCTTGTCGTTAAAGGGTTAAGTAATTTTTATTATTAGTAGATGTTTTACTCACAACAAATTGCAATCAAGTAACTTGATCTTCACTCGACTCAAACGTTCTGAAGCCAGTCAGTAGGGACGCGGCAGGAACTTTTTAAAAATTTAATAACATTGTTATTTCTAAACAAATTTTTTTGAAATTTTCTGAAAAACTTTCTTGAATAATATGGAACAACTTTCTCACTGGAAGTTTGTTCAACTCAAAACTTCCCTCGATACTTTTTCTTATTGAAAGTAAGATATCGTTTTAGCAGACTTAAATAAGTAAGTATACCAAGTTTGAGCCGAGCGAAGATCGAGTTATTTGATTGACCTCCTCAAATAATAAAAACTAGAAATTTCTAGCTCTATGTATAGTTTATTTAAAAATAAGAAAAAATAATTGTTTAAACAATTTAATAAATAGTTATAATTTTTTAATTCCTCAAAATCACACAAGCATTATTTTAATAGGTTTTTTTATTAATTTTCTTAATTAATTATCATAAAAAATTATTTTTTACAATTTTATAATTTTTTGTACTTATTCTTATTAAAAAAATGTTTTAAAACAAAAATTCAATAACCGGGCTCGAGAGATCAATAGAAAATTTATCTACGAAGATTTAGCACATAAAAGAATTCATTTCGGTAAAAAATTCTGACCTGTAGAGTAATTTGAAACAAACAAGTTCATTTTTCGTTACTGTGCGTCCTGTTAAAAAAAGGTTTTTTGTGACATTAGCTCCTTTTACGGCCGCAAGCGGCCGTTTACGGTGCTAGTTTTTATATGTCCATTGTTCAAGTCAATTATTTAATTAATAATAATATTAGTTATAATACAGGCATTATAATATTAAAATTTTTTCAGTTAATAATTTGCTTATATTTAAATATTTAAAATGTTGACGTTTTTTCGACAATGCAAAATAAGATTTATTACACAGGCACATAAAAAAAGTTGTCTGTTTTTTGCTTTTTATTAAATCGAAAAAACTACCCCTAAAATTATACATTTTGAATTTTACATATTAGGGGTAGTTTTTTTAATATATAAAAAACAATGGATCATAAAGTAATTTTGATATTGTTTATGAAATGTTGAAAGAGATGTACATAAATTTATTTTGTTGTTTTAAAACCAATGTGAGTTTTTACTTTTAATATTATAATTTTGAATTTTTACATTTTAGGGGTAGTTTTTTCGATTTAATAAAAAACAAAGGGTGTTTAAGCAATGTTGACATTGTTTCTGAGTTGTTGTAGCAGAAGTAGATAAATTTATTGTTTTGTTTTAAAGAGAAATCTGTTATTCAATTTTTTTACTTTAAAATTTGAAATTAAGGGTAGTTGATTTTTGTTCCAGATTTTGGACAAAGTTATTTATTCCTTGGGGAGTTAGCATAGGGATTGTAAAGTTTTAACTCTCTTTATCCAACACCCTTGGCATTCACTCTCCAATAGGTGCGACTTATATAAAATCCCATGGGGAGTTACAATTTAACTCATTTTCTTTACAATGTAGACCATTTTCTGTCACCCATGGAAATTGTTGGAAATTTGTTATATATAGTAAAAGTAATTTTCTGAAATAATTTGTTGAAAATGTGTAGTAAATTTGAAGATAAGCGGTAATTTGAAAAAAAGAATGGCCTAAGAAACACCTACTTCAATCGTTGCTTTCCGCCCCCACGTAAATGAAGACGTTTCCTATATGCACTCAATTTTATACCTTTTAAAAAGCGTATTAAGAAAAGGTGTGGTTTACTGAAATACTCAATTACACTATATAATTTTAATACTATAAATTCCATCAAGTGTTAACATAGCATTTACAAAAACGATTTACTTGAACCGTTTTAAATTGGCACATTGGATTTACTATCTGTTCAAAAAAATTACTTTCTACAGCTCAAGGCCAAAATATGAAATAATTTCCACCGGATATTTCTATATATATATATATATATATATATATATATATATATATATATATATATATAGCGGAAGAAGATGATTCTAATTTGATGTACATTATAAAAATGAGAAGAAAAATCAAATAACAACAAATTACATATGAAGTGACGATTGACCCCATTGGACGATAGGATGGAGGAGCAGAGGGGAAGGTGATGCGGTTTACCTATAACGATCGTCATTAATTCATTCTCATCTGCTTACGTACATTTTCTCGCTTCACAGCCTCGATCGTTACAGCCTTGATCTTCTTTCTGTCATGTTTCTTTAATATGTGCTATATACTAATTATTATGGTTCAATGCTATTTTTGCGAACCGTTATAACGATGATTAATATTTTATTATTGTAAATTTACGCAATATTTTGTTTTCAGATTGTTTTACAAAATTATTCGAAATTGAGTATTGGATCCTAAAAAATAGGCACTCAGAAAAAACGATAATCTAATTTTAAGAAGTACTACTTTAATATAAGCCAAGAATATTAATTTCATTGTTTCAATGTTAGTTATTAACAAAATTAAATTGTAAATATACACTAGAAAAAATATATTTTTTGTCCTACATGGAAAGAAGATTGAAGAGTAAAAGCACCCTAGAAATACAGTGTCAGGTGTGACATTGGAAAACGCTGTGCGTGAACATTGTGCCGGCACGAAGTTTCGAAGTGTATGAGTAAAGTGACCATATACGTCCCGGATTGTGCGGGACTGTCCCGAATTTAAGCATTTTGTCCCGCAGGGGCTAGCGTCCCGCAAAACGTCCCGCATTTGACATAAATTGTCCTGCATATCCCGTAAAATAGTTAAGAATATCCTACATCTACAGGTTAGCACAGTAGCTTATAGGTGTGAGAGAGATAGACTTTGTTACATCAGTGATGATCTTTTTAAAAAAATCCAATCGTCTGAAAAATATGTAATGTAATGTCATAAATAAAGCATAATTTAATTATGTAAATACTGTTACCTCAAAACAAGAAACCTTTATAAATATACCTAACGTTCCTCGTTTTAAATTAGTTTCAAATAAATTGAATCTAATTTGGGATGAGGATAAGTCAATGAGCCTACTAAATGTTGTGAGAGAATAATTTATTTAAAAACCAACAAGAAAGAAAAGTATTGACAAAAATACAATGAATATAATTATAATTTACAAATCTTACTTTAAGAATAACGATTACTGGTGACCAATGAGCTGGTGATAATAATCTGTTAATCCAATTTTGAAAGGGCACTTTACAAAAATGGGCCTCCGACAGTTGTCCTTATTGTGGGATTTTATCACTGTTGTTTAAACTAAGGTGATAGTGTTTTGTATTTTGAAAATATTTGCTTCCTTCCAGGCGGTTATCGGTAGTTGAGCAAATTTCGATGGTTCGAAATTTGGAATGTCTTGTTTCAATATAGATTTTATCGAAACTTGAACCTATATCCCAAATGATAATTTTTGAGAATTATTTAAAGTTCTATTTTAAGAACTGGGGAAAAAGTCTAAAAACGAAGTTCGTTTTAATTTAAACACTTGGAAAAATACTTATGTTCACTTCAAATCATACTTGTTTGGAAATTAATACTTGTTGGTAGACTTGGGTTGATTTTAAACACTTGGGAGTTCACTTTTAACTTTGTACTTTTAGTTCACTTGTAGACGATGTGTTCAGCTCGCTGGTTAGATGACTATAACTTGGTGTTTCAAAAAATTACTCTCTGAATGTAACAGAGCTAGTGCCCTTTATTTATAAAACTTCTCCCATAAGTTTAGTGCCTTTGATGCTACTGGAATTGTGGAGAGATGGTTATTCCTTATTATTGTTTTTACAATTTTATGCGTGAAAAATTGCGCCATCGCATGGATTTTAAGTGGGGATATGTGCCACTGGTTGGGTTAGCTGTTCCTCACAGGTTAATTCACTGCTTGAGTGGGACTATGGGGAAGTTACTTAATAGATTATTTTTTGCTCGTTCGTTGATTCCCTTGCTTATAGGAAGGTCGTTGAAATGATGCTTAATTGTTATTCTGATTATATTATTCAAGGTTAATATTGTCTGTGGTAAAGGTTTTTACATACTTCTAAATATTACTCTTCTTTCTTGTATTTGATACAATTTGTATATTCGCTGTAAGACATATATTATAACGATGACCATAAAAATACTAAATATAATATAATAATATGTAGAGATTGTATTAATACAATAACAAACATTTTAATAACAATAATAATATCTTACAATATATAAGTAAGATTCAATATTTTAAAAAGAGAATAAACACGTAATTATTATAAGTAAATGTAGTATGTTAGGAATAAGTTACGGACGTAACAATACCATAAAACGCGCGCTGTTTCAATTCCACTCCAATTTAGTCCTACAAATTCCCTGTTCCTTTTTTCTTGTGGAAAATGACCTTTTTTTGCTTAATCATATAAATCAACGAGCGTCCCGCATTGACACTATTTCCATAGGGTCACTTTATGTATGACACTTTATTTGTTACACTGAAAGGTGAAAAATAATGTAAAAATTTCGCATTTCGTACCGATTAAAACTTTTAGAAATCGAAAGTCTACATTCAAACAAGTCTAAAAATGCGCGTCTGACAGTTCTGGAGTGGGGCAAAGTACGTCTGGCAGCCCTTCGAAGATGCGGCAAATGAGTCAATAGTTAAAAATAATCTACATTTTTCTTACTTCATACTAATTAAAACCTTCATAAATCGAATAAAACTTTCTATCTAAACAAGTGTAAAAATGTACGTCTGGCAATCGTGGGATGGGGCAAAGCACGTCTGGCAAAGGGTTAAACAAGTACAAAAATCTTTAAATTTAATCTCATTTTATACCGATTAAAACTTTCATAAATCGAAAGTTTACATCTAAGCAAGTATAAAAACGTACGTCTGGCAGTCGCACAGTGGGACGAAAAACACAGCCGTGGACAAATTAACATAGAGCCCACAAATATAATCCGATTTTGATGTTCTTGGCCTTGATTCAAAGTTGATAAAATTCTGCACAACGCCTCTGATCGTGTTTTAAAAAAAATTGTCAATTGTTTATTTAATGTTAAAGTTTAAAAAAAATTTTTCACCTTAATATCAAGATAACTTTTTTAAAAAAGCGATTATTATAATAGCCAAAGCCAAAATTTTCAAAATACTAACCTAGAAACAAATTCTAATTGTTAATAATTTTTTTAAAACTAATCATAATTGTTATTAACAATTTAGTGGATTAATTATAAGTTGTTTGTTTTCTTAATCTTTTAGTAATAAAAATCCACTTAAGCTTTTGTATTTGAGACCCAAAATTAAATACCAGTTAAACTTATTATTGTGACTACTTATTTGTAATTGTTTAAACAATTTTTATAAACAATTTCAGTGATTTTAGTTCCTATTACCAAATTTCTTATGTCTTACTCAAATTAAACCTACAGTAAATTTTTACACATCTCACCTGTGAGAAAGATCAAACATGGCGCACCCTACCGGACAAAGCAGCAACTACATAATATTGGCGCCAACTTTTGAATGTATACATGCTTTTTCTTTTAATATATATTTTCAGCATACTTTTACTATTATAGAAGACAAGAAATATACTACAAAATAAATAAGTAAAAATAATAATAATACAAACTGTAGGAAATTGTTTAATTTGAGTAAGGCATTAGAACAATACATTAACTAAAAATGATTATATAAAAAAGCTAAAGTGCGAAGTCTAAAACCAACGTTTTTTTCAAATTTGTTAACTAACGTTGATTTCAATGTTATTAAAATTGATAATTAAATAAATGTAAAGTTGATCTTCGCGTATGGATACACTATGGTAAATAAAAAAGAGTATAGAAAAAACTGAAAGGATATGTTATTATAATACAGATTTGAACATATAGTTTAATTATAAAATTGTTATTAATTATAAAATAATTAAAAACATTTTGTTAATCAATTCATTTTATTAATTATTAAAAAAATGTGTCACATTTAACGACATTTAGAAAAAAACGAACTTTAAACAACTAAAAACAACGTCGCTACTCACTTGTTAATTAAGAATTGTTTAAACAATGCTTTGTGTAAATATTAACTATAATATGTAATAGTTGTTTATTTTGACCAGCAATAGTGCACATTGCATCCTTTGATTCGTAATTTTTGGTAATAGGAACTTAAATCACTAAAATTGTTTTTAAAAATTGTTTAAACAATTACAAATAAGTAGTCACAATAATAAGTTTAACTGGTATTAAATTTTGGGTCTCAAATACAAAAGATTAAGTGGATTTTTATTACTAAAAGTTAAAGAAAACAAACAACTTATAATTAATCCACTAAATTTTTAATAACAATTATAATCATAATTGTTTTAAAAAAATTATTAACAATTAGAATTTGTTTCTAGGTTAGTATTTTGAAAATTTTGGCTTTGGCTATTATAATAATCGCTTTTTTAAAAAAGTTATCTTGATATTAAGGTGAAAAATTTTTTTTTAAACTTTAACATTAAATAAACAATTGACAAAATTTTTTTAAAAAACAGGATCAGAGGCGTTGTGCAGAATTTTATCATTTTTGAGTCAAGGCCAAGAACATCAAAATCGGATTATATTTGTGGGCTCTATGTTAATTTGTCCACGCCTGTGTTTTTCGTACCACTGTGCAGTCGACGGGCTGCCAGACATACTTTGCAGTATGCAATTGCAACAATCGACAAATTTGACAAATAAATTTAAAAAATAAAATTTTTTTCAATTTGAAAAAAGTTTGAAACTTACATAGATGTAATCATCTAAGTATCATCTTTAAATTAAGAGCAAAAGAGTTTAAAAATCTTTTTTGGTTCGTGAGATATCATTATTAACATCAAAGCATGTTTTTTGACAAATGCGCATTGAATTAGTCGATTTTAAACGGTTTTTGGCTGAAAATTCTCAACTGTTTATATACACTCAAACCTCCGAACTTTAGACTGCTTGGTACTGATGTATAAAGTTCGGAATGGACACCTGGACGCTAAAAAGTATAAACACTCAGGGCCGTACAGTAGATGAAAGCAAAATTGTGACCGATATAAATTTTATTTTTCTTTAAAATGTTTTCTTTATCAACTGCTTTATGTACTTTCCTTAATATTTCACTCTTCTTTTCAATATCGAATGTCACTTACTTTTATTTTCAATTAGTTTTTAAATTTTTTCACGCCAAAAATTAAATCAGAAAAAAGGAACACTTTAAAATTACGCTACTGATCGTAACCTAAAATCCGGTAAAGTATTTTCCGCCCGCATGTTAATTCTTCGTTTTTTTCTGTAGAAATTAATAAAAATAAAGCTTATTGCTAAAAATAGAAAATAATATAACTAGGGACCGTCTCCAAAGTTTAGTTTCGTTTCAGTTTCTGAGTCAACACGAAACTAAATTAACAAACTGAATTTACTTTCGAGTCGACACTAAACTAACTAAATTATCACGTCCTGGCACTTTTTCAGGAGACTTGTCATCCTGACACCTAGACAGCCTGCACTATAGGTAAATCACTAGGTGTCACTAGGTTTATCATTATAGATTTCAAAGAGTCAACATTTATATAGAGTTTAATTTTTAATTAAAATGAGCGTTTAATCGTGCGTGCCCTCAATGCCATACTTTCCATGCAGTTTGGACAAAAAATTATGTTCGCATTATGGGCGCAAAGGTGATTACGACTCGTTTCCGGCTTGGGCGCCTTCGCCTATAACTGGTGCTGCAAACATCAGTCTCGACAATAAATGATACACTTCACCCACTAGCTGCTTAATGTACTATTTACAACTTTTTTGTCAAATTTGTTGGTTGCTGCAATCTTTGCATTAATTATTAAAATTTTCAGTTATATATCATTAATCGTAGAATTTAATAATCTTTTGAATAGTATATTTGTTAATTTTCTGACATTAGTATTTACAAACAAATCATGATTTAAAGATTGATATATAAAATCATTACGCCGCCGCTGATTCAGTCATTTCCTTTTCCCGCAACCCTCAAAATTTAAGTCAATTTTGACCTAAACGTCAAAAACAATTTCCGCTATCATCAACATTTAGGTCAATTTTAGGGCAGTTTTGACATAAATGTCAAAAATTGTTAAAGAATTTCTGCTACCCTCAAAATTTAGGTCAATTTTAGGGCAGTTTTGACCTACGGGTAAAAAGAAGCCCACAAACGTTTGTTAGATTACGTCGAAATCATTCTTCTTTTACCTACATGTCATAAACGGCCAAATAATGGCCCTTAATTTATGTCAGATTTGATTTATTGTTAAAGCTGCAAGTAAAAAGGGTCGTAATAATGCTTTTGATGATACTGCAAAATCTATGACAAATTTAACCAATTTTTTTAACTTTAGGTATAAAGAAGTATCTATAAGGGCACCATAAGATCATAAACATGTCCGTAAAGTAAAATTCTTTTTAAGTGCTTTCTTTTAGTATTGCCTGATATAATTTACTCTAACTTATTACCATGCATTCATATTAAGAGAACATGATTAGAAAATAAAAATGACTGATAGTGTATCATATAAAATAAACAATTAACTATTACAAAATTAGTAATGTAAAAACTTGAATAACATCAACAAATTTTAATAGATTTTTATTCAACTTGGTAAAAAAAGTTTTTAAGTTTGCTGCATAAGAATTTAAAATCGAATTTTTAAATTTCAAAACGGTGGATCCAATATTGCGGTCAAACATAAAATATTGTTAAAAATTGATCCAATTTAAAAATTTTAAAATCGCGGATCCAATATGGCGGATGAATCTAAACATATTTTTAAAAAATAATCAAATTTACTTTAATCTGGCGTACTTGAGTTTTATTTAACAATCGTGAAGAACCATTTTCCAATATTCTAAGCATGTAAATGCACTATGCAGGTCTATACCTGCAACTGACTAACACAAAGGAGGTACGAAAGAGAGCCTAATTTCCTTTTTTATGAAATTTTATATTGCCAAAGTAATGAAATTGTGATATAGAAGCTAATTTATTTAATTATTTTCTTTTAAAATGTAGTTGAAGTTCTGTTTACATTTAACCCGAGTTTTCGAATTCTCAGGGTAAATGTAAACACTTAATTATTTACTAACTATATTGACAAAAATCAAAGTCAATTTTTTTAAAGGCATTAAATAAGAAAGAATTACAAATTTTAGTTTGATTTTTTAATTTATTTTTGTGCAAATGCGAGACAAAATACTGAAACAGCGCCTATTTAGAGTATACGTGCAGCACCTCCTAATACTGGTATAACCACACGGCTCGCATACGAGAGTAACTGGGAGAGATCACGCTCCCCAACGCCGATGGTCAACAAATGACCATCTTCCGATCTCCGCAAAGTTGGTAAGAACATTTGCGACCCTTCGGTGAAGGGCGAGACCTTTCCAATCTCTGGTTACTCTGCAGGTAACCACCCGAGTTGGCACCACAACTCACATGTCGAAGCGCTAGTTACTAGGTCCGTTACTCCGTTTTTGCGAAGCTCCGGTCCGTTCATAGCGCCTCAAGCGATGTAGGCTATAACCACTGCCCCCACGAGGCCAACCCAATGACCGGAAGAAAATAAGCCTTTCGGCAAGTCCCCCGGGCTCGGACCGGTCCCCATGGTACTGTTTAGTACACTGGTATGAGTACCGATTAAGAGTCCAGTGGTGCCAGACGGCGGACGCTAACGGCCCCCACTCTCGCGGCGAAATTACTCCTTCCATATGACCACACACACTATCATACGCGTGGCTTTTGCTCTCGTCGGTGAGTCTCTTTTTCGTTTTTCTCAAATTTAAATAAGTTAGAAATATTTATTGTGATAGTAAAAACTCAGCCACTGCTTTTTTACTAATAAAATAATTAATGGTATTTAATTATTAGTTTAATTCACTTTTAGGTTATGTAAAAAAATATCTGACATTTTTGGTAACAAAATCAATTAGTGAAACTTACTTATTTTTTGAATAATAATAATAATAATAGAGATTTTTATTTAATTATTTTTATTACAGCTACGTACTATTTACTATTTATTGAATATAAACTTAAAATTCAGAAGTGTAATATTTGTAAAACAATTATTTAAAAAAAATTTTTCTTTTTAACTGTTAATTCTTTTAAAATTTGAAATGCATTAATTTTAATATTTTTAAAAAATGTAATACAAATACATAAAGAAAAACAAAGTTTTTTTTATTTTTTAACCTGCAAGCCATTTCTATATTTTTTAATTAAATATTTTATGAAATTATGTTTATATTAAAAATTTAAGAATATTGTTGTACATTAGTTAAATGCTTTAATAAATTGTAATGAATATAATATATTAATTCATATTGCAAAATAATCTAAACAATTGTTTTTAATGATTATTTTATTAAATAAGTATGTAGAAGGTATTTTTATTAATGTTGTTTTTTAATTGTAAAAAATAATTAGGTTAATACTAATAGCATAACTAATTATTGAATTTCAACTCATTTTAAAATATTTTTCAGACATTCAAGAATAATTAAATTTTCCTATAAATAATATAATAATTATAAATATATAGTCCGAAATTAATTTATTTAGAAACACATATTGCATTTATTATTTTCAGTTTGTATTCTATTTCAAAACGTCCTCCTTCAATTCAATTTTTAATTGATAATAGTCAATTAATCGTTTATTTGAATCTATTAAATATTTTTTTCAGTGTAATATCAAAAAATTTTTCTTCCAAAAGCACTATAATTATAAATAAAGTTTGCCTTTAATAGATAAGACTTAACATTAAAAAATTCAATTATTCAGAAGAATTCTACTTAAAATAACTATTTTTCTAAATATATTTAGGAAAGTCGTGAAAAAGTCAGAAAATTTTGTAAAAAGTACTGAAACAATATTCAATTTCGAAAATTCATAAGAAAATTCTGAATATTAGATTTCTCATTATTAAAAAGATTTTATTTATTTCAAACTTTTTCTATTTTTAACAGCAATTGAACTTTACAGATTTGAAAGGTAATTTAAGTTTATAAAAAACTTTAATAATTCAAATTCTTATAAAATTCGTTACATTTTTTAATATATAGTTTATTCATTATTAAAAATAATGGATTAATGGATGGATTTTACTTAAAATACTAAAAAAATTAAATTTTAGAAAAATTATAAATGATTACAAAAACTCAATTATGTTCACAAATTTTTTTAATGTTCTTGTCGAAATTTCAATTATTTAAAAAATTATTAACAAAATTTTTGGCAAAATTCAATTATTTAAAAAATTTTAATAAAATTCTTGTCAAAAATTAAATTATTTTTAAAAATTTTCCTCAATTTCATATGAATTCTAATATTTACAAATTTTTTATAAATTTCTTTCTTCTTAAAAATGTTATTAAAAATCGTCAAACTAAATTAATTATTTCGTATCATTAATGTAGTCATTAATGTAGCAAAACAAATAATGAAATAAAAATATTTGAAGTAAAAATAAGAATAATCGTAATATATTTGAATTATTTGAAAATAACTGAAAATATTATTAAAAAATTGGGATATCCAAAGTTGATTTATAAATTAAAAATTGTTTTATTTATTTATTTTTTATTATAATTTCGATAATATAGTTTTTAACAAATAGAAATTCTGTAAATATTTTTTCCAAAATAAATATCAAATTTCTTAATCAAAATTTGATTAATAACTTTTTTTCCGCTTAAAACTTGTACTTTTTTATAAATTGTCATTGAGAAGCAGAAAATATCCAAGATATTTTCTAATTTTTATTTTCCAACTGTTTTCTTTTTTTTTTTTTTTTTTGAAAAAATGAAGAGATTAATTACCTAGTCCTAAAATGTTCGTTACAAAGAGCTCATTTTTCTGTAATGAAGAGAAATAATGAAAAATAACATTAATAATTTTTATAGATTAATAAAAATAGTTTTGTATTATTTGAAAATAAAAATAATATTTCTAAATAAAATAAATACCTACTATTAAATTTAAAAAGTAAGAGTGGAAAAATAAAGAAAAATAATATTATCTAAGGTCGTTTTGAAATGGAATGTCTCATATAATTATTCAGTACATGATATTCTATATAAAAGAATTTCAAGTTATATTTATAATTTTTATATAATGAGAATCTATAAAAATAATTAACTCTTAGTACTACTGCTGATCAAAAAAATTCCATAAAAACTTATTTTGATTTTGCGTAATTTAAAGGGAATATTTAATGATAGGCCAAAACGGCAAAAAATATTAACATTCACACTGAACATAACCTACAATTATTTTCTCGATAAATCCTATTTACCGTAAAGCTTGAAATATAATTATATATAAATATTAGTTATTTTTACATAACCTAAAAGTGAATTAAACTAATAATTAAATACCATTAATTATTTTATTAGTAAAAAAGCAGTGGCTGAGTTTTTACTATCACAATAAATATTTCTAACTTATTTAAATTTGAGAGATTATTTATTTTTGTTTTAATTGGATATATAGTTTAAAAATATAAATAGTAAATACACTGAATATTTATTTTAATAAATTTTATATCAATATAAATAATTATTAATTGACTTATCAATTGATACAGTAAAATTTTGTAAATAAATCTTTTTTGCATTAAAATATAACTTATCTTACTTACTTAATCGGTAGAGTGTCAATTTGTTTTTCCCGCAGAGCGGATGATTATTATATTTGTTTTATTCACGCAAAAGGCGGAGTTTTTAATTTTTTTCACAAAGTGAGGGTTGAATTTTCATTGCTTGAAATAAATGATTTCAAGTTTTTAATTATTCTTATTTTGTGTATTTTTACACACACATTACAAGTTTACACTAAAACATAATAATTATTATACAAATAAAAACTGTTTGTTAGTTTATTGATACTACATTGTTATATGAAAATTGAGAATCTTATATTACTTATATTTTATTAGAAGGGCATTTTTTTAAAATAATATTTACCACGATTTGTACACATAAATAATTATAAGGTAGTTTATATTTCCTTATTGTACAATTTGTATATTAATTTTCAAGTTTTGTGAATAAAATAAATTTACTTATATTTGTACTACTCATACAACTCATATTACTGTCTACAACTAAATACAAAACAAATATCAAAAATTTTTTTACTCTTTTTTCTTAATCTACAGGGTCTAATACGTCGAATTATGCATTTTTAATTTATTTATTGATACCTTAAGCAATTTATTTCATTATTAGACAAAAAAATGAAAAGGGACCACTTTGTCAATCTGTTGCAAAAGTTGTTTCTGTTTCAAAATAGAGGGGGTGGAAAAATGTAAATGTTTTTTATTTTTTATCTTCAGGGTGTCTTAGACTTAAAACAACTCACATATGAATAATTTCGTAGAACAACCAAAGAAATTCGCACAACAATTTTTAATTTCAAAGTATAATATAATACATGCTTCAATTATTAATTTCGTTTTTCTTTAAATTAAAATTTCGATATTTCATAAGATTATTCACAATAAAGTCCCTCCGAAATTTTTTTATGTCCACTTTCTCTTTTTTTGCTTCAAATAACTTAATAAAATAACATCCAACCAGTAACTTCCAAAAAATCAAGTTTATTAATTAAAAAACACATTTTTAGAAAAGGGACCACTTTGTCGGTCTGTTGCAAAAGTTGTTTTTGTTTCTAAATATTGGGGGCGGAAAAATTCAAAACCTTTTGATTTTTCATCTTAAGGGTGTGCTGGACTTAAAATAATTCTTATCTGAATAACTTCCTAGAAGAACCAAAGATATTCACATATCAATGTTTAATTTCGTGTTTTTGGAAATGAAATTTTTAATTTTTGCTAAGATTTTTTATAATAAAGTCGCTTAAAATATTTTTTTAGGCTACTTTTCTTTTCTTTGCTTGAAATAACTCTAAAAAATAACACCGAACCTTTAACAACAAAATTTTTCTAAAATTATTCCACTGTATAATCAATGCAGAAATTGCACATTATTATCTAAATATGATATTTGTCTATGTTTAATAAACAAATAAACATGATATTCACAACTTAACCACAAAATAATAAATGTTTTTAGTTATTTAATTTTGAATAACCTTATAAAATTTTGAGTGGTTGTGTTTGCATTAAATCTATTTTACTATGAATTCACTTTTCTTTCGACATTTTGTCATTCCTTGCGATTTATAAAATATTTTATATTTTGTAGATACTAATCGGGTAAATTTTTTTTAGATTTTTCGTCATATTAAATCCACCATTTTGGATTTTTAACAGTTGAAAACAGAATCGTAATCAGGGAGCCCAAAAACCCCCAAGTAACAAGATTTACGTAAATCTGGTGAATTTTTAAAAAAAGGCAGCCTTGTTGGATCTGCCATATTGAATTTTTAAAAACTGACATCGAATTCGCATGATCAGAAACCCCGAGTTACAAGTTTCATGTAATTTCAAACTTTATTTGACTTTTGGCCACAATTTTGGTAAAATGATCCATAGTGATATATGTGTAAATAAGTTGATAAAACTTGACATTAGTAGGACTAGTTTTAATAAAAACTGCTTCACATGAAAATAAGATTTTTAATTTTTTGTTTTTATAGAGAAATGTCAAATTCTTAAAAAGAGGTTTTCAATTCAATTAGATTAAATATAATAAATAATAATTAATTTTAGTAAAAGTTGCTTCAAATAGAAATTAGATTTTTATTCTCAAGATAGAGGAATTGTAGAGTTAACGGGACTTCTGACTTAACCAATATATTGAATTGATTTCCCTCTCTGTATATTATGTTCTCATTGAGGATCTCTATTTGGTCGCCTTCGGGTTTATCTCTCCTTGTTATAAGTTGATGAGTTCAATTTGTCTTGGCGTATGTGTATTTATAGTGGAGTGTCTGGACATGAAGTGATCAAGTCAAATCGCGAATCTTTTCTTTTTTTTCTCATTTGTAGGTGTTTTGCTCGCACGTGTGCAGGCTCGTTTCAGATGGATACTGTGATACTCTTCTCCCGAGATGACATGATGGGACTAAAGAGAGGACCCGGTTTATATAACTAGAGATTCATAACGGAACAGAATCGTACAATGAGCATCCGAGTCACGTGTATCCATTTCTCATTGCTGTAATTCTGTTTTGTCACTCTCAGAGCGTCTTCTCCGAAGGTCATCGACTGAGATGCAATGAACGGACATTTACTTCGACTTGTGCTGCACATTACTCTCTCTTTCTCTCTCACTCTTACATTATCTTTCTCTAGTTTTTAGTTTAGCCTTTTAGTTTGAATGTAATAATGATTTGTATTACTTCCCACACGGAGAAAAAAAAAATTATTTTTGATAACTGTAAGTATTTCAAAATCTATCAAATTTATAGATAATATTAATAAATTATAATTATTAAATAATTTTTTGTAAATAGAAATATATATATAATAAAAAACGCCGGCGCCAAATTTTAACCTATTAATTTTGTTGTAAATTTGAATTTAAAATATATACTTTAAAAGCTAAAAGTTAGCATGATCATGCTATAGAGGTGGTAGATTTTTGTAAACTCAATATAATTGACTGCATTAATCCGTAAATAATAATTATTTTTCTTTTCTGTTTGTAACTCACAAAAAGGAGTATTTCGGGAGAATCACCCATACATATAACAGCAAACTCATTTTTCTCCGAGTAGTGTAGAAATTTAAGCAAGATTTTAGTATAGATTTGGTAAGATTTTCCTGTTTCTTATATAAATCTGATAAGAAAAATTAGAGGGAAATAGGCCCTAGAAACTTTTGTGACGCTCGATTTTTGAAAGAAATTTTTTATAGTGAATTATAGTGAGTGCCCCACTAGAACCCAACGAGAACTCTCGAATGTTTTTTGTTATGTCTTGAATGATAATTTAAGGTTAATATTTAGAGGTATGCAAAAACTCGAATTTTACATGGATTTGAAATTCGAATCGAATCGAGTCCACATTAATTCTTGTGGAGAGAATAGAATTTTTGAAATTTTGCACAGCTCTATTAATAATATTGAATATCTCTCCCGTTCCCAAAGTTTGAAAAATGAGATAATAAAATAATTTAGATAATTAAATTATTATTTAAATGATATGCTGGTCAAATAAATAAAACAGCGCTACTGTAAAAAGCTCAAAAAAATTTTTCTGTTTTGTATACTTGGACGAAGTTCAGGTCAACTTAACTTTACCCCAACTGGAATATCCCAAAGTATTCCCAAACTGAAATGTATTTTCTTAATACATTTTACTTAATACATTTTCTTAAGTATTTTCTTAATAAACGATAAAATTCGACGAGATGGCCATGTTAGCCCGCATCGATATTTAATATAAAAAATACATATTTACACGATTTTTGTTCATTTGTTGTCGTTAGTTGTACTATACAGTGCCGCTCAATAACTTTTGCCCACCCTACAGCGATTGAAGACTTTACACAAAGTTTTGTATTTTGTTTACTATTGAAGTTACGAAGCTCAAAAAAAATTGTTTGAAAGCTCATTTCCTCAGCATAAAATAAAATATAAAACATAAAATCGAAAATTAAAAAATAGTTTTGTTAATGAGTAAATAATGTTATTGCAAAATAAAATTTTCCGTTTTTTTTGTTTTTTTAATGTGATTGAGTTTCATTAGAAATCATCACAATTTAATGCCAGACATATCATTTGAAAGCTAACTTTATCACCTTTAAAACGCATTTTCTAAAATTTTTATACGATAATTTTTTAGAAAAATATGATCTTTTGTTTAAAAAATGAGCTATGTTTTTCAATTGTTAATATCTCAAAAACAATTACTTTAGGAAAAAAATTTTAAGAACATAAATTGTTCCTTTCTGTGTACAGAATTAAAAAGAAATTATTAAAAAAATTTGTTTAAAAAAAATTTTTTGTATTTTTTTTAAACAATTTTTTTTTTACATTTTTATTCAGATTTTTAAGTTTATTATGTAGAAACTCGCTTTTTACACTCATTATGACAAGCAAACATATTTTTCTTCGTATTTATTCCATTTTTCCAAATATTTTAACTCACCAAATCATTTGAAGATTTGATATAATTTCCGTTTTTAAACAATAAAATAAATAAACGTATAAGAACTTATTTAATAGATTGGCGAGTTAAAATTATTGAAAAAATTGAATAAATACGAATAAAAATATGTTTGCTTGATATAATGAATGTAAAAAGCGAGTTTCTACACAAAAAACTTAAAAATCTAAAAAATGCAAAAAAAAAATTTTTTTTCAAAAAGTAACAAAAAAAAATTTTTAAACAAATTTTTTTAATAATTTTTTTTAATACTATACACAGAAAGGAACAATTTATGTTCTTAAAATTTTTTTCCTAAAGTAATTGTTTTTGAGATATTAACAATTGAAAAACATAGCTGATTTTTTAAACAAAAGATCATATTTTTCTAAAAAATTATCGTATAAAAATTTTAAAAAATGCGTTTTAAAGGTGATAAAGTTAGCTTTCAAATGATATGTCTGGCATTAAATTGTGATGATTTCTAATGAAACTCAATCACATTAAAAAAAAACAAAAAAAACGGAAAATTTTATTTTGCAATAACATTATTTACTCATTAACAAAACTATTTTTTAATTTTCGATTTTATGTTTTATATTTTATTTTATGCTGAGGAAATGAGCTTTCAAACAATATTTTTTTGAGCTTCGTAACGTCAATAGTAAACAAAATACTAAACTTTTTGTAAAGTCTTCAATCGCTGTAGGGCGGGCAAAAGTTATTGAGCGGCACTGTATATATATAGGGGAGACCGGGGCGTAATGGATCACTTTTCACTTTTTGTTGCTTAACTTCGTCATTCTTGCTTTAATAAAAATTTCATCACGTGGAACACTAAGCCTAACATCTCAGCTTTCAATTAAAGAAAAGTACGCCCTAATAACAAAAATAAACTTTTTATAAACAAACTTTAAATAAAAACTATAAACTTTTTTTCTAGAACAATGTTTTTGGAGAAATGCAAGGTGAGAAATTTCGCCACAGGCCGAGGCGTAATGGATCAGCTATGAAATAATAATTTAGATCATCAAATATTATTACAAAGAATATTGAAAATGTAACATATTTTATTTAAACTTTAAACATTTTAATGCAGTTTTCAAATTTTAAAAAGTTGTAGCGAAATCCAAAATCCATTTACTCAAAAAAATCTATTCTCCAGTTATTTTTTTTATAAAGGGTTCAAATTGGTTATCATTTTATTAATATTTTAAATATAATAGGTTTTCCTTAATAAAATATGCTCTCCAATACGCCTCGGCCAAAATGATCCATTACGCCCCGGAAGTTTTTGTTGAAAATTTTGTTATTCGTTAACAATACCGTAAGTATTAAATAAAAATTGTCAATTTTATGAACTATCAAAAAGAACAAATTAAAATATAGGTATGTGTAATTTTTTTAAGATTTACATTTTATTCTAACTCTATTGTTTAGAGTTAATGAAAATAAATTCTCTATTTTCATTTTTTTTTTCTTTTTTTGTTCGTGTTCCTCGGTGATTATTGAAATCCTCCCATTAACACTTAAATTACTTCATCAACCGGTAAATTCAAAGCATAAAATTACATTTGCAATAAATGTGTATACAAGAGTCTATTTTCTCAGCTACAAATCTTCTTTCTCTATCGCTCCCTTTCTTTCTTTGTTTTTGAATAAACACAATGAATATCAACAATCGAATCAGAAAACACCAACCCGTGTGAATCGCGTGTCGATACTGTTACACATTATTATTTTTCTCCTTCTAAAATGCGAGATTGTGTGTTTGAAGAAAAAATGCGAAACATGAAATCAGTGGAAATACTATTACACCGACAAAAATGCCTAGGACTTGTTTACCAGGAATTGACTAGATTTCATAGTTACGAGAGGAACCCACTATAGAATTCTAGTCAATGTAATAAAATTCAAGCATAATTAAAGGAAAATTAGTTGATGTAACCAAGAAAAATAATCAAATTGACTTGGATAATATTATTAGATTTAGACGTTGACACATAATTTTTGAAATTCTTAATTAAATTCTTATTATACAATAAAAAAGAAAAAGTAAATATAATAAAAAAAAATAATTAATATTTTTATTGAACATATTTATATTTTATTTTGCATTTATATAGCTTGTAATTAATTTAAACATATAAAATAAATATTGGATGCTGCGGGGGACGCGAACACTTGAACCTTACTAATACGCACTTTGAAACCCGGAACGATAACCATTCACAGTAAAAAGTAAATCTTATTTTAAATACTGTCTGAAATTGAACAAGTCCTGAAAGTAATGCCAGTCTTAATTTAAGCTCGGCTTGCGTGAAAATAAGGATAAGAAATCTGAATTTACAGTTCTACTTTTTAAATTTAGTATAGAAATGCTGATTTTCAACATAATTGCCTTAAATTTAGCACATTTTTACTGATATTCAGCAAGCTTTTGCTTTTCAAATTCAGCAAAAAAATAAGATTTGAAATTAAACAAAAGCTGTCTAAAAAATGTTGTTTCTTAAATTAAGATACCTTTAATGGCTGAAAATAAGACTTTCTTTTTACTGTGCGTTACACTAAACACGCACTTGGTATTTTCACTTTTTAGTAGATACTTTTTCGAGTCAAAATATTTAAATTTAATTTAATTTAAAATTATCTATGCCATTTAAATGAAAATGAATCTAAATAAACAAATTATTACAGTGGTAAATTTTCAAATACACTACGCAATTAAAATTTCGCGGATTCGATTACCAATTTGAATTATTAACATTTTTTACTAATTTTTAGTAGGTTTTTACTAGTTGCTAGTAGAAAATTACTAATTTAATCAGTAGTAGTGATGCATTCAAGCGAGAAAATCGAGAATAAAACAATTTCAATAATTTGTATTGCACTTCGAGAAATAGAAGTCAACTTTTTCTTGATATATTTGTCAATAAAATCAATAATCAAAAGAAATTCAACATAATTTTTGATTATTGTTTTAAAGGCTAAATTTATTTGTTTCGTGGAACTTATAGGTTGGAGTGGGGTGATTATACTTGGTGAAAAAAACTATTTGAAAAAAACTAAAAAAAACTATTAAACTATTTTTTAAAACTATTTTAAAACTATTGAGCTGTTTTACAAGACATTTAAAATACAAGTTTATAAAGAATTAGGTATATAGTTTTCTTTAGAAATTTAATTTTTGAGTAGCTTATTTCAATGACTGTGAATCGAAAACAGGTAATCTAAATGCTTAAAACTTTTTAAAAATAATGTTTGTCTTATAAATAAAATAAAAATATAAAAACACAAAAAATCATAACAAATTATTTAGTACAAATCGCAAAATGTCTTTTTCCCCCCTTTTAAGGCATACAAGGAAGCCAGTCGATGTGCTTTCGTAAAACTCTAATAACTTTGCCTTTTCATGGAATACAAAATATAAACGATAAGAATTTTAAAGCAAAAAAATTTTAATGTCAATTGGAAATTAGAAAGTTTAAAAAAATTAATTCCGATTTTATAGCGTAAAAAGTAAAAACGTATCTTCTTTCTTTCTCTCTCTCTCTACTTTATATATTAAAGGTGCATTATATTTATAAATAAAATTAAAAAAAAATTAAATAATAAAAATTAAATTTTATTTTTGACACATTTTTATTTACTAAAATTATATTTTCATTTTTTATTTATGGATTATCAATTCTGAATTTTCATAAAGTTTATAATAATAAACATATTATTGAACGATGATCTATTTATTAGTTTCAATTGGAAATTATGAAAACCAGCTTTAAATAAACGACAACAAATAAACAAAATATATAGCAAGTTAATCGATGGTTATCATATAATTCATCGAATTACGTTTCAGCGCTATTACATTTTTCTTTTATTATAGAACTTAAACTGCACGATGTCCAAGAGTTAAGGCAAATACAAATCTTAGCAGACTCATGATTCAAGCGGTTTCGATGCTTTCTTATTATGAGCCCAGCTTTTGAGAAGAGCCGTTTTGCTGGTACCGGAGTTGCTTGAATACTAAAAAAGTCTCTAGCCATGCGATTGAGATTTGGGTACACATTTTTATTTTGATTCCGCCATTGCGCGATATCAGTACTCTTATCAGCTCTTGGTTCTTTTAAATATCTTGAAATTTCTTCTCGCCACCCGATTTCAGAATTTGCTTCTTGCTTAAAAAGTGAAAAGATATTAAACTCATCGCTATTGTCATCATCTGGTTGAAAATCTTCATTAGATTCAAAAGATTGATTTTGATTTGATGGTGAGTAAATTTTTTTGAAAATTCGTTCAAATTTTTTCAATGACTCTGATGCCATCTCGCGACCCCAGTCTATCATGTTAAAAGTGTCATACTTATGTCTTGGGTCAATAATCAGAATTAAACTATATATCCAGTTGAACTTTCGATAGTGTTTTAAGAGCTTATTAGAAGCAGATTGAAGAGCATTTCCGAGACAAATATCAGTCATGTTTTTCTCCGATTTTCGTTGATACTGATTATTGATTTTTCTAATTTGTCCAATAACAAGTTAAAACCTATGACGACAAGCGGCACGGTTATATACTTTTCGCCACAGAGACTTGTAGATAGCGCCTTAAAGGATGTTTAATATTTTTTAATTGAACTTAGAAGATTCCATTGAGTTGCTATTAGGTTAAATGATTTCAATTTCGAATCAGATGCACATAAAAATTCTAAAGCTGCTTTCATACGAAGGGCTACATCAACCACATCGCAAAAAGAATTCCATCTCGTGGATACGTCTAAAATTGGTGACAAATATTTTACTCCCATCAAGTCACATGCTGATTCTAATGTTTCCCGTAGTTGTTCGGAATACTTTAATTTTTTGAAAAGATTTCGCAAGCGAACCAAGACTTTAGATTCAGTTTCTAATTCTTCTTCTTCTTTCCCTTCCTGCTCTTCAGAACTTTTATCATTTTCAAGCAATTCACTGTCTATTCTTCAAATGCTTCAGATTCGACATGTTCGTCTTCAATTTGAAGTTGTAAAAAATCTTGCGCAGCCAGGTGAATTATATGTGCCAAACAACGAAAATGTAAATCATTTGCTTCAAATTCTGAATCCAAAAAGTCGCGTAAAAGATTTGCTAATTTGTGAATAAATAATGTGTTGGCTGCAGCAATATCGACAGTTATTCCCTGAAGCTTACTTATCAAACCTTTTTCTTTTAGAACACCCATAAATAAATTAGCAATATCATTTCCCGTGTGTTTTCCGTTAGATGGCATATAGTCGATTACTAAAGATCTCGGAACCCAATTTTCGTCAATAAAGTGGGCAGTAAGGCCATAATATGACGTTCCACTAATTGAGGTCCAGCCATCAATCGTATATGGAATTTTTGAAGAATTTTTTTGCAATATTTCCAGAATTATTTCCTGAATTGTTTCGAATTGAGATTGAAATAATGATTTTAATTTATTGTGCGTTGGTAATTCAGCTTCAGTACTTAGGCTCGTACGCTCGCTACGTCTCGAACTACAAACTTCACCCTCGGGAAAATCACTATTTTCCTCCCTAGGTGCACAATATACTATTTCCTCCCGCTGACATCATTAGCAGGGAGGAAAAGTAACTTACCTTCTGGGTAATGTTATTAGGTCGATATATAAATCAAAGTATGACCATCAGTGAATCAGTTACGTGAGATACGTAACTTAAACGACTGGCGTAACTTACGTATCTGATGTACGTTACGTAACTTACGCATGTGATGTAAGTAACGTAACTTACGCATGTGATGTTTGTAACGTAACTTGCGTATGTGATGTTTGTAACGTAACTTACGTATCTGATTATGTTAAGTTACTACGTAAGTTACGTAACTTACATAAGTAACATTTTGTTTGCATACATCAGTTTTGTAAGTTACGCAACTTGCGTAACTAACTTTTTCATTTACATTCAACAGTTACGTAACTCACGTAAGTTACGTAACAAACTTTTTTTATTTGTATTCAACCGTTACGTAGATGTATTCAATGTTTCATCAGAAATTTTGATCATGAAATATTTATATTCTGAGAAAATTGAGTTTTTTGATTTTTTAAAAAATGGCCGCCGTTTTGTTAATTTTCAAAATTTTTCAAATTTTAAAGTTTGTAAAAAACACTACTTAAATCTACTTTATTTGTCCTAAAAAACAAGAAAAATCACATTAAACTTGATTTAGAATTTTCAACCTATTCGCCCTGCATGAATGGAAATAGAAACAGCCTAGGTAAAAAAATATTTTTTTACGAAAAATTACTATCTATTAGTACTACAAAAGCCCCAAGTTTTGCTACGATTGGAGAAAAATTTTGCTCCACCTTGATCACTTGGAATCGCTCACAAATGTCACTGATTACTATTACATGGTAACGGTTAGTAGAATAGTTAGTTATTATGTATATGAATTTTGTATATAATTATAGTGTCAGTAGAAGTTGCAAATATAAATAAACGAAATCTTTTTTACTCTTTTTATTGAGTAACTTATGTTTCTTTTTTCTAAACATTTATAACAGATAATATAATTAACCCAAGTAGCACGTAACATTACTGGAATGTTGCAGTAATGTTACATGTAATGTTAGTAACATTGCAGTAACATTGCATTAATATTAAAATGTCCGCCCCAAGGCAATACTACATGTAATGTTACATCAACATTACATGGTAATGTTACATCAACATTACATGGTAATGTTACATCAACATTACATGGTAATGTTACATCAACATTACATGGTAATGTTACATCGACATTACATTGTAATGTTACTGCAATGTTACAGTAATGTTACTGCAATATTACAAAGAAAGTTTTTAAACTTACTATAATAAGGAATTTTGCGATATTTCTTTGTAATATTGCTGTAACACTACAGTGACATTGCAGTAACATTACTGTAACATTACAGTAATGTTACGTGCTACTTGGGAAGATATGATTTTATATTTATCATTCATATATTACATTTTTTCTGCTGTTTAATTTAAAACTCTCTATGCTACATATAGAGAGAAAAATCTTTTCTGCTTAAAAAGCATAAACTCTAATTTCCTTTTTCTTAACTAATTTTTATTTTTTATTCCCTTGAATTAATAAAATCCTTTGCACAGAAAAAACTTAATCTCAAAATGAGTAGCGTATGACAAAATCAATCAAATTTTTAGGTTATAAATGTTGGTTAACATAGCAGTAGTGCCGAACTGATTTTACACAACTTATTGCAATTAACCCATTAATTTTTACTCGGGTGTTTTAAGGGTCGCTGATTACGAATCCAAAGTCAGATTTAAAAAATTCTAAATGGCGGATCCAATATGGCTGATGGCTTTATTAAAAGTTGATTGGATTTAACTGAAAATTGTTACTTAAAGGTTTTTAGGGTCGGTGATTATGAATCCAAAGTCATATTTAGAGTAACTAGTTTTAGGCAAATCTAATTCATTTTTAGAAAAGTTATCAGCCATATTGGATCCGCCATTTTGAATTTTCTATGTATGACTTTGGATTCGTAATCAGCTACCCTAAAAACCCCTAAGTAACAATTTTCAGTCAAATCCAATCAACTTTTAATGAAGCCATCAGCCATATTGGATACGCCATTTTGAATTTTCTATGTATGACTTTGGATTCGTAATCAGCTACCCTAAAAACCCCTAAGTAACAATTTTCAGTCAAATCCAATCAACTTTTAATGAAGCCATCAGCCATATTGGATACGCCATTTTGAATTTTCTAAATCTGACTTTGGATTCGTGATCAGCGACCTTTAAAACCCCTGAGTAAAAATTTTCAAGTGAATCCAATTAGTTTTTAACAATTTTATTTGCCCTATTAGATTTTAATCGCCATTTTGTGTCCGCGATTTTAAATTTTCAAAATCTGAGTTTGGATTCGTAATCAGCGACCCTGAAAACCCCCGAGTAATAAATTTCAAGCGAATCGACAGATTTTCAAAAAATTTCGTCCACCATGTTGTATCCGCCATTTTGAATTTTTAAACTCTGACTTTGTTTTCGTGATCAGGGACATCAAAAACACTTAGCCATACAATTTAAAAGAAATCTATCAAGTTTTGCGATTTTGTTCACATGGCTACGATTTTGTAAATAAAAATTCACTTTAGACGCAGTAACGTCGGCTCGTTAGAGTGTTCATTCACTGGAACAGCAGTTTAAAACCAGTGACACTGAAAGAGAGTCCAGAATAGAATCGACGTTGGTGTCAACGCGTCGTCCTATGTATTCTATATGGAGATCACGTGACCAACGCGTTTCTTACACCTCTATTCTGGACGCTCCTTAATAAATGAACACTGTCTCTTTACTGAAACATTGACATAAAAAGAACCAGTGATTGAACAGCTTAAAACTTTTAGTAATATTAATATTTTGTTAAAAATAATTTTAAAAATAAAACTTTAAAAGTTCAAAATTTTTTTGATTCCATATTTTATTAAATAATTTTATACAAAATATGTTTTAATTTTGGATGCACTCTCTACCGTGTGGGCGCGCTGGTCGCCCAAGCTGACTTAATCATAATTCGAAAATGTGGGAAAAGTATCATGGAACTGTGAATTGAACCACACTTGGGCGACTAGGGCGCCTAAACGTGGAGCGTAGCTCGCCCGAATTAAGATAGTAACATTGTCGTAAAATTGTTATCGTACGTCACTCAATATTTTTTCCGTATGCAAAAATAGATAAATCTTCGTAAATTATAAATAAATTTTTGAAAAAATTCAAACTTGATAGAATATCAATAGAAAATTAATGGAAATAACGAACCTCCTCATGTTGGAGACACGTGAAGTGGTCCCTTTCAGGAGAATCACCCATATACACCCTGATTATTTAATACCTTTCTTCCGGTTTTGACGGCGATTTAAAAAGATCTCGATGTTAAAAAGTCGTGACATATCTATCAAAATGTTGTTAATTCATGACGTATGGACGAACTTATATGTTAACTTTTAAGATTGACTATTGTTTATGGGAAAGCGTGATGAATGAGACGATAAAAGAAGATATGTTTATTAATTATTGCTGACTTATTAATTATCCAAAATAAATAATATTTAATTACAATTAATTACTTATTTGTGAGTTTTTTCAATTGTAGTTTTCTAGTCAAAATTAATTAATATTGTTTTCATGTCATTAACATTCAAAATTCAATTATTCAGAAGAATTTTACACATAATCACTATTCTTCTAAATTTATTCAGGAAAACTGCAGAAAACCTACTACCTATTTTTGACTCTGACAAATAAAAAATAAAACTAAAAATTTTTTTTTATTTACTTAACAAACTTTTTCAAAATGAAATGAAGATTAAATTACATAGAATATTATTGAATTATTCAATAATAAAAAAAAATTTTTGAGTTTTTTTTTTATTAAATATCTATTCATTGTTCACTATTTTGAAATAAAAAACATTTATAGTTACAAGTTTTTAGAACCTACGAAAATATTATTACAATGTTTATAACAGTAAAAAAGTAAATAATAGTCCCGGTCGCTCTAGGCTTAGAGGAAACTTAGTATAAACCATAATTTTGTGTAATGTTCCATATGTTAGACTTATGAAATTTTGCTTTCATTTTTACGATTTCTGCTTACTTGGGAATCAACTCTTATTTGAATTAACTATACACTGAAAAAAATAATAGGCAAAATGTGCTTTTTACTAAGGCAATTTTTGCCTTAGTTAATAAGGCTAAATTCACAAGGCAAATTTTTATTTGAATATTTAGAAAATACGATATTAAATAATTATGTTTTACCTTTTCATTAATTATATTTACAATTCGAGTGAAAAGGAATTCTTATTTTTATTACTATATTAATAATATTTTACTTTAATTAAATAAAGAAAATAATAGAACTACTTTATTGATTTCATAGTAAAAGTTATGCATGTGTGACCTTTATAACCTAACTGGTCTAGTTTTATGCGTAAAAAATTTTATTAAATAAATGAAATTAGTATCTTTAAGTACTTATTTCAAGAAAATTTCCTCGATTCATTTCAGTAGTAAATTTCTTCCTTTGGTATCCATTATTTTTATTAATTATAAAATTAGATTTGATATATGTAAACAATTTATTTGATAAATGATAAGAATTTGTTTCTTTATTTATTAAGGCAAAAATTGCTTTCCTTTAAAAGAAACAATTGCTTTGCGTGTATTGCTTTTGTACTCAGGTAAAAATTACTGTAGTAAAAAGCACATTCTGTCTATAATTTTTTTCAGTGTATATTCTATTGAATAAATATTTCAAATGAAAACCTATTTTTATTAGAAAGAGAATATTTTATGTATTTATAACCCTACTATGGGGTCCGCCCATGTTAATTTTTTCGGGGCCTGTCTTGGCCCTCCACGGCCCTGATTGAATATAGATACCCCAGTAGCACGTTATATTACAGCAATATTGAGAGAACTGCCGTAACATTACCAATATTGCCTCAATGTTACCAATGGTTCTACACTGAAAAAAGTTTTTATTTGATTCAAATAACCGATTATTTGACTATTATCAAATAAATATTTACTTAAATCAAATAATTTTTATTCGAATCAAATAAATTGTATTTGAGTCAAATATTTCAGTATTTGAAGCAAATATTATTTAATTGATTCAAATAAAAATTATTTGTTTCAAGTAAATATTTATTTGATAATAGTCAAATAATCGGTTATTTGAATCAAATAAAAACTTTTTTCAGTGTAAAATACTGATGTAATGTTCGTAATATTACGTGCTACTGGGGTAAATACTACCATTTAATATTGTCGAGAGAACTTTGCCAGGAATATCTATTATTATTATACTACTAGAAATACTTAATTGACAAATTTTTATGTTTCATCACAGATTTCATATTTGCGCATTTACGGTAAAGAAATAAAAAAAAATGTTGTTTTCTTTTTAAAGTTCAAAACTTTTGGAATAAAAATATCTTTTAATCAAAAATCTAATAATAATAATAATGAAAATAGATAAAATAAATTTTTTTGTGTCCACGTGGACATTTGCATTGACCTCCCCTCCCTCGTGAACAATCGTGGACTTGTGACAAATCCTCCCTCCCCCCTAAACTGTCAACGTGGTGTATGGACGACCCCTTGACTGATTAGAACATTTTTATATAAAAAAAAAATGTTTCTCACTGCACATAAAGAAAAATAGCAATAATATGAAACGGTTTACTCCGCGGAATTCACAAAAGCATCTAGACATAATTGCGTAGTTAATGAGGGCCAATATTGAAGTTTTTCCGCGCAAAAAGGTACCGATGTCCGGAAGGCTGACAACGATTCCCGTTGTATTGGAAGTTTGAAAACTAGGTAGAAATATAGGTATTATGCATTTAGAGAGATTCTAGATTGTGTGCAGCGATATATATATATATATATATATATATATATACGTGTGATTCTAAACACGCTTATTTATGTTTGTGGTCGCACACATAATGGACAGAAGGTAGATTGTAGAAGGTAGCCGGGCGAGCACTTATACCCATACTCGCGAGGATGACGGAAAAGGCATTGACCCGTGCTCTTGGTAACGCAGACATGCATAGTTGTATATAAACTTATATGTGCGTATACATACTTTTTTTCTTCGCATATTTAATATTTATATGTATATAAACGGATTTAATACATATTATTTTTTAGTATTTATTTAAAATATATTTTTATTGTATTTTAAATGTTTTGTAAAATTATAATAATTATAACATTTATCCACATGTGCGTGTACATATAAAACTGCAAGTTTTACGCTCTACACATAAACATTGATAAACTCGCGTTCCTCCCTTCTCGTGAATGGATAATGCAGGCGCCTATTCTTCATATATAGCTGTACGTATATATGTGTTTATACATAGGCATTTGTTTATATATATATATATATATATATATATATATATATATATATATAAAGTACATGCGATTTTAAGAGAGGATGCGTACTACAAGGGACACATTTCAACTGAAGAGATCTTCGTTGCGTGAAAAATATCGTAATTTTCTTCTTCCTTTTTTAAAAATGCACATAAATTCTAAGCACCTTTTGCGTGTAAAAAAAGTCTCTCGCAATTACCCTCAGTACTTTAAAATGTACATATGGGTAGTTCTATAAAGGAGAGAATATATGAGATTTAAGGTTGTTTTTTAAATTAATTTTGAAAACGATGAAATTATTTTGAATGGGAACCGAAGTACTTAATGGTTTCTATCATCTCTCTAAATCTGAATTAGTAGAAAGTTACTAATGAAATGGTGAAAAGTCGTCCACTAAATGATTTAGTAATAATTCTACTAACAATTAGTAAAATTTTACTAATTGTTAGTAGAGCGTTACTAATTGATTAGTAGAATTCTACTAACAATTAGTAGAACTGTTTTATTAATAGTCGATAAAACAGTTTCACTAATTCATTTAGTGAAAAAGTGACTTTCAATTAGTAGAATTCTACTAAAACATTAGTAGAATTTCACTAAAAATTAGTAATATTCTACTAATTGAAAAGGTGAAAAGTCGTTCATGAAAACTACTAAAAATTAGTAAAATTTTACTAATTCTTAGAAGAATTCTACTAATTCAGATTTAGAGAGATGCCATAAACCGTTACCCGGTTTAAAAAAAAAACGTTAAAATTATTAAGAATTTTTATTCCGATTAATTCAACATTTTTCACAGTACAAAGTAAAGGTTTATAATAAATATGATATCACTTGCATTTTACTCAACTTACAGTTCAATTAACTATAGTTTTGTACTTTGTAATCGAAATGTTCGTTTGTAGAACTACCCATATAGAGAATTCAAGGTTAAATCAATGCACAGCGTAGATAAACATGTTTCAAAGATATATGTTAAACATGTTCCGCAGAGGAATGCATTTATATATATTTATATCTCACTTGGAACACATTATTCTCTTCTTAATGATTTTAAGAAAGAAATAAAAATCTTTCCGTAAACAAAACAAATCGAATTGTTAATTCTTGTTTTTCAGAAGAAAAGTTTTTTAGGTTACAAATTTTTTTATATTATTACAAAATTAAAAAAAAGGAACTAGAGCACACACTCATTTAGAAATTTTTAATCATTTATCTTTTGTATCTGCTCTCGAAAAAATAAGAAAAATTAATTTTTTTGTCTTAAACAATATTATTGTCCTCACAATGCGCACACTGAAAAAAATTTATTTGTTTATAATCCAATAAATGTGTATTTGAACCAAATACATATTTATTTGACCTAAATATTTTATTTTATTGCATCAAATAACTATTTATTTGAATCAAATACAAATTATTTAAATCAAATAAATAGATCAAAACTATTTTAGTGAATGTAGTATAGGTCAAATTAAACATAGATATGTATTTTTGTAATATAGGTAGATATATGTAGTTGTTAATTATGAAGTATTAATAATTTAGCAACAAAAGAATAAATAATAAATCTAGTTTCCTTTTTTGAAAATTATTATTCTCCTCTTGTTAATCCCGTGTGGAAATTGCCCGACTTCGACTTATTTGAAGAAGGGCATTGATGAGGATTTACTGAGGCGAACCACACCAATAATGTCTAGATAGGTGATAATAGGGCACTGACTAGAGTGCCCTTTTTTCTAAACAGATAAATCTATCTGGTATCTATTTATGCCCCTATTAGGTATTGTAATTAATGTTGAATTTCATTGACAAATCACAATTTCTAAATAATAATTAATGAAATTAATAAAAAAAATAGTTCTAAACGCATATTAAAATACCATTTAAATGTAAAAACTATTTGAGCAAAAATTATTGCTATTTTTAAATTTCAAAATATTGCACTTTTTCTCACAAGCGGTAAAGAAATGTTCTGCTTAGTACATAAGGACGATGCCCAGGCAGAAATCAACGACCGGCAGTCCGGGCGGACATGCCAGTGCCGGCGTGAGACCGGCATTACCGCCGGCCCGGAGCCGGTCCAGTCAACAATGATAACCCGGGAAATATCCGCCCCGGTGCCGGTAAACCACCGGCTTGATACCGGGCCGGTAGTAAAAAAAAATTATTTTGTTACTTTTCTGCCGGCTTTATGCTGGCACGGTGTCAAATTAGCATATTTTATTAACAACACATTTTTACATATATTAAACGTTAAACAATATTATTTATTAATTAATTTAATTGTAAACACTAAATAGAATGCTAAAACATATGAATTATTATTAATTGTTAACGAAAAATCTGAAGACATGAGGAATTGAACTCCGGACCCTCAGGCTGCAAAGTCGACGCCGCATCCGCTAACCTAAACCTGCTTATGAAAAGTGAATGGAAAGTTTATATATGAAGTGTGACACCAGGACTAATTACAAAATGTTCTAAATTAATAGAAAAAACCTTTTCTAAAAGACAGTTTGAATAATGTAATGTCAAAGTTAATAATTATAATAACATTTGTTAATGTCATTATACGTTGGGACTAAGGCTAAAGAAAAAACGCTGGCATGGTACCGGCCCGGTACCGGCTTTATAGAAACAACTTGCAGAAACTTAGTATAATGAAATTAATATAATACCTTGTTAGATTATCAAAATTTTATAACAATAAATCAAATAAAACCTGACCAAAATTATTTTAAACGAACAAAGTTATTATAGGGTGTCTAGTAATTCAGCAGTAACAAATTCCCGGATTTTTGAGTGATTTTCCCAGACAATTTGAAGCAGAATTAATAGAGTTTAATGAAATGTAATTTTTCCAACTATATAAAAAAAGATTTTAAAAAACATTTGATTTCGAGAGATTTGATTTTCCTATTCTTCCGAATAGTGTAAAAAAATTCCAAAAAAATCAAAAATTTAGACTTTTTAAGACACAAAAATATTATGCCGGCAAAACTCCGTCGCGGGTGTAAAAACGGTATGAAGTAGTGGTACCGGGCCGGTGCCGGGCCGGTACTAATTTTGATGCCGGCAAATGTTCATCGCCGGTGTAAAAACGGTATCGAATGCCGAAACCGGGCCGGTGCCGGGCCGGTTGTCTTTTATTAACCGGCCCGGTACCATAGTGCCGGTACCGGTTATTGTTCGACGTTACCACCGGGCCGATGTCGAACCGGTCGTAGGCATCGGCACACCACCGACTTTTCTGCCTGGGTGAGAAAGTAGATTCATAGCGTGCGAGTTAGTGTTAGGTATGCGTTAGTGTTAGTGTTAAGTTAGTGATTGGTTGATTGGTTGAAACAGTGTCGTTCACATGTGTGTTTGTTCAATGACTTGTTCAGTATTACTGGCGCAATATTATGCCTGTCGTAAATTTTTGCTTTAGGTATTTAGAAAAACTAATGAGGCGCTAACTAATGAGGCCCTCTAGTTAAATCCCCACATTATGCTTTTCTATTCGGGCAGTGACAAGGCAATCGAGTTGGAACCTCTCTATCTTTCCACATCATCACCTGATATTTTAAGCGTGACGAAATTAGAAGGGTCCAGACTAATTTTCCTAGTTTGCGCTTCACTAAACTAAAAGGCGTCTATTTAGGGCTTTACTAATTCCTACTTTCAATTTCCACACGGGATTAAACTGTATTAAAGATGACGACGATCAATATGCAATGGATTTAGTAAACAAAGTAAAAAAATGTTTACGTAATTTAAAATTTGAATAATATACAATTACAGTAGGTGATGTATTAGATATTTTCCAGTTTTTGTATAAGTTTCTTATCTGCTCCGAATCACATTTCATTCACAAGCTACTCGAATCAGTTTATTCTTTTTTTCCTTCTTTTTCTCTCTTTACTCTCTTTTTCTCTAAAAAAATTATCTCTACAAGGACGAATATATTTTAATTTGTTTTAATGAAATTAATCCAGTTTCGCCTGATTCTTGTATTATTTTTGTTTTCTATTAAAATATACTTTGAAAATTGAATCTTGATTCAATATTTGACAGTGTATTTTAATTGGTCGTGCAAGTGATACGCTCTTGGTTGTAAATAAGATCGTTAACATTCCAATTGCTTGAAATTCTCTTTTTCCAACTTTTAAAATATAATATTGTATATACAATTATTTAGAGTTTTATCTCATCATTTGCCATTCGATAGTTTTTTTTCATCTTCAAGTTATGGTTAATGGAAAATATGTTTAGTTGAATAAAACGTAATATTATAAAAGTGATTTCAATTTCCAGTTTGAGTTTCTTGTTTAATATTTTTCTCTGTCAGAGAGTATGTATCACCGTTGTTCCATAAACTATTGGACCCTCAGCAGGTGTTGTTGTTGGCAATGAAGTTCTTGCATAGTTACTCAGCAACTACACAAGAACTACCCATTGCTATGCGAGATCAAGTGCTAATTGAAATTTTTAAAAAACCAGTTTCATTCCCTCTTGCAATCGTCTTTGCAAAGAAACATATTCTTATTTAAAAGCCAGGCACCATTTCCTATTTCAGAAAAGCGCATCAAATAAAATAATATTTATCAGGTCTATACCATGTATTTCTTGTTCTCTGTATTTCTCTCATTATTAATTGTGACACGATATCACTGTTAACTGAAAAGTATTTATTTTATTTTTATTAATTGCTTTTTCATTAATTTATAATTAAATTACAAAAATTTTTATTAAAAAATATTAATTTCAGTTTTTTAATAATTTCAGATTTAAGAATAAACAAAAATAAATTATCAACGAATTAAAGACTTCAATATTATTATTTATTGCTTTCCAAAAATTTAAATAAAAGTTTTCGAAAAAATGTAAGTATATATTAAAGAATTTTAATAAATTTCTTCACAACAATTTCATTATTTTTAATACAATTTTCACAATTTTAATTTAATTTCATTTGACAGAATTCAGTTATTTTTAAACATTTCAATAAAAAATATATTCAAAAATTTAATAATTTTCAAGATTTATTAAAATTTTTTAACATAATTCAATTATTTTCATAATTAATCAAATATTATACGCAGAAAATTAATTATTTTAAAGAATTTTAATAAAATTCTCCCCAAAAGGACTTAGGGGGTTAAGTGTGCAAAAACTGCCCCCGCATCTATTTTTCTCAAACTTGGCCCATATAATACTATCCATATGATTATAACTTTCTGCAATTTTGAACTCCAAATTCGCTTTTTTGGGGGAGTTATGGAGGGGGAAAGCAAAATAAAGAAACTTATTTTTCTCGAAAACTACTGAACCGATTTTAATGAAATTTTAAGAGGTTGTAAATATAGATAAGATGATTTTAGAAAAAAAAGAAAAATTTTTTTTTCCAAAAAAAATTTTCAAAAAACATTTTTGAAATTTTCAAAAATTTTTTTTAGGGTTATTTTTTTAAGTGACCACTTTCTCTTTTGTTGTAAAAAGTACCTTATAATGTCCCCTTTAACATATATTTTTTTCAAATTTTTTAAAAATATAGTTTTTGAGGAAAATGTCAAAAACCATGGTCATGCTATTTGTCACGTACGGTAATGCACATATATACATATGGGCCGTATTAATGTGATATAGGGTATAGCCAAATAAGTATGGAAAAAGTGACCCGAATATATTTTTTCCATTCATTCCTATCCACTTAAAAATAACTTTTTGAAATTTTTAACTTAAAATTTTGAGTTTTTTCGAACTTATGGAGGGGAAAAAATCGAAAAACGCATTTTCCTCGAAAACTACTGTACGTATTTTAATAAGCTTTGGATATGTAGAAAAGACAATTAAAGAGATTCCAAAAAAAAATTTTTACTTCTATTAAAGTGACATTTTTATGTATTTTCTCATTTCATTCTCTTATGTGATCTACTTAATAAAAAAATTTTGCCCGACATGATTTCAGGGTGTGTAACAGTAAATAAGGGGCCGTTCAAAAAATACGTAACGCTATTTTTCGGAAATTTGGACCCCCCCTCCCCCCATGTAACACAATGTTATATACATTAGCGCCATTTTTTCTCCTTACCGTAACAAATTGCTTTGACCCCCCCTCCCCCCAAAACGCGTTACGTATTTTTTGAACGGCCCCTAACTCAAAAACCCTACCCGGTACCTACATTATTATGTTGTATCCGAATGTAAAAAAACTCCAAAAATCCTAAAATTTGATTTTAAAATTTTCGAAATTTTTTTGTTTGTCTAAAAATATTTTTTTATATCAACTTCAGATATGTATTTATCAACCTTAATAAGCCATTAGTAATAAGTTGCAAAAATATTTGACAGTTTTTTTAAAATGAACCATTTACACACAACATAAAGATGTTCCGGGTAGGGTTTTTGAGTTATTTACCGTAACACACCCTGAAATCATGTCGGGCAAAATTTTTTTATTAAGTAGATCACATAAGAGAATGAAATGAGAAAATACATAAAAATGTCACTTTAATAGAAGTAAAAATTTTTTTTTTGGAATCTCTTTAATTGTCTTTTCTACATATCCAAAGCTTATTAAAATACGTACAGTAGTTTTCGAGGAAAATGCGTTTTTCGATTTTTTCCCCTCCATAAGTTCGAAAAAACTCAAAATTTTAAGTTAAAAATTTCAAAAAGTTATTTTTAAGTGGATAGGAATGAATGAAAAAAATATATTCGGGTCACTTTTTCCATACTTATTTGGTTATACCCTATATCACATTAATACGGCCCATATGTATATATGTATATATGTTTTTGACATTTTACTCAAAAACTATATTTTTAGAAAGCTTGAAAGAAATATATGTTAAAGGGGACATTATAAGGTACTTTTTACAACAAAAAAGAAAGTGGTCACTTAAAAAAATAAGCCTAAAAAAATTTTTTAAATTTAAAAAATTTTTTTTGGAAAAAAAATTTTGATTTTTTTTCTGAAATCGTCTTATCTATATTTACTAAAGAATACCGAAATTCTGATTTTATTTTTATGAAATATTTCAATTTTTTAAAAAGGCTTCACCATGACGCACAAAACTGGGTACAAGAAATAATATCAGAAAAAAAACATTAAAAAATAATTTTTTTACAACCAATTTAATTTTTTCAATTTTACACACTTAGACATTAAAAAAATGTTATCGAACCCTAGACCTTGAGGATGCAAGTCGAATACGCATACTGGATAGTGGGATAACCACGCAAGCTTGGAAGTAGCTCTTTTTCAGCAGATGTTACACAAACTGTATTAAATAAAATTGCTAGCATATATGGAATTATCGAAGGGTTAATTACTAGATAAAAAGGTGTACACTTTAATACACCAAATTTTCCAGCTATTACATAACTATAACATGGTATTACCGATTATTACATGATATTTCTTCTATATCATTTAGGATTACACTGACGTAATAATTATCTATTACACTCTATTGCGTGACTATTACATGACTAATACGTGAGAAACGTATACGTCAATACACAAGTAATTACACTGAAAAATAAATTTATTTGATTCAAATAATTCAAATTATTTGAAAAATATTTAATTGATTCAAATACTTTTTATTTGGATCAAAAAAATATGTATTTGATTCAAATAACTTGAATTATTTGAATCACACTTATTTGAACCAAATAAATCGTATTTGATTCAATTAAATAATTATTTGAATTGAGTAAATGAATTTATTTAATACTAATAATGAGTTACTTGAAACTATTTTTTTATTTATTTCATTCAAATACTTCGTATATTTGATGCAAATAAAAATTATTTGACACAATAAATTTATTTTATTGATTCTAATAAACTTAATTATTTAATCTGAATAATTTATTATTCAAAGCAAATACCTACACTATTTTATCAAGACAAATAAAAAAATATTCCAACACCGAAAAAAAAATATTCTTGTTTTGAGAGGATTCCTCTTATTTCGATGCATATTTTCCTTTTGTATATTGACCAAAAAAAGTACTCTTATTTTAAGAGGATTATTCTCCACTTAAGAGTAATTCCTCTTAAAAGTAGAGGAATAGTCTCCAATGAAGAGTAATATTCTTAATTTAAGAATAAAATGTAAGAGGATTTTAGAAGAGGAATTGTCCTCTTAAAACAAGAATATTTTTTTTTCGGTGAATCAATTAAATAATTATTTGAAACGAAAATAATGAATTACTTGAAACTGTTCATTTATTTATTTCACTTAAATATTTCATTTATTTAATACAAATAAAAAATATTTCGACAAATAAATGTGTTATTTGGATACAGAATATACGACACTGGCTTTGATATAATAGATCAGCCCGAGTTCTCACCAAGTCTCAGTGGCGGTGTGATTTAAATAGGTGCGTTTATAGGCTTGCGGTCAGTATTTGTGAAAAAAGTTATAAACGTTTTTGTTTTTAACTTTTAACATTGAGTCTTACGGGAATTCCATAATTTTTCAAACATATTTACTCACCACGAAATATTTAACATTCAGAAAGTGATGAAACATTTTTTAATACGAGACAGATATAATTGTAATGATTTAATATCTGTTAAACAAGTGTCATTACGTAGTTGTGAGAGTTGCAATAATTTAATTTGTAAAAAGATTTCATATTTTATGCAGTATATGTATTGAACTACTGTCTAAACGTCTGGCAACATTGCAAAAAATTTACTACTAAAAAGTAAATGTAAACAAGTCGTACCAACCTTTTACAACACGACTAAAGAAATTCCGTGTTGCCAGACGTTTCAAAATACTAAGCAAATCAAATCACAAAATAATGGTTTCTGTTTATTGATTAGTTTAGTCAAGCAATAGAACCCCCTTAAGGCGGTGTCAAAGTCAATTGGATTTTTGCATTGAGCTTCAATGGGAAAATCACATCGACTTTGACATTCCCTTAATGATCGGTATGTTTTGGGCCGTGAGCGTACTTGACTGCGTAAAATCGCCATGCACGCAAATTGGCATACCGGAAATTTGTTCACTGATATTTGCACCCCTACAGGAGAAAATATATACCCTCCAAGCTGTCCATGATAAAATTTTTGTTTACTTAGTTTTTTGGTTATGTATCAAGTTGATAATAACAATAACAATAAAATAATAGTAATATTAATTGTTTTATAAAAAATTGCATGTCAATTTTTAAAGCAAATAAAAACGCTTCTGAAAAAAGTGTTTGTACAAAGCACCGAGAATGGTAAGTTTATTTAACATACTATTTTGTAAGAGTAAAAGTTTTTATACTTTTACCAACAGACATAATTTAATGCAAAGAATTTTTGGTTGCTCATTTACAGTCCTTTTTATTTATATAACGTATAAAACAATTTAATTCCGTTGATTTATTTTACAATACAACACTCAGAGGATCCTCTAACCTTAAATATCAATCAGCTGTGAAAGAAACTTATTTCTCCCGTTTGGCGGCGTTGTTATCAGTGAACATGAGGCTATTACTTTTCGCGTGCCTGTCGATTTACTGCAGAGAAATACAGTCAATATCAGGCAATTTTCCCACATAGGAAAAAATTTTGTGTATTACCTGCCCAAAAAAGGGCAGCTAAATAAAGCTAAAGGGCGCTGAATAGACGAACGAGCATCCCAGAAAACAAACGTGCGTCGCACGATGTCCGTCTCGCGTGAATGGCACTTGTGCGTGCAGACTGCGAGCAAATTACAATCACGCACGTGATTAGCACAAATGCGCACACTCAAGCTATTCATATGCTTAGCGTTTCACAGAAACGCACGAAATGATTGCTTTTTGTGCCACATATGCGGACGCATCGGTATGGTGCTTTGAGAGCATACGTGCTATTTTCTGCGAACATATGAGTGCAAAATTCCTGCATTGTTGCAAGCATTTTGTTATCTGGGATCATTATTACTGTCATTCGTCTATTCGCCTGAAAGGATTAGGCAATTAACTAACTGGCTAGGCATTTAGCTATTCGACAAACGCAGTTTAGGCCAATAGAAGAAAATGATTTATGGAAACAATATTTTCATTTATTGAAATATTGGAACGTCATATTTGCAGTATTTTCCGTTTAATATGAGCTATAAATTGTAAACAGAAGCTTGAAAGAAAATAAGTTTAATATTTTAATAAATGATATAAAAATACACATCGTAATAAATTAGAAACAATAATCTAAACAAAATAAATTTAATAGCTTAATTAAATGTTAGAGAGGAACATGTAAGAACGAAATTTTATTTATTATAATAATATTCTCTTACTCTCTACATCAAAATTTAAGTTTCATAATTTTATCATGAGTGTAAACGAAATTTTGTCCCAAACAGTCCTATTACTTTTCTGCTTATACTATAAAACAATTTTATTTTTTCCTCGAATTCAATTTCGTTTACACTCATGATAAAATTATGAAACTTAAATTTTGATGTAGAGAGTAAGAGAATATTATTATAATAAATAAAATTTCGTTCTTACATGTTCCTCTCTAGCATTTAATTAAGCTATTAAATTTATTTTGTTTAGATTATTGTTTCCAATTTATTACGATGTGTATTTTTATATCATTTATTAAAATATTAAACTTATTTTCTTTCAAGCTTCTGTTTACAATTTATAGCTCACATTAAACGGAAAATACTGCAAATAAGACGTTCCAATATTTCAATAAATGAAAATAATGTTTCCACAAATCATTTTCAGCTATTGGCCTAAACTACATTTGTCGAATAGCTAAATGCCTAGCCAGTTAGCTAATTGCCTAATTCTTTCAGGCGAATAGACGAATTACAGTAATAATGATGCTCGTTCGTCTATTCGGCGCCGTTTAGCTAACTGCCTAGGCGTTTAGCTAAATGACGAATTCTTCTATTTGCCTACGACAGCAACATATGCTAAAATCAACGCAACGCAGTCATTCGCAGACAAACGCAGAGTTTTGGGAACATATTGGAGAAAGGACTTAACAGTGCACGCGCTGTACGCAAATGCCTAACCCATGTGAAATGTGTACGAGTTGTCTGTAACATGGGTAGCTGACGCCCATAATCTGAGCCGCTGCTATACGTAGTCTGTAGAATTGCCTCTACACACTAAAAAAACAGCGCTTAATCAAAATTTTTTCCCGTGTATATACATAGAAGCGTCACGGAAAAGCGTCCCGCTTATATGCATCTTAGATCGAAGTGTGCATTCCCCATTATACTCCTTTATGGTGAGCGTGTAGCCGTACCGATATTTACGGACGGTAGTGTAGAAATGAAAAAACCTGGAAAAAACATTAAAATAAATATTCTAAAAATAGGAAAAAATAAAACGATACCACACTGAAAAAAATTTTCCGTCCTTACTGCCATAATTACACAGGCATGCAAATTTTGGCTTAGTTCTGTTACAGAAAAAGTGAAAGGTTATTCTTATAGCTTTTTTGACGTAGAATACGAATCCGATTTCCAAAATGGCCCATCACATCAGGATTTCTTGTAATATTGCCTTAAATAGCCAAAAAAAGGTCTATTTTGGCTATTTTTCGGAATTTTTTTTGGTTAACCAAAATTTTTTTTCAATTTGCGAAATTGCATCGTATAGTACTATGTCTAAGCTTTAAAATCCATTTTTCAAAATTGCTTTACGATTTTCTAAAACAGAGTTATGTAGATTTGAAATTTTTTTATGCAAATGTAAGTATGTATACACAAGTTCAAAATGGCATTTAATTTCAAATCTACATAACTTTTTTCTAAAAAATCGTAAAGCAATTTTGAAAAATAGGTTTTAAAGCTTAGATATAGCACTATACGATACAATTTCGCAAATTGAAAGAAAAAATTTTGGTTAATCAAAAAAAATTCCGAAAAATGGCCAAAATAGACCTTTTTTGGCTATTTAAGGCAATATTACAAGAAATCCTGACGTGATGGGCCATTTTGGAAATCGGATTCGTATTCTACGTCAAAAAAGCTATAAGAATAACCTTTCACTTTTTCTGTAACAGAACTAAGCCAAAATTTGCAGGCCTGTGTTATGGCTGATTCTGACAGAATAAATCGCTGTATTATAATGAAATGTAACTGTCAAAACAGTTTTGTTAATCCAGCCATACAAATGACAGAAACAGAGGTCAGTAAGTGTGAATCAGCCTTCCCATGTCTAACATAACATAATCTAACTAACTATAGTTCAACCAAAATCCTTAACCAGAAATTTATAGCTGAATTCTCGAAAGCATTTCATTCAGTGCAGATAAAATCATATAATAAAGGAAAAATGATTATTTATACTATTAGTGAATAAATACTTGCAACAAAAATTTTAAAAAATTTCTAGATTTCTAGAAGGAAACTAAGAAAAAAATATTACCAATTAAAAAAATCATCTTTTTTAACCGTCTTTACATTGAAATAAACAAACGTTTTTTCAATTCACAGAAACTGCTATTTAGTATAATATGTAATTTAGTATGTAAAATATTTTTTCAGTAGGAAAATGTTCCTAACTATGTACTATTATGTAACGTTTAATTTGAACGATTAATTATTAAAAATGTTCCCTCTTAACAATGTAATAGAGAGACTACATTATTATTTTGGTCTTGTAAAATTATTAAAAAGAAAAAAGACGCCAGCAGTGCGTCAAATGTAAACGTTGTAAACACTGAAGCGAAGGAAAATAATAATATAATAAAAGAAGAGCGCCCTGTATACACGGCAGCTATATTGCAAACTTTATGGATGAAGCGTTTTGTTAGAATTTTAAAGAGTTGCAACCGTTAAAAGTCGTTTTGTTGTACAAAAGCAATATACTTTACGTAGAAAGAATAGACCGATTATCATATAACCCAGCGATATATATGCGCATATTAACGTATATAAACGTGTAAAATTTATAGAAATTCACCACAACTCGTATATATACATAGAGAGAGAGAGAGAGAGAGAGAGAGGCGGTAATTATTGATGCCGTGTGCCTATGTGTAACCTTGTGTTCGTTGTCTGGTATAAACTCTGTAATTTACCTTGAACTATCGCTTTACTTTATGGTGCTAATAAGTAATATATGCGAAACGAGCGGTGCTCTTAAAACATTGTTTTTTTAAGTGATGTTTTGCTTTTATTTTTACCGCCGTTCGATATTTAAGAGAAAAGACCGAAAAATCTCTTGTTTCTTGGGAATGAATTTAGAAGAGTTTTATTCTTACTTTTGATTCCTTTTTTTCATTAATTTTATTTATGACATGTTTATTAACTTTATTTATATTTATTTTCTTCTTTTTTATTTTATTCTTTTTTATTTTATTATATTAAAACTCCCCAGGTGCGAATTTAGGTTGGCCGCCAGAGTTTGAAGGTTGGCCCACGGTTGGCCTAACTTTGGCAAGCGAAGTTTTGGTTGCCAGAGTTTGCCCAACTTTGGCAAGTACTAGTGCCCACAGTTGGCCCGACTTTGCAAGCCAACCATTACATGCAGAGTATAACCAACCGTCGGGCCAACTTTGGCGACAAAGCTCGACACAACTATGGGGAACGTATCTCATATGACTTACAAATTTAGGTTGGCCAAACTCTGGGCCACGGTTGGCCCGACGGTTGGCAAAACTCTGTAAAACGCAGTTTAAATAACTCAAACTTTATGGTTGGCCAAACTCTGGGCCACGGTTGGCCCGACGGTTGGCAAAACTCTGTAAAACGCAGTTTAAATAACTCAAACTTTATGGTTGGCCAAACTCTGGGCCACGGTTGGCCCGACGGTTGGCAAAACTCTGTAAAACGCAGTTTAAATAACTCAAACTTTATGGTTGGCCAAACTCTGGGCCACGGTTGGCCCGACTGTTGCAGCTTTAATATACATTTAACGGTATGGACTCCCATGTGAGCGTAGCGTAGTGGTCAGTGTATAAGACTTCGGCGCGTTAGGTTAGGGGTTCGATCCCAGCAAGCGGTAGATATTTTCGAAAATGTATGTATGAGATTGTGTTTAATAATAATAGGTAAAGGTTATATCTGATCTTACCGCTAATAATAACGTGTTAATTGTTTAAATAATTTAGTTTTTTAATAATTTTTTACCTTTGGCTGTTAAAGTTGGCCAAACTTACGCATTTAAAGTCGTGCCAACTTTGGCGTCAGTTTTTGGACCAACCATTGAAATGTATAGCTGGCACAACATATGCATTTTAAGTTGGGCCAACTTCCTTATGACTTGTCGGGCCAACCATCGTCGCCATTAGACGGCCAACCGTTATCATCTGTATGGTTGGCCCAACCTCTGGCACGAGAAGTTGGACCGACCTTGTAAAAGTTGGCCCAACTATGGGCCAACCGAAAATTCGCACCTGGGTCTGGAAGCGTTCGTCCAGATTGCATGAAAACTCTCTTGCAAGTGACAAGAAGTAGAAGGAGTATAAGTATCATTATTTGATTAATATGAGTTTAAGAATATTATATTCCAAAATATTCTAAATTATATTCTTATAGAAGAAAGAAATGTTCTTATTCTGAGAATATCTTCTTAGCAAGCTAAGAAAATATTCTTACGATAAAGCGTGCTGTGGTCGCAATAACACGTTTTCGTTTTCTCGTTCGTTTCATTGGTTTTATTTAATGTGCGATTTGCTAAATATATATAATAATGACATATTTGAATGTGAGTATATTTAGTTCTTAACATGCAAACATATTTTGTGTCAATTAATACTACTTAATAAAACAATGTTAATAATTTTTAAATAATATCTACCCAAGTGCGAATTTAGGTTGGCCGACAGAGTTTGAAGGTTGGCCCATGGTTGGCCAAACTTTGTCAAGAGAAGTTTCGGTTACCAGAATTTGCCCAACTTTGGCAAGTACTAGTGCCCACAGTTGGCCCAACTTTGCAAACCAACCATTACATGCAGAGTTTAACCTTCCGTCAGGCCAACTTTGGTGACAAAGGTCGTCACAACTATAGGGAACGTATCTCATAGAAGTTACAAATTTAAGTTGGCCACACTCTGGGACACGGTTGGCCCGACAGATGGCAAAACTCTGTGAAACGCAGTTTAAATTACTCAATCTTTCTTGGTTGGCCAAACTCTCGGCCATGGTTGGCCCTAAGGTTGCAGCTTTAATATACATTTAACGTTATGTACTCCCATGAGAGCGTAGCGTAGTGGTCAGTGTATAAGTCTTCGGTACGTTAGGTTAGGGGTTCGATCCCAGCGAGCGTTAGATATTTTCGAAAATGTATGTACGTGATTGTGTTTAATAATAATAGGTAAAGGTTATATCTGATCTTCCCGCTAATAATAACGTGTTAATCGTCGCCATTAGACGGCCATCCGTTATCATCTGTATGGTTGGCCCAACCTCTGGCACAAGAAGTTGGACCGACCTTGTAAAAGTTGGCCCAACTATGGGCCGACCAAAAAATCGCACCTGGGTACTGCTTATGTTAAAAATTAAGAACCTTTTTGTAACTACAAAATAAATTGTTTAACATGAATAAGTTGTTAAATATATTTTTCTATTACAGTCGGGTCCCCATACTGTTAGATTCCAAACTGTTATGTTCTCAGTAGTGTTATATTTCTTTATAACCTCCAAATTCAGAAGTGTTAGATGACGTCACGTTACGTCACCAACTTACAGGGCCGTATTTGTAACTTAAGTCTAAGGAGAATTCATGAAGGTGTGCATATAAAATAAAATATATTTAAAATTTTAATTATAAAATCCAATGAAAAAATAAAAGTAAACTAGTTTACACGATCTACTTCTGATCCACACTTGAGGTGTGTATATTTACGGCCCTGAAAGGTGCGCGATAGGTATAATTTTGGGACATAACAGTGTTGAGTCTAGAGGAGTGGGAAATTTCTGGAAATGTAACAGTATGGGGACCCGACTGTATTATTATTAATTATTAATATAATTTTTACCCATCAAATTTTATTATATAATAGAAAATATTGATATTAGACAATTTCATCCAAAATTTTGTTTCGGAAAAATTTATTTAAAAAAATAAATATTTTTTACTCAAGAAAAATTTTGATTATATTAAATAGTTTTATCAAATTTCATATTTTTGGCGTATATTATTATTCCAAAATTATGTCTATTTAATTGAAAATTTATTATTTAGATTATAAATGAAAAGTATATTATTCCCAGAAACCCAAAAATATTAGGTGCTTATAAATTCAAGAATATAATATTCTTAATATAAGAAGAACGTCTTAAAAGGTTAAAAATATATTCTCGTAAGCGTTTTTGAGAATATATTCTTACCTAAAACATATTCTTTACTTACATTAAGAAAACATTCTTGGCGCCTATTTTAGTGCCCGTCCCGTGTAGAAATTGAAAGTAGGAATTAGTAAAGCCCTCAATAGAGGCCTTTTTGTTTAGTGAAGCGCAAACTAGGAAAATTAGTCAGGACCCTTCTAATTTCGTCACGCTTAAAATATTTTGAAATTTAAAAATAGCAATAATTTTTGCTCAAATAATTTTTACATTTAAATGGTATTTTAATATGCGTTTAGAACTATTTTTTTGATTAATTTCATTAATTATTATTTAGAAATTGTGATTTGTCAATGAAATTCAACATTAATTACAATACCTAATAGGGGCAAAAATAGATACCAGATAGATTTCTCTGTTTAGAAAAAAAGAGCATTCTAGTCAGAGCCTGTTTGAAATATTTAATAGGGGCATAAATAAATCCAGCTAGATTTTCCTATTTAGAAAAAGAAGGCATTCTAGTCAGTGCCCTATTATCACCTATATAGACATATTATTGGTGTTGTTGGCCTCACTTAATCCTCACGCAAAAAAAGGTTGGATAATACATCCAATTTTTATTGGATAGAAGGGAATTAGCTGATATAGAGTAGAGTGGGGCGAAACCACCAATTCGCTTTTATTTTCGTGTTTTACGTGTTATCAACTTTTCGTTCGATGTGAATAACAGTTCTGACATTCTCCGCTGGTGTCTGAAGTTTCAAGCCGTTTACCAAAATATCTGCCGAATGACAGTGACATATGTAAAATGTTAACAATTTTAAAAAAAAAAATGTTTACCTGAATATTGAATTATTGTTAATATAATGTAAAAATTAATAGACGAATAGAATTTCTTTATTCATTTGAGTGTTCTGAACGCATTGGTGTAGTTTTTTTTAAATTTGTTTAAGTGTTTTGGAAGTTATTAAATTTTTTCGAAAAAAGTGGTGGTGGGGCGAAACCACCAACAATGGCTTTTAAATGGGTCAAAATTAAAAAAATAAAAAAATGTCTATTTTTTATTAAAAATTAATTCAGTGAAGATTAAAAAACAAAAAACTTTCTATTTTATTAAAGATTAAGTCGGTGAAAATAAAAAAAATTATTTTATTACCGCCTTATAAGAACAACTGACTACGGTATATTCTACATTTTCTAAATATCTAATTAAAATAAATTTAATTTTGCAAAAAATTTATTTATTTGTATTTATTTATTAGTTTTTTGTTGTATTTCGATTGTTATTAATTAATTTTTACGTTTTTCATTAAAAAAATTGCAGTTGGTAGTTTCGCCCCACCTGGTGGGGCGAAACCACCAATTGCAGAGGTCGCGTAAAACGGCCGTATCTCGAAAACTAAAAGAGATAAAGAGTTGAGTATATGGAGTAAAATTTAGCCAAGAAATCAATCTTTCAAACCCTTTTTGATTTGGCTCCTTATTGGCTTTAGTTTTCAAGTTATAGTCCTTAAAGTGCAAAATTGGTGGTTTCGCCCCACTCTACTCTATCTATGTAAAATCATATATGAACAAATGGCGTTGGTTCCAGTGACAATTTTAAATTTATACTTATGATTAGTCATTATATCTATTTAGTTGGTTACGGTTTTCAACGAGTTGGATGTAGCAGCCAACTGAAATTTGTAAGTCCCGATTCCTATGATGCGCTTGTGGTGTCAATAAGTTACTATACTCTATTCCGACAATTTCGTGCGTGAACGTGAACTGTCAAGACGAAAATACTATAATGGACGAAAACACGATTAATTTTTTGAAAATAATCGCGCCAACAAACTCTGAACATTTAATAACATTGTTAAACGAAAGTCATTAAGTGAAAGTTGAAGTGTCAAATAATAAAGTAGCAAAATTGATATCAAAGTTTGTGAAATTCTGCCTTCGCTTTTACAGATAACCTTAAAGATTATATGAAACACTTATCTCTTAAAGAGAATATGATTTTGATAAAATGATTTATTTGTGACGCTCCACGATGAGGAATTCTTAACGCGGAAATTTTTTTTCAGGTTATGTGTGTTAATTTTAAAGTAAAAAAATCATAAAGAGAATTAATTTTCATTGATAATTAATGATATTTAAATCTTAATTATATCTAAAACATTCAATAAGAATTACTTTTGGTTTTACAAAATACAAAAATGCTTTTTAATCAAGATAAATTGATCACAATTACTACCTGAAGTTTTTTCCGCGTTAGGCGTCTTTCACCGTGGAGCGTCACATTTATAGATTAATGTAACATAAAGAAGGTAAAATTAAATAAACAAATAATTTTATTAATATTCATGTCTGGGGTCGTCCCCCCTCATGATGCTTTTTCCATACACAGTTAACATGGAGTGTGATATTTTGCTGACCTCCCCCCACCCCCTAAAGTATCACATGCTTTATGGATGACACCTCTAAATTTAATTAAATATGTAAAATATAAATAGTTATTTCCCTATTAGAAAATAATTGCATTATCCAACTTAAAAGTAGTGATAATAAAAAAATAGACAGTTCACAAAACAAATTGGACCCCTATCCAACAGAATTGGATAGTACATCCAACATCTAAGAATCCAATTAAATTTGTTGTCCTGTCTAACTAAATAAATCGCGCTCCAGACACTATCAAAAATAGCTGGAGTATCCAACACATAGTATACTATATCCAACTATTTTTCTGCGTGCTCATCAATGCCCTTCTTCAAATAAGGCGAAGTCGGGCAATTTCCACACGGGGTGTGGAAAAGTGAGGTGGGCCTACGGCGGGTCCCAGGTTCTGGGTTGGCCCCAGCAGGGATGGCCCAGGTGGGCGCTTCCTGGGCTGGTAACGGTGAATCCAGCCACAGCCCACGTTGGGAAAACCCAGCTGGGGCCCAGGTGGGCAACCATGTTAATGCCCATAGATTTAGTTTCCATTAAAATTAATGAATAAATTATTATTTATTAATAACATATAAGTCAAATTATAAATAAATAGCTTTATTATTTAATGATTTATACTTTTTTAATTAAATTGTGACCAAAAGCAAATTTATAAATAATGTTAGCATATATATATATATATATATATATATATATATATATATATATATATATATATATATTATATATTTTTTATATTTATATATATATGTGACGCGACACGAGAAAAGGGACCTATCGATAAAAAAATCGTTTTTGAGTTTCTAATCGTATTCCATAGATTTTGAGTCGCTCTTTCACGTAAAAAAATCAGAAATTAAAAATCTGAAATAGTTTAATTAATATAAAGCCCGAAAGTTGAACGTGTCCGCGTAAATACACGGGTTTTCTGCTCATGGCGTCACTTTAAACGCCCCCCCTGTAAAATTCTCTTTTGAGGCGATAGGTCCCTTTTCTCGTGTCGCGTCACATATATATATGAATTAATATACATCCTTTTATTTATAAATTGAAAATTTATAAAAAAATTAGACTTTTGTTAATTAAATTATTTAACGGCATATATAATTATTGAAGTTCATACTTATACGTATACAATGCAGAAAAATCGGAATTATCGCAAACCTACGAAACAAACCAATATGCTACGGAACCTAACTAAACACCAACGTTTCATTGTCAGTGACTTGTTGATTTGCTTTAATGATTCAATAAAGCACTTATTGACACCACTACACCGTAATAAATAAATAGTTTAATAATAATAACAATATTAGTAATGTAATAAGAAACGGTAAATTAATAAATTTATTTTAGAACCGTTTTTAATAATATTGATAGTACACTGAAAAAAAATTTATTTGATTCAAATAATTCAAATTATTTGAAAAATATTTAATTGATTTAAATACTTTTTATTTGGATCAAAAACATATGTATTAGTTTCAAATAACTTGAATTATTTGAATCACACTTATTTGAACCAAATAAATCGTATTTGATTCAATTAAATAATTATTTGAATTGAATAAATGAATTTATTTAATACTAATAATGAGTTACTTGAAACTATTCTTTTATTTATTTCATTCAAATACTTCGTATATTTGATGCAAATAAAAATTATTTGACACAATAAATTTATTTTATTGATTCTAATAAACTTAATTATTTAATCCGAATAATTCATTATTCAAAACAAGTACACTATTTTATCAAGACAAATAAAAAAATATTTCAATCAATTTAATAATTATTTGAAACGAAAATATTTTACTTAAATTTTTCATTTATTTGATACAAATAAAAAATATTTCGATAAATAAATGTGTTATTTGGATACAGAATATACGACACTGGCATTCATAAAGTAGATCAGACCGAGTTCTCACCAAGTCTTAGTGGCCGTGTGGCTTAAATAGGTGCGTGTTTATAGGCTTGCGGTATGCGTTAGGGGCGCGGAGGGATGTGAGTTCGATGCCACATGCGAGCGAATATTTTTCATTCTTCGTTTTAAGCGTTATATAAAATAATAAAATTGTGTGTTGTGTTGTGAATAAAAACTGTGTGAACATGTTTATAAATAATGTTGAAAGTCTGTTAAAAAATCAGTTAATATGTATAATATAATAAATAAATATAGTATAATAATATATTAACAAATTTAAAAAATACTTAATATTTAAAAAAAAATTTTGTATTAAATATAGAATGAAATAATTTTCATATTTGATTCAAATAATTATTTATTAGCTTGAAATATTACATTTATTTGATTTGAATAATTTAAATAATTGATTCAATTAATTATTTTTGGGTTTGGAATATTCCATTTGTTTGAATTGAATAATTTATATTTTATTCAAATAAATAGTTATTTGATGCGATAAAATGGATTGGGTTATAACCAAATAAAGGATTTATTTGGATCAAATAATTTTTATTTGATTCAAATAAATTTTTTTTTCAGTGTAGTATTCAGAGGCCTTTCACGATTAAAGATGTTCGCTTATCACAAAAAATTGTATAAATTGCTTCAAGTTTCGACTTTATTAAGTCCTCATCAGGCAATTCTCAATGTTTATCGTGTTCACTATGATTTACATTAATGTAAATAATAATGTTATAATAATAATAATAATAATAATAATAATAATGTAATAATATAATAATGTTGGTAATAATAATTAATAATTAACATAATTATGTTAGTTTTTACCATGAACTTTCTTATTACCATGGACTTTTTTACCATCATGTTTTTCAAGAAAATTTTTATTTTTAACCTTTTATTATATGATTATTAATGTGATTAAACACAATATTTGTTTTTTGATTTGCTTATGTTCGTTTTAAGATTAAAATTTTATTTTTAATTATCATTGAGAATTGCCTGATGAGGACTTAATAAAGTCGAAACTTGTAGCAATTTATGGCAATTTATACAATTTTTTGTAATAAACGAACATCTTTAACCGTGAAAGGCCACTGAATACTACTATCAATAAACGGTAAATATTCATAAATTAATATTTATATTCTTATTAAAAAAATGGCAATATATTTTTATTAAAAATGTGGTTTTTATTGTTTACAATCATTATAAACATTAATTTGTTGGTCTAAAAAAAATTTTTTTAGTTGTTTGGACTTAGAAATTTTTGCTAATTAATTATGTGGACGTTATATTTTTAAAAAAAGTGTCAATACATTTTTGTTCAAAACACATTTTTTCTTAATCTAAGTCATTATAAACATTAATTTTTTGTTGTCACGCCTACTTATAATATTATTTCGCCTGATCGGATCCTACTGTGGGCGGGTCAATAGACAAAATCTAAAATACTTCCGAAAAATGTTTAAAATAATTTTTTTTATTGTTTATTGTTTATTTATAACAATTGTCAATTCATGGACGAAGATGACTACGGTTATATCAAAGTTTTATTATTAAATATTAAAGAAAAATTAAACTAATTAATCATTTTCAAGTGATGTGACAAGTGATGTTTGTTATTGATAAATTTTACTAATGTTATATTACAGTCTTTATTTGTTTAAATAAATAATTATTGTTAATTAATAACTCGTGACACAAAATACCTAGAAACTTGCAGTTTTTTTTACTAACTTTCCAATTAAATAATACGAACAGCATGAAATAAAAATAATTTATGGTTTTAACAATTCAAAAATTGTTTAAACAAATGATTGTTATTTACTAACTTCTGACACAAAGCACCTAAAACATGCAATTTCTATTTAATTTTGCATTTGACTAATCTGAAAAGTATGAAATAAAAATATTTCATGATTTCGACAATTCAGAAATTGTATAAACAAATAATTGTTATTGTTCATTAACTTTTGATACAAACAACCTAGAAACTGACAGTTTTTTTCTAATTTTAAAATTACTACACTAAAAAAATTTTATTTGATTCAAATAACCGATTATTTGTCTATAATCAAATAAATATTTACTTGAATTAAATAATTTTTATTTGAATCAATTAATTAGTATTTGCTTCAAATACTGAAATATTTGATTCAAATACAATTTATTTGATTCAAATAAAAATTATTTGATTCAAGTAAATATTTATTTAATTATAGACAAATAATCGGTTATTTGAATCAAATAAATTTTTTTTCAGTGTACCACTACTCTGATTAGCTAATTGCAAAATAAGAAAAACTGCATCTTTCTAAATCATGCTATATGTGTCAAAAAGTTAGTAAATATCAACAATTATTTGTTTAAACATTTGATGAATTGTTGAAATCATAAAACATCTGAATGATTTACAACCTAGATTAGTTAATTGCAAAATTAGGAAAAAATGTCAAGATTCTAAGTTATGTATATATTAAAAGTTAATAAATAACAACAATTGTTTGTTGTAACAATTTCTGAATTGTTAAAGCCATAAATTATCTTTATTTCTTGTCATTTGTATTAGTTAATTGCAAAATTAGAAAAAACTGCAAGTTTCTAGGTAATTTGTGTCAAGAGTTTTTAATTAACAACAATTATTTGTTTAAATAATTTTCAAAATATATTAAAAACCGTTATACCTTGATGAGTTAATTATTAAATAAATAAATTCAGCTGGATAAACTTTAAAATTTCGGTAAAACTAAATGTCTGTTAGTGTACTACAATAAAATTTTATAATTGTTAACAATAAAAAATAGTTTAAACAAATAATGATTATTATTGTTATGAATTAAATGTAGAATGATTTATTATAAATAATTATATTTAATTTTAAGACTTTTTTATTATAATATTAATATTTTTTAAAAAATAGGAAGCCCAGCTGGCCCCCACTGTTTAACTGGGCTAACTTGGGCAAATTTCTACACGGGTGGCGAATATTCTAACAAGTAGAATGTCCTTAAAATTAGAATACTCTTTTTTCAGTAAAATCCTAATGCCTTGCAAGTACCGACCCTTGCGACCATCTTTCCTTGTCAGAAGAGTCGGTACTTACATATGGGTGATTCTCCACGAAACCGACAATTTCATGTCCCTAGTGTTTTTTAAGAAACAGATTGCACATATAATAATGAATCCAACGAAAAAAATAATTCTGGTGATTACAAACAAAAACCTATAGCCACTTTAATTTCTAAGATTAAATGTTTTTTTTAAATGCAAATTTAAGAGCCAAATCGTCATGGTGAAGCCTGTCCCAAGGGTACCATTATTTGGTTGCCTTGTACTTTAAAATATATAAATTTTTGGAAAAAAAATAATGTTAGGTTATCTAAATCTGTAACAATAAGATATACATAAACATTGTATATCCTACACTTAAGTAAGTTATTTCTCAGTATCACAAAAACATAATTAAACATGAAAATAAATATAATAAACGTCTAATACAACTAATAAGGACAAAATTACAATAAAAAAAATTAATGAAAATTTTTTACGTATAATTATTTGAATTAGTAACATGAACTTTTCTAACTATTTGATTGGCTGAATTGTTTTGAAAAAATATCGAGAATCTTAATATAACCTTGAAAAAACACTAACAGCTTCATGAACGTTTAATAAAAAATAAATAAATATTACTTAAGTGCCTTCCGTTGATAAATTTTTCATTCCGCGTTTCCTGTTTCTTGCTTTTTATTTTCTTTTCTTTGATTTTCTTTCATTTTGTCACTTTTTATTACATTTTTGGTTACTTCGTGATAAATAACATGGAACAAATAAATGCGAAACTTCAGATTGATTGGAAAACGATTGATTTGACCAAGCGACATATTTGACGAGCGACAATTTGAATATCCACGTAAAAAAATAATTAAATGACAATTAGAATAAATAAAAACATATGCACAGTTTTAAATACATCTAAAGCAATATGTGCCCCAATTTTGGAGCAAATTAAATAAGAAACTTTGGAGAAATTAATGATTTGACCAGCGACATATTTTTCGCACTACACCAGTATCACAAGTATCCAACAATTATTTTGATTAAAATACAGTTGAAAATAAAAATAAAAATCACGCACATAAAATTTGAATTACAATTCAATTGTGCCTCTTATTTCAAATTTTTTCATTTAGTTTTTTAATGTTTAATTTATAAAACCATTTTGATTTGACCAGCGACACAAAAACTGAGGGACACTTTTTAGAAGATTATATCTTTTATAATTTCTACTTTTCTTTTTTTTAAGTTTGTTTATGGAATTCTTAAGATATTTTTAAATAGTTTATAACAGTAAAATACGTGTTTTCCAAAAAAATCTTATTTAAACAGTTAAAATACTTTTAGAAAAAGTGAAAGTGACACTTGCAAAATAATGGTATTGTGAACTTTAATAAAGAACTTACATAAGTGATCCCTGTCAAACTGAGAAAATAGAGAAAAACTGTTTGCTTCAAGAACTCCGTTTTAGAAATAATAATTTAATAATTAATTAACACTTCTCTAATGAAAGTGTATGCGCTGATTCTAATTTTGCAAAAAAAAAATTTATTATTTAAACAAATTCTATGCAAAATGTGACTTACGATGTCTACTTTTTGAAAATATGAAGGAAAAACTTACACATAGTCACTTGCGTTGTTTCTCTCGCACGGGCACTCGAGCTAGGCACGACGATCAGAATTAAAAACTTACACATTTTCTATGTCGCTTGGTATGGAGCAGTACATGGTGATGGAAATAAAATTAATAAAATGTAGCTAACATTATAGGCCTACAGTAATATTCATTTGCATAGGAAAATATTATTATTGAGGAAATATTTTTTAAACTGAAAATAATGTGTTATATGTAAGTGGTTTTCATTTATTGCCTAGTTATATATGCAATAAAAACTACTGTATAAATTTAAATTAATCATTCAATGAATTTTAAATCGTATTAGTAAATACCATTTTACCTCTCCGAACATACCCGACAAATAATGGCGAATGTAACCGAAGTGCAGTTACGTGGTAGCTCGGCCAACTTTACGAAATAAGAACTTACACATGTTTCGGGTAATGCAGATGCGTGGTTTTCATTTCGTACGCAACCGTCGTGCTCGACCATGTGTTCGATTGAAAAAGAACATATACCACCTTGTGTATGTTTTTCCTACGGATTTGATAGTCGAGTTTGATGATTCGTACGATTTTCAGAGCACGCAAAGTACTTCGTATCACTTTTTATCAAGTATTTCTTAATTTTCTTCATATTCCTCGATTTTTAATTATCATTTTTTGCAGTCATTAATTATTATATTTAATTTTTATTAACACAGTTAAATGCGGTTTTTCATTCCGAGTTGATTGATACCAAAAACTAAAATTTCACAAAATTGTTAGTTATGTAAGTTTTTCCTTAGTACGGCAGAAATGTATTGAACGAAATATAATTTGGCTTTATTCAAAAATAAATAAATTCTGGCAAATTGAATAATTTATAATGGTATAATCTAAATTGCCAATTTCAAATACTTATGGTACAGAATCTTAATACGCAACGCAAAGTAGTTATTATATTGATGTTGTTAGGATTGGGATTGCCAACAGCCCGAGAGGAAGTGAGAGGGAAGGTGTGAGGTATGAGTTTAAGTTTAGTAAAAAAAACAGGAACGACTTATGAGGTTAGTTAAATTTTCCTCGATGTACAAACTCAGTTGCATGAAGATGAAGATGCAATATATAAACTGGATTTCAAGATATTCGTACCAAACAAGTGTTTGATTCCACTTTAGTTTCTCATTTAATGAAATGTATGTAAATTTATAGCTGTATACAACCAAATTTCAAAATATTCGTTGTCATTACAAGTCAGAGACCCTTTAATTGAGAAATCAAGCAAGTAATTTGGGAAAAAACCAAAAATTTTATGAACAAATTTGTTTTTGATAAATAAATGTGCATTCCAAGATGCAATATTTAATGTAAATCAATGTTTATTTATTACATTAGAAACATTTAAGGTGAGAATGATTTGATTTTCCAATTTATTTTTACAGGATAATGGGAGTTGAAAATAATGTAAATATTGTATTAATAAAAACTTATATTATATTGAAATTATTAATTCTGATAATAATTATTATTGCTTTTTGACACTAACTTTATCCTTGCATTATGCCATTAAACAGAAACAAAGATGGAATACTATATTGTTTACCATATTGACCACCATATGGTTTCCTATGTGGCTTTCCATATGAACAACCATGTGTTAACTTTTAATAGGGTGGAGGTCTTCAATTAACCCTCCATGCACCGCATCTTTTTTTGTAACGCGATCCGTCGCAGGTGAGGAAAGTTCTCACCCATCGTAAATTAATCGAAAATTGTTATAAAATGCCAAAATTTTTTTTGAATGTTCATTATAATTTCCAAACAACCTACTGCAAGTAAAATTTACTTTCATTTTCTGTTAATTATGTAAATAAAAAATTAAAGACAAATGAAATCCAGTATACGCGGTCAGTCGCACGGTAAGAAGTTTCCTCACTTTGCGTCAAAAATTCTTGACATTTGCTGCTTAAAAATTCAATTACAAAAAAACTAAAATAAATAAAAACACAACAATTGTTTTAAAATAGAGAAGAAGAGTTTTGTGAAAGATACTGAGAATATGAAATTATAACTCTGAATGTGTTTGTCCAGATGACATGAAAACTGTCTCACAAGTGACAAGTAGTAGACGGAGTATAAGTATCAGCGATCATTTAAGATTCTTATGTTTATTTTTACACATGGTAAACAATGATTTTATTCTAAAATAAACTAAAAGTGGATAAAATATATGCCCATTTTATTATTTAATATTTTTATTATTATTATTATTATTATTATTATTATTATTATTACTGTTATTATTGTAACAATAAATTTTATATTTGTATCTGAATTTTTCCTCCTTTTTTTTGGGGGGGAATGGTGTACCAATTTTCCGCAATCATGCATTTCTCAGTGGACACTTGATAAGAGTTAAAGAGAATGATCGATCTAGATTGAAACTAAGATTCGCCTTAGGAAACGATTCTCGATTCGTTGACTTATCGGGAGACTTCCTGCATCTTCGGGAGCATTCAACTCCGTAAAAGACTTGCGAGAATAAGACGGCAATTTTGCTTACATACTATAGTGGGGCAAATCTAATCTTTAGATTCCGATACTAATGATTCGACATTACCTTCGTTGAATCTTTTTTCTCCTGTATTTTATTTTTTATATCGCAAATCGGATGTATATACGTATGGGAGAACCTCGGATATACCACATATATATAATAAGCAAACTCGTTTCTTTAACAGAGAGACCATGAAGAATTGAATTAAGTATATACCTAGAAATCGAGTTTCTTTTCATAGATAAGTACTGTAAATTTGATCACAATGCGACATGGAACCGATAAGGAATTATATATTTAATTCTAATCGTGTAATAATAATTTATTTTGATCTAGTATCTGTGAATAATCTTAATCGGATTTTCCTATTATTCCCTGAAACAATGTCTATATGATGTCTATAATTAACTAAAATTTTATCACTAAAGGAATTATTTTTATTAAAATATGAAAATCTAATTCAAAAATACCGTATTTTCCTATTATTTAATTTTTAAATGGTGTAAACAATTTTTTTCTCCTCTATTTACTATATCCATTGCTAACGATTGATTCATTTTTTATTGTTTTCCACTTTTTTTCTTATTGTTTTATCCCATATATGTGAAATAGATGTGCGTAAGAGAATCGAGAAGAGTTTTCATGACATCTGAACGGACAATTTCGCAATTACTAAGACCCAAAATTCAAATTTCGATTTTTCTTGAACGAAATTCAAATTCATATTGAAAAAGTGAATTTGACTAAAAACTAAGGAAAGAGTTAAAGTAATTATTATTTGAATAATTTCAAAGTTTCAACCAAGAAAAAGAAAATAAATAAATATAAATAAGTAAAAATGAACAAATTAATCAAATAAAAAGTAAAAACAACTATTAGAATAAAAAACAAGTTGAAAAAAAGAGAGGCTGCGAGGCTATAATTAAATTGTCATCGAAATTCAAGGTCCTTTATTTTCTGCACTGCAATTTTTATAAGCTTGTCATAAATGTGGAAGGCTTACCACGACCCGTTAAATTTTTTTTCAAAGTGACAGAAAACCTGCTTGTCACATATTTGTTGGAACATCAAACTTAACGGTATTCACTTAAATACTTAACTTGTAACTGTCTCTTTATAATTGTGGATAATAATTATTTATATACATAAACACTCGAAAACGAAGAATATTTCTGGAATATCAAAATGACAATAGTGTTCAGGTCGTAAATTCGCAGTTTGCGAAATGATTTATTACTCAATGCGGCACCGCAATATATGTGAAAAGCTTGCATTTAACTACTCATGTAATTTTATTGACACATTGCAAAATATATGACGCGCGTGAATTTTCTGATTTTCCGATTTGTCAGATTATTGTACAAAGCACAGCAGTTGTCAAAGTAAGGCAATACAAGTGAAGAAACTAGTTGTATTTTTAAATCTATACTGAAAGAGATTGAACTTAAACTGTTATAAAGTCGCATAAATATACTTTTATGAATGTGACCAATATGTTTATCTCAGGATAAAGTAGACCTAAAAAGTAACTCTAAGATTTTTGAAGGATTGAACATAATTACCCACTGAGTAATGGCACTGTAGTGCCGATGTTGACGCAGTACAGAATTCTTGTTTCGCCAAAGCTTAGGCTAGTATCGGCGGCAAGTGCTGACTGAATATTTTCTGCACAAACTTGTCGTTAGCATAGTGGTAAGAGCGATAGTGTATAAGTCCGTAGGTTCGATTCTCCTCGTGAGCAATTTTGTTTATTTTCATATGTTTGCGATATTTCTAGATTCCAATCGTTAGGTATTAAAATATGAAAATCTAATTCAAAAATACCGTATTTTCCTATTATTTAATTTTTAAATGGTGTAAACAATTTTTTTCTCCTCTAATTACTATATACATTTTGCTAGGTCTTCATTTTTAATACAATTAAATGAAGATGAGAAATATTTTATGAATAATAACTATTTATCAATATTATTTACCATTTTGTTGTTAAATTATTTATAATTATTAAATGATAGCTAGAAGTAACAATATACGGTATTTATTGCGACCATATCCTCAGCCAACACTGACAGGCAGTACTTCGCTAGTGCTGCACAGCGTTAGAATTTCAGCATTATGTCAGTGCTGTCTGTCAGCGTAGCTGCCAGTACTGACAACGCTGGCGCAGTACTCCGCCAAGTGGAACAAACACCTTGCACCGCCTTTACATCTTTTTCAATTAATGATAAATTTTTATTGAGAGCATTGATACTGGTGTGGTTATAGGTCTGAGGATCATCAACATAGAACATACATCACCGACCACAAATATCAAGACGATTACACGCGACTCTATAAAAAAATGCCGTCACTTTTTATATTACAATTAAAGTTACTTTAAAGGATTTAGTCAGTAATTTGATATTATTTAACAAGAATAATTATATGCATTCACATAAACTTGAAATGTGTTAGAATAAATAGTTCTGTTTTTCTTTTTTATACGAATTCAGGTTAATCCATTTATTTTGTAATTTATATATTTGTTAAATAATAACTTATGAGAATTTGTAATTTTTGTTTTTGTTTGACCGCAATAATTAATTTGTTGAAAAATGAGAAGGCCTAGATTCGGTTTGTTTTTTAAGAAAATTTTATTAAACTCCCAACTAGTTTCAAACTATATAGGTCCTCATCAGGGGATGAAAAATTTTATAAACATTTTATTATCCAAACATCGGACATAGTTTATAAGATTTCAAAAAGGATTAAAAATAAAAAATTAAATGATCTGAAAGAGAAAATAAAAAATTGTTTCAATTTTAATAGAATTTATAGGTTAATTTTTCATTTATCAAAAGAAAAGTTTCTTACCTTTTAAAAGAACATTATAAATATGTGATAAAAGTTTTTTTATTATTATTAAAGAAACTTTTAAAGTTTCTCATTTTATTTATTTTAAATTAATTAATTTTAGAGGTTTTATAGAAACACATTTTTTGTTGAAAATGTGCTTCTATGATTAGAGAGTTTTGACAGAAAGGTTGTGTTGTGTAGTAGGGTGCAGGTATAGTTGATAAAGTAGATATCTATGTTATTAGAAATATTTAAATGATGTTTTAAAAGATGTAATTAAATTATAGTATATTTTATCTGAATTTTCAATATCTGTTCTATAATTAATACTATTAGTATTGTTTTTAATATAGAACATTTCTAAATTTTTCCTTTTACAGTTATTTATTTCAATTTGTAAGATATTAGTATTGTCAAAATAAAAAGCGTGATTAGTTAAAGCATTAATATTAGTGCTGCCCACGAGACGAGACGATACGAGATTTTATGTAGTATCGTCTCGGTCTCGTTAAATATTGTAATTTTATGTATCGGTATCGGTATCGCCAAACATAGTCTCGATATCGTCTCGCTGTCTCGCGAGACTTCAGTTAAGTCGAAGTACATGCATTGAAAAATCGAAATCAAATTTTTAGTTTTTTATTTTGTAGATAGATAGATAAACTATCGAAAAACTATCGAAAACAAAACCAATTTTTATTTATAGAATTAACAATCCCTGTAAGTATTACATTCGAAACTGAAACCAACCATACACTGAAAAAAATGATAATGTCAATTTCAGGGATGGCAAGCGTAACCGATAACCGAAAAAACAGAATTTTTTAAAAACCGAAAAGAAAATTATCTGAAACAGAAAACCGAAACCCGTATTATAAAAATTTAAAACCCTTTATTTTAAAACCTAAGTTTCGTTTTTTCGATTTTTTAATATAAAAGTAAAACTGAATATTACACTAAAATTAAAATCTTTTGGTACTAAAAAAAAAAAAGGAAAAAGAAATACTGAAGTATGGTATGTCGAATATTGTAAATAATAAGTAGAGGAACCAAATTTGCATATTACAAATAATGAATTAAAATAAAACAAAAATTTGTTGAAAATAAATTAGAAAGATTTTTTAAAATTAATTATGTGTGATCAACCTGTAAAAATACACTAGTGTACCAATTTTTAGGTAATTAGGTTAAATAATATAGAAGTTAGGGAGAAAAACGTTCTTTCAAAAAATTTTCTAGTTTTTCCTTGACAACGCTATGGCCATCTTATAAAATATAAAACAAATTTATAAATAAATTATAAGTAATTAATACTCATATTTTATTCTAAGTAATTAAAATGCACAACAAATATTTTCATTCATTTATTGTCCCGGGAAAACAACCGAAATACCGAAACCGAATTTTTTTAGAAGAATACCGAAAAGAGGAAAGTGAATAATTACCTGGTCAATTTTGACATAAAGGTATGGTTAGGATGTATGGCTGAAACAGCAATACTGTATTTAGAATTGTAAACCTAGGCCTGGAAAAAAATTTTGCGTTAAAAAAATATTTAAACCCGTAACAGAAGATCGTTTTTTAATATTCAAATCTTTAAATTTTGCCGAAATTATTCTTAGATTTCAAACATTTTTGTATCTTTTTATATAATTATTTATTATCTTACCTTTTATTATTAACTTTTATTTTTCTGTTATTAAATCGAAATTAAACAAATTAAATTGATAAATTTTGTTACATTTCAGTTTTTTTAATTTTCTCTATGATTAGAATTGTGGGTGAATGTTGGTTTAGTACAGATATTCAAGGCTTAGTTTTTCTAACATCGTCAAACTTGAAACAGTATTTAATCAATATTGACAGCTCTTGCAATTTTCAACAGGAAAGTTACATACAAATACATTTTTATTTTAAAAAACCGATGTTTAAAGTCGATAGAGTCAGAACAAGCGCCTTTGTTCTTTATAAGTCCATTCTTTCTTGAATTTACTATGGGATCATTGCGCATTTCGTTCCCTATGGTGTGCAATATGGTGTCTCTATGGTTCCTTATCCATTAACCAAGAACGTGCGCTTAGTCTTTCGCAATACTTCGCTTTTTACTTTACGACCCTTTTGAAAATTTATATCTGTCAAAATATTTAATTTAGCAAGTAAAAGATCTTCTTCAGCACTTATTCTAGAGTAATTTCGAATAGAATAATATATGTTGAGTTGAATCGATTTATTCGTTTGGTTCTCTGTAAACAGCCAATTTCAAATCTCATTGGTAAGAAAAAGGCGAAGATGTGCAACCAGAAGCCTTGCTGCAGCACAGAATCCATGGCACATTCATGGATGTGGGTAAAATTTCCATAGCTAAATTAAAAAAATAATTTAGAATAGAATTTCTTTTAATATTGTGTCAGTATTTATTAGTAGAAAATTGGTTTTTGTTTTTAAATGGCAGAAAACGAAGGAGTTAAGAATGTACCGTTTGAAGGTTCCACGAAGGGGATTCCCTAGACTTCGTTATAACCCGCGGCCGAGAGAGATACGAAAGACTGGTATTCGAATTCCTTTGTGTCTAATAGGACGTGACTGCTTTATAGATCTTTTACAAATCTCTTTAATGGACGTCAAGTGAAGAGTATTTTAATTAATCATTTGACCGTTACTGTTCAAGAATTGCAATAAGGAAAGTATCAAATAAAGTGCTAATCATTTTTTTGTTGCAGCGAGTCGGACATGGCTCCAAATGCCGAGGAGGAGCTGCTTGTCGTTCAACCCAGAAGCCTGCAATCGGAAAAGGTAAAAATTATTTATAAATTAATTTAGAAAAAAAATGTTTTTTATTGCTCTGTTTGTATTTACTTTTTTCGAATCCTAATTGTATTTTGTTGCTAAACATCCATGTGAGAATTAATATCTTGCCTCATGGTTGACAATCAACAAAGGAACTGTATCAGAGGATGTCCCGTATATATATATTCCCTCCGATAAAGAATGGTCAGGGTCGGAGAGAAGGTCCGTTAAACCAAAGAATAATTAAATTCGTTTACCGTGCCAATCGCCAACTATCGCTTGCAAACTTCCGTTCTATGTGAGGCAACACATATATTGTTTGCGATTGAAGCTATTTACTAATTTAATATTCTCTCTGTATATAAGATAAGGAAATTAATAGCATCTTTCTTTAAAACAAAACCAAGTAATTCAACAATTCGATCTTTATTTCAAAAATCAGTTAATTATTAGTTAGTTGAGTAATTAGTTTTACTTTTTTATCAGTTATTTCATTTTTTTATTCCTCTCAATGAAAGCCTTATAGTAATGTCGATTTCCGAATTTCTTAGAATAATTGAATAGTGATTTTCGAAAAGAGCACTACTCGGTTTTTTGAAATTTTACAGCAGACACAAAAAAATTTATTTTTCAAACAGCTTTGATTAAAAGATTTCAGCTTTTTTAGCAGTAACCAGATGCTATTTTCTATGAGAAAAATATAAAAGAATTGTTCTCATTAACAGCGATTTTGAGAAAATTGATATTACACTTGTCAGAGTTGAGCCCTTTTCGAAATTCATGAAAAAATTTAATCGTTTAAATCATAAAAATATATTAATGAAATGTTTTACTATAAAAAAATTGATTTATTTATTTAATTTTAAAATCTATTAAATACTTTTTATAACTCAAAAACAATTCAGTATTAGGTTAAGAAACAACCAATCTTAGGTTGAAAGTCAGAGCAAAACACATATACACTGGAATGTCAATCGAGTCCAGTGCTATGTGATGTACTGGCCTCGATCGATGAGATCTTTATCCCTCAAAACTATATACAAGTAGGACAGTATTAAGTATTTCTGTTTTTTACACATAGGTGCATAGCTTACGTGTCATTCTCTTAAAGCTTTAAAGAGTGAACAAATTTTATCACTAAATAATGTAAAGAATATAATAATAAACAAAGAGAAGTAATGGAAATCTAACAAAATGATAATTTATAAAAAAAGGCACAAATACGGGGCACCGAGGGAACACTCAACTTGGAAGTCACTAGAACGACACTGATGCCAAGCACCCCAGTCCGACTTCCATGCATTCTGTGCTAGAACATGTCAGCTTAGTGGTTTACTGTTCTATTTGCGAAAAAAACTCAAGAGGTGGCGCTGTACGCACCATTGAAACAATAGAAAAAAATATTAAAATAACAAATAAATTGCTGTAAAAACTCTTATTAAAAAATTAGCAATATGCAATATATATATATATATATATATATATATATATATATATATATATATATATATATATATATATATATATATATATATATATATATATATATATAGTTTATATGTGGATAAAAAGTAAATTCTTGAAATAAAAAATAAGTCATAAATAACACAAAACATATTTATTTTTCTTTACATATATTTTATTATTTTAATTATTTATATATCTGTGATATATAAAGTATATTATATATATTATATGATGTAATATATTAAATATATTATTAATATTTAACAATTAAATAATAAATTAACAAATAATATTCTTACAAATTAATTAAAATCTTTGTTTAGTTAATCACAGCAGCTAATAGAATACGTATAAATAATTACATATTAAATTCAGTAATATATTTACAAATCAAAATATATTAATTAATTCTACATAATTTAGTTAACATAAAAATTATAAATATATTCATATTTAACAATTAAATAATAAATTAATAAATAATGATTTTATAAATTAATTAGAAGAGAACCATTCCGACGTAAAAATTACTATTTTGAATTAATTACCTGTTAAGTTTATTACAATCGTTAGGAAAATACCGAAAAATATTTAAGTAATAAATTTAATTTAATATTTACATATCAGAATATATTAACAAATTCTAAATATAATATAATATAATATCACAATTTGAAATATACTTTAAAATGGAATACATCAATTTTAAATTAACTTTTGATAAACCTTTAAGTAGAACAAAGTCTTGCTGCTTTTTTCTTTAAAATGTTTTCCCTTTTTAATGAGATCATTTGTTGTTGAACAAATTCCCTCATTCTTATCTTCATATAAAATTGAATGATGAATGCAATTATGTCCACAGCTTTATCCATGTGAACCAAGCAAGGGAAATTAAATTTTACATTACAAGTCAGTTCATTTAAAATTAAGTCAAATGCGTTGCTGTACTCTTTAAATTTGTTAAATAAGTTTTCCACAGTCACTATCATTTTAAACAATCTGACATTTGGATGAACAAAATGCTTATTTGTTTTGGTAAAATGCTCAAAACCTTGAGGAAGATTATTATTTGAAAAAGTAAATGTATCTTCTCTTACTGTATTATTCGTGAGAAATGCTTTTAAACATTACAAGTCAATTAGAAATTTTCTTAATGTACGCTGTTACTCGTCCTGTTATGTAAAAAATTAAACAATTGCGAATTTCAGGTAACGCGTAGTCATGGTGAACTAAATCAACAAAATCGCTCAAATCAGTATTATTATATTCAATCACAGTTTCTAGTTTCTTTTTTAACTCTTCGATAGCACTGGAATCTTTTGAGTGATATAGCTCTTTTAAACGAGAAATACTTATTAAAGGATTTGGAGTGTTTCCATAAAATACAGTACAGTTTCCAGTCTTTGGGGGTTTAAATATGCTATATGCAGACATTATTTTGAAAATTTGTAAAAATGTAGGTGTGCACGGATGGTCGTTTGCTCCTCCAGACATTCTAATGGTACCAAAAAATCTCTGCAAATTAAAATTATAAATATTTGCTTTTAGAATTTATATAATTCAAATTTACAATCAAAAGTTTATTTTGCTGTTCTTAATTCCTGCAAATTGGTAACTTCTGTAATTATTGCAGCAGTCACAGAATAAGTCGTTATATATATATAAAAAAAATAAGCAGACACAAAAAAGACAGACAAGGATTTTTATTTATGTCACATTTAGAGTCTTTACTACTTGCAATAATAAATTATATAAGACAAATAAATGTTGAGTAATGTACAGACAATAGGCAGATTTTAATAAGATAATTTTTAATAAATACGTACATGATAAAATCAACTAACGGCAAAATTATACGAGCAGCTCACAAAATGTCCCACACGGGAAAAATAGATTTTATTAATTAATTGATTGGTTTAAATTTTTTAATAAATACTTAATTAAATATAACCTTTAATTAGAATTTAAATTTTCAAAATACTTATTATCATTTTAATATTACAATTTTTTTATCTGACTTGCCTTTTACTGTGTAATATATCTTAATGCTTATTTATATATTCGTAAAGACAGACACATTTTTCTACAACACAAATTACAACATTGGACGATCACGATTTATATAATAAAATTACTACTATGACTGCTACTACTGTTAAGCCACGAGAGAGAGTATTGTAAGATCTAAATAATAGCTTTATTTGTTATACATATATGATGCAAAAATATTGTGTGTAATTATATTGATTACCTTAAAATCTGCATTATCAATTGTGAGACCATTTTCAGCTTTCCTCCTATTTAGTGAGTCAAATAGATTGTTTATTATCAAACAAAACTCAGCCGTCGATTCGCAATCTTTTAATTGATCTGGATAATAATCCTTGTATGCCAATAAACGGCAAAGGACACTTTCATCTTTAACAAATTATGAGGGTGAATGTGATTATTTGTTAATTTTGGGCATAGACGTCCATGACTGCTTTGCCGATCTATGTCAAATAACTTAATAAAATATTCCCATTTGACAGGGCAAACTTCTGGACCAACCTGCAATAAACAAGTTAGAAATAAAAAATATTAATTAAAATTATTTAAAAGTTTATCGTTATACGTACTTTTAATTCACTATAATCGAATAACCGATTTCGAATACATTTAATCAAATGTGGAGTGTCCGAAAAAAGGTAAATTTCTCGACCTTCTGTGGTTTGATGAGGAAAAGAATTTTTTAAATTCGTCATTTTCCCACTGCAACCAACTTCGGACCACAATTTTCTATTTGTCGCTGTTCCATTACACACCACTCCATGAATTTTAGTCCCAATTCTTTCTAAAAGAGCTATGCATTGTATCGTCAATTTTGCCAAAGTAGTTCCACGCGTCGGTCTTTTTGAAGCGAATACAGCTATCGGCTGTGTACAATCATTAACAAGCGAATGAAAAGCGAAGACTAAAGCATGGTCTGCTATTTCATTTATATTTCTGCTCTGTTCCTCGTCATCGAAATCAACCAATCCTGTATATTTCATCGTTTTTGGATCAAGCCTTACGTTTTTACGTGTTTGAATTTCAACGAACATAATGATTCCGTGTCGCATTTTTTCTGGTTTATCTCTTAGTCTGTCTCCAAGAAGAGTCAACAGGTGGTCACTAAACCCACAAGGAGTTTCTATGTAAGACTGCGTAGTAAAATGTGTAGTAAAATAAAGAATTAATATAATAATTATATGGATAAGAATAAATAAAAATACTTTATAATTTAAAATTAATATACGAGGTAACAGTAATTTAAAATTTACTCTCTAAATCTGAATCAGCGAAAATTCACTGATTCTCAGCGATAAGTATGCCACTAATTTCAATCAGCGTATATGCGCTTATGAATCAGTGAAATTTCACTGATTATTCAGTGAAATTTCACTGATTATTCAGTGAAATTTCACTAATTCACAGTGCATATACGCTAATTGAAATAGTGGCATACTTATCGCTGATTCAGATTTAGAGAGTAAACATTAATTACCGCCTAATTGTACTGACGCAGGGAAGAGGCAAGACATTTGTTTCTCGCATCGTGTGATAGGCTGTAGGCGAAAGCATATGAATTATCATTATTAAAAATATTCCATGATTTTGCATAAAAAGAAATAACTCATTCTAATAATTATTTTTTAAAAATTCGAAATATAGACGTGAAAATAATATTTACATAAACAACATACTTACAGATGCCATAACCTTCCCATTGCCGTCCTTTACTTCCCGCTTCCACAGAATGTCTTCTTGAAGAAAATGTTTTTCGCACACGACCTGACCAGTTTTAATTACAAAATTCTTTCTTAAAATAGCCTTTTGCCACTTTTCTAAAGCATCTTTATTTCCGGGAACTGAAAAAAAATGTATCTTCTGCGCCTTTTCATGAGATTCCTGAGATTTGTAACCCGATTTACAATTAGGAGCAACACAAACACGTCCATTATAATTTACCATTATACTATATTAGAACTAGATTTTCACTAATAAAACACAATTATAATACTCTTTTTTTAAATCAATCATCTGATTTTAATTTATAACGATAATAACGTACTTTTCAAATGAAATATGCATCGTATGCATACACTTGAATGTAAACACATAGCGTGGTGCGCACAGTGCCATCTTGCGGCCACTTTCAGCACATAGAAAGACAAACCACTAAGCTGACTGCTTTTCACATGAGTCGAACTGGGGTGTTTACTACCTGTCAGCTATCATCATTTAGAGGTTATGTTATATCACTTAAAATTTTTATTATATATTTAACTTATAAATTTCACATTTTTACTAAAATTAATTTTAAAAAATGTTTTACGTGAATGCAGTTTCATATTTTGAAGTAAATTATTTCATTCTGTTACATGTTTCTATTGTAATTATAAAAATCACGTATACATCAGATTTTCGTTCTGTCTATACGATACAGCCCTGAAACATATGTTACTACACGCGCAATTTCTACATATGTGTGCATACCACGTGATATGCCCCAAGAGTGGGAAATCTTAGCATCAGCAGAGAGTTAACGTTCTCAAGATGGAAGTCTCCATCTGGTGTGGAATTTTCCACATAGAAATGAGATTTTCCACAGAAAATGTAAATTTCATTCAAAAATTGAAATTCATTTCATGTGAGGAAAAAATGATTTTTTCTGATATTTACACAGGTTTTTTATTATATACATACATATTTATTATTTCTATATTATGTGTATTAATTATTTAATAATTTAATTTCCCACTGTGTTTCATATTATATATAAACATATTTTATATAAAATATTAGATATGTATTATAAATATATAATATTAAATGTAAAGAATAACCTGAAACAGAAAATTTATAAATGGCAGGATTCGAAACACTGCGATATTTGAGTTCTGACACACGAGCACGTTTCTGATGAGCAAAACACTTATATATTTGAAACTACTTTTAATAACCGACATAAATGTGACACTTCATGGTGAAATTAAAAAAACTTTCAACTTATTAAAGCTGTTGGTTATTATCAAGTTTATTTACAATATAGTTTCTATGTTTATTCTCGATTATGTTTTCGTTCAAAAGAAAAACCTTCAAACTAATTCAACAACATGTTTAAAGTCTTGTTTAAAAGCCAGAGAGCTTACCTATACTTCTGTAAAGGCCACAATTTAATTTTTGAAAAAACTTTTAAAATGTAGCCAATTTCCTAATAAGATCATTTTGGACTTTTTTTTCTTTGCTGCAAGTTGGACACCGTCACAAAATGTATTTTATAAAATATATTGTATTTTACAAATTATAAACTATAAATTTCGAATGAAATATTTTGCAATGTTTACAAACGTAAAATAAGTTAAACTTGTAAACAAAAGAAATCTCCACCATATAAATCATAACCAACTCGCAGCGAAAAGATGTATCCAACTCGCAGAATTGACAGGATTTTTTTAGACCGCAGAAAATAGTTTTGGCAACAATATATGAGCCGTTCGCTCGAAAAACGACCTAAGTCGACTTAGGTATTGGCCAAAAAAAAGTTGAATTGAAGATTCACAATCGAATTACTCATATAATTTGCTTATTAATTGTATCACTAATTTTTTCTATTAAAAAGACATCACCGAAGATTACCTTTATATAAAAAGGTCCAATAAAATATGTTTAGCTAATTTAAAAATATTATTTTTTAACAAATCACTCAGGTCGTTTTTCCGGCGAACTACTAAAAATGATATAAAAATAAGTATTTTTATGAAAGAATATTTTTATTTGAATAAGTTAATACTCCTCTTTATATTAGAACTTTTTGAACAGTTTTACGACATATTTTAACGCAATATTTAACTAAATATTAACAGCACAATGCACAATTCTCAGGTAAAAATTAGGAAAAATTACTCGCTACATTATTATAGCGAGTAATTTTTCCTTGTTTTTACTATCATCCTAAGCTGTCCTTACATTCTGATGTTGTCATAGTAGTTGAACTGTCCATTTTTCAATAAAAAATTGTTAATCAAAAGGGAAAAATACCGAGAGAAAAAAACTATCTGACAGCGTGTAGACAGATACTGCCATAACCTATAGTGTGGCGCAGCGCCAAGCATGAACGCGCGCTTGCGTATGAACATTAATTTTAGGACCTAGCAGGTTCATACCTCTCATAAAATTATAAATAATGAACTAAAACTTTTGAAACATCATAAATACATTCAATAGGTCTTGTAGAGAACACTGATAACAAAATTTTAAAAAACGACCGAAGTCGACTTAGGTCGTTTTTTGAGCGAACGGCTCATATGGAGCTACCCGTGTGGAAATTGTCCGATTTCGCCTTATTTGAAGAAGGGCATTGATGAGGATTTAGTGAGGCCAACCACACCAATAATGTCTAGATAGATGATAATAGGGTACTAACTAGAATGCCTTCTTTTTCTAAATAAGAAAATCTAGCTGGATCTATTTATGCCCCTATTAAATATTTCAATCAGGCTCTGACTATAATGCCCTTTTTTGTAAACAGAGAAATCTATCTGGTACCTATTTATGCCCCTATTAGGTATTGATATTAATGTTCAATTTCATTGACAAATCACAATTTCTAAATAATAATTAATGAAATTAATCAAAAAATAGTTCTAAACGCATATTAAAATACTATTTAAATATAAAAACTATTTGAGCAAAAATTATTGCTATTTTTAAATTTCAAAATATTGCACTTTTTCTCACAAGCGGTAAAGAAATGTTCTGCTTAGTATATAAGGACGATGAGAAAGTAGATTCATAGCGTGCGAGTTAGTGTTAGGTATGCGTTAGTGTTAGTGTTAAGTTAGTGATTGGTTGAAACAGTGTCGTTCACATGTGTGTTTGTTCAGTGACTTGTTCAGTATTACTGACGCAATATTACGCCTGTCGTAAATTTTTGCTTTTAGGTATTTAGAAAAACTAATGAGGCGCTAACTAATGAAGCCCTCTAGTTGAATCCCCACATTATGCTTTTCTATTCAGGCAGTGACAAGGTAATCTAGTTACCCAGCTTAAAATCCCCGTACAGGATGCTTAAAGGATCCTCCTGGGATCCTGAACATGTCCTGTGCAGGATTCCATACAGGATCCCGTACGGGATTTTGGAACATGGTTCCTGTGCAGATTCCGATGCAGGAACCTTAGTTATCAAAGATTTCTGTAAAGGTTCCTGTACAGAAACACTTACAGGATCCTGTACAGGAAATTTAAAAAAAAATTTTTATGTTAAGCAACATTTGACATACATAGACTTCATATTTTAATATGTTAGGCTCGTATATCAATGTTGGACAGAAAAATGTATTGCGCATTCAAGAAACTCATAGAAAACTACTGCGCAGGAGTTAAAAATATAAATAAATTAATTGAGGAAACCGTGTAGGATCCTTTAAGGGTTCCTCACAGGATCCTTTACACTTAAGTACCTGCAGTTTACAAAACTACAAAGGTTCCTGTACAGGATCCTGCAAGTGTTCCTGTACAGAAACCTTTACATAAATTTTTGATAAGTAAGGTTCCTGCATCGGAACCTGCACAGGAACCCTATCCCAAAATCCTGTATAGGATCCTGCGCAGGACCTGTACAGGATCCCAAGAGGATCCTTTAAGGATCCTGTACGGGGATTTTAAGCTGGGTAGAACCCTAATAGAAAAATTTAATGGAAATCTAGATACATGCTAGCGCCACCAGTGGAATTTGCATAGCAGTCTATCGCGCTGACGTCTTCTAGCGCCTTGCATTGCGCGAGCACTTCCCGCTAGAATGCAACATAACCTAAAATTTCTGTTGCATAAACTGTCAACGGTGTATGTACTGTGTGCTTTATACTGATGTGGTACTTAAAAACAATAATAGTAAGGAATTGTTAGTATTTATATATTTGTAATTTTTATTAAATTTAAATATAAATTAATAGTATATTATAAATTTGTTTCTTGATCATTCGTTAATTAATGTACTTATTTATAAAAGAATTCTTAATATGTGAATGTCTTTTTTAACCTCTAAGAAAATTTGTAAATATATTTAAAATATGAATCTGACGATTTATCACCAAGAATAACAATAAATACTTTTTATGAATCAAACATACTATTAATTTCTACATTCGAAATAGAAAACATAACCCCAAACTGGATTATTGTTTTCTTTATTTTTAATTAACCTGACAGAAGAGTTTTATTAATTTTAAATAGAAACTTAACTTTTACAATTAAACTATTAGTGATTTTTTACTCATAATTTAGATTTAGAGAGATAATTTTTATAAACTAATAATATGTATAAATATAATTCCACAAGTTTAACAAGTATGTTGTAAAAATTAAATTAGAGTTTGGGTTAACCATCTTTTTTACTTAAATATCTTTTATATTTAAGTAAGAATTAACGTTTTTTAATTACGTATATTTTCATCTATTGAGTAAACATTAATTTATTGTTTTGACATAACCTAAAATGCTCAACTTTTACTTATTTTAAAAGCGAAATAATACATCGTTTTTTTAGATTTTTTCTTAATGACTAGGAAAGCTGTGTAAAATGCGCCAAGCAACCCCGGGCCTGGGTTGCTTGGCGAACCACCCAGGGTTGCCTGGCACATGAGTGAAATTAATTAAATTATACGATTTAAAGTTGAAACATTATATGATATAGTAAAATAAGTTTTTTACTGTCATTTTACAATAAAAAAATTTAAAGAAGGATCATATTTAGTTACAATTAAGAACATTTTCGAATTTTTAGAGTCAAAATTAATGTTTCTGGTATGCCAAAATCGTTCGCAGTTCCACGTAGACTTTTCTCATTAATTTTAATTTCCTTCACTGCTCTTATCAATACATCCTGTCGTATTGGTTCGTTAACAGATTTTCTTTTGTAATTACTCATTATTTATGCAGTATTAACAACATTTAACCCGAAACTTTTATCATAGAAATATAAATGTTGTGACTAAACTCGTGAGAGATGCTGTTTACTATACACTGATGTAGCAGATTTCTCTCAGTTCGAGCGCGCCAGGTAACCCCAGCCAAACCGCGCCAAGTAACCCTGGAGATTACTTTTTATATATTTATAAAGTTTTTATTAATAACATTAATAAAAAATAAAAATTCTTTAATAGCTCTTGAAAACAAATAGTTAAAGCTCAAAACTTGATATTTGAGCTTTCTTTTAAATCATTTCTTAAAAAGATATAACAAAAAAATGAGGAGGTCAAAAATTTACTTTCGAGTACCAAAATCAATTAATATAATCTATACGCCACAATAATTAATGAATAAAAATGAAACTTTGTACAAACTTAGAGTTTATTAAGTACTTTAACTCGAGTGGAGAGAAAATTTATTCAACTCAAAATTTTCGAAAAAACTCGACTGCGCCAAGCAACCCCTGCGCCAAGTAACCCCGGTCTCCCCTACTAGTACTAGGGAACCTCTCTATCTTTCCACATCATCACCTGATATTTTAAGCGTGACGAAATTAGAAGGTTCCTGACTAATTTTCCTAGTTTGCGCCTCACTAAACAAAAGGGCGTCTATTAAGGGCCTTACTAATTCCTACTTTCAATTTCTACACAAGTAATTCTTTTTGCATCTTAAAGAGCATGCAAATTACTCCAAAAATACATGTTCGAAATTTTTTTAAACAATAAATAGTAGTCCTTTTATTAACACTTAAAAGACGTCGTTTCCGCTTTTCAAAAAAATTCTTACACTACAAAAATGTTTTTTTTTATAAGAATCTTAAATAATGCAAGTATTTTTTTCAAAACAAATATAAATATATCTTAAGGAGGAATGGGACATAGAATATGACAAAAAGTTAGTGACGTTTAGATAAAATCTCTATTTTGAAATTTACGTTATGTAGAAAAGTTTAAATATTAAGAAACATAGGTGGTAACTAATTATGACTAAACAACATTAATAACATTAAACTAATTTTGTTTTTTAAAAGATATTAACATTTTTTATCAGTACAAAACAAAACTTTTAGAAGTGATAGTACTAAGATGTAACTTAAGAAAATGAAAAATATGAAAAAATAAGTTCGAATCAATTAGTAAATGTGATACACATACACTTGAAAAATATTTAATTCGTAAAATTATAGCACATAATGAGGTATTTTAATTTTTTATAATTATTTATTTATAAATGATTTTAATGAGCTAAAAACGTGACAACGTTATTGTAAACTAATATCTGGTGAACTCCACGTCAACTCATCACAGATATTTTCTAGACTAATTGGGATTTGGTTAATATTTTGTGTATATGCTCCTTAGGCGATATGAAAAAAGTTCCCCAAACATTTTTTGAAAAAATAAAAAAATGGCGGAGATATGACACTTTGAATTTTTTAGTACTTTTATTTTAAAAAATTCATAACTTCTACTCTAATAATCCGATTTTATTTTTCAATATCAGAAATTGTTCGTAAAATACCATGTTTTAAACTAAAAAATATTATAATTAACAAAAAATATTTTTGCTCTGTTGTTGACAAATTTGAAAAATAAAAATCGCCATTTAAAAATATGGGGTTTTCAATTTCTTTTTTATTTTTACCAAAAGATGCCAAAATTTGTCTGTGAAATGATCTGGTAAGTTTCATTGTGGGGCCGCCATGGGTTTTTAAAAAAGAAATTATTTTTATATTTATAGTTTAAAATGAAATGCAGCCATATATAATAAATGATAAAATTGACTGTCATCACTTTTTGATGAATTACACCGTACAAAACACATGTCCGCCTCATGTCTCATGATCAAACCTTAACCTCAAAATATAATCTTGTGTTTGAAATTTCTTACTTTATTATAAATTTCATTTTTTGAATGAAAATTCATTCCATGATAGACTTTTACATAGACTCTTACGGTAAAATTCATACGACCTGATACGTAATATTACCACGACCCTCGAAGGCATTTTATTTACATCTCTGATCGATGTGATTTTACGGTCATGCGTAAAATCCATGAAGGAGGATAAGGAGATGAAACGCCTGCAGTATATAGCAGAAAAAGTTGACACCAAAATGGGGGGTCAGAAGAGTGCGGTTTTTCTCTCCTTACCCTGTAAAAAAAAGTATTGGGAGGTACGGGATACCGCATTGCAAGTGCCTACCTGTCAATGCGGTATTCGCGAAATAGCGCATTGGGTGTCGTGGTGAATGCGGTATTCAAGGGGTCCCAATGCGGTGCAAGTTTTAAGCTTTAAAAAAAAAGAAAATACGTGACAGAAGTATATAATTAGTGTCAGTGAATCAAAATACGAGTTAAAGGAATGAAAAAATACTAATAGTGAGTGTGAAAATGAAGTTTAAAGAAAATAAGGTAAGATTAACTGTTAAATGTAAGTCCAATGTGGCATAGGCTGTTTTCAATGCGGCGCATAACATAACACACGTCTTGCCGCCTGTCATTACATTACTTTTGTATTTCCAATGCTGCAACCGTGTTTCTGTAAAGATTAACAAAATCTTTTCAATTCAGATAATTAAAAACATTTCTGACAAATGTACGTTGTCAGATTTTGTAAAAAGTGCTTGTGTGCAGAGAAATACTAGTTCGAAAACGGTTGTTTACTAATTTCACGTAATTTTAAACAGGCAGTGTCATTGTTTTTCTTTGGCGATAACTGTAAGTCGCACATAACCTACAAATTTTAGAGACCGTCGAACGCTCTTAACATTTTTTTATTGATTGAAATACATTATCAACTTTTAGTTAATATTATTTTTTATTATTTTCAAAATTACCATTTGAATAGAAAGAATCCGCTATTGGTAAAGAAGAGAGCGCCGCTGCACTGTGTGAACTATATACAGATTATGCGCCGCATTGAAAACAGCCTATGCCGCATTGGACTTACATTTAACAGTTAATCTTACCTTATTTTCTTTAAACTTCATTTTCACACTCACTATTAGTATTTTTTCATTCCTTTAATTCGTATTTTGATCCACTGACACTAATTATTTACTCCTGTCACGTATTTTCTTTTTTTTTAAAGCTTAAAACTTGCACCGCATTGGGACCCCTTGAATACCGCATTCACCACGACACCCAATGCGCTATTTCGCGAATACCGCATTGACAGGTAGGCACTTGCAATGCGGTATCCCGTACCTCCCAATACTTTTTTTTACAGGGTACTGGTTAAAGCGTTCACAGTGGTAATTTTTTGAACTATTATGTCACGTGATCTAAGGAGAAAAACATAAATATAACCTCAATGTTTTTGTAGTGAAATGACAGCAAGAATGAATTTTTATATTAACATAATATTATTTACTCATAAATTTATTATTTTATACAAACTTTTCATTTTTATTTCCAATTTCAGTCACAAAACTCGTTCAAACCTTAAATATAACCCGATTCATTCAGCTGTCATCTCATAAATGTCATAAACAACCGTGTAGCAGACGATACATTATAATTCTGTATTTTTCCTCAACGGGCGCTCGAGACAGTAGGGAGATGAAAACTTCACTACTCTGACCCCCCTATTTGGGGGCCAATAAATATAGGCCGTTTCATCTCCTTATCCTACTTCATGGTAAAATCACATACGAGGTCTACGTAAATTCGCAACGATACCGACTGTAAATTTTCGTTTATCTGTAAATTTCATGAAATCATTTTTTACAGTGTGAGTTAGAAAAGGACACAACTATATATCTGCCCTTTTCGAACTCCTGCATTGCGTTCACGAACTAATTGTGCGTTGGTCTTATCACTCCTCTCTACTCGCATCACCTCCTCCCCACCAAGCATTGTACTCGATTGACTTTCCAGTGTAAATACTCTCTAAATTTGAATCAGCGAAAAGTCGCTGATTATGCAGCTATAAGTATGCAGCTGATTCAATCAGCGTATATAGGCTGAAATATCAGTAACTATTCGCTGTTTCATTAGTGTATATATGCTGATTGAATCAGCTGCATACTTATAGATGCATAAGTAGCGATTTTTCGCTGATTCAAATTTAGAGAGCATCAACACCCGAGCGAGTTATTTTTCCATGGGGAGTTAGCATTTAAGTGTTAAATTTTAACTCTCTTTATTTAACTCCCCAATGGGTGCGACTTTTATAGAATCCCCTGGGGAGTTATTATTTAACTCCCTTTTTTACAGTGTAGTGTTCTTATTTTTATAGCATATGCTTTAGGCAGTCCGCAATATCAACACTCACTCTCTAAATCTGAATCAGCGATAAGTATGTCACTATTTCAAGTAGCGTATAAGCACTGTGAATTAGTGAAATTTCACTGATTCATAAGCGCATATACGCTGATTGAAATTAGTGGCATACTTATCGCTGAAAATCAGTGAAATTTCGCTGATTCAGATTTAGAGAGTATTGTTTTCCAGAGCGCGCTTCTTTGGAGCAAACAATTTTTCATTTGATTTAAATTTACACGCATTTTCTTTAAATTTATCTATTAGATACTTCAAATAAAGAATGTCAAAGAAACAATAAATTATTATGTTGCTATATAATGGGGGAGACCGGGGCGTAATGGATCACTTGAATTTATTCAAAAGTGGTAAATCAGAATAATTTCGGTTTTTGATCAAAACAATGTACTTGGTATACTGTAAGTTAGTACCAAGTTTCATTGTTATTCATTTATTATTCTTAAAAATATGGTAGAAAAAGTCATTTTGACGCTCGAAAGTAAATTTTTGAAATCTTTGTTTTTTGTTATATCTCTTTCAAAATTACTTGTAAAAAATTTTTGTTTATCAGGTTTTGAGCTTCAAACATTTGTTCTTAAAGAACAATTGACAATTTTTGTTTAACACTTACGGTATTGATAACAAATAACAGAATTTTCAACAAAAACCTCCGGGGCGTAATGGATCTCTTTGGCCGGGGCATATTGGCTCGCATATCTTATTAACACACTGCAAAAGTAAGTATCTTATTTGATATCTTAACATAAGATGTAAGATGGAAAAATGGTATCTTATATCTTAAAATAAGATGTTTTCGAAAGTATCTTACAGATTTTTAAGATGCTTTATACGTCTTAGATATTTTTTCTATCTTAAAAAAGTAAGATACTTCTGTAAGTTATTTAAAGTATCTTAAACTAAGATATTTCTGTCTCAATAAAGATGTTTAGCGATAAGTTACCTGTGAATTGTAAGATGCGAAAAAAATTTAAGTTACTAAAACCTAAGATACATAAAATATCTTACATATAAGCCCATAGTTAACCTCAAAACTTTTTCTTCAAAAAATGCACCTGCTCCCAGGGGTTGGAGTTTCAGTTTAAATAAAAGTCGAGTGGGGTATCTATTCCTATATTTTTTGGGTCGTTGAAATCAAAAAAGACTATTAAAAACAAAATCGTCCCACCCTTAACCCCTTACGACCCCCTTAACACCCCCAGGGTGGGGGTTGAAATTTGAATTTTCACGAAAAGTCGAGTACGGTGTCGAAACCTACGTTTTTCGTGTCGCTGAAACCAAAAAAGACTACTAAAAAAAACCTATCCACCCTCAACCCTCTACAATTAATCAAAAGAATAACTACAATTTTGAATCTCAGTAATTGAGTTTTATGAAGAAATTCCTTTAAGGCTTTAAAATAACCGTGTATATCACGTTCACTCTAAATCTGAATCAGTGGAAATTTTGACTGATTTCAATCAGTGGTCCAGTTTTTTTTAATTCATCAGTGAAATTTCACTGACAATCAGTGCACTGAAAAAAAATTTATTTGATTCAAATAACCGATTATTTGTCTATAATCAAATAAATATTTACTTGAATCAAATAATTTTTATTTGAATCAAATAAATTGTATTTGAATCAAATATTTCAGTATTTGAAGCAAATACTTATTAATTGATTCAAATAAAAATTATTTGATTCAAGTAAATATTTATTTGATTATAGACAAATAATCGGTTATTTAAATCAAATAAATTTTTTTTTCAGTGTGGTTTTTACTAATTATCAGTGAAATTCTACTGACGAATTAAAGAAAACTGAGCCACTGATTTTAAATCAGTGAAATTTTCATTGATTCAGATTTAGAGTGAACGTGATATACACGGTTATTTTAAAGCCTTAAAGGAATTTCTTTATAAAATTCAATTACTGAGATTCAAAATTGTAGTTATTCTTTTGATTCACTGTATTTATCGCTGTTAACGTTCAAGTGTTATCTTGAGCATTGGGGACAATATACATCCCTGTTTTCGGCATTATGACGCATGGAATCCGCGATATCAACCACGTTTCGTACTTTTAAAGCGCTCTTACATTATGTTTCAAAATATTCGGAGATCTTCGGATTTTTTTATATGTTAGTTCCGTAGTTTTCTTCTTTCCGTGTACTTAAAATTCGCAGAAATATACACACTTACCCTAAACCTTATTGTTTTAAAATTTTTTGTCCGCCATAAGAGAAAATGTATGTTGACACTTTTTTTTATTTATTATTATTTTATTTCTTTATTATTTTTTTATTTTTGTTTTATTTTTATTAGCTGTTCGAAGATTTTGACTAGAGCTGAGAATTTGAATTTTTTAATAATGTGTAGTAGTTTCAATGTTGTGATGATTTTAATGCGTTTGTGGTGCAGCGTATGTATACCACTGGGGGTGATAAACCAGCAAAAAACGAAATTTGTAAAAAGTAAAAGTAAGTAAAAAGAACAAATTACAAAATTTATAAATTTATTTCCCACTATGAAAACTTGTTTATAAAATATGTGAACATATAAAAAGTTTTTGATAAACTTATCCAGCAAACAAATACACAAGGTTATTCTGTGATTCGCGTTTAAACCTAAATCTCCAACAAAGGACGTTCAGATTTTCTCCTCTCTTTCAAGGATGTTCGTTTATACTTATTATATATATTTTTTACATAAAAAATAATTGCTTCGCACTTGGTGAGTCGTTTTAACATTTCTTTTTACATTTTTGAAATTTTCCATATATGTACGTGGAATATAAACATAGCACTGTAATCAGAATTTGTTTTTATTTTTTATATATACATATATACAATAAACTGTTATAACAATTTTTTTTACTTTTTTGTTTTTATATGTAATAAAGATGAGAATATACAACATTTATGAATATAATCAGCATAAAAATATGGAAAATAATATGTACAACAAAAGGTATAAATAAAATGTAAGAAAAAAAGAATATTCTCTGTCTCTAAAATGTGCATTTCCGTAAACAATTTTCTTTTTGTGTGTGAGAAAATACATCACTCTGGGAGAATTTTTGCGCATAGAAAATACATTTACAAGGTGGAATTTAAAAATTTTGTCGTGCATCTCTTTATAAAAGAAAATCACAAAACCACAGAACTTTTTAAATGTGGTTTTCAATGTAAATGTATATATATATATATGTAAATGTATATATATATATATATATATATAAGAATGAAGTCTTTCAGGGGAGATTTTTTCTTTTTTTGTGTCAGATATAATCATGTTTTCTTTGGATACACGTATTTCGAAAACACAAGTTTTATTTTTATCCTTTTTATTATATTTTTATTTGTTTTTAATTTTAATCTTAATTTATATATTTTTTTTATTGAACTTAAAAATTTATTATGCTTAAACGACTTGCTCAAAAATTGCGTAATTTATGAAATATTCGCGTCTTAACAACAATGATTAATAGTAAAAATTGTAAAAATTTCGATTTTCAATTTCTTTCTCTTCATTTAATCTTCAAAAAATCAGAAATTTATAATCTTTTGAAGATTAAATGAAGAAAAGGAAATTGCAAATGGAAATTTTTACAATTTCTACTATCAAAATAATCGTTAATATTATGATTATTATTTATAATAATTTAACAAAAATAAACAAATGACATTCAATAGAAATTGAACGAAACTAAGATGTATTTACATATTGCAACTCCAAAATGCATGCAAAATCGAAAGTGTTCATCTTTGAGAAATAACACTTTTCAAGTATATAATTTCAAGGTTTTAGGTATTCTCTTTGCAAATTCGTTATATTTATAATTGCATATATGAAAAGTTTATGAAATTTCCGACAAATTTCAACTGGCATATTATTTTCTAACTTGAAATATTGAGGGAGAAAAACGTTTTTGAAAAGTCACTGTTTTCGAAAATATTAAATTTCAATAATTAATAACTTCCATAATTTTCATCAAATCACAAAGAAAAAAGTTAATTTTTTTCGATGCAGAATCCAAAAAAATTATTCTAACGAAATCATATTTTTGAAAGAAAATATTGTGAAGATTGCCCCGTATAAAAAATAAAATAACAAATTTCTTTTTTTAAAATAAAACTCAGAATTTTTTTAATTAGCGGTGTAATATTTTTCTCTTTTTTTACTTATGCCTAGCAATTTCGATGTTAAGGCGCTTGCATACTTCCAAATTTTTCGGCGAGCAGCGAATTTTCACGGTTGTGAAAACTCACGTCTCTAAATATGATTGGTTCTGTAAAAAGCTGTGTGAAAATGAACCTTTGTCAGAGCCAATCATATTTATTGACGTGAGTTTTCACAACCGTGAAAATTCGCTGCTCGCCGAAAAATTTGGAAGTGTGCAAGCGCCTTTATAATGGAGTTAAGTAAAGGTCACACTGATTTGATAAGGCTGCTTGTATACCTTCTCGGACAAAACCACAAAATTAGGCGTTAAAATATAGCCATATTCGAACTATGTGAAATACACATACAGTGCGTGCAACTAATTTCATGACCCTTTCTGATCTTAACTCGGTGAAATTATAGGTATTATCGCTTTTACTACTTGAACAATTGTGAAACTACTGAAAAGATTTTATTCCCATTGGCCACGTCACCCCGCATAAAAGGAGATAGAAATCAATTTTGCTGTTTCAAAAATTAATCTGCCAGACATTTTGAACATTATGCGCGAATTTATTTAATATTATGTTCATGTATGTATTTAACCTATTACTGGATTAAAATAAAAAAATAAAAAATATTTAACAAGAATAAGTATGTATGAAAAATTGTTTGTCATTAAGGTCAAAATAGTAATCGTAATAAGAGAAGGAAAGAGAGAGATATTGCAGAATAGTAATCAAAATAAGAGAGAGATGGCAATTGATAAGAAAAATATTGTATTTCCTGTTTTAAAGATAAAATAAAAGATAAAGATAAAATCTAAAAGATATGCGTAAATGCAATTTATGTTAATGAAGTTTACTTGATTTGCGATAGGAGCGTTTGCGGCCTCCTACCTACAATGCTGAAGATTATGCCATTGCGTTGAGAAGGTGGGGGAAACGTCCTTTGGGATCGACTCAGGATTCTCATGGAACTTTGCCCTCAACTACAAGCTCCAGTTCCGGTTATGCATCTGGAAGTGGTGAAATGACTCTGAGGCAATTTACTTCCGTCAGTGAGCTTCTCAACAAACTCAGGGCTGATCTCAGACTTGCATTTCCAAGGTTTGTAAAATCAATATTTTTTTTTCCTTTATTTATTATTATTTATTTGATACTTCTTCTTTAATATGTAAAGAATAGAATTTTTCTAAGGATATCAAATTCAGAAAAAAATCAAAATTGTTGGTTTGCAACAAAATGAAAAAAAATTCCCATCCCTTTCTCTTTTTCTTAATTTAATATATATTTACACAGTAAAAAGAAAGTCTCATTTTAAGACATAAAAGGTACCTTAATTTAAGATGCAACATTTTTAAGACAACCTTTGCTTAATTTCAAATCACATTTTTTTACTGAATTTAAAGATCCAAGCAAGCTGATTATCAGCACTGAATGTGCTGAATTTAAGGCATTCATTACGTTAAAATATCGACAGTTGTAAACTTTTTACATCTAAATATTAAATATTGTATTAGGTATATCGTTACTTATTTTTTAAAATTTATTCTCACTATTTTTGCATTAAACATATTATTCATAAAGATTTCTAAATATTTATTATGACATGTAACAAAATTTGGCTCTTTGAGGTTATGTATTTTGTTTTTTTGGTTATTTTATTGTCAGCGCTAAGACTATTCTATGGCAAGTTTCGAAATTACTTTTTAAATCAGAGTAATTTCGGTTTTCGATTAAAATAATGTACTTGGTATACTGAAAGTTTGTACCAAGTTTTATTGTTATTCTTTCATTATTGTAGAAAATATGGTAGAATAAATAATTTTGACACTTGAAAGTAAATTTTTAAAGTCTTTGTTTTTTTATTATATTTTTTTCAAAAATAGCTTTAAAAAAACTAAAATTTCGTTTTAAACTTCAAACATTTTTTTTAAAGAAAAATTGTCAATTTTTGGCTAATACTTACGGTATCGATAAAAAATAACAAAATATACGACAAACACCTCCGGGGCGTATTGGCTCAGCTACAGCGCGGGAGTGCACTCAACTAAGAGAAATCTACTGTATCAACAGAGTGTCAGTACCTATTTTATATCATCAATGAGCCCATGAATCATGTGTAAACGTTGATACTTTCCTTACTTGCGATTGTTGCAAAGACAAATAACTATTTAAGGACTGTTCGAAACACAAAAAAAAGTTTTTAAAATATTTAAATTAAATTTTAACATGATATTAATTAAAATATAATAATATTAGGATAGTTATTTTGATCAAAGATTAATGGAGAAGTTAGAGACAAGGTATGAACCACTTTACCATCGCAAATTGATAATTTAACCTAAGCTTTCTTATTTTATTCAGTCTTATTTTAATAAGTTGTTTTCTTAACTTCTCTTATTTCTCTTTTCTTTTGCATAATTTGTGAACCCCGTCTTGCCCCACTCTCCCCTCCCAGGCAACACAGTTACTAGCAATACAAGTAACAAACTTGTAACAAAATAGCGAAAAGCAGTAACAAGTGATGTACAAGGTGGTCACAAGATGACATTATATTTCTCATTTAAAGCAGTAACAAAATGTCGTAACCAAGAAGTAACATTTAGTTGTCTCAGGTGTCACAATTTAGTAACATTTTTCAGCAATGTTTTTATAACAGATAACCTCAAAAAATTTAAGTGCATGAGTTTGTTGTTCGTTAAAAACATTACTGTTTTTGTAAAGAAGTGAACTATATATAGTAAAATAATGTATTACATCTCAATTTAATATAACTTGAAATAAACGGTGTTCGATGGTCTCGTAAATTTCACGATAATGTGCGACTAACAGTTATCACCCAACAAATACGGCACTGATCGGTTTAAATGACGTAAAATTGGTAAACATTCATTCATTTAATTGTCTGAATTCAGAAGATTTTGTTAATCCATACAGAAACACGGTTGCAGCATTGGAAATATCATAGCAATGTAATGCGAATCATTTTGACAGCTGATCCTTTACGCTCCCTACTTGCTTCTGCCCTCTACTGGCAAAATGCCTGTAACACACGTCTTGCCGCCTGTCATTACATTACTTTTGTAATTCCAATCCTGAAACCGCGTTTCTGCATGGATTAACAAAATCTTTTGAATTCAGATAATTAAAAACATTTCGGACAAATGTACGTTGTCAGATTTTGTAAAAAGTGCTTGTGTGCAGAGAAACACTAGTTCGAAAACGGTTATTGTTTACTAATTTCACGTGATTTCAAAACAGGCAGTGCCTACAAGGAAAGGCAACATTTATCAAAATACACACATTTTGAAAACAAAAAGATTTTTTTGAAATTTTTAGGTTTTTTGAAAGTTTGCTGCAAATTTCCCTCAAGTTTTCAACAAAATTATCTGCAAGTTTTCCACGCAAGTTTTCTGCAAATTTGCTCTGAAAACTTGCCACCAAACAGACATTTTGGTATTTGCCGCAAGTGTGCCGCAAATTTGTCAGGTAAGTTTTCGAATTTGGCTTTGATAACTTGCCGCAAATTTGCAGAAAATTATTGTGCTATGTGGATACGAATTTCAAGGACCATCGAACGTTCTTAATATATAAAAAATCATATAAAAATAAGAGTATAGTATAATATAATTACCCTAAATTCAGAATTGCAATATTCAATTCAACATTTATTCAAATTTCAAATATTTAAAGAGATAATAAGTTTTTGACACTTGAATATAAAATAAATAATAACTTTAACAAAATAAGTAAAGATAACAAAACAATGTTAAATGACAATTTTTATTTCCTTTGCAATTAGAAAACAACAAAAATTTCTCAACCTTGCTTGTGAGCTTCGTAAAGGTATAATTTTATTTTACAATTATTAATTATAATAGTCATAATATTTCATTTTCATTAAGAAAATTTGAATTTGTATAACTTTTGGTCTGTAAAACCTTATCTAATGTATAAAAATTAGATTTGTACACATTTCCAAAATTCGACTCTCTTCATAAGAATTAATATGGGCTTGATTTGAATTTCGAGTCCATTTTAACTACAAAATTATAATTCATAATATTATTACAAAACATATTTCAAGATTAGAAAGACTAATGCAGGAAATTTATAGTAATTTATAAATTTTTGAGGTACCTAAATAAATTTTTTTGAGTAAATAAAAGAAAATTTTAAAAACAATTTTTTAAAATTTATGGAAATTTATAGGGTAATTTATGGAAATTTATGTTGTAATGTATGAAAATTTATGGAAATATATGTTGTAATTTTATAAATTATTTTAAATCATTTATCGTAATTTATTAACATAATTTAAATGAAAATAAATTCTTGGCAACTTTCAGAAATTTGTACGTGAATTTATTAAAATTTATAAACTAATAAATGTCACAACTTACTAAAATTATAGTTAACACAAGGTAACTTTTATTTGTTTAATTTTATTTGGAAACAATTACAAAAATTGTTGTAATTATACACTTGTTTAAACCACAAGTTCAATGAAAGACAACAAAGGCTTCACCATGGCGCTGAGGCTTCACCATGACCCAAAATAAATACTGTTTTTTAAAATAAATTATTAGCAATTTTCAATCGGTTTCATATTCCTGTCTTTTATATTCACTGAAATAATACGACTATACATTATTTGCTAAAAAAATAATTTTTTTTTATTTATTATAAAATACGTGAAGGCTTCACCATGACGATTCTGTGATTCCCTGTACAAAGTTGACGCTTAAAACGTAAAAAAAATTGAAAAAAAGTATAACATTTTATTCTTTCGTAGTGAAACACTATTGAGGGAACTAAATTGTTGCTTGTACTAATGAATACCGAAATTCTGATTTTATTTTTATGAAATATTTCAATTTTTTAAAAAGGCTTCACCATGACGCACAAAACTGGGGACAAGAAATAACATCAGAAAAAAATTAAAAAATAATTTTTTTTACAACCAACTAAATTTTTTCAATTTTACATACTTAGACATTAAAAAAATGTTATCAATCATTATTTTTATTTGAGAATTAGACTAAAAATATTTATTTTTGTTTTGTAACTGACCCTTGGGACAGGCTTCACCATGACGATTTGGCTCTTAAATTTGCATTTAAAAAAAACATTTAATCTTAGAAATTAAAGTGGCTATAGGTTTTTGTTTGTAATCACCAGAATTATTTTTTTCGTTGGATTTATTATTATATGTGCAATTTGTTTCTTAAAAAACACTAGGGACATGAAATTGTCGGTTTCGTGGAGAATCACCCATTTATATTAATCTTTTTTTAATCTTAATTTCAAATTTATTTAAAAGAGCAGCAAACGGTTCATTTTTATTTTGTAGCAAATAATTTTTATTAATTCAATTCTTAACGTTTATTCTAATGACAATTAATATTCAATAAGTTATGAAAAATTAAAATCACCAAACATTGTTTATTTAAATGTGAATTTTTTTGTGATTTCCAAAAACCGATTTTTACCTAGCTCATGCTCATCTGAAGCTACATTTCGATATATTGCGCGCGAGTATGTAAGCAGTCACCGGCAGTCCCTAGAAATCGCAGGTAGTCGCGTAGAAATCTCAAGAAGTTTTAAAAATCAATATGAGAATCTTACAACGACTGCTACTAGTGATTTCTGACTTCTCTAGTGAATTTCCCCTCGGGCTACATTAGATTTTCACAAACAGACCCTACAATTTTTTGCGTAACGAAAGTGGTGGGGTCCCTAGCAATTTGCTTTATTTGGCCCCTAATATTAAAAGGGTAAACTTCTACGGCCTCTAACAGTACCACATTCAAATTTGTACACGAGAGCATTTATAAATACCAACAAAAATTATTAACACAAAAAATTGTTTACCAGTACAAATTTATAACGATAATAAAAATAAAACTGAACATTTAAAAGTTTCCAAATTTTTAAAAGTTTCGATCAACGCGAAGTGCTACTTGACACTAATCAAATGCAAAAACATTGTAGGGGAGATCGGCGCGTAATGGATCACTTGAATTTATTCAAAAGTGGTAAATCAGAATAATTTCGGTTTTTGATGAAAACAATGTACTTGGTATACTGTAAGTTTGTACCAAGTTTCATTGTTATTCATTTATTATTCTTAAAAATATGGTAGAAAAAGTCATTTTGACGCTCGAAAGTAAATTTTTGAAATCTTTTTTTTTTGTTATATCTCTTTCGAAATTACTTGTAAAAAAATTTTGTTTATCAGGTTTTGAGCTTTAAACATTTGTTCTTGAAGAACAATTGAAAATTTTTGTTTAATACTTACGGTATTGATAACAAATAACAAAATTTTCAACAAAAACCTCCGGGGCGTAATGGATCACTTTGACTGGGGCATATTGGCTCGCATATTTTATTAAGAAAAACCTATTATATTTAAAATATGAATAAAATGATAACTAATTTCAACCCTTTATAAAAAAATAAAAAGAAAATAGGGAGCGTTTACAAATGAGTAGCTGCATGCAACAACTCGCCGAGCGCTTGGCTGAATTCTCTCAAGCCAGTCAAACATACGAAAATGTGAAAAAATGAAAGTTGTAAATTTTAATTTTGAAACACTACTTCCTTAAAGAAAACAAAAAGGCGCATCTTTTTTTCTTATGACTTTTTTTAATCGAACGAATATTTTAAATAGTAATAACCAAAAACTGAAAAATTTTAATTTTCAAATTTCATTGAATTTTAAAACATAAATCGTCATTACTTCAACAAATGTTAATGAAATTTAATAAAATTTGGTATGAATACGTATTTGGGTCTAGAGAAGACGAAAAAATAGTACCGAAGTTAAAAAACGTTAATTGTTTAATAATTTGTTATTGTCAATAGATACCTGTCAGAAAACATGCTTTCTTACTTTCGCCGATAAAAAGTCTGCGAGGAATTTCAAAATTCACGGAGAAAAATGGAGTATTCAACTAACTATCTGGAGGGACAAACATACCATATTTGAGGTTAAGTTTTTCGTAACCATCTCGGAGGGATAAATAGACTCTCCGATGATCAATTTGACTTACTCGAAGGGAAAACTTAACTATCCAGAGAATCAGGCTTAACACTCAAAACCTAACCCTCTAAGTTTAACTATCCAGTTTTCTCAGTGTTGAAAAGACTTCCTGTGAGAGATTTGTTTATAACTATATGAGGAAGTTTTTTAAAATTTCTTTTATTATTAATTTTTATAGAGAAATATCTGTTAAAACGTTAGAGTAGGTTGAATTAAAATAATTAAGAACGGTAGAATATTTAAAAATTATTAATATAGTTTTGGCTTTTTTGAAAGTTGCGAATTTAGAAAGCATAATTTAAAGTATTATTTTTTTAATAATCTTTTTGTTAAACAATGTTAACTATAGAGGTAATAATATTTTTAAAAATTAAAAAATAATATTAATTCTATTGTAAAATATTATTATTTTCTATTTTTCGTAAACGAAAAAATTCAATGATATATTAATGAATATTTTTCAGAGAAAGGAGAAATTAATTATTATATTTCATATGAAAGTAAACAACATATTTATAAAGTTTATATTAATTATTTATTATTATTTAAAGATCAGATAAAACTGTTTAGAAGATGTTTCTTTAAAAAGATAAAGTTTTTCTAATGTTTTGACTGCAAGGTCTATGTTTTGGTACTTCTCATCGCGAATGCTGTTTTTTAAACAAGCTGCAATCTACGGCATTCTAAATTTTATACCGTTCCTAATTATTTTAATTTAACCTACTCTAATGTTTAAACAAATATTTTTCTATAAAAATGAATAAATAAAGAAATTTCAATTTTTGACGTCTTTTGAAGCTAATGGAAGAAATTCCCCACGCGGAGAATAGCTGGCGAGCCACCCGTGCTTTCTTAAAACATTGATATTTTCTACACTTTTGGTCAAATCAACTTCAAATTTTCCAAAAAAACTCCCTCATATAGTAATAAACAAATCTCTCACTATAAGTCCTTTCAATTTTGAAATTCCTCGCAGACTTTTTATCGGCGAAAGTAAGAAAGCATGTTTTCTGACAGGTATCTATTGACAATAAGAAATTATTAAAAAATTAACGTTTTTAACTTCGGTACTATTTTTTCGCCTTCTCTAGACCCAAATACGTATCCATACCAAATTTTATTAAATTTCATTAACATTTGTTGAAGTAATGACGATTTATGTTTTAAAATTCAATGAAATTTGAAAATTAAAATTTTTCAGTTTTTGGCTATTATTATTTAAAATATTTTTTGTGAACGCTCCCATAGATTTTTTTAAGTAAACGGATTTTGCATTTCGCTACAACTTTTAAAAATTTGAAAATTGCATGAAAATGTTTAAAGTTTAAGTTAAATATGTTCCATTTTTAATATTCTTTGTTATAAATGTACAATAGAAACTAAAATTGTCAATATTAAATAATATTCCATGATTATATTAAAATTTCATTGCTGATCCATTACACCCCGGGTAGTGAACCATTACGCCTTGGCCTCCCCTACAGTGATAATAAATAAATCAACAGGATTATGAAACTAATTACAATAAATGAAAATAAATAGGAAACGTCACAGTGCGTTTAAATCACGAATGTTTTATATCATTGAGAATATGTAGATAACAATTACTAAGATTTTAAGTGTCATCCTTTTAATTGATCTAATTCTTTTGCAAATTAATATGAACCATTTCAGATATTAGGCGTTTGCTCTCATACAAATATTGAACATATGAACTTTAAAAATCTAAAATAGTTTCTAAATCAGTCAAATTTTTAAGAATGTATAACGTTTTTGTAAAAAAGTCAATTTTGCAAATTTTCGGTTTTTTTATTAGTTTTTTTCAAAATACTTTTAATTTATCAAAATATGAATAATATCTTTCTTTTCTTGACTAAAAAAACCAATAAAATTTATTATTGGTTAATAATATTAATCTATATTATTTTCAATAGTCTTAGATCGTTTCTGTTGAAAAATGCGATGCTTTACAAAATTTCAAAGTTTAGAATGCCAAAAACATTATTTCAAGAAAAACGGAATTGAAAATGGTGATACTAATTAATTGTTATATCTCTGGTTCTTCAGGAAACTTTTTTCTAACTGACGCGCATTAGAACTTGTTCTTTTGTACGGACGCGTACCGACTATCCTCTATCGGCTGATAGTTTACCTTCTAGTAATAGGTGGTATCGAGGAAATCAAATACTCGACGCGGACCAAAACCAGCAAAAAGAAAACATTCATTATGAGCGGTTGTAAAAATGAGTAAAAGTACCTGCGGGGTAATGTTTCGGCTAATCCCTCACTGGTTCCGATCGTCAAGCACCTAGCATTAGAACGATGGCCAGTGGCCCAAGGACGCATGAGAACAACAATGCTTTGGAATTACCACAGATCATTGTGGACAAGGTGGAGAGAAGAAGTACGAGCAGCTTCACAAGTCAGGCCAGCTGCATTTCTGTCTTCAATAATGGACTTCACTACTTTTGGAACCAGCAATGAACCAATGAACATCAATGTGTCGCTTTATTGTGAGGCACTTTTATATTTAAAACATAATGTGTGACCTACACATAATGGACAACATCAACAAGACTATCTCTATTTTGGTGGCTGCTAAACAGCTGATTTTTTCCTCTTTATGATCGTTGGTTCTCCTGACGCTCTTTCAATTCCATGTGGATCTTCTCTAGGTGTTTTCTCGGCAAAGAGGTCAAGGCAATAGTGTTATTTATTTCCTGAAGTACTTGCACCTTGTCTTCGAAAACCACAATCCTCTCCACAGCATTGCATAATTGTGTAGAGTAAGATGATACTGTAGAAGTTACTTTATGAAATGAGTCAAGTAAATCATATTTAAAGTTACAGATTAACTTTTGTTCGTTAATTGTCATGAATTATAAAGAAATTGACTTTCGTTTTGACATTTTTATGTTTGAAAAGATTAATGTTATATTTTTAATTTTTTGAATGCCAAAACTATAAAACATGAAAAATTTGGCAATTTTTCTTAAGTGTCGAAAGCTATTAAGTTATTATTAATTTAACTTAAAATATAGAATTAGTACTTTTATTTCACATATTTATAATTTAATATTACATGTACCTACGCTAAGTTTTAAAATTAAATGCTACATCTGTGATATAGATAAAAAACTAATATCGGTGTATTTATGTATGTATTTAATGTACCAAAATGTGTTGAATATGTATTAAATAAAGTATCAAATATGTATAATTTGTACTTTGAATATCCTTGTATTTTTCTAAATTAATAATAAAAATATTTTAAATTAATAGTAGTCCTAAAATTACACGGAAAAACTTTTTTCAAGAGTCATTACTAAATTTATTCAGGAACTCAGGATATGGGAAAAATTTAGAACTCCTTTTAGAAAAGTTCAATATTCATTAAAGAATTTTCAGGTGTTTTTCTAATGGCTTGGAAATAATTGTTCTTGACGCTGCGACTGAGTTCTTCAGTCACTGCGCGCTGAAAAAGTCTAGAACTATTTAAGAAAGAAGGCGTAGCGTAACCAATAGGTATACAGCGCCACTTGGCTTTAAACGCTTTAAAACGATCTAAAACTAAAGTATCGTAACGCGTCCCTGCAGCCGAGTGGCATAAGGCGGAGCGACCTTGAGTGTCGAGGTCTCAGGTTCGACTACTCACGCGGGCAAATTTTTTTCGCTAATTTTACATTTTTCTATTCTTAAACAAGTTCAGGACTTTTTCAAGAAAACTCAACAAGTAGTCCAGAAATTTACTACAGTTATCCCTGAACAGCTTAAAATAATGTTTCAATTTATGGTTTCGTAGCATTTCTTGTATTATTTCCATATCCTGAGTTCTTGAATAAGTTTAGGAAATACTCTTGAAAAAAGTTTTTCCGTGTATGTAATATTAACCATATTCTAAGACTTTCCTCCAAGGTGCTGTTACTTTCCTCCTCGGGGTTAGGAAGAAGGTAACAAATGCAGAGGTCTTAAAAAAGTCATGCTATAAAATGGTTATTTAATCTAAATGTCAAATTCAAATTTTATTTAACAGGTAAAAGTCCAAGCTTTCAATTAACGTATTAACTAAAACTATTTTTGTTACTTTCATCCTCGGTCTCCCCTACACCGAAATACAAAAAACACCTTTTTGAATGAATTATTCACAAATCAAGTAAAACATCGCACAACCAGTTATCACGATCAAAATTGAATAGTAAATATCGAAAAGTGCTCAACTCGGATATTTTATTTCTTGTGATTTGGATGAAAATTAAACACACATGTCATATCATATTAAACAATATATTTAAACAACATACTTTAATGTATAATTATTTGAGTACATATTAAATTGAATAAAAAAAGGGTAATTTCACGGAGCCAGAACCGATTATGTGAATTCGGTGGCCGTTCAAATCTGTCTGAATCTCTTTTTTTGCAAACTCAAATTCACAGAGGTACATAGCTTTTTAAATTAAGTAAGTGGGGGTACATAATTTTGGAGGGGATAAGGAAATATGTTGTGTTTATTTCGTAGATCTTTGCAGAGATACCTAAATTTTATGAGCGGATAATCCTCAGCTTAAATCTCACATTTGGAGGTTTTTTATTTGCAATAATCTGGTACAATTACCTGCACTGAAAAAACCTAGTCTCAAAATGAGTACCATACGCTACTCATTTTGAGTTGCAACAAAAATGAGACTCTTAGGTGGCGCCACGTTCTATGGCGTTTAACATAGTCTCATTTTGAGATGCAACAAAAATGAGACTGGGTTTTTTGTGTGTGATGTATTTCTATGATACCTTTGAATTTAGAAAGACAAATAGTAAAGACATAATGTTCTAAAAAGAAATTCATTTTTTTATTTAGGGTTAAGGTTTTCTCTATAAATTTACCTTTGGAGAAACATATTTTTTTCTCTTAACCTTAACATCTTTACTTTTTGTTATTTTAACATTTGCCAAAATATTTCTTATTCATGAAGAAATATTACAAATCATAAAAAAATAAACATTGTTAACATTGTTATTGTTTATTTATCATGTTAAATTTTTATGAGAGCAACGCGAAATTCATTATTACATATTCATTGACGTTTTCTTAAAGAATAATTTCCTCTGAGGTAATTTTACTACAGAAAAATGTTTTTATGTGTTTTCCTTTGACATTTAACCTAAGATTGTTTGTTTTCTAACCTAATACATAAATTGTTTTTGAGTTAAAAAAACATTTAGTACATTTAAAAATTAAATAAATAAATTGTTTCACGAAACTAAAACTATTCATTAACATATTTTTATGATTAAAACGATTAACTTTTTTTCATGAATTTCAAACAGGGCTCAACTCTGACAACTGTAAATTCAATTTTCTCAAAATCACTGTTATTAAGAACAATTCTTTTATTATTTTTTTATATAAAATATCATCTACTTACTACAGAAAAAACTGGACTGTTTTAATCAAAGCTGTTTGAAATATACAGTTTTTGTGTCTCTTGTAAAATTTAAAATAATCGAGGTGAGCCCTTTACGAAAATCTCTATTCAATTAAATACTTAATTACACAATACACTGAAAAAAAGTGCTGTTGAATCAAATAGCTCCATGCTGTTGAATTTCCCGTTATTAATTCAATAACACATTTATTAATCGAACAGTATATTGCTTAAAACGAAAAAATGAAACTGTTTAAATTAAAAGTACGATACTGTTAAATTAATGATATTCTACAAATTGTTTCTATAGTTCATCTATATATAGCAACAGAATAATTTATTGCTTCTTTGACATTATTCATTTGAAACATCTAATAGATAAACTTGAAGAAAATGCGTGTAAATTTGAATCAAATGAAAAGTTGTTTGCTCCAAAGAAGCGCGCTTTTGAAAATGAAAGCATATGCTTTCGTTTCAATGAGTGGTGCTATAGCGGACTGCCAATAGCATATGCTATAAAAATAAGGACACTATGTATTTGAGACATTGACAGGTGCTAAATTTATTGAAATACTTATTCACACATATTTATATGTTTATTAAACCTGTCGTTTTTGAAATTCTTATATAAAAAACTATTATTTAAATTGTTTTAAAGAATTAAGGACTAGTTAAACATAAATTCCCTTATTCACGAGAAAAATCTCGCGCACGGTATTTAACTACAAAGTAACTGCTCAATGCAATGTAAGAAGCGAATGTATTACATTGCAGCGCGGCAGTTCTCGTCTATCACGAAAGTTAAGCACGTTTTGTCGCGGTTACTACCTGGATGGGTGACCGATTGGGAACAGCGTATTTTTCAGACTCAAAAAATTATAAAGTGTGTTTGAATGTGTATGTATGTGTGTTTGTCGTTGGAAAAAATTTTAAAAAATATTAAAGATGTCTATGTTAGTGTGTAAAATTGAAAAAAAGATGTATATAAGAAGTGTTGTGTTAAAGGTGTGAGAATTAGTATATAAAAAATATGTGAACAAAAATTTCATTTTTTCAATTTATCGTTGGTATATCTTTAACCACATAAAAGAATTGACTTAACTGTATGGTGTTATTCAATCGATAGCAACAACTAAAAAAATTAAAAGTACAAATTTTTGAATCATAAAAATGATGCTTTTAAATTTAAAAACTATAGTCATTGACTCAAAAGCATATTCTGTTAAATAAAAAAATTTTGATCGTTGATTCAAAAGGAATACCTTCAAATTAACATAGTATGCTGTCAATTTAAGAAATATGCTTTTGTTTCAATGAAAGTGATACTATCGAATCATTAGAATCGGTGCTTTCAAAACAACAGCATATACGTTTGGCAGCCCGTTATGACACTATTCAATGAATCAAACTCATATGTCTTTGATTCAACAGCATTTTTTTCTCCGTGTACGAACTCAATACTAAATTTCCTTTTAAGAAGTAATCGAAGTGTTTTAAAAAATAATAATTCCTTTTATCACTTTCAATTTAAGTCTTAACTGTAGTAATTATTAATTAACTTTATCGAAATAATATAAACACAAAATTAAAATATTAAAGTTCTATGTAAAACCGTTTTAATATTTCTTTCATTATTATAAAAGATTCATGTCATATAAAAATTTCTCGCAATAAAAAGATGTAGGTCATTGCTTTTTAGAAATATAATTATGTTTCACACGAAACTAGATATATATTTATATATAAATACAAAAAGAATAACAAGTAGAAACTTGACAAACTATTTACTTTTAACAAACAAGAATGAAACTATATGTATATACGCGTACACGTGAAATGGAATGCAATTTTCTAAGTCTTTTTGGGATCAAGGAAAAATAAAAGAAAGAAGAAATGAGGTTTCCAATTTCTGAGTCAGTGGACCCGAACTGTCGACATTTATCAAATAATAAGGGAAAGCAGATAAAAACCAACGGAGCATGCAGACAGTTATTTTTTATTTGCTTTTTATAATACAGTGAAGCATAAAAAATAATAATGGTAATAATGATAATAATAATAATAATGAGAATCCCGTGTCGGAAATAGTAACTGTCTCGCGTGTCATCCTCATAATGGCTTCAAGAAATATTCCAACAAGTCTAATCTTGAATGATAATTGACAAAAATATAATTAACCACAATAAGAAAGTGGAAAATGGGACATCGAATTGTGTTGTTTGCTATTAATTTCAATAAAATATCATTTAAATATTTTTTACATTTTATGGCTAATTGAAATTATCTCATTATTCTTCTCGCAAGCAAAAAAAGTTCTACTAAAGTAGAGATACCAATCACTATAATAGCTATAAGTTTTCGCTTATCCAGCAAAAATGATATTTCCTGCGTTACCTTTTGAAGACAACACAACCTCAAAATAACACTTGAATGAAAATATTTTTAAATTAGTGTTTAAAGCGTATATTCGAATTCTATTAATTATATTTTTTATATTATAACTAATAAGATTTAAAATTAGTAAATTAATACGCATTTAGAGGTAAGAAATGTAAAATTGACATTTGTAATTTTAGAGAAGTTTCTATGAGAATGGTAAACTATCAAATATTCCCAATATGACTGACTAGTTATATTCATTTTCTCTAGATCAGAGAAACAGTTTGACTACTGCATTGGAAATCATTCACTGAAGTAGTTGCATAGATTCTTTATATTATTTATTTTCGAAATTAGCTGTTCCCCACAGTAAAAATTTTTTTCCGTGTGCTTATATCAAAAATCGTATATAATACATTCATAAAAATAGTAATGTATTTACGTAAGTAAATTAATATGTACATATTTAAAATTAATTTAATAATTAATACAGTAGACTCCGCTTATAACGAACTTCAAGGGATCGATGAAATTTGTTGGTAATATTCGAAGTTCGATAAAAGCGAAGTTAAATTTAAGAAGAATAATATATATATATATATATATAATAATAATATATCTTTGTGGCATCTGGTCTATGAAAAGAGACCTTAAATGACAAAAATAATTTTTCATTTTTTTTTATTCAGATAGTTTCAAACGCTCTTTAAGATACCCGTGTAGAAAAATTTCGTGGAGCTAGGCTGGAACCACGCTAGTGTTCCATTGTACAGTAATGGCGTTACTAGCATTTGAAACACCATTGTCGTCTCGCGCCATCCTCGCAATCGGCTCGCAGTGCGAGATTGCACACATAACCACATCTGTCAAAACTTTTTCTTTCGCGAATTTAGAAATTAACCATGTTGTTTGATTTGAGAAGTTAAAAAATGAATCGTCAAATATCAACGTAATGATGTTTATGCATTTATCAATTTTATTTTTATTTATTTATTCCATAATATTAACGAAAAAGAAATACGGCCAGCTGATTCGAGAAAAATTTTTTTTTACAAAAAGTGTGTTTAAATTGTTTATATATGTGTATATACAAAAATAGAATAATATATTTCTACTATAAATATGGAACATATTTATTGGTTTATTTATTAATCAATTAATTCAAATAATTTCAAAGTTAACAATTTACAAAAAATAGAATTTTTAAGTTTAGTTGTTGCAGCAGAAAAAATTTTTTAACCAAAATTTTCTTTAGCTGAATTTTTATTAAGACAAATTTGCGTCCGATCGAAATTTTACTAGCCCGAATTTTCATTTAACAAAATTTTCATTCGCCCGAAATTTTACCAACCTGAATTTTTATATAATCAAATTTTCGTCATGCAGAATATTTACCTAACCGAATTATCCTTTGATTGAATTTCTATTTTTAAAAAATATAACATTCTATCATCTTAACTATTTTTTATTGAACCGAATTTTTCTTTGGGTCAAATACGAAAAGAAAAAATGCGTACAATTGTGAATTACTTACAATCTGTTGATATTATTGTGTTAAAACACAATTATTCACAATTTCACAAAATAGCTGGGATTTTTCACGTTTTGACACTTTATGCCGGAGAAATTGGAGGTTATGTTTCAATCTAGCGGAATCGACTCCCTCCATGGATCGCACTAGATGACTATAACATTTCCAGGGGTGGAGCGAGGACGGATCCAAACTTCCACTATTAATTTCTACACGGGTAGTGAAAACTAAAAAGTCATAATTTGTTAAGAACACGAAGTAGTATAAGGAGACTTCACGGCCGTGTGTAACTGAGAAAAACATGATCCCACAATATGGCGAACGATATATCGAGTTTTCCGGTAACTCGCTGTTGAGCGCGCCCTCACCGTCAAAAAATACAATTAAAAAGTGGTTGTTTTGTATCGTCTGCTTTTGTTTTGACATTTTGAGCATTGTCACAAAATTTGTTGAATAAGAAATGGAAGAATATTGATTTAGTGAATTTTTTGTGGTTTTTATTTTTTAACTTGACATTAATACTGCTAAAAAGTTCAGTATACCTCAAAACGTTAATAATTTTAATAACAGCTGTAAAAGTATAAAAATTAACTTTCTAGTTTCGTAAAATCTGAAAAAGATAGTCACAAAAAAAGTTCTCACATAATTATTACTAAATGTAGTGTAGGTCAAATTAAACATAGAATTTGACGTAATGTAGGGCCGTTATTGCATCTCTTTCTGACCTGTAGGTCAAAAAATAGGTCAAATTAGACGTAGATTTTGACGTAATGTAATACCGTTAATGAATCTCTTTCTGGCCTGTATGTCAAAAAATAGGACAAATTAGACGTAGGTTTTGACGTAATGTAATGACGTTGTTGCACCCTTTTTAATTTGTAGATAAAAGAATAGGTCAAATGAAACATAGATTTATACATAGTGTAATGACGTTATTGCACATTTTTCCCTATATATCAAGAAATGGATCAAATTAGACGAAGATTTTGAAGTAATATGAGGCCGTTATTGGACCTCTTTTTGACCTATAAGTCAAAAAGTAGGTCGGGTAAAATGTGTTCGCCAAAGTTGCGAAGCCAACTTCTTGAAGGTCGGCTTAACCATCAGCCACAGTTGGGCCAACAGTCGGGTGAACACTCGGAAAATATTGGACTATAGGTAAAAAAATATTTTCACGAAAAATTACTATCTATTAGTACTACAAAAGCCCCAAGTTTTGCTACGATTGGAGAAAAATTTTGGTCTACCTTGATCACTTGACATAGAATCGCTCATATATACATTAATAGTTAGTTGTTTTTAACTTATTTGTACTAATTAACTAGAATAACTTACGTAATTTATCAATTTTACATAACTGGAATAACTTACGTAAAAATGCAACTTACGTAAGTTACGTAACTAGAATGACTTACGTAATTTATTAATTTTACGTAACTGGAATAACGTATGTAAAGAATCCAATTTACGTACGCTACGTAAATTAATAAATTACGTAAGTTATTCTAGTTACGTAACTTACGTAAGTTAGATCCTTTACGTAAGGTACTGTAGTTACGTTATTTACTCTGGTTGCGCATCATACGTAACATACTTTAATTATGTAAATTACTATAGCTACGTAATTTACTCTGGTTACGTAAGTTACATTAATTACTTAAGTTGCTCTAGTGACGTAAGTCAGGGGAAAAACAATTTTTGTGACCGTTGAAACTTTCTGAAGCAATAATGTAAAGCGTGCGATGTATGTATTAATGTATGCGTTTAGAATGTATTGTAAGCAGGTGTAATGTATAAGTATTTGTTCGTGAATAATTATAGGGGGTTTAGGTAGTTATTAATGTAAGTAAAATGAGAATTACTGGCAGTATTACTATAGAACTACTGCAATGACATTATTTTTTACTCTTCATGTTTTACCGAACTATTCAGTAATTCATTGAATATAAATTTTACCGAACATTGTACCTTTCGTTTTACTGAACTTTCAATAAAACTAAGTATAGTGAACACTTACCCTACATTTTACCGAACTATACAATAAATATAAGTTTTATCTAACACTCTGCCTTACGTTTTACCGAACTTTCAATAAAACTGAGTATAATAAACACTTACCCTGCGTTTTACCGAACTGTAAGTGAAGGGCTAATACATGTACCGTAAGGTTCATGCTTTTTACATTATTTTTCAATGCAATTGCTTTTACAGTCCTGTTTTTTAAAAATTACAGTTTTAACACTTCATCCCAGTTATACCGAACGAAGTTCGGTAAAATTTCAGGAATAAATTTCCTCCGTGTATCAGTCAATTCACATGTCTGTCTAACCTAAAAATTTTTTTCATTTCTTGTAAATAGAATAAATCAGCTATAAGAATTAATGTTTTGACAAGTGCAACGTGTTTATTAATTATAAACAATTATTTTTATTCATATTTTTATGAATTATTCTTAGTTTTTCCAATGTTATTGTAATTTTATCGTGAACACAAAATGATACCCCTTTAGACTCATTTTGAGTTTTTGCCCTAGAAACTCAGAATGAGTCGAAGGGGTATCATTTTTGTTGCAGTTCAAAATGAGTCTCATATGCGACTTATTTTGAGTTCGGTTTTTTTCTGTGTGTTACTCGGGGGTTTTTGCGGTCGCTGATTACATATATGAACTCAATTTTCAAAAATGCAAAATGACGAACTCAATATGGCTAACTATTTTTTGTTTAAACGGCCATATGGGGTTTGCCATTTTCTACTTTAGAAAACTAAGTTCAGACTTGTAATCAAGGATGTAATATGTAATGGGGCCCGTCAGTGGAAAATTAATGTGGCCCCAAACAAGGGCCTTACAGGTCCCCTATCAAAGCCCTCCTAATTACAAATGACCGCCTACATTAAAAAAACCTGCTTTTGATTAATTTTTGACTATTTCCTATAGTTTCAGGAGGCGTAAATAATTAGAAAGATGAGTAAAAAATTATCAGAAATAAATATCATAATTCTAACATTAATTATCATAGTTCCTGGAGGCCCAAATAAAAAAACAAATTTGAAAAAACTTTAAAAAACAATTAAATTAATTATATAAAGTATTAAAATTGAAGTTATTTATTTATGTTTAATAATAATTGTTTAATTTCGTTTTTTAATCTTTTTTCCTACCTACTTTTGTTAATTGTACCTCATATATATTTAATATAAATACACCTAACAGAGAAAAAATTCCTAAAGAACGGGAATTGAACCCATGGCTTTTTGGGGTTGCTGATTACGAATCTGAAGTGAGTTTTTAAAAATTTAAAATGGCGGATCCAATATGGCGGTCAAAATTCAAATTTGATTAGATTCGCATAAAACTAGTTACTCGGGGGTTTTTGAAGTCACTGATTACGAGTTTGAAGTCACTTTTAAGAAATTCTAGCTTTCACTGAAAAAACCTAGTCTCAAAATGAGTATCATACGCTACTCATTTTGAGTTGCAACAAAAATGAGACTCTTAGGTGGCGCCACGTTGTATGGTGTTTAACATAGTCTCATTTTGAGATGCAACAAAAATGAGACTGGGTTTTTTGTGTGTTACACTAATCTATAATGTAACCCGTGAGTAACAAGTTGTTGACAATTTGATCAAATGTTAATTTTGTCCACCATAATCCAATTCTGATTGGATCCGCCATTTCTAATTCCTAAAAAGTGACTTCAAATTCGTAATCAGCGACTTCAAAAATCCCCCGGGTATCAATTTTTAAGGAAATTGCATCAAATTAAAAATTTCTCAGCCATATTGAATTCGACATTTTGAATTTTTAAAAAGTGACATCAGCTTCGTAATCAGTGACCCAAAAAACCCCCGGCTAACAAGTTTCTTTCGAATCTGATCAAATTTCAAATTTTGATCGCCATATTGGATCCGCCATTTTGAAATGTTTAAAAATAACTTTAGATTCGTAATCAGCGACCCTTATTCCTCTGACTGGGACGGTTGTAAGGGATTTACTTTGCGTGTCACATTAATAAAGAAATTATTTAAATAAACTAAAATTTTGCAAGGAGCTATTTAAAAAATTTTTTAAAATATAAATTTATAATAATAAATAACTAATTAAAAATTATAAAATAATATAATGTAATAATAATATCATAGTTTAATAAAATGAGACTAATAATTTGATTCTATAATATACACGCAAAATAATATAAATAATTAATTAAACTTCTAATATTAGGGACCGTATTTGCTCTGTTTGGGACCCTTATAAGGGAATCACTTCGCCTGCCACATTATATACGAAAATCTGTAATTCGGTCTCATCAATCTGGCCGTATTAGGACCTGATAGGGAAAACGATATAATTTTTTGTTGGGGAAAACTGTTACGGGACACAAAAGAGCCCTATTATTGTCAGGGACTATAATGGCAATTTCTACATGGGTAGTTAACGTCTTATCCACTACTGATATAATACTTTTTGACAGTACTGATTTGCCGTGTAACTTGTACTATTAGAAAATCCGGCATTTTACTGGCACATTACGTTTAATCCGTTGGTGACAAAGCTGCTATTATGACAGTTTTTAGGTTAACCTACTATTACAGCCATTGATATGATTACATCAAATAGAAATACTTTCACCATAACTTTAATTTATTAATTAATAACATTCTACATTCAATTCTTTAAATGTGTTAATGTTTTTCTCATCCCATCATAAAGTAGAATTTAGATTATCTGTGATTTGGTAGAAAATTTTTACTACTTTTTACCGTTTCCAGATATTCTGTTAAATTATTATTTAACAAATACATAAATTACAAAATAAATGGATTAACACGAATTCGTATGAAAAAAAGTCGAAATGAACTATTTATTCTAACACATTTCAAGAACATGTGAATACATAATTATTCTTGTTAACAAATGTCAAATTACAGACTAAATCTTTTAAAGTAAATTTTATTTCTTATTTCAAAATAAAATTCCAATTTCCTAATTTGTCTATTTCTAATTTTTCTTTCCAAATTTTAGATTTCGTTATTATATATAGTGAATGTTTAGGAGTTATGTTTCTCCAGCGCAGCATTGCTTTATTACTGACCTACTACTGCCCAGTAGTGCGTAATATTACGAACATTAAAACCGTATTCTAGAACCATTGGTAACACCCAGGCGGAAAAGTCGGACGAATGTCGGAGTTTACAACCGGCTGGGATCGACGCCCGTACAGACCGCAAGTACCGACGGTCTGTACCGATTCGGATCTGAAAACGCAACCAGCGGGGTACAGATTATGCTCCGACTGTCGGAACCGTCTTCCCACTATCGTCAGTACGGGCTCGGTACTGGATTTCTTCCGCCCGTGGATCTTATTCTTTTGCGGCGTCGGAAGAATGACGGATATGTTAAGTCCGTACTGGCTCGGTGCTGGGCCGGATCCGACTGCTGATCTCGTCATTTATTGTCACATTAAAAATCAAATTATGAATTTATTTTTAATAAATGTGTCATAACTAAATAACTATTACAATAATTAATTGAATTATTTTATAAAATAATAATTAATTAATAAATAAATTTAATCAATATATTAAGTAATTATTTATTGAGACTTTTTTCAAAATTAAACAATTAAAAAAATTTGTCTTACACTTTTACTTTATAATTATTATAAATAAATTTATATTATTGATATAAATTTATTATTATTGAGAATTAATAATAAATTATTAATATTAATATTTATGTTAATTAATAATATCTCAATAATAATAAATTTATTACTATTGAGATATTAATTAAAATTATTAATATTATTATGTTCAATATTATTATATTGAGAAACAATTTTTTAATATATTATATAATAATAAAAATATAGCTGTAGCATTGACACATAGTAATTTCACAAGTTTTATTTCAGCTCGTGACACTTGAGAGTATTTAAGATTTGAGAGTCCCATGCGAGCGTAGCATAGTGGTTAGCGTGCGAGATTTCGGTGCGGAAATATTCGGTTAGGCGTAGGTTCGTACCCCTAAGCGTTAGGATTTTTCAAGTGTCTATGTAATAAAAAATTACGTTAAGTGCATAAAAAAATATAAAAATGTGTAAAGAGAACTGTCAATGACTTGTTATCAGTATTTTTATCTTTTGCAATGAATTATTATTTATTTAATTGATATTTCTTAAAATTATCATTTGGATCCGATCCGGTTGTCAGGCGGTAGAGTGCCAACTATTAAATTGAAAATCCGCAGTCGGTAGAGTGCCAGGTCCCAGCCGGTTGAATTATACACGGAACGGCTTCTCCCGGCCGGTAGGAATGCCAGTTCCGAGCCGGTTGCCAGCGCGCTCCTGGCCTAGTCACTATTCGGTAGAATGCCCGTTCACATTCGGTTGGCAGGCGGTTCCGAGCCAGTACAGTTACACCGGCGTCAGTACGGGCTAAGATCCGCGCCGGTTGGAAATTTCCGCCTGGGCATTGAGGCAATATTGGTAATGTTACGGCAGTTCTCTCAATATTGCTGTAATATTACGTGCTACTGGAGTGGTCGGAACAGAAAGTCCGTACTGTTACATTACTGATTTTCAGTAAAAAGCCTAAGCCAGAGGCGTTACCTCCCGATGTTGGACACGTAATAGGCCAGTTTGAAAGTCAGTACTGGTTGTCATTTTTCCGTACTAAACCAGTAATAAACCTATCGTCGCTTTCTACCTGGGATATTTCTAATCAGCGACCCCAAAAACCTCCGAGTAACAAGTTTCGAGTAAATTGGGCCATTTAAACAAAAAAATTGTCCGCCATTTTGCATTTTTGAAAATTGAGTTCAGATTTGTAATCTTCAAATTATATTCTCTTTATATGAATGCATAGTAATAAGTTAGAGAAAGTAAGAGTAAATTAACTCGTAGATCAAAACTGCCCTTAAAATTGACCTACATTTTGAGGGTAGCAGGAATTCTTTGTCAACTTTTAACGTTTAGGTCAATACAGCCCTCAAAATTGACCTAAAGTTTAAGAGTAGCAGAAATTGTTTGTCAATTTTTGATGTTTATGTCTAAACTGCCCTCAAAATTGACCTAAATTTTGAGGGTAGCGGAAATTGTTTGTCAAATTTTGACGCTTAGGTCAAAACTGCCCTCAAAATTGACCTAAATTTTAAGGGAAGAAACCACAGGTCATCTCTTGACTTGTAGATCAATAAATCTTAAAACAGCGGCGGTGGCGATATCTTTTTATAAGATAGAAGATATATATAGTTTTGTTAGTGTTCTATATTATTTGAAATCGAAAACATTTATTTCTCTTTACGGTATATACATATAATAAGTGGATTCGTATTATCTCTACCTGATGAAATGACCGGTGTATTAATTATATTTTTGCAAAGATGATACAAATTTTGGTATAGACATTGAATTACTCAGTTAACTTTAAGTTGCTCGTTCGTCTTCATATAATATTAGCAAGTTTCCAGGAAAGTAACAGGATGACATCTTAATTACTTTAATTATTGCGGGATGAAATGAAATAGATGTGAAAATATTTTTCTCACACAAAAAACAAAAGAAATACCTTACATTAATACTGTTTTTGCTAATATCAAAATTCAATTTAGTTTTATTTAATTAAAATTTTCAAGTTCTTCATTAATTATCATGTCAGGAGTTATTTTACTGTCACCTACAATTTAAATTATCTTAAATCCATTTTATTATTTCTTAGTTTTAATTGGTTTTTATTTATTAATTATGCAAATAAAATAAAAATTTTCACTTTTAAATATATAGGGTAAGGGGACCCAAGGATGAAAATGTTAAACATATTTTAACAACAAAAAAGGTAACGAGTATTGTAGACAGTACTGGTTTTTCCCTTTGTACTTGAATAAATGTTTAGCGCGAAATTCAATAAAGTTTTCGAATAATTGTAATCAGGCGAAGATTTCATTCAAATGTTTAGGAAAGTTTCGCGCTAAACATTTATTTAATCGGGACATTTACATCTGTAAAAAATTTTTACTAAACTTTTTAGTTAAATATACCAAGTATTGCAAGTAAATATTTAATACATTTTTAGGAAAGTTTCGTTATTTGGGGAATGTATTTTCATTACAATATTATGTCAAAATGTTCCATAGCTTGTTATTCTATGAAGATCTTCAATTATTTGTTTAAAATATCGTTATTTAAATTTAAACACATAATACACTCTTAGTTTAAAACAGTCAAATTTGACTGATTCTCAGTCAAAATTGACTGATTCAATTAGTTCAGACCCGCTCACTAGTGGACCAGTCGATTTGACTGATTCAAACCTTTCAACTGCTGTCATTGATTGAATCAGTCAAAAATACTAAAGAAATCAGTTGCTTTGAATGATACAAATTGTTGAATCTATTGTTTCAATCAATTGTTTGTACTATTAAAATCATTTACTTTTATTGAAATTTCAATAATTTTTGACATTTAAATCAGTAATTTTGACTGTGGCAAATAATAATTTTTATTGATAAAACTAATAAAATCTATTGTTTAAATGATTTGTTTTTACTGATAGCATCAGTAAAGATTAATGAAAGAAGCATTTGTCGTAAATAATAGAAATTGTAGATTTGATTTATTTAATAAATTATTATTATTTTTTAAATAATTCACCCAATCAGCACATATGCTTGCCACAAACTTGCATTAAGCTTGCCGTGCAAGGTGTGCAAGCTTGCAGAGCAAGCTTGTGACAAGTTTGTGGCAAGTAACAAAATGTCCTATGGCTGCAAGCTTGCACTGCAATCTTACTACAAGATTATGATATAAGCTTGCTGCAAGCTTGTGAGGCAAGTTTTCGACAAGCTTATTTGGCAAACTTGCTACAAGTAAATGCCATAGAATTCAACTGCGCATCATGTCAAGTTTTTTAATTTATCCGGCAGCTTGCAGCAACTTTGTAGCAAGTTTATCTGGCAAGCTTGTAGCAAGTTTGCCAAATAAGCTTGTCGAAAACTTGCCTCACAAGCTTGCAGCAAGCTCTTATCATAATCTTGTAGCAAGATTGCAGTGTAAGCTTGCAGCAATAGGACATTTTGTTACTTGCCACAAACTTGTCACGAGCTTGCTCTGTAAGCTTGCACACCTTGCACGGCAAGCTTAATGCAAGTTTGTGGCAAGCATATGTGCTGATTGGGCATTTTGATCAAAATGTTAATTATTTTCACAGTTTAAAACTAGTTATTGTGACTAAAGAAGATAGCGATTTTTATTGATAAAATAGTAAACATTAATGTTTAAATCAATAATTTTTACTTAGCAATAATTTACATTGATAAAAGTAATTATTTTCATTTTTAAAATTTGTTATTTTTATCAATTTTAAGGATATATTTTTTTGGTAAAATAAAAAAGTTTGACTAATTTTGTAAATTGTATTAAATAATCTGTCGCCGATTTTTACTGCACATAAAATTAATTTTTATTAAAAAGAGCGCTGGTAACAATAGTAATTATTTTAACAAAATTTATTTATATAAATAATAGAATAATACAATTATATAATTAAAATACATAAAATAATAAATTTTGTAACGAAGAAGATGCATATATAATGGAGTAATAATTAAATATTAGATAATAATATATTAAAATTAATAACTGAATTTTCAGTTTTAACTGGCTCTATCTTATATAAAAATGATTCTATAAAATTATAAAAGATTTTTAAACTACTTGAATAGCAAGTGTTTGTTATAAAATGAAGTTTAAAAAGGACGTCAAATGCATTTAAAATGTTTGCATCCTCTGATAAAAATATTCTATGTCCATCTACAACAACATAAAATTTATTAACAGCTTCTCGTTGCGCACAAATAATAAGTGGCTGAATACTTTTTTGCGTTGTTTGAAGAGAATTTTTAATAAAATCTTCTACGTTTGTTTCCGCCTAAAAACGATATTGGTATGTTAATAAAAATATAATTTTTAAAGTTAATGATTATATTTTTTAATCATAAGCTTTACCTTGATTATTTGAATTAAATCTTTTTTTGGAATATCAAAACCTGTATTCATATCATCTTTCCGTGCCTAAAAGCATTTTTATTGTGATTTCAATGTCAAATTGTTTTTTTAAGTTCTTGTTTAAAAACTTACTCGTTTATTTCCTTTTTTAATGAAGTTGGTTTTTGGTAATAATTCAGGTTGAATTAAAAGAGCTTTCACGTTATCTGTAATATTAAATTTATATTTTCATTTTATTTAATATTAAAATTTCTGTGTATTATTCTAAACTTGGGAGAAATTTATTACCATCATTTACACAAATTCAATTTTTCTCAGAATATTTGTATAATTTTTCTCAGCGTATTTTAGAATACGTGGGGTGTAAAAAGGCGGAAATTTTCCAAGAAATTGGCTACAATCACTTCCATAAACTTTTCCAAATTCTAAATCAATTTGAAACATAAATTACATATTAATTAATGTTGATTATTTGAATATCCACTATCCGTAAAGACAATAATTCTGTGATTTTATTTTACCATTTCGCCATTAAAATCTAAAAGTCGTGGATATTTTTGAAAAATTTCGTTTCCACTTGGATTTTGCTTTTTTATCCAAGAACGACGGTTTGGATATGTTTCTGCTAATGTTTGCATAATTTTACCTTTCTTATGCGAAACTGGCATCGTATATGTCATCCAATTTATCTGAAATTGTATAAATTAGATGTATTACAAAGATTTATATTTTCTTCATAAGATTATTTATGATTGTTAAGCCAGTATAAATAACAAAAATTGATAATTATATACCGTGCAGCTTCGATCTTCTTCGGAAAGTAATTCTTCATTCAACAAGTTTTCAGCTTCTAATTCTTCAGTCTCATCATCCTTTAATTTACGTTTCTAAAATCAATGCAGGAAAATAAAAAAATTATTGTAGAGGTTATTATCGTATTCTTAAATATATTAAGATAGAATTTCCATTAGCAAATTGTAGGGGAGAGTGGGGCAAACCGGACCGGTGGGTAAACCGGACCCCCCTCAATATTTTCGAAATGTCGAAATTGTCAAAAGTTCTATTTAGAAATTTGAAACAACCATGTGTAGTACACCTTATTTTTTCAATTTGACATTTTTTACTTTTGTTTTTGCAACGCTGGGAGCAAAAGTTTTTTTTTACTTTTTTTCTACACTTTTTCGAATTTTTTCTTAAGGAAATTCTGAGGAAATCGTGTAATATTTCCAAATATTAGGTCTTGGATTTTGAAGGTACACACCTCAGGAATATTTACCACCAAAAACTTTGATGAATTTGCAAAGCGTTTCTTTTTGACAAACAATTATTCTCAAAATGGGCCTGTGGGGCAAACCGGACCGTTTTCGGTGGGGCAAGCCGGCCATAGGGTATTTCCATTGAATTAAAGTTTCATAAAAATTATTTTTAAATAAAATGTTTCTTTCATTAAAATATTTACTTACAATGAATAATAATTGTCTTCCAATGAGAATTGGACCCTTTAATATTGTTTCTCTGATAATGACAAAAAATTTTATTCATTTATTAAAAAAAATATTTATTTAATTAAAATTCAATCCCAAATTATTATTTTCGTTACTACAACCATTGTTTACATGATTATTTATGTTTGTTACTATTATAGATTATGTAAATGCAATATTATAAATAAAAAACCAAACGGTCCGGTTTGCCCCATGGGGGCAATTATTCTCAAAATGGGCCTGTGGGGCAAACCGGACCGTTTGCAAAATTTTTTAAAGTTAACACAGCAACTAAACAATAAAAGATAAAGTATAGGTGTCTCTGGGAAAAAGTTGCGCAATTAAATGATCTTTCGAACAAGCCCTCGAAAAATGAAATCGGTTTATTCGTTTAGTCACAAGAGTAAAAAACCCGTTAGGGGGTCCGGTTTGCTTTACTCTCCCCTACTTTAATATAAATATTTTTAAATTTATTTACCATGTTATACTTCTTTTGGCCCAAAAGTAAATTTCTACGTGTATTCCAGAGGCGGTATTCGATAAATCCTTTTCTTGTAACTGGATCGAAGTAATGTTCCTGTGTTCAAACATTTGAAAATGAAAGTTATAGCAGCAGTTTATTAAAATTCGATGTTTTATAATTTTAATATATATTAAACTGTGAATTTTAGTAGATATTTTAAAATGACTTACGTAGCCTTTACAATCTTTATTGTGCAAATTTCTCAATCGAGGAAAATCTTCTACAATAGCAGCTGCTAATGCAGTTTTAGCCCTGTTTGGTGAATAACTATAAAGAAAATTATAACATGTTTCAAAAATTTATTACTCTTTGAACTGGGCAAATCTTTAGTTTAGATTTAATATCAAATAAAGGACAAATACTTACAATGAGTTGTGAGTTTTTGTCAGTTCTGACACAAGAATTCTAATAAATTCATTTTTTTGTTTTACTGTCATGGCACCTTTCTCAACAGGAGCAACAAGAGGCAATCCTTCAACGCTGGATATTAATATTTGTTTTGGAGTTTGATTGATCTAGAAATAAAATAAAATTTGTAGGTTACATCTTTTGGAGTTAAAATTATTACGAATAAAAAATTTCAATTCACATTGTTAACTCACCGAAAATTTGTCTTCCAAGCATTCCTTTTTTATGTTAAAACATTGTTCTGGCTGTTTTCACAAGAAGGTGAATCAACAATTTCGAAATCTTGAGACTCAGTTTTATGCAAGGTGAAATTGTCGTTTTCGTAGTTTTCTTCGTAATTTAAATTGTTATCAGTTTGTTCTATATCTTTAGTATTTTTATGACCATTATTGTTATCCATTATAAATTGCTTTTCTTCTGAAGCAGCACTTATGGAATTGTTTTGCTGACATTCATTTTCCTATAAACAAAAAAGTTTAAGAAGTTTTAAAACTGATTAAATCAACTTAAAAATATTATATATCTGCATATTGTGTTTAATACTCACATTGGACGTTGATTTTAATTCACGCATAGCTTTTAAAAATATCAAAGTTGGACCTAGTGATGTTCCAATCGATAAAAAGTCAGCTTTTTCCATTTCCAAAAATGCAGCTCCGTTTAATTCGTTAACTGAAAAATTAATTTTTAATCCATTGACAGAAATACAACACAAATAACGAAACAAACAATTTTAACAACTAAATGAATCTTTTTGTTTATTAAATGAGTTATTTACCACATTAATCTAAATTATAAAATTATGTGCCTAAGACTGATATAAAAATCATCTTCGCTGGGTTTTCTCCAAGCACATATCGGTTTAAAATCAGCTAAATTTTGTATTGCAACAAATGACGTCCTTGCAGTTGTAGTTTGTTTAATAAGGAAAGCATTTAAACATGTGTCCAGAAGTAGTATTTCATAATGCAAAACTTTTAAATATACAGAATCATTTTGCAAAATAATAATTTCACTAATTCTAGCAAACAAAGGTACATTATTGTTTGTGCGTGTTTGACCACCAAAACATACAAAGAAACCTATTCTGTACTCTGTACTATTTACTATCACATTATTAGTTTTAAGAACATTGTTTCTTTGCTGTAGGCCTAAAAGAAGTAAATCTTTTGCACTTTTTGTGTCCTGAACAAGCACAGTAGTACCTCCAAAATTTTGGAGACTGTTCAGTTTGTAATCTTTTTTTCCCCACGTACAACTCTGACTTAATTGAGCAACTCTTATTAAGGATTTTGAAGGATTTTTAAAATTACACACAACTGCTGCCTGTTTTTTTTGAGGGAGCATGTTTCGCTTCATATCGCATGCACCACAGATGAATTGGTGGCCCTGTTTCTAATATGCTGTCTGGTAGGTGAGTCATATTATGATGTTTATTAATCATATTTGCTTCCGGAAACAATTGGAGAAAATTTTGATGATGCTCATTTATTATTGATTCGAGATATGGTAGAATGTGTTTGTCTAACTTTGGGGCAAATACTATTTCCATGATACGCAAAAATAAAAGAATTAACTTTATATGTTCATCATTCTCTTTAATTTTATAGGATATCAAGAAAGGCAATGCTCTTATTAAACACCACGTTTGTATTGCCCTTTGACCTATTTTTTTATCCCCTATATACATATGTAATGGTGCAGAACCATTTTAACCTCGTATGGACATATTCCTTCCAAAAAGTCATGCATAATTTTAAAAACTAAACACTCCGTAAAATGAAAAAATTTCGATTCATGCAAAGGACAATCACGTAAAATACCATACACTTTTGACAACTCTTTTTTTCTTTTAATTTATTCAAGGTGTCTCTTATGGAGATTTTAACATCTTCTCTCATCACATTGATACTTTCCAGAATGTAAATCACTCCTTTTAATAAGACATGATCTACAAAAAACATTAGAACTTGGACCTAGCAGACCGAAAACTTGATGAGCTGATAATCCATCACCAACAGATGCAGCAATAGAAGCTCTTATAATAAAACTATTTTCGCCATCTTTAACAATAACTCCATCATCACTTTCAAGTTTCCTTAAGTCTTGCAGAAAGGGGCACAACATTTTTTGTAAACCGTACTTTATTCTATCTTGTTCAGCGCAAAATAATAGGATATGAATATTCCCCAATGAAGAATTAACATGCTGAAGAAGATTTTGAATTCTGTAATAAAAGGCTAATATTTTATGCACACCTGTCTTGGAACCTATGGGATTAACAACTTCAAACTCATCAGCATATAATTCAATTCTTAACGCATTTGGATATTTCGAAAAATAAGAATGACTTTGAAAATAGGTGCCATCAATAAATGAAGCCAAAATACTAGGGGAAGAGGTTCGGTTGTGGGCATGGTTCGGTTGTGGACACCCACGCAGAACTTTTGACAGAAATGAGATTTGTCTAACCCGGCAAATATCACGTATATGTTGTGACCTAACGTAGTTTTCTATGCGAATGCAAAGGTGATTAGACAACTGCGCTTTTTACTATATATAAATTAATTTTTCGACACGTTGAATATAACAAAAATGTATTTTTAAACATTGTTAAATGTTCAACAAATTCAAGTGAATTAATTAAAATGATAAGTTCAAAGCGTATTTAGACAGTAAATATGTTATATTTTATGATCCAATATCAAGTATCACAAAAATGTTCACAAGCAAAATTTTCTTCATGATGTTTTAAGATGATCGTCAAGTTTAGTTGTGGGCATCCAAATTGATTCGGTTGTGGACACCACTCTTATTTTCGATAAATCGTGAAATATCGTTGTCGATATAATCATAAGTAATTCCTTACAACATTTAATAGTGTTTTATGAATTTTAAGAGTTTTGTGGTCCAGCACGGAAATTAATATAATGAGACTTTGATTGATACTTAAAAAGGGCTCCAAATAATATTTTTAAAAACTGGTAATTATATTTGAAAAATATTAAAATTATAATTTTTTAAATTTTAACATTATAAAGACAAATAACGTATGTATTTAATCTTTGAAAAATAAGGAATTCAAATTTAATAAAAAATACTTACAAATGTAAACATTTAAAAAGTTTATATTTTGTCTAAAAAAGTCATTAAGCAAATTTTCTTAAGGGTATTTTAACCATTATGACGTCACAGTTTTTCTAAGCATGTGTTTTAAATTTGTGACGTCATAATGGTTCAAATTCCCTTAATGAAGGATTAAGAGGCAGGACACCCCCCGGTGTTACCTTTACTCTGGATCTCGGACTTAGGTTTCTAACTGCAAGGTGGAGAAGACTATTATTTTTTTATTACTGTCCACAGAAAGATAGACTAATAATTTAAAGACCCTGTTACAAAGTAAAGTACACAAACAATGTGCTTTTAAGTTTACTTTTATTACATGTAAGCCTACAGAAATATTCAAATGAAACAAAACGAATTTTAAGTAAATAAATGCATATTTACAGAGTTACTTTTAAGTAATTGAAGACAGAATTTGATTTAATACCAATGCTATAAAATGAACTGAGCATCATATAACATTAGTTCTGATTTTGTAAATATGTAAGTATAATTCAATATAATTTTTTTTAATTTATATTAAATATATTATAATTTCAAATAAAGACTGCTTTTATTTAATTTAAATCAAATATTTCTGCAGACACACTTTAAATAAACGGAAACTAAATATTGCATTGTTTCTCTACTTTACTTTGTCATAGGATCCTTAAATATATTATATAGTTTTGTAAAACATAAACATTTTGAACAGAATTTATTACAGATTTGACGGAAAGAAAAATATTTCATGACAATAATTGAGGAGAATCCTCATGGCTTACAGCTGAATTTTACGACTAGTAGGGTGGGTATGAAAGAAAAATACTCTATGAGTGAAAGAGATTTCTTGAGTTTTTTTTAATGTATTTAGCACAGGCCAGATTGTACCCCGTAGGCCTATAGGCCTACACATGTATTACAATCATCTGGTTTGGGTTTTTCCAAATTCTTTGACAAAAGAAAAAAACAGCAACTTCAAAAGTATTAAAATTTAATACAATGAGGTACTATATTTTAAGACACATTGAACGGAAAATAAAGATTTTAAACAACGTTATTATTAAATAAAAAATTAATGTTTGTTAACGTACAATTTTTATATAATTATATATTTATAAAAAATTAATTATAATTGAATTATAATGTTGTTAGGCATTTATATTTTTAATCTGTGCGTTATAGTTTTACTTGCTGTAAATTAACTTGTGTAAAAAGACTGATAAAATAAATCTAATAAATCTTATTTATTTTTAAAAATGTTTTCTTACGCAGAAACAAATTTTTAAAATTAATAATTAATTTTGTTAATTAAATATGCAAGAGCTTTTAAAAAATCTTATAATTGTAAAGAAAACATTTTTCAAAACAAAAAGAGAATGGTAAATTATATGAATTATTATAAATAGAAATAACGCGTTAATTAGTTTATCATTTTTCAATTAAATATATTTTTGTAAAAATTTTGCCAATGACGTTTATTTTATATAAATACCCATCAAATAGTTGTAAGTAATATTAAATAGATAGTGAAATCTCCATCACATTGAAAAAATAAGTGGAAGACAATTATACCGTAAACTTAATGTACAATGAATAATAAATAATACAGGATAAACTGTTATTTATATGAATATATATGAATATAAATAAAATAAGTAATATATAAATATATGAAAATAATATATACATATCAATAAATATTATTTATATATTTATTGATTATTATTTATTATTTATATATATAAAAAATAAGTAATATATAAATATATGAAAACAACATATACAAATCAATAAGTATTATTTATATATTAATATAAATAATATGTAATTCAATTTAAAAGTGAAATTAATTTGTTAATTACAATATGTTACTTACCCTATGAATTTTCAAGATGAAATAAACAATAGAGAAATTTTACACATAATCCAGAGTTCACAATATACAGAATAATTAATATTCAAATTTCTTTCGAATGGTGCCAATACAATTTGTCACTTCCACTTGAGCACTAATCTCGTCAAAAGATGAGTAAACACTGAAGGTCTTAAGTGTTCTTACGGCGGCCCTTACCATTGAAGGAAAGGATACTTGTATTAGGTATGATTTTCAAAGTTTGGAAAAGTAGGTACATAAGTAACCTACTTTACAACAAACAGAAAAACTTCAGTAATTGACATTGCAACTTAATCTCTAAATCTGAATTAGCGAAATTTCACTAATTTCCTAGCGATAAGAATACCACTTATATAATTAGCGTATACACGCTTTGTATTAGTGTCATTTCACTAATAAATTATTATATATACGTTACTTTAATTAGTGTTATAATTATCGCTAGAAAATTAGTAAAATTTTTCTAATTTAGATTTAAAGAGCAGATTGATTTGTTTTGCTAAAATGGCCATACTAAATTGGTAAAAGTTGTTTCCGCGTCTATATAAAAATGCAAAAATTGATGTTTTTATTTTATTTATTACTATTACTTAAAAAGTAAAAATAACAGATATATTTGTTAAAATGACTGATTAAAGTCTGTTAAAAAAGTTAACAGACAAGTCAGTGAAATCACGTGACTGATTTTCAGTCAAATTCACTGACTGATTCTGTTAGTGATAAAATTTTACAGATTTACCAGTCAAAATGATTATTGTGCCAGTGAAAATCAATGATTTGCCAGTTGAAATATGCGTGATTGATTGAATCAATCAAATTTTGACTGATTCAAACTAAGAGTGTACATTATATTTTGTCATTACCACTTTTGTTTTATTTAATCAAGTTTTAAGTCTGCAATTAAATCCACAAGTAAGAGTGCCTCAGAGTGAAATGAAAGAGTTCCTGTATTATACTTTTTGTATTAATCAATTAATTATTAATATTAATTTTCTTTATAGCGCCTGGACATTTCAAGAATGTCTGGCGATTCAAATAGCCATTGAATATCCAATACGTATGTTCTATTTGCTGTCTTACTTAACAGGTTCATATTTAGAGACCATCGATATTTTAGGTTTCATAATTTATGCTTCAGATAAAGAATAAAATTAATAAAGTAGTAGTATGAGCAATTAGAGGTTATGTTTCTCCAGCATTACTTTATACTGGTCTACTACTGGCCTCAACAGATAATCCGTACTAACCCATCACTGATTTTCAGTACTAAGCCCAAGCCAGAGGCGTTATCTGCCGATGTTGGTCACGCTTCGTGCCAGTATTGAAGACAGTACTGGTTGATGTTTTTACGTACTAAACCAGTAATACGCCTGTCGTCGATTTCTGCCTGGGAAAGGTACATTGATATGAATTTTCTACAAAATGCATATGGGCGATTCCATGTCAAGTGATCAAGGTGAACAACAATTTTTCTCCAATCGTGCCCAAACTTGGGGATTTGTAGTACTAATGGATACTAATTTTTGGTGAAAATATTTTTTTGCCTAGTCCAATTTTTTCCGAGGGAGAGGTGGTTAAAGTTTTGGGGTTTTCATTACAATGCTTATTTTGAAAATTTTTTACTCTTAAACAATTAATTATAAAAATTTGGCAAAGTACAGTTTCGAAAGATGTTTTTAAACTCTTTCAATTAGAAATAAACATTTTGAAAAAAAATGTTGACCGTAAAAACAAAATTAAAAATAAATTTTAATTTTTTGGGAAGAAACATACGTTTTTTTTAAACGGAAGCTGAGGTTTTTTTACTAAAAGGGCATATACAATGTTTAAACATTCTAGGCCCACTTTTTCATATATATATATATATATATATATATATATATATATATATATATGTGTGTGTGTGTGTGTGTGTGTGAAAGAGTCACCCCCATCATGAAGCATATATGTATGTTTGTATATATATAGGAAAAGAGGGTTTAGAACGAGGAAGGGAAAAGATGCACTCGCAATGCGAATCGGTTTTTTATCAACACGCGGGAAAGGGCAACGAACCCAAGATAGCGAACACTTCCGGTTCATGTAATACTACGCAACCGCTTCGTATCGTACATCAAGTTTGCTTTTATTGTTGTCTACAATTTTTACACCGTTCGCGTTACCAGAATGTTGCGATAAGCAATATGGAAGTTGGTATTTCAATGCCTCGCTTATCCGCATGAATAGCGATGCACGAACCCACATTTACATACTTCTTGTTAATATTTCAATCCTGAATTACATTACATTCCCTCTTTTTCAACTTTTCTCCCTTGTCCTTCATTTTATTCGTCTTTGTCCTTTATTTTTGAGGGCATTTTTCTCTTATTCCACAATGAGAGAAAGAATGCTTCTTTTTTTGTCTCAGTTCGTAGCTTGGGGAGTTGCACAAGTGCGAAATGTCAGGACTGTCAAAATGACCCAACAATTTATTCCTTCTTTTACTATATTTTTTCTAGGTCTTCATTTTCAATACAATTAAATCAAGAAGAGAATTATTTTATGAATAATAACAATTTATCAATATTATTTACCATTTTGTTGTTAAATTATTTATAATGATTAATTTACAGCTATAAACGAGGGGGTAATTACTGGTTAAAAAGGTGTACACTCTAATACACCAAATTTTCCAGCTATTGCATGTATTATAGGCTATTACATGACTATTACGAAAGAAACATACACGCCAATACACAACCCGTGTAGAAATTTCACTACTATGCCCATATTAGGAAATTAAACACTTGGCCCGACCTCGGCCAGATAGGGGCGACACTCAAATGTGGATCAAATCCTGATCAGGGCCATATCGGGCCGTGTGTTTCATTCCCTAATAGGGAAGTCCCGATCTGTTCCTGATCCGGGCCATAGCGAAATTTCTACACGGGAAGTAATTACCTCCTCGTCTATAAATAACAATATGATATTTATTGCAACTATATTCTCAGCCAGCACTAACATACAGTACTTCGCCAGCGCTGCACAGCGTAATGACAGTGTTGCCTGTTAGCGTAGCTGACAATACTGGCGCAGTACTCCGCCAGTTGTAAATTTCTCATTGTGTCGCGATTTCAGCAAAATATGTTGTTAATCTTTATATTTTTATAGTTTTATGTTATTTATATTGCAAATAATCTTATTTTAAAAGTATTTTAATAATTTTTAAATACGTACTTAATTATTTTTATTAAAGATACAACATCCAAACTAAAATTAAAAGTTGCGTATTACTTAATAGAATTTATACTATAAATAACTGATAAAACGGTTTAACAGTTTTTAAATAAATCTCAAATGGCTTTTTTACAGAATAGCTTTTTCACCCCGTTCTACACAGAAAAACCTTGATCTTAAATCCCAGGCAGAAATCAACGACCGGCTTGGTACTGGGCCGGTACCAAGGGCGGACTTGCCGGTGCCGGCGTGAGACCGGCATTACCGCCGGCCCGGAGCCGGTCCAGTCAACAATGATAACCCGGGAAATATCCGCCCGGTGCCGGTAAACCACCGGTCCGGCACCTTGCCGGTAAACCATCGGCCCGGTACCGGGCCGGTTCTTGTTTTCAGTGTTTTCGTACCGGTTTATTGCCGGCACACCACCGGCGACGTACCGTGCCAGTGAAATTTAGACACCGGCCCGGTGCCGGTATTTCTGCCGGCATGGAGCCGGCCCAGTCAACAATGATAACCCGGGAAATATCCGCCCCGGTGCCGGTAAACCACCGGCTCGATACCGGGTCGGTAGTAAAAAAAAAAATTATTTTGTTAATTTTCTGCCGGCTTTATGCTGGCACGGTGTCAGATTAGTATATTTTATTAACAACACATTTTTACATATATTAAACGTTAAACAATATTATTTATTAATTAATTTAATTGTAAACACTAAATAGAATGCTGAAACATATGAATTATTATTAATTGTTAACGAAAAATCTGAAGACATGAGGAATTGAACTCCGGACCCTCAGGCTGCAAAGTCGACGCCGCATCCGCTAACCTAAACCTGCTTATGAAAAGTGAATGGAAAGTTTATATATGAAGTGTGACACCAGGACTAAATACAAAATGTTCTAAATTAATAGAAAAAACCTTTTCCAAAAGACAGTTTGAATAATGTAATGTCAAAGTTAATAATTATAATAACATTTGTTAATGTCATTATACGTTGGGACTAAGGCTAAAGAAAAAACGCTGGCATGGTACCGGCCCGGTACCGGCTTTATAGAAACAACTTGCAGAAACTTAGTATAATGAAATTAATATAATACCTTGTTAGAATATCAAAATTTTATAACAATAAATCAAATAAAACCTGACCAAAATTCTTTTAAACGAACAAAGTTATTATAGGGTGTCTAGTAATTCAGCAGTAACAAATTCCCGGATTTTTGAGTGATTTTCCCAGACAATTTAAAGCTGAATTAATAGAGTTTAATGAAATGTAATTTTTCCAACTATGTAAAAAAAGATTTTAAAAAACATTTAATTTCGAGAGATTTGATTTTCCTATTCTTCCGAATAGTGTAAAAAAATTTCAAAAAATTAAAAATTTAGACTTTTTAAGACACAAAAATATTATGCCGGCAAAACTCCGTCGCCGGTGTAAAAACGGTATCGAATGCCGGAACCGGGCCGGTTGTCTTTTATTAACCGGCCCGGTACCATAGTGCCGGTACCGGTTATTGTTCGACGTTACTACCGGGCCAGTGCCGGGCCGGTTGTCTTTTAGAAACCGGCCCGATACCACAGTGCCGGCACCGGTTATTGTCCGACTTTACCACCGGGCCGGTGTCGAACCGGTCGTAGGCATCGGCACACCACCGTCTTTTCTGCCTGGGATTGAGTAAAAATCTTACTCAATTTGATACGCATCGAAAATGAGTGAGGCAGATGGCACAACTATATTAATTAATCGGTCTATTTCGGAAATCTGTTCACAGTTTGATAAAAGTTGTAAATTGCTTCTTATTTACTGACATTTTAAATCATTTTTAGGGTTCCGTACACCGTAGGTGTACTGACGGAACCCTTATGAAATCACTCGTGTGTCCGTCCCAGCCACGCAAAATGGGCTGTCCCCCCCCCCCCTTAACTTCTACGAATCTCAACCTTGTGAGCTGAAATTCGGTAGGGATCTTCAGTTTTAAGTGCAGATTACAGGAAAAATATAGCGAACCCGATTGGCCTACATATTTGCGAAAGGGAAGGGAAAGAAATTAAATTTTTTCGGAAAAATTGCAAAAATTGACCCTGTCCCCCCCTTAAATTCTACAAATCTGAACCTGGTGAGCTGAAATTCAGCAGGGATCTTCAGATCTAAGTGCAGATTACAGGAAAATTATAGCGAACCTGATTGGTGAACATAAGTATAATTACAGAGAAATATAAAAATTTATTAATAAAATAAAATAATAAAAATATTTATTCTAATCTTATTATAGTATATTACCATTTTGTTTAATTTGTTTTTAATTTTAAAAGAATTGTTAAAATAATTTTAAAAAAATTTTGTTTGAATATTTGTGTACGGAACCCTCGATCTTAGTGCGAGTGCAACTCGCACTTGTCCGATTTTTTTTTCTTCTTAAATGTTTTCAATTTTGAAATTAATACATTAAAAATTATTGATTTTTTGCAAAGAATTTTATATAAAAATTTAATTTTAATTTTAGCAAAGAATTTTACTATTTATATAAATAATTGAATTGTTTCAAAATATCCCTAGTAGAAATTTGTCCTAGGGTGGACTCCACGTCAGTTCAACACACTTATTTTCATGACTTGTTGGGATTTGGCTGTACTTTTGTAAACTTATTACTTTTATAGTGATAAACAACTCCACCAAATATTTTTTCAAAATTTTGAAAATTACCAAAAATATGGCATTTTCAAAATTTTTGTCTTTTTTTTAAAAAAGTGCTATAACTTCGGTTCTAATTAACCGATTTTGGATTTAAAAAAGGATTTCTTTGGTTTTAAGTATATTTTAAGATACAATTAATATAAAAAAGAAAAATTCAAAAAATTTTTTTTTGAAATTTTGAAAAATTAAAAATCCGTTTTTGAAAAAACATCGTCTTCGATTTTTTCCAAATTTTACTAAATGTTAGGGCAAATGTGCTTTACATGTCCTGTAAGTTTCATCTTGGGATCTCAGAGGGATTCGGAGTAAAAAAATAAAACGTAACCACAAATTACGAACATATGGGGCAAAATTCCTTAACTGCCCAGGTAAAAAAATTAATTTTCTCTAAACTTTGCTAAAATGTTACTATTATTAGTGGAAGTGTAAATATTAATTTTTTTTTAATTTGATAAAATATTTTTTGAGTTATAGAGTTTCAAAATTTGGTTTTTTTTTTTAAATATCTTTTTTTCGATTTAATATATTGATAAGTAAAATTAATCAAATTGAAAGTATGAATAGTGATTTTTGAAAGGGTTTTCACGGGCTAGAAGCTCGTGATGAAAAAAAAGTTGATTCTGTCAATTTGACCTTGAAATTCAAGGTCAAATACTTAATTTCAATATACAGTAGAACCCGGTTAATACGATCCAGTTTAATACGATTTCCCGCTTACGACGCTTATTTAATGGTGGTCCCTGCAATTAAAGACATATATTTTATATCCCACCTAGTACGTTTTCCCGCAAAAGGCGCATTCTTAGTACGGTCCATACAGAATCGTATTAACCACCCAGGCAGAAAAGTCGGTGGTATGCCGATGCCTACGACCGACTCGACACCGGCCCGGTGGTAAAGTCGGACAATAACCGGTGCCGGCACTGTGGTACCGGGCCGGTTAATAAAAGACACCGGCCCGGTACTAGTTTTAAATACCGTTTTTACACCGGCGATGGACTTTTGGCGGCATGATATTTTTGTGTCTTAAAAAGTCTAAATTTTAATTTTTTGAAATTTTTTTTACACCATTCGGAAGAATAAGAAAATCAAATCTCTCGAAATCAAATGTTTTTTAAAATCTTTTTTTATATATTTGGAAAAAAAATTACATTTCATTAAACTCTATTAATTCAGCTTTAAATTGTCCGGGAAAATCACTCAAAAATCCGGGAATTTGTTACTGCCGAATTACTAGACACCCTATAATAACTTTGTTCGTTTAAAATAATTTTGGTCAGGTTTTATTTGATTTATTGTTATAAAATTTTGATAATCTAACAAGGTATTATATTAATTTCATTATACTAAGTTTCTGCAAGTTGTTTCTATAAAGCCGGTACCGGGCCGGTACCATGCCAGCGTTTTTTCTTTAGCCTTAGTCCCAAAGTATAATGACATTAACAAATGTTATTATAATTATTAACTTTGACATTACATTATTCAAACTGTCTCTTTGAAAAGGTTTTTTTGGTAATTTTATTTTTTATTTAATAATTTAATTATAGAAAATTAGTATAAAGATGTTAATAAACAATATAATTTAATATACCTATAAATTTTGGAATTTTTGAATCTGCAATAAATTTATGGGTCAATCTCTAGAAAGGAACAAATTCAAAATTGAAATTTTATAAAAAAAAAGTTGAAAAATCACTTTTATTATTAATCCTGTGGCAAAAGGGGGATCTTAATAAACCTATAAAATACGTGGTTACAATCTTTATTAATATTATTATTAAAAATTAATGATTTTTATTCAGAATTTTTGTTGAAAATTTATCGCAACTAAAATATTTTAAAAATTGATGGAAATTACATGAAATTTGTTACCCGGAGGTTTTCGTGGTCGCTGATTACGAATCCGATATCAGTTTTTACAAATCTAAAATGGTGGATTCAATATGTCGGGCACTTTTTTGAAAAATTCATCGGATTTGCTTGAAACTCGTTACTCGGGGGTTTTCGGGGTCGCTGATTACGAATCCGATATCAGTTTTCAAAAATCCAAAATGACGGATCCAATATGGTGGACACCATATGTATGTTTTTTGAAACATTCATCGGATTCGGTTAAAACTCGTTTCTCGGGGATTTTTGGGGTCGATAATTACGAATTTCAAGTCAGTTTTTGAATATTCCAAATGGCCGATCCAATATGGCAAACACATTTTTGAGGATATGCCAGAATTCTGAAGTTATGGAGTTAAAAGGGCTTCAGATCAGATTAAGCGATTGCGAAAAGCCCAGAGCAACAGATTTAAAGCGAATCCAAATAATAATTAATTTTTAATTTCTAAAAACTGACTTGAAATTCATAATTATCGACCCTAAAAATCCCCTAGAAACGAGTTTCAACCGAATTCGATGAATGTTTAAAAAAAGTGTCCACCATACTGGATCCGCCATTTTGGATTTTGGATAACTGATATGGGATTCGTAATTAGCGACCCCGAAAACCCCTGAGTAAGTTTCAAGCAAATTCAATGAATTTTTCATAAAAGTGTCCGCCATATTTAATCCGCCATTTTGTATTTTTAAAAACTGATATCGGATTCGTAATCAGCGACTCCAAAAACCGAGTAACGAGTTTCAAGCAAATTCGATGAATTTTTCAAAAATGTGTCCGACATATTAGATCCGCCATTTTTAATTTTCAAAAACTGATATCGGATTTGTAATCAGCGACCTCGAAAACCCCCAAGTAACGAGTTTCAAACGAATCCCATGATTAATAAAGTCTGTAATTTAGGTACTGTATAATGGACATATACCATCGGTAACGGAGGGGAGTTTTGTTTTATGAGATAGCTTCTAAATATGTTCATTCTGTTGTAAAAAAAATAAATTTTATAAATAAATTCATAACATCTTTGGTTTTCTTTGTTTTTAAATAAAACAATGTGAATAAAATTATTAATAATTATTATTATTTATTTTCAAAAAACAAAATTTATTGCGGTAACGGAGGGGAGTTTTTATTGTGTCGATGAACACCGCCACACTAAAAATCCTTTTAAAACTAATTATTTTCTTTTACTTTCATCATTTTATGCAATGACCATAACTATACTGACACTACAAAGAGTTTTGATTTATTTATTTTTATGGTATCGTTTTTTTCTATATTTTATAATTATATTTGTGAGTGGTAACGGAGGGGAGTTTTATTTCTGCACAAAACTAATTTAATTCTTAGAAAAAATACCTCACAAATATTTCACTTTATTCTTAATGAATCAATTACAAATAGAATAATAAGTAGATGTTACCTGGCGAAAGATTTTTTAATATTGCAGAATTAATATAATACCTCTTTTATAAATGAAACTTACTTTATGAACAGTAACGGAGGGGAGTTTTTATACTATATAAACACGTGTATCTCTAAATATTTAAAAATTTTTATTTATTTGTCATAGGATCCGATTAAATCATGATGAATGCTATTATAAGGAGGTAAAAGTTTTGAAAAATTATTATTATTTAAAAACAAATTTAAAGCTATGAAAAAATGGGGGACTAACTCTGCTGGGGCTCGAAACCCAGGACCTATCAATTGTTTGTTTGAAATTTGTTTTTCAATTTATATTGTTTGACGGTGACGTCTAGGTTTAAAAATCGTTACTTCTTCTAGAATTTGAAACTTGGTCGATATTGTAGGTTTCCGCTTCACGTTTAGTGAAGGATCTTACTAATGAGTTGACAATTGTTTCGTGAAAAATTCTGGAATAAAAGTTAAATATTATTATTTATTTTAAAAAATCTAATGTAAGGGTCATTTGTCCCGATTGTGAGAATGACCCTTATACAAAAGTTAATATAACCTTATTCAATTCATTTTATATAATATAACATTATACTTTCTAGCGATTTAATAAAATTGTAAAATTATATTTAACTTTAGAGGACAAAATAAAGTAAAAATTGATAAAATGAATAAGTTGAAATTTATATAAAATTTGAGGTTAATTTTAAAGTTTATTTACTGATTGTACCGAAAATACTAAAATTGAGCAAATTATGTTTTTTTACGTCGAGAAATATTTGATCACATCTTTTGAACATCTGACGTAAAATTACATTTGCTTCATTTACAGTATATAAATTAAATACTGATTAAAAAGTGTGTTGATATATACGAATAGTTAGAAACATATATTTACCTTCCAAAAAATGAATGGAATTTTCATTGACATTAGAATGTTTTCATTTTTTAGGTCTCGACAAATTCTACTTCTCCTTCGTCCTAATGCACGTCTTCTTTTTATTTTTTCACTTATATCATCCATTATTGTCAAAATTATTGCTAACGTTGTTTACAACAGTTTATAATACGAACGACGAGCAAGTTGACATTTTTAGGTTATATGATTTTCACGTCATTTAATGTCTTATCACGCATGCGCGATTTCTGTTGAGGGTTTCATTAGGGCCTCTTTAAACTAAAAACCAGTCCCTCGCCAGAGGTGAATAGTAAAATTATTCAGAAAAACTGTTTAGTTTTCAATTAGAATCGAATTCGACTTATCTAGTCAGAATGTTCTAGACAGTACCCTCACAACGCCCTACTTTAAATAGGGACAAATGGGGCAATTTCTGCACGGGATGTAAAAATGTATAATAATAAGAATTAATAATTTTTTTTTTACTACCGGCCCGGTATCGAGCCGGTGGTTTACCGGCACCGCGGCGGATATTTCCCGGGTTATCATTGTTGACTGGACCGGTTCCGGGCGGGCGGTAATGCCGGTTTCACGCCGGCACCGGCAAGTCCGCCCTTGGTACCGGCCCGGTACCAAGCCGGTCGTTGATTTCTGCCTGGGCAAGTTCAACTGTATCTCACACTGCAAAAAGAAGTATCTTAATCAAGATGTTTTGGTAGTCATCTCTAAGATGTTATTGTAGTCACTTTTTAGTCATTAAAAATATCTTAATTTAAGATGTTTAAAGTATCTTCATACACATTTTCCAACATATTTTTTGGGGAAAAAGTTTTGATGTCAACTATGGGCTTATATGTAAGATATTTTATGCATCTTAGGTTTTAGTAACTTAAATTTTTTTCGCATCTTACAATTCACAGGTAACTTATCGCTAAACATCTTATTGAGACAGAACATCTTAATTTAAGATACTTTGAATAACTTACAGAAGTATCTTACTTTTTTAAGATAGAAAAAATATCTAAGACGTATAAAGCATCTTAAAAATCTGTAAGATACTTTCGAAAACATCTTATTTTAAGATGTAAGATACCATTTTTTCATCTTACATCTTATGTTAAGATATCAAATAAGATACTTATTTTTGCAGTGCAAAATCGGTATTTTTTATTTTTTTGTAACCTATCCCAATCGAAAACTTACCTTTATTCATATGAGCCATGTAAAAAAAAAAGAGTGGGACATTGGAACTTTTTGAAGAAATTAATTATAAATCATTATTTTCTATGTAAAATAATGATAAATTATTATTTTCCTCAAAAATTCTCATGGTCCCACTCTGATTTTTACATGGCCTATAGAAAAAAGGTCACCAGCTTCTAGCCCGTGAAAACCCCTTTAAAAATCACTATTCATACTTTCAATTTGATTAATTTTACTTATCAATATATTAAATCGAAAAAAAGATATTTTTAAAAAAATCCAAATTTTGAAACTCCATAACTCAAAAAACATTTTATCAAATTAAAAAAAAATTAATATTTACACTTCCACTAATAATAGTAACATTTTAGCAAAGTTTAGAGAAAATTAATTTTTTTACCTGGGCAGTTAAGGGGAGATTCCACAGAAATTAAGGTTTTTTTTTTAAATTTTTTTATAGGTAGTAAAATAAATATTTCTTAGTTAAACTTTTTTTACAATAAAATACTTGTGTTACAGTAATAAAAACCATTTTTTATTTATTTATTTTTTTAATGGAGTCTTAGAAAATGGCTGCCGAAAGTGGTCCCCTCTAAAAGTTGTTTACATTTTTTCTCGGCGACAATTAATCTAATCTAAAAAAGTCAAAAATTTTCTTAATCTATACCATTATGGCTATCGTGTAAACTAGAACAAAGAAAATTTATTGAAAAATAACCAAATGGCAGACTTTTTAATTTTTCGACAATAATTTTGCAACTTAAATTGTTAATAACTTTTATAAATATTAATGGATCTTAAATATCCTAGTTTACACGAAAACTACACATTCAAGGAGCATGCTGTTCAAATTGCAAGTTATTTCGTTGAAAATTGTAAAAATGAGAGTGTAAACAAGTTGAAAATGTGTAGTTTCGAGAAAAACGCGTTTAAAGTTTGAAGGACCAAATATACAAAAATTTAACTTAAAGTTATATACATAACCTTTGACACGTAACAGTAGACATTTCTTATTACTTAAGAACTACTCTTTCAAGCGGTGCAAAAAGAAAAAATGTAAATTTAAAAATAAACAAATTGCAGTTAGGTAATTAATGAAAAAACATGCATTTTCGAGGTGGAAAAGTGATGTTATTCCTACTCTCCTGCTAGCGAGTCTATTCTTATCGTTTCAGACTATTTTTCCCGTATTTTTAGATAATCATACTAACCAAAAATTAAAAAAAAAAAAATTCGGTATTCAAAAAAAAAAATCAGTGGAATCTCCCCTTAAGGAATTTTGCCCCATATGTTCGTAATTTGTGGTTACGTCTTACTTTTTTACTCCGAATCCATTTGAGATCCCAAGATGAAACTTACAGGACATGTAAAGCACATTTGCCCTAACATTTAGTAAAATTTTGAAAAAAATCGAAGACGATGTTTTTTCAAAAACGGATTTTTAATTTTTCAAAATTTCAAAAAAAAATTATTTTGAATTTTTCTTTTTTATATTAATTGTATCTTAAAATATACTTAAAACCAAAGAAATCCTTTTTTTAAATCCAAAATCGGTTAATTAGAACCGAAATTATATCAGTTTTAAAAAAAAAAAGACAAAAATTTTGAAAATGCCATATTTTTGGTAATTTTCAAAATTTTGAAAAAATATTTGGTGGAGTTGTTTATCACTATAAAAGTAATAAATTTACAAAAGTACAGCCAAATCCCAACAAGTCATGAAAATAAGTGTGTTGAACTGACGTGGAATCCACCCTAGCTATTGTAATGGCATGGTCACACCTCGGCTGCCTGCCTGCGCAGGCAGCTGCCACGAGAGTAAGAGAGAGGAGACGAATAATTTAAATTGTCTGACTCTCTTACTCTTATGTATTGCCATAACGACCTGCAGGCAGGCAGCCAGGCAGCCGAGCTGTGACCGTTCCATAAAGGAACTGTCCATTCGCGCTTGAAATTGTCTAGTTACTTTACTAATTATCTGAATAATAACTAGAATGGAGTGTCACGCTTTTTTCATTAAGTTATTATCTAGCCCGACTTTATAAATTCTGAACAACAGTTCTGTAGAAAAACTAGACAAGTTAATTCTTTTAAAATACTGATAATTTGTTTAATATTAAGATTTACTGTAATTAACACACTTTTTTATTATGCAATTAATATAAAATTTTTATTTGACACCAAAAAATGCAATAAAAAATATTTTCGGAAAATTTCTGTATCCATTATAATATATACATAATAAATGGAATGCGCGAAAAACATTATATAATAACATTTTATAATTTTTAATTACTTAGTTAAATTATTATATACAAATAATATAAATAGTAAATTACTAAGCATCATAGAATTCTTCTTTATACACTTATAGGTTTGAGAAAATTATGATAATAGCAGAGAAAAACATTTTTGAAAGAACTTATATCGTATTTTCCGAGAGAGTGCTAAAACTCCCTTTTGCCCCACCCGCAGGCTAAAATGGGTTGTTATCAAATAATTTTACAAAACACGGAATATTTTTTCAAAAATTTATTAAATTCTTGTCGTATAAGATTATAAATACAAACAAAAAGTATTATTCTTTATTATTATGAAAGACAAGTCATATTTATTAAAATTTTAGAAAAACAACAACAATATGTAATAATCGGTAATACCATGTAATAGTGATGTAATAGCCTATAATACATGTAATAGCTGGAAAATTTGGTGTATTAGTGTACACTTTTTTAACCAGTAATTACCCCCTCAACAAAATGTAATGTTTCTAAGTTATTGTAAAGAATTTAACAATTTATTCTATTAGAGATTACTCTAAAATAACTGCCGAAAAAGATCCCACTCTTGCCAAATTAAATACATTGTCTCAAAAAGTTTTGTAAGTGTTTTAATTTCGAAAAAATATTCATATTTTTTGCTAAAAACTTTAAAGTTGTATAACTTTCAAAATAAATTTCATGGTGCCTTCATATTTAATAACATTTTCTTATTGCTATGAATGATATATATCGAGGATAAAAAAATTAAAAGTACCTATCATGGAAAAACAGGGGTACCTTATTTGACCCGTCTACCCCATTTTTCCCCACTCTCCCCTACGTCCTAACCATACTTATATGTCAGAATTGACAAGATCATTTTTTTCAGTGAACATATTTCCAATATATTAATTGATAAAAATGATTTCCTACGTGTTCCAATTTGTTTTGACTGTATATTACATGCAATACGGAAGGATCACTTTAAAATTTCAAGCTTAATAAATTCTCGTTCGGAAAAGGTGCATAAATCAAACGGCCCTTTATCGATGAAATTTCCAATCTTGGCGCCGAACTTCGTTAATCATAAATCTTGCTCTTCTCTCTCTCTCTCTCTCTCTCTCTCTCTCTCTCTCTCTCTCTCTCTCTCTCTCTCTCTCTCTCTCTCCGCTTATACACTCACTTTGAGGCTTTCATTTTCAATGGCTCGCCTTTTGTAAGCTTTGAATATTAACGCATGTCCACCTGCATTCTGAATTAAAAAAAGAAGAATTTAATATTCTTACTGTGAATTCTCATCCTCATTTTTTATTTCTTGAACGTGAGTATATACCATAAAGATTCTCAACTTCCCACATAACTAATGTATTCGTAATTTTCTATGTATATTTATTCTATTCATGTTATATTCCGTGCTCATTGTTGTCAAAACATTAAACACAAGAGGAGAGATGTGATTCATGGAGAATTTGTGTCTTTTTACGTGGTCTGTTTTTTTAATTTTGAGTGTAAATTTTTTTTACTTCGCTGGACAAATATTTTTAGAAACAAACACTTTTTTGTGTCACGATTTTTTGAAATCAATTAAATTTTTATTTACTACTTGTAAATTAAATAGCAAGAATTTTAAACTGATTCACTGTAACATATTAAAGTGATTCACTGTAACATACTTGGCATTGAAGCAATTATTGTATGAATGTAGGGACTGATTAGAGCCACAGAAAAAACTTTGACTCAATTTTGTTGTAGCTGATTTGGAAGTCAGTCTCGAAATGAGTATTCGACAACTTCAAGTGACTTAAAATGAGTAAAATGACAATGCTTTATCCAGTAAAAAAAATTCGATACACGGACCACGGAGTTCGTATACGAGCTCGGTAGCTCGTATGAGAAATATGAGAATTCTCTCAAGTCGGTTCTACAATGGGCACGTCGCGTCCACGTTCCACGAATGCGGTAAGCACGATTTTGTATTGGCGGTAGAATAAATAAGTTTTTCTTCATTGCTAATTAATAATATATTATTATTTATTTATTATATAAATGTTTATATAAAACAATTAAATTTAATACAAAATCGTGCTTACCGCATCCGAGAAATATCCATTTTGAATTTTTAGAAACCGACATGGGATTCATTATGAGCGACCCCGAAAACCCCCGAGTAACGATTTTCAAGCCAATCCAAACAAATTTTAATTATATTGTTTGAGGTTAGGGCGAAACCAGGACCCATTGGCCAAATTCTGATGGCGGATTCGGATTCAGCGCGTCGAAATACATCGGAATACATATGTCTCGACCCCAGATCAAGAAACATTATTTTTTTGTGTGGCTGTGTTACTTATAATTAATTAATCAAAAGTGGCAAATGTTTCTCGTAATTTTATGGAACTTTTTAATATTTAGAAACAACATTACACTGCATAATATTTATTTTTGATAATCTGTTTCTTTATTTTTGTACAATATTATTTAATATGTCTAAAAAGTTTAATAATAATAGACTGTCATCTCCTCACTTTAAAATTTTTTTTAATTTTATTGTTTTTTAAAATATTAATGGATTTAAATATTATTTAATCGAAATTAAAATATTTAATCCGCATTAAGAGATTCTTTTTTTAATTGTAGTTTATTTTTTAATAAAATCATAAAGCAAAATATTTTTTGCGATAATAAAAAATAGGGATTTTACATACTTGCGGTTAGTATTTGTAAGTTTAAACAATTCTAATTTTTTATTTTAACATAAGTTAATCCCCAGATTTATTATTGTAATGAAAAAAGATTACATATAATATATTTAATTGTAAGTCAATTAATTTGAACTTTTATGATCATAAATAATGTTTGTTTTTAAAATATAGCTCGTGATGTCAACCTTATGACAGTGGTTGTGACTGCTGTCATCATAATAAAAAACCCACACTTAGAAGATGGAGCTACAGTCGCTCTTTTCAATATCATTATGAAATGTCAATTTTTATTTCAATTAACTTAACTTTAAAGAAACTAAATAACAAATTAGGTAATTTTGAATGAGTTACAATAAACAATTTAAAATTAAATAAAAGAAACAATTTAAAAAAAAGAAGAAGCAAAGAAGTCGACCGCGAAGCGGCAGTAATTACAATGAGTTGAAGAGAACCACAAAAATATTCAACAGATTTCAACGCCTGCGCATTCTGCAATGAGTCAAGTGTAAAGTCCTATCCACAGTTCAGCAATATTACATTTTTCATTTTAACTGAGTGAGCGCCACTGTTAACACCGGGTGCTAACACCCAGCCATTGCCGAAAACAGCCGAATTATCAAATTCTAACCTTTTTTCAGTGTGAATAAATTCTTTGAACAAAATTATCCTTTTTTTCTTAAAACTTCATTTCCCTTATAAATGTAGCTTTGTTTTACTTTAAAAATTCATTTCTATTATATACATTTACTTTAAAATAGTGTTACATTGATAAAAATGCTTTAAAAGTCACCTCGTATACAAGCATCTACACACTTCTGATTACGGAAAAAGCTCGAATGAGAGAATTCTCATATTTCTCATACGAGCTACCGAGGTCGTATACGAACTCTGCGGTCCGTGTATAGAATTTTTTTTTACTGGGTTGTTACTTTTTTTGTGTTACATGTTTGCCCATCCCTGTCAATCAATTGACATGTGTGTCTAACCTAAAAAATTTTTTTCATTTCTTATAAATGCAATAAATCGACTACAAGAATTAATGTTTTGACAAGAGCAACGTACCCCAATGAGAAATGCCAGTGTAGTACCGATGTTCACCACTGGCTTAGTACTCAGACGATTGTTCGGCCGAAGTCTAGCCGAGCCTCGACAATTCATGCTTGCACAGTTCAGAATTTTTGTTTCGCCAAAGCTTGGACAAGCCACAGCGGCAAGTGCTGGCTGAGTATAAAAAAATTTTTCACAACGCTCGTTACCAACATTGCTTTTTTGACATAAACTTGAAAACAATTACTATTTTACATTTCAGTTATTCATTTTTTATTTTTATTAAATTTAATAATAATTTAACATAATTGTTTAATTTTAATGAGTAATAAATTATTTAAACAAATTAAAATTATACACAAAATTTAAACTTCAATTTAAAGAATAATTTTGGTTATTAAAATACTATTATACTTCTTACTATGAATAAAAAATTATTAAAAAATTACCACTTTTAAAATGTTAAATGCAATAAGAATTTAATTATTTAATTCTATTAAAAAAATTTTGTTTAATTTATTTTAATTTAATTTATTACTTTGAAAGTATCCCTATTTTTTTCTCGTCTTTGACTCAATAATTGTAAGTCTGCATGATACTGAGATATTAAAACTTTACTATACACGTGTGTCGTTAGCATAGTGGTTAGAGCGTTATTTTGTAAATCCGTATATCGTAGGTTCGATTCCTCTCGTGAGCAATTTTGTTTATTTTCATAGGTTTGCCATATGAGGCCTCGGATCGAAGAACTCGACCGCCGCTCGACTGCACGCTGCCAAGCCAGTCAAAGGTGCAAAAATATCAAAAAAATTAAAATTTGAATTTTTAATTTTTGAAAAATTCTATCTTGTAGGAAATGAGATGCCGCATCTTTTTTTCCTTTGAAATTTTTTTATAAAGTGAATACTTTAGGTAATAAAAAAATAAAACTGAAAATTTGTAATTCACAAATTTCATTGATTTTTTAAACATAAATCATCGTATCTTCGTCAATTTATGATGAATTAATTTAGAATTGGATATACAACTTCATTTTATTATACTAAAGGCAATAATGCAATAAAAACTTCAAAAATAATTAATTGTTTAACAATTTTTTATTATAAACAATAAATAACCTCAAATTATGCTTTTTTATATTCGCTGACAAAAAGTCTGCAGGGAATTTTACAGTTCAATAAACTTCCAGTGAGACAATTGTTCGTGTATATATAAGGAAGTTTTTTGCAAAGTTTGAAGTAATTTCATTAAACGGTTTTGAAATTATTGAAGTTTTAAAAAAGCGTGGTGACGCGCAAGTACAATTCTCCTGCATAATATAAACTGATGTAGCATAGAAAGACTAAGCAGCTTTTCAGTTTTTAGTTAACAATTTTTTCGATTAATAAATATTATTTAAAATTAAAAATTTTAAATATTATTTAATTTTTAACATTTTATCTAATAAATAAAATGAATATAATATTGTTTAGAATATATTAATATCTAAAATTATTTGGACATATAAAATGTGAAGTTTATTTTGAATACAATAATAGTTTAATATTTCGGTACTGAGTGACTTTTGTTTATAAACTTTGAGGTATAGTTAAGCTGTGTCTGTCGTATTGACAGCAGTGAGATTTTCTTTTCTTTTAATTTTGTAAACTATAAGAAAAAAGGTGAAATATTTTGAAAAATGTATGAAAAACGTGATGAAATACATGTTAGAAAAAAAGTTAGACAAGAGAAAAATTGGAAAGCAAATGTTATGAAGTTGGCAAAAAATAAGGTATTTATTTTATTTAATGTCTTTAATTGTTGTTAACAAATTAAACTTCTTTTGGCCTGTTTGTTTAGCATTTAAATTTGTAATTAAATATTTCAGGGAATGGAATATATTTCTACTTCTAATAAATTAATACCGGCAAAGAAATTTATTCCTGTCAAAAAATGTTGTTTTAAGAAGTGTTTTGAGCAAGTTGATGTTTCACAACAAAAAGGATTCTTTAATTTTTTTTGGGAATCAGCTGGAGATTATAAATCTCAAAATTTTATATTAAATGGATTAATGACGAAGAAGCCATTTGACAGAAATCGAGGAACTGTGGTTTTGTGGGATTATTCTTTCATTTTTACATCAGAGGAAACATTGCATGTTCCTGTTTGTCAAAAATTTTTATGCAATTTAATCAATTTAAAAAAGGGTAGATTTACTACAATTCAAAAAAAATTGTTGAATAATGAGTCACTTGAGGATCATCGAGGTACACATAATAATCGTAACTTACGATTAAATGAAGATTTAAAAAAAATGATATACGAACATTGTATGTTAATACCTCACAGTGCATCACACTATGCTCAACAAAAATCAAAATTACTATATTTTGATAACCCTGAGCTTACAATCAGGAAGCTACATAAATTGTTTCTCGAATATTATTATAAAAAAACTTGTGATTCTAATCCTCCTATTAGTGAATCGACTTATTCCAAATACATAAACCATCATTTGAATTTTAGTTTCTCCAAACCTCGCACTGATGTGTGTAATTTTTGTTTTGAGCATCGAAACAGTCCCAAAAGTACAGAATTTAAAGAACATAAAACACATGTTACTAATCACAAGATTTTAAAACAAAAATTATTATCTGATAAAGATGCGTTATGCTTAGAATTCGATTTCGGGCAAAATTTACAATTACCAAAAATTCCAGTAAACGAACAGTATTATAAACGTCTAATTTCTTTAAATGTTTTAAATATTCACACATTCGGCAAAAACAAAAATAGTTATATGTATTTTTTTATCGAAAATCAACTAAAAAAAGGTGCTAATACAATTTGTAATTTTCTATTTGATGCCATAAAACGCGAGCTTCAATTAAATCATTATAACAAAATTTATTTATTTTCGGACAATTGCGGTGGCCAAAATAAAAATTACTTATTACTTAACTTCCTTACACTATTGTCACAAAAATTACAGTTAGAGATCCAACATTTATATCCAGTTAGAGGCCACAGCTATTGTTCATGTGATCGAAACTTCGGACTTTATGGCCAAAAAAATAAAAAAGCGGAAGTTATTGAAATCGATGAAGATTACTTTCAACTTATAAGAAGCGCAAGAAGCCCACCTTTTATATTAATTAAACCAACTGACATTATAATGCACGATTTTGAACAATTAATACCAAAGAAGTGTACGATTCCCAAAAATTTGAATATTCGAGATACTGTTAGAATTATTTATTTTCCCAACAATCTTGTAAAAGTTTATCGCGATTACAATGAGGAAGTTAATGATTATATTATAACTTCGGAGGTAGACTTCGATGATTTGCTTAAAATGCCATCACCACCTTCTGGTGAAATAAGCAAAGCAAAAGTAGACGATGTTTCAGCTTTAATTAGATATTTAAGTCCGAAAGGAAAAGAGTTTTTTTTAAACTTATTTAAACAAAAACAGTGAGATTAAATTTTTTTTTAATTAAAAGTATTGATATTAGTTTTAAAATGTTATAGTTACAAAAGTTAATTTTAATTTATTAAATTAAGTAAATGTTAAATGTATTGAAATCCAAATGTTACAAGCAAATCTAGTATACGTCAATATACTTTAAACATTTATGTTTTCATGAAATGTCACATAAACGTTAATATTTTGTTATTAAATAAAGTGAATAATATTAACTTTTCATGTAAGCTTTCTTGTATTAACTATTATTTAAGTTTGCATTGAAAACTTAGCCTTTCAATGCTACATCAGTTTATATTATGCAGGAGAATTGTACTTGCGCGTCACCACGCTTTTTTAAAACTTCAATAATTTCAAAACCGTTTAATGAAATTACTTCAAACTTTGCAAAAAACTTCCTTATATATACACGAACAATTGTCTCACTGGAAGTTTATTGAACTGTAAAATTCCCTGCAGACTTTTTGTCAGCGAATATAAAAAAGCATAATTTGAGGTTATTTATTGTTTATAATAAAAAATTGTTAAACAATTAATTATTTTTGAAGTTTTTATTGCATTATTGCCTTTAGTATAATAAAATGAAGTTGTATATCCAATTCTAAATTAATTCATCATAAATTGACGAAGATACGATGATTTATGTTTAAAAAATCAATGAAATTTGTGAATTACAAATTTTCAGTTTTATTTTTTTATTACCTAAAGTATTCACTTTATAAAAAAATTTCAAAGGAAAAAAAGATGCGGCATCTCATTTCCTACAAGATAGAATTTTTCAAAAATTAAAAATTCAAATTTTAATTTTTTTGATATTTTTGTACCTTTGACTGGCTTGGCAGCGTGCAGTCGAGCGGCGGTCGAGTTCTTCGATCCGAGGCCTCATATTTCTAGATTTCAATCGTTAGGTACTAAAATATGAAAATCTAATGTACACTTACTGTAATTGTTATTTGTATTTGTCATTTTAAGTTCGGTTTTTTTCTGTGAAACGACGTCTAACTTAAAATTATTTTTCTAATTATACAAAATTTTCACAAAATGGAATGTCTAACTAAACATTTGAGGGTCCCTATCAAATAACTCGACCGACGCTCGAACACACGCGCTAATGCCAGTCGGGTAGCAGTGACAGGCCCAGAGGCGCTCACTTCTACCCGACTGGCATTAGCGCGTGTCTCCGAGCGTCGGTCGAGTTATTTGATCGGGACCCTCGTTTAATAAATTATTGATATACCTACGTTTTTCTAGAAGGTCATATGACTGGCAAATAATGTTGTACTACTTATAGGAAAATTGCAAAATGATTAGACTTTGAAGAAATTTAAAATAAGCTCACGTCGAGAGACTCCGACGCCTGCGTTGGCGTCGCTGACGCCACGCTTTCTCATAGCACATTCGGGTATATGCTCTAGAGTGCTCCAAGATTGCTCCGACCAAGAGTAATGTGTTCGGGTTAATAACTCTGATCCGTGGCGAGTCAGGTAGCGTATTCGATTTGAAAACATCGACCCGGGAGCAGGTAGAAAAGCGAATTCGTGTTACTTGCTCTGCTTTCAATCAGAGCAATTATCGTATTCGGGAACAAAATTTTGCTTTAAAGCAGAGCAAAAAACGTATTCGGATATTTCCAAATATCCGCTCCAGGGTTAATATAGAGCAGTAATTCTTGCACCGTATATTTCGACGGAGCAGTTGCAATAATTTTATAACCTGTTACTGCGCATGTCATTAATCTAAAATTTGAAATGAATGCATACATCGCACAAACATTATCGGTAATAATTTATGTATTTAACTACTTCACTGGCAGGGCGTTCCAAATGGCGTTCCACGCGCCAAGGCCCAGACTGGCAAAAACATATACGTATAATATTACCATTCATAATGATCAATAATAGTTATTTATATACTTTATATTTATATATATTATCAATAGTTATATTATTACATTATAATATTGTATGTAAATATCTTTTTTCAATAAAAATACAAGTATTATTGTGTAAAAATTGAAAGAAAGTGGAACGCTATTTGTTGAAAAATATTAAAAATAGCCAATTTGAACGTTCGGAAAAACGTTGAAAATCACAAAAACTTAAATTTTTATTGTGATAATCTTGTTCTCTGATGTCTAAACTATATAAAAATTTATTTACAACAGTTAAATGTGGTGTACACTCTTTAAAAACAGAGTTTTTTTAGGAACGCCATTTTGGTGTTTTTGCCAGTCTGGGCCTCGGCGCGTGGAACGCCATTTGGAACGCCCTGCTCCCTAAATTTGAATCAGCGAAAAGTCGCTGATTATGCAGCTATAAGTATGCAGCTGATTCAATCAGCGTATATAGGTTGAAATATCAGTGACTATTCGCTGTTTCATTAGTGTATATACGCTAATTGAATCAGCTGCATACTTATAGCTGCATAATCAGCGATTTTTCGCTGATTCAAATTTAGAGAGTGCCAGTGAAGTGGTTAATAATTAATTTATCAAGGTATAACGGTTTTTAATACATTTTGAAAATGATTTAAACAAATAATTGTTCTTAATTAATATCTCTTGACACAAACTACCTAGAAACTTGCAGTTTTTTTCTAATTTTGCAATTAACTAATACAAATGACACGAAATAAAGATAGTTTATGGTTTCAACAATTCAGAAATTGTTACAACAAACAATTGTTGTTATTTATTAACTGTGATATACCTAACTTAGAAACTTGCAGTTTTTTCCTAATTTTGTAATTAACTAATCTAAGTAGTAAATTATTCAGATATTTTATGATTTCAACAATTCATCAAATGTTTAAACAAATAATTGGTATTATTTATTAACTCTTGACACTTCTAGAAAGATGCAGTTTTTTCTAATTTTACAATTAGAGTAGTGGCAATAATTGTAAAAATAGAAAAAAAACTGCAAGTTTTTAGATTGTTTGTATCAAAAGTTAATAAACAATAACAATTAGGGGCCGTCCATAAACCACGAAGCCCCATTTTTGGGAATTTTGACCCCCCCCCCCCCAAGTAGTGCGCTATTACATGTATTAGCGCCATTTTTCCTCTAGTCGTAGTCAATTACTTGACCCCCACCCTCCCCCTCATGAGACTACGTGGTTTATAGATGGCCCCCTATTTGTTTAAACAATTTCTGAACTGTTTAAATCATAAAATATTTTATTTCATATTTTTTAGATTAGTTAAATGCAAAATTAAATAGAAATTGCATATTTTTAGGTGCTTTGTGTCAGAAGTTAGTAAATAACAACAATCATTTGTTTAAACAATTTTTGAATTGTTAAAACCATAAATTATTTTTATTTCATGCGGTTCGTATTAGTTAATTCGAAAATTATTTTAAAAAACTGAATGTTTCTATACACGGAAAAAAAGTCCATCAACCATTAATGGATTAGTATATTACTTTGAGACGGGACTCTTTTTCCGTTGATGGTTACTTAACTTCACTTAACAATTGAAAAACTTCATCAAAGTGTAAAAAACGAGTAATGGATTGATTAGAATGCCAGTATGTGACCAATTGTTTTAGATTTAATGGTGAATTATTATGTCAATGGATGTTTGAATGTTTACGAATCATTAGTAAAGTTTGTGAAACGTTAGTTGACTCGTAGTCTAAATCGGTGCTCTTCACCAGCGCATTGTTGCGCAGTGTACCGATGCGCATTTCTTCCGGTTTCTCTATAGTCCATGTGTTTTTGCTGTCTGCTATACAAATCTCTATATACTATTATGTGTAATGTGAATATTTAACTTAACTAATAATTTGCAGTTTAATTGCGTCTAGAAATCGACCTCGATGAAAATATATTTTCTTTTATATTTCTCGCTAATTAAAAAGTAGTTATTAGTGCAAAATCATTTCTCACAAGTTGTGAAAAATTTTGTTATTTGGTATATAAGAACAGTTCGCTTCTAAACTTAAAGTGTTATAAGTGTGCGTTTCTACGTGTAGTTATTATAAGTGCGAAAATGTATTGGTCTAAAGCGTCTAAGAGTGTAAATAAAATATCGGAACTGTGCAACGAAAAAATGTGTTTATTCTGTACCAAATAGTGTCTAAAATTAGGAATAATTCTGAAAGAATAAGTTGAATTTTTTGAACGCTTTTGATAGTCATGGAAAATTTAATAGACAGTTTTCTAAATTTTAGTGAACGAGTTTTATATATTGTGATTCCAAGTATGTTATCCATTCAATGATTTTGTATCCCGTCTCAAAGTAATCTACTAGTCTATTAATGATTGATGGACTTTTTCTTTCCGTGTAGGTATTTTGTGTCACGAGTTATTAATTAACAACAATTATTTATTTAAACAAATTAAGACTGCAATATAACATTAGTAAAATTTATCAATAACAAAAATCACTTACAAAGAAAATGATTTATTAGTTTAATTTTTCTTTAATATTTAATAATAAAACTTTTATATAACCACCTGGGACCCACGGTGCGCCCACCTCACATTTCCACACGGGAAGTAACAATTTTATTTTGTAATAATTTAAAATTTTTTTCACACATCAAAATAAAACTATACATTTTCTTTAATTAAAGTGCAATATTTCCCTGCAGGAAATACATTATGTATTAATTTAAATATTAAAATATTTATTTAAAAATTTTTAATTTAAAATTTATAGGCGCATAATGTACGCACGCTAAGAAAAGTTTTACTAAAGTAGAGATAACAATCACTATAATAGCTATAAGTTTCACTGATTTGGCTCCATCGATAATCCATTTTCGCTGATCCAGCGAAAATGATATTTCTTGCTTTACCTTTTGAAAACAACATAACCTCAAAATAACACTTGAATGAAAACATTTTTAAATTAATGTTCAAAGCGTATATTCAAATTCTATTAATTATATTTTTTATATTATAACTAATAAAATGTAAAATTAGTAAATTAATACGTATTTAGAGGTAATAAATGTAAATTTTACATTTGTGATTTTAGAGAAATTTCTATGAGAATGGTAAACTGTCAAATATTTCCAATATGGCTGACCAGTGAAATTCATTTTCTCTATATCAGAGAAACAGTTTGACTAATGCATTGGAAATCATTCACTGAATTAGTTGAATAGATTCTTTATGTTATTTATTTTCGAAATTAGCTGTTCCCCACAGTAAACATTTTTTTCCGTGCGGTAATATTGAAAAAATATTGTATGTTTTATAAACTATATATTACTATATTATTATGTATTATTGTTTGTGACAATTTGAAATAACACTTCAAATATAACAAAATTTTAAACTACAGTATTATTTTTCCTAACTGTAGGTTAAAATTTGCATAATTTTTTAAAATAATTTAAAATTTTGGCGCTACTTGCTTGGATTTACAACGCTCAACTCGTGGGCAGAGTGGCTTATATTTTGTTACATCACAAACCAAATTCTCACACAGAGCAGAGCATGGAGACGTCTATCATGACGTCACAAATTGCTTTTGCTCGGAACCTTAACTGCTTTGGAGCAAGTTACCAAATGCTCTTACCCGGAGTAAGAGCATTTGCAGAGCAACATACCCGAATGTGCTATCAATTACCAAGTGACGCTCTCAGCCGCTGCTACGCCATCGCTCGACGCTACATGCCTTGCCACGTAATTTAAGTAGACAACTCAAAGTTACGCGTAACTTCCAAACCCTGATATTTTTGGAATAAATGTTTTATTTTGAACACCGACGACTCATTATTTTTTTCGCTGGACGCGAAAGGTTCTCTCGACGCCAACCACCTCAATACCAATCTGTCCATTTCAGGGCAAACATCTCAAATATTGACAATTAGTCCTTTTCGGGATAAATTGTCCATTATTTTAAATGTAGAATAATTTTGTTCAACAGGCTCTAGGGGACAGCTGCAAAACCTTGCTGAGGTTCGGTCGTCCGACACTTAGAGTTGAACGGGACTTCGGTTCTCGAACCCTGCTTGGGTTCTTTTCCGAAGATAACCGATCGGCTCTGCAACCTGAAGCTGCTTCTATAGCGGCAAAGTAACTCGTCGTCGTCAGACACTGTTCTCTCGCTCCTTTGAACCAGTCACTACCCTCCACACAGTGACCGGTATCGACATACATAATTACTTTTAGAATTAATTAGTTTCCTATCAAAGGTCGCAGGATGATTAGTTGCATTAATAATCATGAGTCGAAGAATAAGAAGAAAGTTATTCAGATTATATAATATCGTTTGGAAGTGCTATAATATATTCTTCAATGAAAAATTACTCTTTAGTTTCGTATAATGAAGATTAATCATTGTGATACAAAAAATCTCTGTAAATGGTATAATTTAAATCATTCTTTGAGATATGAACATAATTTAAATGTTATGAGCACACTTATTTTAATACAAGTAATATGATAAATTATTTTGTCTAGAAATTTTTTTATTTTTTCCTTGATTGGTTTTATGAATGCTAACTTATTATAGTCAGTTCTGTGTAAAATAAATAATAAATATTAATAATTAATTACTTATTTATTAATTATTTATTTTATTATACTGAGAGAAATGAATGGTCGCAGTGATAATCGAACACGGACAACAATGCCCTCTCTTTCACATAGGGAAATCTAACTGGATCTATTTATGCCCCTATTAAATATTTTAATCAGACCCTGACTAGAATGCTTATAATTAAATTCACATATTCTGATTTTCCACTCAGGCACTGACAGGGCGATCTAGTTAGAACCTCTCTATTTTTGCACGTCATCACCTGCAAATCCAAGCGTGACGAAGTGAGACAGGTCCTGGCGATTTTCACATTATAGTTTGGTCCTCACTGGTCGACAAAGCATTTATTCAGGGCCTTACTCAATCCTATTTTTCTGTTAATGTTTAATGTGCGTATTTGTTTCTAACTTCTTGTGATTTGTGTGTTAAGAAGAATATCGTGTGTGCGTGGAAGTGATGACAACGTCAAAAGAGATATTGAAAGTCGAGGAATGTAAAAGACATGTAATAAGTGCAACTTGTGAATATATTTTGTTTACTCCAGGAAAAAGTGCAGTGTTAATTGGCATGATAGATGTATTAATTGAAAAGAGTACTAATGAAAGTGATTAGAACTTCAATTAGTGGTTCCTACCAGCTAAAATAGTTGCCTTTTCAAACTTAATTTCATAAAATCTGAAAACACCAAAACATTTTTTTGGAATTTTATTTAAAATTCCCCACATAGCACAATAGTATGAGATAAGGTTATGTTGAGTACTAATCGTATGGTTCGTAAGGTTACGCGATAAAGCTGTGGTAGACCTGAGGTGAACTAAAAATTTCCGCCATGGAGGTAAGATTGCATGTAAAAGGTGTGGTAAATATATATGATAAGGCCATGGTAACCTTACACATAAAAGTTGAGGTAACCTTACACATAAAAGTTGAGGTAAGGTTACACGTAAAAGTTGAGGTAAGGTTACACGTAAAGGTTGAGGTAAGGTTACACGTAAAGGTTGAGGTAAGGTTACACGTAAAGGTTGAGGTAAGGTTACACGTAAAGGTTGAGGTAAGGTTACACGTTAAGGTTGTGGTAAGGTTTTATTGAGTTGTAAGGTTGAGGTAAGGTTGTGGTAAGTTTACAAATTATGAAAAGTAATTAATAATCTAATTAAAAAATAAATATTAAAAAAATTAAGTTTGTTGCTCTTCTGTATTTTGGAAACCTAACATGAAACAGAAAATTTTGAAAACAAATTTGGGGGCACTGGGATTCGAACCCGGGATCGACGCGCATAAACCTAACACCCTAACTAACTGAGCTAAGTGAGGAACTGAGGAAGAGAAAATTAATTTTGCTTTTAAGCAGTTAGCTATATTCTTGGTACACCTTAAAAGCAAAATTAATTTTCTCTTCCTCAGTTCCCCACTTAGCTCAGTTAGTTAGGGTGTTAGGTTTATGCGCGTCGATCCCGGGTTCGAATCCCAGTGCCCCCAAATTTGTTTTCAAAATTTATTGTTTCAAGTTAGGTTTCCAAAATACAGAAGAGCAACAAACTTAATTTTTTTAATATTTATTTTTTAATTAGATTATTAATTATTTTTCATAATTTGTAAACTTACCGCAACCTTACCTCAACGTTACAACTCAATAATAACCTTCCCTCAACCTTTACGTGTTACCTTACCTCAACCTTTACGTGTAACCTTATTTAAAAAACGAATTAACCAATCGCAATTATATTTTACACAATAAACCACCGAAACGATAGTTTCTTGTTTAGAAAACCTAAAAGCCATGAGAATAAATCTTTTATCTGTTTTACTAAAAAAAACTGTTTTCGACCATTTTTTTGTGATTTTTCACTTTGTTTAGGAGGTGTTTATCATTTAATAATAACAGTTAAAGAACAATATACAATTTTTTATAACTGGCAAGGGTTACAGAAGAAGGGAAGCATATGTTTTTTTCTTTGTTGAATCGTAAATTGTAGTAATTACACTCGAATCTTGATATAACTACGAGCGTTTGATACAACGAACTGTCAACTCTCGTTACCTACAACAATAAATGAAGGGTTCGCTAAAAGAAAGCATTTAGCGCCAACACGACACTTTAACTTTTCGAGCTAATTGTTATTAATTAATATCAATTTATTGATAATAAAAAATTGTTTGTAATTATCATAATTTTTAACTAAATAAGAATTTCTTACTGATTTAACCATAATATATTGTACAGAAAAAGATTTATAACGTCAAATTTGATGCAAATCTAACCTAAGAAAAAATGGCGCTTAATGCGTCCTTTTAGCGCACCCTTCAAATATTTCTCCTCTTTTATCCCCACTATGTAAACAAGTTGTTCATTTCATGACCTAATAAGCTTTCTCCATATCCACAAGAATCAGTAACATACACACACTGAAAAAAAAATATTCTTTTTTTGAGAGGAAAATTCCTCTTGCAAAAATCCTCTTGAATCTTCATTTTAGGTCAAATCAACATGAAAAATAAATTATGATTTTTCAGAAGCATATCAATCGAAGCATTCATTCTTCTCAAATAAATTTCTTCTTGATATATCAAGAAATATTCATGAATTAAATATAATTATAGTGCGATTTGCAAATTTTTAAAAAACTATGCATAAAAGAGTTCGTCCAGAAGATTTGTTAAAAATAAAATTATATAAATAATTTATAAGTTGTTATATAAATATTTAGTTATTTCAAAAAATACAAAAAAATTTTTTTTCAAATTTTGAAAAAATTGTATAACAAAAATTTTGTGGATAAATTTGAAAATCCTTGTGTCAGATTTTAGTTATTAATTACTGCAATAAACCTGCAAAATTTCAGGGCAATCAATTAAAATTTGTTTGAGATAATTTGTACACAACTTTTTGTGACATACACACACACACATGCATCTGGACATTTGCTCAGAATTTAATATACATATATCCTAGATGGAAATGAGTCCATATAACCATGTTTTGAAAAATTGAAAATCGTCACGAATGCAAAGCTTCCTTATGAGGAAGCATAACATTTGAGCATCGTTTGTTTTGCACATGACATTAATTACAGTTACTTACCTTCACATAAATAAATTGTTTAAAAGTGGGTCTCCCCCTCGCCGTCGTAATATCAAGATTTTCGGATCTCTCACTTCTCGTTATATCAAGATTTGAGTGTAATCGTTTTATTCAATTTCGTAGGTGCGGGCAACATGGGGTAGAAGAGAGTGGGGCAAGATGGTGTTCTCAAATTAAGCAAAAAAAAGAGAAATAAGAGAAGTTAAGAAAAATACTTAAATCACGACAGAATAAAATAAGATAACCAAAAAGAAGAAAGATTGTAAGGTTAAATCATGAATTAACTATGGTAAAGTGGTTCATACACCTTGTCACTATTGTAATGGTTAATATTTAGACTCAAATGAAGGCTGGGCTGCTTGTTATGTCTGCGGCCAATGGGTTCACTGCAGTTGTGAACATCAATGTGAGCATCAATGACGAAGATGAAGATGCAACCTTCACTTGTGAAATTTGTCGACAGAAATAGGTTGCTTTCTTGAGCACCCCATCTTACCCCTTAAGGTACCCCATCTTGCCCGCCGGTGGGGCAAGATGGGGATATTTGCAACTTTTTCCATATTATTAATTTTATGCTTTTTTAAGAAAAATATATATTTATTTATACACTCGTCATTTGCCTTAATACTAGCGTTACAAGTGTCCCCATGGAAATTTTTCTTACAATCTACAACTGATACTAAATTTTGCGCCTACAGAACGGCTTTGAAAATTAGGAATACTCGCACTTGCCTGCCTAGACTGCCCGCCTAATAGGTTTTTTCGTCAGATGAGAAGGAAACTGTAGGAAACCTCTCCTGAGTAAAATCGGTTTATCGACAGTCGAGTTCTAATGGTGTGTACTAAACAATAATTGACAGTGCATTAATTGCTGAAAATAAAAAAAAAATTTTTCACTTTTTTTGAAAAAATTCAAATTGATACAATTTTTGAAGAAATCATCACATTTAAAATCGACAAATGTCATTGGAAAGCATTTTTTGTCACCTTTCAAACGATTTTTTGAAATTTGCTCCACGATAATTTTTAAGATAGATATGATCATTTGTTTATAAAAATAGCCTATTTTTCAATTTTTGGTAACTTGAGAACAATTGATTTTTGAAAAAATGGTTAAGGAAAAAAATGTGCCTCTTTATGCGTAGAATTAGAAAAAAAATATTTAAACATTAAAAAAAAATTTTTTTTACATTTTTTCTTTCTGTATATATTTTTAAGACGAATAATTGTTTTGATCAAAATAATGTACTTGGCATACTGTAAGTTTGTACCGAATTTCATTGTTATTCATTTATTATTGTTGAAAATATGGTAGAAAAAGTGATTTTGACGCTCGAAAGTAAATTTTTGAAATCTTTGTTTTTTTATTATATATAAAATTTTTGTTTATCAGGTTTTGAGCTTGAAACATTTGTTCTCAAAGAACAATTGACAATTTTTATTTAATACTTACGGTATTGGTTAAAAATAAAATTTTTGACAAATACCTTCAACCTTAATGATAGAACGTCCAACGTCCTTCCGGCAGGACCAAAAAGACTCAGGTGAGTCCATCCGAAATCGCTAAATAAAACTAACATGGATTGACATAAACAAAAAGTAATATAAATCGTTGGAAAGGTGATGAAACAAGCTTTCAGCGCATGTAAATGTCGAGCTTGTAAGTTCAAACCGAAGAACAGGGTGGCTTAAAGAAGTTGAATTTTCCAAAATTTCATATAATTTTTAGTCACAAAATGATGGAACCCGGTCCTGCCGGCAGGATGCTTTTCGCTTTGTTTAAAAGGCTACCAAGCCTAGGCATGTACATTTAGAATCTTGATATTTACATCATTGGAAAGCTTGTTTCATTACCTTTCCACCGATATATTCGTTTTTGTATTTATCTGCTTCCATATTCATTTTATAAAGCAAATTTGAAGAGAGTTATTATTCAATTGACTGCATTTTTGCTGATTAACATTAAAAATGAAATTTTTTTAAATTAAACAAATAGGTTTCATTCTTTTAACGTTTCTGAAGAAAAAGAGACTAGACCGGACAAAATATATTGATTTTTGTGGATTTTACATTAAATTTACGAAAAAATGTTTTTTTTTTACTTTTTAGAAACAGCAAGTTTGAGGTCTTTGAAAAATGGTTTAATATTATTATTTTATAAGTCAAATATATGTATTTTTTCGTCTATTTTAATCTCAAGGAGTTCCGGAAAAGAAAAATTGAATTCCCTTTTTATAAAAAAATAACTGCACGGAAAAAAATAGTTCACGAATCTCTCGTGAACTAGTATATCACTTTTGGATGGGACACAAAATTTCAAAATTTTCATTCACTTTTGATTAGAAATGGCGAACGTCAACGAAAAACTGAAACAAAGTTAATGAATTTTTGATGAACGTGTTAAGGATGAGTAGTTCGTCAAAAGTAGAGGTACAAGTTGACGAAAAAGTCGTGAACTCGCGAGTCTCAGTAGTATGCGCAGTTCGCAATGCGCATCAAATATGGCTGATCAAGAATTCATCTGTCATAATTCAGTCGGTGTCATCAGTGTTTACACTCGGACAAATTCTTTGTTTGATTAAATTTATTATTTAGAATCAATGTTTTTATTATTCATTGAATATTTTTGTGTGCTAATTTCTTTTGTGAAACAAATAATTCATAAAATAAATTAGAAGTTACGACAAGGATCGTTTTATACTTTGCACGGTCCTGAGTTTTGTAGCAGACAACAGCAGACAAAGCTAATCGTGTCGTTTGCAGGAGTACTGTCAGTGTATATAGATTTAGCCGTGTCGGTTAGTTGTTAGGAATATTATTAGGGTACTAGGTTCGAATCCCGTGAAGCGAGTTGCGAATTTTAATAGCGATAAAATTGTGTATTCTGTGTAGTTGGGTGCGTATAGGCGTCAAGTTATCAAATTAAGTGAAATACTATCAAAAAAGTAGTGTCTAGAAATTATTTTTTTTTTGTTTTTAACATTTTTTAAAAGTTCACGAATTTTTCGTCAACTTTGACGAAAAGTTCAGAAACCGTACTACGTTTCTAGTGAAGGAGTTGATGAAATTTTGATGAACTGTGTTTATAGATTTTGAAGAATTTTGTGTCCCATCCAAAAGTGATATACTAGTTCACGAGAGATTCGTGAACTTTTTTTTTCCGTGTGGAGAATAGATTTTTTAAGTAAATGGGTTTTTCATTTCGCTACAACTTTGTAAAATTTGAAAATTGCTTGAAAATGTTTAAATTCTAAATTAAATATGTTCCATTTTCAATATTCTTTGTTATAAATGTACAAGAGAAACGAAAATTGTCAATATTAAATAATATTTCATGATCAAAAATATAATTTCATTGCTGATCCAATACGCCTTAGGTAGTGATCCATTTTACGCCCCGGCCCGAGGCGAAATTGCTCATCTTGCATTTCTCAAAAAACATTGTTCTAGAAATAAAGTATAAGTTATATTAGGGCGTACTTTTTTAAATTAAAAGCTGAGATGTTAGGCTAAGTTTTCCATATGCCCACATAACACAACATTTCGCAGGGAGTTCGCATTGCAAACTCCTTGCGAATTTCAGGCGAAAACTAAATGTCCGTCCTTTTGCGAGTTCGGAGAGCGAAGTCGCTGAAAAGTTGAAACGTTAATTCGCAGCGAATTATCTGGTAGTTATCCGCGATAAGTTCGGAAATTAACACTAATAGTTTTAGATAGGTTATAGATGTAAATTTGCTCAAAAAAATAAGACAAATATTTGTTACATAATAGAAATAATTTTATACCTAATAAAGGAAAAAAATTTATTTTGCTTATTTTTATTATGTAATTATTATTCTAATTAGTTTCGGAAAATTATGAATTTTGAAGAAAGTTATTTTTAATGTGAAAAACAATTTGGAGGGACTGAGGATTGAACGCGGGTTTGACGGACGGTTCGAATACAATCAACCTAACCAACTGAGCTAAACGACCAACTACTGAAACAAAAAAAATCTTTCTCTTAGGTTACCTACATGTGATTTTATAGGTTGACAGAAGAAAGGCAGATTAATTTAAAAATCTTTTTTGCATATCTCGTATAATTGAAATATTTTTATTATTATTGCGAAAGATATTTTTAAATAAAAATTTGTAATTATATAGTATTCAAATAAGACTGATAAAATAAACAAGTTAACTAATTAAAATAAATCAATTTTTTTCAGTAGGGAAAAAATCGTCCGTCAGAGAATATGCGATTTGCATTGGATTAGGCTGTAATTTGGTGAAATTGTAGTATTGGATACTAGAAAAAAGTGTGCCAAAAATTTTTTGAAAATTTTGAAATTTGTTGAAGTTAAGCCACTTTGAATTTTTTTGTTATAATTTTTTTTTAATTTTAATATTTCCGAAAGTTTTCGATAAAATTTAATAAAATTTGGAAGGCTTATACTTGACATCATGTTTCTTCTGACTATCACATAAAAAAAACAAAAAAATTTTTTGAAACCGTTTTGCCCGAGCAGGACCGATTTTTGATTTTTCTTGTCAATTAATAAAATATTCCTTATAATTTCACCTTCCATTTAAAAAAAGAAAATCGATGGAGACTCAAATAGTTTTCGAGATATTGCAATTTTTGTGGAAGCGCGACCACGTTTCAGTGCCAGCGATGTGTGAGTGCCCGGGAATCCTAATTCTTACACTTTACTGTTTAAAATTGTCTAGAGCCTACAAAAATTTTATCCGATTTTGATGTTCTTGGTCTTAAATGAAAGGAGATAAATTTTCTAAGAGTTTTCCCTAAACTGTTGTTTTAATTATTAATTGTTTATATATTTTTTGTTACTCAAAGTAAACAATTTACAAGAATTTTGAAAAAAATCATGTTTATTTTTCCATTCCTCATGATCGAAATCAATTTAAATTAGTCTAGTATGACCACCCGATAAATAATAATGTATAATTCAATTTATTTAAATAATTTCGTTAATTAACAAATAGATAACTCTGGTCCTTCTTTAAAAAAATGTATTTTTTACAGATAAATTTATGTTTATTTAAGTAATTTATGTCTATTTTGTTACAAAATAATTTTAAAGTTAATAATTATCATTGTTATTAACATTTATTTAAAAAAATTGTATTTTTTAGAGATAAATTTATGCTTATATAAATAAGGATATGGGGAAATCTCACCAAGTGGGGACTTTTTCTTTTAAAAAAATTTTATTTTCAATTTAGTGGCACATTGTTTTTTATCATAAATTATTATTTTTCGATCAAATAGAAGTATATTTTAACTGGTGTAACTTATATTTTTTAATTGCTACTGTATTTAAAATATATTATTCATATTTTTGGTTAAGAGTGCAGGTTAAACTTACTTCTAAGAGAAAAAAGTTACAAATGAAGATTGTAATTCCACTACTCTTGTTTTTAGATAAAACAACGTGAGCATGATTAAAATAGAATTTTATTTTAAGGAAAGAAATTAGTCTTATTTTAAGTAAAATAATTTTTTAAAATTAATTTCGATTATTTAAAATTTTTTTCAAAATAGGTATGGATACCACCCTATCAGTCACTTCACTTATTCTAAAAAATTTAATATATTTTAAAACCCTTCAAAACACATTTCCTTTTATTTACCTGAACTTACATTCATCCAAAATCCACCCGCAATATAGTTCAAATAAATGTTTTTCAGCAATGGCCCTATAAACAGAGTAACTAATATATTTAGGTGAAAAATTATTTAATATCAACCCCAAATATTATTTTTAGGGGTGAGCATTTTGCACATATATTTATTTACACTAAAGCAAGATATTATGCAAAGGTGTATCCATTTTTTTAAAAGTGATTTCTTGTGCTCGTCGAAAAACCATATTTTGACAACGAGTTACGCACTCGTTGCGCGTTTTCCAAGGCCGATTTCATAGATGTATCAAGTGGCACAATGTTCTACCACCCAAAATTCTTTTTCTGAATACCTAAAAATGTAAATAGTATATGAGCGAATGTTAAATGATGATCGCTCAACGAGTATTATAAGAAAATTAATGATTTTTAAAGTTTGGTGAAAATACAGTTACATTTATTAAGAGCTCATTATCTGGAATATTATAATTGGCACACTTGTCCAATTTATATTTTTCTAATCTTCACAACCCATGGATGAATGACGAAAAACTCAAAACATAAAAAATAAATTGCTCAAAAAGTTATCGCTTAATAAAAATTCGAATAAATGCGAGTTACGCCAGGAATTTATCAATTTCTACGATTTTAATGAAGAAATCAGTTGAACAAATCTTTAATTTTGCCTAAAAACAATTATTTTTAAATCTCATACTCGTGAAAGAGAGTTAACAAAAATAAATAAATGTGAATTGGCAATATGGAGGCTTCTTGTGGCACCGATATCTCAGTACCCAATTTGTCCCCATTTGATGAGATTTCCCCATATAAGTAAGTAATAAAAAATTGATTAATTAATTTTTAATTTATATTTTATATAAATATAATTGTTAATAACAATGATAATTATAAACTTTAAAATTATTTTGTAACAAAATAGACATAAATTACTTTAATAAACATAAATTTACCTCCAAAAAATACAATTTTTTTAAAAAGGACCAAAGTTATCTATTTGTCAATTAAAGAAATTATTTAAATAAATTGAATTATGCATTATTTTTTATCGGGTGGTCATACTAGACTAATTTAAATTGATTTCGATCAAAAGGAATTTAAAAATAAAAAATAAACATGGTTTTTTTCAAAATTCTTGTAAATTGTTTACTTTGAGTAACAAAAAAATATATAAACAATTAATAATTAAAACAACAGTTTAGGGGAAACTCTTAGAAAATTTATCTCCTTTCATTTAAGACCAACAACATCAAAATCGGATAAAATTTGTAGGTTCTAGACAATTTTGAACAGTAAAGGGTAAGAATTAGGATTCCCGGGCACTCACACATCGCTGACACTGTAACCTGGTCGCGGTTCCACAAAAATTGCAATATCTCGAAAACTATTTGAGTCTCCATCGATTTTCTTTTTTTAAATGAAAGGTGAAATTATAAGGAATATTTTATTAATTGCCAAGAAAACTCAAAAATCAGTCCCGCTCGGGCAAAACGGTTTCAAAAATTTTTTTTTGATTTTTTTTGGGCAAAAAAATTTATATTGTTTTTTTTATGTGATAGTCAGAAGAAACATGATGTCAAGTATAAGCCTTCGAAATTTTATTAAATTTTATCGAAAACTTTTGGAAATATTAAAATTTAAAAAAATTATAACAAAAAAATTCAAAATGGCGTAACTTCAACAAATTTCAAAATTTTCAAAAAATTTTTGGCACACTTGTTTCTGATACCCAATACTACAATTTCACCAAATTACAGCCTAATCCAAAAAACCCGTGCAAATCGCATATTTTCTGACGGAGTCTTACCCAGTATTTATTTCATTGCTTTGATTTCCAATTAAATTTGTCTTCAATTTATAATTATGTTACTCAATATTTAAATGTATTGCATATTTTTTCTAAGAATAAATTTTTAATTTTATGAAATCAATTAACCAATTAATGTAATAAATTAAAAATCGTTTATCTGATGAAAATGTTGTACATTTAAAAAAAATAATAGCCTTGATTTGTCAAAAACAGTTTTTATCAATGTCATTAAAATAATTAAGTTTTTTATATTTTTTTTAAAAGAGAAATAATTTAATTGTTTTTATTTACCAATTACGATTTTTATTTAAATACAGAAACCGTGATAATTATTTCCATTTTTTAAAAATAATAAAGAAAATTGTATTAAAACGATATAACAGTGATGCTACACTTTCTGGAATACCTGGAAAAACCATGGAAAAATCAAGGAAAAAGTATAAAGTACCTGGAAAAAATTTTGTTATCAAAATTATATTAATACTAGCTGTCACACCCGTCATCGACGAGTTTTAGTTTCTCCCAAAACATTTAATAGTTCCTATGTCTAGCAAACTGAAAAACCGGAAAACAGCCGAGAATTTAATTTTACCGGAAAAAATAATTATTATTTACCAGCAACAATTTCATAAGTAAAATGTTACTATTTGAGTCAGTGACTGACTTTTTATTATTAAATTAGTTATTGTTTACCTATTCAAGTGCAGAGAACAATGTATTCGTTAATAGGCGAAATCACCGATTTTGCGCCCTTGATACGAAAATAACTATTTTATTAATTTGGAAGATTCGAAAATATTTTTAAGTAACTGTAAAGTTAAATAATCATGAATCTATAATAATAAAAATTATTTTTTATTAATTGTACAGTTATTAGTTTATTAATTAATTAATTTTGTCATGCTGTTCATAAGATGTAACTTAACCCCCCCCCTTTCATGCCTTACATACTTTGTGTATGGCTCTTTATTAATTTTTTAATTATCAATTTATTATTAGTTGATTAACAGTTATTTAAAAAACACGAGGGGGTAATTACTTGTGCATTGGCGTGTACGTTTCTCACGTAATAGTCACGCAATAAAGTGTAATAGATCATTATTACGTCAGTCTACTACCACACGGAGAGACTTTTAGTTAGAAAAATTATTTTATCGTATTTTGATATTTCTAATAAAACGTAAGAATTTAGGGATATCGAGGTATAGTTAGAAGAATTCTAATAAAGATTATGAAAAGACATAGTCAACGTCACTTTTGGTAATAAGTCTTAAAGTTTTTTGAATCTTTTCTAAAGCTTTATACTAAAAGTGAAGATTAGGTGACGCTACATATATATATATATATATATATATATATATATATATATATATATATATATATATATATATATATATATATATATATAGCATAAATATATGTAGGGGTATACAAAATGCGTTACTAGGCACGTGTATACTTATATAATACATATGTATTTAAATTAATATATGATTTATCATAATATTATCACACAATTCAATTGTTTAATCACTAATAACTTTTGAAACGTTTTTAACAAAATACTTTCAAGACGATGATGACGCTCGGTTGTTTGCTGAGTGTTCGCCTAACATTAACTATCTTCGGTTGTGGACGGAACTGTTCGGAAACCTTCGTGAAAATATTCTAATAAAATTTTGTAAAAATTCAAACTGCTTACCATTTCAGAGCGTGTTAATATTAAAAATAATACAGTATCTAAAATTTTTTTACATTTAATAGTTTTCAAAATAGTGGGTTTACAAATAAAAATATCAGAATGTATTATAAATATGTTCCATATTCTCGTATTTGCAATTGTCTTAACATCAAATGATATTCTTTCTAAACTTTTATACTAACTTCTGTTCCCTAAAAATTACAATAGTAGATAAAAAAATAATACTACTTATTAATATAATAAGAACTATCATCATCGTGCCTCGATTATCCCTAAATTCTTACGTTTTATTAGAAATATCGAAATACAATAAAGTAATTTTTGTAACTAAAAGTCTCTCCGTGCACATAATATAGAATTAATACCATGTAATAATCGGTAATACCATGTAATAGTTATGTAATAGCTGGAAAATTTGGTGTATTAGAGTGTACACCTTTTTAACCAGTAATTACCCCCTCGGTTTTGTCAAAATCCCATAATTAAACTTTGTCAGTTTATGAGTCAAACACTTGATAAAATTTCGCCGCAAGTTGTTCCATACTATGGGCCAAGTATGGTGTTATAAGTTCACTTTATTTAGTTGTAGATTCGAAACAGTCTATGAATTCAACTCTTGATAAAATTTCACAGCTAGTTTTGCCATACTATGGGTCAAATTTGGAGTTTGTTGCAATCATTTAATTCAATTATATAATTCGCTTAATTCTATTGCTATCCAAACTTTTAAGTCACTTTTTTCAACGATTTTTATTTTTAAATCTATGATAGTTACAAAAAAATGTTACATGTAAAAATTGAGGGAAAACTATAGAATTTTAGTAATATATTATTAAAAATTTTTTAAATTAATTTTTTTCGTTAATTTGTTGAAACAATAAATTTTGAATATTTTTTCCACCCAAAGTCCGTAAAAATTTTTCTCCAAAAAATATTGAAATATTATAAAAAAATTTACTCAGTTCCGCACCTCACAGTTTTTGGCGCGTTTTAAAAAACAAACATAATTTTTTTAATGTTTTTAATATTTATTGTGAAATAACCATAATAAATTAAAAGGTTTTGAAAATTGGAACTTATTCATCTATTAGAAAATATTAAAAGAAAACACTCAAAATCGATAAAAATTATTGCCATTGATTAAAATTAATTAAATTTTTATAAATACAATTAATCATAAGAAATAGTAAACATCACGAAAAAGATTAGACTTAATAGTCTCTAAAAGTAGCTTCACAGAAAAAAACCCGACTTATTTTTGTTGCAACTCATTTCCCAATCAGCACATATGCTTGCCACAAACTTGCATTAAGCTTGCCGTGCAAGGTGTCCTATTGCTGCAAGCTTACACTGCAATCTTGCTACAAGATTATGATAAGAGCTTGCTGCAAGCTTGTGAGGCAAGTTTTCGACAAGCTTATTTGGCAAACTTGCTACAAGCTTGCCAGATAAACTTGCTACAAAGTTGCTGCAAGCTGCCGGATAAATTCAAAAACTTGACACGATGCGCAGTTGAATTCTATGGCATTTACGGCTGCGCAGTAAATTTCTTTGACACCTGGATATATTGCTGAGTGTATATTTTGAAATTTATAAGAAAATATCCAGAAAAAATTAAAATTGATTCAATTAAATTGTATATACTTGTGCAGCAAGCTTGCAATAAGCTTACTGCAAACTTACACTAGAAACTTGTAGCAAGTTTGCCAAATAAGCTTGTCGAAAACTTGCCTCACAAGCTTGCAGCAAGCTTATATCATAATCTTGTAGCAAGATTGCAGTGCAAGCTTGCTGGAATAGGACATTTTGTTACTTGCCACAAACTTGTCACGAGCTTGCTCTGTAAGCTTGCACACCTTGCACGGCAAGCTTAATGCAAGTTTGTGGCAAGCATATGTGCTGATTGGGTATCGTAAACACAAAATGATTCATTCTTTTGTAAGAAAGTTATTTACTTTTAAAAATTGTTAAAATATAGTAAAGAGCTAACAATATACTACACTGAAATAAATACTTCGTGATTACTGTGAGAATTCTGGCTAAAACAGCCATACTGTTTTGTTGGATTTGTTACTGTGATACGGTATGACTATTTTAGCCATTCTATTTTGTTTGTTGCGAATACGTCTGCGCACAACGCTTATGACAAGCGGACCTAACCTTATAAAGATGTGTTTTTAACACTGGCACTCAATATATGGTTAAATCAGCCAGAAAACGGAATAGGCAAATCTGACATAAAAATTATGGTAATACGAAGAAACAAATCACAGTATTAATAATATTCTCAATGTAAAATAGATAAAATAAATGTTTCAACTGAACATCTTTGTCAGTCAAACTAGTACTTATATTTTTCAAAATCGTGTCTATTGTTATTATGATGCGTATGGCTAAAATAAAGGAACCTTATTTCTAGGTTGATAAAAATTCCCTAGCCAAACTTTTTTTGTTAATAATGTCAAAGCATTTCTATCAGAGTAACAACTGTAATCACATATACTTTATATTTGTTACAATTTATTCAATTTAATGATTTCTTTGTCCCATTTAGTGAATGAAATTTGCAAAATTAGGCAATTGGTCAGATGAACTTTAAAATCATTTTTCGTTTAATATTTCCTATCATTAATATATGGCACAACTTGTGGCGGAATTTTATCAAGTGTTTGACTCATAAACTGCCAAAGTTTAACTATGGGATTTGAACAAAACACTTAGGCCATATTGACCTAACTAACTATGGGTAAAATGTTAAAAAATTTTAATCCACAGTTTTCTCACATTTACCATTTCCACGTGAATAATGACTGCGACGTACCTACAAAATTTCAGGAAAAGCCATTAAAACGTGTCTAAGATAATTTGTACACAATATTTTGTAACATACCTACACATAATATACATTTCGATAAATTCAGATGTAAATAGAGATGATAATATGACATGTTTTATATCAGAATACAAAATAGGCGAGACTAGTATACAGTTTTACGCTATTTTTTCTTTTTTTTCTCTGAAAGTTTTAGAAAACAAAGATGTTTCCGCAATTTACTGCTGAGTCTCTTGAATCCAATTATGTATAATTCTGATAATAGTTAATGACTAATAACATTTGATGGCAATCGGTGAGCACTTCCTATCGAAGAGGTAAAATGTTTATAAGTGAAGAAAACAGGTTGACGAACGATTATTCAACCTCAATTTTAAAAGGATATAAGACAAAACTTTTCCTGCTATCGTCCAACTGCTGATAAGATTAAGTTATTTCTTAACCAGTCCGTGACATTCACACTTATTTTTTTTATATATTCATCGGCAAAAAATTCTTATGATAATAATCCTTAAAAAGAAAACAAAAGAGGCAATATTGCTTGAATCTCAATTAAATGCGAATTTGTAGGAGAGAGTGGGGCAAGACGGGGTACTTAAGGTTTAAAGCGCAAAAAAATGAAAATTATCGAATATATTCTTTATTATTATTTTTAATTATCATCTTTGGGAATCAGTCTTTCGTAATAAAAGCGTACAAAGACCATCTGTTTCTTAAAAAAGCATAAAATTAATAATTAGTTAGCTCAAGAAAGCCACCTATTTCTGTCGACAAATTTCACAAGTAAAGGTTGCATCTTCATGTTCATCATCGACAACAGCAGTGAACCCATTGGCTGCAGACAGAACAAGCAGCCCAGCCTTCATTTGAGTCTTAATAATAACCATTACAATAGAGATAAGGTGTAATACTTTATTATGTTTGTCATATAATATTAATTATTTGACTAATATTGATATGACTGCAACTGTTCACATAAATAGTTTATGGATTTATAAAATAAATTTTTCAATTGAGTAGCATAAATTATTTTAAAAAGTGGAATAAAGAAAGAGGATATTAAATCTAATTGATAGAGGAAACCTGAAAAAAGTAAATAATTTTTGTAAACATTTTATTAGAATTTAGAAGTTATGCTTACCCCAGTAGCACGTAATATTACGAACATTACAACAGTATTCTATAGAGCCATTGGTAACATTGAGACAATATTGGTAATGTTACGGCAGTTCTCTCAATATTGCTGTAATATTACGTGCTACTGGGGTACAGAACAAAAGAATTGAATTCATAAAATTAAACAAAAAGCATATACGTTCATGCGAAAAAGGTACCTCATGCAAAGCATTGTTTAAACGATGAATTAAACTACAAAGTACAAAGTATAAAAACATAAATTTAATATCATTATTATGATTAAAATTTAACCATAAAAAAAGAAAATTATATCAAACCCCAATCTTACTGCGAAAGCGAGCTTAAAAATAAAAGCATAATTGAAAAATTGTTTACCTATAATATTTTTTTTGTTTGATAAATATGACAAAACGACAAAAGTACACACGCTGCCCAAAAGGACTAGAAACAGGAGGTCCAACTCCAGTAGCAGGAGTACAGGCCGAATACGTAAGAATACGGTTTCTCGAAGGAGGCCGAGCAAACTGAACAAGTCCTGTGACGCGGTAGTCTTCTGCGCAAACTACTTTTAATTTACCTCCTGGTGATAATTCAGCATAAATATTAAACACTGATTTGTATATACATATATGAATCGATCAAATGAATATCTATTTTTTTTAATTACCACCTGTAGGTAATATGCGCAGAAGGCTACTGCGGCACACTTATCAATTTAGTAACTTTAAATTACCTTTCTCAAGTTAACTTTTTGGTAATAGTAATTGTTAGCAAGAGCTTAACAAATTTGAATACTAAAAAAGATATCTTTTGAAAGTTCAAATATTTTTTTCAAAATTTTGTTAATAATTTGAGGCATTACACACTTCAACAAAATGTTATTATAAATATATTTACAAATTGTCATCAATTTAAGGTTATCTGTAAGATCCCTGTAAAAAAAAAGTATTGGGAGGTACGGGATACCGCATTGCAAGTGCCTACCTGTCAATGCGGTATTCGCGAAATAGCGCATTGGGTGTCGTGGTGAATGCGGTATTCAAGGGGTCCCAATGCGGTGCAAGTTTTAAGCTTTAAAAAAAGAAAATACGTGACAGAAGTATATAATTAGTGTCAGTGAATCAAAATACGAGTTAAAGAAATGAAAAAATACTAATAGTGAGTGTGAAAATGAAGTTTAAAGAAAATAAGGTAAGATTAACTGTTAAATGTAAGTCCAATGCGGCATAGGCTGTTTTCAATGCGGCGCATAACATAACACACGTCTTGCCGCCTGTCATTACATTACTTTTGTATTTCCAATGCTGCAACCGAGTTTCTGTATAGATTAACAAAATCTTTTCAATTCAGATAATTAAAAACATTTCTGACAAATGTACGTTGTCAGATTTTGTAAAAAGTGCTTGTGTGCAGAGAAACACGAGTTCGAAAATGGTTGTTTACTAATTTCACGTAATTTCAAACAGGCAGTGTCATCGTTTTTCTTTGGCGATAACTGTAAGTCGCACATAACCTACAAATTTTAGAGACCGTCGAACGCTCTGAACATTTTTTTATTGATTGAAATACATTATCAACTTTTAGTTAATATTATTTTTTATTATTTTCAAAATTACCATTTGAATAGAAAGAATCCGCTATTGATAAAGAAGAGAGCGCCGCTGCACTGTGCGAACTATATACAGATTATGCGCCGCATTGAAAACAGCCTATGCCGCATTGGACTTACATTTAACAGTTAATCTTACCTTATTTTCTTTAAACTTCATTTTCACACTCACTATTAGTATTTTTTCATTCCTTTAACTCGTATTTTGATTCACTGACACTAATTATATACTTCTGTCACGTATTTTCTTTTTTTTAAAGCTTAAAACTTGCACCGCATTGGGACCCCTTGAATACCGCATTCACCACGACACCCAATGCGATATTTCGCGAATACCGCATTGACAGGTAGGCACTTGCAATGCGGTATCCCGTACCTCCCAATACTTTTTTTTTACAGGGGGGTCATTTATAAAGCATTTAATACATAATTTCGAAAATTTAAATTAAAATCAATTGCAAAATGGCGAATAATATAGCGCTCAACAAAAATATAGCTTTATTTTGTAAATAAAATACGGGCCCTAAAAATTTTTTTTTATAATAGTTCCACATTTTACGTAAAATAAAGTGATGTAAAGAAAATTTAATTATTTCATTAAGAACATGCTTAAATTTTCATTTGTTTATAAATTTTTTTTATTATTTAAACACACACACACACACATATATATATATATATGGGGCAAAATTTCTCAAGTGTACCAATGTCAAAATTGCAAGTTGTTAGATCGGGCTAATATTTTCCCAGTATTTAGTACTATGCATGAGTACTTCAACCACCAAGTATTATGAAATTTTATAAAAAATTGTAGAGGGGGGAGGGGGTTGAATATTTTGGATAAGTATCAACAGTGATTTTTCTAAAAAATCGTAGCTTCTATATAATGAAGTAAAAAAAATTTTGACCCATATGTTTTTTGTAGGGTTTTTCCTGCTCTTTCAAATGGTGCAAAAATTTTTTTTTTAAATTCAAAATTTAACCCTTTTTTTTGAAAATTAAAAATTTTTTTGGTTTTTTTTTCAAAAAGGACCCTTTTTTTTCCTTTTTTTTTGTACGAAAAGAAAGCTTAAGATGCGTACTTTCAATAACTAAAACGGAAAAATGACGTTTTTTTTTGTTTTCGAATTATTAATTAATTAATTAATAAAAATTAATAAAAATTGAAATATTTTACAACAAAATAAATTTAACGCAATTCTGAAGTTACTACTGTAAAGCACTACAAAATCCGCATCCAACGAGTCCAATATGAAAGATTTTGGATAAATTGACGTTTTATAAATAAATATTTATAAAAATTAATTAACAAATGAATATAATTTATAAAAATAAAGATAAAGTGTTAGTTTTTTTTTTAAACAAATGTTTATACAATTCTATTTTAAAAAAAATGTATTCCAGTTATTTGCAACAATTGACAGTTTAAAAAAAAAATTAAAAACCTCTTTATGCGTGTCGTGTTCCATAACTCTATAACCGGGCTTAATATTTTTTAACATTTTCTACAAAACAATTTTTTATTTAATTTTATATTTGACCATACTGTATAATATTTTCAGAACTGCTCTCTGCATTTTTTTCATTAAATCATGAAAATTATTATAAAAATCCAATATAATAATTAATGATTAAGTAATTATTTGTAATTTATTTATTAGGATTTACGTAAAATTAAATTATTGTTGATATTAAAATAATAAAAAGTTGGTAAGATAAAAAAGAAATCATCTCTTATTACATCAGAAATGTAAAAATTAAATAAAAAATTGTTTTGTAGAAAATGTTAAAAAATATTAAGCCCGGTTATAGAGTTATGGAACACGACACGCATAAAGAGGTTTTTAATTTTTTTTTTAAACTGTCAATTGTTGCAAATAACTGGAATACATTTTTTTCAAAATAGAATTGTATAAACATTTGTTTAAAAAAATAACTAACACTTTATCTTTATTTTTATAAATTATATTCATTTGTTAATTAATTTTTATAAATATTTATTTATAAAACGTCAATTTATCCAAAATCTTTCATATTGGACTCGTTGGATGCGGATTTTGTAGTGCTTTACAGTAGTAACTTCAGAATTGCGTTAAATTTATTTTGTTGTAAAATATTTCAATTTTTATTAATTTTTATTAATTAATTAATTAATAATTCGAAAACAAAAAAAAACGTCATTTTTCCGTTTTAGTTATTGAAAGTACGCATCTTAAGCTTTCTTTTCGTACAAAAAAAAAGGAAAAAAAAGGGTCCTTTTTGAAAAAAAAACCAAAAAAATTTTTAATTTTCAAAAAAAGGGTTAAATTTTGAATTTAAAAAAAAAATTTTTTGCACCATTTGAAAGAGCAGGAAAAACCCTACAAAAAACATATGGGTCAAAATTTTTTTTACTTCATTATATAGAAGCTACGATTTTTTAGAAAAATCACTGTTGATACTTATCCAAAATATTCAACCCCCTCCCCCCTCTACAATTTTTTATAAAATTTCATAATACTTGGTGGTTGAAGTACTCATGCATAGTACTAAATACTGGGAAAATATTAGCCCGATCTAACAACTTGCAATTTTGACATTGGTACACTTGAGAAATTTTGCCCCATATATATATTTATTTATTTATATGATAATTTAAAACTGGAATTGGAGTTTTAGAAAGAAAGAATTTTTAAATAAGTGATTATAATTATATCGAATTCTGTCGATTAGTTTTCGAGTAATTCATTTTTTTCGAAAAATGTGTTAAAAAATTAAATTGTTAATAACTTTTTAAAAAACATTTTTTTTCAAAAAATATTTTAATGTGTTCTTTTTATCATTATTTACTTTTAAAATATAATGTTTGAATGAAATTAAAATACCTTTCGAAAATCATGAGTACACTTCAGAAAGCCTTACCCTATTTAAAAAAATTTTTAATTTTTAAAGTAGCTGGCATTTAGTTAATTTTTGAAATTTATCAACTTTACTAAGAAAAAGTCACCTTTTTGAAAGGGTTATTTTTTTATCTAGCAACACAAAAAAATTTCAAGAAAAAAAATAATGTTTTGGAGAAAATTGAGAACTTATATTTTTTTAAAAACGGCCGACATTTTGTAAATTTTGTATTGTATCCGCCATTTTTAATTTTTTTGAATCTGACTCCAGATTCGTAATCAGCGACCCCTAAAACCCGCGAGTAACAAATTTCAATTAGATTTGAGCAATTTTGAAAAAGTTTGTAATCTTACGTAAATTTAGGAAATTTTTTTGTCCTTCAAGCGCTATTTTAAATTCAAAATAGAAAAGAATAAAAATTATAAATGGATATTTTTCAAGTACAACTATCGGAAACACGTTTCTGATACTTTTTATTCTATTTAAAAAATGTTATGGCGGAGAAAAAATTCTTTTAAAAAAATTACAATCAAAAAACTTGACATTTTTAAGTATTGTTGAAAAAAAGAATGGTTTAATATCATTTTTTAAAAATTTTGACCACGCCATTCGAAAGAGCGACCCCAAAACTAGTTACGTGGATGTATTCAATATTTCATCAGAAATTTTGATCATGAAATATTTATATTCTGAGAAAATTGAGTTTTTTGATTTTTTAAAAAATGGCCGCCATTTTGTTAATTTTCAAAAATTTTCAAATTTTCAAGTTTGTAAAAAACACTACTTAAATCAAGTAACAAAATTAAAAAATATTAATTTTTGTAAAAACTATAAAGATTTAAAAATAATTTTTCAGCTGTTTAGCTCTAAAATCACTATGTGCCTTAAAATTTTCAAATACTTATAACTCTGCGAAAAATTTTTTTTTCGCCAAACCAAAAAATACGTATCTCTTTATTTGTCATAAAAAACAAGAAAAATTACATTAAACTTGATTTAGAATTTTCAACCTATTCGCCCTTCATGAATTGAAATAGAAGCAGCCAAAACTTTTTTTAAATAACGCAAATTTACAAACCTTTTTAATTTAGTAAAACTAAGACTTAATGCGTAGTGACTTAATGCAAATCGCAAAAATTCTGTTTAACTATTATAAGAATTCTTCTTCGGAAATGTGACTATGAAACACATTGGGTGAAATGAGGTGTCTAAACGTGAATTTAACGAAGTTGTTTTCTTCAGTTTTCACTCTATTAGCCATTAATTGAACATTATGTTCGACTGTTTGAACAAATCGGCGAATGAAAACGGGTAAATTATCTTCAATAACAATGTTGAATAATTCACCAAATAGTGGCAAAGAATTTTGTTCATCATACCCAACAAGAATGTAACACTTCCTGGCAGTGTATTTTGTTCCATTATATCTGACCCACGACACTAATGTTACTGTTGGGTTATCTGGATATAAGTGTGAAAATGGTTAGGCCTCTGTCAATTTTATTTTCCGTGGTCCAGTTACAACATCTTTAAGTACAGTATGTGTCATTTGGAAACTTTGGTTCAATTGATGCAAATTCGCTAACGTCAATGGAAGATTTTTTGCATTATGAACACATTTTGCTTTGTTCTTCAACAAAGCATGTTTGGCTTCAACTTTCATGCACCAAAATTGAACTAAAGAACCAAATTTATCAAAATCGCGAGGAAAATGAGTCATGTAATGCTGTTTTGGTATTAATTTTTTTCCTTCTTTATTTGGGACAGGCTCATTTTCACGATCAGAATCATTTTCGTTGTCAATATTTTCAATCGCAATATCATTATCACCATCAATATCCATATTATCTGCAACATTCATATTTTCGTCAGAGTACAACCTTTTAATGATCTTTAATCTTTAATCTTGGGATTAAAGTAGACGAAAAGGCGAAAAAATCCATATATTTGACTTTTTAAAATAATAATATTAAACCATTTTTCAAAGCCCTCAAACTCGCTATTTCTAAAAAGTAACAAAAAACATTTTTTCGTAAATTTAATGTAAAATCCACAAAAATTAATATATTTTGGCCGGTCTAGTCTCTTTTTCTTCAGAAACGTTAAAAGAATGAAACCTATTTGTTTAATTTAAAAAAAATTTTCATTTTTAATGTTAGTCAGCAAAAATGCAGCCAATTGAATAAAAACCTCTCTTCAAATTTGCTTTATTAAATGAATATGGAAGCAGATAAATACAAAAACGAATATATCGTTGGAAAGGTAATGAAACAAGCTTTCCAATGATGTAAATATCAAGATTCTAAATTTATATGCCTAGGCTTGGTAGCCTTTTAAACAAAGCGAAAAGCGTCCTGCCGGCAGGACCGGGTTTCCTCATTTTGTGACAAAAAATTATATGAAATTTTGGAAAATTCAACTTCTTTAAGCCACCCTGTTCTTCAGTTTGAACTTACAAGCTCGACATTTACATGCGCTGAAAGCTTGTTTCATCACCTTTCCAACGATATATATTATTTTTTGTTTATGTTAATCCATGTAAGTTTTATTTAGCGATTTCGGACGGACTCACTTGAATCTTTTTGGTCCTGCCGGAAGGACGTTGGACGTTCTATCATTAAACCCCGAAAGTATTCTGCTATACACATGGTTAAATAGCCGATCATTCAAATAGTTGTCCCATTACAATGGACGAGACTTCTAATAATTTTGAGAAATTGTGAGTATACTCACAATCTTTTTCTACTGAACCCCTCAAAATAAGTGGTAATATGACTGCTAAAAGCCATGTTTGCGATGCAGGTTGGTGAAAATTGTTAGTTAAATGATGCACTTTAATTGGAGACGGGTTACACAGCAATTTAGTGTATCCGTAATCAAAATTCTGCAATTTGTCGTTTAAATCTTGAAGTGTGATTTTTCCATCAATAAGACATCATTTTCGCAAATATACTTGTAATGTTTGATGAAAAACACCTTCTAAAATAGTGTGCATAACATCTGGAGGAATATTGCCAACTGGACTTATGTTTGCAATTTGGTTTAAGACTGTACCTCGATTTGTGCCGTAAAGTTTCTGAAGTCTTTTTTTCTGCGCCAAAAGCGTGTTCAATTTCATGAACCTGACGCAAATAATTTTCTGGAGTCCGAATTAAATCAATATTTTCGATTGTTAATGTTCGTACTTCTTGTAGATTTGCTTCGCAGAAGATACAAGGATGTTCGGCCGTAAAACCTTCTTTAAATCCCGATATCTTATGCTAACCAAGATTATCTGCACAGATTGCAAATAGATTTGCACAAATTATTTCCCCATTTTTAAGTTCTATACCATTTGACAAACTTTGAATGCTTTCCACGATTGGTGCTAAAATGGCATCCATGCCGTATACCTTTGAATGTCCTCACGTTTAACAATTCCCGACAGATTCATAAATTTTAAATTGGATCGATACATTGGTTGTATATTTCCCAAAGTCCAATAAATCATTCCTAAGTTGTGTTTAGGGACAGCTTTAGAACCAATTGGGTTAGACATCTGGGTTTCGTCAAATCCAAGAATGATTCTAAATGCATCTTTGTGTTGGGAAAAAAATATATCGTTAGCAAAGATAAGACCATCTTCGTCAGATGACATAATGTTTTCTCGTGAAACATGCTCCTGAAGAACATCTCTAAATTCCAGATGTTTCAGACATTGTTTAAGAACGTCGGCAATTGGAATAATCATCATTTCATCCGTATGTAATTTTGTAGGACGATCATTCTCAAAAGTGCCGGTCTCATGTCTGATCAATCTCCTGCCCAGTTCATACCTTTGGGGCTTTATCATTGAGAATGCATTTTCGAAGTACTTATCCTGTTTGTGTTTAGTATCCAAATTTTGAGTACAATTAATTAAACGTAATTCTTCCTCGATATTAATAAATTGCCGCAATTCTATTCCATTTTCCTCCAAAATTTCTTCAACGTAATTTAAAGTTGTTCTTACATAAGTAGAAACTATTTCTCTTAAATTCATTAATATCTGATCAATATTTGGTTGCCTCAAGTTGGATGACGCCCTCAGTCGTAAAATGAACGTGCCTATGGCTCTCTTCAAAACATTGTCCTCAAAAGAAATGTCATCTTCCTCCAATTCTTCTTCAGAATCCTCATCTGAATCGAAGTTATTAAAAAAAATTGTCCATCGTCGTCACAACATGAGACGATCAGGAAAACTTGAAAGGGAAGAGGAACGTTTACATGGTGAGATTCTTAAAACGCCATAATTTTTCATACATATTTTTCGTAAAGTTATCCTTTGTCATTTAAAAAAATTTTTGATTTTCAGTAATTAAAACTAATGATAAAATCGATACTTTTGTCCAAAAGAAATCTCTCTCACGTTGACCCTATAAAACAACTGAACTGTACTTAACCTTGTCATGTTTTAATTTATACTTTTTTATTTAGAGTTCAACATTTGCCATAAATCTAAACACAATTTATAATCAACCAATATTAATAAACAATAAGTGATTATTAGTTCAGTGCCAACATTTTTTATTTAAAGAAAATAATTTTAAAAATATTTAGATTTATGGTCTTAAAAGTCATAAAAGTATTTTGAAAAAATTAATAGCAAAATTTCAGTACATCAAAATTTACTTTATTTTAGAAGTGCCAATTTATTTTTAGAAATTATGACGCATTTAAATTATTTATTTTGTAAATTTAAAAAAGCATTTCATTTGTTTAGATTGTTTAATTCAAATTCACATTTTTCGATCGAACAGAAATTTTAATATTACATTAAATTTACTTTGACAATTTGTTTTGTATTTTTTACGATCCTAAACAATAAATTACTTATATTTCAGAAAGTGTACATTTCCAAAATAAAAATACTAGACTTATCAAAAATAATGTTTTTATAAATAACGCGAAAAGAAATATTTGTTTCGGAACCAACTAGACTTTTTATTTGTTTTAAATATATTTTATTTGGTTTAAATAAAATTTTATTTGACTCAAATAAATCTTTTATTTATGTCGAATAAAAATTTTATTTAAAACAAATAAAAAGTCTACTTGGTTCTGAGACAAATATACGTTTATTTAAGTCAAATAAAATATATTTGGTTTAAATAATATTTTTCTGTGGGTGTACAAATAAATTTCGACGTCTCTTTAATATTTCTAAATACATACTTTTAAAATCAACAAGTGAAATCGTTTTTTAAAAAAACAAATGTATTAAACTTTGAAATGTAGTTAACTTCTTCAAAACACTGTTACCTGACAGAGGAAAATTGTAATATACGTAACTTTTAAACAATATGTGATGAAAATGTTAACAAATAAAAAAGAAAAATCTCGTCAATGTGAAAAAATGTTTCTTATTAATCAAGAATTGTAATTTTTATTCAAATGCAACTTACTTTCAATTATTTTAAATATTAAAAAACGAATTTAAAATTTAATTTGTATTTCTCTTTTAAATTACAAAATTACGATATCAGAGTAATTTTTCTTTGTTCGAGTAGTCACGAGAGAAAAATATAAAACCAAGGAGAAAAAAGGGGAGAAAGCCAAAAACGTAAAGGTTTCACATTCCTACAGGGTTGTGAAGAAAATTTGCATTTCAACCCAGCGTATATTCCGTGAAACTTGAAAGCATGTAATTCTGCAAGTTACGGGATTTATATTGCTGGTAGTATTAAAAATGTTGGTTGTCATAAAGAAAGCAGAACGTGTGCGTATATATAATAAAAAGGAGCACGCACACACACTTGTATATTATGTATCAGGATTTGCAAAAGACTGAAAGAGTAAATGGAGTAAATGTACAGCAGTCAGTGCCAGACTGTTTTGCCCGGTTGCATTTCTTTTTTCGCGAGAATTGCTTGGGACCCCCATTAAACAAATGCTGCGGAGTTAAAAGGGAAAAAATTAGAGGCACACAACATAAGCTGTAACCGTAAATGTCGCCATGTTTGGGGATATAAGATCTCTCGCATATGAAAGAAGGGAATTGCACAATAATGCGCGCCTTGTGTTGCAAATGAAACACCGTAACTGCAAAAGGAAATTCATAAATCAATGGGCTGTCAGAATTTTTTTATTTTGGCTAACGAGAGGACAAAAGCTGATCAACAATTATTATTGCCTGAGTGTTATTATAATGTTATTATTCATTTTTCTACTTCTCAAAATGGTCATGAAAGAGGATGTTCATCGCTTTTTTCAAGAATATTACCTCACGATTTGTATAACGGCGAAAAATATTTATTTGAATTAAAGAATGTTCTTTTAGATAAAAAAATTCTTTATTCAAACAATATTCTTTTAAACAACAAATGTATACTTTATTTATAGAATATTTCTTTGAATCAAATTTTTTTATCTTTGAATTATATTATTTCAAAGAAATTTCTTTTGAGTCTGTAACGAATTTTCGTCACATAAGTTTATAAATATTAAAATAACACAATATAAATTAATTAAATTGAAAAAATACAATTAAAAACCCCCCACAGCACCGAAACTTTTCTAAAAATTTATTAAATATTTACTTGCAATATTCGGCATATTTAACTGCAAAGTGAATATTCCGTGATTCTCTTGAATTAAAAAATTTATTTTTGTCCAGAGAATTCATGTTTCTTCAATCGAATCATTCTATTTATTTGCTTTAAAACTTTTTTTACTTAACACAATGCCGGTGTTCTTGATTCAAGAAAATATTTTTCTTTAAATCTTGAATTGCTTGAACGAACGTAACAAAAAATTGAATGAATCAAATACAATAATTCAATTGAGTATATATATAAAATTAGAACAAGAAAATATTTTATTCATTTAATACATTTCATATTTCGTACAAGACGATTAACTTCTTGGTCGAATCCCACATTTTCTTGGATCAAGAATATATGTTCTTCTCCCAAATATACTATGTCAAGAAAATCGTTTTCTTGAATAAATACTATAATAGTCTTGGCCGTATTCAATCTCACATTTTGCTTCAACAAAGAAAAATTTTCTTGATTCAATACTTTTTTCAGTGTTGAGACGCATCGCCCTACTCCAAAATATCACATTTTTATTGATAAATATGAAAAAATGTTTAAAAGTAGGGGAGACCGGGGCGTAATGGATCACTTCAATTTATTCAAAAGTGGTAAATCAGAGTAATTTCAGTTTTTGATCAAAATAATGTACTTGGCATACTGTAACTTTCTACCAAGTTTCATTGTTATTCATTTATTATTGTTAAAAATATGGTAGAAAAAGTCATTTTGACGCTCGAAAGTAAATTTTTCAAGTCTTTGTTTTTGTGTTAAGTTATATTTTTAACAAAATTACTTGTAAAAAATTTTTGTATATCAGGTTTTGAGCTTTAAACATTTGTTCTTAAAGAACAATTGAAAATTTTTGATTGATACTTACGGTATTGATAACAAATAACAAAATTTTCAACAAAAACCTCCGGGGCGTAATGGATCACTTTGGCCTATCTATTAAGAAAAACCTATAATGAGCTGCCGGATCAAAGAAGGGCACATAAACTCGCCGCACAGTGGCGCAAAATGTAGGGGAGACCGGGGCGTAATGTATCACTTTTCACTTTTTGTTGCTTAACTTTGTCATTCTTGCTTTAATAAAAATTTCATCATGTGTAACACTTAGCCTAACATCTCAGTTTTCGATTAAAAAGAAGTACGCCCTAATATCACTTATACTTTTTTTTCTAGAACAATGTTTTTTGGAGAAATGCAAGGTGAGAAGTTACGCCCCGGCGTAATGGATCACTACCCAGGGCGTAATGGATCAGCAATGAAATTATAATTTAGATCATCAAATATTATTACGTTATTGACAATTTTAGTTTCTATTTTGCATTTATAACAAAGAATATTAAAAATGGAACATATTTAATTTAAACTTTAAACATTATCATGCAATTTAAAAATTTTAAAAAGTTGTAGCGAAATGCAAAATATATCCATTTACTTAAAAAAATTTACTCCCCAGTTATTTTTTTATAAAGGGTTGTCATTGGTTATCATTTTGTTAATATTTTCAATATAATAGGTTTTTCTTAATAAAATATAAAAACCAATACGCCCCGGCCAAAGAGATCCATTACGCCCCGGAGGTTTTTGTTAAAAATTTTGTTATTTGTTATCAATACCGTAAGTGTTAAACAAAAATTGTCAATTGTTCTTTAAGAACAAATGATTAAAGCTCAAAACCTGATAAACAAAAATTTTTTACAAGTAATTTTGAAAAAGATATAACAAAAAAACAAGGATTTCAAAAATTTACTTTCGAGCGTCAAAATCACTTTTTCTACCATATTTTTAACAACAATAAATAAATAACAATGAAACTTGGTACAAACTTACAGTATACCAAGTACATTATTTTGATCAAAAACCAAAGTTACTCTGATTTACCACTTTTGAATAAATTGAAGTGATCCATTACGCCCCGGTCTCCCCTACTTTTTGTTCCAGATCACTCTGCAGATCACAATTTTTTACCAAAATGGCTTTGTTTTTTTTCTAAATCTTCGTAGATGAATTCTCTATCTATCTTTCGAGCCCGATTATTTTATTTGTATTTTTAAACAAGTTTTTAATAACAATATATAAGTATTTAAGAAATCATGAAATTTTATAAAATATTTTCTTTTAGTTTAATTGATTAAAAAAATGTATCAAAAAACCTATTAAAATAAAGTTTGAGTGTTTCTGATGTAGAAGAAAGTATAACAATTTATTAAATTGTTTAAACAATTAATTGTTTTTACTTTTTTCATAAACTGTATTTAGGGATAAAAATTTCTAATTTTTTCACAATTGTGCAATTTTTCTAACCTTATCTTTTGAAAAATTGAAAATCGTCACGAATGCAAAGCTTTCTCATAAGGAAGCAAAATGCAAGGGGAAATTCACTTAAGAAATCACGATTTCCTTGTTTTCGAAGTCAGAAAATATTCAAGAAATTTTAGCAGTCTATAGAAATCATTGGTATTCTCAATCGAAATCGTAGGGAGTCACAGGAGAAATTGTAGAGAGTCTCAACCAAAGTCTATACTCACAGAGTGGTAGGCTCGTCAGCCGAAAACTGCCGTATGATCCCGAGTGTCCCCGAAGTGTTTATTGACAAATGATCTCGTGTTTTCGTTAAAGGTTATGTTTTATGTTTACAATGAAGTATTAATCAATCGTAAGTAGCAAAAAAATTGAAAATATTTTTATAATTTTCATTAAAGAAAGAACGTTAAATTATATTTAAATCCATTACTTTTCTCGATAAACATACACTGAAAAAAAAATTATTTGAATCAAATAAAAATTATTTGATCCAAATAATTCATTTATTTGGTTATAATCCAATAAATGTGTATTTGAACCAAATACATATTTATTTGACCTAAATATTCGATTTTATCGCATCAAATAACTATTTATTTGAATCAAGTACAAATTATTCAATTCAAATAAATGGAATATTCCAAACCAATAAATAATTAATTGAATCAATTATTTAAATTATTCAAATCAAATAAATGTAATATTTCAAGCTAATAAATAATTATTTGAATCAAATATGAAAATTATTTCAATCTATATTTAATAACAATTTTTTTTTTAAATATTTAGTATTTTCTAAATTTATTAATATATTATCATACTATATTTATTTATTATATTATACATATTAACTGATTTTTTAACAGACTTTCAACATTATTTATAAACATGTTCACACAGTTTTTATTCACAACACAACACACAATTTTATTATTTTATATAACGCTTAAAACGAAGAATGAAAAATATTCGCTCGCATGTGGCATCGAACTCACGTCCCCCCGCCCATAACGCTGACCGCAAGCCTATAAACGCACCTATTTAAGCCACACGGCCACTAAGACTTGGTGAGAACTCGAGCTGATCTACTTTATGAATGCCAGTGTCGTATACTCCGTATCCAAATAACACATTTATTTATCGAAATATTTTTCATTTGTATTAAATAAATGAAATATTTAAATGAAATTAAAGAGCAGCAAATGGTTCATTTTTATTTTGTAGCAAATAATTTTTATTAATTCAATTCTTTATTCTAATGACAATTAATATTCAATAAGTTATTAAAAATTAAAATCACCAAACATTGTTTATTTAAATGTGAATTTTTTTGTGATTTCCAAAAACCGATTTTTACCTAGCTCATGCTCATCTGAAGCTACATTTCGATATATTGCGCGCGAGTATGTAAGCAGTCACCGGCAGTCCCTAGAAATCGCAGGTAGTCGCGTAGAAATCTCAAGAAGTTTTAAAAATCAATATGAGAATCTTACAACGACTGCTACTAGTGATTTCTGACTTCTCTAGTGAATTTCCCCTCGGAAAAATGAATTATTTTTTATTAAATTTTACAAAATTTGAATTATTCAAAATCTTCTTAGTTTTATATAAAGTAATAAAAGTTATTATTCAAGGCCTGAAAATGGAATATATTCAATGCTGTTAACCTGGTCCAATAAACTGCATTGTTTAATATCCATGTAATAAAATGCAGATTGGCAAATTTTTAGAATAAACCGTTTTCATTATTATGGCTTCCTTTTGCCATATCATGATATAGATATGAATTAACCATTACTTCAAAAAAAGCAATAAATTCTTCAATATATTATAAATGTGAATCACAGAAAAAAACAAGACTCATTTTTGTTGCAACTCATTTAGAAGTCGTTCTCGAAATGAGTATTCGACAACTTCAAGTGACTGGAAATGAGCAATCGGCAACTCCAAGTGACTCAAAATGAGTAAAATGACAATTCTGTAGTGTTCGCATGTTTTGTAATACATGGTTATACCCATCCCTGTCAGTCAATTCACATGTGTGTTTAACCTAACATTTTTTTCATTTCTTATAAATAAATCGACTACAAGAATTAATGTTTTGACAAGTGCAACGTGTTTATTAATTATGAACAATTATTTTTATTCATACACTGAAAAAAAATTTATTTGATTCAAATAACCGATTGTTTTATTATTATCAAATAAATATTTACTTGAATCAAATAATTTGTATTTGAATCAAATAAATTGTATTTGAATAAAATATTTCAGTATTTAAAGCAAATATTATTTAATTGATTCAAATAAAAATTATTTGATTCAAATAAATATTTATTTGATAATAGTCAAATAATTGGTTATTTGAATCAAATAAGTTTTTTTTCAGTGTATTCTTATGAATTATTCTTAGTTTTTCCAATGTGATTGTAATTTTATCGTAAACACAAAATAGTGTCATTTTGATATTACATAATAAATCAGTATGACAAGTAATACCCCTGTCATATCAATTCACAATATATTTCAATTAATGTAGGCGTGTCGATATGCAAAAAATGTCAAAATTAGTTGCAGATATGACATGTAGGCATACATATAATGTCTGCAACTAATTTTGAAATAGATTCATGCCTCAGTGGAGGCGAGTTTCAATCTCTCACAGTTTAATGATCCTATTTTATTTTACAATTTCGAATTACATCTCTAGTAGTCGGATTCCTTAATTGAATTAAGCAATTGTCGGTTTTTCTTCTATTCGTTAATAATAAATTGTTTTTAATGCATACTATTGATTATTAGACATTATAATTAATTGAGGGGCTGGATGCTAATAACTAATCCTTTTTTATATTTTATTATTAATTCTTCTTAATTAAAAAAACTTCTAATTTCTTCAATTTTAAAACATTAAAAATTTTTTAAATAATTTTAATTTCTTTTCAAATTAAAATTTTTAAATGAAATAAATGATAAAGTAGCTTTTCACAATTTATTAACAAATTGACTTTATTCAAATAGGGTCAGAATTACTCAAACAGATCACTTTAAAAAAATAATTTTGTTTGTCATATAAATTAATTTATTTTTACTCTTCGTAGAGTAAAAAGAAGACCCTGATAATTTTAAACCAAAAACCAAGTATCATGAAACCAAGTATTTAAAAAAATTTATTTTCAATAGTTTTTAGGGTTCCGTACACCGTAGGTGTACTGACGGGACCCTTATGAAATCACTCGTGTGTCCGTCCCAGCCACGCAAAATGGGCTGTCCCCCCCCCCCCTTAACTTCTACAAATCTCAACCGGGTGAGCTGAAATTCGGTAGGGATCTTCAGTTTTACGTGCAGATTACAGGAAAAATATAGCGAACACGATTGGCCTACATATTTGCAAAATAGAAGGGAAAGAAATTAAATTTTTTCGAAAAAATTGCAAAAAATGACACTGTCCCCCCCCCCTAACTTCTACAATTCAGAACCTGGTGAGCTGAAATTCAGCAAAAATCTTCAGTTTTAAGTGCAGATTACTGGAAAATTATAGCGAACCTGATTGGTGAACATAAGTATAATTACAGAGAAATATAAAAATTTATTAATAAAATAAAATAATAAAAATATTTATTTTAATCTTATTATAGTATATTACCATTTTGTTTAATTTGTTTTTAATTTTAAAAGAATTGTTAAAATAATTATAAAAAATTTTTGTTTGAATATTTGTGTACGGAACCCTCTATCTTAGTGCGAGTGCAACTCGCACTTGTCCGATTTTTTATGTAATTTATTTATAAAATGTTGATAACAAATTAAGTTCCACGCCTCCTAGGGTAATAAGAAAAATTGTTTTGTATGGACAACATTACCCTGAATAATATACCGTTTCGAAAAAAATGTACGTCAATTACAAAAAAGTTATTAAATAATAACTGTGATGGTATAAAGCGATTTATGGCTCACAAGCATGGCTTCCATTGACGCTGTGTTCACTGGCGCTGCGCTATAAGTTTGTATAAATTCCAACAGTCTCAATTTTTAAGAATATAGTAATACAGTTTGAATTGTTAGTATATTTATATAACATTTCGGTTAAAATATAATAATATTACAATATAATTCAACAATATAATAAAATAACAATATTAACACTATAATTATATTGAGTGATTCTTCTGAAAGTGCCACTTTTGAAACTCGATTTTTCAACTTATTTTTTTTTTAATTTAAGTATATGGCTTTTTCGATTGAACTTACTTCATTTCATACTTAAGAGTAAGAATTGAAGTTGCGCAAAATTAATTGTTGAAAATATTAAAGTTTTTCTTCTATAAAGAAGATTAACTTTGTTGCTCCAATTGGTTAGTTTTATTTGTTTCGTGAGTTTCTTTATTCAATTTAGACACTAATATAATTCACATAATTCGTAATAAAATTACACTTTAAAAAAAATTATATAAGAACTATTAAAAATACATTTTTTTAATTTAAATTTTTTAAAAAACTACTTGTACGTTAAAAACATACCATAAAAATTTTTTTATATTGAGACTACAATAAACTGAATTGTTAATAACATTAACAAAAAATTTTTTTTGTTCTAAAATTATAGGGGTTCTTTTTACTCTGCGAGGAGTAAAACAAAATTATTTTCAGATTTTTTAGTAACAACAGTCATCATCCGTTTTGAGAAATTCTGACCCTTGAAAGAATTAAAATATTTTCAATTTTTTTATTAAATTAAATTGACTCCCTAAAGAGGAAATCTGTGGATTTCAAAATGTTGGTGTAACATTAAACGAATCTTTGTCTGATGAAAAAATTCTTTTTCGAAATCCATTAACCGATTTACAAATTTTTTGTTCTCTAGGAGACGCAGAACTTGGTTTGTTATTAACATTTTATAAACAAATTATATAAAAAAGTATTAAAAATAAATTTTTTTTCAAAATAAAAATTATTTTTAAATAGGGGAGAGTCACTACGGTCGGGCCACCTCGGGTTTCTTAGTTGTAACAAACTGGTGTCATTTACCATTGCATGTAAATATTTGTTAGTGATGGTAGAAAACTTTTCACGTCACTTTCATTAAGTTCCAATGAAATACGCGAGCAGTACAATCATAAAACGTAAATGTGTGGTGAATTTTTCATGCAAAACTTTTACTTAGTGTCGAGAAAGATTAATTAAACAAAAGGGAAGATGCAAACAATAAAGTAAGATGATGAAATTTATTCATTAGAAAGTTCTTTAATACTTTGGTATGTTATTTGGTTTTTATATCATACGTTTATGTCTGTGTGTATGGTGAGAAGAGCGTAGTAGATTCGACTGACATGGCAGTTAAATTTACTAAACAGAATCGTTAGTTTTGGACTGTCGGTACAGTCAGTGACATTTACTGCACTGTTTAAAAAGATAGTAAGACATACAGAGCAAACAGTATATTCCACTAAACAGTGAGGTTAGGTAGTGTATTTTACTAAACATTCAGTTGACGCAACTATCGGCGTTATAAATGTTTTACTAAACGCGTTCTGTCAAATTGACTGCACCTCTTCTCCCCGTGAGCTAAAAAACAAAACGACGCGAAACTTACGGTCGGGTCACTTTATATCGTGCAAGTTGGGACACATAATTTTACAATTATGGTGCGTTCTGACATCAGAAATTCATTTGTTTAAGGTAGAGATGTGTTAAGAACGTCATTTTACAGTGAAAAAAAATATATTCAAGTTCGAAAAATGTTCATTATTCTGTAATTTACGGGACATTTTTAGTAATATTCCTTCATCTCACATTCATTTTCTACGGTGAACCGACCGTAAAGACCTGATCCGACCGTAACGACATTTTTTTTTAAATGTTTATAACTTTTCTAATTTTTGCCCAAATATTTTCTTATGTACAGAAGAAACATTCCACTTTAGAAGATCTTTCCAACCATATGTCAGAAAACGTGAAATTCGGCCTAGAACGGAAGTTATGGGCACAAGTCAAAAAGTGACCCGACCGTAGTGACTCTCCCCTACTTGGTTTCATGACGAAGAAAACCCATTTTGGTATTTTAAAATCGGTCACCTGGATTTAGAGAAAAATATTTTTTTATTTAAGACTACAAAAAAACTAAATTGTTCATAACATTAACAAAAACATTTTTTTTGGTTTACAATTGTCAGGGTCTTCTTTTTACTCTACGAGGAGTAAAAGTAAATTAATTTAGATGACAAACAAAATTATTTTTTTAAAGCGATCTGTTTGAGAAATTCTAACCCAATAGGTATTAAGAAAAAGAAGAAATAAAATAATCTGGATGATTGCATTTTCAAATTAAAAGAAAAAAGAAAAATAGAAGAAAAAAAGTAGAAAAAATAAATAAAAGCGGAATAAATAGTATATTGTGCACCTAGGGAGGAAAATAGTGATTTTCCCGAGGGTGAAGTTTGTGGTTCGAGACGTAGCGAGCGTACGAGCCGAAGGCGAGTGCGAGCGAAGTTGAGAACTGCAAACACACGAGGCGAAAATCATTTTCCTTCCGTGGTGCACATACTATTTTTTGTAACACACGTAAACGAAAGTACAAATATGCAATTATTTAATGGAATTTTTTGTTGTCATATTTTTTATTTAAAATCCATTATTAATAAAAAAATAACAACATGATACATATTTAATCTTAAAAAGTATAAAGCTCTTTTTATATTTTTAAAAATTTTAAAAAAAATTTAAAAAAAAAATTAAAAATTTTTATAGCAGCAGGAAGAAAATATTACTTTCTCTCCCCGTGACATCACAGCGGGGAGAGAATGTTACATTCCCTCCCCGTTATGACGTCACGGGGAGGGAAAGTAACATTCCCTCCCTGCCTCTGGGAAAGACGTACTTTCCACCCTCTTTATAGGTGAGAAATGACGTACTTTCGGTGCGTGTGTTAGAAAAAAGTTTTTGTGGCTTTCCGGCTCTTTCCCAAGGGGTCATCAAAACTTACGTCCAATTTGACCTGCAGGTCTAAATGTTTGTCTAATTTGGCCTACTTTTTTTACGTATAGGTAAAAAAGGTGCAGTAACGGCATTACATTACATCAAAATCTACGTCTAATTTGACCTATTCTCTGACCTGAAAGTCAAACAGAGGCGCAATAACGGCACCTATTCATCCAAAATTGACAAATAATACCGCCTTCCCTCAAAATTTAAGTCAAGTTTAAGGGCTGTTTTGACTGACAGGTAAAAACTTGATAACTATATTTGAACTACACGTCAAAATTTGAGAAAAAAATTATTTATACATTTCTCTCAAAATCTGGTTCCCGTAGGTCAAACAGAAGCCTAACAAGAACTGGCTAAAGTACCATAGACGTTAAAAAAGCAACTTGATTAAAATCTGTCAAGGAATCATTCTCTAAAATCAAAATGTAGGTTCATTTTGACGAAATTTTCGTCCTACAGGTTTAAGAATAAGTCAAATTTGACCTAACTTTTAATCAATGAATGTTGTTATAAACTTATATATATTTTTAGAAAAATCTACTAAAATTATTTATTTCAATAAATTCAAATAAATTTTAAATTATCTATCAAGAAATGTGAAAATAGGGGGTTGGCGCGCGGATGACAACAATTCTTGCTACCCACAAAATGTAAGTCAATTACTTATTTACTATTATTTCTTCTGTAAATTGTAGGTTTTAAGAAAGCATTTTCATGTGTAGTTTTAAAAAAATTTAACAATTAATTGCTTAATTATATAATTATTAAACAGTTGCTGAAATATCGATTTGACATTTAATATTTATCGGTTATTATAATTAGCTTTATAAATTGCAAAATTAGATAAATGCTACATCCTTCAATAAAGTACAATGGAAAAAAGTTAATTATCGGGTGTAATAAAATAGGGAAAAGTGCAGAGGCTTCTAGGGAGTTAGTACAAAGTGTAGAAAGTGCAGCTAGCGAGAACAAACCTTTATATGATTAATATCTACCGAGCTTCATGAAAATAGGTTACATTCTAATATGAAAATAGGCAATTTATAAATATAATGAATTTGACTATTTTTACTTAAACAATTTGTTCAAAGTTTATAATTGTAGTCGGTAAATTTTAACAAGTCGCACGAAAGTCGGTTACTGTTAATTACGTTGACTTATGTGATTTTAACCGAGTGAACACTCAGCAGACGTGAGGCATCATATCGTCTAATCATTTCGCTTTCAAGAGAGCCGTTAAATTCATGTCGTGTGGTTAGGGTTTGTTTTTTCTGATAGTTTTCTCGTTTTCCAACGTTTTCTGTGAAAACCTTGCTGTTGCAGTGGAACTTGTCTCAATACATAACAGTATTAGTTGATTACATAAATAGTAATTTTAATTCACAGAAAACCACCTTTGAATTAAAATAAATCGTAATTGTAACAGAACTAATTGACTGCAGTACCTATAAGCTTATATTATTAATGTAGCCTTTCTAGGTGACTACAGTAACCGAGTAATATGGTTGACACTTTTGGGTCATCAATCCTTGACTATTAGTTGCCGTAACTGATTAAGTTGTTACCGTAACCGAGTAATCTTAACAAGTTTCAACATTGCAAGTGCTATATTAGCAGCATCGCTCGGTTACTTTTAACTAAAACTCGGTTATATTTAACCGTTTATTTTTCTCAGTGCAGTTTTAAAAATAGTTGTAAAAAATGTAACTTAATGTGTTATTTAATTTATTGATTTAATACTAAGTAATACCAATAAAAGTCCCATATATATAAGGGATTAGATATATATATATATATATATATATATATATATATATATATATATATATATATATATATATAAGAGACCACTATTTATTTACAAAGAGGCAATGTAACAGGAGAAATAATTTTTAATTCATAGTGAAAGAGGGTGGTTAGATATTTACAAGGCGGTGTAGATTAAAGATAGTGCAATATATACAAAAATAAAGAGTGTGTAAGAATTATTTCAAATAAGGATAGATACCAAACGTAAAGAGGATCGTTAAGAAACTTTGATTATCCTTGCAGATGAATCTGTGACACAAGTCATCTTTTAATGGTGACATTAAATACCTCGTAACGCTCTTTATTAATCGTACAAGTTTTCTTCAAATATTTTCCTTTTTTTACTAGGATGTCAATTATACCACAAATTCTTGCTTTACATGCTTGAAATATTATAATTCACATTTCTCATCATGTTTATCATTTCATCTTATTTTCATATCTATAAAATTGATGAAAAAAATCCCTTTGCCCTTTAGTAGAAGCAAAAGCAAAAAATATTTACATATTCATTAAGTAATAAATAAGTATTTAATTCTTGTCCGTTTATATTGAAATAAATAAACTAAAAAATATAAGAATCTTTCATGAGAAATAAAAACAAAGGTCATTAAAAATTATATTCTTCTTATTATTATCATACAAGCTACATTAAAATTCACGATGTAAAGTTATTTATTCTTTTGTGAATATAATTTATAGTTTGTAATTACCGGACTTTAATATATGTCTAGTTTTTTATTTTTTATTAACGAGAATTGATTTTTTACCAGTAAATGTAATTCCTATTGACAATTGACCTTCTTTATATAAAACAAAAGGTACTCAAGTTGCGCAAAAAAATTAAAAATACCCGCTTGTTAATAAGGTATACTTAGAAACATTTCATATTTAATAAACTTGATCGAAAATCATAAGTCATAATAAAAGAGAGAGTGAAATGTCATTGCGAAATAATATTGTCTCGCAACAGAAAACACTGTCTTTGGCATTCGTTTTTTAAACAAGATTTAAATGATTTAAATGCTTTCACATATTATACATATATATCTGTATTGAATGAATGAGATGTCATGTGATTTTTATCATTAAATTTAGTCTCTCGGAGTCTTATTTAAAATTAATATTAAATTTTTGAATTAACATATTATATATTTTACTTAAAATAATTACTCTATAATAAATGATTAAACAATTGGTATATACATTACCGACGGAAATTGTGCGAACGCTACTTTTTTGATGACTATTCATAATCTTTTAACTTTGAAATTAAAATAACTAAAATTTTTTCCTTGTTATTTTCAATAAATTTATAAAATTCTACAAAAAATAACTTATTAAGAACAAAAAAATATTAATTTTTCCGTAAGATATTTAAGAAAAACCCCATTTTCAGTGATTTTACTAATTTTTTATATCTTCCGAAGAAATTAACATTTTTCAGCGTTCATTGGGTCATTTTAATCGTATTTTAATATAGAATTGAGATTTTTTAAAAGATTTGATCTACATACATTTCTGTAGAATATGCAAGTGATTAAAGTTACCTCAAAAAAATTGAAAAAATTATAATTACTATGAAGATGCTAAAAAGTAATTAGAAAATTCCGTTATTTCAAAAAAATGTTTAAACTTTTAGTAAACTTTTCGATTAAGCATATATTTAATTTTTAAAAATTATTTTTCAGTTGTAAAAGTACCTTCAAAATTTTTATAATTTTTTCTATCAAATTTAATCACTTGCATATTCTACAGAAATGTATGTAGATCAAATCTTTTAAAAAATCTCAATTCTATATTAAAATGCGATTAAAATGAGCCTATGAACACTGAAAAATGTTAATTTCTTCGGGAAATATAAAACAATTAATAAAATCATTAAAAATGGGGTTTTTCTTAAATATCCTACGGAAAAATTAATATTTTTGTTGTTATTAATAAGTCATTTTTTGATGAATTTTATACGTTTATTGAAAATAACAAGAAAAAATTTTATAGTCATTTTATTTTCAAAGTTAAAAGATTTTGAATAGTCATCAAAAAAGTACTATTCGCACAATTTCCGTCGGTAGTGTAAACCAATTGCATAATATAATATTTTCTTATAGAGTAATTATTTTAAAATAAAATTTTTAAAATTTCAAAAAATACAAAATTTAAATTTTTTATGAAAAATATAAACAGCGATTAATTTTATAAATTTTGATAATATATATACTTAATATGCCTCAATCGATTTGTTTTCATGACAGGAATATAATTTTTACAAGAATTAATAAAAATTTTAATATAGGAAAAAGTTATTTCAAAAATAAAAAGAATTTTTTTCAAATTTTGAAAAAATTTAATCAAAAAAAGTTTTGTAGATATATTTGGAAATCCTTGTGTCAGATTTAAGGTATTAATGACTACAATGTACCTACAACATTTTGGGGAAATCCATTCAAACGGTTGGTTTTCTGTTACGGTTTAAACCAAAATTATGTTTAAAAATTTTATGTTTGAATCAAACTTTAAAGTTGACTACAGATAATTTAAAATCAATCACAATTTATGTTTGATTTCAATATATAATCTCTTAAACTGATCCAGAAAATATGTTTGAATTAAATTTAAATATGTTTGACTGTATAGCAAAGATATTTTAAGTTTTATTTAAACAAAATTTGTTTGAATCAAATAATTTTTTTCTCAGTGTAATAACAATAGTTTTTTCAGCAAATTACAGTAAATTAATAATTTCACGAAAATCAATTATTATGTTTCAGTTTTGTGCAGGAATTCGCATCATCACCAGCCGAAGGAATCACTTTACTGCTCGAGACCCTAAGAGGTGTTCAGTTGGCGCAAACATCACCACCTTCGGGCCAATCTGGACCGCGTGTCGGCACAAGACGAGCCGCCTTAGATGAGTTGGGATGTGTCGAGTGTTTAGCAGCCTGTGGTGAGAGATGCGCCGATGCTCCCCGACTTTTAGCTCAAGCACAACCAGGTTTATTGGCTCTGGCCGTCTGTCTAACCAGTAGTCTAAACCGGTCTCGAGTTTTGGCACTGCAGGTGAAACAAGAGAAAAAAATATTATACTCATAACTCTCCAGCCCAAAATTTTAACAAATCAAATTTTTCATCCTCTTGCGGTTCAATAATTTTTTGCCAATTTAATGTTCTTTCTTTCTTATTTTTTTCCTTTTATTTTTTACTTTTTATTTCTATTTTGATTTCGTGAATTTACTTTAGAAGCACTTTTATTATTGATTTTCTTATTAAAATTTATATTTATTAAAAAAATATATTTATTACAATGAAATATTATTTTCATTACAATATTATTTTTATTAAGATCTTCTTTTTATTAGATAAAATTTTTATATTAAAATAATTTTGTATAATTTATTTATTTACGAATAATTAATTTTTTACTTTTTTCTATTTACGAATAATTCATTGTTGGATTTTATTTACTTACGAATAATTAATTTTTCTAATTTACTTGTTTAAAAATAATTAATTTTAATGAGGTTCTTTTGAGGAAATTGTGATCAATGACATTTAGATTTTTAATTTGCCTATATAATGTAAAATATTTCTTTATTTGGAGAAAACAAAATAAAAGTAAATTATAAATTTAGTTTATGTCCAAACAGTAATTAAGTCGTGACATTTCTGATGGAAATTATATTAAAAAACTCCCACAAAGAATTCATGAATAGCTTTCAATCTGTTATTTCGGAGAGTTGTAGAACCAGTTTCTATATTTATTATTACAAATGAGGAAGTAGTTTGAAATAGAGTCATCTCAATACATTTAGTATTTAAACGAGGTTCTGTGCATTTTTTCTATTAACTTTTCCCACGAAAAAAGGAGTGGTAGCGATTCTACGTAAATAAACCCTACAAAATAAAATTCTACACAATTAATTTTTCATCAGAAAACTGTACACAATACGTTTAATAAATTTTATTACTTGCACGCAAATAAATTGTACAGGAAAAAGTCCTACACATTAGAATTAAAAAGAACAAAATATATCATTAGAATTTTTTAATTCTACGTGATTAAATACTACATCAAAAAATTCGACACAGTTTATTTTATTTAAAAGAAAATTCTAATAATCATTTTTTTACTTTAATTCATAATTCTACTCAGTTAAATTGTACACCAAAAAACCACACATTTCAAAAAAGGATTAAATTAAGTTTTAAAAAATTCTAAATAAATAAATTCTACAAATAAATACTCTACACATTAAAACTAAATAAAATGTAACTTTAAATAAAATTTATTTAATTTTGCACGGTTAAATACTACATTAAAAAATTCTACGAAAGATATATATAAAAATATGAATTATTTTTTCATTTCAATTTTTAATTCTCCACACTTAAATTGGACACCAGAAAACTCTACACATTTAAATAAATATTATTTAATTAATTTAAAAATAAAATTTTTTAATAAATTCTTCAAAAAAATACTCTACACATTAAATGTAAAGGAAAAAAACTTTAAATAAATTTCATTTTTATTTTACACGGTTAAATACTACATCAAGAAATTCTACGCAATATAACGAAAAACAAGTTGTTCATTTCATGACCATTTAGCTTCCTCAATATATATTATTATATATAATTTTAAAAGTTAAATAATTATAATAGTTTATTAAATATAAAAATACATGTGTGCCAATTTTTAACTCTCTAGGTAAAAAATGTGAACGTTATGGTCATTTTCATAATAGTATTAGTAGAAAGTTTCTACCGGGTAAAGTACCCTGAATAAATATTAATTATTCAATTTTTTCATTATAGAATAATTATTTTAAAGTGTTATGATAAAATGTCAAAAAATACGAAATTTTAATTTTTTGTGAAAAATTAAAATATTTATTAATTCTATGAATTTTGATAAAATATATACTTTATGTACATAAATCGATTCGTTTTTATGTCAGAAATGCAATTTTATTTACTATTTTTGAAAATCCTTCTGTCTGATTTTTGGTATTCATGACCGCAATACACCTACAAAATCTAATCAAAATCCATCAAGATGTGTAAGAGAAAATTTGTCCACAAGAATCGGTGACATACACACACACACATACATCCGGACATTTGTTCCTCTCGACGAATTATATATACTACACTTGAAAATTTGTAAAAATAATTGATTCTAAATTATTCCGAAATCGTCATCACTATAAGGCTTCCTTTATGAGGAAGCAAAAATAACAATTATTTTTTTAAATACATTTTTAATTTTCCGAAATGGCGAAATTGGAAAAAGTGTTGTTTACAAATTTAAAACAACCATGTTTAGTATACCTTATTTTTTCAATCTGGCAGTTTTAGCTACTATAGTTTTTTTCTACACTTTTACGAAGTTTTTCTTAAGGAAATTCTGAGGAAATCGTGAAATATTTCCAAATTTTAGGTCTTGGGTTTTGAAGGTACGCACCTCAGGAATATTTACCACCAAAAACTTTGATGAATTTGCAGAGCGTTTCTTTTTGACAAACATTTATTCTCAAAATGGGCCTGTGGGGCAAATCGGCCATAGGATACTTTCCTTGAATTAAAGTTTCATAAAAATTATTTTTAAATAAAATGTTTCTTTCATTAAAATATATACTTTAATTGAAAAATAATTGTCTTCCAATGAGAATTGGACCCTTTAATATTGTATCTCTAATAATAAAAAACATTTTTATTTTTTTATTAAAAATATATTTATTTAATTAAAATTCAATCCCGAATTATTATTTTCATTACTACAACCATTGTTTACATGATTCTTTATGTATTTTATTATTGTAGATTATGTAAATGCAATATTATTAATAAAAAATCAATTTTCTACGAAACTTCCAAACATTCTCAGAATCCATCATCAAATCTGATGACTAAAATATCCCTAAAAGAACTAATAATAAACTGTAATTTATATTCGACCGTTTGCAAATTTTTTTTAAGTTAACACAGCAGCTTAACAATAAAAGATAAAGTATACGTGTCTCTGGGAAAAAGTTGCGCAATTAAATGATCTTTCAAACAAGCCATCGAAAAATGAAATCGGTCGATTCGTTTAGTCATAAGAGTGAAAAAACCGTTAGAGTTTTAAATGAAATAAACTGTGTCGAATTTTCTGATGTAGTATTTAATCTTGTAGAATTAAAAAATTGTAATGATATATTTTGTTCTATTTAATTCTAATGTGTAAGACTTTTTCCTGTACAATTTATTTTCCTAGAATTAATAAAATTTATTAAACATAATGTGTACAGTTTTCTGGTGTAAAGTTAATTGTGTCGAATTTTATTTTGTAGAGGTTATTTGCGTAGAATCGCTATCACCCCCGAAAATAAAACTATTCGATTTGGTCAAATTTTTTCAATTTCTGTTTATTTTATTCAATATTCCAATTACTTTCATGCTAATAAACAAATCCAATTCGAATTGTTCAGTCTCGAAAAAGAACACAAGAAATAGAAAAAGAAAAAAAAGAGAAAACATTTTTTGTAAATAAATAAAATGAGAAAATTTTTTGTCAGCTGTTAACGAAAGTCTGTCAGTCTCCCGGAGGGCATGCAGCAGTTTCCGAGTCAGTTTCCACTCTAAGGTTGAGATATGCTGAAGGAGGAAGATTTAGGTTTCTCGCTGGAGCTTTATTGGCACCGAGAGCTGCGATGGCTTTAAGAGTCGCTGGAATTTCATTCTTGAATGCCTTTCTCAAATCTGCTCCGCGAACACAAACCAGGCTATATATTCAGGTAGGTATATAATTTATGATCCACCCTGAAAAGTCTTAATCTCCTTAAATTAAAGATTCAAATCAATCTCCGCGTGAATAAAAATTCAATTTTTTTTCTTTTCTCAAATGTCGAGAGTCGTTTTGATGCCTTGTAAAACACGCTCATCAATTTTCTACGAAACTTCCAAACATTCTCAGAATCCATCATCAAATCTGATGACTAAAATATCCCTAAAAGAATTAATAATGAACTGTAATTTATATTCGAATTTCAGACAGAAGCATGCGAAGCAGGTTTGGAGCCTCAAGTACTACAAGAATGGTTAAAGGAAATTGATGGTCACGAGGAAGATGCGTTGGCTGATATTTTACACAAAGAAATTCAAAAGTGGAGCCAAAATTGCGTGGACGTTGAGGCATTACAGAGACGCGTTACACGCTCCGAGGAGACTTGTCGAATTCTCAGTAAAAAAATTACAATACTCCAGAGTCAATTGCAAAAATTACAACTCGAAAAAATTAACAATTATAATAGTCAAGAAAGATCAAAAATTATCGACAAGAAAAATAATAAAAAACACTCGTCGAACGCCGAGGACGAGGGTATAAGTTCCTCAGAAAGATCCAGCAGTCCCGAAGAACTCAAGCATCGGCAAACGAACGAATGTGTACAAATGCAGGACAACGATCAAGAGACGACAATAGACGACGTCATCGAGGAATTGAGAATAATCGTTAAAGACGCCGAGGAAGAATTTGAAGACCGAAATCAAACCAATTTGAACCAATTGACAAAAGTCAATATTCAAAACTCACTGAAAAAAGGCGAGAAAAAATCAACCTCGATCGAAATAAAAAATTCAAACCCCAAGAAAAATCAAGTTACATATTTTGGTTCCGATAAATCAGAAAAAATTATATCAAGAAAAACGAGTTCTCAAGATTCTGGACATATTTCAAAATCATCAAATGACAGAGGTGTGAAAATTGTCGTTAGAGGACCCGATGTTGAGGAAGCAATTGTTCCGGCGATATTACATCCACAACCACCGAGAAGAACTGCCTCCTGTCTATCAGTAATATTGGCAGTGAGAAATTGCGATTTAGTCGATGATCACGAGGTCTATAATTCTCACGATGAAGAAATTGAAGAAGAAACACTTGGCGATGGTAGTGATTCATTGTTAAGTGCGTCTAGACTCAAGTATAATGATGGGAAAATTAATTCAAATAATAATTTCGATGCGAGAGTTGGGAATATAGCAATTGTTGATCAGATAAAGGTGAATAAGAATTTTGAATTTTTACGTGAAACGAGAACAAACAGTGCTTTGGATAAATCGATAATTATTGGCAATCATTTAGAATCGAAATCAATTTCAAAGAATAATAATAAGAATAGTGGTGGTCAACAACAAAATCATCGACATCGTAGCGAAATGGAGAAGAAAAAGTTTTTGAGACGAGCGACAAGTCACGATTTTTTGGAATCGAATAATTCGAGTCCACATTCGAGAAGATCGGGAAGTAGAATTGAGGGGAAAATTCGAAAATTTGAGAGTCTTAATTCATTCGACGAGAGGCAGAGTCTGCAGAATTTTAGTAGGTTCATGGATGGTAATTTAAGGTATATTTTTATTTTTCTTGTGTTAAAATATTTATTTACATGTATATTATTTTTTTCCTGATTAGCAAACTTTTTTTGAAACTCAAAATGGTAAGAATTATTACACAATCAATCGATGATCCTAAAGACGCTTACATCTCCCCGTTTTTGAGTATATTCAGAAACGTGAAGCAGTTTTCTAACAAGTAAGACTACCCAAGTGTCAGACGCCGAATTTATTGAAACTTTGCATACGTCAAGAGGGATGAAAAATAAGATATACGTGTTTTTTATATCGCGGTAACTGACTTCAAAGGGTAGAAACTACCCTTTTAATTATAAGAGATGTTAATTCAACAGTTATCATAAAATTGTTTAAATTCCATGGAAACTGGTTACTCGGGGGTGTTTGGGGTCGCTGATTACGAATTTGATGTCAGTTTTTCAAAATTCAAAATGGCGGATGAGATTTCTAAACAAGTTGTGAATTAAGATGTTCATTACATGAATATTTTGCTACTTCTTTACGATAAGCAAAAAATTACTTTAAAGTGAATTTTTTTCATTTTATTTAATTCTATTAATGCTAATAAAATATATTCTTTTTATACATCAATCGATTCGTCTTGATGAAATGAAGATTTTTAGTTTGTTTTTAAGTCAAGAGTAACATTTTAATATAAGGCAACATGATTTAAAAAAAAAATAAATTTCTAATGAAAGTGCGAATTTTTGGTTTTAATTATGTTTAGTTCTATAAATTCAAATACAATATATACTTTATATCCCTGTTAAAAATTCCTGCGAAAGATCTTATATAGGATCCTGTTCCAGGAATATTCGTAAGATCCATTGCAAGATCATACGTAAGAACCCAGTAGCGTTCTTATGTACCCAGGTTCTTTAGTGAAATTTAATAAGATCAAACGTGTTATCCTTTGTACCGAAACAAACAACATAGCATCCTAGACAGCTTCCTTTGTAAAATCATTTGTAAGATCTTGCATTAACAATCTGGAAGTAAAAAACTCAGCTTAAAATCCCCGTACATGATCCTCTCAGGATCCTGTGCAGGTTCCGATGCAGGAACTTTAGCTATTAAAGGTTCCTGTAAAGGTTTATGTACCGGAACACTTGCAGGATCATGTATAGGAAACTTTGTTCTGTTCTGTAAACTGCAGGTACTTAAGTGTAAAGGATCCTGAAAGTGACCTGCAAAAGATCCTACACGGTTTCTTTAATTAATTTATTTATATTTTTAACTCCTGCGCAATAGTTTTCTATGAGTTTCTCGAATGCGCAAACCATTTTTCTGACCAACATATTAACGGGCCTAACATATTAAAATATGAAGTTTATGCCTGTCAAATGTTGCTGAACATAAAAAAAATTTTAAACTTAACATTAAAAAAATTAAAAAGTTTCCTGTACATGATCCTGCAAGTGTTCCAATGCAGTACCCATGCAGGAAAATTTAATAGCTAAAGTTCTTGCATCGGAACCTGCACAGGATCCTGAGAGGATCCTGAGTTTTTTACTTCCAGATTGTTAATGCAAGATCTTACAAATGATTTTACAAAGGAAGGAAATTTTTTTTCTTTAATTGTCATTAACTCTACAAACTGTCATACAATTTATACTTTATATATACCAATCGATTCGTCTTGATGCAAAGAATAAGATTTTATTATATATTTACTTCAATATTTCAGCCGAATTCGTTGAACCCTCTTCGAGTTATCGTGTTCACAAAAAAACGGGATCCACACACATATACATACATCCGGACAATTGTTCAGGGTCTTAAATAAAATAGTTCTATATAGAAGAAAATTTATTTAAAGGATTTTTAAAATTTTTATAAATTAAACGACTACAAGTCTTCCTTACGAGAAAGCAAAATTGCTTAAATTCGCTGGAAACTGGTTACACGGGGGTTTTTGGGGTCGCTGATTATGAATTCGATGTCAGTTTTCAAAATTCAAAATGTCGGATCCATTATTGTGGACGAGATTACTAAAAATTGCCTGGATTCGCCGGAAACTGATAACTCTAGAGTTCTTAAGGTTGCTGATTACGAATTTAATGTTACCCTCAAGTAACCAGTTTCCAACGAATTTAAGCAATTTTTAAATAATTCGCCCGCCATATTGGTTCCGCCGATTTGAATTTTTGAAAACTGATATCGAATTTGTAATTAGCAACCCCAAGAACCCCTGAGTAACCAGTTTCCAGCGAATTCAAGCAATTTTTAGAAATCTCGTCCGCTATTTTAGAACCGCCATTTTGAATTTTGAAAAACTGACGTCGAATTCGTAATCAGCGACCCCAAAAACCCCCGAGTAACCAGTTTTCTTCGAATTTAAACAATTTTAATCATTGGAAACCACGTGTTAGAATAAACATTGTTATTACGGAGGGGTAAAGGCGCTTGTATACCTCTACGTTTTTGAGTATATTCAGAATTTCTCTACTTGTGATTGTCTATTTTCATAGAGAAATTCCACAACTTCCAATTTTTTAGATATTCTCTATGAGCATAGCCAATCAAAATTAGATAAACCTCTTGACGTTTCTGAATATACTCAGAAACGTTGAGGTATACAACCCGGTAAAAAAAAGTATTGGGAAGTACGGGATTTCGCATTGCGAGTGCCAACCTGCCAATGCGGTATTCGAAAATAGCGCATTGGGTGTCATAGTGAATGCGGAAATCAAGGGGTCCCAATGCGGTGCAATCAGTTAAAAAAAGTATTTAGAATAGAAAAAAAGTATTGGTGGTGTCGTTCGGTGAATGCTTTTTCGCGACAAAACCGTATTGGTGGGTTACGGTGAATACATTTTACTCACCGTGAATACTTTTTGTTTTAAACTCTCGATTTAAAGATTCCTAAGCAAAGTTGAAAATATATATGAAGAGCGTGAGTAACGTGATGTATAAAAATGGCTATTGCGAGAAGGAAATAAGAAATTTTGAGTAAAAACGAAAAATTAAATGTGAATGAAAAAATGTCAAATGTTGATCGATTTCCATATTCTTTACTATGCCTACAATGCATGACAGATTAAAGGGAGCATGACGTTACCCGCAGAAAGTTACTAGGAAAGGCGGAAAAGGACAACGCACAAAATACACAGGAAATGTCTTTTGGCCAAATTGTCCGAAACTTTGAGACAATATTCTTGTAAATGTCCTGATCAAATAATCCTTATGATAAAATCTCCCCCAAAGAATAGTTTTCGAGATTAAATGAGTTAAAGTTGAAAAAGAAGGAGAACTTTCTATACACTGATTAGCATTTTCATTTCCGTCGTAATAATTAAATAATCTGCAAAACATGCGTCATAGCCATCAAACAAACAACCACAATATAATAACTCCTAAAAATAAGATAATATAATATATATTATATATAATATAATGTAATTATATAATAGATTGAAGATTGTGTTGAACACAATTATATTATATTATATTATATTATATTATATTATATTATATTATATTATATTATATTATATTATATTATATTATATTATATTATATTATATTATATTATATTATATTATATTATATTATATTATATTATATTATATTATATTATATTATATTATATTATATTATATTATATTATATTATATTATATTATATTATATTATATTATATTATATTATATTATATTATATTATATTATATTATATTATATTATATTATATTATATTATATTATATTATATTATATTATATTATATTATATATTTTTATCCAGGTATCGAGTGTCGGGATAAGGCGATAGGTCCATCGGCCTTTCACGTTCCTGTCCCATCTCTCAACGAGTCTGCTTCTTGCATTTCTCCATATGCAGTCCTTGCTGGGTCTTCTATTTTCTGGGTACTCGTGGTTGTTTATTTCTTTGAAAAGAAGAAAAGCTTCCTCCCTTTCCTTTGCCATAAGATCTTCTTCTCTTTCGCATTTCCATGACAGCGAGCTTGAGTCGCTTCTTATGAATTCGCACCCGTTTTTTGTTCTGCTCCTTCCGGTTGTCCACTGCCCAGCTTGAAGATTCTTCTTATCAAGTTTAGGTCATTAAGGTCACTTCTATCTGCAGCAAAATGCTCCTCTTTGCTTCCTTAGGAAGTTCTTGGAGAACTTTAGAGTCCGTCTTTCACTGTTGTTAACATTCTTTTCGACCTCGCAAGACTTTGTCATCCTGTCAACTTCCTCTTCAATCTACTGAAGACATTCGGCTTCCTCCTTTCTCCCACAATCCTCGCGCTCTTGAGCAACAGTCCTAGGACTGGTGGTGAGATTTTCCGTTTCCGGCCTGCTCACATAGGGTAGTTTGTCTGAATTCGACGATTTCATCTTGCTTGTTTTATTGCTCTTCAGTGGCAAGCCCCGCCATCGCAACAAGCTCTACCGAACATATCCATCATGTCGGTAATATTTGCCAGCAGATAAGTATCCGCTTCTCTCAGGACATCAAAGACATTGATGATGTTCGGCAGTGGACAACCATTGGCAGGGATATTATACTATATTAATCAGAACGCGAGGACGATGCTAGGAGAAGCTACTTTACTCATGGGAGGAGATTGGTATATCGGCGGGCAGAGAGGCAAAGCAAAAGAAAGGGTCTTTCCTTAATGACCACTTAATATTGACTCGCGCTCCTGTGCTCATCATTTGTGTTAAGGGTCCGTTCAAAAAATACTTAACGCTATTTTTCGGAAATTTGGACTCCCCTCCCCCACGTAACACAATGTTATATACATTAGCGCAATTTTTTTTCCTTATCGTAACAAATTGCTTGACCCCCCTCCCCCCAAAACGCGTTACGTATTTTTTGAACGGCCCCTAACCTACTTTATGAAACTCCTTTCTTTTGAAAATAAGTGAGAATACCTTTTAGTTTTTAACGATTTTGAATTTGATTTGTTCTTCTGACATCTAGGTTTTTTTGCAATCAATTTTTTTAAATCAATTAATTTTTTTTCGAATTCATATTTTTTTTAATTTTATTTGACTCCAGTAATATTACGCATTTAAAGAAATAAAAAGCAGGTATAGTTGATCTTATTTCTTCATGTTCTATTTTTAATTCATGAAATAATAGCTTGGAGAAATCAAGGATCCTGTTTTGTCTGTGATAGACGTTCTGCTCTGCGACAAATGAGTCGTATAGATGGTGGTGAAAATGTTTTAAAATGCGATATTTGCATTGTGAGACGCGAAGCATTGAATAGACCTTTCCTTGAAATCACAGATCTCACAAGAATTTGCATTATCTGTAATTAGTCTGTCATTAAGGAAATACAAGAAATAGAACGTAATCCAACTTGCATTAGGCTCAATGTTTTAAGTCAAACATCCTGACATACCTGCGTTATATGCAACGCTGCGGAGAATGTGCAGAGAGTATCATTTGAATGCAGATTGAATGTTTTTTATATTACGTGCCATTTACATTCCCGAAGGGGTTAGAACATGTCAGCATCATCTTGAAAATCGGAAGTACTTTCCTGAACTACTTTTGCTTGGCTTGAATTATATTAACAGACCTTATGTTCTTCAAGGCCCTGAACTGCAACGTCTATTACAAGGACTCCGCCAAGGTAATGTGAACTTAAACAAGAAAATTGTTGAAGGCGAAAATACTTTTACAGATGAAGAATTTCACAGTGTTTCCCCCATGACAAAAGTTGAATTTAGAGAATTATACAAATATTGCTCTGATGGTATACCTTATGCAGGAGGACATATATACATTTCTAAAAAGATCTATTGATGTTTCTTTGCAATATGCGCCAAGGTTACTCCACTAGACAAGTAGTAAGTCTAGCAGTTTCTACAGTTCGACAATGTCTAATGACAAGATTTGTTCCTGAAAACATCGGATTGGATTCAATTACTCGTGAAGAGTACATTACACAACACTTTACTGATTTTGCGAATATATTGTATAACCGTGAACATAATAATCGTCGGGTGATGGCCGTGACTGATGGAACGTACAGCTACATACCAAAAATCAGTAATTTTCGCACATTACGTCAGTCATTTTCTGTCCATAAATCTCGTTATTTATTGAAGCCGGTGCTTCTGGTTGCTCCAGACGGACACATTTTGAAAATACAAGGTCCCTATTTTTCTGACACAAGGAACAATGATGCAGCCATTCTGGAAAATGAATTTAATCGAGATGCTAAAAGAATGAGGGATTGGTTCCGCGAATGTGACATTGTTATTGTAGATAGAGCATACCGTGATGCAACAGAATTACTGGCAAGCCTGGGCATTATCTGGAAAATGCCTGCTCTTCTTGAACGGGGAAGAAGACAGTTGTCAACAGAAGAAGCTGATGACACACGACTTGTAATTAAAAATAGATGGGTTGTAGAAGTTCGTAATGGACACCTTAAATCTATTTTTAAATTCCTTTAGTTGGTTCTGTCGATCCATCATCTACCACATCTTGGTGACTTCTATCGCATTGCAGGAAGGATCATAAACAGGTACCATACTATTCTTCGAATGCAAGACGCAAATGAGATTTTAGATCGATATATGCTAGCTAAAGCTAAAGAAATGAATGCAGTTTAGCGACGAGTAGAATTGGAGAATCTGGGTGCGCGTAATGCACAAAGATGGATAAGATTGGACGCTCATCAGGTGCACGACTTTCCACTTTTAGATCTAGATGAACTCAGAGACATCACAATTGGTGTTTATCAAATGCACTTAGCACCATCTTATGTGCAGGACAAGCTACAAAGAGACGGAAACGAGGAATTTCAAATTGAAATGTTAAGAGATAAAAACAGGATTCCTGAACGTGGTTTTCTGAGAGTAACAGTTTACTCCAGATTCACTAGAGCAGCTAGACATCAGTTATAGATATCGTACATACCAACGGATGAGAATCAAGAGGTCGATGAAGACGCTGATTTGATTCCAGGGCACTATTGTACCTGTAAGTCTGGTGCTCGTACTCTAGGCACTTGTGCATACTTTACCAGTGTTTTATATTATCTTGGATACGCTCAGCATCAACAAAACATTCGTTATCCATCGACAAGACTTCTGGACTCTATTCTTGATGCTGGGAATAGATCACTGCCTTGAATTAATACTCGTTATGAGATAATCGAGATTATTGATGCCGAGATTTGAAGAATAATATGAAATAATGACAAAATATAATGTATAAATAAGATCAAGTTGTCCTTTTTTGGATACACCGATGTGCTAAATAGGTTCGTGCAACCTCGTCGTGGTTGTGTAATTATTTAATAGTACCATCAAATGAGTGCAGATTCTTTTTCGAAGAATTCCTGGACTTATGGAGCATTCCGCTCTACGACCATCTGTGAATTATACTATGTTACACCTAATGACTATCGTACTCGGAAAAGAGAGTGTTAGGCATGTCCGGTTGTTGGACGTAATAGCACCCTGCGGGACTTTAGATAAAGGTTCCGTAAATATGTTTCTGAGATATCAGGCTACCTTTCAAATGTATCTAGTCTTACCCTTGATAAATTAATTGCTCTCTACTTGTGGGATTCATATGAAATATTGAAATAAAACAATCAGAACCAAGAAAGGTGACACCACTGAGCTACCTAAGGAACCTTGCGATACCAGTTCAAAAACTGAGCCGAAGACAATCAACGGGCCTGAAAGAGGTTTAAAGTCCTCTAGTTTGAAGTACGGGGAATAAGGTATTTTCCTGGGGGTACATGCATCTTTAAAAGGGTCCCTCTGCGCATCTAGTCAGGAGCTTAACAAAAATACATAGAGCCACAGCCTGTTTCCAAGAATCCTGGGTATACAGGGGAAGTGTTAGAGGCTCGAGAGAATGTGGGAAGCTCGTGAGCAAATCACAGGAACCGGTTTCCAGAGCATGTCTGATCTATGGAGGATTAGACGCTTTTCCGTTACCAGAATCAATGACTCTGGAACATGCAGTAATTGAAAAAAAGTACCGAGTTCATAATGGAAGCAAAAAGATAATTTTTGCTGCAGCGAACTCTGTCTGCCACCACAAGTAATAAGGTTGGTGTAATAAAGTTGGCTCTTTTGACGCTTATGAATCAAAAGAAAAGACTGCATATATTCGGTTTTCTTACAAAGAGGGCTAAAGCATCTACTCTGGGAAATAAGACAACAAACCTGGGGTCAACCATATGTTGATCCAGGACATATTAGCAACCTTTCAGTAGAAGAGATCTTGGACCTTTGAAAAATGAAAGTCTCTGAAAAGGTAGCTTAATTAAAACTGTAAACCTCAGTTTCCACGCTCGCCGAAACAGTAGAAGCCCTGGGGGAATTGGTGAACGAATGCCTGCAGCGAGTGAAGAGCTAGCTGGATTCCAGAGGTCTTCAAATGGCCCTAGAGAGAGCCGAAGCTCTGTTTAACACAGACAGACCTGGTTGTAAGACCCGAAAATCGTGATAGACGAATTCGAGGTCAAGGAGAGCAAGTACCTGAAGTACTTGGGAGTTATGCTAGATGGAAGATTTAACTTCCATAAATTTTTTAGCAACGCCGTGCAATAACGAAATAGAAAGTGGTGCTTTAGTACGTCTGATGTCCAATGTAGGCGGTCCAAGGAAAATAAAGAGAAGACTGGTTACGGATAATAAATTATTATCTTAGGGATAGGTGGGTGATTTATAAAGGGGACACCTGTACTCTGAAGGAAAAAAATGCAAAGTGTGCATCAGGTGTTGCCCATGCTTAGTTACTGTATGCAGCAGCAGCTTGGGTCCTTGCACTAAATACCCGAAGCAAAACAATTTTTGAAGATATGTCGTCCCCGCAGAGATGTATTACAACTCGTATCATCTCTGCTTATAGGACAGTCTCAACGAGTGCTGTGCAGGTCCTTGCAAGTGTCGCACCAGCAGATCTTATGGCAAGGCAAAGGGAGGAAGTTTCTTTTCTTTTCAAAGCAATAAACAACTCGAGTACCCAGAAAATAGAAGACCCAGCAAGGACTGCATATGGAGAAATGCGAAAAGCAGACTCGTTGAGAGATCGAACAGGAAGGTAAATTATATTATATTATATATAGTATATATTATATTATTTTTAGGAGTTATTATATTGTGGTTGTTTGTTTGATGGCTATGACGCATGTTTTGTAGATTATTTAATTATTACGACGGGCATGAAAATGCCCGTGTAATAATTGCCCGTGTTCTATCAGTGTATAGAAAGTTCCCCTTCTTTTTCAACTTTAACTCATTATATCTCGAAAACTATTCTTTGGGGGAGATTTTATCATAAGGATTATTTGATCAGGAGATCGCAAAGAATATTGTCCCAAAGTTTCGGACAATTTGGCCGAAAGACATTTCCTGTGTATTTTGTGCGTTGTCCTTTTGAAATTAAAAAGAAATCCAAGTGAACGCAATAATATTTAGTTATTTATTAATTATGGTAAGTACATTATTTTAAAATAATACTTGAATAGAATGTTAAATTATACAATTATTAAATAATTTAATTTAGTTAAAAATTAATTAAATTATTATTATTATTATTGATATGAACGTGTATAACTTATAGTTATTTATAAATTTTGGTAAGTATATTATTTAAAATAATCTTTAAAGAGAATGTAAATTTTATTTTAAAAATTAAATTTAATTAATTAAATTCATTAATTAATTAAGTTAATTTAAATTGAATATTAATTTTATAAAATCTTCTTTCTTAAATTATAATTTATTACTTAATTCAATTAATCAATTAAATACACTAATTGATTCAATTTAAATTAGAAATTAAATTTTGAAAATCTTCTTTATTACTTGTCAATTATTATTTTATAAATAGGATATATTATATTAAATTTTAAATATAGTTCAATATTAATTATTATTATTACAAACAACAAATTTTTCAATAAATGGAATATATATAGAACAAATGAATTTTATTATTACATATTATGTAAGATAATTTACACACATTTTTGTTATACATACACACCTAAATTCACTCATATGTTTACATTTTTAAAAGATTAAAATTTAAAAATTTTTTAAAAATACAAAGTATTATTCCAATAATAATGCTTTAAATCTCTGAAATTAAAGCTTAATAATTAGAATCAACAAATTTAAAAAAAAATTCTTTCTCTTTTAGTACATAAATTATTTAGCTAATAACAATTATATATGTTATGAAAAAGACAACAAATAATTTGTTGTACACTTTTGTGGAATGCAACATCTCATTATAAATAATAATAATAAGCAATAAAGAATAAAATAAAATTATTAAAAAAAAATAAAACAAAAATTATATTAATTCTATTCTTCATCAGAGGCTTCCGTTTTATCTTCAAGTTCATCTTTATCCACATCAAGTTCTATTACTTCTTCAGTTTCTTCTACTATTTCAAATATTTCATTATCTTTGTCTAAATCGATTTCGTTATTATTTTTATTGATTTCATCAATTTCAGTTGTGTCTCTTTCCGTTTCCTTTTCATTAAATTGTTGAGTTTCTACAGTAGAGCCCAAAATTGGTTTGGATTTTTTGTTTCCGTTTTTGGCTGTAGATTGATAAATATTTTCAATTAATACTCTGGAAATAATTAATCAAGTTCTAATTAGTTTAATAAAGTTTAATACCTCTTTTTTAGGAGGATTTTTTAAATCTGAAATCTGCTTCCTTATGTATTGTAGAGTATTACAGGCCTCCATATCTGCTGTATCTCTTGAGAGTTTTTTTCAGTTTAAAGAGTATAGCTATAAAAATCTAAAAAAATTGATATCAAATATATATATATATATATATATATATCTGGGTGATTCTCCATGAAACCGATAATTTAATTATTGTTATTTTTATTATTTGTTTCAATAAAAATAAAAATCATAATGTAAATTTTAAGTATGATAGTCAAGAATGAAATATCTGTTACGGGCCGGATAAATTGTTTGTAATTTTTGTATTTCTTAAACAAAGTAACTGTTCACGCATCCACGTAGCATAATTAGTTGCCATAGTTTTGTTATGTTAACAAAATTGATAGTTGAACTGATAGAAATTGTTTTTTTGTTTAGTTCAGGATTTAAAAATCTACATCAGGAAATTTATGCAGTAATTTATGGTAATTTATAGAAATTTATGGCAATTTATACAGTCATTTATAAAAATTGTGAGGTCATTCATAATATTATTACAAAACATAATTCAAGATTAGAAAGACAAATGCAGGAAATTTATAGTAATTTATAAATTTTTGAGGAACTTAAATAAATTTTTTTGAGTAAATAAAAGAAAATTTAAAAAACTATTTTTTTAAATTTATGGAAATTTATAGGGTAATTTATGGAATTTTATGTTGTAATGTATGAAAATTTATGGAAATATATGTTGTAATTTTATAAATTATTTTAAATCATTTATCCTAATTTATTAACATAATTTAAATGAAAATAAATTCTTGGCAACTTTCAGAAATTAGTACGTTAATTTATGAAAATTTATAAAATAATTAATGTCACAACTTACTAAAATTATAGTAAGCTTCACCATGACGATTTGGCTCTTAAATTTGCATTTTAAAAAAACATTTAATCTTAGAAATTAAAGTGGCTATAGGTTTTTGTTTGTAATCACCAGAGTTACTTTTTTACGTTAGATTCATTATTATATGTGCAATCTGTTTCTTAAAAAACACTAGGGACATGAAATTGTCGGTTTCGTGGAGAATCACCCATATATAACTGAATGAAATTGGAAAAAGGCTTTTTCTAAGAAAATATTTTTAAAATGTAGTGATAAAAAATGGAAAAATTTATAGAAACGTTATATAATTACAAGATTTTATAAACAAATTTCGGTACCCAAATTTCTACATAACTTCATGTCGGGAGCGAAAATAAGATAAAATTTACTCTTGGATTATATTTTACTATTAATTTAACTGATATTTTTTTATTAACATTAACCAATTTAAAGCTGTTTAGAATAATTGAAAGTAAAATTTTATATAAAAATGGGAAGAAGAAAGACCTGGAAAAACTTATTTGTTCTTAAACGTAGGTAAATGAAATTAACAACAATATACCTCGAAAAGCAAGAAGCTTTGAAGAGCTTAAAGCACTTAATGATTGATTAACGTTTTTACTGCGATTACTAATTTTTCCGGAAATTGTGCTATTTATAAGATTCTCTTTCCCAAATTTATGTAAAGAGAAACGTTTTACTACTTTGAGAAACGATTTTTCAGTTGACATAATTTCCGCGAAAACAGTAGTTTCGATCCATTCCCCTCTACCCATGGACATCTGTAAACATACATGATTAATGTGATTATTATAATTTAAAAACTATTACTTTATATGAATAAACTATGTTTCATAGAATAACTGTTTATTAATTTTAAATAACTAATGGGTAAGACTCCGTTCGAAAATATGCGATTTGCATGGGGTCTTTGGATTAGGCTGTAATTTGGTGAAATTGAATTTTTTTGTTATAATTTTTTTTAATTTTAATATTTCCGAAAGTTTTCGATAAAATTTAATAAAATTTCGAAGGCTTATACTTGACATCATGTTCCTTCTGACTATCGCATAAAAAAAACAAAAAAAATTTTTTTGTCCAAAAAAAGTCAAAAAAAAATTTTTGAAACCGTTTTGCCCTAGCAGGACCGATTTTTGAGTTTTCTTGTCAATTAATAAAATATTCCTTATAATTTCACCTTTCATTTAAAAAAAGAAAATCGATGGAGACTCAAATAGTTTTCGAGATATTGCAATTTTTGTGGAAGCGCGACCACGTTTCAGTACCAGCGATGTGTAAGTACCCGGGAATCTTAATTCTTACACTTTACTGTTTAAAATTGTCTAGAGCCTACAAATTTTATCCGATTTTGATGTTCTTGGTCTTAAATGAAAGGAGATAAATTTTCCAAGATTTTCCCCTAAACTGTTGTTTTAATTATTAATTGTTTATATATTTTTTTGTTACTCAAAGTAAACAATTTACAAGAATTTTGAAAAAAAACCATGTTTATTTTTTATTTTTTCATTCAAAATCAGCAGCTAATCTCGGGTTATTTTTTTCAACTGCAATATGTACGTCGAGTTGTGTAGGGGAGGAAATATTTAAAATAAATCGTTATTAAAATTTTAATTATAAATTTTACTTGGTAAACTTTTATTTCACTAATTATTTAGACAGTTACAAAATCTTTTACTTGGCGGAAGTTTTTGCATCATAGATGTTTTTGTTGGGATTTTAAAACTTTTTGCGTCATCTCAACTTTTTAATAAACGAAATAATTAATTGTAAAAATATTTTGGTCTTTGATCTAATAATTTAAAATAAAATACAATTAAGTTTTAAATAAGAATTTATTTAAGATATGATTTATTTTAAAGTAAATTTCAAGCCTATCAACCCATAATACTTTTTCAAAATATTTTTAAAATGTTTTTAGCAGTTTAGTCTCTGCGTTCATCTAAATGTCAAAAAATTCAATTGTTTTGAGAAGAATCAAAATTTTTCAAAAAATACGGAGTGTATTAAAATTTCCAGGAATATATATCGAGATTTTAACCCAATGAATAATATTTTAGAAGAATTCACATAACCGTTTAAAAGTTTAGTCTCTGCGTTTGTCTAAATGGCAAAAAAATTCAATTTTTTTGAGAAAAATCAAAATTTTTCAAAAAATACAAAGTGCATTAAAATTTCCAGAAATATATATCGAGATTTTAACCCAATAAATAATATTCTAGAAGATTTCACATAACCGTTTAAAAGTTTAGTCTCTGCGTTTGTCTAAATGTCAAAAAATTCAATTTTTTTGAAAAAATTCAATTTTTTTGAAAAAAATCAAAATTTTTAAAAAAATTCGAAGTGTATTAAAATTTCCTGAAATATATATCGGGATTTTAACCCAATGAATAATATTTTAGAAGAATTCAACAATCCATTTAGGAGTTTACGCTCCACGTTTGTCTAAATCTTAAAAAATCGCTATTTTATCGGTTTTCCTAGCCTAAATTCTATAAAAATATATAAAATATTGAATAAACTTAACAGAATTCTTTCTTTTTTTATTCTTTATCCGACAAAAAAAGAATGAGCCAAATCGGTTAAGATTTACTCGAGTTATTCAATTTTATCGAAAAACAGCCGATATTTCGAGAATATATATTCGCGGTTTTTTGCTTTTACTTGGCGGCGATTCTCTACCGCGAATCTTTATTAAAAATTAATTAATCAATTTTTTATTACTTACTTATATCCTTATTTATATAAGCAATAAATTTGTCTCTAAAAAATGCAATTTTTTAAAATAAATGTTAATAACAATGATAATTATAAACTTTAAAATTATTTTGTAACAAAATAGACATAAATTACTTAAATAAACATAAATTTATCTGTAAAAAATACAATTTTTTTTAAGAAGGACCAGAGTTATCTATTTGTTAATTAACGAAATTATTTAAATAAATTGAATTATGCATTATTATTTATCGGGTGGTCATACTAGACTAATTTAAATTGATTTCTATCATGAAGAATTTAAAAATAAAAAATAGACATGGTTTTTTTCAAAATTCTTGTAAATTGTTTACTTTGAGTAACAAAAAAATATATAAACAATTAATAATTAAAACAACAGTTTAGGGGAAAATCTTGTAAAATTTATCTCCTTTCATTTAAGACCAAGAACATCAAAATCGGATAAAATTTGTAGGCTCTAGACAATTTTAAACAGTAAAGTGTAAGAATTAAGATTCCCGGGTACTTACACATCGCTGGTACTGAAACGTGGTCGCGCTTCCACAAAAATTGCAATATCTCGAAAACTATTTGAGTCTCCATCGATTTTCTTTTTTTAAATGAAAGGTGAAATTATAAGGAATATTTTATTAATTGACAAGAAAACTTAAAAATCGGTCCCCCTCGGGCAAAACGGTTTCAAAAAATTTTTTTTGGGCAAAAAATTTTTTTAATTTTTTTTATATGATAGTCAAAAGAAACATGATGTCAAGTATAAGCATTCCAAATTTTATTAAATTTCATCGAAAACTTTCGGAAATATTAAGATTTAAAAAATTATAACAAAAAAATTCAAAATGGCGTAACTTCAAAAAATTTTTGTCACACTTGTTTCTAGTATTCAATACTACAATTTCACCAAATTACAGCCTAATCCAAAGACCCCATGCAAATCGCATATTTTCTGATGGAGTCTTACTCTAATAATAAAAAGTATGGCCTGAAATTCATTTATAAAATACTTTAGGTATTTGGATTAAATGCCAAAATATTTTCTGTAAGAAAACGAAAAATAGGTACTATACTTGTGTTTTGTTGAAATTATACGTTCCAACTGCTAAGTCAAGAGATGATTCTTGTATATTCATAATTTTGCTTTGTTGTTTTATAGTACCTGCAATGTAAGGCAGTAATATGCTTTAAATCTTGATTAAAATTCAATAGAAACTCTTTTAATTATAAAAATATTTTAAACACCAATTTTAATTTCCAAATTATTTAACTGAAAGTTAAATCTACTTACTCTGAATAACATCCATTTTTTGTATTACTTGTTGCTGTAGATTTTTATTAAGAACTGTTAATTCTTTTATTGTCCCTTCTGCACAGTGCAGCTGATTATCTTTTTCCCGTATTTGATTCTTTATCTTAGTGATTTCCAAATTACTATTCCGCAATTTTTTACTCATTGCCTGTAATTCTATATTTACATTACGACATTTGCCTGTGTAATTTTTTATGATTTCTTTCAAGGAACCAGTATTAATTGGATTTCTATTTTCCTTAGTTGCATTTATAAAATCTATTGAAGACATTCAAAAAATGAAATATAAAGAGAATATTGTGCTTCACTTTAAAAGTAAATAGATTATAAAAAAATTTCAAAACTATTTCTTAATGTCATCAATATCTGTACTGAACCCTATAGATACAAGTAGAAATTTTTAGTAGAAATTGAATATTTTTATTACCAATTGTTGTGTTTTTAAGAGAACTTTCTTTTTGTTGTTTGGTGTTTGCTTCAAATGCTGAGGAGTCCGTTGCTGAAGAATCATCTCTTTTGACTGTTAAAGATATTTCTTGAAAATCGCTTGGTCTCTAAACATTATTTTTTCTAGTTGCAACATTTATGTTTTGCTTGAAATCCTTAACGTAGAAACTGCTGGAAATCTGTATAATACAAAATTTAGTACAATGCAATGAAAATATTAAAACGTTAACTTTATGATTCCTTTATTTGTAATAACTCTATTTGCAAGTAATCAATATTAATTAATAAGGAAAATATTCTTCTATATTAATGCTTTGTTCTTAAACATAAATTTTTTTTATATTATTATTTATTGGTTTATACACCTGTCTTCAGCCTTACATACTTGGCTATACAAGTGTTTCATACAATTCATGCTTTACAAATGTTTCTTATATACAATTCTTAATATTAAGTTTGCGCCTGCAGAACGTCTTTTCGAAATTAGGAGTACTCGCATAAGCCTGGACTACCCGTCTAATGGGTTTTCTCGCCAGAGGAGAGGGAAACTGTAGAAAACCTCTCCGAGTACAACCGGTTTATCGACAGTCGAGTTCTAATGGTGTGTACCGGACAATAATCGACAGTGCACATCATTATACCTCGACGTCAAACTTCCCGCTCAGATTATCTCACATGCCGGAAAAATCCAAGCCAAATGGGCGCGAACCAAGTACCCTTGGTCCTAGAACGTCCGCCAAGCGAGGCATTTATCCGACCGAGCTAATCTGTCGGTTCTTAAACATAAATTAAAACGAAAAGAAATCTGTTAATACCTTAGAAAAGTTTTCATCATCTGAGAATACTACTGTAAAATCTGTTGATTTAGAAAAATTATCTTTCGTTAAAGTAAAGTTTTCTGTAGATTTTACACATTCACTACCTTCAGGTGTTATCAAAGATATCATAGATTCATCTCCCATACTATTTCTTAACTGTTCAACAGGCATATTTGCAGAAAGCTTTAAAATATTATTATAAAAAAGTAATAATTAGTACAATAATAATTTATATATATATATATATATATATATATATATATATATACATGCAATTAGTATTTTTATGGTTTTAATTAAATAATAAGATAAGAAAGAAAATTAACAAATTAATTTTTATTAAATTGTTTTAAAAACAAAAAATAAATTAATAACTTTAAAAAAAAATTAACAACGTTACATCAGCCTAACGTATTTTTAATTATATTAATTAAAACAGGCAGCAATAGGGAAATTAAATGAGGTTATTTAGACTTAACATTACCTTAAAACAGTTTTCATTATCTGAGAATGATTTTGTCGACTCTATTAACTTTGAATACTCATCTCTTCTAAATTTGTCGTTTTTTGTAGTCAGTTTAAGTAACATATTTTTAATTTTTTAAATTTTTTTATAATTAGAATCCTGTTTTAAATATATAACCTAAGATAAATGTATATTATTTAAAAAGTAATATTAATACCTCTATTAACGGTTCATTCTTTTCATTTTGTATGTTTAAAGTATCCTCATCATTCAGTCTTTCTAATAATTCGAATTTTATATCTGCTGCTGTATAGGGACTCTAAAAAATTATTGATATTGTAATATTTTCAAGGTTTCACATAACATTGCATTAAAATTTAATTATAAAAATATTATTATAATATTTCGAAAATAATACTTGTCGAGTCTTTGCAGATTTTGCCTTTCTTTTTGACCTTGAAGCCTCATCTGCAGAGGACTGTTGCTGAGGGAAGAAATTTTCTCGGAGGAACTCTGTTTCTCCCCTTTAGCTTCTGTTTCAAATCATCTTCCGTTTCTGTTTTATTATGTATGAAAATTAAATATTAATTATAATGCACAGAAATAATATGGTTTAGCGTGTCACCTCTAAATTATTTAAAAACATTTGATATTGAAAAATTGTTATAAAAGGGAAACATTAGAAAAAATTGTTTAGATGAAATTGTAGAATTTTTTTATTACGATTGCTTAAGAAAATAATAAAATTTTTACTTTCAATTTAAAAAACTAAATTTTTAATTCATTTTAAAAAATTGAATTGTTTGATTTGGTTTTAAAAATATCCACTGAGTAAAAGGTACGATTCTATATTAATTTCTTATTGGAAATTTATAAAAAATCACTGTATTCAATTGCTATTAAATGATTATTTTGTTGAACGCTGCCATTAACTTTGATCTTATTAGTAAACTAGCTGTCGTACCCGTCTTCGACGGGTTTTAGTTTCTTCAAATCCATTCAGTAGTGTGTCTACCAGTCTCGAAGGATGGGAAATGGTGGGGAATTTAATTTGACCGAAAAAAATCATAATTAGCTACCTTTAACTATTTCATTAAAAAAATATTACTATTTTAAATCTGTGATTGACTTTTATCATCAAATAATTTTTTTTTAATTTATTTAAATTCAGAAAACAATATTTGTCAATTATATGTAGAAATTTAATTATAGTATTATAAGTAAATCCAAAATTTCCACTAATTTTTGGAATTATAGTTAAGCCGAATTCGAACTACACACAAAAAACCCAGTCTCATTTTTGTTGCATCTCAAAATGAGACTATGTTAAACGCCATAGAACATGGCGCCACCTAAGAGTCTCATTTTTGTTGCAACTCAAAATAAGTAGCGTATGATACTCATTTTGAGACTAGGTTTTTTCAGTGTAATTGTATCATAATTGCTAAAATCTAAAATAAGACCTATATTGCAAGCTGAATTCACAGTTTTCCCGATTTTTCCAGTTGGTGGAACCCCTGTTGAGGGTATTGGTAAGAATAAAAACCGTCGAAGAGTATTTTCATAAAATAAGTTAATTTTTGTAACCATTTCCACCTGGAAAAATTTTGACAAAGCTGGGAAAAACCGGATAGTTTGTTGAACAAAAATAATAATAGACACCCTGTTTTTTGCCTTTACAATGCTTAAAACATCCCTAAAGGTTAAATCTGAAATTAAAATAACAAAACATTTTACTTTTTACATTTTTTATTTTTTACATTTTACATTTTTTAACATTTTAATATTTTTAAAGTTTGGCAATTGAAAATTTTTTGATTAATTAGATAAACAAATAATTCCAGATTCCATTATTTTCACGTCAATAGTTTATCAGAGACGCCAAAAATACTACTGAATTAAGCTTGATAGTAATTGGTCTGTCAATTATAATTTTTCGATATTAAAAACATTTTTATTCTTACTTCCATCTTACAGATATAGTTATAGGACAGTATTTTTTCAAAATTATGCTAAAATATGACGAAATAACATGTAATATTTAATTACAGAAAGTTTAAAAATTATACATTCAAGAATATAAGTCTAGAAATTTTCTATTTTTTAAATTTTTTGAAAAAATTTAATATCTCCAGTTCTAATTAATATGTTAAAAAAACTGTAAATTTATTGTTTATATATAAATATATATATATATATATATATATATATATATATATATATATAAATTAAAATTAATCAAACTAACAAATTAATCAAAATTTCTTCTAAACTTTTAAAAATTAAATTAATTATTTTCTAATTATTACGATATTTATAATAATTATTATCATACTCTAACAAAATCATATATGATTTTATTATTAAATACTCATTTTTTTTAAATATGTCTAATATTCTTTCAATCTTATCAGACCAATATTGCAGATTGCACAAGGCCGGTCGGAAAAATTAAGTTTTGAAATAGCCACGTGCTTTTCTACGAAATCCATTTGATGAATTAAAAGTGATATTTACTTACCACTAACTTCGTTGATATATCCTTCCACAATGTTGTTATGAATTTTTATTTTGTAGACTCTTTTTTTACATTAAAACTATTTAATTTTAAATTAAAAATATTTGTTATTGGCACTACAAATGATTTTTCATATTTATAAATCTAGACACTAGCTAGTTTTATAGTCGAGTTTTCAGCCATTGTATATCACAAATTGTTTGTAACTTTCCTTAGACGAATAGAGAAACAGAAAAAGTGTTTTTTATATCAAGTATTTTTATAAATCATAATAACGAACACGTTTACTTTAAATGTAGATGCAACTGCAACAGAATCTTAAAGGCGGTTCCAGAATAGGTGCAAAAGCCAAGTGCAAGTACAAGCGGCTTGTAGTTGGTTGCGCGCGCATCGCGTTGCCAACTGTCGCGGTTGCCAGAAAATTTATCTGGTGACAATGTGGTGACTGCCTCGTTAACTCGTTGAGTGCGTGTTTGTATATTATCCAATTTTGCCAGTTTTCTAAGGAAAGCCTATTTCAATCGTGGGACATTTGCAGGTAAGAATCAAATAATAATTGCTAATTAATGCGAATTACTTAATTTATAGTTTTTCATTTTTGTTTGACTTTTGGGTAACATATACACATTTAACCTATAAATACACAGAAACACATCCATTATATTAATTATAATAATTATATTATTTATTTTACAATTACAATTTAACTTATTACAATATTGTGGTTTTTAAGATTTTTAATAATAAGTATACTTTAAATCTTGCTGCGTTTTCTGTAAAACAAAATAATTTGTCATTTGTCTTATTTCCTTGCCGGAAGAATAGACTGAAAAGGTTCTGAAATTGTACTGGCCTCAGTACAATTTCAGTCTGATTTTTTTAAATATTTCGGTAGACATTTTTAAAGTCCTTTAACAATAGTTTAAAATGAAGGTTGTGTCAACAAATCATTTTTAACAGTCTGGAAGTGAAAATAACAAAGGTTAACAAAATTTTCAATGAAATTCTTGTTACGTTCTAAACTTATATTGCAACCCCTGCTTTAACAATAGACCCAAAAGCCTATTGTAGTATGGGATTATATTTTTATGGCTTAAAAAGTTTACAATTTAAATAATTCAATTTTTAAAACAAAAGAATTTAAATCTGTAAAGCTTTAAGATTACAAATATCTAAAATGCATTATAAAAAATTATTATTTAAAAAAGTTATAAACTATCTTGCAAACCCTAATTGTTACGTAAAAACAGTTATTATTTTTGAATTTTGATTCACATAAACATTTAGCATATATTATAATTACTTGTAAAGAATCTGAGTTCATGAAAAACAAATATAATGTTGAAATATAAATAAAAATTATTTTTAACATTAACAAAGAAATATTCGTCCTTCAACTTAATGACGGTTAAGCCATAAACACCACAAATAGCGACCTTTTTGCAAGTAATTTTTCCCAGTACAAATTCAGTGCTAAAACGCAGCAAATTTTGACTGAAATAGACTGAGCTCTCAGTACTAATTCCCCAGTACAATTTCAGTCTATTCTTCCGGCAGGGTTACTTAATCTGCACGTGCGCTTTGTTATATATAATTAGTAATTATTATTTGATTCTTACCTGCAAATGTCCCACGATTGAAATAGGCTTTCCTTAGAAAACTGGCAAAATTGGATAATAAACAAACACGCACTCAACGAGTCAACGAGGCAGTCACCACATTGTCACCAGATAAATTTTCTGGCAACCGCGACAGTTGGCAACGCGATGCGCGCGCAACCAACTACAAGCCGCTTGCACTTGTACTTGGCTTTTGCACCTATTCTGGAACCGCCTCAACCTTTACAATATAGTTCTAACGGTTATGACGTAGGAAGCGTTCTATGACGTATGTCATAGGAGACCAATCAAGTGCTACTATTGAGAAAGGTTAGGAAAGAGCTATAATTATATATAGTTACGGTACTTTGTGATTTGTGTACAAAATTTTTAGACATCGTAATGTAAAAACATCTAAAATTTTATATATATATTACACTGAAAATTATTTGAAATGTTTATAAGAAAATAAGGTATGCTATTTTATTTCATTATCTTTTTATTGATGTTGTGAAATATTATTAACATAAATAAATACTATTAAATATTATTTAACATTTATACACGAGTAAGGGAGAAGAGAACAAAAGTGCTATCTGAGACAACCTACAGGTAAATAGTTTACTGTATTTGAAGGTCTCAGAAACAAAAAAAATGTCACAGTAAATAATTTACCTGAAAATGAAGAAAAAAACGAAACTTAAATATTTGTGATTACAATATTTCAAAAACACAAAATCTAGATATTTTTTAATCCCATGTTATAAATATAAATGAAAAATAAATTCCCAAGCACAATTTAAATAAATTTTACCTTTTTTCAAAAAATGCTTTCAAACTTTGTATAATTGAGTATAACATGTTATTTAATCACATTCTAGAATAGATTTGCCAAAAAAATGTCCTATAACTAAGATGAAAGTATAAACATGATTTTATAAAAATTCAAAAAATCGCAAATATCAAAATTTTATATTTTTTAATGAATTGCTTTTAAATGATCTGTAATTGATTGTTACATGTCATTTGGCCAAATTTTAGCATAATTTTTCCAAAAATTGTGTCCTATATCTAAGATTTAAAGATAAAAATGTTTTCAAAAAATCGAAATTTTTTAAATTTTAGATTTTTTAATGTATTGCTTTTAAACGATCTATAATTGAGTATGACATGTTATTTAGTAACATTTTAGCATAATTTAGCAAAAAATACTATTCCATATTTCAGATGTAAGTATAAAATTTTTTTTTTAAATTTTAAAAATTGAATGGATTAATTGATTTGCTGCTTTCTCTGTATGCCGACGATGCCGTTGCTTTGGCAAATACACCTACAGGAATGCGTAAGCTAATAAAAGATGTTGAAAAATATTGTGCAATAAATAGACTAGAGATAAATGTAAAAAAAACTGAAATAGTTTATTTTAGACGAGAAGGTAAAGCGACAGCGGAAAGATTTTTTATTAATGGAGAACCACTCAGAATTGTGAACTCATATAATTATCTAGGCGTTGTGTTTTCCTGCTCTAGTTTAGGAAGGTTGGCAACTGAAGCTGCAATTCCTAAGTCGACTCAGGCCCTCGGTGTTGTAAAACGAATTGTATTTGCTGGTAAAACGGACTCTTGGCCTGCTCAATTTAAATTTTACACTAGCACTGATACTGCGACTTTTTTGTATACAGCGTATATATTGGGCTTAAGGTACATCGGAAAAATAGAAACTGCGCATACATCTCATTTCAAGAAGCTACTATTGCTCCCCAAATGTACATTTATTACAGCGTTGCGACTCGAACTAGGTCTAATCAGTTTAGAAATGAAAATTTTCAAAGCAGCTTATCTTTTTGTCATCAAGCTGTTAAAAATGGACAGGTCGCGTTTACCAATAATTTGTCTTATCCGACAGATAAAATTGATGAGGGACTCTGTTGTTGCCCCCGAATACAACTGGGTAGCACAATTTAATGTATTTCTCGAAAAGATAAACATGTCGGAATTATGGTCAGCCCTTTCGCCCGAGTCGTGGTCGGAAAATAATAAATAAAATAATAATACCGATGGTATATTTCCATTATACAGTACCTAAATTACAGACTTTATTAATAATGGGATTCGTTTGAAACTCGTTACTCGGTGGTTTTCGAGGTCGCTGATTACAAATCCGATATCAGTTTTTCAAAATTCAAAATGGCGGATCCAATATGGCGGGCACTTTTTTGAAACATTCATCGCATTTGCTTGAAACTCGTTACTCGGGGGTTTTCGGGGTCGATAATTACGAATTTCAGGTCAGTTTTTGAAAATTAAAAATGGCGGACACATTTTTGAAAAATTCATCGGATTTGCTTGAAACTTGTTACTCGGTGGTTTTTGGGGTCGCTGATTACGAATCCGATATCAGTTTTTAAATATACAAAATGGCGGATTCAATATGTCGAACACTTTTATGAAAAATTAATTGAATTTGCTTGACACTTACTCAGGGGTTTTCGGGGTCGCTAATTACGAATCCCATATCAGTTATCCAAAATCCAAAATGGCGGATCCAGTATGGTCGACACTTTTTTGAAACATTCATCGGATTCGGTTGAAACTCGTTTCTAGGGGATTTTTGGGTCGATAATTACGAATTTCAAGTCAGTTTTTGAAAATTAAAAATGAATTATTATTTGGATTCGCTTTAAATCTGTTGCTCTGGGCTTTTCGCAATCGCTTAATCTGATCTGAAGCCCTTTTAACTCCATAACTTCAGAATTCTGGCATATCCTCAAAAATGTGTTTTCCATATTGGATCCGCCATTTGGAATATTCAAAAACTGACTTAAAATTCGTAATTATCGACCCCAAAAATCCCCGAGAAACGAGTTTTAACCGAATCCGATGAATGTTTCAAAAAACATACATATGGTGTCCACCATATTGGATCCGTCATTTTGAATTTTTGAAAACTGATATCGGATTCGTAATCAGCGACCACGAAAACCCCCGGGTAACAAATTTCATGTAATTTCCATCAATTTTTAAAATATTTTAGTTGCGATAAATTTTCAACAAAAATTCTGAATAAAAATCATTAATTTTTAATAATAATATTAATAAAGATTGTAACCACGTATTTTATAGGTTTATTAAGATCCCCCTTTTGCCACAGGATTAATAATAAAAGTGATTTTTCAACTTTTTTTTAATAAATTTTTAATTTTGAATTTGTTCCTTTCTAGAGATTGACCCATACATATTATATGCATATTATATTATATTCCTATATTTTCGTTTCTTATATTTACAACTTTTTACTTACACTTTAATGTAATCTGATTAATGCCCTTCATGATCCACGTGAATAAGGGCTGTATATTTTCTGATTTATAGAAACAAGATATACATATTGTACATGAATTTCTTACTTTGTATATAGAATTCTTTATGAAAGTAATTTGTAATTTTTCACGGAAAAAATATATTTACCCACTTTAAGCAAATTTTCTGTTATTTATGACTTTTATGTAGAAAAATCTGTATTGACATTGACATTATGTTGATTTCTAGCGTGAATAAAGTTTCTAACTTTATATAAGAGAACAAATTGTTTATTATTTCATTCGCTTATCACGTACAAATAATTGTTTTTAAAATTATTTACCAAATCGCATGTTGACAATTTAAAAAAAAATTTATGTAAAATTTAAATAAATTGAATTATTTGTACAATTAAATAAATTATAAATATATAAATAAATTATTTGTATAATTATAATTAATTAATATTATGTACATATAATATACCCTAAGTAATAAACAATAATTTAAGAAAGAAGATTTTATAAAATTAATATTCAATTTAAATTAACTTAATTAATTAATTTAATTATTTAAATTCAATTTTTTTAATCAAATTTACATTCTATTTAAAGATTATTTTAAATAATATACTTAACAAAATTAATAAATAACTATAAATTATTCACGTTCATATAAATAATAATAATAATATAACGGTATGCTCCCTTTAATCTGTCATGCATTGTAGGCATATAGTAAAGCATATGGTAATCGATCAACATTTGACATTTTTTCTTTCACATTTAATTTTTCGTTTTTACTCAAAATTTCATATTTCCTTCTCGCAATAGTTATTTTTATACATCACGTTACTGACGCTCTTCATATATATTCTCAACTTTGCTTAGAAATCTTTAAATGGAGAGTTTAAAACAAAAAGTATTCACGGTGAGCAAAATGTATTCACCGTAACCCACCAATACGGTTTTGTCGCGAAAACGCATTCACCGAACGTCACCATCAATACTTTTTTCTATTCTGAATACTTTTTAATACTGGGTGACTTTTCCCTGAATTTCCTGACCTGTGGCAATCCTGTTTAATTGTTACTTTTGTCAAGTTAAATAAGTTTGACCAACGCCTTTGTGGAAACTATTATATTATATATATATATATATATATATATATATATATATATATATATATATAATGTCACTGACTGTACCGACAGTCCAAAACTAACGATTCTGTTTAGTAAATTTAACTGCCATGTCAGTCGAATCTACTACGCTCTTCTCTCCGTTTAACGATTAATTCAACTCAATTATTACACAAATCAACTAAAATATTCAAGTTCAATCGTATTCAAATCAAACTTGATTTAAATTTGATTTCACCATAGGGATCTGAAATCATGACGTCACTAACAAACATGGCGGTCGACAACGGGGTCAAATTTTAATAAACACACATGTTTCAGACTTCTTTTTAATTATTTTTTATATAAAAAGTTAAATAAAGTTAATTGAGGGGCTAAAAATTGTTTCAGTTTGTTTATTCACATGTTTTAAAAAATTAGAAAATGCAATACGTTCCAAATATTTAATATATTTAGTAAAATAAATCACATAAGTAAATGCACCTGTTAATAAAAGAATTGTTTTCATATCGAAAAACATTTACTTGAATAAAAAGTTAAAAAATATCTACTTTAAATATTTAATAAAAATTTGAAGTGGATATACAGTTTCCTTTTCAAGAAAAGTAAGGATTAGTCGAGTTAAAGAATAGTTTTAATAGGTTATGTTTTAGGTTATGTTGTGTCTCTTGTTTATACCAATCTAAAAACATTAAATAAATATGTTGTAGGAGACACACTGTAACGAAAAAATAATTATTATAAACTACTTTTAATTTAAAATCTTGATTAACTGATAATACAATTAATTAAACATGTTTTAATAAAATATTTATTGTAACAAAATAGAGTGAGATTATTGCTTTCACACTTTACTTATGAATATCTCAAAATATTAAGCAATATTATTTATTGTACTGAATGTCACTGGTTCGTAGTATTTTCTTTTTTACAAATTAATTTAATTATTAATTATCATGCTATATTTTAGGATTTTTAAATATAAAACTTGCGAATTTAGAAATTATTTCATGTAAAATGTCAAAATCGACCCCGTTGTATTAGTTAAATTTTCTGTCACCAGTATGCGTATTGCAGTATTTCAGATCCCTATTCCGACAGGGCAATTATGTTATAGAATTCGTTTCAATTCCAATTGTACATAGAAAGTGTTTAAAATCTATTAAATCTACAAAACACTGAAAAGAAGTTTCAAAAATTGTTTCTCCCATAAGAATTACATTGCGTCGTCTGTTTGTTTTCCCTCCAGCTATCTAAAGTACGTTATACTCGAACTCGAAATGCCTTGATGAAGTGAAACAGCCTAATACCCAAGTAGCACGCTGTATCATCTGAATGCCATAGCGATATCTATGGGGGATATTCCTGTGATATTGAGGAAGTTTTCATAATGTCCGCTTTTTTAATATTCCTGTGAAATTCCTGCGATATTGGCGAGATATTGCTGTGACATCGAGAAAATACTGCGACGCTATTGAGGCGGGATATTGCTGCGATATTGAGGGAATATTCCACATAATTTTCACTATAATATCAAATTTGAACTTATAGCGAAAATTATGTGAAATACCCCCTCAATATCGCAGCAATATCCCGCCTCAATATCGTCGTAGTATCTTCTCGATGTCACAGCAATATCCCGTCAATATCGCAGGAATGTCACAGGGATATTAAAAAAGCGGACATTATGATACTTCCTCAATATCACAGGGATATCCCCCATAGATATCGCTATGGCATTTCTGAAATTATATTAAAAATTAATAATTTATTTACAAGTTTTAATAATAATTGAAATTTTCCAAATAAAAGTTTTCTAGTTACTCTGAATAATTATTAAAAAATACGATAAAAATTTTCAAAGTATTTAGATTTTTAATCTAATAAATCGTTTTCAAAAATATTTTTCGTTCATATTACAATATTTAGAATTTTTCAAAATTTCATTTTGGCGTAACATTTAATTTTGATTCTTTGCTTATTTAATCGATTTGAATATTTATATGAAAAAGGGATTTGAAATTTAATTATTTAGAAGAATTATTGAATTTAATTCGCAAAAATTCAGGCTGACAGGGAATTTGTATAACAACGGCTTTTGGAATAGAAACAATACGCTTTAAAGTTTTAGTTTAAATTTGAAATAAAAATTCGAAAACAATCGAATGAAAATTCAAAAAATTACAATGAAAGAGAATAAAATTCTGTAAAATTCTGCATTTTATGTTTCAAAAGGAGTGGAAACAACAATTTCTTTATACTAATTATTACTCCGACTGTTTCAGTTTATCGAACAATCGACACGCATCGCACGGAGACTTGAATAATCTCAAAATGCGTCGTTCAGAATCATTTCATCACGTGTCACATCCACGAAAGGATCATTGCTCCTCACAAGGTGGCAGTGACAGTGGACTCTTCTACATCACCGATTACGATTTACAACCTTATACACCGCAAAAAATGACCGAAGTCGAATCAAAATCACCGAATCTGCTCACAAAATCCCTCGACAGGATAGACGAGGGTCTAGATTCAATGGTCGACATTGTTATAACCGAACAGAAACAACATTGGAACATATTAGGTCAACGTTTCTTCAAGGATAAATCATCGAAAAAAAGAAAAATCCAAACAGCACAATAATATTGACGTAAAAGAGAAACAACGACAGAGATTAAATCCAAGAGAATTGAAGAGCGAAGAGTATTACAGTGGCTATTTTGGTGACAATAAACAATTACGAAACGATGAACTTTACGAGGATCAAAGACAGTGGCATCATCATGACGAGGTGAATGGATCGAGGAAGTTGCAGCATCGTTTAGAATCACCATCCGATGACAAGTCAACGATACCACAATCAAGAACAGGTTCGAGGCATGATTCCTTCAGTTATGAGAAAACAGGCAGCAAGTTCACTGGCAGGCCCAACGAGTCAGGCATTTTTGCCGGAAGGCCATATGACGCTTTTGGTCTCGGGAAAAACCGGTTCAATGCCGGGAAATACTCCGGGAATCATTTGCCCAAGGAGAGTGTCGGTGGAGTAAGAAATTCCACTTCCTCACTTGTCATCAAGCATGGAAAAGTCACTGACATCCTTTCGGGTTTATATTGAAATCATTCCCCCTATACGTAAAAATTGGTCCGATCCCCTTATTTTGCAGATTTAAGAAAAATTTCAAATGTGAAAGAATTCATTGTTTAAAAAATGTTTTCTCCAAAGATTCTCTCGCTCTAAAGGTTTCAATTTTTTATTTTTCTCCTTGAATCTTTCCAGAAAAAAAATTTGTTTAAATAGAGTATTTTCAAATATTAAATTTTTCCCACATTTGAAATTTTTTTGGTATATTAGGGTAAACCAGACAGTAGTCGGCCACTTAAGAAAATCTTTTTAATGAATGTTGTTTAAAAATTACAATTAAAATTTTTTGAAAATTTCTTTCATAAGTAATTATTCTTAATGTTCCTACAAAACTAGTATACCAATCATGTTTACAAAAAAAATTTTGTATTCGTTAAAAAAATTCACAAAAAAAAGTTAGAATCCGCGACAGTAGTCGGCCACCTAAAAGCAATCTTTTTAATTAACACTGTTTTGAAAGATCAATTCATTTTTTTCGAATTCTTTTATGTGATGTTGTTCCTTACGATCACATAAAACTATTAAACCAATCATGTTCACGAAAAAAAATTTTTTATTCTTCAAAAAAAATTAGAAAATAAACAAGCAAGAATCTGACAGTAATCGGCCACCTAAATCGACAGTAATCGGCCACTTTTAAAAGCTTTCAAAAACCATCCAAAAATTTTTTTTTCTATTACAAAAGTTTAAATTTGTTTACGATCACCTTAGAAATGATTAGCAACTTTAAAAATATTTTTAGCTCATACAATTTTATAGCTATTCAAACTTGAAAAGTGGCCGACTACTGTAGGGTGGCCGTCTACTGTCCTGTTTACCCTAATTACCAAAAATAAGGAATTTATTTTTTAAATCCAATTTGAAGAAACTAGACAAATCAAGAAGTGATCAATTTTTAATTTATTTATTGAGCAAGAAATTATTATTAAACAGTAGAAAATATTTCCGATAATATTTACCAAAAGATGCAAATTGAAAATTCAAATTTATGGTGAGTGATTCTAAAAGGGTCGAACAGATTTCGAATCCATGTGTATTCAAGGTAGTTTTTGAAAGTCCAAATAGTATTATAAAATCGAGTTTCTAGCAGGAAGATTTCTTTCTTCTATTTCGATATTTTAGAATTAAAATTATGAAATTTTTAAATTTCACAAAAAATGACCTTTAAAAACTGTAATTAATAAAACAACAAATTTCTATTCGTCCTTAGGATATTATTTAAATATCTTTTTGATTTTAATTAATTCAGTTTCTAGAATAATAATTTTTTTACTTTTAATTTTTTTATGAATATTCATGTACAAAAATAATATTTTATGAATAATAATAAAAAATTACGAATATTCATACATAAAAATATTAATATCCAGGAGACGTTTAAAGTCGAAAGGCATAAATTGTTTATAAACAATAAATATAAGTAAATAAATCTATCTCTTCTTATAATCGTTATATTATAATCTATTTGGTAATCTATTCGCAGCTGAACGTTGTTTTTTTTGGTTTTTTTGTTTCCAAACGTTTTTAATAATTTTGCTTTCGAAATATATTAAATTTTAAATTTAATGTATTATAACTACATCTATTTATAACGTACAATTTTTTTTTATTTATTTGGAAATAATAAACAAAGTTTCTTCACCTATAAAAGATAGACGAGGTACTTGGGCACCGTTTACATTTTCAAATTTATTTTATTCATAATTTATAAAATCGTATCGACCTAAGGTTTTTTTAAAATACCAAATTTTATCAATACCAAGTATTTTATATTATTTATATGATGTACCTTTTTTATTTATTTATTTCAAATTTCAAAAAAATAAATAAAATTTCTTCACCCATAAAAGGCGGACAAGGTACCCTTGTACATCTATATACATTTCATGCAGATAAATGTATAAATTTCTATTTAAAAAATTATGAAAAATGTCATTAAACAATTTTTATAGTACTGGACATAATCTTTTTTATAGAATATGTAATTTAATTACTATATAGTTAAATAATAATATCCAAAAGAACACAGTAAAAACAAAGTCTTCCTTTAATCTCAAGATTTGCCTTCTTTCTAGATGTAAATGAAAGTAGACCAAATGCCATTAATTTCAGTATGGGAAATAAACTTTAAAACAATCTAAGCACAATTCTGGAAATAAGCAGCTACGTGAGCTGAAAAGTAACTATCAGACGACAGATAGGCTGAATTTTAACTGTTGATTGAGCTGATTATTTCATGAATCTCTATATGGGCTGAAATTCAGTCTCAAAATCGTTTTCAAATAAACTATAGTCGTACCTGAATTCATAAAATATATATTATATAGCAGGAGGTGAAAATTTCACAACAATAAATTCACTTAACACAACTAACTTTACTTTCATGACTTTACACATAAAAAAAATTTCTTTTACAACACTTGGAGAATATTTGGATTTTTTAACAATATAAATTATTTATTTTAATTAATATTTTCATGAATCAATAGGGATTAAAAACTTATAATAAGCACTATATATATATAAGTAATTGTTTCAATAACGGGTTGATCTTGAGACATAACTAATTAAAACACTTATTAAAATTATTGGGAATATTACTTTTTATTTTCACTTGTACACGGAGAAAAAAGAATAGTTAGAATAACCGAATAAATAGTTAGACTTACTATTCGGCGTAGTAAAATATGGGAGCACTAAGCAGCGTAGTGGCATATACTATTCTGTCTAGTGGCAATGAGTTTGGTGAGTCTCACTAAGTAGCGTAGTAAAACATACTACGCCGTTGTTATAATTTTACTACGATAAATAGTTTAAAATACTACGCTTTTTGGTAACTCTTACTAAAAAGTGCAGTAGAACATACTAATCTGATGAGTCAGTTTTACTACGATATTTAATAAAACTACTTTGCTTCTTAATTATTTTTACTACATGATGTAGTACCTGTTGCTATTTTTTTACTTTAGGATTATCAAGTCATGTAGTAAAAGTTACTACCTTGTTAGTTTAGATCTACTACTTAAGTAGTATTTGCAATAGCAATTTAAAATTAATTTAGTCCACTTTGAAAATAATAAAAACATGTTTATATTAATAATAATGTAATTTATTTTGTACATACATAATGTTGTTTTTAACATATTAAATCTTGTATTTTAAAGCAAAAATATTTCAGCAATTCATTTCAACTTTTATAACTTAAACTATTGTCACAAAATTTATAATTAACACACTTCATTTCACAAATAAAAATATAGTTTCTACAAGTACTGTTCTTCTTTAGCTGAAATGAATGCGGAGACTACACTTTGAATAATATTATTCTCTAAATTTGACTGTTTTTGTAGTTTCAATTCAATAATTTATAATATAAAAACTAATTTTTCTGCAATTCTGAATATATACACTTTCACATTAAAACACTGGTAATACTGTACACTTATTAAAGCTTAAATATTCTTTCAAAAATAAGACTTGAATATAAACGCATTATTTTCAACTGACGCTTGGGCTGAAAAAGGAAAATATGTTCAAATGTTGACAGGAAAATGTCCTTTCACTTTCCGTAAATAACCGAAAATACACGAAACAAAAAAACACATATAAAAAAAATTACGAAATGGAGGGTCAAAATACTTTGCAAGGGTCTTATGTCTTTGTTCACCGAACGGGGACAAGATGTTTTAGGATGGATACTACAAAATGCTGTATGCCTTTTTAAGTTACAGAAATATTTGTTAATATAGTAATATTTTACTTATTTTAATTAAAGGGTATTTTTTTAATCACTACTATATTAAATGTAACTTTTTATAAAGTTTTAATTAGAATTAATGTATAATTTAAACAATCATAATACATTTAGATTAAAATTAGAGATATACTTCAAGCAAAGATTTGAATTTATATAAGTTTTGAAAAATTATAATTAATTTACTAATAACTAAAATTATTTAATTAATAAATAATGTTATATTAAAATTTTTTATAATTTATTTATTAATATTTAAAATGATATTAAATTGTTAATTAACACAGCATTATTCCTTCTTAAATTATTAATATTCCTTAAAATTTAAGTGTAACTTCAATGACTAGTATGGCTAAGTCACTTTAACCTAATAATTTGTAAGACCTACTAAACGAAATAGTGCGGAGTACCTTGCTTTCAAAATACTATGCTATTTAGTATGTCAAACTATCTACGTAGTAAGACCAACTTTTCTAACGTTCACTAAGCAGCGTAGTTTTTCTAACTAGTCGGAATAGTAATCTTGACTATTCTTATAGTTGCTCGAACCAGTTGGTTAGTTAGCCCGACCATTTCTCTTCAACTATTTCTGTTTAGTAAGACTCACTACGCCTTTTTTCTCCGTGTATTTGTTCCCAAAATTAAACAATATATGCACTTATTATTTTCGTAAAACACTTATTGTCGACAGCAAATTTTAACAGACACTTCACTTCGGTAAATAGATGACGCCATATTAAGAAGACAGACGTTACTTTAACTTTCAGATCTCGAAGTCTGAAAATCCGTTGGACAAGTTTATTCTTTTCAGATTATAAGATTTTTCCATTTCTCAGCAAATTTTAGACCTCTTTTAAGACCCGCATGTTTAATTTCATCCATAATAATGGATATTTATTCGTTGAAGACTCTAAGTGCTTTCATTCAAATCCTTTTTTGACTTAATTTAAAGAAGTAGCTTAAATTAAGGCAAAGTTTAAAATCAGCCTTTCTTAAAATTAAGACTTTGTTTTTACTGTGAAATCGTCAAATTAAACATAAGTACCCGGGTACCTCGTCCGTTCATAGAAGGTGTTTTTTTCCTCAATCCCATAAAGGTTAATAGTTAAAATTTAACCTTTTTTTATTGAACTTTATTAAAATTTTTAGAAAATAATAAAATTTTTCTGAGACTTTTATTACAATTTCCTAGATAACATACACCGAGAGAAAAAAAAAGTTGTAACTGCTTTCTTTTGAGTAGTCATGCTAATTTTATGAAATTAAGTAGTAATAACCCACTGATCTCTATTATAACTGGATGGGCGACACGTCTAAAACTGTGATAAAATTAGAAGCCCGGAAGGCACCATATTTTAGATACCCACTTTACAAAAGCAGGCGGGAATTTTAAAATCACAAAGGAGGTTGAAATACATTTAACTATGAAAAAAATACTTAACTTATTTTAATATTTATTAAATTATTTTATTATTATTATTATTAATAACTATAAATAATAATAATAATAAGTAAATAAAAATTATTAAAATTAACTTAATTTACTTAAAAATAATTAAATATTTGACAAATTGAATTTAAGTTTCGTTTAATTTTTTTCACTTGGTAAGATTAATCATTTCACAAAAATACTAGCTTCTTAATTTAATTTGGTAAAAAACTGAAATTATTCAGCATTATACATATAATGTTCATAATAAAACAACTGTGAGTAAAATATTACGCCTCGGCAAAGAAACAAAATATAACCTAAAAATACACAATTCAATAATATATACACATTTTTTTAAATATATACCTACTTGTGAAAAGAAACACCTTTCGCTTCCCTTTTCCCACAAAATAAACAAATTAAAACCATATTGGTATTTATATATTTAAAAAAGTTACAAATTATTTAATTTAATTACTTGAGACGTACGAGAGAAGTGTCAAAACATCGAACAACACACACTATATGCAAAGCACACTTACACGGCAACTCACACAATCAAGTCGCTCTACGCTGTTTCACCGGCATTTAAAACATGGCGTCGATGGTTTCATTTATTTTCACACCGGAAGCTACTTTTATATAGCAGTCGCCCATTCAGTTATATATAGAGATCAGTGTAATAACCGGAGAGCCAGGCCGTTTTGACTTGGCTCTTCAGTTTTTGTTAGTCAATTTACTACAGATATCAATCCAGTCATTGACATTACTTGAGTCAGCCAGGCCAAAACTGCCTGGCTGTCAAATTGTGCTGACTTGGGTATCAGAGGTTATGTTAACGCCTGTGTCGGTCAAGTAGTTTTAAGAAGAATGTTATTATTTATAAAAATGATTGAATTCTTGCGATAAGAATTATTTGTATTAAAATTTTTGAATAAATAAATAGAAGAGAGAGAGAGAGAAATAGTTAATAAACAATAACAATTTACAAAAAAATATTTAAATTATATTGTAATTTGATAAATATACTCAATAAAATAGACATAAAATATTTCAATAAAAAAGAAACAGTTCAATAAAATCGAGGACTTTCTGCTTTGAATTGTCTTAATGAAAAATTAACCCAATATGTGCAATATTTTTATAAGTTTATACAAATAAAACTATTCAAAATAAATGTTAATAGTCCAGAACTATTTGATAAGTATTCGCTTTATTATCGAGTTGAAGAAGAAAATTGAAAATTGTGTTAAATTACGTTTTTTCAAGTTAATCTACCTCGTCGTTATTTTATATTATTTTGCGTATAAACTTTACAATTGTCGTATTGTTACACTGAAGAAGAATTTTCATTCAAGTAGACAATTTTGAAAAGAGGAGAACAATTTTTTAATACCATTTAGTATAATTATTCTATAAGTTAATAAAAGCGAAAATATAAAAAGACTGTGTATCATGTCGATTGATAAATATTTCATATTCCGTATAAATATTTCGTATGAACTGTTAAATAAATAAATAAATTTCATTTTAATAAACTACAATATTAAGATTTCTCTGAAAAAAATCTATAATCATAATGGAATGTTTAACGGTATAATAAAAATTATTTCCTTGTTATTTTCAATGCGAAGTTTTGAAATATTTAAAAATTTCTAAGAATTCCTTTTAATTAGAAATAGAAATTCAATCTGTATAGTTTAATGTGTATACTTGTACTTTAAGAAGGTAAAGAATATTTTTAATGAATTAAGAATTGATATTATGGAAAACAGTTTTGGTGGCTCTACGCGAAAGAGAGCTACTAATAACGGTTTAACAGCGACTAACGGCCACACCACAGCAATAAATGTTTCTCGCTTATAATTTATTGCAATTACACAAATATAACTATATCATAAAACGCCTGCGTTAATAAATTGTTTATTGCTCTGGTGATGAATTGTACATGTAATGTATGTTGTATTGAATAAATTAATATTTCTTTAATAAGATTCATCATCAATATTCTTCTTTTCAACAATTATTCGCTTCTTCTACAAAAAAATGACTGCAAGAAATTGAAGGAAAAATTAAAATAATTCAATTCATTACTTTTTAATTGCATTGTTTATAATTTTTTACAAAAATTTTTATTTAGAAAGGAAAATTTAATAAAATAAAAATATAATCTGTACATTTTTATTCTTTTTTCATTCTGCTATTGTTTCATATAATACTATAAATAACAGTAATAATAATAATAATAATAAAATAATAATAGTAGTAATGTAATATAATAATATAATATAATGTAATGTAATATAATATAATAATAATATTAATATTTTCTAATAGAAATCGTACTAATCATAAAATTAATTTTAATATCTCAAATTGGTTTACAAGTATTATAAAATACAAAAATCATTTTTCTGGGTTTTTTCTAAATTTTTAGTCAACTTTCTTAAGAACTGCAGTGTCATTATTTGCAAACATTTAAAATTAATTCGATAATAAGTGATTAATATGCCAATGAAATCTAAAATGAAAGCAAATTGACTTTTCTCATATCACATATGTGACATTCTCTCACATAATTATATAGGTACGTATTTATACTAAATCTGGGATAAATCACTTTTAAAACACTTAGAAAATTTGTTTACATGCATTCCTAATAGACAATTGAGACAGAATTATTAATTAAATAATATCAATACCTAAAAATGTCAAAAAGAATTTTAAAAAAGTCATTTCACTGCTGCATTACTAAAAATACTGTTGATAAATTCCGTACTTTCAATTATTTATATACATAATTATTCAATGTATTTAAATCAATTTAATTGACAAAATTAGTTTACTGAGGAAGTTTTCTATTCTATTTTAAACAAAAAATTCCTATTCTTTAAACAAAAAAAGGAAAGAATGGATTTTCAATCCAAAGAATAATTGAATATGGGTAAGAGTCCGTCCGAAAAATTACAATTTTTATGGGGTCTTTAGATTAAGCTGTAATTTGGTGAAATTGTAGTATTGTATAATAGAAATTAATGTACCAAAGATTTTTTGAAAATTTTCAAAATTGTTGAAGTTACGCCATTTTGAATTTTTTTTTTTTGATATTTTTTAATGCTTAATATTTCCGAAAGTTTTTGATGAAATTCAATAAAATTTGAATAGTTTATACTTGAAATCATATTTCTTCTGACTATTACAAAAGAAAAACAAAAAACAATTTTTGCCCAAAAAAAGTGAAAAAATTTTTTTTGAATCCTTTTTGCACGAGCGGGACCGATTTATGAGTTTTCTTTGTAATTAATAAAATATTACATATAATTTCACCTTTCATTAAAAAAAAAAGAAATCGATAGAGATTTGAATAGTTTTCGAGATATTGCAATATTTGTGGAAGCGCGACCACCTTTCTGTGCCAGCGCAGTATCAGTGCCCGAGACGCCTCGCACAGTGGGAATCTTACACTTTAGGGGAGAGTCTCCAGTTGTGAGACGAGTTTTATTTTTGACCAGGAAATTGTAAACGGGTAAACGAAATTGTAAATAAAATACACCGTTCGAAAGGTAACAGAAATACGCAACTTTTATTAAAAGAAAGTTATAGTGTTTTGATGAACTGAAGAAATTTGAGGATACATGGCCAAAAATACTAGAAAAAAAAATCAAAACTATATTTAAATAGTATGCCTGCAAAGTCGTATTTTTTATGCTGCCCAAATGGCTGTCGAGACTGTCTCACAACTGGTGATATGCTGTGTCTCACGCCCAGAAATTGGCGCTATTTTGAAAAAGGAAAATTAAATTATTTTCAACCGTAGATTGGAACAATGCAATATTGCATCACAAAATATAGGGAAAATACTAAAAGAAAATGCATTACAATTACCTTTTCCAATTAATTAACTTGGAAAAAAGTACTTTGCATTTATTAAAAAAACGCTTTTTAGTCGATTACACAGGCCTGCAAATTTTGGCTTAGTTCTGTTACAGAGAAAGTGGAAAGTGATTCTTATAGCTTTTTAGACGTAGAATATGAATCCGACCTCCAAAATAGCCCATCACGTCAGGATTTCTTGTAAAACTGCCTTAAATGTCCAAAAATGGCTATTTTTTGTCATTTTTCGGAATTTTCTTTGGTTAGCCAAAATTTTTTTTCAATTTGCAAAATTGCATCGTTTAGTACTATGTTTTTAAAACTAGCAAGGCTGATATAAGTACAATTATAAAAAACGGGATAGTAATAAAGGGGACGTCCATAAAATATGTGGGATCGAAATAGGGAGAGAGGATCTAAATTTTTTTACAAAATTTGATATGAGTGTAGAGGGGATAATAAAAATTTTACATCAACTTTTTAAATGTTTAAAAGTTAATTAAATATGTATTTAATTAAAATTTTTTTGTTTTTAATAATTATAACCACTGCTATATCTTCCCTTATACTGGTTGGTTTAAGAAATAACGGGCAATTTATAAAACTATTAGTGAATGCAATCAAAATGACATTTTGAATTTTTCTTATACCCACATTTGCCTAAATGAAAAATTTCACATCTATATAACTATTTAAAAAAAATAGTAAACCAATTTTGAAAAATGGGGTTTAAAGCTTATACATTGTAATATACGATACAATTTTGCAAATTGAAAAAAAAATTTTTGGTTAACCAAAAGAAATTCCGACAAATGACTAAAAATAGCCATTTTTGGACATTTAAGGCAGTTTTACAAGAAATCCTGACGTGATGGGTATTTTGGAGGTGAGATTCATATTCTACGTCTAAAAAGCTATAAGAATCACTTTCCACTTTCTCTGTAACAGAACTAAACCAAAATTTGCAGGCCAGTGTTATCACACCCAGTGTTGGTATTTAACAAAAACAGTTTATATATCCGCTTCGGCGTACACGAAAAAGTTAGCTCATATAAAAATAAATGTTTTTATATAAACTAATCGGCCTTTTAATACTGCATTTTAAAAAAAATTGACTGTCTCACAACTGGAGATGTCTCACAACTGGAGACTCTCCCCTACTGTTCAATATTATCTAGAGCTTACAAATGTTCAACCATTTAAATAAATTGTATTATGCATTATTATTTATCGGGTGATCATACTAGACTAATTTAAATTGATTTCGATCATGTGCAATGGAAAAATAAAAAATAAACACTATTTTTTCCAAAACTCTTGTAAATTGTTAAATTTAAATAATAGAAAAATATAAATAAACTATTAAAAATTGAAACAACGGTTTGGAGGAAACTCTTATAAAATTTAACTTCTTTCATTTAAAACCAAGAACATCAAAAATGGATAACATTTGTAAGCTGTAGATAATTTTTAACAGTACAAAACTATCCAAAACTCGATCGATTTATTTTTTTAATGAAAGGTGAAATTATATGTAATATTTTATTAATTACCAAGAAAACTCATAAATCGGTCCTGCTCGTGCAAAAAGGATTCAAAAAAATTCTTTTGGCTTTTTTTGGGCAAAAATTGTTTTGTTTTTCTTTTGTAATAGTCAGAAGAAACATGATTTCAAGTATAAGCTATTCAAATTTTATTGAATTTCATAAAAAACTTTCGGAAATATTAGAGGAGGGTGGTCTCATACGGACCCCTTTATGTTTCTTAAAGATGGTACCACTAAAAAAATTGTCAGTAACATCAATCGAACACTTTCACGACAACAAAAAACTGGGCCACAGGTTTTGTCAATGTGTTTGACTTCATTTTGGAGATTCAAGCAATATTAAATTTTAGCATTGGTTAAATTAATTTCTAACCTATACGGAATTCGAACTAACAATGTTTTTTGATTACAGGAAAATTTTCACGAAATTAATTTTGATTGTGTATGACCTTAACTTCAACGAACAACATTCAAATTAAATTGATTCCATTGATATAAGTGATTGTCAAAACATTTTGTGAAAATAGTGGGGGTGGTCCAAAACCGAACCCCATATTTTTACATTGTAATTGTTTATTCTCTTCTTTCTTATTGTTCACATGAAGTGAGGATAGGTTTTGCATATTTACTTTTATTTTTTAGGAATTTATAAAATATTTTACTAGCAATTACAGCACATATTACTTAACTTTAATTCTCTTTTGGTTAAATTATTTTATTCATTGTCAGTTGTAAAATGTTCTTGACAAGGCGATATGAATTGAGAAACGTTGTACTTTTCGATGTCTTTGAAAGCAGTTAAGTACGGAAACGAAAAAAGATTAATAACAAATTTCGCATATATTTTACTAAAAATAGGGCGAAAATTAAAACAGGCAAAACCATTGCTGCTGTTATATTGGAAATTTAGACACTGTTTAATAATTTATATTTATTATAATTTCAAAAAAGGCCTTAAAATTTATTTAAATAAAATAATAATATTTATTAAAGTTTAACTATGTCAACATAACTTATAGACATAAATAATATCAGAATAAAGTTACTAATGATTTATTTATTTACCTTTTTGTTCAAAAAAAAGGTCCAAAAATGTATTTAAATTGAGTCAAAATAATTTAACAGTTCATTACAGACTATTGAATTTTATTTTAATTACTATCAGAATTTGATATCTTAATTTTTCTTGAGATTTCCCCCCAAAAAAACGGGGGTCGGTTTCGGACCACCCATTTTAAGAAAGTTAAAAACGTAAATTTTCGCTTTTTCTTTAGATTTTTTATTAATGACAATCAGAAACCTCGGCAACTGTCAGAAAACATTGGAAAATAGTTCCTTTATTCAAAAAAATTTTGACGAAAACAAAGAAACACATTTTTGGCACATTTTCAGCCTTTGCACTTTAGGGGGTCAGTATGGGACCACCCTCCCCTAAGCATTAAAAAATATCAACAAAAAAATTCAAAATGGCGTAACTTCAACAATTTTGAAAGTTTTCAAAAAATCTTTGGTACATTAATTTCTATTATACAATACTACAATTTCTTCAAATTACAACTTAATCTAAAGATCCCATGCAAATTGTAATTTTTATGACGGAGTCTTACCCATATATAAATTAATTAATTGAAAAAAGTTTAACTTTGTATAAACAATCCATTTAACTATGTGATTTACACGACCGTCGGGAATTATGCACGCATGCACGCGCACGGCCCAAAAACATACCAATCTTTAAATCACAATTTGTTTGTAAATAAAAATGTCAGAAAATTAAGAAATATACCATTCGAAAGATTATTAAATTCTACGATTAGTGATACATAACTGAAAATTTTAATAATTTATACAAAAATTGTAGCGATCGACAAATTTGACAAAAAAATTTTAAAAATAAAATTTTTTTTGAAATTTTTTCAGCCTTTGCATATTTTTTTAAAAATTGCAGAAAAAATTTGAAACTTATATTATATTATATTACTTATTTATATTTTTGAACTCTTTTGATCTTAAATTAATGATGCTTGGCCGTTTATAATGATATTTCGCTAACCGATTACGATTTTTGAACTCTTTTGATCTTAAATTAAAGATGTGACTTCAATGAACACATCTATATAAATTTCAAACTTTTTTTGCAATTTTTAAAAAATATGCAAAGGCTGAAAAAATTTCAAAAAAAATTTTTTTAAAAATTTTTTTGTCAAATTTGTCTATTGCAGCAATCTTTTTCACATAAAAAACAAACTTATACTATCTAAATGAATAATGAAGACGTCGATCATTTCAAGTTTTTAACAATGTTTTAGTGTAATCTCGTGATTGACAACAGATATAAAAATGAAATTTGACTTTTTCATTGGTACTAGCAATTCTTATAACATTCATAAGTCAAATTATTTCATCAAGTTTGATCGTTTTAGTGAGATGAGAAATTAATTTTTTTTCCACCAAAATGTCCAAATATTGGTCAATTATCATTTTTTTCACAGCCTTTTACTAATAAGTTTCACAAATAAGTATAAAAACTGATTATCCTTTTATAGAGAATGGAGATTCATAATTCAAAAAAATAATACTTTTTAATGTCAAATCTATGTGCATGAGACCCATTTTTTGTCATGTAAAGCTACTAAAATATCATAAATTTTTAATAAAAAAAAATTTTTAATTTTTAATAAAATTCTATTATTAAATTCTAATAATAAGAAATGTCCGTATTTTATAAAAGAAAAAAAATTCGTCTTTCTATCCTCTCTCCTATGCAGACGTTAAAAAGATCTTTTCTTTTTTTGTAAGCATTTGAAATACTATTTATAATATCTAACGATTTGAATGCTTCATAATATGCGTATCAAACTTTCTAGATGCAATTAATTATTATCTAAATAGACTTGTAATAAAGCATAACACGTCTGGAGTTAATTCTAATATTGCGATAAAAAATAATAACATTATCTTATAGTTTGACAAGAAAAAAATGATCCAGAGAATCTAAAACCGTTTGTACACAAAATCAGAAAAACTTTTAAATTACAGAATTTCAACTTCCCGTTGCATGTAAAAGCGTCGTCTTCACTTCTCTCAATTCGTGTCCCGACACGTACGAACTTCGATGTGTTAGTTCAGGATTATTTACTACAAATGGTTCATATTTATCGCGATTCAATTCCAAAAGCTCTTGTGAATTTTTGTCTGAAAGAAAATTTTGTTTTATCACACTGGAAAAGTATTGAAAAAAAGAATACTAATTAAGGTTGTTATTCAGTTCAGTTTTTGTTCTTCTTAAAGAACCAAAGTAAAAAAGCAAATTTAATAATAATGACTGAAAATTAAATTAAAAATTTAATTTCATTGAAAAAATGGTTAAGAGCTATTAATTTACCTCGACTTGTATTTAATAAGTACGATAATTCATCGTCAGTTGACACATGTTGAAACTCTTCTCCGCAAGCTCCTCTCAATACAGCAACGACATCGCTGCGAGGATTATAAAAATAAAGACCCTGTTTTCGGCTGTTAAATTCACTAATCAATGCAGCAATTCCCTGAAGAAAATAGAAACATTTCAAATCAAATTGTTAACTTCAATTTAATTTAATTATCAATTTATCAAGTGTGTTGCTTACTTTTGCGGCAGTAAAATCTGCACCTAAAACATAGCGGCAATCAACAACAACTGGTATTTGACTAGATCCTTGTTTCACTCCAGCGTGACCAACCGACTGTTTTATAAAGTCAATAGCCGGAAAATAAAGACTATTACCAGGTGTTACCAAAAGGTATTCTGAACCCGATTCAGTCTATAAACAAATTTTTTCATTATTAATTAAGGAAGATTTCGACTATATCAGCAATTAGTGACATCTATTAGACGTCGATTGAACTCTTTGGTTTAGAGTTAGGTGTTATTCTTAAGATAATTATTCCGATATGGTTGTCGGTAAATAATTATATTTTTGAATTTAATTTTTGATCTGAAAAAATAAGCTGCGTGAACGAATGCACTGTGCATCTGTGAGGACTCGAACCCCAGTTCATAGCTGCCTGTCGCGGGACTAACGCCTACCAATGCACCATGCCAACACAGCCTGGACGTTCACGTTTCTTATAATCTCAGATCAAGCCCATACACGAGTCGAAGAGCTGTATAGTTAATGTAGGAATCAGCATATAATTTCCTACATTTTTCATTATTTTTCTTAGACTACTTGAATCATAACTTACGACATAATTATATTATAATAAGCTTACTAATTAAATTTATTATCAATTACATAGATTTTTTTTCAACTTTTGAAAGATGATGAAGAAATTAAAAAAGATAACTAAAAACTTTTAATTTTTAACAAAATAAGTAAAAATTAATGTAATTTTTTTTCATCATTTATTTAAAATTCAATTTTCAAACGCAACTCATAAAATTCTATTATTCTTTAATTTTAATTGAAATTATTTTTTAAACAAAAAAAAGTTCATCTACAATGATTCTCAAAATCTACTGATTTAAAATTTTATTTTACCAAATTTCAAATAATTTCAAGACCATTAATTAAAAAAAAAATTTAAGAAAAAAATAAATAAAAATAAATTCAAAATTCAAATTTTCTATAATTTTTAATTGTTTATATATTTTTTTGTTATTCAAATTTAACTATTTACAAGAGTTTTGGAAAAAATCGTGTTTATTTGTTATTTTTCCATTGCACATGATCAAAATCAATTTAAATTAGTCTAGTATGACCACCCGATAAATAATAATGCATAATACAATTTATTTAAATGGTTGAAAAATAATGTTAATTCACAAATAGATCATTTTGGTCCTTCTTAAAGAACACACGGAGAGAAGTGGTGCAGTCAATTTGACAGAACGCGTTTAGTAAAACATTTATAACGCCGATAGTTGCGTCAACTGAATGTTTAGTAAAATACACTACCTAACCTCACTGTTTAGTGGAATATACTGTTTGCTCTGTATATCTTACTATCTTTTTCAACAGTGCAGTAAATGTCACTGACTGTACCGACAGTCCAAAACTAACGATTCTGTTTAGTAAATTTAACTGCCATGTCAGTCGAATCTACTACGCTCTTCTATCCGTGCATTGCTTTTTTTCAAATAAATTTATGTTTAAATTCAATTTTAGTAATTTATTTCTATTTCGTTAAAAAATAATTTTAAAGTTAATTATTATCATTAACGACTAATTTAAAATGATATCGATCATGTGCAATGGAAAAATAAAAACTAAAAACGATTTTTTCAAAAAATCTTGTAAATTGTTAAATTTGAATAACAAAAAAATATATAGGTGAACAAATAAAAAGTGAAACAACGGTTTGGAAGAAATACTTTTGTAATAGTCAGAAGAAACATGATTTCAAGTATAAGCTATTCAAATTTTATTGAATTTCATCAAAAACTTTCGGAAATATTAAGCATTAAAAAATATCAACAAAAAAATTCAAAATGGCGTAACTTCAACAATTTTGAAAATTTTCAAAAAATATTTGGTACATTAATTTCTATTATACAATACTACAATTTCACCAAATTACAACTTCATTCAAAGACCCCAAGCAAATTGTAATTTTTGTGACTGAGTCTTACCATAGAACTACATTTTACAAAATATCAATTTATATGATCTTTTGAAATTCAATTATAAACGCAACTCATCTAAAATTTAATTATTTTTGGAATTTTTAAATAAAATTATTTTCTAAATTAATCGTTATTTCGAAAATTCAATTATTTAAACGAAAAAAGAAAGTTCCCTTGAAATAATTCTAAAATCTTTTTGTTAATAATTCAATTTTAATTGTTCGAAATTTTACCGATTAATTGAAGAATTTAACTAATTTCAAAAAAATTTGAATACTAATTTCCAGAATTAAAAAGGACCGTTGTATTATATTTTGACTAAAGTCGTCGCCGAATAATTTTAAAAAATTATAATATTTTGCAAGAATAAATTTAAGGGCATTAGAATCACTACACGGAAAAAAAAATTTCACGAATCTCTCGTGAACTAGTATATCACTTTTGGATGGGACACAAAATTCTTCAAAATCTATAAACACAGTTCATCAAAATTTCATCAACTCCTTCACTAGAAACGTAGTACGGTTTCTGAACTTTTCGTCAAAGTTGACGAAAAATTCGTGAACTTTTAAAAAATGTTAAAAACAAAAAAAATAATTTCTAGACACTACTTTTTTGATAGTATTTCACTTAATTTGATAACTTGATGCCTATACGCACCCAACTACACAGAATACACAATTTTATCGCTATTAAAATTCGCAACTCGCTTCACGGGATTCGAACCTAGTACCCTAATAATATTCCTAACAACTAACCGACACGGCTAAATCTATATACACTGACAGTACTCCTTCAAACGACACGATTAGCTTTGTCTGCTGTTGTCTGCTACAAAACTCAGGACCGTGCAAAGTATAAAACGATCCTTGTCGTAACTTCTAATTTATTTTATGAATTATTTGTTTCACAAAAGAAATTAGCACACAAAAATATTCAATGAATAATTAAAACATTGATTCTAAATAATAAATTTAATCAAACAAAGAATTTGTCCGAGTGTAAACACTGATGACACCGACTGAATTATGACAGATGAATTCTTGATCAGCCATATTTGATGCGCATTGCGAACTGCGCATACTACTGAGACTCGCGAGTTCACGACTTTTTCGTCAACTTGTACCTCTACTTTTGACGAACTACTCATCCTTAACACGATCATCAAAAATTCATTAACTTTGTTTCAGTTTTTCGTTGACGTTCGCCATTTCTAATCAAAAGTGAATGAAAATTTTGAAATTTTGTGTCCCATCCAAAAGTGATATACTAGTTCACGAGAGATTCGTGAACTATTTTTTTCCGTGTAAATAAAAAGAATTTTTTAAATATTTTTAATATGAAGTTGGTTCAAAATGATTAACCAAGAAAACCTAACTTCCTCCTTTAAAAATCACATGTATTAACCTGATAAAACTATATAGTGTAAAATTTAAAAATCATTTTCTTGAAAAGTACCTTCGGGACCAAGAGGAATTTTTTTCCAGTGTCTGTATTTAGTGATCAATTTGATATTGCTCAAATTTTTATAATTTTTCATTTATCTCCAAGAAAGTTATTTACATTCAAAAATCGTGAAAATAAGCAAAGTGACAATTTTAATTGCCAGTTCATTCATGTTTACAAAGAAATAGGAAAAAAGTGCTCTCTTAATTTGAATCAGTTAAAAATCATGGTTTTAACTGACAATCAGTGACTGACTTTTTGCTTCTGAATCAGTTAAAAACAACTGATTTTCAGTTAAAAAATAACTGATTTACAGTAAAAAATAACTGAAAAATTAGTTAAACTTGACTAATTGAATCAGTCAAAAAAAGATTTACTGAAACATCAGTTATTTTTAACTAACTGTCAGTAGAAATATTACTATTTGAATTAGTGACTGACTTTTTGCTTTTAAATCAGTTATTTTTAACTGATTCAAATTTAGAGACTGCTGAGAAAAACTAATTCCTAACCCGAGGAAGTTTATATTTGAAAAGGTTTTATTCAATTTGACTTCGCTTTCTCACATTTAGTGGATGAAATTTACAATATGTGACGGTCCACGACAAAACGTGCCTTGGCTCCCAAAAAATTAATGTCGAATTTTAATAGTACTTTATAGATTTTGAGTTCCTCTTTCAGGTACAAAAGTCAAAAATACTTTTTACTTATAGATTTTTTTTGTTTTAAATGTTCAAACTTGATCATAATTTGATTCAAATAAGAAGGCCCAGATTCTTATACGTTTCTCGTAAAATTCACATTCGGGAGCTAAGGCACGTTTTCTCGTGGACTGTCACATATGAGGTTATTTAACAATCATTTTTCATTTAATATTTCTTATAATTAATTGTTTCCATTAATTTGTAATAATAAATTAAGTCATTCTTAATAAATCCCAATCATTTTTTACATTTGCATAGTAAATTATATGATTTTTTAAATATATTCTTATACATGATAAAGTGACAATTTTTGAAATCTCATATACTTCAGATGCTTATTCTACACTAAATATTAAAAATATTTTTTAAAAAAATTCTTTTTGTTTAGTGATCCTATTGCCCTTAAATTTATTCCTGCAAAATATTATAATTTTTTAAAATTAGTCGGCGACGACTTTAGTCGAAATATAATGGAATGACTCAAAATAAAAATTATTTAGGTAATATTTAAATTTTCTAAAATTTGAAATATAATTATTTATGAAAATTAGACACGTAATTCTTATAAAATTAAATAATTTTTGGACTTTTTAAAATTAAATAATTTTAAAAAAAATTTCATATTTTGTCTACAGTTTAATTATTATCAAAAATAGAAATTTAAGGTTTCATAAAGTTTATATGGCAAAAAAAAAATTCTTTTAATATTTACAACGCCAAAATCCAGCTTTTTCTTATGAATTTCAGAAATTTAATATTTTTCTAGTAGTTTTGATCAAATTCTCTGACTTTTCCCTGTTCTGTGGCCACCCTGAATAAATTTTTAAAAATTTCAAATTAAAATAAATATAAAAATCTATTTACTTTATGAGGCATTTCATTTTAAAAGGACCCCCTTTAAAAACAATTGTCATTGTAAGACAATTTTCAAATAATTATTTCTGCTATGTATTGAATCCAAACATTATTTACTATTAGTGTTTTTAAAGAAAAATTTCTTAATCTTACGATAGTAAACAAATTTTTAAAAAAGAATAATATTATTTACAGTGCCGCCCAGCAGGATTTGCCCACCCTGTCCCAGTTAAAGGTGTTACAAATAGTTTTTATAATATATAATAGTTTTTTATAAAAAACAAATATTTCAATTTTTTTGACCAATTCAAACAATTGAGGGGCTGGATGCTATAACGTGCTACGTGTCATTTTCTTAACATGGCGCGTAACACATTATAACATCCAACCCCTCAATTGTAGTTATTAACAAGTCGTCGAAAATTAATTTTTCATAACGTATTTTAAAGCTTATTTCATCACCTTTGAAATGCTTTTTTAAAAATTGTTGTACGATAATTTTTCAGAAAGTTATAATCATCTGTTTAAAAAAACAGAGTTTTTTAAAAATAATTATTACTTTGAAAAGGGTTAATTTTTTTTAGAAAAAGTTTAAGACAAAAAATGTTAATTTCAGTAATTAGATTAAAGAAAAAAATACAAAAATTTTGTTTACCATATTTTACCTAATAGGGTCATTTGGGGTAAATGTAAACGGAATACCTATTTTTCACTAAAAACCGAGCTAAAAACATTAGTTTTTTTGTTAAAAGGTAAAATGGACGGATTTTTTTTGCATGAACTTCTTACTTTACTTCCCTAGAAAAATTAGGGGCGGTAGCGATTCTACGCAATTAAATTCTACAAATGAAAATTCAACACAGTAAACTCTACACGAGAAAACTCTCACTTTATATTTAGACAAGTAATAATAATTCTACACAATGAAACTCTACGCATTTGTAATATTTAATTTAATTTAATTATTAACTCTACGCCGTTAAATTCAATACCAGATAATTCTACGAAAATAAATACATTTTTTAAAAATTCTACGCAATTAAACACTACAAGTTTGTTTATTTGCGTAGAATTATTTAATGTTGAATTGAACGGCGTAGAATTATTATTAATTGACTTTGAAAAAAAAATTCCAACACTGAAAAAATTACATTCTAATTTTAAGAAAAACTTCTTATATATGCGCCTAGAATATTTCCCACTTAAATTAAGTGGGGAATATTCTTACAATAAGAAGAACATTATTATTTTAAGAATATTTTCCACTTAATTTAAGTGGGGAATATTCTTGGCGCATATATAAGAAGTTTTTCTTAAAATTAGAATTTAATTTTTTCAGTGAATTTAAATTTGTGTAGAATTTTGAATCGTAGTGTTTAATTGCGTAGAATTTTTAAAAAATGTATTTATTTTCGTAGAATTATCTGGTATTGAATTTAACGGCGTAGAGTTAATAATTAAATTAAATTAAATATTACAATTGCTATCTGTGGACATTTTTCTCGTAGAATTATATTTGTAGAAATTCCTTGTGTAGAGTTTAATCTTCTAAAAATTTATTATAAAAAAAGTTAAAATTTGTAGAATTTAATTGCGTAGAATTTTTAAAAAATCTATTTATTAAAATGCATTTATTTTTGTAGAATTATCTGGTGTTAAATTTAACTGCCTAGAGTTAACAATTTATAAAGAATAATAAAAAATATATTTTATAATGCGTAGAATTAAACTTTGTAGAATTTATCGGTGTAGTATTTAATCGTGAAGAATTTTAAAAAATTAATGAAATTATATTTTATTTAATTAGAATGCGTAGAGTTTCATTATGTAGAATTAATTTGCGTAGAATTATTATTACTTGTCTAAATATAAAGTGAGAGTTTTCTCGTGTAGAGTTTACTGTGTTGAATTTTCATTTGTAGAATTTAATTGCGTAGAATCGCTACCGCCCCAAACACCATTGTAATTAAGCGAGGTTTAAGAAACAACTTATTTCAAGTATACTTCTGTTTTAAGGGATGGAAAAACTGAAAAAAGTTCTTTATAGATGCATAGAAAAATCAACCAGTTGACTGATAATGTATCATATAAAATAGTTGATTAACCATTACAAAATTAGTAATGTAAAAATTTGAATAACTTCAACAAATTTTAATAGATTTTCATTCAACTTGGCAAAAAGAAGTTTTTAAGGTTGCTGAATAAGAATCTAACATCGAATTTTTAAATTTCAAAATGGTGGATCCAATATGGCAGTCAAACATACAATATTGTTAAAAATTGATCAAATTTTAAATTTTTAAAATGTCGGATCCAATATTCTCGGGGTAAATGTAAACATTTAATTATTTATTAACTAAATTGACAAAAATCAAAGTCAATTTTTGTTAAGGCATTAATAAGGAAGAATGAAAAATTTTAGTTTGATTTTTTAATTTATTTTTATGCAAATGCGAGACAGAATACTGAATCAGTAAAATTTTGATTTTAAATCTTTTTTGCATTAAAAGATAAATAAAGTATTGTCAATACTCAGAAAATTTTTTAGGTGAGCTGAGGTAAAAATAATGATGTCGTAATTATTTTTAAATTTGTAAATTTAGCTGAAACATCTACTGTTTACATTTACCCCTTGTTTACATTTACCCCAAATAACCCTACATATTTTTAATTTAAATCAACCTAAAAACATAGTAAAAAAAATTTGTTTAAAACAATTTTTTATATATTTTTCTTAAATGTACATTCAGAAATGAACATTTTTTGGCTCAAACTTTTTCTAAAAAAATGAATCGTTTTCAAAATAATAATTATTTAAAAAAGGGCTGTTTTTTAAACAAATGATAATAACTATCTAAAAAAATATCGTACGACAATTTTTAGAAAAGCATTTTGAAGGTAATGAAATAAGCTTTGAAATACGTTATGTAAAATTAATTTGCAACGACTTGTTAAAAAACTACAATTGTTTGAATTCGGCAAAAAAAATTGAAATTTTTGTTTTTAATATTGTTAAAGTAGAAGATGCAAGCTTTAAAATGAAACCTTGAAAACCTAGATATATTTATTAGATATCAAAATATAAAACTTTTCATAACACCTTTAACTGGGACAGGGTGGGCAAATCCTGCTGGGCGGCACTGCAAGAAGAAAATTAAATTTCAAAGATAACCTTTTACATATCTCCAAACACGTCATATTCTATTTTCTTTAAACTTGTATCAAAATGAAGCTTAAATATTGTAGTTTCATTCCCTGTAAACATGTATTATAATGGACACTTCAGGGGAATTTAAGAAATTAATTAAATTGTACAAAGATGTCAGTGGTTAAACTGTGCAAAACTTAAAATACATTATAACCTTTGAAATTCTCATAAAAATAAATTAATTTCATCAAATTTCCTAAATTGTCCATTATAATGCTTACAGGGAATGAAACTACAATATTTTAGATTTATTTTGATACAAGTTTGAAGAAAATCGAATATGTATGACGTGTTTGGAGATGTTTAAAAGGTTATCTTTCAAACTTAATTTTCTTCATAAATAATATTATTTTTTAAAAAAATTTGTTTACTATAGTAAAATTAAGAAATTTTCCTTTCAAAAACACTAATAGTAATTAAAGTTTGGATTCAATTATACATAGGAGAAATAATTATTCGAAAATTGCTTTACAATGGCAATTGTTTATAAACGGGGTCGTTTTGAAATGAAATGCCTCTCATATAAAAAACATTGAATAAATACTCACAATACATTTTTCAACGTGTATCTTTGGTCTGGCGGAAGGATAAAGCAGGAACATAATATTAATAGCAACTCCAATCAAAATTCCATACTCTACGCCAATAATTAAACAAAATAAAAAAGTAGCAAAAGTAGGAATGAGATCCTTTTTGCTCGATCTCCACATCAATTTTACGACTTCGTATTCAATCATATAAATTACAGCGCAAATAATAACGGCAGCAAGCGACGCTGAAAATAAAAAGTATCATTAATTACAAAACTTGTAATTCAAATTGAAGTCACGCGTCGCAAATGGATCTTGCAATCAAATGTTAATTTCGAAAAGCAACTAAAAAAATTAATAAATTTAACACCATTTTTTAATAGAATTTTTTAAAGATATTTAATAAAAATGTATGTAATTCAAATTTGAGAAAATTAGATCTCTTTTCGACTTGCGGCTTCGACAATCATAATTAAAAATCACACAACTCAGGACAAATAAAATTTTACAAAGAAAAAATTTCTTATTTTTCTAATGGTATTTCTATAATAAAGAACTAATAAAAAGACAAAAATAAGTATACCTTTGGGAATGAAATAGAAATACGGAGTAAGCAGTGTCAATGCAAGAAGTATCAAGACTCCAGTGTAAAGTCCTCCCATTGGTGTCTTAACTCCACTTGCGTGATTAACCGCTGATCTGCTAAACGATCCGGTGACTGGCATTGAACTAGCGCAAGATCCAAGAACATTACAAATACCAAGTGTCAATAATTCTTGCGTCGCATCAACATTATTTCCACTTGCGAATGCTTTTGCAATAGCAACATTGCCCAATACGCCAATAATTGGCACAAGAAATATTGCCGGACCAAGTTCAGAGCACATTTCAACGAAATTTAATGTACGATTGTTCACATTTGTGGAAAATGGAGGTAAACTAAAGTGTGGAAGACCCGAACGTACTGTACCAGTTAAAATAAATGGCGAACCATTTGTCGACGATTCCATTTTAAAAGCAATTACTGAACAAATAACAACGACAATTGCATTTCTCGCAGTTGATATCAACCATATTATTTTCATCATTACCTGTTGACGTTTCGTTGGCTTTTCACTTCCTGCATAGAGACTTATATCCTTCATTTTCTAGAAAGAAAAAACTAATATTATTGGTATTTTTTTCAAAAATTTTTCAAAAATTTTCCAAAATAAGTAATTGGAGAAAATTACTCTAAACAGTAGGAGAATAATGATGCACGAGAAACTCATGAGTGTATCCCAAACACTGGTATTGCCAATATTTTGAAAAACCGCTTTCAAAGTATCCATAAAACCCGAGGAGGAAATTTTCAAACCCAAAAGACCCTTTAATTGTGAAACTACAATGATAACCGATGTTGCTGAGGTGAATCCCACAGTGACTGGAACTGAGATAAAATCCACTAGAACTCCTGTGAAAAAAAGGAAAATTTATACTCAAATTGATAGCTATAGCTAATATTAATACATTAATTATTAATTACAGCTAATAAACTATAAGAAAATAACAATGACTAAATGAAATAACTATCAATAATAATTTTATTCTCTTGTTTTTTTAAGTAATAAATAAAATGAATGCATGTAGTGTATAATTTAAAATAGATTTTTATGAGAAAAAAATACAAAAGTTCTTGGCACTCTTTTAAATAAACAAAGAAAACCAGCAGTAATCATTAGTGAATAAACCAAAGTTTTTTTATTTCAAGGTGAAAGAAACTAAACTGAATAAACAAGTCCATAAAAACGGTTTTATTATATTTAAATAAATTTATAACCGTTTACATGTAAATAAATGAAAAAACGAATTTAACTTTCGTAAATTGTTAAACTAATATTTTCTTACAATTGCACCAGTGAATAAACAGGCGCCAGTACATGAACACTTTATTTAAAAATCTATTATAATAAAAATGAAAATTTAATCATAAAAATGATTTTTTATAAAAAATGATAAATTTATTTACTATCTAATGTATTAATATTGTTAAAAAAATCCTTTTTTTAATAAAAATTATGAAACTAAAAAATGTATGGTTTCCATTTACTAGTCTTTTAAATAAATTTTATATTTTTATTAATATTTTGGTTTTAGTATTATTTTACTAGTATAAAAAACTGGACTGAATTAGCGGGTTCCGTACACAAATATAAGAATAATACTTGTGATATTGTAACAACAATTGGTAGGATTTTTGTGCTTTTGTATTATTTTGGTAAGTTGAATTTTCGACACTAAGTTAAAAAGAAATAAAAAAGAAAAATTGAAATATTACATATTTTATATATAAAACTAGCTGTTGTACCCGTCTTCGACGGGTTTCAGTTTCTACTAATGCATTTAAAAATGGTGACTACCAACCAGGAATTCAATTTGATTGTGAAAAACTAAGAATGAGTTACCATTAAGGTAGTACGCTCGCGACAGTCACTCTCAAAAGTAAATTTTAATAAAATGCTATAGTATGGTGCAGTTACTGTAGCATATTTTTGCTTGGACTGTACTGAATACATAGTCAGCCCTCACTGAAAAAAACTTAGTCTCAAAATGAGTATCATACGCTACTCATTTTGAGTTGCAACAAAAATGAGACTCTTAGGTGGCGCCACGTTCTATGGCGTTTAACATAGTCTCATTTTGAGATGCAACAAAAATGAGACTGGTTTTTTTTTTGTGTGTATGTACAGACACACTCACACACAAGTATACTAGTCAGGTTAGAATATTATATTATATCTTTTAACTGTAACGGTTAATATTGTTAAATCTTTTTGTTATAAATTTCTCAAACATTCATTTATAATATATTAGTTTTTTAAAACAATCTATAGAAAATTTTAGAAGTTATTAGAAGAAATGTGCCGTTTACATGCACTTTTCATAGGTTAAACATGTTAAATAACAAACTTTGAACTTAAATATCTTGTTTTAGAAACGGTCAATTTTTTTAATATTTTGCAAATACATAGATCTTGTTATTAACTATTCTGATTTCAAATTTCATGAAATTCTATAGAAAAGTGCGATCACGGGCGTACTACCTTAACCGTTTATTTCATTTGGAAAATATTACTATTTGAATTAGTAAATGACTTTTTTGCCAAATACTATTTTTAACTAATTCATATTAAGAGAACACTATTTGTCAAATTGATGTATTTTCTGCGTTTGTAGTACTTTAATTATAATTCATTAAAAATTAAGCATAAATTTCAACCAGTTTTTGGAGTTATGAAGATTCTAATTTGAACTAATTGTATCGCAGGTAGACCCTGCGTTACAACTTCTAAAATCTAAAATATCACTAATATTGCAGGCTGAAAGTAGAGCTTAAATTTTGACTCGGGTCTGTTTACATAAATATTATATCAATAAAAATTAAAGTAAAGTCAATTTTTCAAAAACGAATTAATATAAAACACTTTTGTTTGGTTTGATAAAAAAATTCATGTTTTGGACAAAATTTCCCGATTTTTCCTGGTCAAATTAAACTCCCGGCTACTTTTTAGCTTTTTCACGTGATTGGTATTGTATTAGCAGAAACGAAGAAGCAGTCTTCGATTTCCACATCGGAATCTATAACAGAAACCATGTAAAAGCCTTTTTCATAAAGGAAACTATATAGATTCCCATGTAAAACCGTATGGGAAATTAAAACTTTGTAAGATTTTATACAGAATTTTACATCACATATATGTGACGTGCCGCGACAAAAAGGACCTTAGCTCTGAAAAAATTAATTTCGAGTTATGTACATCATTCAATATTTATTGAGTTGCTCTTTCACATACAAGCGTCAAAAATACTTTTTACTTATAGATTTTTTTGTTATTAATGTTTAAAAATGAGCTCGTTGAGTGTTTACACGTGGTTGTTCAGAAAAGCACCCATTCTACTTTCCAATACAACTACACTGGTCATATACATACAATTCGTGCGCTTCGTGTAACGCGGACAAATATCAATGTGTAGTGAGTAGTGGGGCTGAATTCTAGTGGAACGTCTCCACCAATCAGAGACGCTCTACTTCAATCGCCTTTCCTGCAAAATTCACTATAAGGCTATTCAAGTTGGGTGGGGGAATATTCAAGATGGCCGTTTACTGGTGCACAAACATTGTATACAAAGTGTGTGGGATGGAATCTAATTTTTTAAATATCTCGCTTAAACGAAATTTTTATCTATAAGTTTATTAGGATTTTATGTTTCATTTTTAAAGACCTTTTTTTGCACTAATAAAAATCGATTTTTAAAATTTTTTGATTTTATTATTGCAAAAAATAGTTCATTAAAAATGAAACATAAAATCCTAATAAACTTATGGTTAAAAATTTCGTTTAAGCGAGATATTTAAAAAATTAGACTCTATCCCATACACTTTGTATACAAGTTTGTGCACCAGTAAACGGCCATCTTGAATATTCCCCCACCCAACTTGAATAGCCTTATTGGGAGCTAAGGTCCCTTTTGTCGCGGCACGTCACAATATTTCCCAAAAGATTTTATATGGGAATTCATATGGTTTCTTTTATAGAAGTGGGATTTTACATGGTTTTTCATATACAGTTCAAGGTGGGTTTCCCTTTGGAGATTTTCAATATTTATTCTATTCATTTATTTATTTATTTATACACCCGTCTTTTGCCATAATACTAGCGTTAATGAACATAAGTTAAATTTAAAAAATACCAACCAATATTAATAATAACTTTATAAAAAAATAAACAATATTCAACAAAAAAATTAATTAAAAATTTTGTCGAATACAAAAATATGATTTTGGTTTAAAAATTCGGATTCATTATATATATTTCGTTTTTATAGTGAAAATTAGTTGTACTTAAGTTAATAAGTTGTTACAAAAAATGTCACACCAATTTGACAAAAAATTTAAAAATTTGCATTTTTTCGTTTTTTTGAATTATGTGAAAAAAATTCTGACTTTTGTTCCTTTTAATATTTTTTAATGGAATATGGCTAAAATTTTAAGTTAGTCTAATACCTAAAAGACTGCGAAGTTTCATTGTAATCGATCAAGCCGTCTTTGAGTTATTAACGGACAAAATATTGCGGACAGACATACCCCAGCGGGCACAAAGACAAAAAACGTTCTTTGAACGTCTGTAGAACGTTTAATGTCTGCCAATTTACGTTCTAAGAATGTCCGAACGTTCTGAAACATTTTTGGAACGTTCGGACATTCTTAAAACTTAAATTGGCAGACATTAAACATTCTACAGACGTTCAAAGAACGTTTTTTGTCTTTGTGCCCGCTGGGACATACATACATAATTTTTTTTATTGGTATTTTTGGAATTCTTACTACTTGAGTAGATAAACTAAACACGAATTTACAAATTCTAAGCAATGTACATACAAAAGTCTGATTTTATTTATAAAGATATAATATATTATAAGCAATAAGCAGAGGAATCAATTTTTAAAATTTGTTTCAAAATTGTTTCCTCGGCGCTCATTGCTTATAAAATAAAATAACTAATTATATCAAATAATTTAAAAATTAAATTTTTCAAATTTTTCTTGACATCGCTATGACCATTATTACATAGCAAGTTGTCTATATTTTTCATATAATATTCGCGTTAAAATACATCAGTATGCTAAATTGTAGCTCTCCATGTTGAATAGTTTAAAAGTTAAGGGGAGGGGTAATAATAATTTTTTATGCATTTTTGGCCAAAAATCTTGTTATTTCCTTGACAACGATACGATCATCACCTCCAATTGCATTCTCTATATTTTTCCTGTAATCTACGTGTAAAAATACATATCTGTACCAAATTTGAGCTCTTTAGGTCAAATAGTTTAGCTGCTAAGGGGGAAGGGGGCACGATTTGGGGCTACGAACGCCAGAGTCTCAACAATAGAGTTCCGTTGGTACACCGTAGGTGTACGGAACCCTAAAAATGATATTACAAAAATTAAAGTATTCAAGAATATTATACTAATTTTTTAAATAATATAATTTATCTAGACCTGTTTAAAATAAAAATGCTATTATATTGAAGTGGAAAATAATATGAAATAATATAATTTTTGAAAATATTTAAAAAGAAAAAAAATTTCGTTCATTTAAACGTTCAAAAGTTTATTTATATTATTTTACTTAGGTTAGAATTATTTTTTTTAATATAGAAAAAAGGTTTTTTAATAAAATTAGAAATTAGGAATAAATAATAAAAAGAATAATTGTCGTTTATTTGAACGTCTATAACTTTAGGAATATAATTATTAATAATTAATAATTCTAAATTTGATAATAATAATGACGAAAATTATTTTCGTCATTATTATTATCAAATTTAGAATGATTAAAAAAATGATAAAACGTACCTAATCTTAAGAATCCCATAAGTAATTGCATGCAACCTGTCAGAAATGCGAGAAGGATCGCAAAATCAACACTGCGACCTTGAACATATTCATGAGTCATCAGTGACATTAAAGCTGTAGGACCAATTGTTATATCTTTGCAGGATCCAAAGAATACGTAGACTATCGCGCCTATAAATGCCGAATAGAGACCATACTGAAATTAAAAATATTTATTATTTTTTTATTCATTACTCAAATATACAAAATACAAAATATAATTTACAATTATTTATAAAAAGAATAGAATTTTCCATAAAAATGATTTTTTTATCATAATTTTTTTTTCTTTTCTAGTTTTAATTAATTTAAAAATTTTAGTATATGGAAAAATTTAAAAAATTCTCTTTCTAATTTGAAATAAAAATATTATTAACTTTATCAATATTTTTAAAAAAATTTCTTTCTATCAGAAACTATGAAATTTCATTTGAAAATAATCTCGCGGGACATGAATTTTATTTGTGACTAATTCACTGACACTTTAGAATTTATTCTTTGTAAGAAATTTGAAAATGGAAAAATACACAAATTCACATTAAAAATAAAAAATAAAATTGTTAATATTCGTACAATTTAAATTCGAAAATTGTAGAAAAAATATTTGAAACTAAATTAAAACTTATTCAGTATAATATTTAATTAAAGCTAGAAATTTTTATTTTTAATAATATTGTATATAATTAAAAATCGAAATAATTTGTAAAAAATGTTTTTTGCAAAATTCATTATGAAATCAAACAAAACTTCAAATAAAATGTAAAATTTTCTGTAAAATAACCAAATTTTTCATTAAATTGTTAAATAAAAATCTTCTGAAGTGAAAAATTAAGTAAAATAAAAATTCGTCTAAAGAATCTCTGAAAAACAGATTCGGAAAAATCGAGATTTACAACATTCTTATTCGATAAGAAATAATAATAAAGAAATTCACCTGCGGTTCTAAACCAGCAAGAGTTGCATAAGCAAGGCCCTGAGGCATTACAGTGAGTCCAACAGTAACACCGGCAATCGCATCATTGAACAACTTTTCCGAATCATACTTTGGCAACCAAGATGTAATTGGTATTCTCTTCTTCACAAATTTACTAATCCAATTGCCATCCCTTCGCGTTCTCCAACGATTTGGTTTTCCCATCGACATTTCTGAATAATCTGCAAAAAAAGAGAAAAAAGAAATCAAAATTTAATCAGAAAATGATTATTGTATTATACAATAAATAGATGTTTACGTGTAACAGGAAAATTTTCCTCATCCATTACATTATAGATAATACTGAAATTTATTTCATTATAAAATAATTTTGCAACTAAAAGCAATTTTCATTTTCACTCGCATAGACAAAATATGTATACATTATTAACAAATATTTCTATAAACTGTGGTTAATTTTTTGAAACTTGAATAAATAATTCAAATACGAAAATTAAATATATATATATATATATATATATATATATATATATATATATATATATATATATATATATATATATATATATATATATATATATATATATATATATATATAATTTACAGTAAAATAGAACAATTCAAATGAAATCTAATGGATTACATTAATCAATTTCTATCTTTTCATTTTGCATAAAATTAGTAAATAAATTATTAAACTTTTATTGAGTTTTGTACACAATTTCCATTTAGTTGCCTCTATAAGTCAGTTGAATACGATTGGTGATTAATTATAATTTTATAGGCCGTTGCTTCATTTACATTCAATCGTAAATTTAAAATTCTAATAGAAAGTAGTTAAATAAAAAATCTCTCACAGCCCATTCATCCTAAAATAATATTAAGTTAGAAATTATAATTAATATATCACAACTAGCAAAATTTCACACGCGTAAAATCTGCATAGCAATTGTATTGTCAAAATTCTTCATTTTTTAAAAAATAAAATTTTTTTAACAGTTTTTTTTTAATTTAATTATTTGAGCAACTTACCCAGGTGCGAATTTTCGGTTGGCCCATAGTTGGGCCAACTTTTACAAGGTCGGTCCAACTTCTCGTGCCAGAGGTTGGGCCAACCATACAGATGATAACGGTTGGCCGTCTAATGGCGACGATGGTTGGCCCGACAAGTCATAAGGAAGTTGGCCCAACTTAAAATGCATATGTTGTGCCAGCTATACATTTCAATGGTTGGTCCAAAAACTGACGCCAAAGTTGGCACGATTTTAAATGCGTAAGTTTGGCCAACTTTAACAGCCAAAGGTAAAAAATTATTAAAAAACTAAATTATTTAAACAATTAACACGTTATTATTAGCAAGAACATCAGATATAACCTTTACCTATTATTACTAAACACAATCTCATACATACATTTTCGAAAATATCTACCGCTTGCTGGGATCGAACCCCTAACCTAACGCGCCGAAGACTTATACACTGACCACTACGCTACGCTCACATGGGAGTCCATACCGTTAAATGTATATTAAAGCTGCAACAGTCGGGCCAACCGTGGCCCAGAGTTAGGCCAACCGAGAAAGTTTAAGTCATTTAAACTGTTTTTCACAAAGTTTTGCCAACCGTCGGGCCAACCGTGGCCCACAGTTTGGCCAACCTAAATTTGTAAGTCATATGAGATACGTTCCCCATAGTTGTGTCGACCTTTGTCGCCAAAGTTGGCCCGACGGTTGGTTATACTCTGCATGTAATGGTTGGCTTGCAAAGTCAGGCCAACTGTGGGCACTAGTACTTGCCAAAGTTGGGCAAACTCTGGCAACCAAAACTTCGCTTGCCAAAGTTAGGCCAACCGTGGGCCAACCTTCAAACTCTGGCGGCCAACCTAAATTCGCACCTGGGTATATAGAAGTCGCCAAGATAACAACAGCAACTTGAATAATGTAAGATATTTTTGATCAAATAATTTAACTTTCCAGTGGCACTGTAATTTTTCTAAAGTTCGATTATTTCTTAAGAATTATTGAATAAAATTAGTCAAAGTTTAAGAATTTTTCAAGAAAAATAATGTAATTAATAAGTTTTTGAAATAAAAATTTTAATTTCTTCACTTTTTGCTTTCCTTAAATATTTTAAGAAATTTAATTTAAAAACCTTTTGAATTTTAATTAATTCCTAAAATTCCTCTTATAACGCTTTAAATATTTAATTATTTTCTAAAAGTTTAGTTGAGATTTTTTTTAAATCAATTCCTATCATAATTAAATTACCAGAAATTACCAACAAATTAATATTTTTTTATATTTTCACTAGACGTCAATTGCGCGCGCCAACGTTGTTAAAAGTTAAAAATAATTTATAAAAAATAGACATATTTATATAAAATAAATGATATTTTATTTATTTTAAAAACATTCATCACATGAAGTAATACGAAAAAAATAATCAAAAAGTAGGCCTAATTTTAATTAAATTTACTCTCTTAATCAGAATCAGTGAAATTCCTACTTAATAATCAGTGGAATTAAACTGAAAATCAGTTAAAAATGACGGAAACTGTAAGTCAGGAACTAAAACGAAACTACAATTTCGAATCGGTTTTTGATATTTATTCAAAAATAAATTTTATTTACTTATAAAATACTTATAAATATATTTATTTTATAATTAATTCAGGGTGTCCTGCAAGTACTAAGAAAAAAATTCTCTGACTTTGACTCTTTCCTGCCCTTCCTTCTCTCTTCTTTATAACAAATCTTTAACAAAAAAAATTATATGAGCTGGTAAATATTAACGTAATTTTATGATGGTGAACTTAAACACTTTATTTATCATCGTAAACCTTCTTTTGTTGTAAACAAAATATTACACACATAAAATCTAAAAAAAATAATTTAATTATCATACTTAAATTAAAATACTGCTTTTTTCCAATTGATTTTGTGCCAGACATTCATCGTTTATTGAAAAACCACTTCAAAAGCTGCGTTTCCATGAGATAATATTAAAGTCATTTTCACAAATTTGTTTTTATTAAATTGTATGTAATGTAAAAATGTATTTATTAATACATTAATTATTTATATATTATTTATTATTAAAAATTTCTATAATATAAATATAATTTTATTTATAACAAAAAATTATAGGATAGTAAAAAATTAACAATTAACAATAATTAATAAATTTGAAAATAGAATATACCGTCAGAAATTGTAAGTACGAACGACGGGTTAAGTATAGAAAATTACTGCTGAAATTAAATTAACATAGTTTATTATTATACACTTCACTAAAAAACATTATAATTAATTCAAATACAAAAATAATTTAAGATGATTTTGTAATTGAAATTAGTTTATAAGTTTAATCCCAATATATAGAAAATATTTACTGCTTTTATTCAAAAGTATTATTTATTTGAATAATTATATTTAATTATAATGTATTTTCTGTTTTGGTTTAAACAAAAAATATGTTTAAAAATATTATGTTTGAAAGCCTATTAAATTCTGCGTCGACTGATATGTAAATAAATATTATTTTATATTTTTGAGAGATTTATCTCCTAAGACATTTTGAAAAAATTGATTAATTCTTCTTATTTCGTGCACCCTAAAAAAAGTAATCTCATAGTTAAAGGAAAAATTCTCTTCTAATATCCTCTAAAGTCTTCCTCTCCAAAAGAAAATATTCCAATTTAATGTTTATTGTTTTTCTTCTCTAGTGGTTAATAATAGAAAAAAACCATTTTTTGATGTTCAAATTTCAGAAACATTGAATTTAAATTAAATAAATAAAGGAATAAATGTATTAATAAATTTAAGTAATCAACTATTAGTTATTAATTATATTTATTTAATTAAAAACATTTTATTCAGTGCATCATATTAACTTTCCTTCATAAGTTCATAATCGTAATTAGCAAATATTTAGCGAGAGAAAAATCCTCTTAAGTGAAGATTATTAATTTTTATACCATATATAAGAGGAAAATATGCATTTAGTTTAGAGGATTGGGAATCAAATCAAATTTTAGAAAAACATACTTGGACATTTTTTAGATATTTCAAAAAATGGTGAATAGATTTCAAATTTCAAAGTCTTAAGTAAAAGCTGAGACTATTAGGATTATAAGAGTTTTAAATTCTTTTCTCAATTTTTCTAGACTGCAGCCACACAAATATATTGCACGAAAATCGAAAAATTAATTAATTTTTTTTAAATATCTTAGGTTATCTCCTAAGATATCTTTATATCTCTGAAAAATATAAATTAATATTTATTTATATATCAGTCGAATAGAATTTATAATAGGCTTTCAAACAATCTAAGAACCAAGGTTCTATCATTTTGTAATAATAAACTATGGAATTGAAAATCCAATAATGTGGAATTGAAAATTCAAGAACATGGAATTGAAAGCTCAGTAACGTAGAATTGGAAATTTAATAACATAGAATTGAAAATTCAATACCATTGAACTGAAAATTATATAAGTTTGTATTATATTATTATTATAAATTATATAAATTTTTTGGGGAAAAATACTACTAATAATTTAAGAATTTCTTTTTTTTATAAATTTTACAATTAATGATGTATATTTACCAAGATTGAAGAAAATAATTCCCAGGCGGAAATTTCCAACCGGCGCGGATCTTAGCCCGTACTGACGCCGGTGTAACTGGCTCGGAACTGCCTGCCAACCGAATGTGAACGGGCATTCTACCGAATAGTGACTAGGCCAGGAGCGCGCTGGCAACCGGCTCGGAACTGGCATTCCTACCGGCCGGGAGAAGCCGTTCCGTGTATAATTCACCCGGCTGGGACCTGGCACTCTACCGACTGCGGATTTTCAATTCAATAGCTGGCATTCTACCGCCTGACAACCGGATCGGATCCAAATGATAATTTTAACAAATATCAATTAAAAAAATAATAATTAATTGCAAAAAATAAAAATACTGATTACAATTCATTGACAGTTCTCTTTACACATTTTTATATTTTTTTATGCACTTAACGCAATTTTTTATTACATAGACAATTGAAAAATCCTAACGCTTGGGGGTACGATCCTACGCCTAACCGAATATTTCCGCACCGAAATCTCGCACGCTAACCACTATGCTACGCTCGCATGGGACTCTCAAATCTTAAATACTCTCAAGTGTCACGGGCTGAAATAAAACTTGTAGAATTACTACGTGTCAATGCTAAAGCTATATTTTTATTATTATATAATATATTAAAAAATTGTTTCTCAATATAATAATATTGAACATAATAATATTAATAATTTTAATTAATATCTCAATAGTAATAAATTTATTATTATTGAGATATTATTAATTCTCAATAATATTAATACTAATTAATAATAATATATAATATTAATTAATAATATAAATTTATTTATAATAATTATAAAGTAAAAGTGTAAGACAAATTTTTTTAATTGTTTAATTTTAAAAAAAGTCTTAATAAATAATTACTTAATATATTGATTAAATTTTTTTATTAATTAATCATTATTTTCTAAAATAATGCAATTAATTATTGTAATAGGCATTTAGTTATGACACATTTAGGTATTAAAAATAAATTCATAATGTGATTTATAATGTGACAATAAATGACAAGATCCGCAGTCGGATCCGGCCCAGCACCGAGAATAGTGGGAAGACAGTTCCAACAGTCGGAGCATAATCTGTACCGCGCCGGTTGCGTTTTCAGATCCGAATCGGTACAGACAGTCGGTACTTGCGGTCTGTACGGGCGCGGATCCCAGCCGATTGTAAACTTCGACATTCGTCCGACTTTTCCGCCTGGGTTGTAACTTATAGAGATTCTTTTTTTTTCACATTATATGTTTGATTAAAAAACTATTTCACATAATATTTTTCACAAATTATAATAAATCATTTTAAAGAACAATAATAAAATAGTATCAATATTATATAAATTATAGCACACGCTAACAATAAAATTACTTATTCCTAGTTATTGCAATTCGTCAAAATTAACTGATAATACACACAAGTACCCAGGTGCGAATTTAGGTTGGCCGACAGAGTTTGAAGGTTGGCCCACGGTTGGCCTAACTTTGGCAAGCGAAGTTTTGGTTGCCAGAGTTTGCCCAACTTTGGCAAGTACTAGTGCCCACAGTTGGCCCGACTTTGCAAGCCAACCATTACATGCAGAGTATAACCAACCGTCGGGCCAACTTTGGCGACAAAGGTCGACACAACTATGGGGAACGTATCTCATATGACTTACAAATTTAGGTTGGCCTAACTCTGGGCCACGGTTGGCCCGACGGTTGGCAAAACTTTGTGAAAAACAGTTTAAATGACTTAAACTTTCTCGGTTGGCCTAACTCTGGGCCACGGTTGGCCCGACGGTTGGCAAAACTCTGTAAAACGCAGTTTAAATAACTCAAACTTTATGGTTGGCCAAACTCTGGGCCACGGTTGGCAAAACTTTGTGAAAAACAGTTTAAATGACTTAAACTTTCTCGGTTGGCCAAACTCTGGGCCACGGTTGGCCCGACTGTTGCAGCTTTAATATACATTTAACGGTATGGACTCCCATGTGAGCGTAGCGTAGTGGTCAGTGTATAAGTCTTCGGCGCGTTAGGTTAGGGGTTCGATCCCAGCAAGCGGTAGATATTTTCGAAAATGTATGTATGAGATTGTGTTTAATAATAATAGGTAGAGGTTATATCTGATGTTCTTGCTAATAATAACGTGTTAATTGTTTAAATAATTTAGTTTTTTAATAATTTTTTACTTTTGGCTGTTAAAGTTGGCCAAACTTACGCATTTAAAGTCGTGCCAACTTTGGCGTCAGTTTTTGGACCAACCATTGAAATGTATAGCTGGCACAACATATGCATTTTAAGTTGGGCCAACTTCCTTATGACTTGTCGGGCCAACCATCGTCGCCATTAGACGGCCAACCGTTATCATCTGTATGGTTGGCCCAACCTCTGGCACGAGAAGTTGGACCGACCTTGTAAAAGTTGGCCCAACTATGGGCCAACCGAAAATTCGCACCTGGGTAGATTAAAATTCACTATTGCTGTTTACTATTGTTGAATAATTGAAAAATAATATTATTATATATTATAATATTTATTTTATTTTGAATTAATTTTTAAACACTCATTTAATATTTAAAACACTGTGAAAACAAGAAAACTTTCACGTGCAGATGTAGTTCCTCTGGAAAATGCTGTAAAGCAACTGACGCTAAAGGGACCTTTTTGACAAAAACTTTTAAGAAATTGTGGAAAATTTCTAAACATATCTTTATTCGAAAAATTTCACAAAGTTTTAGTCTAAAAAAACCTATGATAAAAAAAATTGGTATTTGAAAAGTCATAAAATAGAATCTCTTGCAAGGGGAAGAAAGCCTTATGGAGCATTCAGACCTCTGCAGTCTGTCTGTCTGCAGGTTGCCATGGTAACGTACAAGAGTAAAAGAGTAAGGAAATTCAAATTTATTACACCTTCTCCCTTACTCTTATTGCTTCTGGCTGCGCAGACAGATAGCCTGCAGAGGTCTGAATGCTCTTTTAGCTGCGGTCAACTTTGGACAAACCAGATGTGACAAACATTTCAGAAAGAGAAATATATCTTTACAGTTAATTGAATTTTCAATAACAGTAATGAATTTTCAATAACAGTGTTGAATTTCCAATAACTGCATCTGTATTTTTCAATTACAAATCGATAGATAATCATTTTTTCAATAACAGTAGTGAATTTTCAGTAACTGTCTGTATTTTTCAATTACAAGTTAATGAATATTTATTTCAAGTTCTTTAATTTTCAATTCAACCTGAATTGAATTCAAATTCAATAATTCGTGTAATTGAAAAGTTGTTGAATTTTCAATTCTTTTCTAACAGTGTATATAATAATAAAATTATTTTAATAACCAAACACTTTTATTTATTATTAATGTTGTCAGTTTCTTCTGACCTTCTTTTCTCTGTTGGTTTATTTCCTTAAAAATTTCTTTTAGAATTAATCTTTTTAAATTGATATAGATATTACACACTTCTCAGATGAAGCAGATAAATATACGTTTTATTATCTGAAATAAAAGACATACTGCCGTCCTGATTTAAAAACACCAGAACTACACTTTGGGTTGTTTCGAGATATTTAGCAAAATACGTTTTTATTTATATCTTCTTTAACATAATGTTTCTTCAAAAGGTAATGACGCTTCTTTACTAATTCGGGTACGCTGAATTTTATTATGCAAAAAAAAATTTCAAATTTTCATTGGAAATATGCAAAACTGTAGTTATGCTAATTAATTAAATGAAAAATCGCGGCGAATCCTTACATAATTTTGATTAAAATAAATTAAATTTCATTATATTCCCTGTTCACCTTTTTAATATACTTAAATGATTAATTTTTAAGACCTTAACAATAATAATTTCAAAGTAAGCAGTTATCTTTATGTTCTTTATTAATTAACTAGCTAAAATAACGCGCGCTAAAGCGCGCGTGAAGTTTCTTTTTCATTGACATTAAAAAAAAAAAATTTCAATTATTCAGAAGAATTTTATTCAAAATCACTATTTTTCTAAATATATTCAGGAAAATCACGAAAAAGTCAGAAAATTTTGTCAAATGTACAGAAACAATATTCAATTTCGAAAATTCTTAAGAAAACTCTAAATGTTATATTCCTCATTATTGAAAAGATTTTCAATCAAACTTTACAGATTTTAAATACAATTCAGGTTTATGAAAAACTTTAATAATTCAAATTCTTATAAAATTTGTTATATTTTTACATTTCATTCATTATTAAAAATAATAATGGATTTATGGATGAATTTTACTTAAAACACTAAAAAAAAAAAATTGAATTTTGGAAAAATTATAAATGATTGCAAATACTCAATAATATATAATATTATTATTTATGTTCAATGATAAAAAAAAACATAATGATTAAATTTTGGTGAAATTCTTTATGAAAATTGAATTTTAAGAAACATCCAATTAGTATTTAATAAATTGTTTATTTTTATAGTTGGATAGTTGATTTCTTGTAGAATTTTCTAATAAATTGAAAAATTAATTTCAGTTAAAATTTTGGATCAAAATTGAATATCATATTCAAAAATATTTATTAGAGAATTCTGAGAGAATTTATTTGTTGGACCCTGGAAGTAAACATTTTCTTAAACAATTGAGCTTTATCAACAAATTTTTTTTTAAATAATGAATGAATGCTTTTGAAAATTTGTAATGAATTTTTTTTATAATTGCATTTTAGAGAAATTTGATGAAAATGTACATATTAAAATAATTGAACTTTGGAAATGGATTTTGTTGGTTATAAAGATAATTTAAATTTTAAAGGGAATTTTTGGCAATTTAGGAATATAATTGGATTTTTGCAAAAAAAAAAAAAAAAAAAAATTTATATTACGTTTAAAAATAATTGAATTCATCAAAGTAATTCGTAAGGTGTCAATTCACGGAAAATTTTTTTTACGGAATTTTTTTTCACGGAAAAACAAAATACGGTTGAATCTTAATTTGAGGGAAATAATGAAAAAACCTTAAATTCTATTCTTGTTAATTTATAATGGTTAATTATTTTTTAAATTATACATCTTTTTATTAATACGCGTTAAATTCTAATCAATAAAAATACAGAAAAATAAATGCGTACAACAAATTTAAGGTTAGTTAAAATTTTATTTTCATTAAATATTTTTATTTTGAATAAAGTGCAGAATAATTTTCATTAATTATTGAAATAATTAAATTTAATTAATTAAATTTAATAAATTAAATTAAAATGAAATGAAAAATAATAATTAAATAATAAATAAAATAAAATAATTACAATAATTATTTATTTAATATTCTTTTAAGATATTTTTTTAAATCACTCTCATACATTAAAGAAAATTTAATATTCTTCAAACAAAACATTTAACTCTTATTGTAATTTATTTATTAAAATTTAAAAAATTGTGCAAGTATTCAATTATTATTTGAATTGTTCCTTTTAAATTAATTATTTTTAAAGATTAAAAATACAACAAAAATTATCTTCTTTGAAATTACACAAAACTAAATTTTTTTTCAATGTCATTTTATTAAAAAATTTCGTTTGCCGTTTTCTAATTTGTAATTTTGTTTCCAAATAATTCGCAATTTTACGAATTTAATTTTTGCTTACAATCAAGAACAAATTTGTATAGACGTTCCTATAAAATATGGACCCATTTTGAAATTTTTTTTTATTATCTATATGGTTTCATACATTAAATTATGCAGTTCATTAATTTATCGGTAATTTAAGTGTTTAATTTAATTGCTTCTTAAGAAAAAACTAAAATGGCCACTTTGTCGGTTCCTTGTAAACCCACAAAGCAGCGTAACTTTCCTAAAAAAGTATTTATAATTTCCTCGCAAACTTCGAAATATTTACTTGCAAAGTTTAGTAAAAATTTCGTAAAGATTTAAATGTCTCATTTCAATAAATGTTTAGCATGAAATTTTCAGGAAAGTTTTACCTTACTTTTTCGGTTATAAGAGAGATGTCGAAAAATTTATTTAAATGTTCAGGAGAGTTTTAAGCTATAAATTTTTAGGAAAAATATCAGGGATGTTACAATGTTTGGAAAACCTGGAAATGTCAGGGAATTTTATTTTGTATGGAAAAGTCAAGAAAAAATGAGAAAACACCTGGAAAATAATTGTTTTTTTAAATTATGTTAATTTTTGGCGAATTTTACAATGAAAAAGTAGCCTTTGGTACTTGTTCCGCTGCACTCTCTATAATTGAATCAGTAAAATTTAACTGATTTTCTTTAACTCTATTCTGGTGATTTAAATCAGTGAAATCTCACTGAGGACCAATTAAAAATGATTGAAATTTCAGTCATATTTTATGATCCCCAAATTTTGAACGTTCAAATGAACGAAATATTTTTTATTACTGAAGTTTTATGTTTAGAAACTCAGTAATTAATTTTTTTTGAATAGTGACGCAAAGTAATTGCAATAAAAATTTAATTTATAGAAGAAATAAATAAATTTCATTCATTTGAACGTTCAAAACTTTAGGATCTTCATATTTTCACCTAATTAAAAAAATGTTATTGTTATAATTTATTTTTAAAAAATCGCTTTTTATTTCAATTGTTATAAATATTTATACTGCTCTCTAAATTTTAATTAATTTAAAATAATTAAATTGATAATAAAAAATCAGTCACTAATGTAAATAATGTAAATAAATTTTAACAAATAGGATTTTCAAAGTATTTTAATTTAATAATTGATAAGTAATTGAATTTTTAAAAAAAGTCATATTCTAATGTATTCACGTTTTTTAGTTCGAAAATTAATAATTAAAATTTTTATTAGTTAATTTAAAATAAACATACGCTTAAATTTTTTTTAATAAAATTGAATTTTTGCAAAGTTTTTTTTAATGTTGAAAAATAAGGTTTTTGAAATGTTTTAATGTCTAATAAAACAATAGTTTCAAGATAATAGAATTAAAAAAAATTAATTGATAATTTTTGAATAAATTAAAATTTATTTACATTTCATATTATTTGAGACCTATAAAAGTCAGGGAATTTTATTCGAGAAAAATTATAGCAACTCTGAAATTTTACGATAAACATTTCTTATTGAAGTGAAACATTTATTTCTTTACTCAATTTTGACTAAACTTTGCAAAGAAGTTTTGAAGTTTGAAGCTTCAACCTTTTGTGACTGCTAATAAATAGAAACAACAAATTGTTGAAAAATAATTAAAATGAATTTGTAATCCTTTACATTTTTTGCATGGGACTAAAATAATTTGAGAATTTCAGATTTTTTATTAGAATATGTATTATTATTTTTAACGTATTTTTGAATTTTAAGTTTTATTAAGTAGTGCATAAACGACGCTTCGATATAAACAATAAGAATAAAAGAAAACATTCTTTTATTTATTTTATATTTTTATGTTTACTTTTGTGATGTATTGTTGGGTGAGATGGTTATTAATTAATTTTATTAAAAATTTTTCATGTTAATGTTAAAAAATTTAAGAAATATTTTTAAAAAATTAAAAATGTCTGAGAAGAAAGTAATAATTGATCTAATTGACATTAGAGATAGAGATCTATTTGTAGCTTGAGTCGAAAACCCTAGTTTGCTTTTGTCTAATACATTGTACTTATTTATAGGGGTAAAATACTTGTAATATTTGGAAAATTTTGAGAAGTATATTATTATTTTAATATTAAAAATAATAATCGTTAAAAGAAAAAATACTCTGTAAATCTGAAAAAGCGAAATTCCACTATTTCACAGCGATAAGTATACAGCTAATTTAAAAAACGTATACACGTTAATTAAACAGTAAAATTTCACTAACTGACAGCGTATACTCAGATAGCACAACATTTTGCAGAAAGTTTGCGTTGCAAACTTCGCAAATTTACATGCAAGTAAATGCAAAGTTTGCGGAGCAAACTTACAGAAAACTTGCGTGGCAAGGTTAATTAAAATGTCTGCGCAGTAGTTTTCTGTGACATATAGAGCTGCGCATTACCTTTTTTCATCTTTCCTGGGAGGGAGGGTAAAATTTGACTAAATATGTGCATTTTGAATACAACAAAATTTTTTTGGAAATTTTTTAAGTTTTCAGAAAGTTTGCTGCAAGCTTGTTACAACTTGTCTGCAAGTTTTCTGGGAAAACTTTGAGCAAGTTTGCTCCGCAAACTTCACACAAGGCGGACATTTGCCAATTTGCCACAAATCTGGGTATACGCTAATTTGAATCAGTTGTATGATTTTTGCTATTCTTTAGATTTAGAAAGTATGAAATTTAGTAAATTTCTATTATTTATTTGATTTATACACCTGTCTGACTTACATACATGGCTATACAAGTGTTTTTACATTTCGTAATTTTCACTTTTAAGATGAAAAGTCAATTGATCTTAAATTTTTCTCCTGGAATTATTCCAAGTAGGAAGAAACGTTTAAAAATAACAGAAATTTACAACTTTCACAAAGAACTTACAAAATAGTCTCATATCAATAATTTCTCGTAGACTGAAAAAAATATTTTCAATAAAATAACATTGAAAAAAAATTTAGTTTTGAGTAATTTCAAAGAAGATAATTTTTGTTGTACTTTTAATCTTTAAAAATAAAAAAAGTTTTTTCAATAAAATGACATTGAAAAAAAATTTAGTTTTGAGTAATTTCAAAGAAGATAATTTTTGTTGTACTTTTAATCTTTAAAAATAAAAAAAGTATTTTCAATAAAATGACATTGAAAAAAAATTTAGTTTTGAGTAATTTCAAAGAAGATAATTTTTGTTGTATTTTTAATCTTTAAAAATAATTAATTTAAAAGGAACAATTCAAATAATAATTGAATACTTGCACAATTTTTTCAATTTTAATAAATAAATTACAATAAGAGTTAAATGTTTTGCTTGAAGAATATTAAATTTTCTTTAATTTATGAGAGTGATTTAAAAAAATATCATAAAAGAATATTAAATAAATAATTATTGTAATTATTTTATTTTATTTATTATTTAATTATTATTTTTCATTTCATTTTAATTTAATTTATTAAATTTAATTAATTAATTTAATTATTTCAATAATTAATGAAAATTATTCTGCACTTTATTCAAAATAAAAATATTTAATGAAAATAAAATTTTAACTAACCTTGAATTTGTTGTACGCATTTATTTTTCTGTATTTTTATTGATTAGAATTTAACGCGTATTAATAAAAAGATGTATAATTTAAAAAATAATTAACCATTATAAATTAACAAGAATAGAATTTAAGGTTTTTTCACAATTTCCCTGAAATTAAGATTCAACCGTTTTTTGTTTTTCCGTGAAAAAAAATTCCGTAAAAAAAATTTTCCGTGAATTGACACCTTACGATTTTATTGAAATTTGTTTTAAAATAATTGAATTGTTTTGTGAAATTTTATTGAAGAAAATACGTATTCAATTTTTTTAATATTCTCGTCGAAATTTCAATTATTTTAAAAATTGTTAACAAAATTTTTGGCAAAATTCAATAATTAAAGAAAATTTTAATAAAGTTCTTTGCAAAAGTTCAATTATTAAAAAAAAAAAAAAAAAATTTATTATTTGCAAATTATTATTATTATTATTATTATTTTAATATTATTATTATGTATTATTAATTACAAATTTTTTTTGTAAAATTTTTTTCTCTTAAAAATATTATTAAAAATCGTCAAACGAAATCAATTCTTTCGTATTATTAATGTGGTAATAAAAATGTTATTAAAAAAAAAAAATATGGAAAATTTCCAATTTTTTTAAACTGAAAAAAAAAAAAAAATTTGAGGAACTTTCAAATAAATAAATGCGTGACAACCCTGATCAAGTCTTTAATAAATTTCTCAAGCAAAACAAATAATAAAATAAAAATATTTCTGCCCAAAAGGAAGAATAAGAATAATCTTAAGACATTTAAATTATTTGAAAGTAACTGAAAATATTATTAGAAATTGGGGTATCTAAAAAAATTGCTTATTAAAATAAAAAAAAAAAAATTATTTTATTTATTTATTTTTTTTTACTTAAAACTTGTACTTTGTTTATAAATTGTCACTGAGAAGCAGAAAATATGCAAAATATTTTGTTATTTTAATTTCCCAACTATTTTTTTTAATTTTAAAAAAAAAAAAATGAAAAGAATAATATCCTAGTCTTAAAATATTTGTTACATAGTGCTAATTTTTCTGGGAAAAGAGAGAAATATGGAAAAATATAATAAATAATTTTTGTAAATTAATAAAAATAGTTCAGTACTATTTGAAAAATAAAAATAATATTTCTAATAAAATAAATAAAAACCTATTATTAAATTTAAAAAGTAAGAAAAAAAAAATTATTATATATATAAAGAAAAATAATATTATCTATCAAAAATTCAAAACATATAAAAAGAAAAACAAAAGCATAATCATGACTAACTTCAAGTGTGGACAGACTGGACAGAATGAATGAATGAATACGACGATTATTATAGTTAATTAACATATTAATTACTATTATTATGCAAATTACAAAACTTATTTTCAAATATGAATTTTTGAACAATTTCAAATTGAAACTTAAAAAAAATTCAATTCTTATTACCTAATTTACTAATTAATTATTCTTGTTTATTACTTTCAAAATTTTGTCGCAAAAATTCAATTATTTTTTTAAAAAGCCAAATCTTTGCAAACATTTAATTATTTAAAAAAAATTCCCGAAAGAATTGAATGTTTTTTCTTAATTCAGTATAAAATATTTCAAAAATTAAATTATTTTCTAAAATTTTATAAAAGAATTTAATTAAAAGAAAAACATTATCAATAATTTCTTTAAAATTGAGTATTAATAAATTAGTTGATTACTATTTATTTAGTTTGTTTAAATAATCTTCTGCATTTTATAAATACAGTTAATTTTCTTTCTTGAATTATTGCTAATAATAACTAATAATTATTGAACTAAAATAAAAAACTATTTAAAAAACTTTTTTCAATTAATTAACCTTAAAAAATTTTATTAAAAATAAAAATGGTTAAAAATAGCTATATTTATTATTAACAGTTTATTTAATAAAAAATATATTAAAATTGAAAAACTTCTTGTTTCAATAAAGTGAATGTAGATGTGCTTTCTTTTAAGGAAAGTGAAGTAGATTTTCATGTGATTTTAATGAGATTCCTGACGTAGAAACACACTATGTACTTAGACCAAAGTCCGTAAGGAAAGTAGCCTCTACAAAGCTCGAGTTCCTGATCTCAAAAAGCATAACTACGTAGATAGGCCTTTTTATCAGGAAATCACTGGTTAGACGACCCGAAATCCACACAAACTGTATTTAAGCCTGTAGTTAGGCCTCTTAATATCAGGATTTGACAGAAATCGATGTAGATAGTGCTTTTTAGTAAAATTAATTCCTAATTAACTCGAAAATTAATTAAGATTAATAATTCTAATTAGCATAGAAAAATTCGTCTTTTTTTACGAATCCAACGGTATAAAAAATTCATTTTTGATAAAAAGTGTAGTTATGGTGTTTTTAAATCAGGACGGCAGCATAAGTAACAAGTTGTTCATTTCATGACCATTAAGCTTCCTCCATATCCACAAGAATCAGTAACATACACACACTAAAAAAAAAATATTCTTTTTTTGAAAGGAAAATTCCTCTTGCAAAAATTCTCTTGAATCAAGAGGAATCCTCTTAATCGAAGTATTGCAAACTTTAAATCGGGCGATCATTTTTATACATCTATAAACTTTTCTGCAAACTTGTCATACAAACTTCCGAACTTTGCACTGCAAACTTGCTGAAAAATGTTGAGCTATGTGGGTTTCTAATTATAATAAATTTAAAAATTGAGTATTTTTCTGTGTTGTAGAGCTCAATAAATTAGTATGTATATAATTTTATTATGAATATACTAATTATCATTTTTGCAGCCATTTTTAAGATTAGTGATGCATGTCGAGCAAATAGATGTCATTTGTTTTTTCGTCTCCTTTCATAAAAGAAGTGAGATAAAACTATAAAATTCAATTGTTTTAATTGTTATTTTAACGATTTTCTCGACTTTGACGAGAAGTTGTCGATCGAGACTCGCTCGACATGCAACACTATTTAAGATGCTTGATTGGCTACCTCCTCGAGGTGCATCTTGGAAACAATATCATTAAATTCTTAATTTCAATCTTCATTAAACAATTTTACTAAATTTAAAAAAATTTTAAATACACTTTGATGATATTGGCTAAAATCCAATCAAACATGTAACATATTTACTTAAATTAATACGATATATCCATTATTTCATTTTAGGTCAAATCAACATGAAAACCAAATTATGATTTTTAGAAGCATATCAATCGAAGCATTCATTCAACTTCTTAAATAAATTTCTTATTGATATATCAAGAAATATTCATTAATTAAATATAATTATAGTGCGATTTGCAAATTTTTGAAAAACTATGCATAAAAGGGTTCATCCAGAAGATTTGTTAAATATAAAATTATATAAATAATTTATAAGTTGTTATATAAATATTTAGTGAAATTTAAACTTTCATATGCAAACTGCTTCTTTTTTGTTATGATAGAATAATCATTTCAAAATATTAAAATAAATTCTGAAAAAATACAAAATTTGAATTTTTTGTGAAAAATAGAAATAGCAATTAATTTAATAAATTTTTATAAAATGTATACTTTGTATACATCAATTGATTCGTTTTCTTGGAAGGAATGTAATTTTGACAATAGTTAATGAAAATATTAATAAATTAAATAGTTATTTCAAAAAATACAAAAAAATTTTTTTTTAATTTTTAAAAAATTGTGTAAAAAAAATTTTATATATAATTTTATATACATATGTTACAGATGAAAATGAGTCCATATAACCTTCTTTTGAAAAATTGAAAATTGTCACAAATGCAAAGCTTCTTCAGAGAGAGGAAGAAAATTAATTTTTATTGGTTATTAAAATATGTATACAATTTTTATATTGAATTTAATCTTTCATAACATTTTCTAACATTAATTTTAACAGTTTTAAATTTTTTATATTAGAGTAAACTAAATATTAATATTATTTAAATAAATTAAATATAATATAAAACTTAATCATTTAAAAATTAATTCAATTAAATTTATTTAACAATGATATTTATCTAAACAATTTCTTATTAATAATAATCAATGAAATATAAATAAATTTCCTGAAAAAGCATAGATTTATTGATTTATAATTTATTATAATAATATATCTAAAGGAATCGCGTTAATTAAGATAATGATTGTCATGAACGTATTTCCAAAATAGATTGACACTATTTTTTAAGCACTTGAAAGACGAAAATGATGGAAAAGATTTGGATAAAGAGAATATAACCCTCTTACGCACACTACTTTTATTTTAATGTGTAAGTAAATATATGTCCGTATAGCGTATGAGTCTCTCTATTTCAAGTGTTTAAAAGACAAAGATAGAAGATATGAATTCAGCCAATTGACTATAGCTCACGAGTGAAAGCAACCAATGGGATAGGCGTTACTATAGTTCGAGATATTTCGAGAGATTTTCGTTTAGAGATTTCTTATATAGGATATTATGATACTAAAGTTTTAACTGGAATTAATTGTTATAAGAACTCAATTAAATGCAAAAATTAATATTTCCTAATATACTGAGAAAACATTATACTTAAATGAAACACAAAATAGTTATTTATGATACAAGTGCGTAAAGTGAGTGATTTTATGAGAGTGACATTTGCAGCACGAGCCGAAGGCGAGTGATGCAAATCACACGAGTATAATCAACTTTATGCACGAGTGTCATACTGAATGTTTAGGTGTAGTGGTTGAATTGTTGAATGAAATTTTCTTGAAGCTAAAATAAAAAAATGTGATTGTAAATTGTTGTTTTAAAGCTTTATTTCATCGTTTCTCATCAAACAGTCACAAGAATGTGTAAAGTAATCATTTTACGCACTGAAAATCACTTTATATACAGTAATTTACTTTACGCATTACCAGCGGTGTGTAAAGTAAAACTTTACACACCGCTATAAAAAGAAGTACTTTACACACATAATTGCGCAAGTGCCTGCTTCTTTCTGGCATTGAAAAAATTTAGTGGACAACTTATAGAGCCTGAGATATTTCGGTTGCTCAACTTACCCCTATGCTCAACTAGCCCCGCTCTACCCTATTATTTGTTTGAATAATTATAATAATAATCAGTTTATTTGCCAACGGGCCAATCAATAAAATACATAAAAAATTACAAGAAAGATCTTAACTAAAATTATACGCAAACATAATTCCCAGTAATAAAATTAAAAAATCACTCCCCGTCTCACAATTTACAAATCTAAGAGGTTGCTCTCGTCGACCTAACTTTAAACATTTTATACAAAAAATTACAAAACCTTTTTAACTCTCTCACTTCACAAGAACAGAGAATACCTTTCCAAAGTGACTCCTGAGTTTCATATGCTATTAATCCCGGATGATTATCAATTCTAATGTGTGAAAAAGGGACACTCTAGCAAAAAATGGTGAAAGTTCTCCTCTTCCTCATCACAAAACATACAATGCACACCCCTTGGAAGACTAAATTTAATCCCATTGATCCAGATTGATACAGTGTGATTATTCAACAATCTAATTTGGCCGACTGTTCTTTTGAATTTTAGTGGTAACCTTTTGTAAAGATAGGGCTGAAGCCCATTATGCAACACTAAATGTGGCCATATTTGAAGGCTTTTACTTCTTTCTCTATCCGAAAGATCTTTCAGGATTAAAGCTTTCCCCAATTCTTTCAAAATAGAATCAGCATTGTTGACTATCACTTGCAAATCCGGACCAATATTCAAAGTGGAGGTTATCCTATGTCTTTCCCAATTTCGCCATAAATCATTAAACCAATCCCCCCTACTCCATAATTTCCCATCTCTGGATAGTTCGATCAAACGAAGCAAGCAACGTTCAGGATATCACGTACTCTCCTTTGAATAATTAATTATATTTAATCCAAACATATTTTGTACGGTTTTTCTCAGTGTAGAATTTTAATTATTTTCTAAAGTTTTAACTGAAATTCTTTTTCAAATCAATTTTTATTGGAATCCAATTATTTACATGCAGAAATAAATAATTCCCAATAAATATTTAATTATTTTTTTAAATTACAACTGTACCTCTTTGTTATTGAATTTTTGAAATTGAGGTTAAATTTTCCTACTCTACTTATTTTATTATTTACAAACAGAAAAATATTGTGTAGAAAAATGAGTAATGTGTATTGTTTTTGATATTGTTTTGGCCAACTGTCAGGGGAAATAAGAATGATCTCTGAAGAGAAACTTCAAATTATTTAAATGAATAATCAAAGATTTTGAATAATCCTGTAACGTAAATTCGAGTTTGTATACAAACATATCTATAACCTAGCTAGCTTATAAAGACACTATAAAAAATATTTTTTGTTCAGAATTACAAATATGTTTATAAATCTTGTAAATTGACATTGTTGGACGCAGATAAAAGGTATCAATTTAGAATGGAGCGACGTTTAACCCTATAGATGTTCATACTTCCGAAAAATTGCGTGGTAGTCACAAGAGGTGTAACACCCCAAAGTTAAAAAAAGTAATATATTATTCAAATGTTATTGTTCAAAAAAGTTAATAAAATTGCTAGATGATGTAAAAGTATCACAAAGGATAATCTAATAATGTTAATTATTGAAAAAAATTCATGAACTTGAGTATACGAATAAATCACTTTTGTCCAACGCCTTCGGGGAAATGGAGTCAATATGGTTCACTGGACACCAGTGAAGAAATGTACCTCATTTCTCCACTGATTTACTAACTAAAGTGTTTCTCAGTTGTTGTACAAAGTATAATAAGGTAAAGGTCCATTATGGAACGGCTTTTTAAGCTAACTAAATTTCTATGATAAATTTCTTGGAATCAGGAGTGTAATTATGAATAATTAGGGTATATATATTGAAAGATTGTATGTTATAAATAATATTTACACCCTAATATGGTTATTTTTCATGAAATAAAAATAATATGAATTAATTTCCCCCATTTTTTCATGGCTTTAAATTTGTTTTTCAATTTATATTGTTTGACGGTGAAGTCTAGGTTTAAAAATCGTTACTTCTTCTAGAATTTGAAACTTGGTCGATATTGTAGGTTTCCGCTTCACGTTTAGTGAAGGGTCTTACTAATGAGTTGACAATCGTTTCGTGAAAAATTCTGGGAAACAGGTAAATATGAATTAAATTTTGAAACTCTGCACTGCCCTCCCTGGTAAAAATTTCGGACTAATTCCGGATTAAATACAGACAGATTAGTACGGATTAGTCCGAAAATTGTACTAAAAAGGTCCGAAAATGATCCGCGATAGTCTGATATCAATCCGAACGAAAACCTGAATCCGAAAACACTCCGGAATAATCCTGAATGTCTACAAATTCAGTCCGTAATTAGTCCGCAAGAATCCGAATTTATTACCGGTGAAGAATTCTTCTAAAATAAGTACGGAATTATCCGATATCAATATGTAAAGAATACGGAATCAGTCCGCAACAATCCGAGTTTAATCTAGTTAAAAAAACTTAATCCGAAAAATGTCCGGAGCAATCCGAACTCTGTAAGCAAGAAATCCGGTATTAGTCCGCAACAATTTGAAACTAAGTGTGGCAAAATCCTTTTCAGAAAGAAGTACAAAACAATCCGAAAACTATATGATAAGAATCCGAAAATTGTCTGCAACAATTTAATCCAACTAAAAGGTATAATCCGAAACAAATACGAAATAATCAAAAATCAATAGGGTAAGTGCGTCAATATTGCTGCGGGTGCTTCAGTTTCTGCGGCATTTTAATAATTTAAGTGAATACATTTGTTCAGAGCACAAATAATTTTGAAATTTTTTTAAAAAATTACTTAACGATGTAAGTTTTAAAATAGATATAGGAAGTATATACCAAAACTTAATATTTATGTATTTTATTTTAATTAAAAGTTGACATGTGCAAGGTTTTACTTATTTTCATTGCTAACTTTGCTGGCGGTGCAAAAATACCTACATAAAAAAGGCTTTATTATTGTTTTTAGACTTAAAGTGGTTATTATTATGATGATTTTAGATAAAGAAAAACTTGTTTTAAAAGAAAAATTAAACTTTACTTTATTTTTATCTGTTATTATATTTTATTTTTAAGAGTAGTAATTAACACAGAATTTGGGCTTGATTTAATTTCTGCGCCCTCAGAAAATCAACTAAGACTGGTTACAATAGACTATCTATTTTTTGTTAAATGTGATTTATCGTTTCGTCGTATTGTGGAGATCAATTTTGCAATTTACTGAACTCTTTATAATTACAGATAAAGAATAAAAATTGAATAATTATTTAAACAATTTACAAACAAATTATTGTTGTTATTTACTAATTTTTTACAGAATGCACCTAGAAAGATGCAATTTACTAAACTCTTTATAATTACAAAAAAAAGTTAAATTAAATTAAACAATTTATAAACAAATTATAAATTGTTTTGTTTGTGGTATTTTACACATAAGCACAAAATTATGCGCAGAAACTGACCCACAGGAATTGAATTAACGCAGCAACTGATGCGCAGCAACTGACACAAACGCGCAGAATTAAACGCATTGAATATTATTTTTAATTCATTAAATTTATTAACATAAATTATATTTTAGAGATGTTATTTATTGTAAACGTATCTTAATAACACAAACTACAAATTTAATAAGTCATAAGTTCAATTTGATCAATATAAAAATTATATTTTATAGTTAAAAGACGCCTTGACCAAAATACCGCAGGAATTAGTACACTTACCCTATGTAAAGAATAGGAATTCAGTCCGCAATAATCCGAATTTAATCCAGTTAAAAGAATTTTAATCCGAAACAAGTATGGAACAACCCAAAATCTGTATGCAAAGAATCCGGTAATAGTCAGCGTCAATCCGAATAATACCCAGGCAGAAATCAACGACCGGCTTGGTACCGGGCCGGTACCAAGGGCGGACTTGCCGGTGCCGGCGTGAGACCGGCATTACCGCCGGCCCGGAGCCGGTCCAGTCAACAATGATAACCCGGGAAATATCCGCCCGGTGCCGGTAAACCACTGGTCCGGCACCTTGCCGGCAAACCACCGGTCCGGCAAACCATTGGCCCGGTACCGGGCCGGTTCTTGTTTTCAGTGTTTTCGTACCGGTTTATTGCCGGCACACCACCGGCGACGTACCGTGCCAGTGAAATTTAGACACCGGCCCGGTACCGGCAATTCTGCCGGCCCGGAGCCGGTCCAGTCAACAATGATAACCCGGGAAATATCCGCCCCGGTACCGGTAAACCACCGGCTTTATACCGGGCCGGTAGTAAAAAAAAAATTATTTTGTTACTTTTCTGCCGGCTTTATGCTGGCACGGTGTCAGATTAATATATTTTATTAACAACACATTTTTACATATATTAAACGTTAAACAATATTATTTATTAATTAATTTAATTGTAAACACTAAATAGAATGATGAAACATATGAATTATTATTAATTGTTAACGAAAAATCTGAAGACATGAGGAATTGAACTCCGGACCCTCAGGCTGCAAAGTCGACGCCGCATCCGCTAACCTAAACCTGCTTATGAAAAGTGAATGGAAAGTTTATATATGAAGTGTGACACCAGGACTAATTACAAAATGTTCTAAATTAATAGAAAAAACCTTTTCTAAAAGACAGTTTGAATAATGTAATGTCAAAGTTAATAATTATAATAACATTTGTTAATGTCATTATACGTTGGGACTAAGGCTAAAGAAAAAACGCTGGCATGGTGCCGGCTTTATAAAAACAACTTGCAGAAACTTAGTATAATGAAATTAATACAATACCTTGTTAGATTATCAAAATTTTATAACAATAAATCAAATAAAACCTGACCAAAATTATTTTAAACGAACAAAGTTATTATAGGGTGTCTAGAAATTCGGCAGTAACAAATTCCCGGATTTTTGAGTGATTTTCCCAGACAATTTAAAGGTGAATTAATAGAGTTTAATTAAATGTAATTTTTCCAACTATATAAAAAAAGATTTTAAAAAACATTTGATTTCGAGAGATTTGTTTTTTCTATTCTTCCGAATAGTGTAAAAAAATTTCAAAAAATTAAAAATTTAGTAGTAGTAGTAGTAGTAGTAGTAGTAGTAGTGGTACCGGGCCGGTACTAATTTTGATGCCGGCAAAACTACGTTTTCGGTGTAAAAACGGTATCGAATACCGAAACCGGCCCGGTATCATAGTGCCGGCACCGGTTATTGTTCGACGTTACTACCGGGCCGGTGCCGAGCCGGTTGTCTTTTAGAAATCGGCCCGGTACCACAGTGCCGGTACCGGTTATTGTCCGACTATACCACCGGGCCGGTGTCGAACCGGTCGTAGGCATCGGCACACCACCGACTTTTCTGCCTGGGTATCCGATCAAAACACCCCAGTCTGAAAATAAGTCTTATTATTATAAGATTTTGTAAATATGTACAATCCACAGACAGTTCAAAACAATCCATATTCAATCCAATTCAAAGACTTAATCAGGAATGATTTTGGTGTAATATTGAATTTGTATATTAAAAACAATTTGTATAAAATGCAGATAAATTCAAACTATAATTATAATTTCGTGTGACAAAAACCTGACCAAAACCAGATTAATTTCGGATTTAATAATTTCACATTTGCAAGTTGCGTATTATCAGACTAACTTCGGACTAGATCGAACTAATTCCGGATTCACTGGTTTTACACAAACCGCGTTGAGTTTGAATTTATCCGGACAAATTCCGAGCGACAAAAACCTGTCCATAAGCAGTCTGTTTCGGATTAGCTGCGGATTCACTGGTTAAACCAACCGGATTACTTCTGTATTTACTAGTTGCATATGATCTGACTATAACTGCAGACTAAACCGGACTAATTACGGATTCAATAGTTATAAAAAACGGTTTTGATTTCAAACTTAATTCATGGTGAAAAAACTCCACAATAAACCGTACTGATGCGGACAAATTCCGGATTAGTCTGAAATCGGTCCCACTTTTTATTCAGGGTATTTACTTAAGGTAAATAAAATATTTAATTCTGCAGTCAGTTTGATTTTATAAATTTACTAGTAGGTATTATTAGTTATCTTGTTTCAATATTAAAATTAACACTGATGTGTTAGTTTCTTGTCATTTCTTTTTGTGGCACTTCATAAATTCTATTATGAATTTGAACTTCCATGCGAGCGTGGTATAGTGATTAGTGTATTCGATTTCGGTGCGTTATAATGTTAGATAGGTGTAGGTTCGAATCCCCAAGCGTTAGAAATTTTAAGTTAATGTAAATAAAATTGCGATAGGTAAATCGAAAAATATGATGAATGTAGCATAAAGTAATAATAATTAATATGTAAAACTTGTATAATTTTTTTTATTAACATTCACTAAATTGTCCGGACTAACTTTTGACTGTTTCGGACTAATTCCGGATTCACTAGTTAAAATTAACTGATTAATTTCGGACTTCATCGGACCAACTCCGATTTCACTAGTTGTTCACAAACCGTATAGAATTCGGATTTTTCCGGATTAATTGCGGATGACAAAAACCTGACCATAAACCGCATTGTTTCGGACAAATTTCGGATTAGTCCGAAATCTGTCCGGTTCTTTGATCAGGGCTAATTATGGGACAATGATTTTCTGTATGTACGGGTGTCGCAAAATGAATGTCGCTATTATGGAACAATGATTTAATTTAATAAGTAATTAGAATTCTATTGAATTATCTCAATAATTGAAATATTAATTATAAAGAATAAAATACAATTAACAAATTCTAGTTTAATAAATAATTATAAAACTAATTTTTCTGCTAGAAAATTAATTAATTTATGTGAGTCCCATAATAGAGAAATGCAAATAATAAGTGTACCTAATATGGGACGGTAGTCTGAAGAAAAATCTGGCTTACCTTAATTTAAAAGTTAAATTGCAATTAACTATTTCTTATTAAATTAGATACTATACAAAATAATCATTCTTATAAGGTGTAAAAATTAAAAAGTAAAATAGAACTACCAAATTAAACGCAGCTCAAACCTCAATTCGCATATTATGATATTTTACAGATTTACAAAAAATTTTGGGGTGTTTGACACCCCAGATGACCACCTAGGTTTAATATTTTTATATATTGCAAAAAAATTTGTAAGTCACGTTGGACGTTTTAATTTTCATACAGCGTCCAATATATTGTCAATAAATTTACAAACATCCTTGTAATTATGAAAAAACATATTTTTATACAGTGTAGTTATAAGCTACCCATGTTAGATATGTTTGTCTATATTATTTAAAACGGTTTGATTATAAACTTAAATAATTGGAAGTTTCTCTTTGAAGATCATTTCTATTTCCTCTCACGGTGAGCAAAACCAAAAACACAATACACATTACACAATTTTCTAAACATTATTTTTTTTGTTCACACAGCCTACAAAATAACTGTCAAACTTTTGATATAACAATTCGAAATAAAAAAACAAAACATTGGAATAAAACAACGCTATCTTCAGGTGAGAACAGGGTATGTCTATTTATTATAAGTATATACCAGCGGTACCAGCAAAACTATACTATCTCGTTGTTACTTTCAAAATTTGCTTTTCCAAATTTAATGAAACTTCTTAATTTCTTAAAAAATATAATTTTTCTTACGGTCTTTCATTAAATGTAATTATTTAACGACGTTAAAGTCTATAACGTTTATCAAGGGAAAAAATTGTTCACTTAATAAATTTTAAAAAAATTAAGCACACTGAGAAAATATTTTGTATAAAATTTAGTCAAAAGTTGGTTAAAATGGCTACACATAGGCATTTTAATAATGTTTAAAATTCTCTTGTGTTAGCGCCTTTCTGTACGTAAATCACCGTTAGAATGTACGTATTGACGTAAGTCGAGTTTGATCACGATTAACCGTAAAGACGCGATCAGTGTGCGTAAAGACATAGTCGAAGCGTCATGTGCGATTAAGAGTTAAGTGCGATCTTAAGGCGGTGTCAAAGTCGATTGGATTTTTGCATTGAGCTTCAATGGGAAAATCGCATCGACTTTGACATCCCCTTAAGGCGGTGTCAAAGTCGATTGGATTTTTGCATTGAGCTTCAATGGGAAAATCCCATCGACTTTGACATCCCTTAAGGGGATCCCACATATCAACAATGCAGATCTAAATTGATAAAAACTCTGCAACCGCCTTTTCTTGAAAATTGTATAATATTATGCCCTATCAATTTTGGAAACTCATTTTCTATCATAAATACATAGGATGAATATTTTATTTGTTGTAATTATTAGAAAAAATTATTTTTCAAAAATTAAATATGAGCAGTTTCCAATAGTCCAAACCACCATAACCACATTTAACAGCTGTTTGGTGGTACATTATTTTGCAATGGAACCAATAGATGGCGCCAAATGTACCAGAAATGATAAATTGTTGATTATTTTTAATTTTAAATTAAAAACAATTTAATATAATGTCTTGTTTGAAAGAGAAAATTGATTAATGGTGAAAAATATATAAAATAAGACAATTTCGCAGATATATTTAATTTTCCAAGTAAAACTTAAGTTTGTTTTGTTGTTTGTAAGGAAATTTAAAATTTAAAAACCTTTATTTTTTGTAACAATTACAAAAAAAGAAATATTCATCCTGTGTATTTTTGATATAAAATGAGATTCCCGAATGGATATGGCATGGTATTTTATATTTTTCAAGAAAAGGCGGTTGCAGTTCTTTTTATCAATTTAGATCTGTATTGTCGATAAGTGGGATCCCCTTAAACTTAAAGTGCGAATTAAGACTGTAATACTAAATCTTTCAAATTCTTAAACTTCTTTAAAAGTAATATTAAATAAACTCAATTTTCATTTACATTATATTTAATCGAGTGAATCTCATAATTATTTAAACCCGAAATCGAATAATTGTTCAGTTCTAAAATTCAAATTAAAGTTTCTAACACTTGTATGGTTATTAAAATGCATTTTTTAAAGAATGTTCAAAAAGTAATTTAAAGATTAAAACAGACATTAGATTAAACATTGGTATGCATTTGATCATAAACTGATTTACTATTTTTAATACTTTATGCTGTACTTTGGTAGATATTTACCTACGTGTGTCACAGTTTGTCCAGAAGTTGGGTAAAATGAAAGCCCCACCACGCAACTGTACTATCAGGACTGTATGTGAAATTCTAGGAGCCCTTAGGAAATTTGTCCTTTTAACAATATTTATAAATGTATTTTAAAATCTATCAAACCTTAATTACTAACATTTACTTTTAACAAAATAGTTAAGGAAGATCAAAGATATTAATTATCAATAATTTACTATTTTAATTATTTAAAAGTTATAATTTACATGAAATAAAGATATTATAGATTATGATGTTAAATTAAACTATTTTCTTTATTTCTTATTTGCTTTTGTGTCTGTATAAATTTATAAAAAAAATATGTATAAATAGAGAAATATATGTACGTGAAAAAATCTGTTAATATGTAAATTTAAAATTATTTTATCTTCTAATTAGTTATTTATTTTAAAATAAAATAAGATTTATTCGGATAAATATTTATTTTAATTTATTTTTATTTTAAATTTTTAAATAGATTAATATTTAATTTATATTTGTAAAGATAAGTTGAAAAATTCAAAGAAATTTTTAATTTATAAATAATAACACTTCATTAATTGATCACGAATTGTTTTATTTAATTTAAAACCAATAATAAAGTAATAAAACTAAAATATCAAGTAATTAATTAGTTATTCATTTTTTATCCGTTTCTCGCAAGTTGTGAATCAACTCTGCCACTTACCATATAAGGACAGTTAAAATCATTCATTTATATGTAAATGTGTCTTAAGAGTGTTGTATTTGTGTTTGAGTATTTTTAAGGTGTATGAGTGAAATAGAGATATTGTTTAATGCAAAATGTGTAGGTAATGCAGAAATGCGTACAACATATAAAAGTCAACAATCAATAATTAATTTTTTTTATCGTTTTAAAAATGTTGGTGATACAGGAATTAGTCCTAGGAATCAACCGTCGGTATGTGGGAAGGATGATTTTACTAGTCTCCCCACCACATTTCCTTCCCCACATTTTACCAATAGCTTGTTCACATTTTACTCAACTTTTGACTGAAATTTAAGTTTCCATAGGTCACTCTCTGAAATGTGTTGAATACGATCTCTCATTTTTTTGTTTATATTGTGTTCAAACGTAGACTAGGCGTTATTCCAACACTTTTCTTTTCTTTACAAAGTATTGTTGAAAATCTATGAAATTTAATTTAAAAACTGACCAATTTTATTTTCACCTACGAAAAATTTATTTTGAACTACAGTTGGTTAAACTTTATTCAAAAGCGCATGTGTAGCCATTTTACTCAACTTTTGACTAAAGTTTGTACAAAACATTTTCTCAGTGCAGCAATATTGCCATAAAAATATTTAGAAAAAATAGATTGATTTTTATGTTATGATAATAATTGTTATATAAATAAATATTAAATTATAAATAATTTTTGAATAAATTAAACAAATTTTTTTCGTTGATCAACGTTGTGGACTTTAACGTTGTATTATTTAAACAACTCGTATTATAAATGGCAAAATATTTCTAACAGCAACTTTAATTAAAATTCAAACAATATAAATTTCAACCAAGGTTGGCAAAATTTTCAATTGTTTCAATTTTTTAAAATTAATTTCGGAAATAGAAATATTTTTAAAAAATTTTAGTTTCATTTTTTCAAGGAATAATTTTACGAAACTGCTGAATTAAATTTTTCAAAACTTTAATAAAAACTTATTCATATTTATTTTTCCTGAGGAATTAAAATTTCAAATAATTCCAATGAAAAACCCGAGGGGAAATTCACTTAAGAAATCACGATTTCCTTTTCGAAGTCAGAAAATATTCAAGAAATTTTAGCAGTCTATAGAAATCATTGGGATTCTCAATCGAAATCGTAGGGAGTCTCAACCGAAGTCTATACTCACAGAGCAGTTGGCTCGTCAGCCGATAACTGCCGTATGAGCCCGAGTGTCCCCGAAGTGTTTATTGACAAATGATCTCGTGTTTTCGTTAAAGGTTATGTTTTATGTTTACAATGAAGTATTAATCAACCGTAAGTAGCAAAAAAATTGAAAATATTTTTATAATAAATTTCATTAAAGGAAGAACGTTGCATATATTTAAATCCATTACTTTTCTCGATAAACATAAATAAAGAAATAATCAGTACTTTTACAATCTCTTATTATCACAATTTTAGATAGACTGTTTAGAAAATGTATAAAAACAATTTTGTTTGTGAAAATATAGCACTTTTGATTTTGAGAAATAACAACATTTTTTAATATTTTTAATATTGAAAAAAATTCATCTATATTAATCTTTTTTAAATCTTAATTTCAAATTTATTTAAAAGAGCAGCAAATTTTTTTTTTTTATTTTTTATTTTTTTTTATCACCAAACATTGTTTATTTAAATGTGAATTTTTTTGTGATTTCCAAAAACCGATTTTTACCTAGCTCATACTCATCGGAAGCTACATTTCGATATATTGCGCGCGAGTATGTTATGGTACGGTCACAGCTCGGCTGCCTGCCTGCCTGCAGGTCGTCATGGCAATACATAAGAGTAAGAGGGTCAGACAATTTAAATTATTCGTCTCCTCTCTCTTACTCTCGAGGTGGCTGCCTGCGCAGGCAGGCAGGCAGCCGAGGTGTGACCGTGCCATAAGCAGTCACCGGCAGTCCCTAGAAGTCGCAGGTAGTCGCGTAGAAATCTCAAGAAGTTTTAAAAATCAATATGAGAAGAATCTTACAACGACTGCTACTAGCGATTTCTGACTTCTCAAGTGAATTTCCCCTCGGAAAAACCATATAAAATATAATTATTTCTAAAATGTACAACTGTAATTCATCCAAAATTCAATTATTTTTTTTTAAATTTTTGAAAAAAATAGTGAAAAACTTAAAAAATTTTTGAAGAAAAATAATGTTATTAATAATTGTTTAAACTAAAAAAATATAAAGATTTCTAAACTTTTTCTTCCTGTTCAGGAATTATATGTTCTTTTTTTGAATATGAACTGAACTATCGATCGATATCTCGATAGTTTATCATTCGCTTCGGTTACGAAATTTTCGTTCGTACAATATCAGAATCTAATATTTTCTCTTGAATAAAGTGCTTTTAGTGGAATTTCGTCCACGTTTTCTTCAAGTAAAGTTTTTAATATTTTAATTTAAATTCTATAATATTAATGATGCAAGTTAATGTAAAATTTTAATGACTAATGAATAAAAGTTTAGTGTTTATTTAAAATAAAGTGAATTTTTAGAATTTCTGTTATTGACCAAAAATATTCAGTCCCATTGACGCACTCATCAGTGTTTGGAATCCTGGAATTGTTAGGATGAGGTTTTCTCATCGCATTGTATAAACACTTCCCTTAAATTTTCAAAAATTTAAAAAGATCAACTACGAGAATTGAATTCAAGTACCTTTTTCTTCAAAAACTTTGAATTACTATTTTTCAAAAACCTAATTTTTTAAAACTTTCCAAATTAAATTTTTCAAATTTTAATAACTTTTGTAAAATAAATATTTAACTAATTATTGTTCTTTATTCCCTTAAAATTTTTAAATACTTAAAAATTTGAGCTGCAAGTCTTCCAAAATTTAATTAGTTTTCTAGAATTTTAAAATACTTTTATTCAAAATTTAATTTTTGAGGAAGCTAACAAATTAAAACACTACACATTCAACACAATTTCAACACATTTTTAACACACAATGTATAAATTAACTTTCCTTTTTTTAACATATCAATTTAAACTACAAAATAAAACATTGTACTCTCTTAATTTGAATCAGTTAAAAATCATGGTTTTAACTGACAATCAGTGACTGTCTTTTTGCTTCTGAATCAATTAAAAACAACTGATTTTCAGTTAAGAAATAACTGATTAACAGTAAAAAATAACAGAAAAATTAGTTAAACTTGACTAATTGAATCAGTCAGAAAAGTTTTACTGAAACATCAGTTATTTTTACTAATTGTCAATAGAAATATTACTATTTGAATTAGTGACTGACTTTTTGCTTTTAAATCAGTTATTTTTAACTGATTCAAAGAATCCTCTATTTTTTGTACAGGAAATGGCTTTCGGTCAAATTTTCTGAAACTTCACAGTTTTGTAGTTCAGGGTCTTCTGAACAAAAAACGTTAAAGCCAAAATTAAAAATAATGAACAGTTTTTGAGTTACAGTAGCTCAAAGTTAAAAAATACTGACACTATTTTTTGAATGCTCTGTACATAAAAATCAATCAAAATTGCTCAACAACTGTCACTCGGAGGTTTTTTGGGTCTCTGATCACGAATTTAATGTTAGAATTGCAAAATTCAATATGGAGGATCCAAAATGACGGACGGGTTTTTTAAAATCTACTCGAATTCACTAAAGACCTGTCACTCGGGAGCTTTTTGGGTCTCTGATCACGAATCTAAAGTTAGAATCCTTACCAGGCAATGACTACCACTGTAGCAGTAACAGGGTTGCTACAATGTCTGGAAAACCTGGAAATGTCAGGGAATTTTATTTTGTATAGAAATGTCAGGGAAAAATGAGAAAACACCTGGAAAATAATTTTCTGTTAAAATTATGTTATTTTTCCGAAATTTACCATGAAAAAGTACTCTTTGGCACTTTTTCCTCACGGAGAAAAATAGTTAGCTATTTCAGATAATTTTTAGCTACCTTAGCTAACCTTAATTGCTATTATATGGATAGCAATTATTGATAGCTAATGCAGTTAATAATTAGCTAAAATAGCTAATTTGTTTTGCTAAAACAGCTAATTATTAGCTGTAATAACTAAAAATTCGCTATCCATATAACAGCAAACTCATTTTTCTCCGTGCTTGCACTCTCTAAATTTAAATCCCTCTCTTTCTAAATAAATTTTTTGAATGAATTAAATTTTCTTTACATTTTATTGAAAATAATTGAATATTCTTTTAAAGAATTTTATTTAAAATTTTCGAAAATAATCAAAGGAAGTTAGTGACCGTAATTATAATTTTATAATTTAAAATATAAATTATATTCCAAATTTTCAATTAAAATTATTAAAAAAAACATTATTCTCAAAAAATAGACACCCTAAAAAACATAAAATTTTTAAATATTATATTTTCGACAATGAAAAATGTTTGAAACTGAGTTATTCTTCTATAAATTATTAATATAACAATAAAATCTGATATGTTTTGATAAATTTTACTTTTTAATTAATTACTTTTTATATAAATCACACCTCCAATATATATGGAAAAATATTATTTGAGACCTGGAAAACCTGGAAAAGTCAGGGAATTTCATTCGAGAAAAATTGTAGCAACCCTGAGTAAACATTGAGAGGGACAGCTCTGTTTGAACACAGAGAGGCAAAAAGAGTAGAGACCGTATGTAATAGGTATTTTGCGACCATTCTCTGTGCGCTCTTGTACGTTTGTAGGTCGTTTAGAATAATACAGAGAGAAATCTGTGACTTTTAAACGAATCTCCATACAAGATTATTTTTGATTTTATACGGGTTTTTAAAGAAAGATTGATTATTAACTAGATAAAATCGGAAGTCTCAAAATGGCGAATAATATTTTTTTTGCTTATTTTCTTTATTTTTATATACATGTCAAGTACATTTTCGATTATTTTTATTCATTTTTTAAAATCAAAAAGTTACAAAAAGTTCACTTACACATAGTACGTCAAAATTTTTTTTCTATTTTTATTCAAATCAACAATTCAGAAGCTAAAAGTGTGATAATGTTCTCTTTAGTTAGGATTACACCACTATTTATACTCACAAACAGTTAATTCTACTGTTAATGTTAGAAGTCTTTTCATACGATAGTACAGTATTCCACCAACATTACACACCGTTCTACACAGATTTCAAGAAGATAAAAATATCCAACATCTTTTCCTAAGTAACATTAAATGTTGATGTACATTAGTTATATCATTTTATGCTTTAACTAAAAAATGATGTGACACGATAGGATCATAATAATCAGAGACCCAAAAACCCCCGAGTGACAGGTCTTTAGTGAATTCGAGTAGTTTTTAAAAAATCGTCAGCCATATTGGATCCTCCATAGGGGTCGTCCATATACCACGTGGACAATTTTTCACAGATTTTTGACCCCCCTCCCCCCTTGTGGACACATAAATACATGGGATCGTGGACATTTTCAGACTTTTTAACCCCCCCTCCCCCCAAAAGTATCCACGTGGTATATAGACGACCCCATATTGAATTTTGCAATACTAACTTTAGATTCGTTATCAGAGACCCAAAAAACCCCCGAGTGACAGGTCTTTAGTGAATTCTAACATTATATTCGTGATCAGGGACCCAAAAAACCCGCGAGTGACAGTTGTTGAGCAATTTTGATTGATTCTTATGTACAGAGCATTCACAAAATAGTGTCAGTTTTTTTAACTTTGAGCTACTGTAGCTCAAAAACTGTTCATTATTTTTAATTTTGGCTTTAACATTTTTTGTTCAGAAGACCCTGAACTACAAAACTGTGAAGTTTCAGAAAATTTGACCGAAAGCCATTTCCTGTACAAAAAGTGCGGGGTCCTTTAGAGAGTAATAAAACAACGCTAACATCAGTTGAGAACAGATTATATCGATTATAATAGGGGAGAGGGCCCCAAGGTGGTCACCCTAAGAAAATTTTTGTATATTAGTTAGTATCTTCAAATGTTTTCTGTTAATGTTATTATTTAAGAAGACAAAGAGAAATTTTTTTCTCTGGGTGTTAAAATCATCGAAATTAACCATTTTTAATTAGTAAAAATCGTTATAATTATCTTTATATAGCGTACAATAATATTCCAAATGAATATAATTAATATTGTGCTTTAAAAAATGTTTTCTTTAAGGTTTAAAAAGTTGTGTCCTGGCCCTAAGGTGGACACTTTTTTTGCCACAAAGTGGTTACTTTTGATTTTTTATGAAAATGTGTTTATACGCTATATTTATTAACATTTATCACTGAATGTGAATTTTATCAATTTTTAAGTTTTATGATGAATAATAATGAAATAGAATTATTTTTAAAATTTTACGTGTCTAATGCATACACAAAAAGTATCATTTTTGACAAAAGGACAAAGTGCAAAAAAAATATGTAATATGTTTCTGTGATCCTGCAAAATAATTAATATTAAATAAATAGCTTAATAATACGTTTTTTACATTTTTTATAACTTTTTTAGTGAATTTTCGTACGGTGACCACCTTGGGGCCACTTTTTTAAAAGTCGAATTTTCAACTTTTTTTAAAAAGTGACATAACTTTTTTTATTAATGAAATGAAAAAAACTTTATAATAGGAAGTTAGGTAATATAATAAAGCTTCAAACGCCGTATTATTGACCTTTATTTATAATTCCATTTGAAATCTACAGTCGTTCAAAAGATGGGTTGCCACCTTAGGGCCCTCTCCCCTATATAATTCCATTTGAAATCTACAGTCGTTCAAAAGATGGGTGACCACGTTAGGGCCCTTTCCTCTATATAATTTATAAATGTGGTAATAATAGATAATTCACGAATTTTGCAAAAAATAAACAAATTAATTTTTACTTCTAATAATAGTAATTAAATATTAAATATGTACTGAGAAAAATTGCGTTTAACCGAGTGGTAGAAATAGCACGATTTAAAAAAATATTTAAAAATAAATAAGATATGGTTAAAAGAAACTAAGTTCTACTGATTATCACAACCGAGGTGAGACGGTTAAAACACATCTGTTAAAAATAACCCTCCGATGGATTGCCTTAACCAATCTCAAATGGGCATAATCAAAACAAACTTTCGTAGTTGTCGTTACCTATTTGTTTTTTGAATTCAAACTATTACTATATGATTAGTATTTACCGAGCTTCATGAAAATAGGTTATATTCTAATATAAAAATAGGCAATTTATAAATATAATGAATTTGACTATTTTTAATTAAACAATTTGTTTAAAGTTTATAATTGTAGTCTGTAAATTTTAAACAAGTCACATGAAAATCGGCTACTGTTAATTACGTTGACTTATGTGATTTTAACCGAGTGAACACTGAGCAATCGAGAGGCGTCATATCGTATTCATTTCGCTTTCAAGAGAGTCGTTAAATTCATGTCATGTGGTTAGGTTTTGTTTTTTCTGATAGTTTTCTTGTTTTCCAAAATAGATATTTTGCTTTTTTTAACCGAGACAATTAATACTCACAATTAAGTAAGTAAAGTAGAACCCGGTTAATACGGTCCCGTTTAATACGATTTCCCGCTTAAGACGCTCATTTATGGTGGTCCCTGCAATTAAAGACATATTTTCATACATTCATCCTGTTTCACACCAGGCTCCTGGGAGTTTTAGGTTACTTAAAACTGAACGCAAAATCTGTAAGTTCGGTTTTATTTGTGTTTGTTCAGAGTGTCAAAATCTGTTTAGAACAAAATCCTAGCTGATCGGGTTTGATAGATATTCTAGTTTAACTATATCAGCGCAAAATAAAGTTAACTTTTTAAGGGCATTTGAACCATTATGACGTCATAGCTTTAAAACACATGCTTTTCTCAAACTGTGACGTCATTATGGTTCAAGTGCCCTTAATATGTGGACGTCCACATGAAAAGGGCCCATTTTGGTGAAAAATTCAATGAGATGAAAAATTTTGAAGTTTAGAAACCTAACAATTTCATTTCAAGAAAAACGGAAATAAAGATTGTAAATAATTGCTTATTCCAAAATCAAACCATAATATAGCAAGAAACTCAGAAATGGCAAGAATTTCTAACATTTGCAAAGTATCGACAAAATAGACCCTTTTTTGTAAAGAGCCAGGGAGATAAAACACTTAAATGAATGATAAATGAATGAAAAGAGCTTGATTCGACTTGTCAAAACTTTTAGATCCAAAAAAGGCCCTATAAGAGCGCCATAAAGAGTTGTTACAATAAGTAAACATTTATATCCCAAGTATGTAAAAGTATGTAAAAATTTTCAACTCAGATATCGAAAGATGTCTACCTAATATGAAACCAAGGAATTCAAATCTAGTGTCAAAAATGTTTACTTATTCTTTAAAGCTCCACCTAGCAGTCAACCTATGCAACAATATAAAAATGTAAACTATAATTTTTGCGCTGATATGATTAAACATGAGTATAGACTTAAGGAGGCCAATCTTATATGCATGTACATCACTGAAAGGCGTAGCATTTTGTCGGAAGTACATCAGTGCGGTAGTACGTGTATATCCTGTAGATCAAAAACATTCTTTAAAAAAAATCATAATATTGTTCGCAAGAATTCTATTTTCATAAATAATAACATTTTCGGAAGAATTCAATTATTTTCAATAGAATTTTTATAAAACTTCACCAAAGGATTTTATTTTCATAAAAACAAAGAAATTCTTCAAAAGAATTTATTTATTTATAAAAGCTATAATTCTGTCCTCTGAAACATTCTCTACAATTAAATTTGTTAAATTTTGTTTAAAATATTTTGTTCAATAGTTAATAAACAAATAAAATAAAAAATATATTTTAATAACTTTTGAACAAAATTCAACGAGTGTAAATGTAGAGAATGTTTCAAAGAGTAGAATGAAGTACAGTGGAACCTCGATTATCCGTACCTCTGTTATCCGAAACCTCTATTATCCGAACCGAAAATCATTTTATCCGAATTTCTATTATCCGAACTTTTTTTTGGCTATCCGAATTTTAAAATTTATTTTCTCTATTTATTTTGTTATTTATGTTTATTTTTATGCCAAAAAAGTCTTAAAAAATCATATATTCTGTGTTTTATTAATATATTATTATAAATGAACATATATATACTTATATATCTTTAAAAAAATGTATTAAATTAAATACGTATAGTTCAATTGTCCAATTTTTTTACTTTAATTATGAAAAACATTAAAACCTCTATTATTTGAATTTTCGATTATCCGAATCAGGCCTTGCCTAGGTTAATTCGGATAATCGAGATTCTACTGTATTATTTATCAAAATTGGTTGAAAATTTTAATTGGTTTCTGACCCTTAAAGAAAAATCACAAAATGTTTAATAATTATTATTTTACAACAAATTTTGGTCCAACCTAATTTTTTCTGCTAATTGTACAACTGGATCTTTCAAAATTTAATGAAATTATTTTAATTATGGTTTCATTAGCGTTTAAAAATCACTTTTTAGTTTGAGGTTATGTCAAGCGATCGACACTCCTGAATCAAAAAAATCTGGAAAAAGTCGACTAGCCTCATTTTTTCACAAAAAACCCAAGCCCTGTAATATGGACTTTGTATTGTTATATTATTATTATTATTATATTATATTTTTTTTCTTCTTGAATGACTTGAAGCTAGGCCAACTGTCAGAACACACACACTTATATACCAACTTTTGCGTTTCTACAGAACGACTTTTGAGGTTAGGAGTACTCACATTTGCCTGAACCACCCGTCAATGGGTTTTCTCGCCAGAGAAGAGGGAAACTGTAGAAAACCTCTCCTGAGTACAACCGGTTTATCGACAGCCGAGTTTTAACGGTGTGTACTTGGATATCTAACAAACCCGATCAGCTAGGATTTCGTTCTAAACGGATTTTGACAATTTAAACAGACACTAATCAAACCCTACTTACAGATATTGCGTTCATTTTTATGAAACCTAAAATTGCCAGGAGCCTGGTGTGGTTTAATACGATTTGTTTTCCCGCTTAATACGCCAACGCACCACGGCTACGACATCTATGCGCGACTTGCGTGTTGTCTTACACTATCTGTCGGTATCGGCAAGCAACTAAATAACTCAGTGCAAGTAGCGCTAAGCATTCACTTGATTCCAATTCATTAAAATCGTTATCACAAAAAAAATTAATGATTATTTCAAGTAATTTGCGAATATTATGTGATTATATTGTAACGTCCAAAGATGCAAATGTTTCTTATTAAATAAATGAATATATTGTACATTTTTTGGGCTTTCCCGCCTAATACGTTTTCCCGCTTAACCACTTCAGCGGCATGGCGTTCCAATTGGCGTCGCTTGAGTAGGTGACAGAAGCGGCAAAAAAATGCGTAAATGGCGTTCCTATTTAAACTTAATTCCTTAATTCTGTAAACAAATTAAGTTTACCAAACCAAATGTTATTTATTATTTGAGATTATGAATCTTAAATGGATTTTCGAAAATTCAAATAGGCGGATTCAAAATTGTGAACTATTTTGAGTGAATATTGGAACGCCATTCGTAAAAAGTATTAAAAATTGGCTACATTAAAACCTTTTTAAAACCATTTAAGATCTCTAAAAAATAATTTTTTCTTGTCCTATTCATCTTCATTCATCTCAAATAATAAATAACATTTGGTTTGGTAAACTTAATTTGTTTACAGAGTTTAGGAATCAAGTTTAAACAGGAACGCCATTTTCGTATTTTTTTGCCGCTTCTGCCACTTACTCATGGAACGCCAATTGGAACGCCATGCCGCCGAAGTGGTTAACGGTGTTCGATGGTCTCTTAAATTTCTCGATAATGTGCGACTAAAGGAGCATTCAGACCTCTGCAGGCTCCCTGCCGGAAGAATAGACTGAAAAGGTACTGAAATTGTACTGGCCTCAGTACAATTTCAGTCTGATTTTTTTAAATATTTCGGTAGACATTTTTAAAGTCCTTTAACAATATTTTAAAATGAAGGCTATGTCAACAAACCATTTTTAACAGTCTGGAAGTGAAAATAACAAAGGTTAACAAAATTTTCAATGAAATTCCCGTTAAGTTTTAAACTTATATTGCAACCCCTGCTTTAACAATAGACCCAAAAGCCTATTGTTGTATGGGATTATATTTTTATGACTTAAAAAGTTTACAATTTAAATAATTCAATTTTTAAAACAAAAGAATTTAAATCTGTAAAGCTTTATGATTACAAATATCTAAAATTCATTATAAAAAATTATTATTTAAAAAAGTTATAAACTATCTCGCAAACCCTAATTGTTACGTAAAAACAGTTATTATTTTTGAATTTTGATTCACATAAACATTTAGCATATATTATAATTACTTGTAAAGAATCTGAGTTCATGAAAAACAAATATAATGTTGAAATATAAATAAAAATTATTTTTAACATTAACAAAGAAATATTCCTCCTTCAACTTAATGACGGTTAAGCCATAAACACCACCTATAGCGACCCTTTTGCAGGTAATTTTTCCCAGTACAAATTCAGTGCTAAAACGCAGCAAATTTTGACTGAAATAGACTGAGCTCTCAGTACTAATTCCCCAGTACACTGAGAGAAGTCCGGGAACTAATACGTCCCGTGCAAGGCTTGAGTGATCATTTTGAATGTTCTTATGTGAACCTTCGATCAGGACGTCTCAAGCCCCGATAAAAAACGTGGAACGTCCCGAAGCGGGATTACTTACAACTTTTAGTTTCGGCCATGAGTTGTCTCTCACATGCGGGAATAATGTTTGACCGATTCGGGGTGTCTGAGCCCTAGATTCGAGACATCTCAAACGCGACAAACAGAGTAGCTTATAGCGACGTCTAGCGGGAACTATTAAGTCCTGGACTTCTCTCAGTGTACAATTTCAGTCTATTCTTCCGGCAGGGCTATCTGTCTGCGCAGCCAGAAGCAATAAGAGTAAGGGAGAAGGTGTAATAAATTTGAATTTCCTTACTCTTTTACTCTTGTACGTTACCATGGCAACCTGCAGACAGACAGACAGAATGCAGAGCAAGAAGACTAGAAACAGGAGGTTCAACTCCGGTAGTGGGGGTACAGGCCTAATACGTACGAATATGGTTTCCCGAAAGAGGCCGAGCAAACTGAATAAGTCATGAGACGCGGTAGCCTTCTGCGCAGACTACTTTTAATTTACCTCCTGGTGGTAATTCAGCATAAATATTAAACACTGATTTGTATATACATATATGAATCGATAAAATTAATATCTATTTTTTTAATTACCACCTGTAGGTAATATGCGCAGAAGGCTACTGCGGCTCATGACTTATCAGCCTCTTTCTGAAAACTAAACCATTACGTACCCCCACTACCGGAGTTAGACCTGTTTCTAGTCTTCTTGCTGCAGAGGTCTGAAAGCTCCATTACAGTTATCATCCAGCAAATACGGCACTGATCGGTTTAAATGACGTAAAATGGGTAAACATTCATTTTCCAACAAATTTCCCTCTGTTTACAGACACTTTTTTTTCTTGGGCGATAACTGTAAGTCGCACATAACCTTCAAATTTTAGAGACCGTCGAACACTCTTAAGACGCATTCTTAACGCTGTCCCTACAGAATCGTATTAACCGGGTTCTACTGTTAGTGCAGTCGTCCTATGAAAAAAGTAGTCATTTTTTGCCAAAATTGATACCTGAAGTCTGATTGTGGATTCATATAGTGTGAGGTGGTAGTATGAAGATGTATATGTTTCCCACTCGAGATTTTTTAAGCTGTGCGTTATAAACAAGTCTGAAGGTGCCAAAAAACAGTTTTTTGATGACCATTCTTTCCCATAAAATTATAGGGGGAAAAGTTATTAATAAAAGTTATAGAGCTCGGAAATACCTTTAAAATGATGGGTCATATGTTAAAATTGGTTCATTTGTTTACTTGCAAATGAATTTAAACCACTAAAAATGGTACTTTCTTATTTGTTTAATAACTTAAACAAAAGTTAACAAATTCTTTCGATATTCTCCAAAAATGCACCTCTCAAGACCCTCAAGATGTGTGCCAAATTTGAATACGATTCGATAAATAGTTTATGAGAAATTCCATTTGTTAACTAAAAACATGATTTTTTAAAATGGAATTTCTTCATTTTTGGCCGGATGAAAATCCATTTTTTTTGTTGGGTTCTCTTCATGAAATGTCAATCTATCAATCACAATTTGTAGCGAATTGAATTTTTACAAGAAAACTGGTTTTTTTTTGGGGGGGGGGGAGAAATTTTTGGCTTATAAACAAATGAACACTACATCAACAATTTTTACTTTAACAATTTGTCATAAACGCCATTTGATTACTTATTCTTTCCTGCAAATTTTGCAAGAAAAAATTTTGATCTAGGTCAAAAAGGGGGAGAGATAATTTGTTTATTTCAAAAAATTCCTGAGCCTTTAATTATTAATATTTTTTATTTTTTTTATTATATTTTTTTAGTTGATTAGTCATACTAATTACAAAAAAATCAATCTAAACATCTATGCGCTTCTTGTTCGTAAAAAAAATCCTAAAAAGTATGCAACGTTTGAATGCAACGTAGAGCAGCCTATCTGCTCTAGGCTGCATAGTGGGGGACATCATCAGTCGCTCGTGCTAAAGTTGAATTCAAACTTTCAAATTCGTAAAAGTTGTCATAACATTCAAACAAATTGATGAATTTTGATCATTTTTTTTTAAATTGGGCTAAAATTTTCTCAGGAGTTCGAATTTTTTATTTGTTTTTTGAAAAATTTATAAATAATGTCAAAAAATTATTAATTAAAAAAAATTTTTTTTTGATTTTTTTTAGAAATTTCTTTTGTTTAAATTTTTTATTTTGAGCTTCTCGAATAATAAAAGAAACACTAATTTATTATTTTTGCATTAAAAGAATTAAGGTTTTTGAAAAAATGCTATTCGCAGAACAATATTATACTATAATAATTTGACATATATTTCGAAAATACTTCAATTTTGGATAAGAAAAAAGTTCTGCGAACAGCATTTTTTCAAAAACCCTAATTCTATTGTATTGCTTTTATTATTCGAGTAGTTAAAAAAAAAATTTGAAAAAAATGAATTTTTAAAAAAAAAACCAAAAAAAATTTTTTTTTATTAATATTTTTTTGACATTATTTATAAATTTTTCAAAAAACAAATAGAAAATTCGAATTCCTGAGAAAATTTTAGCCCAGTTTAAAAAAAATGATTAAAATTCATCAATTTGTTTGAATGTTATGACAACTTTTACGAATTTGAAAGTTTGAATTCAACTTTAGCGCGAGCGACTGATGATGTCCCCCACTCTGCAGCCTAGAGCAGATAGGCTGCTCTACGTTGCATTCAAACGTTGCATATTTTTTAGAATTTTTTTTACGAACAAGAAGTGCATAGATGTTTAGATTGATTTTTTTATAATTAGTATGACTAATCAACTAAAAAAATATAATAAAAAAAATAAAAAATTTTAATAATTAAAGGCTCAGGAATTTTTCGAAATAAAAAAATTATCTCCCCCCCTTTTTGACCTAGATCAAAATTTTTTTTGCAAAATTTGCAGGAAAGAATAAGTAATCAAATGGCGTTTATGAGAAATTGTTAAAGTAAAAATTGTCGATGTAGTGTTCTTTCGTTTATAAGCCAAAAATTTCTCCCCCTCCCCAAAGAAAACCAGTTTTCATGTAAAAAATCAATTCGCTACAAATTGTGATTGATAGATTGACATTTCATGAAGAGAACCCAACAAAAAAATTGATTTTCATCCGGTCAAAAATGTAGAAATTCCATTTTAAAAAATCATGTTTTTAGTTAACAAATGGAATTTCTCATAAACTATTTATCGAATCGTATTCAAATTTGGCACACATCTTGAGGGTCTTGAGAGGTGCATTTTTGGAGAATATCGAAAGAATTTGTTAACTTTTGTTTAAGTTATTAAACAAATAAGAAAGTACCATTTTTAGTGGTTTAAATTCATTTGCAAGTAAACAAATGAACCAATTTTAACATATGACCCATCATTTTAAAGGTATTTCCGAGCTCTATAACTTTTATTAATAACTTTTCCCCCTATAATTTGATGGGAAAGAATGGTCATCAAAAAACTGTTTTTCGGCACCTTCAAACTTGTTTATAACGCACAGCTTAAAAAATCTCGAGTGGGAAACATATACATCTTCATACTACCACCTCACACTATATGAATCCACACAATCAGACTTCAGGTATCAATTTTGGCACCGAGTTATCTTAACAAGTTTCAACCGAAACTTATAATCGTATTTGATCGGTTACTGCAAACAATTCACATTGCAAGTGCTATACTAGCAGCATCGCTCGGTTGTTTTTAACTAAAACTCGGTTATATTTAACCTTTTATTTTTCTCAGTGTTATTACAAAATTTTAATATTAAATATTTAATGAAGAAAATAGTAAATTTTATAAAACAGTAAAAATTATTTTATCAAAAACAAAATGTTACTTTATTAACATTAAATTTTCTTTTCTTGAAAGTAAAAAAAATGATATAAATAAATATTAGACTAAGTAATAAGGAATTGGAGAATTTAAAAGAAACAACAAAGAAATATAAATTCCACGAAAACTTTAAAAGAAAAATAGTAAAATAACGATAATAAAAATGTAAATTTAGTTGAAGTTAACAACTTTGTATTTGTCTCGTAAACTTTATATCAGATATAATTCTATTTTCAAAATATTTTCGACAACATTAATCTAATCATGTATGTAAAACGTGTATTTCATTATTTTTTGAAACAAAATCGCAAAAATTCGCAAACAGCAAGTTTACGACAAAAAAACTTTGTACATTATTATATGGGTGATTCTCCTGAAAGGCACCTGTTTTTTTCCAAAAACTAAAAAAAATTGATTTTTACATTTTCTGAATTTTTTTGTCCTGGGTAGGTTTTCAATACGTTTAAAGATAAAAATCTGAGTAGCGCAAAATTAATTTTAATAAATAAGCCTTCCAGCAACATTTTAATATTAAGTGTTTTGAAGGTTAAATATACTGTAATCAATATTGGGGTTTTTGTAAAAAAATTCCTTTTAAATTTAATTTCTTTAATTTATAAAACTTTTAACATTATTCATTTATAATAAAACGAATTGTGTATTAAATAATTTATTTATAACTATTATATATTTTCAAAAATAACTAATATATATTTTTTTTATATTGAACGGAAAAAAATTGTAATTTATTTTTTTTAATTTATCGTTTTAAGTTCAAAATTGATATTTTCTATAAAAAATTTTTATTTTTAATTATAATTTTGTTATTTATCTAACTTTCTACTTAATATATTATATTTTAAAAAATATTTTATTTTAAATAAAAAGGAAAATTTTTTTATAATTCAAGGGTTAGGTAATTGAAAATAATTATTAAAAACAAAACAATAACGCTTACTAAATATGAAAAAGGCTTCGGAGACGAATAGTTTGTCAAATAAAAAATTCACGTTTTTATTAAATTTAAAAATATTGAAACATAATTTAACAAATTTTTTGGGCTACAGCTTCAAATATTTATATATGTATATAGCAGGGCTGCAATGATTTAAATCAAGTTGATTTAAATCATGATTTTAATCTTGATTTAAATCTTGACATTTAAATCATGATTTAAATCAAACTGCGAAATGCATTAGAAACCAAAAAGGATACAAAATTAGAATTTATGTTAAAAGTTTTTAATTAAATAAAAGTAAAAAAGAATATCTTATAAAGATAATATAATGAATATCAGAAAATAATAATTATAATTTTTTGTTTATTTGGCGAAAGTTATTGAAAGATAAAAAATCTGTATTTTATATTTGAGTCAAAGAAGCATTAAATATCAGTATTTTGTTAAGATTTCCTAAACTTTTTTAAAACAAATTTTATTGTAACAAGAATTTATATATTTATTTTTTATTAAGGGTAGCCACAAATTATAAAAACAATTATAAATCAGAGATTTAGTTGGTCAGAAAAATACAGGGATTTTTCAAAAATTCTTTAAAAGTCAGGGAATTTTAATCGAAAGAAACCACAAATTAAAAAACTTTAAAAAACTTAGTTTTTGTATTTAGACTTTTTTTGTATAATATTTAATAATTAAACAAACATTTTTTAAATGTCTTATGTTTTTTTATAAATAAAATTGTTACTTAAAAAGCATTAATAAATTTTTATAAGATTTTTTTTTAAGTGTAAAGTTAAGCGGAACTCTTCTGCCACAAAAATTGCGTATTTTTATATGCAGAATGAACATGAATTGAATTGAATTGCATTATTAAAATTTTAATTAGTAATGCAGAGTATTAAATAATAATTTAAAAATTTGTTAATCAGGAAAAATGAAAAATTAGTCAGGAAAAATCAGGAAATTCTAAAAATGAAATTTTGCATGCACCCTATTATTAATTTTTTAATTCCTAATATTAAAAAAATAAATATTTAAAAAATAGTATTAAAAAATGATTTAAATAAAAAAAATCCGATTTAAATCAAAAAAATCTGATTTTTTTTATTTTTTTTTAAAAATCATGATTTTTATCAGCCCTGGTATATAGATTATGTACAATTAAAAAACAGTTTAAAAATATGATGTTATTTACTAAAAAACGAGGCTTCGGAGATGAATTTGAATTTTTACTCATTCAGAGAAAAAGTTTATTTCACTTAACCAAACTGTTTAATTAACCTACTTCATTTGTTACGATAAAACAATTTCGTTGATTTAAATAAAAATTTGGTTCATTCTATAAATACGTAAAATTTGTTTGGTTATCCGAAAGAAATTTTTTATTTGAAGGTGTTTGTTTCATTTGAAAAAATTAGTGTTTTGAATAGAGAATATTATTTAGTTGAATACAATTCGTTTAATTCAACCAAATCATTTTATTTGAGTCAAACAAAAATATTTGCTTGTCTCAAAAATGACATGTGTGAATTTAAAAATGGCGGTTTCACTTGTCTACAGCCCGCGTTCGCGTCAAATTCATTATAGTTAAATCGGTAAATCGAAAAAACAAAATTATAAGTGTCAGTTAAATAGTTGCATTGTGTTCATTGTAAGACTTTCTGCATATATAATTTGTACCAATGAGGGGCCGTTCAAAAAATACGTAACGCTATTTTTCGGAAATTTGACCCCCCCCCCCCCACGTAACACAATGTTATATACATTAGCGCCATTTTTTCTCCTTACCGTAACAAATTGCTAGACCCCCCCCCTCCCCCCAAAACGCGTTACGTATTTTGGTATAGATTGAAGAATATTGTGTGTAAATTTCGTGGAAAAATATTAATATTTAACGAAGTAATCACGAGTTGAAGTCAAAAATTCATTAAAATTTCTTAAAAAAAAATCACTTTTTTCTCAATTTACTTAAAAACAAAAAATTATATAAAAAAATTTTATTAGAAAAAAAGTTTCGCCTTGAAATTCTGAACAAGAAACAATAATTTTAAATTCATTTTGAACAACTTCAAAATTTTATCTCTACGTCCGAACTGACTGGCCGTGTGTTCACGTGTATCCCCTTATAGCATCCAGCCCCTCAATTATAAAATATAAGTACTCCATAAAAGTATGAGGTTAGTATAATACCATTACGTTGTACTGTCATTTATCAAAATATAGCATATTCGTACGATACAAGTACAATATCTGTACACCATACTCTGCGTGGTGATGCAAACATAACCTAATTTACTTCACAGTTGTCAATGACATATGCATCCAGTGCACATGGTGCAATGATTTTTTGTGGAAAAGCTGTCTTTTAGGATGCAATCCAAAAGTTTTTATCTTTGTAACATGTGTCTTTATATTTAAATTAGAAATGAGTGGTTTAGTTTCTATTAATTCATATGTATTAAGTGTATACTATTAATCTCAAGTGGTTTTGCTTTGTCATCATGCTTATTTTTATCATTGGCGTATTCTAATTACTACTACAACAATGAACAACTTCTTAATTTTCAACTGTTTTGTACTTTACACTTGAGAAAAACTTTTTAATTCAAGAGTTACAATAAAATATATATATATATATATATATATATATATAGCAATCGCACAATTTTTTTATAATTTTTCTTATATATTACAAAAACATGTGTCATCGTTTATAGGTTAGAACGTCCAATATATTTTCCTTACATTAAAGTACTTTTAGATTATATACAGTGCCGCTCAATAACTGAGCCCCTGGATTCTATAACAGCCCTACGCTCGAACAGGCCGCCTGTATGTCAGTCAGGTTAACCAAAAGTGGAAAAAAGTAAAATTATTCATTTTAATTTTTTAAAAACACTATGATATAGAAAATAAAAATGCCCATCTTTTTTTCCTTTGTCATTTTTTTGTAAATGATGTATTTTAAATAATAAAGACCAAAACTAGAAAAATTTTTTTATGAAATTTAATCAACTTTTAAAACATAACTCGTCATATATTGGACAAATCTTAACCAATTTGTTTTAAATTTGGTATGTAAACAAATTAAGTCCTACTGAAGCCAATAAGCCTAAAACAATTAAACAATATTCATATTGTTTAACAATAAATAATAACAAAGTTGTAGTTTCAATTCTATCCACTTTCCAACTTTCAAATCAAAAAGTTATCGAGGGAATTTTCGATCTGTGAAAACTTCTCGCGACAAAGTTTTTTCCTTTATTATTAAGGAGGTTTTTCCCAAAGTTTAGAATCAATTCAATAAAAAATAAAGAATTTACAAAGGAAATAGGAAAATTGTATTTTTCACCATAGTGCATCAGCCATGACAGTAGGCAGGTGTTTAAATGATTCAGGAGCGTATATATTGTATAATTCGCCAGACAATTGAAAAGACGGTAATATTTAATGTGTAATTCTTAAAAGTTGGTAAAAGAGGATTGCTATATTAATTTTAAATAAATAATTATTGTTTAAAAAACAATAATTAATAATAAATAATTACTAAAAAAAACTTTTGAATATCTCCGTTTGCTTTCGGAACAAGAACTTAATGTAATGAGGACGCCCCTGAAGAACCTCCCATGTTACGTTAAGTCATGTCTGCTGATGCACTATGGTGAAAAAAACAATTTTTCTATTTCCTTTGTAAATTCTTTATTTTCTTATTGAATTGATTCTAAACTTTGGGAAAAACTTCCTTAATAATAAAGGAAAAACTTTGTCGCGAGAAGTTTTCACAGATCGAAAATTCCCTCGATAACTTTTTGATTTGAAAGTTGGAAAGTGGATAGAATTGAAACTACAACTTTGTTATTATTTATTGTTAAACAATATGAATATTGTTTAATTGTTTTAGGCTTATTGGCTTCAGTAGGACTTAATTTGTTTACATACCAAATTTAAAACAAATTGGTTAAGATTTGTCCAATATATGACGAGTTATGTTTTAAAAGTTGATTAAATTTCATAAAAAAATTTTTCTAGTTTTGGTCTTTATTATTTAAAATACATCATTTACAAAAAAATGACAAAGGAAAAAAAGATGGGCATTTTTATTTTCTATATCATAGTGTTTTTAAAAAATTAAAATGAATAATTTTACTTTTTTTTTCCACTTTTGGTTAACCTGACTGGCATACAGGCGGCCTGTTCGAGCGTAGGGGCTGTTATAGAATCCAGGGGCTCAACTTTTGCCCACCCTACAGTGATTGAAGGCTTTAAAAAAAGTTTTGTATTTTGTTTACTATTGAAGTTACAAAGCTCAAAAAAATATCGTTTGACAACTCATTTGCTCAGCTTTAACATTACATAAAATCGAAATTAAAAAAATAATTTTGTTAATGAGTAAATAGTGTTATTGCAAAATAAAATTTTCCGTTTTTTTTTGTTTTTGTTAATGTGATACAGTTTCATTAAAAATCATCACAATTTAATGCCAGACATATAATTTAAAAGCTAGTTTTATCACCTTTAAAATGCATTTTTCAAAATTTTTATACGATAATTTTTAAGAAAAATATGATCCTTTGTTTAAAAAATCAGCCATTTTTTTCAATTGTTGATATATCAAAAACAATTACTTTAGGAAAAAAATTTTAAGAACATAAATTGTTCCTTTTTGTGTATAGAATTAAAAAAAATTATTAAAAAAATTTTGTTTAAAAAAATTTTTGTATTATTTTTTGAAAATTTTTTTTTACATTTTTCAGATTTTTGTGTAGAAACTCGCTTTTTACACTTATTATAACAAACAAACATATTTTTCTTCGTATTTATTCAATTTTTCCAAATATTTTAAGTCACCAAATCATTTGAAGATTTGATATAATTTCCGTTTTTAAACAGCAAAATAAATAAATGTATTGGGAATGGCAAAACTGCGATACGCTATCTGGTGGCGGAACTTTAAATTAATCGAAGTAGGTAAAAAACTCAACAATCCCATTAGAAAAGTTGGAATTTTTGTGTTGTAGAGTATTTTCTCAGTTCTATTTTTAAAAATTTAATTTAATTATTCGAGATATGGAGAAGGAAGAAACCGAAGTGTCGTTATTTACAAAAAAAAATCGTCGGCAAGCAAAATGTTTTGCTGTTTTCATGGGTGTAATAGTACACCGCGAAAAAATCCCAACCTCAGTTTCCACTACTTTCCAAAAAAAAACCCCAAAATAAAGTTAATAATGTTAGCAAAATAGAAATTATAGGGCGAAATAATAGAGAGGAGAATGTTATGAGAAATATATAATTTAAATAATACTTTTTTGACACATATGAATATTTGTAAACATAACCTAAAAAACGGAATAACAATTTTTCACTTAGTCCAGCTTTACAGGAACAAATTAATTTGTATAATTTTGCCTGTTGATGAAATTGAACCGTCAATTTCATGTGGGCAGCAAGTCATATTTGATGTTTGTAAGCAAAATACAAAAAACGTAATCGAATTCCCATTGCCGGTGTCATTTCCTCGCCTACAAAACATAATGTGACCGGCGATTAGAACTTTTTCACCCTTCACAAAATTTCTACACGCGGGTGTCGATTTCCTAAAAGAACAAATTTCACTTAAAGTGAGAAGCATTTTAACTTTTTCTTTATTTAAATTGAAAAAACACACGTGTCCCTTGCTTTAGTAACAAAAATTACCTACTTCGTCAGCCATATTTACTTCGTGACGTCACAACCGCCAATCCCAATAAGGACTTATTTAATAGATTAGCGAGTTAAAATGTTTGGAAAAATTGAATAAATACGAAGAAAAATATGTTTGCTTGTTGTAATGAGTGTAAAAAGCGAGTTTCTACATAAAAAAACTTGAAAATCTGAAAAATGTAAAAAAAAATTTTTTTAAACAAAATTTTTTTAATAATTTTTTTTAATTCTTTACACAGAAAGGAACAATTTATGTTCTTAAAATTTTTTTCCTAAAGTAATTGTTTTTGATATATCAACAATTGAAAAAAATAGCTGATTTTTTAAACAAAGGATCATATTTTTCTTAAAAATTATCGTATAAAAATTTTGAAAAATGCATTTTAAAGGTGATAAAACTAGCTTTTAAATTATATGTCTGGCATTAAATTGTGATGATTTTTAATGAAACTGTATCACATTAAAAAAAACAAAAAAAACGGAAAATTTTATTTTGCAATAACACTATTTACTCATTACCAAATTATTTTTTTAATTTCGATTTTATGTAATGTTAAAGCTGAGGAAATGAGCTTTCAAACGATATTTTTTTGAGCTTTGTAACTTCAATAGTAAACAAAATACAAAACTTTTTTTAAAGCCTTCAATCGCTGTAGGGTGGGCAAAAGTTATTGTGCGGCACTGTAAATGGTAATTATTCATATTTATTTTAAAGAATGTTTAAAAATTAAAAAACAAAACTACTGCAGAATTATTTAATTAAAATACTTCAAAACACTGATTGTTCTAATATAAGTAAATTTTAACATTACAAGATTATGTAAAGATAAATAATATTTTGTAGATTATGGAAAATTTTTTTTTGAAATTTATACTCATCAAAATATCCTTATTAATAAAATCAGACGCCTGTCTGTACATTGCTTCAAACTTCAAAATTTTAGCATAAATAGTTGTTATTGACATCAATGATTCCAGAAATAATCTGAAAAATTTTATTGTATGTATGTGAGGCGCGCTCATTTCAATAGATATCCGTAACGCGTTTAACTCTGCGAAATGGGATAATTGTATGAAAGCAATGAGATGTAAAGGGGTACCAACGTATCTGTTGCGAATGATAGACAACTATCTTAGCGACAGATGGGTTGTCTACGAGAGCGATGCATGTCATATCAAAGAGAAAATGACATGCGCAGCTCCCCAAGCATCAAAGGTGGGTCCAACCATCTGGAACGTTATGTATGACGGTTTTCATAGGTTGGACTTACCCGAAGATACGTCTATATCCGGGTTCGCGGACGACGTACTTATGGTCTGTTATGACGAAGAGTTAAGGCTATTGAAAAAAAGCTTGAGGATAGTCTGCGTCGAGCTGAGTTTTGGCGATGTCGGGTCAAGGTTGTTTCGGACAGTACTTCTATCGGTTTAAAATAGAAGGAGACGCGAAATGTGTGTACTACAACGGTTCGGGTGACGACGCGGAGCACACGCTTTTTTCCTGCGGCACTGGCGTGAACTTAGGTAAGCCATGTTTTCGGCCGTGGGCACTGAAGTCACGGTCGAGAACATGGTACCAATTATGTTACAGAGCACAGAGACTCATGGCGCGAAATAGAGTCCTTTATTATCAAAGTGATGCAGAAGAAGGAGAACGACAGAAGGGCGTTACAACAACAACGGAGAATTCCTGCGCCTCGGCTGGGCGCTCGCGGAGGAGACCTTAAATGGATCTCCTCCCTCATCCGCTAGCACTTAGCTGAGGATTTCAGATCTGGAAGTAGGTAAGGAGACCTCCACTGGCGATGCAAGCTTCACGGCAGTTCCGCCAGGGGAGATATGTCTCAAAAAAGGGTGTGGTTTTTAGTGGGTCGACCAGAACAAGAGCGGTTACCCCCACATAACCTAGGAGTGCGGGCTCCAGGTATCTGCGTTGGAAGTAGGCCTCCAAGGGTTAGCAGATTTTCCACTTCCCTCGTAAAGAAATGTATGTATGTATGTCACAAAACCTTTGTACCCCAATCACACAAAAACGCGTTCACCGATTTGAACCAAATTTGGCAGAATGTTAGACTTTGGGCCAACGAAGGTTTATAAATTTACAGATTTGAAAAATATTATTCAGAACTGAAGATGTTCAATTTTTTCAAAAAATAAAAATTTTCAAATTTTACATTTTTTAAAAAATGTTTTTCTGTTCTTTAACTTTTGGGAATGGAATTTTCCAAAAAACGTACAAAACGCACTATATTTTTCGCACTACGTCACTTCCGGAATTATTTAGGATATGTTTACACTTATTACAGTAGGTGATGTTGAAACATTACAAAATAATGCAATATTGCAGAAAAATTGCTAACTTTTTATACGTATTTATAACCCGGGTCTCTCGGACCCGGCTTGAGTCTTTACGTATGTTCGACTTAAAAGGGAATTTTCCAGAGTATTTTATGAATTAAAAATTCTTTACAAAAATGAAAAATGTGTGTTTTTACGCCCTCAAGTCTAATGTGAAGTTGATTTTCTAATAATATTTTCATAATCGGAAGTAGATAAAAAAAACTTTCCTCCGGGTCCGAGAGCCGGCTCGAGCCCGTGAGGGTTAAACTCAAACTTAATACATTATGTCGTGTTTGCGTACCTATCACGAAAATATTTATTGAAACTTACAAGAAATATTGTTTATTCATGCATATAATGACTGTGTATCTTATTTTTGGTTAAGTTGTGACAACCTGCCGACGACTAAAGCACTGACGAGCACTGACGCATTAACCTTATGTCTGTCACAAAATCATTGTAACCCAATCACACGAAAACGCGTTTGACGATTTAAACTAAATTTAGCACATTGTTAAATATTGACCCAAGGCAGGTTTATCAATTTACGGATTTAAAAAATATTAATTAGAACGGAAGATATTCGATATTTTCAAAAAATCGAAAAATTTAAAATTTTACATTTTCCATAGATTGTTTTTAAACATTCCAGACTTGAGTATTACATGTTATTTAGGCACATTTTAGTATAATTTTGCAAAAAATACTATTCTTTAACTAAGATATAAATATAAAAATATTTTCAAAAAATGGAAAATTACACATTTTTTAAATGGAAAGCTTTTAAAATATATGTTTAAAAATGGTTTTAATGTCAAAAATCGAGAAAAATATAACTGATATTGCCCGTGCAGAAATTGTCCTACTTTTCCCCATTTGAAATAGATCGTTGGTGAGGCTAGACTAGACAGGTAGTATTTTGCGCATGCTTGATACAGCATAAGTTGATATGTACGTAAACTGGATGGAAACATAACCAAACGACTTGTTTATTTTGTGAACAGTTATTTTTAATTTAAAAAATGGAAATAAGAGATATATTAAAGAAAAGAAAACAATAGTGAGATTCTGGTAAGGTTCTTATAAGGGCCTTCTATTCTGGTCGGGGATTAGAGAGGCAATCTAGTTAGTACCTCGCGAGATTGATCTTGTCAGGGTCCGATTACTTAAGCGTTACAGAATTGATTGGGTCCGCGCTATTTTGCCCCACAAGGACCCTATCTTCAATTGGGAAAAATAGTCAGTACCTCACCAGTTTCCTGATAGTGTTTCATTTCGATCCGAGAATTTAATTTTTTTCGAGCGATTTTGTTCGTTGTCGTCTTTGATTTTCGAACGATCATCTCGTTTATTCTTTTGTTAATTGTCAAATCGTATCGTCTAATTTCCTAATCGACCGATTAATTATCGACTGAACTTCTCGACTTTCCCATAACTGACAGCTAACAATAATAAACTAATAACCTATTTTAAAAAAAATTTAATAACCAAAAATATTTAAATTGTTTATGTTTAATACATTTAAAAAATATAATTAAATTTATTTTGGTTAATTAAGATTAGTGTGAAAAAATAAATTTAAGGTGTCTAGAGAATTGTGATTTTTAAACTCCTAGACCAAAAAGTAAAATATTCCTGAATTTATTTTTTAAAACAATAATAACTATAATATTAAAATATTAATATTTTATGATAAAGAAATTAAGAAAATCGACTTTAAAAAGTCAATAGACATTTTCTTTATTTAGAAAAATATAATATTAATTATTATATTAACTAATAAGTCGATAACATTGGAAGTTAAATTTAAAATTAAACTTGATTTTTATTTTTCTATTACGTAGAGACATTTTTACATTCTCATCACATGAGAAGGTATTATTTTACAAAGTATTGTTATTATTTTTAATTGTGTATTAAAATAATAAAAATTAAAAATAATCATACCTAAATTGAAAAAGTTTAATTTTTTAGGTGAAAAAATAATTCTTTAATGAACATTAATAAAAATTTAGTTTTCTCAACATTATTCAAAAGTTGACGAAAGAACAGTTTTCTCCTCTTGATAAAATTTTTCTAAATTTAATAGTTTGAGTTGTGTAAAAATATAAACTTATATTAAAATTTTTCATAAATTTTTACAAAGTAGCGAATATTTAAAAAAATTCACTGTAATTTTCAGACTTTTTCCTGGTCTAACTAAATTCCCGGTTTTTCCCAAAATTCCTGAACGCTAGTCATTTTGTAATCATATATAAAACAATTACACGGAAAAGTTTTCGGGCGAGCTGCGTTCTCCGCACGTAGAGAAGGTTTCCTAAAAGAGAGAAGACATGCCTTGTAAATGGGTGAGCTTCTTTCTCTACTGGGAACGCTGCTCACCCAGTGTTGGACGAGCTGCGCTGAAAGTCAGTGGTAGATACACGGCTGGTAGAGCAGCTCGTCCAATGCTGGCCTGCTGCGTTATCTTTTTGCGACTACTGCTACACCAAAGTGAAGTTGCGCAGCGTTACTAGAGTAAATAGAGTTGCTCACCCCAAAACTTTTCCGTGTACGTAAATAAAAGAAGTAAATTATAATGCATTTTTCAGTGAAAAATAATAAATTATAAATTAATAATAAATAGTAAAATAAAAAATGAATAAAAAAATGCATTATAAAATAATAAATTAATAATAATTAATAATATGAATAACAAGTTATAAAAAAGTTAGATAAATATGTGAAGTAAATTAAGGAGTTTTAGAGTTTTAATAGGAAGAAAAATTTTACGTCAATAATTTATAGGATATATATTCAGGCTTTTAATTTGTTGAAATGATTTTCATAACATAAACAAGTCGCTACAAATAAAAACGTTTAAGGATAAAGAATTTTTAAAAACTTAAATCTCATTAATTATAAATAATATAACATATTCATATATCTAATTACTATTTGACTTTACAATAATATATAATTTTATTAATTTATTTTCAATACAAAAAATACGTTTTTAATATTTAGAACGAACTTCTCGTTTGATCGGAGAAATCGCTCGGTTTAGCGAGATGTTCACTTCAATAAGACGAGCGAACATGACTGCTCGGTTATCAAAACAAAAAGAAAATCGTTTTTTGGTTCGTTTCTCAGATCGTGTCGCTCGAATGAAACACGTTTCCAAGTTGAATTTCTGCACGGGTGATACCTCACGCTAGGTACCACGCGGTTTGGTGCCACAGCGACGCAGCACGCAGCAATTTATTCTTTAAAATTTAATAACTCAAAAATAAAAAAAGGGCATTTTGAAAATTTACATGCGCATAGGAAAAAACCTCAGCTTTCGTTTGCAAGAATTTATTTTCAAATAAAATGGATCCATTTTTTGGAAATTGAAATTGAAATATTAATTATCAAAAATTGGGGTAAATTTTTAAAATATTAAAAAATAAAATTCACCATTGGAAAGAGGACGAAAAAACCTTTCCGAAACATATTCTAAAAACCTTTTCTCATTAAAAGTATGTTAAAAAAAATTCAAAGTAGCCGGTGTTAGCAAAATTGGTCGAATTGGCCCCCCTCTACCCCCTTCAAATTTTCAAAAAAGTCAAAAATATATTTTGGGGCACATTTCTACTTGATAGAACAACAAATTCCCCGAGTTTCAATTTTTTCAAGAAATTGAAATTTCAACTTAGGACATTACACGTAAAATGCCTCACATACATACATTAAAATTTTTCAGATTATTTCTGGAATCATTGATGTCAATAACAACTACTTATGCTAAAATTTTGAAGTTTGAAGCAATGTACAGACAGACATCTGATTTTATTAATAAGGACGGTAAATGATATTAAAAAATATTAATTCATAGCATTAAAATTATTTTTCAATTATTAAAAATGAAGATTTTTATGATAAAATAGATACTGCAGAAATTCAAGAATACCTACACTGAAAAAAAATTGTAATTGAACCAAGTAAATGCATTTACTTGGCAGAGTTTACTTGAATCAATCCCATATTTATTTGAGGAGAAAAATTAATTTTCTTGTGCCAAGTAATTATTAGCATTGGATAGAGTTCTTGAATTAATAATTCAGTATTTGGTGGAAGTAAATATGTTATTGATCAAATCAAATATTTTACTTATCCGAAGTACCAAAAAGGATTGAATCAAGAATATTATGTTCTTAAGCGAAATAGTAAAGTATTGTCTAGAGAATTCGTGTTTCTTAAATCAAATCATTTCATTCATTTGCTTTGAAACTTTATTTTTACATAACACAATGACGGTGTTCTTGATCCAAGAAAATATTTTTCTTCAAATGGATGTGCAACTTAAATAGCAGTTTTTAAAAACTATCCATTGAGACTTGGATGGCATAGTGGCAACGGTACGGCTTCTGACGCGTGCAACCCGGGTTCGATTCCTCCGACCGTGGAAAATTTTCTTTCAAGGTATATTTGTTGTATTTGTGATAAGTATTAATTAAATGTAAATATTATGTAAAATAACAATTGTTTAATTATTTAAATAAAAAATATAAATGTTAATTAATTAAATAATAAAAATGTTTGACCTAAGTATTAGAAATCATGGGATGGGGGAAGGGGGGGGGGGGGAATTCAAGTAAATAATTTACTTGAATTGAGAAAATATTTTTTTGATTAAAATTTATAATTTTCTCAAATCAAGAAAATATTTTCTCAATACAAGTAAACTATTTATTTGATTTGATACACAAATGATATTGAATTAATATATTCTGCATTTCTTACAAGTTACTTAATTTCTTGATCAAATTCCATATTTTCTTGGATCAAGAACATATGCTCTCCAACCAAGTATACTATGTCAAGAAAATCATTTTCTTGAGCCAATCGCATAATTGGATTGACCCTATGCAATCCCGATATTTACTTGAACCAATTCAAATTTTCTTGATTCAATTAAATTTTTTTTTCAGTGTGTGATACAATACTAGGATTATACTACTGGGAGAAAACTTCAATAGTAAAATGTTTTGCTATTTTAATTCTAGATTTAAATTTTAGAGATTTTTTGAGCATTGTAAAGGCAAAAGTTAAACAGGGTGTCTATTATTATTTCTGTTTTACAAACTATCCGGTTTTTCCCAGCATTGTCAAAAATTTTTTAGATGTATTTTTTTATCAAATATAAATTTTCTTGATAAGTATTAACGATAAATAAAACTTCAAATGGCTACAAAAATTCACATATTTTATGAAAATACTCTTTGATGGGTTTTATTTTTACTAATACTTTTAACAGGGGTTCTACCAACTGGAAAAAATGGGAAATGTGCACAAATTTAATTAAATCGGGAAAAACTGTAAATTTAGGTTATGCAAAATAGGTCTTATTTTAGATTTTAGAAATTATGATACAATTAGTTCGAATTTGACTTTTTAGTCGAATTAGTTAGTCGAAAATTAGTGGAAATTTTGGATTAACTTATAATACTATAATTAAATTTCTACAAATAATTGACAAACATTGTTTTCTGCATTTTAATTAATTAAAAATAAATTATTTGATGATAAAAAGTCAATCACTGATTTAAAATAGTAATATTTTTCTAATGAAATAGTTGACCATTTTTGGAGACTGGTAGACACAATATTGAATGTATTTGAAGAAACTAAAACCCGTCGAAGACGGGTACGACAGCTAGTCAATAATAAGTTAATGCAAATATTGAGTCTTTACGTTGGAGACACGTGAAGTGGTCCCTTTCAGGAGAATCACCCATATAAATATTGAATAATATTAAATAATGTAAATAAATATTGAATAAATAGTCAGTAATTATTGCAATACAATAATTTTTAACGTTTAACAACATTATTGAAATTATTAAGAATTAAATAAAGAAAAGTTAATTAATAATGATAATAAGATATATTTTAGTAAAGCGCCTTCTGATATCAAAAAATGTATACACGTGATAAGAAAAGTGTCAAGTGCTAATTGTCCACTTAACCCTCAATAAGTAAAAGAATATTGGAATCAATCAGATACTCAATTTTCTTTATGTCAGAATTATCATTTCTTTGCATTTTACTTCACAAAAAAATGTTCATAAATTATTAAAGAATGACGAATTTTTCTTCTACATAATAAATTAGACAATTCATACACATTTATAATAATAATAATAATAATAATAATAATTAATTTAGATGCTTTTAATAATGAAACAATCAATTTTATCACAGAACATAAAATAAAAAAAATAATAAGTACAATCTAGAATTTTTAAATACGGTTTTACAATTTATTCTTAGTTATATTTCTTTTGTTGTTTATTTATTTATAATTTATAATTTTTTTATTATATTTATAAATCTTTATTAATTTATTATTTTCACTATTTTCATTCAAGAACTATTTAATTTTATTAATATTAAATATTAATATAAAATTATTTTGCAATTTTTGTTTCTTTTTTTATTAAAAACAGACAATTGACGGCAAATAAAAAAAAGTTTCTTTATCTTCAATTTAAGTGAGACACTTATTGACTATTTATAACGTCAACACTTTCGATTTACGGGGGGAGGAAAAAAAGTAAAACCAAAACATCAACAATGCGGTTAATGAAACTCAACAGGCTAATAATCTCATTCGCATCTTTTTTCTCTTCATGACAAGCAAAAAAATTGTTTCATTAAAAGTTTATCGAACTCAAAATATTTTAATCTTTTCTTTGCTATTAAATATTATGCATATATATTTTATTAATAAAACAATATATTTTTTTAAAATCAACATTAAAAATGAATAAATTTATTTTTAATAAAAAATATTAGTTTTAAAATTGATTTAATGATTTGAATAATTAAAAATAATTTTATAAATACACCATACTTTGAGAACAAGCCGAGAGATGTAAAAAGTTGTCGCCGAACGTCTTGGGAATGCAACAAGAAGAAATCGAGTTTTGTAGAAGGTCAATGATTCGATCTGAGTCACTGGCACGAATATTTCGGGACGGTACGACTTCTACACTTGATATTAGAAAATGTAAATAATTATTTTACTCAGATCTATTAATAATAAGTGGAGAAAAAAATTCAAAATATTAACGAAACTATTACTTTGCTTGTGGTAGGCTTCTAACAAGTCGCGCTTACGACTGAAAGCGATTATGGTTATACATGTTCTTTTATATACTTCAATGAGTATGTATATTATCGTCCACTGTTATGGATAAGTCAGTGTAGCCTTCATTTTTTTATGTGCCTTGTCCAGGTAAAAAAACTCAATTCTCGAAACGTCAACATCACACTAATTTGCTTCTTCAGAACAGAGAACTCCATTTTCCAGCGACAAAATATGCTCCGTAATTCTCTCACACACTCTCTCTCTCAAAAAAAAAAAAAAAAAATAAAGAAAAAAAATAGTGGAACAAAACTAGAATTAAAAGAGATTTTGTGAATTAAACACTTTCCGAAAAATTTAGAATAAAGAGGGAAAAATTAAAAAGAAAGAAAACGGAAGCAAGTATTGAATTTAATTTGAAAATCAAAACATCCCTTTACAGAAGAAATTAATTTTACAACAAATTCCTTTTCGTTTGTTTATAAAAATGCTGCCCTGACTTCAAACTATTTTTCCAACTATTGCAGAGACTAAATTGATGAGCTGACCTACTCCAATAGAAAATGAACGAATAAAAAAAATCCATTTAATTTTCATTAGTCTCATTCCTAAATCATCTTTGTCATCCTTTTCATTAAAGGTCACTTAAATAATGTCATTTTTTAAATTTTCTCAAAAAGAAAAGAAAATTTTAATTCTATTGATGCAGTAGGTCTATATCTGAAAAATGATACGAAAACTATTGCCAAATTTTTAATTTCCAATTAATTAAAAAAAAAGATAGTTTATATCTAGAAAAAATTTACGTAAACAGAGAGAAAAGGAAAGCAAAGCAAAAAAAATGTAATTACATAAAAAATAAAACGCAGTTCTCTAAGAAACAATTGAAATTCAAACTTGTTTAACAAGTATATTTTCATTGTAATTGAAAATCAAGAAGATAACAGTTTTAATTATTCATATTGCAAAATTGCAAAATTTTCTCGACAATAAAATTACAATTTTTGTGATGTTTAAAAAAATAAAGATTGAATCAAGAAAAAAATACACATTCTATATTGATAATAGAATAAAGTAGTACCGGTAAGAAAACCTTCGAAGGTTTTACGATCATTATTGTGTAATAAGGAACAAGTGCGATTTTCACCTTTCTAGGCCACCAAAACGATTATTATAATCTCAATAAACACACAACTTTTTTCGATTTTTCATGAGTCACACTGAAATTAATCGAGCAGATATATTTTAAATACATTGATAACAAAGCTAATTTTGTAAATGTTAATTAGAACTTTCGATTTGTATAAAAGAATTTCCTACGTATGTAAACGTATACGAAAATATTTTTTTTATTTAACATATTGTATCTTTACAAACTGACATTTTAAAGCAACCTCGTTTTTTTTCGTACTTGAATTATGTTGAGAAAAAATAAAGTAGTGGATAAGTATAATAATGAGAAGTATATATATATATATATATATATATATATATATATATATATAAGAAACTGAATACATTCTAGTGTTCAATAAAATAAGTAAAACTCCAGATGAATCAACTGATAAAAATTTGCGACTTTTAAAAACGAATTATAACAGAAGTTTTACTTTTCATGTTGTAAGTACTTTATTTAAATTTTTCCCAAATAAAGATTTTGTGAACTTTAAAATAATTACGATTTTTGTTAAAAAAATAATTACTATTTTCTAGTAAATAGTTAAAATATTGAATACACAATATTTTCAAAGTTGAAATAATCAAAACACAATATTAATTTAAATTCAGAGCATTAATTTTAAAACTAATAAAATACAGTTTTATGTGAGAAAACTTCGGAAATATTTACGCAAAAAGAATATCATAATATCCATAAACAAAGATTGTCTATTCGCGTTGACCTAAAAAATAAAAGAAGTTTTACACACAGTAAAATGTCTCTACACTTACTATGTTACGAAAGGCAGTGTTTACTTCTTCAGCGAGATCAAATCCTACTTGTAAACAAACGGCAGATGCAAAATCTATTGCAGTTCATAATGAGACCGGTAAAATGAACACTTCTTGTAAATAGAAAAATTGTTTTCAATTCCTTAAGAATGTGCAAGCTGTAATAATTTCCCTGTGCCACTTAGATTATAAGGAGTATTTCGAACGTATTTTATATTAAATATAACTGACACTTTGTGAAAGAGAATAAATATTAATTACTTTTAAATGAGAAGTGATGAAAATATTTTTTGTGCTTTTATACTGCAGGCAGTGAGGTTATGCAAAGACTTATTCCGAACAGATCTCTCGTAAAATGGTAAAATTTTAGTTTTCAGCATTGTAGATGGCGCTTGTGCTGTTACTATTGTCAACTACTGTTGATAAGAAAAGAATCTGCACTTTCCGCTGTCAGTTGGTATCGTGAGTTAAATATTTTTAAATTTTCCAAAATAAAAATCAAATTGAAATAGTAAGTATTATTGTAATGTAAAAATTACACATTACGGTTACGGATTATTTCAGAATATGAAATTAATACTTTAGTTTAATATTCCCAAGGAATATGAACATAATTTTAAACTAAAAGTATAATTTACAATTCCGTATTCACTATAGTCTCTCTTTTGAAAAAAATTAAACATTACGAATACATTACCAATTTGTAATTTCGGTAATTTGTAATTTTTTAATTGTAGCAGATTTCGTTGTTCATAACCTAAAAGTGAAAATATATAACTTGGATTTTCATTCCGCGACTCGCGAGTGTGTGATGGCGTCCGACGCGCACAGGACAAATGAGTGTTGTGATTTTAAATGAAATTGCCGAAGATTTATGAATTTCTGATCAAATGAAGATGAAACGATCGAAAATTGAAATAATCAATGCGACTGTTGAATCGTATTTGAAGCGAAGAAGATATCAGGTATGTTTATCTAGAAATTATAAATGTACATTAGTCCACATTGAAAGTATAAATCACAGAGAGACCTAACCTTTAAAAATGTTTACTAATAATCTCACAGGATAGTGACGTTTTTCGAAAACCTGAGAGAACTGGTTCCCGTAGTAGCGAGGAAATGACATTAAATGTCTCTGCCGAGTGTGGGACATCCCGCGATAATTCCATCATCTTCAGTGCAATTATTAATGACCCTGTAGCCGCTGATCAGGCCTATCAAAAGTAAGCATGCCCTCAGATAAATATAATCCCATAATTCTCATTTTCAGAAAGAAAAATTTCTGTACAATACTTATTGAAATTTAGTATCATTTTTCTATTTGAACCAATTTAAAGACGTCTTTTTCAAACTTAAATACTCTCCAAAAAGAATTCACACAAACATGATTACTAATAACGAATTTTCAGATTAAAAAATTGGATTAACGGCGTTGCAAGTGATAAATTAAGAAATGAATTACGTGAACTTCTTTATCCAGTGTTTTGTCACTTTTATCTCGAAATGCTGCATGCGGGGAATAGTCAACTGGCAATACAATTTTTAAAAACACATCAAATTGATTTCACGACAAGAACTGAAAAAGATTTTCTCGACGAATTGTCCAATGTTTCATCAATACAAGATGTAGAAATACGACCCTTAGTACATGCATTTAGAACGAGAAAATATAAAGTTGATTTATCCGATGAAGCTCACATTTGTCTACAAAGATTTCTAGCAAAATATGGTCATATTATTCTTATGCAGGTAAATGTGGAGAAAAAATGTTCTTTTTATTGGGAACTTATAGGAGTTTAATTAAATTATGAACTTTTTTAATTGTTAGGTTATAAATACTCACATAACGGTGATAAAAGAGATGTCGGACGGCCATATGGAAAATGAGGAGAGTTGTGGTGAACGCGGACAAAATAATGATATTAGTATTAACGGGCATATGGAACAACCGTGTGGTACGGGAGTCGATAGGGAAATGCGTGAACTTCAGGAAGCAATTCGACTGATTCGCAATAGTGCTCATCAACCTCTTCGTGTTTTTACTGTCAGCAATGCTATTGAAAAGTAATTTCATTTGAAACATTTTTTTAATTCTCATTTTCATTTAACAACTGTGTAATTGTATTTATATAGTAAGATCATAACAATTTATTTTTATTAAAACAGTGCAAGTTGCGGTAATATTACGCCGAATATGGATAAATTAGCTGCAGGCTTTAACACTTCAGAAATTAGAGTGTGGGGCATCAGCGATGCTGTACTTATGAGGCCGACGTTTTCTGAACCCACCGTTAAGCTTGCTTGTGATTTACCCTCAACAAGCAATTATATTGATGACAGTAATAATCGGTAGGAAAAATGCAATTATTCGTAAAAATTTCTATTAAAATTCTTCAAAAGAATTATTTTTAATACAATTTTATTTAAATTCCTCGAACAAACTTCAATTTTCTTCTTTTAAAGTGACATTTTTACAAGTTTTATTTTTCTTTATTAATTTTTATAATAATTATTAAAATTTTCACAAGAATTCAATTATTTAATCATTTTAATTTAATTTAATTTTAACTATTTGTAATTGAATTTGAACTGAATTCTACGAAAAATGCAGTTATATGTGAAAATTTTATTAAAATTCTCCGACATAATTAAATTATTTTTAATAATTTTAATAAAATTCTTCGCAAGATTTCAATTGATGGGTTGGATGCTGTAAGCGGAGACTTCTGAATTTACGCGTATCACCTTATAGTATCCAACCCCTCAATTATTTTCTCAAATAATAAAATTTATCACAAGAATTCAATTAATTAAAAAATTTGAGTAATATTCTTCATAAAAATTCAATTACATATTTTTAAAAATGTTAATATAATTCTTCATAAGTTGAAATCATTATTTTTATAAAGAATAAAACTTATCGCAAAATTTCAGTTATTTTTAATACAATTTTAATAAATTGAATTTCTTGAATAATGTAATTATTATTCTTAAAATTTTATTAAAATTCGTCAAAAGAATTCAATTATTTAAAAATTTTTTGATAAAATTCTTCACAAGAATACAATTTTAAGAAACATTAAATTATTCACCAATATATTTATTTTTGTATTTAAATAATAATTGAATTTTCGTAGAAATTTTTAATAAAAATTTATTTAAAGATGAATTTCAGTTCAAATTTTAGGTAATAATTTAATATCAGAAGCATAATAGAGTGCATTATTAGACATAATTGAACTTTGAAAAGGTTTCAAATTAAAATCACTAAAAATTTGAATTATTCATACTTCTAACTAACAATTGAGCTGCCGGATCAAAGACGGGCACATAACCAATATAATTCAAATATGTTATGTGTCCTTCTTTGATCCGCAGCTCAATTGAAAATCAGGATTTCTTACTTTCGATGACAAAAAGTCTGCAGGGTACTTTAAAATTGAGAAAACTTTTTTTTTGAAAGATTCGTTCAATACTATGTGAGGAAGTTTTCTGTAAAATATGAAATTAATTTATTAAAAACTTTCATTTATTATTTATTAACATATAAAAAATATTATTTATATACTATAATGATAATAGTTCATAGTATTTAAATAAATTATTTTATCGAAATAATATATTTTAATAAAATAATTTAAATTATAAAATATAAATGTAATAATTATAAATAATAAAATCTAAGTTTATAACAATTATTATTAATTGAAACTTAAGATTAAAATTTAGGCCAAATTTGACTTATCTTATAACCTGTAGGTCGAAAATTTGGGTAACTGGACATAAATTTTTATGTAAGAGAACGATTCCTTGATAGATCCCAATCAAGTTGCTTTTTTGACGTGTAGTCTTAAATATATCGTAAAGGAGCATTCAGACCTCTGCAGGCTGTCTGTCTGCGCAGCTAGAAGCAATAAGAGTAAGGGAGAAGGTGTAATAAATTTGAATTTCCTTACTCTTTTACTCTTGTACGTTACCATGGCAACCTGCAGACATACAGACAGACTGTAGAGGTCTGAACGCTCCATTAGCCATATTGGAGCCGCCATTTTGATTTTTCAAAAACCGCCACTCGGCATTCAAAAGTATTCCTTTTTACCTAAATTTTCCGCCTATGCTCGGTAATTTAAACCTTAACCATTTTTAGAGAGCAGGGAGGGATATATATTGAAATTCCTTAAAAAGTGAATTGTCAATAAGTGGATTTGAAAATTCTCAAAGGACATTTTCAAAAATTATTAAAAATAATTTATAATTTATTTAAAAAAATTTTTTCATCTTTTATAATAAATATGCTTTTAAGTTATTGAATTTCAAAAGATTTGAATTTAAAATCTTTGAAAATTTTAATTCGTAAATAAGTGTATAGAACATTTTATTACATTAAAATTTTCGTCTTTATGTATTTCGTTACATATACCTTCATCATATTTATTTTCTTTCTTCTAATTAAATAGCCCCTTTTATATTTAAATAATGATAAAATAAGTGAAAATCTTTTTTGTAGATGCTCAAATGGAGCTGTAATTTTAAGAGGTCATACAGATGTTATTCATGACGTTAGATTTGTACCTGAGGCTGAAGTTCTTCTTTCCGTGTCGAGTGACAAAGACATGAGAGCATGGAGATTGAATGATTTTTCCTGTGCTTCAGTTTACCAGTAAGCAAATATAATTTAGTTATTTTTATTCTCTTAATAGTTAAAGAAATCATAGAATTATTGAAAATACGAAAATAGGAAATTATTACATTGGACTAATTTTTGTTTCAATTATTTGTCGGATTTTTCCTTAAGTTTTTCAAATATGACGCGATCTGAAAAAGGGACCCTAGAAGCAAGTCACTTTAAGGTTATGTTAGCGTTAATTTTTTTTATTTGAAAGTTTCTTTTTACTTATTGCAAATTAAAATCAGTGTTTATTAAATATTTTAGTTCTAATGAAGACTTTAAAATCAATAATTTATATTGACAGTACATTATTTTTTTGTATTTTCCTTTAAAACATTGCAAACATAACCTATAACGTTTTGCTTCTAAGGTCCCTTTCTTCAGATCGCGTCACAAATATATTTCTAAAAAGCTGATTTTGAATTTTAATATAAATCTACAGCTTATGTTCAATTTATGGTTCTTTAATTTCTATTCTGAATAAAGTAATTTTTCATTTGCAGGGGTCATAATTATCCAATATGGTGTATGGACACTAGTGCGTTTAATTTGTACATAGCAACCGGTTCTCATGATAGAACAGCCAAATTGTGGTCGTTAGATAGAACATTCCCTCTTCGAATATTTGCAGGACATTTTTTGGATGTTAATGTAAGTCTTTATTTTTCATGTTTTAAATTTTATTTTGGATGAATAGAGGAAGAAAAAAAATTAATTTTAAAGAAGATTTTATTGAAAGTAAGGGAGAGGGCCCCAAGGTGGTCAGGGCCCTAAGGTGGTCACCCTAAGAAAATTTTTGTATATTAGTTAGTATCTTCAAATGTTTTCTGTTATTGTTATTATTTGAGAAGACAAAGATTTTAGTAAAGTTTTGAGGTAAATAGTCGTATGAGTCTCTTTGTAACGTGAACGTTGTAAAATTTCTGTTTCTAAATGATCGAGAAATTTTTTTCTCAGGGTGTTAAAATCATCGAAATTAACCATTTTAAATTAGTAAAAATCGTTATAATTATCTTTATATATCGTACAATAATATTCCAAATGAATATAATTAATATTGTGCTTTAAAATTTTTTTCATTAACGTTTAAAAAATTGTGTCTTGGCCCTAAGGTGAACACTTTTTTTGCCACAAGGTGGTTACTTTTGATTTTTTATGAAAATGTGTTTATACGTTATATTTATCAACATTTATCACTGTGAATGTGAATTTTATCAATTTTTAAGTTTTATAATGAATAATAATGAAATAGAATTATTTTCAAAATTTTACCTGTCTAATACATACACAAAAAGTATTATTTTTGACGAAAGGACAAAGTGAGCAAAAAAATATGTAATATGTTTCTGTGATCCTGAAAAATAATTAATATTAAATAAACAACTTAATAATACGTTTTTTTTTACATTTTTTTATAACTTTTTTAGTGAATTTTCTTATGGTGACCACCTTGGGGCCACTTTTTTAAAAGTCGAATTTTCAACTTTTTTTAAAAAGTGACCTAAATTTTTTTTTTTTTTAATGAAATGAAAAAAACTTTATGATAGGAAATTAGGTAATATGATAAAGCTTCAAACGCCGTATTATTGACCTTTATTTTTTTTCCATTTGAAATCTACAGTCGTTCAAAAGATGGGTGACCACCTTAGGGCCCTCTCCCCTATTTTTTTAAAATTTTTATGCAAAGGTAAAAAATGTTAATAAAATTTAATAAATTAAAACAATAAGAAATAGTTAATTTTGATATTTATTTGTAAATTATTAAGTAGGTATTTATGGACTGATTTATTAATTTTCAGTGCATACGATTTCATCCAAACGCTCGATATTTAGCGACAGGTTCAGCAGATAAGACTATCAGGTTGTGGAATAAGGATGATGGTAATATGTTACGAGTTTATGTAGGCGCTCAGTCAACAATCTATAGTTTAGCTTTCAGTCCCGATGGAAAATACTTGGCTGCAGCTGGTAATTATTTAAAAATTACCTTTTTATCACCTTCTTCATTTCAATTCATGACAGAAGTTAAAATTTCCATTTACTTAATTTACTTTAAATTAAAATACAATTTTAATGCAAATTTAATAATATTCTGTATTATAGGTGATGACAAAAGTATTTCCATATGGGATTTGTCGACAAATTCGCTAATGACCGAATTAAAGGCTCATCAGGATTCAGTAATAAATTTAGATTGGAGTCCTGATGGTCAATTTATTGCCAGTTCTAGTATTGATGGAGTAGTCTGTTTATGGTCTACTCAGGAACATATTAATGTTAATAATAGGTAAATTATAATAATATTTTTTGTTAATAATAACCGCAATTAATTAATGGAAATAAATTTTTCTTTTCAGTGGGCTGGCTAATATGTCAGCAAAAGCTCCGCAAGTATTTAAAACAAATTGCTCAAGTATATTGTCCCTTCGATATTATAAAAAAAATAGTTCTCTAGTTTGTATTGGAACTATCTAATATTGAAAAAAATTCATTTTAAAAAATTGTTTTTAAAAACCATTTCGCCTTAACAGTTTATCATTTTTTATTGTACTCGACATCATCACCATTGTTTCTTTTTTAATAATAATAAAAATTGTAATTTTTTAAATACTTCCAATAATAGATGAAAGAAAAAGTGTTTTGTATCAAAAAAGCATACAGTTTAATTGTAAGTTGAAAAAGAAGAAAAAATACTATGTCGGCTGTGAAAAATGTTATTCTCCTTTTTATCGTTAGACTCAAAACAAAAATAGCAATTAATATAAATCCTCTGAACAAGAGGAAGATACTGACGAAAATAAATGAAACGCTTCTGCAGCGCAAGAAGTACTTTTTTGTAAATACGAATATTTTATTGTTAATGAAATGGTAAGGGACAAGCGTTCTTTTTTCTTGTTTGTTTTCTTTTCGTTTGTTTGTTTATTTGATTGTAACAAGTTATTTCGTATTCTATTTTCTTACGAGTTACAAACAAAAACCAAACTCTTATTTATTTAATTATCTAATATGTATTTTCTAAACTGCATAATTTCTTTGTAAGAAACTGGCGCATCTGTAATGTGTAAATAAATCATTTGTCTCCAGTGAATTTTTTAAAAGCAAATTCATTTTATTCTTTCATTGTAAAAATGTATGTAGGTATACAAAATAGTTTTCTCTTATCACCATTTTAATAAAAAGGGAATTATTTTCTTCTAGTGGATTCTAGTGGAAGTTAATGATTCATACCTAAATTTTTATGCATGTATTTTAGACCAAGAATGATCAATATATTAATTTATAATCTAATTTCTCTTTTTTATATAATACAATTTCAATTAGTTAGTGTTGAATATTTATACTTGTTTAATTTCCCCGCTGCAATGTGAGCAGCAAGCTATATTAGGCATATTTGAACTCTTGGGGAGAAATATTTGTCCTCCCAGTGCAACTGCTGCACCCATCACGGCACTGCAGGCAATATCTTGCCTTCCTGACATTATCAAATTAGGACTCATCAGTAACTGAAAATTTTTCAATATTAGTGTAAATCGAAATCAATTTCAATTTTAAAAATATTTTTTCTTTTACCTGTTCTGCCGTTTTTTCCGCAACTGTTTTCATTTCTAAACCGGTAACATTAATTTCCTTACGAAGGCTTATTTGGTCCATTCCACTCAATAATTGAACTTTCAATAATTCGGAAAGTTGTGAACAACCTTCGGCCAAGTCAATAATATTTGTGCTCACTAACTCATGACGTTTAGATGTCGATGCTCCAGATGGAGCAAAATTCTCTCTAAGAATACTTAGAGTTCTAAAATAAATAATGATTAATAATTTAATTTCAAAAACTACAAGATAAATACAGATTTCAACAAATTTTCTACCTGTATGTTCGCAAAGTTGTGTCTCTAACTGTGGTATGTTCTTCGAATAATCTTTTTATCGATTCTTGAAGATCAGTCGTTCTCTGACATAAAGCTGCTTTCCATTTCGCTAATTCTTCAACCATCAGACTGTAATGAATATATTTAAAAATTTTACTTTTTATAAGTTTAGCGTGGTAACAAGTAAAAATAAAATAAACAAAAAGACAAAAATATTACCTGCTTGCTAAAAATTTACTCCTCCAAACTTCGCATTGTCCCGCTAGCCATTCTGTTTGCTCCTGATGAGTCGTGAGATTTTTCGACGAATTTAATAATGCACGAGACAATTGAAGTTTATCTTCCGTCAATACATGAACTCTACTTTCTAAATCTTCTCCAACTGCAGCAACTAATAAATTCTTTAATTCTGCATTAACCTTTTTGATGAAAAAAATTCAATTATTTTTTGTATAAAAAAAATGTTTTAATAAATTTAAATGTTACTCACCTGTGTTTGAAACTTAAGTTGATTTTCCAGTTGACTATTCTCTTCTTTCAATTTCTTAATTTCAGATTCATATTCCTTTCTGTCATTGTTATTAATGACTATTTCGCTCTTGGATTTCTCGTCAATTTCCTTATCATTAGTCTTAATGGATAATTGCGATATCATTTTATTTATATCAGCATTGTGTTTCGATTGTTTTTTACTTTTTTTCTCAAAAGGAATAATCGGATTCACAGCTGCCTTGTACGGTTCATAGGGTACAAATTTTGGTTCTTTAGATTTTAACGAACTCAAAATATATTTTTCCTTTTTAACATAAGTTGTACTTTTTGGAATTAAATTCACTACTGTGCCACTAGGAGTTATTGGTGGTTTTGAATTAAGTTGCTTAAAATTTGTCGGATGATAAATTAAAGAATCACCTAGTCGAATTTTATTTCCCTTATTTGCCTCCAATTTCTCGACGTCAATATATTCCATTCCATCACCCTGGGTTCGTCTCATACATGTTAAAATTCGTGTATCTAAAAAGGAAGAAAAATTATTAAAATCATTTTATTTTTATCGTAATAAAATTTTATTAGTAACTGTGCGTATAAACCCAGATAACAACATTTTTCAGCAATTTTGCACTGCAAGTTAGCTGCAAAATTGAGGCAAATAATAAAATGTCTACCTAATGGCAAGTTTGCAGAAAACTTGCGTGGCAAAATAAAATTTAAATGTCTGCGCAGTAGCATAAACTTGCCAATTGACGGGCATTTTATACTGTTTGTCTCAAGTTTGCTGCAAACTTGCTGAAAAATGTTGTGTTATCTGGGAAGGGTATATAAAGGAAAATAGAGGATTTTTCTACTTTTAATTAAAACAAATTATAAATAAATGTTTAGAAAAGGAATCGATAACAGAATTCCTTTGTATAATTAGTTTTTTATATGAACAAGCAAGAAAGAACAAAAAGAAAAATAATATAAAATGACAAATATATAAACATAACCTCAAAATTATTATAATTATAAAAACAAACCATCACAATTGGTCATTTTTGCACTGATTTTTTATTAATAAAAAATTTTTTATTAGTAAAAATATTAATATTGCTTTATATGTAATTTTTATAGCAAATACTGATTACTTCTATGTATTAAAAGGTAAACATATGATTTATGATGTATGATCACCATATGATGATAATCATAGGATAATGTCATCACACATATTCACATTGCGCGCTGTCCTTTTTCTATCTCATGTCTGTCACGTCCCATGTACGATAATATAGGGATTTTTAGAATAATTAAAGGTTTGGGGAATTAAACTGCTAGAACACTAAAGTGTACCCTGTAAATAGGCGGGAGATTCAAATAATATTTTAAATGATAACAACTAGAAATACTTTTAACTTGTTACTTTAATCATGGTAAAACTGTGAGCACTGTGAACGTGCCTTCAGCTTCAGTGTAATGAAAAACATCGTTTATATTTTGTAATAAAAAAATTTGATTAAGTATAAATGATAAAATATGGAATTTTCATAATTGCAATTAAATAAATGGGATAAGAATTTATTTGTGAAATATTGTACTGCGTGAGAATCTTGAAGAATGAGCAAAATGAGTGCAAAACAATTATTGAGGTTATGTTGTGCCGGTAAAGCATTTTACAATTCATCTAGATATTATACAAATAGAAATATTTTAAAATTACATGAAAGAGGAATGCTTGATAACTTATTTCCAGAACAAAGTGCGTAAGTATTTGAAATTGGCATGAATGTAGAATTCTTTTGTAACTGCACAATTTGTATATATCTTATCATCATGTTGTTTCTTGGATTTTAACCATTTGAACTTTACCTTGTTAGTTTTCGATTTTATTTTCATTTTTCAAGATTGAAATATAACTTTTAGGGATAAGATAATAAAGCTTCTTAATAGCAATTCATCGCAATGTGTCTATGCTGGTTTCGACCCTACAGCAGACAGTTTACACGTAGGAAACCTATTAATCCTAATGAATCTTCTTCATTGGCAACGATCGGGTCACGATGTTTTAGCATTGATCGGTGGATCTACTGGATTAATTGGCGATCCAAGCGGACGGAAAACAGAACGTGAACAAATTGAAGAAGCCTTAGTAAAGGAGAATGTCGAATCAATAAGAAGAAATATAGAAACGATTTTTAAAAATCATGAAGAATATTTTTGGAAGAATCCCCATTATAAATTGAAACCGATAAGAATTGTAAATAATAGTGATTGGTACACAGGAGTGGATGTCATTGATTTTGTGAAAAGAGTCGGAAAACATTTTCGATTGGGTACAATGTTGGGAAGAACTTCCGTTCAGTCGCGTTTGAAACAAGATACTGGAATGAGTTTTACAGAATTTTCTTATCAAGTATTTCAAGCCTATGATTGGTTGCATTTATTGAATAAATACAATTGTCGATTTCAAATTGGTGGAAGCGATCAGATGGGAAATATTGTCGCTGGTCATGATTTGATCAGTAGAGTTAGAAATGAGAATGTTTATGGAATTACATCGCCACTTGTAACGTCGGAGGGTGGTAAAAAATTTGGAAAATCCGTGGGAAATGCTGTTTGGCTATCTCCTGAAAGGAGTTCTAGTTTTCAACTTTATCAGTTCTTCTTCAGAACTACGGACGCTGATGTGAGGAATTTTCTCAATTTATTCACATTCTTGACGATACCACAAATTGAAGAGATTATGTTGTCCCATCGTAAAGATCCGGAGAAACGTGAAGCGCAGAAAATATTGGCTGAAGCTGTCACAACACTCGTACACGGAGGTTTGTATTTCTAATATTTAGTTAATTTCATAATCAGTTTTAAAAGAAAAATTCTTTCAGAGGAAGGTTTGAAATCTGCGCAACGCACTTCTGCAATCCTTTATGAAAGTTCAGTCGATACACTATCAAAAATGGATGCTAATGATTTGGTGTCTGCATTTGAAGGTGCAACTTTAGTGGAAATTATGAATGAACCAGGATTAACAGCTTCTGAATTAGCAATGAGGGTTAAATGTTTCAAGAGAAAAAATGATGCATTGAGAATTATTCCGGCTGGTGGATTTCACATCAATCATCAAAAAATAACAAATGTCAATGAGATGATCGTACCTGGAATTCATATATTGCCTAACAATTTATCATTGATTAGGGTCGGTAAGAAAACTTATCATATAGTTAAGTGGTTATAAATTATATGGACATTATTAATTTTTAATTAATAAAACATTTATTATATTATTAAAACGTTTCTTTATTAAGCTGCTTCTAAAGTCAAGAGTATTTTACGAATATGTTGCTGCAAAAGTGGAAAATCGTGATTTGTCTGAATCATGATATCTTTTAGTTTAGTATTTAAAATTTGTTGATTTTTAATTTCTTCACATAATGCGAATTCTGATTTAAAAACCATTTTATATTTTCCATTTTTCACATCTTGGATCATAGACGATTTTCTCTGTTTTCTTACAAGAATTTCCAAATTCTGAAAATTTTTTATATTCAAATATAATTTAAATTAATAATAATCTAATATTATTTTCTTTACTCACGTGGTATTTTATAAGTTCAGCTTCCATTATTTGTTTTTCAATATCTGGAATGGCATCTTCATTTTCTCGCAAAATCCTTTGACCACCGTCTAATTTCTCTAATATTTTTCTTTGTTCCATCTCTAAAGATACTGTATTATTTTCAATGGATTTTGTTTCCTAAAATCATTTCATATAGTTCAGTATCTTAAAAGTAATTTACCATGAATAATATTCATTACTTGGACGCTTTTGACGATAAAATGTTCATTCAGATTTCAGGCCATAAAATATTGACTCAAAGTCGTGTTAATAAAAATACACCAGTGAAAGAATTAATACCATTAAAGTAACAAAATGTTAAATTATCGCGATATTCAATAAATAACTATTTTTTATTATTAATCTTTGGCAAAGATTAATATTTTATTTATTTTTGACAACAGGACCAAACTGGTGTTTTTTTATTGCAAACGACAGAAAGTAAAGTCGACTTTCAGAGTTATAATTTTATTCCCTTAACATTTAAATAAATATGTTATCGTCCTGGGGGCGGCAATTTTACTTTAGCAATTTGTTTAATTTTGGTCTTTTGATCATCTAATCGTTTACGAAGCATAAACCGTTGATTATGCATTCCCCTTGGATTTCTTTTTTCCTTGGCTATTGATCCATTTAAAATAATATCTCTTCTCGTAATACAAAACTCCATGTCCATTATTAATTTTTCTTCAACTTTTTTCAAGTGTGATAATCGTATTTCCATTTTGTGTATTTCGCTTTTCATTAATGCCACGTCTCCACCAGTGTTGCGTTCTTCTTTGAACGATTTACTCGTTTCAATTGCCAAATGAACCTGAAAATGTATAAAATATATAATTTCGAAATCTTCAGTTTACAATCTAAATTTACAAGTTTCATTTTCAATTTTCCTATTTTTGGATTACCTTCTTTTCCCAAGAAAGACTCTCACGTTGCAAGAGGAGTAATTGATCCTTGAGAACTGCTTTTTCATTTATTAGACATTTAAGTTCATTTTGCAATTTTATAAGTTCTGTTTCTGAATCTCGAAGAGCTTTGATATATTCATTTTTCATTGTGTAATTTTTACTTTCTAGTTCGTCTTTTAAGTCTCTTTGACTTGCAAGCCGACTGTTTATTTGTGCTATCTTTTGTTGACATAAATTAATTATTTTCTCCATATTTGCATTTTCCTTATTTTGTTTATCTATTTCGATTTCTAGTTTCAGGTTTTTTTGTTCCATTACAGTAATTTGTTTACTAGTGAGACTCATTTCTTGTAATTGATTATTTCTTTGTTGACTGACTGACACTATATTTCCCTCTTGACGCAACCAAAATTGCTTCAAATTTTTCGTCTTTAACTCTATCTCGTCTATGCTTCTCTCGAGAGATCCTATTTTCAAGTCCAGCGGATTCGTGTCCTCACCAAAGCTTAATAGCATCTGAAACACATAAAATATTCAAGAAAGATTTTTGTAATTTTTTTAATTTCAAAAGGTTCAAATTAAATTTTTAATTACCTCCTCTATTTTTTTGTTCAATGTAGCAATCTTTCTTTGCTTCTGCTCCAAAAAAGTATCGCATTTTTCTATTTCCACCTGCATTCGCTGTATTTTTTTATCCCTTTCCATGTTGTCGTTGTCAATTTCTTGCAGATCTGACTTTTCATTATCGACTTGTGAATTAAGTTTTTCGATTTCGTGAATATTTTTCCTGTAAGTGTTCTCAGTTTGTATCATCGATAGTTCTTGCTCTTGATTTGAATTTCTAATGTCTGATAGTAACTTATTTAAGTGACGTATTACTTTATTATGCGTGAATTTGTCATCTAAATTAGACACTATTTCCTCTTCGAGTTTCAATTTTTGACCCAAGATCCTACTCGTATCTTTATAAATTATTTTCTCTTCGGCTTCACATTGTTGATATTCCTAGAAAAGTTAAAATAAAACTAATGAAATAAAACTTAAATATTAAAAAACTAGGTAACAAAATAGATTGAAAATTTACCAAAGAGGAAGTGTGATAGTTTTTTTTACTTTGTTCGAGAAGTCTGGTTGTTTTCGTAAATTGAGATTCCAAATTTTCAACTTTGTCTTTTGCTAAAGAAATTATTTTCGTTGTATTTCTCATTTCGCCTTCCAATTGCATATGAATGGCCGTAAGTTGCTCGTTGTTCTCCATTTCTTTATTTGTGTCCTTTTTAATTTTCTCCGTTTGAATTTGTAAATTATAAAACGAATTGCGTATTTTTCTGAAATAAGGGTTCGATTTTTTCTTTTTATTACAATATTTTGAAATATTTTTCACACGAAATCGGACAGTATTCGACTTTTGCATCTCAGATTTTTTCAAATATTTTTTTTTCTTTTAGTGCTCATTGAAATAAGCTACCATGATTTTTTTCCAATTTTTTCATCAAGCCGTTTAAGAGATACAGGTTTTTGAAAAATCACGTTTTTTACGAAATAATGTTTTTTTGAAATGGTTATAACTCGGTCAAAAATGGACCAAATTTGACGTTCTATATATGAAAATTTTTGTTTTTACACGTAGTTTTTGATAAAAATATACAAAAAATTTATTTTTTAAATTTACGAAATTTTTTTTTAATTTTTAAAATAAAATTTTATTTTTAAAAATGTATGTATCGATCGATTTTTTTCAAAATTTCTTGAAAGAAACTAGAACTAAATTAACAACTTTTAGGCGTTGTCTGATTGTGGGCAAACGATGGGATCTATTTATTTCGAATTTTTTAATTTTTATAACCATATAATATAGCAAACAATACGGCTTTTGAGCTAAAATTATTAATAACACAGGTTAACAAAAAAAGTCTTACTTTTTTTATGAGATTTCATAGTGTCAATTAAAGACGCTGAACACGATCCCGGGTCACAAAATTGGCCCTCACGTCAGGATTTTGAGAAAAGTGGGGGTAAAGACCCCAAAAAACGTGTTTTTGAGGGTTTTCAAAATTTTTTTATCCTAAACCTGACGCGCCAGAAACTTCTACATCGACTTAAATTGAAGCTTGAATTGTCCATGTCCATAAAACCAAAAAAGATTAAATTTTTTTCAAAAAATGGGGTTGAAGTTACCAAAAATGTGTTTTTTGGGTTGCTTTAATGGACTTTTAAAATTGTTTTGGATTCGCTTGAAAATTGTTACTCAAGGCTGTTTGAGGTCGCGGATTGTAATCTGACGTGCCAGAAACTTATAAAATGTTATAATCTGATGATTATAATCAGCGACCCTAAAAATCACATTTTTGGTAACTTCAACCCCATGTTTTGAAAAAAATTTTAATTTTTGTTGGTTTTACGGATATGGCTCTTGTAGTGGACAATTCAAGTTTCAATTTTAATCTATGTAGAAGTTTCTGGCGCGTCAGGTTTCGGATAAAAAAAATTTTGAAAACCTTCAGAAACACGTTTTTGAGGGTCTTTACCTCCACTTTTCTCAAAATCCTGACGTGATGGCCAATTTTGTGACCCGGGATCGTGTTCAGCGTCTTTAATGGACACTATGGAATCTCATAAAAAAGTAAGACTTTTTGTTGACCTGTGTTATTAATAATTTTAGCTCAAAAGCCCTATTGTTTGCTACATTATGTGGATATAAAAATTAAAAAATTCGAAATAAATAGATCCCATCGTTTGCCCACAATCAGACAACGCCTAAAAGTTGTTAATTTAGTTCTAGTTTCTTACAAAAAAATTTTGAAAAAATTGATCGATACATACATTCCTAAAAATAAATTTTTTTTTAAATTAAAAAAATTTTTTCGTAAATTTAAAAAATAAATTTTTTTTATATTTTTATGAAAAACTACGTGTAAAAAAAAAATTTCATGTATAGAACGTCAAATTTGGTCAATTTTTGACCGAGTAATAACCATTTCAAAAAAACATTTTCGTAAAAAACGTGATTTTTCTAAAACCTGTATCTCTCAAACGGCTTGATGAAAAAATTGGAAAAAAATCATGGTAGCTTATTTCAATGAGCACTAAAAGAAAAAAAATATTTGATAAAAATCTGAGATGCAAAAGTCAAATACTGTCCGATTTAGCGTGGAACGCCCCATATAAATATATATATATATATATATATGTGACGCGACACGAGAAAAGGGACCTATCGATAAAAAAATCATTTTTGAGTTTCTAGTCGTATTCCATAGATTTTGAGTCGCTCTTTCACGTAAAAAAATCAGAAATTAAAAATCTGAAATAGTTTAATTAATATAAAGCCCGAAAGTTGAACGTGTCCGCGTAAATACACGGGTTTTCTGCTCATGGCGTCACTTTAAACGCCCCCCCTGTAAAATTCTCTTTTGAGGCGATAGGTCCCTTTTCTCGTGTCGCGTCACATATATATATATATATATATATATATATATATATATATCTTTATAAATATAATTTTATAATATAATTTATAATATATAATATATATTATAAAATATATATAAAATATATAAATATAATATAATATAATTTATAATATAATTTTGTCTGTACATTCATGTTTAGTTTATCTTCTCAATTAGTAAGAATTCCAAAAATACCAATAAAGAAAATTATGTATGTATGTATGTCTATCCGCAACATTTTGTCCGTTAATAACTCAAAGACGGCTTGATCGATTACAATGAAACTTCGCAGTCTTTTAGGTATTAGACTAACTTAAAATCTTAGTCATATTCCATTGAAAAATATTAAAAGGAACTAAAGTCCAAACTTTCTTCACAAAATTCAAAAAATCAAAAAAATGTAAATGTTTTAAATTTTTTTGTCAAGTTAATGTCACATTTTTTGTAGCAACTTTTTAATTAAAGTACAACTAATTTCCACTATAAAACGAAATATAAATATAGGTGATTCTTCTGAAAGGCACCTGCTTTTTCCAAAAACTGGAAAAAATTAATTTTTACATTTTTTGAATTTTTGTGTCATGGGTAGGTTTTAAATACGTTTAAAGATTCAAATCTGTATTGCGCAAAATTAATTTTCAAAAATAAGCCTTCCAGCATTATTTTAATATTAAGTGTTTTGAAGGTTAAATATACTGTAATCAATATTGGGGATTTTGTAAAAAAATTCCTTTTAAATTTCATTTCTTTAATTTATTCAACTTTTAACATAATTCATTTATAATTTAATGAATTGTGTATTTAATAATTTATTTTTAACTATTATATATTTTAAAAAAAAACTAATATATATTTTTTTTTATATTGAACGGAAAAAAATTGTAATTTATTTTTTTTAATTTGTCGTTTCAAGTTCAAAATTGATATTTTCTATAAAAAATTTTTATTTTTAATTATAATTTTGTTATTAATCTAACTTTCTACTTAATATATTATATTTTAAAAAATATTTTATTTTAAATAAAACGGAAAATTTTTTTATAATTCAAGGGTTAGGTAATTGAAAATAATTATTAAAAACAAAAAAATAACACTTACTAAATATAAAAAAGGCTTCGGAGATGAATAGTTTGTGAAATAAAAAATTCACGTTTTTATTAAATTTAAAAATATTGAAACATAATTTAACAAATTTTTTGGGCTACAGCTTCAAATATTTATATATATATAGATTATGTACAATTAAAAAACAGTTTAAAAATATGATGTTTTTAACTAAAAAACTAGGCTTCGGAGATGAATTTGAATTTTTACTCCCATTGCCAATAATTTTTAATTAATTATTTAAAAAATTTTTTTTGTCTTCTTTGAACTAAATATAAGTGAAAAAGAAACGGTAGAATCTAAGCTTCAATTTGATATATATTGAGACTATATTACAGAATTTTTAATTATATTAAAAATAATTAAAAATATGTATGATATTTAACCAAAATCAAAAGACAAAATGAAATAAATTTTTTTACTAAGAAAAACTTAAAATTTTGACATTACAAGATTATGTAAAGATAAATAATGTTTGGTAGATTATGGATAATTTTTTTTTTTAATTCATACTCAACAAAATATCAATAAAAAGTTAATGCAAATATTGAGTCTTACGTTGGAGACACGTGAAGTGGTCCCTTTTAGGAGAATCACCCAAATAATAAATTCGAATTTTAAAACCAAAATCATATTTTTGAATTCGACAAAATTTTTAATTAATTTTTTTGTTGAATATTGTTTATTTTTTTAAAAAGTTATTATTACTATAGGTTCGTATTTTTAAAATTTAACTTATGTTCATTAACGCTAGTATTGTGGCAAAAGACGGGTGTATAAATAAATAAATAAATAAATAAGTGAATAGAATAAATATTGAAAATCCCCAAAGGGAAACCCACCTTGAACTGTATATGAAAAACCATGTAAAATCCCACTTCTATAAAAGAAACTATATGAATTCCCATATAAAATCTTTTGGGAAATATATATGATGTAAAATTCTGTATAAAATCTTACAAAGTTTTAATTTCCCATACGGTTTTACATGGGAATCTATATGGTTTCCTTTATGAAAAGGGCTTTTACATGGTTTCTGTTATAGATTCCGATGTGGAAATTGAAGACGCTTCTTCGTTTCTGCTAATACAATACCAATCACGTGAAAAAGCTAAAAAGTAGCCGGGAGTTTAATTTGACCAGGAAAAATCGGGAAATTTTGTCCAAAACATGAATTTTTTTATCAAACCAAACAAAAGTGTTTTATATTAATTCGTTTTTGAAAAATTGACTTTACTTTAATTTTTATTGATATAATATTTATGTAAACAGACCCGAGTCAAAATTTAAGCTCTACTTTCAGCCTGCAATATTAGTGATATTTTAGATTTTAGAAGTTGTAACGCAGGGTCTACCTGCGATACAATTAGTTCAAATTAGAATCTTCATAACTCCAAAAACTGGTTGAAATTTATGCTTAATTTTTAATGAATTATAATTAAAGTACTACAAACGCAGAAAATACATCAATTTGACAAATAGTGTTCTCTTAATATGAATTAGTTAAAAATAGTATTTGGCAAAAAAGTCATTTACTAATTTACTCATTCTTAGTTTTTCACAATCAAATTGAATTCCTGGACTGTAGTCACCCTTTTTAAATGTATCAGTAAAAAAAACTAAAACTCGTCAAAGACGAGGAGGACAGCTAGTATATATATATTATAAGAAAATAAGTTTTTTTTTACGTTTTTTCAGTGCCTAGTTGATCGTTTATAGTGTCTCGCTGACTAATGCAAACCAAAACACTGTTCCATGTGCTTAGTAAAATTTGTTGGTCCTTTTGGACCACTTCTAAATCTGTACTTGCGTCGGACAACATTTGAGCAGCATAAATTATTTCCTTTTCTTTCAATTGCAACTGATCATCCAGGTAACGAATTTCATCTTCTATTTTGTTGACTTCATTCATTACCTTAAAAAGAATGTAATCATTACGCTTTTTTTGTTGAATCAATTCTTTTTTCATTACTGCATCCTTTGCGAAAACTCTTTGTGAAATTGCCAATTCCTTGTTTATTTCAATTTCCCATTCTATGAAGGAAGTTTCCAGCTTTGATAAGTTTTCCAATTTACGAACAAGTTCTTTTTCTTTCAATTTTTCTGCTTGCAATTCTTCAAAAATTTGTTTCTGCAATTCCTTTAGTTCTTTTATTTGTTGATCATTAGTTTCATGCAGGGATTTTATTTTATCTAACATGGATTCATATTTTTCCAACACTTTTTGTTGTCGGGAAATTTCTACTTGAGCACTGTATAATTTATGGTTTTCAATTTCACATTGTTTCTTCACATTTTTTATTCCCGATTCCTGTAAATTATATGTGTATTTATTAGTATAATAAGAGTGAATAAATAAAATAAATATTAAAAACATACAAGTTTATTAATTTCTCCTGACAGTTTATTATCGATTCGGGTGAGATGAATTCGAAGAGCCTCTTGAAATCTATTCATTATTGGATCATTAGGATCCAATATTTTTAATTGATTTTTAGTTTCGCCCATCCATGCCTGTTTACTGACTTTCAAATAATTTTCTTCCAAAGGTACAACTGAGGTTTTTTCAATGAACAGTGATTCAAATTCATTTATTTGGTTTATTGGTGATTCCATATTTATTTCTAATTAAAAAGCTGTGTTTATAAACTTTAACTATTTAATTAATAGTATAAATATAAAAATAATTACAGTAACCTAAAAAAATAATAAACAATATAAGTTTTTTAAGTTAACAATGAACACTAGAAATTCTATAATTAAAACTGTTTAATTTTTGGTTTAATTGTATAAAGAAATGTAAGTAAATATGACAGTTCCTATGACAACCATAAAAGGATAAATTGACAGAATTATATGGATATACCTACAATCAAGGGTTACCCAATCAAGCTTTTGCAAAATTGACATTAACAAAGGAATAATTTTTAATAATTTGGATAATAATAAATTACCTATTATTGCTATTCAAATGTACTTATTTTAGTTGAATAAATCAAATACATCTGTCGAAAATAATGAGCTTATTCAAAAATATATAATTTACTTTTTTCAATATTTTACACTTTTTGAAATAAGACCTACGATTGGTTCTACTTGCAAAATGCAATGGATGTGGATGAATCATTATTTCACTTATGACCTGACCACCTGCCAATGAGATGAGCAAGTGAGAAAGACTATATAACATAATGTGAATGTGAAATAGTAAGTGAAATGTCACATATTCTGTCAGATATGTAATCTTTTTTCAACTCTTTTTAAAACAAAGTGGAAGTAATTTAAGTATACAAATGAAATTATGTTGAATAGAAAATATGATAATGCCGGATTATGAAATAAATCAAGTTGATAATTTAAGAATAAATTCGTATAGTAAAGAACTCGATAAAATGCATTTTCATCGTACATAACCTATATTAGTGTAATTAAATAAACAAATTTTTCAAATAGGTTGGACTGTTTTCTAATATATATTATCTATTCAGAGTTAAAATATTTTATTTATTATGTAATATGTTTGTAAATAATGGAGGTGACCGACATTCGAAATCTTGTTAGAGATTTAGACTTGACCCTTCAACCACGGACAGCTCCACGTTATAAAGTTTGGCTGCCACTTGCAACCCAACAGGTGAATTATAAATAAAATTAACCTTGAATAATCTCATGCTTATTGTAATAAATATGAAATTATTTTAAGAAACACATTTTTTAACATTTCTTACATTTTTCATGTAAAAAATGATAAGAAATGTATTATCGTTTTTGTTGTCTACCAATAGCTACGCTTCAGGAACTTGATTCAAATAATCGGATATAATTTAAACAAAAATGACAAGTGCAAGGTGTGTTGGTTTTATTACACAATCCATAGATCGTGCATGTCATCTCCCTTATATACAAGTGAGCCGATAGATAATTCAAGTCCACGATGGGAAAGCCTGGAAGTGCCTATTCTTCATGCTACAGGACATTCTACATCCAGTGGTGATTATTTTTCCAAAATCTATACTTGCCATCCACGTAAACATGAAAACCAGTCTTTTCTTTTTTCCAGAAATAATTCTGCGACTATGGAGACGTACAAGAACGGGAAATGGTTATTCAGATATGACCCTATTTACCTGGGGAATATCATTCACTGGTTTAGAATATATTGGAACGAAACTTCCGAACAAATTGGAGACCGTCCTCCTTGATAATTCTCTTCTTTTCAAAATTCAGGGCGGTTATTTTGCTCCTGCTTTTTGTTTTATAAATCAACCACAACTAAAAAGATACATTCATATCAATGTAAATTCCAACGAAATAAGAGATAGTTACAGTGTTAATAAACTTCGTAGCCTTCGAAGTAAAATGCAGGCACTGAAACAACAATCTGATTCAGTTCAAGCTCTTAGGGAGAAAATTGCTTCTGGTGAAAGTGTACAAACGCCAAAATATCCTCAAACCACTTTAAATAGATTATTACAACCAAAAAGAATAAATAAAGAAAAGAAACTCGAGATTATGAATATTCGTAAGGAATTAGAAATGGCAAAATTCAGGGCCAGGCTACTTGAGCAGGAGAGAATGAGAAAAATGGGACAAGTGCGAGCTTTGAATCAGACACATTTGGACATTACTGAAGAAAATCAAGATCACGGTTTGTATTATATAAATATTTAATACTAGACTACAAAGCAAACTATGGAAAAATATAAAAACAATGAAAAACTAAAATAAATTGTAATTTATTAATGAACATGATTAATAATAAAAATATTAACACAATACAGGTTCTGATTTAATGGAACGATATCGTGAACTTAAAAAAGACATGGAGAGACTTCAAGAGTGGCGTCAAAATCACATAGACGTGAGGGAAACTTTTCTTCAAACAACTGCTCGACTTACCCATCGTCGAAGGCAAATAATTTCTGAGATGAATTTAATTTATCCTATAAATCAGGTATGTAATGATGATGATGCATTATTTCGAAAAATGTGTATTCCTGAATTAAACTTAATATTAATTAACGAAAAATCGACACATTTATACGCGTGACAGGTTCAAAATTCATTTTCCAGGAAACAAATGGAACATTCAGGATAAACAATGTGTTTCTACCAGATAGTGAAAATTTGGAATCGACGAATGATACTGACATCGCGGTAGCTCTAGGGTTTGTTGCTCACACGACGCAAATGATTGCAAATTTTCTCAATGTTCCTCTGAGATACCCTATTGTGCACTATGGTTCACGAAGTAAAATTATTGATCATATAACAGAAAGTCTTCCAGACACCGATAGACAGTAAGTAGTTCGTTGATATTTTTGATTTTGTTTAACAGAATATAATAATAGGGGAGAGTCAGTACGGTCGGGTCACTTTTTGACTTGTGCCCATAACTTCCTTTCTAGGCCGAATTTCACGTTTTCTGACATATGGTTGGAAAGATCTTCTAAAGTGGAATGTTTCTTCTGTACATTAGAAAATATTTGGGCAAAAGTTGGAAAAGTTATAAACATGTAAAAAAAAAAATGTTGTTACGGTCGGAACAGGTCTTTACGGTCGGTTCACTGTAGAAAATCAATGTGATATGAAGGAATATTTCTAAAATTGGCCCGTAAATTACACAAGAATGCTGAAATACACTTGAAAATGAAAAAGGAAATAAAAAATTCATATAAAAATTAACCTAAAAACATTCTCAGTACACGAAACGTTTACAATACGTAATCGAAGGAGATGTGAAATGAGACTTTTTAAAATGTTTTACGAACGTTTTTCGAACATGAATATATTTTTTTCACTGTAAAATGACGTTCTTCACACATCTCTACCTTAAACAAATGAATTTCCGATGTCAGAACGCACCATAATTGTAAAATTATGTGTCCCAACTTGCACGATATAAAGTGACCCGACCGTAAGTTTCGCGTCGTTTTTATTTTTTTAGCACACAGATATAAACGCACGATATAAAAACCAAATAACATACCAAAGTATTAAAGCACTCTCTAATGAATAAATTTCATCAATTTAATTTATTGTTTGCATCTTCCATTTTGTTTAATTAATCTTTTTCGACACTAAGTAAAAGTTTTGCTCAAAACATTCACCACACATTTACGTTTTACGTTTGTACTGCTCGCGTACTTCATTGGAACTTAATGAAAGTGACATGAAAAGTTTTCTACCATTACTAAGAAGTATTAACATGCAATAGTAAAAGGCACCAGTTTGTTACAACTGAGAAACCTGAGGTGACCCAACCGTAAAGGTGCACCGATCGTAGTGACTCTCCCCTATGTATTATGTTTATGTATTATACTACCTATATTACAAAAAAATATCGCCGCCACCAATGCCGCTGTTTCAAGATTTTTTTAAATACAAGTCAAGACTTCTTCTTCTTCTTCTTCTTCAAATTTTAGGTTTAACTTTAGGGGTTGTTTTGATTTACATGTCAAAACTTTACCAAAGAATTAGGTCTTACACTTTCCTCAAAATTTGGTTCTTATAGGTTTTAATTTATACATTTAATTTTTAAAGAATTTTTTCTTTTGTATCACTAGACTTTTGAAGGAGTCGTATGTTAAATTATATAGACAAAACGGAATCCTATAAAATCAGTGTATTGCACAATGTAGCAACTAAATGAGTAAATAATGAATTTTAAAAATACAGTAAAATTTTTTTGAAAAGTTCACGAAAAAACAAACAATTATCATAAAAATAAAAAACAAATTTATAAGAAACCGAAAACCAGAAGCCGAAATTGAAAAAAATTATATTAAACAGAAAACCGTAAACCGAAAACCGTAAACCGAAAACCTCATTATAAAAATTTAAAACCCTTTATTTCAAAACCTAAACTTCGTTTTCTAGGATTTAATGTAAAAGTTAAACTTATTCTCGTGTTTTAAATTTTTTCTGTCTCACTTACGTAGTAGTCTTTCATCAATTATGGTGGAAAATATTTTACTTATTAGGCAAAACAAATTATTTGCCGCAAAAGATTCCTGTATTAAATTTCCATAAAATAATTATTTTTGTCCAAAAAATTATAAATTTTGTTCGACAATTAAGAGTTTAAATGTTCAGATTTATAAAATATAAAATAAATTTATAATTAAATTATGAGTAATTAATTCACATATAACCCAAATACAAAAACCCTAATTCTTTGAAAACAACCGTAACAGAAATACCGAAACCGAATTTTTTTTAGACAATAGAGATAAGTAGAAATTGAAACTGATAATATTTCGGTTGCCATCCCTGAATATTTATTAGAATTTAAAAAAAAACGTCGATAATGCAAAATATCGATGAATGAATCGACGTAGGACCCGGTATGCCCCACTTTTAGGTACCCCATTCTGCTCCGCACTGCATATTGAAACAAAATGTTATGTTTCCAAATTATTGTAAAAATTTAACAATCTATTCTATTGGAAATTACTCTAGAATAAGTACAGAAGAAGATCCCATACTTGGCAAATTATATACATTGTCCCAAAAAGTTTTGTAAGCGCTTTAATTTCGATAAATATTCATTTTTTTGCTTAAAACTTTAAAGTTGTCCAAATTTAAAAAAAAAATTTTTTCATAGAGCCTTGATATTTAATAAAATTTTCATATTAATATAAATGATATATATCGAGAATAAACATATTAAAAGTACCTATCATGGAAAAACAGGGGTACCCCATTTGACTCGCCTACGCCATTTTGCCCCACTCTCCCCTACTAAAAGATAAAAAAATAAATAATTGAGGGGCTGGATGCTATAATGTGTTACGCGCCATTTACTTAACATGGCGCGTAACACATTATAGCATGCAGCCCCTCAATTGATCCCAATTAAACATATGAATTTTTTTCGATACATTGGTTTGGCTTGTAATGTCTCATAAAAATGTATGTTAATAATGTATTATTATTATTATTATTATTATTATTATTATTATTATTATTCTTATTATTATTATTATTATTATTATTAATGTATGTTTATTTTTCCATTTAAAAAAAAACTAAATTCCTAGGTTTCCACTCTTTGCAAGAAGTAAAGATAAGTTGCAGTTTCATTACGCAGTTTATCTTCTAAATAAAAATATTGCCCAACTTCGATGGTACTGTGGACTTTCTACGCCTGATCTACGAGCTACTTTACCAAACCTTGCAAGTTTAATTAATTCAAGACCAAATCAAACGTAAGAAATATTTAATATAATTTATAGTTAATAAGAACTTAACATTTTTACATTCTAATTGAAGCGTTGGGTGCAAGAAGAGCGTGTAACAAATAACGATGAACGGAGATATTTCAAGTTAAAGTTTTAAAATTTAATTGCCCAAAAACTATACATTCGAATCAAATAAACTTCTTTTCAATTAATTAGTCTTTTATTAAGCCATCAAATGCAATTTTAAAATTAACCCTTTAACGATGAGATGTGCTACTTTTCAACATGAATTTCAAACGCCTACAATTAGTAAAAAAAGCCATAAAATTTTTCAAAAGTCCATATCCTACTATTTTTGGGGTTGCTCTTTCGAATGGCGTGGTCAAAATTTTCAAAAAATGATATTAAACCCTTCTTTTTTTCAACAATACTTAAAAATGTCAAGTTTTTTTAATACAATTTTTTTAAAAGAATTTTTTTCTCCGCCATAACATTTTTTAAATAGAACAAAAAGTATCAGAAACGTGTTCCTGATAGTTGTACTTGAAAAATATCAATTTCTAATTTTTATTTTTTTCGATTTTGAATTTAAAATAGCGCTTGAAGGACAAAAAAATTTCCTAAATTTACGTAAAACTACAAACTTTTTCAAAATTGCTCAAATCTAATTGAAATTTGTTACTCGGGGGTTTTGGGGGTTGCTGATTACGAATCTGAAGTCAGATTCAAAAAATTCAAAATGGCGGATCCAAAATGTCGGCTTAATGTTTCAAAATTACTGAGATTTGCATGAAATTTGTTACTCTGGGGTTTGCAGGGTCGCTGATTTTGAATATGAAGTACCCTTTACCCTTTAAATAATTAAAGTTCCCGATTCTCACCACGAGGAGGTAGACGATATAGAGATTTTTTAAAATTTTATAATTTACTTCTTTCAACTTTTTATTAAAAACTATTAATTTGTATTATGCGCTTTTTTGAAGTAATTGGCACAGTAATATAACTTGCATGTTTTGCAGTATTTCCTTATTCAGAAAAAGAATTGTTTCAAAAAAGCGCATAGTAAAAATTAATAGTTTTTAATAAAAAGTTGAAAGAATTAAATTATAAAATTGAAAAAACAAAAAAATAAAAAAACCAAAATACAAAAAAAATTAAAAAACACTAAAAAAGTAAAAAAAAAAATGATTCTCTATATCGCTTACCTCCTCGTGGTAAAAATCGGACAACTTTAATTATTTAAAGGCTTATGGCCACTTCATATTAAAAATCACCGATCCTGCAAACCCCAGAGTAAACCATCGGGAACACGTTTCTGATTCTTTTTGTTCTATTTAAAAAATGTTATGGCGGAGAAAAAAATTCTTTTAAAAAAAATTACATTAAAAAAACTTGACATTTTTGAGTATTGTTGAAAAAAAGAAAGGTTTAATATGATTTTTTGAAAATTTTGACCACGCCATTCGAAAGAGCGACCCCAAAAATAGCCGGATATGGACTTTTGAAAAATTTTATGGCTTCTTTCTAATAATTGTAGGCGTTTGAAATTCATGTTGAAAAGTAGCACATCTCGTCGTTAAAGGGTTAAGAGAAACTTACCAACTTTTTTTTAATGGACATTTACGCAGATTTTTATTTATAGCATTGCCAAGAAGTCTCATATCCAAATAAATTTTTGGTAATATGAACTAGAGGATATTGTAATAATTTTCATTCAATAATGTCAAAACGGGCCTTATCCGCTTAACGCCCTTCTTGCACCCAACGCTTCAATTGTGCAATAACAATGGAGGATCACATTTTTAAAAACTGATAAACATAAATTTCATATTTTAAGAATCTAAAAATAATTAAATACTCTAAAAAATGTTTCATTCCATTTCTTCATGTTTTATAATAATTACAGATGATCTAGTGATAATATTATTTTGTACTATAAGAATATTTTTACTGTATGTAACTTCTTCAAAATTATTTTCATCATTTCAATTCGATTATTATTTTCTGGAATTTTTAACTAAAATTCTTCTTTAAATAAATTATTTTTAAAAGTTGTAGAAAAAATTCTTTGGTAATTTTCAAATACATTTATTTGCAATTATTGAAATACAAAAATAAATCATTTATTTAATAATTGAATGTTTCTTAAAATTGAATTCTCAGAAAGAATTTTGTTAACAAATTTTCAAATACATTTTTTTAAATTTTAAATTAAATTCAATTCTTTCGACGAATATAAATTTTTCAAAAAATTGGATTAAAATTTTATTATACCTAATTGAATTCAGAGAAATTAAAAAAAAAATAATTTAACTGTTAGTTAAAAGTATAAAAAATTGAAATTTTTAAAGATTTTAATTTGAATTGAATTTAAAAAAAATAATTTTATGAAAATAAAAAAGTATAAGTAATTCAGTTATTTAGAATAATCAATTTAAAATTGTAAATATTAAAAATAATTTGTAAATAATTGCACTTGTATAAAATTTTTATTGTATTTATGAAAATAATTTAATGCTTGAGTAGAATTTTATTAACATTTTTTTAATATAATAATTAAATTCCTTTGGAAAATTTAATTAACTATATAACTATAAAATTCTTCTATCAGTCCTTTTTTTAATAATTAATAAAATAGTTATTAAATAATATCAAGTGCCTCGATTCTGAATCATATCTCTTTCGAGTCAGGCTTTTAGCTGACATAAATACCTCATCAGGTTCAAAATTAATTAAAAAAATTTAATTTAATTTAAATATTTATCATTTAATTTCAGAACAATTTGAATTATTAAAATTTAAAAAAAGATATAAGTTCTTTGAAAAAACATTTCAAGCAATTAATTTAAATTATTAGGAATTTTGAATTAATACATTGAAAAGATGAACAAGAGTATATTTAAGATACCGTTTTTTAAAAATGTATAACCTTATTTTATCTCTAGCAGCGGTGATGACAAACTTGTAAAAAAGGCAAAAAACTTTTTTCTCGAAATGGTATGTTTTAAAAACATTTACCGAAAACGTAGACAGTTTATAACGAATTCCTGAAGTGGTACATTTTACACCAAGCCAACGAAAAATTGAAACTTTATAAAATTTCAAATTTAAACCTTTTGAAATTTTTTCTATTAATAAAGAAAATTGTAAACGCAACTCTTTTAATCCCTTAACAGTCCAGTGAAAATAATATTTTGTGCCATAAATGTTCAAAAAAATTTTTTTTTTCAGAAACATGATATTATCATGTTGTATGTTTTTGAGGTCATTGATTTAAAATCCGTGGTCGCAAAATCAAAATTCAAAATGGCAATTCAAAATAGCGACAAAAAAATTGAAAAGTTAACGAATACTTTAAGCGTCGAGTAGGCATTTTCAGACAAATTCGTTAACTTAAAAAATTTTTTTGGCCGCCATTTTGAATATTTGATTTTTTGACAACGGATTTTGGATTCAGCAAACCCGAAAATCCCCGAGTAAGCATTTTCAGACCGATTCGTTAACTTTTAAATAATTTTTTTTCGATGCCGCTCTAGCGGTCATAGACCAGTGGCGGATCCAGGGGGGGTAATGGGGTCATGACCCCCCCCCCCCCTAGGGCAAACAATTTACATAAAAAAAAGGTCAGCTAATTATGATCGTTGTTCGCCGAATCTATAAATGACCCCCCCCCTGGAGTAAATTCTGGAACCGCCACTGTCATAGACATACAGGGCACGACATTTTTGTGCCGCTATAAAGGTCAGTGACAGTGAAGGGGTTAAAATCCAATTCATTTTGTTAGTATTTAAGTAAAATCATTCATTAAAATAGTTCTTTAGGAATTAAGTTGTTTAAAAAGAAATTATTGTCAGAAATAGAAAAAATTGAAGGTTTTGTATTAGAATTTGTGGTAATTTTATGAGGCAAACGAAAAGACTCCAAATTTCGAAAAATATAGTTTTATCAGATTTCGAAAACTCGTTTCTTAAGTAAATTTTTCTTTTTCGTTTTTAGATTAGACAGTTCGAAGAGAACATTTTCTGGTTCATCATTAGATGCGGAAGTAACGACGATTAAACCACTAACACCTCCAATTAAAAAAATCTTGTTTGAGAAATGTCACCGAACAACTCGATCAATGAGCCAGTTGAAAACATCAAAAGTGTTATTGGGCGCTTCTCTTGATCAAGGCTTAGATAAGCCCATTCAGTCACTAAATCTTAATATTCAGTCAAAACGTATTTGTAAATCAGAAGAAAGTGCCATTGATAGTACAACATTAAACATTGCCTAGAGATACGTCTAGTGTTAGTAGTAATGAAACATTAAACGAAACTATTTTTCAAAATATCTCATCAGCAGACAGGGGTAATGGTTGTCAACATTTTTTTTTGAAATTTCCCAATGACAATTTTATGGAAAATAGTATTGAAATTAGTATACCAACGTCAATATCGAAGCCAAAGACTAATTCTGATAATGATGAGAGTTCCACTGTCCGACAGAGAAGTTCGAATTCAATAAGTAGCTGTGAAATGGCCTTGAGTTGTAGTCAAATTGATGGTGAAGAAAGTTCGAATGACACGTCGACGAAACATTGCGATCAATATGAATTCAATTCAACACTTAAGAAAACCGAGATGATGAATCAGTCGTTTCCAACTAGTGAAAAGGATAGTCCATTATTTATCAAAAGTTCTCCTTGTGAAAATTTTTCACAAGTACAATATGGAAAAGAGGACACGGGGGCAATTGATGATGAAGTTGATTGTGCTGAGACATTTCCACTTTTCGAAAGTGAATCAAAAAATCACGGGCATTCCAAAGATGGTGCAGACTGCAGTTTATCGTTAAATGAAATTGGACATTCTGATAAATCGGAGCCAAAACAAAGAGCTATATCTCTTTGCAGTGAACCTGATGAGGTATTCATGTCAGCTAAAAGCCTGACTCGAAAAAGATATGATTCAGAATCAAGGTACTCGATATTTTTATTTATATTTTATAGTTTTTTTTATTTATTATCATTACTTAATTACTATTATTTAATTCTGTATTATTTTTGGCAATTTATTTTAAACTAATTTTTCCGTAGATTAGGTTTTACTTTCTAAATTCCAGTCTAACAGGAAAACCTTTTCAGGCAGGATCAGGAGGAAACTCAAATGCTTCTTGAAAATTGGAAAAAGAGTACAATTTCTGTTGCTTCTGAAGAGACCGAGACGGGCGTTTCCGTAAGTTTGTAAATTCTATTTTTGAACAATAATTTTCCTCCATATTTTCCATTTACTTTTACTCTTTATAATTATTAGGTAAAGGAATTATTAAAAGAAACCCAGCTGTGTCTCTTTCAAAATAAACAGGAAGACAACATAGCCAAAGATTTTCAAACTTCTACTGAGTATATAAATTTAATCAGAAAGAGTTCAGAAAATGTCTTCGCTCGAACCGAGGCATTAGCTAATAAAAAAGCCAGTTTCAAAGTTATGAGATCACGTTTACAATAATTTACACTCAAACAGCGTTTTTAAAGAGGAATCTAATATACAGTCATAACAAAAGTTCGTCCAATGTCATAATTACTTTTATTCAGATTCTTCCTTAAAGAAATTTTCGCTTAATTTTAATGTCTTAAATTGTTAAATTAATTGTTCACTCGAAAAATGTGCGCATTATGCTGAACTCACTTCAACGGTGGAAATAATTGTAAAATATCTTTTCGTTTTATTCAAATTATATCAAGACTCGTAATTATATCGTGATATTAAATGTATCGTTTCATCATTAATTTAAAAAGCGCATCATTATGTGCAGAACAAATTAGTAAATAGAATATTAACTTATTTCATGAATTAAGTATTGTTGCTATTTTAATAATTAATTTGTTATCTCTTCGTTTAAAGATTTTTAATAGTTAAAAAAGTACATAATATTTACAAATATTTTTAAAAAGAAATAAAAAAGAATAAATTTACTTAAAAAGTAATTATTTAGAAAAGTTAATTCTTTTTTGAAGAAAAATATACCTTGTACTTAAATCAAATTCATATAAATAAATGTAAATAATTTAAAACATACATATTCATATGTAAATATAGGTAAATATATGCGAATTGTGTATTTACACTTGGACCAATTGAATGAGAATTCAATATAGAAAAAAAAACCTGTAATATAGCGCAAAGTCTGTATAAGTTATTTGATATTATTCGCAGTTGAAAAAAAGTCCTTAGAAAATTGTAATTTTAAGTAAAGAAAAAAAATTAAGTTTGCACGTATTTTAGTGCACTAAAGTCTCTAGTCTTTGTATTTTCTCTACACTTTGTGCTTTCATTTTCTCCTTTCACATTCTAATTAGTGATTTCCGTGAGTTTAACACTCACGTCCCAAAGTTTGGTTGCAATCTCAGGATTGAAAATTTTCTTCGGTTTGTATAAATTACAGTCTCTATAAATATTTCCACTCTCGTTTTCTAAGGTAGGACTTAATGCACAGTATAAAATAGTTTGTGCTCCCTAAAAAAAAGTTTATTAGTACATAGTTTGTCATAATTATTCGTTTCTGTTTTCTAAATTAAAACAAATTACTAACAAGTATCTTAACAATATAAAATGAAAACTATTAAAATTCAATAAAAAGTCTCTTCAACTATAATTTCTATACTTAAACTCACCTGATTCGAAGTTCGCAGATATAACAGCGCAATTGGCGAAAATATAATGTAGTGTAGCCAACTTCGTTTAACATGTCTGAATAACCCTGTGTAACTGAAACCGGGACAAACACTATAAACGGAAACTCTAGTGTCTTTCATTCTTCTCGCTAAATCAATTGCAAAGTAGACATTTGCTAATTTTGAATTGCAATAACTTGGATTCATGCGTCCTTCGGTCGTCAAACCTTTTTCTCCGTTTAGATTGTCAAAATCGATTGTACCAGATTCCAGAAGTTTTGAAGTAACTATCACAATTCTATAAAGAATATTGAGTAATAGAATAATACACAAATATTAATATAAATGAGGTTTGCAACATATTATACACTGAATCGAAAGAAAATTTCATTAACCTTATAGTGCTATTTTTATTTTTTTAAATTTCTCTCAATTTCGTAGAGAAATTCCTGTTTGAAAGTTTAAACTCTGAACATCTTAAAACACCTCCCCCTCGATTTTTATCAAAATTTTATGAAAATAAAGCTTAAATATTTTGGTTTCCATTCCTGCGTATAATATATTATAGACATTTCATGTTTAAAAAATTTGACAAATGGTACAATGTTGAATCCAAGATCCAATTGTCAAATTTTTCAAACACATATTTTTTAAACAATTTTTTTCCATTAATACCATTAAATGTCCATAAAATATTGTACGCAGGAATGGAAACCAGAATATTTAAGCTTTATTTTCATAAAATTTTGATAAAAATCGACGGGGAGGTGTTTTAAGATGTTCAGAGTTTAAACTTTCAAACAGGAATTTCTCTACGAAATTGAGAGAAATTTAAAAAAATAAAAATAGCACTATAAGGTTAATGAAATTTTCTTTCGATTCAGTGTATAATATGTTACAAATAATTAAATTGTTTTTTGTCGGTGGAATGATTTGAAATTAAGTGCTTCAAATACATTAACTGTGTTAATAATATACTTGCCTACTGGGAGCACTTTCTTTCAATTTGTCCAATAATAAATAGGTGAGTAAAAAATGACCCAAGTGATTAATTCCAAAATGAATCTCAAATCCATTTTCTGTAAAAGCATGTTCTTTCAAAGGCACGTAGACTCCGGCGTTGTTAATTAAAACATGAATTTTCGGAAAGTCGTTCAAAACTTGAGTTGCGAAATTACGGACCGATTTAAGGGAATTAAGATCTAATTCCATTGGAATCTGCAATAAATTATTCTGTGAGACTTGATTTTAGTCTATATACAAATAAGTATTTGTCCAAAATTATAATTATTATTGAATGGGATAGAAAATAATGTAAATTTACCAATTCTCCAGAAGTTACTTGTGTGCGTATCTCATCAATAGCATTTCTAGCGTTTTCCATATTTCTGCATGCCATAATAACTTTTGCTTTTCTTTTCACTAATTCCTTTGTTGTTTCTTTGCCAATGCCGGAGTTTGCACCGGTGACAATAAAAACTCGATCATTCAAATTCTCTTCCTTGTCTTTGTATCTTCCCCAGGAGTATTCTCGACATTTTCGAAGAAAACCGATTATAAAGACAACTGGTAGTAAAACATAACAGAAAGTGAAAACCATTTTGCTTATCGTAGATTACAATCAGTAAAAGAAGAAAAGATTCTTTATTTTTTCACTACTTTGCTGTTTGATTGTAGAAAAAATACTTTTAAGATGGAATGAAAATTCGCAATTTTTAGCATCGTAATTGTACATAGTGCGCCATAGACTCTTCTTCTTCTTTCCTTGTTAGTGGCCTATTGCAGAGCATACAGCCATATCTGAATCTGTGTGTGATCCACTGATCTCTATTATTGGCGATTCAAACAGCTAAACTAGCGCATCTGGTGGCCGACTTGGAACTGCCGCTGGTGTGACTCTGTGTCGCCACTCCTCGTGGCGGCTGCTGCGCAGGCAGGCAGCCGAGGTGTGACCATGCCATTACAATACGGTGAACTCCATGAGTTTTGACAGTTCGCTTAAATTGTTTTTACAAAAAGTTTAAAAGTAATTTCATAAGTGTGAATAAAAATTGAAATTTATAATGATAGATGAAAATAAATATGCATCTTCACAACAAAAGAGAAACTAAAAAAGACACAATTTATGCACTTCTCAGTGCTCTACATTCAAAAATAATAAAAAACATCTTCACAGAATGCAACTTAATATTTGAAGATGCAAACAATTGAGTTTAGCAATAAAAACAGGGCCAAGTGAATGATAATAATTTTACAGCAATTACTTCAAATCTTTATGATTATATCACAAGTCTTAAGTTTATATACTCAAAGTTTCAGGTTATGTCTCTTTACAAGATATATATATATATATATATATATATAGACTATTATTTTTTTTTAAATTTTTATATTCGTACAGGTGTACAGGGTTTGAGAGGTCCAATTTAAAAAAAACTATTGTGTCATCCCGAAATTTGTCCATACGGTTGTGTGATAAAATAATTATAGTTTACCTAAAACTGTGCGAATATAAACTTACGACTGAGAATAAACGCAGAAATTGTGTCGTTTTTAGTTTCTCTTTTGTTGTGAAGGTGCATATTTATTTTCATCTATCATTATAAATTTCAATTTTTATTCACACTTATGAAATTACTTTTAAACTTTTTGTAAACACAATTTAAGCGAACTGTCAAAACTCATGGAGTTCACCGTATTGTAAAGGAGAGTCTACAATAGGTGCCAATATGCATGTGCAAGTGCCAGTGCCAGTGCCAAACCCATTCAAAATGTATTGGGCATTGGCACTGGCACTTGCACATGGCACCTATTGTAGACTCTCCTTTATATATAGAGATCAGTGCTCGTGATTTCGTACTGATGAAATTTTACGAATTTTATTATTCATTAACTTCGCTAAGATAAAAATAAAGCCTTCACTGATTTAAATGTTCGAAAACAAAATTAAATCCTCTACTAATTTTAAAGTTTGTTATAAAAAATAATAAAATACTAATTCTAAGTTTGAATTTCAAAATTCGCGCTGTTTTTAGCCCACTTTTTAACTTTTTAGTATACTTTTTAGTAAATGATTGTGGTGGTGATGAATCCGGTGAATTTCTGTATGTAGTGATCAATGGAAGAGTAAACGGATTAAATATAATGATGAAATTTGGTAAGAATAATCTATCATAATATTTATCTGCAAAAAAATAAAAATTTCCGTTGTCTAAGATCGAAAAGTCATTTCCATCAGTCGATTTTTGTTGCGCTGAATTGGAATTTGATAACGAAAACCTCCCATTACGTCAGGATTTTTGGAAAAGTGGGGGTAAATTACCAAAAATCATGTTTTTGGCAGTTTTTTCAAAATTTCTACCGGGTAAATCTGACGTGCTAGAGACTTGCCATAGGTGTCAAATTAAACTTAGAATTTATTTATTTATATAATTATCGAAATAAGACTTGGAATTTTTTACTCTGAGGTTTTTGGGGTCGCTTTTCACAAATATGATGTCAACATAAAAAATCTATTGTGGTTACATTATTCATAATCAACGATCTCAACAACTCTCGAATTTCAAGCAATTTGAATTGATTTTTAACAACATAGTCCGACATATTGGGTCCGATATTTTGAATTTTGAGAATTTACCCCCACTTTTCTTAAAACGGAAATTTTTATTTTTTCGCAGGCTTGTGTTTAACATTATAGATATTAATAATAATCAATTTCTCTGTGAATTTCTTTCAGACTTCTTGTGTCTATCATTTTCGTTTGGAAAAGCAAAATTACAGTACTTATTATAGCGGAAAAATATTACGTGAGCCAATTAATTGAAGCATGCATGCTTAGTTGACAGTAATTGTTCGAACAGAAAGATTTAGAAAACCATAAAATCACCATGAGACCAGGTCACAGAAGACAACCAGGTTTACAATACGGAATTTATTTATTGGGTTTGCAAGCTTTAAATTTTGGTGTTGACAAAATTCCTCCAGTAACTTTATCTGGAATTGCTGCTCAGGTATAATAATTATTTTGTATTATAATCATTCAAAAGTGTTATTTTTTGCTTTGATTTATTTATAACAAATAACAGTTATGACGCACAAGTTCTGAACGTGTAAATGAACGAAACAGTTTTCTCATACGTGATTACAATAAAATTGTTAAATTAAATTTATATTGTTTTAATAAAATTTTCATTTGAGAAAAAATAAACGAATTTCGTTAATTTCAACATTCAGAGCTTCAGGAACGTATTTAATTCGCAATACGTATTTTATATGCTCTTCGATTTTTTATTCATCAAATTACATGACAGTAAATTTTGGAATATTTGAATTATGCAAATATTCAAAATATTTACCCTTTAATGTTTAATTTCTTTCTAGGCTCTTCTTTATATGGGTGTCATCGAAGTTGGATGGAATGCAGAGGATGTGTGTATATCATCATTAAAAGTACTGAAATATCGTGATTGGCGATCATTTTTCGTTTCAAATTTTGAGCACGGTTCGGACATGCATCTTTATTATAATATGATATCTTTTATTCTAAAAGGACATTATTTGGAGCCAATGTATGGATCGGCAAATTTTGCAATACTCTTGGGACTTTTATCAATGGGATGTAGTGCAATGTACGTCGGCATTGGATACGTTCTCACTCAAATAACAGCAGATTATTCGTATTTTACTGCTTGTGCAATTGGATTTTCCGCTGTTCTATTTGCCTTAAAAGTGATTGTCGTTTGCGAAGAACGCGATAGAATGCACAACGTTGGAGGCTTTAGAATTCCAAGTAAATTTGCCGTGTGGGCCGAATTAATTTTAATTCATGTACTTGTACCAAATGCATCATTTATTGGACATCTTGGAGGAATTCTCGTTGGATGTTTATATTGTTACACGTTTATTGGTGAAATTGTAGACAGTAAACTTTCTTCTTTAACTGGTAAACCCATTGTACACGAAGAACAATTTTATCGAAGACGAGGTATTTTTTTTTCATTCAGATAATTTTTCCAAACGCGTGATGAAAATAGAATATTATTTTCTAAATAGAAATCTCGCTGTGATAACTTTTGATAAATTATACATTTTTTTCTAATATAAAGACATACAATTTAAAATACAATACAAAAAAATTTATTTATTAAATATTGTACAGCAAATTACACAAAAGTAAAAATTTTAATTAATACATTCTCAATTGAAAAAGTTACTATCTAAATTAACACCTTTATTTCCTTGTAAACGTTTACAAAAGAAAAAATTCGCAATTTTGCACACCTATAATTGCAATAGTTGGTGTAATTTGAAAAGGCTAATAATCGATGTATTCGATGTTAATTTATTTGCCGCTAGTGGATCAGCTGAAAATGAAGTAATTCATTATAAAACAGGGAATATTGTTATTTTAAATTAGTTAGCATTGATAAGTACTTACAAATGGCTTTGAGATCAATTTGATGTAAAATATCATAAAATACCAAATACGTCGTGAGTTTTGCAAGTTTTTCCGATTCAGCTTGCACAGTACCGTTTATTAAATAGTGACGAATCAGTGGTGTTAATTCTAGAGAAGAAAAAGTTATTTTTCAAATATGGGAAAAATGTACGAAAAATAAATTATTTATATTTATACTAATTGAAAATTAGTAAATATTTACCATCTTCCCACAAGTCCATGATCATTGCCGTTTTTTGCTTAATCGCTAGAATACTTTCCAGAGTTAAAAAGTCGATTAGAAGATTTTGAATAATTTTCACAAAGAATTCGTGATCCGACTAGTTTAATTTGCCACACTAAAATAAGAACTAGGTCTCCTTTTTATTTTCCTCTATTGTCTTGTACAAATTAACCCAAAGTGGTAGAAAACTGACTTTATCCTTGATAACACATTCATATGTTATAATAGAGGAAATATTTGCATAAAATGCCTTTCCGACTCGTACATTTCCTCTAAAATTTGCTTCAATTCAATATCATTGTAGCTCCCTTGAGTTTTCTCTGAAAATGACGTCTCACCAATTTCCATTCTATCATTAACGAAACTTGATTGTTCTCTTATTGAATCTGTTCTGTCCATCGAGTCATTAATTCTTCTAGGCGTTTTACTTTGATTTTTTGATGGACAAATGTCGTGTAGAATTTCTTCTTGAAACTTTTGTCTTGTGGTGCCATCAAGAAAATATTTCACTATATTTAAAATTGTTTTATCATTTGAGAAAGAGGTGATGTGTTCCGATTGAGCTGCCCATGCGATAACATTTTCGGTCGTCAAAGTCCTTGCCATGAGACTTCGAAATCCCTGAAAAAAATTAATTTTTTCATTAATTACTTTCCGTAAACATTTTTGAAAATAACGAAAATAGTAAGGACTGATAAATTACACGCGGGTCTTCTAAGTAGGATAAACATCCAGCTCTTTGTTTGACATCTAAAGGTTCGCATCTGGAAAGCATGTCTTCTAGTTGAGTCCAATTTTGACATCTTTCAAAACTTATTTTCCAGTAGCGATCGTCGTTTAATTGCACTTTTTTTTAAACTGTTCATTTGAGGTAGTAAGTAAGCATGGAGCTTTCAATGTTATTTCCTGGCCCTCTGACATTTTTTCCGTTTGGAATGTTAATGTGACAGACACGCATAACAATATTGACAATTGTCAATATCTCGTGGAAGAAGCAACCGCGGCTCTGCAGCCAACACATACAAATGCCTCAAGGCTTGAAGATGGTACCTAAAAATTCAAAAAATTATTATTATTATTAATGGTAATTCTATTAATTTAAAAATAAGTGATAAATTACCTATTGTCATTGCTGTGAGTAGGGAATTTGTGGAAAAAGAGATATTATTAAGGCAGCGACTGCACTCGGACTATTTGAGAGCGTATATCTTCCACCTCCGAGGAATAAAAATCCTAGAGCCATGTGTGTTGATAAATGTGAACCGTAAGTTACCACATTATTTGTTGGCCCAACACGAGTTCTTATGTATCTAACACATCCTCATAACCTTTTAAACAACAAATGATACTTAATATCAAGAAATGTGACAAATTATCTCTTTACTTACTTCCAAATTTCCAGTTCCAGCCATTACGACCGAAGACGCCAGTATTACGACGATTTAAACAGGTTTCAATTGTAAATTTCCCTGCTAATTCAGCAATTGGTTTATGTGACAAAGAAATAAACAAGTCCGCATAACTTTGTAGAGTTTTGAAACGCAGTTTTCATTTGCAGTCCCTGCATATTTCAATCCCAGTGCCATACAAGCACCAGCAATTATGTTACAATAGGCTTGACTAAAAAATAATATTTCTTTAGTTAATTTTATACTTTTTCAATTTTCTTCGAAGAAGGAAGAAAAATTCTTACTTCATAGTTTTCCAAATCAACTGCCTCTGCGATTTCTGGCGACGGTTTTATTAATTTGTACTTTTGAACGATTTCCGGAACATGACTAGAAACCCAAGTTTTCGTTGGTTCAATTTCGTTCCAAAGAATAAGAGCTCTCGATAAAATCCTAAGCATTAACAAATCGGGTCTTACAAAGTCCAGTAAATATTGCGTGTCAGGAGCGCGCATCCATTCAGCGACTGCTCGATTACCAGAGTTAAAGTACATGAGACCTAGTGCAATTGTCCGCTCCTGGACTTGTCACATCGATGTTTATTGAATCACCTTCACGAATTTGATAACTGAAAGAAAAATCTATTTAATTACAATCCTTTTTCTTTCTCTTGTTTTCCTCTTACCTAGGTGATTTATATTTATCTTTCTGAGCTCCCATGAAAGGCCTGACGTTTCCTCCAACCATGTAATAAATGCAAACAGTATCGGGAATATTTCCAATGTTCACAAGCACCTCCGCATTCAAGTACCACTAGACCCAATGCAAGACCAGCAGCTAAAGAGTAAGACTCCCGATCGACACAATTCTTCATTTCCGGTCCTGGTGGCCTTCCTGAATTTACAATTATTTTTTAATACAATCATTCTTGTTTATTTACATGATTTGCCAAAAAATGTTAGTTTCTTTTTCCCTGATTTTTCCTTCATTTTCCAGACAGAACTTTTTTTTTTATTTTTTTTCCCTGACTCTAAACAATATTCCGTGGATTCTCTCTAAAAAACGATTAAGATTCTCAAAAAACTATTCAATTTCATTTATTTACGAATTTCTTTAATTATAAAATGATTTTATAAAAACATCAATTACAGTTAGAAATTACGCAACATTTTCCCTAATAAACTTTTTTTCTTAAAATGAATTGTTTTCAAAGTACAGTAGAGACTCCATTATCCGGACTAATGGATGCAGGCACTTGTCCGGATAATCGAGTAAAGAACGAATTAAACAAATTTTTGATTCATAATTTTATGTATTTTATTTGCATATGTAATATAAAATAAAGACTGAAACAAACTAAACCTTTTTAAAAAGTCAACATTAATAAAAATTTAGTTAGAAATATTTCAAAAATATTTACATAAACATTTTCTTTAAATAATTAAAGACACTTTAAAAACGCAACATTTCGTGTAAAAATTCACGTTTTTGAATTTTAAATAGAAGTTTAACGGCTTGAGACCTTATAAACTTTATATTAAAAAAAAATTTTTTAATTTTAAAAAATTTGTCTGAGATAATTCGACAATATCAGTGATTAATAGGGGTCCCGGATAACGGGAAGTCTCTTACTGTAAAAACAGTAGTAAAAAACACAGTAATCAGGGTGTCTACTGTAAATGAGATTGAAAATTTCCAGGGACTTTCTTTTTCAGGACATTTCCAGGGACAACATTTTTTCTCATTTTTTCCAGGACTTTTTAAAAATAGATAAGTGTATTTTGTACAATAGTTAGGAAAAATTGATAATAGGACAAAGGACACCTATCAAAATTACTCTTCTTTATAAATTATATTAGGGGTCAGTCCACATGACTTTTCGTATCTGAGAGTCGTTGCGAAACCATATTCTTTAAAAAATTCTAATTTTCATATATGTAAAACTCGATGACCTTGCCTGAGTTCATTAACCATAATACACGGAGAGAGATTTGTGTATTAAATATTTGTTAAAATTGGTAATAGAATTTTAATATATTTTTTTTTTTTCAATTTAGGGAAATCGTGTTTTATATTAAAAATTAATATTGTCACCATATTAGTAGGCAGCTCTCTTAATAAATTTTAGAACAAAATTAAGTATAAAGAATTATAATTTTTAAAACTGAACTATATTAAACATTATTATAGTCCGGGGAAAGTATCGAAAGAAATACCTTTAATATAAGCCAAATACTAAAAATTATTGAGTGAGTACGAAAAAGGATAGAAAATAAAAAACGTTAATGAGAGGAAGGAAATAAAGTATTCCTCATGAAATTTAACGTTTTGTTTTTTTTTCCAAAAATTGAAACATTGCTTTTCAGTAGATTGTTTTTATCACATTAGAATAAAAGCAGGAACAATATTTACACAGTTTAAATAAATTTTCAATTATCTCTAACAATGGGAGAAAATAAATTTTTTTTTTAAAAAAATTAAAATATTATAATTAATTTTAGTGAATTAATTTTGTGTTTAAATTTAACAAAAAATTGTTAATTTGTCATGATTACTGAAATATCTAAATTTATATATACTTTTTCTTCTACTAGTTAGGCATTTAATTTCTATTAGAAGGAATTGATCAATTTATTTTTATTTTAAAATTAAGACATATTTCTTCAAATAAAACTTTTAATTAAAATCTTTTAATAGGTGATATTTTCTAAAAATTAGAATTGAGCTAAGACATTTTTTTTGGTAAAAAATTATAACCTGAATAATAATATATAAATGTTATGAATTATAAGTGTCTAAAAAATTCATTTGTTTATCACTTGTATTTACAATGCTAAGGTTATACATAGTGCTAATAAACAATTTGATTAAATAATCAAAATTTAATACAAAAGGAAAAAATCATTTTTAATTTTGCGCTTATCGGAAATTGCCTTCGAATTTCTTTCTTCAAGGAAATTGTTATGTTGTGATCTCAAGCTTTCACTTGATACCAAGTAAACAAAAATTCACTAGCACCTCTTATTTTTTTCTGTTAATCATTAATCAAATATAGCCAAAAACATGCCTCATCTTTTCCCCACTTTTTAAAACTAAATTTTTCTCAAAAACTCGACGATTGGTGGATAGCATTTTTGTTTTCCAGATACGTATTCAGAGTGTGGAAAGATAAATCTATTGTAAAGTGAACTAAAATTATCTGAAAGGGCAAAATTAGTGTTCGGAGCAGTGTGGAATTTAAATATTATTTAGATCGAAAATAAAATTTCTACTCATTTATTATTATGGTTAATGAACCTCAAGCAAGTCAATTCGAGTTTAACATATATGAAATAATTTAGATTTTTTTAAAATATTAGGTCGCCAAACGGACTCTCAGACGAAAGTCCAGTGGACTGAAAAGAAAGACTGAATAAACCCATTAAAATTAACAATCTACTTTGTAGTAAAACCCATGTTTCTTTAATCAAATGGTACGGAATTTGATATTTTACTTTTTAAGTAGATAAAAGAATAGATTTTAACTGATTAGTTTTTATGTGATACATATTTCTAGATCACAAATTCAAGATCTGCAAATATTTAGATTTTCCGTTTTTATGCTTATCAAAAGCATATAGTGGTAAACAAAATTATCATTGAGTGCAAGAGAGATCACTATATCTTCTTCTTGCACTTATGAAATTTAATTTATTTTAATTTTTGGAAATTATTGAATATTAGAAAAACAAAATATAAAAAATTCAAGGACGATTTGTTAAAAATTCAGGGACATTTTTTTCAAAATCCAGGACATTTCCAGGAAATTCCATGACTTACCAGGAGGACGAGTATGGAGACCCTGAAGTATTTTTGTCTTAAACGTCAAATTATCATTTCATTTATTAGTTGTTCACAACTCTGTTCAGAAATCCAAGTTTTTTTTTGAACATTCTTTACTTCATATTTTGGAGGGATTTACTCATCAATAGCCTCCATTATCATGTCTGTTTAAAAAAAAAAAGAATAAATAAAGCAAACCTAACAACTAAAATTTTTTATTAACTCTATTTTTAAAAAAAGTCAAAAAAAATTATTCAATACTTTCAAATGAAAAAAGTCTGTGGTGGTAATTTTCAAGTTCAGGGTTGCCACTAATAAAAACATCGATTTTAAAATTCCATGACATTATTTCCAGGTTTTCCAGACCATTTTTTAAAAATATTTCCAGACCAAAAAAAATAAAATTGTTTTTGGTTTTATAAATACTCAGGTATATATAAGTGACTACAGTAATAAGATAACTAAAAAACAGAATAAAAAATACTGCTTTTTATTTTAAATATATATGTTTTTGCTAAATTCATCTAAATAAAAAACGAAAATTATTTGTAAATAAACTCAACCAGAACATTTAGAATCAGTATTATTTATTGTACTTGCACAGTAATAATAATACATCATTTCTTCTTGTTTCTTATATCTTCTTGTGGAAGAAAAAAGAATCTTCACTTGAAACCCTTTCAGACTGGATTTGTTTTTTAAAATTAATAAATTTTTTTTAATTGAAATTTCCTTGTGGGACCTTCTACTTCATTAAATTATTTTATTTAGAATATGAAAAATTACATAATAAAATTTAAACCTGATTTTCATTGAATTTTAGTTTTAATGACTAAAAATATAAATATTCTAGCATTTGTTATTTCCACTTAGGAGAAAATTTGTATGCGTTACCTAAAATGCTGTTTTAAAAACAATATTTGTTATGTTAAACGAAAATTGACTATATTTTAGTTTAAATTACTTAAAATTATTAAGGTCAACTTTTCGAAATGAACATAATTAAATTTTAATCACAAACAGGATATTTGTAATTAAATTATAAAAATTTTTGTACACAATTAGAAAAATATAAAATGTAATATTATTATTTCGTAAAAATATTTATTCTTTAATTTAAATTAAATTAAATAATAATATTTAAATAATTTAAGATTACATTATTTTTTTATTTATCAAAAAACATACTTAATACGTCAATCGCTACCACTAACCCCATTATTTTTTCATGTTAATTACAAAATAATTAGATAAATTATTTAAGGGAAATTTAGTGAAAATCCTCTTAAGTATAATTTCAAATATTTATAAAATTTGAGAAATTTAATTAAAAATTAATTAATTTTAATTAAAAAACAAATTACAGTCTTCAACTTTGACTTACTTAAAATGTCGAAAAAGTAGAAAAATCATATAATATTATAGAAATTTCTATTAAAATTATAAATCTCGTCTAAGTGACCACTTTTTCCCCTCATTAGTAGTTCACTTTACTACAAAATACATTGTGAGTATTCAGGAAATAATAGTTATACAAAGTTTTTCTCCCGTATATATATATTAAAATATACTACGGTAATCCTCTGATATCCTAATTCATCTGTTCTTTGGTGCAAAAGTTTGTCTTTTGATATATCATATAAAGATATATATATATATATATATATATTATATCCATGTGGCAAGGAATTTGCTGGAAAAAAAATTTTCCGGAAGTGGGTTTCCGAGAAATAATTCTACGCAAATTTTTTTTTATATGTAGCAGAAAGAATTATTCGCGGAAATCCTTCCGGAAATTTATTTTTTTTGTTATGGTTAAATCTTCCGAAAACATTTCCGGAAATTTATTTTTTCTTCGGAAATCTCCCCCCTCCTGGAAATCATCCAGAAAATTTCCGGAAATTTTTTATAACGGAAGTCCATATGTCCGGAAATTTATTTTTTTTTACGGAAATCTTCCTGAAATCATTACCGGAAATTATAATTTTTTTGTCTTTTGATTGAACAAATAGATATTATGTGTATTAGTATCCTTCGATAATTATTCGTTTCATGAGCCTCGTCTCGATGTAAAGTTTCCCGCACAGTATCAATGCCCAATATATGCATTTTATAGGTTATGTATCGATTTTCAGCAGTAAATTTTGCTTCCCCCTTTTTCCCTAATTTTAATAAAACTTTATACAAATAAATTATTCTAATCTGCTTCTATTTTCTTTACCAAAATTAATATTTAGCATGTTTTTGTTATTAATGATTATAATCCAAAAATAAAAATTTTATTTTTAAACGAAAGTTTATAACTTAATTAGAAATTACTAGAAACGTTGCACTTTTCCCTCGATTCTACAACAAAGAAGTCATTAAAGTTGAAGTATGGTATATTTTCACACAAAGTTTATTTTAAATCTATTTTGAATCTAGTTTTTATTTCTTCCATTCGAAAGTTTCAATCTTGAAATTAGTTAAGTTTTCTTGGTTGTTGTTTTCCCAATTTTCGGTTAATAAAATTTGTGTTGTAAAATTTTTTTTTAATACTTTCCCACTATTTTTTCATCTGGAATTGGAAGTTTACATTTGAACATGTAAACATCCAATTCCAAAATAAAAACAAATAAAACTTTCCCTTGATACTTTACAAAAGTAAACAATTTAAAGGTTAAAATTATCCATCTTTAAAAAAAATAAATTTTTCGGGACGTTAGAATTATCTTGAAAATAATTACTTTTAAAATAAAAAATAAACTTATTATTCCGGTAGATCGTCATTTTCTTCCCAATGCTCGCGGAAAAAAATTCAATTTTTAAAAAATTGGTTCATATTCCAGAATATTTAATAATTATTTTTAAAATACGGTGAAAATATTTATATGAATTTTTTGTAAATGCTTATCAATAGTAAAAGATTTACTTACCTTTATGAAATGTATGATTTATATCTATAATAGCTGCCTATATGAATCTAATTATCCACAACTGAGTTTAATTTTAAATTTTTCAAAAATTTTATCACTTAAGCTTAGATTTTCCGTGCAATATAATAAAATTCATTGAATATCAAATAATTATTAACTACAAGTGTCACTGAAATCCTTACTGGATTTCCATAAAAAAAAATATAAAAGGAGTTTCCGGAAAAATTCCTGCATGGTTTTCTGTAAACATAAAATTAATCTTTGCCAGAAAGATTCTGGATGGTTTCCGTTAAAAAAATAATTTCCGGAAAGATTTTCCAGAAGATTTCCGGATGATTTCCGTAAGAAAATTAAATTTCCTGAAATTTTCCGGATGATTTCCGCTAAAAAAAATAAATTTTCGGAAAATTTTCCGGATGATTTTCGTAAAAAAATAAATTTCCGGATAGATTTCTGGATGACTTCGTTAAAAAATAGATTTCTGGAAATCTTCCGGAAATTAATTTTTTAACAGGAGATCATCCAGAATCTTTCTGCAAAATTAATTTTAATTTTACGGAAAAACATCAGGAATTTTCCCAGAAATCTATTTTTTTAAGAAATCAGCCGGATTTCAGTGACCACTTGTAGTTTAATTTTATTTGATATTCATGAATTTTATTATATTGCGAAAATCAAACTTAAGTGATAAAATTTTGGTAAAGTAATTAAACTCATTGTGGATAATTGATTCATATAGGCAGCTATTAAGATATAAATTCATCATTTCTAAAGGTAAGTAAATCTTTTTACTATTGATAAGCATTACAAAAAATTCATATAAATATTTCACCGATTTTTAAAAATAATTTTTAAATATTCTGGAATATGACCCAAATTTTTCAAAATTGGGAATTATTTCCGGAGCATGGAAAAAAAATGACGATTTACGGAAATAGTTTATTTTTTATTTTAAAGTAATTATTTCAAGATAATTTAACGTCGAAAATTATTTTTTTTAAAGATGGATAATTTAACCTTTAAAATGTTACTTTTGGTAAAGAAGTATCAAGAAAGTTTTAAGGATTGTTTTTCCTTAAACTATTACTTAGAATCAAATAAATAATTTAAAGTGATTAGGAATGCGTACGCAATATTTCAGGGATTTGTTAGTTTGAGGACTTGTCTTAGAAATTCCTAATTTTAATTCTGTGCCTTTTTCCCACTGGCAGACATAACAATATTGTTAAGTTCTATTATTTCAGTTCATTCTTAGAAATAAACGGAAATTGAAAGGAATTTTACATCCTCAAAAATTATGGAAGGAAAAAAACAATTATACACAATTTTAAATTTTACTAAATAAACAACATCTTTTAGCACAACATTAAACATCAGTTCCTGGCACATCTTCAGGTACCTGCGTCCCGTCGTTCACGATTTCTTTCAGTTTCAGTCTTCTCCTCTACCCCCTTTTCCCTTTTCTTTTTCATTTTTCTAAACTTTTTTTTTGTCGAGCAGACTTTTCTAAATAAGCGTCAATAGTGCACGACAGTTGCCACATGTTTTCCTTTGGTCAACAGTACTTACAAAGGGATTACTCGCAAAAATAGTGTAGTTAAATTTATAAAATACTACGCTGTGTATCTTTTAAATATCCAAATACGAGTTAATTGGTTGGTTTATTTTTTTGTTATTAATTTTCTCTAAACATTCATTTTATAATATATTAGTTATTTTACAAATCAAGATCTATAGAAACATTTTAGGAAGATCATTAGAAGAAGAGTATGTGCCGTTCGGGTGGTACGAGATGCCAACGGTGTGATTTGCTATTGTTAAAGTATAAATGTTTTAACCAATGGTTCAAATGATACGAACTTTTGTGAAAGACTGCTTAAAGATTGTATCTTGGTTTTAGAACTCGGGTCAATTTTTTTTAATATTTTGCAAATTACATAGATCTTTGTTTTAATTAGCTATTCAGATTTTCAAATTTCAATGAAATTACATTTACTAGTAGAAAAGTTGGGTGATCACAAGAGGCGTACTTTACCTCTCTAGAAGACACTTGTTGTCCTCATTTTTGTTAACAAAACGTTTTGGGTAGGAATGCGTTTTTAGGGAGAAGACGTGTAAAATGTGGACTCATATTTTGGAGACGCTTTAAAGTGTCTTCATTCAGATGAAATTCTACTGACTATGATTAAATCGATTTGATCGGAAGATAGACTCCCGTCTTAAAATTACATAAGACTGGCATTGATAACTGATGCGGGGGGGGGGAAATAACACTTTCATCGCAGACGAGGCAGGAACGACATATTATCGAAGATACTTGAATACACAAATATATCTTTTGTTCATCAAAAGACAACTTTGCCACCCAAATAAAGTATGACATTCAGATTACCAGAGGATTACCGTAAAAAATTAATTTCAGCATGATTTTCATAAAAAAAATTTCTAGGAAGATTTCCGGATGTATTTCCGTATATAAAAAAACTTAATTTCCGAAAGATTTCCGGATGATTTTCCGTAAAAAATGTAAATATTAAATTTTCCGGGAAATGAGATTCAGGATGGATTTCCGTAAATAAAAAAAATATAAATTTCCGGAGAATTTTCCGGAGTTGTATTCTACCGTTTAAAAAAATTTTTTGGAAATTTTCGGATGATTTTCGCGCAAAATAAAATAAATTTCCGAAAAATTTTCCTCATTACCAAAAAAGAGAAATAAGTTTCCGGAAGGATTTCCGTACAAAAAAATAAATTTCCGGAAGATTTTCCGAAGTTAATAATTTCTCGTACAAAAAAAAAATTGGAACTATGACTAAATATGTGTTGTAGTGGCATGTCGGCGTCCGGCTGTCGCGCGGTACAGATGTTGCATGCAGACCGAAACAACGCATGCGTTGTACCCGGCATTCGTTCATCTAGCAACACGTTGCGTGGCTTAGGCCAAATATTGTTTCAAAAAACGACTCGCTTTCAGCGGACCGGCGTTCTGCTGGCATTCGCCGTCGGCTGTCTAGTCCAGACTAAATAAATATTTTTTCTATTGAAAATTAAAAAAAAAAAACAAACTAAATATCGTCGTTATTAACATATGACATGGTGCATGTTAATTAATATTTATCTTATAGATCATTTTCCAGCATTTTGTAAGGAACACGTGTTTTTAGTTCTTGATGGTTTTTTGTTTGATACACATTAAAATTCTAATATGCTTCGCAAGGTGGGTATTGAAAGAAGCCCAAGCTCCTTCCTAATCTAAGCCACCGATAAGTCTAATACGCTAACCACTACCGCTATTCGCTCGCTGGGATGCGGAAGACTGATGCATCAATGAATGACGATATGCTAATTAAACCGCGATACGAAACAAACAATTTTTGCAACTTATACACAACAACTAAATAATAAGTTATTACAAATACTTTGGATATATAGTTTTTAACACTTTTAGTTACAAATTAAGTATGTCAGGTTTAAGTATTGTATAATATTTAGATGTTTTAGTAAAATACAATATTCTTTTTAATTTCAATTTTTTACATACGATTAGATTCTCATTATTATCCAATGTTATTGTCTGCTATTATATTTATTAATCGCGTTAGAGTTATTATTGTGGTGGCACTGTATTTTGGATTAGTTAATTTATTCAATCGTATCTAATTAGCTTTTGTGGTATACTTAGATATTTATAAATATTTTAGTTTGAAAGTGAAATTAATGAATATAACAAGAAAAAAGATTGTTAATGTACTTTTTCTATTTATTTGTTAATTAATAAAATAAAAAATATAATTTAAAACCTATTTTGTCTAAATTCATTAGTTTTTATCAATCATTAAAACTTTAGAACCATTCTTCTACAAAGTATTTTTTTACCAGCATAATAGATTTTAAATTTTTTTATTACCATATATTATTATTTTATTCATTGTTGTGAATTGTTCAATTTAATTTTTTTATTGAAAATATCAATAAAGGACTTACTGATAGACTTATAATTTTTGCATTGTAAAAAATCTATTTCTGAAGATTCTTAAAATAATGTGGTTAATTTTAAAAAAAATAATTAATTTCTAGAAAACATTTAAAGTTGTTTTTATAAAATCAATAAACAATGGCCTATATTGCCTTAGCGAAATATTCTTCATTATTAATTTGAACTTCTATGAAATAATAACCAACATAAAATGATATCTATGTTCGCTCTAGTCAGGTAGAATGTCTGTCACCGCTCGGGTTGTCAGATCGGACGACGAATGCCAGTTACAACGCCGGTTTTTCGCCGGCATCAAAATCTATACTCCGAGCTGGACGCGCAGCCATTAATACACAGTATAAATTTTGATCCGACTTGTTACCCGCGCCAGCAGACATTAACATCCGAATCGGTACAGACTTGCCATGTACCGGACATTGACTCTCCAATTCAATCGCGGGCGGCGGTATCCTTAGATCGGGGTTGGATGATCCCGGGCATTCGTCCGACTTTTCCGCTCTAGGTATTAGACAAGTCATGGTGCATTACCGCTATAAATCTTTTTGTCCATAGAATCAAAGTTTGGCACTGTACTAATGCTTTCTTGGTTAATTTTTTCTGTTGTTGAAACTGATTTATAACTTTAAAGATCTGGTTTGCAAAAAGGACTTGTAAGTCGCATGAGATGTGAAACACACCAAAATATTTTCCCTAAGTTAAAAATTAAAAATTGTTATGTAGATATCAGTTAAAAAAATGACCTGAAGTCCTCTCACCTGACCTTCTTTTAGTGTTTTACAATTAATACAGTTTATCAAGCGCCCGCCGATGATGGAAACTGAAATACTGTTTAATGACGGTTGTGCACCTTACCGCTACCCAATGGATAATTGTTATTTACTAACTGGCGGTTTGATCTCTAATACTGTGCGGCAAGTGTCAGTACTGGACACAGCCACTGGCATAACGCTGGGATAGAGTAACACTGGTGTAACTTCTGACGAAGTACTGCCTGCCCGAGTGCTGCCAGACGTCAGCGCTATCGTTATTGTTATTAATTTAGTTCGTAAAAATTAGATTGTTAGGGGGAAGTCCGCCTAACGCCCGGACGAGAACCTAGCGCCGGACACTTCTAAATTCTTCAAACAAAACTGAACAAATACTTCGGATTAAAAAAAATTGTCTGAGTAAAAAAGTCGTTGGAAAGAACGTGAATATACTTAAAACGAATCAGAGAGCCCTCGGTTTGTTCAATAACGCGACATGACCTCGATGAGAATACCTAAATAAATTGTTTTTTTTATCTCGAGGAAGGACGTTGGTATCGTTTAAATTTCAAGTAAGTGCCGATTACTACTATAGTTTTGTGCCCATACGGTGTTTATTTTAACTTGCATTGAAAGAGAGGATTTAACTATTAATTCCAATAGAAACTGTAAAACGTTGGTTTTAGTTTTCTCTAACGGGCTTGTTAGCATAAAATAACATAATTTTGAGGATTGCTTGTCCCCTAGTGACCGGACACAAGTGAATTCCCCTAGTACCCGGACAGTTAAAAAATTGGTTTTTGTTAGGTAAACTCAGCCAATAAGTGAATAATTAAGTCACTCTTTTGTTTTATCTGAATATATTAAACAGGAATATTTCGTTGAATGAATCAATCATTCACTTAATGTGAATGTGTTTTTGGTAGAATGACACTGTAAAATTTAATAAAAAATAAAAAAAAGGTAACACATTTTTTTCTAAATAGGTTGTATGATTTTATTTTACAATATCTTTTGGCAATAACTGACTTTTCATTTATACAGCATGAATGCAGTCTTAATTTGATCACTGCATTATTTCTCAATAATATCTTGCGCGTAAAATTAAAACGTTTTTAGACATGTCGGCGGTACTAGAGGGGACAATTCCTAAAAGTGGGGTAATTGTTGTATTTCACGATACTCCTCAAAACTAAATTGAAACTTAAGAGAGAGAAAATCTTTGTTATTCAAATATATTCTATTTTTGTTAATTGATTTTGGTGTTAATCTATTGTAGAGTTAATTAATTCATAATTGAAGTCATATTGTTTTTAAAATATAGGTTTCTTAAGAAGTTTTATTTTCTATGACACATAGGCAGTGAACCTTTAGAGAGTGGTGTGACTCGGGTGTAGACTCTAGGGGACTGTAATAGCACCCTTATAAGTATAATGTTTTACATAAACATAAATGGTAAATAAATATGAGTAATACTGCATTTCCCGGTCATTTTCCCGAATCGAATTTCCCTCTGTTCCCATCTGTTCCGAATGGACCAATTCCCCGGAATGACCATTTTTCCCGAAATACTATATTTCCTGGATGCTATTTTCCCGAATCGAATTTCCCAAATGCCCATTGTTCCCGAATGCTCCATTTTCACGAAAGCCTATTTTTCACGAATTACTTGCTTTCCAATGAGTTTTAAGATATTTAATACACCACCTTGTTTAAAATAAAAGAATAATGTTACCATAAAAATTAATAAATTAAAAACACACATATAGTGTTTTCAAAATTATATTGCAATAGAACACGACAGCAATAAATGTTTGGTGACGAAATTAATTATAAACGGTAATGTTGTTCTCTAATTGGTTTGTTTGATTCCGGTTTATTTAATCATAATTAGGGTTAGAGTGAGGTTAAATAAACGCCACTTTTTCTTACTTTTTGGTAACTTTACTTGGTCGGGGTGATAAAAAAAAAGCTACTTCCATTTGGTGATTTATGTCAACAATTATTTTGTTTTATCAAATTTTGTAATATTATGTTTTTTCTTTTATCTGTATAACAAATAAGTAAGATTTTAGAAATAGTAAAAATGTAGTTACATTGAGTTTGCAAAAATACAAGCCAAATGGCTTTTTTTGCACCCTTGGCTTTTTTACCCCACTCTACCCTATGCTTACTTATTATTATGCATTAATCAACTCTTTATAAACTATTAAAAAAATTTATTTTATTTTCGGGATACATAGCCCATTCGGGAAAATAGTATTCAGGGGAAACATGGCTTCCATATCGGGAAATTCCCCCACACACCCCCGCCCACATTCGCCCCCCCCCCCCCCGGAAAATGACCGGGAATATCTGAATAAAACTAATAATTTTTCATGAAATATTTCTCTTTTTAAAAGACAATTGTATTAAAGATTGGAGACTAATAATGGAATATAGTAATAAATAGAATGACTCATAAAATAATTGCTTCATAAACATTTAAACAAATTAAATAATAGACAATTTACCAGTTAAGTGCATTACGATTTTTCATATTGAGGTATTCATATATATTTTCATATTTAGTACCTAACGATTGAAATCTAGAAATATCGCTCAAACTATAAAAATAAACAAAATTGCTCCACGAGGGGAGCCGAACCTACGATCTACGGTATTTACAGGACTAACGCTCTTAACCACTATGCTAACGACAACACCGTGTACAGTAAAAGTTTTAATATCTCAGTATTCATTCAGACTTACAATTATTGAGTCAAAGATGCTGAGAAAACAAAAAGTAAAAATAGGGATACTTTCATAATGTAATAAAATTAAATTTAATAATATAATTTAAAAACAAAAGATAGTTGCTTGTATAATAGAAATATACAATTAACCTAAAATTCTTATTGCATTTATACTCTCATTTTTTTTACGCTATAACGTAGCTATATAAGTTGTTTTAATAATTTTTTATTCATAGTAAGAAGTAGTGAATAGTATTTTAAATAACCAAAATTATTGTTTTAAAATTGAAAGTTTAAATTTTGTTTATAATTTATTAATTTGATTTTAAATAAATTTAATTATTTATTAAAATTAAACAATTATGTTAAATTATTATTAAATTTAATAAAAATAAAAAATGAATAAAACCTGAAAAGTAAAATATTAATTTTTTTCAAAATAAAATTTATATTTATAAACAATTCATAAACTTTTTTTATTAATTGTTGTTCCAACGGTTGTATCAAAGAAAAGGCTCAATGTTGGCAACGAGCGTTGTGAACAATTTTTCTTATACTCAGCCAGCACTTGCTGCCAGACGTGGCTCTGTCCAAGCTTTAGCGAAACAAAAAATTTTTTTTACTGCGCCAGCACTTAATTGTCGAGGTCTCGGCTTAGACCGGCTGACGGATCCGAACAGGCAGAGCTGAATCGAGACTCGAATCAGATATTCGTCTGGTACTAAGCCAGTGGTGAACAATCGCACGGTACACTACACTGGCATTTCCCATAGGGTTAATAGTATGCAATAAAGCAAAGAAACTGAAAATGTGTTTTTGGTAAAGATTAATTACTTGAAATAAATTTAAAATAAATTTTTTTTAATAACGTCGTATACGTTGTACTCGGTCATTGTGTCGAAAAGCGTGTACGATAGCCATCTCTAATAATTTTTTGATACGAGCGAGGGGAAATTCACTTAAGAAAATCACCGATTTCCTTGTTTTACGCCCAATGTCAGAAAATATTCAAGAAATTTTAGCAGTCTATAGAAATCATTGGGGCATTCTCAATCGAATAAAATCGTAGGGAGGGGATAGTCTCGTGTTAAACCTTTGTTTTTGGGCCCCCCAAAGCTACATGTTTTATTTTCAGCGGACGAGATAATCTAGCTGCGCGCCCATCATACATCCTGTGTTAATTAATTTGTTTAAATTTTTACTATGAGAATGATAATAGCAAATTGCTTTCGGTATATTTTCCACACTAAATTTTTGGTTTCAAACAAGACTAACTACCAATATTTAATTAGAAAATAAAAATCCACGCTATTCTCCTCCATCA